>JAQPPZ010000994.1:0-2500000 GCA_028583015.1 Wollemia nobilis | reverse complement strand
AGTTCAATTCCTGCTTGAATTTTTACCTAAGTCCGAAAATGGACTTGCTTGCTGCAGTTCGCTCCGGGTAGGCCCGAAGAGAAGCTTCGCCGGAGAAATGCCCCGAAAAGGAGCGAAGACCATCTTGACTTGTCTTTAACCGAGGTGCGCTATCAACCGAGCTTCGCTGGAAATAACCCCCGAAGTTGAGGCTTGCTGGAAATCGGGGCAAAGTCGAGGTTGTCTTCACCGACCCTACTGCCTTAGCCAATCGTTGGAGATGATGCCGAAGCCGAGGTTCGCTCTGACTTGGGTCCGAAGTCGGGTTTCGATGGGATGATGGGCGAAGAAGGGAAGGTTCGCTTGGGACGATGCTCGAAGCTGAGGTTCGCCCGAATCTTGCCTTAGTCGTTTTTGGTGAGAGCAGCACTTGGGGCTGTTCTTCGCCACAGTTGACCCTAAAACCGAGGTTCGCCAGTAGTATGGGCGATGTTGAGATAAACCTTGCCTTACCCAATTTTCGGAGCCAACCAACCCCGAAGTCGAGGTTCGCTCTCCTTGAGCCCCGAAGTGCATATTTTCCTAGAGTCTGAGCGAAGCTGAGACCTACCCCGGCTGTACTTCGCCATTGGCTAAGCCCGAGCTTCGCTGCCTTTTAAGGCGAAGTTGATGCCTTCCATGCCTTAGAATTTTTTGGGTTTCGAAAGTGGTTTTTTGCTCGAAGCTTACTTTTGCCCCAAATCTGAGCATAACTTGGATTGTGCCCGAAAAATGGGCGAAGCAGGGTTTGCAACCGCGCCTTAGCGCCATGATAGTGCCAGAGAAGGATTCTCGCCGGAGGAAGTCATGATTAGAGGAGAAAATGAATTAAAACAGGAAAAAAAATTGCAACAGCAGTTCAAAATTTTACCCTTTAGACAAAATGTGGCAAAATTGACAACAAGGTTGTGTTTCATTACGACTGCGATAGTTCCTGCCTTGCTATCTCAATTGTTAGGTACAAATTTCCTATGTTTTCATTTTTTTGCATAGTATCCTATTAAAAAAAAACTGAGCCTTTTTTCTTCTTGTTCTAGTTTTAATAGGTTAGAAACCTTGTGCTAGGGGTGAGAATGCTCGTAAAGCGTCTAGTGAAGTGAGGGGTGATCAAGCTCCAATACCCAGGCCTCAGACAACACCCGTATATGGAATTGAGCTCCCACGTATCTTCGGGTCTATTGAGAGACCTGTTGCCACATTTTGCACGGGGTGCCATGTTTTCAAATTTTATTCCCAAAACAGAGCAAAAGGTCCCTGAAAAATCCTAAGTCTAAGAGTGCAACCCGACTTCGCAGCGAAGTCGGGGTGCGCCCTTAAGTTCGAGCGCACTCGGGAATGCGAAGTGCGGAAGAGGACCGAAATGAAGCAAAAATTGGCTAAGTACAGGAGCGCACCCCGACTTCGCAGCGAAGTCGGGGTGCGCTCTCTTTCCTGTGCGCACCTGCGAAGCAGCGGATCCAAAAAATCGGCCAAGTGCCATAGCGCAACCCGACTTCGCAGCGAAGTCGGGCTGCGCCCTGCGAAGTCTGGGTGCGCTCCTATACTGTGCGCACCTGGGAAGCAGCGGATCCAAAAAATCGGCTAAGTGCCAGAGCGCAACCCGACTTCGCAGCGAAGTCGGGCTGCGCCCTGATTCCTGTGCGCAGTCTGAACAGCAAGCAAAGCTAAGTGCGGAGTGCGCAACCCGACTTCGCAGCGAAGTCGGGCTGCGCCCTCTAGCTTGTGCGCACTTGGGCAGAATCTTTCAAGCAGCCCAAAAACAGTCTAAGGCACGGAGGGCAGCGAAGTCGGGCTGCGCCCTGATTCCTGTGCGCAGTCTGAACAGCAAGCAAAGCTAAGTGCGGAGTGCGCAACCCGACTTCGCAGCGAAGTCGGGCTGCGCCCTCTAGCTTGTGCGCACTTGGGCAGAATCTTTCAAGCAGCCCAAAAACAGTCTAAGGCACGGAGGCCTCCCCAACTGCGCTGTTCTCCACTTGCGCTGTCCAATTGCGCTCTGATTCCAGGCGAAGTAGGACACAAAAGAGAGACTGCCTTTCAAGGCAGATGCGTCCCTCATCAGAATTTGACAAGTGTCCAGCCTCGGGATTCGAGCCGAGATGGGATGGGAAAAAGGACAAGCGTGGGCCAAATTATCTACCGCAGCTACCCTCATTTAAGCTGACGCAAAGTTTCGTCTACCGCAGCTACCCGCATTCAAGCTGACTCGAAGTTTCATCAACCGCACTGCCACGTAGCTACCAAGTTTTCAGGTGGACCTTGCTGCAAGTACAGTCCCTGTCTGCAGGAGTCAACATCAGCAGCTCTTTTGCCGCTTTTGTCAACTTTTGTCAGCTATTGTCGGGTTTGGGATTTCGTGCCCAGGATTGTAATCGGGGGGGAATTGCGCTATAAATAGCCGCACCACATCATTGTAAAGGGTGGAAGGGGGATATCCTGCTAGGGAACCATTGTAGCTATACGTTTGCTTCTGAATGCAAGATACACTTGGCTCTATTTGCTGTTATCGTTCTTTATGCTGCCTTTACTTAGCATTTTTGCCTCATGTTGCTTATTTTATTGCTTACTGTTATTCTCCTATCTGGATACCGGTATTTGATGATTAAGTATTCCTGGAAAGCATAGCTAGAGGATACATAGGATATATGACAGTTGTAGTTTCTGTAATGTATTCTGTATTTAATTGTTGTTAGTGTTGGTTACGAATCTGCCATGAGGAAAGGATTTGGTTAAATGCGCCCCAGATTCGCCCACCAGATTGAAAGGCCGGAAGGAAGGAATGCCTTCCGTGCCAATCTCCGGAGAAGGCCGGCTTCCTATGGGTTTTCTTAAGTGTTTTAGCTGAGAGTACAGGAAAGAGATAAAAGTGCGGAAAGAGATTCAAATGTGATTTGAGTTGGGTGGGGGGAATAAGCAGCACGACAACGATCAATCACCACTACTAACAACAATCCAATACAGAACACACAATAGAAACTACCGCTGTCATGCACCCTATGTATCCTCTATCTATGCATTCCAGGAATACTTAATCATCAAATACCGGAATCCAGAATTCAGAATAACAGTAAGCAATGAAATAAGAAACATGAGGCAGAAATGTCAAGTAAAGGCAGCATAAAGAATGACAACAACAAAATAGAGCCAAGTGTGTGTCTTGCATTCAGAGGCAAACGTATAGCTACAATGGTTCCCTAGCAGGATATCCCCCTTCCACCCTTTACAATGAAGTAGTGCGGCTATTTATAGCGCAGTTTCCCCCCAATTACAATCCTGGGCACAAAATCCCAGAGCTGACAAAAGCGGCGAAAGAGCTGCTGATGCTGACTCCTGCAGACAAGGACTGTACTGGTAGCAAGGTTCACCTGGAGACTTGGCAGCTACGTGGCAGTGCGGTTGATGAGACTTTGAGTCAGCATGAATGCGGGTAGCTGCGGTAGATGGAACTTTGCGTCAGCTTGAATGAGGGCAGCTGGTGGAGGTGATTTGGCCCATGCTTGTCCTTTTCCCATCACATCTCGGCTCGAATCCCGAGGCTGGACACTTGTCAAATTCTGATGAGGGACACATGTCTGCCTTGAAAGGCAGTCTTTCCTTTATGTCCAACTTCGCCTGGAAACGGAGCGCAACTGGGTAGCGCAAGCGGGGAACAGCGCAGTTCGGGAGGGGCCTCCGTGCCTTAGTTTCTGGGCTGCTTGAAAGACATTTCCCAACTGCGCACAGGTCAGAGGGCGCAGCCCGACTTCGCTGCGAAGTCGGGTTGCGCACTCCAGCACTTAGTCAATTTTGGCTGTTGCTCGGACTGCGCGCAAGAGGGGGAGCGCACCCCGACTTCGCTGCGAAGTCGGGTTGCGCTCAGCACTTCGTTGATTTTCGGAGACACTGCTTCCCAAGTGCGCACGGGGAGAGGAGCGCACCCCGACTTCGCTGCGAAGTCGGGTTGCGCTCCCATACTTAGCCAAATTCTGCTCATTTCCAGCCTGCTTCCGCACTTCGCATTCCCTAGTGCGCTCGTACTTCGGGGCGCACCCCGACTTCGCAGCGAAGTCGGGTTGCGCTCCCAGACTTAGAATTTTTCAGGGAGTGTGAGCTCTGTTTTGAGTCCGAAGAAAGAACCGGGGGAAAAGGGAGGAATGCAACTGATACAAGGGGAGAAAGGGAACAATGGAGAAGGGGAAAAGGAGATGGAGGGAAGGAAGAGCAGCATACTTACAAAATTTGAAAACATGGCACCCCGTGCAAAATGTGGCAACATTCCTGGCGGCTCGCGGGGTGTCGAGCTCGCCTCGACGCAAAGAACCAGGCCTTCATCCTTTGGGCGCAGAGGAACTCCCTTCCCCTGCCTTCCGCTGCTCTGACGGCTTCTTCTTGGGCAACTGCTCCTCTTCAGATCCGCTTTCGGCAGTTGCCTCTTCTGTTTCTCCTCCTTCTGAACCTGAATGACCTTCACTGTCACCCTCCTGCTCGGCCGGCTGCTCCCGCTCACGGACAAGGTTGTATGCGGTCCTGGCCTGGTCCCAGGCTGCTGCCTGAAATGGCCCTAAGTCGCTGACATCTTTCAGCGCTGCTCTGAATGCTGCGACCGCATGCATGTCGATGGTGTGGTATCTTTCTCCCAACTCCTTAAGGGAGGTGTTGATCTTGCAGTATTTCGACACCATCTGGGTGACCTGAGCTTCCTGGACTGGCTCGGCCCAGCTGTCAATCTCTGACGTGTCTGCCTCAAAAGACAGCCAATTCATCTTTACCTGCTCAAGGGTCAGAAATTCTCCATCCTTGATGAAGCTCGGGCAACCGTGCTCAGAAAGAGCGTTGAAGGGGGCCAGGCAAATGTTCATCTCATGGTCTAATGCGTCCAGCATTTTCCTGGCGGCCCTTATTTTCTCTACTTTTTCAAAATAATTATGCAAGGTTACCCTTGCATCTGCCCATTCTAGGGTAATTCGGGACATAGGGGGAAATCGGAGGCCCTTGCGCTCGTACTCCTCAAGTTTCATTGCCAAGTCCAGACACTGCTTCGCTTGGCGTTCGGCCTCCTCTACCACAGGCTTTCCCTGGGCAGATACTTCTTGGATCCTGGACGTGAAATCCAGGACCGATATGGACCTGACAACATTGGCCCTGCAACCCTGCAGCAAACCAGCCCGCATTATCTTGATCTTATTCTTCGAAAAGGCCGCTGTCTGGGATGTTTTCTCCTCGAGCTGAGACTTAGCCTGCCTTAACGAATCCTGGAGCTGGGAGACCTGCTCCAGCGCTGCCCTTTTCTCCTCTGACAGCTGTTCGGCTGTCTGTCTTCGCGCTGCGGCCTCCTGCTGAGAGGCGGCGAGCTGGGCTTTCAGGTCACTGATTTCTTGCTGTGCAGACTCCAACTGCGCGGTGGCCCTAGCCAGATCTTCCTCCAGCTGCCTTGAAGTATTCTGCAGCTGAAACAACGCCTCCTGACTCTCGAGTCGCTTGACGAGGAGATTATGGGTTCTGCGACGAATGTCGTTGATTTCATACTCCTCGTTTATATCGTCGAAGCTCTTCTCCTTGACTTGGTGTTCATAATCCGCCTCGGTCATTTCCCGGAGGGGCTTCTTCACTTTTGGAACCAACTTTTCAGTTCTCAGCACCCTCCTGTCCAAGTCGTACTTGGTGCGCTTCACCGGGGCAGCTATTTCCTCGGCTCTTCTGCGTTTGACGCCCTGAAGGAAAGAGGCGGAACACCCTACGGCCTTTGCTGCGAGGGGCTGATCGTCTGTGATCTGCATGAAGTCAAGGTCTTCCAGCATCTGATCTTGTTGCGGCATTTTTCCTGCAAACAGCGAAGCAGGAGGTATTCCAGAAGCCGTGGTCGCTTTTGAGGGCGACCGGGTCCTAGGGGAAGTGAGCGGCTGAGTGGAGGGCGTTGGTGGGGTTTTGAACAATGGAGGTGAGCGGCGCGGCGATGTATGCACAGCTTCGGCACTGGCCGCGGGCGAGGGTTCTAGGGTTTGGCTGAGGGACTGAAAAGCGTTCGGGTCTTGGGCGAACTGGTCGAAGGAATGGGGGTTGTGCGAGGGTTGGGTGGTCTGAGATGAAGAGGACGGGACTATGGCTTGCCCTGATAAAATGGGGGACGGCGTTATGGCAGGGCCGACTGGGATTTGGGGGAGCGGGGAAGTGGACGTACCTGCGGGCTCCGCCTGAGCCGCTGTTTGGAGGACGTCTGCAGCCCAAGTTTCTGCTTCTGCTTCAGGGCTGTCCAACGAGACGATTTCCGGCGCGGCTGTCCCTGTCCGCGCTGCGGCCGTTTGCTGTGCAGGCTCCCTAGGCCGCTTGGCCTTTTCACTCCTCTTCCTTTTCTTTTCTTCTGGCGCTGCGGCTTGTTCAAAGGAGGGAGAGGAGGTTGGGGCGGCAGGCTGCGATGTGCCCACGGTAAACTTGTACCGGGGTCTAGACGGGAGGATGTTCGCCGCGGCCGCTCCACTAGCTGGCTGTTCTGGCGCTTTTTCCACTTGGGGGGCCACCTCTGGAGTTGACTTTTCTGGCCGCTGCGCCCTTTCGGGTAATGCTTCAGGAGCTGGAGGCAACATTGGGCCCACTTGACTGCTCGTTGGCGTTGCACTGGAAGTTCCGGGAGTTGACAATTGCTGGGACGGGGACCTCCTTGTATACCTTTTCCTAGCGCCTCGGGGAACGCAATCTCGAAATGCGAAAGGCCGCCACGTGTCAGCGTATTGATCATATAGGGCCGAAAACTCATCATCAACGGCCAGCGTTTTTCGGTTGGATTTATCGTGCTGCGTGCGGCATCTCATCTTCCAGCATTCAACGATTTTGTCCTTTTGCCAGTTGAGGGGCGCCACCTTGGAGAGGAATTTCTTGAAGCCCGCCGAATCTAACCGGTGATCCGGGTTTCGCTCTGGATCATACGCCACCTCTTCGCAGTAAAAATCATGCCATGGAGGCCATGATTGCATCTGCTCAATGTGCCATTCCAGGTCTGCACCTGTTCTGTTGCCCCTTTCCTGCATGATCTCTGCTCGGGGGCAGATGTGCGCAAATTTACCTCTGACCCCAATCGGGTCATACTTCCAGCGCTGGGGAAGCTGTATCAGGCCCATGTCGATGAGTTCTTGCTCGAGGTAGACATGTTGTCCGATCTCGTGCACTCGGATGTTCGCCCAGGTAATAGGATATTGGAAAATATGGCCTTTCTTTTTTCCCTGGCCGAACTCTTCCTCAACATAGTCCATCTGACGTGAAATCTCCATCCCGAACTGGTGGTCAGTGCAGAAGTAGGGCAGCAAGAACGGCTTCCCCTTGAATCCGTAGATTCTGACTACAATGCCCCGCGTCAGACGGAAGGTGTCCCCGTACTTGTGCTTCCTCAGATAGCTTGTCATGACCTCTGGTGGGCGGGATGCCTCACCATTGAACAGCCCCAGGACCATACTCAGAAATTTGAAATTGAACTCATAGAATGACCCTTTTCTGTACAGGATCTCGGTCCATTCGACGCGGCTCTCCTTTTTCATTTACCTTCTTCAAGTCAGGAACTCTGATCCGGTAGTGCGTGTGGTACAGACACAGCCATGTGAGGAAGGAGCAGAACCGGAATTCCGTTGTTTGCTTCTGCTGTAGCCTGACTAGGTTTGAATGAATGGCGTACGCCAACCAGTCTGCCCAGTCGAAGAAAATAGGGCGCTTCCCACTCTTTTGCGCCGTGGAGTCGTAAAACTCCCCATGCAGGATACATTCTGCCAGCGCCAGCTGGTACGGGCGTACCACTCTGTCAGAATCGCAGCCGAGTACCCATGCCAGGATGATGTATATATATTTGTTTTCGAATCTGTCCAGGGGTATTGGGCCTGTGGGCCATTGTCCGGCTGGAAGCGGAGTCTTCAGTTCTGAGTCGAGGAATTCTCTCATCCGCTTGGTCTGGGTGAATCTGCCCGTCTGTTCGTCCAGGTTGATCCTCCTGACAATTGCGCTGGGGTCGTACTGGAGCCCCGGGGCGAAAGCTGGCTGGACGCTCTCCCTGAAGAGTGTGAACAAAACTCTTCCCTTGTTGTCGCAGACTTGCCGGGCAGCTGGCTTGTAATATGTCGCAATAGATTCAATCAGCTCCGGGCATTGGTGGACAGGAGGGCACAAGAACCAGTACAGGTTCGATTTATATGCAGCCCCGACATGGTGTGAGGGCGAAACCTTGTCAGCCCACTTCGCAATATTCGGCCGCAGCTTGGTGAGGCTGATAGAGAACGAGCCGTCTCTATACCCGGCCAGGTGATTAATGGGCGGCGATGGAGCTTGCCCTCGACTTCTCTTCGCCCTGGTTTTCCTTTTTTGCTCTTGCGGCGCTTCGCTCTCATGAGCGCTGGATTCTGTCTGCTCCTCAGCTTCATGTTCTGCGTCACTGGACTGCGCCGGCATTGGCGCTTTCCCCTTGTCCATCGTTTCTTTTCTGCTCGAATTGGCAGAGACAGGGATTCTGGCTACTGATTGCTTAATTCTGGACTTTGCAGCTCAGAGTCGGCTAGACAATTTGGATGTTCTGAGTATGCCAGGGCCTCCTTTTCTAGGCAAGGAATTCAGCATTAATGGCGCAAGGGCAGGGGTTAAGGTGATTTGCCGAAAGTTGGTGGAAGCGTTATAATATTTTGGCGGTTGTGCGTGGGTTTAATCTTGAAAAGCGTACCCCGGTTGCAGTTGGTCCTAATGCGCCTTGCTTTCTTAATGACATCCTTTTTGAAAGTCGCGCAATCATTATTAAACATTCTTTGGACTTCGTGCTTTTGATGACGTCATAGCCGCCGCCTGGGCACACATTTCGAGGGAGAACTTTGGGCCCAGGGTTTTAAGGAACGCAACCCAACTTCGCACTATGCCGAACTGCGCTGTCCGGGCCCACACTTGGAAACATTTTATCATTTTTTTCTTGCTTCCCGCGACAGGTCACCCAAGGTGCGCCCGAAATTGAGGGCGCACTCGGACTTCGCCCAAAAAATGGGCGCCCTCCGACTTCGCTCAGATTTGCTTGCGCAGTCTGTTTTGACACTTAGCCGTTTTTAGCTCTGCTTTCCCAAACTGCGCTCTCAAGACGGTGCGCAGCCCGACTTCGCTGCGAAGTCGGGTTGCGCACCCAGCACTTAGCCAAATTTTGCCCTTTTTGTCAGCTGCCTTTTTTTTCAAACTTCCAATGTCGCACTGTTCCGGGAGCGATGCCCGACTTCGCTGCGAAGTCGGGGTTTGCTCTGAGCTTTACTTGGGCTCTGAAAACTAAAAGCTGAAATGCTGAAATAAATATGTACATTGATAAACTAAAATGCAGAAAAGAAATCTGTACAAAGAAGGACCCATTGGGTGCCTTCAGTGGTGGTAAATCTTCAGGTGGAACCCGTTGACGGGAATGGGGAGAAGCTGTCCCTCCATGTCCCGGAGCACGAATGCATTAAATTGGTTCACCCGAGCAATCTGATAGGGACCCTCCCAGAGGGCATCAAATTTACCATGGTTGCCCGGCTTTGCCTTCAGTGAGTCCCACTTCAGCACCAGGTCCCCGATTTTGAAAACTCGGGCGGTGGTGCCTTTTGCAAACCAGCCTTGGGTTGCTTCAGCATGCTTGGTGAAGGCCTGGTATGCCTTTTCTCTTTCTTCCTCTAACCGCAGCAGTTGGCACAGTCTGGCATCCACTGGATCCCCGTTGCCTCTTTCTTCATCCAGCATCCAGAGTGCGGGTATCTCTACGTGGGTAGGCAGAACTGCCTCCTTGCCGTACACGAGCGCGTAGGGGGATGTCTTGATAGACTTCTTGAATGATATGCGATCCGCCCACAGCGCCCGATTCAGGAGTAGGTGCCATGTCCTCTTGTTTCTCTCTACTGTTCTTCTGACAATTTTCAGTAGATTCTTGTTGGTGGACTCGGCCAGGCCATTCCCCTGCGGGTAGTAGTTAGAAGACATCTTGTGATAGATGCCGTATTTGCTGGTGTACTCCGTGAGTACAGCGCCTGCGAACCCCGGACCATTGTCTGTCACTATTGATTCCGGGACCCCGAAACGGGTGATGAGGCTCTCGAGGAACCTAATGACCGTCTCCTGGTCCGCATTCTTAGTGGGGATCGCCTCTGCCCACCGGGTGAAGTAATCGGTGGCGGTAAGAATAAACTTGTGCGCCGCTGCAGAGTTAGGCGTAATGACTCCGATGAAGTCCAGACCCCACTGCTGAAACGGAGTCTCAGCTTGAATTGGCTGGAGGGGCAGGGGTGCTTTTCTGTTTCTGCCAGCAAACCTCTGGCATTTGTCACATTTGACACAGACCGCATGTGCGTCTGTGAAGAGAGTGGGCCAATAGTACCCAGCTCTGATTATTTTCAAGGCCGTAGGCCTTCCAGAATGATGTCCCCCAGGCATCCCGGAGTGAAACTCTCCGAGGACCCTGGGTTTGTCAGTATCTCTGACGCACCGCAACAGGATGTCGTCAATGTTTTTGAAATAAAGCCCCTCGGGGCGAAGTGTGTATTTCAAGGCGTTTAGCCGAAACCTCCTTCTTTGTGAGGCATTCAGGTGATCTGGGCATCTCCCGGTGCTGAAATACTGCACCAGGTCATTTGTCCAGTCATTTTCCTCTGATAAGGAGTTGGCTAGGTTGGTGGTTGCTATCGGATCTTCCCACTTGCAGGCGGAGACTTCAGCTGCAGCGCTTCGGGCCAGCTCTTGGCACAAGGCTCGGCCTCTGATCAGCTTTGTTGGCCGTACCTCGATGTCAAACTCTTGGATTTTGGCAATCCATCCTGCCCTCTTGTGGCCAGGCTCTCCTTGTATGATGAAGTTCCTGACGTCCGGATGTATCACGAAGACTGTTATCCGGCTCTGGGAGACGAAGTGCCTGAAATTTCGGAGGGATTTCATGATCGCGTGAACCTGTCGCTCAATAAAATTGTACTTTTCTTCATGCGGCTGGATTACCTGGCTTAAGAACGCTATGGGGCGCTCTTCGCCATCGTCTCCCTTCTGTGTCAGGACTGCGGCGTAACTCTCGGGTTCTCCCACCGCGTACAGGATGAAGTCCTTGGAATAATCCGGGTTTATCAACACCGGAGCTTGTGCAATTCTGGCCTTGATCTCCTCAAAGGCCTGCCTTCTTTCGTCGGTCCATAAGAATTCGGCATTCTTTTTCAACAGTTCGGCCATGGGCTTAATCACTTGTGCGAAGTCCGGTATGAACTTCCTCACGAAGTTGATTTGGCCGAAGAAGGACTGTAGCCCCTTCTTGTCGACTGGGATGGGCAAGCGGAGGAGGGCTTCTGCTCTATCAGGATCCACTGCAAGGCCTTTCTCGGAGATGACATGTCCCAGCAGCTTACCCTCTTTTACCGCGAAGACTGACTTCTTCGGGTTAATGGAAATGCCGAATTCACGACATCTCTCAAATATCTGCCGTAGGTGGGAAGCATGGTCCTCTCTCCTGTGAGAGAATACAGTCATGTCATCCAAGTAGATGACAATGATCTTGTTAAGCAGCTCTCGGAAGGCCAGGTCCATGGCTCTCTCGAAATGTAGCGCCGGCATTGGACAAACCGAAGGGCATGCGCTGATAAGCGAACGTTCCCCATTTGGTGGTGAACGTTGTCTTATGCTGGTCTTCGTCTTTCACCCATATCTGGTTGTACCCAGAGAATCCGTCTAAGAGGGAGAATCTCTGTGCTCCAGCAACTATGTGGAGGATCTGATCGATCTGGGGCAGCGGGTAATGGTCCTTCAGCGAGGCCTGATTCAGATTTCTGAAATCCACGCAGAGACGGATGTCTCCGTTCTTCTTCCTCACAGGAACCAGATTCGCAACCCAAGATGAATGCTTGATGGGGTAGATGATCTTGGCTTCCAGCATTTTCAGGAGCTCGGCTTTCATCATGGCTTCAATCTTCGGGTTTACAGCCCTCTGCTTCTGCCGGAAAGGTTTCGCACCATCTTCTAGCTCTATGGTATCTTTGGATCATCTGTCTGTCATACCCCTTCAAGTCTTGGTAGCACCAGGCTACAATATCGGGGAACTCTCTCGCATAATGATCTGATCTGCCCGAGTTCCTCTTCAGTGCAATCCGTCCCGACCTTGATTGTTTTTCCAGGTTCAAGCTCCAGGTCGACGTACTGCTTGGGGTCTACTTTGATCCTGTGAGATATTGCTCTGTCATTTTGATCAAAGAGACTCTCTAATGTAATCAGTCCTTTTGGGACATGATTATTCTTCAATTGTATCAACCCCTCATATTGCTCGTCATCAGGGTCTCTACCTTCGATTGTACATGCTTCGGTAACCAAAAAAGTGACGATTTCCTCATCACAATCAAACACCGCCGGTGGGTGTCCTTATCAAGCACATAAGGCTTGTAGATGGTACGAACCGGCTTCGGCTTCTGGACAGTGTCATCAACCGGAACGTACTCGGCTCCAACAGACGCCAGAATGTCAGCGTGCTTGTTCTTCTCACGTGATATGGCTTTGACATTCAACGAGTCGAATGACTCCATCAGGTCCCAGACACGATTACGATACGCCTTGAGATAATGCTTCTTGGAGGCGCATTTATTCGTAATCTGGTTGCACACCAGCTCTGAGTCGCCAAAGATCTGCAGATGCTTTATCCCCAGTCTCTCCGCTTTTCTCAAACCCAAGCACAGGGCTTCGTACTCCGCCGCGTTGTTAGTACAGCTCCAAGCCAGCCTTGTAGGTGTAGTCCTTCTGGATCCCGGATGGGGAAACCAAGAGTACGCCTGCGCCGGCGCCATTTTTGCATCGGGCGCCATCAAAGAAAAGCTTCCATAGCTTTTCTGGTGCAGGTCCTACCTCTTTCTTGGCTGACTGGTCAATTCTCTCAGGCTGAGTGACGGTGTAGCAGCCTTGCTCAGTCTCGATCATGGCATTGAAGTCCAGCAAGGAGAACTCATCCTCTACTTGCAACAGCTCAAGAGCTTGCTCTGTCATGTCTACCACCACCAGTTCTTCCGCTGTCAGCTGAACCATGCAGTTCTCCGGGTATCTTCTCTACTAGAAATGTGGAAGGCTTTTCGTTGTAGATCTTCAGTCTCCTTCCTTTGAAGGGCACTTCCATATGTGAGTAATCCAGAGACAGATACCCACCCAGCTTCGCAGTGAACTCCCTGGAGAGACACATGCCGAAGTAGGGTTCCAAGTCAACAACCACAACCTCTTGTATGACCACTATGTCAAGAGCTTTGTGCAGCCGGATCGGAATATCTTTGATGACACCAACTGTCTTGACAGGGGTGCCGTCTAGCTGCAGCACACCTTGGCTGCTTCTTGTATACTCCATTCCGATCTCGTCGCAGACGGCTCTCGGCATAACAGTCGTGGAGGCACCAGAATCCACCATACAGTTGTGTACTATATACCCTTGCATCCGCAATGACAGATAGAAGGGAGGTGGTCTGTTCTTTCCGGTGGCGGAGACTGTCAGAGGTTGAACCAAAACAGCAGGTTGCGTCTGCTTGCCATGTTTTATGCTCTTCAAAGATTCTTGCAGCAGATCAACTTGACCTGGGAGCAGAAGAGCATCATACATACTTATCCTTGCGGGAGTCCTCTTTAGCTCATCCACTATGTTGTAGCCCGAAGTGCTAGCTCCCTCCGTTTCTTTCGCAGGCTCATACTTGGTCCGGTATTGCTGCGTGGCTTCGACTCTCTGTCTCTTTGTCAGAGACGGATATTTCAGCTTCTCTTCTGCGGGAGGCTTGAGTGCAGGAAATTTTTCTTTGGCTGCGGGATGCCATAGCCTTTTGTCCGGAGGTAGCCCAGCAGGTTGCGCCTTTTCTCTTCTGGCGTATACCTTCAATGGCTTTGCTTGGGCAGCAGCAGCTTCAACAGGATTTCTGTCCTCCTTGGCGGGGAGCAATGCCGGATCTTCTTCTGGGACGGCAAAGTTGCCTTCATCGTCCAGGATCATGTAAAGTTCATCCTCTTCTATGGCGCTGCCCGCCAGGGTCTGGAGGTAATGTTGATGCAGCGTGCAATCTTCTTCTGAATGCGGGTCGTTGCACGTGGAGCACCAGTTAACCTGGTCAGAAGTGCCAGGTTGATCCTCAATGGCCGCATTTCTTGCAGGGGGGTGCCTTTGAACTTGTCGTTCTGCGGCTTGATCTTTTGTCAGTGCCGGAGGAGGATATGGCCTCCTTGGAACAAACTCCATCTGGGCCTGCTTCTTCTTCAGTATAGTCATGTCATTTGACATGGTATGGTATCCAGATGCGAGAGCCCGCACCTCTTGGAGCCTGCCTTCTCCGAAGATTGGCACGGGAGGCATCTCTTCCTCCTGGCCTTTCAATCTGTTGGGCGAATCTAGGGCGCAAAAGATTAAAATCCTTTCGTAATGGCAGATTCGTAACCAACAGTAATTTTATCCAAGTTGCTGCATGTGTCACTGGCTTTCTAAAATGAATTGCACACATAGCTTGAAAGTTGATTTTTGTGAAAAAGCAAACATTGATGCAAGAGGTTGCATAAAAGATGAACTAGGATCAAAAATGACAGAGTTGAGCCACAGATGAACTTGGTGCAAGAGGTTGTGCACAAGAGTCAGCTCTGCAGACGAATTTGAAAGAAAAGATGAACTAAGTGACAAGAAAATGACAGTATCGCTTAGGAGTTAGAGTCTTGTTGGTTACGAATCTGCCATGAGGAAAGGATTTTTGGTTAATGCGCCCAGATTCGCCCACCAGCATGAAAGGCCGGAAGGAAGAGATGCCTTCCGAGCCAATCTCCGGAGAAGGCCGGCTCCTTTTGGGGGGGGGCTTGATTTAAGCTAAAGGGAACAGGAAAGAAATAAAGGAACGGAAAGAGACAAATGTACAGAAAGAGATACAAATATGTCCAAAGGTTGGTGGGGGGGAACTAACAGTACGGGAACACACCAATCACCGCTACTTACTGCATACAAACACAGAGCATGACAAGGAATTGCAAAACCTAGGCGTACTTCCGATACACCAGCAGCGTATGCACAGCTTCAATAGCTCCCTAGCAAACATTCCCTACAAGGAACTAACGAGCGAGGGGATCGTATCAATCACCGGATACGTACACTGACTGGGGTAGAAAGTAAACCTAGAGATGTCAGAGCCAGGTATATGTGTTAGGTAGAGAGTTTAACCGCACGACTTCAATGGCTCCCTAGCAAACATTCCCTACAAGGAACTAACGGCGAGGGGATCGCATCAATCACCAGATACGGGCCAGCAACGTCACACACAACTAATGGAACTGCTACCAAATTTATAATGAATGCTTTAAATAATGAAGTACAGAAGGTGCTTTAAGCAAGCAATGCTAGAGGAACCCGATCGCCAAATGCCAAAGTGAATTAACGAGCGACGACACGGGTGGGCCTAAGGCATATAATGAAAGACAGCATAAAAGAATAAAGACAGTAGAACAGAACCAGGCATACAGATTGTATTCATAAGCAGAAGCACGGTTACAATAAGCACAGTAGTTCCCTAACAAACATTCCCCTTCCACCCCTTACAATGAATTTCAAATGGGCTTTTATAGCCCGAGTCCCACCCGTTACATTAATGGGCACGAGTCCCGATCAAACATGAGTCGACGAAGCGGCGAAAGAGCTGCAAATGCTGACCTTTTGTCGGACTGGGCTGTACCCGCAGCATGGTCTTCCTGGAAGCTGGACAGCTACGTGGCGGATTACTGGGTAAATCTTCAAGTCGGCAGGCTTGCTAGTAGCTGGAGCGAGTGAAACCTCGGATCAGCTTTGAATGAGGCTATTAACGCAAGCGGTGCAGGCAGCCCATGCTTATCCCTTTTGTTCGGCGAGTCTTGGTTCAAATCCCGAAGCTGGACACTTGTCCGATGATGGGTTATGTTTGTGTGACACATGCACGCCTTAGAGGGCGATCTATCCATCTTTGCTTGGGATCGGGGCTCCTTGGGATGCGTGCAAAAATCGGTGCGATCGGGGAGGGCCTTCAAGCCTTGGTCAAATTCCGGGTTTGTTCCCCTATTGTACACTTGTCAAGGGCGCATTCCGGCCCTGTTGAGAAGTCAAACTGCGCACAGGCGAACACTGGTGTCTGCCGCCATATGGACCTGCTCCGACATTTTACCCTTTTTCTGCATTGACCTGCCAGTCTGCCAGTGCAAGGTGCGCCCAGAAAGTGGGGCGGAGTCGGACTTCGCACCAAAACTGGGCGAAGTACGCACTTCGCACCAAAACTGGGCGAAGTACGAACTTCGCACCAAAACTGGGCGAAGTGCGAACTTCGCACCCAGACTTAGCCAATTTCAGATAGACCCGCTGGAAAGCTGGAAAATCAACCGGGGAACTCCAAGGAAAAAGGGGGGAGAGAAAGAGAATGGGAAAGAAAAGGAAAGGGAGAGAAGGGAGAAAAACGGAAGGAGGAAAAGAAGAGCAAAGACCTTGTCACAAAACAATATTGAAGACATTGCACCCCGTGCAAAATGTGACAACATTTACGGCGGCTCGCGGGGTGTCGAGCTCGCCTCGGCGCAAAGAATCCATGCCTTCATCCTTTGGGTGCAGAGGAACTTGCCTCCCCTGCCTTTTGCTGCTCTAACTGTTCTCCTTGCGGCAACTGTTCTTCAGATTCATCTTTGTCAGTCGCCTCATCAGTATCTCCTTCTGAAAGGTCTCCATTTCCTGCTTTCGCCTCGCACATGCGAGTGTACGCCTCTTGGGCTGAGCGCCAGGCTTCCGCTTCGAATGGCTTGCGGTCAGTATCCCCTGGTTCGCTGCTTCCGCTGGACTGCGCTGACACAGGCATTTTTCCCTTGTCCATCTCTCCGAGTCAGCAATAATGACAGGTTCGAGTCGTCTCGCAACAAATTTCGCTATCGGAGGAATAATTAGCATCGTCCGAGGAATAATCTCCGCAATCTGGAATGTTGGCATGATTCGACCCCCTTTTCTAGATAAAAACAGCGCCATTAATGCAACGCAGGAGGGGTAGGTCGGCTGAGTTAAAACCCTTGGTGGGCGCGCAGGAGAACGTTTAGGAAAAGACGCGCCCCGGCAGCCGTGCCTTGCTTTTTTAGTTGCGTTTTCGCTTGAAAAACGCGCAATCATTAACTCAGCGTTGGGGACTGCACCATGGCTGACGTTGCTGCCACCACTTGGGCACACTGATCAAGACAAAACCTTCGGTGCGGAAACCCACATTAAAAAAAGTGCAAACGCGCCTTGGGCACAGCTTGGGGTTTTTGAATTTTTTTTTATTATTCTTTAAACCGCGTCCCAATACTGGCCCGGAAAACTAGGCGCAGCCGGGCTTCGCCCGAAGTTGGGCACGGCCCGACCTCGCCGGCGAAGTCGGACTTCGCCCGAATTTCGGGCGAAGTACGAACTTCGCGCGAAGCGCGTGCTTGAACTGTTCTACCTCTGTTTTTAGCTGCGCCCAAGGTTTGGGCGCGATCTGGGTCTTTGCCGCCTTTGATCTTTAGATGGACTTCGCACGGGCGCGGGCCGCTTTGTTCGGACTTCGGCCGAAGCTTGATGCGAAGTGCGAACTTCGTGCGAAGTTCGCACTTCGCCCAAGCGTTGAGCGCAGCGCGCACTTCGCACGGGCGCTTGGCCGAAGTCGGACTTCGGTGCGAAGTTCGCACTTCGCACAAACTTTGCGCGCAGTGCGTACTTCGCACGAAGGGTTGCGCAGTGCGGACTTTAGTCTGCTTCAGCTTTTCTCGGACAAACTTCGCAATTCGGCTGGGCCGAAGTCAGGCTTCGCTGCGAAGTCGGACTTCGGTCAACACTTAGTCGATTTTTTGCTCTTTTTCTCCTTTCTTTCTCTGCATAGCCGAACTTCGCCCCTCCTGCGGGGCAACGACGGACTTCGTTGCGAAGTCTGTCTTTCTCTCCCATGCCGCATTTAAGCTCAAAGAAGGAAAAATAAACTGAATGCTAAAACTGGAAACTATACATGCGGGGAAAAATAAAAACACAAGGCAAAATTTTTACAGGGAAGGGCCACTCGGGCGCCTTCAACAGCGATAAAGCTTCAAGTGGAACCCGTTGACGGGGATGGGGAGGAGCTGACCCTCCATATCCGAAAGTATGTAGGCATTGAACTGATTCACCGGGCAATCTGATAAGGGCCCTCCCAGAGAGCGTCAAATTTTCCGTGATTACCCGGTTTTGCCTTGTATGAGTCCCACTTCAGCACCAGGTCCCCGACTTCGAAAACTCGGGCAGTGGTGCCTTTGGCAAACCAGACTTTAGTGGCTCGCAATGTGATCGGCGAAGGCCCGGTATGCACTTTCTCTGTCTTCTTCCACCTGCAGGAGTTGGCACAACTCGTCGTCTACCGGGTCTCCGTTGCTCTCGTCTTCGTCAATCATCCACAGGGCGGGGATTTCAATGTGTGATGGCATAACAGCTTGCTTGCCATAGACGAGCGCATAGCGGGACGTCTTGAGGGATTTCTTGAATGCAACTCTGTCAGCCCATAGCGCCCGGTTCAAAAGCAAGTGCCAAGTCCGCTTATTTTTTTCAATGGTCCTCCGGAGAATTTTCAGGAGGTTCTTGTTAGTAGACTCGGCAAGGCCATTCCCCTGCGGGTAGTAATTAGAAGACATCTTGTGATAGATGCCAAGGCCGCTGGTGTACTCCGTGAGTACAGCGCCTACAAATCCCGGACCGTTGTCTGTCACAATCGACTCGAAACCCCGAGCGGGTAATCGGGCTCTCAATGAACCCGATGACCGTTTCTTGGTCGGCGTTCTTGGTCGGGATCGCCTCCGTCCACCGTGTGAAATAGTCGTAGGTCGTGAGAATAAACTTGTGGCCGGCGGAGGAGTTAGGAGAAATCACCCCAATGAAGTCCAGACCCCATTGCTTGGAACGGAGCTTCGGCTTGAATCGATTGAAGGGGCAGGGGTGCTTTTACGTTTCGGCCAGCATACCTCTGGCATTGATCACATTTGGCGCAGACCGCATACGCGTCTGCGAACAGAGTGGGCCAATAGTATCCAGCCCTTATTATTTTTAAGGCCGTTGGCCTTGAAGAATGGTGACCCCCAGGCATCCCGGAATGAAAATCTCCGAGGATCCTAGGCTGGTCAGATTTTATGACGCACCGCAACAGGATGCCGTCAATATTTTTGAAGTAAAGCCCCTCGGGGCGAAGAGTGTACCTTAATGCACCTAACCGAAATCTCCTTCGTTGTGAGGCATTCAGGTGATCGGGACATCTTCCGGTGCAGAAGTATCTCACCAGTTCATCTGTCCAATCACTCCCCTCCGATAAGGAGTTGGCTAGGTAGACGCGTGTCGCTGTGTCCTCCCAGGCTACAGCGCTTCGGGCCAATTCTTGACACAAGGCTCGGCCTCTGATAAGCTTGGTGGGCCGTACTTCGATGTCAAACTCCTGGATCTTGGCAATCCATCCCGCTCTCTTGTGACCCGGTTCCCCTTGCAAGATGAAACTGCGAACATCGGGGTGAATCACAAAGACAGGTGGTCTTACTCGGGAGACAAAGTGCTCGAACTTTCGAAGGGACTTCATAACCGCATGGACTCGCCGCTCTATAAAATTGTACTTCTCTTCGTGTGGCGGAATCACTTGGCTTAGGAACGCAATGGGGCGCTCCTCACCGTCGTCTCCCTTCTGAGTCAGGACTGCAGCGTAACTTTCGGGTTCTCCCACCGCATACAGGATGAAGTCCTTGGAGTAGTCCGGGTTTGTCAACACCGGAGCTTGCGCAATTCGAGCCTTGATTTCCTCGAAAGCTTGCTCTCTCTCATCAATCCATTCGTAAGGTGTATCTTTCTTCAACAGTTCGGCCATAGGCTTGATCACCTGTGCGAAATCCGGAATGAACTTCCGCACGAAGTTAATCTGACCGAAGGAGGACTGCAGACCTTTTTTATCAGTGGGGGATGGCAAGCGAACGAGGGCTTCTGCTCTGTCAGGGTCAATGGCGAGGCCTTCCTCGGAGATGACATGTCCCGACAGACTTTCCTTCCTTTACCGCGAAGACAGACTTCTTCGGGTTTATAGAGATGCCGAATTCTCGACAACTTTCAAATATCCGCCGCAGTGCGAAACATGATCTTCTCGTCGGTGAGAGAAATAGTCATGTCATCAAGATAGATGACAATAATCTTGTTGAGCAGCTCTCGGAAGGCCAGGTCCATGGCCCTTTGGAACGTGGCACCAGCATTGGATAGGCCAAACGGCATGCGCCGATAGGCGAACGTCCCCACTTCGTGGTAAACGCCGTCTTATGCTTGGTCTTCGTCTTTGACCCAAATCCGGTTGTAGCCGGAAAATCCATCTAAAAGTGAAAATCTCCGGGCTCCAAGCAACGATATGCAAAATTTGGTCGATTTGGGGAAGCGGATAGTGGTCCCGGAGGGAAGCCCGATTTAGGTTTCTGAAGTCGACACAGAGACGTATGTCGCCATTCTTTTTCCTCACGGGCACCAGATTCGCGACCCAGGATGAATGTTTGATGGGGTAGATGATCTTGGCCTCCAGCATCTTCAAGAGCTCGGTCTTCATCATGGCCTCAACCTTTGGATTTACGGCCCTTTGCTTTTGTCGGAACGGCTTGGCGCCATCCTCTAGCTCGATGGTATGTTGGATGACAGATCTGTCATACCCCCTCAAATCTTCGTAGCACCAGGCCACGATGTCGGGGAACTCCTGGCACAGTGATCTAATCTGCACCAGCTCCTCCGACGTGCAGTCTGTTCCGACCTTGATGGTTTTACCAGGTTCGAGCTCCAGGTCAGCATACTGCCTCGGGTCTACTTTGATCCTGTGGGATATTGCTCTTTCATTTCGATCAAAGAGACTTTCTAATGTAATCAGTCCTTTTGGGACGTGATTATTCCGTAACTGTATCAACCCCTCATATTGCTCGTCATCAGGGTCTCTACCTTCGATTACACACACTTCGTTAACCAGGAATGTGACGATCTCCTCGTCACGACTGAATACCCGCCGAAGGTATCCCTATCGAGCACGAAGGCCTGTAAATGGTGCGGACCGGCTTCAGTTTCTGGACGACGTCTTCAGCTGGAACGTACTGCTCCAACGGACGCCAGAATATCCGCGTGCTTGTTTTTCTCACGCGATATTGCCTTAACGTTCAATGAGTCAAACGATTCCATCAGGTCCCAGACCCGATTGCGGTACGCTCTAAGATAGTGATGCTTAGACGCGCATTTATTCGTAACTTGATGACACACTAACTCGAATCTCCGAAAATTTGGAGATGCTTGATTCCTAGCCTTTCCGCCTTTCGCGACCCAAGCACAGGGCTTCGTATTCCGCCGAATTGTTAGTACAGCTCCAGGCCAGCCTGTAGGCATAGTCCCTCTGGACTCCGGTTGGAGAAACCAGGAGGACCCCTGCACCGGCGCCATTCTTGCAACGGGCGCCGTCAAAGAAAAGCTTCCACAGCTCTTCGGGTGCAGGTCCTACTTCCTTCGCAACGGACACGTCAAGCTCCTCGAGCTGCTTAATGGAATAACAGCCCTGCTCTGTCCCGATTACGGCATTAAAATACCGCAACGAGAACTCGTCTTCTAGTCGTAGCACTTCGAGAGCTTGCTCGGTCGGTTCTACTCGTCACCGGTTCTTCTTCCGACAACCGGACCATGCGATCCATCTCTCCGCCGGGTATCTTGTCTACTAGAAAAGGGGAAGGCTTCTCATTGAAAATTTTCGGTCTCCTTCCTTTGAAGGGCACTTCCATGTGCGAGTAGTCTAGAGACAGTACCCGCCCAACTTCGCAGTTGAACTCCCGAGAGAGACACATGCCGAAGTAAGGCTCCAGTCAACAATCACGACCTCTTGGATGACCACAATGTCGAGAGCTTTGTGCAGCCGGATAGGGATGTCCTTTATGACACCAACTGTCTTGACAGGGGTGCCGTCTAATTGCAGCACACCTTGGCTGCTCCGTGTGTATTCCATCCCGATCTCATCGCAGACGGCCTTCGGCATCACAATCGAGGAAGCACCAGAATCCACCATGCAGTTGTGAACTATGTGCCCTTGCATCCGTAAAGACGGATAAAAGGGTGGCGGTCCTGTTTTTCCCAGTGGCGGAGATCGTCAAAGGTTGAACCAGGACAGCAGGTCGCATCCGCTTGCCGTTCTTCATGTTTTTCAGTGATTCTTGCGGCAGATCTACCCGGCCCGAAGCGCAAGGGCATCGTACATGCCGATTCCGCGAGAGTCTTCTTTAACTCGTCTACAATGCTGTAGCCCGAGGTACTAGCTCCTTCTGCTGGTTTAGCCGGTTCATACTTGGTCCGGTACTGTTGGGTGGCCTCAACTCGCTGTCTCTTGGTCAGAGATGGGTACTTCAGCTTCTCCTAGGCTTGTTCTTTGGTTTCGGCTGGGGGCTGAAGTACAGGAAGCTTAGCGGGAGTTGGGGCCTTTGCTGGAGGCTTAGCTGGAACAGCAGCGGCCTTTGCTAGAGAAGGTTTAGCGGGAGCTTTATCTTTGGATGCCTTCTCTCGGGCCGTGTAACGCCACGACCGCTAGGACGGTGGCAGCCCATTGGGCTGCGGTTTTCTCTTCTCGCATATACCTGCAAAGGTTTAGCCGCGTCCGCAGCTTTCTTTTCTTCCTTGGCGGGCGTCACTGGGTTCTCTTCTGGCAGGGCAAAATTGGCCTCGCCGTCCAAGATCATGTACAGCTCATCATCTTCTATAGTGCTGCCGGCCAAGGTCTGGATGTAGTGCTGGTGCAAAGTGCAATCTTCCTCCGAATGCGGGTCATTGCACGTAGTGCACCCGGCTGACTCGGTCGGGAGGACCAGGTGGGTCATCTATAGCAGCATTTCTCGGAGGCGGACGCCTTTGCGGTTGGTTTTCTGGGGCTTTATCTTTTGTCAGCGCCGGTGGCGCATACGGCCTTTTAGGAGCAAAGTCCATTTGGGCCTGCTTCTTTTTCATAGCTGTCATGTCATTGGACATGGCATGATATCCGGAGGCCAAAGCCCGCACTTCTTGTAGAATCGTGTTCGGATGTCGTCGTCGGGAGGCGGCAACTGTGCCGGTGGAGGCAAAGCGGCCAATGGAGGAGGGTTAGAATAAGACGCATACTGCGGGGGAGCAGGAAGCGCTGGAAAATGCGGAGCGGGAGGAGGCGGATGAGGGTAATGCAACTGAGGCGGGCCGTATTGAGTTACGACCGGCGCCGGATTCCACTGCGGCTGGGGCTGCTGCCCTGAAGTAGACGGCACACCACCAGAAGCGTGAAGGATACTGCGATCTTGGAAAGTCGGGATGAATCGGCTCCTCGCACTCGGACGGAAGCCTCGCCGATGGAGATAATGTCGCCTTCAGCTTGTCGGGCAGCTTCGTACAGTGCGGTGGAACTCGTCAATTCGGGCGATCTTCAGCGAAGAGCATATGTCCGAGTTGAAAGACCTCGGATAGTAGTGAGCAGCCATGCCGGCCGAAGGCCGAAGTTCGCGAGGTACCCGTTTCCAGGATCTCGCAAACCTAATGTTAAAATCGGACACCTCCTCTTGAGGATGCCTCCGGATTGCTTGGAACCGATGCGAGAGAGAGGTAGGATCAGCGGACTCGTTGCATCCTTTTACGAGCCTCCCGGCAAGCCGGGCCACCCGGTGATGGATCCCTCCGGCGACGATCTCCACCGAGAGAGAAGCTTTCCCCTCGGGGAAAGGGCCAGCGAGACGGGTCTTCACACTTTCATCGGTGATGGTATGCGGTGCGGCCGGGGCAAGGATGTCCCGGATGTGCTCGTACGCCGTCTTACCATAGCCGTCGTATGTGGGAATAGACTTTAAAGCGACAGGGGGCACGGCTTGTCGACCGATCGGGGCCAAAGGCCCTCGTAGGAGTCCACCGCCGGGAAGAGATCATCGTCATTCGGCCGTTGATCAGCCATTTCTTCTTCTTCTCCGCCGTCGGTTGTGTACTCGGTATCGGTACTTTCCGAGGATACAGGATTTTCCTCTTCCTCGACCTCTTCTACTTCGTACTCGGCTCTTCCGACCTCAGCTTCGGCCTCTTCTTGGATCTCGCCTTCGGCTTCGTCGAAACGAGCTCGCGGATCAGCCAGACTGGGTATCTCGCCTCGAGCGTGGATGTCTAGTTCGTAGAACTCGAGGCGGGCTTCTCGGATTTCTTGTTCGCCACCTTCTCGTGTGCATGAAGGTGACCGGACCGGTCTTCTAGACTCGGAGGATTTGTTCGTGCGAGTCGCCGGTGTTCGGATTTGGAACAGCAATGAAGCGAACACCGGTGCTTCGATTCCGTCGGGGGTGAGAAAATTCCTTGTCTCACCAAGAGCTCGAGAACCGTCGCGCGCCGGTGGAGACTGATCAGAAAATCTCTCGTCAGATGTGGGACCCGTGTTCCGCCGAGCGGGTCAGAAGAACTGTTGCGCTAGGTGGAAACTAGATGGGTACTCTTTCTTTAAATCGTGGGACAAGCGTCCCACCGGGCGTGCTAGAGAAACTGTTGGTTACGAATCTGCCATGAGGAAAGGATTTTTGGTTAATGCGCCCAGATTCGCCCACCAGCATGAAAGGCCGGAAGGAAGAGATGCCTTCCGAGACAATCTCCGGAGAAGGCCGGCTCCTTTTGGGGGGGGGGCTTGATTTAAGCTAAAGGGAACACGAAAGAAATAAAGGAACGGAAAGAGACAAATGTACAGAAAGAGATACAAATATGTCCAAAGGTTGGTGGGGGGAACTAACGATACGGGAACACACCAATCACCGCTACTTACTGCATACAAACACAGAGCATGACAAGGAACCGCAAAACCTAGGCGTACTTCCGATACACCAGCAGCGTATGCACAACTTCAATAGCTCCCTAGCAAACATTCCCTACAAGGAACTAACAGCGAGGGATCGTATCAATCACCGGATACGTACACCGACAGGGGTAGAAAGTAAACCTAGAGATGTCGAGCCGGTATATGTGTTAGGTAGAGAGTTTAACCGCACAGCCTTCAATGGCTCCCTAGCAAACATTCCCTACAAGGAACTAACGGCAGAGGATCGCATCAATCACCGGATACGGGCCAGCAACGTCACACACAACCGATGGAACTGCTACCAAATTTATAATGAATGCTTTAAATAATGAAGTACTGAAGGTGCTTTAAGCAAGCAATGCTAGAGGAACCTGATCGCCAAATGCCAAAGTGAATTAACGAGCAGCGACACAGGTGGGCCTAAGGCATATAATGAAAGAAAGCATAAAAGAATAAAGACAGTAGAACAGAACCAGGCATATAGATTGTATTCATAAGCAGAAGCACGGTTACAATAAGTACAGTAGTTCCCTAACAAACATTCCCCTTCCACCCCTTACAATGAATTTCAAATGGGCTTTTATAGCCCGAGTCCCACCCGTTACATTAATGGGCACAGAGTCCCAGTCAAACATGAGGCGACGTAAGCGGCGAAAGAGCCGCAAATGCTGACCTTTTGTCGGATCGGGCTGTACCCGCAAGCATGGTCTTCCCGGAAGGCGGACAGCCTACGTGGCGGAGTGCTGGGTAAATCTTCAAGTCGGCAGGCTTGCTAGTAGCTGGAGCAGGTGAAACCTCAGATCAGCTTTGAATGAGGCTATTAACGCAGGCGGTGCAGGCAGCCCATGCTTATCCCTTTTGGTCGGCAGTCTTGGTTCAAATCCCGAAGCTGGACACTTGTCTGATGATGGGTTATGCTGTGTGACACATGCCTGCCTTAGAGGGCAGTCTATCCATCTTTGCTTGGGATCGGGGCTCCTTGGGATGCGTGCAGAAATCAGTGCAGTCGGGGAGGGCCTTCAAGCCTTGGTCAAATTCCGGGTTTGTTCCCCTACTGTACACCTGTCAAGGGCGCATTCCGGCTCTGTTGAGAAGTCAAACTGCGCACAGGCGAACACTGGTGTCTGCCGCCATATGGACCTGCTCCGACATTTTACCCTTTTTCTGCATTGACCTGCCAGTCTGCCAGTGCAAGGTGCGCCCAGAAAGTGGGGCGGAGTCGGACTTCGCACCAAAACTGGGCGAAGTACGCACTTCGCACCAAAACTGGGCGAAGTACGCACTTCGCACCAAAACTGGGCGAAGTGCGAACTTCGCACCCAGACTTAGCCAATTTCAGATAGACCTGCTGGAAAGCTGGAAAATCAACTGGGGAACTCCAAGGAAAAAGGGGGGAGAGAAAGAGAATGGGAAAGAAAAGGAAAGGGAGAGAAGGGAGAAAAACGGAAGGAGGAAAAGAAGAGCAGCACTGTTACAAAACAATATTGAAGACATTGCACCCCGTGCAAAATGTGACAACAAGTCTTAATTGCTTGCATCAATTTAAGCCTATGACTTGCTTTGTCTTATTCCCATGTTCGAAGTTAGTCTTTTAGATCAATAAATGTCAACACTGCACTTAGAGAGGGCCATAATCTCTTCTTAGGCACCTTGCCCTGTCTGTGGATGGGAAAACAATATTATATGCAATATAATTAGATGCATAGTTATCAAATAGACAAATGAGATCCTTTAGATGCCAAATTGGGTACATTTCTAACATTTAGTCCACCTTGAAATCATTAAATTCAGAATATCTCAAAGGTGGCTATATGATATGGTTCGTATAAACACCACATGATCTATTGGCATTATACTCGATCAATTATACTGATATGTTGTCATTTAGATACCAAATTGAGTACATTTAAAGACATTTGCTCCAACATGAATGGTCAAATTCAGACTACCTACCAAACTGGTTACATTTAATAACATTTTTAGTAATTGGTTATATGGGATTGTAATGAACCCCACTCCTATTACATCATGACCAAGTTACCATCGTATTTCAACAAACCACATTATGATGGTGTCACAATATACCATGTTATCATGGCAACCACGGGATTGTGGGCTCTCTGAGAGCCAAACATACTCACTAGTCGGACTTCAACCCCATGTAAGCATTTAATATCATTAAGCAAAACTTGAAATAATCATTTTTGGACATTCATAGAGATAATTATCCAATGAGGTTGAGCCACTCATTACCTAATTCGTTGGTACAGAACTAGATTCCTTATCTTCCGATTGTTATTGCTCATTTGAATGACTAGCACAACATCTAGGGATAAATCGGATATATTATTACTATATCTTACAGATTTCTTTTGACTTGTTACCATTTTTCCCTCTGTCCTGATCTCCAAATCTTATATGGTAAAACTGCATTACATTTTCTTGGGTCACCTCTCTTTTAAGGGAAAAAACGTTATTCCATCTGAAATAACATGACACAAAATATGATCAACCAAAGCAGTAATATTCTATTCGTCTGATTGCTGTGATTTTAATGAAGAAATAGAAATAATGTAGTTGAAGGCAGACACCATATTTTAAACAAAGTCAATGAATTCTATGGTTCTATCTAATTTATGAAGAACTCAAGGTGTTTAGTCCTATGGGACAACTTTGTACATCAATTATAGTCACCATAATTAGAGTCAAAACTTATCATAATTTTTCACTTGTACTTTTACATATGATGACATACACAAGAATTTGCACTTCCACATGTAGAAAGAAATGAATTTACAATTGAACCTGAAACAGAATGGGGGGAAAAGGTTCTTACACATGATTAATCTTGTTTAACCATGGTTGGAGGCTTCCTGCTAAGCTATTGCTTCCAAGGTACCTGAAATATCAGCATATTGTCTTGTAATGATTTGCTTTTAGTCTATATAGTTTCTTCGCAGTGAAATAAAAGCTACTTGTAATCTATTTGAAAAAGAAAAAACAACATTTTAATTTTTGATGAAAATATATTGAATTGAAATAAAAGCTACTTGTAATCTATTTGAAAAAGAAAAAACAACATTTTAATTTTTGATGAAAATATATTGAATTTGCCTTTAAAAATCTAAATACGTGAGCTTGCTGAGTGTATTCACCTTGAAAAGAAAACTGAGGTGTAGAAGTAGGCCTGAAAAGCAGGAAAACAATCATTTTCGGATCCTTGTTGAGATATGTCTCAGAAGAGGGAAAAAAGGGTTGAGTAAGAACTACATTAAAGATGGAATGAAGTTGAAAAGAAAAATTAAGACGAAAATTAGTCCAAGCTTAGTAGACAATGTTATCTTCAAAAAGGACAAGAAATTGTTAATAGATATTTCCTTATATATCCCAAAAGATATCAGGAAGATGGCAGAATTGGGTTGATATGCTAGGTTATAGCCATCCAACAGGATCATATTTCATTGGAATTCAAATTGGGATCTCAAAGGCCAGGCAGAGGAAATGTTTCAAAATTGAGACTATTTTGTCTTTCAACCTTTTTTGAGTTGGAGGACAGGAGTCATGCTTAGGAGACAGCCTCTGGTTTATAGTTTATATTAGACTATTTTTGAAATTACTACATATTCATTTTATATTCTTTAATTAAGTCTCATTCCAACTTCAAGTTCAGGTCAGATTATTAGACATAGAATCAGCATTTTTGAAGAAATATATTCTCAAAGATATAAGGAAAGCAAAGCATTTTTGAAGGTTTTTAGGGCAACCTTTTCAAGCATGTAGTACAGTATGCCAGATACTTTTTAGATCTGGAATTGGGAATAGTTACTAACATATCTACACTTAAAAAATCCTAGAACAAAAAATTTTCAAATCCATTGTGTGTCTTGAAAATGGTTATTTGTAAATGAATGAGCCAGAAAGGGACAATCATTTACAGCCCAAGAACTAACGTGGAAGTTGAAAGAGAAAATGAAAAGTGAAAAAGGTAAAGGCAGAAGGAGCAGAAGTGGAGGAAACTAATAAATACAGGTGATTAGAAGCACCATTACACGTACCATGAAAATGGCTTCAGCAAAGACTGCCAAGGAGGGACACTAGCTAAAGCAAGCGGGAGTAGCTACACAAAAAGTACGATATGTGGAAGAGGATGCACAACGGCCAAAATAAAGGAGAACTACACAAGAAGCACAAGAGGCACTGTTGGTTACGAATCTGCCATGAGGAAAGGATTTTGTGTTAACGCGCCCAGATTCGCCCACCAGCTTGAAAGGCCGGAAGGAAGGAATGCCTTCCGTGCCAATCTCCGGAGAAGGCCGGCTCCTGTGGGGTTTTATGGTTTGAGATGAGAGTGCAGGAAAGAGATAAAAATGCGGAAAGAATTTACAAATGTGATTGGAGTTGGGTGGGGGGAACTAACAGTACAGCAACACATCAATCACCACTACTTACTGCATCATAAATACAAAGCATAACCAGAAACTGCAAAATCTAAGTATACCTTCTGTATAAAGCAGTGTACGCACAGCTACAATGGCTCCCTAACAGACATTCCCTACAAGGAACTAACAGTACGGCAGCGCATCAATCACCACTACGGACAGTAACATGAATACAAAAAGCAACCAAGAGATGTCAGATCCAAGTATGTGTGTTATGCAGAGAATTTGTACGCACAGCTACAATGACTCCCTAACAGACATTCCCTACAAGGAACTAACAGTACGACGGCAGTGCATCAATCACCACTACGGACAGCAACATAAACATAACACACAAACTGAAGGAACTGCTACCAAATTTATTCTATGTATCCTCTAATCAATGAAGTCCAAGAGTACTTGGCCACCAAATGCTGAAGTGAATCAACAAGCCATGACACAAGCAATGCCTCAGGAATACCTGACCACCAAATGCTGAAGTAAATCAACAAGCCATGACACAGGAAAACGTAAAGCAGAAATGTAAAGGAGAGGCAGCATAAAAAATAAAAGAAGTAGAACAGATCCAGGCATATACTTTATATTGATAAGCAGAAGCACAGCTACAATGGTTCCCTAACAGACATTCCCCTTCCACCACTTACAATGAAAATGTGGTGGGTATTTATAGCCCGAGTCCCTCCCGTTACATTAATGGGCACAAAGTCCCAGTCAAACATTAGCTGACAAAAGCAGCCGCGGAACTGCTGATGCTGACCTTTGTCGGGCAGGACTGTACTCGCAGCATGGTCTCCCTGAAGGCTGTACAGATACGTGGCAGCGCGTTAGGTAGAACTTCTCATCGGCAGGAATGCGGGCAGCTGGAGCAGGTAGAACCTCCAATCAGCTTTAAATGAGGCAGCTGGCATAAGTAGTGCAGCCCATGCTTGTCCTTTTGCTCGGCATGTCTTGGCTCAGATCCCAAAGCTGGACACTTGTTGGATGATGTTGTTTGACACGTGCTTGCCTTGAAAGGCAGTTTATCCAACTTCTCTCAAGATCTGAGTGCCATCGGGTTGCGCAGGCAGAAAACAGCGCAGTCGGGAAGGCCTTCATGCCTTGGGTGCATTTCTGAGTTTATTTCCCTACTGCGCACCTGTCAAAGGGCGCACTCCGACTTCGCTGCGAAGTCGGGTTGCGCATAGGTGAAAGCTGATTTCTGCCGCCATACGGACTTCGCCCTGGAAAGGGGGAGCAGTCCGAGTTCACTGCGAAGTCGGACTTCGCCCCAGCACTTAGTCATTTTTCCTGCCATCCTGCCAGCCTGCTACAAGGTGCGCCCAGAAAGCAGGGCGCAGTCCGACTTCGCTGCGAAGTCGGACTTCGCCCAGAAAACTTGTTCTTCTGGTTGATCTTGTCGCACTGCGCACTTTGTATTCCTGCTGCGCTCCAACTGGAGGGCGCACTCCGACTTCGCTGCGAAGTCGGATTGCGCCCTGACACTTAGCCATTTTTCAGGGCAACTGCTGTCAAATTTGAGATCTGACTGAGGGGCTCAAAAGAAAGAGGGAAGAATGAGAATGTAGGGAAGAGAGAGAAAGGGAGAGAAGAAGAAAGGGAAAGAGAGGAAGAGGGAAAAGGAAGAGCAGCACTCTTACAAAACTGAAAACATTGCACCCCGTGCAAAATGTGGCAACATTTCTGGCGGCTCGCGGGGTGTCGAGCTCGCCTCGGCGCAAAGAATCCATGCCTTCATCCATTGGGTGCAGAGGAACTTGCTTCCCCTGCTTTCTGCTGCTCTAGCCGTTCTCCTCGCGGCAACTGTTCTTCAGATTCACTTCCGGCAGTTGCCTCCTCAGACTCGCCTTCCGAATGCTCTCCAGCACTGGCTTCTGCCTCGCAGATGCGGTTGTATGCGGCCTGGGCTTGGCCCCAGGCTTCTGCTTCGAATGGTCGGCGGTCAACAACTTCTTCTAATGCTGCGTGGAAAGAAGCGACCGCGTGCAGGTCGATGGTGAGGTATCTTTTTCCCAGCTCCCGGAAGTAGGAGCTGATCTTGCAAAGACTTGGACACCATCTGGGTGACCCGACTTTCTTGAATTGGCTCGGTCCAGCCTATCGATTTCAGTCGTATCTGCCTCAAAGGACCGCCAATTCTTTTTCACTTGCTCATGGGTGAGAAACTCACCATTCTCAACAAAGCCCGGGCACCCTAGTTCAGAGAGAGCGTGAAAGGGAGCCATACAAATGTCTCTTTCATGTTCAAATGCATCCAATATTCGTCTGGCAACCCTCACCTCTTCTACTTTCTTAAAATATTTATGCAAGGTTACCCTTGCATCTGCCCATTCTGCAGCAAATGAGGACATGGGGGAGAATTGGAGGCCATCGCGCTTGCGCTCTTGAAGATTTATCGCCAGGTCCAGCCATTGCTTCGCCTGGCGTTCGGCCTCCTCTACCACAGGCTTTCCCTGGGCAGAAACTTCTTGGATCCTGGATGCGAAATCCAGGACCGACATAGCCTTATACGTGTGGGGCTTGCATCCCCGCAGCAGATCAGCCCGCATCTCCTTAACTTTGCTCTTTGAAAAGACCGTCGCTTGAGATGCTTTCTCTGCAGATTGCGACTGCGCCTGTTTCAAAGACTCCTGGAGCTGAGAAATCTGCTCCAGGGCTGCCTACTTTTCCGTTGCGGCTTCTTGCTGAGAAGCGGCCAGCCGGGCTTTTAATTCGTCTATTTCTCGCTGCGCCGCTTCCAGCTGCTCAATGGACCTAGAGAGGTCCTCTTCAAGCTGTCTTGTCTTGTCCTGCAACCGGAAAAGCTCTTCCCTGTTCCTCCGGATTTTTGACAAGGAGATTATCCGCTTTACGGAGGATTCCCTGAATCTCGTATTGCGGGTGAATATCGTCAAAGCTCTTCTCCTTTGTCTGGAGCTCGTAGTCCGCCCTGGTCATTTCCCGGAGAGGCTTCTTCACTTTCGGAGTTATCTTCTCTGTCGTAAGCACTCTCCTCTCAAAGTTAAACTTGGTGCGCTTTACCGGGGCGGCTATCTCTTCAGGTCTCCTCCGCTTCAAGTTTTGGAGGAAAGAGAGGGTATTCTATGGCTCTTGTTGCCAGAGGCAAATCATCCGTGTTCTGGAGGTCGTCCATGAAGTCCGGTTCCCCCAGCCTAGGGTTCTGCTGAGACGTCTCTCCTGCGAAAAGGGAAATAGGAGAAACCGGACGGACTTTAGAAGGAGCGGCCGCTTTTGAGGGCGACCGGGAAGTGGAGATCGGAGCGGTTGATGCTGGAAGGGTTTCAAGCTGCTGAGGCGATGGATGCAACGGTGAACGCGCGGCTTCAGCACTAACCACGGGTGAAGGGTTTGGGGTTTGACTCAGGGATAGGAAGGCGTTGGGGTCCTGAGCAAACTGGTTGAAAGAATGGGGGCCGCTAGAAGGGTGTGGAGATGGGGAGGAAGATGCGGCCATGACTTGCTCGGATTGAGCGGGAGATGGAGTAGGAGTAGGGCTAGACGAGATCAAAGGGAGCGGGGCAGCGAACGTACCTGCGGGCTCCGCCTGAGCCGATGCTGGATGAATGTCTGCGGTTCTGGTTCCGACGGCTGGCTCAGGACTATCCAGAGAAACAACCTCTGGAGCGGCTGAACGCGGCTGCGGCTCTGCGACTGGCTGCTGCACTGTCAGACTAGGTCGCCTGACTTTCTCAACTCTCTTCCTCCTTTTCTTTTCTGGAGCAATGGCTGGTTCGGAAGAAGGAGATGAAGCAGGTGCAGCGGGCGCTGATGTTCCCACGGTAAACTTGTACCGGGGTTTGACTTGCAAAAGGTCTGCCGCGGCCGGTCCGCTCGCTGGTGGCGCTGGCGTCTTTTGTGCCTGAGGAGTCACCTCGGGCGTTGACTTGACTGATTTTTTCGCCTTTTCAGGCGCCACCTTGGAAGCCACAGGCTGCATTGGGTCCACTTGGATGTCTGCTGGGCCCGCGCTGGCAGTTGCAAAAGTGTACAACTGTTGGGAGGAAGACCCTCCTTTATAACCCTCGAAGGGACCTCGGGGAACGTAATCTCGAAATGCGAAAGGCCGCCAGCTGTCAATGTGCTGGTCATATAGAGCTGAAAAGTCGTCATCAACGGCCAGATTTCTCCTGATGGATTTATCGTGCTGCGTGCGGCACCTCATCTTCCAGCATTCAACAACTTTTTCTTTTGGCCAGTTAAGGCCTGCTAGCTTGGAGATGAATTTTTTAAATCCCGGAGAAGAGAACTTGTGGTCCGGGTTTCGCTCGGGGTCATATGCTACCTCCTCGCAGTAAAAATCCTGCCACGGAGGCCATGCTTCCATCGAGTCAATCTCCCAGTCGAGGTCAACATGGACCACATCGCATCTGTCTTCGATTATATCCGCCCGGGGGCAGATATGTGCAAACTTTCCCCTTATCCCGTGTGGGTCGTACTTCCAGCGCTGCGGCAGCAGAATCAGGCCAATGTCAAAAAGCTCCCGCTCGAGATAGACATGCTGTCCTACCTCTGATATCTCAACGTTCGCCCAGGAAAGAGGATATTGAAAGATATGGCCCTTTCTCTTTCCCTGGCCAAACTCCTCTTCAACGTAATCCATCTGCCGCGCAACCTCCATCCCAAACTGATGAACCGTGCACCAGTAGGGCAGTAGATGAGGTTTGCCCTTGAATCCATAGATTCTGACCACAATCCCTTGCGTCAGTCTAAAAACGTCCCCGAGCTTGTGATTCAACAAATAGTTCGTCATTTCCTGCGGGGGGCGAGGGATCTCACCATCGCTGAAGACTGACATGACCAATCCCAGAAAGTTGAAGTTGAACTTGTAGTAAGACCCTTTCCGGTATAGGTCATCCGTCCAGTCATAGACGGGTTGTGGCTCTCCCCTCTCATTCACCTTCTTCAGGTTAGGGATCGGCATCCGGGAGTGCAAATGATACAAACAAAGCCAAGCCAAGAAGGAACTGAATCGAAATTCAGTTGACTGCTTTTTCTGGAGCTTCACCAGGCTGGAGTGAATGGCGTATGCAAGCCAGTCCGCCCAGTCAAAGAAGATAGGGCGCTTCCCACTTCTCTGCGCTGCTGGTTCATAGGATTCTCCGCATAGGAGACATTCTGCCAGCGCTAGCTGGTACGGCTGTACCAGCTCGTCAGAGTCGCAGCCGAGGACCCACGCCAGGATGGTGTATATGTATTTACTCTGAAACCTCTCCAGGGGTATGGGGCCGGTTGGCCATTGTCCAGCTGCGAGCGGGGCGTTCAGCTCTGAATTGAGGAAATCCCTCATCCTTTTTGTGTGCGTAAAGCGCCCCGCTTGCTCGCCAAGATTTATCTTTCTGACAATCGTGCTGGAGTCATACTCCAACCCTGGGGCGAAGGCCGGCTGGATAGTCTCCTTGCGAAGCGTGAACAAGGGTTTACCGTTGGAGCTGCAAATTTGCCGGGTAGCTGGTCTGTAATGTCTGACAATTAGGTCTACCAGCTCCGGGCATTGATGGACAGGAGGGCACAAGAACCGGAAAAGGTTCGACTTGTACGCCGCTCCGAAATGGTGAGAGGGCGAAACTTTGTCAGCCCAATTCTCCACATTTATCCGCAGCTTAGTAAGGCTCATGGAAAACGAGCCGTCCTTGTATCCCGACAGGTAATTAACCGGTGGTGGTGGGGCTTGCCCACGCTGTACTTTCTTTGGCCGGGATTTTGACTTTTGCTCCGGCGGTGCCTCACTCTTGAAAACACTTGACTGCGGTAAATCCCCCAGTTCGCGCCCTTCGCTGGATTGCGCTGGCATTGGCAACTTTCCTTTGTCCATCCTTCCAAAACAGCAATAATTACGATTTTTGGACGTCTGCACCAGATTTCGCAGTCACAGGAATAATCTGCACGATTTGGCATGTCTGGATGCATCAGACCCCCTTTTCTAGACAATGACAGCGTCATTAATGTCGCGCAGGAGGGGGTAGGTCGGCTGGCAAGTGAAGGCGTTATGATTTTTGGGTGGCCGCACAGGAGAATGTCTTGAAAGATGCACCCCGGTTGCCGTGCCATGCTTCTTTGATTGCGCTTTCCTTGAAGATTGCGCAATCATTAAATTTAACTTTGAACGCTGCGCCATGGCTGACGTCACTGCCGCAATCTGGGCACACTGCTCAAGAAAAAACCCCTTTGGTGCGGAAACCCATCTCTTACTATCGCAATGCGCCCTGGGCCCATGCTTGGAATTTTTTATTTATTTTTTTAACCGTCCGAGCTGGCCCAGAAAACAAGGCGCGATCGGATTTCGCCCCAAAATTGGGCGCGATCCGACTTCGCCCGCGCAGTCGGACTTCGCCCCAAAATCGGGCGCAGTCCGAACCAACACTTGCGTTAAGACTGTTGCTGCCTTTCTTTTCCAACTGCGCCGAGGATCGGGCGCAGTCCGACCTTTGCAATTTTCGGATGAGGCTTCGAATGTACTTAGAGTTTGTTGCCTTTTGTGATGGGGCGCGCTCGGACTTCGCCCGAAGTTCGGGCGAAGTTCGCACTTCGCGCGAAGTTTGCACTTCGCGCGCAAGCTGGGCGCAGTTCGTGACTTCGCTCAAAAATTGAGCGCAGTCCGAACACTCACTCCTTTGCAGCTTCTTCTTTCAAACCGCGCCTCTTGGCCGGTGCGCAGCCCGACTTCGCTGCGAAGTCGGGCAGCGCACTGCCACTTAGCCGTTTTTCTCTGTTTTCACAAGCAGCTCCCTTTACGAACTTCGCTCCTTCTGAGGGGCGACAACAGACTTCGCTGCGAAGTCTGTGTTCTCTCCCTTTGTCCTGTTTTGGCTCAAACAAATGGAAAACTGAAAGCTGGAAAACTGTACATGCTGAAAAATAAAAATGCATAAGGGAAATTTTTACAAAGAAGGGCCCATCGGGCACCTTCAGCAGCGGTAGATTTTTAAGTGGAACCCGTTAACGGGGATAGGTAGGAGCTGACCCTCCATATCCCGAAGCACGTAAGCATTGAACTGGTTCACCCGGGCAATCTGATAAGGGCCCTCCCAGAGGGCATCGAATTTCCCGTGGTTGCCCGGCTTTGCCTTAAATGAGTCCCACTTCAGCACCAGGTCCCCGATTTTAAAAACTCGGGCAGTGGTGCCTTTTGCAAACCAGCCTTGAGTGGCTTCAATATGCTTGGTGAAGGCCTGGTATGCTTTTTCTTTGTCTTCTTCCAACTGCAGAAGTTGGCACAGTCTGTCATCCACCGGGTCTCCACTGCTCCTGTCTTCGTCCAACATCCATAGGGCAGGGATTTCGATGTGAGATGGCATGACAGCCTCTTTACCATAGACGAGCGCATAAGGGGACGTTCTGATGGATTTCTTGAATGAAACTCTGTCCGCCCACAGCGCCCGGTTCAAGAGTAAATGCCAAGTCCGCTTGTTCCTGTCAATGGTCCTCCTGATGATCTTCAGGAGGTTCTTGTTAGTAGACTCGGCAAGGCCATTCCCCTGCGGGTAGTAATTAGAAGACATTTTGTGATAAATGCCAAGTTTGCCAGTGTACTCTGTGAGTACAGCACCTGCGAATCCCGAACCATTGTCCGTCACAATTGACTCTGGAATCCCAAAGCGGGTAATCAGGCTCTCAAGGAACCTGATGACCGTTTCTTGGTCCGCGTTTTTGGTTGGGATTGCCTCTTCCCACCGTGTGAAGTAATCGGTGGCTGTAAGAATAAACTTGTGTCCGGCAGAGGAACTAGGCGAAATCACCCCAATGAAGTCTAGACCCCATTGCTGGAACGGAGTCTCGGCTCGAATCGGTTGAAGGGGCAGGGGTGCTTTTCTCGTTTACGCCAGAGAAACCTCCGGCATTGATCACACATAGAACAGACCGCATAAGCGTGCCGCGTAAATAGAGTGGGCCAATAGTACCCAGCTCTAATTATTTTCAAGGCCGTAGGCCTTGCAGAATGATGACCTCCAGGCATCCCGGAATGAAAATCTCCGAGGAACCTGGGTTGGTCTGATTTTATGACGCACCGCAATAGGATGTCGTCAATATTTTTGAAGTAAAGCCCCTCGGGGCGAAGAGTGTACTTGAGTGCACCTAGCCGAAATCTCCTTCGTTGTGAGGCATTCAAGTGATCTGGACATCTTCCGGTGCAGAAATATCTCACCAATTCATCTGTCCAATCACTCTCCTCCGATAAGGAGTTGGCTAGGTAGATGCTTGTCGCTATGTCCTCCCACTTACAGGCGAAGAGCGCTTCGGGCCAGCTCCTGACACAAGGCTCGGCCCCTGATAAGCTTGGTGGGCCGCACTTTCATGTCGAACTCCTGGATTTTTGCAATCCATCCTGTTCTCTTGTGACCCGGCTCTCCTTGTATGATGAAGCTTCGAACGTCCGGGTGAATCACAAAGACAGTCGTTTTGCTCTGGGAGACAAAATGCCTGAACTTTCGGAGGGATTTCATGACAGCGTGAACCTGCCGCTCTATAAAGTTGTACTTTTCTTCATGCGGCTGAATCACTTGGCTTAGGAACGCTATGGGGCGCTCCTCGCCATCGTCTCCCTTCTGAGTTAGGACTGCGGCGTAACTTTCCGGTTCTCCCACCGCATAGAGGATGAAGTCCTTGGAGTAGTCCGGGTTTATCAACACCGGAGCTTGCGCAATTCGAGCCTTGATTTCCTCGAAGGCTTGCTCTCTCTCATCAGTCCATTCGTAAGTTGTATCTTTTTTCGGCAGTTCCGCCATAGGCTTGATCACCTATGCGAAGTCTGGGATGAACTTCCGCACGAAGTTAATCTGACCGAAGAAGGACTGCAGCCCTTTTTTATCGATTGGGGCCGGCAAGCGAAGGAGGGCTTCGCTCTATCAGGGTCAATGGCAAGGCCTTTCTCGAAGATGACATGTCCCAGCAACTTACCTTATTTTACCGCAAAGACAGACTTCTTCGGGTTTATAGAAATGCTAAATTCTCGACACCTCCCAAATATTTGCTCGCAGGTGGGAAACATGATCCCCTCTTTGGTGAGAGAAACGATCATGTCATCAAGGTAGATGACAATGATCTTATTGAGCAGCTCTTGGAAGGCCAGGTCCATGGCCCTTTGGAATGTGGCACCAACATTGGATAAGCCGAAAGGCATGCGCTGATAGGCGAACGTTCCCCATTTGGTGGTGAACGCCGTCTTATGCTGGTCCTCATCCCTGACCCAAATCTGGTTGTAGCCGGAAAATCCATCTAAAAGTGAGAATCTCTGGGCTCCAGCAACGATGTGTAGAATTTGGTCAATTTGGGGAAGCGGATAGTGGTCCTTGAGGGAAGCCTGATTCAGGTTTCTGAAGTCGACACAGAGACGAATGTCGCCATTCTTTTTCCTCACAGGCACCAAATTCGCGACCCAGGATGAATGTTTGATGGGGTAGATGATTTTGGCCTCCAGCATCTTCAAGAGCTCTGCTTTCATCATGGCCTCAATTTTTGGATTTACGGCCCTCTGCTTCTGTCGGAATGGCTTGGCGCCATCCTCTAGCTCAATGGTATGCTGGATTACATCTCTGTCATACCCCTTCAAATCCTCGTAGCACCAGGCCACGATGTCGGGGAACTCTCGGCACAGTGATCTGATCTGCTCAAGTTCCTCCGAAGTGCAGTCTGTCCCGACCTTGATAGTTTTACCAGGTTCAAGTTCCAGGTCGGCATACTGCTTCGGGTCTACTTTGATCCTATGAGATATAGCTCTGTCATTCTGATCAAATAGACTCTCCAAAGTAATCAGTCCTTTTGGGACATGATTATTTTTCAACTGTATCAACCCCTCATATTGCTCGTCATCAGGGTCTCTACTCTCGATTGAACCAACTTCGTTAACCAAAAATGTGACGATCTCCTCGTCACAATCGAACACCTGCCAGTGGGTGTCCTTATCAGGCACAGAAGGCCTGTAAATAGTGCGAACCGGCTTCGGTTTCTGGACAACGTCATCAGCCGGAACATACCTGGCTCCAACAGACGCCAGAATGTCAACGTGTTTGTTTTTCTCACGCGATATCGCCTTGACATTCAACGAGTCAAACGACTCCATCAAGTCCCACACCCGGTTGCGGTACGCCTTGAGATAGTGCTTTTTGGAGGCGCACTTGTTCGTAACCTGGTGACACACCAGCTCTGAATCTCCAAAGATCTGTAGGTGTTTGATCCCCAGCCTCTCCGCCTTTCGCAAACCCAAGCACAGGGCTTCGTACTCCGCCAAGTTGTTAGTGCAGCTCCAAGCCAACCTGTAGGTATAGTCCTTCTGGATCCCGATCGGAGAAACCAGAAGCACCCCTGCACCGGCGCCATTTTTGCATCGCGCGCCGTCAAATAAAAGCTTCCACAGCTTCTCAGGTGCAGGTCCCACCTCCTTTGCAGCTGACTTGTCAAGCCTCTCGGGCTGTACAACGGTGTAACAGCCCTGTTCTGTCTCAATTACGGCATTGAAATCCCGCAAAGAGAACTCATCTTCAAGTTGTAGCACTTCGAGGGCTTGCTCCGTTAGCTCTACTTTCACCAGTTCTTCCTCCCTCAGCTGGACCATGCAGTCTGACTCTTCTCCGGGTATCTTCTCGACTAGGAAGGTGGAAGGCTTCTCATTAAAGATTTTCAGTCTCCTTCCTTTGAAGGGCACTTCCATGTGTGAGTAGTCTAGGAAGGAGAATTCATCTTCTATTTGCAGCTATTCGAGAGCTTGCTCCGTCATGTCCACTGTCACCAGTTCTTCCTCCGTCAGCTGAACCATGCAGTCCTCAGGCTCTTCCCCGGGTATCTTCTCTACTAAGTAAGTGGAAGGCTTCTCATTGAAAATCTTCGGTCTCCTTCCTTTGAAGGGCACTTCCATGTGTGAGTAGTCTAGAGACAGGTACCCGCCCAGCTCGCAGATGAACTCCGGGAGAGACACATGCCGAAGTAGGGAGCCAAGTCGACAACCACGACCTCTTGGATGACCACAATGTCGAGAGCCTTATGCAGCCGGATAGGGATGTCCTTTATGACACCAACTGTCTTAACAGGGGTGCCGTCTAATTGCAGCACGCCTTGGCTGCTCCTTGTGTACTCCATCCCAATCTCATCGCAGACGGCTTTCGGCATAACAGTCGTGGAAGCGCCAGAGTCCACCATACAGTTGTGTACTATATGCCCTTGCATCCGTAAAGACAGATAGAAGGGAGGCGGTTTGTTCTTCCCGGTGGTCGAGGTCGACAAAGGTTGAACCGGGACAGCGGGTCGTATCTCGCTTGCCGTTCTTCATGTTTTTCAGAGATTCCTGCAGCAAATCCACCTGGCCTGGGAGCAGAAGGGCATCGTACATGCTGATCCTAGCGGGTGTTCTTTTCAACTCGTCTACTATGCTGTAGCCCGAGGTGCTAGCTCCTTCTGCTTCTTTTGCCGGCTCATACTTCGTCCGGTACTGCTGGGTGGCCTCAACTCTCTGTCTCTTGGTCAGAGATGGGTACTTCAGCCTCTCTCGTGCTTGTTCTTTGGTTTCAGCTGGAGGCTGAGGTACGGGAGCTTTAGCCGGAACTGGGGCTTTTGCTATAGGAGGCTTGGCTGGAACAGGGGCTACCTTTGTCGGAGGAGGCTTGGCTGGAGCTTTGTCTTTGGATGCCTTCTCCTGGGCTGTGTAGGGCCACAGCCGCTTGTATGGTGGCAGCCCACCGTGCTGCGCCTTTTCTCTTCTGGCATATACCTGCAAGGGCTTGGCAACATCTGCAGTTTTCTTTTCTTCCTTGGCGGGCGACACTAGATTCTCCTCTGGGAGGGCAAAGTTGGCTTCGCCATCCAGAATCATGTAGAGTTCATCGTCCTCTATGGCACTACCGGCCAAAGCCTGGATGTAGTGCTGGTGCAGTGTGCAGTCTTCCTCCGAATGCGGGTCATTGCACGTAGTGCACCAGTTAACCTGATCAGAGGGACCAGGTTGGTCTTCTATAGCAGCATTTCTCGGAGGCGGACACCTCTGCAGCTGGTGCTCTGGGGGCTTGTCTTTTGTCAATGCCGGGGGCGGATATGGCCTCCTAGGAGCGAGGTCCATCTGGGCCTGCTTCTTCTTCAGAGCGGTCATGTCATTGGACATGGCATGATAACCTGAGGCCAAAGCCCGTACCTCCTAGAGGATTGTATTTTGAATATTATTGTCAGGAGGCGGCAACTGTGCCGGTGGAGGCAATGTGGCTAATGGAGGAGGGTTGGAATAAGGTGCGTACTGTGGGGGAGCAAGGAGCGCTGGAAAATGCGGAGCAGGAGGCGGGTGAGGATAATGCATTTGCGGCGGGCCATAAGGAGTTACGACCGGCGTCGGATTCCATTGTTGCAAGGGTTGCTGCCCTGATGTGGACGACGCACCACCAGAAGCAGGTGGGTACTGCGATCTGGGGAAGTCGGGATGAATGGGTTCCTGCACCCTGGACGGGAGTCTGCCGATGGAAATGATATCAGCTTGAGCTTGCTGGGCAGCCTCGTACAGAGCAGGAAACTCATCTATTCTGGAAATCTTCAGCGACAGGCATATGTCTGAGTTGAAGGATCTCAGGTAGTAGTGAGCAGCCATGCCAGCTGAAGGCCGAAGTTCGCGAGGTACCCGTTTCCAGGATCTCGCAAACCTGATGTTAAAGTCAGACACCTCCTCTTGAGGGTGTCTATGGATACTTTGGAACTGATGCAGCAAAGAAGTAGGGTCAGCAGACTCGTTGCATCCTTTCACGAGCCTTCTGGCAAGCTGGGGCCAACCCGTGATAGATCCCTCTGGCAGCGATCTCCACCAGTAGAGAAGCTTTCCCCTCGGGGAAAGGGCCGCGAGACGGGTCTTCACACTCTCGTCAGTAATGGAGTGCAATGCGGCCAGGGCAAGGATGTCCTGGATGTGCTCGTACGCCGTCTTGCCATAGCCGTCGTACGTAGGGATGGACTTTAAAGCAGTAGGGGGCACAACTTGCTGTCCGACCAGGGCCAAGGGCCCTGTAGAGTCCACCGCCGGGAAGAGATCATCGTCATTCTGCTGCAGGGTAGCCATTTCTTCTTCTTCTCCTCTGTCGGTCATATACTCAGTGTCGGTACCTTCCGAGGATGTAGATTCCTCTTCCTCCTCGGCCTCTTCTATTTCATACTCAACTCCTCCGACTTCGACTTCGGCTTCTTCTTGAATTTCGGCCTCGGCTTCATCGATACGAGCTTGTTGATCAGCCAGCCTGACAATTTCGCCTCGAGCGTTGATGTCCAGTTCGTAAAAGTCAGGCGGGTTTGTCGGATCCCTTGCTCGCCACCTTCTCATTTGCATGAAGGTGCTAGGACCGGTCTTTCGGACTCAGAGGATATGTTCGTGCAGAGTCGCCAGGTGTTCTGATTTTGAACAGCAATGAAGCGAACATCGGTGCTTCGATTCTGTTTGGGGGTGGGAAACTTCCTTGGCCCAACGAGTGCTCAGAAACTGTTGTGCCAGGTGGGGACTGATCAGAAAATCTCTCTTTAAATGTGGGACCTTCGTCCCACCGGGCGTGCCAAAGAAACTGTTGGTTACGAATCTGCCATGAGGAAAGGATTTTGTGTTAACGCGCCCAGATTCGCCCACCAGCTTGAAAGGCCGGAAGGAAGGAATGCCTTCCGTGCCAATCTCCGAAGAAGGCCGGCTACTCGTGGGGTTTCATGGTTTGAGATGAGAGTGCAGGAAAGAGATAAAAATGCGGAAAGAATTTACAAATGTGATTGGAGTTGGGTGGGGGGAACTAACAGTACAGCAACACATCAATCACCATTACTTACTGCATCATGAATACAAAGCATAACCAGAAACTGCAAAATCTAAGTATACCTTACGTATAAAGCGATGTACGCACAGACTACAATGGCTCCCTAACGGACATTCCCTACAAGCAACTAACGATGCGGCAACGCATCAATCACCACTACGGAGAGTAACATGAATACAAAAAGCAACCAAGAGATGTCGGATCCAAGTACGTGTGTTATGCAGAGAATTTGTACGCACAGCTACAATGACTCCCTAACAGACATTCCCTACAAGGAACTAACAGTACGGCAGTGCATCAATCACCACTACGGACAGCAACATAAACATAACACACAAACTGAAGGAACTGCTACCAAGTTTATTCTATGTATCCTCTGATCAATGAAGTCCAAGAATACTTGGCCACCAAATGCTGAAGTGAATCAACAAGCCATGACACAAGCAATGCTTCAGGAATACCTGACCATCAAATGCTGAAATAAATCAACAAGCCATGACACAAGGAAACGTAAAGCAGAAATGTTAAAGAGAGGCAGCATACAAAATAAAAGCAGTAGAACAGATCCAGGCATATACTTTATATTGTTAAGCAGAAGCACAGCTACAATGGTTCCCTAACAGACGTTCCCCTTCCACCACTTACAATGAAAACGTGGTGGGAATTTATAGCCCGAGTCCCTCCCGTTACATTAATGGGCACAAAGTCCCAGTCAAACATTAGTCGACAAAAGCAGCCGTGGATCTGCGATGCTAACCTTTGTCGAGGCGGGATCGTACTGCGGCATGGTCTCCCTGAAGGCTGTACAGATACGTGGCAGCGCGTTTGGTAGAACTTCTCGTCGCAGGAATGCGGGCAACTGAAGCAGGTGGAACCTCCAATCAGCTTTAAATGAGGCAGCTGGCATAAGTAGTGCGGCCCATGCTTGTCCTTTTGCTCGGCATGTCTTGGCTTAGATCCCAAAGTTGGACACTTGTCGGATGATGCTGTTTGACACGTGCTTGCCTTGAAAGGCAGTTTATCCAACTTCTCTCAGGATCTGAGCGCCATCTGGTTGCGCGGGCAGAAAACAACGCAGTCGGGAAGGCCTTCATGCCTTGGGTGCATTTCTGAGTTTATTTCCCTATTGCGCACCTGTCGAAGGGCGCACTCCGACTTCGCTGCGAAGTCGGGTTGCGCATAGGTGAAAGCCGATTTCTGCCGCCGTACGGACTTCGCCCTGGAAAGAGGGAGCAGTCCGACTTCGCTGCGAAGTCGGACTTCGCCCTAACACTTAGTCATTTTTCCTGCCATCCTGCCAGCCTGCTACAAGGTGCGCCCAGAAAGCAGGGCGCAGTCCGACTTCGCTGCGAAGTCGGACTTCGCCCAGAAAACTTGTTCTTCTGGTTGATCCTGTCGCACTGCGCACTTTGTATTCCTGCTGCGCTCCAACTGGAGGGCGCAATCCGACTTCGCAGCGAAGTCGGAGTGCGCCCTCCAGTCGCAGCGAAGTCGGAGTGCGCCCTGGCACTTAGCCATTTTTCAGGGCAACTGCTGTCAAATTTGAGATTTGACTGAGGGGTTCAAAAGAAAGAGGGAAGAATGAGAATGTAGGGAAGAGAGAGAAAGGGAGAGAAGAAGAAAGGGAAAGAGATGACGAGGGAAAAGGAAGAGCAGCACTCTTACAAAACTGAAAACATTGCACCCCGTGCAAAATGTGGCAACAGGCACCAACTATCATGGATGTAGAGGACATGCATTCTATAAGAGATGCAAGGGAGCCATCACCACTGTTGGAAGAAGCACCTGTGATGCTTTTGAAAGAATATGCAGTTGAAGTGATCATGAATGTGGACACACCAACTTTCAAGTAGGGAAGTTACACAACACCACTACGACACTTTGTAGAAGAAGTTGAAAGCTGTGGTTCACCTCCTTTAGATGAGGAGGCACCAATTGAAATAGCACCAATGACAACTCAAAATATGGCGCCAACTTCATCAGTGTCGGAACGGAGTAAACAAGAGAAGGGAAACCGCATGCATCATAGCACATTTTGTGGCAGAAGGGACAGAGCAGTCAACCTCCATCAGATGAACCAGACAAGGGCACAGAGACGATGGATACTACTGACACACAAATTCATGTAGGAGAGAAATGAATCAAGAATTTAGGAAGGAAAATCCACCAAGCCAAAAGATCAATCTGAAGGGTCATAGAGGAGACGAAATTGAAGAGACTACCACTAGAGATAACACGAATGATGAGCTGGAGCAAGGAGAGACAAGTGACCATTTTTTTATTTAAGCATCTAATTTGACGCAGCTTCAAATTAGGTACTTCAATAAAAAAATCAATGAGCAGGCTGATACATTTTTTAGAAAGTGAGTGGGTTGTTTGATAGGGTGATAAATGAGTTTCAAGTAGGTTGTGTTGGTAAATGGTGACTATGGCAAGTGAGGATGGAGACAGAATTGGGCAAGTTGATGAGTTGGACCTAAGAAGAAGAGAGAATGAGAAGATTTGCAAAAATCCATCAAGTGCAACCATGGGAACTTGGAGTTGGCAGTAGCAACATACAGTCAATGTTGGGAATGATGGAGCTACTAGAAGGAACTCCAACTTTATACGATACCCACCACATGTTTTTATTGGTGAGGGAAATATGGATGAATTTCTTGAATTGTTGGGTGTCAAGAGAATCAGACTAGTGCCAAAGTTGTATGATCTTATGCCAGAATGAATTTCTTGGCATATTTAATTCAATGGTTGGTTGTTGGACTAGAGACATTTCAGGAGATGGTCAATAGACTAAAACTGAAGGAGGAACAAACCAACCAGCTACAGCAAGTAGAAGGCCAACTTCGATAGGTGCAACAAGAGGCCAAAGCAGAACAAGAATAGATGAGATAGGAGCAAGATCAGCTAATTGGTTAGTTGAAGTCGAAGTGCGCATTGAAGTAACAAGCACTTGAAGGAAAGATGTAGGAGATCACTCATTGGGACCAGCTGATTGCAGAACGTGATGAGCAATTGGTAGAAGCTGCAAAGGAGGCTGAAGCAACTAGGATAGAGCCTAAATTGAAGACTAGGCTTGCAAAAATTAAGCAGAAGTCATAGCACTATGGCTTCCAGTGTGCTTGCTACCAAGCCTATGCAAAGAGATTGAAGAGGGAGAATGAAGCCTTGAAATTGCATATTCAGCAATTGGGAGGAGTACTTGCACCAATGCCTCAACCACAACAAATTCAAAGCCCTCAAGAATAGCAAAAGTCATTGACGAGGATGTCAACCAATCTAGAGGGGAGGGCAGTGTTGCCACATTTTGCACAGGAGTGCCATGTTTTCAGTTTTTCTAAGAGAGCTACTCTTTTCCTTCCCTTCTCCTCATTTTCCCTTTCTTCTCCTCTCCCTTTCTTCCTCTCCCTCACAGCTTCATTCCCTCTTCTTCTTTTCCCCCTTTCTTCCCCCAGTAAAACTTCAGCATCTAAGTGTTGGGGCGACACCCGACTTCGCAGCGAAGTCGGAGTGCGCCCTCGATTGAAGCGCGATGAGGTAACCCGTGCGCAACAGGACAAGAAGTGACCGAAAATTTGACTAAGTGTCAAGGGCGACACCCGACTTCGCAACGAAGTCGGAGTGCGCCCTTCTTCCTGGGCGCACTAGGGGAATGGCCTATCAAGAAAATGGTTAAGTGCCGGGGCGACACCCGACTTCGCAGCGAAGTCGGAGTGCGCCCCTGTTCCAGTGCGCAATTCGTGCAGCAAGAGAGAACCAGCACCGGTGCGACACCCGACTTCGCAGCGAAGTCGGAGTGCGCCCTTTGACCGGTGCGCAGTTCGGTGAAGTCAACTCAGAAAATGCCAAGACAAGAAGGCCTTCCAACTGCGCTGTCTTCCTCCTACGCAACCCGATAGCGCCCGAATTCCTGGCGAAGCTTGATAAGCTGCCTTTCAAGGCAGACACGTGTCACACTTCAGCATCCGACAAGTATCCACCTTCGGGATTCGAGCCAAGACTTGACCACGCAAGGACAAAGCATGGGCTTCACTACCGGCGTCAGTTGTCAACATTTAAAGCCGATGTGAAGTGCCATCTGCCGCACCTACCCGCATTCCTGCTGACCAAAGACTTGACCCAACGTGCTGCAACGTAGCTGTACCGCCTTCAGGGACACCATGCTGCAAGGACAGTCCGGCCCGACAGAAGTCAGCATCAGCAGCTCCTCGGCCGCTCGTGTCAGCTACTGTCTTGTCTAGGGCTTTGTGCCCATTAATGTAATCGGGGGGAATTTGGGGCTATAAATACCCACCACATTTTCATTGTAAGTGGTGGAAGGGGAATATATTGCTAGGGGACAATTGTAGCTGTGCGTTTGCCTCAAATACAGACATATACTTGGCTCTGCTTACTGTCTTTTATCTTGAATGCTGCCTCTCCTTGTCATTTCTGCCTCATGTTTCTTGTGTCATTGCTTGTTGTTGTACTAAACTCTGGACTCCGGCATTTGATGGCCAGGTATTCCTGGAATGCATAGATAGAGGATACATGGGATCGTTGATAGCTGCAGTTTCAATGTATGTTTGTAGATGAATGCTGTTAGTAGTGGAGATTGATTCGTCGCCGTGCTGCTTATTCCCCCCACCCAACTCCAATCACATTTGGAATTCCTTTCTGCACTTTTATCTCTTTCTATACCCTTTTATCTCTTTCTGTACCTTTTTATCCCTTTCCTGCACTCTTATCTTAACACAACCCCCATAGGAGCCGGCCTTCTCCGGAGATTGGCACGGAAGGCATTCCTTCCTCCCGGCCTTTCAATCTGGTGGGCGAATCTGGACGCAATAACAACAAACCCTTTCCTCATGGCAGATTCGTAACCAACAGTTTCTCTGGCACGCTCTGTGGGACCAAGGTCCCATATTTTACGAGAATTTCTAAACCGTCTCCACCTGGCACCAGCAGTTGCTTGGTCTTAACCGGTGGGACATGGTAGTTTCCCGCCCCCAAACAGAATTGAAGTACTAGTGCTCACTTCATTGCTGTTCAAAATCAGAGCACAAGGCAACTCTGCAAATTATCTGAACATACTCTGAGTCCGTGAAGACCGGTCCTAACGCCTTCATGCAAACGAGAAGGTGGCGAGCAAGGAATCCGGAGAACCAGCCCGACTTTTACGAACTTGACCTTGACGCTCCAAGCGAGCGCGTCAGGCTGGCTGATTACCAAGCTCGCGAAGAAGAAATCCAAGAAGCCGAGGCCAAAATCCAAGAAGCCGAAGCTGAGATTGAACAAGTTGAGGCCGAAGAAGAATCTACATCTTCGGATAGTTCCGATACTGAATACACTACCGGATCAGAAGCAGAAATGGCTGATCAGCTGGATGAAGACGACCTCTTCCCGGTGGTGGATTCTACGGGGCCCTTAGCCCTAGTCGGACAGCAAGCTGTGCCCCCTGCTGCCTTAAAGTCTATCCCTACGTACGACGAGCTACGACAAGATGGCGTATGAACACATCCGGGACATTCTTGCCACTGGCTGCGCTACACTCCATCAGCGACGAAAGTGTGAAGACCCGTCTGCTAGCCCTTTTCCTAAGGGGAAAGATTCTCTACTGGTGGAGATCACTGCCAGAGGGATCCATCACAGGGTGGCGACAGTTAGCCGGTAGACTCGTGAAAGGATGCAACGAGTCTGCTGATCCCTCCTCTTTGCTGCATCAGTTCCAAAGTATTCAGAGACACCCCCAAGAGGAGGTGTCAGACTTCAATATCAGGTTTGCGAGGTCTTGGAAACGAGTGCCTCGCGAACTCCGACCGTCAGCAGGACAGGCCGCCTACTACTACTCGAGATCTTTCAACTCGGACATTTGCCTCGTCGTTGAAGGTTGCTAGAATCAACACGTTCCCTGCTCTGTACGAAGCTGCCCAGCAAGCTGAAATAGACATCATCTCCATTGGCAGGCTTCCACACAGAGTGCAGCCGCCCATCTACCCTGACTTTTCCCGATCGCAGTATCCTTCAGCTTCTGGTTCAGAGCCGTCCACTTCAGGACAGCAACCCCAGCAGCAATGGAATCCGGCGCCGGTCGTGAACCCTTATGGCCCGCCGCAAGTTCATTATCCGCCTCCCCGTCCTCCGCGTTTTCCAGCGCTTCCTGCTCCTCCCCAGCATGCACAATATTCCACTCCTCCATTGGCTGCATTACCTCCCCCAGCTCAGCTGCCACCGCCTCCAGACCACAATATTCAGAATCAAATCCTACAGGAGGTACGGGCTCTGGCCTCTGGCTATCATACCATGTCTAATGACATGACTGTCCTGAAAAAGAAGCAGGCCCAAATGGACCTAGCTCAAAGGAGGCCATATCCGCCCCCGGTGTTGACAAAGGATCGGCCCCCCGAGCAACAATTGCAACCGTGGTCCCCTCCGAGGAATTCTGCCATAGAGGTTGAACCTGGTACTTCCGACCAGGTCAACTAGTGCACCACGTGCAATGACCCGCATGCCAAGGATGACTGTACACTGCATCAGCACTACCTCCAGACCTTGGCCGACAGCGCCATTGAGGACGAAGAGCTTTATATGATCCTGGGCGATGAAAGCAATTTCGCCGTTTCAGACGAAGTTCCAATGCCGCCTCCTGCCAAGGAAAACAAGAAGTCTGCCGAAGCTGCAGCCAAACCCCTAAAGGTGTACGCCAGAAGAGACAAGGCGCAACCTGAGGAGATACCGCCCTACAAGAGGCTGTGGCCCTACACAGCCAAAGACAAAACTCCTCCGACGAAGACTCCCACAGTCAAGCCGCCCATAGCCAAAGCTCTTCCGGCTAAAGCTCCCGCTACCCAGCCTCTAGCTGAAACAAAAGAACAAGCTCAGGAGAAGCTGAGGTATCCGTCTCGACCAAGAGACGAGAGAGTTGAGGCCACTCAACAGTACCGTACAAAGTACGAGCCGGCGAAAGAAGCGAAAGGAGCAAGCACTTCGGGCTACAGCATAGTAGACGAGTCGAAGAGAACTCCCGCAAGAATCAGCATGTATGATGCTCTTCAGCCCCCAGGCCAGGTTGATCTGCTGCAAGAATCCCTGAAAATCATGAAGAATGGCAAGCGAGATACGACCCGCTGTCTTGGTGCAACCCCTGACAGTCTCAGCCACTGGGAAGAAAAGACCACCTCCCTTTTATTTGTCTTTACGGATGCAAGGGTATATAGTACACAACTGCATGGTGGACTCTGATGCTTCCACGACTGTAATGCCGAGAGCCGTCTGCGATGAAATCGGGATGGAGTACACAAAGAGCAGCCAAGGCGTGCTGCAACTAGATGGCACCCCTGTCAAGACAGTTGGTGTCATAAAGGACATCCCCATTCGGCTACACAAAGCTCTCGTCATCGTGGTCATCCAGGAGGTTGTGGTCGTCGACTTGGAACCCTACTTCGGCATGTGTCTCTCTAGGGAGTTCACTGCGAAGTTAGGAGGATATCTCTCTCTGGACTACTCGCACATGGAAGTGCCCTTCAAAGGAAGGAGACTGAAGATTTTCAATGAAAAGCCTTCCACCTACTTAGTAAGAAGATACCCGGAGAAGAGCCTGAGGATTGCATGGTTCAGTCGACGAGAGGAAGAAGCTGGTGACGGTGGACATGACGGAGCAAGCTCTCGAGCAGCTGCAAGTAGAAGATGAATTCTCCTTGCGGGACTTCAACGCCGTGATTGAAACAGAGCAAGGCTGTTACACCATTGTTCAGCCTGAAAGAATTGACAAGTCAGCAAAGAGAGAAGTGGGACCAGCACCTAAGAAGCTGTGGAAGCTTTTCTTTGACGGCGCACGATGCAAAAATGGTGCTGGTGCTGGAGTTCTTTTGGTTTCCCCAACCGGGATCCAGAAGGATTACACCTACAGGCTGGCTTGGAGTTGTACCAACAACGCGGCGGAGTACGAAGCCCTGTGCTTGGGATTGCGAAAGGCGGAGAGGTTGGGAATCAAACATCTGCAGATCTACGAAGATTCGGAGTTGGTGTGCCACCAGATCACGAATAAATGCGCCTCCAAAAAGCACTATCTCAAGTCATACCGAAATCGGGTCTGGGATCTGATGGAGTCTTTTGACTCGTTGAATGTCAAGGCTATTTCACGAGAGAAAAACAAGCATGCTGACATTACGGCGTACGTTGGAGCCGAGTACGTTCCGGCCGATGACACTGTCCAGAAGCCGAAGTCGGTCCGTACAATTTATAGGCCTTCTGTGCCTGATAAGGACACCCACTGGCAGGTGTTTAGCTGTGACGAGGAGATCGTCACATTTTTGGTAAATGAAGCCTGTTCAATCGAAGGTAGAGACCCTGATGACGAGCAATATGAGGGGTTGATACAACTGAAAAATAATCATGTCCCGAAAGGACTGATTACTGTTGGCCACGAATCCGCCACCTAGGAAGGACTTGGTGTGTCAATGCGCCCTAGACCCGCGGACCAACATTGAAAGGCCGGAAGGAAGGAATGCCTTCCGTGCCAATCTCCGGAGAAGGCCAGCCTCCTGTGGGGTTTTGAGGTTCAAGATAAGAGTGCAGGGAAAGAGATAAAAATGCAAAAAGGGATTCCAAATTAGATTGGAGTTGGGTGGGGGGAACTAACAGTACGGCAACGCATCAATCACCACTACTAACACCAATATAACCATAACACACCACTATGGATGCTGTCACTAGCCAGTAGAACAAAGTCGGGTATATGTTTTGTATTAAGAGCCAGAAGCACAGCTACAATGGTTCCCTAACGGACATTCCCTCCAAGGAACTAACGATACCGACAACGCATCAATCACCACTACTAACAACACTATAACACAAAACATAACCAGAAAACTGCCACTAACGTTTACCCTATGTATCCTTTAATTTATACATCCCAGGAATACCTGATCACCAAATGCCGGAGTCCAGAGTTCAGTACAACAACAAGCAATGATATAGGAAAACATGAGGCAGAAATGTCAAAGAGAGGTAGCATACAAAATAAAAACAATAGGACAGCACCAAGTGTATGTATTATATTAAAAGGCAGAAGCACAGCTACAATGGTTCCCTAACAGACATTCCCCTTCCACCACCTTACAATGAAAATGTGGTGGGTATTTATAGCCTAAAGTCCCCCCCGTTACATTAATGGGCACAAAGTCCCAGTCAAACATTAGCTGACAAAAGCAGCCGCGGAACTGCTCATGCTGACCTTTGTCGGGCAGGACTGTACTCTCGACATGGTCTCCCTGAAGGTTGAACAGCTACGTGGCGGCGCGCTAGGTAGAACTTCACATTGACAGAGAATGCGGGTAGGCGAGGCGGTGGAAACTCACATCAGCCTTAAATGAGGCAGCTGGCATAAGTAGTGCGGCCCATGCTTGTCCTTTTGCTCGGCATGTCTTGGCTCGGATCCCAAAGTTGGACACTTGTCGGATGATAATGCTTGACACGTGTCTGCCTTGAAAGGCAGTCTATCCAACTTCGCCCGGGATTAGAGCGCAATCGGGTAGCACAGGTGAAAAACAGCGCAGTCGGGTTGGCCTATTTCCCTACTGCGCACCGGTCAAAGGGCGCAGTCCGACTTCGCTGCGAAGTCGGGTTGCGCACCGGCACTTGTTGATTCTCACCGTTGTTCGGACTTCGCACGGACAAGGGAGCGCAGTCCGACTTCGCTGCGAAGTCGGGTTGTGCTCCAACACTTAGTCAATTTCCCTGCCAGACTGTTTCCAAGTGCGCTCAGGAAGAAGGGCGCAGTCGGACTTCGCACAAAAACTGGGCGCAGTCGGACTTCACACCAAAAACTGGGTTTCCTGGTTCTGCTTCCCGAGGCCATAACTTTTGATCCGCTAACCCAATCGCCTATTATAATATATCGTCGAAAAGCTAGCGAGAAGATCTACAATAATAAAATATCCAGAGCTCATTTCGTCCATTTTATCGCCCTTGTTTATGGCCCGCGAAAACCCGAACACCTCAGCATGCTCTTTGCCGCTTGAAAGCTCCATACTTAGGCCAAAAATTATCAAAAGACTTAATGTGGCAAAATTGCCACATTAAGTCTTTTATCCGCACCTACTTCATTGTTCACGGGAAAAATGCCGCAGCAGGCCCAGGAGCTGGAAGATCTTGATTTCATGAGCATCACTGAGGACCAGCCTCTGGCAGTAAGAGTCGCGGGGGGATCTGCCTCCTTTCTTCAAGGAGTTAAGCGCAGAAGGGCCGAAGGGATAGCTGCCCCGATCAAACGCACAAAGTTTGACCTGAATCGGAGAGTGCTTACAACACAAAAGCTGATTCCTAAGGTGAAAAAGCCTCTCTGTGATATGACCGAGGCAGACTACGAGCTTCAGACAAAGGAGAAGAACTTCGATGATATCAACGAAGAGTATGAGATCCGCGGTATTCGCCGCAGAACAGACAACCTCCTTGTCAAGCATCTCGGGAAACCCAGGAGGCGCTTTTTCAGCTGCAGAATACTTTCAGGCAGCTTGAAGAAGACTTGGTGAGGGCTACGGCCCAGTTGGGGTCAGCACAGCAAGGAGTTGAAAATCTTAAGGCTCAGCTGGCCGCTGCTCAGCAGACAGCCGAACAAGAGAGAAAAGCAGCGCTGGAGAAGATTTCGCAAGCTGCGGGATTCATCGAAACGAGTGCGATCGCGGCTAGCGAGCAAGCATTACAAGCAGCGGCCTTTTCAAAGAGCAAGGCGAAGGAGATGCGCGCAAGTCTGCTACAAGGTTGCAAACCCAACCTTGTCAAGTCCTTGACAGTTCTGGATTTCTTATCCAGAATTGAAGAAATATCTGCCCAGGCCAAGCCTGTGGTAGAGGAAGTCGAACACCAGGCGAGGCGATTGCTAGACCTGGCTATGAAACTTGAGAAGATAGAGCGCGATGGCTTCCGAATCTCCCCTATGTCTCATCTTGCCTCAGATTGGACAAATGCAAGGGTAACCTTGCACGCTTACTTCGCCCGGACGGAAAGGATCAAAACAGCCAGGCAGGCGCTGGACGCCTTAGAACAAGAAAGACAAATTCTCCTGGCTCCTTTTCGTATTATGTCAGAGCATGGGTGTCCGAGCTATGTCAAAGATGACGAGTTCCTCACCCTTGAACAGGTAAAGAGAACTGGCTGTCCTTTGAGGCAGATACAGCTGAAATCGATAGCTGGACAAAGCCAGTTCAAGAAGCGCAGGTCACTCAAATGGTGGCTAAGTACTGCAAAATCAACTCTTCTCTTGAGGAGTTGGGCAAAAGATTTCACAATTTTGACCTGCACGCGGTCGCTGTACTTAGAGAAATCAGCAACCCCTCTCCTTTCCAAGCCGCAGTCTGGGATCAAGCTAAGACTGTGGTCGAACGCATCAGCAAGCGAGAGGCCGGAAGCGGAGAGCCTTTTGATTCGGAAGGCGAGACTGAGGAGGCAACTGGTGAAAGTGAAAACGAAGAAGAACAGTTGCCCAAAGGGAAATGACCAGAGCAGCAGAAGACAGGGGAAGGAAGTTCCTCTGCACCCAAAGGATAAATGCATGGTTCTGTTGGCAATTTTGCCACATTAAAACTTTTGATAAATTTTGGCCTAAGTATGGAGCTTTCAAGCGGCAAAGAGCATGCTGAGGTGTTCGGGTTTTCGCGGGCCATAAATAGGGGCGATAAAATGGACAAAATGAGCTCTGGATATTTTATCATTATAGATCTTCTCGCCAACTTTTTGATGATATATTATAATAGGCGATCGGGTTAGTGGATCAAAAGTTATGGCCCGGGAAGCGAGAACCGGGAAACCCAGTTTTTGTGCGAAGTCGGTCCGACTCGCCCGGTTTTGGTGCGAAGTTCGTACTTCGCCCGGTTTTGTGCGAAGTCCGCTTCGCCCGGTTTTGGTGCGATTCGTCTCGCCTGGGAGTCCGACTTCGCCCAATTTTGGTGCGAAGTCCGACTTCGCCCAGTTTTGGTGCGAAGTCCGACTTCGCCCTTCTTTCTGGGCGCACCTTGTAGCAGTCTGGCAGAGAAATTGACTAAGTGTTGGAGCGCAACCCGACTTCGCTGCGAAGTCGGGCTGCGCTCCCTTGTACGTGCAAAGTCCGAATAGCAGTGAGAATCAGCAAGTGCCGGTGCGCAACCCGACTTCGCAGCGAAGTCGGACTGCGCCCTTTGACCGGTGCGCAGTAGGGAAATAGGCCAACCCGACTGCGTTGTTTTTCACCTGTGCTACCCGATTGCGCTCTAATCCCGGGCGAAGTTGGATAGACTGCCTTTCAAGGCAGACACGTGTCAAGCATTATCATCCGACAAGTGTCCAACTTTGGGATCCGAGCCAAGACATGCCGAGCAAAAGGACAAGCATGGGCTGCACTACTTATGCCAGCTGCCTCATTTAATGCTGATGTGAGTTTCCACCTACCTCAGCTACCCGCATTCTGTCAATATAAAGTTCTACCCAACGCGCTGCCACGTGGCTGTTCAACCTTCAGGAGACCATGCCAAGAGTACGGTCCAGCCCGACGAGTCGGCATCGGCGGTTCCGCGGCTGCTTTTGTCAGCTAATGTTTGACTGGGACTTTGTGCCCATTAATATAATGGGAGGGACTTTGGGCTATAAATAGCCACCACGTTTTCATTGTAAAGTGGTGGAAGGGGAATGTTTGTTAGGGAACCACTGTAACCGTGCTTCTGCTTATAAATATAAAGTATATGCCTGGCTCTGTTCTGCTGCTTTTATTTTTTATGCTGCCTCTCATTTACATGTATGTTTTACGTTTCCCTGTGTCCCTTGCTCGTTGATTCGTTTCAGCATTTGGTGGTCAGATATACCTAAAGCATTGCTTGTGTCATGGCTTGTTGATTCATTTCGGCATTTGGTGGCCAAGCACTCCTGAACTTAATAGATTAGAGGATACATAGAATAAATGTGGTAGCGAGTTCCTTCGAGTTGTGTGTTACGTTGCTTGTCCGTAGTGGTGATTGATGCGTTGTCGTCTTTGTTAGTTCTCCTTGTAGGGAGAATGTTTGCTAGGGGACCATTGTAGCTGTGCGTATAAATTCTCTGCATAACACATATACCTGGATCTGACATCTCTCGGTTGCCTTCTGTTTGAGTTACCGTACGTAGTGGTGATTGATGCATTGCCGTGCTGTTAGTTCTCCTTGTAGGGAGAATGTTTGCTAGGGGACCATTGTAGTTGTGCGTACACCGCTCTATACAGAAAGTATACTTAGACTTTGCAGTTCCTGGCTATGCTTTGTACTTATAATGCAGTAAGTAGTGGTGATTGGTGTGTTGCTGTACTGTTAGTTCCCCCCACCCAACTCCACTCTCATTTGTAAATTCTTTCCGCATTTTTATCTCTTTCCTGCACTCTCATCTTACTAACCCCCGCAAGGAGCCGGCCTTCTCCGGAGATTGGCCCGGAAGGCATCCCTTCCTTCCGGCCTTTCAATGTTGGTTTGCGGGTCCAGGGCGCAATAGCGACAAATCCTTTCCTCATGGCGGATTCGTGACCAACAGTTTTTGGCACGCCCGGTGGGACTCTTTGTCTCGCATTTGGAAGATCTCAAGCTCGTCCTCGCTCGGGTTGACAGTTTCTTTCCGAATGCTCGGTGGGACAAGGAGGTTTCTCACCCCCAAACAGAATCGAAGCACTGGTGCTCGCTTCATTGTTGTTCAAAATCAGAGCACCTGGCGACTCTGCACGTTCATATTCTCTGAGTCCGAAAGACCGGTCCTAACGCCTTCGTGCAAACAAGAAGGTGGCGAGCGAGGAACCCAGGAAACCAGCCTGACTTTACGAAATTAATACCAACGCTCCAGGCGAGCGCGTCGGGCTGGCTGATTACCAAGCTCGCATAGACGAATCTGTGAGGTGAGACGATCAGTCTCCATATTTTAAGGAAGCCTGAGTTGGTGAATCTTTGGCTTGCCTTCATCCGGCAAAATCACCTAGCGACTCCGGCGAGTGAAGATCTAGATTTCTTGATCGCAGGCGCCCTTTTTTAAGCTAATAGAAGACACCCGGTTTGGTGAGCAGCCTTGACCTCATAAGCGGAGAAATGAATGTTCACCTACAGTCTCCACCGTGGTGGTATTGGCTCCAACCATCACCACAACCGGTACCCGAAGAGGGCTTCCGTCCGAAAAATCTCCTTGCCACATTGTTCATCAATTGTACTGGGTACCGGCATGAATGACAATCCGCCACGTTGCACCCTGTTCGCAACCTGGCAAACTTTGGGAGGCCAGCCGGACTTCAAAGATCATACGAAGTACAATCGGATCTGGTCCGGGACACTGCGGGTTCACCGGATAGGCAGCAAAGTAGATTTGTGTTGGCGGCATGCCAATAATGCCGCAAAATTTTGTATAAATAATCCGGCTAGTATTCAAAGTTTTAGTTGTTTCCTTAATTCAATCTGTGCAGTGTTTTCTTTTTAAGTTTTCCGACAGAAGCAGAGTGTCGTGGGTGCCAAGGGTTTCAGAAGGAGGATGCTGTTGGCAGTGGATATCAAGAGGACAGCGAGGGTGACTCCGTTGCCCAATGGATAAAGGCCTGGGTCCTCACATCGAGGCGAGCTCAATGCCCCGCAAGCCACCAAGAATGTTGGCAATTTTGCCACATTAAAACTTTTGATAAATTTTGGCCTAAGTATGGAGCTTTCAAGCGGCAAAGAGCATCTTTGAGGTGTTCGGGTTTCGCGGGCCATAAACGGGGCGATAAAATGGACAAAATGAGCTCTGGATATTTTATCATTGCGGATCTTCTCGCCTGACTTTCCAACGATATATTATAATAGGCGATCGGGTTAGCGGATCAAAAGTTATGGCCCGGGAGACTGAACCAGGAAACCCAGTTTTTTGTGCGAAGTCGGTCCGACTTCGCCCAGTTTTGGTGCGAAGTCCGTACTTCGCCCAGTTTTGGTGCGAAGTCCGACTTCGCCCTTCTTTCTGAGCGCACCTTGTAGCAGGCTGGCAAGAGAAATTGACTAAGTGTTGGAGCGCAACCCGACTTGCGCGAAGTCGGACTGCTCCCTTGTCGTGCGAAGTCCGAACGGCGGTGAGAATCGGCAAGTGCCGGTGCGAACCCGACTCGCGGCGAAGTCGGCTGCGCCTTGCCGGTGCGCGGTGGGATAGTGCTACCGGCGTGTTTTCCTGTGCTACCCGTTGCGCTCTAATCCGGGCGAAGTTGGATAGACTGCCTTTCAAGGCAGACACGTGTCAAGCATTATCATCCGACAAGTGTCCAACTTTGGGATCCGAGCCAAGACATGCCGAGCAAAAGGACAAGCATGGGCTGCACTACTTATGCCAGCTGCCTCATTTAATGCTGATGTGAGTTTCCACCTACCTCAGCTACCCGCATTCCTGTCAATATAAAGTTCTACCCAACGCGTGCCACGTGGCTGTTCAACCCTCAGGGAGACCATGTCGAGAGTACAGTCCGGCCCGACGAAGTCGGCATCGGCGAGTTCCGCGGCTGCTTTTGTCAGCTAATGTTTGACTGGGACTTTGTGCCCATTAATGTAACGGGGGGACTTTGGGCTATAAATACCCACCACGTTTTCATTGTAAAGTGGTGGAAGGGGAATGTTTGTTAGGGAACCATTGTAACCGTGCTTCTGCTTATAAATATAAAGTATATGCCTGGCTCTGTTCTACTGCTTTTATTTTTTATGCTGCCTCTCCTTTACATGTATGTTTTACGTTTCCCTGTGTCACTGCTCGTTGATTCGTTTCAGCATTTGGTGGTCAGATATACCTAAAGCATTGCTTGTGTCATGGCTTGTTGATTCATTTCGGCATTTGGTGGCCAAGCACTCCTGAACTTAATAGATTAGAGGATACATAGAATAAATGTGGTAGCAGTTCCTTCAGTTGTGTGTTACGTTGCTGTCCGTAGTGGTGATTGATGCGTTGCCGTGCTGTTAGTTCTCCTTGTAGGGAGAATGTTTGCTAGGGGACCATTGTAGCTGTGCGTATAAATTCTCTGCATAACACATATACTGGATCTGACATCTCTCGGTTGCCTTCTGTTTGAGTTACCGTACGTAGTGGTGATTGATGCATTGTCGTCTTTGTTAGTTCTCCTTGTAGGGAGAATGTTTGCTAGGGGACCATTGTAGTTGTGCGTACACCGCTCTATACAGAAAGTATACTAGACTTTGCAGTTCCTGGCTATGCTTTGTACTTATAATGCGATAAGTAGTGGTGATTGATGTGTTGCTTTGTACTGTTAGTTCCCCCCACCCAACTCCACTCTCATTTGTAAATTCTTTCCGCATTTTTATCTCTTTCCTGCACTCTCATCTTACTAACCCCCGCAAGGAGCCGGCCTTCTCCGGAGATTGGCCCGGAAGGCATTCCTTCCTTCCGGCCTTTCAATGTTGGTTTGCGGGTCCAGGGCGCAATAGCGACAAATCCTTTCCTCATGGCGGATTCGTGACCAACAGGTTCTTTGCGTCGAGGCGAGCTCGACACCCCTCGAGCCGCCAGGTATGTTGCCACATTTTGCACAGGAGTGCCATGTTTTCAGTTTTTCTAAGAGAGCTGTTCTTTTCCTTCCCTTCTCATTTTCCCTTTCTTCTCCTCTCCCTTTCTTCCTCTCCCTCACAGCTTCATTCCCTCTTCTTCTTTTCCCCCTTTCTTCCCCCAGTAAAACTTCAGCATCTAAGTGTTGGGGCGACACCCGACTTCGCAGCGAAGTCGGAGTGCGCCCCTCGGTTGGAGCGCGATGGGTAACCCGTGCGCAACGGGACGGGAAGTGACCGAAAATTTGACTAAGTGTCAAGGGCGACACCCGACCGCGGCGAAGTCGGGTGCGCCCTTCTTCTGGGCGCACTAGGGGAATGGCCTATCAGGAAAATGGCTAAGTGCCGGGGCGACACCCGACTTCGCAGCGAAGTCGGAGTGTGCCCCTGTTCCAGTGCACAGTTCGTGCAGCAGGAGAGAACCAGCACCGGTGCGACACCCGACTTCACAGCGAAGTCGGGTGCGCCTACTGACCGGTGCGCGATTCGGTGAAGTCAACTCGAGAAAATGCCAAGACAAGAAGGCCTTCCAACTGCTCTGTCTTCCTCCTGCGCAACCCGATAGCGCCCGAATTCCTGGCGAAGCTTGATAAGCTGCCTTTCAAGGCAGACACGTGTCACGCTTCAGCATCCGACAAGTATCCACCTTCGCGCAAGGACAAAGCATGGGCTTCACTACCGGCGTCAGTTGTCAACATTTAAAGCCGATGTGAAGTGCCATCTGCCGCACCTACCCGCATTCCTGCTGACCAAAGACTTGACCCAACGCGCTACCACGTAGCTATACCACCTTCAGGGACACCATGCTGCAAGGACAGTCCGGCCCAACAAAAGTCAGCATCAGCAGCTCCTCGGCCGCTCGTGTCAGCTACTGTCTTGTCTAGGGCTCTGTGCCCATTAATGTAATCGGGGGGGATTTGGGGCTATAAATACCCACCACATTTTCATTGTAAGTGGTAGAAGGGGAATATATTGCTATGGGGCAATTGTAGCTGTGCGTTTGCCTCAAATACAGACATATACTTGGCTCTGCTTACTGTCTTTTATCTTGCATGCTGCCTCTCCTTGTCATTTCTGCCTCATGTTTCTTGTGTCATTGCTTGTTGTTGTCTTGAACTCTAGACTCCGAGCATTTGATGGCCAGGTATTCTGGAATGCATAGATAGAGGATACATGGGATCGGCGATAGCTGCAGTTTCAATGTATGTTTGTAGATGAATGCTGTTAGTAGTGGTGATTGATTCGTCGTCGTGCTGCTTATTCCCCCCACCCAACTCCAATCACATTTGGAATTCCTTTCTGCACTTTTATCTTTTTCTGTACCCTTTTATCTCTTTCTGTACCTTTTTATCCCTTTCCTGCACTCTTATCTTAACACAACCCCCATAGGAGTCGGCCTTCTCCGGAGATTGGCACGGAAGGCATTCCTTCCTCCCGGCATTTCAATCTAGTGGGTGAATCTGGGCGCAATAACAACAAACCCTTTCCTCATGGCAGATTCGTAACCAACAGGCAAATGTAGGCACTAGTTCAAACATGTCGCCATCTCAAGCACCACCTCGGACTTAATGTAGTGTGTCGGAAGTCAAGTATGGGCACATGAAATTTTGTTATGTAATAGTTTTGATATTTTGAGTTGTTTTGTTATAGGTACGAGAAATGTTTGATGAAATGTAGTACGTATAATTAATAAGTCATGTAATAAGTCATGAAATGAAATGTAAGTCAAATGCATGACAAATGTAATTCAAGAAAATGATGAGGTGTTGGGTAGGTAGTTGTAGGAAGTTGAGGGAGCAACTACCTCCCAAGTTGTATAAATAAGACCCCTCATTCATTCATTGGGGTATGGATGTATGTTCGTGTGTGTGCATTGGGAGATATTTGTAGAAGTGTATGCATTGTATAAAGATATACCAGACATGTATTCTTGTAGATAATAAGAATACTTCCATTCAGCCATTGTTGTGTAGACTTATGTGATCATTGTGCATGTTTCTATGAATGATTATGATAGTTGTAGATGAACGTATGGACTATTTCCACCATTGTATGTTTGTTATAGATAAATAAACAAGGCCTTCTAACTCTAGACCAGGCTGTCTAACTGAGACACTAGGCCTTCTAGCTCTTGGTAGTACCGTCTAATTTGGTTATGTGTGCAACGTTATCAAGGCATGAAATGACTATGTTGTGTAGGCCATCTAAGGGAAAGTTCAAGACTATTTGGTTGATTTCCTAATTGCATGTTGATGTTGTGTGTGTTGATTTCCCGTCATCCTTTCTATTCCTACAATTGTAGCATACCATTGTTGTGCTACAAGGTCATTCGAAGCCATAGACGGTGATGGGTGTTGCCCATCATGTTGGTGATATGGCCAATTGTAGGAAGTGGAATGAGCAATCATAGAATAATGTGTTTTTGGCACCAAGTTGAGTTAAAGCCTGTTGCAGAAGATGTTTGGAACAAAAGAAAGCGGAATGAGCATGACAAGAGATTCCAATACATTATTCAGTGCATCTATTTCCAGCATTTAGTTCATGTCTTGATGAGGACACCTACAAGTCTAGAGGAGGGAGATGTATGTAGATGATTTGGACGATTGCATGAATGCAAGAGCACATGAGTAAATGTGCGAATGTTTGCACACAAAGTGTTTGTAATAAGTTGTCATATAGTGCTTTGTATGTGACAAAGTGTTTGCAGTAATGCATGCTTGCTAAGTGTTTCTAATCATGTGCATATGGCAAAGTGTTTGCAATAATGTAAAATAATGGGGTATTTTTAATGTTTTATGTAAACAAGTAGTTCGGAGGTAGTTGGGTAGTTGCCAACTGCCTATCGATCCCATATGTCTATAAGTACGCATCTATGTGAGAGATGCAGGGGAGTGTGCATCTTGTAGATGGATGAAGTGTATTATTGGTAGATTGGTCATCAAACTATGATGTATTGCAAATAGCAATACATGTTGTGTGCGTAGTGTATCCATTTGTATTTGTAAATATTCCTAGTGTATTTTGTTTATATGTATGGTAGTGTGTTGTTTTCCATGTCAATAGTTTTATTGCAGGTTATTCGATGATTTTATGCACTAAAGTTATTTGGTCACTAGTAGATATTTTGATTGGATCAACATTAATTTCACTATGACTTCGGGTGTGTTTCCTTTTATGCATTTTGCTTATTCTCTCGCATGCTTTTTTCAACAAGTGTAGATCAAATTCATTTTGTTTACTTAGATTTTTACATTATTTCAGCTAGGTTAGTGGGGCACCGGCCCGAAAACGGAGGTTGGGAGGAGTAAATCCTTCCCATCCATTTGTTGAACTATGGTCACAGACGCAAATCTCATCTAATGATTTCTGTCTCCAACAATACCTAACTACCAACTAATTGCAACTAATCACAAAACACAACATATTGTCTTATCACGTTAACGAAATCTATGATGTGTACAAAATGACAAATCAAACAACATTACTTGATTAGTAGTTGTTACAATTCACTGATCATCACATGTAACAACACTCAACAAAACTTATAAACAATACAAAATGCACTTATTAACTAATTTAGGTGGTGCCTGAAATGGCGACACATCCACCTGTTGGTTACGAATCTGCCACTAGGAAAGGATTTGGTCTTTTGCGCCCTAGACCTGCCCAACAGATTGAAAGGCCGGAAAAAAGAGATGCCTTCCGTGCCAATCTCCGAAGAAGGCCAGCTCCTATACTACACTAACTGGGGTTTGAGATAAGGGAACTGGAAAGAGATTGTAAAATGCAGAAAGAAATTTAAAAAGCATTGCAATAGTGGTGGGGAAGAACAAGCAGCACAATCACTAACTAATACCCAAACCAACAACAATCAAAACAAAACATGTAATAGAAACTAACACTGCGATTCCTTCCTATGTATCCTTCAGCCAGAATTCCAGATTCACTTAATTTCCAATGCCCTAATCCAGAGTTCAAAATTACAGCAATCAGAAAAATAAATGAACATGAAGCAGAAATACTTGCAGAAGGCAGCATAAAAGAAAGAGACAAGAGTCAGAGCCAAGGATGCCTTGTATTGAAGCAAATGTTTGTTTACAACAGCTTTTTTAGCAATATGTTCCCCTCCTTTTACAATGAAAGTCGACTGCTATTTATAGCAGAATTTGCCCCCAAATTACATTGAAGCACAGAATCCCAAAACTGCAACAGCTGCTAAGATTTGACCCTTACTGACCGTGAGCGTACCTGCAACACGATTCTCCTGAGTTTGGTACGGTTCTGGATAGATCTAGTAGTTGAGAAGGCACGTCTCTTCAATGTCGCGGTACGATCTGCCCCTTGGGATATTTGAGGGCTCTGACAGGTTGTCCTAGGGGTAAAAACTGAGTTGGCACTCCATTAATGCAGTCTGACAAGCCACCTACTTCCGCCTCCTTGTCCGCTTGAAAAAATGCTAAGGGTGGCGAAACCCTACGTTGGAGCTGGAAATCGTAGACGGCGAGAAGCGAGGCTGAGAGTCTCTCAGGGTCTAAGCGAATTCGGGGAGTCAAGATGGAAGGGGGATGCTTTGCAAAAAATACCGAAGTTCGTCGGGTTGGACGAGCAACGACGGGAGTCGCTGCTAGATGGAGCGAATTCGGGAGTCGCACCGAAAGGGGAGCGATCCCGGGAATCGCTATTGGGTGGAGCGAACTCCGGCCCGGGCTCCCTGCCTTAGAAACTTTTCTCCTTCTTCGGCTGGCTGGGGATCGTAGGATAAGGTTCTCTTGCTTCAGTAACTATTCTTTGCATAAAAAGAGCAAGGATATTAAAGAAGAGGAAATAAGCAAGAAGTGAGACAACTGAGCAACCAAGATCAAGTGGATTATAATCAGTAAGGTTAAGTTAGATATAGGATAGAACAGATGAAAGGGGAGATAGATACATTCTCAGCAACTTCAAGGTTATGGCTAGGGGTGTAATGTCCCCTTTCTAGCTAGCTAGCTTGTCAGTTGCAGATTAGCCTACTACTGGGTTCCCGTAGGCTAGTGGAGTGTTAAGGGAACCCTATTTGGATTGGTTCTTCGTCCTCAGTGCGTCGCTTGCTATCCTCTGCCCTTTTTTGGAGGCTTTTCGGAGCAGTTGGTCGCCACTTTCTATTTTTAGTAACTTACTATTTTTAGTAAGTTAGGGTTTGCCCAGACAGTTGTGATGGAGTTTTCTGGGTTTTCTGTTCGGCGAGATGGGTTGTTCTGATCCCGGAGTTTCGAGTTGTCACTTGCTATATTTGGACGCTTACTATTTTTAGTAAGTGTGTGTTGTTGGATCAGGGTTTGTGCTTTGAGTTGAGTTTTTAGTCTGTGGTGACCAATTCAGAGCGTTTGGAGTTCAGAGCAGTTCATGGCTATTTTTTAGCAGTACTTACTATTTATAGTAAGTCAGAGTTTGGTCAGAGCGGGTGTTTGGGAGCCCAATCGGAGTATGGGAGTTGTGGTCTGGACGTGCAGAGTTTTCATTGGCCAGTTTGTTGGGCCGTTTCGGACCAGGGAGCAGAGACTTACTATATTTAGTAAGTCAGATTCTGGGGTTTCTGGGATAGCGGACAATACGATTGGATTCTGTGGCGAATTGGGTGTCCGAATCTATCCTCAGTTTGCAGGTTGGAGTTGCAGAGGGCAAAGATTTTAATGGACGAAGTTAATTATATTAAATTAAAATTAATTTAATATAGTTACACTTTAGTATAAAGTGAAAAAGGAGTTATAAGGGATGTAAATCACTTAAGATATAAAATAATATTTTATAAAGTGATTTATTATACCAAAGCAAAAAGGGGCGCCACTTTTCATGAGGGGACATAAGTCATTAAAGAAATTAATGAAATAAATGAAATAAAGTGCATTTTAAAATTGGAGGGAAAGTGGTTGAGGTGAGTATAAAAGGGGAAATTAAAGGTCATTTATTCATTCTTGTTTTTGGAGAATTGGCTTTGGCATTTTGGAGAAGACTTGCAAGGGTTTTGCAGGGATTCGAGCTTGTTGAGGACGACAATCTTCAGCAGGGACATCCTCTCCGGTTGTGAAAGATCAACCCCAGTGGATTTGTGGTGATTGCATCCAACAATTACATTGTGCTTCAAAGAAGAGAAATATTGAGGGTTTAATTGCAGATTTCAATTATTATTTTGGCAAACCATCATGGAATTCAAAGCTGGTTATTTGTTTGTCTATTCTTAACCCAGCCGTACCAATTTGGGCATTCATTGGTCTGATTTTGTGTGTATTGGATTGGGATTCAAACCACATTGGAGTGTCTTCATCAATTCAGGGCCAAACGATTGTGTGGAGAGCTTAGGGCAGTAATATATATTGTTGTTCATATGATTTACCACTCTGCTGGCCGTACACTTGAAGGGCCGTACTGCTTCTAATGCTGGCGTGAGCATTTCTGGGCCAATCGCCCCCTTCAATGGTCTGATTTCTATGCAAATGTGGGCGGCAGTTATACTACCTTACTCAGCTATCATTATATGAGTGAAGAGAAGAAGATTTTAAGAGCTGTGAATTAACCAGTCATTTCCAGCTTGCTGTGGATGTATCTCAAACATTTTCAGAATTTAATTAAAGATCGGGTACCTTATATTTCACTCTTTCCTTTGTGGGTTTAAACTATATTTGCTAAATATTTTCTGCATTGTTTGTTATCATTGAAAAAATCAAAGGAGAAGGATAGTTTCATGTTTATTTACCTTCTGCATTATATATTTATTTCTTGCATTCCAAAGCAAAAAAAACAAAGAAAACAAAAAGGAAAAATACAAACATCAGAAAAAATCAAAAACAAATCAGAATTTTGTCAAACTTCAAAACGTAAACCAGGGTAGCTGTTGGTTACGAATCTGCCATGAGGAAAGGATTTTGGGTTAATGCGCCCAGATTCGCACACCAGCATGACAGGCCGGAAGGAAGAGATGCCTTCTGAGCCAATCTCCGGAGAAGGCCGGCTCCTTTTGGGGGTTTTCTGATTTAAGCTAAGAGTACGGGAAAGAGATAAATGAACGAGAAAGGAATTTACAAATATACGTGGAGGTTGGTGGGGGGAACTAACGGTGCGGCAACACACCAATCACCGATACTTACTTGCATTACAAATATAAAGCGTGACTAAGAACTGCAAAATCTATCGTATACTTCCGATACTTAAGCGGTGTATGCACGGCTACAATGGTCCCCTAGCGGACATTCCCTACAAGGAACTAACGATACGGCAATGCATCAATCACCACCTACGGACACTAACATGGGTAGAAAGCAATCATAGAGATATCGAGCCGGTATATGTGTGGCGTAGAGAATTTAACCGCACGGCTTCAATGGCTCCCTAACGGACATTCCCTACAAGGAACTAACGATGCGGGAGCGCATCAATCACCGAGATACGGACCAGCAATGTAACACATAACTGATGGAACTGCTACCACATCTATTCTATGTATCCTTTTAATTCATGAAGTACAGAGGGTGCTTTAAACAAGCAATGCTAGAGGCACCTGATCACCAAATGCTGAAATGAATCAACGAGCCGTGACACAGGTTAGCCTAAGGCATGAATATAAAGAAAGGCAGCATAAAAAACAGAAGCAGCAGAACAAAGACAGGCATACAAATTATATTTATAAGCAGAAGCACGGTTACATGTGGTTCCCTAACGGACATTCCCCTTCCACCCTTTACAATGAATTCATGGTGGGCTTTTATAGCCGAGTCCCTCCCGTTACATTAATGGGCACAAGGTCCCGATCAAACATAAGGCGACAAAAGCGGCGAAAGAGCTGCAAATGCTGACCTTTTGTCGGACCGGATGTACCCGCGGCATGGTCTTCTGGAAGGCTGGACGGCTTCGTGGCGGTGTGTTGGTGCGAACTTCTCTACGGCGATGATGCGGGTAGGCTGGAGCGGGTGAAACCTCGGATCGGCTTTAAATGAGGTCTGCGGCGCGGCGGTGCAGCCCATGCTTGTCCTTTTGCTCGGCACGTTTCGGCTCTAATCCCGGAGCTGGACACTTGTCGGGTGATGGATGATGCTTTTTGACACGTGTACGCCTTGGAAGGCGGGTCGTCCAACTTCGCTTGGGATCAGAGCGTCTTGGGTTGCGTGGGCAGAGAACGGTGCGGTCGGGAAGGCCTTCATGCCTTGGTCAAATTCCGAGTTTGTTTCCCTACTGCGCACCTGTCAAGGGCGCACTCCGACTTCGTTGCGAAGTCGGATTGCTCTGAGTGGCGGGTGTCTGCCGCCGTACGGACTTGCTCCGAGCACTTGATCTTTCTTACGTCGGCTGCCCGGTTGCAAGGTGCGCCCGAGAAAGAGGGCGAAGTCGGACTTCGCACGAAGCGGGCGAAGTGCGTACTTCGCACCCAAACTGGGCGAAGTGCGTACTTCGCACCCAAGCGGCGAAGTGCGAACTCGCACCAACACTTAGCCATTTTTCGGGTAACTCTTTGGAAAGTTAAAAAACCAAGCTGAGGGACTCCGAGAAAGGGGGAAAGAAAGAGAATGCGGGAAAGAAAAGGAAAGGAGAGAAGAAGGAAGGAAAATAGAGGAAGAGGGGAAAAGAAGAGCAGCATTGTTACAAACTTGAAAACATTGCACCCCGTGCAAAATGTGACAACATTTACGGCGGCTCGCGGGGTGTCGAGCTCGCCTCGGCGCAAAGAATCCATGCCTTCATCCTTTGGGTGCAGAGGAACTTGCCTCCCCTGCCTTTTGCTGCTCTAGCTGTTCTCCTTGCGGCAACTGTTCTTCAGATTCATCTTTGTCAGTTGCCCCCTCAGAATCACCTTCCGAAAGCTCTCCATCTCTTGCTTATGCCTCGCAGATGCGAGTGTATGCCGCCTGGGCTTGGCGCCAGGCTTACGCCTCGAATGGCCGGCGGTCAGCTACATCTTCTAATGCTGCGTGGAAAGCAGCGACCGCGTGCAGGTCGATGGTGAGGTATCTTTTCTCTAACTCCTGGAAGTAGGAGCTGATCTTGCAATATTTGGACACCATCTGAGTGACCTGATTGTCTTGGATTGGCTCAGTCCAGCTATCAATGTCAGCTGTATACGCTTCGAAGGACTGCCAATTCCTTTTCACCTGATCTAGGGTGAGAAGCTCGCCATTCTCAACAAAACATGGGCACCCTAGTTCGAAAGAGCGCGAAAGGGGGCCAAACAAATGTCTCTTTCATGTACGAATGCGTCTAGCATTCGTCTAGCCACTCTCACCTCTTCAACTTTTTTGAAATATTTGTGCAAGGTCACCCTTGCACCTGCCCATTCTGCGGCGAATGAGGACACGGGAGAAAATTGGAGGCCGTTGCGCTCGCGCTCTGAAGATTTACCGCCGAGGTCCGGCCATTGCTTCGCCGACGTTCGGCCTCCTCTACCACGGGCTTTCCACTAGGCGGAAACTTCTTGGATTACGGATGCGAAATCCGGAAGCGCCATCGCCTTATAGGTGTGGGGCTTGCATTCCCGCGGCAAACCAGCCCGCATCTCCTTAACTTTCTTCTTTGAAAAGACCGTCGCTTGAGATGTTCTCTCTGCAAGTTGCGGCTGCGCTTGCTTCAAAGACTCTTGGAGGTGAGAAATCTGCTCCAAGGCTGCTTGCTTTCGGTTGCGGCCTTTTCTTTGGGAAGCGGCCAGGTGGGCTTTGAGTTCATCTATTTCTTACCGCGCCGCTTCCAGTTGCTCAGTGGACCTAGACAGGTCCTCTTCAAGCTGCCTTGTTTTATCCTGCAACCCGAAAAGCTCTTCCTGCTCCTCCAGACTCTTGACAAAGAGATTATCAGCTTTGCGCATGATCGTCTGAATCTCATATTGCTTGTTGATGTCGTCAAAGCTCTTCTCCTTTGTCTGGAGCTCGTAGTCCGCCCTGGTCATTTCCCGGAGAGGCTTCTTCACTTTTGGGATTATCTTCTCTGTTGTAAGCACTCTCCTCCCGAAATCGTACTTGGCGCGCTTTACCGGGCGGCTATCTCTTCAGGTCTCCTCCGTTTCAGGTTCTGGAGGAAAGAGACGAGAATATTCTACGGCTCTCGTTGCCAAGGGCAAGTCGTCTGTATTACGGAGGTCGTCCATAAAATCTGGTTCCCCCAGCCTAGGGTTCTGCCGAGACGTCTCTCCTGCGGGGATGGGATCAGGAGGAACCGGATGGACATTGGAAGGATCGGCCGCTTGTGTGGGCGACCGGGAAATGGAGATGGGGGCGGTCGATACTGCGAGGGTTTGAAGCGGCTGAGACGGTGGATGTGACGGTGAATGGGCGGCCTCAGCGCTAACTTCAAGCGAAGGGTTTGGGGTTGTGCTCGAGAGATAGGGAAACGTTAGGGTTACGAGCAAGGCGATCAAAAGAATGGGGGCCGCTAGAAGGACGTGGAGACGGGGAGGATGATGCGGCCATAGCTTGCTCGGATTGAGCGGGAGACGGAGTGGGAGTAGGGCTGGATGAGACCAAAGAGACAGGGGCAGCAAACGTACCTGCGGGCTCCGCTTGAGCCGATGCCGGATGGATGTACGTGCGCTTTCGGTTCCGGCGGCGGGCTTGGGACTGCCTAGAGAAGTTGTCCCTGCGGCGGCGGGGACGCGAGCTGCGGCTCTGCGGCCAGGCTGCTTGCACTATCGGGCTAGGTCGCCTTGATCTTCTCCACTCTCTTCCTTCTTCTTCTCCTCCGGAATAATGGTCGGATCCGGGGAAGGAGATGAAGCGAGGTGCGGCGAGTGCGATGCTCCCACGGTAAACTTGTGCCGGGGTTTGACTTGCGGAGGGTGCCGCAACCGGTCTGCTACGTGGCGGCGGCTGGCGCCTTTTGTGCCTGAGGGATTGCCTCGGGCGTTGCTTTGACTAACTCTTTCGCCTTCTCAGGCGCCGCCTTGGAAGCCACGGGCTGCATTGGTTCGACCTGGATGTCTGCTGGGCCCACGCTGGCAGTTGCCGAAGTGTACAACTGATGGGAAGGAGACCCTCCTTTATAATCTTCAAAGGGGCCTCGGGGAACGTAACCTTGATATGCGAACGGCCGCCAGCTGTCATGATGCTGGTCATAGAGAACCGAAAAGTCGTCATCTACGGCCAGATTCCTTCTTGTGGATTTGTCGTGCTGCGTGCGGCATCTCATCTTCCAGCATTCAGTAATCTTTTCTTTAGACCAGTTAAGGCCTGCTATCTTGGATAGAAATTTTTTAAACCCTGGAGATGTGAACTGGTGGTCCGGGTTTCGCTTGGGGTCATATGTCACCTCCTCGCAGTAAAAATCCTGCCGGGGAGGAGAAGCTTCCATCAATTCAATTTCCCGAGTCAAGGTCCACATGGACCACATCGCACTTATCTTCGGTTATATCTGCCCGGGGGCAGAGATGTGCGAACTTTCCCCTTATCCCATATGGGTCATACTTCCAACGCTGCGGCAGCAGAACCAGGCCAATCCGGGAAAACTCCTGCTCAAGGTAGACATGCTGTCCTACCTCGGTAATCTCAACGTTTGCCCAGGAAAGAGGATATTGAAAAATCTGTCCTCTCTTCTTTCCTAGACCAAACTCCTCTTCAACATAATCCATCTGCAGGGCAACCTCCATCCCGAGCGGATGCTCTGCACACCGATAGGGCAGCAAATGGGGTTTGCCCTTGAATCCGTAGATTCGACCACAATTCCCTGCGTCGGTCCGAAACGTCCCCGAGCTTCGGTTTATCAAAACGCTCGTCATTTCCCTCGGGGGCGTGGAATTTCGCTTTCATCGAAGACGACATGACGAATCCCAGAAAGTTGAAGTTGAACTTGTAGTAGGACCCTTTCCGGTATAAGTCATCCGTCCAGTTGTAGACGGGCTGTGGCTCTCCCCTCTCGTTGACCTTCTTCAGGTTCAGGATCGGCATCAGGGGGTGCAAATGGTACAAACAAAGCCAGGCTAGAACAGAACTGAAACGAAAATCGGTAGACTGCCTCTTCTGGATCTTCACCGGCTGGAATGAATGGCGTAAGCCGACCGGTCTGCCAGATCAAAAAAGATGGGCGCTTTCCACTTCTCTGCGCCGGCTGGTTCGTATGATTCTCCACACGGGAGACATTACGCGGCGCTAGGCTGGTACGGTATACCCAGCTCATCGGAGTCGCAGCCGAGAATCCATGCCAGTATGGTATATAGATACTTGCTTTGGAATTTCGCCAAGGGCATGGGGCCGGTTGGCCACTGTCCAGCTACAAGCGGGGCGTTCAGTTCTGAATTGAGGAAATCCCTCATCCGTTTGGTATTCGCGAAGCGTCCCGCTTGCTCGCCCAAATTTATCTTTCTGAGGATTGTGTTTGAGTCGTACTCCAACCACAGGGCGAAAGCGGTTGGACGATCTCTCTGCTGCGGTGTGAACAAGGGTTTACCGTGGAGCTGCAAATTTGCCGGGTAGCTGAGTGCGTAGTGTCGACAATTAGGTCTACCGGTTCCGGGCATTGGTGGACGGGAGGGCACAAGAATGCGAAGAGATTGGATTTGTACGCCGCTCCGAAATGGTGGGAGGGCGAAACTTTGTCAGCCCAACTCCACATTTGCCCGCAGCTTCGTCAGGCTCATAGAAAAAGAGCCGTCCACGTATCCCGCCAAGTAATTTACTGGAGGTGGTGGGGCTTGCCCACGTTGTACTTTTTTAGGCCGGGATTTTGACTTTCTCTCCGGCGGGGTTTCACTTCTGAAAACGCCGGCCGCGGTAAATCCTTTGGTTCGCCACTTTCGTTGGATGGCGCGACAGGCATCTTTCCTCTGTCCATTTCTCCGAATCGGCAATAATTACGGGTTCGGAGCGTCTACGGCGATTTGTTGTCAAAGGAATAATTTGCACCGTTTAAGGAATAATCTGTGCAATACGGAATGTTTGAAAACATCGACCCCCTTTTCTAGATAAAGACGGCGCCATTAATGCCGCGCGGGGAGGGGTAGGTCGGGTGAGTTATGCTTCTTTGGTGGGCTGCGCGGGAGAATGTTTGGAAAAAGGTGCCCTCGGCGGACGTGCCATGCTCTTTTGCTTGCACTTCCGTTGAGGAACGTGCAATCATTAATTTTGTCTTGGACGACTGCGCCATGGGCGACGTCACTTGCCGAAATCGGGGCACCTTTGCTCAAGAAAGAATCATTGGTGCGGAAACCCACTTTGAAACGGTCGCAACGCGCCTTGGGCCGCTTAGACCTTTTTGAATATTTTATTCATTTTTTGAACTTTTGCCCAAGGCGCCGAACGAGGCGGGTCGGACTTCGCCCAAAGTTGGGCGGTCGCCAATTCGGGCGAGTTCGAACTCGCGCGAAGTGCGCGTTTGAACCGTTCCTTCTTCTTTTCCTTGCCGCGCTCAAGGATTGAGCGCAGTCTGGTTTCTTCGCAACCTTCAACACTTCCGCTCCCTTTTGTGAAGTGGGGTGAACATTGGGCGGGCTCGGACTTCGCCGAAGTTGGGCGAACGGGTGCTCGCGCGGAAGTTGCGCGAGCGACGCGAAGCGGCCGAAGTCGGACTTCGCGTGCGAAGTCGGACTTCGCTCAAAGTTGAGCGCGAGCTGTCCTTTCTTCTTTGTGCTTCCCTTCGTACAAGCTTCGCACTTTGGCTGGCCCGAAGCCCGACTTGCTGCGAAGTCGGACTTCGGCCAACACTTAGTCAATTTTTTGCCTTTTTTTTCCTTTTTCTTTCTTTGCTTCCTCCTCCTTTGCACGCCGAACTTCGCCCCTCCTGATGGGCGACGACAGACTTTGCTGCGAAGTCTGTCTTTCTCTCCCATGTCACAGTTAAGCTCAAAAAATAATAAAAAATAAAATTAAAAGCTGAAAACCGGAAAGCTGTACATCTTTGGGAAATGAAAAAGCATAAGGGAAATTTTTTACAAGGAAGGGCCACTCGGGCACCTTCAGCGGCGGTAAATTTTTAAGTGGAACCCGTTGACGGGGATAGGCGGAGGCGACCCTCCATATCCCGAAGCACATAGGCATTAAGTTGGTTCACCGGGCAATCTGATAAGGGCCCTCCCAGAGAGCATCAAACTTCCCGTGATTACCCGGCTTTGCTTTATATGAGTCCCACTTCAGCACCAGGTCCCCGATTTCGAAAACTCGGGCAGTGGTGCCTTTGGCAAACCAGCCTTGAGTGGCTGCAATGTGATCAGTGAAGGCCTGGTATGCACTTTCTCTGTCTTCTTCCAACTACAGGAGTTGGCACAGTCTGTCGTCCACCGGGTCTCCGCTGCTCCTGTCTTCGTCCATCATCCACAGGGCAGGGATCTCGATGTGTGATGGCATGACAGCTTCTTTGCCATAGACGAGCGCATAGGGGGACGTTCTGAGGGATTTCTTGAACGCAACTCTGTCCGCCCACGGCGCCCGGTTCAGGAGCAAGTGCCAAGTCCGCTTGTTTCTTTCAATGGTCCTCCGGATGATCTTCAGGAGGTTCTTGTTAGTAGACTCGGCAAGGCCATTCCCCTGCGGGTAGTAGTTAGAAGACATCTTGTGATAGATGCCAAGTTTGCCGGTGTACTCCGTGAGTACAGCGCCTACAAATCCCGGACCGTTGTCTGTCACAATTGACTCTGGAACCCCGAAGCGGGTAATCAGGCTCTCAATGAACCTGATGACCGTTTCTTGGTCGGCATTCTTGGTCGGGATTGCCTCTGCCCACCGTGTAAAATAGTCAGTAGCTGTAAGAATAAACTTGTGGCCGGCAGAGGAGTTAGGAGAAATCACCCCAATGAAGTCTAAACCCCATTCTTTGGAACGGAGTCTCGGCTTGAATCGGTTGAAGGGGCGGGGGTGCTTTTACGTTTCGGCCGGCAAACCTCGGCATTGATCACATTTAGAGCGGTCGCATGAGCGTACGCGAATAGAGTGGGCCAATAGTACCCGGCTCTTATTATTTTTAAGGCCGTTGGCCTTGAAGAATGGTGACCCCCGGGCATCCCGGAATGAAAATCTCCGGGGACCCTAGGCTGGTCGGATTTAATGACGCACCGCAACGGGATGCCGTCGATGTTTTTGAAGTAAAGCCCCTCGGGGCGAAGAGTGTACTTGAGTGCACCTGGCCGAAATCTCCTTCGTTGTGAGGCGTTCGGGTGATCGGGACATCTTCCGGTGCGAAGTATCTCACCGGTTCATCTGTCCAATCACTCCCCCTCCGATAAGGAGTTGGCTAGGTAGATGCGTGTCGTTGTGTCCTCCCACTTACGAGGCGGAGATGCCGGCTACAGCGCTTCGGGCCAATTCCTGACACAAGGCTCGGCCTCTGATAAGCTTGGTGGGCCGCACTTCAATGTCGAACTCCTGGATTTTTGCAATCCATCCTGCTCTCTTGTGACCCGGTTCTCCTTGTAAGATGAAGCTACGAACATCCGGGTGAATCACAAAGACGGTAGTCTTGCTACGGGAGACAAAGTGCATGAACTTTCGAAGGGACTTCATAACGGCGTGAACATTGCCGCTCTATAAAATTGTACTTTTCTTCATGCGGCAGAATCACTTGGCTCAGGAACGCTATGGGGCGCTCCTCGCCATCGCTTCCCTTACGAGTTAGGACTGCAGCGTAGCTTTCGGGTTCTCCCACTGCATACAGGATGAAGTCCTTGGAGTAGTCCGGGTTTGTCAACACCGGAGCTTGTGCAATTCGGGCCTTGATCTCCTCGAAGGCTTGCTCTCTCTCATCGGTCCATTCGTAAAGTGTATCTTTCTTCAGTAGTTCGGCCATAGGCTTGATCAACTGTGCGAAGTCCGGGATGAACTTCCGCACAAAGTTAATCGGCCGAAGAAGGACTGCAGCCCTTTTTGTCGATGGGGGCGGCAAGCGAACGAGGGCTTACGCTCTGTCAGGGTCAATGGAGAGGCCTTCCTCGGAGATGACATGTCCCAGCAGCTTTCCTTCCTTCACCGCGAAGACGGACTTCTTCGGGTTTATAGAAATGCCGAATTCTCGACAACTCTCAAATATTTGCCGTAGGTGCGAAACATGATCTCCTCGTTGGTGAGAGAAAACGGTCATGTCATCAAGGTAGATGACAATAATCTTATTGAGCGGCTCTCGGAAGGCCGAGGTCCATGGCCCTTTGGAATGTGGCACCGGCATTAGATAAGCCAAACGGCATGCGGCGATAGGCGAACGTCCCCCACTTGGTGGTAAACGCCGTCTTATCTTTGGTCCTCATTTTTGACCCAAATATGGTTGTAGCCGGAAAATCCATCTAAAAGTGAAAATCTACGGGCTCCGACAACAATATGTAGGATCTGGTCGATTTGGGGAAGCGGATAGTGGTCCCGGAGGAAAGCCTGGTTTAGGTTTCTGAAGTCGACACAGAGACGAATGTCGCCATTCTTTTTCCTCACGGGCACCAAATTCGCGACCCAGGATGAATGTTTGATGGGGTAGATGATCTTGGCCTCCAGCATCTTCAAGAGCTCGGTCTTCATCATGGCCTCAATCTTCGGATTCACGGCCCTACGCACTGTCGGAATGGCTTGGCGCCATCCTCTAGCTCAATAGTATGCTGGATGACAGTTCTGTCATACCCCTTCAAATCCTCGTAGCACCAGGCCACGATGTCGGGGAACTCTTGGCACAGTGATCTGATTTGCTCCGGCTCCTCCGACGTGCAGTCTGTTCCGACCTTGATGGTTTTACCGAGTTCAAGTTCCGAGTCGGCATCTTGCCTCGGGTCTACTTTGATTCTGTGGGATATTGCTCTGTCATTATGATCAAAGAGACTTTCTAATGTAATCAGTCCTTTTGGGACGTGATTATTCCGTAACTGTATCAACCCCTCATATTGCTCGTCATCAGGGTCTCTACCTTCGATTACACACACTTCGTTAACCAGGAATGTGACGATCTCCTCGTCTGGCCCGAACACTGCCGGTGGGTGTCCTTATCGAGCACGAAGGCACGTAGATAGTGCGAACCGGCTTCGGTTTACGGACAACGTCTTCGGCCGGAACGTGCACGGCTCCAACGAGACGCCAGAATATCGGCGTGCTTGTTTTTCTCACGCGATATTGCTTTGACATTCAATGAGTCGAATGACTCCATCAGGTCCCACACCCGGTTACGGTACGCTCTAAGAAAATGTTGTTTGGATGCGCACTTCTCCGTAACTTGGTGACACACCAGCTCTGAATCTCCGAAAATCTGCGGGTGTTTGATTCCGAGCCTCTCCGCCTTTCGCAAACCCAAGCACGGGGCTTCGTATTCCGCCGAGTTGTTAGTGCGGCTCCGGGCCAACTTTGTAGGCATAGTCCTTACGGATTCCGGTTGGAGAAACCGGAGTACCCCTGCACCGGCGCCATTCTTGCATCGCGCGCCGTCAAAGAAAAGCTTCCCACGGCTCATCGGGTGCGGGTCCTACCTCCTTCGCGGTGACATGTCAAGCCTCTCGGGCTGTACAATGGAGTAACAGCCCTGCTCTGTTCCGATTACGGCATTGAAGTCCCGCAACGAGAACTCATCTTCGAGGCTGCAGCACTTCGAGGGCTTGCTCGGTCAGCTCCACTGTCACCAGCTCTTCCTCTGACAACTGGACCATGCAGTCCATCTCTCCTCCGGGTATCTTCTCTACTAGGAAGGTGGAAGGCTTCTCATTAAAAATTCTCAGTCTCCTTCCTTTGAAGGGCACTTCCATGTGTGAGTAGTCTAGAGACGGTACCCGCCCAACCCGCGGTGAACTCCCGAGAGAGACACATGCCGAAGTAAGGTTCCAAGTCAACAACCACGACCTCTTGGATGACCACGATGTCGATAGCCTTGTGCGGCCGGATAGGGATGTCCTTTATGACACCAAGCTGTCTTGACGGGGGTGCCGTCTAGTTGCGGCACGCCTTGGCTGCTCCGTGTGTATTCCATCCCGATCTCATCGCGGACGGCCTTCGGCATCACGGTCGAGGAAGCACCGAGAATCCACCATGCGGTTGTGAACTATGTGCCCTTGCATCCGCAAAGAGAGATAAAAGGGTGGCGGTCTGTTCTTCCCGGTGGCGGAGGCTGTCAAAGGTTGAACCGGGACAGCGGGCTGCATCGCTTGCCGCTCTTCATGTTCTTCGGTGATTCTTGCGGCGAGATCCACTGGCACGGGAGCGAGAAGAGCGTCATACATGCTGATTCTCGCAGGCGTTCTTTTCAACTCGTCTACAATGCTGTAGCCCGAGGTACTAGCTCCCTCTGCTTGTTTAGCCGGCTCATACTTCGTCCGGTACTGTTGGGTGGCCTCAACTCGTTGTCTCTTGGTCAGAGACGGGTACCTCAGCTTCTCCTGGGCTTGTTCTTTGGTTTCAGCTGGAGGGTGAGGTAGAGGAGCTTTAGCCGGAGTTGGGGCCCTTCTTTGGAGGTTTGGGTGGAGCAGGGGCGGCCTTTCTTGGAGAAGGCTTGGCTGGAGCTTTATCTTTGGATGCCTTCTCTGGGGTGTGTGGGGCCACGGCCGCTTGTATGGTGGCGGCCCGCCGGGCTGCGGTTTCTCTCTTCTTGCGTAGACTTGCAAAGGCTTGGCCGCATCCGCAGCTTTCTTTTCTTCCTTGGCGGGCGGCACTAGATTCTCTTCCGGGAGGGCGAAGTTGGCTTCGCCGTCCGGGATCATATACAGTTCATCATCCTCTATAGCGGCTCCGGCCAAGGTGCTGGATGTAGTCTTTGGTGCAAAGTACGGTCTTCCTCCGAATGCGGGTCATTGCACGTGGTGCACCGGTTAACTTTGGTCGGGAGGACCGGGCGGGTCTTCTATAGCGGCATTTCTTGGAGGCGGACGCCTCTGCGGGCGTGTTCGGGGGCTTTGTCTTTCGTCGGCGCGGGGGGCGCATATGGCCTTCTAGGAGCAAGGTCCATACGGGCTGCTTTTTCTTCATAGCGGTCATGTCATTGGACATGGCATGGTATCCGGAGGCCAAAGCCCGCACTTCTGTAGAATCGTGTTACGGATCTTCTTGTCGGGTGGCGGCAAGCTGTGCCGGTGGAGGCAATGCGGCCAATGGAGGAGGGTTAGAATAAGGTGCATCTTGCGGGGAGCGGGAAGTGCTTTGGAAAATGTAGAGCAGGAGGAGGTGGGTGAGGATAATGCAATTGAGGTAGGTCGTAAGGAGTTACGACCGGCGGCGGATTCCCTACTTCTTGGGGCTGCTGTCCGATGTGGACGGCGCACCGCCGAAGCGAGGAGGATACTGGGATGCAGGGAAGTCGGGATGAATGGGTTCTGCACCCTGGACGGGAGTCCGCCGATGGAGATAATGTCGGCTTCGGCTTGCTGGGCAGCCTCGTACGGCGCGAGGAAACTCGTCAGTTCGGCGATCTTCGGCGGCGAGGCATATGTACGAGTTGAAGGATCTCGGATAGTAGTGAGCGGCCATGCCGGTGAAGGCCGAAGTTCGCGAGGTACCCGTTTCCGGGATCTCACAAACTTGATGTTAAAATCAGACACCTCCTCTTGAGGATGTCTCTGGATAGCTTGGAACTGATGCAGTAGAGAAGTAGGGTCAGCAGACTCGTTGCATCCTTTTACGAGCCTCCTGGCAGGCGGGGCCACCTCGTGATGGATCCCTACGGCGGCGATCTCCACCGGTGAGAAGCTTTCCCCTCGGGGAAAGGGCCGGCGACGGGTCTTCACACTCTCATCGGTAATAGTATGCGGTGCGGCCGGGGCAAGGATGTCCTGGATGTGCTCGTACGCCGTCTTGCCGTAGCCGTCGTATGTGGGAATAGACTTTAAAGCGGCGGGGGCACGGCTTGCTGTCCGACCGGGGCCAAGGGCCCCGTAGGAGTCCACCGCCGGGAAGAGATCATCGTCATTCGGTGTTGGGCAGCCATTTCTTCTTCTTCTTCTCCGCCGTCGGTTGTGTACTCGGTGTCGGTACTTTCCGAGGATGCGGGATCTTCTTCTTCCTCGGCCTCTTCTATTTCGTACTCGGCTCCTCCGGCTTCGGCTTCGGCCTCTTCTTGGATTTCAGCCTCGGCTTCGTCGAAGCGAGCTCGCGGATCAGCCCGGCTGGGAACTTCGCCTCGGCGTTGATGTCTGGTTCGTAGAACTCGGGCGGGCTTCTCGGATCCCTTGCTTGCCACCTTCTTGTGTGCATGAAGGTGCTTGGGACCGTCTCTCGGACTCGGAGGATTTGTTCGTGCGAGTCGCCGGTGTTCGATTTGGAACAGCAATGAAGCGAACACCGGTGCTTCAGTTACGTCGGGGGTGAGAAACTTCCTTGTCTCACCGAGAGCTCGGGATCCATTGTCGGCGCCGGGTGGAGGCGATCGAGAAAATCTCTCTTCAAACGTGGGACCGGGGTCCCACGGGCGTGCCGAGCTGTTGGTTACGAATCTGCCATGAGGAAAGGATTTTGGGTTAATGCGCCCGAGTTCGCCCACCGGCATGAAAGGCCGGAAGGAAGAGATGCCTTCGGGCCAATCTCCGGAGAAGGCCGGCTCCTTTTGGGGGTTTTCGATTTAAGCTAAGAGTACGGGGAAAGAGATAAATGAACGAAAGGAATTTACAAATATACGTGGAGGTTGGTGGGGGGAACTAACGATACGGCAACCAACAATCACCAATACTACTTGCATTACAAATATAAAGCGCGACTAAGAAGCGCAAAATCTATCGTATACTTCCGATACCTAAGCGGTGTATGCACGGCTACAATGGTCCCCTAACAGACATTCCCTACAAGGAACTAACAGTACGGCAACGCATCAATCACCACCTACGGACACTAACATGAGTAGAAAGCAATCATAGAGATATCAGAGCCAGGTATATGTGTCGCGTAGAGAATTTAACCGCACAGCTTCAATGGCTCCCTAACAGACATTCCCTACAAGGAACTAACAGTACGGGAGCGCATCAATCACCAGATACGGACCAGCAACGTAACACACAACTTATGGAACTGCTACCACATCTATTCTATGTATCCTTTTAATTCATGAAGTACAGAGGGTGCTTTAAACAAGCAATGCTAGAGGCACCTGATCACCAAATGCTGAAATGAATCAACGAGCCGTGACACAGGTTAGCCTAAGGCATGAATATAAAGAAAGGCAGCATAAAAAACAGAAACGACGAACGAGAACCGGGCATACAAATTATATTTATAAGCGGAAGCACGGTTACATCTGGTTCCCTAACGGACATTCCCCTTCCACCCTTTACAATGAATTCATGGTGGGCTTTTATAGCCGAGTCCCTCCCGTTACATTAATGGGCACAAGGTCCCGATCAAACATAAGGCGACAAAAGCGGCGAAAGAGCTGCAAATGCTGACCTTTTGTCGGACCGGGTGTACCCGCGGCATGGTCTTCTGGAAGGCTGGACGGCTTCGTGGCGGTGTGTTGGTCGAACTTCTCTACGGCGATGATGCGGGTAGGCTGGAGCGGGTGGAACCTCGGATCGGCTTTAAATGAGGTCTGCGGCGCGAGCGGTGCAGCCCATGCTTGTCCTTTTGCTCGGCACGTTTCGGCTCTAATCCCGGAGGCTGGACACTTGTCGGGTGATGGATGATGCTTTTGTGACACGTGTGCGCCTTGGAAGGCGGGTTGTCCAACTTCGCTTGGGATCAGAGCGTCTCGGGTTGCGTGGGCGGAGAATACAGTGCAGTCGGGAAGGCCTTCATGCCTTGGTCAAATTCTGGGTTTGTCTCCCTACTGCGCGCCTGTCAAGGGCGCACTCCGACTTCGCTGCGAAGTCGGACTGCGCACAGGCGAAAACTGGTGTCTGCCGCCGTACGGACTTGCTCCAGCACTTGATCTTTCTTCTGTCAGCCTGCCAGTCTGCCAGTTGCAAGGTGCGCCCAGAAAGAGGGCGAAGTCAGACTTCGCACCAGAGCGGGCGAAGTGCGAACTTCGCACCAAGGCGGCGAAGTGCGAACTTCGCACCAACACTTAGCCAATTTTCAGGTAACTTGCTGGAAAGTTAAAAAACCAACTGGGGGACTCCGAGAAAAGGGGGAAAGAAAGAGAATGCGGGAAAGAAAAGGAAAGGAGAGAAGAAGGAAGGAAAATAGAGGAAGAGGGAAAAAGAAGAGCAGCATTGTTACAAACTTGAAAACATTGCACCCCGTGCAAAATGTGACAACAGTAGCCTATTACATAGGGAATTTCACTCCTTGTTAAAATTAGTGAAGAAGAGTTAATATACCCTAGCCTGCATAATAGAGTTTATTGACTTCTTTGGAGGAGAGTGAATTTATAATAGAGCTTATTGACTTCTTTGCAAGGAAGCCTTAGGATATTTTAATAACTCTTTGACTGTTGAGGATAGTCCATTGTGATTGCACTAATAAATATTTTAAGACAAATAAACAAAAATCTTTTTTCTAGAAATTGTCAATTAGAATTTAACTTACAAATATTCCAGATCATGGTTTTTACTAGTTAGCGTTTTGAATGTGTCTGGAATAGATCCTGTCAATTTATTGAATCCTAAATCCCTGAAACACAAAAAATTCAATATAAGTATATAAATCCAATATCAAAGCATATGTCTCTAACGAACAATTTACAGTTCAAGTTATCATCATAGTAAACTTATGAATAGATCAATCCATTAAATATTATCAATCAATGGTTATTTAGTAGCCACTTATTGCAATTAAATGTATTTCTTTACTTTGTTGGGCTTTTTAGCCTGCTAGCTGGCAGTCATTATTGTCCTTTTTATAGTCCCTTGGGTCTTATTTTGCCCCACTGCGGACATTAATAATATTTCATTTCATTTACACATCCTAATTTTTTGTTGGAGTTGTATTATTCTGTAAAGAAAAAGGTGTGGTCTAAGAAGAGTCGTGGTATTTCACACTTGGAGGAGCAATTATGAATGACAGGTTAATGTAGTCACATTTTGCACGGGGTGCTATGTCTTCAAATCTTTGTAAGGATGCTGCTTTCCCTTCCCTCTTTCTTCTCTCCCCTTCTCCACCATCCCCCTTCTTTTCTGCCATCAGTTTCATTTTCTCTAGCTCCTTGTCCATGTTTCTAACCGTTTCTCTGAGTGGGCAAAAATGCCCCAAAATCTTCTAAGTATGTTGTTCGCCCGACTGCGCAGCGCAGTCGGGCTGCGCTTGCCTATCTGTGCGCACCTGGGCGGAATTGAAAACTGAGCTCAAAAATTGACTAAGTGTTGAGCCGCCCGACTTCGTAGCGAAGTCGGGCTGCGCTCCTAGTTTCATGCGCACTTGGGCGGCATCCGATTGGAAAAGGGCCAGAAAATTCTAAGTGTTGAGCACCGCCCGACTTCGCAGCGAAGTCGGGCGGCGCTCTAAAGAGGATGCGCAGTAGGGCTGGCTTGCCTTGGAGACTTCGGAAAAATGGCTAACTGTTGAGCCGCCCGACTTCGCAACGAAGTCGGGCTGCGCTCACCAACTTGTGCGCACTCGGGCGAAGGATGATAAAATGCTGCCCAGAAAATTTCTAAGGCACGAAGGCCTTCCCGACTGTGCTACTTCCACCCTGCGCTACCCGGCTGCGCTCCAATTTTGGGCGAAGTCGGGCGGGATATTGAGGATGAGTTTTGAAGGCATTTGCTTCCCCCCATAAGATGCTGACAGGTGTCCAGCCTCGAGATTCGAGCCAAAGATGTGACAGAAGGTGTGCGAGCGTGAACTGACATATTGTACCGCATCTACCCTCATTCAAACTGACTCGAGGTTTCATCTACCGGACTGCCACGTAGCTGCTAAGTTTTTAGGCGGACCTTGCTGCAAGTACATTCCATACCCGCAGAGGTCAACATCAGCCGCTTTTTGCCGCTTTTGCCAGCTTTTCCAGCTTTTGTCAGGTCTGGGATTTTGTGCCCAAAGTTGTAATCGAGGGGAAAATTGCGCTATAAATAGCTGCGCCATTTCATTGTATAAGGGTGGATGGGATATATATTGCTAGGAGACTTCTATAGCTGTGCGTTTGCTTTTGAATGCAAAATATACTTGGCTCCATTGATTGTCTTTATTTTGTATGCTGCCTTCGTTAAGTGTTTCTGCCTCATGTTGCTTATATTTCTGATTATTTTTATTCTGCTATCTGGATAACTGTATTGGCAATTAAGTGTACCTGGAATGCTTAAAGTGAGGGATACATAGGATAAAGTAACATTAATGGTTTCTGTTACATATTCTGTTTAAATTGTTGTTAGTAGTGGTGATTGGTTTGTTTCCGTGCTGCTTATCTTCCCCACCCGAAACAAGCATATTTATGTTTCTTTCAGTAATTTATAATCTCTTTCCTGCACTCTGAGCTAAAACCCAAATTGAGAAAACATAGGAAGCCGGCCTACTCCGGAGATTGGCACGGAAGGCATTCCTTCTTTCCGGCCTTTCAATCTGTTGGGCGAATCTAGGGCGCATATAGATTAAAATCCTATCCTAGTGGCAGATTCGTAACCAACAGTTTCTCTGGCACGCCCGGTGGGACACGGGAGTTTCCCACCCCAAAACAAAATCGAAGCATCGGTGTTCACTTCATTGTTGTCAAATCAGAACACCTGGCGACTCTGTTGTACCTGAATATTCTCTGAGTTCGTGAGACTGGTCCCATATCGAAAGCGCCTTCATGCATACAAGAATGTGGAGAGCAAGGAACCCAGGACAGCAACCTGATCTCTATGAAATCAACATCAATGCTCCTGGAGAGAGAGTAAGGTTGGCTGACTACCAAGCTCACCAAGACAATAGGTTCGAGCACGAACCTGAAGCTGAAGCTGAAATAGAAGAAGCTGAAGTTGAAGAAGCTGAAGAAGTTGGAGAGGCCGAAATTGAAGAACAGCCTACAACTTCGGACAACACTGATACTGATTATACCACTGATCAGCTTGAAGAAGAGGAAGAAGACATGGCTGCCCAGAATCAGCAAAATGATGATGATCTCTTCCCAGCCGTTGATTCCACAGGGCCCTTGGCTCTAGTTGGACAAGAAGTTGTTCCTCCCGCTGCCTTGAAGTCCATTCCTACGTATGATGGATCCGGGAAGACAGCATATGAGCACATCCAAGACATTCTGGCCTTGGCTGCATTGCACTCTATCACTAATGAGAGTGTTAAGACCCGACTGCTAGCTCTCTCTCTGAGAGGGAGCTATCATGGGGTGGCCCCAGTTAGCGGGTAGACTAGTAAAGGGATGCAATGAGTCCGCTGACCCTTCCTCACTGCTGCACCAATTTCAAAGTATCCAACACCATCCGCAAGAGGAGATATCAGACTTCAACGTGAGGTTTGCGAGGTCCTAGAAAAGAGTACCCCCTGAGCTAGACATTCTGGCCTTGGCTGCATTGCACTCTATCACTAATGAGAGTGTTAAGACCCGACTGCTAGCTCTCTCTCTGAGAGGGAGCTATCATGGGGTGGCCCCAGTTAGCGGGTAGACTAGTAAAGGGATGCAATGAGTCCGCTGACCCTTCCTCACTGCTGCACCAATTTCAAAGTATCCAACACCATCCGCAAGAGGAGATATCAGACTTCAACGTGAGGTTTGCGAGGTCCTGGAAAAGAGTACCCCCTGAGCTGCGTCCTTCTGCAGGACAAGCCGCTCACTATTACCTGAGGTCTTTTAATTCAGACATTTGTCTAAACCTTAAGATAGCCCAGGTCAACACTTTTCCTGCCTTGTATGAGGCTACTCAGCAAGCAGAATTAGACATAATTTCTATAGGTAGACTTTCTCATAGAATGCAGCCTCCCATTTATCCCGACTTCCCTCAATCATAGTATCCGCCCGTGTCTGGTGGGACGTCATCATCGTCCAATCAGTACCCCCAGTAGCCGTGGAACCCAGCACCAGTTATAAACCCGTATGGTCCGCCCCAGATCCATTATCCTAACCCGCCACCTCCGCAATATCCAGCACTCCCAGCTCCCCCTCAATACCCGGCATATTCTGCTCCACCATTAGCCGCATTACCTCCGCCGGCCCGACCGGCGCCTGCTGATAATGATATTCAGAATAAGATCCTTCAGGAAGTGCGGGCTCTTGCCTCCGGTTACCATACTATCTCCAACGACATGACGATCATGAAGAAGAAGCAAGCTCAGATAGAGTTTCTTCCGAGGAGGCCATATCCTCCTCTTGCGCTGACAAAAGATCAAGTTGCTCAAGCGCAAAGGCCCCCAGCAAGGAATGCTGCCAACAATGCTCAACCAGGCACTTCTGACCATGTTAACTGATGTTCTACTTGCAACGATCCACATGGAGAGGAGGGATGCATGTTGCACCAGCATTATATTCAGACCCTTGCGGGCAGCGCCATGGAAGATGAAGCATACATGATCCTTGACGATGAAGGTAACTTTGAAGTCACTGAAGAAGATCCTATGTCTCTCTTGACCAAGGAGAGCAAAAGGCCGATTGAGGCCACCACAGCCCAGATAAAGCCATTGAGGGTATATGCAAGAAGGGAGAAGACACAACCTGCTGTGTCAGCTCCTGATAAGCTGCCTTTACCTCCTAGAGCCAAAGAAAAGCTCCCATCGCTCAGGGCTCCCATGGCAAAGGCTCCGGTGGCCCAACCACTAGCTAAAACAAAAGAACAAGCTCAAGAAAAGCTGAGGTACCCGTCGCTGACAAAGAGATGATGGCGAGGAACGCCCCATAGTATTCCTAAGCCAGGTGATTCAGCCGCACGAAGAAAGGTACAATTTTATTGAGAGGCAAGTGCACGCAGTTATGAGATCCCTGAGAAAGTTCAAGCACTTCGTCTCCCAGAGTCGGATAACTGACTTCATGACACACCCGGACATTAGAAATTTCATCATCCAAGGGGAGCCGGGTCACAAGAGGGCAGGATGGATTGCCAAGATACAAGAGTTTGACATAGAGGTACGGCCAACAAAGCTAATCCGAGGTCGGGTTCTATGCCAAGAATTGGCCTGAAGCGCTGCAACCGAAATCTCTGCTTGCCAATGGGAGAATCCAGTAACAGAGGCCAACCTTTCCAACTCCTTATCAGAGGAGAATGATTGGACAAATGACCTAGTGTGGTACTTCAACACAGGGAGATGTCCAGATCATCTCAACACCTCACAAAGAAGGAGGTTTAGGCTGACCGCCTTGAAGTATGTACTGTGCCCCGAGGGGCTGTATTTTAGAAATATTGATGGCATCTTGTTGCGGTGCGTCAAGGAATCAGACAAGCCAAAGGTTATCGGAGAGTTTCACTATGGGATGCCTGGAGGACATCATTCGGGGAAGGCCTACAACCTTAAAAATTATCAGAGTCGGCTATTATTGGCCCACCCTCTTCACAGACGCACATGCAGTCTGTGTGAAATGCGAAAAATGCCAGAGGTTTGCCGACAAAAATAGGAAGGCACCCTTGCCCCTCCAGCCAATTCAAGCCGAGACTCTGTTTCAGCAGTGGGGTCTGGACTTTATCGGGACAATAACGCGCAACTCTTCGGCGGGGCATAAGTTCATCCCAACCGCCACAGATTACTTTACCCGATGGGCTGAGGCATTGCCTACAAAGCACGCCAACCAAGAGACGATCATTGGGTTCCTTAAGAGCCTCATTACCCGTTTCGAGATTCTAGAGGCAATTGTCACAGATAATGCTCAAGGATTTGCAGGTGCGGTACTCACTGAGTTTACCAGCAAGTATGGCATTTACCACAAAATGTCTTCAAATTACTATCCGCAGGGAAACGGCCTAGCCGAATCCACCAATAAAAACCTCTTGAAAATCATAAAGAAGACCATGGAAAGGAACAAGAGGTCATAGCACCTGCTTCTGGACCGAGCGTTATGGGCGGATCGTATATCTTTCAAAAAATCCATCAAGACGTCCCCCTACGCGCTTGTATACGGCAAGGAAGTTGTCCTGCCCACCCACATAGATATGCCCGCACTCTGGTTGTTAGAAGATGAGAAAGAGGATGGGGACCCCGTGGATGCCTGACTTTGTCAGTTGTTGCACCTAGAAGAGGAAAGGGAGAAGGCGTATCAGGCCTTTACTAAGCACGCCGAAGCGACTTAGAGCTGGTTTGCAAAAGGGACCACTACCCGAGTTTTCAAAATCGGGGACTTAGTGCTCAAATGGGATTCACTCAAGGCAAAGCCGGGCAATCATGACAAGTTCGATGCCTTTTGGGAAGGCCCCTATCAAATCGCCTGGACAAACAAGTTCAATGCATTCGTGCTCAGAGACATGGAGGGACAGCTCCTCCCGATCCCTGTTAATGGCTTTCACCTGAAAGCCTATCACCACTGAAGGTTGTCAAAGGTCCTACCTTGTACATATTTTTCTTATTTATTTCCTGCAGTTCAGTTTATTTCAGAATGTAAATATTGCTTTCAGTCATTTAGTTTTCCGCTTTTAAGTCAAAAGAAAGCCAAGTGTGAAAAAAAGAAGCAAGTGCGCGGCAGTTCGAGGACTGACCAAGGCAGGAAAATCGCCCGACTTCGCAGCGAAGTCGGGCTTCGCCCTTAATGTTGTGCGACGTCGGGAGGTTAAGGAGCAAAAGGCGGTCAAGAAAAGTTCAAAAAAATTTCTAAGTGTTGGGCGCGCCGCCCGACTTCGCAGCAAAGTCGGGCTACGCACCCTTTCTTGAGCGCAGCCGGACGGGAACGAGGAGAAAAGATGAAAATCGTCTAAGTGTCCCCGCCCGACTGCGCAAATTTTCCCAGCGCAATCGGGCTGCGCGCTCAAAGTTTTGCGCACTCCGACGGGCGCATCCCAAGGGCAAGGCGCATGATGAAATTTTTCTAAGTATAGGCCTCCCAAGGGCGCACCTTTCATAGTGCGAAGTTGGGCTGCACTCATATTTTAGCGCACTCGATTAGGGCCTCCCTCAGTTTAGTGCCTCGAAGTGTGTGCCCATATGGCGGCGGTGACGTCATTAAAAGCACGAAGTTCGAAGATTTTAAAGAATGATTGCACGGATTTCAAAGCAGATGTCATTAATAAGAAAGCGCACAAGGGGCCAACCGCGTACGAGTTGCGCTTTTCAATAGAACATCCCACGCGCGGTCGCCGAGGAACAACGGCGCTTTTTACCTACTTCGGACAAATCACTTTAAATCCCCCCTCGCACCATTAATGCTGTTTTTTTTCCCATTCTTAGAAAAGGGCCCTTACTCAGAACGCCAGAATTACCAGTGTAAACCTGAGCTGCGCAGTGAAAAAGAGAAGTGTGAAATTAAGCTCTGTAACAGTTGTAATTTTTGTCTCCAGCACCATGAGTGAAGAGTCGAGAGCAGACAAGGGGAAGGCGCCAATGCAAGCGCAATCCAGTGATTCAGAGCGGGAAGCCGAAGAACACACAGAATCTAGCACTCATGAGAGTGAGGCGCCACAGGAGCAAAGGGGAAAATCTAGGTCCAGGCGAGCTAAAAGACAAGGTCCTCTGCCACCGCCCATCAACCGCCTAGTCGAATACAGGGATGGCGAGTACTCCATTAGTCTCACCAAGCTGCGTCCCAATATCGCAAAGTGGGCAGACAAGGTCTCATCCTCGCACCACCTTGGGGCTGCCTATAAATCGAACCTTTACTGGTTCTTGTGCCCTCCTGTTCATCACTGCCCGAAGCTGGTCGAGGCAATTGCGACGTATTACAAACCAGCCACCAGGCAGGTCTGCCACTGCCAAGGAAGGGTGTTGTTTACCCTCTTCAAAGAAAGCGTACAACCAGCTTTCACCCCGGGGCTCCAATACGACCCAAATGCCATCGCCAGAAGGATTAAATTTGGAAGAGCAGGCGGGCAGGTTTAGCCAGGGCAAAAGGATGCGAGAATTTCTAAATTCAGAGCTGAAGTGCCCACTGCCGTCTGCGAGCTTGCCGTCTGGTCCTATACCCCTAGAGATATTTGAGAACAGGTATATCTACATTATCCTTGCATGGGTTCTTGGCTGCGACACAGACAGAGTAGTGCACCCGTACCAGCTGACACTCGCGGAGTGTATCTTGCATGGGGAGTTCTATGACCCCACTGCGCAGAGAAGCGGAAGGCGCCCAATCTTTTTTGATTGGGCAGACTCGGTAGTGTACGCCATGCATTCGAACCTGGTGAGGATACAGCAGAAGCAAACAACTGAATTCCAGCACTGCTCATTCCTTGTATGGTTGTGCCTGTACCATGCGCATTACCGAATAAGGGTGCCCGGGCTTAAGAAAGTAAATGAGAAAGGCGCACCGCTGCCTGTATACGAGTGGACGGAGCTGTTGTATATAAGGGGATCCTATTATGATTTTAATTTCCAATTCTTGGGTATGACCCTGGCACTGTTCAATGGCAAGGCGTCTCGCCCTCCCCAGGTTATGACGAAGTACCTAACGAGAAACAAATACGGGGACACTTTCCGGTTGACCCAGGGCGTCGACATCAGAATCTATGGGTTCAAAGGGAAGCCGTTCTTGCTGCCCTATTTTTGCACCGAGCACCAAATTCGGCATGGAAGCTACGCGGTAAATGGACTGTGTCGAGGAGGAATTCGGCTAGGGAAAAAAGAAGGGCCATATTTTCAAATATCCTTTTATCTGGGGAAACATTGAAGTCCATGAAATTGGGCAGCATATCTACCTGGAGCAGGCGCTTCTCAACTTAGGCCTGATACAATTACCACAAAGCTGGAAATACGACCCAATTGGGGTCAGAGGAAAGTTTGTACATTTTTGCCCGCAAGCAAAAATCATGGAAGAGAGGTGCAACAAGACAGGGGCAGACCTGGAGTGGCACATTGAGTGAATGCAGTCATGGCCGCCATGGCATGACTTCTACTGTGTAGAGGTAGATTACGATCCAGAGCATAACGACGATCACAAGTTAGACTCGGCCGGTTTCAGAAAATTCCTCACAAAGGTGGCGCCCCTCAGCTAAGAAAAGGATAAAATAATTGAATGCTGGAAGATAAGGTGTTGCACGCGACAAGAAAAATCAGACAAAAAGACATTGGCCATAGATGATTTTTCGGCCTTATATGATAAATACGCCGGCAAGTGGGAGTCGTTCACATTTCGAGATTGCGTTCCCATAGGCGCCAGGAAAAGATATAAAAGGAAGCCCCCTCCACAGCATTTGCCCATTCGAAAGCCATCCGGCAGCAAGGCGCCAAAAGGCATTCAGGTGGGCCCAATGTTGTCTCCAGCGCCCGAAAAGTCGTCTCAAACAGAGGAGCCAGAAGGGTCAACCGACGAGGCAACAGTTGCAGGCACCCCTCCGACAAGACCCAAGTACAAGTTTACGTGGGCGCCTCGGTACCTGACGCACCAACCGTTTCTGCCTCTACCGAACAAACCGCCGCTCCAAGAGAAAAGAAAAAGAAAAGGGGCGAGAAAGCCAAAATAAAGCGGCCAAAAAAGGAGGTTGCACAACAGATAGTGGTGGCCCCACGGACAAGAGTGGTTGCACCTGAAATAATCTCTCTAGATAGTCCAGAGAAAGAAGCAAAGGTCTGGGCAGCAGGCGTCATTCAAGCACCGGCTCAGGCGGAGCACGCAGGTACGTCCTCTTCCCCTGTATCACAAACCCCAGCTAGCCCTGCTATCACGCCCTCCTCTTCTGCATCAGGGCACGCCTTAGTCACCTCATCCATATCGCCTATCACCCAGTCCCTCCACAGCCCCCATTCCTTTGGAAGTTTTGCCTGTTGGCAATTTTGCCACATTAAATCTTTTTGATAAATTTTGGCCTAAGTTGGAGCTTTAAAGCGGTAAAGAGCATGCTGAGGTGTTCGGGTTTTCGCGGGCCATAAACGGGGGCGATAAAATGGACAAAATGAGCTTCGGATATTTTATCATTGCAGATCTTCTCGCCAGCTTTCCGACGATATATTATAATAGGCGATCGGGTTAGTGGATCAAAAGTTATGGCCTCGGGAAGCAGAACCAGGAAACCCAGTTTTTTTGTGCGAAGTCCGACTGCGCCCAGTTTTTTGTGCGAAGTCCGACTGCGCCCAGTTTTTGTGCGAAGTCCGACTGCGCCCTTCTTCCTGAGCGCACTTGGAAACAGTCTGGCAGAGAAATTGACTAAGTGTTGGAGCGCAACCCGACTTCACAGCGAAGTCGGACTGCGCTCCCTTGTCCATGCGAAGTCCGAACAGCGGTGAGAATCGGCAAGTGCCGGTGCGCAACCCGACTTCGCAGCGAAGTCGGACTCGCCCTTTGACCGGTGCGCGATGGGAAATAGGCCAACCCGACTGCGTTGTTTTTCACTGTGCTACCCGATTGCGCTCTAATCCCGGGCGAAGTTGGATAGACTGCCTTTCAAGGCAGACACGTGTCAAGCATTATCATCCGACAAGTGTCCAACTTTGGGATCCGAGCCAAGACATGCCGAGCAAAAGGACAAGCATGGGCCACACTACTTATGCCAGTTGCCTCATTTAAGGCTGATGTGAGTTTCCACTGCCTCAACTACCCGCATTCTCGTCAATGTGAAGTTCTACCTAGCGCGCTGCCACGTAGTTGTTCAACCTTCGGGAGACCATGCCGAGAGTACGATCCCAGCCCGACGAGTCGGCATCGGCGGTTCCGTGGCTGCTTTTGTCAGCTAATGTTTGACTGGGACTTTGTGCCCATAAATGTAACAGGGGGGACTTTGGGTTATAAATAGCCACCACGTTTTCATTGTAAAGTGGTGGAAGGGGAATGTCTGTTAGGGAACCATTGTAGCTGTGCTTCTGCCTTTTAATATAACACATACACTTGGTGCTGTTATACTGTTTTTATTTTGTATGCTGCCTCTACTTGACATTTATGCCTTACGTTTTCCTGTGTCATGGCTTGTTGATTCACTTCAGCATTTGGTGGTCAGGTATTCCTGAGGTGCATAAATCAGAGGATATATAGGGCAAACATTAGTGGCAGTTTTCTGGTTATGTTTTTGTGTTATAGTGTTGTTAGTAGTGGTGATTGATGCGTTGCCGTACTGTTAGTTCCTTGGAGGGAATGTCTGTTAGGGAACCATTGTAGTCATGCTTCTGGCTCTTAACACAAAACATATACCTGACTCTGTTCTACTGATTAGTGACAGCATCCATAGTGGTGTGTTATGGTTATATTGGTGTTAGTAGTGGTGATTGATGCGTTGTCGTACTGTTAGTTCCCCCCACCCAACTCCAATCACATTTGTAAATTCTTTCCGCATTTTTATCTCTTTCCTGCACTCTTATCTTGAACCTCAAAACCCCCACAGGAAGCCGGCCTTCTCCGGAGATTGGCACGGAAGGCATTCCTTCCTTCCGGCCTTTCAATGTTGGTTTGCGGGTCTAGGGCGCAATAACAACAAATCCTTTCCTCATGGCGGATTCGTAACCAACATTGCCCAGGACCCTAACGTTTTTCAAACCCTGGGTCAAACCCTAAGTCTCTCACCCACGGCCAGCGCTGAAGTTGTATCTACATCACCGCGCCGTTCACCCGCCGCATTCAAAACCCCATCTCCACCTCCTAGGCAGCCGCCTGTTTCCCCTAGGACCCGATCGCCCTCAAAAGCGGCCTTATCTTCTAAAATATCTCCTGCTTCATTGTTTTCAGGGAGGATGCCGCAGCAGGATTTGGCCTCGGCACACCCTATGTTGGCAGAGCTGGACCTAATGGGAGAACAAGCTGCAAGTTACGGACGACCAGCCTCTAGCCGCAAAGGCCGCAGGGTGTTCTGCCTCTTTCCTCTAGGGCGTAAAGAAAAGAAGAGCCAAGGAGATAGCCATTCCTGTGAAGCGCACCAAGTTTGACTTGGACAAGAGGGTGCTCCAAATGGAGAAGTTAATTCCAAAAGTCAGACTGAGGCAGACTATGAGCACCAAACCAAGGAGAAGAGTTTCGACGATATAAGCAAGGAATACGAAATCAATGGTATTCGTCGGAAGACTGATAATCTTCTTGTCAAGCAGCTCGAGGCCCAAGAGAAGCTGTTTCAGCTTCAAAATAATTCAAGGCAGCTGGAAGAGAATCTGGCCAAGGCCACCATGCCGCTGGAATCTGCTCAGAAGGAGATTAAAGATTTGAAAGATCAGCTTGCTGCGTCCCAACAGGAGGCAGCAACACAGAAGAAGATAGCTGAGCAGCTGTCAGAGGAGAAAAAGGCAGCACTCGAGCATGTTGCCCAATTGCAAAATCTGCTGCAGAAAACTCAGTTGCAGCTGGAGGAGAAAGCATCCCAGGCTGCTGCCTTTTCGAAAGACAAGATCAAGGAGATGCGAGCTAGTTTGCTGCAGGACTGCAGGACTAATGTTGTAAGGTCCCTGTCAGTTCTGGATTTTACATCCATAATACAAGAAGTTTCTGCCCAGGGAAAGCCTACGGTAGAGGAGGCTGAACGCCAAGCGAGGCAGTGGCTAGACTTGGCAATAAAACTTGAGGAGTTTGCGCGCAAGGGCCTCCGATTTCCACCTATGTCATGAATCGCCCTAGACTGGGCAGATGCAAGGGTAAGCTTGCAAAACTATTTTGAGAAGACTGAGAAGGTCAGGGCTGCCAGGAAGATGTTGGATGTATTGAACCATGAAATGAACATCTGCCTGGCCCCCTTCAACACTCTTTCTGCACTCGGATTTCCGAGCTTTGTCAAGGATGGAGAATTTCTGCCCCTAGAGCAAGTAAAGCAAGACTGGCTGTTTTTTGAGGCAGACACATCTGAGATTGATGGCTGGACTGACCCAGTCCAAGAGGCACAGGTGACCCAAATGGTGTCCAAGTTTTGCAAGATTAACACATGCCTCCAGGAGTTGGGAGAGAGGTATGACACCATTGACGTGCATATGGTCGCGGCATTCAAAGGAGCGCTGAAGGATATCAGCGATTTAGAGCCCTTCCAGGCAGCAGCTTGGGATCAAGCCAAAGCCGCCTACGAGCACGTCCGCGAGCGGGATCAGCCTGCTGAACAGGAAGGTGATGGTGGTGCTGAGCAGTCAGGCTCAAAAAGAGAGGAAGAGGAAGGATCAAAAGAAGAGACTGCTGAGAGCGAGCCCGAGGAAGAACAACTACCCAAGAAGGGAGCTCAGCAACAGCAGCAGCAGCAGCAGCAACAGCAAGATGCAGGGGAAGGGAGTTCCTCTGCGCCCAAGGGATAAAGGCCTGGTTCGTGCATCGAGGCGAGCTCGACACCCCGCTAGCCACTAGGAATGTTGTCACATTTTGCACGGGGTGCTATGTCTTCAAATTTTTGTAAGGATGCTGCTTTCCCTTCCCTCTTTCTTCTCTCCCCTTCTCCACCATCCCCTTTCTTTTTTGCCATCAGTTTCATTTTCTCTAGCTCCTTGTCTATGTTTCTATTCGTTTCTCTGAGTGGGCAAAAATGCCCCAAAATCTTCTAAGTATGTTGTTCGCCCGACTGCGCAGCGCAGTTGGGCTGCGCTGGCCTATATGTGCGCACCTGGGCGGAATTGAAAACTGAGCTCAGAAATTGGCTAAGTGTTGAGCTGCCCAACTTTGCTGCGAAGTCGGGCTGCGCAGATAGTTTAGTGCGCACTTGGGCGGCATCCGGTTGGAAAAGGGCCAGAAAATTGTAAGTGTTGAGCACCGCCCGACTTCGCAGCGAAGTCGAGCGGCGCTCTAAAGAGGATGCGCAGTAGGGCTGGCCTGCCTTGGAGACTTCGAAAAAATGGCTAAAAGTTGAGCCGCCCGACTTCGCAGCGAAGTTTGGCTGCGCTCACCAACTTGTGCGCACTCGGGCGAAGGATGATAAAATGCTGCCCAGAAAATTTCTAAGGCACGAAGGCCTTCCCGACTGCGCTACTTCCACCCTGCGCTGCCCGGTTGCGCTCCAATTTTGGGCGAAGTCGGGCGGGATATTGAGGATGAGTTTTGAAGGCGTTTGCTTCCCCCCATAAGATGCTGACAGGTGTCCAGCCTCAAGATTCGAGCCAAAGATGTGACAGAAGGTGTGCGAGCGTGAACTGACATATTGTACCGCATTTACCCTCATTCAAACTGACTCGAGGTTTCACCTACCGGATTGCCACGTAGCTGCTAAGTTTTTATGCGGACCTTGCTGCAAGTACATTCCATACCCGCAGAGGTCAACATCAGCCGCTTTTTGCCGCTTTTGCCAGCTTTTCCAGCTTTTGTCAGGTCTGGGATTCTGTGCCCAAAGATGTAATCGGGGGGAAATTGCGCTATAAATAGCTGCGCCATAATGTGGATGGGAGATATATTGCTAGGAGACTTCTGTAGCTATGCGTTTGCTTTTGAATGCAAAACATACTTGGCTCCATTAATTGTCTTTATTTTGTATGCTTCCTTCGTTAAGTGTTTCTGCCTCATGTTGCTTATATTTCTGATTACTTTTATTCTGCTTATATGGATATCTGTATTGGCAATTAAGTGTACCTGGAATGCTTAAAGTGAGGGATACATAGGATAAAGTAACATTAATGGTTTCTATTACATATTCTGTTTAAATTGTTGTTAGTAGTGGTGATTGGTTTGTTTCCATGCTGCTTATCTTCCCCACCCGAAACAAGCATATTTATGTTTCTTTCAGTAATTTATAATCTCTTTCCTACACTCTGAGCTAAAACCCTAATTGAGAAAACATAGGAAGCCGGCCTACTCCGAAGATTGGCCCGGAAGGCATTCCTTCTTTCCGGCATTTCAATCTGCTAGGCGAATCTAGGGCGCATATAGCTTAAAATCCTATCCTAGAGGCAGATTCATAACCAACAGTTAACTGCTCATAAACTCTTCAAGATGCATCCTAGACAGCCTGCATCAACTCTACTCCGACAACCCTGCACAACACAAGTCTGAGGACCAAGTATAAGGTTTAGACAGCTTGGCTCAATTCCTTAAACAGCTTGGCACAACTCCTCAGATCGCTTAGCACTTGCCCAGATGGCTTGGCTTCAAGTCAGATAGCCCAGGCTTGCATGGGAAGACCTGGCACTAGCCTAGACGGCCTTGTACAGACAAAGTACGATGACTAGAACATAATAGAACAGGGTTTGGATTTTATATCTACTGTAGTAACAATCAATATGAACACATGCAAACAATACATAGAACAATGGCTGAATGATGAATTGATATTAACAAGATATTGCATTACATATGAGCCTATACAGTCACACAACGTATGGCTTCTCCCATCAACATACTGTCCTCAGCATATACAATATCTACTTCTATGCAGAACTATCATGTGCGTAAAGTACTCCTTGACATGGACAACATCTCTTGTGCACACATTGTACTATATCTCCCATTTACCTGCTCAAATGAATGAGGGGCTCTATTTAAACTAGGGGAAAGGTAGTTATTGGAAACCACCAACCCTAACACCCCACCAACCCTAACATTACATTTGATTTGCATTTCATTTTATTTCCTCCCCTAGCTACAAGACAAACTACACAAAAGATAACTTATTCTGTAATGGCCCATATTGGCAGGACTTTCCCTTGTTTGATTGATGTTTCGATGGTTGATATTTAATGCATGATCCTATTCTATTCTATCAAGATGAGTTGATAATTGTACTTTATGCTTTCTAATTTGGATTATGCTATTTTTGGAATATGGTACTGCTGATGAATTTTGTGGTTGCAGGATCAAGTCCTCTCATGGGTGGATTGGTATGGGACAACCACCAAAGTTGAGAGAAATTAGAAATGGAAATGATGGAATTATTTCAGTTGACAGCCCACAGGGGTAAAACAATCATGTAGAAGCATTTGCATGTGTGTATGTGTGATTAAAATGCATCCCTCAATGAAATTTAAAAGGAAATAGGGAGGAGGATGTCGGGAGCAGGCGGAGCAAAGGAGGCGGGAGTTTCGAAGGAGCGGGAAGATCATCCAAGGGAGGGCGGGCTTTCTGCAGGTTTCGGGTCAGACGATGATTCAGCCGCGGACCGGAGAGTGGGCGAAGCAGGTGAGGCCTCTTTCGGGGTGGACCCCTTTATCGGTCATGGCAAAAAACCCCCGGACCGTGGGGTCTCGGGGGAGGGCCAGGAGGGCAGGGCCCATCCTACGCCCAGGTTCTCAGCACCGGGCCCAGGGCCATCCAAACATCTCACAATCTGACCCCCAGAGGCTCAGATCTGGTGATCCCCGAAACCCTAGTGACAAGCTACCTAGAAGGAGAGAAATTCTCCCTTATCGAGAAATTTATAGGAGGCCGGCCGGACATGGAAACGATCAAAAAATGGGCCTTTTCCAAATGGAGAACCAGTGGGCATATGGAGGTCATAGCCATGGCCAGAGGGTTTTTCGCTATCAGGTTAAACAATCCCGAGGACACATGCAAGATATTGGCAGGAGGGCCCTGGTTCCTAGGGCGCAGAAGCCTGTTCATCCGTCGATGGGCGGAGGATTTCGATCCCAAAACCCAGGACATTAACACATCTCCGATCTAGGTTAGGCTTCCTAACCTCCCCATCGACCTCTAGCACGAAGATATTCTCCGGGGCATATCTAAAATGATAGGCGAGCTTGTGGCCATCGACCCTGCCACCAAAGCCCGATCACGCATGGTCCATGCCAGGATCTGCGTCAACGCCAACCTAGCCTCCGAGCTACCTACCTTTGTCAACCTCATCTACGGAACCTCCTATAGAAGACGCCAAGCACTTGAGTACGAAAACAAACCTGCTTTCTGCATCCAGTGCCATTCCCAGGGGCATCTTAAAAATCAATGTTCGTCTCTCAGAGGCCAGCCCACCAGAGGTGCCAGGGATCCGCCCCGTGAAACCCTTCCTCCCAGGCCCCCGAAGTAGATCTTCTAGAAGACCACACCAGAACCACCCTCTCAGGAATAGGAAGAGAACCCAAAAGCAGAGGGTGGCAAAATCAGCGACCAAGACAGGGTCGACCCGACCCTCCCCCCGATCATCACCAGGGCCCTCGGGGCCAACCCGGACCTCCCAGGCTCAACTTTCGAGGATCGATCCCCCTCCCCTCCCCCTGCCTCAAAAATCCCCAGCTCAGCCTTGGAGACCCACTATCGCCCCTTTTATGAAAATCAAAGCCCTCCAATCAGTCCACATGCAGAACGCTTCAGCCCCAAGAACACCAGAAGCAAAAAGCCTACCATTGACTGCGGTTTGATCACAAAGAGGGGGAGGCCTATAGGTTTGGATCAAAGGACAAAAGAGGCGGAGGAAGCCATTGCCAACGGAACCCAAGCAACCCTGTTCTCTGGGGTGAGTGAACCCGGGGAAGATGATCCAAAAGGAACCAAACCTCCGACCCAGCAAGGGAAAGGGGGCAAGAAAATTCACAAAAAATTATGATGAAGATTCACTCATGGAATGTGAGAGGACTCAATGCGGCGGCAAAAAAATGTCTTGCTGCAAACTTAAGAAAAGATCACCAACCTACTATTCTCATGTTGCAGGAAACCAAAAACGATGATTCGTTATCCCCAAAATCAGCCAGGGTAATCTGGAAGGATGGCAATGTCCTGTTTAGCCCGGCTCGTGGCTCTGCGGGAGGAATCATGGTCCTCTGGGACCCGACCTGTGTTGAAGGAAGACTTTTATCCTCCTCTGATAGGATCATCAACATCCTTTTTCATTGCAGGATCCGTAAGTTCACTTGGGTTCTCACCAATGTTTACGCTCCCAACTCCCCGTTGGACGGAGCAAGACTATGGAACACCATAACCCAGATGAGGGGATCCTTCCCCAACTGGCCGTGGCTGTTAGGCGGTGACTTCAACACCCCCCTATTCCCTTCCGACAAAAAGGGTGGACAGGGGTCCATCAATAGAAGCATGGAGGATTTCAGCGAGTTTCTATCCTCCAACGAGCTTTTTGACATTCAACTCAAAGGGGCAAACTACACTTGGAGCAACAGGAGGACCGGGGACGGGCTGATTCAAGTTAAGTTAGATCGCTTCCTTATCTCCAACGAGGCGATCCCAGTGTTTGGGGATGCCACCCTAACCACACTCCCCAGGATTGGATCCGACCACAACCCCCTCCTTTTGGAAGTGGGAGCCAGCCCAGTCTTCAAATCCCCTTTTCGGTTTGAATCCATGTGGATTCACCACCCCGAACTCCGACAGCAGATTCAGACCTGGTGGCTTCAGCCTTTCAAAGGATCCCCGTCCAATCAGCTAGCTCAAAAGCTCAAATGGGTTAAAGAAAAACTCAAAGTTTGGAACAAGGAGACCTTCGGGAACATCTTCCTGCAGAAAAAGTCGATCTCTGAGAGACTCCAGGTTATTGAAAAGCGAATTGAATCAGGGGACAGTTGTAGTGCAACCCGAGAGGAAGAAAGGACTATTCTTGCGGAGTTCCACAATATTCTAGCCAAAGAGGAAACGCATTGGAGACAGAAGTCCAGAGATCTGTGGATTAAGGACGGCGACTCCAATACAAGGTTCTTTCATGCCTCCACTCTCCGCCACAGGGGGGCCAACAGAATCAAGGAAGTTACCCGACTGGACGGATCCTCCACCCATGATATTTTTGATATAAGGGATGAGGCAACTCTTTATTTCCAATCTCTTCTTGGTGGCCCTTCCCCCCCTGATGATGAGGCAATGAATGCCCTCCTGTCCAATATCCCAACCATTGTCTCCCCTGAGTCCAACACTGCCCTCTCCAAGGTTTTCACCCAAGAGGAAATTAAAGAGGCTCTCTTTGCCATGCAACCTGACAAGGCCCCTGGCCCCGATGGATTTCCCCCCTGGTTTTTCCAAACCTTTTGGGATATCATGGGGGAAGAGGTCAGTGAAGCGGTCAGGGATCTTCAAACCTGTAGAGCTATTCCTCGCAGAGTTAATTCAACCTTTATTGCTCTTATTCCCAAGTCCCCCGCTGCCAAGTTCATGTCAGACTATAGACCTATCAGCCTCTGCAATGTTCTATACAAAATCCTAACTAAAGCCATGGCCAACAGGATGAAGAGGATCCTCCCCTCCATCATCGAACCCAACCAGGGTAGCTCTGTCAAAGGTAGGAGTATCCTAGATGGAGTCATCATGATCCACGAAACTCTCCATTCCAGCTCCCTGGCCAAACGCCCAGCCTTCTTCCTCAAGCTCGACATGAACAAGGCCTTTGACAGGGTAAATTGGGATTTCCTCTCCAAGGTCCTCCTCAAGTTCGGGTTTCAGCATGCCTGGGTAAAGCTGATCAAAAAATGCATATCTTCCTCTTGGTTCTCCATCCTGGTCAACGGATCCCCCGCAAGTTTTTTCCCCAGCACCAGAGGCCTCCGGCAGGGTGACCCTATGTCTCCCATTCTGTTCATCATTCTTGCGGAAGCCCTTGGCAGAGCCTTCAAAGCTGCCCAAATCAACGGGACCATCTCTGGGATCCCAGTAGCTTCAGGCACCAGAGCAGTTTCCCATCAGCAGTTTTTGGATGATACCATTTTGTCAACAACTGCTTCGGTTCCTCAGGCAAAATCCATCAAGCGCATCCTCCTTCTTTATGAAAGAGCTGTTGGACAAAAGGTTAACTTCATCAAAAGTAAAGTTTTCTTCCTCCACACCCCCCTGATCCGGCAAATCAAAATAGCCAGGATCCTCGGATGCACTATTGACCATCTTCCCTCAACCTATCTGGGGCTGCCCCTGTTTAGCGGATGCTCCAAAGAGGGCATGTGGAATGTCATCCTGGAAAAGATTCAAAAAAAGTTAGCAGCTTGGAAAGGGAAGCTCCTATCCCAAGCTGCCAAGGCCACCCTTACCATGGCGTGTCTCCAAGGGATCCCCATCTACTTCATGTCAGTGTTCAAAATTCCCCAAACAGTTTACCGTAAAGTTGAACAAGCGCAAAGCGAGGTTCCTCCGGTGTGGGACAGACGAGAAGTCTCGAATACCTCTGGTGGCTTGGGACAAAGTGTGCAAAACCAAAGACCAAGGGGGTCTAGGATTTAGAAAGCCCTCCAAAATGAATGATGCCCTCCTGGGCAAGCTCGCGTGGAGATTCTTAACCAACGAATCTGAGGAATGGGGGAGGATCATCAAGAAAAAATATCTGGGAAATTTCCACTTTATGGACGAAAGAGCCTCCCCAAGAGGATCAGCCTTTTGGAGGTCTTTATCCCAAACAAAAACCCTGATCAAAAAGGGTATGAGATGGATCCTTGGGGATGGGAAGAAAATTGACTTTTGGGGAGATACTTGGGCCCAAGATTCCCCCTTGGCAGACCTCGCTGATCTTACGGGGCTGAAAAGGATTTGCGACGCCACTGTGGGAACCAAAGTTGTTGATTTCCTATCATTTCATGAAGGGAAGGGCGTATGGAAGGAGATTTCGCCAGAAGGTCACCAAGAGGCAAGGGGCCACCTAAACTCAATCCTCCAATCGGTCATCATCCCTTCTATTGCCCAGCCGGATAAGATTATCTGGGGTGGATCAGAAAGCGGGATGTACACTGTCAAGTCGGCCTACAACATTCAACTGGAAGAGTCCGACTCAACTTTTCCAACCAATCTGATATGGAGGAAAAAATTGATCCCTAAGGTACGCTTTTTTTCTTGGCTAACTTCCCAAAACAAGGCTCTTACTATGGAAAATCTCCTCAAAAGAGGCATCCCTGTTCCTAACAGATGTCATTTATGCAAGGCCGACTGGGAGTCTACTAACCATCTGTTCTTAAGCTGTGATTTCTCCTATAATGCACTAGGGGCAGTTCTCAATCTTTTCCAGGTTCAATGGGCTCTTCCGGGATCAGCCAGAGATCTGTTCACACAATGGCCCAACCCTTTCCGGGATCCCAAGTTGCGTTTCCTTTGGGACAGCTGCCTCCATCACCTTTTATGGCAGATTTGGTTAGAGAGAAACAAAAGAGCATTCAACGATGTGCAAAGGGACCCCCTATCTGTTGCATCCAAGGTTGTGGCTTATGCTACCGAAAACACCAAACTGGTTGACTGCGGGCCCAGAACTCTGTCTCCTTCCGAAGCTTCGATCTTCACCGCTTTAAAGATCCCCATAGATCACCCCTCCCCAGGTTACACTGCCAATCCCAGAAAGGGGACAAGCTGGGAGGCTCCTCCCCCTGGATGGCTCAAGCTCAACTTCGACGGGGCTTCCAGAGGAAACCCCGAAGACGCCGGAGCGGGGGGCGTCATCCGTGACCACAAAGGCAGTTTGGTGTTAGCCTATTCCGAATTCCTAGGGAAGCAGACCAACCATGTAGCGGAGGCCAGAGCCCTTTGGCGCGGTCTCTTGTTGATTTCAGAGGATCCCAGGGACATTATAGTTGAGGGAGACTCCAACAACGTGATCAATTACCTAAATAGTTCCAAAGCTCCATCGTGGAAAGTAAGCTCTATTATTCTCGAAGCCAGAAGGCTTTTCCAGTCTCGTAGCACCCACGTGGCCCATCACAGGTACCGAGAGGCCAATTCTGCAGCAGACCTTCTGGCCAACCACGGTATAGATGACAGGAAAATGAATGTTTGGAGACATTCTTTCCCTCCTGAGCTGTGGGCCATGACCAACAACGAGAAGCCACCTAATGTCTGACAAGACATCCAGCTTTGCGGCCAGCGAGGTGCGGGCCATCCGGGAAATGGATCACGCCGCATCATACAAAAAGTAGTTTTTTGCCTCGAAAGGCCAACTCACCCAGCAGGTAGTTTTTAAACGTTTTTCCCAAAGGCATCGTAAGCTTCCTTCTTCGCACCTTGGAACTCGGCTTTCTTCGATGGCAGAGACGCGTCATCACATGGTCCTCCTCACCATTGGACCACCTGCGACCCCCAGGTCCAATCATAAGGCGCAAGGTTCGTGTGTGTCCTCTTCAGACCGTGGCCCGTTGTGTGGCAATCGGTCCAAGGTTAGCAAAGCCCGAGGTGGAGCGTCTGATGGCTTTCGGTACGTCTCCACGTCACACACTTCAACTCCCCATGCGCGGAGTGATGGGCCTTCATTAATTCCCATGATCTATCCGCCAAGCAAAGCCTTTTCATCTCCCTCTACCGTTGTCCGCCTACAGTCGTCCATCCCCACCTTAAGCTTGCCGCAACCACCTCTCCTTTCGAGTGCAAATATGGGCCCTGCTTATGTTGAACCTTCTACTCTTAACCTGACCCCTGCGACCGAGATCTTTATGAAGAGCAAGGGGCTCATCAATTTTCTGAAAAAATTCGAGGGTCCGAACGACGAAATCACCAATGACTTTCTTAATTCTTGGGAGAATGGCGAAGTTCGAGTCAAAGGTGTTCATTTCAGACTCACCATTGACATGTTGCAGCAAATTACAGAACAACCCCTGGATGGAAGATTCATCAGGCGTGATAAGCACAACTGGGAGGAAGAGATGGACCAGTATCCTGAAAAAGGGAGGAAGCTACCATGGGACAAAATGGCCCTTCTCCGCGAGCACTTGGGCAGTCCGTGGGATGAAGCCATAGCCCCTGTCATGGCCTACGTAACCAGCTACGACCCAGACAAACCCCTACGAAGCTTCCACCTAAGTTTCGTCAACCACCTCCGTGACAGCAAACAGGTTTGCATTCCGGACTACCTGCACTATTCTATTGCTCGCTCCATTGAAAAGTGTAAGAGCAAAGGCAAAAAACCCCTTCACCAAGGCCTTCTGAGGATCATTTTTAAGCATGTGGTCTCCCATAAACCCCCCCCGCAAGTTGTCAAGCCTTTGTCATCCAATCCCCCTCCTTCTCCGTCTGGGTCCAAATCTGCCATTGATTCCTGCCCCAAAGGTATGGCTCCCTCCCCTGACTGTGGTGCCCTCCGCAGAAGCGCCAGAGGTAAACGCCAAAAATCTGAAGCCACCCCATTCCCTGGTCCGAGAAATACCAGGAATACGAGCAAAACCCACAAAGTGAAGATAGAGGACGCCCATGTCATCTCAAACTCGGACAACGGCAACGGAGACAGTTCTTCCCTCAACCTGAAACAAGGCATCAGAGCTCTAGAGGAGTCTGCTCGTTTCATCTCAGAGGCGGCTAAGTACCTCAAACGCTTCGACCAGGCGACTGCCAAATCTCCCGAAGCTGACGAGACCACTAAAGACCAAGCTACAGATGTGTCAAATGTCTGACCTTCTTTCTGTCTGACCTGGCGAATCTCCTCTTTTGTTTTTTGGTGGCTGGTTACCAAATTGCAGAATGGATAAGTGTCTGTTATCTTTCATCTCCGGTTTCTGTAGTTCGGATATTAGTTTTAATTTTGTGGGAAATTACATTCTCAGGCTACATAGGGCAGTTTCAGTCAAGAAGGAATTTTGGTACTGTTTGATTCAGGGGTGTTTTTTGGTTTGTTTCTTGTTCGGTTCCAACCCGGATCGCAAAGGGGCCTATGCCCAATCTTGTAGTGAGGTTTTGGGATCCTCCTTAAAAAAACCCGCTTTGTAAATAAAATTCCACCACTTACCAAAAAAAAAAAAATGCATCCCTCAAGGATAAAAAGGACCCCCTAATTTAATTGTGCGATATCATGTATCCAAGAGGGCATCAATGCATGTAGAGTCTGTGTCTATATATATCCATTGTAGCATTGTATATTGCCAGTGCAAATGGTTTGTAATGCTAATGTTGTACAGGCAGGAGTAATACAACGATGATTCATCCTTCATCTATGTGTTGTATGTGTTGCTATTGCTGCAATATATAGATTGGTAGATTGTTGTTCCAAGTTATGTGTGCAGGTGTGGAACCAGAGTTATAGTCCAGAATCACCATACGAGAAGAGTCATCATAAGTACCGTACGAGGAGCATCATCAAGAAGTGTCATATGAGGGGAATTGTCGTACGAGGAGTGCCATACAAACCCTGTTGACAAGAGTTGATAGATGAGTGGAGTCACTGTCGTACAAGTGACTGTTGTTAAAGCATATTGTGGATTTGTCGTTCAAGTGGATTGCAAGAGTGTCGTACAAGTACTTGTTCTACAAGTGGTGTTGAGCAACTTGTTGTACAAGTGGTAGTGGTCAAGTTGCCTTACAAGTGGAAATGATGAGCAAGTGTGGATCAGTATTGACTGCAGTCTTGGTTGGCTACTAAATCTGTCATATCAGATTGTTCCTCCAGCTGTTGGAATACTCACCACTATGCCACAATTTTAAGTATGCAAGTTCTATAATATGCAGTGTGCTTTAAGATGGAAGTTAATATATAATATAATTGACATAGTTATCTCAGTTTCAAGGGTGGGACACGTTGGCATTCCTGCCACATTGTTTTCTTTTGTGGGAAATTTTGCCATGTAATAATCTCTTCTTCCCTAGAAAGTTCTTTTTTTAGGATGTGTTCCTTTTTCATGTTTTGCTGTCAAGATTTGTTGGTTGCGCTCAAGAGAGCATGCAGTCCTTTCTTCTCACTCATCATGCAGGGTCTTTCTTCGAGTTCTCATGGCGGGGTCCAAGTAAATATATGGTTTCGGCAAGCTCTGTTCACATAAGCCTTTTCGCGCCCGGAGGGCAGATCGCCGTGCAAAAGTATTCATGGAGCCCTTTTGTTTTTAAGTCGTGGGCGAGAGTAGTTTCGCGCCATGCTTTTTCTGAAAGCCCGTTTCGGAGCTTGTATGGGCGAAACGCCTTTGACGTTTCCTAAGGCCAGCGCAAATCAGTTTTGGAGAAAAAATGCGAGTGGGGCCCAAGTGCTTTTGCTCCAGTTGAAAGCGCAATCCCATTTCGGGCTAGAAGATGGCCGAAATGCGAGTGGGGCCCAAGTGCTTTCGCTCCACTTGAGAGCGCAATCCCATTTCGGGCTAGAAGATGGCCGAAATACGAGTGGGGCCCAAGTGCTTTCACCCCCAATTGAGAGCGCAAGCCCATTTTGGGCTAGAAGGCAGCTGAAATGCGAGTGGGGCCTGTTGTCACATTTTGCACGGGGTGCAATGTCTTCAATATTGTTTTGTAACAGTGCTGCTCTACTTTTCCTCCTTCCGTTTTTCTCCCTTCTCTCCCTTTCCTTTTCTTTCCCATTCTCTTTCTCTCCCCCCTTTTTTCCTTGGAGTTCCCCAGTTGATTTTCCAGCTTTCCAGCAGGTCTATCTGAAATTGGCTAAGTCTGGGTGCGAAGTTCGCACTTCGCCCAGTTTTGGTGCGAAGTGCGTACTTCGCCCAGTTTTGGTGCGAAGTGCGCACTTCGCCCAGTTCTGGTGCGAAGTTCGCACTTCGCCCAGTTCTGGTGCGAAGTCCGACTCCGCCCCACTTTCTGGGCGCACCTTGCACTGGCAGGTCAATACAGAAAAAAGGGAAAATGCCGGAGCAGGTCCATATGGCGGCAGACACCAGTGTTCGCCTGTGCGCAGTTCGACTTCTCAACGGAGCGGGAATGCGCCCTTGACAGGTGTACAGTAGGGGAACAAACCCGGAATTTGACCAAGGCTTGAAGGCCTTCCCCGACTGCACTGATTTCTGCACGCATCCCAAGGAGCCCCAATCCCAAGCAAAGATGGATAGACTGCCCTCTAAGGCAGGCATGTGTCACACAGCATAACCCATCATCAGACAAGTGTCCAGCTTCGGGATTTGAACCAAGACCGCCGACCAAAAGGGATAAGCATGGGCTGCTCGCACCGCCTTGCGTTAATAGCCTCATTCAAAGCTGATCCGAGGTTTCACTCGCTCCGGCTACTAGCAAGCCTGCCGACTTGAAGATTTACCCAGCACTCCGCCACGTAGCTGTCCAGCTTCCAGGAAGACCATGCTGCGGGTACAGCCCAGTCCGACAAAAGGTCAGCATTTGCAGCTCTTTCGCCGCTTCTGTCAGCTCATGTTTGACTGGGACTCTGTGCCCATTAATGTAACGGGTGGGACTCGGGCTATAAAAGCCCATCTGAAATTCATTGTAAAGGGTGGAAGGGGAATGTTTGTTAGGGAACTACTGTGCTTATTGTAACCGTGCTTCTGCTTATGAATACAATCTGTATGCCTGGTTCTGTTCTACTGTCTTTATTCTTTTATGCTGTCTTTCATTATATGCCTTAGGCCCACCTGTGTCGCTGCTCGTTAATTCACTTTGGCATTTGGCGATCAAGTTCCTCTAGCATTGCTTGCTTAAAGCACCTTCCGTACTTCATTATTTAAAGCATTCATTATAAATTTGGTAGCAGTTCCATCGGTTGTGTGTGACGTTGCTGGCCCGTATCCGGTGATTGATGCGATCCCCTGCTCGTTAGTTCCTTGTAGGGAATGTTTGCTAGGGAGCCATTGAGGCTGTGCGGTTAAACTCTCTACCTAACACATATACCTGGCTCTGACATCTCTAGGTTTACTTTCTACCCCTGTCAGTGTACGTATCTGGTGATTGATACGATCCCTTGCTGTTAGTTCCTTGTAGGGAATGTTTGCTAGGGAGCTATTGAAGCTGTGCATACGCTGCTGGTGTATCGGAAGTACGCCTAGGTTTTGCGCTTCCTTGTCATGCTCGTGTTTGTATGCGGTAAGTAGCGGTGATTGGTGTGTTCCCGCATCGTTAGTTCCCCCCCACCAACCTTTGGACATATTTGTATCTCTTTCCGTACATTTGTCTCTTTCCGTTCCTTTATTTCTTTCCCCTGTTCCCTTTAGCTTAAATCAAGCCCCCCAAAAGGAGCCGGCCTTCTCCGGAGATTGGCTCGGAAGGCATCTCTTCCTTCCGGCCTTTCATGCTGGTGGGCGAATCTGGGCGCATTAACCAAAAATCCTTTCCTCATGGCAGATTCATAACCAACAGTTTCTCTGGCACGCCCGGTGGGACGCTTGTCCCACGATTTAAAGAAAGAGTACCCATCTAGTTTCCACCTAGCGTAACAGTTCTTCTGACCCGCTCGGCGGAACACGGGTCCTACATCTGACGAGAGATTTTCTGATCAGTCTCCACCTGGCGCTGACAGTTCCTGAGCTCTTGGTGAGACAAGGAAGTTTCTCACCCCTGACAGAATCGAAGCACCGGTGTTCGCTTCATTGCTGTTCCAAATCTGAACACCGGCGACTCGCACGAACAAATCCTCCGAGTCTAGAAGACCGGTCCGGTCACCTTCATGCACACGAGAAGGTGGCGAACAAGAAATCCGAGAAGCCCGCCCGAGTTCTACGAACTAGACATCCACGCTCGAGGCGAGATACCCAGGCTGGCTGATCCGCGAGCTCGTTTCGACGAAGCCGAGGCTGAGATCCAAGAAGAGGCCGAAGCTGAGGTCGGAAGAGCCGAGTACGAAGTAGAAGAGGCCGAGGAAGAGGAAAATCCTATATCCTCGGAAAGTACCGATACCGAGTACACAACCGACGGCGGAGAAGAAGAAGAAATGACTGATCAACAGCCGAATGACGACGATCTCTTCCCGGCGGAGGACTCTACGGGGCCTTTGGCCTCGATCGGTCGGCAGTCGTGCCCCTGCTGCTTTAAAGTCTATTCCCACATACGACGGCTACGGTAAGACGGCGTACGAGCACATCCAGGACATCCTTGCCCTGGCCGCACTGCATACCATCACCGATGAAAGTGTGAAGACCCGTCTGCTGGCCCTTTCCCTGAGGGGAAAGCTTCTCTACTGGTGGAGATCGCTGCCAGAGGGATCCATCACTGGGTGGCCCCAGCTTGCCAGGAGGCTCGTAAAAGGATGCAACGAGTCCGCTGATCCTACCTCTCTCTCGCATCGGTTCCAAGCAATCCGAGGCATCCTCAAGAGGAGGTGTCCGATTTTAACATTATGTTTGCGAGATCCCGGAAACGGGTACCTCGCGAACTTCGGCCCTCAGCCGGCATGGCTGCTCACTACTATCCGAGGTCTTTCAACTCGGACATATGCCTCGTCGTCGAAGATCGCCCGAATTGACGAGTTCCCCGCACTGTACGAGCTGCCCGGCAAGTCGAAGGCGACATTATCTCCATCGGCAAGCTTCCATCCAGAGTGCGAGAGCCGATTCATCCCGACTTTCCAAGATCGCAGTATCCTTCACGCTCCGGTGGTGTGCCGTCTACTTCAGGGCAGCAGCCCCGACCGCGAGTGGGAATCCGACGCCGGTCGTAACTCAATACGGCCCGCCTCGGTTGCATTACCCTCATCCGCCTCCTCCCGCTCCGCATTTTCCAGCGCTTCCGCTCCCCCGCATGATGCGTCTTATTCTAACCCTCCTCCATTGGCCGCTTTGCCTCCACCGCACGCTTGCCGCCTCCCGACATGACGAGCATCCGAACACGATTCTACAAGAAGTGCGGGCTTTGGCCTCCGGATATCATGCCATGTCCAATGACATGACAGCTATGAAAAAGAAGCAGGCCTAAATGGACTTTGCTCCTAGAAGGCCGTATGCGCCACCGGCGCTGACAAAAGATAAAGCCCCAGAAAACCAACCGCAGAGGCGTCCGCCTCCGAGAAATGCTGCTATAGATGACCCACCTGGTCCTTCTGACCAGATCAACTGGTGCACTACGTGCAATGACCCGCATTCGGAGGAAGATTGCATTTTGCACCAGCACTACATCCAGACCTTGGCCGGCAGCATTATAGAAGATGATGAGCTGTACATGATCTTGGACGGCGAGGCCAATTTTGCCCTGCCAGAAGAGAACCCAGTGACGCCCGCCAAGGAAGAAAAGAAAGCTGCGGACGCGGCTAAACCTTTGCAGGTATATGCGAGAAGAGAAAAACCGCAGCCCAATGGGCTGCCACCGTACAAGCGGTCGTGGCCTTACACAGCCCAGGAGAAGGCGTTCAAAGATAAAGCTCCCGCTAAACCTTCTCCGGCAAAGGCCGCTGCTGTTCCAGACTAAGCCTCCAGCGAAAGGCCCCAACTCCCGCTAAGCTTCCTGTACTTCAGCCCCCAGCCGAAACCAAAGAACAAGCCCAGGAGAAGCTGAAGTACCCGTCTCTGACCAAGAGACAGCGAGTTGAGGCCACCCAACAGTACCGGACCAAGTATGAACCGGCTAAACCAGCAGAAGGAGCTAGTACCTCGGGCTACAACATTGTAGACGAGTTAAAGAAGACTCCTGCCAGAATCAGCATGTACGATGCCCTTCTGCTTCCAGGCCAGGTAGATCTGCTGCAAGAATCACCGAAAAACATGAAGAACGGCGACGGATGCAGCTCGCTGTCCTGGTTCAACCTTTGACGAGTCTCCGCCATCGGGAAGAACAAGACCGCCACCCTTTTATCTGTCTTTGCGGATGCAAGGGCACATAGTTCACAACTGCATGGTGGATTCTGGTGCTTCCTCGACTGTGATGCCGAAGGCCGTCTGCGATGAGATCGGGATGGAATACACACGGAGCAGCCAAGGTGTGCTGCAATTAGACGGCACCCCTGTCAAGACAGTTGGTGTCATAAAGGACATCCCTATCCGGCTGCACAAAGCCCTCGACATTGTGGTCATCCAAGAGGTCGTGATTGTTGACCTGGAGCCTTACTTCGGCATGTGTCTCTCTCGGGAGTTCACTGCGAAGTTGGGCGGAGTACTGTCTCTAGACTACTCGCACATGGAAGTGCCCTTCAAAGGAAGGAGACCGAAAATTTTCAATGAGAAGCCTTCCCCTTTTCTAGTAGACAAGATACCCGGCGGAGAGATGGACTGCATGGTCCAGGTTGTCGGAAGAAGAAGCGGTGACGATGAGAACCGACCGAGCAAGCTCTCGAAGTGCTACGGCTAGAAGACGAGTTCTCGTTGCGGGATTTTAATGCTGTAATCGGGACGGAAGCGAGGCTGTTATTCCATTAAGCGGCCCGAGGAGCTTGACGTGTGCGTTGCGAAGGAAGTAGGACCTGCACCCGAAGAGCCGTGGAAGCTTTTCTTTGACGGCGCCCGTTGCAAGAATGGCGCCGGTGCGGGGTCCTCCCGGTTTCTCCAACCGGAGTCCGGAGGGACTATGCCTACGAGCTGGCCTCGGAGCTGTACTAACAATTCGGCGGAATACGAAGCCCTGTGCTTGGGTCTGCAAAAGGCGGAAAGGCTAGGAATCAAGCATCTCCAAATTTTCGGAGATTCATAGTTAGTGTGTCATCAAGTTACGAATAAATGCGCGTCTAAGCATCACTATCTTAGAGCGTACCGCAATCGGGTCTGGGACCTGATGGAATCGTTTGACTCATTGAACGTTAAGGCAATATCACGTGAGAGAAACAAGCACGCTGATATTCTGGCGTCTGTTGGAGCCAGGTACGTTCCGGTCGAAGACGTCGTCCAGAAACTGAAGCCGGTCCGCACCATTTACAGGGCCTTCGTGCTCGATAGGGATACCTCCGGCGGGTATTCAGTCGTGACGAGGAGATCGTCACATTCCTGGTAAACGAAGTGTGTGTAATCGAAGGTAGAGACCCTGATGACGAGCAATATGAGGGGTTGATACAGTTACGGAATAATCACGTCCCAAAAGGATTGATTACATTAGAAAGTCTCTTTGATCGAAATGACAGAGCAATATCCCACAGGATCAAAGTAGACCCGAGGCAGTATGCCGACTTGGAGCTCGAACCTGGTAAAACCATCAAGGTCGGAACAGACTGCACGTCGGAGGAGCTGGTGCAGATTAGATCACTGTGCCAGGAGTTCCCCGACATCGTGGCCTGGTGCTACGAAGATTTGAGGGGGTATGACAGATCTGTCATCCAGCATACCATCGAGCTAGAGGATGGCGCCAAGCCGTTCCGACAAAAGCAAAGGGCCGTAAATCCAAAGGTTGAGGCCATGATGAAGACCGAGCTCTTGAAGATTCTGGAGGCCAAGATCATCTACCCCATCAAACATTCATCCTGGGTCGCGAATTGGGTGCCCGTGAGGAAAAAGAATGGCGACATACGTCTCTGTGTCGACTTCAGAAACCTAAATCAGGCTTCCCTCCGGGACCACTATCCGCTTCCCCAAATCGACCAAATTTTGCATATCGTTGCTGGAGCCCAGAGATTTTCACTTTTAGATGGATTTTCCGGCTACAACCAGATTTGGGTCAAAGACGAGGACCAGCATAAGACGGCGTTTACCACGAAGTGGGGGACGTTCGCCTATCAGCGCATGCCGTTTGGCTTATCCAATGCTGGTGCCACGTTCCAAAGGGCCATGGACTCGGCCTTCCGAGAGCTGCTCAACAAGATTATTGTCATCTATCTTGATGACATGACTGTTTTCTCTCACCGACGAGAAGATCATGTTTCGCACCTGCGGCAGATATTTGAAAGTTGTCGAGAATTTGGCATCTCTATAAACCTGAAGAAGTCTGTCTTCGCGGTAAAGGAAGGAAAGCTGCTGGGACATGTCATCTCCGAGGAAGGCCTCGCCATTGACCCTGACAGAGCAGAAGCCCTCGTTCGCTGCCGCCCTCGCTCGATAAAAAAGGTCTGCAGTCCTTTTTCGGTCGGATTAACCTCGTGCGGAAGTTCATTCCGGACTTCGCACGAGTGATCAAGCCTATGGCCGAACCGTTGAAGAAAGATACACCTTACGAATGGACCGATGAGAGAGAGCAAGCTTTCGAGGAAATCAAGGCTCGAAATGCGCAAGCTCCGGTGTTGATAAACCCGGACTACTCCAAGGACTTCATCCCGTATGCGGTGGGAGAACCCGAAAGTTACGCTGCAGTCCCGACTCGAGAAGGAGACGACGGTGAGGAGCGCCCCATTGCGTTCCTAAGCCAAGTGATTCCGCCACACGAAGAGAAGTACAATTTTATAGAGCGGCGAGTCCATGCGGTCATGAAGTCCCTTCGAAAGTTCGGGCACTTTGTCTCCCGGAGTAAGACCACTTGTCTTTGTGATTCACCCCGATGTTCGCGAGTTTCATCTTGCAAGGGGAACCGGGTCACAAGAGAGCGGGATGGATTGCCAAGATCCGGGAGTTTGACATCGAGTACGGCCCACCAAGCTTATCGGAGGCCGAGCCTTGTGTCGGGAATTGGCCCGAGCGCCGTAGCCGGCATCTCCGCCTCGTAAGTGGGAGGACACGAGCGACACGCGTCTACCTAGCCAACTCCTTCTCGAAGGGGAGTGATTGGACAGATGAACTGGTGAGATACTTCTGCACCGGAAGATGTCCCGATCACCTGAACGCCTCACAACGAAGGAGATTTCGGTTAGGTGCATTAAGGTACACTCTTCGCCCCGAGGGGCTTTACTTCAAAAATATTGACGGCATCCTGTTGCGGTGTGTCATAAAATCTGACCAGCCTAGGATCCTCGGAGATTTTCATTCCGGGATGCCTGGGGGTCACCATTCTTCAAGGCCAACGGCCTTAAAAATAATAAGGGCTGGATACTATTGGCCCACTCTGTTCGCAGACGCGTATGCGGTCTGCGCCAAATGTGATCAATGCCAGAGGTATGCTGGCCGAAACGAGAAAAGCACCCCCGCCCCTTCAACCGATTCAAGCCGAAGCTCCGTTCCGAGCAATGGGGTCCGGACTTCATTGGGGTGATTTCTCCTAACTCCTCCGCCGGCCACAAGTTTATTCTCACAGCTACCGACTATTTCACACGGTGGACGGAGGCGATCCCGACCAAGAACGCCGACCAAGAAACGGTCATCGAGTTCATTGAGAGCCCGATTACCCGCTCGGGGTTTCGTAGTCGATTGTGACGGATAACGGTCCGGGATTTGTAGGCGCCGTACTCACGGAGTACACCAGCGGCCTTGGCATCTATCACAAGATGTCTTCTAATTACTACCCGCAGGGGAATGGCCTTGCCGAGTCTACTAACAAGAACCTCCTGAAAATTCTCCGAAGGACCATTGAAAAAAATAAGCGGACTTGGCACTTACTCCTGAACCGGGCGCTGTGGGCGGACAGAGTTGCGTTCAAGAAATCCCTCAAGACGTCCCCCTATGCGCTCGTCTATGGCAAGCAAGCTGTTATGCCATCACACATTGAAATCCCCGCCCTGTGGATGATTGACGAAGACAGGACCAGCGGAGACCCGGTAGACGACAGGTTGTGCCAACTCCTGCAGTTGGAAGAAGACAGAGAAAGTGCATACCAGGCCTTCGCCGATCACATTGCAGCCACTAAAGGCTGGTTTGCCAAAGGCACCACTGCCCGAGTTTTCGAAGTCGGGGACCTGGTGCTGAAGTGGGACTCATACAAGGAAAACCGGGTAATCACGGAAAATTTGACGCTCTCTGGGAGGGCCCTTATCGAGTTGCCGGGTGAATCAGTTCAATGCCTACATACTTTCGGATATGGAGGGTCAGCTCCTCCCCATCCCTGTCAACGGGTTCCACTTGAAGCTTTATCGCCGTTGAAGGTGCCTGAGTGGCCCTTCCCTGTAAAAATTTTGCCTTGTGTTTTTATTTTTCCCCGCATGTATAGTTTCCAGTTTTAGCATTCGGTTTATTTTTCCTTCTTTGAGCTTAAATGCGGCATGGGAGAGAAAGACAGACTTCGCAACAAAGTCGTCGTTGCCCACGAGAGGGGCGAAGTTCGGCTATGCGAGAGAAAGAAAGGAGAAAAAGAGCAAAAATCGACTAAGTGTTGACCGAAGTCCGACTTCGCAGTGAGCCCGACCCGGCCCAGCCGAATTGCGAAGTTTGTCCGAGAAAAGCTGAAGCAGACTAAAGTCCGCATCTGCGCAACCCTTCGTGCGAAGTACGCATCTGCGCGCAAAGTTTGTGCGAAGTGCGAACTTCGCACCGAAGTCCGACTCGGCCAGCGCCCGTGCGAAGTGCGCGCTGCGCTCAACGCTTGGGCAAAGTGCGAACTTCGCGCGAACTTCGCACTTCGCATCAAGCTTCGGCCGAAGTCCGAACAAAGCGGCCAGCGCCCGTGCGAAGTCCATCTAAAGATCAAAGGCGGCAAAGACCCAGATTGCGCCCAAACCTTGGGCGCAGCTAAAAAAAGAGGTAGAACAGTTCAAGCACGCGCTTCGCACGAAGTTCGTACTTTGCCCGAAATTCGGGCGAAGTCCGACTTCGCCGGCGAGGTCGGGCCGTGCCCAACTCGGCGAAGCCGAGCTGCGCCTAGTTTTCCGGGCCAGTATTGGGACGCGGTTTAAAGAATAATAAAAAAATTCAAAAACCCCAAGCTGGGCCCAAGGCGCGTTTGCACTTGTTTTAATGTGGGTTTCGGCACCGAAGGTTTTGTCTTGATCAGTGTGCCCAAGTGGTGGCAGCAACGTCAGCCATGGTGCAGTCCCCAACGCTGAGTTAATGATTGCGCGTTTTTCAAGCGAAAACGCAACTAAAAAGCAAGGCACGACTGCCGGGGCGCGTCTTTTCCTAAACGTTCTCCTGCGCGGCCACCAAGGGTTTTAACTCAGCCGACCTACCCCTCCTGCGTTGCATTAATGGCGCTGTTTTTATCTAGAAAAGGGGGTCAGAATCATGCCAACATTCCAGATGCGAGAGATTATTCCTCGGACGAGTGCTAATTATTCCTCCGATAGCGAAATTTGTTGCGGATGACCTGAACTCTGTCATTATTGCCGACTCGGAGAGATGGACAAGGGAAAAATGCTCGTGTCGGCGCGAGTCCAGTGAGGCAATGAACCAGGGGATTTGCCGCGGCCAGGAGTTTTCAAAGGCGATCCTCCACCAGAGAAAAAGTCAAAGGCCCGGACGAAGAAGGTACAGCGTGGGCAATCTCCACCACCTCCGGTGAATTACCTGGCAGGATATGTGGACGGCTCGTTTTCCATGAGCCTAACTCAGCTGAGAGCGAATGTGGAGAGCTGGGCTGACAAAGTTTCGCCCTCCCATCATTTTGGAGCGGCGTACAAATCAAACCTCTTCAGATTCATGTGCCCTCCTGTCCACCAATGCCCGGAGCTGATAGACTTAATTGTCAGACACTATAAACCAGCTTCCCGGAAAATCTGCAGTTCCAGCGGCAAACCCTTGTTCGCACTGCGCAGGGAGACTGTGCAGCCAGCTTTCGCCCCAGGGCTGGAGTATGACTCCGGCACCATCCTCAGAAAAATCAGTTTGGGCGAACAAGCGGGACGTTTCACGCACACCAAGCGAATGAGGGATTTCCTCAATTCGTAGCCGAGCGCCCCGCTTCCAACCGGACAATGGCCGACTGGCCCCATGCCTTTGGTAAAATTTCAGAGCAAGTATCTATATACCATCTTGGCGTGGATCCTCGATTGCGACTCCGATGAGTCGGTGCACCCGTACCACGTGGCGCCGCGAATGCCTCCTCGTGTGGAGAATCTTACGAACCGGCGGCGCAGCGGAGCGGAAAACGCCCCATCTCTTTCGGTCGGCAGATCGGTGGCTTACGCCATTCATTCCGATCTGCTGAAAATCCGAAGCGCCGATCAACCAATTTTCGTTTCGGTTCCGTTCGAGTCCGGCTTTGTTTGTACCATCTGCACCCCCAAATGCCGATCCTGAACTTGAAGAAGGTTAACGAGAAGGGAGAACCCCAGCCCGTCTATAACTGGACGGATGACTTATACCGGAAAGGGTCCTACTACAAGTTCAACTTCAACTTTCTGGGATTCGTCATGTCAGTCTTCACCGAAAGTGAAATCCCCCGTCCCCCGAGAGAAATGACGAGTGCTTTGATAAATCAGAAGCTCGGGGACGTTTTCAGACTGATGCAGGGGATTGTGATCAGAATCTATGGATTCAAGGGTAAACCCTATTTGCTGCCCTATTGGTGCTCAGAGCATCTGTTCGGGATGGAGGTTGCCCGACAGATGGACTATGTGGAAGAAGAGTTTGGCCTAGGGAAGAAAAGAGAACAGATTTTTCAATACCCTCTTTCCTGGGCCAACGTTGAGATTATTGAGGTAGGACAACATGTCTACCTAGAGCAAGCGTTGTCCCGGATTGGCCTGGTTTTGCTGCCACAGCGCTGGAAGTATGACCCTCATGGGATAAGGGGAAAGTTTGCACATTTGTGCCCCCGGGACATAACCGAAGATAGATGCGACGTGGTCCATGTGGACCTTGACTGGGAGATTGAATTAATGGAAGCTTCTCCCCCTTGGCAGGATTTCTATTGCGAGGAGGTGACATATGACCCCAAGAGAAACCGGGACCATCACTTCTCATCTCCGGGGTTCAAAAATTTCTGTCCAAGATTGCGGTGCCTTAAGCTGGTCTAAAGAAAAGATTATTGAATGCTGGAAAATGAGATGCCGCACGCGACGACGATAAATCCACAAGGAGAAACTCGGCCGTAGATGACGACTTCTCGGTTCTCTATGACCGAGCATCATGACTGGTGGCGGCCGTTCGCATATCAAGGTTACGTTCCCCGAGGCCCCTTTGAGGATTATAAAAGTGGGTCTCCTCCCAAACAGCTTGTACACTTCGAGAATGCGCGGCGCCGGCCCGACAAGTACCCGAGCCGATCCAATGCGGTTCGTGGCTCCTAAGGCGGCGCTCGAAAAGGCTAAAAAGTTAGTCAAGGCGGCGCCGAGGCACTTCCTCGAGGCAACGAAAGCGCCGGCGCCGCCGGAAAGCAGACCGGTCGCGGCAGACCTTCTGCAAGTCAAACCCCGGTACAAGTTTACCGTGGGAGCATCAGCGCTTGCTGCACTCGCTTCGTCTCCTTCCCCTGATCCGACAGTTGTTCCGGAAGAAAAGAAGCGGAGGAGAGTTGAGAAAATCGGGCGACCTAGCCTGATAGTGCAACGAGCCGGTCGCGAGCCGCAGCCCGCGTCCCGCCGCCGCGAGAGGCAATTCCTTTGGGCGAGTCCCAAGCCGGCCGCCGAGACAATAAGCGAAGACATTCACCCGGCATCGGCTGAGGCGGAGCCCGCAGGTACGTTTGCTGTCCCTGTCTCTCTAGTCTCACCCAGTTCTACTTCCACTCAGTCCCCCGCTCAATCTGGGCGAGCCATGACCACATCCTCCTCCCCGTCTCCGCGTCCTTCTAGCGGCCCCCACTCTTTCGACCAGTTTGCTCAAAACCCTAACGTCTCTCTTTCTCTGAGCACAACTCCAAACCCTTCGCCCGAGGTTAGTGTTGAGGCTGTCCGTTCACCATCACATCCTCCGCCTCGGCCGCTTCAAACCCTCACGAGTGTCGGCCCTCTCCCATTTCCATTTCCCGGTCGCCCCCACAAGCGACCGATTCTTCCAAGGGCTGTCCGGTTCCTCCTGATCCCATCCCCGCAAGAGAGACGTCTCAGCAGATCCCTAGGCTGGGGGAACCAGATTTTATGGACGACCTCCAGAACTCAGATGACTTGCCCCTGGCAACGAGAGCCGTAGAGTATTCTGTCTCTTTCCGCCAAGACCTGAAGCGGAGGAGACATGAAGAGATAGCCGCCCCGGCAAAACGCGCAAAGTATGATTTCGGAAGGAGAGTGATTACAACGGAGAAAATAATCCCAATAGTGAAGAAGCCTCTCCGAGAAATGACTAAGGCGGACTACGTGCTCCAGACAAAGGAGAAAAGCTTTGACGACATTGATAAACAGTATGAGATTCGGACGATCATGCGCAAAGTCGACAATCTCTTTGTCAAGAGTCCGGAGGAGCAGGAAGAACTTTTCGCGTTGCAGGACAAAGTAAGGCAACTTGAAGAGGACCTATCTAGGTCCACTGAGCAGCTGGAAGCGGCGCGGCGAGAAACAGATGAATTCAAAGCCCAGCTAGCCGCTTCTCAGCAACAGGCCGCAACCGAAAAGAAAGCAGCCTCGGAGCAGATTTCTCAGCTCCGGGAGTCTTTGAAGCGGCATCACGATCGCGGCTTGCAGAAAAAACATCTCAAGCGGCTGTCTTTTCAAAGACAAAAGTTAAGGAAATGAGGGCTGGTTTGTTGAGGGAATGCAAGCCCCATACCTTTAAGGCAATGGCGGTCCTGGACTTCGCATCCAGGATTCAAGAAGTTTCTGCCCAGGGAAAGCCTGTGGTAGAGGAGGCCGAGCGCCAAGCAAAGCAATGGCTGGACCTGGCGATAAACCTTCAGGAGCGCGAGCGCGACGACGTCCTTTTTTCCCCCGTGTCCTCATTCGCTGCAGAATGGGCAGGTGCAAGGGTGACCTTGCACAAATATTTTAGAAAAGTTGAAGAGGTGAGAGTGGCCAGACGAATGCTTGACGCATTCGGACATGAAAAAGATATCTGTTAGGCCCCCTTTCACGCTCTTTCAGAACTTGGGTGTCGAGGTTTTGTTGAGAATGGCGAGCTCCTCACCCTAGATCGGGTAAAGAAGAATTGGCAGTCCTTTGAAGCAGATACAGCTGAAATTGATAGGTGGACTGAGCCAATTCAAGACAGTCAGGTCACTCAGATGGTGTCCAGATATTCCGGGATCCGCTCCTATTTTCAGGAGTTAGAGAAAAGATACCTCACCATCGACCTGCACGCGGTCGCTGCTTTTCACGGAGCATTAGAAGACATAGCTGACCGCAAGCCATTCGAAGCGGAAGCCTGGCGCTCAGCCCAAGAGGCGTACACTCGCATGTGCGAAGCAGGAAATGGAGACCTTTCAGAAGGAGATACTGATGAGGCGACTGACAAAGATGAATCTGAAGAACAGTTGTCGTAAGGAGAACAGTTAGAGCAGCAAAAGGCCGGGGAGGCAAGTTCCTCTGCACCCAAAGGATGAAGGCATGGATTCTTTGCGCCGAGGCGAGCTCGACACCCCGCGAGCCGCCAGAAATGTTGTCACATTTTGCACGGGGTGCAATGTCTTCAATATTGTTTTGTAACAGTGCTGCTCTTCTTTTCCTCCTTCCGTTTTTCTCCCTTCTCTCCCTTTCCTTTTCTTTCCCATTCTCTTTCTCTCCCCCCTTTTTTCCTTGGAGTTCCCCAGTTGATTTTCCAACTTTCCAGCAGGTCTATCTGAAATTGGCTAAGTCTGGGTGCGAAGTTCGCACTTCGCCCAGTTTTGGTGCGAAGTGCGCACTTCACCCAGTTTTGGTGCGAAGTGCGCACTTCGCCCAGTTTTGGTGCGAAGTGCGTTCTTCGCCCAGTTCTGGCGCGAAGTTCGCACTTCACCCAGTTCTGGTGCGAAGTCCGACTCCGCCCCACTTTCTGGGCGCACCTTGCACCGGCGCAGTCAATACGAGAAAAAGGGAAAATGCCGGAGCGAGTCCATATGGCGGCGGACACCGGTGTTCGCTCGTGCGCGATTCGACTTCTCAACGGAGCGGGAATGCGCCCTTGACAGGTGTACGTAGGGGAACAAACCCGGAATTTGACCAAGGCTTGAAGGCCTTCCCCGACTGCACCGATTTCTGCACGCATCCCAAGGAGCCCCGATCCCAAGCAAAGATGGATAGATCGCCCTCTAAGGCGGGCATGTGTCACACAAACATAACCCATCATCGGACAAGTGTCCGACTTCGGGATTTGAACCAAGACTGCCGACCAAAAGGGATAAGCATGGGCTGCCTACACCGCCTGCGTTAATAGCCTCATTCAAAGCTGATCTGAGGTTTCACCTGCTCCAGCTACTAGCAAGCCTACCGACTTGAAGATTTACCCAGCACTCCGCCACGTAGCTGTCCAGCTTCCAAGAAGACCATGCTGCGGGTACAGCCCAGTCCGACAAAAGGTCAGCATTTGCAGCTCTTTCGCCGCTTCTGTCAGCTCATGTTTGACTGGGACTCTGTGCCCATTAATGTAACCGGTGGGACTCGGGCTATAAAAGCCCATCCGAAATTCATTGTAAAGGGTGGAAGGGGAATGTTTGTTAGGGAACTACTGTGCTTACTGTAACCGTGCTTCCGCTTATGAATACAATCTGTATGCCCGGTTCCGTTCTACTTGTCTTTATTCTTTTATGTCTGTCTTTCATTATATGCCTTAGGCCCACCCGTGTCGCTGCTCGTTAATTCACTTTGGCATTTGGCGATCGGGTTCCTCTAGCATTGCTTGCTTAAAGCACCTTCCGTACTTCATTATTTAAAGCATTCATTATAAATTTGGTAGCAGTTCCATCGGTTGTGTGTGACGTTGCTGGCCCGTATCCGGTGATTGATGCGATCCCCCGCCGTTAGTTCCTTGTAGGGAATGTTTGCTAGGGAGCCATTGAAGCCGTGCGGTTAAACTCTCTACCTAACACATATACCTGGCTCTGACATCTCTAGGTTTACTTTCTACCCCTGTCAGTGTACGTATCTGGTGATTTATACGATCCCCTGCTGTTAGTTCCTTGTAGGGAATGTTTGCTAGGGAGCTATTGAAGCTGTGCATACGCTGCCGGTGTATCGGAAGTACGCCTAGGTCTTGCAGTTCCTTGTCATGCTCTGTGTTTGTATGCAGTAAGTAGCGGTGATTGGTGTGTTCCCGTACTGTTAGTTCCCCCCCACCAACATTTGGACATATTTGTATCTCTTTCTGTACATTTGTCTCTTTCCGTTCCTTTATTTCTTTCCTGTTCCCTTTACCTTAAATCAAGCCCCCCAAAAGGAGCCGGCCTTCTCCGGAGATTGGCTCGGAAGGCATCTCTTCCTTCCGGCCTTTCATGCTGGTGGGCGAATCTCGGCGCATTAACCAAAAATCCTTTCCTCATGGCAGATTCGTAACCAACAGGGCCCAAGTGCTTTCGCTGCCACTTGAGAGCGCAATCCCTTTTCGGAGCTTGCGTGAGCGAAAGCGTTTTTGGTCGTTTCCTGGTCAATAAAAAACTGCATACTGGGTCCCACCTCTCCAACAAGGCGACAAAGAGTTCTGATATTCGCAAAGTCACTTCCAAGTGGCATTCCATGGCGCGTCTGGCGATCCTGCTGTGATCAAAGAGCAGAGCAAAGGCCCTTTTTGGGGTCAACGCTCAAACAAAGGCAAGCTGGAGCCCACACCAACGAATTCCTGTTTCTCTTGAAAGAGGCATCGAAACTTTTTTCCGCGCCTCTTCTCATTGAAACTCATTTTCTCCTCTGTTTCAAATGGCGGTCGCCCGAAGCAGCTTTCAACATCGCGCTTTCACTCATTTAATGGTGGTTGGTCAGAGAAAATCTAAATCCGATCCCCTCGGATCCCAGAATCCGATTTTCACCATTGAGGTGGTTCCAACAAGTAAGCAGGCAGCATTACAGGCGAATCACCTCGTAGCATTGAAGCCATACAGCTACTTCTCAAGGAGTCATCAAATTCGAGCCATGCTTCATTACTTTTTGATGAGTGCTGAAATAAAATCTTGGCTGCCACCGCAACATTTTGTGGTTGGGCATTTATGTTTTAGAGGTGGAATCCTCTATAAAAACTAGCAATTTTAATGTAAAATGATGGACGTTTTGCTAGAAAACTATTGTACCTAAGCTCTGCTATGTATACAAAGGATCCTTGGCTCTAAATCTGAGTCCCTTTCATGTGCATGCCTTCTATTCTTTATTTCTATTAAATTTGCTTCCTTGTCTGGTAAGCTATAATTCTATGTCTGGATCTAGCTTCTGATAAAGAGTAAACGCTGGAATAATTCTGGAGGTTGCATATTGTGGGGGTATTTAGTTTTAATTTTTGTTACATTCTTTGTGCTAATGGCTATTGGTTTAAAGTATAACTGTTGGTCACAAATCTGCCACAGGAAAGGATTTTGTACGTATACGCGCCCTAGACCTGGACCAACATTGAAAGGCCGGAGGGAAGAGATGCCCTCCGTGCCAATCTCCGGAGAAAGGCCGGCTCCTGAACTAAACTACTTGGTGTTTTTAAGACAAGAGTGCAGGAAAGAAATAAAAGGATAGGGTAAGAAGTGTGAACAATTTTGTGGGAAAGAACCAACAACACGATTATCAACTAATAACTTGGAACAACAACAATAAATACCAAGAATAATGCATAAATGAACATCACGCAAAGTTCCCTATGTATCCTCTGGAAGAGTTCCAGAATTCAACTATTCTCCCACGCCTAAATCCAGATTTCAGAATTACAGCGATTGAGAAAATAAATGAACGTAACAGAAACCACTAACCATAGGCGGCATAAAAGGAGTTTAACGCAATATTATCTCCCCTATGTATCCTTCAGGAGAATTCCAGAGTTCTGTCCCCAATTACACACCTAAATTCAGGATTCAGAATAACGGTATACAAACGAAGACAGAATAGCAAAAATAATCACAGAAGGCAGCATACAAGAGAGAAATGAGCCGAAAGTCTTTAATATCAATTGCAGGAATCAAGTTACAACAATTTTCTAGCAAAAGTTCCCCCCCTTTTCCCATTACAATTCATGGGTTTTTATAGAGGACCCGACCCTCTGAGCCATCAATGCACAAAATCCAGAAGTACGCTCTCGAAAATCTGAGAAATCTGCCTTCGCTCCTCCCGTGACCGAGCTCTCACATCTGTTTCTATATTTAGCAGTTACGACCGCATTAGCCGAGGAAATATGCATTAATGGGCCGCCTGACTCGTCCTGAATCTCCGGGTGCGGTGCTCGAGTGGCTGCCAGGTCCATCGGGTTCTCCTCCTGTGACTGATATTTCCTTTTCCATTGCCAAAAATGAGTCCCGGGTCTTTCGGGCAAGTAAAAATGCATTTATGAAATACTCGATTGCCTCGAAAAGATACCCGGCCTTGGTGTGTGTGCCCTGGAGAGCTTCACCAAATTCCAGTTCGGGGACCTACTTCGCGATGGATGTGAGCCGAAGCGGGACTGACCTCTCTGCATGGGTGCTTCGCGCGAAGGGACCTTCAAAAACAGCTTCGCAAGGACTTAGTGCCGAAGCAGATCTACTTCTTCAAAACATGGCTCCCAATCTCTCATCGCTTCGCCGGGAAAATTGCTTCGCAAATGGATGCTTCGCTGATGGACTAAAAGAATGCTTCGCTGCGAAGCTTTTTCAAAATGGCCATTCGGGGGTTTTTCGGCCGAAGTAGAATTTTGCCTTAGGATATTTCTCCGACTTCTCCAAGGCAGCTAGGCTCCTAGTGAGGGGGCTTCGCATGACAATTGGCCGAAGCGGGTGCTTCGCAGCATTTCCAGGCGAAGCAAGATCTTGCTGGAAAAACGGTTCGCCAAGGAAAGGGGCCGAAGCGGGTGCTTCGCTGAGATTTCGGCGAAGCATTTTTCATACTTGTAATTTTCTCCTTCGCTGCTCTACTGCTTCGCAAAAACGGGGCCCGAAGCTAGTCTCATAGAAGCTTCGCTTGTGAAGCTCTTTTCATGCCTTAGAAAATTTTGGGCATGTATTTCATTTTCCTGTTTTTTTTTCTTGCGAAGCTATGGGCGAAGCTTCTATACATATAGTTTATTTAGAAAAAGGGGGCAAAAATGATAGCCAAAATTACTAGAGTGTTGTTTACAACAAAAAGAAAGAAAACAAACCAAGAAATCATCACAGAATTTTGGATTTTACTACCCCTCCAAGCAATGTGACAAAATCGTCAACATTCCTGGCGGCTCGTGGGGCAACGAGCTCGCCTCGGTGTGAGGACCCTTTAGCCTTCATCCATTGGGCCAGAGTTACCTCCAGACCCTTCTCCTTTCTGCTTTGCTTGTTCTGAGGGTGCCTCATCAATTATCCTTTTTCCTCTTTCATCTTCATCGGGTGCTTGTTCCAATGGCGGCGGTGGAAGGCGGTCACGGATTCTCTCCATTGTTCGGCGAATATGGGCCCATGCTCCCTTTTGAAAAGGTTCCCGATCTTGCAGTGCCTTAATCAGGACATGGAACCTATCGATCTGCCCGATATCAGCATATTTGGCCCTCGCGCTCAAGTCGTTCAAACACGCCGCGATCCTACAATATCTTAAAATAAAATCCGTAACTTGGCCCTTCGTAACTGGCTCCTTCCATCCATCAATCTCAGAAACATCGCTCTCAAAGCTGAGCCAGGCTGGTTTTAATTCTTCTTTTGTCAAAAGGTTCCCGTCATCGTCGGTGAAACTCGGGAAACCCAATTCTGAAAGGTTCTAGAAATATCCCAGAGAGGTACGCTGCTCCTGTTCAAATGTATCCATGAGGTTCTTGGCCTTCTGAGCTTTCCTCACTTTGGAGAAGAAGGCGCGAACCGTGGCCTGAGCGGTGGACCAATCCCTTGTTGTCCGACTCATGGCAGCGACCTGCAAGTCTTGATATTTGATGCTTTGTACTTCAAAGGCCAAATTGAGTCGGCTTCTTATCTCCTGGATGATTTCGTCCACTATCGGCCCTTTCTGGGTAGCAGCGTTCTGGGCTTCGGTAATGTATGACAATATTGAAAGGGCATTGGAGGCCCAAGATCTGAAATTCCTAAGCAAATGCGAGCGAATGTCCTTGATTCTGTTCCTATCGAACAACTCTAAACTCTCCTTTTCATACAACTGTTGTTGCATCTGCAAGATCCTATATTCAAACTCCTTGGCCTTTACTTCAGCTTCGGCTTGGGTCTTGCTATGATCTTCTGCTTCATTCCGCAGTTGTTCTATCTATTGTTTCAAGGCATCCCTCTCCTCCTTCATCTGCTCGCATTGCTTCAGAGCATCCTCCAACTGAGAGCGAATTCTAGCCAGATCTTCCTCTAACTTGACATTGGCATTTTCTGCCTCACAGCGGCGCTGGTTGGCAATCCTGGCGTGTGTGCGGAAAGTCTCTATTCTCACATGCATGGATTCTGATTCATTGTCGATGTCCATGTGTTCCAGGTCCTTGACCTTCTCCTGATACTCATAATCTATAGAGGTCATTTCATCCAAGGGTTTCTGGACCTTGGGAATCTTCTTGACCTTATACAATTTTCCATTTTTCAAATCAATCACCGCGCACTTTTCCGGTTTCGCCAGGGAACGCCCTCTCCTCCTCCTCGCCTCCTTGAGTACTTTGTCAGTGTTTTGACGGGCTCGGATCAATTTCTCTGCTAGAGGGCTCTCCTTGATCATGGCTAATTCATTTTCTAATGAGGCTGGGTTAACAGCCGAAGGGGTAAACAAGTATAAGGACTGTACTGGTGACGTGTCGCCGGTGGGTTCGGTGGCGGGCGTGGTAGGGGGTTTGGCTAGTGAAGCGATAGTATGCGTGGGTGTGGGGTGGGAGTCGGGGTTTGGAGATGAAGTATCACCTTCGGTTTGACCAAGTACCAACGGAATGGTGGCATGGGTGAGTGAAGTGGTGGCTGCGGACACGTCCCGGCCTGACGACTCAAATGGGGTGGAAACACCTATGGGACTGGTGGAATCGCGAGACACATCTGCTACGGCAAAAGAAACTTCGCGCTGGGGTGACTGTACAACTGGACAAGTAAATTTTTTATAAGGCTCTAGGAGACCTTCGGCCGGGACCACTGTTGACACAACTTGGGAAACCAGAGTAGAAAAAGAGGGATGCGTACCTGCGTGCCCTACTGGCAGAGCAGAAGCGGCAAATTCCTGCGTGTTGGGTTCGTTACTTCCAGCTTCTACATCCTCAACATTTTCAACTTTTTCACCATCGTTTTCTTCATCTTGGAGGAATTCCTCCACATTAACGACGTCTACCTCAACACTTTCCCCCGTCTTTTGAGGCACTGTTTTCTCAACATCAATCTCCATCGAGCCTGCTGTAGACTGTTCATTGGAAGCACCGGAGGGGCTGGCGCGAGGCCGCTTCGGATGAGGAGGGGGCAATTGGACCTGTTATTGTCTTTTTCTTTTCCTCATATCCTCCTTTTCTTGCTGCTGCGACGACCTCCCAACATCAACTTCGGAACCTTCAACAGACTCCTTAAGCGGCTCCTGATGTGTCACTACAGCTTTGTCTTCCTCTTCCTGTTCAAAATCACCAACAATTCTTCTGGGGCTATCGCCCGAACCTGGGGGACTAGGAGGGATGAAATCACCAAAGGAGAGGGGTTGCCAAGATCCGACATTCGCTTCATAGTAGATAGTGAAGTCCTTATCTGTCTCCAAGAGTCCGTATCACTTCTGCTTCCGATGATGAACTCTCATAATCCACCATTCTTTCAATTGTGGTTCGCGCCAATTCCTTATCTCTCCCTTCAAATCGTCTTTCATTTTTCTCCAGAATGCAGAGTCTGGGCTCGGGAAGGGGTGCTTAATGGGATCATACTCAACTTCCATAGTGTAAAATTCATGCCACGGGGGCAACGTCTTCATCCTTTCTAAGTGCCACTCTAAATCTCTGCCGGTGGGATTATTCCTCTATTCTACTATCTCCGGTCGAGGGCAAACATGAAAATTTTTGAATCTCAGATGGTCCCTCATTACCCCCAAGGGGTCATAGCACCACCGCTGCGGAAGCTACAACAAACCGAAGTCAGCAAGTTTATTCTCCAAATATACATGTTGTTTTAGGGCAAAGACTTCTACGACTCCCATTTTGAAAGGGAAATCGCAAGTCGAAGCCCACTTTCGGCCATGGCCGTAGATAACATTTGTCGCGTCGCTCTGATGAGCGACCTCTAAAGCGAACTGGTATTCAGAAGGATACACAGGCAAGAGGAAGGGTTTCCCCGCGAATCCAAACAGGCGGACGACAAGGCCCTGGGTCAACTGAAAAACATCTCCTTTCCGGTCGTTAACCACTTTGTCTCTGAGGTCCACGGGCACTCGAGGGCAAGAACCCTACAATAACTGAAGAGCCGGTCCTAAAAATTGTTGGTTAAACACATAATATGACCCCGTCTTCACTAAGAGGGGAGTCCATTGATATACCGGAAACAGGACTCCATCCTTGCCGCTTGGGGTAATGGCAATATGAGGAAAATGCCTGTGGGTATGATGGAAAAAGAGCCAAACCAGAAAAGAGCAAGGCCCAAAATATTGGCCGATAGCAGCATTCTTTATACTAGCTAGCCGCGTATGCAGAGTTCGGGCCACCCATTCTGCCCAATCAAAGAAAATCGGGTTCGTGTTTGGCCTGGACGGATCTGGAGCATAAAACTCCCCTCGCCAAATACATTCGACCAGTGACACTTGCCAAGGATACACATCAGCGTCTATGGACAGGCCCGCGACCCACGCAATGATGGAAAAAATATCAGTGTTCTTAAAATCCTTTAATCGGCGAGGCATCTGCGGGAGCTTACCCGAAGGGAGCCCATCCTTGAGATTTTCACTCAGGAATTTTACCATGTGGCTGGAAGTGTTGAATCTGTCCATCTGTTCATTTAAAATGACATTGCGAACAGAATAACCCTTCGGTGGCCCCTGCAAGGGAGCGAAAGCTGCTTGCACATCCTCCTTGAAAATTGAAAATAACTTATTACCCGCGACGTCCAAAACCTGTCTGGTGGATGGCTGGTAGTTTCGGGCGATAGCGCATATCAACTCAGGACAGTGATGAGTCGGTGGAGTCAGATACCAGTATATTTGTGAATAATACGCGGCAGCCCTCTTATTTTCCATAGACAACCAACTTCTCATGTAGTCGATAGTGTATCGTAGCTCCACGATGCTCTTTGAAAGTTCTGTCTTTTATCCTCTCCCACCCGTCAATGGGTGCTTCTGCCAGTTGCTCATCTTCTGACTCCTCCCCCTCTTCCATGGGCTGCTTCTTAGGGCGCAGGTTCAAATCAACCTTCTTGGGCCTATGCTTCTTTTCTTCCTTGCCCCTTTTTGCCTTTTCTGGAGTCGCTACCTCGGGCTCTTTCCTTTTTTCTTTAGAATTCTTCTTCCCCATTTCGTTCTCAAGGAGCAGAATTTTAATGCAGAAAATGGGAATATCGTAGAGCTCTGGCCAAGTTTCTTATAGTCTTGCTCGACAGCAGATAAACAACTTATTTACTGGTGAAGCTCGGGATTTATAGCCGAAGGTTATAGCCACCATCATTAATGGCAACTGCCAAAATTAAATTCGAAAATCAGGCGGAAGGGATTGCTTTGCTTTTTCATTGGCTTTGTGGCGGGGTTGCACGTGGGTCTATGTACTTCGAGGACCTGGCCCGGATTCGAAAATCTAATTCCCCTGCCACCTCGTACCTGGGCACAACTTTTAATCATAACGACACTCTCTTGGGATGCGCTCCGCCACCTTTGCATTAAACCCGCACGTCCTGAGCACTTTCCTAGATTGTCGTTGGCACACGCCTCAAGGCACATTTTAAATGCTTCTCGTTTTGCGCTCTACGGCTTGGCGAAGCTGATTTTGGCACAAAGTGCTTCGCGGCGAACCTCAAACTTTCCCTTGGTCTTCTATGCTTCGGACCCGAAGCTGCCTTTTCACGGGATCTAGGCTACATTGTTGTCTTACCGGGCGCTTCGCGCAAGATTAGCCCCGAAGTGGGGCTTAGGATACCTTAGGAGCGAAGCGCGTTCCTTTGTCTCAAAGAAGTGGTTCGCAAAATTTTCCTTTTAAAGTTGCTTCGCTCAGTTTTCTTTTGCGAAGCATTTTCCATGCTTTTATACTTCGGAGAAGTATTTCTTTTGCCTCTTCAGCGAAGCCTGCTGCCAAGCGAAGCAGGTTGCATCTGCTTTCTCCTTTAGGATCTGAGTGCTATGAGCCATCCCTTGTTGTCGATGACACATTGTACTCTGGCCTTCTTCGTGCCTTTTTTCACGTCTTGATTTGAAAGTGCTTCGCAGCGAACCGACCTACGTCGGCTACTTCGTGCGAAAAAATTTCGAAGGAGATTTTACTTTTGATTTGGCAGAGCCGAACCTTAGTCACGAGGCAAAACTTCATTTTCACAATGGCGTGAGAATACAATCTATATCTAACTACATGCTTAATTCTAGAGACTCTTAAAACAAATTTTGTACAAGTATAAACAACAGTATATACAAGGACTAAGATTTTCAAGAAAACTTTTAATGATAGAAGGTCTTCAAGTGAAGACCGTTTACGGGAATTGGCAGAGTCTGACCAGTCGCATCCTTGTGTAACAACCCACCCTATTCTGGATTGTTTCCTATCTATTTTGACTAGTAAAAAAACACAAATTTTTGCTCTTTTTATTCAAATATATGCTCTTTTTTTTGGGTATTTTTATGGGATTTAAACATACAGTATACTGCTGAAAGAAAGCTTCACAAACTGGAACAACTTAATTGCAAGGGAAATTACAATGATGATCAACACTGAAAATACCCGATTTTCCTCAAGTCTGAAAACAAATCGCAGCAATCCACGTTCTGGAAATAGTTTGTGAATAGTGCCGTGAATAGTAATTTGCTACAGTGCCGCGTGAATAGTAACTGCTACAGTGCCGCTTGAATAGTAAACTGCTACAGTACCACGTGAATAGTAAACTGCTACAGTACCCCGTGAATAGTAAACTGCTACAGTGCCGCATGAATAGTAAACTGCTACAGTACCGCATGAATAGTGAACTGCTACAGCCTCCAAATAAGTACCACCTACAGGTCTAAATCGCTGCTATCTCCCAACACACACAAGATATCAATGACGAACCAGAAATTCTCTTTGATCTCCAATTTGCCCTCTGAATGAAGACAATCAAAATCCAATAGAGCTGATCTTTCACAGCCGTAGTGGATGTCCTTGCCGAGAGTTTCCGTTCTCAACAAGCTCGAATCTGCAAGCAAATTCTCCGGAATGCATCAAGCAATATATTCAATCTTCAAGGATGCTGGAATGAGAGCCCGACCACTTTATTTATTATTGACTCGGGCCTGGCTGTATCATAACATAACCAATGTGGGATAAAAAACCCCCTTTTTAATAAATCCTTATGTCTCCCTAAGTCACTTTATCAAATAATTAATAATTCACTTAAGTGACTTATGTGCACACATAATATAAAGTCTATTTAATTAAATACGACTTTATAATTAAATAATTACGAGTATTAAAATAATTGCACCAGAAGACCCAAGCCAACATCTGATAGCATTTTTGGATACCCTTTTGGTCGAACTGTCCAAATATAGAAACTGTTCTGAAAAAAGCACGGCCCTAAAAAATAGGAAACTGCTCCAACTGACTTCCAAGATCCTTAAACTGCTCCCATAGCCTACAGGATCGCGTGAATAGGCTATGCACTGTGCCAATGCTGACGAGCTCAGAAAGGGGACATGACAGTCCTCCCTCCCAAAAATTGCTTGTCCCCAAGCAATATTAGTGTCGGATGCTGTAGAATGTCTTCATGTTCCCAGGTAGCATCATCAGAATCACCTAATCAGAACCACCTGTGATTCCAGGGTCCCAAACCAATCTCAACACAATTATTACAGCTGCCACTTCTATATAAAAATCAAAACAAAAATCTGAGTGTGAGGCCAAGATGCAAATCAACAATGCGTGGACCCAAGGTTGCCTCAAACATTCATCCAAGACTGTTCCCAAACCTGCTTCAAGCTGACCAAAGATTGTCTTCATGCTATTCCAAAACTGTCCAAAGGCTGCAATTGTGCAAAAACTGAGTGGAAATAGGCTCAAACTCTCACAGACCAGATCTGAAGTGATGCATAGCAGTTCTGATTTGTCATGTACAGCAATGGTAAATAACTGTTTAATCTCTTCAAAGATGTGTAAACTCAATTCTCCTTTATTTATAATGGCTGTACTATGCAAGAGTGTAATAAAATTAGCAAAGGTAATGAATGAATCAACACCAAAGAGAGTGAAAAGGAAATTATAATCAACAAACTCTGGCTCTCCATATGCATAAGTCAAGTACATCACCTCTTCCTTTCCCAAAGGGAAATCCAATACTCCCCAACCTTGAGAAACATTATCAACATCATAAATGTCAAGTTTTATGACCAAAATACTCCTACATACCTCACTCCATGCTTTTCTTAACTGCTGTTCCAAAATGGGACTGAAAGTGCATGTCAATGGCTGAAGCTCTACTTTTCCCATGTTTCCAACTCCAAAACAACTTGCCCCCAAATGTATCAAAACTGAAAATGCAACTTTATCTCCATTATGTGCCATCAAATCCAAGTGTAACAGCTGCTCCAACTTCCTCAAAAACTGACAATGCTCCCTCTTCATGTCTTGCAAGTGAGCATACCTGTAAACTACTAACTTATGCTCATACTCAGCTCTAAGAACAGCCTTTAACATTATGAAAGACACCTTATTATATCTCCCAAAATGGACTAACACAGGCCTCATACAATTCTCACCCAAAACTGAAAACACGTGTGGTGTAGCAATTCCTCTTGTCACCAAAAACTCAGCGAATGTAAGTAAATCAGACCTGATGTGATGTGCAATCGTTGGTGCCTTACCGATCAGTCTACGTGAAACCCATATTGTCTCCAATTCTGTCTCACAAGGTGTTAAAGATGCAACTCTTTTTTTTGCCAAATGAGACCTCAATTTCTCCATCGTTCCTTCCTTCATAGCCTTCCCAAATGCCGCTTCTGAAATCAGCAGACAATCAGTCCTATTGGTACCAAAATTCTCCCTCACAACAGTCCCAAAATCAATCTTGAAAATCAGCGAAGTGTTTGTCCAAAACAACATTGTTTGGTCATCAAATTTCCTCCACAAAGCTGCGCAAAACTCCTTGTATACTGCCTCCTCAGTTGTCTTCACATGTGCAGCCCAAATTGCACCAAGTAATGTAACAAATTCCAACACAACCATCCAATAACTCCTATACAACAACGTCTCATCATAGGCATGTAGTGCGCCAAGTTGAGTGGTACAAGGTTCCAATTGACCCAACGTCCCTGCTAAGACTGTTCTTGCAAATGCATCCTCTGAAATAAGCAAATATTGTATCTTTTGTGTATCATAAACAGTCTTCATATGTGGCACAAACCTTCTAACAACAATGTGACATCTTTCCTCATCATTTCCTATGGCTGTGAAATGTAAAACTCTGACAAAATCAGTGATGGTGATGAACAAATCTGAAGACTGATCTATATACATGGCTGCCACTAACACATAATTGAATTTTACACCTGGATTCCATGCATTTAAGGGCTGATGCCTTCCTTCTGACAAAGTGTGCTCATTGTGAATCCCATGAACAGCAATGTGTAAAAGTTGTTCAATGTCCTTAACGTCAACCGAACTTAGTTTACTACTTCTATCAAAGACTGTACTATGCAAAAAATGAATAGAACCATCAAACATTGAGGAGAAATGAGTGAGAAAGAGTTTAAATTTTGAGTCAACAATCTCTGTCTCCTCATTCATGTAATCAGTTTTATACACAAGCATCATATCATCACCAACTGTGAGTGCTTCCTTTGTTAATACAGTCCCATCAAGTGCTCCAACTATCCAAAAACATGCAGCCCATATGATTCTTAACAGCATGGAAGAATGTGGTGCAAGAGTCCCATCCTTCTCATACATCATTAGTCTTATCAAACACATTGTTGCCACTAATTCATGAGTGCCAAAATATCTCAATCTGCTGCTATAAAAATCAGGATGAAGCTCATACCTTATGGGAGTAATATCATGGCTGATCCATGATCTCAATGGATGTAGAGATGACTCCAACTGGCGGCCGTTCTCATCCAAACACCCCAAAACTGAAGATGTACTCTCAACTCTGTCCAATACTGAATCTAAGCTAGGTTGGTTGGAAAAATAGTTGCCACCATTTATTATGAATAAACTTGGCATATTTGGGTGTGTATTGCTCTCTTCTAGGATCTCCAAATCTGAACGCTTTTCTTCAAAGGCTGAAACTGCGAAAGAGAAGCCTCCAATGGCCTCTCTGCCTTCATCATACCTTGGTACCAAAACACCTGGATCCCAAGGAACTAGGAGCTGATCTGAAAAGGTATGTTCATTGTGATCCTCATGAGGGATTGATTTCTCCCACACATCACTCTCCAAATCCAAGGAGTTGGAACTAGTGTGAACACTTCTATCCAAGGATTTAGTTTGGGAATCTAGACCATATCCATTATCATCACAAACTGATTTGGGAACTTTAATACATTCATCTGCATCATGTTCTTTCACAACAATCTCATGTGGTGATTCAATCTCTTGGTTAACCATTTCTGATTTGAATTCTTCTTCGTCCAGGGTAGGTACAACTTCAGAATTTTCCACTGAATTCTTCTTTAGATCCACAAGCTCTTCTTTACTAGCTTCCTCATGTGAAATTTCTGCCATGGACTGCTCTTCTCCCCTAATATCCTCATTGTCCAAGAAAGGTTTCAGCTTCCTCTCACACTGTTTAACAACACTATTAACCAATTCATGTGCAGCAGTGGAAGCAACCAAGTCTTGCCTCCAAACGTCCAATAACATTGATAAGAGTGGTTGGTAAATATAATCACTTTCATCTATAATCAAAATCATAATGTCTCTCATAGCTGCAATAACATTATTAGCATGTTCTTTTCTAGCTGAAGCAATGAAATGATGAAACATTTCGTAAACCAACTCATCCATGTCCAAATCTAACAAGATGTTGCCCATTCTAGTTTTTGCAAATAATTCAAGTATGGAAACTCTCCTAGAGAAATGAGAACAAGTAACATCCTCCAAACTTTCAAAACTATCAACAAACAACTGAAATATTGTTCTCAATGTGTCATCATTGTAAGGAGCTTTAGGAGCTGAAATTCTCAAAATTTCACTCAAGCAAGAAGTGACCATGAGTCTTACCTCCTTATCCGTGTGTTTCAACCATCTAGGCTTGCCCAAAGACTTCACCACCGGAGTCATAGCTGCTTGTAATATCCGAGAAGGTGATGAATCCATCATATACAAACAATCTTCTACCTCCCCTAGGACACAGTAGAGAACATCTTTTGGCTGAGATATGAATCCAAGTTTTCTTCCTGCATTAGTAAGCCTTTCGACCAACTCGTTTTCGCCCAATAGTGCCATGATCCACAATTAAAAATTTAATGTTCAAGAACCCTAGGTTTCATTTCAGCAAAATTCCACCACAAACCCTTCAAAAGTGCCCAGAAAATTTTTGAATGCTGATCTACTCAGGGATGCTGAATCCTCCTCATGAAACCCTAATTCAGATCTGATCACAGGCTGGCAGGAAACCAGCTCTGATACCACTGTAACAACCCACCCTATTCTGGATTGTTTCCTATCTATTTTGACTAGTAAAAAAAACACAAATTTTTGCTCTTTTTATTCAAATATATGCTCTTTTTTTTGGGTATTTTTATGGGATTTAAACATACAGTATATTGCTGAAAGAAAGCTTCACAAACTGGAACAACTTAATTGCAAGGGAAATTACAATGATGATCAACACTGAAAATACCCGATTTTCCTCAAGTCTGAAAACAAATCGCAGCAATCCACGTTCTGGAAATAGTTTGTGAATAGTGCCATGAATAGTAATTTGCTACAGTGCCGCGTGAATAGTAACTGCTACAGTGCCGCTTGAATAGTAAACTGCTACAGTACCGCTTGAATAGTAAACTGCTACAGTACCCCGTGAATAGTAAACTGCTACAGTACCGCGTGAATAGTGAACTGCTACAGCCTCCAAATAAGTACCACCTACAGGTCTAAATCGTTGCTATCTCCCAACACACACAAGATATCAATGACGAACCAGAAATTCTCTTTGATCTCCAATTTGCCCTCTGAATGAAGACAATCAAAATCCAATAGAGCTGATCTTTCACAGCCGTAGTGGATGTCCTTGCCGAGAGTTTCCGTTCTCAACAAGCTCGAATCTGCAAGCAAATTCTCCAGAATGCATCAAGCAATATATTCAATCTTCAAGGATGCTGGAATGAGAGCCCGACCACTTTATTTATTATTGACTCGGGCCTGGCTGTATCATAACATAACCAATGTGGGATAAAAAACCCCCTTTTTAATAAATCCTTATGTCTCCCTAAGTCACTTTATCAAATAATTAATAATTCACTTAAGTGACTTATGTGCACACATAATATAAAGTCTATTTAATTAAATACGACTTTATAATTAAATAATTACGAGTATTAAAATAATTGCACCAAAAGACCCAAGCCAACATCCGATAGCATTTTTGGATACCCTTTTGGTCGAATCGTCCAAATATAGAAACTGCTTCGAAAAAAGCACGGCCCTAAAAAATAGGAAACTGCTCCAACTGATTTCCAAGATCCTTAAACTGCTCCCATAGCCTACAGGATCGCGTGAATAGGCTATGCACTATGCCAATGCTGACGAGCTCAGAAAGGGGACATGACACCTTGAGTATAAAGGAGTTAGCTGAATTTACTTTGGCAATCTCGAACGGCCCTTCCCAAAACGCGTCCAGTTTATCATGATTACCTGGCTTAACCTTCCATGAATCCCATTTCCAGACCAAGTCTCCCATTTTAAATGTCCGGACGGAGGACTTCTTCTTGAAACAGTTTTGGGTGATCTGGACATGCTTTGCGAAGTTCTGATATGCCTTATCCTGGTCTTCCTCTAATTGCAATAATTGGGCTAGCCTAACTTCCATAGGACCAGATTCTGCTTCTTCATCACTTAACATCTTCAACGCAGGAATTTCTATATGGGTTGGCAGGACAGCCTCTTTACCATACACCAAAGCATATGGTGAGGTTTTGATCTACTTCTTAATAGATATTCGATCAGCCCATAAAGCTTGGTCTAAGAGAAGGTGCCAAGTCCTTTTGTTCTTGTCTATGAGCTTTCTCAGCAACCTCAACAAGGTCTTATTTGTCGATTCTGCTAATCCATTACCCTGGGGATAGTAGTTGGAGGTGACCTTGCGGTATATCCCATATTTGCAAGTCAACTCATTAATTTTAGTGCCTGTGAACCCGGGACCGTTATCCGTGACTATTGCTTCGGGGATGCCAAACCGGGTGATCAAGCTTTCAAGGAAAGTAATCACCGTTTCCCCGATCGGCGTGCTTTGTGGGCACTGCTTCAGCCCATCTGGTGAAGTAATCAGTTGTGGTCAAGATGAATTTATGCCCTGCGGAAGAGTTCGGAGAGATGACCCCTACGAAGTCCAATCCCCACTGTTGAAATGGTGCTTCCACTTGTATCAGCTGGAGGGGCATGGGATCGTTTTTGCTTTGCTCAGCGAACTTCTGACATTGTTTGCATTTTCGGCAAACCGCAAAGGCATCGGCGAAGAGTGTGGGCCAGTAATAGCCTACCTCGATTATATTTAAAGTAGTTGTTCTCCCTACGAAGTGGCCTCCTGATAACCCTGAGTGGAATTCACCAAGGACCCTTTTCTTATCGTCCTCCCTTATACATCTTAGAAGGACACCATCAATGTTTCGGTAGAACAGGCCTTTGGGGCGTAAAACATAGCGAAGGGTCTGCAGCCTGAAGTGTCTTCGCTGTGAAGCATTCAAATGTGAAGGACACCTCCCAGTGTTGAAATATTCAACTATTTCACTGACCCAGTCTCTTTCATCCATTTCTTGGTTTACGAAGCTTTCTCCTGTTATCAAATCATCCCACTGGCAGGCTGTTACTTCGGATGCTACAGTCTTCGCAAGCTCTTGGCACAACACGCGACTGGGAACCAACTTTGTGGGTCGGATTTCAATATCAAATTCCTGTATTTTGTTGACCCAACCAGCCCTTTTGCTGCCCAACTCTCCTTGGATAATGAAATTTCGTACATCTGGGTGGATAACAAACACTGTAACCCGACTTTGGGAGACAAAATGTTTGAATTTTCTCAAGGATTTCATGACGGCGTGCACTTGTCGTTCTATGAAGTTGTATTTCTCCTCGTGGGGGTGTATCACTTGACTTAAAAACGCAATAGGGCGCTCTTCGCCATCTTCTCCCTTTTGTGTCAAGACTGCGGCGTAACTTTCAGGTTCCCCTACAGCATACAGGATGAAATCCTTACTATAGTCAGGGTTAGTCAGAACGGGTGCCTGGGCGATTCGGGCCTTGATTTCTTCAAATGCCGCTCTTCTGTTGTCAGTCTAGATGAATTCAGCATCCTTTTTCAAAAGTACGGACATCGGCTTGATGATTTGAGCGAAGTCCGGGACAAACTTCCTCACAAAGTTTATTTGGCCGAAGAAGGACTGCAGCCTTTCTTATTCATCGAGAGTGGGAGTCTTATGAGAGCCTCAACCTTGTCGAGATCTATTGCGAGACCTTTCTCTGATATAAGATATCCCAGTAATTTCCCTTCGTTTACTGCAAAGATGGACTTCTTCGGATTGATTGAAATGCCAAATTCTCGGCATTTTTCGAATATCTGCTGCAAGTGCGAAGGATGATCCTCTCTTTTCCGAGAAAAGACAGTCATGTCATCTAAATAGATGACGATAACCTTATTCAGCAATTCACCAAATGCTAGGTCCATAGCCCTCTGAAAAGTAGCTCCTGCATTTGAAAGGCCAAACGGCATCCACTGGTAAGCGAACGTCCCCCACTTAGTAGTAAATGCCATTTTGTGTTGGTCTTCATTTCTAACCCAAATCTGGTTAAATCCTGAAAAACCATCCAGTAGGGAGAAACACTGGGCTCCAGCTACTGAGTGCAAGATTTGATCAATCTGCGGGAGAGGGTAGTGGTCTTTCAGCGAAGCCTGATTTAGATTGCGAAAGTCTACACATAGCCTAATGTCTCCATTTTTCTTCCTGACGGGAACTAAGTTCGCTACGCAAGAAGAGTGCTTTATGGGATAAATGATCTTGGCTTCAAGCATTTTCAGAAGTTCGGCTTTCATCAGGGTTTCAATCTTCGGGTTGACCGGTCTTTGCCTCTGTCTAAAAGGTTTGACCCTTTCTTGCAGCTCGATTGTATGTTGAACCAATCCTCGGTCATAACCCTTTAGGTCTTGGTAAGACCATGCCACTATATCTGGATACCTCCTGCACAAAGATCGGATTTGTTCTAACTCGGTTGTAGTACAGTCTATTCCAACTTTTATCACCTTCCCGAATTCAAGCTCTATATATTGATATTGCCTAGCATCAACTTTGATTATGTGGGAGACTGCTCTGTAATTCTGATCGAACAGGCTCTCCAGAGTGATCAATCCTCTTGGAACATGGTTATTTTTTAACTGGACCAGTCCTTCACACTCCTCGTCTTTTGGGTTTCTTCCCTCGACAGTGGCTACTTCTTGGACCAGGAAGTTAACAATCTGTTCATCATTGTCGAAAACTTGCCAATGCATGTCCCTATCCAGCATAGAGGGCCTATAAATCATCCTTACGGCCTTCGGCTTGTGCACCATGTCGTCGGCTGGAGAATATCTAGCCGCGATGGAGGCCAAGACATCAACGTGCCTATTTTTCTCTCGTGGGATGGACTGCAAATTGAGTGATTCGAACTGTACAAGCAGGTCCCATACTTTGTTGCGGTAGGCTTTAAGATAGTGCTTCTTGGAGATGCACTTGTTGGTGACCTGATTGCATACAAATTCTGAATCTCCGAAAATCTTGAGATGTTTTATGCCTAACTTTCCTGCCTTTTTCAATCCTAGGCATAGAGCTTCATACTCTGCTGCATTGTTGGTGCAGCTCCAAACCAGCCTGTAGCAATATTCCTTCTACTCTCTAGACGGTGATACTAAAAGTATCCCTGCCCCGGATCCCTTTTTGCATCGGGCTTCGTCAAAGAATAATTGCCATAATTCTTCTTGGGCAGGTATCTTATCTTTTGGTTTTGTGTGTTTCTCTGGCTCTGTGATGGTCTTACATCCTATTTCTGTCTCTATCATGGCATTGAAATCTGTCAATGAAAATTCATCTTCAGATTTTAGCTGTGCAAAGGATTCCTCTACGAAGTCCACTTGTTCTACTCCTGCTATCGCATGGACGGGATCATTGCATTCTTCTTCGGTCATCTTCTATATGAGAAACGTAGAAGGTTTCTCGTTGTAAATTTTGACTTTCCTTCCCTTGAACGGAATCTCTAAATGCGAATAGTCCATGGATAGGTATCCCCCCAACTTTGTTGTGAATTCCCTTGAAAGGCACATGCTAAAATAGGGCTCCAAATCTACGACTACCACCTCCTGTATTACCACAATTTGGGGTACCTTGTACAGCCGAATAGGTATATCCTTGATTACACCGACCGTTTTCACGGGAGTACCGTCCAGTTGGAGCACCCTGTGGCTACTTCGCGTGTACTCCATTCCTATTTCTTTGCAGACCGCCTTATGCATGACTGTCGTTGCTGCCCCTGAATCAATCATAAAATTGTGGACGATATGTCCTTCCATTTGTAAGGACAGGTAGAATGGAGGAGGCCTGTTCTTTCCCGTTATGGACGTGGACATGGTTTGCATTATGGCGAGCGGCGCTGACTTCGCAGCTTTTGCGGACTTCAAGGACTCCTGCAACAGGTCCACTTGTCCTGGCAGCCGCAAAGCGTCATATAAGCTAATCTTGGCGAGGGTCCTTTTTAATTCATCCACGATGTTATACCCTATGAGGGAATGTGCTTCGGGCTCCCTTTTGGCTTTGTACTTTGTGCGATATTACTCCGTGGCTTCGACTCTTTGTCGCTTAGTCAATGAAGGGAACTTAAGGTTTTCCCTAGCCTGTTCTTTGGTTTCGGCCTGAGGTTGGGGCTGCGAAGGATTGAATTCTGCAATCTCCTCCTGTGGGTGCCTCTGAATTGTTGTAAATTGATGGAAGAGGGAGGAGGGATCGGCAAACTCATTAAAACCTCTCATCAGTTGTCCAGATAACTGGTCCCAACTCGTTATAGTGTCAGGCGGTAGCGATCTATACCAATAGAGGAGTTTTCCTCGGAGAGACAAAACCAGGAGTTTCACCATGACTCTTTCTTCCGTAATGTCATGAATCGCTGCTAGAGAAACTATATCTTGAATGTGTTCCAAAGCTGTCTTCCCCGTGCCGTCAAAGGTAGGGATCTTCTTCATTGCAGCAAGCGGAACCTGCCCTTGTCCCGCTAGGTCCGGAGGAGTTCCATGCTGGGAACAATTTGGGTGGTTGTTGCTGTGGCGGCAGCTGCTGCTGCTGCTGCTGTTGTTGTTGTTGTGCCATGCTGGTGCCTGGGTTCGGAAAAACAGGAGCTCCCGAAGTTCCTTGTTGATGGCCGACCGAAACGGAGACACTAGGACGATCAGGGGAGTTAGGAGGATTGGTAGGAAGACTAACTGCTGTGTTGTTCGAAGTTAGGCCTTCTTCGTCAAAAGCAGCCTCTTGCGAAGATGCTCCACATAACAGCAATTCGGGTGTTACTAACCTAGGGCGTTCCCCGAAGGCGTCAATATCAAGTTCAAAAAACTCAGTTTCTTCCCCACTATTCCTAACTCTATATCTTGTTTGCATGAAGGCACAGATTTTTTTAGTATCGGTCTCAACGATTTTGAGATTTCCAGGTTGAACAGAATCGCCAGATGCTAGAGTCTTTTCGGTAATGAGATGAGCATCTGCTCTCACTACCACTCACAAGGTGAGACTGACCGGGTCCCACCGGGCGTGCCAGAAACTGTTGGTCACAAATTTGCCATAGGAAAGGATTTTGTACGTATACGCGCCCTAGACCTGGACCAACATTGAAAGGCCGGAGGGAAGAGATGCCCTCCGTGCCAATCTCCGGAGAAAGGCCGGCTCCTGAACTAAACTACTTGGTGTTTTTAAGACAAGAGTGCAGGAAAGAAATAAAAGGATAGGGTAAGAAGTGTGAACAATTTTGTGGGAAAGAACCAACAACACGATTATCAACTAATAACTTGGAACAACAACAATAAATACCAAGAATAATGCATAAATGAACATCACGCAAAGTTCCTTATGTATCCTCTGGAAGAGTTCTAGAATTCAACTATTCTCCCACACCTAAATCCAGATTTTAAAATTACAGCGATTGAGAAAATAAATGAACGTAACAAAAACCACTAACCACAGGAGGCATAAAAGGAGTTTAACGCAATATTATCTCCCCTATGTATCCTTCAGGAGAATTCCAGAGTTCTGTCCCCAATTACACACCTAAATTCAGGATTCAGAATAACGGTATACAAACGAAGACATAATAGCAGAAATAATCACAGAAGGCAGCATACAAGAGAGAAATGAGCCGAAAGTCTTTAATATCAATTGCAGGAATCAAGTTACAGCAATTTTCTAGCAAAAGATCCCCCCCTTTTCTCATTACAAGGCATGGGTTTTTATAGAGGACCCGACCCTCTGAGCCATCAATGCACAAAATCCAAAAGTACGCTCTCGAAAATCTGAGAAATCTGCCTTCACTCCTCCCGTGACCGAGCTCTCACATCTATTTCTATATTTAGCAGTTACGGCCGCATTAGCCGAGGAAATATGCATTAATGGGCCGCCTGACTCATCCTGAATCTCCGGGTGCGGTGCTCGAGTGGCTGCTAGGTCCATCGGGTTCTCCTCCTATGACTGATATTTCCTTTTCCATTGCCAAAAATGAGTCCTAGGTCTTTCCGGCAAGTAAAAATGCATTTATGAAATACTCGATTGCCTCGAAAAGATACCCGGCCTTGGTGTGTGTGCCCTGGAGAGCTTCGCCAAATTCCAGTTCGGGGACCTACTTCGCGATGGATGTGAGCCGAAGCGGGACTGACCTCTCTGCATGGGTGCTTCGCGCGAAGGGACTTTCAAAAACAGCTTCGCAAGGATTTAGTGCCGAAGCAGATCTACTTCTTCAAAACATGTCTCCCAATCTCTCATCGCTTCGCCGGGAAAATCGCTTCGCAAATGAATGCTTCGCTGACGAACTAAAAGAATGCTTCGCTGACGAAGCTTTTTCAAAATGGCCATTCCGGGGTTTTTCGGCCAAAGTAGAATTTTGCCTTAGGATATTTCTCCGACTTCTCCAAGGCAATTAGGCTCCTAGTGAGGGGGCTTCGCATGACAATTGGCCGAAGCGGGTGCTTCGCAGCATTTCCAGGCGAAGCAAGATCTTGCTGGAAAAATGGTTCGCCAAGGAAAGGGGCTGAAGCGGGTGCTTCGCTGAGATTTCGGCGAAGCATTTTTCATACTTGTAATTGTCTCCTTCGCTGATCTACTGCTTCGCAAAAATGGGGCCCGAAGCTAGTCTCATAGAAGCTTCGCTTGCGAAGCTCTTTTCATGCCTTGGAAAATTTTGGGCATGTATTTCATTTTCCTTTTTTTTTTTTTTTCTTGCGAAGCTATGGGCGAAGCTTCTATACATATAGTTTATTTAGAAAAAGGGGGCAAAAATGATAGCCAAAATTACTAGAGTGTTGTTTACAACAAAAAGAAAGAAAACAAACCAAGAAATCATCACAGAATTTTGGATTTTACTACCCCTCCAAGCAATGTGACAAAATCGTCAACAATAACTAAGTGATCGTGTTGTTTGTTCATCACCCCCCGTTAATCTGGCTCATAGCCACATTTCCCATCCCTTTCAGTAATTTATCATTCCTTTCCTGTTTCCTTAAATTCCAACCCAAGTTTAGAGTAGCAAGGGAACCAGCCCTCTCTGGAGATTGGCACTGGAGACATTTCTTCCTTTCGGCCTTTCAATGTTGTGCGAGTCTGGAGCGCATGGATGAAACATTCGATACCTAAGGCAGATTCTTGACCAACAGGACATAGATGTGGTCTCCAAATGTCGACAAAAAATCCCTCATAATGTAATCTGAAATCTCCCAAACAAAGAATATTGTATTTTTGTACTTGCTATGCACGATTGAATATGACTTCTTATGCATGTTGTGCCTTGATTTCTTTTCATTCTTTCTTTCTTTTTTCTTTTTTGATATATTGATGTGGGTGGGAAACCTAGATTCAACTCCCTGTTACTGATAAAAAAAGTCACAAACATTGTAACAGTTAAGTCAAAAGCTAAGAGTCTTTACATATAAGCCAGTCATCAATTTCCATTAAGTGTGAAGTGTAACAAGATCCTCATAAAGAACGCCTGGATTGAACACTTATTTGTTTCAAATAGCTATTTTTTTCTTACATTAAAGGAAGCAGTAGCTTCAGTCTTGTGCTGACATGATTGCACCGTGGGATATTTAACAATAAAAAGAGGTTGACAGTTTGAGAAGCAATGTTAGGGTACCTAGGATAGGTACCTAATAATATAATATTGTATTGTATAGTTGGCATGAGCTATAAATAACCCAACTATAGTGTATAGTTGGCATGAGCCATAAATAACCCAATTGTATTATGTAAATAGCATGGGCTAAAAGTAACCAGTCTCTATTTATAGGAAATTATATTATAATAATGAGTGGGATAAGGATAGGGTTATGCCTTTCCCAAAATAGCACTAGAGGATGATTATATAAAGAAGGGACCTGGTAATTGTAAAGCATCAAATCCAATCCAATAATCATTGTTACTGTTGGTTACGAATCTGCCATGAGGAAAGGATTTGGTATAATGCGCCCCAGATTCGCCCACCGGATTGAAAGGCCGGAAGGAAGGAATGCCTTCCGTGCCAATCTCCGGAGAAGGCCGGCTTCCTGTGGGTTTTTAGTGTTTAAGCTAAGAGTGCAGGAAAGAGATAAATTGCGGAAAGAGAATCCAAATGTGATTGGAGTTGGGTGGGGGGAATAAGCAAAGACGACAACGATCAATCACCACTACTAACAACAATCCTATACAAAACACATAATGAAACTACAGCTATCATGCATCCTATGTATCCTCTATCTATGCATTCCAGGAATACTTAATCATCAAATACCGGAGTCCAAAGTTCAAGACAACAGTAAGCAATGAAATAAGAAACATGAGGCAGAAATGACAAGGAGAGGAAGCATACAAAATGATGACAGGAAGCAGAGCCAAGTATGTGTCTTGTATTCAGAAGCAAACGTATAGCTACAATGGTTCCCTAGCAGTATATTCCCCTTCCACCCCTTTACAATGAAATGATGTGGCTATTTATAGCCCAAGTTCCCCCCGATTACAATTACGGGCACAAAGTCCCAGACTAGACAATAGCTGACAAAAGCGGCGAAGAGCTGCCGATGCCGACTCTCGTCGGCGAGGACTGTACTTGCAACAAGGTCTCCCTGAAAGCTGTACAGCTACGTGGCAAGTGCGTCGGGTCAAACCTCTAGTCAACAGGAATGCGGGTAGCTGTGGTAGATGGAACTTTACATCAGCTTAAATGGAGGCAGCTGGCGTAGGTAATGCGGTCCATGCTTGTCCTTTATCCCGTCACATCTCGGCTCGAATCCCGAGGCTGGACACTTGTCGAATCCTGATGAGTGACACATGTCTGCCTTGAAAGGCGCTTTATCCAACTTCGCCCGGGATCGAGCGCCATCGGGTAGCGCAGTGGGAAACAACGCAGCTTGGGGAGGGCCTCCGTGCCTTAGCCAATTTTCGGCTTGCTTGATGAATCTTGCCCAATCGCAGCACCGGTCAAAGGGCGCACCCGACTTCGCCGCGAAGTCGGGTTGCGCACCGGTACTTAAGCTGATTTTGCCGCTGTTCGGATTGCGCACCAAAAGGGGAGCGCACCCCGACTTCGCTGCGAAGTCGGGTTGCGCCCAACGACTTAGCCGAATTTTCCCAAGTGCGCACAGGAAGAAGAGCGCACCCCGACTTCGCTGCGAAGTCGGGTTGCGCTCCCACACTTAGTCAAATTCTGCTCACCTATCGCCTGCTTTCGCACTTCGCATTCCCTAGTGCGCACCGACTTGAGGGCGCACCCCGACTTCGCTACGAAGTCGGGTTGCGCCCTGACACTTAGAATTTTTCAGGGAACACTTGCTCAGTTTTGGGAACTTGACTCGGGGAAGTACAAGGGAAAAAGGGAGGAATGAAACTGCAGGAAAGGGAGAAAGGGAAAAATGGAGAAAGGGAAGAAAGAGGAGGGAAGGAAGAGCAGCACACTTACAAATTTTGAAAACATGGCACCCCGTGCAAAATGTGGCAACATTCCTGGCGGCTCGCGGGGTGTCGAGCTCGCCTCGACGCAAAGAACCAGGCCTTCATCCTTTGGGCGCAGAGGAACTCCCTTCCCCTGCCTTCTGCTGCTCTGACGGCTTCCTTCCGGGCAACTGCTCTTCTTCAGGTTCACTTTCGGCCGTTGCCTCTTCTGTTTCTCCTCCTGAACCTGAAGGTTCTTCACTGTCGTCAGCTTCCCGCTCGCGGATGCGTTCATAGGCAGCCTTGGCTTGGTCTCGCATCGCTGCTTGGAAGGGCCCTAGGTCGCTGACCTCTCTTAGTGCTGCGTGGAATGCAACGAATGCATGCAGGTCGATGGTGTTGTATCTTTTTCCCAACTCCTTAAGGGAGGAGTTGATTTTGCAGTATTTTGACACCATCTGGGTGACCTGAGCTTCCTGGACTGGCTCCGCCCAGCTATCAATTTCTGCTGTGTCTGCCTCGAAAGACAGCCAATTCTGCTTTACCTGCTCAAGGGTCAGAAACTCGCCATCCTTGACGTAGCTCGGGCACCCGTGTTCGGACAGAGTGTGAAAGGGGGCCATGCAAATGCTCATTTCATGTTCTAATGCGTCCAAAGATCTTCCCCGGCGTCTCTTATCTTCTCTGTCTTATCAAAATAAATATGCAAGGTTACCCTTGCATCTGCCCACTCTGAGGCAAGTTGGGACATCGGGGGAAATTGGAGGCCTTTGCGCTCATACTCCTCAAGTTTCATAGCCAGGTCTAGCCATTGCCTCGCCTGGTGTTCGGCCTCCTCTACCACAGGCTTTCCCTGGGCAGATACTTCTTCGATCCTGGACGCGAAATCCAGGACCGATAAAGATTTAACAACGTTGGGCTTGCAACCCTGCAGCAGGCCAGGCCAGCCCGCATCTCCTTAACTCTGTTTTTTGAAAAGGCCGCCGTCTGTGATGTTTTCTCTTCAAGGTGCGACTGAGCCTGTTTCAACGAATCCCGGAGCCGAGAAACCCGCTCCAGCCGCTGCCCTTTTCTCCTCCTCGACAGCCGCTCGGTCGTCTGTTCTGCGCTGCGGCCTCCCGCCGAGAGGCGGCCAGCCGGGCTTTCAGCTCGTCTATCTCTCGCCGTGCAGACCCCAACGCGCGGTGGCCCTAGCGTATCTTCTTCTAGCTGCCTTGCGTTATTTAGCAGCTGAAACAGCGCCTCCTGGGTCTCAAGTCGCTTGACAAGGAGATTATTGGTTCTGCGACGAATGCCGTTGATTTCATATTCCTCGTTTATGTCATCGAAGCTCTTCTCCTTTACTTGGTGCTCATAGTCCTCCTCGGTCATCTCCCGGAGAGGCTTCTTCACTTTTGGGATCAACTTCTCAGTTGTAAGCACTCTCCTATCCAAGTCGTACTTGGTGCGCTTTACCGGGGCAGCTATCTCCTCGGCCCTCCTGCGCTTGACGCCCTGAAGGAAAGAGGCGGAACCTCCTGCGGCTCTTGCTGCCAGAGGCTGGTCATCCGCGTCGATGTCGCCCATGAAGTCGAGGTCTTCCAAGGATCTGGTCCTGTTGCGGCATCTTCCCTGCAAACAACGAAGTAGGAGGGATTCCAGAAGGAGTGGCCGCTTTTAAGGGCGACCGGGTCCTAGGGGAAGCGAGCGGCTGAGTGGATGGCGTTGGCGGGGTTTTGAACAGATGAGGTGAGCGGCGTGGCGATGTATGTGCAGCTTCGACATTGGCCGCGGGCGAGGGTTCCAGGGTTTGGCTCAGGGACTGGAAGGCGTTAGGGTCCTGAGCGAATTGGTCGAAAGAATGGGGGCTGCTGGATGGTTGGACAGTCTGGGAAGAAGAAGATGCAGCTACGGCTTGCCCTGATGAAATGGGGGACGGCGTTATGGCAGGGCCGACTGGGACTTGGGGGAGCGGGGAAGTGGACGTACCTGCGGGCTCCGCCTGAGCCGTTGTTTGAGGGACGCTTGCAGCCCGAGTTTCTGCTTCCGCTTCAGGGCTGTCCAACGAGACAATTTCTGGCGCAGCTGTCTCCGTCTGCGCCGCGGCTGGCTGTTGTACAGGTTCCTTAGGCCGCTTGGCCTTTTCACTCCTCTTCCTCTTCTTTTCTTCTGGCGCTGTGGCTGGTTCGAAGGAAGGAGATGAGGTTGGGGCGGCAGGTAGTGATGTCCCCACGGTAAACTTGTACCTGGGTCTAGCTGGAAGGATGCCTGCCGTGGCCGGTCTGCTAGCTGGTAGCGCAGGCGCTTTTTCTGCTTGGGGGCCACCTCAGGAGTTGACCTCTCTGACCCTTGCGCCCTTTCGGGTACCGTTCGGAGCTAGAGTCGCATCGGGCCCACTTGATCGCTTGTCGGAGTTGCGCCGGAAGTCGCGGGAGTAGGCAATTGCTGGGAGGGGGACCTCCTTGTATACCTTTTCCTTGCGCCTCGGGGAACGCAATTTCGAAATTCGAAAGGCCGCCACGTGTCAGCGTATTGATCATATAGCACCGAAAACTCATCATCAACGGCCAGCGTTTTCCGGTTGGATTTGTCGTGTTGCGTGCGGCATCTCATCTTCCAGAATTCGACGACTTTGTCCTTTTGCCAGTTGAGGGGCGCCACCTTGGCGAGGAATTTTTTGAAGCCCGCAGAATCCAACCGATGATCCGGGTTCCGCTCTGGGTCATATGCCACCTCTTCGCAGTAAAAATCATGCCATGGAGGCCATGATTGCATCTGCTCGATGTGCCATTCCAGGTCTCGCGCTCGTTCTGTTGCACCTTTCCTGCATAATCTCTGCTCGGGGCAGATGTGCGTGAATTTACCCCTGACCCCAATTGGGTCGTACTTCCAGCCACTGCGGCAGCATTATTAGACCCATGTCGATGAGTTCCCGTTCGAGGTAGACGTGTTGTCCGATCTCGTACACTTGGGTATTCGCCTAGGTGATGGGATACCGAAAGATATGGCCTCTGGCCGAACTCTTCTTCGACATAGTCCATCTGTCGCGCAATCTCCATCCCGAACTGGTGGTCAGTGCAGTAGGGCAGCAGGAACGACTTCCCCTTGAATCCGTAGATTCTGACCACGATGCCCTGCGTCAGCCGGAAGGTATCCCCGTACTCGTGCTTCCTCAGATATCTTGTCATGACCTCCGGCGGGCGGGATGCCTTACGATTGAACAGCCCCATGACCATGCACAGAAATTTAAAATTAAACTCATAGAATGACCCTTTTCTGTACAGGATCTCGGTCCACTCGTACACGGGCAGCGGCTCACCTTTTTCATTTACCCTCTTCAAGTCAGGAACTTTCATCCGGTAGTGCATGTGGTATAGGCACAACCATGTGAGGAAGGAGCAAAACCGGAAATCCGTCGATCGCTTCGTCGCAGTCTGACCAGGCTTGAATGAATGGCGTACGCCAGCCAATCTGCCCAGTCGAAGAAAATGGGGCGCTTCCCACTCTTTTGCGCTGTGGAGTCGTAAAACTCCCCATGCAGGATACATTCTGCCAGCGCCAGCTGGTACGGGCGTACCACTTTGTCAGAATCACAGCCGAGTACCCAGGCCAGGATGATGTATATGTATTTGTTCTCGAACCTGTCCAGGGGTATGGGGCCTGCCGGCCACTGTCCGGCTGCCAACGGAGTCTTCAACTCTGAGTTGAGGAATTCTCTCATCCGCTTGGTCTGCGTGAATCTGCCCGTCTGCTCATCCAGATTAATCCTTCTGACAATCGCGCCGGGTTCGTATTGAAGCCCTGGGGCGAACGCTGGCTGGACGCTCTCCCTGAAGAGTGTGAACAACACTCTTCCCTTGTTGTCGCAGACTTGCCGGCAGCTGGCTTGTAATATTCTACAATTGCTTCAATCAGCTCCGGGCACTGGTGAGTAGGAGGGCACAAGAACCAGTATAGGTTCGATTTATACGCAGCCCCGACATGGTGTGAGGGCGAAACCTTGTCTGCCCACTTTGCAATATTCGGCCGCAGCTTGGTGAGGCTGATGGAGAAAGAGCCGTCTTTGTACCCGGCCAGGTGATTGACAGGCGGCGGCGGAATTTGCCCTCGACTTCTCTTCGTCCGGGTTCTCCTTTTTTGCTCCTGCGGCACTTCGCTCTCATGAGCGCTGGATTCCGTCTCGCTCCCGCCTTCGTGCCTCTCGTCACCGGATTGCGCCGGTACTGGCGCTTTCCCTTGTCCATTTTCTCTGTTAGAATTGGCAATGACAGAGAATTACGGCTTCTGATTTCTCAGTTCTGCGCTTTGCAGTCTCGGAGTCAGCTTGACACTCTGAATTTTCTGAGTATGCCAGGGCCCTTTTTCTAGGCAAGGATTTCAGCATTAATGGCGCGAGGGAGGGAGTTAAGGTGGTTAACTCGAAGTTGGTGGAAGCGTTATAATATTTTGGCGGCCGTGCATGGGTTTAATCTTGAAAAGCGCACCCAAGTTGCAGTTGGTCCAAATGCGCCTTGCTTTCTTAATGACGTCGTTCTTGAAAGTCGCGCAATCATTAAACAACATTTGGACTTCGTGCCTTTGATGACGTCATCGCCGCCGTCTGGGCACACCTTTCAAGGAAGAATTTCTGGCCCATGATTTTAAACTAGGACGCGACCCAACTTCGCACTGTGCCGTACTGCGCTCTGGGCCCACACTTAGAATTTTTCATGTTTTCCGTGATGGGTTATTCAGGCTGCGCCCAAAATCGAGGGCGCACTCGGACTTCGCCCAAAAAATGAGCGCACTCCGACTTCGCCCATGTTTGACTGCGCAATCAGACTTCGCTCCAAAAAGTTGCGCAGTCTGGATTGACACAACCATTTTTCTGCTTCCTGCTTCCCGACTGCGCTCCCAAGACGATGCGCAGCCCGACTTCGCTGCGAAGTAGGGTTGCGCACCCAGAATTAGCCGATTTTTTTGCCCCTTTGGTCAGCCGCTTTCTTTCGAACTTCGCACAATCCAAGGAGCGATACCCGACTTCGCTGCTAAGTCGGGGTTTGCTTTAAGTTCTACTTGGGCTCTTGAAAACTAAAAAACTGAATGCTGAATATGTACATTCTGAAAACTAAAAATACAGAAAGGAAAACTGTACAAGGAAGGACCCATTGGGTGCCTTCAGTGGTGATAAACTTTGAGGTGGAACCCATTGACGGGAATGGGGAGAAGCTGTCCCTCCATATCCCGGAGCACGAATGCGTTGAACTGATTCACCCGGGCAATCTGATAAGGACCCTCCCAGAGGGCGTCAAATTTGCCGTGATTGCCCGGCTTTGCCTTCAGTGAGTCCCACTTCAGCACCAGGTCCCCGATTTTGAAAACTCGGGCGGTGGTGCCTTTTGCAAACCAGCCTTGGGTCGCTTCAGCATGCTTGGTGAAGGCCTGGTATGCTTTCTCTCTGTCTTCCTCTAATTGCAGCAGCTGGCACAGTCTGGCGTCCACTGGATCCCCGCTGCCTCTCTCTTCATCCAACATCCAGAGGGCGGGAATTTCTATGTGGGTTGGCAGGACTGCCTCCTTGCCATACACGAGCGCATAGGGGGATGTCTTGATAGACTTCTTGAATGATATTCTATCCGCCCACAGCGCCCGATTCAGGAGTAGGTGCCAAGTCCTCTTGTTCTTCTCTACTGTCTTTCTGATGATTTTCAGTAGATTCTTGTTAGTGGACTCGGCCAAGCCGTTCGCTGCGGGTAGTAGTTAGAAGACATCTTGTGATAGATGTCGTACTTGCTGGTGTACTCCGTGAGTACAGCGCCTGCGAACCCCGGACCATTGTCCGTCACTATTGACTCAGGGACCCCGAAACGGGTAATGAGGCTCTCGAGGAACCCGATGACCGTCTCCTGGTCCGCATTCTTGGTGGGGATCGCCTCTGCCCACCGCGTAAAGTAGTCGGTGGCGGTAAGAATGAACTTGTGCCCCGCTGCAGAGTTCGGCGTAATGACACCGATGAAGTCCAGACCCCATTGCTGAAACGGAGTCTCGGCTTGGATTGGTTGGAGGGGCAGGGGTGCTTTTCTGTTTCTGCCAGCAAATCTCTGGCATTTATCACATTTTACATAGACCGCATGTGCGTCTGTGAAGAGAGTGGGCCAATAGTACCCAACTCTGATGATTTTCAAGGTCGTAGGCCTTGCAGAATGGTGTCCTCCAGGCATCCCGGAGTGAAATTCTCCGAGGACCCTGGGTTGGTCGGTTTTCTTGACGCACCGCAACAGGATGCCGTCAATGTTCTTGAAGTAAAGCCCCTCGGGGCGAAGAGTGTATTTCAAGGCATTTAGCCGAAACCTCCTTCTTTGTGAGGCATTTAGGTGGTCTGGACATCTCCCGATGCAGAAATACCTCACCAGGTCATCTGTCCAGTCACTCTCCTCTGGTAAGGAGTTGGCTAGGTTGGTAGTTGTCGTCGGATCTTCCCACTTACAGGCAGATATCTCGGCTGCAGCGCTTCGGGCCAGCTCCTGGCACAAGGCTCGGCCTCTGATCAGCTTTGTTGGCCGCACCTCGATGTCGAACTCCTGGATCTTGGCAATCCATCCCGCTCTCTTGTGACCCGGCTCCCCTTGTATGATGAAGTTTCGGACGTCCGGGTGTATCACGAAGACAGTTGTCCGGCTCTGGGAGACGAAGTGCTCTGAACTTTCGGAGAGACTTCATGACCGCGTGAACTTGCCGCTCAATAAAATTGTACTTCTCTTCGTGCGGCCGAATCACCTGGCTTAAGAACGCTATGGGGCGCTCTTCGCCATCGTCTCCCTTCTGTGTCAGGACTGCGGCGTAACTCTCGGGTTCTCCCACCGCGTACAGGATGAAGTCCTTGGAGTAATCCGGGTTTATCAACACCGGAGCTTGTGCAATTCTGGCCTTGATCTCCTCGAAGGCCTGCCTCCTCTCGTCAGTCCATAAGAATTCAGCATTCTTTTTCAGCAGCTCGGCCATGGGTTTGATCACTTGTGCGAAGTCCGGTATGAACTTCCTTACGAAGTTGATCTGGCCGAAGAAGGACTGTAGCCCCTTCTTGTCGACTGGGGCGGGCAAGCGGAGGAGGGCTTCGGCTCTGTCAGGATCCACCGCAAGGCCTTTCTCGGAGATGACATGTCCCAACAACTTACCTTCTCTTACCGCGAAGACCGATTTCTTCGGGTTTATGGAAATGTCGAATTCACGACATCTCTCAAATATCTGCCGCATGTGGGAAGCATGGTCCTCTCTTCTGTGAGAGAATACAGTCATGTCATCCAAGTAGATGACAATGATCTTGTTAAGCAGCTCTCGGAAGGCCAGGTCCATGGCTCTCTGGAATGTGGCGCCAGCATTGGATAAGCCGAAGGGCATGCGCTGATAGGCGAACGTTCCCCATTTGGTGGTGAACGCTGTCTTATGCTGGTCCTCATCTTTGACCCAGATCTGGTTGTACCCAAAAAAGCCATCTAGGAGGGAGAATCTCTGCGCTCCAGCAACTATATGGAGGATCTGATCGATCTGGGGAAGCGGATAATGGTCTTTCAGTGAGGCTTGGTTAAGATTTCTGAAATCTACACAGAGACGAATGTCTCCGTTCTTCTTCCTCACGGGGACCAAGTTCGCAACCCAGGATGAATGCTTGATGGGGTAGATGATCTTGGCTTCCAACATCTTCAGGAGCTCGGCTTTCATCATGGCTTCGATCTTCGGATTTACAGCCCTTTGCTTCTGCCGGAATGGTTTTGCACCATCTTCTAGCTCAATAGTATGTTGGATTATCTGTCTGTCATACCCCTTCAAGTCCTGGTAGCACCAAGCTACTATGTCTGGGAACTCTCGGCATAATGATCTGATCTGCTCGAGTTCCTCTTTGGTGCAGTCCGTTCCGACCTTAATTGTCTTTCCAGGTTCAAGCTCCAGGTCGACGTACTGCTTGGGGTCTACTTTGATCCTGTGTGATATTGCTCTGTCATTCTGATCAAAGAGACTTTCTAGTGTAATCAGTCCTTTTGGGACATGATTATTTTTTAATTGTATCAACCCCTCATATTGCTCGTCATCAGGGTCTCTACCTTCGATTGAACATGCTTCGGTAACCAAAAATGTGACGATCTCCTCGTCACACAAACACCGCCGCTAGGTGTCTTTATCAGCACGTAAGGCTCGTAGATGGTACGAACCGGCTTCGGCTTCTGGACAGTTGTCATCACCGAACGTACTGGCTCCAACAGACGCCGTAATGTCGCGTGCTTGTTTTTCTCACGTGATATGGCTTGACATTCAATGAGTCGAATGACTCCATCAGTCCCGCACTCCGATTACGGTACGCCTTGAGATAGTGCTTCTTGGAGGCGCACTTGTTCGTAATCCGTTGCACACCAGCTCCGAGTCGCCAAAGATCTGCAGATGCTTTATCCCCAGCCTCTCCGCTTTTCTCAAACCCAAGCACAGGGCTTCGTACTCCGCCGCGTTGTTGGTACAGCTCCAGGCCAGCCTGTAGGTGTAGTCCTTCTGGATCCCGGTCGGGGAAACCAAGAGTACACCCGCACCGGCGCCATTTTTGCATCGGGCGCCATCAAAGAAAAGCTGCCATAGCTTTTCTGGTGCAGGTCCTACTTCTTTCTTGGCTGACTTGTCAAGCCTCTCGAGCTGAATGACGGTGTAGCAGCCTTGCTCAGTCTCGATCATGGCATTGAAATCTAGCAAGGAGAACTCATCCTCCAGTTGCAACAGCTCACGAGCTTGCTCCGTCATGTCTACCACCACCAGTTCTTCCTCCGTCAGCTGAACCATGCAGTCCTGCAACTCTTCTCCGGGTATCTTCTCCACTAGAAATGTGGAAGGCTTCTCGTTGTAGATCTTTAGTCTCCTTCCTTTGAAGGGCACTTCCATATGCGAGTAATCCAGAGATAGATACCCTCCCAGCTTCGCAGTGAACTCCCTGGAGAGACACATGCCGAAGTAGGGTTCCAAGTCGACAACCACGACTTCTTGAATGACCACTATGTCGAGAGCTTTGTGCAGCCGGATCGGGATGTCTTTGATGACACCGACTGTCTTGACAGGGGTGCCGTCTAGTTGCAGCACACCTTGGCTGCTCCTTGTATACTCCATCCCGATTTCGTCGCAGACGGCTCTCGGCATTACAGTCGTGGAGGCACCAGAATCCACCATACAGTTGTGTACTATGTACCCTTGCATCCGTAATGATAGATAGAAGGGAGGTGGTCTGTTCTTCCCAGTGGCAGAGACTGTCAGGGGTTGAACCAGAACAGCAAGTTGTATCTGCTTGCCATACTTCATGCTCTTCAAAGATTCCTGCAGCAGATCAACTTGCCCCGGGAGCAGTAAGAGCATCATACATGCTTATCCTTGCGGGGGTCCTCTTCAGCTCATCCACTATGTCGTAGCCTGAAGTGCTAGCTCCTTCCGCTTCTTTCGCAGGCTCATACTTGGTGCGGTATTGCCGCGTGGCTTCAACTCTCTCGTCTCTTTGTCGAGACGGATATCTCAGCCTTCTCCCGAGCTTGTTCTTTTGTTTCAGCCGGAGACTGAGCTACGGGAGCTTTGGTCGGAGAAGGAGCTGTTTTGTCGTGGGAGGCTTGGTCGCGGGAGCTTTTTCCTTGGCTGTGTAAGGCCACAACCTCTTGTCAGGTGGCAGCCCAGCAAGTTGCGCCTTGTCTCTTCTGGCGTATACCTTCAAGGGCTTTGCAGCAGCTTCAGCAGACTTTCTGTCTTCCTTGGCAGGGGGCAACACCAGATCTTCCTCTGGGACGGCGAAGTTGCCTTCATCGTCCAGGATCATGTAAAGTTCTTCATCCTCTATGGCGCTGCCCGCCAGAGTCTGGAGGTAATGCTGGTGCAATGTGCAATCTTCTTCTGAATGCGGGTCGTTGCACGTGGTGCACCAGTTAACCTGGTCAGAAGTGCCAGGTTGGTCCTCGATGGCAGCATTTCTTGCAGGAGGGCGCCTCTGATCTCGCCGTTCTGCGGCTTGATCTTTTGTCAGTGTCGGAGGAGGATATGGCCTCCTTGGAACAAGGTCCATCTGGGCCTGTTTCTTCTTCAGTATAGTCATGTCGTTGGACATGGTGTGATATCCAGAGGCCAAAGCCCGTACCTCCTGGAGGATTTTGTTCTGAATATCATTGTCTGGAGGCGGCAACTGAGCTGGCGGAGGTAATGCAGCCAATGGAGGAGGTGTAGAATACTGCGCATACTGCGGGGGAGCTGGGAGTGCTGGATAATGCGGAGGAGGAGGAGGCGGATTAGGATAATGAATTTGTGGCGGGCCGTAAGGGTTTACGACCGGCGCCGGATTCCATTGCTGCTGGGGTTGCTGTCCTGAAGTGGACGGCATCACACCGGAAGCCGATGGGTACTGGGATTGAGGAAAGTCAGGGTAAATGGGTGGCTGTACCCTATGCGGGAGCCTGCCTATGGAGATGATATCCATTTCAGCTTGTCGGGCAGCCTCGTACATAGCAGGGAATGAGTCGATTCTGGCTATCTTCAGCAGTAGGCAAATGTCTGAGTTGAAAGACCTCAGGTAGTAGTGCGCAGCCTAACCCGCTGAAGGTCGAAGTTCGCGAGGTACTCGTTTCCAAGACCTCGCAAACCATATGTTGAAGTCCGACACCTCCTCTTGGGGGTGTCGCTGGATGCTTTGGAACTGATGTAACAAAGAAGAGGGATCAGCAGACTCGTTGCATCCTTTCACGAGCCTGCCGACTAGCTGGCGCCACCCCGTGATAGATCCCTCTGGCAGTGATCTCCACCAAGAGAGAAGCTTTCCCCTTAGGGAAAGGGCCAGCAGACGGGTCTTCACACCCTCGTCAATGATGGAATGTAGCGCAGCCAGGGCCAGAATGTCCTGGATGTGTTCGTACGCCGTCTTGCCGTAGCCATCGTATGTAGGGATGGACTTTAAGGCAGTAGGGGGCACAACTTGTCGTCCGACTAGGGCCAAGGGCCCCGTAGAGTCTACCGCCGGGAAGAGATCATCATCGTTCTGCCGGGCAGCCATGTCTTCTTCTCCTCCGGTAGTGTACTCGGTATCGGTACCGTCCGAGGATGTAGATTGCTCTTCACCCTCAGCCTCTTCGATTTCGGTTTCAGGCTCTTCTATGCGAGCTTGGTGATCAGCCACCCGACGCGCTCTCCCGGAGCGGCAATGTCGATTTCGTAAAGGTCAGGTTGGTTTCCCGGATTCCTTGCTCGCCACCTTCTCGTTTGCATGAAGGCGTTCGGACCGGTCTTCACGGACTCAGAGAGTATTCAGTACTTGCAGAGTCGCCAGGTTCTCTGATTTTTAACAAGCAATGAAGCGAACACCAGTGCTTCGATTCTGTCTTGGGGTGGGAAACTTCCATGTCCCACCGGGCGTGCCGCAGAAACTGTTGGTTACGAATCTGCCATGAGGAAAGGATTTGGTATAATGCGCCCCGCATTCGCCCACCGGATTGAAAGGCCGGAAGGAAGGAATGCCTTCCGTGCCAATCTCCGGAGAAGGCCGGCTTCCCGTGGGTTTTTAGTGTTTAAGCTAAGAGTGCAGGAAAGAGATAAATTGCGGAAAGAGAATCCAAATGTGATTGGAGTTGGGTGGGGGGAATAAGCAAAGACGACAACGATCAATCACCACTACTAACAAGCAATCCTATACAAAACACATAATGAAACTACAGCTATCATGCATCCTATGTATCCTCTATCTATGCATTCCAGGAATACTTAATCATCAAATACCGGAGTCCGTAGTTCAAGACAACAAGAAGCAATGAAATAAGAAACATGAGGCAGAAATGACAAGGAGAGGCAACATACAAAATGATGACAGTAAGCAGAGCCAAGTATATGTCTTGTATTCAGAAGCAAACGTATAGCTACAATGGTTCCCTAGCAGTATATTCCCCTTCCACCCTTTTACAATGAAATGATGTGGCTATTTATAGCCCAAGTTCCCCCCGATTACAATTACGGGCACAAAGTCCCGCACTGCACAATAGCTGACAAAAGCGGCAGAAGAGTTGCTGATGCCGACTCCTGTCGGCGAGGACTGTACTTGCAACAAGGTCTCCCTGAAAGCTGTACAACTACGTGGCAGTGCGTCGGGTCAAACCTCTAGTCAGCAGGAATGCGGGTAGCTGTGGTAGATGGAACTTTACATCAGCTTAAATAGGGGCAGCTGGCGTAGGTAATGCGGTCCATGCTTGTCCTTTATCCCGTCACATCTCGGCTCGAATCCCGAGGCTGGACACTTGTCGAATTTCGATGAGTGACACATGTCTGCCTTGAAAGGCAGTTTATCCAACTTCGCCCGGGATCGTAGCGCCATCGGGTAGCGCAGGTGGGAAACAACGCAGTTGGGGAGGGCCTCCGTGCCTTAGCCAATTTCTGGCTTGCTTGATGAATCTTGCCCAACTGCGCACCGGTCAAAGGGCGCAACCCGACTTCGCTGCGAAGTCGGGTTGCGCACCGGTACTTAAGCTGATTTTGCCGCTGTTCGGACTGCGCACAAAAGGGGAGCGCACCCCGACTTCGCTGCGAAGTCGGGTTGCGCTCCAGCACTTAGCTGATTTTTTGCACACTGCTTCCCAAGTGCGCACAGGAAGAAGAGCGCACCCCGACTTCGCCGCGAAGTCGGGTTGCGCTCCCACACTTAGTCAAATTCTGCTCACCTCCTGTCTGGCTTCGCACTTCGCATTCCCTAGTGCGCACCGACTTGAGGGCGCACCCCGACTTCGCAGCGAAGTCGGGTTGCGCCCTGACACTTAGAATTTTTCAGGGAACACTTGCTCAGTTTTGGGAACTTGACTGGGGGAAGTACAAGGGAAAAAGGGAGGAATGAAACTGCAGGAAAGGGAGAAAGGGAAAAATGGAGAAAGGGAAGAAAGAGGAGGAGGGAAGGAAGAGCAGCACACTTACAAATTTTGAAAACATGGCACCCCGTGCAAAATGTGGCAACAGTTACAGTCTTTGCTCACGGAGTGGCTCTCATCTTGAGAGATATTGTGGAGTGCTTCCTTAAGGAATAACATTGGTGTTGCCCTGCCTGAAGGGTATTGTCTCTGTGCGGATTAATTATTGTGGTTGATTTGTTTAGTATTTAGCATAATGTGGATGTTTTTACATTTCTGAGAAGCAAAGGTTCTTAAATGATAAAAAAATGACAAACATTCTAATGAGTCAAAAGCTAAAGGTCTTTACATATAAGCCATTCATAAATTTCCATTAAGTGTGAAGTGTAACAAAGATCCTCATAAGAAATGCCTGGTTTGAACACTTATTTGTTTCAAAGAGCTATTGTTTTCTTACATTAAAAGAAGCAGTGGCTTCAGTCTTGTGCTTACATCGTTGCACCAAGGGATATTAACCATAAAAAGAGGTTGATAGTTTGAGAAGCAATTGGTTCATCTACTACTATTTGATCCTCTCCATGTTGTATCTATGCATGAGCTCAAGGGTTAAGATCACAGTGATTATCACATAGTAATTTGTATAAAGAAAACAAACACAATAGTCCTGGTAATTATATCCTGAAGGAATTTGGAGTGCTTAATAACAACAAGGCTTATCCTAACCTAATAATGTTATTTCAAAAAATCTAGTGTGCTATAGCTTTGCAATTTAAAGCCAGCTTGCTTTAGAAGACCAATCTTTTGAAACCATCTTATCAGTCTATAAAGGGAACAGGAAAATGTGTCTGCACACATGTGAGCTTGCGCAACAGTGGATACTGTCCTTGCCTAAAATTTCTACGGGCTGCAACAACATTTAACTTCGTTAAGAAACATATCCATTTTCTAGTTTTCAAATTCCTTGGTTACAGGATCATTTTCAATTTTCATGCAACTTTATTTTTTGCTTTTAGCCCTGTAAATTCTTTCCTTAGGTTCTAATAGAATGAGCATCTTCGATACATGTGTGATTTTTCTAATAACATAGGTACAAACAATAAAACAAGCCATATTATATAGGATATCCATATGGTTCCAACTTGTTTAGTTAAATATAATAATTTTCCCTCATACATATGAAACTCTATTGAATATAAACATACAAATTTATACTTAGCTATGAAATGCATATACATGATCTTTGAAACTATTGACTCACAATATCTCCAATTTTTTGAAATACCCAATGGATGATGGAATTTCTCCATAAATCAATGCATTTCTTAGCACTCTGCAAAAGGAAAAGATAATTAAGCATTTGAGAGATAAGTAAGTCACTTTGACCATATTAACTCCAAATATTCCATGTATAATTCAAACAAAAATATACAAGGAAACTGATATTCTTCTTCTACTTACAATGTTTTCAAATTCGTTAGGTTGTGCACAAATGACAAATTTGACCGACCTCTAGTTAGGTCACTTATCCTCCTGTTTAAGTATGTAACCATTTAGAAAAATTGAATGACAATCATAGTACATTCGTCTAATGAAGCTGTGTATAATAAAACTTATGTCCAATGATGATAATAAAGTGCTGTAAGTTCTCAAGCTCAATAAGGTATGGAGCATCAAAAGAAAAGGAGCTTATAAGATATTTCAAGGCACATTGTATTAAAGGAGAAAATTTGAAGTAGCAAATGATGTGGGTGGGGCAAGAATAACCATGCTTACAAGTCCTGCAATTCAGTCAAGCCTGAAATGGTCCAAGGAATTGGACCTTTGAGGGAAGTAGCTTCAAGTCTCCTACAATAAAAACAATTCACTAATTTTTTTTAATACAATTGTAAACTTCTTAATGCTACTTAACTTCTCATAGATTATAAAGCTTCATGAGAAAGTTTTACTCTCTCTCTCTCATGCATGAGCGCAGACATGCATGGCATCAAACAAAAAACATAAATGAGTAATTTACATCATGTAGGAAAAATTTTCTCTTACAATTTTGAAAGTTTCTTCCAATTTCCAATGAAGTTTGGTATTCTACCCACGAAGTTGTTGCTACCTGCTCGACTGCAAGAGAAGCAAAGAATACTGCAATATTTAGAATGGAATATCTATTTCATATTAGTTTTTAACTTTGGCACTTTGACATTCAATCCTTAATGCTAAGAATTAATAGGTATAGAGGCTTACAAATCGTCCAACCCCTTCAAAAGGGAAAATTGTCTAGGTATCCGTCCAATAAAATGATTATTTCCAATATTCCTGTAAATCAATAGAAAACGATAATTTTTCTAGAATGTACAGCTTTTATCAATACTTTTGGAAGAACAATGACTATTTGGATAAACATAAATTAAACATGCATAAATGATTTATTTCATGCTGATAATGTGATAAACAATAGAGAAATCTACTTGATAACAAATCAGAATGATCTGATGTATTTTTGTCGCAATAAAGATGTGAAACTCAAATTACTGTCTTAAACATTAAAATATCATAAATGCAGGCCACCAACATGCTAGAGTAAGTTGTTCTATTTTTTAAACCTCAAAATCCAAAGTAAATGCATTACTTTTTCATAAATGAGAATAAATGAGGGATATTTATAATTCATTTGAATGGGGTGTCCCAATAGAGAAGTCAGCGTATTCGATCCTTAACAAGAACTAGCAAGATTAATTTCAGCCTATAGGGTTTTCTTCGATAAGTGGTCTAATGGTGGAGACTTTGGCACTTTAAACAGAGGTTGAAAAGTTCAAATCCTAGAACTGTAGTATGGGTGGATAATCATATATTGGGTAAACAACATCCTCCATAAAATTTGTCTCATTTAACTTATGTATAACTTTGTCAGCCTAACAGTAAAACTTTGAAACTCTGAATAGGAGGTTCAAGGTTCAAATCCAATGAGAGGTAGAGTTGTATACCATAATTCAATTACTGGAGTTTGGTTATATAGAGTTTAAACATATATTGGGTAGAAAATATTGTACAGCCTGAGTAGCCTAATAGTGAAGACTTTTGAACTCTGAATAGAGGTCCAAGGTTTGAATCCTGAGGAGGATAGGGTTGTACACCATGCTTCAATAACAGGAGTGTTGTTGAGGAAAACCATATATTGGGTAAACAATATTGGTCTCATATGGCCTATGGCCTCACGGACGTTAAAAACTACTTTACCATTTGTAGACAGCAGTTCTAAGAAACAGTAAACTGTTTGTAAAAAGTTCTACATATTGTACTTCAAATAAAATGTCATGAAAAATTGTCAAATGTAATGTCATATTGTCAAATGAAATGTAATATAAATGCAACCATCATTGCAAATAATTAACGTTTGTGTTAATTAGCATTAGTTAAAGCTATTTTAAGAAAAGTAGTTCTGGTAGTTTTGCCTTGTTGGTTCTGATAGCTACAAGGGCCATAGTATAAATAGACCCCCTACATTTCAAATTGTATCCATTGTAGGAGGAGAGTAAGCCATTGTATGAGGAAGAGACGCCAGACTGTTATAGCGTAATGTTGGGCGTGGAATTGCTGTAGTCATAAGACTGAACTATATTAATCTCCATGATAATGCAAGATCACTCTTTTGTGCCAATTGTGTCTCCATGGATGTTGGTAGATTGTTAGAATTTTATCTTGTGTTACAGCTTATTGCAGGTGTGATCGCTTAGATGGAAACCAGGCGAGCGAGTTCGTTGTAAGTGTCGACGCCATCCTGAGTTACCCGGTGCCGACACCGTCATAAAATAGTGTCGACACAGTGCTAACCCCGTCTAGACCAGCAGGAGGAGCCGACATTTGCACCACCATCGACTGTTGTCGACATGGAAGGAGATGTCATGTTGTTAGCTGCTATCAGGCAAGTGTCGTCACAGTAACGAGTTGGGACCAATTAGTTGGACAACTGATGAGAGGTTTCAATGAGTCTGCTGACCCGTCCTCCCTCTTGCACCACTTCACAACAATTCAGAGACACACGTAGGAGGAGATTGCGGATTTCAATGTGAGGTTCGCTCGGACCTGGCAAAGAGTACTTACTGGACTTCGGCCAGCCAACGAAGCTGTAGCATACTATTACCTTAGGGCCCTCAACCCTGACATCAGTGTAATGGTAAGGTATTCGAATGTGAATACTTTCCCTGGACTATATGAACTGGCCCAGAAAGCGGAAATGGATTTGATAGCCGTGGGGAAGCTTCCTCAAAGAATGTCGATGCCTATATTTTCGGAATTTTCGTAGACACAATACCTAGGTGCAGCTACTTCGCAAACCTCCACAACCCTTGTATATCCCATCTCATCATGGAACCCCAACCCCGTTGTAACCCAGATCGTTACGCCACAAGTGCATTTTCTGACATTTTCAGCACCACAACCCACCGTCCCTTAGGCATTCCCCGCGTTACTGGCTCCGCCTCATACCCTACCTTGCCTCCGATACCTACGATGGCTCCATTGCCACCAACCCCAAAAGCTGAAGATATGCAGGCAAAAATACTGCAAGAAGTTCAATCTCTGAATTCCACTGTGCAGACCTTGTTCAACGACATGATTATCGTGAAAAAGAAGCAAGCACAGCAAGAATTTCTTCCCAGAAGGTCTTATCCCCCACTAGCGCTCACACAAGATCAAGTGGTTCAACCAGGGAAGTCATCAGCAAGGAATGCCGTGAATGACGAAGGGACAAGCACTTCGGATTATGTGCATTGGTGTTCCACATGTAATGACCCACATGAGGAAAATACCTATATGTTGCATCAGCATTATGTGCAAACACTGTCAGGGAGCAGCCCTAGCGGTCAAGTCAATATAATAATACAAGCGGATCAGGACCTGGTCGTTGATGAAGAAGAACAAGTTTCAGTTCTTACTAGAGAGGGAAAAAGACCAATGGAGGTGGATGCAGCTCACAATGGTTCCCTTGAAGGTGTATACTCCCCGCGAAAAGGAACAGCAACCTGTTAAGGCCCCAGACAAAGTTTCGCATCCTGTGTTAACAAAAGAGAAGACCCAGCAGGCCTCCGCAGCCCCGCCTTAGGCCGAAACCAAAGAACAGGCCAAGGAAAAGCTTAAGTTCCCTTCATTGACTAAACGGCAAAGAGTCGAAGCCACGGAGCAATATCGTACAAGGTACGAAGCTAAAAGGGAGCCCGAAGTACATGCCCTCATAGGGTATAACATCATAGACGAACTGAAGAAAACCCCTGCCAAGATTAGTCTATACAACGCTTTACAGCTGCCAGGACAAGTGGACCTGTTGCAGGAGTCCTTGAAGTCCGCAAAAGCTAGGAAATCAGCGCCGCTTGCCCTAGTGCAAACCCTATCCACGTCAATAACAGGAAAGAACAAGCCTCCTCCATTCTACCTGTCCTTACGAATGGAAGGGCATATTGTCCACAACTATATGATCGATTCAGGGGCCGCAACAACCGTCAAGCCTAAAGCGGTCTACGAAGAAATAGGAATGGAGTACACGCGAAGCAGCCACGGTGTGCTCCAACTGGACGGTACTCCTGTGAAAACGGTCGGTGTAATCAAAGATACACCTATTCGACTGCACAAAGCGCCCCAGATTGTGGTAATACAGGAGGTGGTAGTTGTGGATCTAGAACCCTATTTTAGCATGTGCCTTTCGAAGGAGTTCACAGCAAAGCTAGGTGGATATCTGTCCATGGACTATTCACATTTAAAGGTCCTGTTCAAGTGAAAGAAGATCAAAATTTACAACGAGAAACCTTCTACATTTCTCGTAGAAAAGATGTCCGAAGAAGAAAACAATAGTCCTGTACACGCTATCGCCGAAGAAATAGAACAAGTGGACTTAGTGGAAGAATCGCTTGCACAGCTGAATTCTGAAGATGAATTTTCATTGACAAACTTCAATGCCATGATAGAGACAGAAATAGGGTGTTATACCATCACAGAGTCAGAGAAACACATTTAGCCAGAGAATAAGGTATCTGCCCAAGGGGAATTATGGAAACTATTCTTTGATGGCGCCCGATACAAAAATGGCGCCGAGGCAGGAATACTTTTAGTATCACCATCTGGAGAGCAGAAAGAATACTGCTACCGATTGGTTTGGAGCTGCACCAACAACGTAGCAAAATATGAAGCCTTATGCCTAGGACTGAAGAAAGCAGAGAAATTAGGCATAAAACATCTCCAAGTCTTCGGAGATTCAGAATTGGTATGTAATCAGGTCACCAACAAGTGCATCTCAAAAAAGCATTATCTTAAAGCATATCACAACAGAGTATGGGACCTGTTTGAACAATTTGAGTCACTCAATCTGCAGCCCATCCCACGAGAGAAAAATAGACACGCTGATGTCTTGGCCTCCATCGCGGCTAGATATTCTCCAGCCGACGACATGGTACACAAGCCCAAGGCCATGAGGATGATTTATAGGCCCTCTGTGCCGGATAGGGACATGCATTGGCAAATTTTCGACAATGACGAACAGATCATCAATTCTTGGTCCAAGAAGCAACCACTGTTAAAGAAAGGAACCTGAAGGACGAGGAGTATGAAGGACTGGTCCAGTTAAAAAATAACCATGTTCCAAGAGGATTGATCACTCTATAGAGCCTGTTCGATCAGAACGACAGAGTGGTTTCTCACAGAATCAAAGTTGACGCTAGGCAATATCAAAATCTAGAGCTTGAATCCGGCAAAGTAATAAAAGTTGGAACAGATTGTACCATTGGTTGAATTAGAACAAATCCGATCTTTGTGCAGAAGGTACCCCGATATAGTGGCATGGTCTTATCAAGATCTGAAAGGCTATGATTGGCGATTGGTTCAACATACAATCGAGCTGCAATAAGGGGTCAATCCTTTCAGACAGAGGCAAAGACCTGTCAACCTGAAGATCGAAGCCCTGATGAAAGACGAACTTCTGAAAATGCTTAAAGCTAAGATTATTTATCCCATAAAGCATTCTAAATCAAGCTTCGCTAAAATATCACTATCCTCTCCCGCAGATTGATCAAATCTTGCACTCAGTAGCTGGAGCCCAACGTTTTTCCCTACTCGATGGTTTTTCAGGCTATAACCAAATTTGGGTTAGAGATGGGGATCAACATAAAACAACATTTACTACTAAGTGGGGGACATTCGCTTACCAGCGAATGCCGTTCGGCCTTTCAAACGCAGGAGCTACCTTCCAGAGGGCTATGGACCTAGCATTCGACGAACTGCTGAATAAGGTTATCGTCATTTATTTAGATGACATGACTGCCTTTTCCCGGAAAAGAGAAGACCATCCCTCACACTTACAACAAATATTTGAAAAATGCCGAGAATTTGGTATCTCAATCAATCCGAAGAAGTCCATATTTGCAGTAAATGAAGAGAAATTACTGGGACATCTTATATTAGAGAAAGGGCTCGCAATAGACCCCGATAGAGCTGAGGCTCTCTTAAAGCTCCCGCTACCGATGAATAAGAAAGGGCTGAAGTCCTTCTTTTGCCAAATAAATTTTGTGAGTTAGTTTGTTACAGACTTCGCTCAAATCATCAAGCCGATGTCTGAGATTTTAAAAAAGGATGCAGAATTCATCTGGACCTGTAATAGAAGGGAAGCATTTGAGGAAATCAAGTCCTGAATCGCTCAGGCACCCGTTCTAACTAACCCCGACTATAGTAAGGATTTCATCTTGTATGTTGTAGGGGAACCCGAGAGTTACGCCACAGTCCTGACGCAAAATGGAGAAAACGGCGAAGAACGCCCCATTGCATTTTTAAGTCAGGTAATACAACCCCATGAGGAGAAATACAACTTCATAGAACGACAAGTGCATGCTGTCATGAAATATCTGAGGAATTTCAAACATTTTGTCTCTCAAATTCGGGTTACAGTGTTTGTTATCCATCCAGACGTGAGGAACTTCATTATTCAAGGAGATTTGGGCAGCAAAAGGGCTGGTTGGGTTAACAAAATATAGGAATTTGATATTGAAATTCGGCCCACAAAATAAGTTCGCGGTCGTGCGCTTTGCCAAGAGCTTGCGAAAAGTGTCGCGGCCGAAGTGACAGCCTGTCAATGGGATGACTTAACAGCAGAAGAAAGCTTCGCAAATCAAGAAGAAGATGAAAAGGACTGGGTCAGTGAAATAGTCGAATATTTCAACACTGGAAGGTGTCCTCCACGTTTGAATGCTTCACAGCGAAGACACTTCAGGCTGCGGTCTCTTCGTTACGTTTTACACCCCGAAAGCATGTTCTACCGAAATATCGATGGTGTTCTCCTAAGATGCATAAGGGAGGACGATAAGAAAAGGGTCCTTGGTGAATTCCACTCAGGGTTATCAGGGGGCCACTTCGCAGGAAGAACAACTGCTTTAAAGATAATCAGGGTTGGCTACTACTGGCCTACGCTCTTCGCCGACGCCTTTGCGGTTTGCCGAAAATGCGAACAATGTCAGAAGTTCGCTGGCCGAAGCAAAAACGCTCCCATGCCTCTCCAACTATACAGATGGAAGCGTCGTTTCAACAGTGGGGATTGGACTTCGTGGGAGTCATCTCTCCGAATTCCTCTGCAGGGCATAAATTCATCTTAACGGCAACTGATTACTTCACCAGATGGGCTGAAGCAGCGCCCACAAAACACGCTGATCAAGAAACGGTGGTTACTTTCCTAGAAGGCTTGATCACCCGGTTTGGCATCCCCAAAGCAATAGTCACGGATAACAGTCCTGGGTTCACAGGCGCCAAAATCAATGAATTCGCCTGCAAATACAGGATATACCGCAAGGTCACCTCCGATTACTATCCACAAGGTAATGGATTAGCAGAATCAACGAATAAGACCCTGTTGAGGGTGTTGAGAAAGCTCATTGACAAGAACAAAAGGACTTGGCACCTTCTCTTAGATCAAGCCTTGTGGGCTGACCGGATATCTATCAAAAAGTCGATCAAAACCTCCCCGTACGCCCTAGTATACGGCAAAGAGGCTGTCCTACCAATCCATATAGAAATTCCTGCGTTGAAGATATTAAATGATGAAGAAGCAGAATCCGGTCCTATGGAAGTCAGGCTAGCCCAATTACTACAGTTAGAAGAAGATAGGGATAAGGCATACCAAAACTTCACAAAGCATGCCCAGATCACCCAAAACTGGTTCAGGAAAAAGTCCTCCGTCCGGACATTTAAGGGGGGAGACTTGGTGTGGAAATGGGATTCGTGGAAAGTTAAGTCGGGCAATCATGATAAGCTGGACGCGTTCTGGGAAGGACCGTTCGAGATCGCCAAAGTAAATTCGGCTAACTCCTTCATTCTCAAAGACGCAACTGGCCAGACTCTGCCGATTCCTGTAAACGGTCTTCACTTGAAGACCTTCCATCGGTAAAAGGGTCTTTGAAAGTTTCTATCCCTGTATATACTGTTGTTCATACTTGTACATACCTTGTTTTAAGACTTTCTAGAAGCTAAGTATGTAATTAGATAAAGACTGTATTCTCACGCCGTTGTAACGATGAGGTTTCACCTCACGGCTAAAAGTTCGGCTTTGTCAAGTCAAAAAGGAACCTCCTTCGGAAATTTTTCACGCGAAGTGGCTGATGTAAGTCAGATCGCTGCGAAGCACTTTCGCTGCAAAGATGTAAAAAAAAAGAAAAAACTAATCCTAAGGGAGAATGGCTCATAGTGCCCGAATCCTAAGGGAGAAACCCGATATAAACTATTGCGCTCGGCAGCAAGCTTCGATGGAGGAAAAAGAAGAAAAATTTCCCCAAAGTCCTTAATCGACAAGGCATAGAAAATGCTTCACAAAAGGAAGCTAAGTGAAGCAACTTCAAAAGGAAAAATCTGCAGACCATTGCTTTGCTTGAGTAATAGAAACAAAGGGACCCGCTTCACTCCCAAGGTAGCTCATTCCCCACTTCAGGGATAGTCTTTCGCGAAGTAGCCGATGAGGCATCTAGGTAGCCTGGATCCCATGAGAAAACAGCTTCGGATCCTAAGTGTAGAAGACCGGGGGTGGTTTGAGGTTCACTGCGAAGTGTTTTGCGCCAGAATCAGCTTCGCCAAACCATAAGTCGCAAAACAAGAAGCATTTAAAATGTGCCTTGAGACGTGTTACAGAGACAGCCTAGGAGAACGTCCAAAACGTGTGGGATTAATGCAAAGGTGGTGGAGCGCATCCCAAGAGAATGTAGTTACGATTGAAAGTTGTGCCCAAGTACGAGGTGGCAGGGAGATTAAATTTTCGAAGCCGGGCTAGGTTCTCAAAGTACATCGGCCCGCGTGCACCCGCGCCGCAAAGCCAATCAAAAAACAAGGCAATCTCTTCGGTGCGATTTTAAATGGAATGGACAATCGATAACCGGATGTCCATGTCCTACTATATTGCATATATTGCAATATGCATTCTTAGGACAATTTACATTGGTGTGTCCTTCAGACTTACAATCTAAACACCATATGTCCTTTTCGATCCTTCTTCACCTTGCCTTTGACTTCCTTGATCATCTTGTCAAATTCTTTCCTCATAGACTAGATAGCACTTTGTACCTTGTCATCGGCATCGCTATCAAAGTCTTGTAGACAGGCCAATTGATATGTCTGTAATTCGTGAATCAGTTTGGTATTGTATGTTATTTTGTAATTGTACGCAAAGTGTTTGACAAAATGAGCATACATATATTTAATAATGTTATAAAGTGCAATTTAATATTGTACGTAAGAATAAAGTGATGTTAAGTCATGTAAGTCGGCTAAATCATAAGTCATAAACTAGTTTGTCCTCTAGTGGGAAATGTCATGTAAATGCAAGATCAAATGCATATGAAATGTAATTTGGGGATGTAATGAGGTAGTTGGAGGGTAACTACTTTTTGGGTGTATAAATAAGCCCTCCCCTCATTCATTCAAGTTGTTCATTCATTGAAGTGGTTCGGGGGTTCATTCATTCAGCCAAGGCATTGAAGGCAGTCATGCAGGTTGGTGGATTCGTAGAGAAGCATGGTACGTGAGAGAGGACTGATGCATATGTGCATAGGGCATGATGCAGTCCACTATTGGAATCTGTGTAGGGTTTGCAAGCTGCATTTTGTAATGTTGTACTATAAATGCCATTGTTAATATAAAATCTGTGCATTTATGTATCATCTTCTATTGTTGTATTATTGTTGTTGCAGGTTCTGTGTATTATTATTGTTGTACTACAATGACTGCAAATCTGTAAAATTATTTAAGTAGAAATGGAATTGTGTGTAAGCATGTTAAATTTCATTTCTACATTCTGGCGTCATTGCCTATACAAAGTTGGGTCCAATTTGGTGACATGGAGTTCTGAGAAGCAAAACCCTTGGGGAGATGCGCAATGAGAACAATGGAGTGCAGCCAAAGACGTAGGTGAAGATGCACCAGATTTTTTTGTTGATGCAGATGAAGGGCCATCCAATGAAACGTGCATAACAAACGTGCAGACAGGATGCCAAAATGAAGATGAAGACTTTGCAGATCGAGGATTCGCAGATGCAAAAGCTTCAGTCACAAACGCAGAAATTTCAGTCACAGACACGCAAACCCAGCCAGAAGATGTTTGTAGAATCAATTTAGACATCTGCAGGACTTGTGGAAGCAGTCTAGACGTCTGCAAAACCAGTCTAGATGTCTACAGGATTGGTGGAAGCAGTCTAGACGTCTGCAGAACCAGTCTAGACGTCCGCAGGACTGGTGGAAGTAGAACCATTCTAGACGTCTACAGGACTAGTGGAACTAGTCTAGACGTCAGCAAGACTGATGGGAAAAGTGTAATTAAACGTCAAGATGACGACAGAAGCACAATTAGCCGTCAGGAAGACGAGAGAACAAAAAGAGGAGCAGTCAATGCAAAGTTGCATGCTGGCACAAACTGTTCGATGTTGAAGCAATTGCAAGTTGTGGTGCACAATGGTGAGCGGGACACAAGTTCGACATTGGTGCAAAATAAACTGGGCATGTCCAACAGTGCGTGAGATAGGAGTCCGACACTAGGGAAACTGCAGGTTAATGTGCTCTATGGGGAGCGGGACAGGAGTCCGACATCAAAGCAACTGCAGGTTGGACTGTTTCATGTTACGCACGAGAGTACAACGAACCAACAATTGCAAGTTGATGCGCGTCAGGCTTCGCATAAGGAAACAATATGCCAAGAATTACTGTCGAGGTTAAGTCAACCTATGGAACCGCATGCCAATTTGGGCATACCGTGCAAGTGTCGACTATTTCATGGCGAATCAAGAGAAGACCCAGTAAGGCATTGGAGAATCTGTCACATGATGTGGGCAGCGGTTGGACAATTTAATCAAACAGATTGAAGGAGGTGGTTTCCTGCAACGTTTTGTGGATTCGCAATGGATTGGTACATGAAATTCCCTGCAAACAAGTGCCAGACATGGGAAGAGTTGCGTGATGCCTTTGTGCAAGAATTTCGGTTTGACAATGATGATGAGGTCATTACTTAAATATATAGCCTAAAACAGGATGAGAATGAGTCTGTTCGTTCCTATAATAGGAAGATGAGTGGACTATTTGACCATTTTGAAAATGACCAATCAGACGCATTGAAAAGAAAATGGTTCATGTTGTCACATTTTGCAAAGGGGTGCCAATTTTGAAAATTTGTAAAAGGTTGCTGCTACCTTCCTTCTCTCTCCTCCCTTCCAATTTCCTTCATGCTCTCTCCGCCTTTCAACTGTCTATTTTTTGTTCTGCATCTTTGTTGTTTCAAGTGTTTTTCAATAGCTTCAACTTGTGGGAAAGATGCCCCAAAAATTCCAAGTGTTGAGCCCACCCGAAGTCGCAGCGATGTCGAGCGGCGCTCATTGTTTCGTGCAACATTGGGCAAGCAGTGATAAAGTTGCCCAAAATTTCTCTAAGTGTTGAAGTTGGCGCCGTCCGACGTCGCCCGGTTTCGCTGCGCTGTCCGACATCTCACCTACTTTTGTGCGCCATCGGACGAAAGAAGAAAAGGATAAGCAATTTGGCTAAGTGTTGGCTACCCTGCGTCATCCAACGTCGCCCTATTTCGCTGCGCCGTCTGACGTCGCGCAAGTTTTGAGCGACATTGGACGGACCAGGATGGAAGAAATCAGGCAAAAAGTTCCTAAGGCAAGAGCCTCCCGCCGTCGCTGGATTTTGCTTGCGCCGCCAGACGTCGCGCCAGTTTTGAGCGACATTGGGCAGAAGGAGAAAAGAAAAGAGAAAAGTTTCGAAGTCTAGCCCCGTCCGTCGTCACTGACTTCCTTAAGCGCCCATCGTCGCCTGCCCCTGTCAGCAGATATCAGCAAGTGACTTCAGTCATTTCCCCCCTTCATCAGTGGACTTCCGATCAGGGTCAAATGTGCAGTTTTGGGATGTGTGTCAAGACGTGACAGAAGGTGTGCCACCCAAGGTACATAATAGATGAACATTGAAGAACCAACCATACTGTGCCTCCCGCATTAACTGGACCTAACTGCTCACCTACTGGATCTGCACAAGAGCTGTCCCATTTCCAGGTAGACCTTGCTGCAAGTAAGCTCATGGCCCATAGGGGTCAAATCTCAGCAGCTTTTGGCAGCTTTTGGCAGCTTTTGCCAGGTCTAGAATTCTGTGCCTAAATGTAATTTGGGGGAAAATTCCTGCTATAAATAGCAGTGTGCTTTCATTGTAAAAGGGGGGACGAGGGACATATTGCTAGAGAGCTTTTGCTGTATCAGACACTTGCTTCTAATTTAAAAGCATCCTTGGCTCTATCATTTGTCTTGTTTTTTTATGCTGCCTTCTGCAAATATTTCTGCTTTATGTTCATTTATTTTTCTGATTGCTGTAATTCTGAATCTGGATTAGAGCATTGGTAATTAGATGAATATGGAATATGAAACTAAAGGATACATAAGGACGAGTAAGAGTAATAGTTTATGTTACATGCTTTTACTTTAATTGCTGTTGGTTTGTGTACTAGCTAGTAATCGTGCTACTTGTTCTTCCTCACCCCTAGCACATGACATTTACATTTCTTTCAGTCACTTACAAATCTCTTTCCAGCACTTTTATCCAAAAAACCAAGTAGATTAGTATAGGAAGCCGGCCTTCTCCGGAGATTGGCATGAAAGGCATTCCTTCCTTTCGGCCTTTCAATCTGCTGGGCGAATCTAGGGCGCAATAGATTAAAATCCTTTCCTTAGTGGCAGATTCGTAACCAACAGTTTATAGATGGACTTCTTCCTACATACCGGGAGAAGATGACAAGTTTCCCTCCGACGTCATACCAAGAGGCTTTGAAATATGCCTTGATTTGGGAAAGTGATGCAAAAATATCGAAGTATTGGCATCATACCAATGAGAGTGATTTTGAGGATGAAAGTGATTCTAATATTGAGACTGATTTCGACATTGAGAGCGAGGATTTTAGGGAGGAGAATAGTTCATCGCAACAGTACTGGGGTCGCGAAGTCAAGGGAGGAAGCGACTCTGAAGAGATGACTGATGACTCTGAGGATGAGTATGACTCAAAGAGTGCAAGATCACCACAGATATATGCAACACCAAGGGAGATGGTACAACGAAAAGATACCACTAATGAACCAGTCTATAACAACAATCAGGGAACTAGCAAACGAAGAATTCAGTATGATAGTGAGGGAAGACCTATTGTGCAATGATGGCAATGCCAATTGTGGGGGTATTTTGCACGTGATTGTCAAAGTACTGCAAAGTAAGATGAACCAGTTACTCATCAAGAGTTTGCACAGTCGGAGACGAGTTATAGCCCTTGCCAGGAAGCAGAGGTGGTGAAGCCAATTGCATTGGATGAAGTGAACTTTCTTGAGATGGTTAACTTGATGATCTTGATTCAAATTGAGCACGTGAATCTGATTTCCATTGATTACGGAGACTTTCTGCAAGAAGACCAGAAGATAGAGTGTAGTCAGGATGGAAGCCAGACAACAAGGTTTCGTCAGGAGGATGGTCTGACGAATGAGGCTCGGACAGCTAGAGAATGTAGTCAGATGGTGGACGAGTCGTCTGAGGTGAAGACGTCTAAGGCAAAGTCGTATGAGGTGAAGACGTTTGAGGCAAAGTCGCCTGAGGTGAAGACGTCTAAGGCAAAGCCGCCTGAGGTGAAGACGTCTAAGGCAAAGCTGTCTAAGGAGGACCCGTCTGAGGAGAACCCGTCTAAGGTGAAGTCATCTAAAAAGGAGCTTTCTGGAGGGTACACGTCTAAAGGCTACCTGTTTAGAGGCTACACGTCTGAGGCGTGCACGTCTGGAACCTACCCGTCTGGCAAGTACACGTCTGGAGGTTACCTGTCTGGAGGCTACCCGTCTGAGGAACCTACACGTCTGACAGGTCACCCGTCTGAGGAACCTATACGTATGGTAGGTTACCCGTCTGAGGAAGTCCACCCGTTTGAGACGTCTATCCGTCTAGACCTATTGAGACGTCTACCCGTCTGCACTGTTCGCCTTAGACGTCTACTTGTTTGTCCTAGACATCTACTGTCTAGACGTCTACTTGTTTGTCTTAGACATCTATCTAGACGTCTACCTTTTTTTCCTAGATGTCTATTGTCTAGACGTCTACCCTGTTGTCCTAGACATCTACTTGTTTGTCCTAGAAATCTACCGTCTAGACGTCTAACTTGTGGTCCTAGACGTCTACTGTCTAGACATCTACTTGTTTGTCCTAGATGTCTACTTGTTTGTCCTAAACGTTTACTGTCTAGATGTCTACCCTGTTGTCCTAGACATCTACTTGTTTGTCCTAGACGTCTACTTGTTTTTCCTAGACGTCTACTGTCTAGACGTCTACTTGGTTGTCCTAGACATCTACTGTCTAGAGGTCTACCCTGTTGTCCTAGACGTCTAGACATTGTACCCGTCAGGCTTCTCAATCCGTCTAGCCTAATCTGTCAGAGACTAAGCCGTCAAGGATTGTCGTCATGGACATTGTCGTCAGAGATGTTGTCGTCTGAGGCAGTGCAGTCAGAGCAGTTGTCATCAAAAGTACAATCCGACAAGGGAGATGTCTTTTAGAGGATGATAAGAAGTCAGTTGGATCACGAAAGCAGTGAATTGGAGCTCAGAGGAAGCTGTTTTAATGGGTCAAGTGAAGGCTTCCAGAATGTTGTTGAGGAGAAAAATTTAGTTCAAATGTGCGAAGGGCTCTACCCCTCGACCCCGCAAGGGACGCTGTCCCTTGACCCAAAGGGGCTCCCGCCCCCTTGACCCCCGACACAGGTGGCAACGAGCGTTGCCCGTCATGTTCATGATGTTGTTCATGCTGCTCATATGGCTTATTGCAAAAAGTGAAGTGCCTATTCAGAGAATACTGGTCATGCTGATGTTACAACTGCTTGCAGCTAGTGGAGTGAACAATCGGAAAACAAGATGGTGTGAGCAGCAGTTTGAAGTGCAAGTTGTTGCAACAGATGTATGGAACAGGAGGAAATGGAAGGAGCATGACAAGATATTCCGTTACATTATTCAATACTTCTATTCCTAGTGTTTAGCTCGTGTCATTGAGGACGTCAACAAGTTTAGAGGAGGGGATAGATGTAGATAGGCAAATTGATATGTCTGTAATTGGTGAATCAATTTTGGTATTGTATGTTATTTTGTAATTGTACGCAAAGTGTTTGACAAAATGAGCATACATATATTTAATAATATTATAAAGTGTAATTTAATATTGTACATAATAATAAAGTGATGTTAAGTCATGTAAGTCGGTTGAATCGTAAGTCATAAACTAGTTTGTCCTCTAGTGGGAAATGTCATGTAAATGCAAGATCAAATGCATGTGAAATGTAATTTGGGGATGTAATGAGGTAGTTGGAGGGTAACTACTTTTTGGGTGTATAAATAAGCCCTCCCCTCATTCATTGAAGTGGTTCAGTGGTTGTTCGTTCATTCATTCAGCCAGGGCATTGAAGGCAGTCATGCAGGTTGGTGGATTCATAGAGAAGCATGGTACGTGAGAGAGGACTGATGCATATGTGCGTAGGGCATGATGCAGTCCAATCTTGTATGCAGCCATGAATCTGCGTAGGGTTTGCAGGCTGCAGATTGTAATGCTGAAACTGTAATGCTGTACTGTAAATGCCATTGTTAATATAAAATCTGTGCATTTATGTATCATCTTCTATTGCTGTTATTGCTGCTGTATTATTGCTGTTGCAGGTTCTGTGCATTATTATTGTTGTACTACAATGACTGCAAATCTGTAAAATTATTTAAGTAGAAATGGAATTGTGTGTAAGCATGTTAAAATTTTATTTCTACAAGTCTTCACTCCTAGCATGGCCTACACTTCCATCCGCTTTATGCTTCGCCTCACTCTCAAAATTTATTGCCTTCTCCAATGCTTCTTTGTATGTTGAAGATGGTACAACCTTCATCTTCTTCCTATATTTAGGCAATAATCCATCTCTTAACTAGACCACCGGCTGGTGGTATCTCCATTTTATCAGTAATCTGCTTTAATCTCCTGTTGTAGGACTTGACATCCTCATCTTTCTTTTGCTTTGTAGAGTATATCTCTGTGATGATCTCTGTGTCATCTCTCAAGGGTCAAAATTCTTTTTTGAATTCCTCTATCATAGTCTCCCATTCGCCAAAGGTTTCTATACCTTCTCTTTTCAAATACCAATCTATTGCGACACCTCGTAATGTAGCAGGAAATAGTTGCAACCATTCATCAGGTTGCCTTACCCCATTTGTTTTCCAAATGGTTGTGCAAGTACCTATGTGTCTTGCTAGATCTTCTTTCCCTTCTCTAGTGAAGGGTGGGCATTTTTGCTTGCCCACTCTATTTGTGACATTCGCCATTGAGTGGTTTTCCACTTCCTCGTCACTTGACGATGGCTCCCTTGGGATATCAATCCAATCCCTTTCTGTTGTTGGTGGATCTACTTGATATTCTTCTTGTCGTGCTTCAGTCCTTAGCACTTCATCTGCTTCAAATAGTCTTCGTCTGAATTCTTGTGCATCCCCACTTTGCAACAACCTTCGTGAATAAACGATATGTGGCTATGGTCTACCTCCCCAAGTATCCATGCGCAATTGTTCCGGTGCCTGACTCTTGTCCTCTACACCCCTTGGCAAACACCTTCTCGCTTACTCAGATGTCACCATCTAATCTTCGTTTCCTTGCGCACTTTCTACATTAGTGTCTTTACTTACATGGACATTTTCTTGGACTGTTTGGTGCTACTCCTCTTGCACTTCGTTGTCCATTGTTAGCAATAATGTTTACCACCTTTCGCTATCTTCCCTCATACTATCGTCTTCTTAAGGGTTCCAAACTCACTCTACTTTCAGTTGTGCAAGCCCTTAGTTGCACTTCTTGGTTAGCAAGTGTTGCGCTTCTTCTCACAGGTTGCTCCGAATACCTTCCTTGATTCGTCTTTCATCATCCGCCTCTTTCATTCACCTTTGTATTTGTCACAGTTGCTAGGCCTAATGCTTCGTTCTCTATCGACACGTACTTGATTAGGCAACGACGCCAAATGTAGCACAACAATGAGGATTCCCAAAGATGAGGGAATGATAGTTTAGGCCAAGGAAAGGCAATTAATGGAATAGTGTTCAATCCTTGACGACATCATCTCAGATGGCAATTGTAACCTCAGATGACCAATTGGTCTTAGATGGCAATGTCCTAGACGACACACTTTTGTCGACAAATTGCCACAACTCGGCAGCGTCCTAGTCTCAAACGATTGAAATGAGCCAAAAATAAAAACGGAAACACCCAATACACAGATCTTGCAAATAATTGAGAAAATGAGACAATTTTTGGAATTTTTATTATTTTCTTCAAATACCCACAAATGAAATACGATAAATATTATCTGGATTCACACATACAACACATATAACAACTAGAATGAATTCACAATCACAAATCTGACTATTATGGATGACAATTACAGTCACAATGTGCATACATATGGGATGTGCACCTGGATACCAAGAATTGCATAGAAGAAAACCTCAAATTTGCTGCAGAGGACACCACTGACTGAACGCTGCCAATCTAGGGTTTGAGAAACCCTTTTCAACACCCAAAATATGCTATACTGGCACACACAGATGGGATGTGGGCTGCTGGATGACAAAACTACCCAAGAACACACTGAATTCTGATGGAAATCACCTCCAATAGGGAATGTCTATCTGCTGAATGCAAAAGTATCCTTCACAACCTGAGAACTGCCTTAGAATGGCTGTAGAAAACCTCCAAGAATGGACGCTGCCCTCCTTGACTGTAATTCACACTTACAACTGCACAAATGCACAAATATTATCCCCAATGCTGATCGGTTCACTTAAGGGACACACAATGGCTCAACACATTCACAAAATACCATATAATCACTCCACACACATGTAATCTCAGACCCAAATCTGATAATCCTTCACTAAACTCCCACAATGCTACCAAACCCTCGGAAGGAATTCACATTCCATCCGGAAGAAGAATAAATCTGGAAACACTGGAAGCCCTCTGTAGTGCACAGGTAAACCCTAACTGGATTTACTCCTCAACTCAATAGATGAGCACCTCTCACTCCACTGAATTGGAATTCTTCAATCAACCTTGAGCAACTCCCGAAGGCAGAGAAAAGAAGAGTTTTCATCACATAACATAACATAATGAGAATAGAGGGCGTTCCACCTTTTATATTTCCATGTTATATTTTCTCATTATGTGGAGCCCATTACTTAAGCTATTATTTGCCTAAGTCATTTTATTAAAAATACCACAATAATATAAACAATAATAATTATTTATATTTTGCACACTTATAATAATAAGAAATAAAATAAAAGATATTTTATTTCTCTTCACACTTTAAATATAATATTATTATTTACAATATTTACACGCATGACCTTATTTTCCAAAATGGGTCAATCTCAGACGATGCTCCTCATGACGGCATGACGGCATGGTAATGTTGGCAATCTTAGATGACGGTGCTTCCACTCCTCATCTCCCTTGAAACCATTCCATAGTTCTTCCCTTATTTCTCTGGCAAATCTAACTTGTTTGGGACTGCCTAACTCCTAGTTGTTCGATTCCGCGATTGTTCAAGATGACCTCTTCGGATTCCACAAGTCCTGCGAGGTGGGCCTAACAGTCCAACCCCATGATCCCGTGAACATTGGTTCTTTCCTACTTGATCATCGAATAGTCCTTGCAACCTATTTTGTTGATCAAGCAGCCTATGGGAAGCACAAGAGAAATTTCTTCCCCTCGAGCCACCGGGAGGGAGACCAACCGAACTCCTCCCTTGGCTAGGTATGCTGGTCTAACAAGAAGACCTAACAATCCTCCCAAATTTTTTGGCATTGCTGGAATCAAAAATTTGCATGACGTGGAGAAAAGGATCACCAATTGCAAATTATAGAGGAAAAATTTCAGCAAGCAAAATAGAGGATGGAGAATGACAGTCGAGTTAGAACGGTTTAAGAAGTTATAGGAACAACAGAAAGAATTGGAACTAATGAAGCAAGAATTGGATAAGAGACAAAATATTATTGTGGAGCAAGAGGAACAGATTATACACCTCAAATCTGAAGGCTCACTTAGACAACAACGAGAGGAAGCACTATTGAAGGAGTTGGAGCAGAAAACCAGCTGATCGCAAAGCGAGATGAAAGAATTATAGCACTGATGCAGGGAACTACAAATGAGGCCTTTGCAAAAAGGGAGGAGGATATCTTGACAAAGTTGGCGGAAATGGAGAAGGCCAACCATTTTGGTGTTGAATGGGCCAAATACTTCAACTATGCCAAGAGGCTCAAGGATGAGAAGGAGGCCTTAAAGCTACAAATTTCTGAATTGAGAGGTGTGCCTAATCCTCAATCATAGCAAGAACCAAAGCCAAGTGAGACCTCGACAGAGTAGAGAAGGAAGTCGCTAAGGATAGTGACCAATCCAAAGGGGAGGACAACTGTAGGCACTAGTTCGAAGAAGCAAAAATAAAGTGTTCGTAAACACTTATTTGGAATTTAGTGCAATGAAATGAAATATGGCTGAAGTGGGACTATAATTCTGATAGACGGTGGCTATAGCGCTGACGGAAACTACGACTGCAATTCTAGCAACGTCTAAGACCTGCAACTGGCAACCAACTACTTGCAATAGGAAGCTAATACTCTAACACACAAGCATCATCACATCATTGGGCACACATTGAGAGCAAAAGTATTTGTCTTGCATTATCAGAATGGCTTCCATGGCATACATGCAGAGATTATTGTTATCTTTGTAACTACAATTAGACTTCTTGTATAAGCCAAGCGTCTACATCATAGCACATCCTCTCATGGCATTGTATTGCTATCAAAAATGAAGTAGGGGGTCCTATTTAAAGCTTTGTCCTGGAAGTTGGAAGCAACTATTTCCCAGGACGTCATTACAAAACTGCCTACCTTCCTACTTAATAATTTTTCCAGTCTTATAATTAATTAAATTATTAAGGTTTGATGGTTGCATTTTATTACATTACGTGTCAGCCACATTTCATTACATTGCAGTAAATTCCAAATAAATGTTTACAAACACTTTATTTCTGCTTCTTCAAACTAGTGCCTATACTTTTCACCGAGATTTACCTGAACCATCTTTGGACCTTCATACTGAATGGTGTCAGGTTCATTTGTTGCCTAGAGTACATCAATTGGGTGTGTTGGATTTTCGTCAATCACAACATTGCCAATAGTGTACTCCACAAAGTTCTTTGGAAACGTCCACTTCTCCTTCCTCCTTTAGCGCAGATTTCTTCTTGCTTGATTCGCTGATCATACACACTCATCCTTTGTTCATCAACGTCAACTTCCTCTTCCGCTTGAATGCACAGACAATATGGTAGAAAAATTTCATAATCCACCAATTGCCAATGGAGAAGTCCACTGTTTGAATCGTCATCATCTTCTGTACATTCTTGAAGTTTCAATACTCCATTGGGCTCATGTCCACTATCCTCATCTAATGATGAACTCTCTGATTCATCAGATGTTGCAATGTCTTGGCTCATGGATTGGTTCTTCAAATTTTTCATATATTTGTGTTGTCCCTTCTTACATGTCAGACAATCTTTCTTCTAATTATGATTTACTTTTGCCATACGTAGCCATCCACGTCCCAATAGTTCATCATATGCCGATTTTTGCATTGCAATTACCACAAAGCCCATGCTGAACTCTTGGTCAACAATCTTTACTGTTTGGGTTTTCAGCACTTCATTTCAATGCCATATTGGTCTGCACCATATCACACCACACACGGGTGGGTGTTGTGATTGAGGGAAATCAGGGTAGATGGGAGGCTGCATTCTATGAGGAAGTCTGCCTATAGAAATTATGTCTAATTTTGCTTGTTGGGCAGCTTCATATAAGGCAGGAAAAGTGTCGACCCGGGCTATCTTGAGAAGCAGACAAATGTCTGAATTGAAAGACCTCAGGTAATAGTGTGCAGCTTGTCCCATCGGAGGTTGCAGCTCGCAAGGTACTCTCTTCCAGGACCTCGCAAACCTCACGTTGAAGTCCGATATCTCCTCTTGCGGATGGCGTTGAATACTTTGAAACTGATGCAGCAATGAAGAGGGATCAGCGGACTCGTTACATCCCTTCACTAGCCTGCCTGCTAACTGGGGCCATCCCGTGATAGCTCCTTCTGGCAAAGATCTCCACCAATAGAGAAGCTTCCCTCTCATAGAAAGGGCTAATAGACGGGTCTTAACACTCTCACTGGTGATAGAGTGCAGTGCAGCCAAGGCCAGAATATCTTGGATGTGCTTGGATGCTGTTTTCCTGGGGCCATCGTAAGTAGGAATGGATTTCAAGGCAGCAGGGGGTACATCTTCTTGTCCAACTAGAGCCAAGGGCCCTGTGGAATCGACTGCTGGGAAGAGGTCGTCATCGTTTTGTTGGGCAGCCATGTCTTCTTCCTCTTCAGTCCTATAATCAGTATCAGTGTTGTCCGAAGTTGTAGGCTGTTCTTCAATTTCGGCCTCTCCAACTTCAGCTTCTTCAATCTCAGCTTCAGCTTCGAGTTCGTTTTGGTGAGCTTGGTAGTCAGCCAGCCTTACGCGCTCTCCAGGAGCGTTGATGTCGATTTCGTAGAGATCATGCTGTTGTCTTGGGTTCCTTTCTCTCCACCTTCTTGTATGCATGAAGGCGCTTTTGATATTGGACTAGTCTCACGGACTCAGAGAATATTCAGGTACTGCAAAGTCGCCAGGTGTTCTGATTTGACAGCAATGAAGCGAACACCAATGCTTCGATTCTGTTTTGGGGTGGGAAACTCCCATGTCCCACCGGGTGTGCCAGAGAAACTGTTGGTTACGAATCTGCCACTAAGATAGGATTTAGTGTAATGCACCCTAGATTCGCCCAACAGATTGAAAGGCCGGAAGGAAGGGATGTCTTCCGTGCCAATCTCCGGAGGAGGCCGGCTTCCTATGTTTTCTCAATTTGGTTTAAGCTCAGAGTGCAGGAAAGAAATTAGAAATGCAGAAAGAAATAGAAATGTGATTGTTCCGGGTGGGAAGGATAAGCAGCGACAAGCAACAACCAATCACCACTACTAACAACAATTAAACACAAAATATGTTGCAGTAAACTATCAACACCATTCATCCTATGTATCCTCTACTTTTGCATTCCAGGAATACTTAACTATCAAATACCGATATCCAAAAAGCGGAATAACAATGAAGCAATAACATAAGCAACATGAGGCAGAAATACTCAAGAAAGGCGGCATACAAGATAAAGACAATCAATAGAGCCAAGTATATTTTGTATTCGTAAGCAAACGCACAACTACAAGTAGCTTCCCTAGCAATATATCCCCCTTCCACCCTTTTACAATGATATGGCGGAGCTATTTATAGCGTAATTTTCCCCCCATTACAACTTTGGGCACAGGATCCCAGACCTGACAATAGCTGACAATAGCTGACAAAAGCGGCAAAAAGCGGCTGATGTTGACCTCTACCGACATGGAACGTACTTGCAGCAAGGTCCACCTAAAAACTTAGCAGCAGCTACGTGGCAGTGCGGTGGATGACGCTTCGAGTCGGCTTGACTGAGGGCAGTTGAGGTACAATAAGTCAGTTCACGCTCGCACACCTCCCGTCACATCTCTGACTCGAATCTCGAGGCTGGACACCTGTCGGAATCTGATAAGGGGAAAAATCTGCCTTAGAAGCTCATGCTTTCTCTCCTGCCAGACTTCGCCCAAAATTGGAGCACAACCCGGCAGCGCAAGGGGGAAGTAGCGCAGTTGGGAAGGCCTTCGTGCCTTAGAAATTTTCTGGGCAGGTTTCAACGTTCTTTGCCCAACTGCGCGCAGGTCAGTGAGCGAAGCCCGACTTCGCTGCGAAGTCGGGCAGGCCCAGCACTTAGCTGCTGTCTTCAAGTGAGCTGCCCAACTGCGCACAAGTTCGAGGGCGCAACCCGACTTCGCTGCGAAGTCGGGTAGTACCAACACTTAGGCATTTTTTGGATCTCCCTCATTGACATTGCCCAGGTGCGCACAAAATTTGAGAGCGCAGCCCGACTTCGATGCGAAGTCGGGTGGCTCAAGACTTAGTAAAATTTTTGGGCTCAGCTCCACACGTCAGCTCCCCAAGTGCGCACAAAATTAAGACCGCAGCCCGACTTCGCTGCGAAGTCGGGCAAACGGCAACACTTAGAAAATTTTGGGCCTTTTGCCCTCTTAGAGAAACAACCAGAAGTATGGGGGGGGGGAATGGAGAGAATGAAATTGATGGCAGGGAAGATAGGGGATAGTGGAGAAAGGGAGAGAAGGAAGAGGGAAGGGAAAGCAGCATCCTTACAAAAAATCCGAAGACATGGCACCCCTTGCAAAATATGGCAACAGCTACATGGAGGTCATCTCTGTCACTACCAAAATCATCACTTCTGAAATGATATTTGATGACTGATTTGACTCTTCTCTTAACTCTTCCTCACTCAGTGATGCCTCACTGGGTGCTTCTGCTTTTGGTGCTTCTTCATCAAACAACTCCTCTCCAACAAACAAACCCAACTTCGATTTGATGACGCTTCCAAATGTAGCACCCATTGTTGATTCAAAATTCAACTAAAGAAACCCAACTTCGATACGGAAACAACGCCAAATATAGCACCCATTGTTGGTTCAAACTTCAACTAAACAAACCCAACTTCGGTTTGGCGACGACGCCAAATGTAGCATGACGGTGAGTATTCTGACAATTGGAGGAACAATTGGAATGATAGATTTTAGGAGCCAATTGAGATTGTATTCATTGCTAGTCCAAAGTTATACATTCATACAACAAGATACCAACTTGCACTTGTACGACAAGTTGCTCACTCACTTGTATGACACGGTCACAATCCACTTGAATGACAACTCCATATAACTATCACTTATATCAACAATGAATTTGTATGGGAATAGCTTTGTCAACACTCCTCGTACGACACAGTGACGACCCTCATATCACATTCCAATGACACAACTTGTATGGCGACTCATATAGTTTTTAGACTACAGCTTTCGTCTGCAACTCTACACACACACAGCTAGGCACACACAACCTTTACAATCTATTACAATAATGGTCTTGCAAAGACATACACACACAAATTGAAATGGAATGTCATTGTATTATAACTTCCTGTACGACACTAGCACCACAGATACGTTTTCACTTGCAGTACATAGATCACATAGATGCTCTCACATCACAATGTAGTCTCGAAATATTTGTACTCTTCAATACTCTATGCACAATGCACTCCCTCGTACCAACGTATCACACAATGTACTCAATAGTCTCAATCATATCCAACAATTGAATGGGGGGTCCTTTTATGCTTGTGGGTAGGCAGTTAGAAGCAACTGCCTCCCGAACACCTCACCCTTCAACCGTCTCCTTAATCATGTACATTACAAATGCAATATATTAACTTATGACATTTGACTTTTCATTTCATATTACATTTGCATTTCATTTCACTTTCATTTTCTTTAAATGTACATTTGCATTACATTTGGTGCACATTTGCACTTATTTTCCTATCTACAATATCTACTTCAATTACATTGGCAACTGGTCAGAACTAGTTCCTACATAGACAACAAGCAAAGAAAGAGAGGTAGTGCCACGAGGAGAAAATACAACAGCTTGAGCTTGAAAAAGAAGAGCTAAAGAGGTTGCTTGAAGATGAATAGAGTTAAGGAAATATAGTAGCTTGCTACTACCATCATGCTATGAATGGAGGTCTATCACACAACCTGAGGCAGAATACAAAGTAGGGTAGAAATCAACAAGAATTGGCAAAGTGTTTGAAAAAGGGAGCCCCACTCACCAAAGCGACTGCTCGTGGGGCGCCTACTACCGAAGTGCCCCACTTTGTGTCTATTTTTAGTGACATGATAAGGATGATGTAGTCACCTCGTAATTATCACCGAGGTACATTGTATATAGTCCATTTTGTGGCTACAAATTCAGGTATAAAGAAGAGTTGAATTCAAGAATATTCCATCCAAATGCATTTTGGGATCAAGGAAATATCTTGTTCCTTTAAAGAATGAGTCCATTGATCCTCCTACAAAGGCTCATGGTTCCCAAATGACTGCTCAAGAACGCCAAGAATGTCGCTAGGAAATTGTTGACCTCATGAGAAAAGGTCTCATTAGAGAATATTATAGTCCCTAGAGTTGCACCGCATTCTACGTCAACAAGCATAGTGAACAGATCAGAGGAAAAAAGAGATTAGTAGTGAATTACAGGCTACTCAATAAACATTTGCAGTTCAAACGACATCCAATCCTTGAGAAGCAAGAATTGCTCACTCCTCTTGATCTAAAATCACATGAATATGGAGTGCTTATCTGATGCGATCAATCACATTTGTTGACAAAGGCAGTCCCAAATGAGGCAATCTGCACCACCAAAACCATGAATGCCACCTGATCGGCATGTCTCATGCCTAAAAGCATAAACCCAAAAGTAACTTCTAAGAGGTGAGAGAGGTCGTTCAAGGCCCTCACAAGTCTATGATAAAAACAACATCCCATGAACAAATAACATCATGAAGTGTATAATATAATGATCTTTCATATAAGTATAATTAAATGATTTATTGGGTAAATTGGATCACTTAGAAAACTAACAATAAAGAAAAGAATCACCTCCATTGGTGTGGAGAAGAAGAGATAATAGGAAACATGAAATATGTATTACTGCTTTGATGGAACATATTAATAAATTATCAAGTAGAACCAAAGATATACACAAACTTGAAGACACATTTTGATGCATATGTAAAAAACATTGTTTCTAAGTACTTCATATTTCCAGGGCAAGATTACAGTTCTTGTTAAGACCTGTTTTAAACTTTCATTGGGTTAACTTCTCCAAATATAGGTAGTTCAGCCTCTTTAATGGGACAATGCCTTGCACTTGGAATAATAGACGAAAGTTACCAAGGACACAAAGGAAAGATCAATTGTTTGCTGCATTTTAATCCAATCAAGCTCATTCTAACCAGTAGCAGCCCCAGCCTCCCACAGCAAGTGGTTTTGGGGGAAAGAAACCATTAATGCAAATCCTATGATAAGTGATCTTTCCAACATGTGTAAGACTTCACATTCTTTTAGATCTATAAACAACATAGCCTATGTAGCATGCTTCTTTTCAACCTTGAACATTAGGTTCAAGCAAGTACTTAATATTCTTGTAGGGAACAATGATATCTATGCATAATTATCCAAAAGAAACACTAAATAAATTAAGAATTAATTCAAAACTATTATATGGACTCTGAAGAGGTATGATATGTACTTGCCGAAGAAAGGTTATACAAACAACTTACAGTTTCTTAAGTCTGCTCAATTTTGCAAGTTGTCTTGGTAACTCTCCAGATAGATTGTTAGAAAGAACAACCCTATAAGCCACATGCAGAGTTCTATATTAATTAAAAATGTACATATATAAATATATTATCTATATTTTGATTATTTAATCTGCAAGAATGAAAGATCATGTAACAATCTTACAGTGATGTCAAGCTGTTGAGGTTTCCAAGTTCCTCAGGGATATGACCAGACAATCGGTTTATGCCAATTGAACTAAATAAATATACCAAATATTTCAAACACGTGTAAGATAGCAAACCAGATCCATAATATTTATTTGTGCCATAAATAAGAAATGTTTTAAAGATCTGATTGCAAATAGTCTATGAATTAAGGACCATTACATATGAATAAAATGTTTGAGGCAAATCCCAAAGATAGGTAACCAAACACAAAGTGCCAACCAGTAATTCATAATAGAAGTAAAGAGCTTACAGAGACTTCAAATAAATCAAAGATCCTAGTTCTGCTGGTATTGGTCCATTGAGATAGTTCCGGGTTAGATCACTGTCAGAAACATTAATAACTTCAGGTGAGTACCACCAATAACAGTGAAAAATCCTGTAGAATTTTGAACTGATATGTCTGTTCTAAATACTATTGAAACCAAATCATAAAATGTAAAAGCATATATTTAAAATGTGATTCCATTAGAATAAGGATTCTCTCTGTCTATGATGTATCAAAACATACGCATTACTGGATTCTTCCCTGCACCTTAATACATTTTGGCCTTGGATGGTAAGAAGGTATTTAGGTGACATCCTCCATACACTACTGTAACCAAATGTACCTTTTGAGTCCCATCCACCCGGATTGGTCACTCAAGAACCTTTAGAAAATTTCTTTCTTAATTGCTATGGAAATTGTTGATGGTTTGCATGCTAAATATCTTGCAGTATTAGTCTGAATTCAAAATAAGAAAATATTTTCTCAAAGAAAACTAGGATGTTCACTATGCAATTCTTATCCCATCACTATCAAAAATTACTAGGTATGAAAATATTGTTCAGCATTAGCTACTTACCTGAAAATAATGCCCATAATAGCTATCTGAACAGGTATTGTTTAAGACAAGCGTCTAAGATTGTTAGCAGAATTTTTCCCTTATCTTTATTTAAAATTTCATTTTTCTGGCCCAAAAGAAAAAACAATTGAGCCCTAAATTTCAATTTCAAAGATAATCATGGTGGAAATAGCCATAATTGAATTCCTCTTTGTTTTCAAGCTCAAAGAACAGAAAAGTAATTTCCCAAAAATGATCTTGTTAGGTAAACCGCTACATTTTTTCTCCACTATTCTTCTTGCAACTGTTGGTTACGAATCTGCCACTAGGAAAGGATTTTAATCTATTGCGCCCTAGATTCACCCAGCAGATTGAAAGGCTGGAAGGAAGGAATGCCTTTTGTGCCAATCTCCGGAGAAGGCCGGCTCCTATACTAATCTACTTGATTTTTTAGATAAAAGTGCTGGAAAGAGATTTAAAATGCAGAAAGAAATGTAAATATCATGTGTTTCAGGTGGGGAAGAACAAGCAGCACAGTCACTAACTTATCACTAAACCAACAGCAATCAAAACAATGTATGTAATAGAAACTATTACTGTGATTCTTTCCTATGTATCCTTCATTCAATATTCCAGGTCTACTTAATTGCCAATGCAGCCATCCAGGATTCAAAATGACAGCAATCAGAAAAATAAATGACACGATGCATAAATATTTGCAGAAGGCAGCATAAAAGAAAGAGACAAATAACAAAGCCAAGTATACTTTGTAATGTTCCCTTTCTGAGTAGTCGGTCAATTGTGGTGATTTAGCCTATTCCTAGGTTCCCATAGGCTAAACTGAGGTGATTGGGAACCCTATTTGAGTTGTTCCCTGGTGATCAGTGCTTCGCCAGCTTCCTTTTTCTTATTTTCGGAGGCGTTTCGAAGCTTTCTTCCACCACTTACTATTTTTAGAAACTTACTATTTTTAGTAAGTCCGAGCTGAGATGTTCAGTGGTGATGAATTTTATGGGTTTTTGTTCAGAGTAGTGCTAAGGAGTTATGAGTCCTTCCGAGGGCTCTGTTGGGTGATTCTGATGGAGTTACTATTTATAGTAACTGCTAATTTTGGCAGTGTCAGCTTTGGTCTGCTTCATTCCACATTTGCAGTGTTTAGGTTGCCTTATTTGATGAATTTATTCAATTGCTAAGGTTGGGCGAAATATTTGGAAGTTATTAAAGTTACTTTTTAATTAAAAAGGGCCAAATGATATAAAAAAATAAAAATAAAAATAAAAGTAACTTTATGTTTTTTTTAAAACAACGTTGTCCTACTAGGCCAAGGGGGTGGATGCACATCCCAAGGGGGGACGTAGGAGTTCTTAAGGCAATAAAATAATATTATTTTGAAATGTGTTTGGAGCCCAAAAAACCTAAAAATGAGGCATGGGGTTTATATTGGAGTTTTGGAGCTCATTTGCATCATCTTCTTTCTGGCAACATAACAGAACTTTGTCAAATTTGCTTCAACAATTGCAGACTTTGGCTTTTGGAGACGAAAACCTCCATTGGTATCACTGGTTTCGGGGGTTAAAGGTCCTCCCTAGTCAGTTATGGGTGTTTCTACTTCAGGGGACACAGATTTGAGCTTGATTTGCAGCGGTAGGGTTTGTGATTTCGGCAACTTCAGTGGGTGTTTGAGGAGATCTTCTGGGTCTTCTAGTTTTTGGTCATTTTCATCTGGGTGTGCTTCAGTTTAGTGTTTTGTGGTGTGATTTGAGGGTTCTTGGAGCTGGCCATACCATTTAGGAGTGCATTGGAGAACGTGTAAAGCATTTATCTCTTAATCCGGGAAGTTTCTCATTTTGGGTTTCCTAGCATATGTTTTCCAAGTTTGGGCAATGAGAATGGAGGCATTTTGATGAGGGTTTGGAGCTGGAGTGAATTTATTTTGTTGGTCGTACCCTTTCCAGCAGGCTATACCATTACCTTGGGAAGTATGCAATAAATTCAGTCAATTTCGAGTGTGTTTGTTGTCCAGACATTGGTGCCTAGCTTGTACAAGATTGTTGCATTTTATGGCATGTCATTCAGATCCCGTTTGATGAAGTTATGAGCATTTTGGTGTGTTCAGTTGTGTATGGTTTATTTCTAGAATTTTGTATCATACCTGTACTTGCATTTCCAGGTCAGAAATTTGAATAAAATAATGTTGTTTGGTGTTGGGTTTCAGTTTGTTTCATTCCAGTTTATGTTTATGCAATTTAGAGTTTTTCTTTATGCATATGTTCACACATTATAAAGCACAAAACCCCCAAAACAATTGCATATAATACCTATCACCAAAACATCAGAAAAAACACAAAAAAAATCAGACATTACAAAAACGGAAACAAAGAAAAAAACCTCAGTTATTTTAGAGCAGCAAACAGGGGTGTCTATTACATACTTTGAATTGGAAGCAAGTGCTCAGTTACAGCAGCTTCTTAGCAATATGTTCCCCCCTTTTTACAATGCAAGTTCACTGCTATTTATAGCAGAAATTTCCCCCCTTTTACAATCGGGCACAACTCCCCAAACCTGCAAAAGCTGCAGAAGGCTGCCAAATTTGATTCTTGTCGGCCTGTAGCATGGTCCTTCTAACTTTCGTACAACTCCTGACAGATTCGGTAGCTGAAAAGAGGATACTCCATCAATGTGGTAGGTGCAGTATGGTTTGGCTCCGAATGCTTGTCATTACTGCTCACCTACCCCGTACTCTGAAGTATACTTTCAACTTCGCCAAGAGGGGCTCAGATCCCGAAATTCTGCTTGTTTTTATCTTGGGAGATGTTCTCTGCCTTAGCAGCTCTAAAAATTGGGGGGAATCCGGCTTTACCTGTTTTAAAACTCCCTACTGATCGTTGTCGGAGGTCGCTGAAAAATGAAGAAACGTCGAGAATCGCTGAATAGCGACGGCGATCTCCGGAGTTGGAGCTGGGAGCGACCTTGGGCACAAGCTGTGAAGCGCCCAAAATTTGAGCGACTTCGGGGGATTACCACTATTTTGGCATTTCTCATTATTCTCCAAATCGTGATGCTCCTCGTCATTTTCCAGATCTTGATTTTTCTCATCATATTCCATGTCTTGGTGCTCCTCATCACCTAGGTTTCGTTCATCAATTGGACATGCCTGTATACATAGGCAGGTGGATGGAAATATCTCATACTCCATTTGCCAATGAAAGAGACCACTATTTGATCGGTTCTCGTCTTCATTACATTCCTCCAGGTACAACATTCCTTCCTCATTTGGTTCATGTGTATTATCTTCATCCAAAGAACTATCCGACTCATCAATCGTTGCAAGATCTTTGCTCATAGATTGATTTTTTAGAGTAATCATATATTTATGTTGTCCATTCTTGAATCTAAGCCGATCCTTTTCCCAACTGTGATTAACTTTGGCCATCCTTAGCCATCCTCTTCCCAACAATCCATTAGACGTTGGTTTTGGCATTGTTATCACAACAAAATCCATGATGAACTCTTGATCTGCAATCTTCATCTCCTGAGCTGTTAAAACTTCGCTTATTTCAATACCATATTGGTTTGCGTCATATAACCTAAAATTCGTCGACCACAATAATGGAGCCCCAATCTCCTTCCATGTCTTTTCTAGGAGCATGATCACACTTGAACCTCCATCTACAACGACCTGCGTCAACTTATGATCCAATATTTCAATATGAATCAATGCTGGATTTTTCCCAACATCAATCCTTAATACAACAGGATCAATCATTAATGCAGGTTTGTCGAAGGACATCAAAGGGGATTACCACTATTGAGAAATGATCTATCTTTTGGTCACACAGGAACAAAGGTCCAGACTAGCTACCAACACCAAAGTCTACCATGGGATGAGATAAGAAGCAAGGAAGAAGTCATAATCATGAAAGTCCATGCATCCACTCTTGCTACCAACCACTTCAAGGCTGAAAGGGAATATTCTCCTCTAGACATTTGGTATCAAGCCTTAGATCAAGGAGAGATTAAAAGGGCAAAAGCTTCCTTAGCTCCTAAAACTTTGTTTATTTTTTTCCAGATCTGCACAATCCTCTAATAAGGGGGTATATTGTTCACTAGAGGGCATCCATGAAGTTCCGAGTTGGGGAAGACCTCTTGGCAATACGTCGTTAATGCCATCCAACTTACTTTGTTTACATAGGTGTTGGAAGATTCTGAGTTAGAACATTAGTGTCAAAAGGAAAGGTAGTTACTTTTCAAAGTTGGTCAAAAGAAGCAATGTGTTTAATGAGAATAGTCACCAATGAATCCATGGAAAGTAATACATAATGTAAAAAAAAAATTACCGAGTTTGGAGTGCATCCCACTCAAGGCAATATGCCTTGCTCCCTCCGAGGCACACCTCGATCATGCAGAGCACACCCTCACTTGGCAAACCAAAAAAAAATAGTTGTCTTGCCTAAGTGAAAATCTCACAAGAGACACTCAGGTTCTCACTTCTTCTCATCCCTTTCTTTCACTATTTACCTCATGATCACTTCTACTCCACCTCCATTTTTTTCTTTTTCTGTCACTATTCTCTCTTCCCCTCTTAATTCTTCTGTTCCTGCTTCTCATATCCCCCTCACTTCTTTTGTTGTGCCCATCTCACCTCCAATAAGCATAGCCTTAGTCCAATGGTCACCAACAAACTTGCATGTTCTGGTCTTAGGGTCATCCTATTTGCCATTACCAACTTCCAACATCCCATATAAGTTTGTCAAACCATCATTAATGTCACCATCACCAACTATTCCACCACCATCTATGCTTCCTTTGGTCCTCCATACCACAAGCATCATTGTGTCACCTCACGTGTCCTCATCTTAAACCTTCCCATCATCCATCATCACCTTGTTCGTGCCATTGTCTACATTGTTGCATTAAACTAGTATCCTTGCCCTCATTGGTCCATAGGTCATTGCAGTACAATGACATTCTTCCCTCCAACAGCATCAGCTTTACTGCGAGACTACCTCACTCTACACCCAAGAGTAATGCACAATTTAGGATCTTTCATCATTTAGGATTGATGTTCCAATGAGTCACCAAATATGTAGTAGCTCACTACCACCATCATGCTCTGAATAGAGATTCATCGCATAAGCTGAAGCAAAAGATAAAGCAGGGCAGAAGTCAAAGAAAATTGGTTGTGTTTGGAAATGGTGCACCCTGTTCTATCCAAGAGCACCCCCTCCCCGAAGCATCCTACACAAAGCACCCCATTCCCTGGAGTGCCTAACTTGAACCGCCCCATTCAAAGCACCCCACTCTTTGAAGCATCCCGCACGAAGTGCCCCATTCAGAGCTTCACTCAAAGTGCCCCACTTCGCAAAGTGTCTAGCATGGAGTACCCCGTTTCACGTGTCTCACTCAGAGCACCAGTGCGCCCCACTTCCCAAAGCGCACAACTCGGAGTGACCAAAGCGCCCCACGTGAAGCAATGCAGCCTGCTTTTAATCCTACAGGCCTTGCTTCGATTATGTGTCAATTTTTGGTGTTGTGGATTAGGATGATGAGCCCACATGAAATTTTGAACTACAAGTCCAAAGACCGATTAGTATTTTACTTTTCAAGTATAAAAAAAAGAATTATTCTTATTGGAAGGGTCCTTTGGCTACCCAACATACTAGAGTTACTCTTTAGAGATGATTGTACTTGAACATTTTTCTAAGATCAATAAAACAAAGAATTATGCGTGACATTTTTGAATAACTGTGTCTGCGACTCTTTATTTATGGATGCATGGAATTAGTAGCTCTACTCCCTTTCCCTCTGTTAGTCCTTTTCTTCATAATATTGCTGATTACTTTGAAGATTCAATCACAATGAAGTTATTTGGTACCTGTTGAAAAGGCTGATTGCACCAACCCTAAGACTCGCTTTGGTTTTAGCCTAATTTCTTGTTTTCTTTCTTGCACTCTTTTCTCCAACAAAGTAGATTAGATTTACTTTTCATGCACTTAGCTTAGATTTCAATTTCTGCACACTTAGATTAGTTTTTCTTTCACGTTTTTCAGCAAAGTTAAGGGAACTGATCCAAAATCCAGAGGTTGGGGAAAGTAAAACCCTCCCCATCCATTTGTTGAGCTGCAGTCATGGGTGCAAATCGTGCTTGACTATTTTCATGTTCAACAGTTTGTCGTACTACCTTAACAAAAATTTGCAAGTGGTACCATTTTTTTCAACCTATTGGCAAAGCCTTTTGACAATTTGGGGGGTGCTGGTTCTTGATATGTTTCTTTTCCTACATGCCTTTTGCATCTTATTATCTTTGGTCAAATAAGAATGTTTTATTATTCTACAAAAGAGAGAAGTCTGCCTTACCTGGCTCTGAAATTAATAATTATTCATTGCTCCACATTACTGCATCTTCGAACAGCATGGTTTTCCAAGACTAGTTCCTTGGATGGTATATTGTAGTAGAATGGTGGGGAAAAAAGAAAAGGGAAATTTCAAGATATTTGACACCAACTGGGCATGGCTTTTCCTCAAGCCAAACTCATAAAATGGAACTCATAACTTCCTGCTTTTAAAAGGTAAAGGCAAACGTTATGTTCTAGGTCCCAGCCTAACCAGATTGGCTAGTTGGCAAATGAGACCCTTATGGGAACAACGGAAGTATTTCAATTTTATAATATCTTTAGATTCAAGTTTCCTACCTCCTTGGGTTTCAAGTTTTTGATGAGGAGGCTGAGGATAAATTCAGCCTTCCCATTCCACGTAAGCCTTGTGAAAATGGATCCTTAAAACAAAAAACCAATATGGGGTTTTCAGCAAGCACTGTTCTCAACCTAAAATGCTTGTCAAAAAAAGCACTTTAAGTAAAGTTACTTACAGTTCTTCAAGGTATGTGAGATTGGAGAGCTCTGGTGGAACCACTCCAGAGAGGTTTTGACGCTTGAGAAGTCTGCAATCAAGGATCCCAAAGTTTTGGCTTAAACATTAACTGTGCAAACACCTCTGTGAACAAAACCATGAAGAAGGAAATGTAACATACAGCCGGTTAACATGACAGGATTTCCCTCCATCTAAGGTGCAATTGCAATCAACCAGGTTTTCATATCCTTTGACAATGCTTACATTCCAGCCTCCTTCCCCACTGCAAGGATCCAGACTAAAGTTCCAGTTGCTATGTCTCAACTTCTTTGCTATGCTTTTCAGTGCTTCAACTGTTCATAATAAGCCAGAAAACATGAGTCCCAAGAAAAAATAAATATTTATATCAACACCCATCAGGATAAGATAACTGTGAAGGGAACACAGAGGTTTACCTTCTTGTGGGTCTATTAAATTAGCAGTAGCAGCTTCACCTCGCTGCAGAATGCAACAGCAGTGGACAAGGCCAATACATAAAACCATCAAGAACTTAACACCCAATTGAAATTTGGTGGCCATTGCAAATGAAACAATTAGAACAACGAGGAGGATTGCAGAGCTGACTCGTTGTTTTATGATGTTTTCCTACAGGTAGCATGGGATGGGTGAGACTCTTATTACAACAAAAAAAAAAAAAAATGTAGATGCCTCAAGGAAGGCATAGGGCAACTGAGGTGGACTGGACTTTTCAACTCCAAAAAAAAATGAAACGAGTCAATAGAGAAAACACAAATCTTTTGTGGGTGGGGAATCTGTGGACTTTTCAACTTCAAAAAAAATAAACGAGTCAATAGAGAAAACACATATCTTTTGTGGGTGGGGAATCTGTGGACTTTTCAACTCCAAAAGACGCCTTCAAATTATTCGTCTATCAGTTGAACGTGTTGTCTTGCGTCATAGGACAAAAACCATGGGGCTTCCTACCGACATCGTCGTAATCATTCAATGCACTAAATTTTTATTTTTCTGACCAGTGAGTGTCCGTTTCATTCACGCAAGCAATAAGACAATAAGACGTCCTTTTCACCGATAATTGTGAACTGTATAGTTTGCATGTTTATATATGACGTAGCAAAAGTACTGAGACTTCCAAACTTCAAATATTCTGAATAAAGACTGTGGGTGTTTAAATTTGTCTGCAGGCCCTTTTTATCTATACTATATGTCCATATAGATATGTATTCTCTATCTATATTCTTAGAATATAATAGGAAAATATATATATTTTTTAATTAAGTGCCATTGGATCAAACAGGAAGAGGCCAATTCATTTCATCATTGATAAGGCTCATCATTGATTAGTCAATGAGCCTTTTCCAATGAAACTTTATGGATCCCAACGATTTCATTTATGTTAAGTCACGTGGAGAAAGACCCAAAGGGTGCCGGTGTGGTGTTTTCAGTGGACAAATAATTTCAAAAGTCCTTTGAGAATATTAATTTTTAAACCTGTTGTTAAGGTTTCTATATTTCATATTTTACATGAAGAAAAATCTAAGAGTTTTTTATATGATTTTTTTTTTTCCAAAACATATAAATAAACAATTGTTTTTTAACTTTCGTAATAACTCATAAAGTGGATATTTTTCGCTTTTAAACTTATTTTATTTATAAATTTATTTTGTGAAATATTTTGAAATCTAGATTTAAAATAAACTTTGAAAAAAGTTTTTTATATGATAATTTTTTTTCAAAACATATAAATAAACAATTTTTTTTTTTTAACTATGGTAATAACTCATAAAGTGGATATTTTTCCTTTTTAAACTTATTTTTATTTATAAATAATTTTATATTGTGAAAGTTTTTGAAATCTAGATTTAAAATAAACTTTGAAAAAAACAAACTTGCAAATACGTTTTCATAGACTTCTATTCCTCTAATTTTCTCATCTTTTTTTACTTGGTAATTCAAAAAGAGTAAACCTTTTAATTGAGAAAAGAAAAACAGTAGTTATGAAAGAAATATTATAGGTTAGTAGACAAAAAATATTAATGCATATATGGTGTTAGATCTCATGCTTTATCACATTCAACTCCTTCAAGAATACTATGAGATAATTGTCCCAAAGTACAAATATAAAGACCAAACTTGATTCCAATCAACAAAACCTCATTTTCACCTGTATGTGGAAAATCTAAGTTAGACCATAAATGCATTACTAGTTCGATATATAATATAAATTCGTCATCAATATATTATTACATAAGAACGTTCATATGCATGTCTCTTGATCTTTCCTCTTCTTTCACATAATGAAAAAGTCTCTCATGATTAAATAACTCTTTGCTTCATCTATGACACCTCACACAACTCTTCACTTATTCACATGACACCTTTTACTTATAACTCACTTGTCTACTTGACACCTCACACACTCTCACACTTGACACATACTTATAAACTCAAATATTATAGTCACTCCTAAATATTAATCACACCTTGAACTAAATAAAGCACCCCCTAAGCTATTACATGACCAAATAATATAATATCTCCAACAAGTTTTTGGATGTTCAGGATTCTCCTATCATGCTTCTGACTTTCATTGATCTTCTTTGGACTTAAGGCCTTTTGTCGAAGCATCTTTGAAAAAAACAATTGTTGTGGCAATTAGATTTTATCAAACTTGTTTCTTTACGAGCTTGTTGCTCTCCTTGCATTTCATTTAAACTTTTTTCACCTTATGACTTCTTATAAAAATACCTTATGTTTGCTATTTCGATTTTCTTGCAATATTTTATGAAGCTTAGCTTCTTTTGAAGTATGTTTTTGTTGCACTTTTACCATGTTCCCTTGGAACATTTTATCAATTGGGATATAATTATTTCAACTTTATATAATGCTACTTCTCTTCGCCTTTAGTGAACTCCTTGCAATTTGGAAAGGTTTCAATAACCTTTTAATGTTTCAACTAATGTGTTTGCAACTGCTTGAATTTTATCCTTCACTTTTTTTCTTGGAGGTTTTCTCTATTCTTTGTGAGCTCTCAATGCTCTTTGATTTAGCTACTTGAAAATTTCTTGCAATTCTTTGTGAAGGTTCAATGGCTTCCTAAGTATTCTTGTAATTTTTAAGGAGCTTCTATGGCTTTCTTTCTTGTAAATTTTGAGGAGCTTCTATGGATTCCTTTCTTGTAATTTTGAGGAGTTTTTATGTCTTCCTTAATGTCTTTTGAAATGGCAATACTTTAGGAGAAACATATGACCCCTTTTTCTTTTTGTTGAACTTGACCTTGTTGTTACTTGCAAGCTCTTACCTTTTTGATCTTTGACAGGGGTTTTCACCCTTAGACCTTTGAACCCACTGTGGAATTTTAATTCATAGAGGTGATTACCTTTCTTTTGAGGTTTTTCTTAAATAATCTTTTACAGGATAATTTGACCCTTGAAACTTGTTTTCTCAAATAGAGTGCTTTTTTCAACTTCTCGATGTCAAATCCAAAGGAGGATCATAGGGATACTTGCTCTAATACCACATGTTAACTCAATGCTTCAATGCTTTTCATTATGCAATGATGTGTATTTAAGTACATAGAATGCATATTTCAGGCATAACAAACTCAATCAAACTTGCAACTACCTTTACCTTATATTACAAGAATAAACCTTGTGAAGGGTGGTTATACCACTTGCCACTTCACATGGGCTATGATGTAATATCTCCTAACAAATAAATGGTGCTTGTTAAGCAACTTGAAGATTTTGTGACTTGTTATGTAGCTTGCTTTTATGCAACCTGTTGTTGGGTAACTTGTTATTATGCTCCTTATTATGCTTGTTGGTGTGTAGTGTGTGCTTGTTACATTCCTATAGTGCCTTATCACTACCTTAGAATTTTTCATTTTGAAAGAGTTTAAACCAACGAGATCAATTAGCCAATGTCTTCCAAAACCCCTCAAATTTTGACGAAGTGTAGCTCAGGTGCCAGTTTGCTTAATAAGTATCGATTTATTTAGGAGCAATCCACTTGCAAATCGCTATAATTGGCTCACTAGAGTAAGGCACTCATGGTCAAATAGCAATTTTCCAGCAAATTTGACTAGTTTGCTCACCTTTTAGAGTGAATTCTTCATCATCCCATGGATGGTTAAAAATAAAGAAGAAGATTTTGAGAAGAATATTTTGAAAGAGACATTTTGGCATGTAGGGGAACCACTAACTTATTTTGGATGCCTTATAATCCTATTAGAGGTACATTTAGATGCATGTAATGTTTGGAGGTGCATCATTTTGTTAGACATGCCCCCAAAATTTTATTTTTACTAGGAGTAATACTATCGCACCCTAAGTTACTCAAGGGTAAAATCCTATTATAAATAGGACCCACGAGCTCTATTGTAAACATCATTTATCCATGAGAATGTAAAACTACACTACAAGAAACCCATAGTGTGCTTTATATCTCATGAAATTGGTAAGAAATTGAGAAGTCTTTCGCATTCCATCAGTGGCATGATCTTCTTGGAATGTAGAATGTGTAGTGATTGAAGCATACCCCTTTTTTCAATCTGTCATTCACCTAACAATTTTTATACTTATTGAATAGAAAACATTTTGTCATTTAGATTCTCATATGTCGATGGATCACACACTTCCTCTCTATGGTTATGATTGTATTTTAATTTGAATCCCTCACACCTTATACTTCATAATTTATTTTTCAAGATTTTTTTCTACACTTAATCTTCATGCAAATAGAGTAGGTTAGATTAGGAACTAGCAAGGATAGTGGGAAGTCGAATAAATGTGAAGGTTGTATAGAGCCAATGGGCCTTCCTTTCAAAGACCTATTAAAAGGTTGGAATTGGAATACATCATTAATTATATTAGAATTTAGGATCATTCCTTAATTAAACACAGTTCTTTTTGGCATGCCCAATGGCACCCTAGTCCTTAAAATTGACTAAAATTCTCTATTTTTGTGCCAAATTTACATAAATCATGGATGGAGTGATTGGCTTAAAATTGAAGGAATTTTTGCCAAGTTTCTATCCAAGTAACAATTCACTCCATTTGATCCAATCACTTGAAGAATATTCTAAGTCCATTCTAGAAAGCAATTCCTTAGTTTTGCTAGCAATTCATTTTGAATCTATCACATTTGCAAAAATCAAATTTAAAACAGTTCATTGAGGCCATGGAATTGATTTGTCAAGCCTAGTCTCAAAATAAATTTAAAAATTAACATTTTTTTATTATTTATGTTTGATTTTTACAAGCACTTTGCAAATGGAAATCCAAAATAAATTTTAATAATTTTAATTTTCTCATAAAGCAAATAATACAAAACAACATCATAATTGCATCAAACCTTAGACATGGTCCCAATTTTACATCTTCCATGGGAAAGAAGCATTTAAGGCATATTTGGAGACATTTTCAACAATGATTAGATCAACTAATGAATCCTCAACTCCAAAAAAATTAAATTTCAATTCTCACTAGCCAATTGCCTAAATTTGCTAGCGAATTACCTAAATTTGCAAGAAAATTGCTCTAGTTTGTAGGCAAATCATTCTATAAACCAAATTTCACAAATCTAAAACTTTCTCCATGTGGGTATATATGCTTAAGCTTATGAATACACACTCAAGGGTAAATAGATCAAGAAAGAACATCAATCTATAGAGATAGTTGCATACTATAAAAGGAATGAGAAACAAACCATCACATGGGCACATCAAGATGATGAGGTTGAGGAGATTATAACATATAATCTAATTTCTTCAAAAAGTAAAAATACAATGGTCAATCCTATTAGCTATTTTCCTATGTTCAAGGAAATTGGTTACCTCATCTATAAAATGAGTTATTCATCCATATTCGCTAATCATACTTGGTCAAATATTCTACATTAACCTACATAAACCCTATTTTTGGGATGACATTTCATATAAATAACCTGATTAATGATCTATCTTTTATGAATCATCACCATGCCATTAATAGAAATCAACCTCTAGCATCTAGTTCTCAAATTTCACTTCCTTGTAGTATGACAACTCAAAGTCTTCTTGTGTCTAATCCATCCAATACATCCAATACTCCAAAAAGACAATCAATAGCTCTGAATATAGGATCTTTAGGACAAACCTTTACTAATCAAGGTCATGTCCTTGCTCAGAATTTGTAAGTGTTAGTTGGACAAGTGGGGATGTAGGTGACCCAAGGGAACCCCCAAGGACAAACACTACCTCTAACTAGTTAGATACAATAAATTACACATCAATATCCACATCCTCCTAAATCAATAAATTTCTAAATAAGACTTCTCCCCCATTCCTAAATATGTATCCCCCTTTGAATCAACAATGAACTTATCAAAATCCTCCACCCCCTCCATTTCATGCCAAATCCTCATTATCCTCCACATTACTATACTTCATATTAGTATACCCCATGCCCTCCCCAAGGTTATGTGGTATACCTTTATCCACCACTATAATACGATCCACCTTGTCCTCCATAAAAATAATCCAAAGCCTCCACCCAGGCCTTAAAACCAATTGCTTAATTAAACCTACCAAGGGCCATTGAACCTATAAGACCATTCCCCCATTCCTCTTACCACTATGAAACCTTTCTTTGCATTTTTTGGAAGAGAATAAGATGATGTTGAATCACCTCAATAAATTTTTATGCTCAAATCTATTCACTACATTCAGGAGGACATTATGGTATGCCTACTAATTTAATATTTGCATGATAAAATTATATTATGATACAGAGGTTTACCTAATAACTCTATCATTAGTTGAGCATCAATTTTTTAACCATTTATGTGTAAATTTGACATTTTGGGCAATGGTTATTATGTTCTATTTTAATTTAATACAATACAAAGATACCCTCAAGTAAATACACATGATTTTAATACTAGATTATTGAGGACCTTAAATTTGATTCTTCAAAACTTTAGGCATAATGAAGAACAAACATTATCTTATAATATCAAGGAATTACAATCTAACTTGGCTTTGATTGTTTATAATTCTAATCATAATACATTAGTCATAGCTTTTGAAGAAGTAGCCTATGCGAAAGATGTTTTGATTAGGACAGAAAAGTTATTGTCTACCCACATCTAGCCTATGATACCCATGTTACCCAAAAATAACCAACAACTAGCTCTACACCTTTTGTTTTACCTATTTCAAATACTCAAATAATTGACATTGCCAATCCATCACCCTATCCATACATTATCACTCGCCTTGGCCATAATTCATCATCAACTAGTAATTTTTATCCATACTTGCCAACCCTTCTTGCTCAGCCAAAAATTGATCATGATTCCTCTAATATTCTTAAGGATGAAGAGAAGTACTAGAAGTGCTAAAAACTATAATAGACCAAAATAATGCTGAAAAGAGCCAATGACAACAACCTTAGAATTGACAACCTCAAAAGACCCTATACCTCACTAAGGATTAGGTGATCGAAAAGGTGCTAAGTGATGGCTTTTAAGATAAACTATCTCAAGATCCGATATAATTAAACCACAATATCTTAGGTTTCGATATCAATAAAAAGAGTAGAATTAAATATATGAGCAAACAAATATATAAACTGGCCAATATAAATATAATAACATTCACTATAATATCAAATATGAATATAAATGGTTAAAATTATCCATTTACAAGCATGAAGCATACCTACAATATTAGTCATGAGTCAAATATGTAATCTTGAGATTTGCTCTCAATTCACATACATTTCATGAAGTTTTGTCACCATAATATAGCCATACAAGATGACTCTTCAAGTTCTTGATTGTTTCGTTTTATATGACCTTTGGTTTCTTATCTTACCACTTGTATACAAGACTCTTGACTCTCTAATTACTCATACACCTACTTACATGACACTTGTGCATATCCTACACATAGATACTATCATAAAATATAAATCATTCTCTTAGGCTCAAACCCTAATATATTATATATTTACATTTGTACCGTAAAGATATAGTAATCAAATGATATAATATTTTCTAACATTCCCCTGTATTACATTATTTGATATAAGTTGTTCTTGATGTACATAGATGATTTTGGAATATCTAAAATTTATTTCTAGGAAGTGCTTTTATAAAAATATCTACAATATGAACTTCAATAAGAACATGTTTTAACTAAATACGATGATAATGAACATGATCCCTAACTAAATGACATTGAGCTTCAATGTGTTTTTTTCTTTTATGAATCACTAGATTTTTTATTAATTTAAGTACTCCTTGATTATCACAATTTATTATTGTAGGATTTCTCTTGATTCCCATATCTAACAATATATATTGTAACCAAAGTGTCTCACAAACTGCATCTTTTGTTGCATGATATTTTGCTTCTTTAGATGAAAGTGCTATTGTATGTTGTTTTTTTACTGTACCAAGAAATAGGTCTAGAGCCAAGATAGAATACATAGCCTGATGTAGATTTTTTGTCATCTCTAGATCCAACATAATCAGAATCTGAGTATCCCTATAGATAAAAATTGTCATCATCTTTATTTATTTTATATATTAGCCCATGTTATGTAGTCTTGTTAATATATTGTAGTATTCTTTTTGTGGCTTTCCAATGACTTTCTCTAGGTTCTTAAAAGATAAATTTCAATAAAAACTATATCTGGTATGGTATTGTAAAATATATAAGACTTTCAATTAATTGATGATAGATAGTGGTTGAGACTAGTTATGTTTCATCATATCTAGATAATTGTAATCCTTGATCCATAGGTGTATCTTTGGATTTACATTTTTTTATTTTATACTTTTCAAGTAATTATTTTGCGTACTTAGTTTATTTTATTGTGATATTGTTTTCATTTTGACAAATTTGCAAACCAAGACAATAATGAAGAAGCCCCAAATATGTCATTTCAAAATCCTTTTCTAGGCCCCTTTTAATTTCATCTATCATACTTCTAGAGCTTCATATGATTACTATATCATCAACATACACTATAAGTAATATTCTATATATTCTGACCTTTTTTGTATAAATATTTGGATTTGATAAACTTATTTTAAAATTATATTATAACAAATGATTATTAATCTTTATATACCATGCTCTTGGTGCTTGTTTTAGACCATATAATGATTTTTTCAAATTACAAACCTTTTGTTCCTATTCTTTGGTCATAAATCATTCTGGTTGTGACTTATATACCTCTTCTTTGAGATCATCATTAAGTAATACACCTTTTACATCTCTTTGATGGAGTTTCCATCCATGATGTGTTACTAAAGCACAAATTGTTCGAATAGTAGTCATTCTTGCTATTGGTGCAAAGGTTTCTTTATAATCTATTCCAAGGTTTTGCTTAGTGGCGAATTTCGTAATTTAGCATGAATTTTTGAATTTCCAAAATGTCAATTTTACGATTTTTGGGACCATAGAGGTCTGACTCGTTTGCCCAAAAATTTTGGGATCTAATTTTTTTTAGGGTAAATTCACCCCATTGTCATAAGGTTTCCTGCCCAATTTTTGCCCTAAATTTATTTAAAATAAGAAATATCCCGCCCAAATCACCCCTTGTACCCCATTATATATAGCTAACCCTAACAACGACTCCCATACAATTACAACATTTTTTTTAGATAGCGAGTGATACAAAGTAGAGTACTAACAAAACTAGAGTCCACGACTAGCTGAAGGCAACTGGCAGAAGGCGACTAGCAAAAGGCGACTGACAGAAGGCGACTAGCAAAAGGCGACTGACAGAAGGCAACTGGCATAAGATGACTGGCAGAAGGTGACTGATAGAAGGTGACTGGCAGAAGGCGACTGGTAGAAGGCGACTGACAAAAAGTGACTGGTAGAAGGCGACTGATAGAAAGCGACTGACAGAAGGCAACTGGCAGTAGGCGACTAACAGAAGGTGACTGGCAGTAGGCGACTAGCAGAAGGTGACTCGAAGAAGACGACTGGCAGAAGGTGATTAGCAGAAGGCAACTAGAAAAAGGTGACTCAATTTATCCGTATGCTTCTTTTACCATTAAATTTCATTTTTCATTTTATTAATGGACACTCAATAAGGAGGTTTATTCTACCTGCGAACAATATTCATGGGACAGTCACAAATTTTGTTGTCTCTAGCAGTAGTTCTCTTTTATACCTATTATTTTTATATTTAAAAATGATGTTCTTTGTTCATGTTATTCTTCTGTTCATACAGGTAAAAATGTCAACTACAGGAAGTGAAAATAAGGGAGGAGAGTCTTCCAATAAAAGGAGTATCCTCAAATACTTTCTTAATATTTCAAAACCTAGTCTGCCATCAACATCTGCACAAACTGAAGGTATGAACACCTTTACTCACTAGTTAATTTTTTTACTTTGTTAATTTTAAATATAATGTCCTCAATTCATAAAGAAGTGTGTTTTTTGGTTGATGTCTTTGTTCACTTTTATCTGTAGAAAACACTAGTATGCTTTTAAATGCCATAGTGATAATAAATCTACTATTGACACTAGAATTATCTCTACAAAAAACACTGTTAACCCTGGTATTCCTCCACTTCCACATATCCACGATAATCAACAGTCCACACATGAAGATAATCTCAATAAAATTGAACAACAACATGAAGAGATTCCTTAATCTAACACACCAAGTGGAAAATCTCATCTAAGATGCGTAGTGATGATCATCTAAGATGTGTAGTTTTTTAGATGAAGATTCTTCAAAAGTAGTTCTAAATTTAAGATGCGTAGTGATGATTATTCTCTTTATTTTTTTTAGATGAAGATTCTCCGGAAGTAGTTCTGCCAGTGGAATTATTCCAATGTTGGAAAAAATGAATATTTTGATCAAAATTGCACAAGAAAGATCGATTTATATTGTGGATTTCATCAGGGTGAGAATACAAATTTGCATGCATATTGATATGATGTATGCATCTGGTCAAAATTTTATGGATCCCTTGTTTGAGAGTTGGAGAGCATTAACAAGTGTGAATAGTCCTTGGAGCTTTTTGAAGTTCAATATTAACGATCATCTATGTATTAATGTTCGTGGAAATGAAATACCTTTATATTGTTATGGTGTGCGATTGGATATAGCTACAAATGAAGTTGAGAAAATGCCCATAACCTACAATAGATTTCATGTGGTTGTGGACGATACAAAACTTAAACTAAAACAAATAGCAGAATCATTGATAAAAGAAATCAGAGACCGTTTTCAAAGAGATGAATTGCTAGAGGCTATGGGTGTGGTAAATCCAATGTTTTGGGATCCTTGTAATGAATACCAGATTATAAATTCTTTGTTCCTCAAATACATGGGTAGACTTGCTGGCCATTTTAGTCAAAGTGTTGTAGTCAATGGCATTGAAATCAATGGCATTCTGAACAAATATCTTTTGACAAAACAATCCAACTATTTTGGAACAACAATGTCTGCTCAAGTTTCACAGCTCTCTAACCGTCATGAAGCAGGTTCTATTTCACGTTTGTGGAGAATATTACAACCAAGTACTGTCTTAAAACATACTATGAGTGAATATTTTTATTTATATGAATTATGTCAAACGATGATTTTGGGATCCGTGGAAGATGAAAGGGTGTTCAGTGCACTTTCATATATAAAATCTAAAGTTCGAAATAGGTTGGACAAAAATTTGGAGAATTGCTTGAGAGTATATGTGTCGGCCTATGAGGTGGAGGAGTTTCCTTATGAAAGAGCATTGTCACATTGGAGTTCTTTGGCAGAGAGAAGAGGTGTAATGAATATTGATAATGATGAGGATGATGGTAACACTGGTCAGATTGTGATGATAGAAATTTTGGGAATGAGTGCAGAACATTTTGTACAATATGAAAAGAGTTTGTTCCAGCTTCCAGCATTATGATGCAAGGATGCATTCATTTGATTTTATTTCACATATTATCATTTGATTTGATTTCACATATCAAAATGAGAGGAAGCTATCATTTGATTTGATTTCACATATCAGAATGAAAGGATGTTTTCATTTGATTTAATTTGAGTTCACATGTTATTATTTGATTTGATTTCACATATCTGAATGAAAGGATGCTATCATTTGATTTGATTTCACATATCAGAATGAAAGGATCCTATCATTTGTTTTGATTTCACATATCAGAATGAAAGGATGTTATCATTTGTTTTGATTTGAGTTCACATGTTATTATTTGATTTGATTTCACATATTATCATTTGATTTGATTTCACATATCAAAATGAAAGGATGTTTTCATTTGATTTAATTTGAGTTCACATGTTATTATTTGATTTAATTTCACATATCCGAATGAAAGGATGCTATCATTTGATTTGATTTCACATATCAAAATGAAAGGATGCTATCATTTGTTTTGATTTCACATATCAAAATGAAAGGATGTTATCATTTGTTTTGATTTGAGTTCACATGTTATTATTTGATTTGATTTCACATATTATCATTTGATTTGATTTCACATATCAGAATGAAAGGATGTTTTCATTTGATTTAATTTGAGTTCACATGTTATTATTTGATTTGATTTCACATATCTGAATGAAAGGATGCTATCATTTGATTTGATTTCACATGTTACATTATTTTTCTTGTAATATTTGTTATTCGTGAAAGTAATTGCCTATGCTGTATTTTATGACATTTCAAATTAATTCATATAACATAAAAGAACATCTTACTGCATTCACATAATTCAATATTACTTAATATATCAACACAAACAATCAAAACATAACAACATTCAAAACAAAGTTTTAAAAAGATAACACATATCAAACATTATTTCTTCCACTTCAAATTAAGAACAACAAACTTTTACATCATCATAAATAATCAAAACATACTCTCTTTCATTGAATTCAATATTTAAAGAAGATACCATTCATTCGTTATTTACAATACATATCAAACATTATTTCTTCCACTTAAAATTTCCAATAGATAACATATTTTTCGGAAATAGTCATTCATTGTTTCAATTCTCAAAAAGGATACCATTCATTTACAATTTACAATATATATCAAACATTATTTCTTTCGGTTCAAATTACTTAATACATCAACACATATAATCCTAACATAACAACATTCAAAACAAAATTTCCAATAGATAACACATTTTTCGAAAATAGTCTCATTCATTGTTTCAATTCTAAAAAATGATACCATTCATTTGCAATTTACAAAACATATCAAAAAGTATTTCTTCCACTTAAAATTACTTAATGCATCAACACATAATCATAACATAGCAACATTCAAAACAAAATTGCAAATAGATAACATATTTTTAGAAATAGTCTCATTCATTGTTTCAATTCTAAAAAAGGATACCATTCATTTGCAATTTACAAAACATATCAAACATTATTTCTTCCACTTCAAATTACTTAATACATCAACACATATAATCTTAACATAACAACATTGAAAACAAAATTTCCAATAGATAAAACATTTTTTGACAATAGTCTCATTCATTGATTTTTGACAATAGTCTCATTCATTGATTTCAATTCTCAAAAAGGATATCAAACATATCAAACAAAACATATCAAACATTATTTATTCCACTTCAAATTAAAACATAACAATAATTAAAAACAAAACTTCAAAATGATAATATGAATTTTTCGGAAATTGCCTCTAACATTGATTTCAATTTTCAAAAAAATACCAGTCTTAAATATTTATAAAAATATAAAGATATAAAGAGTTTTTGTTTCACTTGAAACCCAACACAACAAAGATCTATTGTTTTTCAATGTTTCCTGAAGGTCCACCCACATCTACCTCAATATCCTTTTCTTCTAATGCCCCAACCCTAACCAAACTTTCTGTTGTAGTGTTGATCCCCGATAACAAGGCACTCTCTTCCTTCGTTGGATCTTCTTTGAAAGGTGCATTCAGCTCCTTCTCCTTTTCTTTCAGTTTAGCCTCGACATCCAGGCCCCCATATTTGATAACCTTCTTTAGGTAATTATTTTCTCTAACCATCTGTTGTAACCTCTTCTTCAATTCAATAGCATTATTAATGCTAATTTTGGAAGTCTTGATCAAAAATTTCATGGCACTGACTTGTTGCTTTAGGTGCTGGAAATTAGACTACAAAACAGAAATAAAAAAAGGTTAATATTTATAAACAAAACATATTTAACAAAAAAAAATATTTTTTAGTTAGATGTAGAACTTACATCAGTTGTAAGTCGTGTTGTTTCTGCAACTGCTACTTTGTTATGATCAAGTGCCCATTCATTGAAATATGCTTGGGCTTCTGCATTGAGGTTTTCCAAAAGATTCATAACAACGACAATAATTTCATCTCTGTATGTAGACTCGGCCTCCATAGTGCCATATTCAGCTTTATGTAGCAAGGCATCGAGCTTTTGGGGCTCATTCTCCATCTTGAGAAACAACTCTTTTCTTTTTGAAAAATTCTTATATCGGCCATTGATGGCTTTAATCAAAACCTTGGCCCGATATTCCCATTCCTTCAATTTATCAATATCCGAAAGAAGAGTATTATGAACTACAACTTTACATGCATCGGCTAATAACACATTTTCAGAAACGTTTAGGATATCATCTTCTATAACAGTACGAGCAACGACTTGTTGTGGGATGGAGGGGGAAACTTCGGCGGCATCTACATTGACATCATCTTCTTCTCCATCAATGCCCTCTTCATCCTCAAGAATATCACTTGCCTTTAAAGGGAAATTTTTAGGATTCATACCCTGATAAAGAAAGTCACAATCAAGAGTTCCCGAGGGCATTTGAGATGCACTCTCAACATTTGAAAAATTCTCCAAGGTTAATATCGGTACAACAGAAATATTAGATGATGACACATTTTGTGTCTCTGTAGCACTTCTTGCATTGTGAGGTGGCGGTGTGAGGAACGTTTTACCACGCATGCGTGATTGGTTCCTCGTAGGTGGAACCTAAAGTGGATGGACCTGAACTTGCTTTGGGTGGACTTGAACCTGCTGTGGCTGTGGTTGTGGCTATGGTTGTGGTTGTGGTCATGGAGGGTCATATGGTGGAGCCATCCTTTTTTTTAGCCTTTTGAATCTACGAGGTCCCTCTGTTAAATTTCACACAAGAACATAAAATAAATCATTTGTAAATAACAATAGCATTAAAAAATATTTATTCAAAATATACATACCTGACTCAGACTCTGCAGCCATTGATGTTTCAACCATTTGCCCTTTGTCTAAAAAATACGTAAAACACATTAAAAAAACATAATTTTAAGTCAAAAAAATAAATCATTTAAAAAAGCATTTTTGAACAATGTAGAGTAAGGTTACCTTGTGGGTTGGAGGTAACCTCTTCTACGTCGACTATAACTGTTTCTCCAGTAAAAGGTGTCGCAGGTGTATGCTGAATCCGACCATCATCAGACCTCACACGTTTGTTGGGAGTCATTGGTGATGACTGCGATTGCGTGTCAGAATCAGCAGATACTTCCTGAATCCTAAATGTGGCATCCCTCTTACTTGAAGACTGAGATGCTCTTTTTTGTTTTCAAAACAAAATTAGAGAATAAAAATATAAAATTAAAAAAATAAAATAAAGATATTTCAACAAATATTTTTACCTGTATCTCACCATCAGACATGCCAATAGACAACAAACTGGGGTGCAATGCAGTGGGAGGACTGCTCTATTGAAGGTTGAAATAAGCTTCCTAAAATAAACAAAGAATAAAATTGTTGGTAGTCACTGTGTAAGCAGATGCTTGAATTTTTTGGGCACTCAAAAGGTCGTGCTTCAGGTGGTTGGAAATGTGCGTGCACCAGTCAAATTTATCGCCATCAATACAACGAAGCAATAAAGAAAGTGCCCAAAAAGGCATTTTTGTAGGTCGCCCCTGCAGAATAAGCCTTGCCTGAAAAAATTCAATGCAAGCATATAGAAATTTGTCTCCAACATTCGAAATGTTTAAGCCCCTTTTGGACTTAGAAGAATTGATTGAAAAAAGAGAACATTATTAGAAAACAAAAAATAAAACAAGGAGAACATTTTTAGAGAAATGAAACTATAGCAGAACAATATTTAATGTTAAATAAAAAATAAATTTTCAAATTATACCTTTCATATTGTCAGGATGAACAGCGTAAAGGTTTCCTAGGGTGGATTTATCATCGTTGGTTAAGGCATACTAGTTGTTCACCAGTACACCATCCAAAAATGGCAGCCTTGTTAGTCGCTGCACATCGAAGGGTTTAATAGAAAAAACAATTTCGTTGTTATCCACATGGATCAAAACAGTGCACACGTCATGGTTGTAACAAGAAATGATCCGTTGCATCAACTGAACGTTAATGTTCAACTGAGGCATCTTCAACACACCAGCAAGTCCAGCGGTGTAAATCCACTAGGAATATCTATCAGGAGTGTTGAAAATGCTCTTGAGATTGGGGCAGAAGGTGTACTTGAAATGAACTTTGGATGGAAGAGGGGAGGAACAACTAGCCATCTCTAAAAAGCAAGAAAATGCTGGCAAAACCTTATAAAAATGATGCCAAAACGCTCTAAAAATGTTGCCAAAATGCACTAAAATTGCTTGGAAATGCTCTAAAAATGCTCTAAAACCGTTGTGGAAAATGCCCTGAAAATGCTGGAAAAAGGTTTTAAAGTTGCTCTGGGAAAAGCTGCAAATGACCCTGCAAATGAATTTATAGATTTTTTGCATGGCAGGAGTTAACACATGAATGACACATGGCAAAAGGGAGGACACATGGCGCCATCTTATTTATGGTTATGGCGGTCGCCTTGTTCCACTCGCCATCTACCAGTCGCCTTGTGCCACTCGCCATCTACCAGTCACCATCTGTCAGTCACCTTGTGCCACTCACCATCTATCAGTCGCCTTATGCCACTTGCCATCTATCAGTCGCCATGTGCCACTCGCCTTCTGCTAGTCGCCTAGTGCCACTCGCCTTTTGCCACTCGCCATCTGCCAATCACCATGTGCCACTCGCCATTTGTCAGTCACCATGTGCCAGTCGCCTTCTACCTGTTGCCTTCTGCCAATCACCTTGTGTCAGTCACCTTCTGCCAGTCGCATCTGCCAATCGCCTTATGCCAGTCCCCTTGTGTCAAACGCCTTCTACCAGTCGCCTTGTGATAGTCGCCTTGTGTCAGTCACCTTCAACCAGTCACCTTCTACCAGTCGCCTTCTGCTAGTCGCCTTTTGCCAGTCACCTTCTGCTAGTCACCTTCTGTCAGTTGCCTTATGTCATTCGCCTTCTGCCAGTCGTCGTGTGTCAGTCGCCTTCTACCAGCCGCCTTATGCCAGTCACTTTCTGCAAGTCGCCTTCTGATAATTTTGTTGATACTTGTAGTTGAAAAAAAAATCGCCATGTTTTGAAAAAATTTCTTCAAAATTTTGAAAAATTCACCCCACAGTTTATACAGTTTTCATGTTGATTCACCCCGATTTGATAAATACTTTTTTGGTACTACCCCTTATGCATAACCATGATCTATTTCATTTGTTTGAGTATATCCTTTTGCAACTACTCGAGATTTGTATTTGTTAAGTGAACCATTTCCTTTGTATTTTATTTTGTAAATCCACTTACATCTTACTATTTTCTTTCCTTATGGTAAATCGACTAGATTCTAGGTTTCATTTTTCATTAACATCGTATATTCTGATTCTATGGATGTCTTCCATTCTGGATGACTTAAAGCAAGTAGGGTAGTTGTAGGTTCTACTACAAAACCTATCAATCCCCTATTTATTATTGTTAAGCTACGAGTATGTGGTCGTGTAGTAGTAAGATCTGACATTTGCTCTAGCTTTGAGTCCTTTAGAGTATCTCCAAGCCATATTGGTTCTTTACTTTGTAGTGGTGTAGTAGTTTCTAAATTTTCAATTTGCTCATCATATAATTTTAATTCTAATTCTTCACTTGGTGAGTTCTCTTTTTCAAAAAAACTTAGAATTGTTCTTGTATCAATATTTTGTTCTTTAATAACATTTTTGTTTCCTTCATCAAATACTACATTTCTACTTATGTAGATTTTCTTTGTAGTTGGACCAATTATTCTATATTCTATTGAATCATCATCATAACAAAGAAATATTCCACATAATGTTTTGTCATCCAATTTAGTTCTTCTTTGCTTTGGAATATGCATATATGCATTACATTCAAATATTCTTAACTATTCTACTATTGGTTTTTGTCCTGACCATATTTCTTTAGGAATAATTTTTTTAGTATCATTGTGGGTGATCTATTTTGTAAATACATAGTTGTTTTAACTACTTCTGCCTAATATCGATGATCACGATGGGCTTCTTTTAGCATACAATGAACCATTTCCTTAATAGATCTATTTATTCTTTCTACAATACCATTTTGTTATGGTGAATATGTTGTGGTAGGTTGTCTTTTTATACCTTTTGTTTCTTAAAAAGAGTTAAATTCCATTGATAAAAATTCACTTCTATCTAAACAAAGATTCTTGATTGATTTTCTTATTACTTTTTCCACTAGTAGCTTGAATTGTTTAAAGCAGCTAAATGCTTCAAATTTGAATTTCATAAAATACACCCACATTTTTATGGAATAATCATCAACAAATAGTTGAAAATATTTATGTCCTCCAAGACTAGTAATGTTCATTGGACCACATAAATTGTATATATTAATTCCAATGGTTCTTGAGCTCTATAATGACTAAGTCCAAAAGGTATTCTATGTTCTTTCCCTACAAGGCATTCTGGATAGACTGTAGATTCTCATGAAATTTTAGGTAAATCTTTAACCATTTGATGTTTACTCATCTCATTTAATGAAGATGCACTTATATGTCTTAGCCTTTTATGCCAAAGTTTTTTTGTGTCTGAAATGCTTATAGATAGAGCCATATTTGATGATGTATCTAGAGTAAACAAACTATTTTTATAAGAACCATAAGCTATAGTGTTTCCTTGTTTGGTAATAAGACATTTTTTCTTGTTTTTAATAATTTTGAATTCAACTGCTAAATTTTGATCCATTAATTGAGATACTGAAAAAGATTAGCAACTAATCCAAGTACATATAGCACATTACTAATTATTCTTTTTTTATTTGATAGATCAATTAAAACATCCTCTACTCCTTTGTCCTCATAAGCCATACTATTTTCTATGACAACTAGTTTTTCATATTTCTCTTGAAAGGTATTAAACCATTATTTATTTCATGTTATATGCCTACTTGCTCTGGAATCAATATATTAATAATCCATGATAAATTCTTTTGAAGTTGAAATAATTTTATCTCCAAAGTTAATAATTATAATTTAAAACTATTCTCAAATGATAAATTTGCAAATTTTAAATTCTTTTTTCTAAACCTTTGATGTAGCAACCCTTTTAAATCCCTACTTTATTAAATTTGCAAATCCTAAATATCTTCCAATTCAAATTTTAAATTTTCCCTAAATTTCAAAACTTTAAAAAACTTTAAAAATCTTCAAACCAAAAATCTTCTAAAAATTCTTCAAATTCAGACCTTTTTCAAACCAAATCTTAAAAAACCAAATTTCAAATTTAAAAACTTAAATCCTAGTAGAAAACCTTTTTACTCTAGAATTTAATTAATATTAAAAAAATTAAAAATTAAATAATGTAGACAACCTTATTAATCCCACTTAATTTTAATCTTTCTAAAATTCTCCTTTATAATAGTTGAAAAGACTAAATAAAAGTGTTTATATGTTACCTTCTCTTAAGACGTGTTGATTAAAAAATCTCCAGTTACAACATCCTTTATTATTGCTTCTCCAAATGTAATACTCAAGCGTTATGATTGACCTTCCAAATATCTTTTTGCATGCTCGCTCTATTCAATGCTTCAACGTTCTATTCCATTTTGTGTGCTTCACCCAAGGCACTCAAAGTTAGGTTTCTTTAGGTGAAGGCCACTAGACTGCTTAGGTTTTTGTCTATCCTCAGGCGGTTTGGTAGATGTTGAGATGGTTGAGTTTATCTAAAGTGATAAATTAAGTTTTTGGTCCAAAAGGGCACTCTAGTAAATAGTGATTAGATGCTTGACTCCACTAAGGAAGATGTTATGTGTATGTCTGCTGCTTGGAAGCTTGATAGTTCTTTATGTAGAGCTAAGATTACCATAGTACTGCTTGCCTTTATTTCTTGATGGTGATCTACTGCTATCCTTTGTCCTCGATGACTTTATGCTACTATCCTCTATCCTATATGGCTTTATGCCACTATCCTTAATGTGTCTTGATAACATCTTGTTGCTATCTTTTATGTCTCTAGACTATGTTCTAGTAGCACTTATGTTTCCTACTTGATATTGCTTATGTACTCTGCTTGTTGTTACTTATGTGCTCTTTTTGTTGTTACATCTAAATAGTGCTTATGTGCTCTACTTGTTGTTATCTCTAGATAGTCCTCTTTTGAGCTTTTAAAAAATACTTCAAATGATTCAATACCAAGACTAAAATGCTATGAAGAGTTTCTAGTTTATCTGTTCCTCTTGGTCTATATATCTGATTAACTAGAAATTCCAAATCTTTATGCCTCTATATTATTATTTCTAGAGGCTTCTTATCTTCACTTCTCTATACTTTTCTTCTTCTTTGATCTATGGAATCTTGTACTACTTCTCAATATTTCTCCTATCCTTAGGAAGCTTTGATGCTTCTCTACTCTATCTCTTATATATTAGGTCAAACCTAAGAGCAATATGATTCTCCTCTTTTCTAGAGAATCCAACTATTATCAGGGTGACTTTGAATGTCCCCTCATGTCCAAATTTCTTTTGAGTTGGTCCTTTAATCTATTTTGGTTGAGTCCTTATCTTCATTGGTTTTTCTTGAACCAAGTGGATAGACCCTAGCATCCAAATCAAGGTGAATTTTATTTGTCCCTTCAATATCTACTCAACCAGACCTTTAAAAAATAGATTCCAAGTCTTCACTACTTTTAAAGTGGACAGACTCCAAATATGATGGTGGCTATGAAATATAACTCTATTAAAAATAGATAAAATTAAGCAATAGCTCTAATACCATTGATGGATTTTAAGCCAAACTATCTCATAAGACAATATAATTAAGTCATAATATCTTAGGTCTCATTATCAATAATAAGAGTAGAATTACATATATGAGCAAACAAATGTTAGCTTTTGATACTATATGCAATGGGAGATAGCAATCACAAGATGCAAAAATAATAATATGAAAGAAAGCAAATTTGCGAGATGACTAAAAATATACTATAAATAGAAATGACAAAAATGAATACAATATAGTTGTGTAAGAAATGAATACTCCATGAATAATGCTACTGGACTACATTGCACCCATCTCCAATATGGGCGACTTTATCTAAGCCCTATGATGCAATCTCTATGACACTATGCTATATGTGTTCTCTATATCTATGACTATGAGAATAAGGCCATTATATAGGAAGATAGGTTCCTTGGCCAACACTCTATCTAGCTGTGCACGGGACAACTTGCACGTATACAACTTGCACATTGACACTTTGTGCATTTATTACATTGCATGAAGAAACTAAGTAACTTCCTCCTAAATTAAATAATGTCCTAAGTATGTATCTTGGTAGATACATTTACATGACCCAAATAATGTAATATGATATACTTATAACACCCCATGTATTACAATATTTGGGTATTGAAGACTTTTAGTCTTCAATGTGGATCTTCCTCCAGTGAATGGTCTTTGGTTCTTCTGTGGTTGCTTCAATATTTAGATGATGCAAAAAATAGGCTGAAGCTATAGGTTATTCTTTCAATTGACCTTACATTGTATTCCTCCTTCTTTGAATTCAACTTCTTCTTCTTCTTCTTCTTATTTAGCTTTATCTTTGGATTTGGTTTTTGTGCTCTCATAGATAATTGCGTTGTTGCTTGGTTCTTGTAAGGAAGATTCTCTTTTCCTGTTTTCAATCTACACAGAAGCTTCTAAACAACCACTTAATGCATCATTATAAGGTTTTGAGTTTGTAGAACCTGAAGTGCCAATGCTACATGAGGATTGAAAAACTTTTCCAGATATGATTCATTAAGTTTTACCTTTTTTTTGAGTAGTTCTATCAATCCTTTTTGTTCTACATTTTCATCCTTGTAGTGTTTATATGTGAGCAATGTCATGTATAATATGCTCACAAAGTCTAAGGGAAGTGGAATGTCACTTTTTCTAATGTCAATTGCTTCATTGAGATGGGCTTGAAGATAGAATTCCATAGTATCAAAATTATCTTCTAAGGCTTCGCTATGAATTACTTTTGAAGTTATGTTTAACATTTTTTCAGATTTCATGAGACAATTCATGATTCCAAGTTTTATGGCACTTGCTTTCTCCTTTCTAAAGCAATTATTCTTATTGGTAATTTCAATATTTTGGGAAGTAGACATCCTTGTGGCTCCCTAGTTTTAGAAAGCTATTAACTTGTGGCTTCCTAAATATATAAGCTTGATTTTGATGAAACCTTTATTATTCCTTAGGTTTGTAGGCTTCCTTATGTCTCCCTAGTTATGAGATTTTATACACCTAATGGAATTTTAGGTTTTGTAAAAGCTTATATTTTTCCAATGAATTTTCAACTTGATAATTTATGATCAATGCTGATATTACCAAGTTTTGTGGAATTCCTTACAACTCCCTAGGGATATAATATAGTGCTTTTGAAAATATAGTTCAATTTTTGATTGATTTTGTAAGGCTTTGAAAATATCAAAAATCAACTTTTATCTATTCCTTATTGCTCCTATTGAACTAAGCACTTTTTCTCAATATGTAGAGGTTTTAATTTTGGATTTCTGTTGTCCCTTTTTGATGTGTTTGACAAGTAAATATATATATATATATATATATATATATATATATATATATATATATATATATATATATATATATATATATATATATATATATATATATATAAGTTTCAAAACTTAGCCTAAAGCTTTTGATAACCTCCTTTTTAAATATCCCTTATGTTTTGATTGAAGTGTATCTAATTTTCCAGATGTTGGAAAATTAGATCACAATATTATTTGCAAATATTTTAAATAAATTCCAGTAGAAGTCCTTATTGCTCCTATGTTAATATTGCAAATATTTTATTGATATGATATATTATTCCACTTTTTGAATATTGCTTTCAATGTAGTTGAATTCTTTTAATTTCAACCTTCTGACTCCCAAATAAAAGAAAGCATATTATGGTGGAATAAAGCTTACCTTATATCATTCAATATTCAATGTTGTATTTGTTGTGCATGCGCTATGGACATTTGATTTTGTGGCTTTCCTTGTAATGATATAATTGGAACCTTGGTAGCAAATATACGTTCTAAATGTGGCCCTTCCGTCAATGATTTGCTTGGAACCTTGGACGTTCCAAATGTGTTGTCACTTACGCTTGCTCTTGACCTTCTATATTTAGAGCATTGAAGGCTCTTCCACACCTTGCTTCCACGCTATCGTTGTGCCCTATGATTGCAGAATTCGAACGTAAATATTGCTTTCCTTTCACTCTCTCTTTGCTGCTTTTAATGATGATTAATGATGGATAAGTGGCACCTATGTTTCTTGAGAGTGTTGCCACTTATTTTTGTAACACTTCTGCATTGAACGTTACTCCTTTGTAACGTATGTAAGCTTGCTTTGAGCACTTTGTAACTCCTCAATGTTGGTCTCTTGAGCGTTATGAAATATGATAGGCGTTAGGGAATATTATGCCAAGTGGCATATGTACTTCATGCATGCAAATTTTGATGTAATGCTTTCAAGAAAGAGATTGTAACTCCTTCATTATTCTTCTTTGCTTACTATGCTTTCTTGGGCAGAAAGCAATATATTTTTCTTCGCAAGCAATTCGTAAGTCGTCTTGGATCTTCGAACGAGGATGGGATAACTCTTTTACTTTCCTCTATTGATGTTATTCCCAATGTAGCATCTATCCTTATCTTGGTGCTTATGCCTTCAATGTGCTCCCTATTCACTTTATAGAAGTGAAGCTTGAGTCACCTATTCGTTGGATGTGCCCTATCCCCTTTTTTTATGTAAATAGCTTTTTCCTTGTCCTCACAAATATTGATGATGAACTTTCTATGATTTACATAAATGATTTTGATAGAATTCATTTGGCTTACATAAATAACCTTGGTATGCTTTTTGTAATTTACATAAAAGCTTCCTTTGTCTTGCAGATCCATTCTTGGAGAGAATGCTCTTTCATTGTTGGATAACGCTCGATCTTTGGCCCTTCTTTTGGTTACATTTTTCTTGTATCTTTTGTGCCTATTATGGCAACTTTAAATTGGCTCCTTTATATACATTTAATGTATTGTAGAAGTGCAATACCGTGTAACAGTTACATGTATATAGAATTATTTTATTGCACCTTTTCTTTACTATTTTGTAGGTATGAGTTTCTAATTTCAGTAGTAGATTAGTGAGTGTAAAATTAGGGTTTTGAGGATGTCTCTTTTGCTATAATTCTTACCCTTTTTTCTTGGATTATTGATGATGAATCCAAGCCTTGTAAATGAAGTTTTATTTTAGTTGCACTAACCCCTAAATGCTCTAAATTTGAGATTCACCAAATCTCAACCTTTGAAGCTTCTTTTGGCTAGTTTCCTTTTGCATGTACTAACCAAATTTGGTGGCTTCTATTGGCCACTTAGAGTTCCAGTTTTTATGCTTTCATGAGTGTCTTTAGACACTTGATATAAACTAGAATTTGTAGCCTTTTTCAAAGTATAAAAACTAATTTATTTTAATAGTAATATTAGTGCAAATGAGTTTTAACAAAATTCACTTTTCAATGCACTAACAAATTACACCTTATCACTCTGATTTACTCTAAAAAACTAATGCACTCAATCAATTTACTGCAACTAATCAAGAATAATCTAGAATGAATCTTCAAGACTTATTCTGCAGTTTTGTTATAAGCAAAGATAGTAGGAGCTAGTATTCTTTTTGCTTTCCAAAGTAGATGATAGGTATTTGATAAATAGTTGGAATTCTAAATCTAATAAACTCTTAAAGTGCAAATGAACCTAAAATAAACCTTTATGTTTTTGCACTTTTGAAGATTTTAATTCAATTCTCCTATTTGCAACTTTAATTCAAATTAAGGTGCTTAAATAATCTGATAAGTAATCCAATTAATGAATCTACTTGCACCAACAATTGCATACCCTTTTCTAAAATATTTTTTGTCGCTTTTGTAGAGGATGTAGATCTTGGTGTTTAGGATCACCAAGTTATTGCCTTGAGTAGGATGTTGCAACTCTTTGTAGGCTACCTTGAACAACTTTGTCTTCACCAAAATATTATCTCAAACTTTATTTCACAAGCTTAGAATTTTTGGTGGCTTGTTCTCCTCTTTTGGTCTCCTCATTGTTTTGTAGATTTGAAGAGATCTTCATTTTTGAAGCGATGCCTTTTTCTGTGAGAGACAATATCTAAATATCCTAGATTTGGAAATCTTCTTATGTCTAAATCCTCCTTCAAGCTTCTTATCGAATTATGACTTCAAACGGGATCTTCTTCTCAAGATTTTGTGTGTCTTGAGGTCTTCGTTGGATTCTTCTTATGGTATTTAGCACTCCTTGGCAAATTCTTCTCCTCTTGTGATTTTTGTTCGATGGCGATAATTATCCCAAGTCCTTCACTATCAAGGGCTTCTCCTTGGTAGTGGATTTCTCCAATGAGTTCTTCTTTGATCATTTCTTCAGTAAGGCTCTCCAAGCCTTTTACTGGATGCTCGTTGAGACATCTCCAAGGTCTTTGATCTCATAGTTGCTTTTGGTCTTCCTTGAGACATTTTCTTCAACCTTCTGCTCCTATAAGTGTTGGTGGTGAGATATTTCTCTAGATATTCGTTTCTTTTGCTTTTGGATTCAAGCAAGACTCTCCTAGTACTTCTTCCAATACTAGAAGTTATTCTCTTGATTTATTTGCCTGTAGGTGCTAGATTAACTCTAAAGAAGATGCTCTTCCTAGATTTATTGTAGAAAGTTTTCCCGACTCACTAAATCTTCTTTCTTGCAACCATGTATTAGTACCAAAATCTTAATCTCCTTCTCAATCATATTCTCTCTTCTGGAGTCTTCTTCAGGATCAAGGCTACTATGGCCTAATTTCAGTATCAATGTACTTGTGGCCTTTTTCTTTTGTATTTAGGCTTCTTGACATTTTATTCTAGATTTAGGCTTCTATGGCCTTTTCTTATTGTGTGAAGTTTTCAATTTAGTAATGGAGATCTCCTGTCTCCTAACTTCACCACAATTTTTTTCTAGAAGTCTTGTTTCATAGTATCTTTTCTTGAACAAGAAACTAACCTCTGCACTATGAAGATACACCAAACTTCGGGCAACAAAGTTGAAGTCTCCTAGATTTTTTTTGTAGGAGGAATCCCAATATTTTGAGAATTATATTTCTACAAACAAAAGAAATTATGGATCAATAGTTAAGAAATTCCAGATATTTTGACTTCATTAGTTGATTTGTCAATCTAGTGGATTGAATGTTGAGTCCTAGTCTTCACGAGTTTTTATGCAACTTTGTGGAAATACTTTAGCCAAAAATAATCTCAATAATTTTAAAACTAAGATTTCTTTCAGTCCTCACTTATGGCTCTCCCTGTTTCTACCACCTAGACTCTTTTGAGAGTTTTTATAGTGATTGGTCCAAAGGCGCGTTACGATGACAAACAAACTCCGGCTCATTGATAATGGTGGTTTTCCTATGGCTAGATATATCATAGCTTCGATACCATTATTATATTTTGATGTTATATGCAATGAGAGATAGCAATAAAAATATGCAGAAATAATAATATGAAAGAAAGTAAATTTGCAGGATGACTTAAAATATACTATAAATTGGTTTCACCCAAAACCCTTCAGCATTGGAGAGGGAAGAAAGTAGAGAGGGGAGGGCTCTGGTCCCTCCCCTGCTCCCCCTCCCATGGCTCCTGGTTCCTGCCCAGTCCCTGGCTCAATCCAGGTCATCCCTCGTGGGGAGTGGTTGTTTGCAGATGATCTCCTAGGGGGAGATCCTTCTCCACTATCTGTGCCCCTCCCGGTCGGCTAGGGTTTCCTTGGTTGTTTTTTCGGACTGGTGCTTCCCAAGGATCCCTGTTTGGTTGGGGATCCCTTCCATTTTTCCCTCAGGCTTCCCCCTAGGGTTTTTTGCAGGTTATTCATGTGGATCTGGTCCCCTACATTTCTCGATGCGGTGGAGGTGACGGTTTAGGGTTTGGACAGCTTCCCCATTTTCTTGCGAATCCTCGACGGGCTCTATGCTTGGATGGGATTCTTGGTCCTTGCTGCTGGGATCCTCTTTTGTTTTCTTGGGGCGGGTTCCTTGTGGTGCAACTCTCTGGTCACTTCCTGATGGGCTGGATCCTCTCTGTGCTGGCTGTCGGCTTCCTACAGGATGGCTCTCGCTGAACGAAATGTTTTCTCGATGGGCGGGATGGTTTCTCCATAGGGCGGGATCCGCCAAATCTGTCAGTTTTCCCGCGAGGCGGGATCCTTTATTTTTTGCTGGTTTCCTGGATGGCGGGATTTCCCTGTTGCTTCCCGCTAGGCGGGACTGTTTGTGGTGGTTTTGATCGCTTCCGCGAGGCGGGATTTTATTGTAACGGTTTTTCTTTGCTTCTCGTCGGGCGGGATCTTCTTGATGGTGGTTTTTGGCTACTCCCTGTTGGGCGGGATCTCCAAAACTACTTTCTTTCTTATTTTTTTGTTTCCCGCTGAGAGGGATTGTTTCATGCTTACTGTTACCGCTAGGCGGGATTTCTATTTTGGTGTTCAGTTTCAAGGGATTGATGCCCTAGGACCATTTCTTATGTAATCAGGTTTTGGGATCCTTGTTAAAACCCGCTATAAATACAAACACTATAATTAACAAAATATATATATATATATATACTATAAATAGAAATGACGGAAAAAAATACAATGTAGTTGTGGAGGAAATGAACATTCCATGAATAATTCTATTGGACTACATTTCACCCATATCCAATATGGGTGACTTTATCTAAGCCCTATGATGCACTCTCTATGATACTATGTTATATGTGTTCTCTATATCTATGACTATGACAATAAGGCCATTATATAGGAAGATAGGTTCCTTGGCCAACACTCTATCTAGCTATGCAAGGGATAACTTGCACATGTACAACTTGCACATTGACACTTGTGCATTTATTACATTTCATGAAGAAACTAAGTAACTTCCCCCTAAACTAATCTAATGTCCTAAATATGTATCTGGGTAGATACATTTACATGACCCAAATAATGTAATATGATCTAATTTCTAACAACACATATATAAACTAGCCAATATAAATATAATAACATTCAATACAATATCAAATATGAATGTAAATGACCAAAATAATTCATGTACAAGCATGAAGTATACTTACAATATTATTCACGAGTCAAATATTCAATCTTGAGATTTTATCTCAATTTTGATACATTTCACGGAGCTTTATCACCATAATACAACCATACAAGATGACTTTTCAAGTTCTTGACTATTGCTTTCCATATGACCTTTGGTTTCTTATCTTACCACTTGTATACAAGACTCTTGGCTCTCTAATTACTTGCACATCTACTTACATGACACTTGTGCATATCCTACATATAGACACTTACATAAAATATAAATTATTCTCATAGGCTCAAACCCTAATCTATTAATATTTAAATTTGTACCATAAAGATAACTTAATCAAATAATGTAATATATTATAACACTAAGCAAGGGACTAATAAGGTCCAAAACAACATGGCAAATGCTAATTCAAATACCGACACACTATGATGTTTTCCATGCAATGGGAGATACAACCCTACAAAATATGTGGTAGCCATAGAGTATTTCCAAATAAACCAATATGACCAAAAATGTCAAGATCAACAAGCCAAAATTTTGGGTTAGGTGGTACCGATAGTAATTTAGGTGACATACCTATAGCCTTAATTACAATAGTTAGTGCCTATCTTTCCAAACCCCAATAATGTAATATTTTCCAACTTTAGCACTATCAAAATAGATGAATATTCCACATTTGAAGATGATTCTATATGCACTGACCAATAAGGGGTTGGGACTAGAGGCAAATAGAAAACACCCAAGAGATAACTCGTAGCTCAAAAATAGATTAAAACAAATAGGGGATTGTGATATTAAGTAGAGGAAGGTTGTCATTATATTTGAATGATAATAGACCAACAACTACAAATTAAGAGAAACAAAAGGAAAATGTTAAAAAAAAAATCATATATAAGGCTCAAGTGGAGGTGCACACTAGTAAGAACAAACAAGTAGATAAGGGAAAAGAGCCCCCCATTTCCAATAAAATTTACCAAGTTATCCTCGCACTAAATCACTAAATTCACTCTTCAATTATCCATTTCAACTCAACTTTCCACCTTTTTCTTCACCAAGTTAATCTTCCCCTAATTTGTTACCACCTTACCAGATCTTTTTCTTCACATCTCATTTCCAAGCACTTGATGATTCATCGACATTTCCCTTTGGAGACTAAATCCTTGATCAATACAATGTTTCACTAACATAAAGCAGTGATTCATTAAAAATTAAGAACTTTTAAATTGCAAATACTTGGCCAAATTTACCAAAGAACTATAGGATGAACCTTGGGCAAGTCAGAGAAATTTAATCAAGAGCAACTACAAGGGTTGGGTTTGGATAAAAAAGGCCAAAAAGTGGAATAAAATTTCACAACTGACTCCAATCCAATTGTCCACCTCAGGTAGGTTAGAAGTTGGGGAATATTCAAAGGATATAGATAAGAGGGTCATCATCCTTCCACAACCCAAGCAAACTAAAATGAGAATAAATGAGAATAAAGATGCCAAATTTCCCCTTGAATATTTTAGAAAAGAAGCCTTAGAGAGATACAAGATCAATCCTAATGACTTCTCAATAGTCGCTAAACTATGAAGTTCTAGGGTGGATCAGTTTCTAGTGCAAGGGTGTGGGAATTCCCAAAGTTAGTGTGCACATATACCTATAGATTTAGCAAGATCACTAGAGCCATTGTTCCCTCAAGACTAGACATTCCTCCTATTCTAGTTATATCAACAACTATCAAATCCATGATGTAAGTATTGTATGATAATATTGGTTGGATATCCTGCTCTCTTAAGTCATAAATATACTTATTTGATTAAAAATATCAAACTACATAGGAGATATTCCTATCATGAAAAATGAACAACTCTAGGAAAGCCAAAGGGTTCAAACTACCATTGAAGCTAGGATAGTTCGAGGATGACACACAAAGGATGCTATTGATATCTACCTTTTTCATAGGGTCTAAATAAATCAACTCGTGAGGAAAGAATACTTGGGCATGTTATATGTCATTTTAGAGATAACCAAGTATGTCCAACTACTTGATTATGCTAACTTCCTATTTAAAGTAATCATCCAACAAACAGACCATGTTGAAAATTCCAAGGTATTTAGTTTCACTTCTTACTTGGTTTGGCTAACCTAATACTTCAAAGGATTGGTTCCCTAACCTAATACTAGATAAGATTGACTCAACAGGGAAACCCATCTCAATATTTGAAGTAACAAATTTTCCTTGCTCTAGGAATAATAAGACCTCATATAATTTCAATATAGAGGTGTATAAGCCTATCTTGGATCAATTGGAAGGAGGATTTCCTAGAGTCTCTCCATCCTATAGAGCTATGGTGTGAGAAAAAGGAATAAAATTAGGGATTTCTACCTAGCAGTATACTCCTCATTCATCATATTATATGGCTTCTCAAAAGAAGCGTTCAAACTCCCAACATTCATTCTAGACAATATCTTTGCATTGGAAATGGTGTGATAGTTGAATCTAATTGAAAAAACTTTTGGGAAAGGCCAAAAAAAATGAGCCTATTTAACTAAGATAAAATTACCTAGTGATCACTCCAATGGTAAGGGGTTATATAGAATACATTCGTTCAAAATTGAAGAATTACTACTTCATTATAATTAGAGATTGATCGGCCTATTACCCTAATGCCAAATTCATGTGCATACTACAAAACCTATAGACCATATGCATCCTTGAGAATGGGCCCATAGTCTAGGAAGAAAATAAATTCAGCAAAGAATTAGAGAAAAAGTGATGCAATCTAGATGAGGAGGTGTAATGAAATACAACCTCTTCTAACATCCTAAATATCTCACAATAAATACACAAACTAGAAAATGAACAATAACAAATTACTTACATTCAAAAAATATTTGGGAAATATCATAGAAAATACATCTGTAAAGAACTCTTCAGTTTTTCTAGAGATGATCTCAAATGATTACAAGGTCATCCTTATATAGACCCATTTTTCCCCAACTTGTGAGGATAAAATTAGATCCGGATAAAATATTAGTTTTTTTGACATGCAATGAAATCCAAATAAAATATTATAAAATTAGTGTTTGGGGGCTGAAATGACCCTTTCATCGTAGGCGTCACGACCCCCATAGATGTGATTGTCTTTCTTTCTAGTATATGCATCTAGTGCCTTGTTCCTCGCTTGGGGTGCTAGTCCTTGGAAGTCCAAGGAGCATGGGATGCGATTCCTTTAGACAACCTCCAAGATTTTTTTTACCAAGGTTGGCTCCTTGGCTTGATTTGATATTCGACACTTCTTCCTTCCTACGCTAACCTACTCTATCGAGTGTCTTACTAGAAAAAATGGAAAGAGAGAAAATATAGTAAAATTGTAGGAAAGGGAATCTATCTAGCCTAACTAGCCCAAGCTATGGGTTGTGATGCACCAAAGATCTAAGAGACTCTCTACACCAAGGCGAGTTTAGTGAACACATGTATAGCAGTCGACAACAAATAAATAACATTATCCCCTTGCCCATGAGTAACATAAAATACCCACATGAACCAGGACATAAATACTGAAACAATTATAACTTATTATTATGAACTTCAGATTACATACATTATAAGGAAAGAGACTCAAAAATTAATCAACTAAAATAATGTAAGTCTTGAGCCAGGCCATGACACAAAAGATAATGAAGGAAAATCCCATCCAAGAATGGTTGGTTTTCGATGATTTACAATGAAGAGAATACAATTATTCATAGGCAATATCTAATGGTTTTTTCCTCTTAAAATTCAAAAATCCCGCTTTCAAAAATTTTGCCTCAAGTGCTTTGTAATGATGGTACACAATCCCAAGGTCTTTGGATTTGGAGTCATTTTGAGGGAGATATCATTTCCCATATTGGAAATTTGTAGTGATTAGATGTTGAGATCCTTCATCATTAATGCTTAATCTAGTCTATGGCTGCTCCATTGTAGTTCTCATAATGAGGCTTTTAATGTTGTACTTCTTTGTAGAGGGAGGGTTGTACATTCAAGGACCTAAACACCTTACCATTATTTGCGAGGTTCTATATTGTGGCCCTAGTTGGGAGGTATGGGGGCTAGCAGACCTCAATGTGGAGGTTGATGAGTGTCAAAGTGTTCCATTATTTACACTTGATTTACTTATATATTTCTTTACATGAATGGATATGAATACTTTTGACTATTATTTTACCTTAATATTATCATTTATGTTTTAATTAGATTAATTATTATAAATGTTATTATATGTGTATTTTACATGTATTTTGAAGAACACAAGCTTATACTAAGAGGGGGGGTGAACAGTATAAGGCCTCTTTTTACTTTCTCTATTTAACTTCAACTTCGCAAAGCAATGAACCAATAGCAATATCAAAGAAATGCATAAAGCAACACACAATGAGACACCAATTTTACGTGGTTCACCCAACATGGGCTACCTCCACAAAAATTTTCTCTAAAAATCTTTCTCAAAGTTCTTTGGGAATCCTTCCCAATTACAATGTTTATGAGCCTCAGCCCAAAGGAGAAACCTTCCCCTACTCAAGTATTTATGAGCCTCTACCCAAAGGAGAATCCTTCCCCTCCTCAAGTATTTATGAGCTTCTGCCCAAAGGAGAATCCTTCTCCTCCTCACGAATTTATGAGCCTCCTGCCCAAAGGAGAATCCTTCCCCTCAGCTCTAGAAATGATACTTCAGAAGATCACTTGCATCTTATTCTGCTAGCACGTGGAACTCCTTTCCACAGAAGACCTCCTGTACTCAATGCTCAGCCTCAAGAGACCTTTGTCCTCACTGATCACCTCCACAACAACTCATCAACCTGTACTAAACACAGTAAGTCGGTCCAGCACAAGTCTTCCTCACTCCGTCGATTTGTCCCAAGCTCAACTCATAAAGCTTGAACAAATCAATCTCTCTACACACAAGCCTTCTCAAAGACTTGTCAAAACTATCCTCGGGTTCTGCTCAAAGAACCACTTCAACTCTGTCCTCAAGTCCTCTGCTAGGACCTCGTCCAAATCAGCTCACAAATCCTCCCTAGAACTTGTCCAAATCAGCTCACAAGTCCTCACTAGAACCTATCCAAATCAGCTCACAAGTCCTCACTAGAACCTGTCCAATTCAGCTCACAAGTCCTCACTAGAACCTGTCCAAATCAGCTCACAAGTCCTCACTAGAACCTGTCCAAATCAGCTCACAAGTCTTCACTAGAACCTGTCCAAATCAGCTCACAAGTCCTCACTAGAACTTGGAGTCCAAATCAGCTCACAAGTCTTCACTAGAACTTGTCCAAATCAGCTCACAAGTTCATCAAGAAAAAAATTGCTTAGAATGAACCCACAAAGAGAATTGTTAGAGACCCAATGTGATTCATCAACCTCATAGAAGCATAAAGAGAATTGTTAGAGACTCAATATGTTCTATACTTAACTCTCAATATCAATCTCAAATCTCATAGAAACATAAAGAGAATTGTTAGAGACTCAATATGTTCTATACTTAACTCCCAATCTCAATCTCAAAAGAATAAGATAGATGTAGTATGCTTTTCTCAAGAACATGAAACACAACCCAACAATTGCAAACCATGCAATATCTCATATAACAATGATACTCATGTTCTTTCCACAACCAATATCTTTGCTCAACCAATTAGGGCTTTAACAACAATGCTTATAGACAAGGTTTAACCAACATCATTCAACTCAACATTAACCTTGAAGCATTCAACCAATCACTACATGAAAAGGAAACTAGTAGACATCCTTTTCCCTCCAAAGGTATTTGAACAAAACAACCACCAACATAAATCACCAAGCAAAGAATAACTTGCTCAAATCAATCTCAATGGAGTAAGCCCAAATCATGTATCAAGTAAAGCATTAACTTGATCAAAACAACCTCTATGGAAGCAACTCAACCATCAATCTCAAAACAGCCAACTAAGGGTTTCACCATCTCAATGCAAGTAACAAGACTTACTAACATAAACCCTAGTGCAAAATGCTTCCTCTTCCTCAACCAGAATTATGCATTCACCCAAAAAAAAAAACTCATCAATGATTTTAATGCATAAACAATCTTCAATATCCAGAAAATGGGATTTACACCAACAAGAATACCTAGTAGACAACCTTTTTACTCCAAACTCAATTTCAAAAAATACACCATCAACAATATACATGGAAGAAGTTGCCCATACCTTTGTTTGAGGAAGAAGAGAATAGTTCTTCAACCTGTTACCAACACCACCCTCAACTTTGCCACAAAGTTAGGGTTAGATCATAAAAGTAACCACAAAAATATTTATTCCATAAAACACCTTATGACTCCAATCCTTAGAAGTCAACTACCAAAAATATAAAGCATACAAACAATATTCCCTTTTACACCTTATTTCTCCAAATTAATTAAACCATGCTCAAGGAATAATAGCTTCTAAGCAAATCTCACTCAATAATCAAGCCAAAAATCTCAACCACACACTATCAACCTTATATCTCCAAAGAAGCATTTAACCTTAAAAATAATTTTAAATAAATCTACCCAACCACTTCTTCTTTAACAAAATGCATATTTTATTTAAAAAACCTTACCAAAAAAAATGCTTTCAAAAATCGCGGGTCAACAGTGCCTCCAAAAAAATCGGAGCGCAAAAACTCTTCTCACACTCCACGGCGGAAGTCGAACGCTTGACCTCCCTTCAAGCGCCTTCGTAGAACAGTCGTTACCACTAGGCCAATGGCGCTAGCTTGAAGGCTAGCAAGAGTCTCCTTCTCCTTAACCCTTTGGCGACGGATAAACATGGCGACAAAACGATAGCCATAGCTTTTACTTCCCAACCTTTGCGCAATTCAAATTCCTTTTTCTCCATTGCTTTGGACTATAGGTTATGGCTTATATAGCCAAACTTCCATGCTATACACGACATCGACGGGAGGATAATTCAAACTTTTTGAATTAATATTATTTTGGCACCTTCGAAACAACTTTAGGGTTTATGAAACCCTTTTGATTATTAAAAAATAATCACAGGTCTTTTAGACCTTAGACCTTAGGTGGAGAACCCATTAAATTATTAAAATAATTTAATCACTTAATCAAATAAATAATTAATTTAAAAACCTTAAAAAGGTTTTATTAATTAAGTTATTTAATTAATAAGTGTCTCCAGCCTTTTCATTAAGTTGAGAGTGGTTTTGAGAAAAACCCTTAATGAATCCACCTGGTTTTAATAAAAACCCTTAAACCTGCCATGGTTTTGATAAAAACCTTTTCATCTGCCACATGGCATCTCTTCGAAATCTTCTAGAAAAGATTCTTTGGAATCTTCAACCTTTGAAGCCAATAAATCCTCTTGACATTAATGCCAGTTCCTTTTGACATCAATGACAACTCATAGACAAGAAGCTAGGATCTCAAACCCAAAATCTCCAACAATCTCCCCATTTGTCATTGATGGCAAACCATGCTTGTCAACAACACTGAAACTCAAAACTTATTGTATAGAAATCAGCTCCCCCTAACTTGAGGCTCTCCCCCTTACTCATATCTCTCCCCCTTTGTCATCAATGGCAAAGAGTCACCTTTGGGGATTGGGACTAAGAATGAGCCTCTTAGCTTAGTCCCTCCCCCACCTCCTGTTGAGGTGATTAATTTCGGGGTGGAAGTAAAACTCCCATCAGGCACTGATCTTCATCAGTGTCTATAGCTTCCTTACCATGTCTTCTCTTGAATTCTCCTTGTCCATATTCCTGTTCCTGTTCATGTCACTGTTGTTGTTCTTGTTATCATTCCTATTCTTATCCATGTCTTTATTCTTGTGCCTGTTCATACCCATGTTCCTGTTCCTGTACCTTGGAATTTCAGCTCTACACTGTCTAGCTATGTGACCTTCAATGTTGTACTTATAACAACTAACAATGTTATTTCTTTGAGGCATACCTGATCTTTGACTCCATCCGTTTCGACCAACCCTATTCCTCGTTATTAGCCTTGCAATAAACAGCCTTGTGCCCAAACTGTTTACAAGAGTAGCAATACCCTTGAAAGAAATTACCACCTCCGAATCTGTCATTTACCTTCCTCACTTGAGTCATGCAATGTGAAGCCATGTGACCAAACTTGTGACAAGCAAAACATCTACCATTAAACTTTCCTTGATTTGACCTCTTAGGTCCTGTAAACTTTCTCCCTTTTTTCTGATTCCTATTTTCTGATTATGTGCATCTATCACTCAAGGACTCTTTTTCTGAAGTACTTTCCTCATCAGAACTCTCTTCCTTTCAGAATCTCTTACTAGATTCCCCAACAGAGTTGCCAACCTGTTCCATGTGTTTCTTACCAAAACCAAGACCTGTTTTATCTGTTGTCCTTCTTTGATCTTTGATGATTGACTTTACCTTTTTGGTGCTATCTTCAAACCTATAAAGCTTCTCCTTGTACTCTTTAGTTTCATCTTTCAAGGAAGCCACTTTCTGTTCCAACTCTCTACACTCAAGAACCTTAGACTCTAACTCATCCTTAAGTTTTTGTGTCTTAGCTATAGAGAAGTCAAGACTTTCTATAAGCTCATCTCTCTCAATACAACATTCATCCAATTTATCATTGAGTCTAGCATTCTTCTTTCTTTCCTTTTTCAAAGCACTAAGAGCACTAATAAGTTCAGCTTCAAGATCTACTTCACCATCCTCTATACTTCCTTTATTTGTTTGCCTTTTGAAACATCAATGACTTTTTTAGATTTCTTATCACTAGAGGTGCTACCCCTTTCTAAAGCCATACAAAGATCTTCCTTACAATTTTTTGAAGCATCCTCATACATAGTATAACTAGAAATCAATCCATCATTTTTGTAATCATCCTCAAGATGTCCAAAATTTCCACATCTAAAACATTTCATAAGGACAAATCTATGTTTCTTTTCTTCTTTTTTTGTTAGGAACAACATCTCATTTCCAACATCACTTGAAGAACTTTCACTATCACTACAAGAACACTTACTTGACTTGTCTAGGTAGAAAGTTTTCTTGTGTTTGTGAGAGTACCTCTTTCCTTGATTGCTTTGCTCATCTTTATTCTTCCTTTGATGCTTGTGCCTTTTAGAATCCTTGCTCTTATAATCTTGTTTATCTTCATCACTTTCATCTTGGGCAACAGTACAGTTAGTAGCATAATGACCAAACTTTCCACAATTGAAACACTAGACATATTTCATACCTTTGTGCTTTCTTGAGAACTTGCCCTTCTTGCTGTAATATGCCTCTTCATCACTAGAAGACTCATCACTATCTTGAAGCTCTTTACCCTTGGATTTCTTGGTAGCTTTGAAAGTTGCCTCCTTCTTAACATCAACCTTCACTTGAGTTCTCAACTCAAATGCTGCAAGTATACTATGGAGCTCATCATTTTTCAACTTATCCAAATCCTTAGCTTCCTCAATAGCAGAAATATTTTCACTAAATCTATTTGGAAGAGACCTCAAAATCTTATCACAAATATCATTTTCAGCAAGCTCAAGACCTAGTTCCTTCAAAGAGTTAACAATCTCATCCATACAAAGCATATAGTCAATAATCTTTTCTTCATAATTCATCTTGAGTTGTTCAAACATACCTTTGAAGTGTCTCAACTTGGCCTTTCGGACATTTACATCACCTATATGAACCACCTTCAACTGTTTCCACATTTCACTAGCTGCCTTGCAGTGAATCACCTTGGTAAGATCTGCCTTCTGTAAACCCTTCAGGATTGCATTCATTGCCTTTGAATTGCTATGATGTTGAAGAACACAAGCTTATACTGAGAGGGGGGGGTGAATAGTATAAGACCTCTTTTTACTTTTTCCTTTATACTTCAAAACAGTAAAGCAAAATACCCAAAGCAATATCAAAACAATGCACAAAATCATCCACAAAGTGACACCAATTTTAACGTGGTTCACCCGAATGCCTGGGCTACGTCCACAAAACTTTTCTCTAAAAGTTATCTCAAAGTTCTTTGGGAAACCTTCCCAATTACAATGTTTATGAGCCTCGGCCCAAAGGAGACACCTTCCCCCAATCTGAATTTATGAGCCTCTACTCAAAGGAGATACCTTCCCCTCTACTCTGGAAATGATCCCTCAGAAGATCAACTGCCTCTACCTCTTGCCAGCACGTGGAACTCCTTTCCATCGAAGACCTCCTGTCCTCAATGCTTAGCCTAAGAGACCTTCGCCTTCTATGATCACGTCCATAGCAGCTCAGCTACCTGTACCAAACACAGTCATTCGGTCTAGTACAAGTCTTCCTCTGTCTGTCAGATCTGTCCAACTCTATGAACAAATCAATCCTCTGCACACAAGCCTTCTCAAAGACTTGCCAAAACTGTCCTCAGGTTCTTCTCAAAGAACCAATACACCTCTGTCCTCAAGTTCTCTGATAGAACTCTCAATCTCAGCTCACAAGTCCTCTGCTAGGACCTGCCCAAATCTGCTCACAAGTCCCCACCGAAACCTGTCCAAATTTGCTCACAAGTCCCCACTGAAACCTGTCCAAAACCTCAACAAGCTCACCAAGAAAAACTTGCTTAGTATGAACCCACAAAGAGAATTGTTAGAGACCCAATGTGATTCATAAACCTCATAGAAGCATAAAGAGAATTGTTAGAGACTCAATATGTTCTATACTTAACTCCCAATCTCAATCTCAAATCTCATAGAAACATAAAGAGAATTGTTAGAGACCCAATATGTTCTATACTTAACTCCCAATCTCAATCTCAACTCAATCTCAACTCAAACTCAATCTCAAAAGAATAAGATAGATGTAGTATGCTTTTCTCAAGAATATGAAACACAACCCAACAATTGCCAACCATGCAATATCTCATATAACAATGATGCTTATATTCTTTTTACCAACAACTAGGGTTTCATCATCTCAATGCAAGTAGCAAGACTTACTAACATAAACCCTAGTGCAAAAATGCTTCCTCTTACTCAACCAGAATTATGCATTCACCCAAAAATTCATCAATGACTTTAATGCATAACCAATCTTCAATATCCAGAAAATAATACCTAGTAGACAACCTTTTCACTCCAAACTCAATTTCAGAAAATATACCATAAACAACATACATGGAAGAAGTTGCCCATACCTTTACTTTGATGAAGAAGGAGAACTCAAAATCTGTCACAACACTAACTCTCAATTTGCCACCAATTAGAGTTAGCAACTATACAATAATACACAATAATAAAGATCCAAATATAACACCTTATTTCTCCAACTTAGTAAAAACACCAAAGTACAATAACATACAAAGTAAAATCTCTTTACACCTTATTACTCCACATAAACATTAACCATCAATAAACCAATGTCAAAATAAAAAAATGATACCTTAACCTTATACCTCCCGCACAATCACAACCACCATTCTTTGCACACCGTGACCAAAAGGAAATTCCCAATGAAGAGAATCGAACTCAGCACCTCTGTCATCTAGCGCTTTCGCTTAAATGCCACCGCCGTTGGGTCACAAGTGCCCAACGAAATAAAACACCGCTGCCCTCTCTTTTATCTTCCTTTGATGCCAAGAACTTGGAAAACGTAAACGTCTTCCACAAACCGCATGCAACAATCCACTGCCGTCAAGCCAAAAGGTAAGGATGCAGCCCAAGCTCAAATCTGAGTTTGCCAAGCATAGTCTCCAAGACACAGAACAAGCACGATATCAAAGACGTCAACGGAGATCGAAAACATAGAGCAAGCTCAACTCGAATATACCAAGCGTTGTTCGAAGGAAATAGAGCAAATGCAAATTATGGATGCCAAGCGCAAATCGAACGAAATAGTGCAAATGCAAATCATGGATGCCAAGCGCAAATCGAACGAAATAGTGCAAATGCAAATCACGGATGCCAAGCACAAATCGAACGAAACAGTGCAAATGCAAATCACGGATGCCAAGCACAAATCGAACTAAAATAGAGTAGCCACAAATCGCAGATGTCAACATTAATCGGAGGTACTCACTTTTGAAAATCATGCCACCTTATATAGCAATTTTTCCTTCACTGTTTGACGTCGGCGCTCTTCCAACGATGGCAACAAATCGGCGAAAGAATTCTTGTTTCTTCCGTCGCTTAAGGGTTGAAAGACCCTTTAATAATAATTAAAATAATAATTATTATTATTTTATTAATAATAAATTAAACTTGGACCTTTGACAAAGGTTTGAGTTAATTTAATTATTAATAATACACATGGACCTTTGCATTAAGTTAAGCTTGGTTTTAATAAAAACCCTTAATGAGTCCAAATGGTTTTAAGAAAAACCTTTAGCCTTGCCACCATGGTTTTAATAAAAACCCTTTATTCTTGACATCACACTCTTTTGAAATCAACACAAAAATGCCTTTTGACATCAATGACAACTTATACATTTGAGCAAAGGCAATGTACCCAAGGTACCCAAAATTGCCAACAATCTCCCCCTTTGTCATTGATGGCAAACCTTTACTGAAAACACTTCTCAAGAGCCAAAACTGAAACCAATTGAAACCAACCGTGCTAACAACTAAGAATCTTCCTTTGAAGTTTTGCTCCCCCTAACTTGAAGCTTTCCTCTTCACTTTGAAGCTCTCCCCCTTACTTATATCTCTCCCCCTTTGTCATCAATGGCAAAGGGCCACCTTTGGGGCTCGGGACTAAGAATTAGCCTCTTAGCTTAGTCCCTCCCCCACCTCCTGATGAGGTGATTAATTCTGGGGTGGGAGTAAAACTCCCATTAGGCACTGATCATCATCAGCGTCTATAACTTCCTTGTCGGGCCTTCTCTTGAATTCTTTGTCCATATTCTTGTTCCTGTCACTGTTCTTGTTCTTGTTCTCATCCCTGTTCTTATCCATGCCTTGATCCTTGGACCTGATCATGCCACTGTTCTTGTTCTTGTATTCTAGAATTTCAGCTCTACACTGTCTGATCGTGTGACCTTCATTGTTGCACTTATAACAAGTAACAATGTTATTTCTTTTAGGCATACCTGTTCTTTGAATCCACCAGTTTTGACCAAACCTGTTTTGACCAAACCTGTTTTGACCAAACCTGTTCTGACCAAACCTGTTCTGACCAAACCTGTTTTGACCAAACCTGTTTTGATCAAACCTGTTCTTGATATTTGCCTTGCAATAAACTGCCTTGTGCCCAAACTGTTGACAAGAGTAGCAATACCCTTGAAAGAAATTACCACCTCTAAAACTGTCATTTACCTTCTTCACTTGAGCCATGCAATGTGAAGCTATGTGACCAAACCCGTGACAAGCAAAACATCTGCCTTGAAACTTTCCTTTATTTGACCTCTTAGGCTCTGAAAACTTCTTCTTCTCATTCTGAATTCTGTTTTCTGTTTCTGTGCATCTATCATTCAAGGACTCATGATCTGAAATACTTTCCTCATCAGAACTCTCTTCCTTTTGGAGTCTCTTACTAGACTCTCCTACTTGTTCCTTGTGAGGTTTAACAAAACCAAGGCCTGTTTTATCTGTTGTCTTTCTTTGTCCTTTGATGAGAGACTTAACCTTTTTGGAGCTATCTTGGAACCTCGTGAAGCTTATCCTTGTACCCTTTAGTTTCCTCTTTCAAAGAAGCCATTTTCTGTTCTAACTCACTATACTCAAGAACCTTAGACTCTAACTCATCCTTGAGTTCTTGTGTCTTAGCTATAGAGAAGTCAAGACTTTCTATAAGATCATCTCTCTCCATACAACATTCATCTAACTTATCCTTGAGTCTAGCATTCTTCTTTCTTTCCTTTTTCAAAGCACTAAGAGCACTAATAAGTTCACCTTTAAGATCTACTTCACCTTCCTCTATATGTTTGCTTTTAGAATCATCAAAGCATTTTTTAGATTTCTTATCACTAGAGGTGCTACCCTTTTCAAAAACCATACATGCATCTTCCTTATAGTTTTCTGAAGCATCCTCATACATACTAGAAACCAAATCATTATTTGTGCAATCATCCTCAAGGTGACCAAAATTTCCACATCTAAGACATTTCATGATAATGAATCTATGTTTTGGTTCTTCCTCTTTTTCAGATATGAACAACATCTCATTTTCATTATCACTTGAAGAACTTTCACTATCACTACTAGAACACTTACTTGCTTTGTCTAGGTAGAAACTCTTCTTGTGTTTGTGAGAATACCTCTTTCCTTGATTGTTGTGCTCATCTTTGTTTTTCCTATGATGCTTGTGCTTTTCTGAATCCTTGCTCTTACAATCCTGTTTATCTTCATCACTTTCATCCTTGGCAACAATACGATCAGTAGCATAATGACCAAACTTTCCACAATTGAAACATCTTACGTTTTTCATATTTTTGTGCTTTCTAGAGAACTTGCCTTTCTTGCTGTAATATGCCTCTTCATCACTAGAAGACTCATCACTCTCTTGAAACTGTTTACCTTTGGATTTCTTGGTAGCCTTGAAAGCTGCCTCCTTCTTGACATCAACTTTCACTTGAGTTCTTAACTCAAATGCTGCAAGTATACTATGGAGCTCATCCTTTTTCAACTTATCCAAATCTTTAGCTTCCTCAATAGCAGAAATATTTTCACTAAATCTATTAGGAAGAGATCTTAAAATCTTATCACAAACATCATTTTCAGCAAGCTCAAGACCTAAGTCTTTCATGGAGTTAACAACCTCATCCATACGAAGCATGTAGTCACTAATATTTTCATCATCATTCATCTTGAGTTGTTCAAACATACCTTTGAAGTGTCTCAACTTGGCCTTTCTGACATTTGTATCACCTATATGAACCATCTTCAACAGATTCCACATTTCACTAGTTGTCTTGCATTGAATCACTTTGGTGAGATCTACTTTTCGTAAGCCTTTCAGGATTGCATTCATTGCTTTTGAATTGTTGTGATGTAGGAGCCTTTCTTCTTTAGTATTAGGACCAAGTTCAGGAATAGTGTACTCATCTTCAATCACTTCCCAAACCTCATTCCCAAGTGCCATTAGATGAACCTTCATCCTTGCACTCCAAAGACCAAAATCTGACCCATCAAGAATAGGTCTTGCATTGCCACTTGAATGATCCATTGTGTTCTTTACTAGCTTTTCCTTCAAGTCGTTAAACTTTTCGAAGGCACCCGCTCCGATACCAATTGAAGAACACAAGCTTATACTCGAGAGGGGGGTGAACAAGTATAAGACCTCTTTTTACTTTTTCCTTTATACTTCAAAATAAGTAAAGCAATATACCCAAAGCAATATCAAAACAATGCACAATATCATCCACAAAGTGACACCAATTTTAACGTGGTTCACCCAGAATGCCTGGGCTACGTCCACAAAACTTTTCTCTAAAAGTTATCTCAAAGTTCTTTGGGAAACCTTCCCAATTACAATGTTTATGAGCCTCGGCCCAAAGGAGACACCTTCCCCCAATCTAAATTTATGAGCCTCTTCTCAAAGGAGATACCTTCCCCTCTGCTCTGGAAATGATCCCTCAGAAGATCAACCACCTCTACCTCTTGCCAAGCACGTGGAACTCCTTTCCACCGAAGACCTCCTCGTCCTCAATGCTTAGCCTAAGAGACCTTCGCCTTCTATGATCACGTCCACAGCAGCTCACCTACCTGTACCAAACACAGTCAATCGGTCTAGTACAAGTCTTCCTCTGTCTCTCGATCTATCCAACTCTATGAACAAATCAATCCTCTACACACAAGCCTTCTCAAAGACTTGCCAAATCTATCCTCAGGTTCTTCTCAAAGAACCAATACACCTCTGTCCTCAAGTTCTCTAATAGAACTCTCAAAAAATCAGCTCACAAGTCCTCTGCTAGGACCTACCCAAATCTGCTCACAAGTCCCCACCAGAACCTCGTCCAAAACTCGCTCACAAGTCCCCACCGGAACCTGTCCCAAACCTCCAACCCCACGAACGTCCAAAACCTCAACAAGCTCACCAAGAAAAACTTGCTTAGCATGAACCCACAAAGAGAATTGTTAGAGACCCAATGTGATTCATAAACCTCATAGAAGCATAAAGAGAATTGTTAGAGACTCAATATGTTCTATACTTAACTCCCAATCTCAATCTCAAATCTCATAGAAACATAAAGAGAATTGTTAGAGACCCAATATGTTCTATACTTAACTCCCAATCTCAATCTCAACTCAATCTCAACTCAAACTCAATCTCAAAAGAATAAGATAGATGTAGTATGCTTTTCTCAAGAATATGAAACACAACCCAACAATTGCCAACCATGCAATATCTCATATAACAATGATGCTTATATTATTTTTACCAACAACTAGGGTTTCATCATCTCAATGCAAGTAGCAAGACTTACTAACATAAACCCTAGTGCAAAAATGCTTCCTCTTACTCAACCAGAATTATGCATTCACCCAAAAATTCATCAAAGACTTTAATGCATAACCAATCTTCAATATCCAGAAAATAAAAATACCTAGTAGACAACCTTTTCACTCCAAACTCAATTTCAGAAAATATACCATAAACAACATACATGGAAGAAGTTGCCCATACCTTTACTTTGATGAAGAAGGAGAACTCAAAATCTATCACAACACTAACTCTCAATTTGCCACCAATTAGAGTTAGCAACTATACAATAATACACAATAATAAAGATCCAAATATAACACCTTATTTCTCCAACTTAGTAAAAACACCAAAGTACAATAACATACAAAGTAAAACCTCTTTACACCTTATTACTCCACATAAACATTAACCATCAATAAACCAATGTCAAAATAAAAAAATGATACCTTAACCTTATACCTCCCGCGCAATCACAGCCACCATTCTTTGCACACCGCGACCAAAAGGAAATTCCCAACGAAGAGAATCGAACTCGGCACCTCTGCCGTCTAGCGCTTTCGCTTAAACGCCACCGTCGTTGGGTCACAAGTGCCCAACGAAATAAAACACCGCTGCCCTCTCTTTTATCTTCCTTTGATGCCAAGAACCTGGAAAACGTAAACGTCTTCCACAAACCGCATGCAACAATCCACTGCCGTCAAGCCAAAAGGTAAGGATGCAGCCCAAGCTCAAATCTGAGTTTGCCAAGCACAATCTCCAAGACACAGAACAAGCACGATATCAAAGACGTCAACGGAGATCAAAAACACAGAGCAAGCTCAACTCGAATATACCAAGCACTGTTCGAAGGAAATAGAGCAAATGCAAATTGCGGACGCCAAGCGCAAATCGAACGAAATAGAAGAAACAAAGCCAAATGCAAATCACGGATGCCAAGCGCAAATCGAACGAAACAAGTGCAAATGCAAATCACGGATGCCAAGCGCAAATCAAACGAAAGCAAGCAAACGGATGGGCAAATCAAAAAATAGAGTAGCCACAAATCGTAGATGTCAACATTAATCGGAGGTACTCACTTTTGAAAATCATGCCACCTTATATAGCAATTTTTCCTTCACTGTTTGACGTCGGCGCTCTTCCAACGATGGCAACAAATCGGCGAAAGAATTCTTGTTTCTTCCATCGCTTAAGGGTTGAAAGACCCTTTAATAATAATTAAAATAATAATAATTATTATTTTATTAATAATAAATTAAACTTGGACCTTTGACAAAGGTTTGAGTTAATTTAATTATTAATAATACACATGGACCTTTGCATTAAGTTAAGCTTGGTTTTAATAAAAACCCTTAATGAGTCCAAATGGTTTTAAGAAAAACCTTTAGCCTTGCCACCATGGTTTTAATAAAAACCCTTTATTCTTGACATCACACTCTTTTGAAATCAACACAAAAATGCCTTTTGACATCAATGACAACTTATACATTTGAGCAAAGGCAATGTACCCAAGGTACCCAAAATTGCCAACAGATGTAGGAGCCTCTCTTCCTTAGTAGAAGGACCATGCTCAGGAATGGTATACTCATCCTCAATCACTTCCCAAACTTCATTTCCCAGAGCCATAAGATGAACCTTCATCCTAGCACTCCAAAGCCCAAAATCTGCCCCATCAAGAATAGGTGTTGCATTACCACTTGTAGATTCCATTGTGTTCTTTACAATCTTTTCCTTCAAGTTGTTAAACTTTTCGAAGGAACCCGCTCTGATACCAATTGAAGAACACAAGCTTATACTGAGAGGGGGGGTGAACAGTATAAGACCTCTTTTTACTTTCTCTATTTAACTTCAACTTCGTAAAGCAATGAACCAATAGCAATATCAAAGCAATGCATAAAGCAACACACAATGAGACACCAATTTTAACATGGTTCACCCAACATGGGCTACCTCCATAAAACTTTTCTCTAAAAAGATTTCTCAAAGTTCTTTGGGAATCCTTCCCAATTATAATGTTTATGAGCCTCAGCCCAAAGGAGAAACCTTCCCCTACTCAAGTATTTATGAGCCTCTACCCAAAGGAGAATCCTTCCCCTCCTCAAGTATTTATGAGCCTCTGCCCAAAGGAGAATCCTTCCCCTCCTCATGAATTTATGAGCCTCCTGCCCAAAGGAGAATCCTTCCCCTCAGCTCTGGAAATGATACTTCAAAAGATCACCTGCCTCTTATTCCGCTAGCACGTGGAACTCCTTTCCATAGAAGACCTCCTGTACTCAATGCTCAGCCTCAAGAGACCTCTGTCCTCACTGATCACCTCCACAACAACTCATCAACCTGTACTAAACACAGTCAGTCAGTCCACAACAAGTCTTCCTCACTCTGTCAGATCTGTCCCAAGCTCAACTCATAAAGCTTGAACAAATAAATCTCTGCTGCACACAAGCCTTCTCAAAGACTTGTCAAAATTGTCCTTAGGTTCTTCTCAAAGAACCACTTCAACTCTGTCCTCAAGTCCTCTGCTAGGACCTATCCAAATCAGCTCACAAGTCCTCCCTAGAACTTGTCCAAATCAGCTCACAAGTTCTCACTAGAACCTGTCCAAATCAGCTCACAAGTCCTCACTAGAACCTGTCCAATTCAGCTCACAATTCCTCACTAGAACCTGTCCAAATCAGCTCACAAGTCTTCACTAGAACTTGTCCAAATCAGCTCGTAAGTCCTCACTAGAACCTGTCCAAATCAGCTCACAAGTTCATCAAGAAAAAACTTGCTTAGCATGAACCCACAAAGAGAATTGTTAGAGACCCAATGTGATTCATCAACCTCATAGAAGCATAAAGAGAATTATTAGAGACTCAATATGTTCTATACTTAACTCTCAATCTCAATCTCAAATCTCATAGAAACATAAAAAGAATTGTTAGAGACTCAATATGTTCTATACTTAACTCCCAATCTCAATCTCAACTCAATATCAATCTCAAAAGAATAAGATAGATGTAGTATGCTTTTCTCAAGAACATGAAACACAACCCAACAATTGCCAACCATGCAATATCTCATATAACAATGATACTCATGTTCTTTCCACAACCAATATCTTTGCTCAACTAATTAGGGCTTTAACAACAATGCTTATAGACAAGGTTTAACCAACATCATTCAACTCAACATTAACCTTGAAGCATTCAACCAATCACTACATGAAAAGGAAACTAGTAGACATCATTTTCCCTCCAAAGTTATTTGAACAAAACAACCACCAACATAAATCACCAATGCAAAGAATAACTTGCTCAAATCAATCTCAATGGAGTAAGCCCAAATCATGTATCAAGTAAAGCATTAACTTGATCAAAACAACCTCTATGGAAGCAACTCAACCATCAATCTCAAAACAGCCAACTAAGGGTTTCACCATCTCAATGCAAGTAGCAAGACTTACTAACATAAACCCTAGTGCAAAATGCTTCCTCTTCCTCAACCAGAATTATGCATTCACCAAAAAAAAAAACTCATCAATGATTTTAATGCATAAACAATCTTCAATATCCAGAAAATGGGATTTACACCAACAAGAATACCTAGTAGACAACCTTTTCACTCCAAACTCAATTTCAGAAAATACACCATCAACAATATACATGGAAGAAGTTTCCCATACCTTTGTTTGAGGAAGAAGAGAATAGTTCTTCAACCTGTTACCAACACCACCCTCAACTTTGCCACCAAGTTAGGGTTAGATCATAAAAGTAACCACAAAAATATTTATTCCATAAAACACCTTATGACTCCAATCCTTAGAAGTCAACTACCAAAAATATAAAGCATACAAACAATATATCCTTTTACACCTTATTTCTCCAAATTAATTAAACCATGCTAAGGGAATAATAGCTTCTAAGCAAATCTCACTCAAAAATCAAGCCAAAAATCTCAACCACACACTATCAACCTTATATCTCCAAAGAAGCATTTAACCTTAAAAATAATTTTAAATAAATCTGCCCAACCACTTCTTCTTTAACAAAATGCAGATTTTATTTAAAAAACCTTACCAAAAAAAATGCTTTCGAAAATCGTGGGTCAACAGTGCCTCCGAAAAAATCGGAGTGCAAAAACTCTTCTCACACTCCACGGTGGGAGTCAAACGCTTGACCTCCCTTCAAGCGCCTTCGTAGAACAGTCGTTGCCACTAGGCCACGGCGCTATCTTGAAGGCTAGCAAGAGTCTCCTTCTCCTTAACCCTTTGGTGGCGGATAAACGTGGTGAAAAAACAATAGTCGTAGCTTTTACTTCCCAACCTTTGTGCAATTCAAATTTCTTTTTCTCCATTGCTTTGGACTATAGGTTATGGCTTATATAGCCAAACTTCCATGCTATACACGACGTCGACGGGAGGATAATTCGAACTTTTCAAATTAATATTATTTTGGCGCCTTCGAAACAACTTTAGGGTTTATGAAACCCTTTTGATTATTAAAAAATAATCACAGGTCTTTTAGACCTTAGACCTTAGGTGGAGAACCCATTAAATTATTAAAATAATTTAATCACTTAATCAAATAAATAATTAATTAAAAAACCTTAAAAAGGTTTTATTAATTAAGTTATTTAATTAATAAGTGTCTCGAGCCTTTGCATTAAGCTGAGAGTGGTTTTGAGAAAAACCCTTAATGCATCCATCTGGTTTTAATAAAAACCCTTAAACCTGCCATGGTTTTGATAAAAACCTTTTCATCTGCCACATGGAATCTCTTTGGAATATTCTAGAAAAGATTCTTTGGAATCTTCAACCTTTGAAGCCAATACATCCTCTTGACATTAATGCCAGTTCCTTTTGACATCAATGACAACTCATAGACAAGAAGCTAGGATCTCAAACCCAAAATTGCCAACATATTTTGTGTAAGTTTGTGTGTTATTAGGTAACTATGTATGAAGCTGGATGAATGACCGTGGATGCTGAACTAGAATACAAATGAATGAAGATTGGTTGGACACATGGCACACCTACAAGCATTATGGATAAAGTATTATTGAAGCATTTACAAAGAAGAGCTATGGAAAAGTTAGTCAAAGGTTGACTAAGCATTAGTGCCACATCATGACCAACAAAGAACGCACCTTGCATAGTCACTCATTCTGGATGTCCACGTGATCAAAGGAATATTTGGTAAACTGTTATTTTATTTGATAAAGTTGTAAAGATTTATTAAAAGTTGGAAAGGATCCAAACTTCTTATTTTTGCCAACTAAATATTCTCTTTCCTTGAGAATAGGGCATAAGACTATTTATGTTGTCTCTTATATTAAGAAAAGTTGTTAAGATGAGTGCCACTTGGCCTCATAATGATTAGTCCAAGTTGTATTTGTTAGAAAGTCATTTTTTTAGAACAAGTTAGTTGCACATGTGTTAGCACTGATTAGTCAAAGTTACATCCTGTTACAAAATTATATTTGTTTTAGAAAATTACTAGTACATAGGATTTAGATTTTTATTAGCTGGAGGAAACAAAAAAAATGTTATGAAAGAGACTTCCTTGAAGATAATTGTATAAATTACAATAAGGAGGCTATTGAAAAGCCCCTTCTTTTAGTCCTTCTTTTGCTCCGAATGACATTCTGTAATACAAGTTGAAGAAGTCACTCCGTAGTTGTAATCTCCAACAATGTACACGTTCGAATTCCAACAATAAAATAGTATTATTTTTCTTCCATGACTCTTGCAATATTATTCTATTTTTTGTAATGATTTATTCCTTTTTGTAATATCTTTACTTTTCCTACAATCAATGAATAGTCAATAGTTAGAATAGATTAAATGAAATAAATAGTTACTGAAGTAAAAATAGCGTAGAAAAAGGGGAAGGGGTTAATACTAACCTTTCGGAGGCAGGGCCCACTCCGAAAGGTTAGTCCCTAAATCTCTTCCCCCACTAACACGGTAGATAAAATTAGAACATAGAGTAAAATTAGAACATAAACATTATTAAAATTGCATATCATAAAACTGTAGAATACATTAAATAAATAATGCATCAGTAAATAATTACGTGGATCCACATTAGACTAAGTCATAAATTGCATTTCTTTACGTTAAGCACAATTTCATTCTTGCAAACCTTTATTTTCTGTAACCTGATCTTAAGAAATTGAATTAAGTAAGCTGGTTAATGTCATGGAATAATCTATACGAGATTGTTTGTTCTTTAAATCGATTAACCTGGATTGACAAATTAAATGTAAGCTATTTTAGCGTGACAGAGGTTTTGGGGTAGGAACCCCTAAAACAAAACTTAGCCTCTTAAATTTTTGGGGCTCAAGTAGTGCAAGCTTGATCGGATTTTAGAAGGCAAATATTCCTTTGTTCTTTGTCTAATATCTTGGTTTTTCTATGCTTGGTCCAATTGGTGTATCCTACTGTTGACTTATCATTTTCTCCTTCTAGCATTTTGTCCAACATTTCTAGCATGTAATTATCAAATGTTTATGTCAGGCAGGTATAACCAAGTTATTTTTACTTTTTGTTGTGTGCATCACTATTCTAGGCTATCACCAAAACTTTGGTCTTGTCTTCTTATGTTGTTAGCTCTAACCTGGAAAGTCTGGTTACTAGTCCTATGCACTTATCTCTGCCTTCTTCTAGATTTGGTCATCTTGCTTTTTACCTAATCCTTCTTCCATAAAACTGACCAAGGGGTATACTCCTCCCAAGTGTAGTGAGAATTCACTGCAATTATATCTTAGCTAAAATTATAGTCCAGATGGTGGTGGCCACTGGAAAAAATATATATTTGGATGGATACTTGGTGTGATAAAAAACCACTCGATATAGATCTAATTTTGAAACCATCGATGATATTACTTCAATATAAATATGGTGATAGGGTTTTAAATATTATGCACAAGGATAAGGAAGAAATATACAAGTGGAAAGAAGGTTTTTTTACAAGTATACAAGACATTGATGCTAGTAGGTAGTTGACCATAAAGATAACAACAATGGTTATTCCAAAGGAGAGTCAAGAATAAGCTAATTTGGAAGTTGAATAGCTCAGGAAAATACACAACAAGAAGTGGATATAATGTAAATCACCAAAAAAATAGGAATATCAAAAGAATATGGAGAGATATTTAGGATAGCCTAAGCATTCCTAAAGTTAAAATATTTGTTTGGCTAGTAGGTCATAGAAGAATTTTATCCTGGGATAACCTTATGAAAAGGGGTTTTCATGGCCTCTCAAAATGTGTTCTTTATAAAAATGAGGAGATTATAGACCATCTCTTGGGACATTGCTCAATAGTCTATAAACTATGGCAGTGGATTCTTAGTATGTTTGATAAATGCATAGTAATGAATGGTAAAATTTAAGAATGGTTAAATCAATGACATAGCACTTTTAAAAGTGAGGCTTATAGATAATCTAGGATATATCAAAAGATACAATAAATTGGATTGTTTAGCTAGAAAGGAATAGAAGAATATTTAAAGGAAAGGAAAGTAGTTTAAGGGCAGTATACATGTCATTAATATCACTTGACATGTCATTAATATGTCTTCAAACGGATGGTGTTATATTTTCTATTGATGTTGTAAGGGCAGTATACATGTCATTAATATCACTTGACATTTGTAAGCGTAAAAATAAAGAGGAACTAAAGGAGGAATTGAAGGTCAAGCCCATGGTGGTTGATGCTTGTTGTGACACAAGTGACCTCGAGCCCTTGGTGGAAAATATTTGTTGTGACACAAGCAATCTCATGCCTATAATGGCAGAAATCAGTTGTAACACATGTGACCTCTTCACAAGGAAACATTTTTCTTGTGACACTAGTGACCTAAAAATTAATAATACTAAAAATGAGCACCATGATCTTTTCAATTGTGACAAATGCAATATTGTTAAAAATATTGATGAACATCTTGGGTATTTTGAAAAACACACCAGAGGAATTGGTTCAAAACTAGTGAAAATAATGGGATACAATGGTGTAGGATTGGGTAAAAATGGACAAGGCATTAGAAAGCCCATAATGCCAAATATTAGGCCAAAGAATGAAGACCTTAGCTATGATGGTCAAGTAGAAAGTAGTAAGACTATGTTTGTAAAACCAAAATCCCATACAACTCCTAGAATCAATTGTTGCAGTCATTGTGGAAGAATTGTACATATAACAGCTAGGTGTTGGAACCTACATCCTTGTGACATCTGTGATTGTACTCACTCCTCTACACATTGTTGGTACAAAGAGAAAATGACCAACAAGATTCATGTTGATTGTGGATGGACAAACATCACACAATGGAATAAAATGAAAGAAATATTGCATGGCTTCTATAGAAGAGGTAAACCTAGTGGTAGACCCAGAGGCAAATCCAGTGATAGACTAAGTGGCAAACACAGAGGCAGTGATCCAGAGGCAGACCTAGAGATAGATCGAGAGGTAGACCCAGAGGTAAACCTAGAGCCAAGAGCAAGAGCCAAAGCCAGAGACAGAGTTACAACCACGAGTTAGAGCCAAAGCCAAAGCTAGAGCCAAGAGCTAGAGCTAGAGCCAGGAGCCAGAAGCCAAGAGCCGAAGACAATTTTAATTTTTCTCTCCTCTACATTGAGGGGGGATAGTAATATTTGCTATATCAAAATAATGTAATAAGGGGGGATGTTAGAAAAAAAATATTATTACATTATTTTGATTATCTTCTAGATAAATTGTAGAAGATACGTAGAGGCTCACAAAACAATTCTATTATTGAAGATATATAGAATATTGTGAGCTATACTTAGGAGAATACAATCAGATTACATGCTATTAGAGGTTGGCAGTTAACAACTAATCTTGTCATGTATGTTGTATAAATCCAAGTTGAAGATGAATAGAATTGATGTTGTTTTCTCCAATAGTATCTCCCCCCAAACCATGGGCCAACAACCATTATTTTATCTTTTATTTTCAAAATGGAGAAGATGACAAGGAAAAATTCTTTTGAAAATAAGTCATGGAGTAATTTGAATTCAATGGTCACTTCCACTTGATCCAATTTTGATTCTTTGAAAAAACTTACCGATATCTATGGAACTTACTTATTAACCATTTATATTAAGAACCATTGTATCATGCTTAGTCATCTCATATTTCCTTTGTTTTATAATTTGCCTCTCTATCTTCCTTCACACCTTTAAATCCTTTTGAATTTTAAATTGTGCATTGTACTTTCTCATATCTTTCATCCTTCTTTGTTTCTTCTAAAGGTTGATTTGAATAAATCGTAACGACCTTCACTATTTGATGTGCATAGGGGATTTCTTTATTGCTTTCTTGTGAGTGAAAAATCCTTTGATCTGGTCCAACTTCTATTGTGACATGTCCTTCCTTCATATTAAAGTTTTTTGCTTGTCCAAAATTTGCTCTCTTTCTTCATAATTTCCACCTTATAATCTCTTGCCATATATCTAATCTCATAACATTTGAGACATCATAATACATTTTTTTTCATAATCCACTTGTTGATATCATTATCTTGATTCATATTTAATCCTAATGAACTATGATAAATGTTTTGAATATTCATGGCAACACATTTGGTTGTAAACAACATGCCTTTTCTCCTTATTAATCACTCCTTCTTGGATGAATTCCCTTAAAGTATTGCCAATATTCTTCAAAATATCCTTATCGAAAAGTTCATATGGAAAAAACCCAACCCATATTAAAAGTCTTTTAATAGTTTTTGTCTTCATGAAAAATTCACTCCATGGTTTTAAATATCATTATCTCTTCCCCTAAACTATTGGCCATCAACAATTTTTTTATCCTTGCTTTTCGAATTGGAGAGGATGACGAGAAACAATCCTTTTGAAAACAAGTCATCGGAGTAATTTGAATTGAATGCTCACCTCCACTTGATTCAATTTGAGTTTTTGAAAAACTTTATCGATATCAGTGGAACTTACATATTAATTGTCTATTTTTAAGAACCATTATGTGATGCTCAATCATCTTATCCTTGATAATCACTTCTGGTGCAACTACATGGATAGGATTTTCCTTAGATTTATTTCTCATCTTATCCCCACCTAGGACATTTGTACTTCTAGCTAGGGTTTTCTTACTTCTAGTTAGGACTTTTAAAAATACCTTTTTTGGCATTCTACTTATATTTTATTCATGATAATCCTTTTTTTTTAATTTTTCACCATTGATATTGAATAGGAAAAGGTTACGCTTGTTCCTTGCTCATACTTACTTCCTGCTTGCACTGAAAACACTTACTTTCTAAAATAAGAAAAAGTGAGGCTCACTTCCAATTCATACTCACTCAAGATTTAAATTTTAATATCATAAGGAATTAAAATAGGCTCACTCATATTACACCATGACCACATAGTGGTATTACAAAAACTTGACACTTATGCATGTATAGCTTGACAAGATTTAAACCTAGATCTCGTCCTTGAAAGTTGAGGAATATAACCAGTTGAGATAATATAATTTGATATTAATTTATCTTTATTTTCAATGAGTTTACATAGGTTTTAATGAGGGGTCTCAGTCCCCTCATACTAAGTGGGGTTTGAACCTTGAAACTCTCAAAGAAAGGCCAAAGCCCTTACCACTACAATAAGCTTGAAACTTATATTAATTTATCTTTATTAAAAAATATAGACTATTTATTTTTAATGATACTTTTATATGATTTATTATTGTTAATAGGTTTTGTATAGTTTTTATTGAAGTCACTCCCATCAAAATATCAAAACATTATATTTATTATTAGGTCAATTGAACTATATATTTTTTTGTTGGATAACAAAGGGGTTGTACTTGGGTCCTTGGGTCCCCCGCCCTTGAAAAATTACAACTCTCTTCTTTAGAGCTTAAGATTTTATAAATAGATTCGCTTCTCATCTAAATTGAGATGCTAAAGCTAGAAACCTACATCATTTTACATAAAATGTCTGAATTCTTGATTTTCATTTTTTAGATCTTTTCAAATTTTTGTGTGAATACAAATATTCCATAATTCAACATCCTTCTTGATATTTTCCTATAGCAACCTTCACAATACCAAAACTTCACCTCTACTATCTATGCATTGCATCTTAGTAGAGTAATATTTCTAAAACATCACACTATCATAGTTCGCTTTACCAAATCTGGATTGCTAGTTTCCTTCTTGAAACAAAAGTGCAACCACAAAAATTAAAATAAATAGTTTATATGAAATCAAATTAATGTTATAAAATAAAGAAGATATTACCAATGGAAAATATTAAAGTAAATCTTAATCATTATTTGATTCAAGAAGTTAATATTTTCTTGTTAGCTTCAACTAAACTTACTACTTCCTCTAACCATGAAAAAGAGAATTTAACTTCACGATCCTCAATTAAAACCCCTCTATTTGCTAGCCTAGCTAAACTTATTACTTCCTCTAACCATGGAAAAGAGAATTTAACTTCAAGATGCTCAATTAGAACCCCTTTATTAGCTAGCCTATCTGCACATTTGTTTCTTTCCCTTAATGTATGTGTAAACCTAATTTCTTCAAACTCTTTAGCAAGATATTGAATTTCCACAATTATCTCTTGTATGTTCCATGGAACCTTTGTTTTTCTCAAAATTATATTTATTACTATGAGTGAATCACCTTCCATCCACACTTTATTCCATTTCATTTATTTACATATATTTCACCCAAACTTCAACTTCATTATTTTTCTTAAATCCACTATTGAAAGCATAATGAGACAACATATCTCCTCTATTATTTTTAATTATTACTCCTTCTGGTCCTGGATTTTCTTTAGATGCTCTATCAAAATTCAATTTGACCAACTCCAAATCTGGTGGTTTCCACTTTATATTCTTTGCCTTCTTTTTGTTTCTCCTAGACCAATATCAAAATTCCATTTGATGACTTGACTCCATATGTCAAGGATTTCTGCTTCCAAATTAGGGACTGGGTGAGTTGATAGGATTGTATTAGACTCCTCTATGGCTAAACATATCTTTATTTTCATTACCTCTAAACTGCTTTTCTTTCCTTTATTTATTCTTCTATTTTTTTCTAGCCATACAGTCAAAAGTATTGTATCTTTTGATATATCCTAGATTGTCTATAAAGCCTTGCTCTTAAAAAGTGCTCTACCATTGCTTTAACCATTCTTCAATTTTACTATTCATCACCATGCATTTACCAAACATATTAAGAATCTATTACCATAGTTTCCAGACTATTGAGCAATGTCCCAAGAGATGGTCTATACTCTCCTTTTTACAAAGGACACATTAAGAGGGGCTATGAAAACCCCTTTTCATTAGGTTATTCCAGGATAAAATTTCTATATGACCTACTAAATATTAGCTTTTTATGTAGCAAGCATGGAGAGATAACAATCATAAGATGCAGAATAATATGAAATAAAGTAAATATGCTAAATGACTAAAATATAAAATATTACAATGTAGCTATGGAGGAAATGAACACTCCAATATAAATCTACTAAACTACATTGCATCCATCACCAATGGATGGTATCACACACTATGCTACACTATGTTCCTCGACTCTATCTACGGATCTTATCTATATGTTATATTATCTATCTAAGATGTCATCCTTATATAGGTAAAATAGGATGCATGGCCAACACTCTATCTAGTTGTGCAAGGGACAACTTGCACATGTATAACTTGCACATTGACACTTGTGCACTTATTAAATTGCATGAAGATGACTTGCCCCTAAATTAATCTAAGTATGTACCTTGGAAGATACATTTACATAACCCAAATGATAGAAATACTCTATTTCTAACACCCCCTGTATTACATTATTTGGGTCTTGAAGACAGTCTTCAACATGGATATTTTTCTTCAACCTGAACATTGTGTTCATCCTCTACATTCTTTGTGTTTAGTTTTAGTAGGTAATTTGCGTCTTCATATGATGTAGATTAAGTTGGATTTGAGCCTTCTTCTTTCAGTTGGTGGTTCATGACTTGTTCATATTCATCTTCATTGTCTTCTATCCAACCACCTTTATAGTTTTGTATCTACATCTTGTTTTGAATAATGATGAATGATCAGGACGTGATGCAATTATCCTCTCATATTTTTATTTTTGATCCTACTATGCTTACCTTTTTGGTGTACCGGTTCTTCATTTTCTTCAACCCGTTCCTCTGTAAATATGTTAGTATCTTTTTGAAACATCACAATGTCTTGTGAGATTTCCATTGAGTCCAGGATGTATGTATTTTCATGAATTAAACCTGTTGCTTTTATGCCATATTGATTATTAATGATACAAGTATTGATCTCATCCATATATCCAAAGTTAATCACATAGTTGTTTTAAACTAACTTGCTTACTGAGATGAGATTGAATGTTAATTCAGGAACATATAATCCTTTATGTAGTAGAAGATTTGGAAATGATTTGCTTGGTGTTACACATCCATATCCATATATAGGATACATTTGGTTATCTGCAATTCTTAGTTTGTAACCTTTAGCAATTTCAAGATAATCAAACCATTGTATATTTCCTATCATATGATGACTGGCTCCTGAGTCAATATACCACATGTGTTCATGATTATATGACATTCCTTTACCCATTTGAAGAAGAAATAAGATAGAATTTTCAGCTCCCTAATTGAAGTATATAAGCTTGATTTGATAAAACCTTTATTAGTCCTGTAGGCTTCCTTATATCTCCCTAGTTATGAATGCCTAATTTTAGGTTTTTGAAGAATGCTTATATCTTCACAACTTGACAATTTTTGATGGATATTATTATCAAGTTTTGTAGAATTCCTTATGACTCCCAAATGTTTATTGGAGTATGATATAGTGCTTTTGTAAGATATAGTTCAATCTTTGGTTGATTTTGTACAAGTTTTGTAAGGATAAAAAATGAACTTTTTAATACTCCTATTGAACTAAGCACTTTTCAATTTCTTGAAGAGGTTTTAATGGTGGATTCCTTTTTTCCCTAAAGAGAAATGTTTTTTGAGACAAGAATATAAATTTCCAACTTTAACAAAAACTTTTAATAAACTCTTTTGAAACCCTTAGGAATTTTATTCAATTGTTTCTAATTTCCAAAAAACTAGTTTGAAGTTGTAACCCTTATCACTCCCAAATTTGGAAAACTAGAACACATTAACATTTGCAAACTTTAAATGTATTATTTCCAAGTAGAATCTCTTATTGCTCCTAAGTTATATTTTGCAAATATTGTATTAATTTCTCTTAGTTTTGCTTTCAAACAAATATTTATTTTAAATAATATATCAACCTTATCTTATAACCTTATAACTCCCTTTAAAATTGAAAGCACATTAGATGAGAAATTAAGGCTTTGTACCTTTAAGATGTTGGGTGAATATGATAGTGAAACCTTCCTTCTTGAGCATGAATTCCTAAGGCTTTAATGCACTTCGCGAATGTTGGTTGATCGAGAGTTTTTCCAACTGTACCCATCTTGCTTCGTATCCCTACCAAATCACACTCGAACTGATGTCGAGCATCTTCTGTCAACCTATCAAATCACACCCAAACTGCTATCGAGCGTCTACCATCCACCTATCGTTTAGCAACCGAACTATTATTGAGCATTTATTTTTGATCTGTTGAGTAGCACCCAAACTGTTGCTTGTGTTGTTTCCAACTGATGTACTTCCTTTCTAAATTCCAACCCATCTTTAATATGAGATAGGAGGAGTGATAAGTGTCACTGTATGAGTTTCTAAATGCTCATGGAAGCTTTGACTTGGTTGGTGATGGTGCCAAACTCACTCCACTATTGTCACAAGTGTCCAAGAAACGTTCCTTCCTCAACGTCTCCAAGCTATCATTACTGTAACTGTTTAGAGTATGGACACCAAGAAGTGTAATGACTTCTTTGTGAGCGTTATAGAGTATCTTTCAAAATATGACAAGTGGTAGTTACATGCCTTTCTTTCTATCAACGCTTATATGAAGACTCTTCAATGCATTTTCCACCTTAATCCTTGTTGTTTTACGTAGATGTTGTAGTGTCTCCATCTAATGGTTGAGCTATGGTGGAGATATGGCAAAGCTTTGGTGGATATATGGAGTAGTTTTGGTGGCCCTTGAATGGAGTCCAAATGGCAGCGCTTGTATGAAGAATCCTTGATGATTTACTCCATTGTTAACATTTACTCATGGTAGAAATGCTTTGATAAGAATGCTTCTTTCCTTTGACGCCTATTTGCTTTATCTTCTGCTTTGTACACTACTTGATCTTCTCCTATGCTTTGTCTTATGCAAGTTCAACCATCCAAGATCAACCCCTTTGAGTGGCTTCTATTGCTTGGGAAGAGTGCTTACGTTTAGACCTTTCTTGGCTATTTTTTTTTGTTTTATTGTGCCTTTTTGGGGCACATTCAAATCTGCTTTTAGACTGTAAAAAACCAGATTAAAATTGCTATAAAATGTACTATAGAATGTATGTTAACCTCCTTTGATGCACCTTCATTTGCACTCTTATTTCAGATCAAAAATTTTGGTTTTATGGAAGATTTTTCTCCTGCAATACAAGGGTGTTGAGGTTGTCTTTTATGAGTAGATGCCTTCCCCCTTTTTTCTTGGACACTTAGTTAACTACTCCAAGATTAGATAATAGTAGATAGAAGTTTTTGATGCAATTTTCTGCACATTTTTTTTCTTGCTTTCAATCCTTTAATGCTTTTGGATTTGAGATTCACCAAGTCTCATATTTTAAAGCTTCTATTTCTATTTTTGGTTAGTTGTGTTCTTCTCCAGGATTTGGAGGATTCTAACCTTTTTGGGTGGCTTCTTTAGACCACTACAAGTTGCAGATTTTTGTGCTTCAATAGTGTCTTTAGACACTTGATACAAATCAAATTTTGTGCCATTCAAGAACACAAAACTAATCTCTTTTTTAGAGTAATATAATAGTACAAGTTTTTTCATTTTTAATGCACTAAGATTACACCTTATCACTCCAATCAACTCTCAAATTAATGCACTAAGAATTTACTGTAGCTAATCAAGAATAACCTAAAATGAATCTTTAAGAGTTATTTTGCAATTTCACTACAACTAATATTGTAGAGCTTAGTCTTCTTTTTATTTTACAAAGTGGATAATAGGTAGTTGATAGAAGCTATTTTGAAATCTAATCAACTCCTAATAAAAGTGCAAATGAACCTTAAAAATAACTTTTTCTTTTTGCACCTCCAAATACTATAATCCAATTTTCTATTTGCAACTTTAATCCAAATTCAGATGCTTCTAACAAATCTAATAGGTAGATGAATTAATAAACCTACTTGCACCAGAAAGTTGCATACCTTTTTTGTAGTAGTTTTTTTATCGCTTCTATAGAGGATGTAGATCTTGGTGTCTAGAATCACCAAGTTGTTGCTACGAGAATGTCCTTGCAGCTCTTTGTAGTCTATCTTGAATAGCTCATTCTTTACCAAATGATGGTCTCGACCTTTCTTTTACAAGCTTAGGATTTGATGGTTTGTTCTCCTCATTCTACTGCAGATTTTTAGAAGTCTTTGTCTCTAAAGCGATGCCTTATTTTTGTGAGAGGTAATCTTCAAATCTTCAATATTTGGTGAGATTTTTTGTCTTCAAGTCGTCTTGTCGAATTCTAACTTCAAGCAGGATCTTCTGATATTTGGTACTCCTTACCAAATTCTTCTTCTGGGCTTGTTGTCAGATGGTAATAATTGTCCCAAGTCCTTCACTATCAGAGGCTTCTCCTTGATAGTGGATTTCTCTAATGTGTTCTCCTTTGAGAATATCTTCAATAAGGCTCTCCTAGCCTTTTTTATGGATGCTCGATAAGACCTTCTCAAGGTATCTAATTTGAAAACTTTTGATGGTCTTCCTTGAGACCTTTTATTAAACCTTCTACTCCTGGAAGTTTTGGTTATAAGATCTACCTCTAGATATATGATTCTACTGCTTCTAGATTCGAGCAAGACTCACCTAGTCCTTATTCTCATTTTCCTTCATTTACTAGAAGTTCAGCAATGAGATCTTCTCCTGTTGAGGATAACTTAGGCTTATCCACTTAAGCCTAAGTTAATTATTATTATTATTTATTATTCCTATTTCTTGCACTTTGTATTCACGTGAGGCATAGTATGCCCATGTTAGAAATAGGTTGTTAGCATGTTGTTAGATGTTAGTTAACTGTTAGAGATCTTGTTTGTCTTCTAGCAGTTAGTGGACATCCATAGTTAGCATTTGGTTAACTAGTAGTTAAGTGGTTGGCCATGTTTGGCAGATTGTTGCAACCACTTAACCTACGTGAGATTCCTATGTAATTCTATATATACTTGCATTATGATGAATAATATAGCTTCATACTATTGTACCTACATCATTGGTATCAGTTAGCTTCAGGAGAATTGCAGGAAGGAGGAGAGAGCTACCACTTCATTGCAGATCCTAGGAGGTGTTGAGTGGAGTTGACTTGAAGTCACCTACAACACCAAGTGAAGCTGAGGTGACAGAGGGCAGAAATTACCCCTACACCAGGTGTTAAGCATCAGTTGAGGCCAAGTTGTGGCCAAGAGGTGGACATTGCTGATTTATCGAGAAGATTGCCCAAAAAACAGATTGAAGTGGAGCAAAATATTGGTTTGCAATTTCATGCAAAATTGAAAATTTTCTTTTATTGTGAAAGAATTTTATAATTCATGCAAATAAAATATTAATATTTTATTAATAAAAAAAAAAATTTGCATGAAAATTTTTTTTTTAAATATTAATATTTTATTTAAAAAAAAAAAATTGATGAGAAATTTTTTGGGCGAAGAAAATTGGCGGGAAATGCAAAACAGGAGGGATAATTTGAAAATTCAAATTTTCAAAATTTTGGCGCCAAAACTGCAACAAAGGAGAGCAACTTCAAGAGGTGATATCTTCCTCATTACTGGTCCATTTTTGACCAAATTTTTTGCATTGTGTTGCAAATTTTCTGAAGATTGTTAATTTTGCCTCCTAACCTAATTTGTGGCATTGTAAGGGCTAAAATTTCAGCATTTTTAGTGCTATCATTGTAATTGCAAAATTGAAATTTTTAATTTTGTAAAAGCACTAAATAGCCCATTTTTGTTATTTTGGAGAGCAAATTTGTAAAATCTAGGCAATTTGGCTGCATAGGAAACTGAAATTGTTCCTAAGCCTAGATTAAGATTCTGCAAGACCATTTTGTAATCCTCCTAGTCTGGCATATACTAGGCAAAATATGGCTCATGATCTCAGAACAAACATGGAAAACCTCATTGAAGCAGTAGACATTTTGGCAGAAAAAGTGAGAGACATTGTTGTGCAGTTTTAATCCTCGGTGAAATCAAAATCCACCATAATCATGCAAACAAAGCCAAATGTGAGGTTAAAATGTATGATGGATCTAGGGATCCCGATGTCTTATCTGCATGGATTTTGGATATGCAAACTTGGTTTGCTTATGCTGAAATTCCGAAGGATGAAAAAGCCACATTTGCTACACTAAAACTCACAGGTTTAGCAAAAGTTCTCATTGTAGAAAGACAGAGTCATAATGCCACCATGACTTGGAAAGAATTAACTCAAATTCTGAAAAACACCTTCTTTCCACCAAACTACCAATGTGACCTCACTACCAAGTGGTATAGATTGAGGCAAACCTATGGAATGTCAGTTTCTGATTTCATTTTCCAATTTAATAGGTTGAGGGTATTGCTTGGTGTGAAAGATTCAGAAGATGATTTGATTAATAAATTCACTCGTGGCTTGCAAGATCATATTTTTAGGGAGATCAAATTCAATGTCTTCCTCACCTTGGATGTGGCATTCAATCATGCCATTCTTGTAGAGGAGAAAGTTGGTGCATATCAAAAGTCTCGTTCATCACAGGAGGGCTCTTCCAAAGGCGAGAATCAGCATCAACAGTAGGTGAAGAACAATTCTCAATCTTCCCCTCATTCTTCTTCTCCTCCCACTTCTCCTAAAGCACATTCTTCTTCCTTTCATGCTAAAGATTCTTCTTCTTCATTGTATTGTGACTTTTGTAAAAAGCATGGACATGTAAAATCCAAATGCTATACTTTTGAGAAGTTTAAGAAGAAGAAATCCCTAATTGTATAGCCTACACATGAGGAACCACAAGATGGTCCCATTTTGGCTACAGGGACAGAAGAAGAATATCCTGCTTTAAAGGGTAAACTGAACAAAGTTACCCTAATGTCCAATGTGTTTGCTCAAGGGGGGCGTGATCATTTGTTTGTCACTAGAGCCCACTTGACGCATGATTTCTATGTTGATTGTATCATTGATAACGGATCACAAAAGAACCTCATTGCGAAGTCCGTTGTGGAGAAGTTGAAACTTCCCATCAAACCACATCACCAACCTTATGCACTTGGGTGGAAAGATGTAGACTCCACATCCAACATCACCCATACTTGCACCTTGACTTTTGCTTTTGGTGACAAGTTTGTGGACAAAGTTAGGTGTGATGTCACTAGATATGGATTGTTGTGGACTCTTGCTAGGTAAACCCTATCAATTTGATAGGAATGCTATTTATCATGCTAAAAAGAACACCTACACATTGGAGTTGCATGGTAAAAACTACTTGATACAAAGCACTACACCTACTTCCAATTTGATGTTAAGTTGTAGGCAAGTAAGGAAGCCATTGAGTCAAGCACTTATTTTAGCTCCTACTAGCATTTGTCCCACACAAAATGAAGAAAAAGCACCACCTAAGAAACATGCAAAGGAAGAAGTTTCACTCCCACATGATGAAAAGTCACAAGAGCAAGTGGTTAAGGAACCCACCATTCTCATTCATGAGAAAGATACCATTGATTCCATTGGTATAATTTTGGGTACACCTACAACTATTGAACCACTTGTTCCACAGAAGTTACCTTTGGCTTTGCCCACTCCCACCATTGCACACATGGAGGAGCAAGCTAAGGTTACTTCCCTTACTGAGCACCGACAGAGCCTTCTAGGCAAGATACCACAGGACTTGCAGGAGACTCCGCAGGGAGTGGTGCGAAAGCATCACAATCCTCACTCACCACAGGTTGGAGGTAGAGTTTGGGTTCCTTTGGATGAGCGCCGCTTTCCAGAGACACCATTTCAGGACCCTCTTTTGGTACCTGATCCTGTTTTTAGTCCTACAGCAGTAGTGGCACCTGATCGTCAGCTTTCGCTCATTTCAGATAGAGTTTTCGAGATGAAGACTCATCACACGAGACATGGTTCTTCCACTACTTACCTTGTTGCTCGTCACGGTCACTTTCCACACATGGCTCACTGGATTCCTCACCATGAGATGGCCCATGACTTTCCACATTTGTTGAGAGCATTGGGGTCCAATGCTTATATGGTTGGGAGGAGTGTTGAGGATAACTTAGGCTTATCCACTTAAGCCTAAGTTAATTATTATTATTATTTATTATTCCTATTTCTTGCACTTTGTATTCACGTGAGGCATAGTATGCCCATGTTAAAAATAGGTTGTTAGCATGTTGTTAGCATGTTGTTACCATGTTGTTAGATGTTAGTTAACTTTTAGAGATCTTGTTTGTCTTCTAGCAGTTAGTGGACATCCATAGTTAGCATTTGGTTAACTAGTAGTTAAGTGGTTGGCCATGTTTGGCAGATTGTTGCAACCACTTAACCTACGTGAGATTCCTATGTAATTCTATATATACTTGCATTATGATGAATAATATAGCTTCATACTATTGTACCTACATCTCCTTGATTTTGCTTTAGTTGTTGAATTGATTCTGAAGAAGATACCCTTCCTAACTATCTTGTAGGAAGTTTCTCAACTCACTGAATCTTCTTTCCCCGCAATAAAGTATTAGTACTTAAAACTTTAGTCTGCTTCTAAATCTCTTTGAATTCAGGATCAAGGCTACTATGGCCTTTTTTCAATATCAAGGCTTCTATGGTCTTTTTCACTATCAAGGCTTCTGTGGACTTTTTTAGTACTAAGGCTTCTATAGCATTTTCCATATCAAGGCTTCTTTGTCTTCTCCTTGAAGGCTCCTCTGGCCTTTTATCCAAGGCTTCTATAGCATTTCTATGCCAAGGCTTCTATGGCATTTTCTTCAACATATGAAGTTCTTTGATTCAACAATGGAGATCTTCAGTCTCCTGACTTCACCATAACTATTCACAAGAAGTATTCTTTCACAGTATTCTTCTCTTGCACAAGGAACCAATCTCTGCACTATGAGGGTACGTTGACCTTCGAGCAATGAAGTTGGAGTCTCCTAGATTTCTGTCATTGGAGGAGTCCTATTCCTCTGAGAATTATATTTTTGCAAACAAAAGAAACTTTAGACACTAGTTAGAAAATTCCATATATCATGGATAATCCTCACTGAATAATTTATCAATCCAGTGGCTTGAATGTTGAGTCCTGGTCTTCAAGAGTTTTTTTCTAAAACTTTGTGGAAATACTCTAGTCAATTGCAATCTCAGTATTTTCTAGAACTAAGATTTCTTTCAATGCTCACAAGTGACTCTCCCTAATTCTACCACCTATATTCTTCTGAGAGCTTTTGAAAGTGGCTGGTCCAACGACACGTTAGTATTTCAAAATGCTCAGGCTCAATGATAATGGTGGCTTTCCTATAGACCTCCATAAACTAGATCTACCATAGCTTTGATACCACTATTAGCTTTTGATGTAGCAATCATGGAGAGATAAAAATCACAAGATGTAGAATAATATGAAATAAAGTAAATATGCTAAATGAATGAAATATAAAATATTACAATGTAGCTATGGAGTAAATGAACACTCCAATATAAAGCTACTGAACTACATTTCATCCATCACCAATGGATTGTGTCACACACTATGGTACACTATGTCCCCCGACTCTATCTACGACTCTTATCTATATGTTATATTATCTATCTAAGAGACCATCCTTATATAGGTAAAATAGGATACTTGGCCAACACTCTATCTAGTTGTGCAAGGGACAACTTGCACATGTACAACTTGCACATTGACACTTGTGCACTTATTACATTGCATGAAGTAACTAGATAACTTGCCCCTAAAGTAACCTAAGTATGTACCTTGGAAGATACATTTACATAACCCAAATGATGGAATAGACTCTATTTCTAACACTAACTAGACAAATATTTTGGCTTTAAGAATGCTAAGGCTATCCCAAATATCTCTCCATATTCTTGCAATATTCCTATTTTATTGGTGCTTTTCATTTTTTTTTAAGCAAAAAACCCTTGTGGGGCCGCCTTGGCCTAAGAGACCACGAACAGGGGGTTCTACACCGTTAAAGTCATCCGAGAGTTGCACCCGACCCTGTCCGCACCAACATTATCAATTGGATTTTTGATACCCAATTCAGCTTTTTGGTAGGATGGAGATTTGAATCTGGGACCTCCCTTGGAGGATTGCCCTCTCCTCTCCAACTCACCTACAACACCTGGGTTGTTTTTCATTATATCTACTTATTCTTGTGTATTATTTTGATCTATTCAAATCCCGAATCAATTTATTCTTGGCTTCCAGGTCAATTGAACTATATTAACCTTATCTTTATATTAAATATATTGTTTTTCTTCCTCAAACCACTATATTATCTATCAACATATAATTTTCATTAAAATATAAAACCTTTGTATTTAATTATACTGAACTTATATTATAAAATATATTATTTTTGTTCCCCAAACCACTATATTATCTATCAACATATAATTTTCATTGAAAGATAAAACCTTCTGAACTTATCTTTATATCAAATATATTATTTGCTTCCTCAAATCACTATGTTTTTCCTATCAAAATATAATTTGTATTAAGATATAAAACCTTAGTTAACCAGTTACGTTCTAAAAATTATTTTTTTTCACACAACAAAAATCAACACCATAATTTTTTTTTTTAATTAGTTACGTTACCTCATATCCTCTCTCTCTCTCTCTATATATATATATATATATATATAGTTTTAATATTATATATCTCCATAACCTTGGGTGTAAAAAGTTTGGTATTAGAGCAAACTCCTTTTAGCCCCTTATCATTTTTATTATTATTTTATTTTAAATTTAAAAAAGATGCACTCGAGTTCCCGCCCTTTTTTAGCCCCTTAATCATATTACGTATATAAAATATTGAATATAATGAAGAAAGTGAATGAGACACCCCTTTTTCTATCGTATATGTTGAATCAAATGATTTTCCTCTACTTATAGTCTACAAATATAAAACTAATAATATTATTATTTTGTTATCGTCGAAGAAGGAGTTTGCAATATCACCACAAGCAGGAGTTTGCAATATCACAGCCTTCAACGGTCGACATAAAATTTGCACAGCCAGTCAGCAAAGGAGCAACGACAACAACATCGACATCAGCACGGTTTACAATTTATAGGGGAGGAGCATTGAGCAAGTAGATTACCTCTTAGTTAAAGACATCTATTCATGTCCTAGTGCTTTCTCTGCTACTTTACAACTTTGATTTCTTGCATTCTTTAAAATATTTTGGATCAGTTTCTCAGTCTTTAGCAAACGTGAGCCAGCTAGGAGTAAAGTGTAGCTGGTAGCGAGGGTGAATGCTAACTGGGAGTGAGCATAGCTAATAGCAAGTATGAACACAAGTTGAGAGCAAGTGCAACCGGTACCAAGTGCAAGCACGAGCCAAGAGTGAGTGAGTGCAAAAAAATTAGGTAACATGGAAAGAAAGTCATTTGTGAAAGTGCTTACTAAAAGTGTGAATGGCCAAGTCAAAATTTTGGATGCCCTACCTAACAATAAGAAGAAGAGAGAATCTATGGAAAACCTAGTCTAGGTAGTAGATTCTATGCCAAAAGTGATTATAAGGATGAGATGATTGAGCATGATATAATAATTTTTAAAATCAAAGGGTTAATTTGTAAGTTTCATGGATATTGGCTAGGTTTTTCTGAGATTCAAAATTGGATTAACTGGAAATGGGGATTGAATTCAAATTATTCCATGACTTTTCTTTCAAAATGATTTTTTCTCATTATTTTCTGTAGTTCAAAAATAAGGAATAAAATAATGGATGGAGGCCCATGGTTTAGGGGTAAAAATATATTATATTTAAGACCTTAGAGTGAGAACTTTTTTGTGGACACAGAAAACAAAAACTATTAAAAGGCTTCCAAAATGGATTAGGCTTTTTGGACTTATAAAGTCATCAATAAGGAGGTTTTGAAGAATATTGGTAATACCCCAGGTGAATTCATCCAAGAGGGACCGACTACTAAGAAGAGAAGACATGTTGTATATGCTTGAATATGTGTTGCCATGGATATTTCTAATCCTTTACCACAATCGATTAGGATAAAATATGAATCAAGAGAATGAGATCAACAAGTGAATTATGAAACAGTGCATTCTGATGTCATAAATGTCATGAAACTGGGCACATGACAAGAGACTGCAAAGTAAAAATGGAGGAAGATATATCTTTTTTTTAGCATGAGGGTAGTTTCAATTTGAAACAAGGAGACCATATCACAGGAGAATCTAGGTCAAATCAAGGATTTTCCACTCCTAAGAAAGTGGCTAGAAAAATCCCTCTACATCATCAGATGGCGATGGCGAAGGCCATTACAGTTCACTTGAATCAGTCATTAGAAGGAAACAATGATATGGGAGATAAAGAAGTACAATGTGCAAGTTCAAACATAATTATTTTATTATTAGAGCCAACTCCTTTTCGCCCCTTATCATTTTTATTATTAGTTTATTTTAAATTAAAAATAGATGCACTCGAGTTCCCACCCTTTTTTAGCCCCTTAATCATATTACATATATAAAATATTGAATATAATGAAGAAAGTGAATGGGTTACCTCTTTCTCTATTGTATATTTTGAATCAAATGATTTTCCTCTACTTATAGTCTACAAATATAAAACTAATAATAATAATATTATTATTTTGTTATCGACGAAGAAGGAGTTTGTTGAAGCAGGAGTTTGCAATATCACTTGAAGCAAGAGTTTGCAATATCGTAGCCTTCAGCGGTCGACATAAAACCTGCACAATCAGTCAACAGAGGAGCGATAATAACAACATCGACATCAGCATAGTTTACAATTTGTAGGGGAGGAGCATTGAGCAAGCAGATTACCTCTCAGTTAAAGGCATCCATCCGTGTCCTAGTGCTTTCTCTGCTACTTCACCGCTTCGATTTCTCGCATTCTTCAAAATATTTTGGATCGGTTTCTCAGTCGATAGCGAACGTGAGCCAACCAAGAGTAAAGTGCAGCTGGTAGCGAGGGTGAACGCGAGTTGGGAGTGAGCGCAGCTGGTAGCGAGTGCGAACATGAGTTGGGAGCAAGTGCAACCGGTAGCGAGTGCAAGCACGAGCCAGGAGTGAGTGCAACCAACAGTGAGTGCAAAAAATTTAGGTAACATGGAAAGAAAGTCATTTGTGAAAGTGCTTACTGAAAGTGTGAATGGCCAAGTTGGAAGTTTGGATGCCCTACCTAGCAATAAGAAGAAGAGAGAATCTATGGAAAACCTAGTCCAGGTAGCAGATTCTACGCCAGAAGTGATTATCAAGGATGAGATGATTGAGCATGATATAATGATTCTTAAAACCAGAGGGTTAATTTGTAAGTTTCATGGATATTGGCTAGGTTTTTCTGAGATTCAAAATTGGATTAAGTGGAAATGGGGATTGAATTCAAATTACTCCATGACTTTTCTTCCAAAAGGATTTTTTCTCATTATTTTCTCTAGTTCAGAAATAAGGGATAAAATAATGGATGGAGGCCCATGGTTTAGGGGTAAAAATGCATTATATTTAAGACCTTGGAGTGAGAATTTTTTTGTGGACACAAAAACTATTAAAAGGCTTCTAGTATGGATTAGGCTTTTTGGACTTCCTTATCAACTCATCAATAAGGAGGTTTTGAAGAATATTGGTAATACCCTAGGTGAATTCATCCAGGAGGGACCAACTACTAAGGAGAGAAGGCATGTTGTATACACTCGAATATGTGTTGCCATGGATATTTCTAATCCTTTACCATAATCGATTAGGATTAAATCTGAATCAAGAGAATGGGATCAACAAGTGGATTATGAAAATATTGCATTCCGATGTCACAAATATCATGAAACTGGGCACATGGCAAGAGACTGCAAAGTGAAAATGGAGGAAGAGATGGAATTTTTTGGGCATGAGGGTAGTTTCAATTTGAAACAAGGAGACCATATCATAGGAGAAGCTAGGTCAAATCAAGGATTTTCCACTCCTAAGAAAGTGGCTAGAAAAATCCCTCTACATCATCAGATGGCGAAGGCCATTACAGTTCACTCGAATCAGTCATTAGAAGGAAATAATGATATGGGATATGAGGAAGTACAATGCACAAGTTCAAATATAAAAGGAGCTAAAGGTGCGAAGGAAGAGGGGAAGACAAATTTTAATATAAAGGAAGATGAGGAGACAAATTTTAAAGCAAATGATGTGAAGGAGGTCAAGCTTAATCTAGGTAAATCACCTTTATTATCCTCAAGTAGCTTAAAATATTCTCCTTACAAAAAAATGAAAGTAGTACGGAGTGTATTCCTTGCACTTTAGGATTTCAAGAGCAGTATAGTAAAGAAAATCTTGTAGAGGATATCCAAGGAAATTTAGGTATTTCAGTACAACATAAGAAAGTGATGACTATGGAGGATCATCTATGCAATTTAGAGTTTTCAGGGCAACATAAAGAAGAAAATGTTATTGAGGCTATTCCTTGCACTTTCGACTCTTTAGGGCAACATAAATCTTTAGAAGATAAGTCCCATTTTGAACAATATGAAAAAATGGAAGAGATTGATGAAGATGAGAGTGGTGGCAAGAATGGAAGAAGGAGAGGAAGGCTATCACAAAAAGAAAAAAGAGAAAAATAAACTCAAAAGGATATTGATCTGGGAAGCCAAATAAAAATATCATAAGTGTTAACAAGAAGTGGGGTTAAGCCCACTAATAAAAATAAAAAGTGTTGATGATGAAAATGATATCATGGAATATTAGGGGTATGAATAAAACCCCTAAAAAAGAGTTATTAAGGAATTAATAGGTTGTTATAGCCTTAAGTTTATTTTGATACAAGAAATAAAATTACGTAGTGAGGAATGTAAGGATGCTTTTAAGAAGATTTGGAAGACAGGTGATTGTTTAGCAGTTTCTTCTATAGGAGCTTCAAGTGGTATTGCAATAATATGGGATAAATGCAAATGGGATGGACAACTATTAGAAGCAAAAAGTAATTGGGTTGCTAGATTATTTTGTAGGAAAGAGGAAAACATCAAAGTTGGGGTTATAAATGTATATGCTCCAACTATAGTTACTCCTCGTGAAAGATGTTGGAAGGACCTTAGTATATTTTTATCAAATACAATGATGATTCATTGTGATCTATGGATTCTTGGGGGTGATTTTAATATTGTTATATCTCCTTTGGAAAAGAAGGGTGGCATTCTAGGATGGTCAAAATCAATGCAAGATTTTGCTTCATTTGTCAATTCAAATGACCTTTGGGATGTTAGTCCCTCAAGCTTTCAATACACATGGGATAATAGACGCATTGGGAAAAATCATATAGCAAAAAGACTAGATAGATTTTTGTTATCCAATAAATGGTTGCAAATAAAATATACAATCTCTTCAAATATTTTATTACGAGCAGGATCAGATCACAAACCCATTCTTTTGACTTGTGAGTCACCTAACAATGGTCATCCAAAGCCATTTCGCTTCCAGTCTATGTGGCTCCAAGACCTTGATTTTTTCTAGATGGTTATGTTATGGTGGGATGAATCAAAATTTGAAGGATCATGTATGTACAAGTTTGTTCAAAAGTTGAAATATTTAAAGGAGCAAATGAAGATATGGAATGTCAAATATTTTGGTAACATTTTTAAAGAAAAAAGAAATTGAATCCAAGCTCAAAAATTTACAAGAGATAGTAGAAATTAATGGAATGGACCAGGATTCTTATGTGAAAGAAAAATAATTACTTTCTGATTATCATAATGCATTGAAGAAGGAGGAGTCATATTGGTTCCAAAAATCTAGAGAGAAATGGCTCAAGGAAGGAGATAGAAATACAAAAAAATTCATGCTACAACAAAAACAAATTTTTCTGTTCGTCATATTAAAAATATTATAACTCTATATGGAAGAAATATTGAGGATGAAGAAGATATAAGGAAGGAAGCAATAAATTATTTCAAAAATATTTTGTCAGATTCTAGGCAAGATAAGGAGGCACAAGAAAAACTTCTGCAAAATATTCCATCACTTATCACTCAAGGACAAAATGAAAGCTTGATGAAGAAGATTTCTATGGAGGAGCTCCATGAAGCAGTTTTCTCTTTCCATCCTAACAAGGCACCTGCCCCGATGGATTTCCTGCAATTTTCTTTCAAAATTTTTGGGATTTATTGAAGAGTGATATGTTAGATGCAGTTGAAGAGGCTCAAAAAAGAAAGGCTATAATAAGTGAGATCAATGCTACTTTTATTACCTTGGTTCCCAAGAAAGATGACACAAAATATTTTGATAACTTTCATCCAATAAGCCTTTGTAATATGATTTATAAGATCATTTCAAAAATTATGGCAAATAAGTTAAAGGGCATTCTAGGGTGTCTTATCTCAGAGGAACAAGGTGGCTTTGTTCAGGGTAAACAAATTCTTGATGGTATAATTATTGCACAAGAGGCCATACATTCTCTTCATTCTATGAAAAACCAGGTATGCTTTTGAAATTAGATATGAACAAAGCATATGATAGGGTTTCCTAGAATTTTCTACATGCTATTCTCAGAAAGTTTGGCTTTGATTATAGTTGGTGTGAGTGGATTAAATATTGTTATAGCACTGCAAAATTTTCTATTTTGATCAATGGTTCTCCTATTGGGTACTTCAAGTCATCTTGTGGACTTCATCAAGGTGATCCTCTTTCTCCTTATCTATTCATTATTCTAGTAGAAGCATTAGGGAGAGCCTTTTCAAAGGCAAAAATGGAAGGAAAAATCAAGGGTATTCAAGTTGCAAAAAATGGTCCCTTCGAATCTCATCTCCAATTTGTTGATGATACTTTTATTTTGGGCCATCCCTCAGTCAGTGAGGCCATGGAGTTCAAATCAATATTATCATGTTATGAGAAGGCTATTGGATAGTTGGTAAATACTTCAAAATCTAGGATCTTTTTCATTAATACTGCCCTAGATTTACAACAAATTATTGTGAATATTTTAGGGTTCAAAATTGAAAAATTTCCATCAACCTACTTGGGTATTCCTTTGTCTAATAAAGGGAATAAAAAGGAGCTTTGGATCTCTTTTTTGGATAGAATGAAAGCTTGCTTGGCAGGTTGGAAAGGTAAGTTCTTAACCATGGTAGGAAGGCTACAACTCATAAAGACTACTTTACAATCCATTCCTATTTATATGATGTCACTTTCAAGACTACCAATAGGTATTGCATCAGAAATGGATAAAATTCAAAGAGACTTTCTATGGAAAGGTTGTGAGGAAAAATTTAGGTTTCCTCTTTGTAAGTGGGATAGGGTTTGCAAAGGAAAGAATATTGGAGGAGCAGGCTTGTAAAATTGTAGACTTATGAATTTGGCATTAGGAGCAAAGCTTGGGTGGAGACTATTCAGAGATCAAAAAAAGAATTGGGTAAAAATATTACTTCAAAAATATATAGGTTCTCTTGATGCAATGAAATTGTTTAGGAAAAGAACTCTACCCAAAGGATCATCAACATGGAACTTCATATCAGAGAGTTTGCATTTGATAAAGAAACATATTATATGGTCAGTCAATGAGGGGAGTTATGCAAATTTTTGGTCTGATGCTTGGTTGAAGCCTTATCCTCTTATCTCTAACTCAAAATGGAAACCATTGGCTCAAGCGTGCATAGCATGTAAAGGTCCAAAGGTTAAATATTATATTATTATGAGCAAAAACTCTAGAACATGGATTTATTTTAGTAACCTGGTTGAAGGAGAGGAACTCAAACAAATTGTAGATGAACTTCAAAATATGCTTCGAGAGTTTTATTTGCCAATTTTTACATGAAAGGATGAGTTGGTTTGGAATTTATCAAAGGATGGTGGATACTCAATCAAGTTGGGATATGAGGATTTAGAACAATCAAAATTTCCTTCTCCCATTGATTTTCCTTGGAAGAACGTTTGGTCATTAGAGGCTCTCCCTAAGGCCTCAACATTTCTTTGGTTAGCAGTTCAATGTAAGATTCTTATTGGAGAGAGTCTACAAAGAAGAGGATATTATGGACCCTTCAGATGTGCCTTATGTGAGAAGGATTTAGAAACGTTAGACCACTTACTTCTTCATTGTCCATTTGCTCACACCATTTGGGGTTATTTTTTAAAAATATGAAATTATATTGGGTAGCTCCATCAACATTGAAAGAGTTGATAAAATGTTGGATAAATTATAATAAAGCTAAAGCATTATGTATTCTTTGGAGGATTGGCCCTACCATTATTTGTTGGAATTTATGGCTTGAAAGGAATAATAGAATTTTTAAAAATAAATATCAAAATCATGCCCAAGTTTGGAACCGTATTAGTGCCTCTCTTGCAGAATGTCTAAAAATATGGTGCTCATCATGGGAAGTCTCAATTGCAGAAAAAGAAAAAGAGGTGCTAATAACTTGGCTACAGGATTTGAACATACATGGAAGAGTCATCTGCGATAATGAAATTAAAACAAAGGATCTACTTCGATCTATGGTAAAATGGAAATGTCCAGAAATTGGGTTTATCAAAATTAATTTTGATGGTGCTTCTAAAGGAAATCCAGGAAAAGTTGGTGGAGGTGGTGTTTTTAGAAATAGTGAAGGCAAAATTCTCCTCACTTATTCAAAATCATATGGAACTTCAACTAACAACTATGCAGAGGCTAGGGCACTTCTTACAGGGATTAAAATTGCAACAAAAAAAGGATGGAAATATATTTCAATTGAGGGGGACTCACAAATTATCATCAATGCTATTAACAAAAATGGATGTGGAGACTGGATAAAAAATAGTATTATTGTTGATGTTCATTGTCTATTACTAGAGGCAATCTCCTGGCAGTGTGAGCATATTTATAGAGAAGGAAATCAAGTAGCAGATAAATTAGCGAATTATGGTGTTGATCTTCATCCCGGTGAATTCCAAATTTTAGAAGGCAACTGGCCAAGTGAGATTTTATGTCTTAATCAAAATGATGTCAAGGAGTTGATTGTGGAAACAACACTTTGAGGAAGTTGAAGAATATATTTAAGAGAAAAAGAAATGAAAAAGTCATGATAAAAATGTATGCTACAACAAATGTAATATTTTGGTATTGTGATGGGAGTGGCCCCCAATAGAAGCCACATATAACCTATTCAAAAAATATTATTATTTTGTAGAATAAAGGTTGTACTCGGGTACCTTTGATAAATCGTAACTCTCTTTTTAAAAGCATAACAGTTTACAAATAAATTTGATCTTCATCTTAGTTGTTATAGCTAAAAACCTATATCATTTTATATAAAATGCCTAAATTTTTTATTTTTATTTTGTGGAATTTTTTCTATTATTTGTGTAAATACACCTATTCTAGAGTTCAACATCCTTCTTGACATGTTCTTACAATAGCTTTTCAAATATTATGGGCTTTTAGAAGGGGTCTTAGTCCCCTCATATAGGGGTTTGAACTTGGGTCTGCTAGATGAAAATCCAAAGATGACTTGGGTCTCTCATGGGTCTTTCTTTTTCTTACATAGGTTTTTATGAGTAATCCCGATCCTCTCATACTGAATGGGATTTGAACCTTGAACCTCTCAAAGAGAGGCCAAAGCCCTTACCAATGTAGTAAGCCCTTACCACTGTAGTAAGCTTGCAACTTAAACTAATAATATTCTCTTATTATAATTGACTATATGAAATTGAAATGGGTCTCACTTGTATTATATTAACACCATATAGTATTACAATTTTAGATTAATAATATACTACTTGAGTCTATCATCCTTGAAAGTCGAAAATCTTAGTAGGTTGAGTTTATGCTACTATAAAAATAATATTATTTTTATATTAAATAGTATTCAAAATTAAAATATATTAAAATTAAAATTATAACTTATTTAAAAATTATATATATATATATATATATATATTATACACGGGGAGTTGGTTACATCCACACTATTTTTAGTAATTGCCAAGTGCAGGGTTCAAACCACAAGGGTTGCCTCCAACAAGCTTATACCACCTCGTTATTTTATAACCCGATGTGAAGAGGACCATCGATCGCTCAGGATTCGTACTGCCATCATTGGTTTGGCGCACACTCAAAGGATTCAGAGTAGACTACTACCTTTGCAAACAGGCATGCCCCCAAGGTTTGAACCTAGGTCTCTTCTCGGTAAGTGTTTGGCTAGACAAACAATTACCAATCCACCTAGATATTTATTAATAAAAGTCTATCATTTTTTGTTGGAGAATAAGGGGTTGTATATCCCCCACCCTTGACAAATCACAACTCTCTTCTTTAGAGCATGAAAGTTTACAAATAGATTCAATTATCATCTCAATTGAGTTGTTATAGCTAGAAACCTATATCATTTTACATAAAATATCTAAATTTTTTATATTCATTTTTAGAAAATTTTCAAAATTCCGTGTAAAAATACAAATATTCCAAAATTCAACATCCTTATTGACATTTTGCTACAACAACCTTCATAATACCAAAACTTCACCTCTACTATCTATGTATCGCATCTTAGTAGAGTAATATTTCCAAAACATCACACTATCATAGTCCACTTTACCGGATCTGGATCTGGATTGCTAGTTTCCTTCTTAAAGCACAATTGCAACCACAAAAACTGTAATAAATAGTATATATGAAATCACATTAATGTTATAAAATAAAGTAAATATTACCAATGAAAAATATTAAAATAAATCTTAATAATTATTTGATTTAGGCAATCAACATTTTATTGTTAGCTTCAACTAAACTTACTACTTCCTTTAACCAAGTAAAAGAGAATTTAAGTTCACGATCCTCAATGAAAAATCCTCTACTGGCTAGTCTATCTGCATGTGTGTTTCCTTCTCTTAATATATGTGTAAAGTTGATTTCTTCAAACTCTATAACAAGGTCTTGAATTTCCATAATTATCTCTTGTATGTTCCATGGAGCCTTTGTTTTCCTTAAAATTACATTTATTAATAAGTGAATTACCTTCCATCTATACTTTGTTCCATTTCATTTGTTTGCATATTTTTAACCCTTCCAAAGTCGCCCAAGCTCCAACTTCATTATTTGTATTAAATCCACTATTGAAAGCGTAACGAGACAAAATCTCTCCTTTATTATTTTTAATTATTCTTCCTCTTATTGGTCTTGAATTTTCTCTAGATGCTTTATCAATATTCAATTTGACCAACTCTACATCTGGTGGTTTCGACTTTATATTCTTTGTCTTCTTTTTGTTTCTCATATCCTCAACATCTTAATTCCATTTGATGACTTGATTCCATCTATCAAGGTTCTTTGCTTCCAAATTAGGGATTAGGTAAGTTGTTCGGGTTGGTTTAGACTATGGCTAAACAAATGTTACTTTTCATTACTTCTAAATTGCTTTCCTTTCCTTTAAAAATTCTTCTATTCCTTTCTAGCCAAATAGTCCAAAGTATTGTATATTTTGATATATTCCAAATTGTCTGTAAAGTGTCACTTTTAAAAGAGCACTTGCTTTAACCATTCCTCAAATTTTCCATTCATCACCATGCATTTACAAAACATATTAAGAATCCATTGCTATAGTTCCAAGACTACTAAACAATGTCCCAAGAGATGGTCTATACTAGCCAAACAAACATGTTGACTTTAGGAATGCTTGGGCTATCCTAAATATTTCTCCATATTCTTACGATATTTCTATTGTTATATATTCTTTTGAGCTATTCAACTCCCAAATCAACTTATTTGGTTCCCCTTGAAATAATTGTTGTTGTTATCTTTCTACTCAATTGCCTCCTAGCATCTATATCTTGTATACTTCTAAAAAAATTTGCTTTCCATTTATATCTTCTTGATCCTTGTGCAAAATATTTGAAACCCTATCACCATATTTATCTTGAAGTAATCTCATCCATAGTTTCAAAATTGGATCTAGATTAAGTAGTTTTTTATCACACCAAGTATCCATCCAAATATAATTTTTTTCTCCATTTTTCACCATCCATCTTAAGCCTTTAATCACTAGATCATTGATTTTTTTAAAATCGTTCCATAATACAAAACCATTTGGTAGAGAGAGTGCAATAAATATTAAGCTTAAGTCTTTGGGCTCAACATACTTAGAAAAATTCTTGTCCATTGTCTTTGACTCTCTTTATACAAACTCCAAATTACTTTTCCCTTAAGAGCTAAGTTTGCATCTAGAACTCTTAAACCGAGATCTCCCTTCATTTTATTATCACACACCTTGCTCCATTTCAGTAAAAGAAATTTCATTTTGTCATGTAATCCCAACCACATCAATGATCACATAATAAAAATTAAATTTTTCTATTGATTTTGACATATATTCAAGGACATATAATATGTTGGAATGACTTGTAAAAAGAAATTTCATTTTGTCATGTAATCCTAACCACATAAATGATCACATAATAAAGATTAAAATTTTCTATCGATTTTGACATATATTCAAGGACATATAATATGTTGGAATGACTTGTAAAACTGATTTAATTAACTACACTCGATAACCACTTGCCTTTTCATAGTGATAGTTTATTTTAAGCTTTACTTATAATTGGATTCCATAATTCTATCTGCATTCTCCCCTCAAATAAGAGCAATCTTAAATAAGTTGCTGACAAATTTACCTCCTTCCTTTGAAGTAACTTGCATATCCCTGCTTTGATTTTAGTTGAAGTATTTCGGAAATAAATTTTAATTTTTTATTAATTTTATCAATTAATATTAGTTTAAAAAATTAAATTTTAAACTATAACAAAAACCTAAATCAAATCTTGCTAAACAATATCTACTTAATTATCAAATTATAATAATATCATTGCAATATAATATAACTAAAATCATTTCAATTAAATGTATTCAATTGAAAATGAATAAAATTATTAATTTTATTCATATCCTACTCACCCATCCTAGGATAAGACATGTATTTCTTCAACGCGGCAAGTCTTGTGCTTCTCATCTCAATTACCTTAATTCGAGGAAGGCTCCTATTGCCATGAAAATATGGCTTCCAATTATACAAATGATCACATTACTTAAAAAGAAAAGGAAAACCGAAAAAAAAAACTACAAATTTTGTATGTTTCCTTCCATAAACATGTTGCAGAAATAGGTGCAACTGGTGGCGGACCTAGTAGACGGGAGTGTTCCCACACATTATTAATTACAAGGTTTGGTTTTTTAGTCTGGGCCCACTATAAAAGATAGCAGTCTTTCAACCACGAAGACAAAGATAAAAGTAGTCAATGCTTGATTTTAAGGTACCATCTAAACAATATCTCATGTTCGTGTGGTAGGTAATCACTGGGGAACAACAAGGGCAAGGACAACGAAGCTAAAGTGGCGGGTTATAATAATAAATCAAAACTTATTAAATATTTCAAAAATACATATTTTTAATATATTAATCCTTAAACATATTTAAAAATTATTTAACAAGGTCCCAGTGGACCTTAGAATGCTCAGCTGGTTACCAGAGCCAAGATCTTTGTTTTGTTAAAACAAGGCTTCCCTAGACAATTTGCCTTTTCCTAGTCAAAGAAGAACAGTCGTGACAACAAGGTTAGCCATGTATATTAATATATGTATTAATTTCATATTCCACTCCGCATCACACATATTCTCACACAGTTCCCCACACGTGGCAGTGCAACCGGATGGCTTCCACGTTCTTCCACGATACTAATAGACCATTACTTCAAACCCATAACATCAAAATAAAGAAATATGAACTGTCTTTTTCTTTCTCGAATTATATTTTATGTATATGTATATTCATGCCAGCAAACAAGACAACTATTGCCATTGATATTGCTTTGTCTTGTTTGTTGCAGCGAGCTCTGGTCATGGCCTCTCAGCTAAACTTCACCGTCTTGTTTATCCTCTGCACCACCCTTTTGCATTGTCTGTTTGGGAAAGCTGAGATTGTGAAGGACGAAAGTAAATGACATATAGGCAGTTTTCATGCATTTAAGTAACATGGAGTCTAATTCTTCATGTCTAACTTTTCTCTTTTTGTTTTTGTGGGTCCAATCAATAGTTGGAGCACTAAGGATAATTGCACAGAAACTGGGTAAAAGAGATTGGGACTTTAGTGCAGATCCATGTTCTTTTCAGGGACTCAGCTGTGATTGCTTTGCTGTCAATAATATCTGTCATGTTACCAACATGTATGATGATCTATTCCTGCATGGGATATGAGTTGTTTTGTTTTGGAATTAGAGCAATAGAAGGGATGATTCATACGGTGCATATTTTGGTTGCAGAACACTTCCAAGCCAAAATCTCATGGGGGTGCTTCCACCAGAGCTAGCCAATCTGTCACATCTTGTTGGACTGTGAGTGAGAGGAATGGATTTATGCCAAATTAAATGATTTGGGTTCTACCCGAATCCCATTTACTGAATTGGGTTCATAGGATATTATTGAGTATTTGTCAATATAGTTATAATTAGTTTGAAGTTGTCTGTAATTTTCCCCATAGCATAGATTATTCTGCTTTACTCTTAGGCCTCATATCTCTTGGCACTGGTTCTTCCTGTGGAAGTACTCACTGTCATGTTTTCGACAGTGATCTTGAAGACAACTATCTAACTGGCCGAATCCCTCCTGAACTCGGCTCCTTGAAATCTTTGAATTCGATGTATGATCTCCTTGTTCTTGAAGTTCATTTACTAGAGGGTTTTGCTCTTCCTGTATATAGAATTCACTTGCATATTGTGAAGCTTTTGAAGTTAGAACCGTTAGGGAAAGAATTTAGCATAATGAGAATCATGCCCACTACGATAGAGAAGTTAATTCACTAGCTTAGGGATGCCTATTTGTTAAATTTCTAATGAAAATTTCCAACTGCTTCAGGAATCTTTCAAGGAATCTTTTGTCTGGTCCTGTTCCAAAGGAGCTTGGAGATCTTACAAATTTGCTCATACTGTAGCACCCTCTCTCTCTTTTTCTTTTTCAAACACATATAAACTCTGATTTGGTTGTAGTCGAAAATGTTCATGTGGTAAGCAGATCACAGGCTACGCCTATGTTTTTGTACGAAACAAATGTCTTCAATGATGAAATTGTGTGTGGTTTTCAGGAAGATTCATTCCAACAATCTTTCTGGTACACTTCCTCTAGAAATTGGGAAATTGAAAATGCTAGAAAAACTGTATGTATCTCCCAAACTTTGGCAGAAGCATTTAAAACTCTATCAATAGAGTACATTTGTCTATTTTTTAGTGGGACTTCAACATTGAGGGACTATTTGTTTTCCTTAGAGTTTGGAATTGTTGGCCCTAGCTTTATGGTGTGACAAATCCAATTGACACCATTATTGGCATCCTTTCATGGACAGTCATCTATCTTCTAATGGGTTCATTCAAGAGATACCATCAACAATTTTTGATCTACAGAATCTTACAGAATTGTAAGTAGTCTCTCTCTCCTTCTCTCTGTGTGCACGTGTCAGTGTCTATCTATAAAATCAATATTAAGCAGAAATGTTTTTTTATTGATCAATAGAATCGTACTTGTTGCAGTTGGGCATCTGGCAATAATTTCACTGGTAAAATACCAAGTGGCATTGGAAACTTGACCAAGCTTAAAAAATTGTGAGATAACTTAACTTATTTATGAATTTTAAGCTAGTTTATATAAATTTTGTCATCCTTTTTAGTCACAAGGAAAAGCTAAATGAAACTGTATATACATACGAGCATGACATTTCTCTCATTTGTGTTCACCTATCATGGTGGATGATAAGTGTGTGTGAGAATGAAATGAGGAGAAGAAATGGTTCTATTGCAGGAGACTTCAAGGAACTTCTTTGGAGGGACCAATTCCTGAAAACATTTCAAATTTAAATAGCCTAGAAGATCTGTGAGTATGATTGGAGTTTGATATCTTCATTTTGTAAAACCAAATTCCTTGTTTTACCGTGCACAAAATCTGCAAGCACAACAAATGGTACCATTCTAGTTAAACTTTGTTATGTGTTCCTTCTCTTTCCTTTATGTTTGGACCTACAAAATTATCCCCTTATTGTCTAATATGTGCATTTGCCTCATATATACATTGATTAGTAATGTGCATTCAGTCATATTTACATTTCATGCATTAACAGGAGAATAAGTGATATAACAAAAGGTGGGAACATGTCTTTGGATTTCATACCAAAACTAAAGAATCTGAAAATATTGTGAGTAGAAAAATGTCCTTAACTGATCTTTCTTCTTTAAAGTATACATGCTACTTCCTAAGTTTATATGCATAACCTTTACTGTTCAAAGTGACTTATCATAGTTAGGCTTGGTGCAGAGTTCTGAGAAACAACAACATCACTGCAACAATTCCAGAAGGAATAAACCAATTATTAAAATTGGGAACTTTGTAAGTAAATTTTTAAAAACGTTTTGTCGATTAAATTTGTTAGATGTGATATAAGGTGAAACATTGAAGATTTTGACTTATGTGTTATATATACATAATCTCTTATTTAGTCACTAGAAACTATCTATTTTAGTTATTTTTACCTTTGTAACGAAAATCGAAAAATCGTTGAGTCCCAATTTTTTCTGAGTCTGTTAGATTTCCAAGTCAAGTTGGTGCAAAACTGGATTTTAGCGATTTTCTGCCAGCCGCATGGGTAGAGAAAACGGTTTCAAGTTTTTTTTTTTTTTCAAATCCCTTCATTTTCACTTGTTGCAAACTGGAGAAAGGGGTCTGCCTACCTGCTACCACACCAAAGCAGACACAATAGGGCATCCTAACAACGAATTTTTTGCAGTTTGAAGGGACCTGACAGCCACCAACAACTGCCAATAACCACCCAAGTAAAAATTTAAAACCACTCACAATCATCTTTTTTTTTTTGTTTGTGGAAAACACCCCAAATGGGATGCCACTTTTGGGTAAGTCCCAAGGAGGCAGAGGTATCTATTCCGCCAAAAACGCCCAGGGCTCGCACCTGGCCTGCCCCCTTCGGCACACTCAACGAGCATGCCTAAAACAACAAAAACAATAACAAACAAACACAAAACACAAACAAACACAAAAAACACAACATCAAAAAACAAAGACAATCAAACAAACAAATAACAAAAATAAAAAATAAAAACCACAAAACAAACAAAAACAACATAAAAAACAAAAAAAAACAAACAAACAAATAAATAAATAAATAAAAATAAAATAAAATAAAATAAAAAATAACAACAAAACACAAAACACATAAGAAAACCATAAAAACAACAAAACAACACACAAACACTTAAAAAAACCAAAAACACAAAACACAAAAAACAAAAACATAAAAAACAACAAAAACACAAAAAAACAACTAAAACAACACAAAAACAAAATAATACAAAAAAACACACACCCCTCAAAAAACTAAAAAAAAAAATCAAAACACAACTACGACCTTTCTAGGCCAAAATACTTTTAAGGCAAGATTCAATAGAGGAAACATAAGAAAGATATGTCTAAGCTAGGGAACTAAAATACCCTGACCGAACCAAAGAGAAGCAAAAACAAAGCAAAAAGGAACTAGGTACCTCTAGTACTGGAGCCATCCAAAGAAAGGATAAAAAGCAGAGCTTCCCTTATTTGTGAAGCCCACCATCTGGGAGGGTGGTCGTAGCAAGTAAGATCACCTTTGTCCAATGCCCAATTAGCTAAAGCATCAACACTCCTGTTCTGTTCTCTGACCACATGATTGTAATCCACTTTCAAAAAGCCCATCTGGATTAATTGAATCTTCTCAACAATTCTTTTTATTCTCCAATCAACCTTATGATTCTTAGAAGGAGTCTTCAGAAGATTAATCATGAGTTGGGAGTCAGATTCAACCAACACCTTTTCCCATCCAACCTTAGCAGCCTCTTGAAGGCCTTTGAGGATACCATACCCCTCAGCAAGGTTATTGGAAAGGATACCCAAATTCTCAGCAAAAGTGAAAACCACGGAGCCATCTGAAAGTCTACCAATTCCTCCTGCACTAGCTTTTCCAGGGTTCCCCCTAGAGGCTCCATCGGTATTGACTTTTCCATAATCCTTAGGAGGAGGTTGCCAATTCCTTGTTCTTTCCATCTTGCAATTACTCACATTCCCTTTAAGTCGGTTGCCCTTAGAAGAGTTAATCTTCAATCTTTGCATCACTTGATCCCATATTTGGTGGGAGTTTTGGGGGTGATTAAGGAGTTGTTGGACTGATTCAACTAAGTTGGCAATGGTATTTTGCCAGATATAGTGAATATCCTTTATTTCTTGATTGAAAATCTGGTTGTTCCTTTCATTCCAGATATTCCAAGGTAGAATGGTAGAACCCATCCAAACTAACTGCCTAATGAAATGATCAACACCCTCCTGTTTAGGCCAATCCCTCCAAAGTTGTTCAAAAGTAGAAAAATTGGACCATTGTAAGCCAAGTAAGATGGCCATTCTCCTCCATAGCTCAGAGGCTAAGGTACACTCAATAAAAATATGGCTAAGAGTTTCCACATTCTCTCCACACATTTCGCATCTAAAAGGGCCATGAAAACCATGTTTCATAAGTTGCTCACCAGTTAGCACCCTACGATGCAATAAAAGCCAAATAAAGAACCTCACCTTAGGCCAGAGCTTTTGAGCCCATAGCTGAGAAAATATGTCATAAAATTGGTTGGGATTATTATGGCATAAGGCCAAATAACCTTGAGCAACTGAATACTCACCCTTAGTAGTGTTGTTCCATCCAAAACAATCTTTATCATGGGACCAAGAGAGAGATCTCATATGCAAGATGCGTTGGATGTCTTGTCTTTGAATTTCTAGAATTTGAATAGGCCAGTCCTCAATAGGGATCCAATATCTACCAACCTCTGAATTACCAATATGGTATCGACAATAATTAGCCACCTTTATCCAATTAGCTCGGTGAAGCTCCTCCATCCAAGGCCTCCAATCAGGAAACTGAGTTATCAAAGGTTGGTGACCATCCCAAGAATCTATCCAAAAATTTGCCTGCTGACCATTATGAATGATCCAAAATAACTTTTTCTTAATCAAATCCTCACCAGTCTTAAGAACCGCTAAAATGGGAGAACCTTTGGTAGGCAATTGATAGCGAACAAGGTCTTCAGGACTTTTGTTCTCAGCATATTTAGCATGGAGATTATTGGCCCAAAGGGCATTGGGGTTATGTAAAATCCTCCAATACAATTTAGCAGCTAAAGCTTTGTTGTTATTAATAGCATATCGGAATCCTAACCCCCCTTCATTCTTAGGAAGACATAAAGTGTCCCATTTCACCAAGGCCCATTTTCTTTTCTCCTTAGTACCACTCCAGAGGAACCGATGATTAATTTGATCCAATTCTCGAAGAACAACCTTTGGGATATTCAACATGGTAGAAACATAAATAGGTATAGCTTGAAGGACAGACTTTACCAAGGTAATTCTACCCCCAAAAGAAAGCCACCTATTGGTCCACTTTCCAATTTTCTTCTTAACTTTGTCCAACAACCAATTCCAGTCTTTATTTTTCTATCTTTGAGTATTGATAGGGATGCCTAAATAAGTGATCGAAAGGGAGGTCTTCTTATATCTTAATTTATCCAAGACCATGGATTCCTGTCTGGTAGAGCAGTGAAAGAAAATGACTTTAGACTTGTCTTCATTGATCAATTGCCCGGTAGCCTTAGAAAAACAGCTAATGATTTGCTTAATTTTAGAAGCTTCCTTAACTGTAGCTTTACCTAACAGAGTAGAGTCATCAACAAATTGAAGATGAGAGATAGGCCTAGCTCCATGAGCAATGGTAACTCCCTCAAGGGTTTTCTTGTCTCTATTTTTGGTTATAGTCCTACCCAAGCATTCAACAAGAATGATGAATAAATAAGGGGAGAGGGGGTCACCTTGCCTAATACCTCTAGAAGCTAGGAATAGTTGTGAAGGCCTACCATTGATAAGAACTGAGTAGGATACTGAAGAGATACAACCCATAATCCAATCCATCCAATCTTGAGAGAAACCAAATTGCCTCAAAACTTTGATAAGGAAGTGCCAATCCACTCTATCATAAGCTTTGGATAAGTCTAAATGAATGAACATAGAAGGAGATTTTTGCATTTCCATGGAATGGATGGCTTCCTAAGCAAGAACTATCTCATCCACTATTTGACGCCCTTCCACATAACCTCCTTGTTTAGGGGAAATAATCTTATGCAAAAGAGGCTTCAACCTTTCTGCCATGATCTTAGTAATGATTTTGAGAAGAACATTACATAAAGCAATAGGTCTAAAAGCTGAGATATGATAAGCCTCTTGAGCTTTTGGGACAAGAGTTATATAATTTTTATTGATAACCTTCAAAATTTCTTTGGCTTTCTTGGCTTCTTCCACCACCTCTAATAAATCAGCATGAAGGATATCCTAGAACTCTTGGTAGAACTCAATGGGAAAACCATCAGGACCTGGGGTTTTCCCTTTTTGCATTTTAAAAACCACTTGTTGAAGCTCATTAATAGTAACAGGAGTAGTCAAAATAGAGTTCTCCTCAGAAGTGATAAGAGAAGGGATCGCTTGAAGAACATTTTGTTGAGAAGTCGAGTCAAGAGGAGTAGCAGCAAAAATATTGGAAAAGTAATTCACAACAATAGAGTTCATGCCATCCCAAGTGTAGACAACCTCTCCAAAATCTGAATTTAGGGAAGAAATAAAGTTGTGAGATCTTCGAGCTAGAAGAGATTTGTGGAAGAAATTTGTGTTTCGATCTCCTTCTTTGAGCCATTGAATTCTAGATTTTTGCTTCCATAAGAGTTCTTCTTTTTTCCCATTCCTCTAACTGAGTTGTGAGTCTAATTTCATCTGTACTTCTGCTCTCTGTGAGGCCATCTAAATGGATTTTCTTATTCAAATTTTCAAGTTGAGCAATAACTTCATGTTTTTTTTGTTGAACATCCCCAAACTCCTTCCAGTTCCAAGTCTTGATTTTGGATTTAATATATTGCAACCTTTTGGCAAAATAGTACATCTTAGTCCCATATCTTGGTTTACCTTCCTTCCACCATTGTTGCACTCGAGGTCTGAAGGAACTGTCTCTAAGCCACATTAACTGAAAATGAAAAGGAGAGAAACTCACATTGGTTTTCCAAATTTCCACCATGATTGGCCAGTGATCTGAACCAACATTGTTAAGAGTCTTCACTTTAGGAATGTGACCATGGATTAAGAAATGATCAGAGAGCAGGAACCTATCCAATCTCTCCATGATACAAGCTAAGCCTTGCCTTCTGTTAGACCAAGTCATAAGGCCATTATCTGGTTGGATGTCCACAAGATGAAGGTTTGCAATATATTCATTCATGAGGTCAGTGCTCCTGTCCAAATTTCTATTTCCCCCATTTTCTCATCTAGAGAGAGGATGGTATTGAAATCTCCTCCTATCAAGATCCAAGCTTCAGGAAAATGAGAGATAATATAAGTTATATCCTTCCACTATCTTCTCTTTTCCTCCAAAGAAGTCGGAGCATAAACAATTATGCAAAGCATAATTTGGTTGGAATGTCTACTTTGAATAGCTATAGCCAAAAGACCCCAACTGCCAACCATATGGTGAATAACTACCTCTTTTGGGTCCCAAAGGTAAGCAATGCCACCAGAAGTCCCCTGGGAACTGAGGGAAACAACTTTTCCAGCTGGCCAGATTTTACTAGCAATTGAATCCATTTCCTCTATTGACATCTTCGTTTCTTGAAGGAAAACAAGATGAGGATGGTTTATCTGAATCATTCTTCTAATTTCATTTTGTTTTGAAAGACTCCCTTTGAGTCCTCTAATATTCCAAGTGATGATCTTCATTAATACCAGGGCTAAAATAGTTGGTAAGGGAATTAATCTTACCTTCCTCTACAAGCTTTTCACCTTCTTTTACCATATATTGTTGATTGGTCTTGCGACCTACCTTTTGATTAGAATCCATCTTCAGTTTTTTTTCCCTGTTTCTTGACTTACTCCAATTGAATCCGGGATGTCTTCTAACCTTGAAGAATGCGTGTACAAAGTCAAACTATTGTTGGAAGGTTCAATAGAGTCTATCTTGGGACCTGTATTATTTGAAGTCTCACCATTTAAAAGATTGTTTTTCTTGTGTATATTTTCTCCCTTTTTTTGTTGAAAACTTTTGATTTGTTGGTTTGTCTCTGAGTTATTCCTTTCATCTCTAAATTGTGTTTCTAAGATTTTTGTTTCCATTATTTCCTCTTCCTCACCTAGGGCATCATTTGTGGAAAGAATTTCAAACATATTAGCTGATAACTTTGATTGATCCTTCATAACTGGTTTTTTTGAGTGTTCTTCTTCTTAGGCATTTGGAAACCTGTTGAATTTGTATCTTCTTTCTTTTGATCTGGAATTTTATTTGGGCAAACACTAGCCAAATGACCATATTCATGGCAAATTCTACAATGAAAAGGAATGTTCTCATAGTCCACTACTTGCTCCCAAGTGTCCTCCCCAAATTGTAATGTGATATTTTTAGGTAGGGGTTTGTCAAAATCCATTAAAACACAAATCCGAGCATAAATAATATGTTCAAATTTTTGAGTACAATCAACAATCATCATAAAAGTTCCCAAAGAGTTTCCAATTGAAGAAAAAACAACCGAATTCCAGAATTCAATTGGGAGGCCAAAGAGTCTAACCCACACGGGACCTGTAGAAGGCATCTCTTCTTCGACTTTAAATTTAGTATGCCAGGGCTTCATAAAAAGCCCTGCCCTTCCAAAGAACCAGGGACCCCCTTGAAATGTTTTCTCTCTATCTTCATTATTAGCAAATAAAACAAGAAAATAACCATTTGGATAAATAGAGATTTGTAACTCACCTTTAGTTTTCCAGCTTTTTGCAGCCCAGACTTTGAAAGCAGATAGGCTGTAATGTCCAACCCCCATTTGAACACCAAATTTCTGCCCTTGTTTTGAATTTCTTTGGTTTTTTGTATTGTTTGTGATTCTGTGTTTTAACAGCTTCAGAGGTGCCAAATTTAAACTTGTACAACTTTTAATCTATGCACCCAAAAAATCTACAAACTTGGGAATAGCAAGATAACACCTTAATCTTCAATTTTACCAAAGGAATTTGCAAGATTCCATCATATCCAAAAAACTATGAATTTTTGAAGTTGGCTAGATTAACACTGGTTACCAAAAAATTACAGCTAACTGGAAATGAGCATGATTTTCAAAATACTTATCCAAATGACATGAAATTCGAGCACAAGATATTACAAACATAAATATCAAAACCCTTTTAACAAAATTGCATAAAATTGAAAGTACCCGGAGATTCGCAAATCTGGAATTTTCTGGAATTTGCAACAGCAACACTGGAACTCTATTATTTCATTCACTTCATCAAAAATATAACATTCTCCAGCAAGATAATACAAAGTATGACGAATACAATGCTAGGCGCCAATTATAGAAGCCAGAAAGGCGACCAAATAAGGGGTGTTTTTTGCACAAAGAAACCTCACGTACTTCCTTCACTGGTACGACCAACAGGCTGTAAATTACGGCTGCCTAAGGAATGTCTCAAAGTGCCACGAAATTTGCTGGAATAGTTCCACACTGGTACGGCTGGGAAAAATGACCAATGTATCTAAACCACCAATGAAACCCTAGCCCAAATCGCTATGTAAATGCATAAAAATATCTGCAATTGGGGCGACTAAGCTGGAATAGATGGTAGGAAATGAATACCACAACAAACTCTTACAAATATTGTCAATCTCCTCAAAACCCCAACTGAAAAATGCAAACAATAAGCACAAAATGCAACCTCTGATATAAGATTGCCCTAGAGCACCCTAAGAGTGTCTTCCAACTCCGAAAGTGTTGATCCTGAAGGTGGTTTCCGTCACCTACAAGCAAAATCTGCAAAGAGAACCCTCTGCAAATCCTTCTTCTCTCCAAACAAGAATACTCAAATGCCAAAAATGCACAAATGAAGCTGTCTTTCTCTTTTTATTTCAATCCCTCAAAAAGGTCGGCCAAACAGAGGAGGTATTTGTTTTTTTTTAATTTTAATTCATTTCATTTTCCTTATGTCCACAAGGGGTTGTACCACCTCATGACCCACTTAATTTAATTCTTTATTTAGCTCCCTTTCTTTTAAGTGGCTATAAGGCCTCCTTGTAGTGTCCCCCCCTGCTCTGATATTTTTAATATTTGGGACACTATACTGTTTTTTAAAATCATAAAATACAACTCCAGGAAACATGAAATAACTAACAATTTTATTTTTTCAAATTTCTTTCAAAATAGGGTTCAAATTACAATATTTTAAAAATATAATCTTTCCATAATATGTCTGCAAACCCTTGAAATATACTAAATCAGCAAACATGGAAAGATACCTCTGAAGACTGATGAAGCTCCAAGTGTGAATCCTGTGTGAATTCACCAATAGGGAACTGGGGTTTCGTCCAGCTCCAAAAATCTGAGGGGTTTCGTCCTCAGCCACACGGTTGGGGTTTCTGTCCCCTCGGAGAAGAAGTCTCAGCCACTGGCCTCAAACTCCAGAGAAAATAACCAAAATCCAGAATATCTCAAATGAAGCTCTCAATGCCCTTTTATAACCCATAGGATGCAATGCCCTAATTAGGGTTGCACATAATATAAAATATTATAATATCCCTTTTTGCTCCAAAAATTAGTCACTTATATAATATATTTCACTTTTAAGTGACTTCCCTTTAAGTTCTTTAATATCATGAGTTTGACTATATAAAAATAATTAATATTTCACTTTACACATAGCCAAACCTTCAGGCATTAAAATCTCTGACCTCCAACGAACCGATTGACCAAATGAAACCTGTTCTGAGTACCCATTTCGCTGAAGAATATAATTCCACTGTCTGCTCAACCAGAAACCCTAAAAACTAACTTACTAAAAATAGTAAGTCAAGGCTCTGTCCATCCGATTCAACATCTGAGAGTGGATTCGAATACCCATTTCACTCAATTATCCGCTCCCATAATTCCAGTTAGGCTCCCCTGCAATCTGCCCTAGCCTACGGGAACCCATGAGTAGGCTAAACCACTGCATCTAACTAATTGCTCAGAAAGGGGACATTACAGTTCGCCCTTCCCAAAGATTGCTTGTCCTCAAGCAATGCTCATGAATATCCCAATCAATTGAAAATTCCTGGTTGTCGTCAAATGAAAATACCAGGATCCCAAACAGACTTGATGAATGTCCCATGACAGTGACATAGCCACCAACTGCCACCACAAGAACTGACAAAGCTGGTAACCGCTGTCATCCATCTGAATCTGCTAAAGTTGACAACTCTCCCAGACTCCGTCACTAAACTGAAAAATGATCCATCGTTGAAATCAAGTAGATTCTCGGGTCCCAAACCAATATCATGCCAGCATCACCATGCTGACGCTACGTCACTCTGATCATAACTGTAGAGTCCATGTGCCTCAGTTGAACTAGCCTCACCATTAAATCTGTAATGAATCCATCATAACCATCCAAGCTGCAATCCTTGTGAGAAATGGAATCTGAAACATGAAAATCCCCCTGCCATGGCACCATTGTACAGTCAACATCTGTAATCTCTCCTGGATCCCATATCCATATTCTATCACCAGTACTGCTCCTTGGGCCAACGAGTGTCTTCCACTCCCTCATAGACACTCCTAGATAACCAGGACCTATAGGGAATCTGACATTCCCACTACCTGAAGAATACCGTTTGGCCACAATTCCTTTCTTGCATAAAATCCACTGCTATCTCTGCAAAAATCCAATTTTCCTTCTGACGAAGGGGATAACCCATAGCCAAGTGAAGTATGAAGTCTATTAAAACAATCTTTTGGCTCACTACTATGCATCATCAAAAACATGATCCACTCATCTATAAGAGGGCTGAAACCAAAATGATGTACATACCTCACAATACCGTCCATATGAACTTCACCAACTAAAACCCTGTGAAGCTCTGAACAATCCTCTGAATTATGACTCTTATTATCAGGACAAGAATCAAGAGGTGTATCATCATCCACATCACCAAATGATGAATGAGCATCTGCAAAAGTAGGCTCTTCTCCCTGATCATACTCATACTGCTCTACCTGAGTGATTGTGGAATCATCATCACTGAAATCAGGAAGTGCTTCATTACCTAATTCAAAGAGTGGGTTATCAAAAGTGGACTCCGCATCCCACCTATTGGTTACGAAAATGCCATGAGGAAAGGATTTGTTGTTATTGCGCCCAGATTCGCCCACCAGATTGAAAGGCCAGAAGGAAGGAATGCCTTCCGTGCCAATCTCCGGAGAAGACCGGATTCCTGTGTGGTTTTTAGTGTAAGATGAGAGTGCAAGGAAAGAGATAAAAGTGCAAAAAGAGAATCCAAATGAGATTGGAGTTGGGTGGGGGGAATAAGCAACACGGCAACGAATCAATCACCACTACTAACAACATTCATCTACAAACATACGTTGAAACTACAGCTATCATTCATCCTATGTATCCTCTATCTATGCATTCCAGGAATACTTGATCACCAAATGCCAGAGTCCAGAGTTCAGTACAATAGCAAGCAATGACACAAGAAACATGAGGCAGAAATGACAAGGAGAGGCAGCATACAAGATAAAAGACAGTAAGCAGAGCCAAGTGTATGCTTGTATTAGAGGCAAACGCACAGCTACAATTGTTCCCTAGCAATATATTCCCCTTCCACCCTTTACAATGAAGACGAGTAGGCTATTTATAGCCCAAGTTCCCCCCGATTACATTGATGGGTACAAAATCCCAGACAAGACAATAGCTGACACGAGCGGCTGAGGAGCTGCTGATGCTAACTTCTGTCGGGAAGGACTGTACTCGCGGCATGGTCTCCCTAAAGGCTGTACAGCTATGTGGTGGTATGTTGGGTCAAACCTTTGGTCAACAGGAATGTGGGTAGGTGCGGCAGATGGCACTTTACATCAACTTAAATGGTGGCAGCTGGCATAGATAGTGCAGCGCATGCTTTGTCCTTTTCCCGGTCATGTCTCGGCTCGAATCTCGAAGTTGGACACTTGTCGGATGTTGATGAGTGACACATGCTGCCTTGAAAGGTAGTTTATCCAACTTCGCCTGAGATTGGAGCGCTGTCGGATTGCGCAAGCAGAAAACAACGCAGTTGGGAGGGTCATCTTGCCTTAGTCATTTTCTGGTTTTGCTTCCCCAACTGCGCACCGGTCAGCGGGCGCACTCCGACTTCGTTGCGAAGTCGGGTTGCCCACCGGCACTTGCTGTCTTCCACCGCTGTTCGGACTGCGCACTAAGAGACGGGCGCACTCCGACTTCGTAGTGAAGTCGGGTTGCGCCTCGGCGCTTAGTCTATTTTCTGCTATACTGTTCTCCAAGAGCGCCTAGGAAGGAGGGCGCACCCCAACTTCGCTGCGAAGTCGGGTTGCGCCCCGGCAGTTAGTCGAACTTCGCCCATCTCCTACCGCGCTCCAGCCTGAGGGCGCACCCCGACTTCGCTGCGAAGTCGGGTTGCGCCCTGACACTTAGAAACTTTTAGGGAACACCTCTGTTCTGGAAACTCTACTGGGGGAAAGAAAAGGGAGGAAGGAAGAGGAATAAAGGGAGGGATGAAGAAAGGGAAAAAGGAAGGGAAAGAGCAGGCTACTTACAAAAACTGAAAACATGGCACCCCGTGCCAAATGTGGCAACATTTATGGCGGCTCGCGGGGTGTCGAGCTCGCCTCGGCGCAAAGAACCATGCCTTCATCCATTGGGTGCAGAGGAACTTCCTTCCCCTGCCCTCTGCTGATATGACCACTTCATTCCGGGAAACTGCTCTTCTTCAGGATCGCTTCCAGCAGTTGCTTCCTCAGTCTCTCCTTTTGAACTTGAATGTTCTCCACTGTCAGCCTCCCACTCGCTGATGCGTTGGTATACAGCCTTGGCTTGGTCCCAGACTGTTGTTTGGAAAGGTGCGAGGTCGCTGATCTCTCTTAGTGTTGCGTGGAATGCAGCGACCGCGTGCAGGTCGATGGTGTTATATCTTTTTCCCAACTCCTTTAGGGAGGAGTTGATTTTATAGTATTTCGACACCATCTGGGTGACCTGAGCCTCTTGAATTGGCTCTGTCCAGCTATCTATTTCTGCTGTATCTGTTTCGAAGGACATCCAATTCTGCTTAACCTGTTTAAGGGTCAGAAACTCGCCATCTTTGACGTAGCTAGAGCACCCGTGTTCGGACAGAGTGTGAAAGGGGGCCAGGAGAATGTTCCTTTCATGTTCTAGGGCGTCCAGCGCCTTCCTGGCAGTTCTAATCTTCTCTGTCCTATCAAAATAAATATGCAAGGTTACCCTTGCATCTGCCCACTCTGAGGCAAGTTGGGACATAGGGGCAATTTGGAAGCATTTGCGCTCAAGCTCCTCAAGTTTTATAGCCAGGTCCAGCCATTGCCTCACCTGGTGTTCGGCTTCCTCTACCACAGGCTTTCCCTGGGCAGATACTTCTTCAATCCTAGACGCGAAGTCCAGAACTGATAAGGACTTGACAAGGTTGGGCTTGCAACCTTGTAGCAGACTAGCCCGCATCTCCTTAGCCTTGCTCTTTGAAAATGCCGGCGCTTGTGATGCTTTCTCTGTAAGCTGCATCTACGCCTGTTTCAGCTGATTATGAAGCTGAGAGACTTGCTGCAGCGCTGCTTTCCTCTCCTCTGACAGCTGTTCGGCTGTCTGCTTCTGCGCTGCGGTCTCCTGCTGAGAGGCGGCCAACTGAGCCTTAAGCTCGTCTATTTCTTGCTGTGCTGATCCCAACTGTGCAGTAGCCCTAGCCAAGTCCTCCTCGAGCTGCCTTGTGTTGTTTTGCAGCTGGAAAAGCGCCTCCTGGGTCTCGAGATGTTTGACAAGGAGATTGTCTGTCCTACGACGAATACCACGGATTTCGTATTCCTCGTTGATGTTGTCAAAGCTTTTCTCCTTTGTCTGGTGCTCGTAGTCCGCCTCGGTCATCTCCCGGAGAGGCTTCTTCACCTTTGGGATCAGTTTTTCTGTTGTGAGCACTCTCCGGTCTAGGTCAAACTTTGTGCATTTTACCGGAGCGGCTATCTCTTCGGCCCTTTTGCGCTTCACGCCCTGGAGAAAGGAGGCAGAACCCCCCGCGACTTGTACTGCCAGAGGCTAGTCCTCTGTGATATTCATGAAGTTGAGGTCCTCCAATGTCTGGTCTTGCTGCGGCATTTTCCCTGCAAACAGCGAAGTAGGAGGGATTCCAGAGGGGGTGGCCGCTTCGGTGGGCGACCGGGTCCTAGGGGAAACAGGGGTCTGAGTGGATGGCGTTGGCAGGGCTTCAGACGGTTGGGGCGAGGAGTGCGGTGATGAAGGAGCAGCTTCAGCACTAGCTGCAGGTAAGGGTTCTAGGGTTTGACTCAGTGATTGGAAGGCGTTGGGATCCTGAGAAAACTGGTCGAATGAATGTAGGCCGCTAGACGGCTGGGTAGCTTGGGAAGCGGAAGGCGCGGCTACGGCTTGCCCTGATGAGGTGGGAGATGGGGCTTTTGCAGGGCTGACTTGGACTTGGGGAAGAGAAACAGTGGACGTACCTGCGGGCTCCGCCTGAGCCGCCGTTGGAGGGATGGTTGCAGCCCGGGTATCTATGGTTGGTTCTGGGCTATCCAAAGAGACAACCTCCGGTGCCGCTGCACGAGGTTGTACTGCGGCTGTCTGCTGCGCTGGCTCTTTAGGCCGTTTGGCCCTTTCAATCTTGGCCCTTTCAATCTTCTTCTTCTTCTCTTTTGGCGCCGTGGCTGGTCCAGAGGAAAGAGATAATGTCGAGGCGACAGGCGCTGATGTTCCCACAGTAAACTTGTACCTGGGTCGGACTGGAAGGATGCCTGCCGCACTTGGTCTGCTAGCTGGCAGCGCGGATGCTTTTTCTGCTGGAGGGGCCACCTCACGGGTTGACCTTTCTGGACTTTGCGCCTTTTCGGGCACTGCCTCGGGAGCTACAGGCTGCATCGGGCCTACTTGGCTGCTTGTTGGAGTTGTGCTGGAAGTCGTGGGAGTTGACGATGGCTAGGGGGTGGGCCCCCTTTTATACCTTATCTTCGCGCCTCGGGGAACGCAATCGCGAAATTCGAAGGGCCGCCACGTGTCGATGTGCTGGTCATATAGCGCTGAAAATTCATCGTCAACAGCCAGATTCCTCCGGTTGGATTTATCGTGCTGCGTGCGACACCTCATCTTCCAGCATTCAATGATTTTGTCCTTATGCCAGTTGAGGGGCGCCACCTTAGCGAGGAATTTTTTGAAGCCCGTCGACTCCATCCGGTGGTCCGGGTTTCGATCTGGGTCGTACGTCACCTCTTCGCAGTAAAAATCATGCCATGGTGGCCATGATTGCATCAAGTCAATGCGCCAGTGGAGGTCCGCACCTGTCCTGTTTCTTCTTTCCTGCACGATTTCAGCTCTAGGACAGATGTGCGTGAATTTTCCTCTGACCCCAATTGGATCATACTTCCAGCGCTGCGGCAACATTATCAGGCCCATGTCAATGAGCTCCTGCTCGAGGTAGACGTGTTGCCCGATTTCGAACACTTGGGTGCTTGCCCAGGTCATAGGATATTGAAATATGTGACCTTTCTTTTTGCCCTGGCCAAACTCCTCTTCAACGTAGTCCATCTGTCGCGCGATTTCCATCCCGAATTGATGGTCAGTGCAGAAGTAGAGCAGTAAGCATGGCTTCCCCTTGAACCCGTAGATTCTAACTATGATGCCCTGAGTCAACCGGAAGGTGCCCCCGTACTCATTCTTCCACAGGTACTTTGCCAGGGCCTCCGGTGGGCGGCACGCACTCCGGTTGAACAGCCCCATGACTCGGCACGAGAATTTGATATTAAATTCATAGAACGAGCCCTTCCTGTACAGAACCTCAGTCCATTCGTACACTGGGAGCGGCTCTCCTTTTTCGTTCACTTTTTTAAGGTCAGGGACGTTCATCCGGTAATGCATGTGATATAGGCACAGCCATGTGAGGAAGGAACAAAACCAAAAATCCGTCGACTGCTTCTGCTGCAGTCTAACCAGGCTTGAATGTATCGCATACGCCAGCCAGTCCGCCCAGTCGAAGAAGATAGGGCGCTTTCCACTTTTCTGCGCCGTGGAGTCGTAGAACTCTCCATGCAAGATACATTCGGCCAGCGCCAGCTGGTAAGGCCGTACCACTTTGTCAGAGTCGCAGCCGAGGACCCACGCCAGGATGATGTAGATATACCTATTTTCAAATCTGTCCAGCGGTATGGGGCCAGTTGGCCAATGTCCAGCCGCCAGCGGGGTCTTTAGCTCTGAATCCAGAAACTCTCTCATCCGCTTCGTTTGTGTAAATCTGCCGGTCTGCTCATCTAGGTTCACCCTTCTGACAATTGTGCTGGGCTCGTACTGGAGCCCTGGGGCGAACGCTGGCTGGACGCTTTCCCGGAGGAGGGTGAACAACACCTTCCCTCTGTTGTCACAGACCTGCTGGGCAGCTGGTTTGTAATGTTCTACAATTAATTCAACCAGCTCCGGGCACCAGTGAGTCGGAGGGCACAAGAACCAGTATAGGTTTGACTTATACGCAGCTCCGAGGTGATGGGAAGGCATCCACCCACTTTGCAATGTTCAGCCGCAGCTTGGAGAGACTGATGGAAAAAGAGCCATCCTTGTATCCAGACAAGCGATTAACTGGTGGCGGCGGAGTCTGGCCAACCACGCGTCTCTTTGTTCGGGATTTTCTTTTCTGGTCCTAATGCCACATTTTGCACGGGGTGCAATGTTTTCAATTTTTGTAAGAGAGCTGCTCTTCCCTTTCCCTCTTCCTCTCTTTCCCCTTCCTCTTCTCCCCCTTTCTCTCTCTTCCCTACATTCTCATTCTTCCCTCTTTCTCTTGAGCCCCTCAATCAAATCTCAAAAATGACAGCAGTTGCCCTGAAAAATGGCTAAGTGTCGGGCGCAATCCGACTTCGCGGCGAAGTCGGAGTGCGCCCTCCAGTGGGAGCGCAGCGGGAGTGCAAAGTGCGCAGTGCGACAGAATCAACCAGAAGAACAAGTGTTATGGGCGCAACCCGACTTCGCAGCGAAGTCGGAGTGCGCCACGCTTCAGGCGCACTTGGTAGCGGTGGCGGGAAAAATGACTAAGTCTTTGGGCGCAACCCGACTTCGCGGCGAAGTCGGGTGCGCCCCTTTCCGGAGCGAAGTCCGTACGGCGGTAGAAATCAGCTTTCACCGGTGCGCAACCCGACTTCGCGGCGAAGTCGGAGTGCGCCCTTTGACGAGTGCTTGCGATGGGGAGATAAACTCGAGAAAAGTGACCCAAGGCATGAAGGCCTTCCCGACTGCGCTGTTTTCTACCTGCGCAACCCGACAGCGCTCTGATCCTGGGCGAAGTTGGATAAACTGCCTTTCAAGGCAAGCACGTGTCAAGCAGCATCATCCGACAAGTGTCCAACTTTGGGATCTGAGCCAAGACGTGCCGAGCAAAAGGACAAGCATGGGATGCACTACTTATGCCGGCTGCCTCATTTAAAGCTGATTGGAGGTTCTACACTGCTCGGCTACCCGCATTCCTGCCGATGAGAAGTTCTACCCTAACGCGCTGCCACGTATCCGTACGGCCTTCGGGGAGACCATCTTTGCCAGGTACAGTCCTGCCCGACAAAGGTCAGCATCAGCAGTTCCGCGGCTGCTTTTGTCAGCTAATGTTTGACTGGGACTTTGTGCCCATGAATGTAATCGGGAGGGACTCGGGCTATAAATACCCACCACATTTTCATTGTAAGGTGGTGGAAGGGGAATGTCTGTTAGGGAACCATTGTAGCTGTGCTTCTGCTTCTTAATATAAAGTATATACCTGGCTCTGTTCTACTACTTTTATTTTGTATCTTGCCTCTCTTTGTCATATTTCTTGTGTCATTGCTCGCTGTTGTGTTGAACTCTGAACTCCAGCATTTGATGGCCAAGTACTCCTGGACTTCATAGATCAGAGGATACATAGGATAAATTAGGTAGCAGTTCCTTCAGTTGTGTGTTATGTTTATGTTGTTGTCCGTAGTGGTGATTGATGCATTGCCGTGCTGTTAGTTCTCCTTGTAGGGAGAATGTTTGCTAGGGGACCATTGTAGCTGTGCGTACACTTCTCTGCATAACACATATACTTGGATCTGACATTTCTTGGTTACGTTTTGTATTTATGTTGCTGTCCGTAGTGGTGATTGATGCATTGCCGTGCTGTTAGTTCTCCTTGTAGGGAGAATGTTTGCTAGGGGACCATTGTAGTTGTGCGTACACTTCTTTATATAGAACGTATACTTAGATTTGGCGGTTTACGGTTATGCTTTGTATTTATGTTGCAGTAAGTAGTGGTGATTGATGCGTTGCCGTACTGTTAGTTCCCCCCACCCAACTCCAATCACATTTGTAAATTCTTTCCGCATTTTTATCTCTTTCCTGCACTCTCATCTTAAACCATAAAACCCCCACAGGAAGCCGGCCTTCTCCGGAGATTGGCACGGAAGGCATTCCTTCCTTCCGGCCTTTCAATCTGGTGGGCGAATCTGGGCGCGTTAACACAAAATCCTTTCCTCATGGCAGATTCGTAACCAACAGTTTCTCTGGCACGCCCGGTGGGACATAGAGTCCCACATTTGAAAAATCTCAAGCTCGTCTTCACTCGGGCTGACAGTTCGTTCCGAACACCCGGTGGGACAAGGAAGTTTCCCACCCCCAAACAGAATCGAAGCACCGGTGTTCGCTTCATTGCTGTTCAAAATCAGAACACCTGGCGACTCTGCACGAACATATCCTCTGAGTCCGAAAGACCGGTCCTAGCACCTTCATGCAAACGAGAAGGTGGCGAGCAAGGGATCCGAGAAACCCGCCTGCCTTTTACGAACTAGACATCAACGCTCGAGGCGAAATTGTCGAGTGGCTGATCAACAAGCTCGTGTCGACGAAGCCGAGGCTGAAATCCAGAAGAAGCCGAAGCCGAGGTCGAAGGAGCCGAGAACGAAATAGAAGAGGCCGAGGAAGAAGAGGAATCTACATCCTCGGAAGGTACCGACACTGAGTATACAACCGACGGAGGAGAAGAAGAAGAAATGGCTGCCCGGCAGCAGAATGATGATGATCTCTTCCCGGCGGTGGACTCTACAGGGCCCTTGGCCCTGGTCGGACAACAAGCTGTGCCCCCTGCTGCCTTAAAGTCCATCCCTACATACGACGGCTACGGCAAGACGGCGTACGAGCACATCCAGGACATCCTTGCCCTGGCTGCATTGCACTCCATTACTGACGAAAGTGTGAAGACCCGTCTGCTGGCCCTTTCCCTAAGGGGAAAGCTTCTCTATTGGTGGAGATCGCTGCCAGAGGGATCTATCACAGGGTGGCCCCAGCTCGCCAGAAGGCTCGTGAAAGGATGCAACGAGTCTGCTGACCCCACTTCTTTGTTGCATCAGTTCCAAAGTATCCAGAGACACCCCCAAGAGGAGGTGTCTGACTTTAACATCAGGTTTGCGAGATCCTGGAAACGGGTACCTCGTGAACTTCGGCCTTCGGGTGGCATGGCTGCTCACTACTACCGAGATCCTTCAACTCAGACATATGCTGCTTGCTGAAGATTGCCGGAATAGACTCGTTTCTGCTCCGTACGATGCTGCCCGGCAAGCTGAAGCGGATATCATTTCCATCGGCGAGACTCCCGTCCGGGGTGCGGGAACCCATTCATCCCGACTTCCCCAGATCCCAGTATCCACCGACTTCTGGTGGTGCGCCGTCCACATCGGGGCAGCAACCCCAGCAGCAATGGAATCCGGCGCCGGTCGTAACTCCTTACGGCCCGCCGCAAATGCATTATCCTCACCCGCCTCCTCCTCCGCATTTTCCAGCACTCCCTGCTCCCCCGCAATACGCACCTTATTCCAATCCTCCTCCATTAGCCGCATTGCCTCCACCGGCACAATTGCCGCCTCCTGACAATAACATTCGAGAATACAATCCTCCAGGAGGTACGGGCTTTGGCCTCAGGTTATCATGCCATGTCCAATGACATGACAGCTCTGAAAAAGAAGCAGGCCCAGATGGACCTCGCTCCTAGGAGGCCATATCCGCCCCCGACGCTGATAAAAGACAGACCTCCAGAACAACAACTGCAGAGGCGTCCGCCTCTGAGAAATGCTGCTATAGAAGACCAACCTGGTCCTTCTGACCAGGTTAACTGGTGCACTACGTGCAATGACCCGCATTCGGAGGATGACTGCACACTGCACCAGCACTACATCCAGACTTTGGCCGGCAGCGCCATAGAGGACGATGAACTCTACATGATCCTGGACGGCGAAGCCAACTTTGCCCTCCCAGAGGAAAATCTAGTGCCGCCCGCCAAGGAAGAAAAGAAAACTAGAGATCTTTGCCAAGCCCTTGCAGGTGTATGCCAGAAGAGAAAAGGCGCAGCCCGGTGGGCTGCCACCATACAAGCGGGCGTGGCCCTACACAGCCCAGGAGAAGGCATCCAAAGACAAAGCTCCAGCCAAGCCTCCTCCGGTAAAGGCAGCCCCTATTCCAGCCAAGCCTCCTATAGCGAAAGCTCTAGTTCCGGCTAAAGCTCCCGTACCTCAGCCTCCAGCTGAAACCAAAGAACAAGCACAGGGAGAAGGCTGAAGTACCCGTCTCGACCAAGAGACGAGAGAGTTGAGGCCACCCGGCGGTACCGGACGAAGTATGAGCCGGCAAAAGAAGCGAAGGAGCTAGCACCTCGGGCTACGGCATAGTAGACGAGTTGAAAAGAACACCCGCTAGAATCGGCATGTACGATGCTCTTACGCTCCCGAGCCGGGTGGATCTGCTGCGGGAATCTCCGAAAAACATGAAGAACGGCAAGCGAGATACGGCCCGCTGTCCTGGTTCAACCTCGACGAGTCTCGGCCAGCTGGGAAGAACAGACCGCCTCCCTTCTATCTGTCTTTACGGATGCAAGGGCACATAGTACACAACCGCATGGTGGACTCTGGCGCTTCCACGGCTGTTATGCCGAAAGCCGTCTGCGACGAGATCGGGATGGAGTACACAAGGAGCAGCCAAGGCGTCCTTGCAATCGGACGGCACCCCTGTCAAGACAGTTGGTGTCATAAAGGACATCCCTATTCGGTTGCATAAGGCTCTCGACATCGTGGTCATTCAAGAAGTCGTGGTTGTTGACTTGGCTCCCTACTTCGGCATGTGTCTCTCCCGGGAGTTCACTGCGAAGCTGGGCGGGTACCTGTCTCTAGACTACTCACACATGGAAGTGCCCTTCAAAGGAAGGAGACTGAAAATCTTCAATGAGAAGCCTTCCACCTTCCTAGTAGAGAAGATACCCGGAGAAGAGTCGCAGGACTGCATGGTCCAGCTGACGGAGGAAGAACTGGTGACGGTAGAGCTGACGGAGCAAGCCCTCGAAGTGCTACAGCTCGAAGATGAGTTCTCTTTGCGGGATTTCAATGCCGTAATTGAGACGAAGCGAGGCTGTTACACCGTTGTACAGCCCGAGAGGCTTGACAAGTCGGCTGAAAAGGAAGTGGGACCTGCACCTGAGAAGGCTGTGGAAGCTTTTCTTTGACGGCGCGCGATGCAAAAATGGCGCCGGTGCGGGGGTGCTTCTGGTTTCTCCGACCGGGATCCAAAAGGACTATACCTACAAGTTGGCCTGGACCTGCACTAATAACTCGGCGGAGTACGAAGCCCTGTGCTTGGGATTGCGAAAGCGGAGAGATGGGGATTAAACACTGCCAGATCTTTGGAGATTCAGAGCTGGTGTGTCACCAGGTTACGAACAAGTGCGCCTCCAAAAAGCACTATCTCAAGGCGTACCGCAACCGGGTGTGGGACCTGATGGAGTCGTTTGACTCGTTGAATGTCAAGGCGATATCACGCGAGAAAAACAAGCACGCTGACATTCTGGCGTCTGTTGGAGCCAGGTACGTTCCAGTCGACGACGTTGTCCAGAAACCGAAGCCGGTTCGCACTATTTACAGGCCTTCTGTGCCTGATAAGGACACCCACTGGCAGGTGTTCGATTGTGACGAGGAGATCGTCACATTTTTGGTAAATGAAGCATGTTCAATCGAGAGTAGAGACCCCGATGACGAGCAATATGAGGGGTTGATACAGTTGAAAAATAATCATGTCCCAAAAGGACTGATTACATTGGAGAGTCTATTTGATCAGAATGACGAGCTATATCTCATAGGATCAAAGTAGACCCGAAGCGGTATGCCGACCTGGAACTCGAACTTGGTAAAACCATCAAGGTCGGGACAGGCCGCACTTCGGAGGAACTTGAGCGAGATCGGATCAACGTGCCGAGAGTTCCCTGACATCGTGGCCTGGTGCTACGAGGATTTGAAGGGGTATGACAAAGATGTAATCCGGCATACCATTGAGCTAGAGGATGGCGCCAAGCCATTCCGACGAAAGCAGAGGGCCGTAAATCCGAAAATTGAGGCCATGATGAAAGCCGAGCTCTTGAAGATGTTGGAGGCCAAAATCATCTACCCCATCAAACATTCATCCTGGGTTGCGAATTTGGTGCCTGTGAGGAAGAAGAATGGCGACATCCGTCTCTGTGTCGATTTCAAAAACTTGAATCGGGCCTCCCTCAAGGACCACTATCCGCTTCCCCAAATTGATCAAATTCTACACATCGTTCTTTGGAGCCCGAGAGATTCTCACTTCTAGATGGATTTTCCGGCTACAACTAGATTTGGGTCAGGGATGAGGACCAGCATAAAACGGCGTTCACCACCAAATGGGGGACGTTCGCCTATCAGCGCATGCCTTTCGGCTTATCCAATGCTTGGTGCCACATTCCAAAGGGCCATGGACCTGGCCTTCCCAGAGCTGCTCAACAAGATCATTGTCATCTACCTTGATGACATGGTCATTTTCTCTCACCAAAGAGGGGATCATGTTTCCCACCTGCGGCAAATATTTGAGAGGTGTCGAGAATTCGGCATTTCTATAAACCCGAAGAAGTCTGTCTTCGCGGTAAAAGAGGGTAAGCTGTTGGGACATGTCATCTCCGAGAGAGGCCTCGCCATTGACCCTGACAGAGCAGAAGCCCTCCTTCGCTTGCCAGCCCCAATTGATAAAAAAGGGCTGCAGTCCTTCTTCGGCCAGATTAACTTCGTGCGGAAGTTCATCCCGGACTTCGCACGAGTGATCAAGCCTATGGCCGAACTGCTGAAAAAAGATACAACTTACGAATGGACTGATGAGAGAGAGCAAGCCTTCGAGGAAATCAAGGCTCGGATTGCGCAAGCTCCGGTGTTGATAAACCCGGACTACTCCAAGGACTTCATCCTCTACGCGGTGGGAGAACCGGAAAGTTACGCCGCGGTCCTAACACAGAAGGGAGACGATGGCGAGGAGCGCCCCATAGCGTTCCTGAGCCAAGTGATTCAGCCGCATGAAGAAAAGTACAACTTTATAGAGCGGCAGGTTCACGCGGTCATGAAATCCCTCCGAAAGTTCAGGCACTTTGTCTCCCAGAGCAAAACAACTGTCTTTGTGATTCACCCGGACGTTCGAAGCTTCATCATACAAGGAGAGCCGGGTCACAAGAGAGCGGGATGGATTGCAAAAATCCAGGAGTTCGACATCGAAGTGCGGCCCACCAAGCTTATCAGAGGCCGAGCCTTGTGTCAGGAGCTGGCCCGAAGCGCTGTAGCCGGCATCTCCGCCTGTAAGTGGGAGGACACAGCAACAAGCATCAACCTAGCCAACTCCTTATCGGAGGAGAGTGATTGGACAGATGAACTGGTGAGATATTTCTGCACGGAAGATGTCCGAGATCACCTGAACGCCTCACAACGAAGGAGATTTCGGCTAGGTGCACTCAAGTACACTCTTCGCCCCGAGGGGCTTTACTTCAAAAATATTGACGGCATCCTGTTGCGGTGCGTCATGAAATCAGACCAATCCAGGGTCCTCGGAGATTTTCATTCCGGGATGCCTGGAGGTCATCATTCCGCAAGGCCTACGGCCTTGAAAATAATTAGAGCCGGGTACTATTGGCCCACTCTATTTACAGACGCTTATGCGGTCTGTTCCAAGTGTGATCAATGCCAGAGGTTTGCTGGCAAAAACAGAAAAGCACCCCTGCCCCTTCAGCCGATTCAGGCCGAGACTCCGTTCCAGCAATGGGGTCTAGACTTCATTGGGGTGATTTCGCCTAATTCCTCTGCCGGACACAAGTTTATTCTTACAGCCACCGATTACTTCACACGGTGGGCAGAGGCGATCCCAACCAAAAACGCGGACCAAGAAACGGTCATCGGGTTCCTTGAAAGCCTGATTACCCGCTTCGGGGTTCCAGAGTCAATTGTAACGGACAATGGTCCGGGGTTCGCAGGCGCTGTACTCACGGAGTACATTGGCAAACTTGGCATTTATCACAAAATGTCTTCTAATTACTACCCGCAGGGGAATGGCCTTGCTGAGTCTACTAACAAGAACCTCCTGAAGATCATCAGAAGGACCATTGAAAGGAACAAGCGGACTTGGCATTCACTTCTGAACCGGGCGCTGTGGGCGGACAGAGTTTCATTCAAGAAATCCATCAAAACGTCCCCTTATGCGCTCGTCTATGGTAAAGAGGCTGTCATGCCAGCCCACATCGAAATCCCTGCCCTATGGATGTTGGACGAAGACAGGAGCAGTGGAGACCCGGTGGATGACAGACTGTGCCAACTTCTGCAGTTGGAGGAAGACAGGGAAAAAGCATACCAGGCCTTCACCAAGCATGTTGAAGCCACTCAAGGCTGGTTTGCGAAAGGCACCACTTGCCCGAGTTTTTGAAATCGGGGACCTGGTGTTGAAGTGGGACTCATTGAAGGCGAAGCCGAGCAACCACGGGAAGTTCGATGCCCTCTGGGAGGGCCCTTATCAGATTGCCGGGTGAACCAGCTCAACGCTTACATACTTCGGGATATGGAGGGTCAGCTCCTACCTATCCCCGTTAACGGGTTCCACTTGAAAATCTACCGCTGTTGAAGGTGCCCTGATCGGGCCCGCCCTTGTACAAATTTCCCTTTTTGCATTTTTAATTTTCAGTATGTACAGTTCCTGCTTTCAGTTTTTTCGTTTTAGAAGAGCCCAAGTCGGACAGAAGGAGAAAACACTGACTTCGCGGCGAAGTCAGGTATCGCCCCTGAGAAAGAGCGAAGTTCGTAGAAGGGACTGCCCAAGAAAACAGTAAAAATCTGTTGTCTGGGTGCGCAACCCGACTTCGCAGCGAAGTCGGGCTGCGCACCACCCGAAGGGCGCAGTTGGAGAAGGAGCATTAAAAGGAGTTAAACAAGAGTTCGGACTGCGCCCGGTTTTCGGGCGAAGTCTGACTTCGCGCGCGAAGTCCGAATGCACCCGGCTCTCGCGCAGAGTTCGAGGCGCGCCCAACCCTCGGGCGAAGTCCGAGTGCGCCCCGTTTTCGGGCGCATCTCGGGTGTCAAGGAAAATTAAAAAAAAGAGGGACTAAGCGATCGGTGCGCGTTGGGCAAGTCCGATGCCCCGTTTTCCGGGCGCAGCTTGGATGATTTTAAATAAAAGATTTAATACTCCCAAGTGTGGGCCCAGGGCGTGCAACGGCTGTGAAGGTTGGGTTTCCGAACCAAAAGGGTTTTTCCTTGAGCAGTGTGCCCAGGTAGCGGCGGTGACGTCAGCGAAGGCACGACGTCCAAAGGCAGTTTCAAGCGTTGCACGGCTTTCAATGAAAATGCAATTAAGAAAGCAAGGCGCGGCGGCCAAGGTGCGTTTTTCAAAGGACATTCCTTGCACGGCCGCCGAAAAACATAACACTGCCACCGACCGGCCGACCTACTTCCCCTTTCGCACCATTAATGACGCAGTCATTGCCTAGAAAAGGAGGTGTGGCGCGCCCAGACAATTCGAATTGTGCAGACTGACTCTGTAACGGCGAAATCTTGTACTGACATCCAAAAGCCGTATTTCTTGCCTTTTCGAAGGAATGGAAAAAGGGAAAATGCCAGTGCAAGCTCAATCCAGCGAAGGGCGCGAAAGTGGAGATTTCCCGCAGTCAAATGCTTTCAGGAGTGAGACGCCGCAGGATCAAAAGTCAAAATCCCGGACAAAGAAAATACAGCGTGGGCAAATTCCACCACCACCGGTTAATTACTTGTCCGGGTACAAGGACGGCTTGTTTTCCATGAGCCTTACTAAACTGCGGATAAATGTGGAAAATTGGGCTGATAAAGTTTCGCCCTCTCACCATTTCGGGGCTGCGTACAAGTCGAACCTTTATCGGTTCTTGTGCCCTCCTGTCCATCAATGCCCGGAGCTGGTCGACCTAATTGTCAGACATTACAGGCCAGCTACCCGACAAGTCTGTGACTGCGGCGGAAAGCCCTTGTTCACACTTCGCAAAGAGACCGTCCAGCCGGCCTTCGCCCCAGGGTTGCAGTATGACTCCAGCACGATTGTTAGAAAGATAAATCTTAAGGAGCAAGCGGGGCGCTTTACGCAATCAAAAAGGATGAGGGATTTCCTCAACTCAGAGTTGAACGCCCCGCTCGCAGCTGGACAATGGCCAACCGGCCCCATACCCCTGGAAAGGTTTCAAAATAAATACATATACACCATCCTGGCGTGGGTCCTCGGCTGCGACTACGACGAGCCGAGTACGGCCGTACCGGCTAGCGGCCGAGAATGTCTCCTATGCGGAGAATCTTATGAACCGGCGGCCGCGAAAAAGTGGGAAGCGCCCGATCTTCTTCGACCAGGCGGGTCAGCTTGCATACGCCATTCACTCCCGGCCTGGTGAAGCTACGGAAAAGCGATCAAGCGAATTTCGATTCGGTTCCTTCTTGGCTTGGCTATGTTTGTATCACTTGCACTCCCGTATGCCGATCCCTAACCTGAAGAAGGAAAATGAGAAGGGAGAGCCACGGCCCGTCTATGAATGGACGGATGACCTATACCGGAAAGGGTCTTATTACAAGTTCAACTTCAACTTTCTGGGCTTGGTCATGTTAGTCTTCAGCGATGGTGAGATCCCTCGCCCCCCATAGGAAATGACAAACTATTTGTTGAATCACAAGCTCGGGGACGTTTTTAGGCTGACGCAGGGGATTGTGGTTAGAATCTACGGATTCAAGGGCAAGCCTCATCTGCTGCCCCTACTGGTGCACGGATCATCAGTTTGGGATGGAGGTTGCGCGGCAGATGGATTACGTTGAAGAGGAGTTCGGCCAGGGAAAGAAAAAGGGCCATATCTTTCAATATCCTCTTTCCTGGGCGAACGTCGAAATATCAGAGATAGGACAGCATGTCTATCTCGAGCGGGAGCTCTATGACATTGGCTCTGATTCTGTGTCGCAGCGGCTGGAAGTACGACCCATACGGGATAAGGGGAAAGTTTGCACATATTTGCCCCCGGGCGGATATAATCGAAGACAGATGCGATGTGGTCCATGTTGACCTCGGCCGGGAGATTGACTTGATGGAAGCATGGCCTCCGTGGCGGGAGTTTTCTTGCGAGGAGGTAGCATATGACCCCGAGCGAAACCCGGACCACAAGTTCACTTCTCCGGGATTTAAGAAACTCATCACCAAGCTGGCAGGCCTTAACTGGCCAAAAGAAAAAGTTGTTGAATGCTGGAAGATGAGGTGCCGCACGCAGCACGATAAATCCGTCAGAAGGAATCTGGCCGTTGATGATGATTTTTCAGCTCTATATGACCAGCACATTGACAGCTGGCGGCCTTTCGCATTCCGAGATTACGTTCCCCGAGGTCCCTTCGAGGGTTATAAAGGGGGTCTTCCTCCCAGCAGTTGTACACTTTTACAACTGCCAGTGCGGGCCCAGGAGATATCCAAGTGGACCCAATGCGGCTGTTGCTTCCAAGGTGGTGCCCGAAAAGGCGCAAAAATCAGCCAAGTCAACGCCCGAGGTGGCTCCTCAGGCACAAAAGACGCCAGCGCCGCCAGCGAGCGGACCGGCCGCGGCAGGTCTTCTGCAAGTCAAACCCCGGTACAAGTTTACCGTGGGAACATCAGCGCCCGCTGCACCTACTTCATCTCCTTCTTCCGAACCAGCCATTGCTCCAGAAAAGAAAAAGAGGAAGAGAGTTGAGAGGGTCAGGCGACCTAGCCTGACGGTGCAGAAGTCAGTCGCAGAGCCGCAGCCGGAACCAGAACCGCAGACATTCATCCAGCATCGGCTCAGGCGGAGCCCGCAGGTACGTCCGCTGCCCCGCTCCCTCAGATCTCATCTGGCCCTACTCCGACTCCATCTCCCGCTCAATCCGAGCAAGCCATGGCCGCATCTTCCTCCCCATCTCCACAGCCTTCTAGCGGCCACCATTCTTTCGACCAGTTTGCTCAGGACCCCAACGCCTTCCTATCCCTGAGTCAAACCCCAAACCCTTCACCCGTGGTTAGTGCTGAAGCTGCGCGTTCACCGCTGCATCCATCGCCTCAGCCGCTTGAAACCCTTCCAGCATCAACCGCTCCGCTCTCCGCTCCCCGGTCCCCCTCAAAAGCGGCCGCTCCTTCCGAAGTCCTTCCGGTTTCTCCTATTTCCTTGTTCGCAGGAGAGATGTCACAGCTTAACCCTAGGTTGGGGGAACCGGACTTCATGGACGATCTCCAGAACACGGACGATTTGCCTCTGGCAACAAGAGCCGTAGAATATCCTATCTCTTTTCTCCAAAACTTGAAGCGGAGGAGACCTGAGGAGATTGCCGCCCCGGTAAAGCGCACCAAGTTTGACTTCGAGAGGAGAGTGCTCACGACAGAAAAGATAACTCCAAAAGTGAAGAAGCCTCTCCGGGAAATGACCAGGGCGGACTACGAGCTTCAGAGAAAGGAGAAGAGCTTTGACGATATCCACCAGCAATACGAGATTCATGGAATCCTTCGTAAAGCGGATAATCTCCTTGTCAAAAATCTGGAGGAACAGGGAAGAGCTTTTTCGGTTGCGGGACAAAACAAGACAGCTTGAAGAGGACCTGTCTAGGTCCATTGAGCAGCTGGAATCGGCGCAGCGAGAAATAGATGAATTAAAAGCCCGGCTGGCCGCTTCTTAGCAAGAAGTCGCAACGGAAAGCGAGGCAGCCCTGGAGCAGATTTCTCGGCTCCGGGGAGTCTTTGAAGCGAGCGCGATCGCAATCCGCGGAGAAAGCATCTCAAGCGACGGTCTTTTCAAAGAGCAAAGTTAAGGAGATGCGGGCTGATCTCGCTGCGGGGATGCAAGCCCCACATGTATAAAGCCATGTCGGTCCTGGATTTCGCATCCGAGGATCCAAGAAGTTTCTGCCCAGGGAAAGCCTGTGGTAGAGGAGGCCGAACGCCAGGCGAAGCAATGGCTGGACCTAGCGATAAAACTTCAAGAACACGAGCGCGATGGCCTCCAATTCTCCCCCATGTCCTCATTCGCTGCAGAATGGGCAGATGCAAGGGTAACCTTGCATAAGTATTTTAAGAAAACAGAAGAGGTGAGAGTTGCCAGACGAATCTTGGATGCATTCGAACATGAAAGAGACATTTGTACGGCTCCCCTTCACGCTCTCTCCGAACTAGGGTGCCGGGCTATGTTGAGAATGGTGAGTTTCTCACCCATGAGCGGGTGAAAGAGAATTGGCTGTCCTTTGAGGCGGATACGGCTGAAATCGATAGGTGGACCGAGCCAATTCAAGAAAGTCGGGTCACCCAGATGGTGTCCAAGTCTTTGCAAGATCAGCTCCTACTTCCGGGAGGCGGGAAAGAGATACCTCACCATCGACTTGCACACGGTCGCTGCATTCCACGCGGCGTTAGGAGAAGTTCCCGCCCCCCCCCCCCCGAGCGGGACACGGGGCCAAGCCCAGGCCGCATACAAGCGCATCTGCGAGGCAGAAGCCGACGCTGGAGAGCATTCGGAGGGCGAATCCGAGGAGGCAGCTGCCGGAAGTGGATCTAAAGAACAGTTGCCGCGAGGGGAACGGCCAGAGCAGACGAAAGGCGGGGAAGTAAGTTCCTCTGCACCCAATGGATGAAGGCATGGATTCTTTGCGCCGAGGCGAGCTCGACACCACGCGAGCCGCCAGAAATGTTGCCACATTTTGCACGGGGTGCAATGTTTTCAATTTTTGTAAGAGAGCTGCTCTTCCCTTTCCCTCTTCCTCTCTTTCCCCTTCCTCTTCTCCCCCTTTCTCTCTCTTCCCTACATTCTCATTCTTCCCTCTTTCTCTTGAGCCCCTCAGTCAAATCTCAAAAATGACAGCAGTTGCCCTGAAAAATGGCTAAGTGTCAGGGCGCAATCCGACTTCGCAGCGAAGTCGGAGTGCGCCCTCCAGTGGGAGCGCAGCAAGAGTGCAAAGTGCGCGGTGCGACGAATCACCGAAGCCGGGGTGCAAAGTGCGCGGTGCGACGAATCAACCGGAAGAACAAGTGTTACGGCGCAACCCGACTTCGCGGCGAAGTCGGAGTGCGCCTCGCTTCAGGGCGCACTTGGTAGCGAGTTGGCAGGAAAAATGACTAAGTCTTGGGCGCAACCCGACTTCGCGGCGAAGTCGGGTGCGCCCCTTCCGAGGCGAAGTCCGTACGGCGGTAGAAATCAGCTTTCACCGTGCGCAACCCGACTTCGCGGCGAAGTCGGAGTGCGCCCTTTGACGAGTGCGCGGTAGGGGAATAAACTCGAGAAAAGTACCCAAGGCATGAAGGCCTTCCCGATCGCGTTGTTTTCTACTGCGCAACCCGACGGCGCTCCGATCCGGGCGAAGTTGGATAAACTGCCTTTCAAGGCAAGCACGTGTCAAGCGACATCATCCGACAAGTGTCCAACTTTGGGATCTGAGCCAAGACGTGCCGAGCAAAAGGACAAGCATGGGATGCACTACTTATGCCAGCTGCCTCATTTAAAGCTGATTGGAGGTTCTACCTGCTTCAGCTACCCGCATTCCTGCCGATGAGAAGTTCTACCTAACGCGCTGCCACGTATCTGTACAGCCTTCGGGAGACCATGCTTTGCAGGTGCGGTCCCGCCCGACAAAGGTCGAGCATCAGCGAGTTCCGCGGCTGCTTTTGTCAGCTAATGTTTGACTGGGACTTTGTGCCCATGAATGTAATCGGGAGGGACTCGGGCTATAAATACCCACCACGTTTTCATTGTAAGGTGGTGGAAGGGGAATGTCTGTTAGGGAACCATTGTAGTCGTAGCTTCGCTTCTTAATATAAAGTATATACCCGGCTCTGTTCTACTACTTTTATCTTGTATGCTGCCTCTCCTTGTCATATTTCTTGTGTCATTGCTCGCTGTTGTACTGAACTTCGAACTCCAGCATTTGATGGCCAAGTACTCCTGGACTTCATAGATCAGAGGATACATAGGATAAATTAGGTAGCAGTTCCTGCAGTTGTGTGTTATGTTTATGTTGTTGTCCGTAGTGGTGATTGATGCATTGCCGTGCTGTTAGTTCTCCTTGTAGGGAGAATGTTTGCTAGGGGACCATTGTAGCTGTGCGTACACTTCTCTGCATAACACATATACTTGGATCTGACATTTCTTGGTTACTTGTTGAGTGGTGTTTTCACCCAATTGTGAAAGCACACTCTCCGGTAGGATCTGAGTCCCAAAATCCTCTGCTTGCAAAGAAATTATAACAGAATAATTTCTCCAAGGTTCCTGTTATGCTTGGCTCTTTGTTTACCAATGATGTTGTTCAATTTAAATGCTTGGGAATACCTTAGGGTTGCAAGTGGATGTTAACAAGGGGCACTATGGTTTATTTTAATTTGAATTTACAATGGACTCAAAGTGAATAAATCTAAGAATTGAATCTATTTCGATCTTGAGCTTTGATGGATTTTCAGTTATTTATTTGAATGACAGTAATTAAAATGCAGAAAATAAAATAAGGGATTGAAAATAAAAGAAATGCAAATGAAAATGAAACTAAACTACGTCCAGAGTGCGACCATCCCGATTGACAAAACCGAAGATAATGAGGTTTCTGCATGCAACCTAACCTATTGAACCTGCAAATTCGCACAATCCAGATAAGCTAGGTGCGGGTTTCTGGGGTTTTTATTGTAATTTCAGATTTAGACATTCGCATGAAGCAACCAAGAACACTTGCATTAAACTTCACCTAAAAGCCTAGAAATCTGAAAGGGAAAGATAAAACATTAAATCATGCATGCAAAAATGACTCCTTCTTTCTCATCAATGAGATGCCAACTCTCTGTATTTCTGTATTAAAATGATATATCAATTACATTGACAGAATGTTCCAGGTTTAACAAATCCAGAACAAATGAAGGAAATTGCTCCAAGTGCAGGCCCAGAATGGCTTGCAGCCCTTGTCTCTGCAACTCTGCTAGCAGCAATTTCCAACCCTTGTATCAATCTGCGCTTCGATTTTATACTATCTGGCGCGGCTCTCGGTTTCTCCCTGCGTCGCTTCGTTTCATCTCCTAGAATGCATCGTTTCATATTCCCGCCTTTTCGTTACTTTCAATTCATGCTCGATGCCGAAACGTTCGAAATTTTCTGTTACATGCAACGCTTCTGCAACTCTGACACCTGTATGCCACGTGTTTCGCGCTTTCTGCACATGTTTCGTAACGGCCCCATGTAAATCGCGACATTTTTATGCATGCAGCTTGTTCCTCTGCCAGCACAGCGAAAATGAGACAGGTCGCGATATCGCGACGTTTTTTGGCCAACAGCCTTCTTGCCTTCTTGCCCAGCGAAAACGCGACATGTCACGAAATCGTGACATGTCACGAAATCGCGACGCTTTTCTTCTCCGTACGCTCTCGGCCGCAACTTGTCGCGAAATCGTGACGCTTTTCGTTTGAGCTATCCTGCGGCTTTCTGTCGCGAAATCGTAATGCTTTTTCACTTGGTACGCCTTTTGCTGCATCGTTGCGAAATCATGACGTTTTTCGTTTGATATGCTTTCGGCCGTAACCTGTCGCGATTTCGCGACGTTTTTCACTTGGCACTCCTTTGGCTGCAACCTTTTGTCGTGATTTCGCGACGTTTTTTCGTCTAGAACGTTTCCTCCAAAAGTTGCGTGAAATCGCTACGCCTTTCACCACTTAGGCCTTTTAGTCCACTCGCGTCGCGAAAATGCGACGCATCATTTCGTGACACCTTTCGACTTATGCGCTTTGTGTTCGTTCTTGTCGCGATTTCGCTACACTACTGGGCCTTATCGCCTTTGGCTCGGTTTTGTCGCGATTTCATGACCATTTTACATTTCATGCCTTCCACCCGCTTGTAAGCCGCGAAAATCAAACACGTCGCGATTTGCGTTGACCGCGATTTTGCGACGCGTCGCGATTTCGCTACGCCTTTCTGCTTCGTGCCTCGTTTGCCGCTTCCTGTCGCGATTTCGCGACGTTTTTTCTGCTTTGCCCTGTTTGACTGGTTTGACCCACGATTTTGCGACATGTCACGATTTCGCTACGCCTTTCCATTCTGCCTTTCTCTCTCCTCTTTCGGCCGCGACGGAGCAACATGTCACGATTTCGTGACACTTTTCATTTTGGCTACGGCAACATGTCGCGATTTCGTGACACTTTTTCATTTTCGGCCGCGACGGAGCAACATGTCGTGATTTTGTTACACTTTTTTTCGACGCGATGGAGCAACATGTCGCGATTTCGTGACACTTTTTCATTTTTGGCAGCGATGGCGCGACATGTCGCGATTTCGCGACACTTTTCTATCCTTGTGCAATTTTGCCCCTTTTTCTTGATTTTTAGCATCTGGGTCACTGAGATTCCTTTTGAAAGCATGCAAAAAAGGTGGGTCCCCAATTTTGGGGTGTGTTGTGGATCAGCCACAACAAATGGCGACTCTCTTTGTCAAATGCTCTTGAGCATTTTAGTGAGAACCCAACCTGGAAACATATATAAACTCGAAAACATGTGTTAGCACATAAGCAATATAAACAAATGCCCAAAGATCCGAAGTACATGAATCATCAGAATCATCAAGTATTAGCTCAGTGTGTGCAATGAATTTCATTCCCTATCGTTTGAAATTGATCAACATTCCATTGTCAGTTTTACATGAATGCATATGTGAGATTGTGAATGATTTGTGTAACCTAATGAATATGCTAGGAGATTTTGCTTTTATAAAAGGCATAGTCTTTCTTCTAGTATCATGTACAAACATTCAAGATTGCCAAACCCTCTTAGGATCCACTAATTAATTGCTTTATTATATCCCAAAGTTGGTTATGAGTCCCTACTATCTTGAACCCATGTGCAAGTGAATGTGAAATCAGAACTTTGGGGAATCAGACTCCCAACCTAACCAAGATGGGAGTTTAACCCTATCCTTACTATTCTGATTTAGAGTTCATTACCTCACTTTGAGCAAAATAATTTAACCAATTATGGAAGAAATGGTCATGCTAGTCTAACCCTTTGGACAATCAGTGGTCTTGTTTTTTAGACAAGACATGTTGCCATGCATGGGCATACTTAACCCCACAATCCAAGACTTATCTTCATTTCTTTGGACCTTGGGGATGACTACCCATCCTTTGCGGAGGACAAGTAGTACGATCCTTCCAATCCAAAATAAATATGAGATGGGAAAAATTAATTTTTTACTTCTTGGACCTTGGGGATGACTACCCATCCTTGCTAGGGACATGTAGTACGATCCTTCCAATCCAAGCTTTGGATAAAAATGGAAAATATTAATTTATTGCTTAGACCTTGGGGATGACTACCCATCCTTTGCAGAGGACAAGTAGTACGATCCTTCCAATCCAAGACTTATTATGAAATGAGACATAAGAGCTTTGGGGAATCAGATTCTCAACCTAAGCGAGATGAGAATTTATGCCCTATCCTTACTACTCCATGTAGGTCAAATCAAAGCTTTGGGGAGTTGGATCCTCAACCTAAGTTCGATGAGGATTTAACCCTATCCTTACTACTCTGATTTTAGGCTTTAAGCTTTATGGAAGTGGTCAAAACCATTGTTTTAAGGATCATGTTGCATAATAGGATAGACATGAAAAACCTCTTTCGCCCAACCTTTTCTTCCAAGTTAGGTTTTGATCATTTTGCTCAAGATCCTTTTTAATGTGTATAAGATGTGCTTGGTTCTAGACATCTCAAGACTCAGTTTCCAACCTTAGGATTTTTTTATATTTATGTTATAACACAACCCTAAGAGGATTTGACACACTTTAATGATTTGTACCTAAGATGCATATGCAACTAAGATGGAATGTATATGTAAAGTGAGATGTAACATGAATGCATTATCTCTTGAATTGCAAATGAAATATTTGCCATACAAAACTGACTACTTCATGCATCACAAATTTCAAACGATATAACTTAAAATGTTTGTGTGACTTGTGGAGCTTTTACAAGACAATTCCAATATTTCATATTCTCCTAGTCTTAAGCATAAGTTGACATCTCAATTTTATTCTTTTTTTTTATTTTTTTTTTTTTTTATAAAAATAAACAAAACATGTCAATTGAAATCAAACCCACAACCTAAATCCTAACTAGACTAACAATCCTAAACAATGAAAACAAAATCTGAAAATCCCCACCAAAACCGAAAAGAATAACATCAAAATCTCACAACCTAAGGGCTAAAATAATGCTTTAAAATCTGCCCATTAACCGGTAGCATAAAATCTTTCCCTTCTAAAGTTTTTAGCTTGAAGGTATTTTTCCCGAGAATTTTTGAAATCCGATAGGGGCCTAACCAAAGACAATCAAACTTTTGATGATTCCCTTTTTCCTCATGTCTTTTGTCCCATAGTAATACCAAATCTGAAATTCGAAGGACTTAATTTTGGCCCTTCTGTCAAACCATCTCTTGATAACTTCCTGGTGTTTATTCATGTGATTCATGGCTTCTTCTCTCTTTTCATCAAGGTGCAGCAAATGACTTAACCTGGCTTCAACTTGATCATCTGTCCCCAAGTACTCTTGTATGAAATGCAAGGTCTGCAACTTCAAATTTGCAGGAAATATCGGGTCTTGCCCATAGACCAAATGATAGGGAGTATTCCCTATGGATTCTTTTACTCTGGTCCTATCTGCCCAAAGGGCAAACTTTAATTGGCTGTGCCAATCCCGAGGGTTCTTTTCCAGCAATTTCTTAATGGTGTTCAACAAATTTTTATTTGAAGATTCGGCCAAACCATTTCCTTGAGGGTAATAATTAGATGCAAACTTTAAGCTCACTTTGTTGTCATATGCCCAATCTGCAAATTGTGTAGAAATAAAAGCTTTACCATTGTCATTGACAATAGAATCGGGCATTCCAAATCTTGTTATAATATGGTCCTCAAGGAATTTTATTACAACGTCTGTGGTGGCATGTTTAGTAGGAATCGCTTCTGTCCACCTTGTACAGTAGTCTGTAGCTGTCAATATGAATTTATGAGAATCAGAAGAATTTGGGTTAATAACCCCAATGAAATCTAGTCCCCACTGTGCAAATGGTCTCATTTCAACTACGAGGTTGTAATGGCATGGCTGCATTTCTTTCTCTATTGGCAGCCACTTGACAGATATGACAAGATCGTACATGGGCATGTGCATCTTTGAAAATGTGGGGCCAGTAGTATCCTGCTCTCGGGATTTGATGCGTTGTAGCATTTGCCGCACCATGACCAGTTCCATGTTTCCCGTGAAATTCCTGCAACACCCTGGCAGCTTCTTCTTTGTTCAGGCACCTCAGGTAGATCCCTTCATGATTCTTCCTGTAAAGAACACCAGATTTCATCAGATAATTGATAGACTTAAGCCTTAAAGCTCTTCTTTGGGTTGAATTCAGATTAGAAGGACACTTACCATTCAATAAAAATTGCACAATATCAACATACCAGTCATCCTTAGCAATGTATTATGTATTCGAGTATTGGCATGTTATTTGCGGATTATTTTCAGCGATCGCCTTCACCGGTCCTCTGTCCTCGAACTAGTTTCATAGGTTGGATTTCGAGATCGAATTCTTGGATGGTGGAAATCCATTTCCCTCTTTTCTCACCTAGTTCGTTTTGTAAAAACATGGTCTTAACAGCAGAGTCAGGCACGATGGCAATAACTCTACTTGTGCACAATGTAATGTCTAAATTTTTTTACCGTTTTAAAAAGTGCGTACATCTGCTTATCAAGGATGGAATACCTTAATTGAGCATCTTTTAGAGGGGCACTTAAAAATGCTATGGGGTTTTCTGCACTATCCTCACCTTTTTGGGTCAAGACACTCGCAAAAGAGTGTTCTGATGCGAAAGCATAAATATAGAAAGGTTTGGAATAGTCTGGACTTATGAGGACAGGGGCTCTGGAAATGGCATCTTTGATGTTCTGAAAGGCCACCCTACTTTCCTCGTTCCACTTGACCTCTACATCCTTCTTGAGCATCTTGTTCAGAGGTTTGGCTATCTCAGCAAAGCTCGAGATAAACTTCCTCACAAAATTAACCTGCCCAAAGAAAGATCTCAATTCTTTTTTACTACCTGGGAGAGGTAAGTTTTGGATAGCTTGTATCCTTTCCGGGTCGATGGATATGCCCTCTTTTGAAATGATGTGACCAAGCAATTTTCCTTCTGTTACTCCGAAAATGCACTTTTTGGGATTTAAGGAAATTCCATGTTCTCTCGCATCTTTGGAGCACTTTCTTCAAATCTTTGACATGGTCTTCTCTCTTCTTTGAGAATATTGGAATATCATCCACATACACGATGATACATTTGCCTATAAGCCCTTTGAATGCATAGTCCATGGCGCGTTGAAATGTTGCACCAGACATTTAACGGTCCAAACGACATTCTCTTATATGCAAATGTCCCCCACTTGGTGGTGAAGGCTGTTTTCATCCTGTCATTTGGATGTATAAGAATTTGGTTGTATCCAGAATACCCATCAAGAAAGGACATCATTTCAGATCCATTTACCGTTTGTAGAATTTCATCAATTGATGGCAATGGATAATTATCCTTTTGAGAGGCTTTATTAAGATTTCGAAAATCTATGCACAGCCTAATCTCTCCACTCTTTTTTCTTATTGGAACGAGGTTAGCAACCCAGGTTGAGTGCCTAACAGGAAATATGATCTTCGCTTCCAATAATATTTTGACCTCCTTTTCGATCAAAGGCTCCAATAGCGGGTTAACAACTCGTTGTCTTTGCCTAAAAGGCTTGGAGTCTGGCTTCAAAGGGATGGTATGTGTGATGATGTCTTGGTTGTATGTTTTCAGCTCATTGTAATTCCAAGCAATGCAATCTATGTAATGCTTCAATGCCTGTATTATGTTGCTCCTTTCTTCATCTGTACATGCCTTTGCAATGTACACCTCCTTTGGATTGTCTGCACTCCCTAGATTAATTGAATCACATGCATCTTTGGGGAGTGGGACCCTTTTTCCTTTTTTGGTCTTGTATCCCACGTCGAACATTTTCTCCAATGAAACCACGTCTTTAGGTATTTTGTTGGATTGACATGCGGTTTCACTCTCGTTTTCTGTTTCATCTTGCCACCTTTGCTCCTCATCAATCACCTGATTTTCAAAAATACCCAAGTTCATGACAAATTTGAAGATGTGTCTGTCATTTTCAAAAACATGGAAATTCTTGACATTATCGGGTATTGATGGACAAGGAACCAATTCAATGGAGAACTTTTACACCTTTTTATATCAACCGGGTTTAACATGCCTGTAGTGACTGTAAGAGAGTCTGCTATTCGATTTCCTTTCCTAGAAATAAGGGCTATATTGAATGCGTCGAATTCCTCAATGAGGTCCATAACCCTAGTTCTATAAAGGCTCGGTCTCCTGTCACGGCATGTATCATCGTCCTTTGATCCGCTTGACTACTAGCTCGGAATCTCCCAATACCTTCAAGCATTTAACTTGCTTGCTCAATGCTAGACGTAAACCAAAGATCAATGCTTCGTATTCCGCCACATTGTTCGTGCAAGGAAATTGCAATCTATAGGCAGCCAATAATGGTTTACCTCCTGGACCAGATGAGCTCGACTCCGGCTCCCTGCTCCCTGTCTAGATTTTGATCCATCAAACCCGAGCAACCATGTGCAATCATTTTCCTCAGAAGAGCCACCATGACATGTTTCCTCTTTAGGCTCTTCAGTAGCTTCCTCAACATCAAGTGCATAAACCCCCAGTTCTGGCTCAGAAAACTGAACTTCATTCGGCTTGTTAAATTCTGTTATGATTTCTTTAAGCCTCGGTTCATTTTCCACTCTGATTTGATTTGCAATTCCTTTCCAGGGTAGCCACATATGTGAGCGATCTGTTGAAAAATAGCCATTCGAGTTTTCATCCAATCCCTCGCAAGTAGCATTCCATATCTACTTGGGATATTAACAACCAGAATGTCGACAACCTGCTTTGGACCCCGGGTTCAGAATTTAATTGAATTTTGACATCATATAGGGTCCCTACCACATTTACCTCCGATCGGTCCAATTGCGGGACCTTGCATTTGGATGAAACAGGTTGCAGACCTAGCATTTGACATATCTCCGAAGGCATGAGGTTGCTCGTGGCACCCGTGTCCACCAAACAGTTATGCAAATTCTTACCCGCAATTCTCAGAGTCAATAAGAATGGCGGGACATCCCGTCTCTCCTTTCGTAAAATCGGATGGGACTCAACTCCTTTTCCCTTCCACATTTGATCGGGTGAGTTCGGAGCCTTTATCAACGCCTCCTTTTGGCCGGGCAATCTAGCAGCGTCCAAGAACGAAAGGCTAGATTTGGACTTCTTTAGATCCTCCACTATGTCATAGTTTGGTTTTTCGAATTTGACTGTCTTATGCACGTCATTAGACATTTCTATTCTGAGTGGAGGAGGAGGATTATTATCTGCCTTAGTATCCGGGAGGAAGAATAGAGTTGTTTGGAGGTGTTGATGAGGTTTTAGGGGCTTTAGATTTACTTCTCAAATGGTATCCATGATTCCCCTTTCTAAAATCTCGAAAAGCTTGCACCTCCTGTTCCAAAATTTCGTCTTCTTCTTCCTCACTCTCACCTTCTTGATGATATACAGTTTCCATCACCATAATGTTATCATCTTGATGTTGCGATGGACCCTCATTTGATACCAGTTCCAAATCATCAACTTGTGCTTGAAGACAATGAGTGTATCTAGCAATTTCAGGACAATTCCTCTCATTGTGTTCTTTTGTGTTGTGCAACCTACACCCCCTTTCCCATGCCAAATCTGAAAGATTCAAAAGGGAATTGGATTGACTAGGTCCTGCAGAAGTATCTAGTTGATTAGCAATGGGAGCGGGTACTCCCCCATTGTTTGGCTTTGTGTTCCAATGTCTCCCTCTATTGTTAAAATTTTGATTTGAGTGAGGGGCATGGGATTCATACTTCTGCTTTTGAACCATGTCATTGCTCAGCTTATGAACTATTTTCTTGAGCTCTTCGACCTCTGAATAAATCTCCTTCGGTGGAATCACATTGTTGTTAACCCCCGTTGGATTTGCATAATTGGTGGGGTCTTGATTCAACATTTGGGTCGGGTTTTGAGGAATTTGATTCCCGTATGGATTGACACTTTGAATCGGAGTTGGATTTGGGAAAGGAACTATAGCTTGAGAATTAACTTGGTTGGTTCCTTGCATAGTCGATTGACTATTCTGCAAAAATGCGGGAACGAGTGGAATGGATGTAATTGGTTGGATTGGAATGGGTGCATACGCAGTCTTTGGTGGATACGGTTGCTTGATATGGGAAGGCGTTCATGCTTGGCATTTGCGGTGCCATGATCTGATTTGCCAAGGGAGCTTGACCATATGGAGCATATTGTCCCATCATAGGCATCTGGGGAAATCCATAGCCCTGTGGTGTCATTTGCTGCTCGATGGTCATGGCTTCATTATAGGCTAGAGCGAGCGTGGTGACTTGAGGATTTCGTCTTGCAAACATGGCTGTCATGGGGTCCAATGCCCCAAAATATATCTGCAAAGCCACTGCGGGATCGATGGCAAAATGCCGAACTGCTCTATTATAGCACTTTTGGAATTTTTGATTAAATGTTCTGATTGGTTCCCCCTGGCCCCTTTTGCATGTAATGAATTGATTGTAAATGGTTGCGGGATCCAAGGGTGACCTAAATTGATTAACAAAGGCGTTCTCCATTTGCGCCCATGAAGTGATTGAACCAGTTGGTAAGCATATATACCATTCATATGCTATTGGATCTAAGCTCATGGGGAAAAGTCTGCAAGCCACATCTTCATGTTGGACTTGCAGCCTAATTAAAACATCCCTATAGGCTTGGATATGTTCTTCTACTGTTCTTGGGCCATCTGGTTTGTATTTAGGCAAAAATATTTCTATGTTCTTGGGGATTTCATGGATATCCCCTGCAATGTTCAAAGGAATATTGTTAGCTCCATACCAAGGAGCTGCTGGAGGTTGAGCCATTTGACTCAAAATCGATGAAGACAACCCTACAAGAGCGGTGGAAATATTCACGACAATAGGAACACTAGTGGCAACTGATGTCACTGGTGTAGGTCCACTCGATGTTCCTGGAGAAAAAAGGTCTTTTGTGGTGGTAAGCTTACAACTTGCTTGGTTTTATTCTTGGGAGTACCAGTAAGCGTAAGGTCATGAAAAATGGTTTCCCCGATTGTTTGGGACCTAGTCGCAATACGACGCGGTGGGTCCAGCCTGCTTGATGAAACCCTCGGTTATTTCTTGCAACAGAAACAAAAACAAATGCTGCAGTTTAGCCGTTTGTGAGATTTAAGATACAATTTCAAAATCGAATCAAAAAGATATTACTTATGCATGAAAATCAAAATAAAGTAAACCAATCAGGCCCTCCTTCTAGCGCCAATCTGTTGAGTGGTGTTTTCACCCAATTGTGAAAGCACACTCTCCGGTAGGATCTGAGTCCCAAAATCCTCTGCTTGCAAAGAAATTATAACAGAATAATTTCTCCAAGGTTCCTGTTATGCTTGGCTCTTTGTTTACCAATGATGTTGTTCAATTTAAATGTTGGGAATACCTTAGGGTTGCAAGTGGATGTTAACAAGGGGCACTATGGTTTATTTTAATTTGAATTTACAATGGACTCAAAGTGAATAAATCTAAGAAATGAATCTATTTCGATCTTGAGCTTTGATGGATTTTCAGTTATTTATTTGAATGACAGTAATTAAAATGCAGAAAATAAAATAAGGGATTGAAAATAAAAGAAATGCAAATGAAAATGAAACTAAACTACGTCCAGAGTGCGACCATCCCGATTGACAAAACCGAAGATAATGAGGTTTCTGCATGCAACCTAACCTATTGAACCTGCAAATTCGCACAATCCGGATAAGCTAGGTGCGGGTTTCTGGGGTTTTTTATTGTAATTTCAGATTTAGACATTCGCATGAAGCAACCAAGAACACTTGCATTAAACTTCACCTAAAAGCCTAGAAATCTGAAAGGGAAGGATAAAACATTAAATCATGCATGCAAAAATGACTCCTTCTTTCTCATCAATGAGATGCCAACTCTCTGTATTTATGTATTAAAATGATATATCAATTACAATGACAGAATGTTCCAGGTTTAACAAATCCAGAACAAATGAAGGAAATTGCTCCAAGTGCAGGCCCAGAATGGCTTGCAGCCCTTGTCTCTGCAACTCTGCTAGCAGCAATTTCCAACCCCTGTATCAATCTGCGCTTCTGATTTTATACTGTCTGGCGCGGCTCTCGGTTTCTCCCTGCGTCGCTTCGTTTCATCTCCTAGAATGCATCGTTTCGTATTCCCGCCTTTTCGTTACTTTCAATTCATGCTCGATGCTGAAACGTTCAAAATTTTCTGTTACATGTAACGCTTCTGCAACTCTGACACCTGTATGCCACGTGTTTCGCGCTTTGCACATTTCGTAATGGCCCCATGTAAATCATGACATTTTTATGCATGCAGCTTGTTCCTCTGCCAGCACAACAAAAATGAGACATGTCGCGATATCGCGACGTTTTTTGGCCAACAGCCTTCTTGCCTTCTTGCCCAGCAAAAACGTGACATGTCACGAAATCGCGACGCTTTTCTTCTCCGTACACTCTTGGCGCAACTGTCGTGAAATCGTGATGCTTTTCGTTTCGGAGCTATCGTGCGGCTTTCGTCGCGATATCGTGACGTTTTTCACTTCGTGCCTTTGCCGCAACCTGTCGTGAAATTGCGACGTTTTTCATTTGATATGCTTTCGGCCGTACTCTGTCGCGATTTCGCGACGTTTTTCACTTGGCACTCCTTTGGCTGCAACCTGTCGCGATTTCACGACGTTTTTCGTCTGGAACGTTTCCTCCAAAAGTTGCATGAAATCGCTACGCCTTTCACCACTTAGGCCTTTTAGTCCACTCGCGTCGTGAAAACGTGACGCGTCACGATTTCGCGACACCTTTCGACTTATGCGCTTTGTGCCTGTTCTTGTCGCGATTTCGCTACACTGTTGGGCCTTATCGCCTTTGGCTCGGTTTTGTCGCGATTTCGCGACCATTTTACATTTCATGCCTTCCGCCCGCTTGCAAGCCGCGAAAATCAAACACGTCGCGATTTCACGACGGTTCCGCCCACCTGCTGCCGTTGGCGTTGACCGCGATTTTGCGACGCGTCGCGATTTCGCTACGCCTTTCTGCTTCGTGCCCCGTTTGCCGCTTCCTGTCGCGATTTCGCGACATTTTTTTGCTTTGCCCTGTTTGACTGGTTTGACCCACGATTTTGCGACATGTCACGATTTCGCTACGCCTTTCCATTTTGCCTTTCTCTCTCCTCTTTGGGCCGCGACGGAGCAACATGTCACGATTTCGTGACACTTTTCATTTTCGGCAGCGACCGCGCAACATGTCGCGATTTCGCGACACTTTTTCATTTCTGCAACAACATGTCGCATTTCGACCTTTCTTTTCGGCCGCGACGGAGCAACATGTCGCGATTTCGCTACACTTTTCTTTTCGGCCGCGACGGAGCAACATGTCGCGATTTCGCGACACTTTTCATTTTTCGGCAGCGATGGCGCGACATGTCGCGATTTCGCGACACTTTTCTATCCTTGTGCAATTTTGCCCCTTTTTCTTGATTTTTAGCATCTGGGTCACTGAGATTCCTTTTGAAAGCATGCAAAAAGGTGGGTCCCCAATTTTGGGGTGTGTTGTGGATCAGCCACAACGATTGACGTCTATTTGTACTTTATGTTGCTGTACGTAGTGGTGATTGATGCATTGCCGTCGTTGTTAGTTCTCCTTGTAGGGAGAATGTTCGCTAGGGGACCATTGTAGTCTGTGCGTACCTTACTTTATATAGAAAGTATATTTAGGTTTGGCGGTTCCTGGTTATGCTTTGTATTCATGTTGCGGTAAGTAGCGGTGATTGATGCGTTGCCGTCTTCGTTAGTTCCCCCCACCCAACTCCAACCACCTTTGTAAATTCTTTCCGCATTTTTATCTCTTTCCTGCACCCTCATCCCAAACCATAAAAACCCCACGGAGCCGGCCTTCTCCGGAGATTGGCACGGAAGGCATTCCTTCCTTCCGGCCTTTCAATCTGGTGGGCGAATCTGGGTGCGTTAACACAAAATCCTTTCCTCATGGCAGATTCGTAACCAACAGGTCCTTCTGCGGCGCTTCGCTCTCATAAGCGCTTGACTCTGGAGACTCATAAGCTTTGCGCTGTTCTTCACTAGATTGCGCCTGTACGGGCGCTTTCCCCTTGTCCATCCTTTTCGAAATAGCGGAGGCAGGAATTGCGGCTTCTGAGTTTGTCAGCTTTATTCCTTGCAGTCAGAGAATCAGCTTGAACAATTTTGAATTTTCTGGTTGCGCCAGTGCCCTTTTTATAGACAATGACTGCAATCATTAATGGTGTGAGGGAGGGCGTTAGGGCGGCTAACTCGGAGTTGGTGGAGGCGTTATGATTCTTGGCAGCCGAGTATGGGTTTATTTTCGAAAAGCGTACCCCATTGGCCGTTGGTCCAGGCGCACCTTGCCCTTTTAATGCATCATTCTTGAAAGGTGCGCAATCATTAAAGCCTCCTTGGACGTCGTGCCAACGTTGACTTTATCGTCGCCGTTTGGGCACACTTTACAAGGGGAATGTTTGGCTCATGACCCAACTTCTCTCCTTGCCATCCCGCGCCTTGGGCCCGCACTTCGGATTTTCAACGTTTTCCACGGTGGTTTATTTAAGCAGCGCCCAGAATTCGGGGCGCACTCCGAATTCGCCCAAAAAACGGGCTCACTTCGGACTTCGCATGAAAAACGGGCGCAATTTGACTTTTTTTTTTTTTTTTACTTGGCCGTTTCCAGCTCCTCGTGCCGGATCACCCAGAATGCGCCCGAGAATGGGGGCGCACTCAGACTTCGCCCGAAAAAGGGGCGCACTCGGACTTCGCCTTGGTTTGTCTGCGGAGTCTGAGACTTGGCATTTCCTTGCCATTTCTTACCCAACTGCACCTTTTGGAGGGGGCGCAGCCCGACTTCGCTCCGAAGTCGGGTTGCACACCCATACTTAGTCATTTTAGCCCCTCTTCAGCTGCCTCTTTCTGAACTTCGCGCCGTTCGAGGGGCGTCGGAGCGAAGTCGGGTTTTTGCCTCGGTTTTACTAGGGCTTTTTAAAAAAAACTGAAACTGAATGCTAAAATATGTATATTCTGAAAACTAAAATTGCAGAAGGGAAATTTGTACAAGGACCGACCCATCTGGGAGCCTTCAGTGATAGAAAATTTTCAAGTGGAACCCATTGACGGGAATGGGGAGAAGCTGTCCCTTCATATCCCGAAGTACGAATGCATTAAACTGATTTACCCGGGCAATCTGATAGGGGCCCTCCTAGAGGGCGTCAAATTTGCCGTGGTTGCCCGGTGTCGCCTTTAGCGAGTCCCACTTTAGCACCAGGTCCCCGACTTTGAAAATTCGGGCAGTGGTACCTTTTGCGAACCAGCCTTGTGTCGCTTCAGCGTGTTTGGTGAAGGCTTGGTACGCTTTTTCTCTGTCTTCCTCTAACTGCAACAGTTGGCAAAGTCTGTCATCCACCGGATCCCCGCTGCCTCTCTTTTCATCAAGATCCAGAGAGCGGGAATTTCTATGTGTGTCGGCAGAACTGCTTCTTTGCTGTATACGAGCACATAGGGGGACGTCTTGATTGACTTTTTGAAAGATATCCTGTCCGCCCACAGCGCCCAATCCAGGAGAAGGTGCCAAGTCCTCTTGTTTTTCTCTACCGTCCTTCTGATGATTTTCAACAGATTTTTGTTGGTGGACTCGGCGAGACCGTTTCCCTGCGGGTAGTAATTGGAAGACATTTTGTGATAAATGCCGTATTTGCTGGTGTACTCCGTGAGTACAGCGCCTGCGAACCCTGGACCATTGTCCGTTACTATTGACTCAGGGACCCCGAAACGGGTAATGAGGCTCTCAAGGAACCTAATGACCGTCTCCTGGTCCGCGTTCTTGGTAGAGATCGTCTCTGCCCACTGTGTGAAGTAATCGGTGGTGGTAAGGATGAACTTGTGCCCGGCTGCAGAGTTCGGCGTAATCACCCCAATAAAGTCTAGACCCCATTGCTAGAACAGAGTCTCGACTTGGATTGGTTGAAGGGGCAGGGGTGCTTTCCTGTTTCTGCCAGCAAATCTTTGGCATTGATCACACTTCATACAAACTGCATGCGCGTCTGTAAATAGAGTGGGCCAGTAGTACCCAGCTCTGATTATTTTCAAGGCCGTAGGCCTTGCAGAATGGTGACCCCTAGGCATCTCAGAGTGAAATTCTCCGAGGACCTTGAGTTGGTCTGCTTTCCTGACGCACCGCAACAGGATGCCGTCAATGTTCTTAAAGTACATCCCCTTGGGGCGAAGAGTGTATTTCAGTGCACCTAGCCGAAACCTTCTTCTTTGTGAGGCATTCAGGTGGTCTGGACATCTTCCGGTGCAAAAATATTTCACCAGGTCATCTGTCCAGTCTCACTCGTCGGGTAAGGAGTTGGCTAGGTTGGTGTTTGTTGCTGGATCCTCCCACTTACAGGCGGATATCCGGGGCTGCTGCGCTTCGGGCCAGCTCCTGGCACAAGGCTTGGCCTCTGATAAGCTTGGTTGGCCGCACTTTGATGTCGAACTCCTGGATTTTAGCAATCCATCCTGCTCTCTTGTGACCCGGTTCTCCTTGTATGATGAAGCTTCGGACGTCCGGGTGTATCACAAAGACAGTGGTTCAGCTCTGGGAGACAAAGTGCCTGAACTTCCGAAGAGATTTCATAACAGCGTGAACCTGCCGCTCTATAAAGTTATATTTTTCTTCATGCGGCTGAATTACTTGGCTTAGGAACGCTATGGGGCGCTCCTCGCCATCATCTCCTTTCTGTGTCAGGACTGCGGCGTAACTCTCGGGTTCTCCCACCGCGTACAGGATGAAATCCTTGGAGTAGTCCGGGTTTATCAACACCGGAGCTTGTGCAATTTGGGCCTTGATCTCTTCGAAGGCCTGCCCCCTTTCATCAGTCCATAAGAACTCAGTGTTCTTTTTCAGCAGTTCGGCCATGGGCTTGATTACCTGTGCGAAGTCCGGTACGAACTTCCGCACGAAGTTGATTTGGCCGAAGAAGGATTGCAACCCCTTTTTGTCAATTGGAGCAGGCAAACGGAGGAGGGCCTCTGCTCTATCAGGGTCCACGGCTAGGCCTTTCTCGGAGATGACATTCCGCAGCAGCTTACCTTCTTTTACCGCGAAGACAGATTTCTTCGGGTTTATGGAGATGCCGAATTCAGGACACCTTTCGAATATTTGCCGCAGGTGGGAGACATGATCCTCTCTCTTGTGAGAGAATACAGTCATGTCATCCAAGTAGATGACAATAACTTTGTTGAGCAGCTCTCGGAAGGCCAGGTCCATGGCTCTCTGGAATGTGACGCCGAGCATTGGATAAGCCGAAAGGCATGCAGCGATAGGCGAACGTTCCCCATTTGGTGGTGAACGTCGTCTTGTGCTTGGTCCTCATCCTTGACCCATATCTGGTTATAGCCGGAAAAGCCGTCTAAGAGGGAAAATCTTTGGGCTCCAGCAACTATATGGAGGATTTGATCGATTTGGGGAAGCGGATAATGGTCCTTGAGGGAGGCCTGATTTAGATTTTTGAAGTCTACACAGAGACGAATGTCTCCGTTCTGGACAGTGTCATCAGCCGGAACGTACCTGGCTCCAACAGACGCCAGAATATCAGCATGTGTTTTTCTCACGCGATATAGCCTTGACATTCAACGAGTCAAAAGACTCCATCAGATCCCAGACCCGATTACGGTACGCCTTGAGATAGTGCTTCTTGGAGGCGCACTTATTCGTAATCTAGTGGCACACCAGCTCTGAATCGCCAAAGATCTGCAGATGCTTAATCCCCAGCCTCTCCGCTTTTCGCAAACCCAAGCACAGGGCTTCGTACTCCGCCGCGTTGTTGGTACATCTCCAGGCCAGCCTGTAGGTGTAGTCCTTCTGGATCCCAGTTGGAGAGACCAAAAGTACACCAGCACCAGCGCCATTTTTGCATCCTGCGCCATCAAAGAAAAGCTTCCACAGCTTTTCAGGTGCGGGTCCCACTTCTCTTTTGGTTGACTTGTTGAGCCTCTCAGGCTGAACAATAGTGTAGCAGTCAGTTTCAATCACGGTGTTGAAGTCCCGTAAGAAGAATTCATCTTCTACTGGCAGCAGCTCAAGAGCTTGCTCTGTCATGTCCACCACTACCAGTTCTTCCTCCGTCAGCTGAACCATGCAGTCCTGCGACTCTTCTCCAGGTATCTTCTCTACTAAGAAAGTGGAAGGCTTCTCATTGTAAATCTTTAGTCTTCTTCCTTTGAAGGGCACTTCCATGTGAGAGTAGTCCAGAGACAGATACCCTCCCAACTTCGCAGTGAACTCCCTGGAGAGACACATGCCGAAGTAGGGTTCCAAGTCGACAACTATGACCTCTTGGATGACCACGTTTTTGAGAGCTTTGTGCAGTCGAATAGGGATGTATTTAATGACACCGACTGCCTTGACAGGGGTGCCGTCTAGTTGCAGCACGCCTTGGCTGCTCCTCGTGTATTCCATCCCAATCTCGTCACAGACAGCCCTCGGCATTACGGTCGTGGAAGCACCAGAATCCACCATACAGTTGTGCACTATGTACCCTTGCATCCGTAAGGACAGATAGAAGGGAGGTGGTCTATTCTTCCCAGTGGCTGAGACTGTCAGTGGTTGCACCAGAATAGCGGGCTGTATCTGCTTGCCATTCTTCATGATCTTCAGAGATTCCTGCAGCAGATCCACTTGGCCTGGTAGCTGAAGAGCATCATACATGCTGATTCTTGCGGGGGTTCTCTTTAGTTCGTCTACTATGCTGTAGCCCGAGGTGCTAGCTCCTTCTTGTTCTTTTGTCGGCTCATACTTCGTCCGGTACTGCTGAGTGGCCTCAACTCTCTGTCTCTTGGTTAGAGACGGATATCTCAGCTTCTCCTGAGCTTGTTCTTTGGTTTCAGCTGGAGGCTGAACAGCGGGAGCTTTCGGCGCAAGAGCTTTCGCTATGGGAGGCTTGACTGCGGGAGTCTTATCTTTGGCTGTGTAGGGCCACAACCTCTTATCAGGTGGTAGCCCAGCAGGTTGTGCCTTCTCTCTTCGGGCATATACTTTCAAGGGCTTTGCAGTGGCTTCAGCAGATTTTCTATCTTCCTTGGCAGGCGGCGGCAACGGGTCTTTCTCTGGGACGGCGAAGTTACTTTCATCGCCCAGGATCATGTAGAGTTCTTCGTCCTCTATGGTGCTGCCGGCCAAGGTCTGGAGGTAGTGTTGGTGCAGTGTACAGTCATCTTCCGCATGCGGGTCATTGCACGTGGTGCACCAGTTGACCTGGTCAGAAGTACCAGGTTGGTCTTCAATGGCAGCATTCCTCAGAGGAGGCCGCCTTTGCAGTTGTTGCTCAGGGGTCCTGTCTCTCGTCAATGCTGGGGGCGGATATGGCCTCCTTGGAGCAAGGTTCATCTGAGCCTGTTTTTTCTTTAGGACGGTCATGTCGTTGGACATGGTGTGATATCCGGAGGCCAAAGCTCGTACCTCCTGAAGGATTTTATTCTGAATATCGTTGTCAGGAGGCGGTGGTAATTGAGCTGGGGGAGGTAATGCAGCCAACGGAGGAGGTGAAGAATATTGTGCATACTGCGGGGGAGCAGGGAGCGCTGGAAAATGCGGAGGAGGAGGGTTAGGATAATGTATCTGTGGTGGGCCGTAAGGATTCACGACCAACGCCGGATTCCATTGCTGCTGGGGTTGTTGCCCTGAAGTGGACGGCATTGAATCGGAACCTGATGGATACTGAGATCGGGGAAAATCGGGGTAAATAGGCGGCTCTACTCTGTGCAGAAGTCTGCCGATTATAATTACATCCATTTCAGCTTGTTGGGCAGCCTCATACAGAGCAGGGAACGTGTCGATTCGGGCTACCTTCAGCAGCAGGCAAATGTCTGAGTTGAAGGATCTCAGGTAGTAGTAGGCGGCCTGACCTGCTGATGGTCGGAGTTCGCGAGGTACTCGTTCCCAAGACCTCGCAAACCTGATGTTGAAGTCTGACACCTCCTCTTGGGGGTGTCGCTGTATGCTTTGGAATTGATGCAATAAAGAAGAGGGATCATCAGACTCGTTGCATCCCTTCACGAGCCTGCCGGCTAACTATCGCCACCCGGTGATAGATCCCTCTGGCAGTGATCTCCACCAGTAGAGAAGTTTTCCCCTTAGGAAAAGGGCCAGCAGACGGGTCTTCACACCTTCGTCAGTGATGGAATGCAGCGCAGCCAGGGCCAGAATGTCCTGGATGTGTTCATACGCCATCTTGCCGTAGTCGTCATACGTAGGGATGGATTTTAAGGCAGCAGGGGGCACAGCTTGCTGTTCGACTAGGGCAAAGGGACCCGTAGAGTCCACCGCCGGGAAGAGGTCATCATCGTTCTGCTGAGCAGCCATGTCTTCTTCTGACCCAGTAGTGTACTCGGTGTCGGAACTGTCCGAAGATGTAGATTCTTCTTCGGCCTCAACTTCTTCAATTTCAGCCTCGGCTTCTTCGATTTCAGCCTCGGCTTCTACTACGCGAGCTTGTTGATCGGCAAGTCTGATGCGCTCTCCTGGAGCGGCAATGTCGATTTCGTAAAGGTCAGACCGATCTCCCGGATTCCTTGCTTGCCACCTTCTTGTTTGCATGAAGGCGTTAGGACCGGTCTTTATGGACTCAGAGAGTATTCAGGTTCGTGCAGGGTCGCCAGGTGCTCTGATTTTTAACAGCAATGAAGCGAGCACTCGTGCTTCGATTCTGTTTGGGGGTGGGAAACTACCATCTCCCACCGGGCGTGCCAAAGAAGCTGTTGGTTACGAATCTGCCATGAGGAAAGGATTTGTTGTTATTGCGCCCAGATTCGCCCACCAGATTGAAAGGCCGGAAGGAAGGAATGCCTTCCGTGCCAATCTCCGGAGAGGGCTGGCTTCTTGTGGGGTTTTTAGTGTAAGATGAGAGTGCAGGGAAAGAGATAAAAGTGCAGAAAGAGAATCCAAATGAGATTGGAGTTGGTGGGGGGAATAAGCAGCACGACAACGAATCAATCACCACTACTAACATCATTCATCTACAAACATACGTTGAAACTACAACTATCATTCATCCTATGTATCCTCTATCTATGCATTCCAGGAATACTTGACCACCAAATTCTAGAGTCCAGAGTTCAGTACAATAGCAAGAAATGACACAAGAAACATGAGGCAGAAATGACAAGGAGAGGCAGCATACAAGATAAAAGACAGTAAGCAGAGCCAAGTGTATGCTTGTATTAGAGGCAAACGCACAACTACAATTGTTCCCTAGCAATATATTCCCCTTCCACACTTTACAATGAAGACGAGTAGGCTACTTATAGCCCAAGTTCCCCCCGATTACATTGATGGGTACAAAATCCCAGACAAGACAATAGCTGACACGAGCGGCTGAGGAGCTGCTGATGCTGACTTCTGTCGAGCAGGACTGTACTCGCGGCATGGTCTCCCTGAAGGCTGTACAGCTACGTGGCGGTATGTCGGGTCAAACCTTTGGTCAACAGGAATGCGGGTAGGTGCGGCAGATGGCACTTTACATCAACTTAAATGGTGGCAACTGGCGTAGATAGTGCAGCCCATGCTTTGTCCTTTTCCCGGTCATGTCTTGGTTCGAATCTCGAAGTTGGACACTTGTCGGATGTTGATGAGTGACGCATGCTGCCTTGAAAGGCGGTTTATCCAACTTCGCCTGATATTGGAGCGCTGCCGGATTGCGCAGGCAGAAAACAGCGCAGTTGGGAGGGTCATCTTGCCTTAGTCATTTTCTGGTTTTGCTTCCCCAACTGCGCATCGGTCAGCGGGCGCACTCCGACTTCGCTGCGAAGTCGGAGTGCGCACCGGCACTTGCTGTCTTCCACCGCTGTTCGGACTGCGCACTAAGAGACGGGCGCACTCCGACTTCGCTGTGAAGTCGGGTTGCGCCCCGGCACTTAGTCTATTTTCTGCTATACTGTTCTCCAAGAGCACCCAGGAAGGAGGGCGCACCCCGACTTCGCTGCGAAGTTGGGTTGCGCCCCGAACAGTTAGTCGAACTTCGCTCATCTCCTACTGCGCTCCAGCCTGAGGGCGCACCCCGACTTCGCTGCGAAGTCGGGTTGCGCCCTGACACTTAGAAACTTTCAGGGAACACCTCTGTTCTGGAAACTCTACTGGGGGGAAAGAAAAGGGAGGAAGGAAGAGGAAGAAAGGGAGGGATGAAGAAAGGGAAAAAGGAAGGGAAAGAGCAGGTTACTTACAAAAACTGAAAACATGGCACCCCGTGCCAAATGTGGCAACACCACCCAAAAAGAGGATTACCTGCTGATTGAAGATTACCTCTATTTTCTCATTTATGCAGGGAGAGATGACCTAAACATAATTCGAGGTTAAGTTCATCAATTACCTCTTTCTCTTTGAGTTCTTGGAAGGTCTTATCTGCAAACTGTAAGGCTTGATCCTTGTCGGATAGCAACCTCAAATAATCAGATTTTATCACCTCTAATGCCTGCTTGATAGCCTGCAAATCGATAACAGTAGCTCCAACTGTCAACTTCTTTCTCTCCCCGAGCTGGGCTGCCTGAAAGAGGCAATCGACAACCTCATGTGTGCTATCCAAGTGAGTTAATGTTTGAACAATTTGTTGTTTTGTGACCTGCAATTGGCCCTTCCAACTTTGTAATGAATTGGAATCAGCTTCACACAACAAATTTTCAGATTTGCTATCCCATGCACAATGATCAAAATCAACACCCTTCACAACACTATACTTTCCAACTTCATGCTCTGAAGTTAGGACAAATCCGTGCTCAGACTCTGAATCAACAATTGCATCAATAGCTGATTTATCAACATCAAAATCAGTGTGCTCACCATCATCTTGAAGACCAATGCATACTTCTCCAATTGCTGAAACACATGATGAATTAATTTCATCTTCATCAATTTTGACTTTCTGTTCTTCCACAGAAGGCATGATTACAATTCGATCTTTGAGTGACTCCTCAACTAGGTCAGCACTATGCCCAAAAGGAAAATCATCAACAATAGCAACTTCTTCCTCTAAATCTGCAGTAGTCTCCAACTCCTTGGAGAAATCACCATCCAACAATCTCTTGATTCTTTCCATTTCTATCTTCAGCAAAGAATCATCTTCACTCATTCATTTCCTCATCGAATATGGGATCTATGGAAACCTCATTATGCAAGATTTCCTCCTGCATTAATGAACTGCTACTAGAAAAAATGCAAGATTCATCATACCTCATATCAAAGGTCTCACAATCCTCACTAGACTGTTGTTCTGTCTTTTTCATCATCACTAAAATCATCCTGGTTCCTTGTTATGCATGATTCCTGAAAAAAAGGCATTTTTTCCAAACTCAAGGGTGTCAACGTCACTACTGTCCTCAACTTGATTTGGCTGCAATAAGTCACTGTGTTTGTTGTTTCCACAGATGTGACCAAGAGTCCAAGCCTCTTGACATGTGAAACAACGTTGCTCTTTCCTAAGCTGATTCTTGTTGATTTGCGGAAGACCTGCAACCTGTGATCCATAAGAATCAACTTCCTTTTTTGTCAACTGCTTTTCCAACCTTTCTGGGGCAGCAAGCTCATATGTTCCAGATTCTCTAACAAAGTTGTTAGATTTTTCTGGTATGCCATAAAATTTTGCTTAAATTCATTTAGAGCTTTTTCAATTTTCACACTGAACTCATCATCAAGTGATATCATAGGTACCTTCGGAAGGAAAGTAGGAAACTTCTTGTACATCCCTGAACGCAGGAAATATGTTATTGGATTATTCATCTCTAGACTATGGACACTACAACAGAAATACTGGCTGAGAGAGCTGAAGAAGGACAATATCACAAAACCCTCAACTGATAAAAATACCTTCACCGGAATCCACCGTAACCCTTACTGATTTTGCATTACTAGTTTTGCATTCTTGTATACAAAGAGGCTGCGACGACAATTACAAAATGGACCCGCGACTTGTGCCTCTGAGTTGGCGTCTAACCTCGATAACTTGCCTCTTCCAATCGCCCGATTTATTCTTCAAAGTCCTGCATTGGACAATCCTGACAGCGGCAATAAGAAATTCTTCCAACCGTCAACTAACCTTAACAAGGCACAGACATCCTTTGACTCCACGCAGATCTGGAGGCACACATATAAACAACTGCAGAGTTATAATTTTATTGCCTCGATCACCTTTGCTATGCACTGTTACTATTCATACCTAAATCTCGTGTGATAGCATTACAAATCCATGGCAACCCAGAATGGATTGAATCGTCTTTTTTTTTAAACCCACAGAAGGTGCCAAATGACTTGGCGCACTTAAAAAAATAATATTACGACTTCCTTCAAATAATCGCATGGCCCACAAATAGGAATAAAATCAAACCTAAAAACGCCATTGATCAATATGCGCTCATGTCCAGGAAATATTCTTAATTTGCCCGATCCTTAATTCCCCTGTGTAATATGGCACGACTTTAAGAAAGACCTTTATTTCTGCACTGGCAATATTATGCCTTGCCTTCTATAAATGGCGATTACCCATATTTCAAGGCTTAATCAATGCGGGTCTAAATAATTTCAATTGATGCAAGAACGATTGTATTTCTTGAAGTCGTGATTATTTATCTCTGCCATTCCCCCACAATACAAAAACTGATAGAAATTTCCTTTCAACGTTCCACAACCAAAAACCCCAGAAACCACAATCTTAACTCACACAATAATGAAATCATTTTTGAAATATTCAGCAAACCCTGAACAAGCTAGCAGGAAAAACCAGCTCTGATACCATTGTAGTGTCCCCCCCTACTCTGATATTTTTAATATTTGGGACACTACTGTTTCTTAAAATCAGAAAATACAACTCCAGGAAACATGAAATAACTAACAATTTTATATTTTCAAATTTCTTTCAAAATAGGGTTTAGATTAAAATATTTTAAAAATATGATCGTTCCACAATATGTCTGCAAACCCTTGAAATATACTAAATCAGCAAACATGGAAAGATACCTCTGAAGACTGATGAAGCTCCAAGTGTGAATCCTGTGTGAATTCACCAACAAAGAACTGGGATTTCGTCCAACTCCAAAAATATGAGGGGTTTCGTCCTCAGCCACACCGTTGGGGTTTCCGTCCCTTCGGAGAAGAAGTCTCAGCCACTGGCCTCAAACTCTAAAGAAAATAACCAAAATCCAAAATATCTCAAATGAAGCTCTCAATGCCCTTTTATAACCCATAGAATGCAATGCCCTAATTAGGGTTGCACATAATATAAAATATTATAATATCCCTTTTTGCTCCAAAAATTAGTCACTTATATAATATATTTCACTTTTAAGTGACTTCCCTTTAAGTTCTTTAATATCATAAATTTTGACTATATAAAAATAATTAATATTTCACTTTTCACATAGCCAAACCTTCAGGCATTAAAATATCTAACCTCCAACGAACCGATTGACCAACTGAAACCTGTTCTGAGTACCCATTTCGTTGAAGAATATAATTCCATTGTCTGCTCGACCAGAAACCCTAAAAACTAACTTACTAAAAATAGTAAGTCAAGGCTCTGTCCATCCGATTCAACATCTGAGAGTGGATTCGAATACCCATTTCGCTCAATTGTCCGCTCCCAGAATTCTAGTTAGGCTCCCCTGCAATCTGCCCTAGCCTACGGGAATTTGTGAGTAGGCTAAACCACTGCATCTAACTAAGTGCTCAGAAAGGGGATATTACATCCCTTAACATTGAAATATGAATTTATAAAGTAAAACTATGTTATATCAATTAAATATAACATATTAAACTTTACACATTAAAATCTTAGGCCTCCATTGATCAAACCATCAAACAAATTATAGAAACGGATACCCATTTGGCCATACTGCTTAGACGTAACATTTGTTTTCCAAGAAATTGCTCCTGATTGACTTAATAAAAATAGTAAGTCCCCCGATCTTGCTAGAAACAGATCTCGTAAGATGACAACTGGAAATGCAGAACTTCCAACAGTAACATCTCATCACCTGGTGGTCCCTAAACACACGACATTGCCTACGGAACCCCATGAATAGGCAAGTCCACTCTGCACTCTGAAGCTGACTAAGATGGGGAAATTACATAGGCTCGGACGAAAACCCAAGAAACGACAAATTAGTCCTCTTTTTTCCAGATCTTCAATGGTAGTCTGAATGTCGCCCATATCAAGCTTAACAATAAGAGTTCCATCAACTACTCTAAAACATCCTGACTCAGTTTTCCTCGGATCAATCTTAGGCATTCTTAGAGGTTTACGGGAAGCCCTAAGATTAATGTTAGCATTAGGTTGAGGCTGTCCACCACAGAGGACATCCCTAAAATTCATTTTTGGGGCCGAGTATTGGGAATCCTTGAAAGGGGTTTCCATTGTGGATTTATTTTTGGGGTGCACCTTAGCACCAGATTCGCTTGAGATCTGAACCGTTTTTTGATCAGTTGCTTGAAACTTGTTTCGTGATCTCTTTAATCCATGCCCTAGACGTCAAGGAAAGGTATGCTTTTCAGTTTTGTTTTGTGCAGCAAATTGGAAGCCATTGTCAATCAAGTTCACTGCATGTTTTGTTGAAAGACAAATTTTTAACCCATCTTGGGTCCCTTGCAACATATCCTTCTAAAATCTTGAGCAAAAACCACAAAAATTTTGGCCACTAGGGCCCGAAGGCCCCGAAAAACAACCTTTGGAGCTGCTTGCACTCAACCCAGATGAAACCCTCGCATAGTCGCTTGCCAAAAATCTCGTTCACACATAGGGATGTGCTAGGATCTGTGTTGCTCCAAACGATCTAAAACTCGGTGGAGACGTTTTAGGGTTTGTCAGGCATCTACCCTCAAAATTTCAGCTCAATCCGAGTCCGGATGAGTGAAATATGGCTGAAACAAGTTCGGTAGTTTGGGAAGTCCTGCAAAAGACATCTCTTCAATTTTTACCACCATCTAGCACATCACTTACCACATCATCAGCTACCATCCAAACCATTCGCAATCATCATTTACATTAATTTGTTGGTGTTTTATTCAACCTATGAATTGTTGAAGTTCCATATTAGTATTTGCAACATCCTTTTTATACCAAAGTGCAAACAAGGAGAAAAATTCAGTTCAGATAGAGAAACAAGGTATGTGCAAAGGGCATTGCCCCTCGACCCCGTAAGGGGTGCTACCTATTGACCCTGCAAGGGAGCTCGTCCCCTTGACCCTTAACACAGGTGGCGACAGGCATTAGCAACTAAGGCACAAGAAGAAGCATGGGCATATCGACAAAGAGAGACTAGAGCTTCTGCTAGGGCAAAGGGCAAAGGCATTCAAAGATCTTGAGGCATTGTATTTGTCATGACTCATGACACATTTTGTAATTTGTATCTTTTTTATATTATAAGCAATACAAGAATATTTGAATTTTGGACGCATTAAAATTTCTTTATTTAAAATGTGTTTTGTCACTTTCATGTGTAGTTTAAGGCTTTAAGCTTGTATCACTTGCCACTTTCATGTGTAGTTTAAGCTTACAGTCTTACATCATTAATATTTGATTTGCATAATGTTAATTCATTGTGATATGCATATAAAATTATGTTTTTAAAGGAAAAATTGCGTTTTCTTCGTTTGTTTTTTCCGATTCTTTTTCTTGTCCGATTCCGATTTTCTCTCCTATGGCAAACATATCTTTTTTTTTTCGTGAGATTAAAAAAAAATGTAAAATTTAGTTCTCAATGGATTATATTTAATTTAATTAATACTGAAACATACAAAAAGGCATTTTTAAGCTGTCTTTGCCAAATCTATTTGGAATATTGGGGAAGTTTCATGATAGAATTCTTCACAAAGGATTTCTGTATTAAAAAGTTCTTGTGTTTGACAACTAAAAAGAATTTTTTTTTGATGAAAACTAAGTTGAATTTATGGATATATGAATATTGAGAGGTAGTTTATCCAAAAGGTTGCTCTAACATTATTTATCACATCTTACTCTTTTTGTTCGTAAATGAATCAATTTTGGCACATTTGGGGAATACATCAAAAGTTTCCACACAGGAAAAGCTACTTTTATAACATTGCTTTCATGAAAATGGTAAAATTCTGGCACATTAGAAAAGCTACTTTTATAACATTGCATTCATGAAAATGGTAAAATTCTGGCACATTAGAAAAGCTACTTTTATAACATTGCATTCATGAAAATGGTAAATTTCTGATTTTAATTGTGATAAAAACAATTAATTTGAGTTTATATTTTACAGGGATTTGAGTTTTAACAATTTACATGGAAATATTCCAGATTCCTTGAAATCAGTACCATTTCAATTCTTGTAAGTATTAATGTTATGATTAAAAAAATACCATTTTTTAAGCTAGAATGATTGTTTTTTTTTTTCAATGAGTTTACATAGGTTTTTATGAGGGGTCCCCGTCCCCTCATACAGAGTGGGGTTTGAACCTTGGACTTCTCAAAGAGAGGCCAAAGCCCCCCACCCAACACACATATATATATAGATAGATTGATAGATAGATGGAGAGAGAGACCATAAAACTTATTTTACAACATAATGTTTAACCAAGGATTATATTCTTGCATTTCAGGTTTCTCGGGAACAATAGTTTGACAGGGAATCTTTCTTCTTGGCTCTCTACATCCACAGCAACCATGTGAGATCTTAGTCTTAATCAATTTAAGCTCAATTTCAATCTTAGTCTTCCTATATGGAAATGTATATCTACATGTTCACTTCGTAACATTCCCATGATTAATATAAATTGTCTGAAGATCATTAAGAGCATGCTTCTATAGAGGTAAGTAAATGGAAGTTAAATTGAACCAATACTGCTCACATACAAGAGAACAAAATGTAGAACTGGCATCTATGAGACAAAATTATGCACATTTAATACCATGCTCACAGAGCAGACATGTTTAAGATAATTTGTACATTAGCAATTAGATTTGATTTTGAGTATATATACCTCACTGGAGAATCTTTTTATACTCCATAATGTGCCCTGCAGAGACTTGTCTTATAACTATTTGGTAGGGGATATGCCGAGGGATTGGAGCTCAAAAGTGTAAGTTTGAAAATAATTTGAGTTGTTTTATTTCTTGCAATGAACAATAATTTAAGTTTAATCTTTAAGTATTGTGTTCCTACTAGAACTTTGTAATCCTTTTTTCCTTTTTCCCTTTCTTTCTCCCATTCTTTTTCTTTTCTTTGTTCCCTTCAAATATATATGTTCATATGTTTCATTAGCTTTAGATATACCATAAGTTTTCTTCAATTATTCAAGTAAAAAATCTAACTCCTTTCTATCAACTGAATTTGATCTAGTTTTGCTTGAATGTGCAGGAATCTGATTTGGAACTCCTTGAATACTACAAAGCATAGGTGTGATTTTATTGCCTCCATTTGTTTTATCATTTGTAACATGTAGAGTCTCTGTAATTGAGCATAGAGAGGATGCCATTGCACGAATAAATTTTAATTTTGTATGCTATTAGCAATATTTACTTGCTCGATATGCATTGAAAATCAATCTCTCTCTCTCTCTCTCTCTCTCTCTTTAAATTAAAAAAATGAATCTGGTGGAAGTGTTTAATTGAATCAGAACGCTGGTGGATTGTCTTCAAAGAAACTTACCATGCCATAAAGAAACACCAAGTAAGACTTTTTTAATTACATTCTATCTTTTATAGTTTTAGTAATTTGTAAATTTATTTCTATCTTTTATACTTTTAGTAATTTGTAAATTTATTTCCGTATTTATTTATTTGTCATTAGACTATGATTTTATAAAATATTTTTTTTGCATTTAGGTACAGATGCATGAGACATATTTTCACAATTTCTTTCACATTTATTCAGATTGAATAACAAATAGAAGTTATATTAAGCAAGCGCATCTTATTCTTTGTGGGAAAACAAATCAAATCTACTTTTATCTGTGATGCTACCTTAAAGACTTCCTATTAGGAGAATTTATCATACAACCTTGTAAATAAGCAGCTCCAAAAAAAAAGCTTAGGTCCTCTATAAATGGGGCATGTAAAATTCTTATAACATTTTAAGTAGTAAATGTAGTTTTAAATCATAGTTCAGGACCACTTAAAGTACACTGGTTTCCAGGAAATAAATACAAGGAGCATGTTTTTACATCTAAATATGGAAATTATAGATGTATTTGCAATTTTAAATTTAAAAATTACAACAATATTTATGAAAAAAATTCAAATTCAAAATAAACAATAAGATTATTAACAACAATAATAGATATCAATAGCATTTAGTTTTCATTCAATTGACCTATTGTAAGACTGGTGAGGATTTGATAAAGAAAAAATTATTTTGGATTATTCATAATGGTCAACATGCAAATTTTTGGACAGATTCTTGGGATGGTCACAAGCCTTTGATAACTCAATTTCCTGATTGGAGGCCTTGGATGGAGGAGCTTCACCGAGCTAATTGGATAAAGGTGGCTAATTACTGTCGGTACCATACTGGTAATTCAATGGTTGGTAGATATTGGATCCCTATTGAGGACTGGCCTATTCAAATCCCGAGAAAGGCAAAGACAAGATATCCAAGGCATCCTTCATATGAGATCCCTCTCTTGGTCCCATGAAAAATATTGTTTTGGATGGAACAACACTACTAAGGGTGAGTATTCAGTTGCTCAAGGTTATTTGACCTTATGCCATAATAATCCCAACCATTCTTTTGACATCTTTTCTCGATTGTGGGCTCAAAAGCTCTGGCCTAAGGTGAGGTTCTTTAATTGGCTTTTATTGCATTGTAGGGTGCTTACTGGTGAGCAACTTATGAAGCGTGGTTTTCATGGCCCTTTTAGATGTGAAATGTGTGAAGAGAATGTAGAAAATATCAACCATATTTTTATTGAGTGTACTTTAGCCTCTGAGCTATGGAGGAGAATGGCCACTTTACTTGGCTTACAGTGGTCCAATTTTTTTACTTTTGAACAGCTTTGGAGGGATTGGCCTAATCAAGAGCGCGTTGATCATTTTATTAGGCAGTTAGTTTGAATGGGTTCTACCATTCTTCTTTGGAATATTTGGAATGAAAGGAACAGCCGAATTTTTAATCAAGATAGGAAGGATATTCACTATATTTGGCAAAAGACCATAGCCAACTTAGTTGAATCAGTCCATCAACTCTTTAATCACCCCCAAAACTCCAACCAAATATGGGATCAAGTGATGCAAAGATTGAAGATTAAATCTTATAAGGGCAACCAACTTAAAGGGAATGTGAGTATTAGTAAGATGGATAGGACTAGAAATTGGCAACCTCCTCCTAAGGGTTTTGGAAAAGTCAATACTGATGGAGTCTCTAGAGGTAACCCTGGAAAAGCCAGTGTGGGAGGAATTGGTAGAATTTTAGATGGCTCCCTGGTTTTTACTTTTTCTAAGAATTTGGGTATTCTTTCCAATAACCTTGCTGAGGGGTATGGTATCTGTTGGCAATTTTGCCACATTAAAATTTTGGCTTAAGTATGGAGCTTTCAAGCGGCAAAGAGCATGCTGAGGTGTTCGGGTTTTCGCGGGCCATAAACAGGGGTGATAAAATGGACAAAATGAGCTATGGATATTTTATCATTGCAGATCTTCTCGCCAGATTTTCGACGATATATCATAATAGGCGATTGGGTCAGCGGATCAAAAGTTATGGCCCCGGGAAGCTGAACCAAGAAACCCAGTTTTTGGTGCGAAGTCCGACTTTGCCCAGTTTTGGTGCGAAGTCCGACTTCGCCCAGTTTTGGTGCGAAGTCCGACTTCGCCCTTCTTCCTGAGCGCACTTGGAAACAGTCTGGCAGAGAAATTGACTAAGTGTTGGAGCGCAACCCGACTTCGCAGCGAAGTCGGACTGCGCTCCCTTGTCTGTGCGAAGTCCGAACGGCGGTGAGAATCAGCAAGTGCTGGTGCGTAACCCGACTTCGCAGCGAAGTCGGACTGCGCCCTTTGACCGGTGCACAGTAGGGAAATAGTGCTACCCGACTGCACTGTTTTTCACTGTGCTACCCGATTGCGCTCTAATCCCGGGCGAAGTTGGATAGACTGCCTTTCAAGGCAGACACGTGTCAAGCATTATCATCCGACAAGTGTCCAACTTTGGGATCCGAGCCAAGACATGCCGAGCAAAAGGACAAGCATGGGCCGCACTACTTATGCCAGTTGCCTCATTTAATGCTGATGTGAGTTTCCACCTACCTCAGCTACCCGCATTCTTGTCAATATAAAGTTCTACCCAACGCGCTGCCACGGGGCTGTTCAACCTTCAGGGAGACCATGCCGAGAGTACAGTCCAGCTCGACAGATGTCAGCATCAGCAGTTCCGCGGCTGCTTTTGTCAGCTAATGTTTGACTGGGACTTTGTGCCCATTAATGTAACGGGGGGGACTCTGGGCTATAAGTACCCACCACATTCTCATTGTAAAGTGGTGGAAGGGGAATGTCTGTTAGGGAACCATTGTAACCGTGCTTCTGCTTATAAATATAAATTGTATGCCTGGTTCTGTTCTGTTGCTATTATTTTTTATGCTGCCTCTCCTTTATATTTCTGCTTTACGTTTTCTTGTGTCACGGCTCGTTGATTCGTTTCAGCATTTGGTGATCAGGTGCCTGAAGCATTGCTTGTGTCATGGCCTGTTGATTCGTTTCGGCATTTGGTGGCCAAGTACTTTTGAACTTCATAGATTAGAGGATACATAGAATAGATGTGGTAGCAGTTCCATTGGTTGTGTGTTACGTTGCTGTCCGTAGTGGTGATTGATGCGTTGCCGTGCTGTTAGTTCTCCTTGTAGGGAGAATGTTTGCTAGGGGACCATTGTAGCTGTGCGTATAAATTCTCTGCATAACACATATACCTGGCTCTGACATCTTTTGGTTGCTTTCTGTTTGTGTGACTGTACGTAGTGGTGATTGATGCATTGCCGTGCTGTTAGTTTTCCTTGTAGGGAGAATGTTTGCTAGGGGACCATTGTAGTTGTGCGTACATTGCTTAATACAGAAAGTATACTTAGGTTTTGCAGTTCTTGGTTATGCTTTGTATTTATGATGCAGTAAGTAGTGGTGATTGATGTGTTGCCGTACTGTTAGTTCCCCCCACCCAACTCCAATCACATTTGTAAATTCTTTCCGTTTCTTTATCTCTTTCCTGCACTCTCATCTTACTAACCCCCGCAAGGAGCCGGCCTTCTCCGGAGATTGGCACGGAAGGCATCCCTTCCTTCCGGCCTTTCAATGTTGGTTTGCGGGTCCAGGGCGCAATAACGACAGATCCTTTCCTCATGGCGGATTCGTGACCAACATTTTTTGGCACACTTGGTGGGACAAGGAAGTTTCTCACCCCCAAACAGAATCGAAGCACTGGTGCTCGCTTCATTGCTGTTCAAAGTCAGAGCACCTGACGACTCTGCACGTTCACATTCTCTGAGTCCAAAAGACCGGTCCTAACGCCTTCATTCAAGCGAGAAGGTGGCGAGCGAGGAACCCGGGAAACCGACCGACTTTACGAAATTATTACCAACGCTCCAGAGCGAGCGCGTCGGGCTGGCCGATTACCAAGCTCGCATAGACGAATCCGTGAGGTGAGACGATCAATCTCCATATTTTAAGGAAGCCCGAGTTGGTGAATCTTTGGCTTGCCTTCATCTGGCAAAATCACCCGGCGACTCCGACCGAGTTGAAGATCCGGATTTCTTGATTGCGAGGCGCCCTTTTTTTTTAAATAGAAGACACCCCGGAGGAATCAAGGTTTGGTGAGCAGCCTTGACCTCACAAGCGGAGAAATGAATGTTCACCTACAGTCTCCACCGTGGTGGTATTGGCTCCAACCATCACCACAACCGGTACCCGAAGAGGGCTCCCGTCTGAAAAATCTCCTTGCCACATTGTTCATCAATTGTACGGGTACCGGCATGAATGACAATCTGCCACGTTGCACCACGTTCGCGACCTGGCAAACTTTGGGAGGCCAGCCGGACTTCAAAGATCATCTGAAGTACAATCAGATCTGGTCCGGACACTGCAGGTTCACCGGATAGGCAACCAAAGTTAGATTTGTGTTGGCGGCATGCCAATAATGCCACAAAATTTTGTATAAATAATCCAACTAGTATTCAAATTTTTAGTTGTTTCCTTAATTCAGTCACGTGCAGTGTTTTCTTTTTAAGTTTTCCGACAGAAGCAGAGTGCCGTGGGTGCCAAGGGTTTTAGAAAGAGGTTGCTGCTGACAGTGGATATCAAGAGGACAGCGAGGGTGAATCTGTTGCCCAATGGATAAAGGCTTGGGTCCTCACATCGAGGCGAGCTCAATGCCCCGCAAGCCGCTAGGAATGTTGGCAATTTTGCCACATTAAAATTTTGGCTTAAGTATGGAGCTTTCAAGAGGCAAAGAGCATGCTGAGGTGTTCGGGTTTTCGCGGGCCATAAAAAAGGGCGATAAAATGGACAAAATGAGCTCTAAATATTTTATCATTGCAGATCTTCTCGCCAGCTTTCCGACGATATATCATAATAGGCGATCGGGTCAGCGGATCAAAAGTTATGGCCCCGGGAGGCTGAACCAGGAAACCCAGTTTTTGGTGCGAAGTCCGACTTCGCCCAGTTTTGGTGCGAAGTCCGACTTCGCCCAGTTTTTGTGCTGTTGCCACATTTTGCACGGGGTGCAATGTTTTCAGTTTTGTAGCAGTACTGCTCTTCCTTTTCCCTCTTCCTCTCTTTCCCTTTCTTCCTCTCTCCTTTTCTCTCTTCCCTGCATTCTCTTTCTTTCCCCCTTTTTTCTGGAGCCCCTCAGTTGGATTTCAAAGTTGATAGCAGTTGCCCTGGAAAATGGCTAAGTGTCGGTGCGAAGTTCGCACTTCGCCCAGTTTTGGTGCGAAGTCCGACTTCGCTCCTCTTTCTATGCGCACCTTGTAGCAGTGGCGGGAAAAAAACGACTAAGTGCTGGAGCGAAGTCCGTACGGCGGCAGAGATCAGCTTTCACCTGTGCGCAGTCCGACTTCGCAGCGAAGTCGGAGTGCACCCTTGACAGGTGCGCAGTAGGGAAACAAACTCGAAAATACACCCAAGGCATGAAGGCCTTCCCGACTGCGCTGTTTTCTGCCTGCGCAACCCGATGGCGCTCTGATCCCAGGCGAAGTTGGATAAACTGCCTTTCAAGGCAGGGCACGTGTCAAACGACATCATCCATCATCCGACAAGTGTCCGACTTCGGGATTTGAGCCAAGACGTGCCGAGCAAAAGGACGAGCATGGGCTGCACTGCCTATGCCAGTGGCCTCATTTAAAGCTGATTGGAGGTTCTACCTGCTCCAGCTGCCCGCATTCCTGCCGAGAAAAAGTTCTACACAACACGTTGCCACGTAGCTGTCCAGCTTCCAGGAATACCATGCTGCGGGTACAGTCCGGTCCGACAAAGGTCAGCATTTGCAGCTCCTTCGCCGCTTTTGTCAGCTAATGTTTGACTGGAACTTTGTGCCCATTAATGTAACGGGAGGGACTCGGGCTATAAAAACCCACCATGTTTTCATTGTAAAGAGGTGGAAGGGGAATGTCTGTTAGGGAACCATTGTAACCGTGCTTCTGCTTATAAATATAAATTGTATGCCTGGTTCTGTTCTGCTGCTTTTATTTTTCTTATGCTGCCTCTCCTTTATATTTATGCTTTACGTTTTCCTGTGTCACGGCTCGTTGATTCATTTCAGCATTTGGTGGTCAGGTGCCTGAAGCATTGCTTGTACTTTTGAACTTCATAGATTAGAGGATACATAGAATAGATGTGGTAGCAGTTCCATCAGTTGTGTGTTACGTTGCTGTCCGTAGTGGTGATTGATGCGTTGTCGTGCTGTTAGTTCTCCTTGTAGGGAGAATGTTTGCTAGGGGACCATTGTAGCTGTGCGTATAAATTCTCTGCATAACACATATACCTGGCTCTGATATCTCTTGGTTACTTTCTGTTTATGTGATTGTACGTAGTGGTGATTGATGCATTGCCGTGCTGTTAGTTCTCCTTGTAGGGAGAATGTTTGCTAGGGGACCATTGTAGCTGTGCGTACACTGCTTAATACAGAAAAGTATACTTAGATTTTGCAGTTCCTGGTCATGCTTTGTATTTATGATGCAGTAAGTAATGGTGATTGATGTGTTGTCGTACTGTTAGTTCCCCCCACCCAACTCCAATCACATTTGTAAATTCTTTCCGTTCCTTTATCTCTTTCCTGCACTCTTAGCTTAAACCATAAAACCCCCCAAAGGAGCCGGCCTTCTCCGGAGATTGGCTCGGAAGGCATCTCTTCCTTCCGGCCTTTCTAGCTGGTGGGCGAATCTAGGCGCATTAACCCAAAATCCTTTCCTCATGGCAGATTCGTAACCAACAGTTTCTGCAGCACGCCGGTGGGACCAAGGTCCCACATTTGAAGAGAGATTTTCTGATCAGTCCCCACCTGGCGCAACAGTTTCTGAGCACTCGGTGGGCCAAGGAAGTTTCCCACCCCCAAACAGAATCGAAGCACTGGTGTTCGCTTCATTGCTGTTCAAAATCAGAACACCTGGCGACTCTGCACGAACAAATCCTCTGAGTCCGAAAGACCGGTCCCAGCACCTTCATGCAAACAAGAAGGTGGCGAGCAAGGGATCCGAGAAGCCCGCCTGACTTTTACGAACTGGACATCAACGCTCGAGGCGAAATTGCCAGGCTGGCTGATCCGCAAGCTCGTGTCGACGAGGCCAAGGCTGAAATTCAAGAAGAAGCCGAAGCCGAGGTCGGCAGAGCTGAGTACGAAATAGAAGCCAAGGAAGAAGAGGCATCTGCATCCTCGGAAAGTACCGACACTGAGTACACAACCGACGGAGGAGAAGAAGAAGAAATGGCTGCTCAACAGCAGAATGACGATGATCTCTTCCCGACGGTGGACTCTACAGGGCCCTTGGCCCTGGTCGGACAGCAAGCTGTGCCCCCTGCTGCTTTGAAGTCTATCCCTACATACGACGGCTATGGCAAGACGGCGTATGAGCACATCCAGGACATCCTTGCCCTGGCCGCATTGCATTCCATTACCGATGAGAGTGTGAAGACCCGTCTGCTGGCCCTTTCCCTAAGGGGAAAGCTTCTCTACTGGTGGAGATCGCTGCCAGAGGGATCCATCACAGGGTGGCCCCAGCTTGCCAGAAGGCTCGTGAAAGGATGCAACGAGTCTGCTGACCCTACTTCTTTGCTGCATCAGTTCCAAAGTATCCAGAGACACCCTCAAGAGGAGGTGTCTGACTTTAACATCAGGTTTGCGAGATCCTGGAAACGGGTACCTCGCGAACTTCGGCCTTCAGCTGGCATGGCTGCTCACTACTATCTGAGATCCTTCAACTCAGACATATGCCTGCTGCTGAAGATTGCCAGAATAGACGAGTTTCCTGCTCTGTACGAGGCTGCCCAGCAAGCTGAAGCTGACATTATTTCTATCGGCAGACTCCCGTCCAGGGTGCAGGAACCCATTCATCCTGACTTCCCCAGATCCCAGTATCCTCCTGCTTCTGGTGGTGCGCCGTCCACATCAGGGCAGCAACCCCAGCAGCAGTGGAATCCGGCGCCGGTCGTAACTCCTTACGGCCCGCCTCAATTGCATTATCCTCACCCGCCTCCTCCTGCTCCGCATTTTCCAGCACTTCCTGCTCCTCCGCAGTACGCACCTTATTCCAACCCTCCTCCATTAGCCGCATTGCCTCCACCGGCACAGTTGCCGCCTCCTGACAGTAGCATTCAGAATACAATCCTCCAGGAGGTGCGGGCTTTGGCCTCAGGATATCATGCCATGTCCAATGACATGACCGCTCCAAGAAGAAGCAGGCCCAGATGGACCTCGCTCCTAGGAGGCCATATGCGCCCCCGGCGCTGACAAAAGACAAGCCCCCAGAGCACCAGTTGCAGAGGCGTCCGCCTCCGAGAAATGCTGCTATAGAAGACCCGCCTGGTCCTTCCGACCAGGTTAACTGGTGCACTACGTGCAATGACCCGCATTCGGAGGAAGACTGCACTCTGCACCAGCACTACATTCAGACTTTGGCCGGCAGCGCCATAGAGGACGATGAACTCTACATGATCCTGGACGGCGAAGCCAACTTTGCCCTCCCAGAGGAGAATTTAGTGCCGCCCGCCAAAGAAGAAAAGAAAACTGCAGACGCTGCCAAGCCTTTGCAGGTTTATGCCAGAAGAGAAAAGGCGCAGCCCGGTGGGCTGCCACCGTACAAACGGCTGTGGCCCTACACAGCCCAGGAGAAGGCATCCAAAGATAAAGCTCCAGCCAAGCCTCCTCCGGCAAAGGCTGCCCCTGTTCCAGCCAAGCCTCCTATAGCAAAAGCTCCAGTTCCGGCTAAAGCTCCCGTACCTCAGCCTCCAGCTGAAACCAAAGAACAAGCCCAGGAGAAGCTGAAGTACCCGTCTCTGACCAAGAGACAGCGAGTTGAGGCCACCCAGCAGTACCGGATGAAGTATGAGCCGACAAAAGAAGCAGAAGGAGCTAGTACCTCGAGCTACAGCATAGTAGACGAGTTGAAAAGAACGCCTGCTAGAATCAGCATGTACGATGCTCTTTTGCTCCCAGGCCAGGTGGATCTGCTGCAAGAATCCCTGAAAAACATGAAGAACGGCAAGCAGATACAGCCCGCTGTCCTAGTTCAACCTCTGACAGTCTCAGCCACTGGGAAGAACAGACCGCCTCCCTTTTATCTGTCTTTACGGATGCAAGGGCACATAGTTCACAACTGCATGGTGGACTCTGGTGCTTCCACGACTGTGATGCCGAAGGCCGTCTGCGATGAGATCGGGATGGAGTACACAAGGAGCAGCCAAGGCGTGCTGCAATTAGACGGCACCCCTGTCAAGACAGTTGGTGTCATTAAGGACATCCCTATCCGGCTGCACAAGGCTCTCGACATCGTGGTCATCCAAGAGGTCGTGGTTGTTGACCTGGCTCCCTACTTCGGCATGTGTCTCTCTCGGGAGTTCACCGCGAAGTTGGGCGGGTACCTGTCTCTAGACTACTTGCACATGGAAGTGCCCTTCAAAGGAAGGAGACTGAAAATTTTCAATGAGAAGCCTTCCACCTTCCTAGTAGAGAAGATACCCGGAGGAGAGTTGGACTGCATGGTTCAGCTGTGGGAGGAAGAACTGGTGACAGTAGAGCTGACAAAGCAAGCCCTCGAAGTGCTACAGCTTGAAGACGAGTTCTCTTTGCGGGACTTCAATGCCGTAATTGAGACAGAGCAGGGCTGTTACTCCATTGTACAGCCCGAGAGGCTTGACAAGTTAGCTACGAAAGAAGTAGGACCTGCACCTGAGAAGCTGTGGAAGCTTTTCTTTGACGGCGCGCGATGCAAAAATGGCGCCGGTGCAGGGGTGCTTCTGGTTTCTCCGACCGGAATCCAAAAACACTATACCTACAGGTCGGCCTGGAGCTGCACTAACAACTTGGCGGAGTACGAAGCCCTGTGCTTGGGTTTGCGAAAGGCGGAGAGGCTGGGAATCAAACACCTGCAGATCTTTGGAGATTCAGAGCTGGTGTGTCACCAGGTTACGAACAAGTGCGCCTCCAAACAGCACTATCTTAGGGCGTACCGCAACCGGGTGTGGGACCTGATGGAGTCATTTGACTCGTTGAATGTCAAGGCGATATCGCGTGAGAAAAACAAACACGCTGACATTCTGGAGTCTGTTGGAGCCAGGTACGTTTCGGCTGATGACGTTGTCCAGAAACCGAAGCCGGTTCGCACTATTTACAGGCCTTCTGTGCCTGATAAGGACACCCACTGGTAGGTGTTCAGTTGTGACGAGGAGATCGTCACATTTTTGGTTAACGAAGTTGGTTCAATCGAAGGTAGAGACCCTGATGACGAGCAATATGAGGGGTTGATACAGTTAAAAAATAATCATGTCCCAAAAGGACTGATTACATTGGAGAGTCTGTTTGATCAGAATGACAGAGCTATATCTCACAGGATCAAAGTAGACCCGAAGCAGTATGCCGACCTGGAACTTGAACCTGGTAAAACTATCAAGGTTGGGACAGACTGCACGTCGGAGGAACTTGAGCAGATCAGATCACTGTGCCAAGAGTTCCCCGACATCGTGGCCTGGTGCTACGAGGATTTGAGGGGGTATGACAGAAACGTAATCCAGCATACCATTGAGCTAGAGGATGGCGCCAAGCCGTTCCGTCAGAAGCAGAGGGCCGTAAATCCGAAGATTGAGGCCATGATGAAAGCCGAGCTCTTGAAGATGCTGGAGGCCAAAATCATCTACCCCATCAAACATTCATCCTGGGTCGCGAATTTGTTGCCCGTGAGGAAAAATAATGGTGACATTCGTCTCTGTGTCGACTTCAGAAACCTGAATCAGGCTTCCCTCAGGGACCACTATCCGCTTCCCCAAATCGACCAGATTCTACACATCGTTGTTGGAGCCCAGAGATTCTCACTTTTAGATGGATTTTCCGGCTACAACTAGATTTGGGTCAAAGATGAGGACCAGCACAAGACGGCGTTCACCACCGAATGGGGGACGTTCGCCTATCAGCGCATGCCTTTTGGCTTATCCAATGCTGGTGCCACATTCCAAAGGGCCATGGACCTGGCCTTCCGAGAGCTGCTCAATAAGATCATTGTTATCTACCTTGATGACATGACTGTTTTCTCTCACCAAAGAGGGGATCATGTTTCCCACCTACGACAAATATTTGAGAGGTGTCGAGAATTCGGCATTTCTATAAACCCGAAGAAGTCTGTCTTTGTGGTAAAAGAAGGTAAGCTGCTGGGACATGTCATCTCCGAGGAAGGCCTCGCCATTGACCCTGACAGAGCAGAAGCCCTCCTTCGCTTGCCAGCCCCCATCGATAAAAAAGGGCTGCAGTCCTTCGGTCAGATTAACTTCGTGCGGAAGTTCATTCCGGACTTCGCACAGGTGATCAAGCCTATGGCCGAACTGCTAAAAAAAGATACAACTTACGAATGGACTGATGTGAGAGAGCAAGCCTTCGAGGAAATCAAGGCTCGAATTGCGCAAGCTCCGGTGTTGATAAACCCGGACTACTCCAAGGACTTCATCCTTTATGCAGTGGGAGAACCCGAAAGTTACGCTGCAGTCCTAACTCAGAAGGGAGACGATGGCGAGGAGCGCCCCATAGCGTTCCTGAGCCAAGTGATCCAGCCGCATGAAGAAAAGTACAATTTTATAGAGCGGCAGGTTCATGCTGTCATGAAATCCCTTTGAAAGTTCAGGCATTTTGTCTCCCAGAGCAAAACGACTGTCTTTGTGATTCACACGGACGTTCGAAGCTTCATCATACAAGGAGAACCGGGTCACAAGAGAGCAGGATGGATTGCAAAAATCTAGGAGTTCGATATCGAAGTGCGGCCCACCAAGCTTATCAGGGGCCGAGCCTTGTGTCAGGAATTGGCCCGAAGCGCTGTAGCCGGCATCTCCGCCTGTAAGTGGGAGGACACAGCGACACGCATCTACCTAGCCAACTCCTTATCGGAGGGGAGTGATTGGACAGATGAACTGGTGAGATATTTCTGCACCGAAAGATGTCCAGATCACCTGAACGCCTCACAACGAAGGAGATTTCGGCTAGGTGCACTTAAGTACACTCTTCGCCCCGAGGGGCTTTACTTCAAAAATATTGACGGCATCCTGTTGCGGTGCGTCATAAAATCCGATCAGCCCAGGGTCCTCGGAGAATTTCATTCCGGGATGCCTGGGGGTCATCATTCTGCAAGGCCTACGACCTTAAAAATAATTAGAGCTGGGTACTATTGGCCCACTCTATTTACAGACGCTTATGCGGTCTGTTCCAAGTGTGATCAATGCCAGAGGTTTGCTGGCAGAAACAGAAAAGCACCCCTGCCCCTTCAACCGATTCAGGCCGAGACTCCGTTCCAACAATGGGGTCTAGACTTCATTGGGGTGATTTCGCCTAATTCCTCTGCCGGACACAAGTTTATTCTTACAACCACTGATTACTTCACACGGTGGGCAGAGGCAATCCCGACCAAGAACGCAGACCAAGAAACGGTCATCAGGTTCCTTGAGAGCCTGATTACCCGCTTCGGGGTTCCAGGGTCAATTGTGACAGACAATGGTCCGGGATTCGCAGGCGCTGTACTCATGGAGTACATTGGCAGACTTGGCATTTATCATAAGATGTCTTCTAATTACTACCCGCAAGGGAATGGCCTTGCCGAGCCTACTAACAAGAACCTCCTGAAAATCATCTAGAGGACCATTGACAGAAACAAGCGGACTTGGCATTTACTCCTGAACCGGGCGCTGTGGGCGGACAGAGTTTCATTCAAGAAATCCATCAGAACGTCCCCCTATGTGCTCGTCTATGGCAAAGAGGCTGTCATGCCATCCCACATTGAAATCCCTGCCCTATGGATGTTGGATGAAGACGAGAGCGATGGAGACCCGGTGGACGACAGACTGTGCCAACTCCTGCAGCTTGGAAGAAGACAAAGAAAAAGCATACCAGGCCTTCACTAATCATATTGCAGCCACTCAAGGCTGGTTTGCAAAAGGCACCACTGCCCGAGTTTTTAAAATCGGGGACCTGGTGCTGAAGTGGGATTCATATAAGGCGAAGCCGGGCAATCACGGGAAGTTTGATGCCCTCTGGGAGGGCCCATATCAGATTGCCCGGATGAACCAGTTCAATGCCTATGTACTTCGGGATATGGAGGGTCAGCTCCTACCTATCCCTGTTAACGGGTTCCAATTAAAAATTTACCGCTGCTGAAGGCGCCCGAGTGGCCATTCTTTGTTAAAATTTCCCTTATGCATTTTTGTTTTCCAGCATGTACAGTTTCCAGCTTTCAGTTTTTTATTTTGTTTAAGCCAAACTGCGACATGGGAGAGAATACAGACTTCGCAGCGAAGTCTGTTGTCGCCCCTCAGGAGGGGCGAAGTCCGTGAAGGGGCTGCTTGAGAGAAGAGAGTAAAAAACGGCTAAGTGTTGGCCGCTGCCCGACTTCGCAACGAAGTCGGGCTGCGCGTCAGCCAAAGAGCGAAGTTTGAAGGGAGAAAACTTAAGGGCACGAGTGATCGGACTGAGCTCAGTTTTGAGCGAAGTCCGACTTCGCGCGTGAAGTCCGACTTCGGCCGGCTTGCGCGCGAAGTACGAACTACGCGCAGCTCGCGCGCGAAGTGCAAACTTTGCGCGAAGTTCGAACTTCGCCCGAACTTCGGGCGAAGTCCGAACGCGCTCTATTTTCTTAGCGCAGCTCGTGCACCCGGTCCCAAGAGGCAATCAAACTCTACTCGCCAATTCTTCCAAAGTTTGCAAAGGGCCAGACTGCGCTCAATCCTTGGGCGCGGTAAGAAAAGAAAAGAGAAACAGTCTCAATGCAAGTCGCAGTTCGGACTGCGCTCAGTTTTGGGCGAAGTCCGACTGTACTGGCGAAGTCGGATTGCGCCCAACTTTGGGCGAAGTCCGATTGCGCCTTGTTTTCTGGGCCAGCTTGGACAGTTTCTTAAAAAAAAAAAAAAAAAAAGAATAAAATATTCTAAAAGGTTCCAAGCTGGGCCCAAGGCGCATTGCGACAGTTAGAATTGGGTTTTTGCACCAAGGGGTTTTTTCTTGAGCAGTGTGCCCAGATTGCGGCAGTAATGTCAGCCATGGCGCAGCGTCCAAGATAAATTTAATGATTGCACAGTCCTCAATGAAAGTGCAATCAAAGAAGCATGGCACGGCGGTCGGGGTGCATTTTTCAAAACATTCTCCTACGCGGCCACCCAAGAAGCATAACTCCTTCATTTGCCAGCCGACCTACCCCCTCCTGCGCGACATTAATGACGCTATCATTATCTAGAAAAGGGGGTCAGATGCATCCAGACATGCCAAACTGCGCAAATTATTCCTGTGACTGTACAGATTATTCCTGTGACTGCGAAATCTTCTGCAGACGCCCTGAATTCGTAATTATTGCTGTTTCGGAGAGATGGACAGAGGAAAGATGCCAATGCCAGCGCAATCCAGCGAAGGGTGCGAACCCGAGGATTTACCGCAGCCAGGTGTTTTCAGAAGTGAAACACCGCCGGAGCAAAAGTCAAAGTCCCGGCCAAAGAAAGTACAGCGTGGGCAAGCCCCACCACCTCCGGTAAATTACCTGGCGGGATACAAGGACGACTCGTTTTCTATGAGCCTGACTAAGCTGCGGACAAATGTGGAGAGTTGGGCTGACAAGGTTTCGCCCTCTCATCATTTCGGGGCGGCGTACAAGTCTAACCTTTTCCGGTTCTTGTGCCCTCCTGTCCATCAATGCCCGGAGCTGGTAGACCTGATTGTCAGACATTACAGACCAGCTACCCGACAAATTTGCAGCTCCAGCGGTAAACCCTTGTTCGCACTGCGCAAGGAGACTGTCCAGCCAGCTTTTGCCCCAGGGTTGGAGTATGACTCCAGCACAATCGTCAGAAAGATAAATCTGGGCGAGCAAGCGGGACGATTCATGCATACAAAAAGGATGAGAGATTTCCTCAATTCAGAGCTGAACGCCCCGCTTGCAGCTGGACAGTGGCCAACCGGCCCCATGCCCTTGGCGAGGTTTCAGAGCAAATATTTATACACCATTCTGGCGTGGGTCCTCGGTTGCGACTCTGATGAGCTGGTACATCCGTACCAGCTAGCGCTGGCAGAATGTCTCCTGTGTGGAGAATCTTATGAACCAGCGGTGCAGAGAAGTGGAAAGCGCCCCATCTTTTTCGACTGGGCGGACTGGCTGGCATACGCCATTCACTCCAGCCTGGTGAAGCTCCAGAAAAAGCAGTCCACTGAATTTCGGTTCAGTTCCTTCCTAGCTTGGCTTTGTTTGTATCATTTGCACTCCCGGATGCAGATCCCGAACCTGAAGAAGGTCAATGAGAGGGGAGAGCCACAACCCGTCTATGACTGGACGGATGACCTATACCGGAAAGGGTCTTACTACAAGTTTAACTTCAACTTTCTGGGATTGGTCATGTCAGTCTTCAGCGATGGCGAGATCCCTCGCCCCCCGCGGGAAATGATGAACTCTTTGCTGAGTCAGAAGCTTGGGGACGTTTTTAGACTAACGCAGGGGATTGTGGTCAGAATCTACGGATTCAAGGGCAAACCTCATCTGCTGCCCTACTGGTGCACGGATCATCAGTTTGGGATGGAGGTTGCCCGTCAGATGGATTACGTTGAGGAGTTCGGCCTGGGAAAGAAAAGGGGTCAGATCTTTCAATATCCTCTTTCCTGGGCAAACGTTGAGATTTCCGAGGTAGGACAGCATGTCTATCTCGAGCGGGAGCTTTTTGACATTGGTCTGATTCTGCTGCCGCAGCGCTGGAAGTACGACCCGTATGGGATAAGGGGAAAGTTCACGCATCTCTGCCCCCGGGCGGATATAATCGAAGATAGATGCGATGTGGTCCATGTTGACCTTGACTGGGAAATTGACTTGATGGAAGCTTCGCCTCCATGGCAGGATTTTTACTGCGAGGAGGTAGCATATGACCCCAAGCGAAACCCGGACCACAAGTTCTCTTCTCCAGGTTTTAAAAAATTCATCTAAAAGATTATTGAATGCTGGAAGATGAGGTGCCACACGCAAGCACGACAAATCCACCAGGAGAAATCTGGCCGTTGATGACGACTTTTCAGCCCTATATGACCAGCACCATGACAGCTGGCGGCCATTCGCATATCAAGATTACGTTCCCCGAGGTCCCTTTGAGGGTTATAAAGGAGGGTCTTCCTCCCAACAGTTGTACACTTCGGCAACTGCCAGCGCGGGCCCAGCAGACATCCAAGTGGACCCAATGCAGCCTGTTGCTTCCAAGGTGGTGCCTGAAAAGGCGCAGAAACCAGTCAAGTCAACGCCCGAGGTGACCCTTCAGGCACAAAAGGCGCCAGCACCACCAGCGATCGGACTGCCCGCGGCAGACCTTCTGCAAGTCAAACCCCGGTACAAGTTTACCGTGGGAACATCAGCGCCTGCTGCACCTACTTCCTCTCCTCTCGATCCGGCCATTGTTCCAGAAGAGAAGAAGAGGAAGAGGATTGATAGAATCAGGCGACCTAGCCTGACGGTGCAGCAATCAGTCGCAGAGCCGCAGCCGCGTCCAGCCGCTCCAGAGGTTGTTTCTCTGGATGATCCTGAGCCAGCCGCCGGAACCAGAACCGCAAACATTCATCCAGCATCGGCTCAAACGGAGCCCGCAGGTACGTTTGCTGCCCCACTCTCTCTGGTCTCATCTAGTCCTACTACTCCATCTCCCGCTCAATCCGAGCAAGCCGTGGCCGCATCTTCCTCCCCATCTCCACATCCTTCTAGCGGCCCCCACTCTTTCGACCAGTTTGCTCAGAACCCCAACGTTTCCCTATCTCTGAGTCAAACCCCAAACCCTTCGCCTGAGGTTAGTGCTGAAGCCGTGCATTCACCGTTACATCCACCGCCTCAGCCGCTTGAAACCCTTTCAGCATCAGCCGCTCCCATCTCCACTTCCCGGTCGCCCTCAGAAGCGGCCGATCCTTCCAAGGTCCGTCCGGTTCCTCCTGATTCCATTCCCGCAGGAGAGACGTCTCAGCAGAACCCGAGGCTGGGGGAACCAGACTTCATGGACGACCTCCAGAATACCGATGACTTGCCTCTGGCAACGAGAGCTGTAGAATACCCTATCTCTTTCCTCCAAAACCTGAAGCGGAGGAGACCTGAAGAGATAGCCACCCCGGTAAAGCGCACCAAGTTTAACTTCGAGAGGAGAGTGCTTACAACAGAGAAGCTAATCCCGAAAGTGAAGAAGCCTCTCCGAGAAATGACCAGGGCGGACTACGAGCTCCAGAAAAAGGAGAAGAGCTTTGATGATATTCGCTCGCAACACGAGATTCAGGGAATCCTCCATAAGGCGGATAATCTCCTTGTCAAAAATTTGGAGGAATAGGAAGAGCTTTTCCGGTTGCAGGACAGGACAAGACAGCTTGAAGAGGACCTGTCCAGGTCCACTGAGCAGCGGGAAGCGGCGCAGCAAGAAATAGATGAATTAAAAGCCCAACTGGCCACTTCTCAGCAAGAGGCCGCAATGGAAAAGCAGGCAGCCTTGGAGCAGATTTCTCAGCTCCAGGAGTCTTTGAAACAGGCGCAGTCGCAATCTGCAGAGAGAGCATCTCAAGCGACAGTCTTTTCGAAGAGCAAAGTTAAGGGGATGCGGGCTGATATGTTGCGGGGATGCAAGCCCCACACGTATAAGGCTATGTCAGTTCTGGATTTCACATCCAGAATTCAAGAAGTTTTTGCCCAGGGAAAGCCTGTGGTAGAGGAGGCCGAATGCTAGGCGAAGCAATGGCTGGACCTGGCAATAAATCTTCAAGAGCGCGAGCGCGATGGCCTCCAATTCTCTCCCATGTCCTCATTCGCTGCAGAATGGGCAGATGCAAGGGTAACCTTGCATAAATATTTTAAGAAAGTAGAAGAGGTGAGGGTTGCCAGACGAATGCTGGACGCATTTGAACATGAAAGAGACATTTGTATGGCTCCCTTTCACGCTCTTTCCGAACTAGGGTGCCCAGGCTTTGTTGAGAATGGTGAGTTCCTCACCCTTGAACAGGTGAAAAAGAATTGGCGGTCCTTTGAGGCAGATACAGCTGAAATTGATAGCTGGACCGAGCCAATTCAAGACAGTCAGGTCACCCAGATGGTGTCCAAATGCTGCAAGATCAGCTCCTACTTCTAGGAGCTGGGAAAAAGATACTTCACCATCGACCTGCACGCGGTCTTTGCTTTCCACGCAGCATTAGAAGAAGTTGCTGACCGCCGGCCATTTGAAGCAGAAGCCTGGGGCCAAGCCCAGGCCGCATACAACCGCATCTGCGAGGCAGAAGCCAAAGCTGGAGAGCCTTCGGAAGATGGTTCTGAGGAGGCAACTGACGAAGGTGAATCTGAAGAACAGTTGCCACGAGGAGAACAGCTAGAGCAGCAAAAGGCAGGGGAAGCAAGTTCCTCTGCACCCAATGGATGAAGGCATGGATTCTTTGCGCCGAGGCGAGCTCGACACCTCGCAAACCGCCAGAAATGTTGCCACATTTTGCACGGGGTGCAATGTTTTCAGTTTTGTAGCAGTACTGCTCTTCCTTTTCCCTCTTCCTCTCTTTCCCTTTCTTCCTCTCTCCTTTTCTCTCTTCCCTGCATTCTCTTTCTTCCCCCCCTTTTTTCTGGAGCCCCTCAGTTGGATTTCAAAGTTGACAGCAGTTGCCCTGGAAAATGGCTAAGTGTTGGTGCGAAGTTCGCACTTCGCCCAGTTTTGGTGCGAAGTTCGCACTTCGCCCAGTTTTGGTGCGAAGTCCGACTTCGCTCCTCTTTCTGGGCGCACCTTGTAGCAGGCTGGTAGGCTGGCAGAAAAACGACCAAGTGCTGGAGCGAAGTCCGTACGGCGGTAGAGATCAGCTTTCACCTGTGCGCAGTCCGACTTCGTAGCGAAGTCGGAGTGCGCCCTTGACAGGTGCGCAGTAGGGAAACAAACTCGGAAATACACCCAAGGCATGAAGGCCTTCCCGACTGCGCTGTTTTCTGCCTGCGCAACCCGATGGCGCTCTGATCCCAGGCGAAGTTGGATAAACTGCCTTTCAAGGCAGACACGTGTCAAACAGCATCATCCATCATCTGACAAGTGTCCAGCTTCGGGATTTGAGCCAAGACGTGCCGAGCAAAAGGACGAGCATGGGCTGCATTGCCTATGCCAGTGGCCTCATTTAAAGCTGATTGGAGGTTCTACCTGCTCCAGCTGCCCGCATTCCTGCCGAGAAGAAGTTCTACACAACACGCTGCCACGTAGCTGTCCAGCTTCCAGGAAGACCATGCTGCGGGTACAGTCCGGTCCGACAAAGGTCAGCATTTGCAGCTCCTTCGCCGCTTTTGTCAGCTAATGTTTGACTGGGACTTTGTGCCCATTAATGTAACGGGAGGGACTCGGGCTATAAAAACCCACCATGTTTTCATTGTAAAGAGGTGGAAGGGGAATGTCTGTTAGGGAACCATTGTAACCGTACTTCTGCTTATAAATATAAATTGTATGCCTGGTTCTGTTCTGCTGCTTTTATTTTTCTTATGCTGCCTCTCCTTTATATTTATGCTTTATGTTTTCCTGTGTCACGGCTCGTTGATTCATTTCAGCATTTGGTGGTCAGGTGCCTGAAGCATTGCTTGTACTTTTGAACTTCATAGATTAGAGGATACATAGAATAGATGTGGTAGCAGTTCCATCAGTTGTGTGTTACGTTGCTGTCCGTAGTGGTGATTGATGCGTTGCCGTGCTGTTAGTTCTCCTTGTAGGGAGAATGTTTGCTAGGGGACCATTGTAGCTGTGCGTATAAATTCTCTGCATAACACATATACCTGGCTCTGACATCTCTTGGTTACTTTCTGTTTATGTGATTGTACGTAGTGGTGATTGATGCATTGTCGTGCTGTTAGTTCTCCTTGTAGGGAGAATGTTTGCTAGGGGACCATTGTAGCTGTGCGCACATTGCTTAATACAGAAAGTATACTTAGATTTTGCAGTTCCTGGTCATGCTTTGTATTTATGATGCAGTAAGTAATGGTGATTGATGTGTTGCCGTACTGTTAGTTCCCCCCACCCAACTCCAATCACATTTGTAAATTCTTTCCGTTCCTTTATCTCTTTCCTACACTCTTAGCTTAAACCATAAAACCCCCCAAAGGAGCCGGCCTTCTCCGGAGATTGGCTCGGAAGGCATCTCTTCCTTTCGGCCTTTCTAGCTGGTGGGCGAATCTGGGCGCATTAACCCAAAATCCTTTCCTCATGGCAGATTCGTAACCAACAGGTGCGAAGTTCGACTTCGCCCAGTTTTTGGTGCGAAGTCCGACTTCACCCTTCTTCCTGAGCGCACTTGGAAACAGTCTGGCAGAGAAATTGACTAAGTGTTGGAGCGCAACCCGACATCGCAGCGAAGTCGGACTGCGCTCCCTTGTCCGTGCGAAGTCCGAACGGTGGTGAGAATCAGCAAGTGCCGGTGCGTAACCCGACTTCGCAGCGAAGTCGGACTGCGCCCTTTGACCGATGCACAATAGGGAAATAGTGCTACCCGACTGTGCTGTTTTTCACCTGTGCTACCCGATTGCGCTCTAATCCCGGGCGAAGTTGGATAGACTGCCTTTCAAGGCAGACACGTGTCAAGCATTATCATCCGACAAGTGTCCAACTTTGGGATCCGAGCCAAGACATGCCGAGCAAAAGGACAAGCATGGGCCGCACTACTTATGCCAGCTGCCTCATTTAATGCTGATGTGAGTTTCCACCTACCTCAGCTACCCGCATTCCCGTCAATATAAAGTTCTACCCAACGCGCCGGCACGTGGTCGTTCAACCTTCAGGGAGACCATGCCGAGAGTACAGTCCAGCCCGACAGATGTCAGCATCAGCAGTTCCGCGGCTGCTTTTGTCAGGTAATGTTTGACTGGGACTTTGTGCCCATTAATGTAACGGGGGGGACTCTGGGCTATAAGTACCCACCACATTCTCATTGTAAAGTGGTGGAAGGGGAATGTCTGTTAGGGAACCATTGTAACCGTGCTTCTGCTTATAAATATAAATTATATGCCTAGTTCTGTTCTGCTGTTTTTATTTTTTATGCTGCCTCTCCTTTATATTTCTGCTTTACGTTTTCCTGTGTCACGGCTCGTCGATTCGTTTCAGCATTTGGTGATCAGGTGCCTGAAGCATTGCTTGTGTCATGGCCTGTTGATTCGTTTCGGCATTTGGTGGCCAAGTACTTTTGAACTTCATAGATTAGAGGATACATAGAATAGATGTGGTAGCGGCTCCATCGGCTTGTGTGTTACGTTGCTCGTCCGTAGTGGTGATTGATGCGTTGTCGTGTCGTTAGTTCTCCTTGTAGGGAGAATGTTTGCTAGGGGACCATTGTAGTCGTGCGTATAAATTCTCTCGCATAACACATATACCTGGCTCTGATATCTCTTGGTTGCTTTCTGTTTATGTGACTGTACGTAGTGGTGATTGATGCATTGCCGTGCTGTTAGTTCTCCTTGTAGGGAGAATGTTTGCTAGGGGACCATTGTAGTTGTGCGTACATTGCTTAATACAGAAAGTATACTTAGGTTTTGCGCTTCTTGGTCATGCTTTGTATTTATGATGCAGTAAGTAGTGGTGATTGATGTGTTGCCGTACTGTTAGTTCCCCCCACCCAACTCCAATCACATTTGTAAATTCTTTCCGTTTCTTTATCTCTTTCCTGCACTCTCATCTCACTAACCCCCGCAAGGAGCCGGCCTTCTCCGGAGATTGGCACGGAAGGCATCCCTTCCTTCCGGCCTTTCAATGTTGGTTTGCGGGTCCAGGGCGCAATAACGACAGATCCTTTCCTCATGGCGGATTCGTGACCAACAGTATCCTCAGAGGCCTTCAGGAGGCTACAAAGGTTGGATGGGAAAAGGTGTTAGTTGAGTCTGACTCTCAACTTATGATTAATCTCTTGAAGACTCCTAAGAATCATAAGGTGGATTGGAGAATAAAAAAAATTATTGAGAAGATTCAATTAATCCGGATGGGATTTTTGAAAGTTGATTACAATCATGTGGTCGAGAGATCAAAACAAGAGTTCTGATGCTTTAGCTAATTGGGCTTTGGACAAAGGTGATCTTACTTGTTATGGCCACCCTCTTATATGGTGGGCTTCTCAAATCAGGGAAGCTCTTCTTTCTATCATTTCTTTGGATGGCTCCAGTTCTAAAGGGACCTAGTTTCTTGTTGTTTTTTTTTTTTTTGCTTCTCTTTGGTTCATTTAGTTTTTTTTAGTTCCCTAGCTCATTCTATTCTTTATTTTGTTTCCTCTGTTGATTTTTGCCTTAATAGTCTTCTGGTCTGGATAGGTCATTGTTTTGTTCAATTTTTTTTTTTTTTTTTTTTTAGTTTTTTAAGGTGGGTGGGTTCTTTTGTTTTTGTGTTCTTTGTGTTGTTTTTTTTTGTTCTTGTGTTTTTGTTGTTTTGTTTTTTTTTTTTTAATGTTTTTTGTTATTGTTCTTGTGTTTTTTTCGTTCTTGTTCTTGGGTTTCTCTTTGTTTGTGTTATTTCGTGTTTTTATGTGTGAGTGTTTTCTATGTTTTTTGTTTTTGTTTATTGTCTGTTGTTGGTTGTTTTTTATTTTTATTTTTATTTTATTTTTTTAAATTTTTTAGGTTTTGGTTGTGTTTATTTTTCATGTTTTTTTTGGGTTGTCTTTGTAGTGTTCTGTTGTTTTTGTCTTGTTTGTGTTTTGTTATGTGGTTCTTGTGTTTTTCTATGTGGTTTGTGTTGTGGTTTCTTTTATCTTATTGTGCGTGTTTGGTTGTGCTTTTTTTTTTGACACACTCAAGGAGCATGTTTTTTATTTTATTTTATTATTTTTTGTTGTTATTTACTTATTTTTAAATTGGTTTTGTGTGTTTGTTTGCTCCTTGAGTATGTCAAAGGTGGTAGGCCAGGTCCGAGTCCTAGGCGTTTTTGGCGGAATGGATACCCCTGCCTCCTTGGGTCTTACCCGAAAGTGGCATCCCTTTTGGGATGTTTTCCACAAATAACAAAAAAAAATTGACCTATTGTAGTACAACTTTCAATCACTGTTAAGAGTAGAACCAATCAATAATCCCATTAAGATTTTGATTGAGAATAGTATGTTTTTCAATCATAAATGTTGATCATCTACCATTGGATTTGGGGGAAGGTATCATTGTTTGTATAGAGATTTCCTAGCCATCATTTTTCTTTTATCCTAACCAAAAGTGAATGGCCTTTCTCTTCTTAAGGTTGAGGAGGGACATCCACAGCTGCCAACCCTGTGGCCACCTCCTCATAGCCTATCTCAAGAATAGGGGTACTACATCTCTCTTCGATGTGACCATTCCAAATATATGGTGACGGGTTTGAGAGAGGAAATGAAATGAAATATTATTAATGCCCGTGGTGGGCCAAAAAAAGACCCAATGGACTATAAGAAGGACAATAATGACTGCCAGCTAGCAGGTTAAAAAGCCCAACAAAGAAAAGAACTAAGATAAATACAAGACAAAAACCGACAACCGGGCCAAAGAGCAAGGGAAAAGAAAAGGGAGAGTAGAGGGGGGGAGGACTGCAGTCCAGAAGAGAGGAGTGCATGCCAAAAAGAACGGAGAGAGAGGAGGGGGGAGGGAGCAGCCCAGGAGGGGAAAACTCCAAGAACACCCCAAAGAGAGAGGGTATTTTCATCCGTGTGCTGCTAAGATATCCTTGTTCTTTTAGTCAAACACAAGGATTCATAGATCTTCTTCCACTTGATCATAAGGACCATCTTATTCAATTGGATCAAAAACGTAGATTCTAAGAGAGATATGGACGACTAGTTTTCTCTCTACCTCTAGCAATTCTTTGGCCATCTTCTTAGAAGAGGTTCTGGGGGAAGCACATTGCTTCCTCTTAGGATTGTTGACCTTGGTACTGTTGTCACATTTTGCACGGGGTGCAATGTCTTCAGTGTTGTAACTGTGCTGCTCTTCTTTTTCCCTCTTCCCCTATTTTCCTTCCTTCTCCTCTCCCTTTCCTTTTCTTTCCCGCATTCTCTTTCTTTCCCCCCTTTCTTGGAGTCCCCGAGTTGATTTTTCAACTTTCCAGCAAGTTACCTGAAAAATGGCTAAGTGTTGGTGCGAAGTTCGCACTTCGCCCAGTCTGGGTGCGAAGTTCGCACTTCGCCCAGTCTGGGTGCGAAGTTCGCACTTCGCCCAGTCTTGGTGCGAAGTGCGCACTTCGCCCAGTTTTGGTGCGAAGTCTGACTTCGCCCCACTTTCTGGGCGCACCTTGCAACCGGCGATTGACGAGTGGCGGTGACGAGAAGACGACAAAAGGCCGGAGCGGAGTCCGTACGGCGGCAGACACCGATTTCCACTGTGCGCAGCCCGACTTCGCGATAAAGTCGGGGTGCGCCCTTGACGAGTGCGCGATGGGGAACAAACCCGAGAATTTGACCAAGGCATGAAGGCCTTCCCGGCCGCCTTGTATTTCTGCCCACGCATCCCGAGGCGCTCTGATCCCAAGCGAAGTTGGACGGACTGCCTTCCAAGGCAGACACGTGTCACACAGCATCATCCATCATCTGACAAGTGTCCAGCTTCGGGATTAGAGCCGAAACGTGCCGAGCAAAAGGACAAGCATGGGCTGCATTGCCTACGCCAGTAGCCTCATTCAAAGCTGATCTGAGGTTTCACCTGCTCCAGCTACCCGCATCACTGCCAGAAGGAGATTCTGCCCAACACACCGCCATGTAGCTGTCCAGCTTCCAGGAAGACCATGCTGCGGGTACAGTCCGGTCCGACAAAAGGTCAGCATTTGCGGCTCTTTCGCCGCTTTTGTCGGCTTATGTTTGGTTGGGACCTTGTGCCCATTAATGTAACGGGAGGGACTCGGGCTATAAAAGCCCACCGTGAATTCATTGTAAAGGGTGGAAGGGGAATGTCTGTTAGGGAACCACTTGTGCCCATTGTAACCGTGCTTATGCTTATAAATATAATCTGTATGCTTGGTTCCGTTACTGCTATACGTTTTTTATGCTTGCCTTTCTTTATATTCATGCCTTAGGCTAACCTTGTGTCATGGCTCGTTGATTCATTTCAGCATTTGATGATCAGGTGCCTCTAGCATTGCTTGTTTAAAGCACCCCCTGTACTTCATGAATTAAAAGGATACATAGAATAGCTGTAGTAGCAGTTCCATCAGTTGTGTGTTTTGTTGCTGGTCCGTATCTGGTGATCGGTGCGCGTTGCCGTCTTGTTAGTTCCTTGTAGGGAATGTACGTTAGGGGGCCATTGAAGTCTGTGCGGTTAAATTCTCTACATAAACACATATACACAGCTCCGATATCTCTATGATTGCTTTCTACCCATGTCGGTGTCCGTAGGTGGTGATTGACGTGTTGCCGTCTTGTTAGTTCCTTGTAGGGAATGTCCGTTAGGGAGCCGTTGTAGCCGTGCGTACTCTGCTTGGGTATCGGAAGTATACGTTAGATTTTGCGGTTCTTTGTCATGCTTTGTGTTTATATGCGGTAAGTAGCGGTGATTGGTGTGTTCCCGTCTTGTTAGTTCCCCCCACCAACCTTTGAATATATTTGTAAATCTCTTTACGTACATTTATTTCTTTCCTGTACTCTTAGCTTAAATCGAGAAAACCCCCCAAAAGGAGCCGGCCTTCTCCGGAGATTGGCTCGGAAGGCATCTCTTCCTTCCGGCCTTTCATGCTTTGGTGGGCGAATCTGGGCGCATTAACCCAAATCCTTTCCTCATGGCAGATTCGTAACCAACAGTTTCTCTGGCACGCCCGGTGGGACCCTGGTCCCACATTTGAAGAGAGATTTTCTGATCAGTCTCCACCTGGCGTTGACAGTTCTTGAGCTCTCGGTGAGACAAGGAAGTTTCTCACCCCAGACAGAATTGAAGCACCGGTGTTCGCTTCATTGCTGTTCCAAATCCGAACACTGGCGACTACGCACGAACAAATCCTCCGAGTCAAGAAGACCGGTCCCGAGCACCTTCATGCACACGAGAAGGTGGCAAGCGAGGGATCCGAGAAGCCCGCCTGAGTTCTACGAACTGGATATCAACGCTCGAGGCGAGATCCCCAGGCTGGCTGACCCGCGAGCTCGTTTCGACGAAGCCGAGGCTGAGATCCAAGAAGAAGCCGAAGCTGAAGTCGGAGGAGCCGAGTACGAAATAGAAGAGGCCGAGGAACAAGAAGATCCTGCATCCTCGGAAAGTACCGACACTGAGTACACAACCGACGGCGGAGAAGAAGAAGAAGAAGAAGAAGAAGAAATGGCTGCTCAACAGCCAAATGACGATGATCTTTTCCCGGCTGTGGACTCTACGGGGCCCTTGGCCCTGGTCGGACAGCAAGCTGTGCCCCCTGCTGCTTTAAAGTCTATTCCCACATACGACGGCTACGGTAAGACGGCGTACGAGCACATCCAGGACATCCTTGCCCTGGCCGCATTGCATACTATCACCGATGAAAGTGTGAAGACCCGTCTGCTGGCCCTTTCCCTGAGGGGAAAGCTTCTCTACTGGTGGAGATCGCTGCCAGAGGGATCCATCACAGGGTGGCCCCAGCTTGCCAGGAGGCTCGTAAAAGGATGCAACGAGTCCGCTGACCCTACTTCTCTCTTGCATCGGTTCCAAGCTATCCGAGAGACATCCTCAAGAGGAGGTGTCCGATTTTAACATTAGGTTTGCGAGATCCCGGAAACGGGTACCTCGCGAACTTCGGCCTTCGGCCGGCATGGCTGCTCACTACTATCCGAGATCCTTCAACTCGGACATATGCTCGCTGCTGAAGATCGCCGAATTGACGAGTTCCACTGCGGCTGTACGAGGCTGCCCGGCAAGTCGAAGGCGACATTATCTCCATCGGCGGGCTTCCGTCCGAGTGCGGGAGCCCATCCATCCCGACTTCCCCGGATCTCGGTATCCTTGCGCCACGGCGGTTCGCCGTCCACGTCGGGACAGCAACCCCGGCGGCGGTGGAATCCGCCCCCCCCCCCCCCCCCCCCCCCCCCCCCCCATTTTCCAGCACTTCCCGCTCCTCCCACAGTACGCATCTTATTCTAACCCTCCTCCATTGGCTGCATTGCCTCCACCGGCACGATTGCCGCCACCTGACAGCAGCATCCAGAACACGATTCTACAAGAAGTGCGGGCTTTGGCCTCCGGATACCATGCCATGTCCAATGACATGACCGCTATGAAGAAGAAGCAAGCCCAGATGGACCTCGCTCCTAGGAGACCATATGCGCCCCCGGCGCTAACAAAAGACAAAGCGCCAGAAAACCAGCCGCAGAGGTGTCCGCCTCGAGAAATGCTTGCTATAGAAGACCCGCCTGGTCCTCCCGACCGGGTTAGCCGAGTGCACTACGTGCAATGACCCGCATTCGGAGGAAGACTGCACTTTGCACCAGCACTACATCCAGACCTTGGCCGGCAGCGCTATAGAAGACGATGAGCTGTACATGATCTTGGACGGCGAGGCCAACTTTGCCCTCCCGGAAGAAAATCTAGCGCCACCCGCCAAGGAAGAAAAGAAGGCCGCGGATGCGGCCAAGCCTTTGCAAGTCTACGCGAGAAGAGAAAAACCGCAGCCCGACGGGCTGCCACCATACAAGCGGCTGTGGCCCTACACAGCCCAGGAGAAGGCATCCAAAGATAAAGCTCCAGTCAAGCCTTCTCCGGCAAAGGCTGCCGCTGTTCCAGCCAAACCTCCAGCAAAGGCCCCAACTCCGGCTAAGGCTCCTGTACTTCAGCCTCCAGCTGAAACCAAAGAACAAGCCCAGGAGAAGCTGAAGTACCCGTCTCTGACCAAGAGACGGCGAGTTGAGGCCACCCAACGATGCCGGACAAAGTATGAGCCGGCAAAACAAGCGAGAAGGAGCTAGTACCTCGGGCTACAGCATTGTAGACGAGTTGAAGAGAACACCTGCTAGAATCAGCATGTACGATGCTCTTCTGCTCCCAGGCCAGGTAGATCTGCTGCAAGAATCACTGAAGAACATGAAGAACGGCAGACAGATGCAGCCCGCTGTCCTGGTTCAACCTTTGACAGTCTCCGCCACTGGGAAGAACAGACCGCCACCCTTTTATCTGTCTTTACGGATGCAAGGGCACATAGTTCATAACTGCATGGTGGACTCTGGTGCTTCCTCGACTGTGATGCCGAAGGCCGTCTGCGATGAGATCGGGATGGAATACACACGGAGCAGCCAAGGCGTGCTGCAATTAGACGGCACCCCTGTCAAGACAGTTGGTGTCATAAAGGACATCCCTATCCGACTGCACAAAGCTCTCGACATCGTAGTCATCCAAGAGGTCGTGATTGTTGACCTGGAGCCTTACTTCGGCATGTGTCTCTCTCGGGAGTTCACTGCGAAGTTGGGCGGGTACTGTCTCTAGACTACTCACACATGGAAGTGCCCTTCAAGGGAAGGAGACTGAAAATTTTTAATGAGAAGCCTTCCACCTTCCTAGTAGAGAAGATACCGGAGGAGAGTTGGGCTGCATGGTCCGGTTGTCGGAGAGGAAGAGGCTGGTGACGGTGGAGGCGAGCGAGCAAGCCCTCGAAGTGCTACGGCTCGAAGATGAGTTCTCGTTGCGGGACTTCAATGCCGTAATCGGGACGGAAGCGGAGCTGTTACTCCATTGTACAGCCCGAGAGGCTTGACGTGTCGGCTGCAAAAGAAGTAGGACCTGCACCCGAGGAGTTGTGGAAGCTCTTCTTTGACGGCGCGCGATGCAAGAATGGCGCCGGTGCAGGGGTATTTCTGGTTTCTCCAACCGGAATCCAGAAGGACTATGCCTACAGGTTGGCCTGGAGCTGCACTAACAACTCGGCGGAATACGAAGCCACTGTGCTTGGGTTTGCGAAAGGCGGAAAGGCTCGGAATCAAGCACCTCCAGTTTTCGGAGATTCAGAGCTGGTGTGTCACCAAGTTACGGAGAGGTGCGCATCCAAACAGCACTATCTTAGAGCGTACCGCAATCGGGTCTGGGACCTGATGGAGTCATTCGACTCATTGAATGTCAAAGCGATATCGCGTGAGAAAAACAAGCACGCTGATATTCTGGCGTACGTTGGAGCCGAGTGCGTTCCGGCTGAAGACGTTGTCCGAGAAACCGAAGCCGGTTCGATCCTGTCTACGAGCCTTACGTGCACGATAAGGACACCCAGCGGCGGTGTTCGGTTGTGACGAGGAAATCGTCACATTCCTGGTTAACGAAGTGTGTGTAATCGAAGGTAGAGACCACGATGACGAGCAATATGAGGGGTTGATACGATTCACGGAATAATCACGTCCCAAAAGGACTGATTACATTAGAAAGTCTCTTTGATCGGAATGACGAGCAATATCCCACGGGATCAAAGTAGACCCGAGGCGGTATGCTGACCTAGAACTTGAACACGGTAAAACCATCAAGGTCGGAGCAGGTGCACGTCGGCGGAGCTGGAGCGAGATCGGATCAGCGTGCCGGGGAGTTCCCCGACATCGTGGCCCGGTGCTACGAGGATTTGAGGGGTATGACAGAACTGTCATCCAGCATACCATTGAGCTAGAGGATGGCGCCAAGCCATTCCGACAGAAGCAGAGGGCCGTGAATCCAAAGATTGAGGCCATGATGAAGACCGAGCTCTTGAAGATGTTGGAGGCCAAGATCATCTACCCCATCAAACATTCATCCTGGGTCGCGAATTTGGTGCCCGTGAGGAAAAAGAATGGCGACATTCGTCTCCGTGTCGACTTCAGAAACCTAAATCGGGCTTCCCTCCGGGACCACTATCCGCTTCCCCAAATCGACCAGATCCTACATATCGTTGCTGGAGCCCGAGAGATTTTCACTTTTAGATGGATTTTCCGGCTACAACCAGATTTGGGTCAAAGACGAAGACCAGCATAAGACGGCGTTTACCACCAAGTGGGGGACGTTCGCCTATCAGCGCATGCCATTTGGCTTATCTAATGCTGGTGCCACGTTCCAAAGGGCCATGGACCTGGCCTTCGAGAAGCTGCTCAATAAGATTATCGTCATCTACCTTGATGACATGACTGTTTTCTCTCACCAACGAGGAGATCATGTTTCGCACCTACGGCAAATATTTGAGAGTTGTCGAGAATTCGGCATTTCTATAAACCCGAAGAAGTACGTCTTCGCGGTAAAGGAAGGAAAGTCTGCTGGGACATGTCATCTCCGAGGAAGGCCTCGCCATTGACCCTGACAGAGCAGAGGCCCTCGTTCGCTTGCCAGCCCCCATCGACAAAAAAGGGCTGCAGTCCTTCTTCGGTCAGATTAACTTCGTGCGGAAGTTCATTCCGGACTTCGCACGAGTGATCAAGCCTATGGCCGAGCTGCTTAAGAAAGATACACGTTACGAATGGCTGATGAGAGAGAGCAAGCCTTCGAGGAAATCAAGGCCCGAATTGCACAAGCTCCGGTGTTGACAAACCCGGACTACTCCAAAGACTTCATCCTGTATGCAGTGGGAGAACCCGAAAGTTACGCTGCAGTCCTGACTCAGAAGGGAGACGATGGTGAGGAGCGCCCCATAGCATTCCTCAGCCAAGTGATTCTGCCGCATGAAGAAAAGTACAATTTTATAGAGCGGCAGGTTCATGCTGTCATGAAGTCCCTTCGAAAGTTCAGGCACTTTGTCTCCCAGAGCAAGACCACTGTCTTTGTGATTCACCCGGATGTTCGAAGCTTCATCTTGCAAGGAGAACCGGGTCACAAGAGAGCGGGATGGATTGCCAAAATCCAGGAGTTTGACATTGAAGTGCGGCCCACCAAGCTTATCAGAGGCCGAGCCTTGTGTCAGGGAATTGGCCCGAAGCGCGGTAGCCGGCATCTCCGCTTGTAAGTGGGAGGACACGGCGACACGCATCTACCTAGCCAACTCCTTATCGGAGGGGAGTGATTGGACAGATGAACTGGTGAGATACTTCTGCACCGGAAGATGTCCCGATCACCTGAACGCCTCACAACGAAGGAGATTTCGGCTAGGTGCACTCAAGTACACTCTTCGCCCCGAGGGGCTTTACTTCAGAAACATCGACGGCATCCTGTTGCGGTGCGTCTTAAAATCTGACCAGCCTAGGGTCCTCGGAGAATTTCATTCCGGGATGCCTGGGGGTCACCATTCTTCAAGGCCAACGGCCTTAAAAATAATAAGGGCTGGGTACTATTGGCCCACTCTGTTCGCAGACGCGCATGCGGTCTGCTCTAAATGTGATCAATGCCAGAGGTTTGCTGGCCGAAGCAGAAAAGCACCCTTGCCCCTTCAACCGATTCAGGCCGAGACTCCGTTCCAGCAATGGGGTTTAGACTTTATTGGGGTGATTTCTCCTAACTCCTCTGCCGGCCACAAGTTTATTCTTACGGCTACCGACTATTTCACGCGGTGGACAGAGGCGATCCCGACCAAGAACGCAGACCAAGAAACGGTCATCGGGTTCATTGAGAGCACGATTACCCGCTTCGGGGTTCCAGAGTCGATTGTGACAGACAACGGTCCGGGATTTGTAGGCGCTGTACTCACGGAGTACACCGGCAGACTTGGCATCTATCACAAGATGTCTTCTAACTACTACCCGCGAGGGAATGGCCTTGCCGAGTCCACTAACAAGAACCTCCTGAAAATCATCCGGAGGACCATTGATAGAAACAAGCGGACTTGGCACTTGCTCCTGAACCGGGCGGCGTGGGCGGACAGAGTTGCATTCAAGAAATCCCTCAGAACGTCTCCCTACGCGCTCGTCTATGGCAAAGAGGCTGTCATGCCATCACACATCGAGATCCCTGCCCTGTGGATGATTGACGAAGACAGATGCAGCAGAGACCCGGTGGATGACGAGCTGTGCCAACTCTTGCAGTTGGAAGAAGACAGAGAGAGTGCATACCAGGCCTTCGCGAATCACATTGCAGTCACTCAAGGCTGGTTTGCAAAAGGCACCATTGCCCGAGTTTTCGAAGTCGGGGACACAGTGCTGAAGTGGGACTCATATAAAGCAAAGCCGGGTAATCACGGGAAGTTTGATGCCCTACGGGAGGGCCCTTATCGGATTGCCGGGTAAACCGGTTCAATGCCTACATACTGCGGGATATGGAGGGTCAGCTCCTGCCTATCCCAGTTAACGGGTTCCACTTGAAGCTTTACCGCTGCTGAAGGAGCCCGAGTGGCCCTTCTTTGTAAAAATTTTCCTTGTGCTTTTTCATTTCCCGGCATGTACAGTTTCCAGTTTTCAGCTTTTAAATTGTTTTTCTTCGTTTTTGAGCTTAAGCTGCGGCATGGGAGAGAAGGACGGACTTCGCGGCGAAGTACGTCGTCGCCCTCGGGAGGGGCGAAGTTCGAGTTGTGCAAAGAAAAGAGAAAAGGAAAAAGGGGCAAAAAATTGGCTAAGTGTTGGCCGAAGTCCGACTTCGCAGCGAAGTCGGGCTTCGGGCCAGCCACGGTGCGAAGCGCGACTGAAAGGGAAGCCACAAGGGCACACTAAAGACAGGCTTCGCTAAGCTTTGGCCGAAGTCCGACTTCGCGTGCGAAGTCCGACTTCGGCCAACTTCCGCGCGAAGTCCGCGCTGCGCCCAACTTTCGTGCGAAGTGCGAACTTCGCGCGAAGTTCGTACTTCGCCCAAAGTTCGGCCGAAGTCCGAACCCGCCTCAGCGTTTGCACTGCGCGGCTTGTCCAGGATCAGTCTAAAGGAAAATGATAAGTGTGGTCAAAGGCCCGAAGGTTGCAAAGGACCCAGACTGCGTCCAAACCTTGGGCGCAGCAAGCAAGAAAGGAAGGAACAGTTCGAACGCGCACTTCGCGCGAAGTTCGAACGCGCACTTCGGGCGAAGTCCGACTTCGCCGGCGAAGTCTGGCCGCGCCCAACTTCGGGCGAAGTCCGGCTGCGCCTCGTTTTCTGGGCCAGTTTGGGGCAACGTTTAAAAATGAATAAAAAATTAAAAAAGGTCCCAAGCTGGGCCCAAGGCGCGTTTGTAGCCGTTCCAAAGTGGGTTTCCGCACCAATGATTCTTTCTTGAGCAGTGTGCCCGCGCTCCGGCAGTGACGTCAGCCATGGCGCAGCGTCCAAGACAGAATTGATGATTGCACGTTCCTCAACGAAAGTGCAAGCAAAAGAAGCATGGCACGTCTGCCGGAGCGCGCTTTTTCCAAACATTCTCCTGCGCAGCCACCAAAGAGCCTTAACTCAGCCGACCTACCTCCTCCTGCGCGGCATTAATGGCGTTGTCTTTATCTAGAAAAGGGGGTCAGATGTTTTTAAACATTCCAGACTATGCAGATTATTCCTCGGACAGTGCAAATTATTCCTGTGACAGCGAAATCTGCTGCAGACGCCTTGAACTTGCAATTATTGCTGATTCGGAGAGATGGACAGAGGAAAGATGCCAGTGTCAGCGCAGTCCAGCGAAAGTGGCGAACCAAAGGATTTACCGCGGCCGGGCGTTTTCAGAAGTGAAACCCCGCCAGAAAGAAAGTCAAAGTCCCGGACGAAAAAAGTACAGCGTGGGCAAGCCCCACCACCTCCGGTGAATTATTTGTCGGGATACAAGGACGGCTCTTTTTCTATGAGCCTGACGAAGCTGCGGGCAAATGTGGAGAGTTGGGGCGACAAAGTTTCGCCCTCCCACCATTTCGGAGCGGCGTACAAATCCAATCTGTTCAGATTCTTGTGCCCTCCTGTCCACCAATGCCGGAGCGGTAGACCTAATTGTCGGACACTACGGACCGGCTACCGGCAAATTTGCGGCTCCGGCGGTAAACCCTTGTTCACCCTTGCGCGGGGAGACTGTCCAGCCAGCTTTCGCCCCAGGGTTGGAGTATGACTCCAGCGCCATTCTCAGAAAGGTAAATTTGGGCGAGCAGGCGGGACGTTTCACGCCAACAAAACGGATGAGGGATTTCCTCAATTCAGAGCTGAACGCCCCGCTTGCAGCTGGACAGTGGCCAACCGGCCCCATGCCCTTGGCACAATTCCAGAACAAATACTTGTACATCATTTTGGCATCTATTCTTGGCTGCGATTCTGATGAGCTGGTACAGCCCGTACCCGGCTAGCGGCGCGAGAATGTCTCCTATGTGGAGAGTCCTACGAACCGGCGGCACGAGAGAAGTGGGAAGCGTCCCATCTCTTTCGGTCGAGCGGTCGGTGGCTTACGCCGTTCATTCCAGCCTGGTAAAAATCCAGAAGAGGCAGTCTACCGATTTTCGTTTCAGTTCCGTTCTAGCCTGGCTTTGTTTGTACCATCTGCACCCCCTGATGCCGATCCTGAACCTGAAGAAGGTCAACGAAAGGGGAGAGCCACGGCCCGTCTATAACTGGACGGATGACTTATACCGGAAAGGGTCCTACTACAAGTTCAACTTCAACTTTCCGGGATTCGTCATGTCAGTCTTCAGTGAAAGCGAAATTCCTCGCCCCCCGAGAGAAATGACGAGCGCTTTGATAAATCAGAAGCTCGGGGACGTTTTCAGACTGACGCAGGGAATTGTGGTCAGAATCTACGGATTCAAGGGCAAACCCCATTTGCTGCCCTATTGGTGCTCGGAGCATTTTGTTCGGGATGGAGGTTGCCCGACAAATGGACTATGTTGAAGAGGAGTTCGGCCTAGGAAAGAAGAGAGGACAGATTTTTCAATATCCTCTTTCCTGGGCAAATGTTGAGATTTTTGAGGTAGGACAGCATGTCTACCTTGAGCAAGAGTTTTCTCGGATTGGCCTGGTTTTGTTGCCTGCAGCGCTGGAAGTATGACCCATATGGAATAAGGGGAAAGTTCGCACATCTCTGCCCCGGGCAGATATAACCCGAAGATAGATGCGATGTGGTCCATGTGGATCTTGGTGGGAAATCGAATTGATGGAAGCTTCTCCTCCCTGGCGGGATTTCTCTGCGAGGAGGTGACATATGACCCCAAGCGAAACCCGGACCACCGGTTTTCATCTCCGGGGTTCAAAAAATTTCTATCCAAGATAGCGAGGCCTTAAGCTGGTCTAAAGAAAAGATTCTTGAATGCTTTGGAAGATGAGATGCCGCACGCAGCACGACAAATCAACAAGGAGAAACCTGGCCGTAGATGACGACTTTTCGGTTCTCTATGACCAGCATCATGACAGCTGGCGGCCGTTCGCATATCAAGGTTACGTTCCCCGAGGTCCCTTTGAAGACTATAAAGGAGGGTCTCCCTCCCAACAGTTGTACACTTCGGCAACTACCAGCGTGGGCCCAGCAAACTTCCAGGTCGATCCAATGCAGCCCGTGGCTTCCAAGACGGCGCCTGAGAAGGCGAAAGAGTTAGTCAAGGCAACGCCCGAGGCAATCCCTCGAGGCACGAAAAGCGCCGGCGCCGTCGGAGAGCGGACCGGTTGCGGCGGACCTTACGCAAGTCAAACCCCGGTACAAGTTTACCGTGGGAGCATCAGCGCCTGCTGCACCTGCTTCATCTCCTTCCCCCGATCGATCGTTATTCCGGAAGAGAAGAAGCGGAAGAGAGTTGAGAAAATCGGGCGACCCTAGCACGATAGTGCGGCGACCGGTTGCGAGCCGCGGCCGCGTCTCGCCGCCGCGAGAGACGGTGTCTGCGGGCGGTCCTAAGCCGGCCGCCGAAATTAGAAGCACAGACATCCATCCGGCATCGGCTCAGGCGGAGCCCGCAGGTACGTTTGCTGCCCCTGTCTCTTTGGTCTCATCCAGTCCCACTCCCACTCCGTCTCCCGCTCAATCCGAGCAAGTCATGGCCGCATCCCCCTCCCCGTCTCCACGCCCTTCTAGCGGCCCCCATTCTTTTGATCAGTTTGCTCAGAACCCTAACGTCTCTCTTTCTCTGAGCACAACTCCAAACCCTTCGCCTGAGGTTAGTGCTGAGGCTGTCCGTTCACCGTCACATCCTCCGTCTCAGCCGCTTCAAACCCTTGCAGTGTCAGCCGTTCCCATCTCCATTTCCCGGTCGCCCCCACAAGCGGCCGATTCTTCCAAGGTCCGTCCGGTTCCTCCTGGTCCCATCCCCGCAGGAGAGACGTCTCAGCAGAGACCCTAGGGCGGGGGAACCGGATTTTATGGACGACCTCCGAATACTGGACGACTTGCCCACGGCAGCGAGGGGCTGTAGAGTATTCTGTCTCTTTCCTCCAGGACCTGAAGCGGAGGAGACATGAAGAGATAGCCGCCCCGGCAAAACGCGCAAAGTATGATTTCGGGAGGAGAGTGATTACGACAGAGAAAATAATCCCAAAAGTAAAGAAACCTCTCCGGGGAAATGACCGGGGGCGGACTACGAGCTCCAGGACAAAGGAGAAGAGCTTTGACGACATTAACAAGCAATATGAGATTCGATCAATCATGCGCAAAGCTGATAATCTCTTTGTCAAAAGTACGGAGGAGCGGGGAAGAACTTTTCGGGTTGCGGGATAAAACAAGGCAGCTTGAAGAGGCCTGTCTAGGTCCATTGAGCAACTGGAAGCGGCGCGGCAAGAAATAGATGAACTCAAAGCCCGGCTGGCCGCTTCTCAGCAACAAGCCGCAACCGAAAAGAAAGCAGCCTTGGAGCAGATTTCTCAGCTCCAAGAGTCTTTGAAGCGAGCGCGGTCGCAACTTGCGAGAGAGCATCTCAAGCGACGGTCTTTTCAAAGACAAAGGTTAAGGAGATGCGGGCTGGTTTGTTGCGGGAATGCAAGCCCCACACCTACAAGGCGATGGCGGTTACTGGATTTCGCATCCGGAATTCAAGAAGTTTACGCCCGGGAAAGCTCTGTGGTAGAGGAGGCCGAGCGCCGGGCGAAGCAATGGCTGGACACTGGCGGTAAATCTTCGGGAGCGCGAGCGCAACGGCCTCCAATTTTCTCCCGTGTCCTCATTCGGCTGCAGAATGGGCGGGTGCAAGGGTGACCTTGCACAAATATTTCAAAAAAGTTGAAGAGGTGAGAGTTGCCAGACGAATGCTAGATGCATTTGGACATGAAAGAGATATCTGTCTGGCCCCCTTTCACGCTCTTTACGAACTAGGGTGCCCGAGGTTTTGTTGAAAATGGCGAGCTTCTCACCCTAGATCGGGTGAAAAGGAATTGGCAGTCCTTCGAAGCGGATACGGACTGAAATTGATAGTTGGGTGAGCCAATTCAAGACGGTCGAGTCACTCGAGATGGTGGCCAAATATTCCAAGATCAGCTCCTACTTCCGGGAGTTAGAAAAGAGATACCTCACCATCGACACCTGCACGCGGTCGGCTGCTTTCCACGCAGCATTAGAAGATGTAGCCGACCGCCGGCCATTTGAAGCAGAAGCTTGGCGCCTGGCCAAGGCCGCATACGATCGCATTTGCGAAGCGAAGCGGGAGATGGAGAGCTTTCGGAAGGTGATTACGAGGGGGCAAGCGACAAAGATGAATACGAAGAACGGTTGCCACAAGGAGGACGATTAGAGCAGCCAAAGGCGGGGGAGGCAAGTTCCTCTGCACCCAATGGATGAAGGCATGGATTCTTTGCGCCGAGGCGAGCTCAACACCCGCGAGCCGCCGGAAATGTTGTCACATTTTGCACGGGGTGCAATGTCTTCGATGTTGTAAGCTTGTCTTGCTCTTCTTTTTCCCTCTTCCCCTATTTTCCTTCCTTCTCCTCTCCCTTTCCTTTTCTTTCCCGCATTCTCTTTCTTTCCCCCCTTTCTTGGAGTCCCCAGTTGATTTTTCAACTTTCCGGCCAAGTTACTGAAAAATGGCTAAGTGTTGGTGCGAAGTTCGCACTTCGCCCGATCTGGGTGCGAAGTTCGCACTTCGCCCGAGTGCGGGCCTCGCCCGATTTGGGTGCGAAGTTCGCACTTCGCCCAGTTTTGGTGCGAAGTCTGACTTCGCCCCACTTTCTAGGCGCACCTTGCAACTGGCAGATTGACAGGCTGGCAGGCTGACAGAAGACGACAAAATGCCGGAGCAGAGTCCATACGGCGGCAGACACCAGTTTCCACCTGTGCGTAGCCCGACTTCGCGATGAAGTCGGAGTGCGCCCTTGACGAGTGCTGCGATAGGGGAACAAACCCGGAATTTGACCAAGGCATGAAGGCCTTCCCAACTGCATTGTATTCTGCCCGCGCATCCCGAGGCGCTCTGATCCCAAGCGAAGTTGGACGGACTGCCTTCCAAGGCAGACACGTGTCACACAGCATCATCCATCATCGACAAGTGTCCGGCTCGGGATTAGAGCCGAAACGTGCCGAGCAAAAGGACAAGCATGGGCTGCATTGCCTGCGCCAGTAGCCTCATTTAAAGCTGATGCGAGGTTTCACCTGCTCCAGCTACCCGCATCATTGCCAGAAGGAGATTACGCCCAACACACCGCCATGTAGCTGTCCAGCTTCCAGGAAGACCATGTTGCGGGTACGGTCCGGTCCGACAAAAGGTCGGCATTTGCGGCTCTTTCGCCGCTTTTGTCGGCTTATGTTTGGTGGGACCTTGTGCCCATTAATGTAACGGGAGGGACTCGGGCTATAAAAGCCCACCGTGAATTCATTGTAAAGGGTGGAAGGGGAATGTATGTTAGGGAACCACTGTGCCCATTGTAACCGTGCTTCTGCTTATAAATATAATCTGTATGCTTGGTTACATTCTAGCTGCTTCTGTTTTTTATGCTGCCTTTCTTTATATTCATGCCTTAGGCTAACCTGTGTCATGGCTCGTTGATTCATTTCAGCATTTGATGATCAGGTGCCTCTAGCATTGCTTGTTTAAAGCACCCCCTGTACTTCATGAATTAAAAGGATACATAGAATAGATGTGGTAGCAGTTCCATCAGTTGTGTGTTTTGTTGTTGGTCCGTATCTGGTGATCGGTGCGCTGCCGGTCTTGTTAGTTCCTTGTAGGGAATGTACGTTAGGGGGCCATTGAAGTTGTGCGGTTAAATTCTCTACATAAACACATATACACGGCTCCGATATCTCTATGATTGCTTTCTACCCATGTCGGTGTCCGTAGGTGGTGATTGACGTGTTGCCGTCTTGTTAGTTCCTTGTAGGGAATGTCCGTTAGGGAGCCGTTGTAGCCGTGCGTACATTGCTTGGGTATCGGAAGTATACGTTAGATTTTGCGGTTCTTTGTCATGCTTTGTGTTTATATGCAGTAAGTAGCGGTGATTGGTGTGTTCCCGTACTGTTAGTTCCCCCCACCAACCTTTGAATATATTTGTAAATCTCTTTCTGTACATTTATTTCTTTCCTGTACTCTTAGCTTAAATCAGAAAACCCCCCAAAAGGAGCCGGCCTTCTCCGGAGATTGGCTCGGAAGGCATCTCTTCCTTCCGGCCTTTCATGCTGGTGGGCGAATCTGGGCGCATTAACCCAAATCCTTTCCTCATGGCAGATTCGTAACCAACAGTACCCTTATCTCCAATGGAATACCTTATGCTAACACTAGACATAGTTTTAGGCATGTTGGGGTAGACACAAGATCCAATATGTAGCAAAACGGTGAGGTTTCCAAACAACAAGATAGTGATAGAGTTTAAGGGCCGACATGCTTGTAGTCAACACTTTGGAACATTATCATCATCTTCACTTAGTTAGATGGCAACATACCCAAGACGGTAGATTGGACTTCCACTCTCAGTCGGTATAATGGCATCCTCTAGACGACATCCTCCAGACGACATGACGACACTAGCAAGTTAGCATCAACATGGTAGCATGATGACACCCATAGGATGGCATGGTCTTCAGACAACAATTCTCCAAGATGGCATCTATGCTCCTTGACTACGATTTGCAACTGACGAACCTAACTGCGTCTTCCAACCTGCAATCATCTTCACAATGCACAACTAATAATCTAGTAAATTACTATCAACACACAAACATCCAAAAACATGAATGGAGAATGGATTTGCATTGATAATCTGCCAGAATGGCATTTACATATTAGAACAATAGTATTCAGACTTACTACATCCTCCGTCAATAAAAATGGCTTCTGCCATCATAACATATATCTCTCTCGTATCCAGCCTTTGATGATCTCTTTAAACAATAAAGGTGGGGGTCTTCTTATATAGCAGTCCTTGCCATTGTTGGCAACGGTTTGTAGGACACGTTGCACATAACTACTTCCCCTCTTCCTATGTTCCTAAGACATAACGCCACTTTACATTATATTAAATATTTGGGCGCTCAACTATGACGACTATTAAATACATTGCATTTCAATAACATTACATTTCATTTGGACCATCTTAGCGCATATTTGCACTTAAACCCAAAACCTAGTGCAAAAACACAAACACTTTTGCAAACACATTAATTTTTGTTTCTGCTTAGAACTAGTGCCTACATCTGTCCTCCCCTTTAAATTGGTCGACGTCCTCGTCAACTTCTTTCTCTTTTTTGGTGTGGTCGAACTTGGTTGTTGAGGTTGTGGAATAGGTACTCCTCTTAGTTTTGCAATTTGGAGCTTCAACGCCTCTTCGTTCTCGAGTCTCTTGGCATAATTAAAATACTTGTCCCACTTTAGACCATAATGGTTGGCTTTATGTTCCATGGATTCCAACTTTTTCAAGAGCTCTTCCTTCCTTTTTATGAAGGCCTCATTAGTAGTCCCCTACGACACTGCTACAAGTTGTTCATATTTGTGCTCCAACTCCTTTTTCTTTACTTCCAACAACTGCTCTCTGATTGAGCATTCGGATTTCAGTTGTGCGATTATTGCATCGTGTTCCTCATTGGCTTTGATATTTTCTTCAATCTCCTTATTCTTCTCCTCAACCTCTTTATTCCTTTCCTCAAGCTCTTGTTTTAGCTTCTATTTCCTGCAACTAGTTAGCTTCCTCTTCACCTATACTGTGAAGCTTTTCGATACTTGTAGCTAACCATTGCACCAAGTATACCAAAAAATTGATCCTGTCATAGGTTGGTACTAACTTTCATGCCATTTCCATATACTGAATATCTGTTTCATTTGGTGGGCAAAGTATACTGCGACTTCCATTAATATAAATACGGGCTGGTCTTCTATACAGTGTCTGGGTTCCCTCTAGTAGTTCTTGCACCCCAACCATGGTTTTGATACTTCCAATCTACAACTCCCAAGGTTGCGTCTGATGAATGTTGGCAAGTCTTGTCATCCATTCATCATCATGGATCCAGTTTACTAACTTAACCAACTCATTTTCTATTATCAACTGCCATTTTCTCCACTATCCAACACAACCTATTTCGAATTCTAATTTCAATCTGTCAATCACTCCGGATATCTTCTGCAAACAAGTACTTGTGCATCACTTAAATAATTATCCGTTTCATTGTCTATGGTTCTCTACCATATTTTTGCCACCTTGCCTTGACAGATCAATAAATTTCTTAGCTGCTTTGCCCTTTGTTATTGTTTTTCTACAGTACTAGCTAGCTGCTTCATTCTTTGATTGCTTCCTCCCCTCTTAAACAACATATATCTCCTTGAGGGTTCACTACTATCTGAGTCTAGTCTTGGCTATACAAGTATTGGTGCTGCATCCTCCTATGTCAGCTCTTTCCCTTTTTGTGGTGCCTTAGCTGGCTCAGTTTGTTTCCTTGCTCATTCTTCCACTATGGATGTAATTTCAAAGTATGGCTCCCCCTACACTGGAGGTGATGCACTTGGATCAAGTTGTTGAGCCTCTGCCAAAAATTCAGTTGCTCCAACTTGTACATTTCCCATTGCATCCATAGCTTCCTGGACTTCCATGGCCACGGGAACAATCTCTGGAAACTCCAATTCCTGTTGAGCCTCCATCTCCAGCTGTTGTTGTTCAACTATAGCTTCCTCTGCCACTTTTTGTTGTACTATTCCTTGCTGCTGCCTTTCTTCCATAACCTGTTTTGTCTTGCCACCTACCTCCAGTGTGGCCTATTGTGGATTGAGGTTGTTCTTCCAACACTAATCTTCTATGCTTGTTCTTCTTTTGGGCTAACTTTGGCCTTGATGGTGGTGCTTCCTCCTGCGAATCTTCACTAGATAACTCATCTAGTAGATCCTTTCTTTTCAATATCTTCTTCGTTCTAGAAGTTTTTGCCGAAGTGCCTCTCTTTGTGACTTTGCATCCATCCACCTTAGGACTATCGATGCCAACTCCGGTAATTCTTTGGGAGGATCCAATCCTGGAATATGTGCATTGGCTTGTGTTGTAGCATTCAGCAGCAAGCCAATGGCATGAAATATCATTGAGAAATTCTTCGTTCTCCACATCAAGAATGTCTTAATGCGATATGAGAGGTAGGATGCCTAGTCATAGGCTTCGGTAGCTACTATCCCTTGCATGTACAATATGAGCCATATAGGTAACTTTAGGGCTCTTTGCTCTCTAAACAATTTCACCATTATAAATTTCATGGCACATTGCAAACCTTCATTCCTTAAATGCTATTGCTTAAATCCTCGGCTCCCATGTGACATTAATTTTTGCACTTCTTTTGGGGTGAGGTCTGTCACTTCTGGGATTAATTGTCTGCTCCCCTATTGTAATTGTAGTGCTGAGGATTAAACCCTGCACATTGTAATTGCAGTCCGTCATTGTTGTTTATAGCAAGCACCATTGAATGCCAATACAATTCTGTTATTTGCAGATTCATTGCAGTCTGATTCCATTTTACTTGTATTTTGTTTATGTTGTGTATGTTAATGAGATTGCATGTTGTATAGCATTGGATGTTGTTTCTAGTTGCAGACTGTAGTATTTGTTTGGCATAGTTGTAGATTGCAGTGGTTAGAGTATTGCAGAGATACTGCCTATAAGTTGCAGGTTGTAGGGAGAAAACTGCCATGGAAGGACTGCAAGTTAGTTGCAGACCGTATGAGGTTTAGATTGTACAAAGGTTAGACCGTACAAGCCTGTGTCAGTCTTGGAGATCATTGTCTTGTCACTTGGGGAGACTGGGGCATTGTACGTGTGACTATCATACAATTGCTGTTGTACAAGGAGATTGATGTCAAAGTGTTTTAGCATCATATGCATGAGATTGTACAAGATTGTACCATACAATCGAGACTATACTGTCTTAGGACAATGTTATCGTATGACTGTGATGACAGTCTTATGACTACAGTCTTGATTGGTTCCTGAATCTGTCATTCCACCATTCCATTGTTGGGAATCTCACCACTTGTGCTACATGCAAACTGTCCCCATTCTTGACATCATTGAAATTGAATGATTGACCTTGTTTCTAAGTCATATTTCAATCGACTTTCATCTTTGCCACCATCAAACCTATTTTTGGATTGCGGTTGCCTCCTTGGCTATTATCACAATAACTACCACTTGTTGCTCCTTGTCCACTTTTAGAAGTGCTAGGTTTCTCCTCCTTTTGCATTGTCATCATCTGGTGCCTTGCACTTCTTAGATCAAATGAAAATTCCGTAATTGCATGTCCATTTACTTCACAAATATTGTAGTATGCCTTCTTCTAGCAATTGGTGTTCGTATGCCCTTCTATCTTGCATTCCGAACACCAAATGTCCTTTTCTCAGCCTTGACATCATTAATCATTCTCTCCTGGTCCTTCTGCGTGGCTTGGATTGTTTCATTGAGACCATCCCAAGCACTAAGTCATAATATCTTTCATGGCTCATACTTCAGCTACCCGCTATTGCTGTCTTCATTTCACTCTCCAGGTTTAGCACGCGATCAAATGCCTTCTAGTAGGTTGTTGGTGGGATAACCTTCATCTTCTTATGTCGTGGTAGTAATCCATCTAGAAACCACCTCTTTTGTAGTCCGTTGGTTGGTTTTATCTCCGTTTTCCCGATCAACTCCTTTAGAAAACAATTGTATAATTTTATGTTCTCATCCTTCTTTTGCTTCGTGGCATAAATTTCTCCAATGATTTTTATGTCGTCGCAAAATTCCTTCATTATTGCCCCTGTCAGTGAATGGTGCCTCTCTCTTCATATGCCAATTAATCGCAACTCCTTGCAATGTTGTTGGGAACAGTCACAATCATGCATTCTCATTTGTTACATTGTTTGCTCGCGTATCGTCTCACATGTCCCAAGTGCTTGGGATCTTCCTTCCCATCTCTTGTGAATTTCAGGCACTTCTACTTGCCCATTGTTGTAGCCATCGTTGATGGTGGTAGTAGTTGTTGTTCATTGAATTCTTCTTTGCTCAACGAACCTTATTTTGATGACTGGTCTTCTGCAAACAATAGTTGATTGCTTCCTATTGCACTTATACTCTTCGATTTTTGTCACAAATACAGAAGTGTCGGTTCTAGTCTTTCGAGCACACTCCTTTATGCTTGAATCCCATCCTTTGAACCTCCAGGCACTCTTCCTTGCACTTGGGCTAGAGTCACTACCTAATCTGCCTCGTCGTGTTGCATGAACCTTTCCGTCACACTCCACATTGACGCCTTCTTCAACTCTTGCGAGAACATCTTCGTTAGCTTGATTCTTTGGTTTGCTTGTTGCGCCTCTACACTTGCACGTCTTCATTCATTTTTACAAAACATGTGATGGCGTAATTCACGATGGAAAAACACGTGACAATGAAATTTGTGATTGCACTTGTGCTAGAGTCACTACCTGCTCCGCTTCGTTGTGTTGCATGAACCTTTTCGTCACAGTCCACATTGACGCCTTCTTCACCTCTTGCGAGAACATCTTTGTTAGCCTGATTCTTTGGTTTTCTTGTTGTGCCTCCACACTTGCACGTCTTCCTCCATTGTTGCAAAACATGTGATGGCGTAATTCACGATGGAAAAACACATGACAGTGAAATTTGTGACAACAAAATCCATGACAAAGTTGGTGACGTGCAAAGTGTCGGTGTCTTAATCGAGCAACTTGTCAACAAAGAAGTATGCACAAAAGACTACGATGGAGTTGGAGTTTTGTTGCTAGAAGTGGAGCACATGTGGAATCCTCTAGAGGAGGGAAGTTTGGACGGAGAACAAAGTGAGTCTTGGTAGACATTTTTTTGACGATGAAGGAAGACGTGCAAGTGGAGGCACAACAAGCAAACTAGAGAATCAAATTAATGAAGATGTTCTCACAAGAGGTGAAGAAGGCGTCAACATGGAGTGTGACGGACAGGTACATGCAACACGACGAGGCAGAGTAGCTAGTGACTCTAGCACAAGTGCAAGGAAGAGTGCCTAGAGGTGCAAAGGATGGGAGTCAAGCATAAGGGAGTGTGCTCAAAAGACTAGAACTGACGCTTGTGTATTTGTGATAGAGATTGCAGAGTATAAGTGCAATACGAAGCAATTGTTTGCAGAAGACTAGTCATCGGCAGAGAAGAATTCAATGAACAACAACTACTACCACCATCAACGATGGCTACAAGTAGTTTGGACGAAGAACAAAGTGAGTCCTAGTATACATTTTTTTTTATGATGGAGGAAGATGTGCAAGTGGACGCACAACAAGCAAACCAAAGAATCAGGCTAACAAAGATGTTCTCCCAAGAGGTGAAGAAGGCGTCAACGTGGAGTGTGACGGAAAGGTTCATGCAACACGACAAGGCGGAGCAGCTAGTGACTAGCACAAGTGCAAGGAAGAGTGCTTAGAGGCGCAATGGATGGGAGTCAAACATAGGGGAGTGTGCTCGAAAGACTAGAACCGACGCTTGTGTATTTTTGTTAGACATAGTGTTGACAAAATAAAGTGCAACTGATTTGCTTACCCGAACTAAACAAATTTCATCTTTTGAAAAATTTGCGACTTGAAAATTCGTCACTACCCTTGTTCTAGACGGCTGAATTCAGAAGGTCGTAACTCCCTCAATACTACTCGGATTCCTTCATATGACCACTCATTTTAAAGCTCTTAAACTTTTGCACAAACTGGTCCAAGAATCGCCTGAATCGGATAAACTTTCGCAGAGATATGGCTTTTGAAATATGAGACGTTTTTCCATAAAAATCTGCGAAATTCGTCACTATCCTTGTTCCGGATGACTAACTTCAAAAGGTCCTATCTCCCTCAATACTGCTCGGATTCCTTCATATGACCACTCATTTTAAAGCTCTTCAAATTCGGCACAATCTGATCCAAGAATCGCCTGAATCGGATAAACTTGCGCAGAGATATGGCTCCTGAAAGATGAGACGTTTTTCCAAAAACATTTTGCCCTAATTTTGCAATTTCACAAAAAAATCCCCACTTTGCCAAAATCGTTGCTCTGATACCACTTGTTGCATAACTTTATTATTATTAACATAAACCATTCACCAATATGCAGAAATATCAAATCATTCATCCACAATAACAATCCACAAATGAGAGAGAGATAGATAATACCCTTAAGGTAGGGAAACACCAATAATAATCCTTAAGGAAGGAATAACTCCACAAGATCTCCCAAGGTGAGAGGCCACTTCGTGGGCATAGACGATTACATAAGATTCTTCTTCAATGATGATTACAATGACAAATATCTCTTCTTTATATATCCATATTCTTATTCTACTTTGGGGAGCCTACTACTAATATAATATTATATTATAATATAATATAATATTATAATACAATCAACCTTAGGTTATGTATGGCCCATGCCAACCCTTATACAATATAATAATATATCCCCAATTTTCTATTCCTAGGTACCCTACCACATAGCAAAGTATAAGTGCAATAGGAAGCAATTGAATATTGTTTGCAAAAGACCAGGATTCACTTTGTTCTCCGTCTAGACTTCCCTCCTCTCGAGGGTTCGACATGTGTTCCACTTCTAGCGACAAAACTCCAACTCCATTGCTGTCTTCTGTGCGTACTTCTTTGTTGACGAGTTGCTCACTTTGCACGTTGCCAACTTTTTCATGGATTTTGCCGTCACAAATTTCACTGTCACATGTTTTTCCATCATGAATTACGCCATCACATGTTTTGCTGTCACGAATTACGCCATCACAAATTACTTTGTCACATATTTTGTTGTCACGGATTTCTCGTCCTTGTTGTGCAAGTCTTTGACTCATCGGTTCTTCTCTCATTCTTCCACTCCATGCACGCACACGTCTCTCAAGTCCTCATTTTGGGCTATCTATCATTTACGTCCTCCTTCAATTGTCACCATGGTCGCTAGTTTGAACTTCAGATGTCAACGACGCCAAATGTAGCATAGTGATGTTTTCCTACTTTTGAAGGAAATTGAAAGAGGAAATAACAACAATTAATAACAAACAACATTCATCATAAATTACAAGAAAAGAGATTCAGAGACAGAATGAAGCACAATTGCAGATTGCAATAGTATTCAGTTATGAATAGCATGTATACACATCAAATATTGCAACAATGTCAAGATTTTTCACAGCATGTATTCTTCCACAAACATGACTTGATTCTCGGATGAGACAAGATGATCAAAAAGGAATTGTAAAGGGTCTATATATAGTTATATACTACTCCGGGTAGGGGAGGTAGTTGCTAATGTCCACAACTTCCTCGTACCTATCCCTAACTACCCTTACATGATAATGCATAATGCATGACATTATCTTATTCATACACTAACATGTCTACTGTTTGATACACTATAAAAAACTGTTAATGTGCAAACTGTACAAAATGACAAAACATATGTACAATCAAAATTGCTTTGCGTATTTGTCTTCATATCTGTTCGTTCATGCTTGAGGTGGTACATGAGGCGGAGCCACATCAGAACAGGCTCCGGCAACCATAGTTTCCCATCTCCTTAGAAGCTATGTTTGAAAGGGCTGAGAGACCACATCCAAGTGCATTGGCTTGATTTTAATTCTTATCATAGGTTTACGAGTGTCATAATTAGGAGTCCCTTTTATTAGTTTTTCAAGGGGCATAATCAGATGGAGCAAAACCTAACCAGAATATAATCGTTTTCAGCATCCATTAAAAATTGCATAGGAGAAAAAAAAACATACAAATGATAAGTATCTGCTAGCCAAATAGAGAAGTGATCAACACTTACTTCCGTATCTAGAGTGACATTTCACTTGCCACATCTCCGGTCCTCTATAGTTATGTATTAATCAATCTTTGATCTAAGCAAAGCTCTATATATATTCAAGAATCTTAATTTATAGATATGTTTCATTATGCTACTCTGCAGTTCAGGGTGCAGCCATCAGACATCTGTTGTAATAGTGGTGTACCTTTTTAGCAGACTATGGTATGGCTATCAACTGTGGAGGAAAGAAACTCAAGATTTCTGCCCCAAATTTTATTTTCGACAACTTCGATGAGGATGCTGCTGACCTAGGAAACCAGTTGTTCTCTGATGGTCCTCAGGAAAGATGGGGAGTTAGTAATCTAGGATATTTTATGGTTGATGGCTATCAGACAAATCAGACAAAGACACAATACATAGCTGAGGTGGATGCTGCTTTTATGAATGATACAAGCAGCAGTGTTGTAGTTACCTCTGATATTGTTCCTCAACTATACAAGACAGCACGAATTTCTCCCATCTCTTTAAGGTACTATGGATTGGGCCTCCAAAGTGGAAAATACAGCATAGAGCTCCACTTTGTTGAGATTCAGATCCCAAACACTAATACCTCCAAAGGAGTGCGGATATTTGATGTTTATATTCAGGTATATCATTTTCTCTTTAGGTTTCATTCTTTAGATTGTAATTTTCTTTCAGCATGTGAAAGGACTAGATCTTCTATAAGAAATTTTATAGCTTACTAATATCAAATAAGTCATCATTCTTGAATTTCCACTCCTACCTTCATTTTGGTTGAATTGCTTGCAATTTATGCAGGGAAAGAGAGAATTGCAAGATTTTAATATAAAGGAGGAAGCTGGAGAGCAAAATCTGGTGGTCGTTAAACACTTCACTGTGAATGTTACTCAAAACATTTTAGAGATTCACTTTTTTTGGGCTGGAAAAGGGACATGTTGTGAGCCAGAAGATGGAACATATGGACCTTTGGTATCAGCCATTATAGTTACTCCCAGTAAGTTGGATATTTATACAACTGTATTATCTTCAAACTGTTTGAAATGTTTAAGGCGAATGACTCTATTCTCTGCAATTCTCTATCAATGCATGAATCACATTGTTATGAGATAAATTGCTTTTTATCATTCCTTTTTCCTGTTGATTTATGATTTCATTGATTTTCTCTGTGCCAGATTTCAAACCCCATACTCCCAAGAATACCAAGACTATTAAGATTGTTGTAGTTGTTGTCGTGGTGGTGGTTATTTTGGGCCTTTTGCTAACACTATATCTAGTCTTTCTCAGAAGGAGAAAAAAGTGGGACAGAATAGTGTCTTTCCTAAGTAAGGACAAAGGTGGGGGTAATTTCCTTAAGCTGATGTATCTAATTCTTCTAATGCTTCTAATTTACCAACAAGTTGAACTTTTCCTGTATATGACTGGATATGACCAGAGATGAAGACCATGGAGGGCAATTCTTTCAGATTAAGGACAATGAAATTTGCAACAAAAAATTTTGATCCCAGAAATAAGATAGGAGAGGGTGGATTCGGTACAGTTTACAAGGTACATTGACATGTAGACTGAAATTTTTGTTGAACCTATATGGCCAAGAAAATCATATAGCATACATCAAAACATGCAAATCAGAGTTGTATTGCTACAGTTCAGATAACCATGAGAGACTCTAGATTACTGTCATAACATTACACTTCTATTATGCAGGGTGTACTACCAGATGGGAGGAAGGTAGCAATCAAGCAGTTGTCATCTCAGTCAAAACAAGGGAATCGCGAGTTTCTGAATGAAGTAGGCACAATCTCTGCAGTGCAACATCCAGATCTTGTTAAACTTTATGGTTGCTGTGTAGAGGGTGAGGAGCTGCTCCTGGTTTATGAATACATGGAAAATGGCGACCTTGCTCAAGCTTTATTTGGTAAGCCGCCCTTTACATAAGATCCATTGCACTTCTACAATTGCTCCACAAGTTGTGACATACAGCATATGGGAACCTCTTTTTGTCACTGAATTGTAAATCTACTTCACAGGTCCTGATGAACCTCAGACTAAACTATCTTGGCCTACTAGAGATAGGATTTGTGTAGGAGTTGCACGTGGGCTTGCATATCTTCATGAGGAATCATTGCTAAAAATCGTACATCGGGACATCAAATCTACAAACATTCTTTTAGACAAAGATTTAAATCCCAAAATAGCAGATTTTGGGTTGGCCAGGCTATTTGATGATGAAAATACTCATGTCACCACAAGGGTAGCTGGAACAATGTAAGTTAAAAAGCATTTATGTATTTTGAAATTTCTTCCCATTGAACAAAAGTTTCCAATAGTGCTAAGATGCTTTTATCATTTGAAATATTTGTCAGTGGGTATATGGCTCCAGAGTATGCTTTAAAAGGGCATCTCACAGACAAGGCAGATGTTTACAGTTTTGGAGTGGTTGTGCTTGAAATTGCCAGTGGCAGAACCCACACAGATACGAACTTGGAAGAAGAAAGGGCCTATCTTCTTGAATGGGTAACATTACTTGTTCAATAATTATTGTTTATTGTAGAATAGCGTATAGAACTGCTGCTTAAAAGATTTATAAATTTGGCTTTGTGTCACAGGCTTGGCAGTTGTATGAGGAAAAGAGGATGCTAGAGTTGGTAGACATCAACCTGTTGCACTCAGGATACAATGAGGAAGAAGTGGTGAGGGTGATCTGTGTAGGTCTGTTGTGCACTGATGAGAATCCTAGTAGAAGGCCTACCATGTCTGCAGTTGTGGACATGCTGGAAGGCAAAATAGAAACTCCTGCTCCTCAGTCTCGGCCTGGATATCTAAATCATTGGCAAACTTGGGAGCTGGCTGCTGGTGTGCGCCATGATCAGACCCAATCCTCAACAAACAAGAGTTCCATCCAACAGGGATCTTGGAAGGAGAGCTCTTCCAGCTCAAAAGCAGATTCCCATGGCTTAGAATGATGTGCGTACATGGATTGGCAGGGCCCTATTAGTCAAAAATTCAATTTTTAAAGAGTAACAAAATTTGAACAATATAAAGTGAGAATTTTGCATGTATCATAACAAGAAGTTGGTCTACGGGGCCTAAAATCCTACATGTATCTTCCACCCTTTTATTATTATTGTTCGTTAACATAATTTGGACCTGAGCTATTTGCACAAGCACTCTTGCAATTAGACTGCAATCCAATTGCAATCAAATTATTGACACGTATCGATAGACCTCAGCTGAATTATGTGAGAATATTGTGATACACCTAAACGGTCTGTTCATCTAAACACATAAGCAGTTGTATATAACAAGACATGCTAGCTATTCTGTGTGCAATCCCCATTCATCCCTCAGAGGTGTATATCTAACGACTGCTGATTTATATCATAATGTAACCTAAAAACATAATGTGTTAATGTAATTTATCTCAATTTTAATTCCCGATGGTAATTTGTATTCAAGTGTGAATAATAACAAAGATTTTTTTCCTTTTTAATTGGTTATATAGGATTTAATTCTCCATGGTAATATAGATGCAAGTGTGGATTATATGGCTGTGAGATATATTTTTTAAGAAGTTATATGTGGTTTTTGTTAGGGTTATTTCCATCCAAATATTAGAATATTACATTGCCTACTAAGTCAAGTATACTGTATCCAATTGTTCTTTTTGTTAAAGATATTTATCTTCCTCATATTGCTATATTTTCTCTATTAAAGTGTATTCAATAAGGCATAAAATATCTATAGACCACTTATTTTCTAAAATTTGAATTTTGCAAAAAACTAAGATGAACACCGCAATTGGCTAAATTATTTGCTACCTTATTTCCTTCTTTAGAGATATGTTGGCATTCTAATATACTTCCTCAACAATAGTTGATAGAGAAAAAATAATGATATTATTGGCCCAATCTCCACATTTGTTGTTTTTGACACGTTAATAGTAATTAGGAAACCTACTTAAATAAAATATATCTTTGTCTCTTTTCAATGACAATCTTGATCCTTGTAATAAGTGGCTTAGCCGTTGAAGAAATAGAACACAACACACTAAAATATAATTCCATTATAAATATATAAGTAAAAGAAAATAATGATAATAACCTTTAAAATGTATGTGGATACATTTCATACATCATATATCTTGCAACTTCATTATCTGCAGTACAACATGCTTTGATTAAACACATGATATATAAAGACTTGCATTGACTAACATTGATCAGTATTATATCTTGACGAACATCATAGTTTGCCCAGACACTAACGAATTTTCTTTCACCTAGGTAAATGGTGTACATATAGGTACAATGGGTTTGGTAGGTGGTTGACAACTGCCTAGCTACCATTCAACTACCTGTATACATAACAACATTGAAATAAATCTCAACATTACAATATATTCATTACAACAAACTTATTTGCGTATCATCAACCCATGGTACATTCATCCATGTACAAATTCTTATACACGTGCATTTTTTCAAATATGTACTTATTCAAGACATGTCATTCATGTGTCTATAACTCGAGATTTGTCAACATCTTGGTGGACAAAGTTACCAACTAAACATTGGGGTAGAAGTATCAAACGTAGTACTTGAGTCTCTTGTTGTGTCCTTTCGCTTCATTTTTTCCATTTGTCTTTCGCTACTAGTTGCACTGTAAATTGTTGTCCATAAAATATTGTTCTCTCCTTTCTTTTTTGCATGCAACCAACCACAAATCAAATGTAAGGCAATGCCCATCAATGCCTATGTCAAGGTTCAAGGGGGTAGAAACATCCTTGTGGGGTCAAGGGTAATGTCCCTTGCAAGGTTGATTCCCACGAGCTATATTTTGGCAGCCTTTGCTCTACCTACATGTGACACTTAAGTAGTTGCTCAAATGCTCTACACTAACCAAACGATCTAAACAACACCCCTTAGACAATTGCCTCAATGAAGACACAAGTGACAACCTTATATGGCATGACACTTGATGATTGTCTCCAACGGATAACTCTAGATGATGGTCTTTGATGACTAGTCTTGAATGGTAGGCCTAGATAGCCAACCTTAGATGAGAGGTGGAGATGGATAGAGAACTTTTTCGGTGGATGTTTGAACAACCCAGTTGCTAGATAACCCTAGATGGCTAGATGGTCTTACCTCTAGACGATAAAACAACCAAATAACATTGCCTTCAGATGGCTAGATGGCCCTAGTGGGCTACAAAATTGTCTTACCTTCAAATGCCCAAAGCATCTATCTTCATATGACCAACCAACCTTTGCCTTTGTACGAAAAAACCTCAGATGATAGAACCCTAGACATCCTCCCTCTAGTCATTAATCATTTTGCATTGGATGTCAATTTTTTCCCATCAAACATTTTTTTTGTGTTAGATGATAATCACCTTGCATAGACAACAATCATATTGCATAAAATGATAATATCCTCATGCTAGATAATATTGTCATGTTAGATGATAATCACCTTACACCTAACAACATATTTCACTCATATGATACAATTTGTAATTTGGACAACATAGAGACATGGACTGACAACATCTCTTTGGTTAGATGGTGAAGTGGAGGACACTCTATTGGCTTATTTAACCAAGTGGTAGTTCTAAACAATACATGCTTATAACTAATGGTAGGGTAGGGGTGTTAAACAACTTTCCTAATGTAGACATTGATACCTACCCCTTAAAGGACACTCGGTCATGGACAACGTTGACTCAACTCTTTGTGATATTGACTCAACCCTAGATGACGAGAAATTAGACAATTGAAACAAGGTTCCCCTCTGCTCATATGATGACCTTCTCTGTCCACATAACATTCTCCATTGTCTATATGTCCCCTACTCTAGCCTAGATAGAATGTTTGATCCAAATGATGTGTGCACGTGATAGTGCCTTTTTTGGGCTAGACAAACACCTGATATATGAGAACTTGCTTGTCTCCAATAATTGTATATCAAATGTCTCCTTACTTATATCTAATAGTCATCCATCAGATGACACCTTACTTGTCTCTAACATTCGTACACTAGACAACACTTCCCTAAAGTTGAATGGCAATGTAACAATAGATGACTTCTAGTATGGATCAAACAACATTCATTTGTTCATTTGGCTAAATGGCTTCTCATATGCCTTGGACAAGAACCACCTTTGGCCCCAATGACCACTCTCCTATGGCTCAAATAATGATTCCCTTGGCCAAAGAATTCCACTTGCTAGCCAAAAAAATTATTAATAAAACCTAAAAGACCACCTTCTAGGACCAAAAGACCACTTCCAAGGCCTAAATAATACCTGATAGCCTAGATGGTCATCTCCAATTGGTAGACAATGAGGATTCCAATGTAGAAAATATTTCTGCCTTTTTTGCTATTAAACTAACTATTGTTTTCATCCTCCTATTCAAAATAATATTCAAAGTAAAATGTGCCAAAATTTACCAAGTTTTACAATCACTACAACTTTAATTTTTGAGCTACAGATAGGTGCCTTTGACTGTATTGATGCCACAATAGTGCACTCAATCTCCTTGATTGAAATCATGTTCATAGTGCTCTCTGCTTCGTATCTAGGATATTGACTCTTTGCAAGTTCCTCAAACCCTTTGCTCATCATTCATTTTCCTTGACACACAACACTAACATTCTCATGCCAACTGTACCCAAAGATGACATCTTTAGTAGTGCAAAACGATTGTATCCTAAGTATCATTCTTGATTGCTCTTCTTCGATTTCCTTGGTAGCTATCACAAAACCTATCACTGGTGGCACCTTTTGTTAGAATAGTCCCCCTTTGTACTACCACAATCTCCCTATATGTCATAATAGTATTCCCTTAAACAAATCATACTTGTCAAAGGTCCTTCAAAGTCAAAAGTGTTGCAAGTGTGAAGAGGGATATAGACTAAAGTGGCTTAGCAATATCTGTTTATTTAGCCACAGTGTGAACACTTCATGTATTTGTCGGCAAGGTGTTTGTCGGCATGATTTTTTATTTTCCTCTCCGCCATTCTCTCCTTGCTTCCCTATTTCTTCGCCTCCTTATTCCTCCTATATTCCCGACACCTTTTCCTCCTTATCCCTCCGCTCCTCATTCCCCTTATTCCTCCCTTCCCTTATCCCTCCACGTCCCTTCTTCCTCCACCCTTCTCTAACCTCCATAGCTTATAAATACCTATGTTATATTGCATAATAAGTAATCGAAGGTCGCTGCGTAAATTTTAATAAAGGAGGCTATTTTGTTTTAATTGAATTGTTTTTGTCTCTTTATTAAAGTTAACTCTGCTCAGATTCGGTCACTGGTATCAAAGCTGGGCATATTTTTTGAGGCGCAGGTGCGGAGGCACGAGAGCCGAGGTCGAGGGCACGGATCCCAAGGCGAGCGCTGACGTGGACGCTGACTGGGCAACGACACGCAGTTCGAGGTGGTAGGCACTGACTGGGTAGGCTGAGCTGGCAGTTTGGGCACACATCCCGAGGCGGATGCATGGCAGTGGACGTGGCACGAGCGAGAGGTGACATGGCAGGTGCTGACTGGGCAGGCGAACGCGTGGCAGCACGGGTGTGGACGTGGCACGAGCAAGATCGTCTGGCAAAGAAGTCACCACGTGGCGATTTGTGGTTGGTTGACAGGGCAAAATCGTGGACTTGCGATTGCCCAAAGGCAATCAATAGCATATGTGCATGCGCGCATATTAAAACAGTCCCCATGCCCTTTGCCCACTGCATGTGGGACTAAATTTTATTTTTTTTGAAAAACACCACGACATTCATTATATAATCTGCTGTGCTTTCTTTTGTAATCACGACAGGCCCTGTGGTTTGGCGGTAAAAGTTGCCCGCGAGCAGTGGTGAGATTCGGGTTCGAAACCCGTCGGGGAGAAAATATAAAGTTTTTTTTTGTTTTGGTCATCGCCAGCAGGAAAGAATAAGGCACAAGGTGCCTTCATGTTTCAAGGAAGCCGCGTGGTGTAGCGGCTACGTCTCCTCTCTTGCAAGCGGAAGGTTGGGGGATCGATTCCCCTCCGCTTCGAAAAACAAAAGGAAATTTTTGCATAAAGAAAAGGTTGGAAATAAGTTTTTTTTAAGTTTTTTATTAATTAATTTAATAGTTTTTTATTTATATTTTTAATTATTTTTAAAATATATATTTAAAAAATAATTAAAGATATAAAAAGATTATTAAATTTAAAAAAAAAAAACTTTATAAAAAATATATAGAAAACCTTGCAAAATTGTGTAATAGACTGAGAGGCAAGCATTGTAAAAAAAGTGACGGGAAGCCTTCCGGAGCGCCCGTTTATCGCTTCCAAAACATTTTGGACGCTAGGGGCGCTGCCCCTTGGAACCCCGTTCAAGGCTAAAAATTTTGTGTAATAGCCTCAACGGCTGTAAAAGAGCGAAAATTGTAACCTCAGAAGCTCTAACGAATTTTTCTTTTTGCCTTGATGAGTAGATGATCAGATCTACCGGATGTTACCATGCTTTGTGCTCTCTACTGCGGAGAGAAACTACCGAAGCTTTTGATGAACGAGTTCGACGAGATGGACTGCATGTCGTATTCAGTCAGCTGTAGAATTTTGTTATAGCCCACCAAAGGAATCCAGATTCTGGTTACGAGGCTGACTCAGAAGACAATATATTCGGACAACGAGTGGAGGAGTCCGATTCAGTGGCATTTGAACCTAAGGAACAATCCAGTGAGAGTTATACCCCACGCTCTCTAGAGCCTGAGCCAACGAAACCTGAGCCAACAAAGGCTGAGACAGCACAAGCCGAGCCAACGATAGCTCCTAAAATTGTTGTCATCAATGACGATGAGGATTCCATTGCAGACAATTTTGGGCCTCCAGTACTGGACAATCCTCAAGAAGAAGAAGAAGAAATCAGTGAGAGAGTTAAGAAATCTAGATTTGATTTGAACTTGTAATTGCTTTGTACTTCCTATTTTTAGTCAAATCAAAGTTTGCTTTCAAGTAGTAGAAATGGCTTCAAATTCAAATCTCCCAATTCCTGAATTTAATGGTAGTGATTATGAATACTGGTCAATAAAGATGAAAACTATGTTGATTGGTAAAGGTTTATGGGAAATAGTTGAAGAGGGTTACACAAAACCCTCTCCTACTGACCGGTCTACCTTAAGTGTTGCTGATAGAAAAGCCAAGAAAGAAGCCCAGAAAAACAATTCCTTTGCCCTATATCATTTACAAGCAGCCCTAGATAAAAGCATATTTCCTAGAATAGCATCCTGTATAACAGCTCAAGATGCTTGGAAGGCTTTAAAGGAAAGTTTTCAAGGGAGTGATCAAGTGAAGCAGGTCAGGCTTCAAACTCTAAAAAGAGATTTTGAAAATCTCAAAATGCAAGAGAATGAGAAAGTAGGAGACTACTGCGTGCGAGTCAAAGCCGTAGTAGATAAAATGGTCACTCTAGGTGAAGAGATTAAACCAGAAGTTGTAGTGAAGAAAGTGTTGCGAACACTTCTTCCTAAATGGAATCATGTAGCAATCATTATTGAAGAGTCAAAAGATTTGACTGCACTTTCCTTTGATGCACTAATTGGTTCTCTTCTTTCACATGAAGAGAGATTGCAGGAATCTTCTTCCACTAGCCACGGAGGCGATGACAAAGCCTTCGCTTCACAAGAAGGAAAAGGACAAGGTAGAGGTCATGGCAGAGGTCAACATAGAGGTAGAGGTAGGAATAGTCCACGAGGTGGAACTCCTAACAGAGGAGGATCTTCAAACAGAGGTGGAGGTCAGAATAGAGGTGGACAACAGAACAGAGGGAAGCATCCAGGACGAGGAAAAGGAAGTGACAAGTCAAAACAAGCTTGCTATAATTGTGGCAAACTTGGCCACTTCGCTCGTGACTGCTGGTCAAAATATTCACAAGGGAGCAACAACCAGAGCAGTCAGTATGGAAATTTTGGAGAAGAGGAAGAGACCTCAAATCTCTTTCTCTCATATGGCAAGTCAGATCAGAACCTGAATGACACCTGGATCTTGGACACTGGGTGTTCAAATCATATGAGTGGCAAAGAAGAACTCTTTGCTACTCTGGATTCTTCCTACAAATCCAACATCAAATTGGGAGATGACAAGTCATTGGCAGTTGAAGGCATTGGAGCCATGGAGGTTCCAACAAAAGAAGGCATGAAACAAGTAAGTGATATCTATTACACACCTCATCTCCAACACAATATTTTAAGTGTTGGTCAAATGTTAGAGAAGAACTATAAGTTGCTATTTGATGAGGGTAAATGTACCATTTTTGATAAGAGTAATAGTGATAGAGTCATTACTCAAGTGCCAATGACAAGGAACAGGTTATTTCCTTTAAATTTTGGCCAGCCAGGAGGAGATCAATTAGTAAATGTTGCTATTGCAAATCCAAGTGTGTTGTGGCACTTGAGATATGGTCATTTGAATTCAGCCAGTTTGAAGATGTTAACTTCTCAAGCAATGGTGACCGGACTTCCTAAAGTTCAGGACAATAAGGAAGTCTGTGAAGGTTGTGCCTTGGGCAAGCATGCTAGAACCAAATTTCCTCATGGACAAGCATGGCGGGCCAGTTATCCACTCCAGCTAGTGCACTCGGACATCCGTGGTCCGATGCAGACCAAGAGCATTGGTAACAACTCTTACTTTCTTCTTTTCATTGATGATTTTTCAAGAATGTGCTGGATATATTTTTTGAAGCATAAAGATGAGGCATTTGATTGCTTCATAGATTTTAAAGCAAGAGTTGAAAATGAGAGTGGATATTTTGTTAAGTGTCTCAGATCAGATAAAGGAGGAGAATACTCCTCTAATGAATTTTTGAATTTTTGTAAAAAACATGGAATAAAGAGGCAGTTCACTGCTGCCTATACTCCATAGCAGAATGGTGTGGCTGAGAGAAAGAACCGCACCATTGTAGAGATGGCAAGATCTATGCTTCAAACGAAGCATTTGAGCAATATGTATTGGGCAGATGCAGCCAGGACCAGTGTGTATATTTTGAATAGGAGCCCTACTTCAAGTTTGAAAGGGAAAACTCCTTACCAAGCATGGTATGGTAAGAAACCGAATGTCAAGCATTTCAGAGTGTTTGGTTCACTGGCTTACTCACACATTCCTGATGAACAGAGGAAGAAGCTCGATCCCAAGAGTCAAGCTTGCATTTTTGTAGGGTACTGTGAGACCACAAAAGCTTACAGACTCTACAATCCTAGGACTCGAAAGATAATACTTTCTAGGGATGTGATTTTTGATGAAGGGGGAGAATGGGGACATCCCCAAATTTATAGTGATGTTGAATCTCATGATACAGGTTCTTCACAAATTCATCAGGCACCACAGAAAGGCAAGAAGTCTCCTCCTCCAAGCCCAAGCAGACATTCTACATCCAGTTCATCATCTTCTTCACCAAGTCCTTCTCCACAAAGGTCAGTTAGTTCCTCACCAATGGATATTGATTCTCCATCCAGAGGTAAGAGAACTCTCCAGCATCATCCATCTTATCAAATGTTGGATAAAAATTTTCAAAGAAGGTATACTAGAAGTCAAGCTAGTGAGATGAGTTCTGTTTTACAAAGACTTGAAAATATGCATTTGTATGGTGATGATGACTCCCAGCTTGAACCTCGGGGGGATGTAGTTAACTATGCCTTGTTAACTAGTGCACAACTTGAACCTTCTAGTTATGAGAAGGCATGTACTCAAAAAATTTGGCAAGATGCCATGAAAGAGGAGATAACCTCTATAAAAAACAATGATACTTGGGAGTTGGTAGAGCTTCCTAAAGGAAAGAAGTGTGTTGGATGTAAATGGGTCTTCAAGACCAAATACAATGCTGATGGAAGCATTGAAAGGCATAAAGCAAGATTGGTTGCAAAAGGATTTACACAAAAGTATGGTATTGATTATGAGGAGACATTTGCTCCTGTAGCCAGACAAGAGACCATCAAAACAGTTCTTGCTTTAGCTGCACACAAGGGATGGAAAGTCCAACACATGGATGTGAAGAGTGCCTTTCTCAATGGGTACTTAACAGAGGAAGTGTATGTTGAGCAACCTCAAGGATTTCAAGAGCAAGGTAAGGAGCACCTTGTTTACAGACTGAAAAAGGCACTCTATGGCCTCAAGCAGGCACCACGAGCTTGGTACTCACGCATTGATGGGTACTTCAAAGATTTTGGGTTCACCAGAAGCAGAAATGAACCCACACTTTACTACCTAAAGCAAGGTAATGACATCCTCATAGTTTGCTTGTATGTGGATGATCTCATTTTCATGGGTAGTAATGAAAAAGTGAATATGGAGTTCAAGCGCTCCATGATGAAGCAGTTTGAGATGAAGGATCTTGGCTTAATGCATTACTTCCTTGGAATGGAAGTCCATCAGATAGATTCAGGGATCTTCATCTGTCAACATAAGTATGCTCGGGACATGATCAAGAAGTTTGCTATGGAGCATTGCAAACCAGTTGCAACTCCAGTTGGACATGGGATCCAATTAAGCAAAGATGATGGAGCACCTAAAGTTGAAGTGACCACTTTCAGGAGCATGGTTGGGAGTTTGATGTTTCTCGCCAACACCAGACCAGACATTCAGTATGTTGTTTCTCTTGTCTCTCGATTTATGGCTAGTCCATCTGAGCTGCATTTGCAAGCAGCCAAAAGAATTCTCAGATATGTGAAGGGTACATTGGATTTTGGAATCCAGTACCATAAATGTAACACTATCAAGCTTGTAGGCTTCAGTGATAGTGATTGGGGCAGCAATATTGATGACAAAAAATCAACTTCAGGGAACTGTTTTAGTCTGGGATCAGGACTAATAACATGGAGTTCCAAAAAGCAAACTGTGGTAGCTTTGTCTTCTATAGAAGTTGAGTATATAGCAGTCACCTATGCTAGTACTCAAGCCTTATGGCTAAGAAAAGTGCTGGAAGAGATTGGAGAGCAACAAAGTGGTCCGACCAGAATCTACTATGACAACATCAGTGCCATTCAGTTGGCATACAATCCAATCCACCATAGCAGAACGAAGCATTTTGATATGAAGTACCACTTCATCCGAGATATGGTGGAGCATGAAATTGTTGAGCTTAAGTTTTGCCGCACTTTGGAGAACGTTGCTGACATATTCACCAAAGCGATGGCTAAAGCTCAATTTTTAAAGTTGAGAGACTGTGTAGTCAGTTCTCTCAACTTTAAGGGGGAGAATGTTGCAAGTGTGAAGAGGGATATAGACTAAAGTGGCTTAGCAATATCTGTTTATTTAGCCACAGTGTGAACACTTCATGTATTTGTCGGCAAGGTGTTTGTCGGCATGATTTTTTATTTTCCTCTCTGCCATTCTCTCCTTGCTTCCCTATTTCTTCGCCTCCTTATTCCTCCTATATTCCCGACACCTTTTCCTCCTTATCCCTCCGCTCCTCATTCCCCTTATTCCTCCCTTCCCTTATCCCTCCACGTCCCTTCTTCCTCCACCCTTCTCTAACCTCCATAGCTTATAAATACCTATGTTATATTGCATAATATGTAATCGAAGGTCGCTGCGTAAATTTTAATAAAGGAGGCTATTTTGTTTTAATTAAATTGTTTTTTGTCTCTTTATTAAAGTTAACTCTGCTCAGATTTGGTCAAAAAGGTATCTTTTTTCAAATATCTTTCCCAACAATTAACATGGGATCATGACTTTCTTGCTTTGTCACACCGATTCATTACATCATTGTCATTCTCAAAATCAATGCTCTCATATTCAAATTCACTCTTATCATTGACTTCCCAACCCCAACATCTAGATGATATATCCAAATAACCCTTCAAGTTGATATTTTTATCATGGTCTTACCTTTGTCTTCAAAGTCATTGTAACCTATGGAGTCATTAACCTTCCAATCACAATATATATATATATATATATATATATATTTTAATTTACATGGTGGAATCGGTAGCCGCCACGAATCCGGGTAGGTTGTCCAACTTTTATGGCCGCCACAGTATTCTGCGTTGTTCGCCCCAGAAGCCGCCACACAGATCTTCGTGTAGTCCGCCCCTATAACCACCATGCCACAATCATTTTAAACCTTTTATGCAGCTGAAAGCACCAGGAAAGGGACAAGCGTTCAGTCCGGCAAGGCCCAATATTTGAACCTTGGACCTCCGCCTCCCTTATGGGGTTTGGATGAACCAATTGGTCTACACCTCGGACCTTTGAAGTAACTAGCTTCTTCCAATCACAATATTGAGATAGACTTTGTATTGCTTTCCAAGTTCATGACCTATTGAAAGGCCTCTTGATATAGCGTTAGAGGGACCACCTTGATATTATTCCTATACAAAGAAAGAAGGTCCTCCATAAACAACCACTTATTCAACGTGTCTAACAACTCTTCCTCTAGAGGGTAAGCAACTACTTCAATTTATGGTTGTAGGATTGAATAGACTTTTATCTCGCTATGCTCAATCTTATATGTCATTGCAAAAAAAAATTAAATTAAATCATTCTTGTAACTCCTAGATATGGCACTTTCCCTTTGGTAATTTCATGTACCATTCATTGTGATTTCACATAATATCGCATAGATGACTTTGCCTCTAGACGACTAGATGACCTTGCATTTAGAAAATTGGACAACCTGGTCTCCAAATGACTAGATGACTCTACCTTTGGACGTCCAAATAGTCTTACCTCCAATAAAAAAATTTAGATGAAAAAATCTAAAATGGCCTTCCCTCAAACCACAATAACTTTGCATTGAACAATAATCACTTTATGTTGAATATCACTTCTCTTGCATCAAATGACAATAACCTTACATTAGATGACACCATCTTTATTTGAAATGAATATCACCTTATATCCAATAAAAGAATAGGCTTATGATCTAACCTTAATTGCATTAAAATACGTGAATATATTGTATACTCTATCTGCAATCATGTATTAGATAATAAAATTATATCTTATATTTTTGCAATATGAGTTTGCCCAATATGTCTATTATCCCATGTATATTGAAAGCTTGAAGGAATAGGATCCCAAATGCCATTTGAATTGACAAAGGAAGTAAAATATTCAATCTATTTAGACCAAACATGAGTACCATCCTTCATTGTTAGAGGTGATAGAATTATGTTGAAGTACCTCCTAATAATCCATAGATCACAATTATAAATTATCATTGAATTTGACATATATAAATGGAGGTTCTTCCAAAATTTATTACAACAAATTTTTGTGTTTGAAGCATATACATTTATAACTCCAAATTAGATATTTTTCTCTTTCCTACAAAAAGGACTAGCATCCCAATTACTTCTTGCATATAACAATTGTCTATCCCACATGCATTTATCCCATATTGTTATAGTACCTTTTGAATTTCAAATAGCAAAGACTACTAGACAAGCCCTAGTCTTCTAATTTATTTGGAATGTATCCTTACATTCCTCACTATTTATTTTTAATTCTTGTATTAAAAAAAACTCGAGATTATAACAACCTATTAATTCTCTCTACTCTTTTTACAAGTATGTCATTCTACCTCTAATATTATACAATACCATTTGAATCATTAATTTTTTCTTGTCTATGGGCTTAGGTCCACTTATTGTTAACACTTATAACATATGTTTTTGGTTTTTTGAATTGGTATCCCTTTGATTTTTATTTTCTTTTATTCTTATTTTGAGGGTCTTCCACTCTTTTTCCTATTCTTACCACCATTTTCATCCTCATCAATCTCTTTATTTTTTAAGAATGTTCATAGTAAGACTTATCATCTATAGGTTGATGTTGCATGGGAGAACCTAAAGTGTAATAAGTAGCCTAAAAACACTTTCTTCTTTATGCTATTGTGGAAATCTTAAAGTGCAAAAACCATCCTCCATAGCACTTATTTCTTAAGCTAATTTAAAAACAATACATTTTTATGGATATCTTTCAACATTTTCTTTATTATGTTTCTCAAGAAACCCTAAAGGGTAAGGATTAAAATCTCTACTACTTCCATTTTTATTGTAAGGATATGAATTTTACTACTTAAGTGAAGATGATTGACTTGGATTAAACTTGATCTCTTTTGCATTGTTTGGTTGAAAATTTTCCTTCACATCTTCCTGTCACCTTTAGTTCCTTTTAGAACTAAACTTACACATTATAGTTTCTCATTCTTTACATCCTTCCTAGTTTATTCTAATGGTTGCTCCAAGTGAACCATGATGGTATTTTCCATCTAATGATATAGAGGAGACTTCTTTGCCACTTTTTCTATAGTGGAAAATCCTTGATCTAAGTCAACTTCTACTACAATATGATATTTGGTTAAAGTTCATCTCATGACCAGAAAATTTCGTCGTTCTTGATCATTTTTATAGAAGTTAACTGCTAGGTCCAAGGTAGAATACCATGAACAAACATACCCAACATGCACACAAATCATCCAAAAGAGCATAATGAATATAAGTATTTTGTAGACCACACTTGATAGCCATAGAGGGAATTATATTACATGATATATTGTGCAAGAGACATACATGGCCCTTATTTATAGCCATAATATAAGATTTAACTCATCCAACATTATATTAAATTACATTGATCCCATTATAATGCAATCCACTAGTGGAAGTTAATTAAGGATATAATGTTAAAAAATACTATTAAAAGATACATGATTATTAAGTAAAACCTTACCTTCCCACACCCTCCCTTAAGATGATAATAAGGAGTCATTAAAATTGTAGGCTAGAGCATGAATGAAGGTATTATCATCAAAACACCCTCTTGATCCAGGCATGTGACCATTTTGGGGCATGGCTTTATGTTGAAAAATTCCCAAAACCTATTGTTTTGATCCTAGCCAAACTATCAAGGTCATAACTTTGTAATTGAGACCCTATTTTGATCCATTCAAGAAGCATTGAAAATATTAGAGTATTGTTGAACTAGGTGTAGAGGGGGAAAATAACCAGTGCAAACGATTCTCGACGGATTTGTTGGGTACCGAGGTAACCATGAAGCTATTGTTTCTCTACACTCGGTGGGCTTAGGGGATAAAAGGGTTCACCAGGAGTGGTTTAAGGACTCACTTCAAGTCTAGGATAGAAGGTTTGATGTGTTAATTAAAATTACACCTAAATGCAGTCTTTGACTATGATCTAAACTATAGTAACTAAAGAAATGTAGTAAAACAATGTTGAACAAAAAACAATGCAGGCATACAAAATACCTAAAATGTTTCTTGATTTCAATGAGGATTATTTTCTAGATATACAAGAAAATAAAATTTTTATTTTAAACAAATTTCCAAGAGAATGCACAAACAAGACTAGCCTAAATGCAAACTATATGATTTTCTATTTGATGTCTAAATATTAAAATAGAACAATTTATTTCCTTTATGATCTAAAAATAAATTTTAATCCCTTTAACTAATCTTCTAAACATGATTAAGTCCTAGGTTTATTATTTTATCTAATGATAAAAAACATAAATAAAAGCAAGCACACAAAAAACAACCTAAGAAAATCTAACAGAACACCTACTTGACTCGGTGTTCGATCCTAGCCAAATTCATGCTCTGAGTTTTGCAACCAAACCTCAAAAGTCTCGATTGCAAATTCGAGCAGACCTGTAAAATAACAAAAAATTAAAAAATAATAGTCAGTGTTTGGGGGCTTTCTTAGGCCACTATAATACTGAGCTTGGAGGTTTACTTGTCAAGCCCCCTAGGTCCTCTTAGTTAACCATTCAAAATGAAAAGCAGGTGTCGACCTTTTTTTTTTTTTTTTTAAAGTGAAAAACCCTTTGCGGGGCCGCCTTGGTCTGAGAGACCATGAACAGGGGGTTCTACACCGTCAAAGTCACCCGAGAGTCGCATCCGACATTACTCGCACCAACATTATCAATTGGATTTTGGATACCCAATTCAACTTTTTGGTAGGGTGGAGATTTGAACCTGGGACCTCCCTTGGAGGATTGCCCTCTCCTCTCCAACTCACCTACAACACCTGGGTAGCAGTTGTTGACCTTTGGAAACAAGTAAACAAAATGCAATAGAATGCAAGATAGAATAAAATGAGGGTTCTAGGAGCATAACAAAATGTAGTAGAATACATTATGAATAAAAGAGAAAGATGTAATACTTAAAGAACAACAAAACTATATAATATCAAACACAAAAATAAATAGAACTAGGGTTTGAAAAATAGAACATAATGCAACAGATGGAAGAGTGCAAACAAAAAAGGACACGCCAAAGCATGCAAGATGAAATTAAGGTTTTTGGAAGCAAAAACTTACCCCCAAATCCTCAAAGCCAAATTTATACCATGTAACGTGTGAGCATGAATTCACAAGAACAAAAAAGAAAACAATAGACAAAGCATCAACAAAACCAAAGGTTTCATTGAATTCATACCCCATACAAACAAACTATAAATTAATGATAGAAGAGGGCAAAATAGAAAATGAAAGGCAAAAATTGTAGTCTAAATGAAAAGCAGATGACACACTAATAGATCTAAATGATAAAATATGCAAATGCTATAACAGTTCTTAAATGAAAAAATAGTAAACAAAATGACCTAGGTATAGTAATGTAAATAATTAAACAAAAATTCAATTTGTGATTTAGAATGCAACAAAATGAACACAAAAATATGTTTAACATTGATCTAAATGCAACAAAAAATGAATTTTAAGTCTACTCTATTAAAAATAATGAATGATGAAAATGCAGTAAAATTCTATCTAGCAAAAATAAAGTGAACTAAACTAATGATGCAAAAGAACCTAATTAACTATGGTGAAAGCAAAAGAGCAAAAGGAAAGAGTGAAGGCAACAACCAAAATGGTGGGCTTCTTCTCCTCTATGAATGAAATAGAAGATAAGTCTTGCACACAGTCCACCATTAAGAGCTCTTCCACTTGCTCACACAAAGCAGCTATGTCAACGATCACACACAAAAGAGAGGAGGTAAAATCACAATTTAGAACAAAAGCAAAACATCGATAGAGAATTTGGGAGAACATTCACTTAGTATTTTTTTTATTGAAAAAGGAAGTCCAACCCTTCTATTTATATAAGGTTTGGACGGCTTAGGAAAGAAAACAAAAATATAAAAACTAGGTTTAGGGTCAACAACACAAAAGGTGATGTAAAACTAGGGTTTTGAGGGCAAAACCCTAAGATTTTGAATTCGTGGTCGATTTAGGACGACTGCAAATCCACAATATCTAATTGTTTGAGGTCAAATTGGTGCCTAGGTAGCATGATCGAATTTATACCTTGTCTTGGATGATGGTTAATTCAATGAGGCTAGAGAAGAGGGTTGAACTAAGAGAGGTGGGGAACTCAAAAATTGTGCTTAAAAACTTTGAGTGGCTTCTTAAGAACATAAGGGAGAATTGACTCATTTGGATGGGTCAGTATTTTGTGTCTACATTATGCTTCCTTTTTTATACATTTATGGCCTAATAAATGCATCAAAGAAAGCTGTAGACACTTATGAGCAAAAAATGACAAACGCTAAAAGAGGTAGCAGGTTTAGGCAGAGGATGGTGTAAAAATAGTGTCATTCCAAACACTTAGAAATTTTACATGCTTTATGAGGCATTGATGACATAAATACCCCCAAGGCCAGGGTACCTCCTCAAGTTTCAGAAGGAATGCAAATGTCTTGAAGAAACTTGAAATGGTAGAAGCAGAAAAACAAAGAAGAAACATAAGAAATAAAAAATAAAAAGAGGAGAGAGAAATGAAGAGATAAAAGGGAGGGGAGGGTGAAAATTAATTCATTTTCACCATGTGAGGATGAGATAAATAGCTCTAGATAAAATAGAGAGATGGCACTTTTGATGCATTATGCAACCATTGCAAGAGGTGAGGCCAACACAACAGTGGAGCAAGGATAGGTACACATGTAAATCTAGCCTCTAGACTAGGTTAGATTAGACTAGATTAGATTTTTAAGCATTTTTTTTTTAAATTTTTGATAGAAGTTACCTTGCAAACCTTGACACGAATTCGGGGTTCAATCATGAATTCGATCGAGAATTAGGTGGTGAAAAAATTTACACCCTAGAATTATAGGGTACCAATTTATGGTTTCGTGCCTTATTAGAATAGGGTACAAAAGTGTAGAAGAAGAAAAAATGAGAGAGAGAGAGATTGCATTATGTTTGTTCTACTATTTTATGAATTTTATTATGATTATGATGGTGTAGAACTAATTAAATTTTATTAATGTTATTTTGCAGCAAGATGTGCTCGAGAGTAGGGAGTGGCAATCAAGAACACTAGAGGATGTTGTGAGGCAACTCATAATGATAAACATGGACATTCTATATGATGTGGAGCTATTGCATTTGATATAGATGCCCTAGGTTTAGGTTTACTAATGATGCTCATCGAGAGGTGGCATACAAAGTCATCCACATTCAGACTATCGACAGGGAAGATGACCATCACACTAGAGGATGTGTGGTAGATCTTGAGGATCCCCGTTAGAAGGAGGACATTGTACAAGGTGCAGGAACCTCAAGCATAATTATAGAGATTGTTGGAGGATCTAAAACATGAGATTCATCAAAGTGATCTCCACATTGATGAGATGCCACAATGATATGAGGTTGGTGCACTTACGACAATACTCTATAAGGGGGTGGCTAGGCTCTGGTATGCCACACTAGCAGACAACACTTTCCATAGGCACCGAAATGGGTGATAGTAAACATGTGAGACTAGTAGGTGACATTCCCATAAGGATTTTATGTATAGAACATTGTACAATATCGTGTACAAGCAATATTTAGGATTGTTTGCACCATATTTCTCTAGGTATGGTACTAGGAGCACATAGCTATCTAAATACCACATGCACTATGAGGGCCATTGCCCAACCTAGAGTGGCAAACAATATTTATATGGGATCAAAACTTTGAGCATGTGCAGAGGCCATACATTGGTATCTTGCCACTGGGGAGGCGGGTTATAGACAAGTTATGAGATTAGATGATCATCTGGTGAATGTGACATCAACACCCTAGGTGGGTAGAGTATGGGTATGAGCTATCTTAGGTTTAGTGGATCAGGTGGGTTACTATAGATTAGGATAAGCTCAAGCTCTTCCAGTTTGATCGAGTGCAAATGTAGTTTGGCATCCTATAGCAGGTGCCAAACTTGAGAAATGTTTGGTATAGGTAGGTTCAAAGGGACCCATCAAGGGTTGAAAGGGACATTGATGTGAGGTTCGTAGAGGAGGACCTAGATGATCCCCTATACGTAGACCTAGGATTTGATGATGTTAAGGTGACCTTCAGGTATCGAAGATGGTATAGGGGCATAATTCCCCTAAGGATCTCACCCTCAATGCTAGTTCATGGGTCAAGGAGTGCAACTAGAACTTTGAGACATCCGATAGACCATAAAGTAATGATAGAGGGGTGTAGATCAACCCAAATAAATGTAGGTAGAGGTCTAGATGGAGATAGTGATGGTCAGTAGGATGACCATCACTATCATGAGGTAATAGAAGAGGGGCTATCAAGAGTTGCCCCCATGGTTGTTGAGGCTAGACATAGCAGGACGATGGGTCAGGATGATCCAACTAGGAAGATGGAGGTGATGCAAGACAGGGTGACTCACATGCAATGAGAGATGAACTTGCTTCAAGAGGATAGGTCCAAGAGGATAAAGGGTCTATAGGGAGTTATCGACAAAATCATCGTAGAGTGTGATTGAGCCATTGTTAGAGTAGGATGTAGTTACTATGGAGAGAGATGCAATGAGGGCTAAGGTGATATACCTCAAGGGGGAAATGTTCTAGTTAGAGTAGATGCAACAATAGACTCAGGCAGAGGGGATGGCTATTATCACTAATGACCAATAGGACCAAGGGATTTGTTTGCTACAAAATGAGCTATAGAGGACGAGGGAGGACCTATAAGCATTGGTGTGGAGGAATACCTTCTACTAGATGCTATACTTCCAAGTGGTTCTAATATATTAGAGGGTGCCTCCACCATCCTCTCTATGATCTTGAAGTAGATCACAATCCCAAATATGAACCATTTCATGGTTTATGAATATGCTTCCATCAGGACCACCTCTAGTAGGTCGATCAGAGGATCTTGGTTCATATATCTAAGGCAATGATCAAGATGACATGCTAATTTTGAGTATGACATGCATCCGTAGGCTAGGAGATGATCGAGTGTACTAGTTTTTATTATGGCATACTAACCCACTAAAATGTACTTTTAACTTTTGAGTAATATATATCTTGTTGCTTTGTTGTTTATTATGTGTTAATTTATGCAATTATTGAATGAATAAATGCAAAAATGTGAATGAAAGAGATGATAGAAATGAAAATATGCATGAGGAATGAAATTAACTAATAAATGTATGAAGAATGAAATTAACTAACAATGACTAGATGACTAGATGTAGACAAGAAAAGGTGGTGGAAGAAAAATAAAAAGAGGGAAACAACTCTCTGGATGAATTTGTGCTCTATAAAGGGTAACCATGAATTTTTTAGAGAGCGAATTTGAGACCTATATGGATAGATCACGAATTTATGACAAGAGGAAAAAGAAAAAAAAGTATGAAGAATAGAAGTAATAAAGAGAAACAAAGTCACCAAAATGTCAAAGAAAGCAAAGAGGTACGTAGATAATGTCATTTGAATCAACGTAGACCGAGATAGGTTAGTGTGATCAAATAAACATGAAGCCAAGAAAAATATGAGAAAAGAAAAAATGAAGAAGAATTTATGCTCACAAATGGTCTAATGTGGAACAATGCTTGCTGGTGTCCATGAAGCTATCGTGTAGGGGTGTAGTGCTCACTAGTGACTAAAGGTGGAGCAATACCCTATAAGGATGTGTGCTAAAAAATGGTCTAAGGTGGAACAATCCTCACTGGCAGCCATGAAGCTATCCTATAATGGTGCAACTCTTGTTGATGACCAAAATGAAGTGATACCCGTTATGGATGTGTGCTTGCTAATGACCAAAATGAAGTGATACATACTATGGGTGTGTGCTTACTAGTGGCTAAAGGTGGGATAAAACCCATGAAGGATGTGTGCTTGAAAATGGCTTATGACAAAGGCTATGCTCATTGGTGGCCATGAAGCTATCTTGTAGGGGTGTAGTGTTTGCTGATAGCCAAAAGGAGTGTAACTTGTTAGGGGTGTAATGCTTCTTGATGGTAAAAAGAAGAGTGTAACTTGATAGGGGTGTGGTGCTCGTAAAATGATGAGTGGTTAAGAAAAGCAAAGCAAAAGTGTGTTGTGTGCATGTGATACAAAAAATATTGAATAAGAGAAAGAATAGTGTGGTGAAAAGTGTGTGTATGTTTATCCTTGTTGGAATTTTGATAAGAGTTGTGTGTAGAATAGTTAGTGGCCGTATGAACACCATAAATGATTCACGTGGTATCTATCCTATCCAATAAGGATCCCTTAACAATTGAAATATCAATAAAGTATGATCAATAGAATATGTGTAGAAGAATAAGCATATATCCTTTGTCTTGGTGAAAAGAAGATTGATTTAAAAAATTTCAAAGGACAAGGATATACAAGATATGAAGAAAATATATCTTTTGACTTGGGAATTGTTTTGATGATTATTGAAACTTTTAATATCAAGGAATATAAAAAAATAGAGGAGAAGAAAAAAGAGAACATGCATCCCTTAACTTGGAAAAATTTGGATAATTGTTGATATTTTCAAGGTCAAGTAACATATGAGATAGAGAAGAAACACACTTTGTGCCAACGGATGCAGTAATATAAATAATGCATAACAATTTTTTTGCTAGCGCATAAATACCTCATGTATGTATAAGAATAAGTAGAGGTAATAATTAGCATCTCGATGAGAGAAAGTAATTGTGCCCTAGGTTGGAAATTTTAATTCGCTAAGCGTTAGTGACCTAGTGTGAGTGTAATGCATATGAGCTAAACATAACTAGGTGTCATCACTTACCTCATTGTAAAGTCCTCAAAAGTCTATATGATCAAGCAGTTAGATACAAGTATGTTCAAGCAATCAAGTAGCTATATGATAAACATAAGTATAAAAGAAGAGTATGTCAAGTAGTACGATGCAGAGTATGATAGACATTCATGTAGTATGAGCAATCAAATCAATAAAGGTTGGCACAAAAGAAGTAGAAGAGAAGATGAAGAAGAAAAAAATAGGAGAGAGAAGAAAATAAAATGATCAATGATAGAAGAGATGATAGATGGGAAATCATGCATAATATTGTTTTAGGTGTATTATGTTCATTGGTTATTTTATTTCTTTACCATATAATATCATTGAATGATAGGTTCCTAAGATAAACTTGGTTGTAATGACAATGGGGCCTAACCAATTAGGTTGAAACTTATCCTTCAAATCTATGTGAGCATTTTTATTCTTTTGGTTTTCTTTGAGAACAAGATGCCCAAATTCAAAATAACAAGTGCAAAATTTCTTAATGTAAGCTCACTTGAGCCTATTCTAATAGGTTCGAAAATGCTCTAAGGCATGGATGCCCTTTTCATCCAACAACTCCAATTGGTTTAAATGGGTTAGTAAAAAATCAACACATATTTTAATTGTACCTTCCTTCTTAGCAATAGGAACACCGATTTCTAATTTCTCAAGGTATTCGGGAGACATAGGAATTGATTCCTCTTGAGAATTAGAGGTTTGGACATGGGCGACACAAGGGACTGACCCATAAAAGAAAAAACTATTACGAAGGATATCTTCATGAGCCATGTCACAAAGAGTATCCCCCTCAACATATTCTTCAGGAGTCGCTATGAGCTTTGGGTGAACTAGGGTAATCATATTGCAAAATAATATGTTGGAGGGAGAAGAAGGTCCCTCATCCTCATTACTCCACTCTAAGCCATGATGATCTATGAATTTGACATAAGTAATGATTTGATCATCATCGGTTGGTAAGGGTTGGTTTTTTTTAGGGATGTAGCCTATACCACATATTCCAGGCCATAGTTCAACTTCTAAAGGCTCTTTTATGCCTTGTTGTTGTGGCCCCAAGCCCTTACCTTCATATCCCATACTAGATAGGATTTTCTTAGAAAATGGGTAGTCATTGGATTGGTAACAATGGGAAAAGGTTATTTCTACCACAGGGGGATTGTTACCACAAATTTTTTCATCATGGGATGTACCTATGTAGACAAAGGTACACATGCTGATGTGTACTACTTCATCCTAATTAGGAGGAAGACCCATGGTTTGGGATGAAGGTGGCAACATAGCTAGATTGATAAGAGGAGTTTGAACTAAGTGATTGACTTAATATTTTGATGGAATAATGGTTGGTGGTTCCTTAATGATTCAAAAGTTTTAAATTTTTTTGATGAATTTTGGATTCCATTTGACGTTGGTTTTCCCAACTATTTTTCATAACATTTGATGCTTGAAAATCCACCTTGCCATCCGCCCTAGCCAATATTATTATTTCAAGTGGTTTTTCCTTTTTCAAATCATCCTCTCTGGTCTTTTCACAAAACTTAGAGTTGCAAAAGCACATTCCTTTTATATGTAACTTTGCATGCTCTGCTTACCTACCAGTGCATTGATTCTATGCCAATACCGTTTATCCTTAGCCATTTCTTTTGCTTCCCTTCGTGTTGTTTTCTGTCCGCAACCATGAAAGAAGGTAAGCCTGTCTTCATTGAGCCTGAGGTGTTCGAGCTTGAATCCATAGTCAGAGACATGTGGAAGGATCAAGTTGTGCTGATTAATTTTTTTAAGTTGTTTTTTGGTGTTGACGAGGAGGTGACAAAAGCCTTTGCTGAGTCCTGGAACAAGGGCCTGGTTACTATTCACAATGTCAAATTTCAAATCAATATCGAGTTGTTGGTGGACCTAATAGGACAACCTATGGACGACAAGGTGATTAGAAGGAACAAACATAACTAGGAAGTGGAGCTGACGCATTTTGAGAAATCCTCGACGATCCACAAGATGGTCAAGAAAGGTCTGTACCATAACCATATTTCCACTCCTTGGAAAGAAATCCTAAAACCTATCATGCAATACCTCACTTGTGATAATCTAGAATACTAGATTTACTGTTTTCATCTTACTTTCGTAAACCACTTTCGCTAAGCCAAACTGATGAACATTCCTGTAGCCCTCTTTTGGTCCTTAGATTACACCATTTCATCCTCTTGGAAAAAGGAGGAGGGTTTGCCCTACCATAAAGGGCTTTTTAAAGTCCTGTACAGATTTTTGTTGTTGAAATTCCCCAAAGGTAACATCCCCAACCCGGAGTCTGATGAGGAAAATTCATCCTCAATGCCTAGCCCTAGAACGTCTAGACCCAAGAGGAAGGAGAAAAGTAACAAACATCTTCCTGATTTCAATGTCAGGAAAAAGGTCAAGGCTGAGAGTACACCTATTAGATGTTCCCAGAGTCTCAAACTCAAAGAAATATCTGAAACCCCTCCTTCCACATCTGTTAAACCCACAAAGGATCATTCTAATTCACTCGATATTATGGAGAAATACCTTCACAAACTGGTTGTCCAGGCAACCTCTGCTACTATTGAACATCTAGAAATAGCCCACATGGCTATAAGTAAAGCAATTTCAAGGCTAATTGATCAGCACCAAGATCTTAGTCTCCTGTTCTTCTGTGAAACGTTTGAGGACATTCTTGCCTTTTTTGTTGCTAAAGGTCCCTCTGATGCCAAGGGTGATAGCAAAGATGAGGACATGGTGGAGATTGCTAAGGAAGCATGTTTTGATGCTCTAAAATATGTTCCTAAGGATGCACCAAAGGATGAAGTGAAGGATACCATGTTGGATACCGCTACCGATTCTCCTATGCTTACAGATGTTCCTCTCTAAGCGAGGAAGGGGTTCCAACTACTGATGTCTCTGTTTTGCTCCTTCGGTCTAAAGGTTTTGTTCCAGTTGTGTCCTATGGGCTGTAGGTCTATTTTTTTGGTTCCTTTTTGTTTAAGGTTGGATCCTTTTTGTTGTAGCAGGATTCCTGCCTCTTTGTTGTGTTTCTCTCAGGTTTCCTCTTTGGTTCATCTTCTTGTCCCGCTGATGTACAAGGTGATGGGGCGCCTTTAAAATGCTCTCTTTTGATAAATCAAAATTTTAACTTACCAAAAAAAAATATCTAGAGGAATTCGAAGGAGAAATATTGAAATAAGAAGAAGATATTGTGGAAGAAAAAAAAGAAATTTTGTGAAGAGATGATTGGATAGAAATTGACCTTATATTTGGCTTGTTCAACCATCAAACAATATTGGAATGGATGAGGGTCACCCGAGATGGTGATAAGTTGATTTTAAAATTCATACTTCAAACATTGGTGAAGTGTAGAAGGGATAAATTTCATGGCATGAATACAAGGGCATCCAAGAAGAAGATTAAAAAATGTTGGGCAAGATACCACATAAAATAAGGGGTCTAAATTCTTGGGTCCTACATAATGCCACAAGCCTCTTGGGATTCATTATTAAAATATTTGATGATGACATTTGACTTGGTTAAATATTCCTTAGTCCAAAATTTTGGAAGAATTTATAAGTGCATATATTAAGGGAGGAACCATTGTCCACCAATATCCTCTTGATGAAATTTTTTCCAATATATCTAGTAATGTAAAGGGAATAATCCCATTGTAAGGTTGAGGAAGGAAGATCATCATCATAAAAATATATGTGATTTACCCCAAGAGTACCTATGACATTAGCTATGTCACTAGGGGGAAGGTCTTGAGGGACAATTTGTTGGCTTAGAAGTTTTACTAAGGCTTCCTTATGGATAGGAGAAGTTTGTAAAAGTTCCAAGAGGGAAATATTGGCTGGGTTACTAGCTATTTATTGTTTTAAATCAAAGGAGAGTGTAGGTTGAGGATTTAAGACCAAAGTGGGTTTATCTACACTTGAGGTATTATTTTGGAGGTTCCTCAAGACTAAGGGAGGTCTAGAGAGTTGGTTGGATGTGGAACTTGTTTGCCTTTGTTGTTTTTGAGCTGGTTAAACCTGATGTTGTTGCCTTGTAGTTGCTTCTATCATACTAACCATATTGTTGTATGGGGGTGGTACATTGTGGTATGACACTTGATTAGTTGTTTGTTGATCATGATTAGGTAGGGGATTTTAGAAGATCCTCATATCTTGATTAGTTGTTGGACGTTGATTATTTGGTAGTTGATGAGTTGGAGGTTGATGGCTAGGAGCTGGATCGGAATCACCTATGGCAAGGTGACCCTAATCTATAAGATCTTGAACCACGCATTTCAATCGCTTATACTAGTATGTCATGTGTTCCTCCACCCTATGGTACTCATAGTGTTGGTCAAAATTATACCAAGTTGTTGTAGTGTCAAGTTGTTTTATGATAGGTAATTCAATCATATTGACTTTTAAAATTTGTTTGAGGATCGACAATAAAGGTTGGTTGAGTTTAGTAAAGTTTCTTGGTGGGATCATTAGGGTTTGCTAAGTATCAACTTCAATAAGGTACTAGCTATATTAACATTGTTGGTTGATCTATTATCTATTACCCAATCACCAAGTAGATGCTTATTATTATATTGTTTTTTTGTTGACCTTTCCTCTTTTCTTCTTAACTTAAGTTGACCCCTTCTTATGAGTGCTTTCTCAACTCTTTTAGTGAGATCTATTGTCTGTTCAAAGGAAGTGTAGTTGTTTCTAACTCATAAGAAATTTTCTCTTGTAAATTACTAATAAAAATATCTAGCATGTTTCAAGGAGGTGGGGTATACCTTAACCTTCCAACTAAATTCCTCTACCGAGATAGAAAATCTAAAAAGATTTCATATTTTCCTTGTTTTAAAAGGTATTAGTCTTGGTGGGTTGCTCCTTTTTCCACATAAGATCCAAATTGTTGAACAAATAACTCAACTATTTCTTCAAAATTTCTTAAGGAATGGTAAGGTAGTTGATAATACCATTCCAAAGCCATACCTCCAAGGCTTTTAGGAAATATTTTTAGTAACAACATATCATCATAAATGATATCATGACATGTTGTCCTAAACATACTTAAATGTTCTATAGGGTCCTTAGTTCCCTTGTAAATTGGTAAAAATGGTATGAGAAAATGTTTAGGATAAGGCCTAGAGGCTACTATGGGGTCTAAAGGTTGATTGCACATTTTCTTATAAGAGTAAGTGAAACTTGGAGCTTGAAGTGTATCCATTCTTAATGCCAACTGTTTCACTATAGTTGTTAGACTTTGAATGTCTGGATTGTTGTTGTGCAATGCAACATGGGGTGTTGTTGAAATGTTTACCCCAAGGTTTCCTAGAGGTGGGTTATTATTATACATAGGCTATTGAAAGGGAACTTGGTTAATGTTTGAGGCATTAACACTGTTGTGGTATGGGTTATAAAATGGGGGATTTTGTGTAGTATCTTATTGTTGGAAATAATTTACATTTGATGGAACAAAAGAAGGAATGTTAAGAGGAGGATTATTATTCATATTAGAAGAAGAAGTGATAGAATGAGGAGGAAATTAAATGTTTGTTTGGGGTATGGTACGAGTTGGAGGAGATATCAAAATTCCCCTAATTTTGGTGGTCGTAGTAGCATATGTGGGATTATGGAAAGGATTAGAATTATGTGAGGATTTAAAGAGAGGATTAACATGAATGTTATGATGAGGATTGAATTGATGATGAGACATTTCAACTTCTTCGAAGTGGATATATTTTTGCAATATTTCAGAAAAAATTTATCTATTTTGTCTACAATAATTCAACATATGGTCCTGTGTTTTAAAGACAAGTTGATCACGAGGACCTTTTGTTGGATCAAAGTTGTCATTAGTTTCCATGTCCTCTTCTTCTTCTTCTAGGTTTGGGTTTTCTCCATCTATTTGATCATTCTCATTCCATTGAGGATTCTTTTCTAGCTCTATAATTTTTTTCTTATTCCTAAGGTTGGGAGCCATTAGGATAAGTGAAAGAGGGGTTTGAACTAAGCTATACAAGATGGAAAGGATGCAAAAAGACAAAAAAATTATTAAGTGTTTTTTTAGTTTTTCTAATCTACATAAACAAATTAAATGGTCTTGTTTACAATTTAAAAACAAAAAATAAAATGAGACAAAAGGGGAAGGCTTCCTAAATGGCCACTAAGGACATGTTTCATGTCAGGTTCACCAAATATGTAGAGGGGAAAAATAACCAGCATAGATAATTCTCGACGGATTCATTGAGAGCTAAGGTAACCATGAGGCTATTGTTTCTCTATACTCAGTGGTCTTGGAGGATAAAAGGGTTCATTGGGAGTGGTTTAAGGACTCATTCCAAGTCCAGGATGGAAGGTTTTATGTGTTTATTAAAAGTACACCTAAGTGTGTTCTTTGACTATGATCTAAAGTACAATAACTAAATAAATGTAGTAAAAAAATGCAAGATAAATAATAATGCAGACATATAAAATACTATCCTAAAATGATTCTTTATTTTAACGAAGACTACTTCCTAATTTGCAATAAAATAAAATTTTTCTTGTAAGAAAAGGTCAAAGAGAATGCATAAATAAGACTAACCTAAATGCAAATCATATAATTTTTTGTTTTATGCCTAAAGATTAAAATAAAATTATATAGATTCTTTGTGATCTAAAAATAAATTTTAATCCCTTTAACTAATCTTCTAAATGTGATTAAGTCCTAAGTTTATTATTTTATCTAATGACAGAAAGAAAAAATAAAAGTAGGCACATAACAAACAACCTAATAAAATCTAACAGAACACCTACTTGACCCAATGTTCAATCCTAGTCGAATTTGCACTTTGAGTTCTACAACCGTGAATTAAAATTCACACCTCAAAAGCCTTGATCGTGAATTCGAGTAGACCTATAAAACAATAAAAACTTGGAAAAATAATGGTCAGTATAAGACTGAGCTTGAAGGTGTAATAGTCAAGCCCCTTAGGTCCTTTTAGCTAACTGTTCAAAATGAAAAGCAATTGTTGACCTTTGAAAACAAGAAAACATAATGCAACTGAATGCAAGATAGAATAGAATGAGGGTTTTGGGAGTAGAACAAATTGCAAATTAATACAAGAAGATAAAGATATAATGCTTAAAGAACAACAAAACTATATAATATGAAACACATAAATAAACATAACTAGAGTTTAGAAAATAGAACAACATGTAACAGATGATAAAGTGTAGACAAAAAAGGACACAATAAAAATATACAAGATGAAATGAGGGTTTTTGGAAGCAAAAAATTACCTCCAAATCCTCACAACCAAATTTGTACCCTATTGAAAGATGCAAAACACAACACCCAAACAATGCTTAAATAAATGAAACACAAAGAAATACAAGATTGCACAATAGAATAATTTTCATTGACGGGGGGAGCCTAGAAACTCCATTGTTTACAAGACTGGATCTTTAAATCCTTTTGATACAATATTACAAGGGGTTAGGGTTTTTCGAAACCCTAATAAGCAAAGCTATGATGTCTTCAAGCACGTCTTGATCCCAATAGGGTTGAGTGGGATTTTTGATATCCAAGGTTGGGCCACTCTAGATTACTGATGTAGTGCTTTAGATTTGCACACAAGGACACAAAAAAGTAGTTAGTAATACTTGTGAGGAATCCACAGTGTGAGGCCCCCTATAAGAAATAATAAACCCTAACTAAATGCTATAAATAGAGTGAACAAAAACAAAAGCACATGCATAAAATAAACAAATGATGGGTCTATTTTACTTACTGCACTCTGATGTGAGACTCTAATGCAGGTGGATGGTGTGGTGATGCCCTCGAATCTCCTGGAGGCTAGGGGGTCTTCATAAGGGCTAATGTAAAACATCCACGAGCACCTAGAGGCTACAAAAAATTCCCATGGGTACTTGGTGCTGATATGGAGGTGCCTAGAGGCACCTGGTGTTGACAAAAAATGCTCGAAGGTGCTTGGCGGCTGATGGGGAATTCTATAGAAGTAAATCGAGCAAGGGCATGGGATGCGATGATAGATATGGTGAGCAAGGGGAGCAAAACATGACAAACAAAATGATATTTAGGGTACAAAAGGCTTGGTAAAAGACTTAAGATACTTAGGGACTTGGATATTTGAAAACTTGAAAAACTCAAAGGTTGAGCCATCAAAATAGCTCCTATTTATAATCTAACCTAGGGCATGCTAGGGTTTCAACAACACTAATCTTGTGGCTGATATTAAAGCACATCAAAGGGTATATAATAAACCTGGGGTGTGGCATGGATTGATGTAAATAGATGGTCAAGATTAAATGGCATTGGATGGTTGGGATTAATTCACTTAAATAAATACATATTTATTAAATATGTATTAAATTATGATATAAAATATTATATTTAAATATATATAAAATAAATATACATAAATAAATTGGAATAATATTCAAAAATGGTGGGAAATAGATATGGTGGACAAATTGGCTATGTTTTTGTGGTGGAAATGGTGGGAAAGCCTGGATGGAAGATGAATGACTAGCTTTTGGTGTCTATAGATGCCACTTTTTGTACTATGTTGCATGAAACACAATGTAGTGCAAAAATACGAGACACTTGTTTTGGCTAGGTGCAGAAGCATCTTCTCTTGGGTTGTGGAGCATGAGCTTGAAGATAAAAAAATAAATGAATTTTGAGTTTTTCGTAGCTTACCCCCTCAATTGGCAAATGAGGTTACAAATGAATCTCATGAGTCAATTGAAAAAAATCTATGAAAATGGAATGTGAACGATATGAATGATGTCAAAGGTGATACCGTTACTACCCCAATGGTGGGAAGGGGGTTGGTGAAAAGTGTGTCTATTTTTACCCAATAGATGAAGGAATTTGTGATGGAAAATGTGTCTATTTTTGCCCCAATAGATGAAGGGATTTTTGCCAAGTGTAGATGCCATGATCATGTAAGATGTATCGCATTGCGGGAGGACAAAACCAAATGTGGTTGCCCCAAATTTGGGGTGATTTGATGTTGTTGAAAAATATGCCTTCTAGCATCATTGATATGCAAAGAAAGAATCAACCTTGGATGGCCTGCTAGTGATTGTTTGAATAATTCCTACGATTGGAACCAATAATCCTAGCTAGTGCCTATCTCCATGGTGTTAGGGAGTTTTTGAATGATGAAATTTGAGTTTTTGTTCATGTTTGAAGCCCCATAAACTAGGCCATCAATGACAACGGTTGTGCAAATTGTTCTTGGCAATGTTTCACTCAAAATATGAAGTACCAAATGTGATTGTATTTTAGAACAAGGAGATAAGTGATGATGATCATGGACACGTGTCCTTATTGTAGGCTACTCATATTACCAAATTGCATGGATGCAAATTGCTGCAATCACCAATTATATAGAATAACCCACTATATACGAGATTCACTTGAATGTTATGTGATCTTGGTAAATATGTAAATGATGATGATGAAATGAGGTGGGAATGATGTATGAATGATGAAAATGCTGATGATCATCATTTTATGAATATTTGGATCCTCTTAAGGTGCTTTTGTAGTGTGTTTGATGAATTTGCAAAATGTGGTTGTAAGCAAAAATTATACAAAAAATCAATTGGAATCTTCACAAAACCTAATAAAATGATGAAATGTATTGATGAATAAAATTTGAAGTGATTTTGTTGGAGGCAACTATTGTTTTGTGCTATTTTGGATTTTATCAATGTTGACGCAAAATGCCCATGGGCACTTGCATTATGCAAAAATACCCGTAGGCACTTCAGCGCATAAGGAAACACCCATGGGTGCCCCAAAGTGCTTGAAGAAGCTATAAATATATTTTTGGGTGAGATTGAAGCTCATTTTTGTGTTTAGGAGTTTGATAAGCTATGTCTGAGGAGTGAAGGGTGAGTGAGGAGTGAAGTGAGGTGAGGCATTTGGAGCGCGGAAGCCATGGTGGTAGAGGGAGCTGGTACGGAGGTTGGGGCTATGATTGGGGCACAAGTTGCTGAGGTAACCCATTGTTTATTATGCTTTTTGTATTGTGTAAAGTTTTTTTTTTGAAATTATAAATAAGTTATTAACAAATGTGTTGTGTTGTGCTACAACTTAGAGTTTTGGAGGCTCGACGCCAATTTTTGCCCTACATCCCCAGGATGAGGAAGGTGATTATAGATGATGAGTGGGAGCTACTTGGGAAGGTGGTGCTAGTGGAGGTATCATGATTGGACATGGTTAGGGCTGATGAGAGGTACCTCTCCACCTTGGTAGATAGGTGGGATGTAGACAGGGGGACATTTTAGCTCCCCACAAGTGAGGCGACTATTACCTTGGAGGGTGTATATCGCATCCTCAAGGTATCGATGGAGGGGATCTAGGTTGAGGTTAGCCTCAACCAAAAAATTGAGATGATGCAGATGTTTGGGGATGCATGGTAGGGGGTGAAGGTGGAGAGTGGAGGCATACCCTATTTATCCATGTATGTGGAAAAGGAGTTGGACCCCCTACAAGATTTGGTGATGTTCATGTTGGCCAACATTGTGGCCCCAAATAGCATTGGGTGTATGTTCCCTTGGAACCTGATAGGGGTGGTGAGCAATATGCTCACGATGAGGTAGGTGTATGCATGGTCTCCCACCTTACTAGCATAGGTATACTAAGAGTTAATTGATATGATGACGTAGGGGTGAAAGAGATTGGGGTGCAACCTATTGCTGCAATGCTGGGAATGGGAGCACTTCAAGGTTGCTCGATCAGAGGTCTTACCTATAGAGGAATTTGGTAGGGAGTAGCCCTATGATAGGTGATCAAATTTGGTGGAGGAGATGTAGCTGATTCATCCAGTGAGGATGAGTCAGTGTTATAGGGATCTATGGGTAGGATTGACAGTCGCCCACATGGTGTGGAGGCCATGGCAAGGTATCCGATGGATAGGTTATGGAGAGCATCTATGGTGGATGCGGTAGGGTCGATGGGTGTTTGGGAGTCATAGGAGTGAGACAAAGTACTTTTAGTTCTCATGAGTGCTCTATCAATTTATGCTGAGGTAGGATGTCCTTGATGATCTAGTGCACTACATGATGCATCGAGAGGAGACTGGGCTACCTTGCAAGGAATCATGGAGGGTAGTTTTAGAGGATATCGAGAAGATGGATATCTTCGATATGGAGGATGCGAGGATAAATGTGGATTATGATGCATGGTTCATAGTTCAACCACCATGGGTGCCATCTTAGAGAGAGGGTGATAGGGATGGAGGTGGAGGTGGAGAGGTAGTGGATGAGGGTGTCCAGGTGATCTAGGATGAGGGGACCAAGAATACCCTCAAGAGGTAGTGGAACCTTGATCTAATAGTCAGAGGTGGAAGGTGATGGGTGCAATGCAGTAGGCTCCTAATATTAGCAAAGATGGAGGGGATGGGGAGGATGTATAGGAGTCTCTGAATTTACCCCCAGGCTAGAGTGAGGAGGAGTGGGCACAGCTGGAGCAACAGGTGGTAGAGCAGGGTGCGAGGGTTGCAAGGTTCTAGGTAGAGCTAGCAGAGAGAGAGCATTGGCATAATGTCAACATAGCACACATTCCATCTCAACATAGATATATTGAGGCATTTGAGGATAGGTTTATGGAACATAGTATTCCACTTCCTGATCCTCCAACCTCATCTATGTCTAGGGGTACGAGGTGTAGCGAGTCTAGGCATAGCTCTAGATCTAGGGCTCCTACTAGGTTCGAGGCTCCTGCTAGGTCATAGGGATCTTCTTGGAGGATGTAGCTAGTGCTTAGATGAACTTTTTGTATATGAGCCTTGGTGCTCCATTGTATATAGCCTTTGGGCATTCATTGTATATGCGATATTTATACATATATATATACATGGCTTTTAATTTTTATGTTATATTTTTGTGTGAATGCTTTTTGTGGAATTTTTTTTATGAAATGCATGTTTATGTTTATGATTAATGCATATGAGATGTTATGGATGATTAATGCAAGATGGAATTTATGGATGATTAATGTAATATGTCATGTATGGATGATCATTTGTAGTTTAGATCTTTTTTGGCCCTTTTCTAGCATTGTTATTTAATCAGGGGTACCAGACTTGGTGGTATATGGGATGAATGACTTATGAAATGACACAGATGTTGACATGGAAGAAGATATGGATGTTGATATGAAAGGAGATATGGATTTTGATATGGAAGAATACTTGTTTTATAGATACTCAAACATCCTAGTGGCATCAAACAAACCTACTAAAACTGCCTAATCCTTATAGGACCAAATGTGTGTGTAGTGAATTCATTTACCAAATCAAAAGCATGGTAACGACCCTAGACAATCAATAACCAGTGTGTGTGCAAGTGAGTTTATTAACTCATCTTGAGTAAATTGGGTAAACCTATTATGGATGAGACCAAGAAGCTAGCTTATCTATATGAGCGATCAAAGGTCTCTTTTAAAAGAGACATGTCACCATGCATGAGCGTACTCCACTGTCATTCAAGCGTCTATAGCTTCGATGGAGGCTAACTCCATAGTAAATGACTTTTGTTGTTGATATTTTAAGTTTTGGGGATGACTACCTAATCATATGACTAAAAATGTAGTACGATCCTTACAACTCAATTGATCAGTGGTGTGTGATAAAAAGATTTAAAGTTTTTGTTAGGTATTTATCCCTACTCTTTATTTTATTTTTGTAATTGTGGTAGTGGTGACAACCACTATTTTTATGGACTATGTTGCATTATGGGACTAGCAAGGATGACCCGTTTCACATCATGGTTCATACCAAGTATGGTGTTATCTCTCTTTGACACAAAATGTTTTTAAGATGTGAAATTTATGCTTGGTTGAAGAATGTTTTTGGAATCAGTTTCCAAACTCAAGATTTTATTAGTGAATATGTGTGATGGTCCTAAGAAGAATTCAACATGTATGTTGGAGGTTGCTTAAAATACTAGGAGTGGATGAGTGACCAAAAACACCTAGGACCCGTGAATCTGTGGTTTGTGTATATGTCAATATGAATTTTTGGAATTGTGTAAATGACATTGTGAAGGTGCCCTTGATTAAGGCAACATGACTTTTTTCTAGACCAATTAAGACCTTGAACTTAATAAATGATCCCTAAATGTGAAATGTGTATGTGAATGCAATGTATGACATGCAATTTTGTGAAATGTAGGTGGATGCATTGTTTTTGAAATGTGAATGCAAATGAAATGCAATGTTATGAATGAAGTGTATGCAAATGTTTTTGTGTATTAGCCATGTATATATATACATATATAGTAATAAAATCATGCATAGAATGCTCTAAAGTGTATAAAATTAAGTGGTTCAAATTCTTCTTCTCCCTCTAAACTTGTAAGCCTATAATTACCATTACCCACTCTTTGTGTAATGATGTATGGACCTAACCAATTAGCCAAAAAATTATCATGAAGATACGACAATGCATTGGTGTTTTTTTTATTCTCTTTAAGAACAAGATATCCTACTTGGAATTCACGTAGATGGACTTTGGCATTGTAAGCACATTTGAGGTGGTCTTGATAAAATTGTAAATGCTCTAAAGCATTGACTCGCCTATCATTAAGGAATGTGAGTTGGTCAAGACGTGCTTGTCTAGGAGTGTCATCATTTATAAATTCTTGCAAATAAATTTGCAATGAGGGGATATCAAGCTCAAGAGGCATGATTGCTTCGGCTCCATAGACCAATGAAAATGGCATTACCCTTGTAGGCGTGCGGATGCTTGTTTGATAAGACCATAATGCCAAGGGAATTTGTGTATGCCAATCTCTATGATTTTCTTTGACAAATTTCTTGAGAATAACAATAAAGGTCTTGTTGGAAGCTTTAGCTTTTCCATTTACTTGTGGGTAATAAGGAGTCGAGAAACTATGTTGGATATTGTATTTCTTGCAAAGTGCTCGAACATCCTTGTTCTTGAAATACTTGCCACTATTTGAAATAATTTTTGAGGGGCTACTAAAATGATAAATTATATGAGAAGTATGAACTCCAGTATTCTAGGTCCTATCATACTAGTTAGAGGAATTGCCTCAACCCACTTTGTGAAGTATTCAGTGGCTGTGATAATGAAAGCATGTTGTCCCGAGGAAGGAGGTGAAATTTTTCCAATTAGATCTAGGACCCATTATGAAAAGGGCCAAAGGCTTTGAATAGGTTGTAAGGCTTGTGATCGTACATGAGTCAAATTAGCATGTTCTTAACATGTTTTGCAATGTTTAACATCTATGCAAAAATTATGTGCCATTGTGGGCCAATAATAACCCATGCATAGAATACACTTTGCAATGGCCATTCCACTAAAATTACCACCACAAGTACCATCATGGGCTTCAGCTATGGCTCTTTGAGCTTTGCTAGCCTCGAGACAATGAAGGAGGATTACATCATAACCATGTTTATACAACACATCCCGTAAAAGAATGAAATGGGATACATTTTGCTTGAAAGTGTGTTTGGTAGTTCAAGACATGTCATATGGGAGTGTTCCAAACTTGAGAAAGACTACTATTTGACTCGACCAAGGCTCATATGAATTCGATTGGATAAAGCAAATATCCTTTTCATATTTTAACTCAACTCAAGAAATTGTAGATTTAGATACCATTGAAATGATAAGGGGTTGTACCTCTCCAAAGGAGTCTTTTGGAATCAATGATCCAAGGTAGGCCATCACATCTGCAAATATATTAGTCAAACATGGAAAGCTATTGATATCATACCAATCAAACTTAGAGGTCAACTTCATTGCTACCTCATGATAAATATTAATGGTAGGTTCTTTGCATTGGTATTCTCTGTTGATTTGCTTGATGACAAGTTTAGAATCATCAAATATCATAATATGCTTAATGCTCATAGTTATAGCTAATTGAAGACCTAAGATTAAGGCTTCATACTCTGCAGTGTTGTTTATGCATTGGAAGTCTAGTTTGAATGAGAAGGGGATAGGTACCCCATGTGGTGTGTGAAATACAACTCCAAAACCTTGAGCTTTTGCACACTTAGAGCCATCAAAGAATAGTGTGATATCAACGTCTTCCACTGGAATGACATCTTCTTCTTGCTCAGTGACAATAAATATTGAATCATTTGGGAGCTCAATAATTAAAGGATGATCACTAGGTAGTGGAGCTTCCGCAAGTTGATCGGCTATTACCTGATATTTAATGGATTTTTGGCTAATGCAAGTCAAATTTAATGAGTAGCATTATCCATTTAGCGGTGTAGGTGTTATTGTAAGTGCGAGACATCATGTAACGTAGAGGATTTTGTCTAGCTATGATGTATGTTGTGTGGCTAAGCATGTAATGTCAAAGTTTCTTAGTGGCAAAAACCACTGCTAAGCACATTTTTTCTACATAAGCATATTTATTTTCATAGCTTACAAATGTTTGACTAATGTAGTAGATAGCTTGCTCTCAATTTTGTTCATTCTTTTGTGCAAGCATTGTCCCTAAGGCAAAGTTCATTACTATGATATAAAGATAAAATGGTACCCCCAAACAAGGAGGAGCTAAGACTGGCAGAGAAGCTAGGTATTGCTTAATGTCATTGAAGGCTTTTTGACATTCATCTATCCAAGAGAATGACACCCCATTTTGTAGTAGGTGATTGAATGACCTATATTTTTTAGAAAGTTGCATAATGAAATGACGGATTGATTGAATATTTCCTTGTAAACTATGCAATTCCTTTAAATTAGTTGGGGGAGGCATCTCTAAGATGAACTTGACCTTGTTAGGGTCCACCTCAATGCCTCTTTTGGAGATAATGAATCCTAGAAGTTTGCTTGAGGTAACACCAAAGACACATTTCTTGGGACTTAACCTTGCATTATGCTCTAGGAGTTGGTCAAAAACTTTCTTAAATATACCGATATGTTCTTGTTGAGTTTTAGATTTAGCCAAGAGATCATCCACATATTATTCAATAATATTATGCATGTAGTCATGGAAAATGTATGTCATGGTACGTTGATAAGTTGCACCTACATTTTTGAGGCCAAAAGACATCACCTTGTAACAAAAAATTCTCCAAGGTGTAGTGAATCCTTAGGGCACACTTTTTGAATATCTTGAAAGTCAGTACATATGCATATCAACCCATTAGGCTTGTGAACAGGTACCATGTTTGAGAGCCATTCAGGATAATCGATTGGAACTATGAACTTCACATCTAAGAGTTTTTGAAGCTCTATTTTTACCAAGAGAGCATGGTAGGATGCATTCTCCTAAGTTTTTGTTTGATCAGCTTAGCATCAAGTTGTAAAGTGAGATTATGTACAATCAAACTAGGGTCAAGACCAGGCATGTCCTTATAGGACCATACAAATATACCTTTTTCCTCTTGAGGAGAGCAAAAAATTACTCTTGTTAATTGGGTGAATTTTTTTTTCCAAGCTCGAAAATTTAGGTATTGTCTTTATCTGAACTGAGGTCCACATCGATGGTATCTTAAATTGACATGTGGGAACCTTCCTCAAGTTGATGGGGCATAGACATCAAATGAATGTCATATAATATATCATCAAAATATTTTGGCTTATCCTCATCTATTTCTACATGGAGAACCTTGGGATCCAAAGGTGAAGGTGAAGGTGAAGGCAGAGGTGATGGAGGAATGTAGTTGGTGGAAGCACTTAACAATTCCTCGAATAAGACAAACTCAAAAAAGGATGGGGGTGAGGAAATCTAGTCCATATCAATAAGGCTTATTTTAATTGGAATTGGATTAGCTAGATTGTATGGATTACGGAGTGAGGTGAATAAATCAACAGGGTTCATGTTGACTTATGGGCAAAGTGGCTAAGGTTGGATGGAATGAATGGAACCTAGGAACCTGTGCTAGGGTCTTGGTTATCCTAAAAGTAGCAAAATACAAAAAATGTATTTTATTAAATGGTATACTTACATGTGTAATTTTTTTTTATCAATCAAAAATAAAAAAATAGTTGTTTGCCATGTCTTCGTGCATAGGTGATTGTCATTTTTTATTTTTTATTTTATTTATGATTGATTTTTTTTTATGTTTTTGGGTAGTGGTTAAAACCACTATTTTGAATTGTGTACATATGTTACAAGTTGTCTTATACAATGGCTTAATGGGATAGAGGTGGTGGTTCACTGGTAGGGGCAACTCATTCTTGTGGAAGAAGCAAGCGAAGGATGGGTTCATGGATGGGGAACATGTTGAGATAAAAATCATCTTGTTCAGAATGGTAAATGATAGGCTCTAATTCTTCGTCAGATTCATTTAAAATAATTGACATAAGCTCAAATTATTCATAGATATCATCATCAGAATTGGGATGGAGGGCTTCTTCTCCTAAATTGAGCATAAGCCTTTGGAAGACTTGTTCAAAAGAAGAGGTGGTAGATAATGGGTGGTAGCCTAAGCCTGAATGGTTGTGCACCTCTTGATATGGAACATCGACAGTTTGATGCACTCTATGTTCATGTAATCCTAGGACATAGCCTTGCCAATTGACAATGTGGAAATATCGAGATGGAAATCCTGTCATGTTTGAAATGTTGGCAAGTTTTGGTTCTTTGGGCTCTTCTATGGGTGTTGTACTTGATGAAGATTCAATCCCCTCATATACAAAATTAATGCTATTTGGAACTAAATCCATATTATAAACTGCTCCTATTTCTAAGGGTGGGTCACATGGGTGACCGATTTCCAAAATTTTTGCACCCTTACCTTCAGGCTAAAGGATCCGCGCCCTAAAGGGGGATGCGAGAAGGATGGGACAATACCTAGGGTTGAGAGGCATTTTGAAGGTCCCGCATCTCGGGGGAGGTGTATAAAGGTGAATTTTTGATGGATGGTGGGTTCACCAGGAAACTTTTGAATGGCAGTCTCCACGCCTAGGTTGGGAATGTGTTTGATGTGTTCATTTTTATACTCGATCATTCAACTCTTAGGTTTGGCCAAATGAATCTAAAATGTTCTATATGAAATGCAGATTTAAATGAATACAGAAAATAGGATTAAACAGAGAATACAGGAAGTATATTAGATTAAAAAGCTATACCTGATTTCCAATGTCTGATGGAGGTTTTGATTTTTGAAGCAGTCAAAATCGCCTTTGATCTGACAGGATCGTATGCTATCAAAAAAGATCGTCTGAGATTTGATGAATTCGTCAGAGACCTGCAATCAGAGAAATAGATACAAAATACCAGAAATGCAACTATTCCAACAAAGGAAAATGATGTAAAATGACAATATAGATACTAAAATGATAATTATGAATAGAAATTCAAGTAAATTATAGTATTCTAATGACAAATTATGATCTTATCATGCACTTAAGCTATATGGGTGAACTCCAAAATGCAGAATAATAGAAAATAACAATAAAGCTGATCTAAATGCAGAATGAAATAGCAGACAAGAAGAGAAAAGTGCAAACTCTGGGCACTAATTGCCCCCAATGTTGACTGCAGTCGAAATTGTCTGTAGAGTGCAAAATCGTCTCGAATTGGGGCATGATAGTCCGAGATCGTACAGGATCGTCTACGACGATCTGAGCTTGTTTCGGCTGAAAAACAATGAAGTTCCTGCAAACAAACTTGGAAAAATACGAAGGCAAACGGTGATTTAAGATGGTCTAATGCAAATAGAACTCGTGTTACAGGAAAATTCAGCCAGGGGAATGTCAAAGGGAGGGCCTAAGATTAAATAGGCATATGAAGGAGGTTGGGAGGTTGGAGATCATCCCAATTTGGGAGATCTCCAATGGGGGAAGTCTCTAACCGTGCAGACACGCTTTTGCCTAGGTTAGAGACGCTGTTGAAACATAAGATAATTATGAAAAATCAGTTTTGGGATGAAATCGTCTAGACATTTTGCTCCAGACAAATTCGTCCGATTTGAGGCGATATCATCTGATCGATGACAATATCATCCAACGGTCATAATAAATCCTAAAAATGACATAGAAAATGAGGAAAGTGGTTTAACAGGCGGTTAACGGGCGGTTCGGGGTTAAAATTTGAATTTTGAATTATTACTAAGGTAATTTTAATTATTTGCTAAGGTTTACTGCACCAATTTTAGGGTGCTACATTTTACCCCCTCTTTAGCAAATTTTTTGAGGAAAATGCATTAAAGACGAGTTCTTCTCGATTTACGAGAAAACAATTTTTTTTCCCATTTTTAGGCGATGATTCTAGGTCGAATTGTACGACAGTTTACTATGGTGCCCCCTCCGTGTTTTTACCCAAATCGAACGTTTGAGGTAAAAATGCGAAAAAGCAAAATGTTAAAATGTTGTTAAGTGTTTTTGAATAAAATTAAGAAAAATAGGGTAAAATCCTAATTCATTGTTACTATTCATTTTCCTGGTTTCTAGAGCTCTGTAGACAAGATGGTCGAGACAGCGCACAGATCGACAGAGGTCCAGTGCGGGCTACGGGTAAGGGTCCAAACTCAATTTAGAATGCTTTAATTTTGAATTTCATGCTTTTTAGATTAATTTTGAATGATTGTTGAGCATCATAACTATTTTTGGGCAGTCGACGTCGTCGGGATGAAATCGTCTCAATTTCATCGAAATCATCTCGATATCGTCGATTTTGTCAAAGGGCAAAATCGACGATATGGGTACGATTTCATACAATAAGGGATGATTCCCTCTTGCAAAATTAGAGACGAATTTGCTCAAATTTTGGACGATATCGTCCAGTAGTGGACGATATCATCATTTGTATGAAATTGCACTTATTTTACTTGCATTTTTAATCACTGTTTTATTAATGATTTTTATTGCTTTGTTGTTTATGTTGTAGAGAGGATTACTAAAGAGCCGAGAATGGAAATACGATGGGTTGAAGGATGACTTGGCTGCTCTATCTCAGGCAGAGCGAGATCAGTTGGCTCAAGTCAGCTTGCAACACGTGGTAGATATGCCATAGGTTTCTACAGATATGGGGCTATTGACAGCCCTAGCAGAGAGGTGGTATCCGGGTTCTTCTTGTTTTTGGTTATCGAGAGGGGAGATGACTCCCACATTGGAGGATGTATGGAGGATTTTGAGGATCCCCATACAAGGATGGCTAATAACTCCCACAGCCAATCAGGGCCATGCGATGATGCGACTATGCGAAGATCCGAGCTTCGCCCTGGAGAAGGGCAGAGTGAACATCGAGTCACTACGCCAGATGCTTGGGGCATCTAGACTAACACAAGTTTTGGCTGGGGTGGTAGGTGGTTTGCTGCTATGCCATCAAAGTGGATGCAGACTACCATGGCTATTGACAGATGTGGTCTACGACATGAGAGACCATGAGTACAGGTTTTCTTGGGGGAGCTTTGTACTATGTCGATTGTATAGGATCCCGTATGGGGTCGTATACAAGGGAGGTCGATGTCTGGTTTTGACATCACTGCTATAGGTTTGGTGCTAGAAGCACATCATGGTGCGGAGGTCGGTAGGGCTCCCACTGATAGGGATTGACGGGGAGATGCCCTGAGTTTTCTATTAGTGGCTCCGGAGAGGGTCATAATGACGGATAGATCTGCCAATGTCTCGAAGACTACTTGATGACCTTGTCTTCGACTAGATCACCTGGAGGCCTTGGAGAGATAATCTAGGGTGGGCCAAGGATGGACAGGAGCTGGCTCACGTTAGGAGAACCTGCTGGCTGAGGATGGAGAGGGGAGAGGTGGAGCTCCATCGATATGATCAAGTTTTGAGGTAGTTCGGTCTACAGCAGGGGATCCCATCTCTCAGGGACTACAAGTTTTCTTGGACCATATGGGATAACACTACAGTTAGCGAGGCTCGATATATGCAACGCTTCTGGAGTGAGGATGCAGACGATGCCCCCATCCAGCCAGTGGATGGTGATGATGTTGGGGTTGTCGATGGCTATGATGCTTGGTACGTAGACATCCGCCCTCCTCGAATGATGAGGGCTCAGGGTCTGATTCATGTAGTTGTGCATCGAATGGGGAGGTAGTTCTAGGCGGCCATTGAGGTGGCACAGGGTCACGGTGGGAGAGAGCAGAGGAAGCCATAGGCTCAGTATAGGCCACAGTAGTAGGAGAGGAGGGAGGAGAGACCCCCTTATCCAGAGAGAGAGAGGCCACCATCACTCGATAAGAGCAAGGGTGTCGAGGTAGGAGAGAGTAGCGAGATGGCTACTCTATGGGTGAAGACTATTCGTATCTAGGCTTAGGTGCAGTCCTTGCAGGATGAGGCTGCACGACACCAAGAGGAGGCCACACAGCTTAGATATGAGGTTGCACGCCTCAGAGCACGGAGCGGAGGGGCGAGCACTCGGGACCTAGCATGGGCTATTGCCTAGATCACATTCTATCAGATGCTATACTACCATATGGTGCCAGAAGGGTAGAGGTTATCACTGCCAACACCCATTGTGGAGCCTGTCATGATGAGGTCATCGAGGACATCATCATGATCAGAGTCCAGGACTCATAGCACCACACGGACTATGATGGGGCCACCTCGTCCACCTCAGGGTGAGGGAGGAGATGAGGCTGAGAGCTCGAGGGGTTCTCGAGGCTAGCCGCTACTGATCGCACTACACAGATTGATACATAGTGTTTATTATTTTTGATAGAGGATTGAGTATGCCGAGGTATAGATTATGGCATACCGATCCAGTTTTGAGATGATGTATATATTGTTGATATATATATAGATGAGATATTTTTGATCATATGACTTGTGTTATGTGTTTGTATGATGCTTTTATGTTTTGGTGTGATTGATTTGATGATTCATGTAATTATGTCATTTGGAAATATTATGGTTTGAATGTCATGCTTTTAAAATTTAAATGAAATAATCCGATGTAAACAAATTGGTTGTTTGTGGGATAATTTGATAAAAATAAAAGGGACTTCTAACAATAATTTCAAAGGACATTGTCGCTATTATAGACCATGTCATGGAGTCGTCGCTCACTCAGTCGTCAAGATAATCCTAGTATAGAAATATTGTTAAAAATAAAAGAGTGCTTAAGAGATTGTCTTAAGACTTTGTGTTGTAATGATGGAGATAATGATGGTTTGATGATTTGTTTTCAGATTTTCATAAAAATAGTATGCATGAAATATTTTAAAATGATTTTTGCTAGGCATAAATTCCTAAGTGTGATAAAATTTTGAACAATTCCTTAGAATTTATACCATGGTTGCAATATTGAATTTGAACATAATGTCATGAAATAGTAACAATGTGCGTTCTTTTAAAGCATAATTGTGTAACATAATGATTTAAGTCATATGTTTTTTATGATTTGAAATAAATGGGAAATAAAATTAGTTCGATGGTTTGCACTAGGCATAGAATTATAGATATAAACTTATACCATCATCGTGAAGTCCAAAGAAGAAAATAATAGTTTTATTGCATGGTTGATTTTTAATTTTTGAAAATAAATAGAAAATATGAAGATGAGGACTTGTGCTAGGCATAAAATTCCAATTTTGGTTTTGGAACTATACCATCATCGCGAAAGTCAAAAGTTATATATAAATGTAACTTTATTGCATGTTTTTTTTTAAATGATTTTGATTTTTTTTTTTTTGGTAATGCATGTATTTGTATTTATACTAAACAACTGTTCTCAGAGAAGAAAATGAAATTATTCCAGACAATTTGCAAAAATATTTCAAAGTATCTGAAAGAAAAAAGTTAGATTTATAAGGAATCCCAGGTGCATATGTGAGTTCATTTCCGATCTTGATTTATCATAATGATACACAAAATCTCTCAAATACAAATGTGTGTGCAATTGCTTTGTGCATTTACCAGCTTTTGAGCAAGATAATTTGATACAAGTGATTTGAATTAACCAAATAAGTGTTCATTAACCATGATTTAGATGCATATAACCGTACTAGACTACTATGTAAGTCGGGTTATCAAGAGCTAGCTAATCCATAAGCGGACATAGGTCTGTACAAAAGAAGGTCACTAATGTGACAAACATATCACCACGCTAGGAGTTACCCAAGGCCAAGCGGGTTGGGCACAAACCACCTGTTATGGGGCTTACCTCACAATTTTTGAATAATTGAGAATTCCAGGGATTCAAGCTCATCAACCCTTCTTTTCTTTTCAATGGGTAGGGAAAGGGATTTTATTGCTTTTGCTTTTGCTTGTTTTGCTTTCTTTTCTCTTTTTTTTTTTTTTATATATATTTTTTTCGTATCTTTTGCTTTGATATTTGAGATAATTCTGAAATAGTGCTAAGAGAGTACAAAATGATTCTGAAATAATGCTTCTTTTTCTCATGATTTTGCTTGATTTTTCTTTTTCTTTTGTTTCCTATTCTAGGGATACTTGCTCGGATTAGTTGTAGAGCAAGGGATTTTTATTATGGGTAGGGGTGAGCTTGTCCTTTTGTCAATTCTCAAAGATTCTAGACCATGTGCATGATAGGATAGCAGGGGAAAATTTTCGCTCAAGAAACCACTTCTACTATGTAGCATAACATGGACATTACAAATATAATCATTTTATTGTGAAAGGATATGCTTGGTTTAAGTAAATAACAAGATCAATTCTTTGTGCTCAAACTTTATTTAATTGAATTTTGTGGACTTTGATATAAGAGAGATTAGTAATCATGTCAAATAAATCAAGATATTTATTCATGTGAATGTGAAAGTGCGGGATTCTAAATAAATGCTAATTTATCCAAAATAACTGAAAATATAACTGCAATACTTCACAAATTGAGAGGTACAAAGATAAAAGGTGGTTTTGAAGATTTTGATGATTTGGATGTTTTTATATTTTTAAGTTATGAATTGAAAGAATAAATACTATTATTGTTTTTGAAATTTTTATATGGATGACTAAAATGAAACAATATGCAAAATAACAATATATACAATGATGAAATGACCATATTTTATGCGTAATATCGCTTAAGATTCATAATATTCATAGGTTCTTTAAGTTCTTTACCATTTAAGGTAGATAATTTGTATGCTCCTGATTCAAATTTAGCAATGATAATATATGGTCCAAGCCAGTTGGGTTCAAATTTACCTTTAAGGTCTTTAGTTGCATTAGTATTTTTTTGATTTTCTTTTAAAACAAGGTCGCCGACCTCAAAGGATCGATGACGAACTTTCTTAGCATATGATATTTTAAGCTTGTTTTGGTAGGCACGAAGATGCTCCAAAGCATTGATGCACTTTTCATCTAGGAGTTCCAGTGACTGAGTCTGCCAGATCAATATTCATCTCCTACTTTGGTATCTTGAAGTAGTAGAGCCAAAGAAGGAACTTATAATTCAAAGGGAAAAATAGCTTCAGCGCCATAAACCAAAACAAAAGGTGAAGTACTTGTGGGAGTACGGACGCTAGTGCGATATGCCCACAAAGCTGGATATAATTGAATGTGCCAGTCATGGCCAGATTTATTGACCAATTTTTTGAGAATTTTGATTAAGGTTTTGTTAGAAGCTTCTGCTTGGCCATTACCCTGAGGATAATAGGGAGTGGACCAGCGATGTTGAATCTTATATTTTTGGCATAATTTCTTAACATATTTATTTTTGAAACAAGTTCCATTATCTGAGATGAGATTTGTAGGAATTTCGAACCTACAAATGATTTGATTAAAAATAAATTTAGAGACTTGTGTTCCAGTGTAGGAAGCTAAAGGCATAGCTTCAACCCACTTCGTAAAATACTCAGTGGTGGTTATGATGAATTTGTGTCCATCAGATGACACAAGATTAATTTTGCCAATAATGTCTAAGCCCCATTTTGAAAAGGGCCAAGGAGATGAAATAGCCTGCAGTTCTTATGTAGGGGCATGGACAAGGTCAGCATGTTTTTGGCACTTGTCGCAATGGCATGCATAATCATGTGCATCATTATCCATGGTAGGCCAGAATTATCCTATCCTAAGGAGCTTTTTAGCAATGACACTACCACTGAAGTGTCCTCCACAAGATCCATCGTGGGCTTCACTCAAAGCTGATCTAGATTCTTCTAAATTCAAACATCTCAATAGGATACCTTCAAAAGATCTCCTATATAAAGTATTGCCAATTATTACAAATCGACTTGCTCATCTACATAATAACCGATGTTGGTTTCTATTAGAACTAGCAGGGAAAGTCCCATTGTGAAGAAAATCAAATATACCCGTATACCAAGGTTTAGGAGTAGTTTCATTGATTAGAAACACATCCAAAGGTTCTAAGCATGACTTATTTGAAGCGAGTTCCTGAAGTCGACGAATAATGATGGTGGCATATTCGTCATCTAACTCCAAGGGCAGAAGAGATGCAGCTGCGGCCATAGCATTAGCCGCACGATTGCTAGTTCGAGGAATAGCTTCCAAGGCAACTTGATCAAATAGAGATATTAATTGTAAAACATATGCTTTATATGGGCACAATTTATCATCTCTGGTCTGATAAAATTCATTAATTTGGTTTATAACAAGTTGAGAATCACCAAAACCTAGCAGATGTTTAATTTTTAGCGCCAAGGCAGCTCGTAATCCAAGGATTAGAGCTTCATATTCGATAGTATTATTGGTGCAAGAAAATGTTAATTTAAAGGACAAAGGTATAATGTGTTTTTGTGGAGATATTAAAATAATACCTGCACCAGCCCCACTCATGCATCGGGCTCCATCAAAGTATAAGGACCATTGTTCAACATGGTCTGCCTCTAATTGAAGGCATTCATTAGGAAACTCAATGATGAGGGGATGGGTAGACTCTAAGGGTGCAGTAGCTAATTGATCTGCTATGATTTGACCCTTAACAGACTTTTGTCCTATAAACATGAGTTCAAACTCACTTAGATCAAGAACCCATTTTGTTGTGCGACCCGATAAATAAGGTTGACTCATGATATACCACAAGGAATCATATTTAGCAATGACATATGTTTTTTGACTGAGCATATAATGGTGTAATTTCTACGTAGAAAATACGACTGCTAGACATATTTTTTCTAATGTTGTGTAGCAGGTTTCATAACTAATTAAAGTTCGGCTAATATAATAATTAGCACGTTCTCTTTTCTCATCATCAAGTTGAGCTAACATAGCTCCTAAAGCAAAATTTGAAGCTGAAATATATAGGATAAATGGATGATCAGGTCTAGGCGATGAAAGCACAGGTGGGTTAAGGAGGTATTGTTTGAGAAGTTCAAAAGCTTCCTCACATTTATTGTCCCAATTAAAAGGGACATCCTTCTTAAGAAGCTTAAGAAAGGGATCAGTTTTGTTCACTAGCTTATCGAGGAAGCGATGGATAGCTTGAAGCTTACCTTGTAAACTTTGTAACTCATATATATTGGTAGGTGTGGGCATATCAGTGATAGCCACAATCTTGAGAGGGTCAATTTTGATGCCACGTAAAGAAACTATAACCCCTAATAGTTTACTAGACTTAACTTTGAATATGCATTTAGTAGGATTTAGTCGGATAAGATATTCCCTTAATCGATCAAACACTGTCCTTAAGTCATTTAAATGATCATCTTATTTGATGGAACAAGCTATGATATCATCTACGTAATCATGTAGGATATCGTGCATCATGTCGTAAAAAATATAAGTCATAGCTCATTGATAGGTTGCACTTGCGTTCTTTAAGCCAAATGACATCACTTTCCAACAAAAGGTTCCCCAAGGGGTAATAAAGGTTGTTTTAGCCTGATCTTCAGGAGCTATCCTGATTTGATTATAACCAAAAAATCCATCCATTAGAGACATCATTCCACTCCCAACAGTAAAATCAATTATTTGATCCATGTTTGGAAGAGGAAAATCATCTTTAGGGCATGCAACGTTAATATCTCTAAAGTCTGTGCAAACCCTAACTTTGGTAGCTTCTTTCTTGGTGACTGGAACTACATTCGAGATCCATTTAGAATAATCAATAGCTTGTATAAAAACAACATTCAGGAGTTTTTCTAACTCCCCTTTGACTAGCAAGACCACTTTGGGATGCATTTTTCTAAGTTTCTATTTAACAGGTTTAGCATCCGGATGGACTACTAGGTGATGCATGACTACAGAAGGGTCTAAACCTGGCATATATTCATATGTCCAAGCGAAGACATCTTCATATTCTTTAAGGAATGCAATATATTGCTCTTGTTTTTCTTGACATAATTCTGATCCAATATTGATTATGTGGGGATTATCCTCAGTTCCAATGTTAAATTTAATGACGTTTTCTACTTCCATGTGTAGGTCTCTTTCAAAATTATGTGGGGCGGGTGAAACACCCAATTCTTGTAATTATTTTAAGTTTAACTTGGATAATTCATCTTGAGGAGTCGTGGCCTCAAGTTGGGCTATAGTAGATATAGAACCATCAAAATAAAAACCATTGTGTAACAACTCTTCAATGGAGACATCATGGAAAATATCTCCTTCCAACTCATCATCGGATTGAGCAATCAATTCAGGATAAGCTATGGATAGCATATTGCATTTAAATGGTTGATTTTTTAGAGGAAAATCATCATGCCCATCCAAATAATATTGATAACATATGAGTTGATCATCATCTTCAAAAGGGAAGAGTTGACCTTACTAGGAAATAGGCCCACACCACATCGAGCGGGCCATGGTTCTACCTCAAAGGGTTCTTTCATACTATCTTGGAGAGGTCCCAAACCTTTCCCTTTATATCCCATTTTAAGCATTATAGGTTTACCTTTAATATACTCATTAGTATAATAACATCGAGCATATCCCTCATGATGAGTTTTGATGTTCCTGGGTATTCTTCCCCAGTCATATCCCTTATAAATGAAGGCACAACTCCCAACTTGGTAAGTACTTCCCATAGGTTGTGGGAGGCCCAAAGTATGAGGAGATGGTGGCAAATTACTTAAGATAATGGAATTTTGCATAGAAGCATTTTTTTTTTCTGATATAAGAATTTTAGATAAATCAGGTAAGAGTTCATCAGAAAGAGCATAAGATGTAGAAGGATCATTCCCTATATCTTTAGATGTGGAAGGTATGATAGATGTAGATAATGTGGAGATGTTAATAAATGGGTCTATAGGTTTTGAAATGATAGGCATGGAACATGAAGGATTGGTTGCGGATTTAAGGTCTTTTTGAGGTTCTAGTGTGGTTTGTTTAGAAGATTGTTGAGATATATATGAGGGTGAAATTGATGGAGGAGAAACATATGAAGTTATGGGTGTGTGTTTCATAGGTTTAGATAAAAAATAAGAATTAGGATGTGTGGATGACAGAGCAGGGCAAAATTGAACTCCAACAGGTTCTGCCAAAGCACACATATCAAAGGGTCTAGGATCACCATGGATAGTGAGCAACTGATTTTTAAATTTGAATTTAACACATTGGTGTAAAGTTGATGGGACAGCCCACATTGCATTGATCCAAGGACGACCCAAGAGTATATTGTATGATGCGGGGCAATGTACAATAAACACAATCGTATCTAAGGTTATCGGACCAACTTGCTATGGGATGGTGATAAATCCACATATTTCTTGTGTTTCGTCATTGAAAGCTTTTATGATCATGTAAGTTTTCTTCATTTCATCACTTCTAAACCCAAATCTTTGGTAGAAGTCAAAAGTGCAAATATTTAGAGATGAACCATTATCAATCAAGACCCTTTTGACTGCTACATCTCCTATTAGGGCAGTAATATATAAGGGGTTATCCTTATGTAAACTATGTTGTGGTATATCTTTATCCCGAAAGTCAATACAATCGACTTCTCTAGTGATGATAGTATTGGCCATGGCTTCAGGTTGAATGTTTTGTGGTACCATCATTTGGCTTAATGTGAGCATCAATTCATCTCTATGGGTAGGAGAAGATCTTAATAGGTCTAAAAGGGAAATTCTGGCTGTAGTATTGGATAATTGCTCATTAATATTATAAGGAGGTTTAGATTGAACATTAGGAGCATGATTCCCTTTATTGGGATTTTTCAAAACAAATGGGGCTGATCCATCGTTCTGATTTGGTTCTTGTTGAAAATTTTGAGCTTGTTGTCTGGTAACGACTCCGATGGTACCTACAATGTTATTTTGTGGATGATGAATAGGTCTTGGTCTAGCATTTATGGCTTCTTCATTAGGAAGGAACTGATTAGAAGAGGGTCGAGTAGTAACTCTTCTAGGAAATGGTTCTTCCGGAACCATAGAATCTATGATAGGTTGAATAGGATCTGATTCATTTTTAGAACTATTCAATTGATTTGAGGTGATGTCTATTTCACTTTTAGTATCCGATTCTACATCACTGAGATCCGATGTTTGAATATTATGTAGGGGCCTGGTCGTGACCATGGATAAAGTTGTGTCAAATTTTTGTAAATCATGATTAGGTAAATGTTCGCTAATAGTTCCTACATATCGGGTAGGAGGAGGGACATTATGATGCTCAATTTGATTGGCCACCTCTTTACCATGTTTTGGTAAAGGATGTTGAAATATATCTAATGATTGATTAGCATTTTGATTTTGATTTTGGGGAATGTTCTTTTGAGCATTATTAGGAGCATTTTGTTTAGGTTGGAAGGCTTGCACCTCCATCTCATTATTATCAATCAGATATTGTATTTTATGTTTTAACATTTTACAAGAGTTGGTAGAGTGTCCAGGCCCTCTATGGAAATCATAGTGTAAATCGGCTCTGTATCCTGGTATGGTTGGATCAGGTTCTCGGATATTAGGTAATTGAATCAAACCTCTTTCGAGTAATTGGGGTAGAATAGTTGATAATGGTTGATTCAATCTAGTAAACTCTCGAGGAGGTTTATTAGGAGGTTTCAATATAAATTTTTTTGTTGTCTTCATTGTATTGATATTAGCAACATTTCTGCTGTTAGTGACTCCGTCACCTACAACTTTGTTTTTATATTGATTTATGGATGTTTTCTCATCATCTTTCTTCCTAAGCTGGCCTCTCCTAATGAAAGCATCTTCTACTCTTCGAGCTAAGTCTATAGCCTGATCGAAGGTGGTTAAGGTAGCAGTTGATAACTCATAAGATATTTGTTCTTGCAAATTATTAATAAAAATGTCCAACATTTCCCTATAAGGTAGCACAAAGTGCAGTTTTCCTGTCAACTACCTCCATCTAGCTAAGAAATTAGCAAAAAATTCATCTTTGTCTTGTTTTAAGTTGTACAAATCTTTAATGGTTACATGCCTTTCGATATAGGCACTAAATTGATGCACAAAAGATTTAGTGGTCTCTTCAAAATTTTTTAAAGAATGAGTGGGCAATTGATAGTACCACTCCAATGCCATTCCTCCTAAAATTTTTGGGAACATTTTTAGTAATAACAAGTCATCATGTGATATATCATGACATGCTATCCTAAACATGCGAAGATGCTCTATGGGATCTTCAGTTCCTTTATATATAGGCAGGACGGGCATGGGAAAGTGTTTAGGGTATGGTTGTGTTACAACTATGGGATCCAAAGGCTGACTACACATCTCTTGATAATTGTATGAGGGACGGTAGGGATCCATCTGGTCCATGCAGGAAGCTAACTATTTCACCATGGCTTCCATATTATTGGTTTGCCCACCATATTGGTTCGGTAGGGTATTAATATGGGATTGATGAGCATATGATGGAGGGACATGAAGATTAGATGCCATATTGCTATTGTGTAAATTGTTGGTAGGAAGGGTGTTATGAAGAAGTTTTGAAGTTGTATTATGTTGTATCCCAGATTGTTGAAAATTGGTGTTTGGCTTATTTTTAGGTTTTTGTCGATTTGAAGCATATTGATCAATAGTTTGACGAAATAAAGCAGTGAATGAAGGTCTCTTTTATGTGGGAATGATTTTAGGCTCAATAACAGGTTCCTTAGGAGGTTGGGTAACCTGTTGTTTTTGCTGAATCATAGTGACCATATCTATATTGGATGGTCCAGCTTTATCACTTTCTTGATCGACAAAAGACAAAGGATTAGTGTGCATGTTAAATCCTTCTTCTAGGATTGCTTGAGTTTCACTAATTTGTCCCCTATCAATATGAACTACCATATTAAGAGCACCAATATTATTATTGAAGAATTTCTAGAAATGATCTATGTTATCAAAAGTAACAGTTTTGTCTGGAGCCATTCTAGGGGATGAGGATCCTTCCTCTCTAACATTTTCTTGTTGTTCATTTTCTTCAGCCAGGTCATCTTCTGGTCGTTCTAGAGTTTCTCCTTCTGGAATTGGATCCTCAGGAAGGGCATTTGATTTTTTTGTTTTCTTTCCTAACCAATCTTCTTCTTCTTCTTCTTCAGTTTTTTTACCATTCCTAAGTCTAGTCATTGTGCTTAAACTTAGATTTCAGCAAATATATATATTTATATATATATATGCAACAAGCTTAAGAGGTATATATTTTAATTATATACCTACTATAATATTTAAAATAAAATATTTTGGTTTTGTTATGTTTTTGGTTTTTCTTGTTTTTTTATAACAATATTATAAAGATAACAAACAACACACAAAACACAAGAAATAATAATAATGAAAGCAATGATCTAGTTTTATATAAACAATTTATAAATATCATTAATGGGCTCAAGTTCTTTAGGAGTCATGAAATGTTCTTCTTCAAATTGAAAATTTTCTTTCAAGAATTTGACAAAAAGTGCTATAGTGATATTATCTGTCTCAGACTCTGGTTGGTAGAAATAAAGTTCGTGGCAATACTCTCGATATAACACAGCTCTAGGAAATCTCCTCCATATTTCCCTATCCGTAAGAACGACCTCTTGATATTCTACACGACCTAGGAATTGGTGTATAACAGTTGCGTTCTCGAGGTATTCCTCGAAGGTGAACAATTTTGAAGACACAAGAGCTCTTCTATCTGCTAACCACCTATGGCAAGCTCTCTGAAGTTCATGATAAAAAATGAGTTGATGAGGATCCAGGATTCTATCTAGGATAAACCTCTTGATTTGTTTAAGCTATGTTGACCTAGATGAAATGATACCTAGTCTCCTATTAATTTCGTCCCACAAAAGTTGGTTTCTATCTATTTCAGGCACACTAAGCACAGAAGTAATCTCTATAGCTGCTAATTGATTTTCAACATTAATGGTGATAGCTCGTCTTTTCTTAGGAACTACCATCTAAACATGATATGCAACTTAGTAGTTTTATAATGATTTTAAATGAATATATGTTTTTTGTTTTTGTTTTCAAAAGGTTTTAGTTTCACGTCGGGTTCACCAAAATGTATCGTTCCAATTTTTTCGCACCCTTACCTTCAGGCTAAAGGATCCACACCCGAAAGGGGGATGCGAGAAGGATGGGACAATACCTCGGACTGAGAGGCCTTTCGAAGGTCCCGCCTCTTGGGGGAGGTGTATAAAGGTGAATTTTTGACGGATGGTGGGTTCACCAGGAAACTTTTGAATGGCAGTCTCCACCATAGGTTGGGAATGTGTTTGATGTGTTCATTTTTATACTCGATCATTCAACTCCTAGGTTTGACCAAATGAATCTAAATTGTTCTATATGAAATGGAGATTTAAATGAATACAAAAAATAGGATTAAACAGAGAATACAAGAAGTATATTAGATTAAAAAGCCATACCTGATTTCGGATGTCTGATGGAGGTTTTGATTTTTGAAGCAGTCAAGATCGCCTCTGATTTGACAGGATCGTCTGCTATCAGAAAAGATCGTCTGAGATCTGATGAATTCATTCAGAGACATGCAATCAGAGAAATAGATACAAAATACCCAAAATGCAACTATTCCAACAAAGGAAAACGATGTAAAATGACAATATAAATACTAAAACGATAATTACGAATAGAAATTCAAGTAAATTATAGTATTCTAATGACAAATTATGATCTTATCATGCACTTAAGCTATATGGGTGAACTCCAAAATGCAGAATAACAAAAAATAACAATAAACTGATCTAAATGCAGAATGAAACAGCAGACGAGAAGAGAAAAGTACAAACTTTGGGCACTAATTGCCCCCAATGTTGATTGCAGTCGAAATCGTCTATAGAGTGCGAAATCGTCTCGAATTGGGGCATGATCGTCCAAGATCGTACAGGATCATCTGTGACGATCTGAGCTTGCTCCAACTGAAAAACAATGAAGTTCATGCAAACAAACTTGGAAAAATATGAAGGCAAATGGTGATTTAAGATGGTCTAATGCAAATAGAACTCGTGTTATAGGAAAATTCAGCTAGGGGAATGTCAAGGGGAGGGCCTAAGATTAAATAGGCATATGAAGGAGGTTGGGAGGTTGGAGATCATCCCAATTTGGGAGATCTCCAATGGGGGAAGTCTCTAACCGCGCAGACATGCTTTTGCCTAGGTTAGAGATGCCGTTGAAACAGAAGCTAATTATGAAAAATTAGTTTTGGGACAAAATCGTCTGGATGTTCTGCTCCAGACGAATTCGTCCGATCTGAGGTGATATCGTCTGATTGATGACGATATCATCCAACGGTCACAAAAAATCCTAAAAATGGCATGGAAAATGAGGAAAGTGGTTTAACAGGCGGTTAACGGGTGGTTCGGGGTTAAAATTTGAATTTTGAATTATTACTAAGGTAATTTTAATTATTTTCTAAGGTTTACTATGCCAATTTTAGGGTGCTACATGGAACATGTTGAGATAAAAATCATCTCGTTCAGAATGGTAAATGATATGCTCTGATTCTTCTTCAGATTCATTCAAAATAATTGACATAAGCTCAAATTATTCATAGATATCATCATCAGAATTGGGATGGAGGGCTTCTTCTCCTAAATTGAGCATAAGCCTTTGGAAGACTTGTTCAAAAGAAGAGGTGGTAGATAATGGGTGGTAGAATAAGCCTGAATGGTTGTGCATCTCTTGATATGGAACATCGACAGGTTGATGCACTCTCTGTTCATGTAATCCTAGGAAATAGCCTTGCCAATTGACAATGTGGAAATATCGAGATGGAAATCCTGTCATGTTTGAAATTTTGGCAAGTTTTGGTTCTTTGGGCTCTTCTATGGGTGTTGTACTTGATGAAGATTCAATCCCCCCATATACAAAATTAATGCTATTTGGAACTAAATCCATATTATAAACTGCTCCTATTTCTAAGGGTGGGTCACATGGGTGACCGAAATACTTAGCACCAGGGATGGTGAGGGGCGTAATGGTGATGTCGTCAACCACATATTAACCAATACCAGGATTGGTGAGGTGGAATTTGACTTGGTATGACATGGGATGATCATGGCCAGGCGATGGATCAGTAAATGGTGGAAATGGAGGTATTTCACAATCCTTTAATTTGATTTATGAAACATTAGGTGATGGCAATGGATTGGCCTAGGAAGGTTACTGAGTGGATGATGATGATGTGGATGGTAATGATGTTGATGATGTGGATTGAGTGTAACTACAAGTGCATGTAGTCAATTATGATGATGATGGGGGTATGGTGGTTTTACGATGGTTTGTGATGGGGAGCTCTTTAGGAATGAGATCCTTTGATGAAAAAATTGGTGAAGTGGTGGATGGATTGGATGATGGTGAAAGAAAAATATGAGTGGAAGAAATCATAGACTCATAAGGATTTGAGATGAAATTACAATACTTAAATAGCTCAACGTCCACCGGTATGCAATGTACTTATCCCTCATGAATATAATTCAAATATTGATGTAGTATTGAAGGGACACATATCATTTCTCTCATCCAAGGTATTCCAAGGAGTACATTGTATGTCATAGATCCTTCCAAGATGTGGAACATTGTGTGCAACATTTTAACCCCTACTTTGATGGGTAAAACAACAGTGCCAATTGTAGAACACAAAGCATCATTGAATGCTTTGAGGGTGAAGGATGACTTGGTGATGTGAGATGGAGGAAGATTCAAATGATGAAGGGCAGATGTGGTGATGATATTGATAGAGGATTCGATGTCAATTAGGACTCTTTTAAATGACTTATTATCAATTAGAGTCATGATATGCAATGGAGGGTCTACTTATTTCGATGAGAATGGTTTAATATCAAAGTCATAGAATGTTATGGAAGGCTCCATGCATATTTGGATACTCCCCACAAAGTCGGTAAAGGCATTGGGGTCTTGCGATTGCAATTATATGGATTTCAAAATTTCCATTAATACCTCCTTATGAGGGGGAGATTGTTGGATAAGCTCATAAATCAAAAATTTAGCGAAAGCCATTTTTAAAATGGTTAATCGTCTATTAAATGAGATGATAGGTTGAGGTGGATGATTGATAGGTGGATTTGATTGATTCAATCGACTAGGTATGTGAATGAGTGATGATGTATTAGTGGACACTTGGATGGGTGGCAATGTAGAAGGTTGTGACACAGTTGCTTAAGGTTGTTGTCATTGTTGGTTATTACTTTGGCCTCTAGTGACCACATGAATGGCCCTTACAAACCCTTGGTATTGTTGAATGTGATTAAATTAATTAGGGGGAGTTTTAGTGTTAGCTCCCCCTACATTTGGTTGCACCTCCTTGTGATAAGGAAGTGGTGTTTGGAATATACCAAGGTTTTGGTTTTGTTGAGCAAAGGGGTTATCAAGATTGATCGCCCCCAAGTCAATGGGGTATTGGAATACTTTTTAAAATACAATGTAATTTTTAATATCATGCATGTTTTACCTATGATAAGGGTAAAATAAGTGTTCCCGATAATGTTTCCCATGCTTGGCGGGATCATCCGGTCTAATGTCGGGTAGAGCAAGTTTATTTGTATCATACAACCTTCTAAAAAGAGAGGCATAAGACTCATATAATGGGGTATATTGGCATTTTTTTTGGATAGACTAACATCGGAGATGGTTTTCCATAGTTCGCACTGTGTTTTGAACTGTTGGAGCTTGTGTTGTTGAGGGGACCACATGATATGAAATTTATTACAGTGTTTGTTGCGCAGGTCACTGTTGAGCCATTACCAGCCGATTCATAACCACTTGATTGACTTGATTGTATTGGGTGGCTAGAGTATCCTGTGTTAATTTTTGTTGGCTTGAATAATTGCTTTTGTATTGGCATTTGTTTTGCCACTCTTTCTTATTAGGATTTACTACACCTTATTGGATTTTGATATCCTCAATGATGCTCGCCTGAGCTAAAGCTTCTTTAAATTATTAATAAGTTTGTAATTGGAGCATACAGGAGATAGATTTTAAGAAAATATTGGTGAATATCTTAATTAGCTCATCCATTGGTAGGGTGAATGGCAACTTAGTGATGATAACCCTCCAACGGTTTTTGAAATCATAGATAGATTCATCATCCTATTGTCTTAAGGCATAAACATCGGATAATGAGATATTATTTTTAACATTTAGGATAAAATGATCAAAGAATTGATCAATAAATTGGTCAAAAGTATAGATACTATGGCTTGGAAATTGATTGTACTATTCTATGGCATCTTCTTCCAATGTTTGGGGAAAAGGTCAGAGCATGAGAGCATTATCATCTTGAATTCTAAAGCATGCATGAACAAAGGTGCTCACATGTTCTTTGGGATCCTCAATTCCCTTAAATTTATCAAACTTGGGTATCGTAAAATCTATCAAATATGGCAGGGATGGTACCAAAGGATGAATTAGTTGATTGATAAATTGGTGTAAGGTTGGTTTTTGATTTGAAAAACAAGGACTAAATTACATCAAATGATATATTTGTTTCTGCATGGCCTTAATTTGAGGGTCTTATTTAGGAATGTGGAAATCCTAAATTACCTGATGGGTTTGCGATGGTGTGGAGAGATATTGTGGAGTGATCAAATGATGAGAATATTGGTACTGATGACTAGGTGAATTGGATGATATATGATGAATGGGGGATTTTTGATGAAAATATGGAGAATTATGGAATGATGTTGATGGATGGGAGTTATGGTAGGCTGGAAAATAGGAATGGGATGGGTAATGGTATGGCTTGATGGGGGAACATGGATAGAAACCATAGAATACTATGGAGCCCATGATGGACCTTGGTTGACAAGGACATTCTGAGTAGAGTTATGTAAAGGCGTAGGGTTAACCTGTACTTGCTATTGAGCATTTTTATGTTGTCTAAGAAATTTTTTTAGGTGTTTCGATGCTTCACTAATATCTCTATCAGAGGCTAAGCATATAGAGGTAGATGGTATGGAAGATATAGCTTAGATACAAGCTACACTATGTATAGCAACTTGTCAGGTTGGAACTTATGAAGCAACATTGAATTGTGCCTCATACAAGTGGTTGGTGTAGGTGGAGATATATGAGGTGCTAGAAACACATGAAGGAATGGCCACATGGGATGAAGGTGCAACTAATATCTCAAAGAGAGGGTTAGTATACACTTGGGTAAAGGTGGATGGGGGTTGGGAGTAAACATGCTCTTGCAGTAGAGCAAAATCCTATCTAGGTGAGTTGGGGATAGACTCTAAGGCATAATTAGAAGACTTCATGAAGGCTTATACTCTTGCCATGTCTATATGGATGATGTGATTGTAAATTGTAGGAGAGGTTGAATCCTCTTGGAGCATGGCAATATGGAAGGATGTGGATGATAAGTGTGAGGGACCTATAGATAAATCTGCCTATGTCACATTGAGGTATTCTACCACAGAAGTGGTGGGGAAGGTGGATGAATGTTCCATTAAATTATCTTGACTTATTGATTTATTTTGATTTCTAGTTAATACCATAAGCAAAATAAATCAAGATACAAGTTAAAATATCAAATGTAACACAAAAATTGAAATGCTTAAGGAAATAAACAATCAATGCTAAGTTTTAACCAATGTGTCTTACCTTGTTCATTGATTATCTCCTTAAAATGTGTATTCATTTTATGTGCTAGTTTTGTGTGTTTTGATTTCCTAATATTTATTAATGAAACAAAGGTGAAAAACTATGGCGCAGATAGGGAAACAAGATTCTTTTTGGTGATAAAATCCAACAAGTTTGCTTGCGGGTATCCTATGGTGGCTAAGGTAAGAGATTGGTGGATGGAGATGAATGCCACCATCACCAAATCTCAAGCAATGGTTGGTGATGAAATCCAATCACTACTATTTTGAATGATCCGTGCTGTGCGTGAATTATTTTTAAATCTTATGTTTTCTATTGTGTACAAATTTTTTTAAAAACAATTAATTTCATAAAGCTAAATCGAAATCCAACAAAAGAATACCAAGTTCTCCAAAGGGCGTGAAGCACACCGCTTAAGACCACTTGTCTAAATAAAAAAAAAAGGGTTTATCCACCCCTCTGCATGGAATCACTCAACTGGAAAGGATAATTTTAGAAATATAATGGTGTTCCAACTTAGATAAATGAAAGAAAATATTTCTAACCCTAATATGCAACACTATGTTATGCAATTTTTTAGTTCAAATGCAAACAAAATGTAGCAGTTTGTATTAAGAAAATAGAAACCCTAATCAGAGTATGTGAATGAATGCAGACCTAAAAATGTAAACTAACATGAGTTCATTTCCATATTATTTAATGATGATTCATTTTAAGCTTAAAATCTAGAAAATACAACAAATAACCCAAAATATGTAAAATAGAAGACTAGGTTTTTGAATAACATACTTACTAGACAACCTACGTATTTTCTCCTAGCTCTCTGTAAATGCCCCTAGGCACTTATAGATGCTTTTGAGATACCCCTAAGAATTTTTGGGTTGTCCTTAGATGCTGTTGAGAATTTCATGCACCTTATGCAAGCTTCTACAGAATTCAAAGACCCTAGATCCAACAAAACCTGTGAAATCTATGCTTTTAAAAAACCTGCAAGATGATAGAAAATAGCAAGCAAATTAGTAAAATAGATCATAAATAGAAATCCTTAGGGGGTTCCACCATGATTTCCATTTGAAATATGCAAAACGCAACACCCAAAAAATGCTTAAACAAATGAAATACAAAGAAATACAAGATTGTACAATAGAATAATTTTCATTGATAGGGGGAGCCTATAAACTCCATTGTTTACAAGCTTGGATCCTTGAATCCTATTGATATGATATTACAAGGGGTTAGGGTTCTTTGAAACCCAAATAATAAAAGCTATGATGTATTCAAATGCATATTGATCCCAATAGGGTTGAGTGGGCTTTTTGATATCCAAGGTTGGGCCACTCCATATTGCTGATGTAGTGCTTTAGATCTGCACACAAGGACACAACAAAGTAGTTAGTAATACCTGTGAGGGCTCCATAGTGTGAGGCCCTCTATAAGCAATAATAAACCCTAACTAAATGCTAAAAATAGAGTGAATAGAAATAGAAGCACATGCATAAAATAAACAAATTATGGATCTATTTTACTTATTGCACTTTGATGTGAGACGTCTGATGCAGGTGGATGGTGCGGTGATGAAGACCCCCTAGCATCACCCGAAGGCTAGGGGGTCTTCAGAAGGGCTAACATAAAATACCCATGGGTGCCTAGCAGTTATAGAAAATTCTCGTGGGCACTTGGTGCTGATATGGAGGCACTCATAGGTGCTTGGTGTTGATAAAAAATACCTAGAGGCACATGGTGGCTGATGGGAAATTTTGTAGAAGTAGATTGGGTAGGGGTACAGGATGCGGTGGTAGATATGGCGAGTGAGAGGAGTGGAATGTGATAGATGGGATGAGACTTAGGGAACAAAAGGCTTGGTAAAAGACTTAAGGCACTCAGGGACTCAAGGAATTTGACTTGGTATGACATAGGATGATCATGGCCAGGCGATGGATCGAGAAATGGTGGAAATGGAGGTGTTTCACAATACTTTAATTTGACTTGTGAAATATTAGGTGGTGGCAATGGATTGGCCTAAGAAGGTTACTGAGTGGATGATGATGATATGGATGGTAATGATGTTGATGATGTGGAATGAGTGTAACTACAAGTGCATGTAGTCAATGATGATGATGATTGGGGTATGGTGGTTTAATGATGGTTGGTGATGGGGAGATCTTTAGGAATGGGATCCTTTGATGAAGAAATTAATGAAGTGGTGGATGGATTGGATTATGGTGAAAGAAAAATATGAGTGGAAGGAAGCATGGAATCATAAGGATTTGAGATGAAATTACAATACTTAAATGGCTCAATGTCCATCGCTATGCAATGTACCTATCCCTCATGAACATATTTCAAATATTGATGTAATATTGAATGGACACATCTCATTTCTCTCATCCAAGGTTTTCCAAGGAGTACATTGTATGGCATAGATCCTTCCAAGATTTGGAACATTGTGTGCAACGTTATAATCCCTACTTCGATGGGTAAAAAAATAGTGCCAACTGTGGAACACAAAGCATCATTGAATACTTTGAGGGTGAAGGATGACTTAGTGATGTGAGATGGAGGAAGATTCAAATGATGAAGGGCAGATGTGGTGATGATATTGATAGAGGATTCAGTGTTAATTAGGACTCTTTTAAATGACTTATTGTCAATTAGAGCCATGATATGCAATGGAGGGTCTACTAATTTCGATGAGAATGGTTTAATATCAAAGTAATAGAATGTTATGGAAGGCTCCATGCATGTTTGGATACTCACCACAAATTTGGTAAAGGCATTGGGATATTGCAATTGTAATTCTATGGATTTAAAAATTTCCATTAATACCTCCCGATGAGCGGGAGATTATTGGATTAGCTCATAATTCAACAATTTAGCGAAAGCTATTTTCAAACTTATGGTTAACCAACTATTCAATGAGATGAAAGGTTGAGGTGGATGATTGATGGGTGTATTTGATGGATTTGATCGACTAGGTATGTGAATGGGTGATGATGGATTAGGGGACACTTGGATGGGTGGTGATGTAGAAGGTTGTGACACACTTTCTTGAGGTTGTTATCATTGTTGGTTATTTATTTGACCTCTAGTGACCACATGAATGGCCCCTACAAACCCTTGGTATTGTTGAATGTGAATAACTTGATTAGGGTGAGTTTTAGTGTTAGCTCCTCCTACATTTGGTTGCACCTCCTCGTGAGGAGGAAGTGGTGTTTGGAATATACCAAGCTTGGTTTTGTCAAGCAAGGGAGTTATCAAGATTGATCACCCCCAAGTCAATGAGGTCTTGGACTACATTTTTAAATACATTGTAATTGTTAATATCATGCATGTTTTGCCTATGATAAGGGCAAAATAAGTATTCTCGATCATGTTTCCCATGCTTTGTGGAATCATCTAGTCTAATGTTGGGTAGATCAAGTTTATTTGTCTCATACAAAATTCTAAAAAGAGACGCATAGGACTCATCTAATGGGGTATATTGGCAATTTTTTTGGATATACTGACACCGAGGATGGTTTTCCATAGTTGGAATTGTGTTTTTAACTGTTGGAGCTTATGTTGTTGAGGGGACCGTATGATATAAAATTTATTACAGTGTTTTTTGCACAGGTTGTTGTTGAGCCATTACCAGCTGACTCATAACCACTTGATTGACTTGATTGGATTGGGTGGTTGGAGTATCCTGTGTTAATTTTTGTTGGCCTAAATAATTGCTTTTGTATTGGCCTTTGTTTTGCCACTCTTTCTTCTGAGGTTTTAGTACACCTTATTGGATTTTGATATCCTCAATGATGCTAGCATGAGCTAAAGCTTCTTTAAATGATTAATAAGTTCGTAATTGGAGCATCCAGGAGATAGATTTTAAGCAACTCTTGGTGAATATCTTAATTAGATCATCCATTGGTAGGGTGAATGACAACTTAGTGATGATAACCCTCCAATGGTTTTTGAAATTATTGATAGATTCGTCATCCTATTGTATTAAGGCATAAAAATTAGATAACGATATCTTCTTTTTAATATTTAGGATAAAATGATCAAAGAGTTGATCAATCAATTGGTCAAAAGTATAGATACTATGGCTTGGAAATTGATTGTACCATTCTATGGTATCCTCTTCCAATGTTTGAGGAAAATTTTAGAGCATGAGAGGATTATCATCTTGAATTCTAAAGCATGCATGAACAAAGGTGCTCACATGTTCTTTGGGATCCTCGGTTCCCTTAAATTTATCAAACTTGGGTACCTTAAAATCTATCGGATATGGTGGGGATGGTACCAAAGGATGAATTAGTTGATTGATCAATTAGTTTAAGGTTGGTTTTTGATTTGAAAAACCAGGAGTAAATTGCATCAAATGATTTATTTGTTTCTGCATGGCCTCAATTTGAGGGTCTTCCTTAGGAATGTGGAAATCCTAAATTACCTAATTGGTTTGCGATGGTGTGGAGTGATGTTGTGGAGTGATCAAATGATGAGAAGATTGGTACTGATGGCTAGGTGAATTGGATGGGATATGATGAATTGGGATTTTAAATAAAAATATGGAGAATTATGGAATGATGGTGATGGATGGGGGTTATGGCTAGGTAGGCAAATAAGAATGGGATGGGTAATGGTATGGCTTGATGGGAGAACATGTATAGAAACCATAGAAGACTGTGGAGCCCATGATGGACCCTGGTTGATAAGGACAGTCTAAGTAGAGTTATGTAAAGGCGTAGGGTTAACCTTTACTTGCTATTGAGCATTTTGCTATTGTCAAAGAAATTTATTTAGGTTTTCCCATTATTCACTAATATCTCTATCAGAGTCTAAGGGTATAGAGGTAGATGGTATGGAAGATGTGGCTTGGATACAAGTTACACTACGTATGGCAACTTGTCAGGCTGGAACTTGTAAAATAGCATTGAATTGTGCCTCATACAAGTGGTTAGTGTAGGTGGAGATATATGAGGTGCTAGGAGTACATGAAGGAATGTACACATGGGATGAAGTTGCAATTGATACCTCAAAGAGAGGGTTAGTATACACCTGGTTAAATGTGGATGGGGGTTGGGAGTAAACAGGCTCTTTTTGTAGAGCAAAATCCTATCTAGGTGAGTTGGGATAGACTCTAAGGCATAATTATAAGACATCATGAAGGCTTCTACTCTTGCCATGTCTATATGGGTGATGTGATTGTGAATTGTAGGAGAGGTTGAATACTCTTGAGGCATGGCTATATGGAAGGCAATGGATGATAAGGAATGTGAGGGACCTGTAGATAAATCTTCCTGTGTCACATTAAGGGATTCTACCATAGAAGTGGTGGGGAAGGTGGATTAAGGTTCCATTAAATTATCTTGACTTAGTGCTTTCTTTTGATTTCTAGTTAATACCATAAGCAAATTAAATCAAGATACAAATTAAAATATAAAATGTAACACAAAAATTGAAATGCTTAAAGAAATAAACAATCAATGCTAAGTTTTAACCAACGTGGCTTACCTTGTTCATTGATTATCTCCTTAAATGTGTATTCATTTTATGTACCAGTTTTGTGTGTTTTGATTTTCTAATATTTCTTAATGAATCAAAGGTGAAAACATGGCACATATAGGGCAACGAGATTCTTGTTTGTGATAAAATCCAAAAATTTTGGTTGGGTGTATCCTATGGTTGCTAAGGGAAGAGATTGGTGTATGGAGATGAATGCCACCGTCATCAAATCTCAAGCAATGGTTGGTGATGAAATGCAATCACTAAGTTTTTGAATGAAATGTGCTGTGTGTGAATTATTTTTAAAGCTTATGTTTTCTATTGTGTAAAAACAATGTTAAAAACAATTAATTTCATAAACCTAAATCATAATCCAACAAAATAATACCAAGTTCTCCAAAGGGCGTGAAGTACACCGCTTAAGACCCCCTATCTAAATAACAACCGGAGGGTTCATCCACCCATATGCCTGGAATCACCCAACTAGAAAGGATACTTTTGGCAATATAATGGTGTTCCAACTTAGATAAATGAAAGAAAATGTTTCTAACCCTAAGATGCAACACTATGTTATGCAATTTTTTAGTTCAAATGCAGACAAAATGCAACAATTTGTATTAAGAAAACATAAACCCTAATCAGAGTATGTGAATGAATGCAATCATAAAAAAGCAAACTAACATGAATTCATTTCTAGATTATTTAATCATGATTCACTTTAAGCTTAAAATCTGAAAAATACAAAAAATAACCCAAAATATGTAAAATAGAAGACTAGGGTTTTGAACAACATACTTACTAGACAACCTACGTATTTTCTCCTAGCTCTCTGTAAATGACCCTGGGCACTTCTAAATGCTTTTGAGATATCCTTGGGAATTTTTGGGTTGTCTCAGACGTCATCGGGAATTTTGTGCACCTTATGCAAGATTCTACGGACTTCAAAGACCCTAGATCCAACAAAATATGTGAAATCTATGCTTTTAAAAAATCTGCAAGATGATAGAAAATAGAAAGCGAATTAGTAAAACATATCATAAATAGAAACCCTTAGGGGGTTCCACCATGATTTCCATTTGAAATATGCAAAACACAACACCCAAACAATGCTTAAACAAATGAAATACAAAGAAATACAAGATTGCACAATAGAATAATTTTCATTGATAGGGGGAGCCTAGAAACTCCATTTCTTACAAGCTTGGATCCTTGAATCCTTTTGATATGATATTAAAATGGGCTAGGGTTCTCCAAAACCCTAATAAGAAAATATATGATGTATTCAAGTGCATATTTATCACAATAGGTTTGAGTGGGCTTTTTGATATCCAAGGTTGGGCCACTTTAGATTGCTTATGTAGTGCTTTAGATCTACACACAAGGACACAACAAAGTAGTTAGTAATACCTATGAGGGCTCCATAGTGTGAGGCCCTCTATAAGAAACAATAAATCATAACTAAATGTTGCAAATAGAGTGAATAGAAACATAAGCACATGCATAAAATAAACAAATGATGGATCAATTTTACTTATTGTACTTTGATGTGAGACGTCTGTTGTAGGTGGATGGTGCGGTGATTCCCTAGCATCGCCCAAAGGCTAGGGGGTCTTCATAAGGGCTAACATAAAATACCCATGGGTGCCTAGCAGCTATAGAAAATGCCTATGGGCACTTGGTGCTGATATGGAGGCACCTAGAGGTGCCTGGTGTTGATAAAAAATTCCTAGAGGCACCTGGCGGCTGATGGGAAATTTTGTAGAAGTAGATCGGGTAGGGGCATGGGATGCGGTGGTAGATATGGCGAGTGAGGGGAGTGAAATATTATAGATGGAATGAGACTTAGGGAACAAAAAGCTTGGTAAAATACTTAAGGCACTCAAGGACTCAGATATTTGAAAACTCGGAAAACTCAAGGGTTGAGCCATCAAAATGGCTCCTATTTATAATCTAACCTAGGGCATGCTAGGGTTTCAATGACACTAATCGTGTGGTTGATATTAAAGCACATCTAAGGGTAGATAATAAACTTGGGGTGTTGCATGGATTGATGTAAATGGATGGTCAGGATTATATGGCATTGGATGGTTGGGATTAATTCACTTAAATAAATACATATTTATTATATATATTAAAATATGATATAAAATATTATATTTAAATATATATAAAATAAAGATACATAAATAAATGTGAATAATATTTGAAAATGGTAGGAAATAGGGATGGTGGAAAAATTGGCTATGTTTTGGTGGTGGAAATGGTGGGAAAGCCTAGATGGAGGATGAATGACTAGATTTTGGTATCTACACCTATAACAGGCTAGCATGAATTTATGATAACCAAAAATTTGCAATAGGTAAAGCACCATTGAAACCAAGCATTTCATCAAGTTCATGCCTTGTATGGATGGACCACAAATTCATAACAAAAGAGGAAAAATGGAAAATGAAAGGCAAAAAATGCAGTCTAAATGAAAAGTGGATGATGCACTAACAAATCTAAATGATAAAATATGCAAATGCTATAACATATCTTAAATGAACAAAAAATGTAAACAAAATGACCTAGGTGCAGTAATGTAAATTATTAAGCAAAAATGCAATTTGTGATTTAGAATGCAACATAATGAGCACAATAATAAGTTTAAAACTGATCTAAATGCAATAGAAAATGAATTTTAAGTCTATTTTATCGAAAAGAATGAATGATAAGAATGCAGTAAAACCCTAAAAAAACTAAAATGAACTAAATTAATGATGCAAAAGAACCTAATTAACTATGGTGAAAGCAGAATATCAAAAGGAAAGAGTGAAGGTAACAACCAAAATGGTGGGCCTCTCCTCTTTTGTCGATAGAACATAAGTCTTGTACATGATCCATCGTCAGGAGTTATTCCACTTGCTCATCCAAAATAGCTATGTCAACGATCACACACAAAACAGAGGAGGCAAGATCACAATTTAACACAAAAGTAGAGCATTCATGAGAACATTCACTTGGAATTTTTGTTGTTGAGAAAGGTTGTCCAACCCTTCTATTTATAAAAGTTTCAGAGGGCTTATGTAGGAAAATGAAAACACTAAAAAATAGGTTTAGGATTGATAGCACAAAAGGTGATGCAAGACTAGGGTTTTAAGGGCAAAAACCTAAGAGACCAAATTCATGTTTGATTTGGGATGACCATGAATTCATAAGATCTAACTATTGGAGGTCAAATTGGCACCTAGGTAGCCTAACCAAATCCATACCCCATATTAGATGACCATGAATTTGATGAGGCTAGAGAAGAGGAACATGGAGCTCAAAAATTGTGCTTAGCAACTTTGAGTGGCTTCCTAAGCACTTAAGGGAGAATTGACTCATTTGGATGGGTTAATTTTTTGTGTCTACACTACAGAATTCTCATGACTTTGAATTTAATGATGCACCCAACTATAGTTTCAAAAAACTTGTAAGGAAGGTCCAATGACTCCTCCTAACCTCTAGATCAAGGTTGACTTTCCACTATCCTGCTAAATACTCCTACTCTAACCTACACTAATTACATTAAAATAAAGTATGGAAAATAAAAATACATGAGAAGATTAAGGGTGTGAGGTATTCAAATAGAATATGAATATAGTCAATCAAGATAATGTGCAATCAATGAATATATGAGAATCCAAATAACATCAATGTTTTCCATTCATGAAATATGAAATTGTTGAGCAAATGACAAGATGGGAAAAATGTCTAAGTCTCAATCACTACACATGTAGAAAATTAGTAGGGTAGTGCCATTTATGGAATGCAAAGGAATTGCTAATTTATTAACCATATGATGTGATATAAAGCATAATGTGGGTTTCATAGAGTGTAGCACTAAATTCTCATGGTCAAAAGATGAATACAATGGAACCCACAACTCCTATTTAAAATAGGAATTTACCGTAAAATAGGAATTTACCGTTGAGTTACCTAGCATGAGAAACTATTACTCCTAGTAAAAGTGAATATATCAAGGCATCTCTAACAAAATTGTAGACCCAAATGTTACATACCTCTAAATATGCCTCTAGTAGGCTTAAAGGGCTCCAAAATGAGTTAGTGTTCCAATACATGTCAAAATATCACTCTCAATAGATTCTCATGGGTATCCACATCTTCATTTTTACCTCACCATTGACTGACAAGTGTATCACTCTAGAAAGAAAGTGCATTATTTATCTTTTCTATTGAATTAGTAGTTGATCCTAAGTGTTTCACTTTCTTTATCCAATTAGATCACTCTACAAGCATATCTCTCATAAATCAATTGACACTTGAGCTAGAAGGATTTGTCTACTTGATTTTTGTATACACCTAATTGTGACATGCTATCAAAACAAAATATATCAAACATAATACCAAACATTAAAAGATAGTCAATTAGCTAAACCCTAACAATTTGGGCAGCATTCTCAACCCTTGTCAAATTTACCAATCATTGTCAAAAATACAAGTGGTAAATTTGTAACACAATGGCATTTTTTCAAAAAGCTATTTTTATCCCCCAAATCAGTTAAACTGACCATTGGTCAAAATTGCCAATACATGTCAAAAATACCAATGGCAATTTTGACATAGTGAATTTTTTTCCAAAATGGCTAGAATCCTTCGACACGAGTCAGAGGCATGTAGATTCCCTCATTCCACTACTTACTTTGACCTTGCATGCTCCAAAAATAAAGCAAACCTACAAATTCAAAATTTTTCAAAAGCCCTAAGAGAATCTCACACCTAATTTTCCCTCTCAATCCCTCCATAAATCTATAAATATAGGCCTTAGGGAAACCATTTTATAAGCAATTCAAGCTAGTTACATTCTACCAAAAATTTTGATACTCTCTCTCTCATTAGCATCATCTCATTCTCTCATTTAGAACATCTTGTTCAAGTATATTAGCTAATTCAAGCAAGGAAAGGGACCATTCTAGCAAGAGGATTATCTTGGAATGAGGAGGAGCATGTTCTAGAGCTATATATCTTCTTATAATTTCTCTTTCTCCATTCTTCTTGTCTTTATTTTTAGAATTTCCCTCTTATTTTGGACTTGCTAACTTGATTTATCATTTGGCACTACTAATCCTTTGTCTATTATCTATTTGGTATTTCTAACACTCTTTTTGCAGGCCATTTCATGCTTATTTACATTCATTTTCTCCATCTATAGAAAGTTTCTTCTATGTCATAGGCAATTCCTCTTTCATCATTGCATACTAATCTCATTTTCTTGTTGAATCCATGAATTTTAATCACTAACCTATCTCTTTTGTAGGCAGTTATTTCCATCTCATTTAACTTATTTTTGTTTGTAGGTTTAATCTCTATTTAGCTTAGTTTTTATGCTCATTTTTATCTCATTTACAGGTTCATATGCTTACCTCTTTTATTTCATTAAATGCTTACATGTTTATTGTCTTCCATGCACTCAAAATAAACTCTTTATTTCATGATTTTTATTTTGCATTAGCATTGAAAAATAGCTAAATTTCATTTCCATTCCCTCTCCATTTTGCAAGTCCTATTTACTCCTTATTTTATATAAGAAAACATTGAGGCCTCTGCTATAGTTTCAATCCACAACAATGGTTCAAAACTATGTTGTATCATTTATTTCATCCCTCTTTTTCAACTATTAGAAAATTTTGAGATCATTTTTTCTAATATTTTATAAAATCATATGTTGTAGACCTTAGGAATCAACTTGTTTTCATATCCTTTCCTTGATTTCATGCCAAATTGACCTAAATAGCTTCAAATTTTGATCCAAAACTTAGTTTGTCTCTATCATAGGTTAAAATTAGCACTACCTACAACCATTGGTGAATTTGGCCATCTGAAATTACACAAAGCAAAAATGCTACACCTTGTCAAAAATGCCACAAACAAATTTACCACTATGTGGTAAATTTGATAGGGATTGCTTCCATTCCAAAAGGCTCAAAATTCATACTAAAAATTGTTTTAGCATGGGGTTTGATCAGTTGGGAAGATAGCCTATCACCTCTCTACACTCAAATAGACCCCCAAAATTAGAGAAGCCTATTTTTTTGGTCTACTTTTGTAGGTTTCAAAAATATCACCATGTTGCAAAAAAACCAATGAAAAATTTGATAGACTATGGTGAATTTGATCAGGCATCGATTCATGTAACCTTACCACTTGACACCTCCCAAATTTTTGCAATTTCATTTTTTTTAGTTTATAGATCTCTATTTTCTGTTAAATTGGTTGTTTAAATCACATTTACTTTTGAAAATAAAGGAATCTTAGTATAGATCATTTTTCTTCAAAACACACTTAGGCAAAAATTGAAAAATCATGTAGTTTGCATCCTAGGCTAGATTGCTTGTTGAATTTCCTTTTGCTTCCCTTGAAAAAGGAACTTCTTTAGCATAAAAATCATTTGAATAAAAAAGCACACTAGGCTAGCTCTTGTATTCTTGCATTTTTGTGCTTACATTTAGCATGCACTTTAGATGATCTTTACCTAGGTTTGAATAAATTTTATCTTATCAAGGCTTGATAAAGAGTCAAATTAGTAATCCAAAACCTTAAGTGTTTGTTGAATAAAATCATTAAACATCATACAAGCATAACATCAAAACAACACACATAGTCACCTTATTTTATACACGAGGTAGATCCCACTTGTGTTGAATATTTCCATATCTCCAGGGTCTCCTTTGGAAAGAGATCCTTAAGTAGGGAAGAAGGGATTCTAATGAATCTCCACCATACATTTGCATGGTTTTGAATCTACATTATCATATAATTTAGAAATGACAAACATAACCTCTTTTGAAGAAGCCATAAACATGGATAATAGGGTAAAAGTCATCCTCATAAGGAGATAAATTATTGTAATGTTTCCTCATAACATCTTTTTTGGGTGCAGACCTATGTTTCCTATCTTGGGTGGAAAGTTGTATTATAATGTTGAATTAAAAATTTTCCAGGCTAGTGTGAGAAATTTATGGGGGTCATATTTGATTGATTTGTAGATCTCTCAGTTTTTTTAATCCTCAAATTGTTTTTGGTCATGTTGGATATTTGGGATACGATATTGTTCGCTATTTATTGGTTACTAATTTGTTAGATCATGTTTTAGCTCCTCTTTTTAGTTTCTCTAGTATCCTTCTTCTTGTGTATCTATTCTATTATAAGTGGCTTGGGGTTTATCTAACCACATTTCCTACTTTATAAAATGTTTGGGGAGAATTTCAAAACCTTTATTATACCTAATCAAAAAAATAAGGGGACAACTTAGATATAAGAAAGAGGAAGAAAAATATTCTAATAAAGGTCAATATAAAAACAAGCATGTCATAGGATATGGTGTAACAGATTCCTCTCAAAATAACAATGTAAATAAAACTCAAAATACTCCTCAAAAGTTAGTGGTACCAAGACAAGACAAATCCAAATGACAATATACAAATACTGGACAAATCCAAGCCACCATATTAAAAATGCTTCTTGATTCAAAGATGATAGACCTCCCACCTATCCAAAATTGGGATACTACCAAAGAGTTTCCCAATTAGTACAAACATGATGAACACTACAATTATCACCACATAGAAGGACACACCACAAACAAGTGCATCACTTTAAGAAATCTCATCCAAGATCTCATAGAAGAAGGAAAGGTAGTCTTCAACCAACAAGATACTCCTAATAAAAACTTAGGAATTTTTGCCAACACATGATAAAAATTCTACCAATTTTGTAGGTACCATTCATCTACGAAAGCCATCTTACATAGTAACCAAACAACAAGCAAAAAATTAATCTTCTAAGAAACCAGCCTTAATTAATCCTCATAATACTAGATTAAATATCCCTAGAATATCTCCTTTAGCCCTCATGCCTCCTGAGAACACCTTGCACTCTTTTGATATTTGACAATAATTAAAAAATATACCTTCAAAAATTCCCTTTCTAGAACTACTAAAAACATCACCTACTTATAGGGAAATATTTCTAAAAATTTTAAGTGAGCAAGAAGTCCCCAAGATATATCTCCTAACGACATCACCAACATAGTTGGATTCATGGGATAAATAGTGCCATATTAGCTTTTCATGAGATAGACACACCCCTTGGGACCATATCAAGGGATTCACATCTTTATATTATAGCCCAAGGAGGGGATTGTTGGTCAAGAATTTGCCTTAGGTATAGAATGTTTCATCTATGTGCCCTAGACCCAACCAACATTGAAAGACCGAAAGGAAGAAATGCCTCCTGTTCCAATATCTAGAGAGGGTTGGTTACCTTACTAACTATACTTAGCTTGCATATTTAGAGAAAAATAAAGGAATGGAAAAAAGAGTTGTAAGCCAATTTATAAGGGGTGATGAACATATAGCAAGATCAAAAAATTTTACCTCGAACCAGTAGCATTTCACACAAAGAACAAAATAGAAATCAAAACCAAAGTTCCTTAAACATGCAATTTCCAAGGATATTCCAAAATTCACCTTTTATCGACAACTAAATCCAAGAATAGAATTTAAACTATTTGATAATGAGATGAATTTAATAGAAATAAATAAAAGAAAACCTACACATAGGAGTGGATCAGAATCAGAGCCAAGAATCCCTTGCATTCATAGCATAACTTGAGTTTACAAAGCTTTCAAGAAAATTATCCCTCTTTATTACATTAAACTTGCTAGTTTTTATAGAGGATTCCACCTCAAACATAAATGCTCAACCACAAAGCATCGTTATGGTAGCCAATATTTGATTTTGGAGCCCAAAAAAACATTAAGAGGAACACATTCTGAAAAATGAGAATTTTTTAGGGCATAAGAGATTACTACAATATGATTAGATGCAAAATTGTTCTTACGTTTGGCAAATTTTTTTGCAAAAATAATGTGGTAGGGATACCAACATCTCTGGTGGCTCACAGGGGTATTGAGCTCACCTCAATGTGAAGATCCCAAGCCTTATCTATTGGGACCAAAGTCATCATCACTCTCTTCTTTTGAATGCTTACTTCTGGTAGCAGACTCTTCTTTCAACTTCTCTCTTTCTCCTTCTTCTTCTTCTCTCTTGTGCTCACAATCTCCTTCTTCTTGGTCTTCTTCATTTTCTCCTTGATATTCATGCTGTTGGGGAGACTCTTATTAAGGGAGATGCTCATAAATGCAATCATAGGTCACCTGAACTAGGGACTAGATGTCTTCTTAGAGTAGTTCCTGGTCTTGGAGCTCTTTAACCAGGCACCCAAAGGTTTCAATATGGTCAATGTCAGCAAAGTTAACCCTCTAGCTAAGATCCACCAAACAAGATTTGATCTGCATGAACCTTGTAATTAATTGCATCATTTGGGTTTCTGTAATAGGCTCATTCTAGTTGTCAATATCAAAAGTATCACCTTCAAAGGCAGTCCAAGTTGGGTTTAGTTCTTCCTTTGTCAAAATAGCCCCTTCTTCGTTAGTGAAGCCAGGGAATCCGATTTGCATGAGGGATTCAAAGAACATAAGATAAATGTGCCTCTCCTGCTCAAATACTTATAACATTCTTCTATAATCCTAAGCATTTTTCAATTTTATGAAGTAATCCCCAGAGTCATCTTTGTAGTTTCCCATGATCAAGCGAGTTGACTCTTAGGAGTGAGCTAGAGGTCCATCTTTTCTAATGTTTACACTTTCATAGCCAGCTCCAACCATTAGTCTATGTCCTTTTTTGCATCTTCCATGATAGGCTTACCGTGGGCAACTGATTTATTAGCTTCCCAAATGAATGCTATAACTATAATCACTTTTGATGCCCTAGATCAAAAGTTAGCCAAGAAATGACGGTGAATCTCTTTGATGCGATCTTTTGTGAAGATCTCTGTTTGCACCATCTTCTCTGTCAACTAAGCTTGAAATTATTGGATTTGAGTATTCAAGGTTTGCACTTGGAATTCCACCTCCATATGTGCTTTAAGGTGATGTTAAGTCACCTTTTTTGTAATTACCCACCTCTTACTGCATACTGGCCATGCATTGCTGCAGCTATGCAAATTTATACTAGGCCTCCTCGAGTTGTGCCCTTGTCTGCGCTAAGGTCTCCTCCAACTCTATATTTTTGGCCTCAAATTTGAAGAAGCACACTTTGAAGTGCTCCCAATGAAAATATATGGAGCCCATAACGACCTGGATATTCCTCATATTTTTTGTTGTATCAATTGTTCTCAGCTCTTTAAAAATGTGATGATAGGAGTAACACGTTGGAACCATCTCCTCCAGGGGATTTTGAATCTTAGGCACCTTATACACTGTGTGGAGCTACATATTCTTTGGGTTGAACATAGCCATTTTTTCCACCTTATTTGGAGCTTACACATTCTTTCTTTTTCATCCCTTGAGCCAGATTGATGAACTCTGATGCACTCGACATATGCTCTCTACAATCGGGTGCTTCTATATAACTTATAGCTCCATTTCTAGTGGTTCATACACTCCAAAGAGTGACATGAAGGGAAAAAGAGAATGTTGGGTATGGGCTTCAACAGATAGATCAAAAATAAATGAGCTAACGATTATGTTAAATCTTGGGGATGCTAGGTTTTGGATGGCTATAACTGAGGTATTAGGATATGGTATTGGAATATCATTGGATGCTGCTGTAATGGAGGAGGTGAGTGGAAGCAAAAGTTGGTTTGGTTTGATAGTGATGGAAAATGTAATGAATTAACTAATAAAAACCTAAGGAGTGGCAGGGGAAGATGACAAGGGAAACACAAATGCATTGGCAATGGATGCAAAGAAACTAAAAATCTAGGAGATAAAAGGGGATGATGGGGGGAGCAACTTGGGGATGTAGGAAAAGGTATGGTAGACATGGGGATGCCGAATGAAGGTTGAGTTGAAATGAGGGTTTTAGCATTAAAAAACATGGTCTCTAGAGGCTTAGAAGTGAGGGAAGAAGAGAGAGATAGTGTACCTATGGGCTTGGAAATTTCTAGAGTTGAAACAATAAACTACTACATGATTGGGCTTACTATTCCTTATTTCACATCTGATGTGTCTACTTCCAGGTCAATAAGCTCCACCCTTACTGATCCTGCTACATTCTAGTGATCCTATTCATTGGGGTAACCTATTCCTTAGGGGAAAACTGCTCACCTTTCTCCATGATAAGTAAATCTTGTTTAGTCGACTGCACCTACTCTTCTACCATGTCCTCCACCTTACCAGGGATTTGAGTGCTCAAAGGCATGATATCGATAAATGAGATAGGTTGGTATGTGTCAATATGAGATCTAAATTAGGGCCAAGGAAGATTCTATTTGAAGTTATAATACGAATCCTTATTTGATAAAATTTGAGTCCACTAATAAAATGGTAACACCTTGCCTTCTTCATTAGTACAATTTTTGGTGATAAAAGCGAAATGGTCATGCATGTGGTAGAAAAAGTACCAAACAAGGAAGGAGTAGTGTTTGAATGACATATCCTTACCACTTTGCACTCTGCTCAATAGTATGTGCATTTGCCATGCCACCCATTATGCCCAGTCAAATAAAATAGACTTCATATCTGGTTTCATGGTGGAAAGAGAGTAGAATTCACCATGTGAAATACACTTCGTAAGAGAAACTTGCTACTTGTACACTTTTGCATCTATGAAGAGCCCCATAATCCATACCAACATGGAGTATAAGTCAGGATGCTTGAAGTGCTTCAGGGGTTTGGGTAACTTTAGAAATTCTCCAAGTGCTGGTTTCTCCACTAACTGTGCCTCCATAAACTGCCACATTGATGTTGTTGGTTTGTACCCTTCATTCTACTTAGTTATATTGATTTTTTTGATTGTGTAGTCAGTAGGAGGTATTTCTCTGCAAGTGAAAGCATCTCAAATTTCATTGGTAGAAATCACAATCTATCTCCTTTGGCATTTTAGATGATCCTGATATGAGGGTCATAGAATCTGGTAATCCCGCATACCAACTCTAGGTAGTTATGCACAGGCATGCATAGGTACTAATAAAGGTGATAATAATAAATGGTAGTCTACTTGATTTCAAAAAACACCTTCATCAGCATGGCGTCGATGATTTGGCATATTTTCTCAACATCCTTTTTCATAAGCATACAATCTCTTATTTTCCCCAGCCTATCAGTGAGTGGTGGTAGCTCTAATTGCTTCTTCTATTTTTTCTACCTCTTTATGCCTTTTCCCATTTTATCTAGATCTCCCTTCTTCATGGTTTTCTCCTTTTTGGGCTTGGTGCTTTTCTTACCAATTTTATTTATTGGAATGACCCAGGCGTTTGCTTAGAAATATATAGTGACCCATAATTTCTTAGCACACTATGTTTCACTCACAATCCTTGCACCCACAACTACAACAGAGTAACTAGTGCTTCTTTAATGATTTTTATTTTTTTTATTGCAATGCTGGCCTTATTATACCACTATGATTGACCCACCACATTAATTGCACATAGGGAAAAATAAATGCATGTGGAGATCATGGGAAAAATTGGAGATCTCTTGTTCATATTGACAAGTGGTTGAGCACTTTATCCAATGATGAATAACTGTGTGGGCCACAATCTTGCTTGTAGATCACGATTCACTACTTTTCACTTTTCGAGGTGCAAATTCCTACTTCAAAAATCTTCCTTGGGATGTATGTTCGCTCACTTTTGCTTTGAAATGCATGTTTAGGGTATTGAAGAAGTGAAACTCCTTTCAATCACCCAAAAAATTTCATTATCCTTGAGATCTAGAATGGTTTTTGCTTAAAAAACCAAGTGAAAACTCTTTCGCTCACTTGATTGCTCAAAATAGAAAAACATGTGCATGTTATCTTCACCCACTCTTGCCACATTTTTTTGCCAATTTAGTAATTTTCAAAGTGAATATTTCTAATTAAGAGATCCCCAAAAGTGGACACTCCATCCTTTAAACCAATTTTCACTTTAAAACAAAGCGAAACTTCTTTGTGCTCACTTGAATGCTTGAAATAACTTTCTTTGACTTCAAATTTGAGAAAGCATATGATATTTAAAATTTTATGCACAAGCAGAATCCTGTCAAGGCAAGGGCACTTCGATATCTTCTCCACACCATGTAGTGCTTTTGATTCATGGGCCCGATTTTACCCAAAGTAGAAAACTTCTTTTGCATGAACATAGGAACGAAACTCCCTTTTTGGTCATACCAATGCCCAAAAATAAAACTTAGTTGAAACTCATGCAAAGCTTTTGTTAACTAGGAGAGGTGTTCAATGTATTATTTCTTTGACCAATATTTGATGTCAAAAAACAATTTAAACATTAGAACACCTCTTATTTTTATTTGACATGTTGTGCTTAAAATCAAGAGTTATATTTTTGAACATTCGCGTTAGTGAGAAGCACGAGTTTGACTTTGACTACAAGCTTTCGTTGAATAATGTAAGTGAAAATTCATTTCAAAACCTCTGGGAGCTGAAAAATATCTTATGGTGGTCCCACCTTAGCTATAGCTTTCGCTTCTATGATGTCAAAACATAGTTTCGCTCCCATGTAGGAGTGAAACCACCTTTGTTCAAATTTAACATGTTGAAACGACATGGCGCCTTTTATCTACTAAACTGCTTTGCTAGGGGATACATTTAAACCAATGAAAACAAACCCATTTCACTCAAGAGAAGAGAAAAAATGATTTCCTCTGGTTTTAGCACAAAAAACCACCCTTTTCCCTTTCTCTCATGCTAGAAAACACACAAACTTAAAAATAATGAAAATCACTTGACTTAAACTCTTCTACTACATTTCCATGCCAACTCGACTTTGTACCTCGATAGGGAGCTTCATCGATGCTGTATAGCTAAGAGTGCAAAGGGAAGGGAAGTGAAGAGACTTATTATTCAAGAGAAAAGATATATACATACAAACAAGGAAACAATTATGTACACAACCAAGGAAATTTTCCTACTTCTCACTGGTAATATACCTTCAGATGAAGGCCATTGAATGATATCAGGAGAGTGAAACCATCCAAATATTGTAGAATAAAAGAGTTTACGTGATTAACACCAGAAATTCAAAATGGACCCTCCTAGAACGCATCGAAATTGTCATGATTCCCTGGTTTAGATTTTCTCTCATTCCATTTCAATACCAAGTCACCAACCTGGAAGGTACGGTCAGAAGTCCTTTTGCTAAACCAATTTTTTGTGGTCTCCGTATGCTTCATGAAGGCTTCATAAGATTTTTCTCTTTCTTCTTCTCATTGCAGTAATTGAGCCAATATGGCACTCATGGGATCAAAATTTTCATTTTTGTTGTCAAGCAACCAGAGAGATTGTAATGCGGGTAACTCAATGTGCGTAGGAAGATTTACTTCCTTTCCATACACCAAATAATATGGTGATGTCTTGATTGATTTTTTAATTGATATGCAGTCGGTACATAGGGATTGATCCAAAAGTAGGTGCCAAATCCTCTTGTTGCCTTCCAAGGTTCTCTTCAGGATCCTTAGTAAGTTCTTGTTTGTGGACTTCACCAAACCATTTCCCTGTGGGTAATAGTTAGATGAAGTCTTTAAGTAAATTTTGTACTTGCAAATTCATTGATTTTTGCATTGGTGAAGGGAGTGCCATTGTATATTACAATTGCATATGATATTCAAAAGCGAGTTATCAATCCCTCCAAGAAGATGATAACCACCTCTTGGTTATCTTTCTTAGTTGGTACTACTTTCACCCATCGGGTAAAATAATCTATAGCTATTAGAATATACTTATGCCCTAAGGAAGAGTTAGGATCTATTACTCCAATGAAATCCAATCCTGGCTATTGGAATGAAGGTTCAACTTGAATTGGGTGCAAGGGCAAAGAAGCATTTCTGCTCCAATCAATGTATCTCTAGTACATGTCACACTTTTGGCTAACTTCAAAAGTATCAAAAAAATAGCGGGCCAATAATATCCTACTTTAATGATTTATAAGGCCATAGGACTTCTTGTAAAATGTCCTTATGACATTCTAGAATGGAATTCATCGAGGATCCTCTATTTATCTATCCCTTTAACACACCTCAAGAGAACCCCAACAATGTTCCTGTGAAACAAACCATTCGACGACAACACATACCTATAGGATTGAAGCCTGAACCTTCTCCTCTATGAAGCATTGAGGTGAGAAGGGCAACTTTTGGTATTAAAGTATTTGACAAGGTCCTCTATACAGTCTCTATCTTCTACTAATCGATTTGCAAGGTTAGTTTCTAGCACTGGGTCTTCCCACTGGTATGCTATCACTTTGGAGGTAGTTCTTTTGGCGAGTTCTTGGATCAATGCTCGACCATGGATTAGATTTGTAGGTCTAACTTCAATGTCAAATTATTGGATCTTAGAGACCCAACTGACCCTTTTGTCTCCTATTTCTCATTGAATGATAAAATTTCTAACATCTAGATGCACAACATACACTATTTTCTTGCTCTGGGAAATAAAATGTTGGAAATTTTTTAGTGACCTCATAACCGCATGTACTTACCTTTCATTGAAATTTTACCTCTCCTCATGTGGATAAATTACTTGGTTGTGAAATGCTATTGGCCACTCATCTCCATATTTTCCCTTCTGTGTGAGTACTGCCACATAGCTCTCTGGTTATTCAACTGCATAAAGGATAAAATCCTTATAGTAATCCAAATTAACCAAAATTGGAGCTTGGGTGATCCATACCTTGATTTACTCAAATTATTACTTCCTCTTATCCATCAATTTGAATTTTGTGTCCTTTTTTAGGAGTTTGGTCATCAGCTTGACTACTTGGGTGAAGTCAGATACAAACTTTCTAATAAAATTGATCTGCTCAAAGAAGGATTGTAGACCTTTCTTATTTGCTGGTAGTGGAATCTTGAGAAGTGCTTAACCCTATCAGGATCAACATCTAGCCCTTTTTATAAAATTACATGGCCCAAAAGTTTACCCTCTTTTATCGTAAATATGGATTTATTCAGGTTAATGGATATCCCAAACTCTCAGTATTTTTAAAACACTTTCCATAGATGCAAGCCATGCTCTTACCTCTTATGTGAGAAGATGGTCATGTTATCCAAGTAAATCACAATGATGCTATTAAAAAAATCATCAAACACCAAATCCATGGCTCTCTAGAAGGTGGCTTCAACATTTAAGAGACCAAAGAGCATCTGCTGATAAGTGAACATGCCCCATTTAGTGGTGAACACCATTTTGTATTGGTCTTTGTATTTCACCCAAATATGGTTATACCTAGAGAAACCATCTAGGAGAGAAAATCGTTGTGCTTCCACCACTATGTGAAGAATCTGATAGATTTGAGCTAGTGGGTAATGGTCTTTTAGCAATGCTTGGTTTAATTTTCAAAATTCAAAACACAAGTGGATGTCTCCATTTTTATTTTAAACAGGGACCAAATTGGCCACCTAGGAAGAATGCTTAGTTGGATATACCATTTTTGCTTTGAGCATATTTAAGAGTCTGACCTTCATTAGTGCCTCGATCTTTGGGTTGATGGCCCTCTATTTCTATCAAAATGATTTGACCCCTTCCTGTAGCTCTATTGTGTGTTGTATGATGCTTTTGTCATATCCATTTAGATCTTGGTATCACTAGGTGATGATATCCAAATATTCCTTGCATAGAGTCCTGATTTGCTTGAGCTATTTAGAGGTGTAATTGACTCCAACCTTAATCACTTTCTTGGGTTCTAGATCTAATTTTTTATACTGTCTCTCATCCACTTTGATCTTATGGGTAACTGACCTATCATTTTGATCAAATAGACCTTCTAGTGTGATCAACCCCTTTTGGATGTGATTATTTTTCAACTGAATCAATCCATCGCTCTCTTCCACATCTAGGGTTATCCTCTTGATGGTTTTGGCTTCGTTTATCAAGAAGGTGATGATTTTCTCATCATTATCAAAAACTTTCTAGTGAATATTTTTTTAGGTATTGAAGGCCTATAAACTAACCTCACTATTTTAGGATTTTGCATCATATTATCAACTAGTAAAAATTTGGCCCTAAGGGATGCTAGGAGATTGGCATTCTTGTTCCACTCTCATGAAATTTATTGGACATTCAGTACTATGAAGGACTCAAATAGGTCCCACACTTTGTTATGGTAGGCTTTCAGGTAATGTTGTTTCAAAATGTATCGATTGGTAATTTGATTACAGATTAGTTTTGAATCTTTGTAGATCTATAACTATTTGATTCCTAGCTTCTCTACCTTCCTCAACCCTAGACACAGAGCTTCATATTCAGCTAAATTATTAGTGCAACTCCAAGTAAGTCTATAAGAATAGATGTTATGCTTTCTTGAAGGAGAGATAAGGACAACCCTTGATCTAACACCATTCTTACATCGAGTGTCGTCAAAGAAGAGCTTCCATAGTTGATCAAAAATGGGGTCTTCATCACTTGGTACTTTAGCCTTTTAAAGCCTGGTGATAAAGTAGCACTCTATTTATTTTTTGATCATGGCATTGAAATCGTGCGTAAAAAAATTCATATTCTATGTGAAGCTCATCCAATGCTTCCACCATCAGGTCTACTTCTTCCACTTCCTCAATCAGATTAACTGAGTCCACTTATCTACATATTGGATCCTTTTGATATGAAAGGTAGAGGGTTTTTCATTAAATAATTTAATCCTCTTTCCCTTGAAGAAAATTTCTAGATAATCTAGAGATAAATAGCCTCCTAGTTTGGTGGTGAATTCCCTTGATAGACATATTTTGAAATACGACTCTAAATCCACCACCACAACATCTTGTATCACAATGATTTATGACATATTATGCAATACTATCTTCACCAGGGTCCTATCTAGTTGGAGCACTCCAGAACTACTCATGTACTTCATACCCATAATATCATAAACAACCTTGGGCATCACAGTAGTTGTAGCGCCAGAGTTGATCATGCAATTATGCACAACCTATCCCTCCATCTTGAGGGATAAATAGAATGGTGGGGGCCTATTATTCTTGATTGCTGAGGTAGTTAATGTTTGAGTTAAGATAATTTGAGTTGGATTTTCCTTACCCTTTGTAGTCTTCAACAATTCTTGTAATAGATCCACTTGGTTGGGTAGCTGAAGCACATAAAAAAGGCTTACCTTAGCTAGGGTTTTCTTTAGTTCTTCAACAATACTATATGAGGGATACCTCCTTCATAGTCTTGTATTTAATTTGATACTGCTATGTTGATTCTACCCTTTGATGCTTGGTATATGAGGGATACCCGAGCCTTTCTATTGCCTAGTATTTTTTCTAATTTTGGGGTTGGGAGAGTGAAGCCTGTGGTTGAGGAAATCTCCTCCTAGCTCTTAGAGGCAAGAGATAATTCAATAAAATGGGTCCCTCTAGCTTCGACACTTGGGCAGGCTATTTTACTGATGGTAGCATCTTCTTGCTTGGCATCTTGGAACTAGTAGGTACTTTTAACGATTCCATTTGAACCAAAAAAACCTCAGTGCATTTTTTATCTAACCTCATAAGAATAGAAATTTGTTTGATAGGGGGGATCATAAAGTTCTGGTCCACCTCTTTGATCATGTTCACTTGCCCACCAGGTACGCTATATGCCAAGGTTTGCACATAGTTCAAATGGACCATGTAGGTATCTTCACCGTATGGGTCATTACAGGTGGAGCACCAATAAGATTTGTTAGATAGATCAACTTCTTCATTATTTAATATGGTTGCATTTCTTTTAGGATCCCTACTAGCGAAAGTAGCTTTTTCTCTGGTAATCGAAGGAGGAGGGGTGAATCTCCTTGGATGGAAACTCTAATTAGACTACCTCTTTTTTAGGATGGTGATCTCATTCACCATTGCCCTAATTGATGATCACCTTTCCTACAATTCTTTGATCTGGTCTATATTTGCAGGTTTTAGAGGTGCGGGCAATGGCAATGGTGCCAACGATGTAGGCAATGCCAAATATGGGATAGGAGCTAGAAGTTGGGAAATAGTAGGTGCAAGAAACTGTGGGATGGGAAATAGTAGGTGCAAGAAACTATGGGATGGGTTATCATTTGGTTCTAAGAAGAACTAAGGTCCCATTATGGAATAGGGTACATTAGGGATGTATGTAATGAGTGAGAGGATGCACTAGGATATAAATGCTGGGGTAAATCTAAAAAAATTGGCATAGTCATTTTTGGAGGTAACTTAGCAATAACAACTAAGTCAACCTCGATATTTTGTGCCTGAGCATATAAGGCTAGAAATGTGTTGAAATTATCATATTGGATGCTCATGCTAATTTTAGAATGGAAATCTCTTAGGTAATAAAAAAATTCTTGCTCCAGGGTAGGCTGAAGGTTGGCAGTAACTCTCTACCAAGTTCGGGTGAACCTGTCATTAAAATTAGCTATCTCCTCATGTGGGTGTCACTGAATAGTGGTGAATAGATGTAATAGTGAAAGGGGCCTACTTTCTCATTAAAACATTTTATCAGCTACTCTACCAACTGATCCCACATGTCGATGGTAGCATATGGTAAGGATCGGTACCAATAGAGGAGTTTACCTTTGAGTGATAGTATTAACAACCTCACCATAACATATTCATCTATGATGCTATGAATAGTATCCAGGGAAGCCACATCTTGAACATGCTCATAAGATATTTTTCCAGTGCCATCATATGTGGGTAAAGCCTTTAATGCTACGGTTGGGATCTGGTTCTGATCCTATAGATTCAGTGGTCCTGAGTGATTCCAGGTTGGAAACTACCTGGGAGGATTTTGTGCCATATAGATCAAGGTGTTTGGTTGAGGGGGTAAGCTAGCTGTAATTCTGGAAGGACATGGAATTTGTGAAAATATACCGACTACTTGTGAGGATGTCCTAATTAACGGGATAGTTGAGGGAACTACTCTAGGATGTTCTACCAGAGCATCTATGTTAAGCTCGAAGAACTCAACTGTATCTTCTAGATTTATAGCCTTCAATATTGTGATCATGAAGGGGGGAATTTTAAATAGCTTTAAGATTCAGAGGCTTTTAGGTTTAGCTGAGCCTCCAGATGTTCTTATTTAACCAAAAAAAAGATGAACATCAAGTCTTAATACTCTTGGAGGTGGAACGTTTGCATTCCATTGGATATGCCAGAAGTTGTTGGTCAAGAATCCACCTTAGGTATAGAATGTTTCATCTATGCACCCTAGGCCTGGCCAAAATTGAAAGGCTAAAAGGAAGAAATGCCTCCTATGCCAATCTCTAGAGAGGGTTGGTTCTCTTACTAACTATTTTTAGCTTGTATATTTAGAGAACAAGAAAGGAATGAGAAATGATTGAAAGGAATGGGAAAATAGTTGTAAGCTAATTGAGAAGGGGTGATGAACAAATAGAAAAATATTTTTTTTTTACCTCGAACCAGCAACATTTCACACAAAAAACAAAATAGAAATCAAAATCAAAGTTACTTAAACATGCAGTTTCTAGGGATATTCCAACATTCACCTTTTACCAATAGCTAAATACAAGAATATAATTTAAACTATTCGATAATAAGATGAATTTCATAGAAAACCTGCACATAGGAGTGGATCAAAATTGGAGCCAGGAATCCCTTGCATTCATAGCAAAGCTTGAGTTTACAAAGCTTTCAAGCAAATTGTACTTCTTTCTTCCATTAAAATTGCTAGTTTTTATAGAGGATTATGCCTCTAAAACATAAATGCTCAACCACAAAGCATCATTGTGGAAGCCAAGATTTGATTTTGGAGCCCATAAAAAAGTTATGAGGCATGGCTCAATTTGATGACTCCTCAGAAAGAAGTTGCATCACTTTAATGCGGCAACACGATTTACCTGCAATTCCATCTCCTCACTTGCTGGGACCGCCTCAATGGTGAAGATCAGATTCTAAGATCTGAGGGGATTACATTTTGATTATCCCTTAGAAAACTACCATTAAAAGGGAGAAAGCACACTCTTGAGAATTAATTTCATCGTTGAAAAATACCTTCAAATGATAATTGTTGAAGCGGGGGAGAAAGAGGAGTTTCATTGACAAGAGGTATGAAAGGGAGCTTCGATGCCTTACTCGAGAGAAAGGGGAACTCGCCATGGTGGGACATAATTTTATCTTATTCGAGTATTGGCCTGAAAGGTATTTCCCTATTTTATTTTCCTAAACAAGATAAATGAATGTGGCTTTGAATGCCATGTGGACATCACTTTGATCCTGCCTAAACCTTTTGTCACCTTGTTGAGGAGGTGGGACCTAGCACGTGGTATTTACAACTTAGGAAATGAAAAAAAGGTATTTTGGTCATACAGGATTTGAAATGGATTTGCTCTCTTGAATGGGAGCAAAAATACATGGGACCCACTTGGTTTTTGGCTGACTTCTAGCCCAAAAAGAGCTTTCACTACACTTTTCCCCCAAAACCAAGTTTTATCGGCTACATGTCTCACTTGGGGTGAACTTAATCGATTTTTTTTGCCACCCTTGATCCTAAAATGGGATTTCGGTAGAAGCATGGCATGAAAGAGCCTTCGTCCATGACTTGAATAAGGAACAGGTACCATGAATACCTTTGCACGATGTTCTTCCACCTGGGCCTTTGATTATATGCTTGCACATAAAGACTTGTGTGAGAAGAGCTTACGAAAACCATATTTTTATTGGGTCCTCACACCATGAGAGCTCAAAGAAAGATCCTTCATGGTGAGTGAAAAAGGGACTATGCACTCCCTCGAGTGCAACCAAAAAATCTTGACAACAAAACATTAAAAGGAACACATTTTTAAAGAGGAGAACTTTTGAGGGCAGAAGAGATTACTACAATATGATTGGACACAAAATGGTTCTTACGTTTTGCAAAAATAATGTGGCAGGGATGACAACAAGGATAAGCATATCAAGAGAGTCCTAGAAGACAATATGTCATCCTTAAATATTTGCAATGTCAAGTTTTTATAAAATTTTGACTTAAGCATAAAAGACTTGTAAAACTCAGACCTCGTTATTAGAAAATTTGATAATGAAGAAAGAGAGGTCACAAACACCATAACATTACCTTTAAAAGTGGATTTGCATATTATTAACACCCTCTTCTATGTTATATAATACGATGTAACATATAACATGCTACTCAAAAGATCTTATCCATGCAATTAAAGCGATACCATCTACCCTACACCAATTTTTAAAATATGAATATTAAGGAAGGATTATCCATGTCCTTAGAGATTCAAAGCCTTTTTCCTCATGTAGATTTTAGGCATTCAATAAAAAGAATTTAATATTTACCCCTCACTTCAACCAACATTTCCATCCACCTCTTCTAAGTTAAATAAGGGAAAATAAGCATTAGAAGAGCCTCTTATAAAATTAAGAGATAATCCTCAATCTTCTTCCAAAGATTAAATCAAATTGATCCATACAATTATATATCCCTTCATAGAATTGGTTAGTTTATCCCTTTCCCCTCATGCTACAGGTTTGCCCAATAGGAAAGGATTGAAAGTCTAAATAGGCACTTGCACTTTCATATATGGAGGAACTACGTTCAATGAAAAATATAAGGTCATAATTTCATGCCTATCCAATGAACATATGCATCATATTACATGTCACGTACATTTTTTATATATAAAAAATATTAGTCAATATGTTTTATCGAGGCAAAGACAGGTCGATGTGAACAAGGTATCAAAGAACCCTTAGAAGCTAAACCTTGGTTGGGATAATGTAGGATTGGATATATCTGTAATAAAATATACAATAACCTTTTTTGGAAGAATATGATGAAAACATTACACCAAATATTTACATGGCTCCCAATGTGATGATGAATATTGTTAACTTTTGAGGATATATACAGTGGGAGAGATCTAACACAGGTCCTAATAAGATGCAATAAATATGAGAGAGTGATTATGCAATATGACTAAAATATACAATAAATAGAAATGATGGAAATACAATGCACTGTGGAGGTAATGGTCACTCCATTAATATAAGCTAAAGAACTACATTGTACTCCATACAAGAGTTCTACTACTATTTACTAATATCTACTATACTACACTTGATTTGTTTGATATATCTCTATGAGGCCCTTTATGTAGGAAGATAGATTCCTTGGCTAACACTCTACCTAGTTGTACAAGGGGAAACCTTGCACATTACAAATTGCACATTGATACTTGTGCATTTATTACATTTCTTGAAGTAACTAGATAACTTCCCCCTAAAGTAATCTCCTACTCTAACTATGTACCAAAGGTGGTACATTTACATGACAGAAATGATGTAATATACTCTAACTCTAACACCCCCTGTATTACATTATTTGGGTATTGAATATTTCAATATTCAATATGGATCTTCTTCTTGAGGATGGTCTTCAACTTGATCTGCTCCTTTGTATTCATTTTAATTCACATTGCATTGTGTACCTCCTTGGATTGGTTCTTCTTCTTCTTTGTTGGAGTCAATACTTTCATAGGTGGATGTGCTATCACCCAATTCTTGCAAGAGTATTTTCTCTTTGCTTTTGTCCTTGTCATCATTCTCTATGTCCTATATAGAGGTTTTTGAACATACACTTAGAGCATCATGATAAGATTTTGAGTTGGTAGAACTCAAAGTACCAATATTGCATGAGGATTGAAAGATATTTTCTAGGGATGATTCATCCATCTCTATATTTAGTTTAAGTAATTCTATCAATCCTTTCTATCATTTTAATCCTTATAATATTTGAATGGAATTAGTGCCATGTATAGTATGCTTCCATATTCTAAAGGAATTTTATTGTCATTCTTTCCATTATCCATTCCTTCATTGAGTCGAGTATGTAGATAATGCTTCATAGTTTCAAACATATCTTTTAAAGCTTAACTATGTATCCTTTTTGAAGTAGGATATAATTTTCCTTCAAAATTTATAAGTGAATTCTTGATTCCACTTTTTATGACACTTGCTCTTTCCTTTCTAATAGTGTTGTTCATATCATTGTTTACTGTATTACTTGAGGTAGACATCCTTATAGCTCCCTAGATTAGAGTATAAAGTGCTTTGATAGAGCTTGTATCTTATGAGATAGAATCTTCTAAGTGGTCTACCTTATAACTCCCTAGTTTAGAGTGTATGAGCTTGATTTGATAAAACCTTTTGTAGGACTTAGGTTTTGTAGCCTTCCTTGTGTCTCCCTAGTTAAGAGATTCTTGTAGAATTTAAGTTTTGTAGAGACCTTATGACTACTAAATGGATTAATTTCTTGATAAATTTTGATGAATGCTATTATTATCAAGTTTTGTAGAATACCTTATGTCTCCCTAGTGACTTTGGACATGTTAAATGATTGATAAAGTGCTTTTGAGAATAATAGTTAAATTTTGGGTTGATTTTGTATAGTTTTGTGAATAGCAAAAATTAACTTCTATTACACCTTATTACTCCTATTTAAATTAAGCACTTTATAATTTGATAAGGTTCTAATGGTTGGATTTATTTTATCCATGTAATGTGATTTTGAGACAAGTATATCAACTAATTTAGAACTCTTGATAATTCCTAATGAACCTCCTTTTATAGCTTTTGATATTTGATATTTAATGTTTATAAATTCCAATATCCTACTTTAGTGTAGTATTCCTTATAACTCCCTAATTTGGAATATTAGAAAACAATAATATTTGCAATAATAGAAATTTTAATTTTCTAGGTAGAAATCCCTATTTATCCTATGTTTTAATTTAAAAATATTAAGCTATAATTCTCCTTAAATTTTACTTTCAAATATGGTTGATTTTCTTATAGTTTCAACCCTATATTATACCCTTATTACTCCAATTAATGAAAGTAAATTAGAATAAGGTAAAATATTACCTTTATAATATTGCAAACCCCTATGTAATCGACACATTTCATATGTAGATGACAACAATATCTAGTATTCATCCTGGATGTTATGACCAATGGTAAGCCTTGTATTCTCCAATGTATGGGTGTAGATGAAATTGATAGTATTTAATGCTTATTTTAAACTTGGATGATGACTTATTTTTTATTATATTCTAACTATAATACTTGGATAGTGGATGCCTTAAGTTTGAATACCTTGATTAAGAGCTTTAAATGCTCTATACACTGCTACAAATGCTATAATGAATGTGCTATAAATTCTACTATGAATGCATTATGAATGCACTCCTCCTTGGTATTAAAAACCTCAAATAAGAACTAAATATTGTAGTGGATGACAAGTGTCACGATAGTTTTATTTTAACACCTAGGAGAGAGATAAAACCTTGTTGATGCTTGGGTTTTTATACAGAATGGAAGGTGAGTGTTATAGTCTTGTATGAATGCTTATATTCCTCCTTCTACATAACACCTTATTGGAATTTATTTCAAGTGTGCAAAGGGTGAGTGCTCATTTGGGAGATGTTAGGGTTTCCTTCAAGGTGACAAGTGTCACTTTCCATTTTTGCATGAGCCTTCTCTTCTCAATATCTCTCAATACTTAATGTATACTTTGCAAGGTTATTTTATCAATGTATTGTGGTCAATTTATCCTTTGCTAAATTCTTTCGATGGTGCTTGGTGCAAATTGGTGCATAGAACCTACAATCCACACTAAAAAATAATCTCACAAATAGCCTATGCTAAGTATGGATGGCGAGAAATCTTCTAACCAACCCTAATGTGCTTCGAATAAACCTATCCTATCAACATGCTAATAATGAACCTATAATCTATGTAGGGATAATTCCAACACCAAATAGTGTCTCTAGACACTTTGATAATCTACTGGCTTTTGTGCCTTTTATATTTAACAATCAACAAACACAAGCTAACCCTTTTGAGAGTAACTAGTTAAAGATCAACTAGTATAGTGTTTATGAATTAATAATGCACTTTAATGGTAACAATAATATCATCTTTTTGTTCCAATAAAATCTCAAAATAATTCTAAATGCACTTAATAATATTTTGCAACTTTTAAGAGTAATCTATAATGAATCCTTAATGAATATTCTGCAATTTTCACTATAATCAATATTGTAGGATGTAGTCTTCTTGCATTCTAGATAGATAATAGGTAGATGATAATTTTTTTTTTTTTAAATATCCAACTCCTATTTAATGTGCAAATATATCTTAAAATGAAATCTCCTTTTTGCACTTTCTTGAAGACTATAATATAAGCCCTTTTTATTTGCAACTCTAATCTAAATATGGTGCTTAATGGAATTTGATAATGAAACATTATTTGAATCTCAACTAATTGCATCCAATTTCCTTACCTTTTAATGGCTTCTATCATGGATTTAGATCTTGGTGTTTGATTCACCAAGTTGTTGCCTTGTAATGGATGAATCAAAACTTCTCGTTGGCTGTCCAAAATAGCTTCTTGCTTTACCAAACTATGGTCCCAAAATTTATATCTTGAGCCTAGGGTTTGGTGGCTTGATCCTTCCAATGATCTTCTATCTTCTACCTTCTATGGTAGATTCAAAGAACTCTTATATTTGAACTATGACTTCTTACTGTGAGAGGTAATATCCAAATATCTTGGATTTTGTAGGCTTCTTCTGTCTGAATTCTAACTTCAATTAGGATATTCTTCTCAAGATTCTAAACGTCTTGAGGTCTTCACTAGATTCTTCTTCAAGCATTTAGCACTCCTTACAAAATTCTTCTCTTGGGCTTGTTGTTAGATGGAAATAATTTTACTAAGTCCTTCACTATCAGGAACTTCTCCTTGGTAGTGTATTTCTCCAATGAGTTCTCCGAGTAAATATTTTGATGATACTTCTATGAGATATGCAATAAGGCTCTCCAAGCCTTCTTATTTTTCTTCTTGAGACCCCTCCAAGATCTTCTATCTTACAACTTATTTGGTCTTCCAACTGAGACCTTTTATTCAACCTTATACTTTTAGAAGTGTTGGTGATGAGATCTTCTTATTGGATCTCTAAAATTTGCTGCTTCTAGATTTTAGAATGGGATATTGCTGGTCCTTCTTCAATATTCCATTATTAGAAGTTATTCAATGAGATCTTCTATGGATATCTTCAACTTATTTTGGAATAGATATTCTATATGTTGTTTCCAATGGGGTATTTTCTTAGACCTTTTCAATATTCACTAGTTATTATTGAAACTAGTGGTATAAGTTATGTGTTGAGTCCTGGTCTTCATAGCCTTGTTGGAAGACTCTAGCTAATACATAATTCATAGTATTCAATGGAGATCATTAATATCTTATCTTCTATTTCTCACAGACTAGTTTTTGGAGTCTTCTTCTAAATCGATAACTCTTCTTCTGAAATAAGAACTCTTCTTTAAATTTTTATTTAGAATTAAGGCTTCTATGGCCTTCATTTTAGATCTAGACTTTTGTGGTATTTTCTACTTTTACACTCTATTAATCTTGAATGGAGATCACCAATCTCCTATCTCTTCCTTGACTCAAATTTTGGAGTATCTTCTTACTTGAGTCTACTATAAGGCTACTATGGACTTTTATTTACTTCAATAATTTGTAAGATTTACAGCTCTTGTAATGGAACCTTTATCTAGGTCTTTAAAATATTTAGTCTTCTTGTTGTTGTTGTAAGTGCTAGAATGATTCTAATAAGATATTCTTCCTAACTCTCTTGTAGGAAGCTTACCAATATTTTTTGAATATCCTTTTCCTAAAAGTAAGTTGTTAGAAACTATAATGGAAGAATTTATAATTCTGGAGATAATAATCTTCACTAGTTGATTTGTCAATCTAGTGGTATGAATGTTGAGTCCTAGTCTTCACGAGTTTTTCTGCAACTCTGTGGAAAGACTCTAGCCAAATGTAATATTAGAATTTTTGTAACTGAGATTTATTTATCTTCACTTGTAATTCTCTCTAGACCTATTGAATTTCCCTATTCCTATTGACCTACTAGACTTATCTTATGATAATTTTTTCAAATGGTGGTGCACAATGGTGATTCCAATTTGTAAAAATACAAATAGGAACTATGATGGATGTAGGCACTCCTATTATCAATTCATCATGGCTATGATACCACTATTAGCTTTTGAGGATATTTTTAGTGGGAGAGATCTAACATAGGTCCTAATAAGATGTAATAAATATGATAGAAAGTGATTTTGCAGTATGATTGAAATATAATATAAATAGAAATGATGAAAATACAATGCAGTATGGAGGTAATGGTCACTCCATTAATATAAGCTAAATAACTACATTATACTCCATATAGGAGTTATACTACTGTCTACTACTCTCTACTATAATGCAATTGATCTATTTGATATGTCTCTATAAGGCCCTTTATATAGGAAGATAGATTCTTTGGTCAACACTCTACCTAGCTATACAAGGGGACACCTTGCACATTGACACTTATGCATTTATTACATTGCTTGAAGTAACTAGTTACATTTCCCCTAAAGTAATCTCCTACTCTAACTATGTACCAAAGGTGATACATTTACATGATCCAAATGATATAATATACTCTAACTATAACAAATATGAGAAGGAACTATGGTCACTTCTCAATGAAACACCTTGTAAAACCATACATTTTGCTAGTATCAACATGTTAATAGTTATCCATATTGAATCTATAGAAGATAAAAAAAAAGCAACAGTGAAGAAATTGTGATCAACATCACATTGAAGAATCTCTTAAACAAATATTCAATTTAGATTTTTCCCAACTACCCAAATTAGAACAAACATTATTAGATTGAAAACTTTGAGTTAGATGAAGTGCTTTCTAGTTGCCATGTAATTGAAGATAATATTGTTGCCTTGGGAGGGCCCAATGGGGATACCTTTGAATCTTCTTTTAGAGAGATAGCTTTATTTTGCAGATTTGTTGAAGGAAAAATATCCAGTAGAGATTGAAGAAGCACAAGAAACTACATTAAAAATGTTGTTTATGGCTACTAGAAAATATCAACATCTCAAAGAGTCAATGGATGCTTTCCATATTTAGAATCAAGGCCAAATATTATCATTGAGAAAATAATGGTAGAAGAAATAGTCTTCTATAGATCCAATCATGATCTAATATGTAAATTCATGGGTATTTGTCCTATCCTGAGTTTTTTGCATTATTGGATTCGGAAAAATTGGGAGCCTCTTGTTGAGTACTCTTTGTGGTTTATTAGTAATGGATATTTTGTTGTTAGTTTTTCCTCACTTACCAATAGAAATAGGGCTTTTGAATAAAAAAAGAGGAATCATGGTCTGGCAAGATTATTTGTTTACCCTTAGAGAGTGGGAGTTGATCCTTGAATTGAACCCACTACTACCCTAGTTTGCATCCATTTGTATGCACTTCCAATGGAGTTCTAGAGTGAGTAGGTATTAGAAATCATAAATAATTTCCTAACAAGATATTTAAATGCCTCTAGAGATGCAATGGATGGAAACATGGTAGTTTATGCTAGATTATGCATGGAAATGGAACTCAACCAACCTTTGATGGCAAAGGTTGAAATCAAAATTGTACGTATATCTTGGATTCAACAACTAGATTATGAGACGTTACCCTTCAGGTGTATATTTTACCATAAATATGGGTATTTTGATTGATCCTGCCTAAACAATATGAACACAAAATTGGAGATTCCTCTAGGAATATTAAATCTTCCTAAAGAGTATAAGTCAACATTCAATAAAAAAAAATCAATATTTATCATGGCAGAGAAGCACAAGGAGATGGTTTTGAACAACCCAAAATAAGGAGAAGGTAAAAGAAAAAATTTGGCAAAGAGCAAACCCAACTCAAGCCCTTAAATAAGTATGCGATATTCAAGATACTAGTGGACCAGGAAGAAGAACAATTCATGGAAGAAGTGGATGGGAATAATGAAAACAATAATAGCCATGTTCAAGCCCCTCTTTTACCTCCTATCCTAGAGTAGGTAATAGAGTGCAATGAGTTACACAATCAGAGATTGTAGGGGAATCGATAGCGCATAACTAAGAGCAATAGGTAATTAAGGATTTCATCATGGGTATAGCACAAAAAAATAGATAAAAGACAAATCTAGGGATAAATAAGGTGGAAAAAAAATCAAATAATATCAAATCTCAAGGAGTGGGTAGAAAATCAAATAAGAAATTGATAGTAGTTCAAGGAGATAAACTGATCACTAGGGATTGGTGAGGCCAATAGAATCTTACTGGTCTCAAGGTAACCAATAATTATATAATCATGGAATATTAGGGGTTTAAATAGTAGAATGCATCAATCTACTATTCAAAGACTCTTAGAAAAAAGTAAAACATATTTTTTGCTTATACAGAAGATAAAAATTATCATTGGATATTATGTGTAGAATAGTAAATAGACTTTGGAGGGGTGCTTGTCATATGGAAGTGACTACCCAAGGGCCTCATGGGTAATATTTACCTTTTGGAACTCTCTTGAATGGATTATAATAGAACATTTAGCTTGGAGGGGTGTCCTTACATCACATTTTAGGAACAATGTGATAGCTGACCAGGTTTTAATCATAAATTTTTATGGGGCTCAAAACCTAGATGGATATATTTGTCAATGGAAACTGGTGCATAATATGAGAGTATCGAGGGAGGATTTATACTAGATTATTGTTGAGGATTTTAATGCTATATTATCATCTAGAGACCAGGAAGGGGGAAACCCAATTTTGGATCTATGGGATCAAATAATGATTTCCCAAGTCCATGCATTACACTTGGTGGATATTAAATATCCTAGGACCAACTATACTTGGAATAATAAGGTGAGGGAGCCACATAGTAGGAAGGTGAAGTTAGACCATTTTTTTGACTTTAGAGGAGGTTTTTGTGAAATGAAATATAAAATTTCAGATTTTTGAGGGTCGAGTTTTAGATAATTTCACCATTTTTTTGGAAGGGGGGATTAATACAGGGCAACATCACAAACCATTCAGATTTAAAAACTATTGGTTACAAAAAGAGGAACTTCAAAAGAAAATTCTACAGTGGTGGGAAGAGGGATGCCTTACATATGGGACAAATATATCTAGATTCCACAAACAACTTTATTATGTCAAGGATCAATTGAAACAATGGAGGAGAGCTAACAAGATAGACTTCTAGGTCTAAAGAGCTCCATTGGTGGCTATATTGAATGAGGTTAAAAAAAAATTTAGGTAAGGAACAATTACAGAGCAACTCAAATAAGAGGATGATGCATTGCATAAAGTTATTAAGGACATTGACAACCAAGAGGAGATCTACTAGAAAAAAATAACAAGAACCACTTGGTTATTTGAAGGTGACAAAAACACCAAATATTTCCATTGGATTGCTTGTGCTAGGAGACAAATGAACAATATGGAAGCTCTTCAGGATGAGAATGGGCACTCCTTTGATACAATCCTAGGTATGCATTTTCATTCAATGGATTATTTTTCTAAATTATTTAAGGAATGTATGGTGCAATATGAAGAGGCTCAAAAATAAGTTCTTGCTATCATACCCTCTATTATCTATGAAGAAGAATATTAGGCCTTACTTAAACCCATTGATAGAGAGGGACTAAATAAAGTAGTCTTATGAATGAGTACAAAAAAATTACGAGGTCCATATGGCTTTCCAATTGAGTTTTTTTAGACCTTCTAGGACAACTTGGAGGAGGATGTAATGGTTATTATAGAGGAGTCTAGAGGTAGTAAAAAAATTCTTAAAGCATTAAATCATACATTCATTATAGACCTATTGCCTTATGAAATTTCATATATAAAATAATCACAAAGGTAATGGATGAGCAGCTAAAACCTCTTCTACATAGCATTATATCCTCAAAGAAAGAGGGTTTTATAGAGGGCAAGAAGATCTTGGATGGTGTGGTTCTAGCTCAGAAGGCAATCCACTCAATGCAAAAATCTAAAAATAAGGAAATGTTCATAAAATTAGATATGTCAAAGGCTTATGATAGGGTGGAGTGGAGATTTTTATCAAGGATGATGGCAACCTTTAGTTCTCTTAGGATTGGATATAATGGGTCATGAACTATGTTTCTACTCTGACGTACTTAGTGTTAATCAATGGCCTTCCCTCATAACCATTTGGAGGTCCTTGAAGCCTTTGTCAAGGAAATCCTTGTCCCCCTTATATTTTTCTCATATTGGTTTAAGGCTTGGGTATACTCATCTTGAGGAGAAGACAACAAGGTTTGTTAATAGGTATCAAGGTGGGTGAGAAAGTTTTGACTCACTTACAATTTGTGGATGTCATAAGATTGGTGCGAGTGGCCATATTTAGGGAAGCAAGAATGATTAGAGATACTCTTAATGTTTAACTTAGGGCAACAAACCAAGTCATAAATGATAGAAAAAAATTCAAAGTGGTATTTAAATATTGATCAAAGGCTTCAGTATAGAATTTTTGAGATCTTGAGATTTATGAGGACTTCTCTCCCAGTGGTATATAGCTATCTGGAGGAATATTTTGGATTGTATCAAAGAAAGAATTAATAATTAGTCTCACAAATGGTTAAGCTATGGGAGTAGATTAAATTTTTATAGTCAGTCATTCAGGCCATGCCAATTTATAAAGTTTCTATCCTTGCTGCCCCACATACCATATAGAAAGAGTTAGACAAGATGGCTAGAAAATTTCTATGGGGAGGAGTAAAAGGAGAGAGGAAATGGGCCTTAGTAGGTTGGGAGAAAGTAAGCCAACCTAAGGTAAAGGGAGGTTTGGTACTGAGGAGATCATAGTTAAATAATAAATCTTTTGCTAGAAAGCTTTACTAGAGGTGTATTTCCCAACCAACTTCTTTATTTAGTAAAGTTTTAACTAGTAAATATTTGGGATAGGTGAACCCGAATGAGGTGAGTCATTTCCTTTTGGATGGTAATGGGTCCTTGGTGTGGTAGGATCTGAAGTTATAATCTAAGGTAGTGAAAGATGAATTATTTTGGAAAGTGGGGAGAGGGGAGAAGGTACAATTTGGACAAATTCATGGGATCAATACCCACCTATCATTGTTGAATTTCTAAAACTGCAACAATTTAAAAAAAAATCATGGAAAGTAGGGGTTGGGTCCATATTGAAATTTATTTTAACACTAGTCAGCTGGGGGATTGTTAGTTTAAGAAATTTAAGAATTTGGATGAGCAACCAATTCCAATCCCTCCAGAATTGACATCCATCATGACTCAAATATTGGCAAAAATATTTCTCACAGGTAGAGATGTAGAGGATGAATTATCTTGAGGTTATGGAAGCCTTGGAGTCTACATAGTGAAGGATGGATATGATAAGATCCTTCAAAAACCTCCTCCTCATGTGTATTACATTGAGGATTAGAGAAAGATATGGCAATCCAAGGGTTGACTGAAAGTAAACTTCTTTGCCTAGTAGTTCATGCATAATGAAACTCTTACTTTTGATAATCTAAGATCTAGGAGAATCGTTGGTCCATATCAATATGTTTTATGCTAAAAGAGTGAGTAAACATTTTATCACTTGATTTTTGAGTGCCCATTTACACGCCAAATTTGGGAGCGATGGTTTTTATTTTATTAAATTTGAGCCACTGGTGATTTCAATTGGATTAATATTTGGAAAAGATGGAAGAGAGGTAGATTTAAATCTAAAGCTTTCTATTGGTTTGAAGCTTGAATTAAAATTCATTTGGTGGCAAGTGTGGTTGGAGAGAAATGATAGAATTTTTAGAGAAACCTTTTCATCCTTAGACGACATTTGGAAAGTCATTTGGAGCAAAGTCACAAAAATTGTGGTAGCGTATGCTAAAGAGGAAACTCAGGTTGATATAAGTATGATGGAGAAGGAAGCTAAAGTGCAAGAAGGGAAGGACAAAGCTAGTTGGAAACCACTCCTAGAAGGTTGGATTAAAATTAATACTAATGGAGCTGCAAAAGGTAATCCAGGTAGAGTTGGAATTGGAGCGGTCTGTAGGAATCATGTTGGGATAATGCCCTATTGGGAATTATAGGACCTAGTAAGGGCCATGAAAAATGAATCATAATCCTTAGCTTTCAAATACACTTCTATTTGAGTAGTAATACAAGGTTACAGGAGGATAATATTAGAACTAGATTCTCAAATATTGGTAGGAGCTATGGATTGCATAAGGAACTTTACTTTGAAGACATGGAGGTTGACGATTCTTGTCACCTAAATTAAGGAATTGTGGAAGGAATTAGATGATGTGATTTTGGTTTATGTGAGTAGAGATCTAAATGAAGTGGCATACTTCTTGTCTAATATGGGTACTGAGAAGGAGTTAGGGGTTTAATGGTACAATAACATGGCTATTGAGGATGAAAGAATTAGGAATGTTGGTGAGAAAATCCAATGTTTAGCTTGTTTGGATAACCATTTTAGAAATATGGTTTAGGAGATTTGGCTCCAATGTAGATCTTCTTTTACTATTGTAAACAGGTGGACAATACTTGTAAAAATATGGTTTAAGAGATTTGGCTCCAATGTTGATCTTCTTTTACTATTGTAAACATGTGTTCTTGTTAGCTAAGGTTGGGAGGAGTCTCACCCCAAATTGTAAATGATCATGTTTTAATATAAAATTTTCAAATTCTTTTTAAAAATTAAACATTTTTAGATCCACAAGAGCTAAAATTCTTAGGAATATTAGCTACCCCTCCTCACTTTGAGGATGAATCACAAAATTTGATAAAAAAAAAAATAGATATCAACATTTGTATCAAAGGAAACCCTTTATTCCTTAAATTAGGGAATATATTGTACCAAAACAAGCAGGTAGACCTATTATAATAATTCCATGACATCTTTGCTTGGATATATGATGACATACCTATACTTGACCCCTTACTAGTAGTACACCATTTCATTGTGAATTCATATGCCAAACCTATTAAGAAAAAACTAAGGAAAATGCATCCCAAGATTACTCTTTTAGTTAAGGATAAACTCCAAAAACTATTAGATGTTGGCTTCATAAAAGCCATATATTATTTGGATTGGATCTCCAACATTGTTCCTATTGCTAAGAAAGAAGGATCCATTTGAATTTACATAGAATTTAGATACATAAATAACACATGTCCCAAAGATGAATTCCCTTTACCAAACATAGACATGATAGTAGACTTCATTGTAGGATCTAAAATATTATCTTTAATGGATGAATTTTTAGGTTACAATCAGATAAATATCACTTCTAAAGACCAATCCAAAATGACCTTCATAACCCCATGGGAAAATTCTTGCTATCAAGGCATGCCTTTTGGCCTAAAAAATAAAAGAACAACATATCAAAGAGCCATGCAACATATCTTTCATAACCTTATGTATAACATTGTAGAAGACTACATAAATGACCTCTTAGGTCACAAAAGAGAAAATCACGTTTAAGACCTAAGATGAATATTTAAGAGAGTACGAGAAAATAAAGTTAGGCTAAAACCCCAAAAGTGCATTTGGAATAACATCAATAAAGTTACTAGGTTTTATCGTATCCTGTTATGAAATTTAAGTTGACCCTTCCAAAATTGCAATAATAATAACCATGCCACAACCAACAAATTTGAGTAAACTACGTAGCCTCCAAGGAAAATTGCAAGCCATTTATCTCATAATTAGTAGATAAATATCAATAATTTTTTAAATTACTTAAGAAAGACACAAAATTTGAATGAGATAATGAGTGCCAAAAAGCTTTTGAAGCTTTAAAAACTTATCTCTTAACACCACCTGTCTTGGTACCACTTAACCCAACCCAACCATTGTTGCTACATTATTTGGTACATGCAAATGTACCCCCATGGTATATTCATGGTACAAATGTAAATATGTAATTGATTAGGGTTGAGTCTATATTTTAGATGATATATTTATATTTCCTCTTTATGTAAGTATCCATGTGTAGGATCTATACAAGTATCATGTCAGTAAAAGTGCAAGTGTATATTGAGAGAATATGTGCAAATTTCATGTATGCAAGTGTGTAAATATGTAATATGAGGATCTGCACAAGTGTTTTGTATTAGAAGTGCATGTAGGAGAGTAATATTCATGTATAAGTGTTCAAGTGTCATAGATTAAAGAATGCATGTGAAGTGAGTGAAGAGTCTAGTATACAAGTGGCAAGATGATAAGACAAAGGTCATGGGATTTGTCATATGGAGAGCAATAGTCAAGTACATGAAGATTCATATTCTATGCCTATATTATGGAGACAAACCTCCATACAATGTATGAGGTGAGAAAAGGAAAATAATCTGTAACAATCACCACATAACAAGCACTGATAATAAAACTTGTATAAAAATTTGAAGTAATTCATATTGAAAGTATTCTTCATGCATGTACATAAATGATTTTTTCCATTTAGAATTCATATTTTATATTATAAGTGAATGTTATTTTCATTATTATATTTGCCTTGATATATATTTAATTGCTCACATATATAATTCTACTCTTAATTATTTATATTTTGACCTATAATATTGTGGATTCTTTATATTAAGACCTATGATATTTTGTTCTAGTAAGGCTTAAAAGCCAATAGTGGTATAAGAGCTACCACTTAACTCTGCCCATTTTTCATAGAATTATATTAGCCACTTTAATATTGAAGTCTATCCACTTTGATAGTAGTGAATACTTGGACTCTATTTTTTAAGGTTTGATTAAGTACATAAGGGGACATGTAGGAGTCACCTTGATTTGGATGCTAGGGTCTTTCCACATGGTTGAAAGAAAACCTGTGAAGACTAGGACTCAACTAATATTGATTGAGGTCCAACTCAGGAGAAATTTAGACATTGAAAGAGAGATCCAACTTAGAATAAAGTTGGAAGTTTGAGGACATTCAGAGTCACCCTGATAATATTTTGGATTCTTTAGAGGAGAAGAGGAGAATCACTATTGAAGATTGAGAGAAAGCTAACTTAGGAGAAATTTTCTCATTTGAGGATATTCATACTCACCCTGATATTGATATTGGATTTTGTAGAAAAGAGGAGAATCATATTTTAATCTTAGGTATGACCATAGATATTGGAGAAATATTTTAGATAGAGGAGCATCAAAGCTACCATATATTGAGATAGAGAAGCATTATAGCTTCCACAGAGAGAGAAGAATCTTAGCTTCCAGGAGATAGAGAAGCATATTAGCTTCCAAGAGTAGATAGAGGAGAATTTTAGTTTCTAGGATATAAAGGAGCATTTTAGCTTCCAAGATATAGAAAAAAAACTAGGCTTCCAGAGAAGATAAGCAATACAAAGCTTCTATAGAAAAAAGAAGAAGTAAATCATTGAGAGGAAAATAAGGAAGCATTATAATATTCCTAAGATAAGGGAATATTAAAAAGTAAGGTTGACTAAAAATATTAATCCAGTATTGGTTGTAGAACAATGTTATTCAAGAATAATATATAATGCAATAGTGAAGTCAAATTATTCAAAGCAAGAGACCATTATACAAAGGCCAATATAGAGGCTATGTAAGTAGGAAGACTACAATCAGAGAGCACAACCATAAGATTTAGTTGATAGTGAATCATTGTTAAGCCTCAAGCACTATGAAGGCGCTTATCTTCAAGGTAGAACAAAATATATCAAGCATTATCCAGATGTGAGGATGAGATAAGCGCTATTGAGGTGCTAGAGGAATAAATATGAGATAAGTGCTATTAGGGTGCTAGAGAAACAGGGGTGAGAACAACACTAATAGAGTTCTAGAATGAGATGTGACCAGTGCTAATAGGGTTCTATAAAGATATGAGAATGACACTAATAAAGTGCTAGAAGGATATGAGACCAACATTAATAGTGCACTAAGAGTCATCAAAATATAAAAGAAAATAAGGTTAGTTTACACAAAAGTTGAAAAGCATTGTTGTACAAAATAACATTCATAAGTGCTATCATCTTAGATCAACATCGATTAATAGAAAAACACTTATAAGTGTTATCATATTAGACCAACATAGATTGATAGAATAGCACTCAAAAGTGCTATCATTTTGATCAACAAAGATCAATATAATAGCATGTAGAAGTGCTATCATATTAGACCAATGAAGATGTGCTATTATTTCAGAGTAGTGAAGACCATATCAGAGCAACACTTAACAATCAACAAAAATATGCTACCATATTAGATCAAAAAAGACCATATTAGAACAACAAAGACCATAACAGAGCAACATTAATTCATGCTACCTATTGGGCATTTGAAAAACCAAAATGAGAATGAAGGAGAGAGCATTAGAATTCCAAGCTTCAACAAAAAGCAAAAATGAGTGTTGGAGGAATAAGGTAATGTTGGAAATATTCTAATGCGCTCAACGAGATATCCACCTACCAACTTAGGTAACGTATATATGTTACATGCTATATTTGGTGTATAATTAATGTTTTTGGTGGGAAACACATTCAAAATTCCTTTTGAAAATAAATTAGGTGGAGTTACAAAGTTTTTCAAAATAAAGGCTATTGAAATATCTATGCACCCCAATTAAGGTTTTTCAAAGGTTATTTTTGGTTTGAATTTATCCTTTTAGATATGGAGTAATAAGAGTTACTACATAGATTTGAATTTATAAAGTTTGAAAGATAATAGTTTCTTTTTAAAAGGTTTTGAAGATTTGAATGATTGAAGTTTTTCTAAGTTTTTGTAGATTTGAAGAATTAGAGATTGGAGGAGTTAAAAGGAGTTAAGTTTTCGAGTTTTTAGTGTTTGATTTTTTTTTAAATTTGAAGGATTTTTGGTTTAAATCTGTTTGAATTTTGTTAAAGTATTTTAAAGATTTGAAAATTTGAAAATATTTGAAATTTGAAAAGTTCAAATGTTTTTTTAAAACTTTTGAAACTTGAAATTTTGCAAATTTAATGTACTACGGAGTTAAAAAGGATTTCTACATCAAAGGTTTAGAGAATTTAAGATTTGCAAATTTCTTATTTCTTTACTTTGGGAGATATAAGGATTTCTACTTCAAAGGAATTAAATTAAAAGCTTTTATTATCATGGAAGAAATTATTTGAAATGCATTCAATGAATATAGTGAAGAAATGGTGAATAAGTTAAAGTTTTATTCTCAAAACTTAATAGATGAATTTTATGGAAAGAAGAAAATATCAAATGGTTTAAAAGAAAAACTATTTTTATTTCTCAAGGATGCAAAAGATGAAAAGTTCATGACACTTATAAGTTACCTTCATGAAATTTTTTTTAGAACATGATGGAATTCATAAAAAACCATTGTATTTACTCAGAAGAATGCTTAAGGATATATTTTTCACTACTTACCTTTGAGATATTTCGAGGAAAAATACAAGAGAAGAAGAATGTAAACTGGGACTCGTATGAATTAAATGAAGCTTATATTGGTTTCAATGAGAAATAATTAAAATCTAGAATGTATTATTGTGATGATTTACTAACTCATTACTTAGAAGACACATCACCAAGTACATCACAACTAAATATGAAGCAAATAAAAATAAAGAAGAATAATAAAGGAAAACACAAAAGGAAGGACAATAAAAGACTTGAATCTAAATCCAAAGAAGGATTGTATACTAAATATTTAGATAAAGGTCTAAATGAAGTAGATTGAAGACTAAAGTATTCAATAACCAATAATGTAATACAAGGGGGTGTTGGAGAATATTATATTATTTGGTACCTGCAAATGTACCCCCATGGTACCTTCATGGTAAAAATGTAAATATATAATAAATCAAGGTTGATTCTATAGTTTAGATGAGTGATTTATATTTTCCCTTTATGTAAGTGTCCATGTGTTGGATATGCACAAGTGTCATGTAAGTAAGATTGTAAGTGTATATTGAGATAATGCACACAAGTTTCATGTATGTAAGTGCATAAATATGTAATATAAGTATGTGCACTAGTGTCTTGTATTAGGAGTGCATGTTGGAGATTAAGAGTCATGTAGAAGTGTGCAAGTGTCATAGAGTCAACTATGCTTGTAAGAAGAGAATTAAGAGTCTAGTATACAAATACAAGTAGCAAGATGATATTTAAAAAAATCCAGTATTTTGGAAATATGGATATGTACAAATGGAAAGATCCGTAGGAATGGTCCCAAGGGGGATTGGCCGAGGATAGAGAGGTGCTTGCTCTTATTCTTGCAGGGAGGTACTGTTCTTCATTGAGGGATAAAGCATTCTGGCTTGGAACCCTAATCCCAAGGGAACCTACTCTGTAGCCTATGGTTATCAAGTTCTTGATAAGCAAAAGTTCGGGAGTCTCCCTGTCACATGGTGGAAAAAGGTGTGGAATAGATTTGCTTGGCCGAAATGTAACTTTTTTCTCTCGGTTGGTAGCTCGTAATAAATGCCTCACTTGGGATAACTTGAGGAAGAGGGGATTTCAGGGTCCCTCTTTATGTGTCCTTTGTGGTAAGAATGAGGATGACTCTTCTCATTTATTTTTCCAATGCTCCCTTGCCAGAGACATTTGGCACTATTGGTGGAGTGCCTGGAACCATCCTTGTTTTCATGTGCTCTCCCTAGTGGAGTTTTGGAGTAGTCTAGGCAGACCTCCAGCCAAGGCCCCCTTCCTCCAAGTGGCTTGGAATTTGGGCCCTTCTTGCATCATCTGGCAGATTTGGCTCGAACAAAACCGATGCATTTTTGAGGGAAGTCATTTGGCTGTTCAACAGATCTGGCAAAGGATCCTATGTATGGTTCAAGAAACTATCCATAGTAAATGTGATGTGGACCCTCATTTGGAATCTAAGGAGGAGAAGGTACGACAGGCCTTTGGTTTGTTTGGGGTTGGTGTGAATTCTTCTAGCCCTAGTAGGATTCCTCAGCTTAGCAAGAAGGTTAGGAGAGAGGGTAGATGGAGACTGCCCCCTAGAGGAGTTTTAAAAATTAATACTGATGGGTCGTCCAGGGGCAATCCTGGACATGTTGGAATTGGTGGTGTTGGGAGAGATTCTGCTAGCATGGTCAGTTTTTTCTTTTCCATTTATAAAGGTGTTCACTCCAACAATCTTATGGAAGCTCTGGCGATACTTGAGGCCTTGCAAAGGGGGTTTTCTCTTGGCTGGCGCAAGATTCTTTGTGAGTCTAACTCTCAAATTTTGGTTAATATTTTAAACAACAAAAGAGTGGAGGATGTTAATTGGCAGTTGGCCTCTGTGACCATTCAGATTCTCAGAATGAGTGAAGAGTTCGAATTTATATCCTTTGTGCACATTCCAAGGGAATGGAATGGGGTTGTTGATTACCTGGCCAAAAGGGCTTCTGAGCTATTGGATACTCAAAGTATTGATAACTGGGAGAGTCTCCCATCTAGGGATTCTCAACACCTATGGGAGTTGATCCATAAGGATGTTCAGACTTAATGTGGTTTGTTTTTTTTTGGTTTTCTTTGGGAGTTGACCTTGTCTGGTGATTTAGCCTGTCTTGTTGCTTATTTGAGTCCTGGGTGGGGGCTCAACTGTACTTTGTAATCCAAACTTTTTATCAATAAATTTTACCCCTTTATTTAAAAAAAAATAGCAAGATGATAAGCAAAAGGTCATGGGGGTTGTTATATGGAGGGTAATAGTCAAGTACATGAAGATTCATCTTCTATATCTATATTATGGAGACAAATCTCCATACAATGTATGAGGTGATAGAGGAAAAAAAATTGTAAAAATCACCACATAGTAAGCATTGATAATAAATCTTGTATATATATTTTGAGTAATTATTATTGTAAGTATTCTTCATACATGTACATGAATAATTTTGGTCATTTACATTCATATTTGATATTTTTTGTTGGAGAAAAAGGGGTTGTACTCGGGTCCTTCACCCTTGAAAAATCATAACTCTCTTCTTTAGAGCTTGAGAGTTTACAAATATTCACTTCTCATCTCAATTGAGATGCTATAGCTAGAAACCTACATTATTTTAAATAAAAGGTCTGAATTCTTGATGTTCATTTTCTAGATTTTTTAAAATATTTTGTGTGAATACAAATATTCATAAATTCACCATCCTTATTGAAATTTTCCTATAGTAGCCTTCACAATACCACAACTTAACCTCTATTATCTATGCATTGCATCTTAGTAGAGTACTATTTTCAAAACATTGCACTACCATAGTCTGCTTTATCAATTATGGATTGCTAGTTTCCTTCTTGAAGTACAAGTGCAACCACAAAAATTATAATAAATAGTTTATATGAAAATGCATTAACATTATAAAAGAAAGCAAATATTACCAATGGAAAACATTAAAGTAAATCTTAATCATTATTTGATTCACGTAATCAACATTTTCTTTTTAGCTTCATTTAAATCTACTATTTCCTCTAACCATGGAAAATATAATTTAACTTCACAATCCTCAATTAAAACCCATTTATTGGCTAGCCTATCTACACAATTTTTTCCTTCCCTTAATATATGTGTAAACCTAATTTCTTCAAAAAATTTATCAAGAGCTTGAATTTCCATAATTATCTCTTGTATGCTCCATGGAGCCTTTGCTTTCCTCAAAATTGCATTTATTACTATGAGTGAATCACCTTCCATACATACTCTGTTCCATTTCATTTTTTAACATATTTTTAACCCTTCTAAAGCCACACAAGTTTCAACTTCATTATTTGTCTTAAATCCACTATTGAAAGAGTAATGAGATAAAATATCCCCTCTATTTTTTATAATTATTTCTCCTCCTCTTGGTGGTCCTGGGTTTCCTTTAGATGATCCATCAAAATTAAATTTGACCAACTCCACATTTGGTGGTTTCTAATTTATATTATTTGCCTTATTTTTGTTTGTCATGTACCCAAAATCATAATTATATTTGATGACTTGAATCCATCTATCAAGGCTCTTTGCTTCCAGATTAGGAATTGGGTCAGTTGATAGGGTAGGATTAGACTCCTCTATGAGTAAACACATATTTCTTTACATTACCTCTAAATTGCTTTCCCTTCATTTAAATATTCTTCTATTCCTTTCTATTCATATAGTCAAAAGTATTGTATCTTTTGATATATTCCAAATTGTCTGTAAAGCCTCACTTTTAAAAGTGCTATTCCATTGCTTTAACCATTATTCATTTCGACCATTCATCACCATGCATTTACCAAACATATTAAGAATACATTTCCATAGTTTCAAAAATATTGATCAAAGTCCCAAGAGATGGTTTATATACTCCTCCATTTTACAAAGAACACATTGTGAGACACCATGAAAACCCCTTTTCATAATGTTATCCCTAGATAAAATTATTCTATGACCTACTAGCCCAAAAAACATTTTGAATTTAGGAATTTTTGGGCTATCCCAAATATCTCTCCATTTCCTTGTGATATTCTTATTTTATTGGTATTGTACATTATATCCACTTCTTATTGTTTATTATCTTGAGCTATTGAACTCCCAAATCAATTTATCCCTGGATCCCCTAGGAATAATCATTGTTGTTATATTTCTACTCAATTACCTCCTAGCATCAATGTCTTGTATACTTGTAAAAATATATTCTTTCCATTTGTATATTCCTTCTTGATCCTTGTACAAAATTTTTGAAACATTATCACCATATTTATCTTGAAATAATACCATCCAAGGTTTTAAAATTGGATCTAGATTGAGTGGTTTTGATCACACCAAGTATCCATCCAAATAGATTTTTTACTCTAGTTCCCACCACCTATCTTAAATTTTTAATCACTAGATCAATAGATTTTTTTAAACCATTCCAAAGTGCAAAACCATTTGGTAGAGAGAATGCAGTAAATACTAATCTTGGGTCATTAGGCTCAACATACCTAGAAGAATTTGTTGGAGTATATTACATTATTTGGCACATGCTAATGTACCCCCATGGTACATATTGTAAATATTAGAATAGAGTTGAGTATTATATTAATGTATGAGTAATATTTTATGTAATGTAATAATGTGCAGGAAATACACAAGTGTCATGTGTTCAAGAGTGAAAGTGTAATGTGTGTAAATGTGCATAAATCTCTCGTATGTAAGTGTGCACGTGTTCTTAGATTAGGAAGTGTTATGTGAAGTCATTTCTAGGTGTGCATACAAGATAGAGTCATGTGTATGCAAGTGTTAAGTAGGGAAGACAAGAGTCATGAGACTTGACATATGGAAAGGAAGAGTCAAGTATACAAAGAGTCATTCTACTATGACTATATATTACTCCATAGAGGACATATTGTATATCACCTACATTGTCTACATAGCCTACATAGTGATCATAGAGAGTTGTCCTTATTGTAACCAAGTTTTATGATATATTTATAAGAGAAAGAGGAGTAATAAAATTTGCATATATTTGAGCAACTAATATTGTAAGTTGTATTACACTCTTTATGCATGTATGATTCAATCTATTACATTCATATTACTACTTATTAATGAATGTTATTTGATATATTTTTGGTCTTCATTTATATATTAGTCTGCTCATATTATTTTGTTTACATTAGTATCTTGATCTTATTATATTATAACTATCTCATATTTGATTGTAGAATTTATTCTTTGAGTTTCATATTAATATTAAGGCTTCAAAAACCATAAGTGGTATTAGTTCCACAGTGGGTAGTTTCTTGCAGAGGTTAAGTTTTTTTAGATGTATATAAATTTTGATTTTATCTAGTGTGATAAAATTGATTGAGAGTCTATCTAATTTAAAGGGAGATAGACCTAGACTCTATTGTAAGATCAAAATAAGAAGAAAAGGCTAGAGTCTTTCCATAGTTGTAGGAATAGCTAGTGAAGACTAGGACTCAACTATAGAGTCTTTCCACTAGGTTGAAGGATAACTAGTGAAGACTAGGACTCATATTTGGGCAAATCAACTTGAAGACAATTGATTATTCAAGGAAATAGCCAACCTTGATATTGATAAAGTATTTTAGGGACATAGATAATCCTTGAAAATTTATTTTTATCAACACCTAGAAGAAAGTTGTAGGATTCAATACAATCAAAATATCTTGGTTGGAGCATCAGGGAAGTTTATAATCACCTTGACATTATTGGAGTTCTTAAGTGTGACCTAGGATATTGCTACAAAAAAAAAATATTTTTTAATAGTGTGAGAAGATTTCTATAATAGATAGAGAAGACTTTCATATTCAAATGTAAGAGAAGGCAGAAAGATTTCATCAAGCAAGGATTGATTTAATTTGCAGGCTATTAAATTTTTATGTCACAAATAAATTGACTTTAACATAAAGAATTTAGGTCTTGAAGGAAGACCTTGACAGAGAAGGATTCGGGTCTTGAAGTGAGACCCTGACAAATATAGAAGTTATAGAAAGAGATAGAGGTTATCTATTTAGAATAGAGACCTTGATAAATTTTTTGATAAGAACTAGCTCATAAGATATTGATCTTGACATTTGGCTTGATATTGGTAGCCATATAAGGTTTTAGACAAAGGCCTATAATAATAAATAAGGTTTTAAAATGATAAAAGTTCTATAGAAGAAAAGGAAGGAAGCCAATGTTAGAGAAAACCATGCAAGTGGTGTTTGAGAAAGTTACAACACTAGGAGTGACATTTGCTATGCAACCAAGTGAAGGAAATAATCTATTCAACCAATTAATAGAGATAGAGTATACTTAAGAAGGTCAAGAACTATACGACCAATGATAGAGAGAAGACATAAAGGTAAATTTTGATGTCTATGTAAGAGAAGGAAATATTATACACAAAGAGTTGTGGGCCCTAAGACTTAAGTATGTATTCTGCATATAGTCGCTTGTGAAGATAAAAGAAAAGGAGAGTATAAAACTACATGCATTAAGAAGCAAGAAGGCAAGTACAACATCTATTCATTGGGAAAGGATGTCAAAGAGCAAGAGATAGAGCACAAGTATTTTAAGTTTTAAAGTCATAAGTATTTTTTGAGATACCATTAGTTCAACAATGCATAAATATGATTGAGAAAAAAAGCTGCTCTACTAGGGTTTGATGAGGAAAAACAACTCTGCTAGGGTTTTATGAGGAAAAACTACTTTGTAGGGATGGTAGCAATTTTTGGAGGAGGTTTGAATAATTAGAAAAATATTGTGATGGAATCGGACCCATCAGAGAGAGTGCATGCTAGTGATGTTTTTTCATCTGAATATGTTTTGAAGGAATAAGATTTCCCAGTGCATGGCAGGAACCACTTGTTAAAGAACAATGGATATTTGGAACGATGTGAATCTAGGTCGATTCTAGTGGTTCAAATAAACTTGGTGGCAGAAGATGTGGAGTATTTAACCAAACATCCACTTATTGGCAAATTTTTAGGCATCCAAATTTCTCTTCCCTTTGTGGAGGCTTGGGTCAGGAAAACTTGGAACCCTGAAGGTGACGTGGAGGTGATGTTGAATGTGAATAACTATTTTATGGTGTGGTTTTCTCTTGTCTTACGGATCATAACAAAGAATTTGAAGGGGGTACTTATTTTTTTAACCAAGCATGACTCTTTCTTAAACCGTGGCATGGGGGTTTAAACCCATCAGAGGAGTGATTGTCATGGGTTCTAGTGTGGGTTTGACTTTCGTGGCTCCTATTGGAATTATGGATAACTGATATCTTGCATAAGATTGTCCTTCTTCTTGGGAAGCCGGTTGGACCATCACAACAAATGATGGATTAAAAGGTAATCTCTGTTGCCTGTATCTGTGTTGAAATTGATTTAAAAATCCTATTCTAGATTCTATTGAAATACATTTTGGATCAACTACATGGGTTCAAAAAATTGCCTATGAAGCTCTTATGTTTTGCTACCAAATTTACCATGAATATGGCCACCTGCAAAGGAAATTCCCTAATTTTGTATCGCTTGTGGCTTCAAATCCTGGCACCTATCGATCTGTACAAAATTTGGATAAAGGAAAAGCCCCAATAAAGTAAGCAAAATGGGATAAGGAAGGCTTTCTTCTGGTAAAACACTAAAATAGAGGAAGAAGGGCAAATAGAGATCTTAAGGATAGCAAACCAGATTCTTTGCTCAACCATTGTGAAATATTAAATGATCTTGATCAGTACATGGATATACCAAAAAAATTGCTACCTGATGCAAATATAACAGGGCCAAATCAAATGTCTCTTCTTGAGGTGGAACTTAAGGAATTAGATCTAGGGGGTTTAAATGAAGAACAAAGGGCTTTGGATCTGAGTATAGGTGATATGGTTGGATCTAGCCCTATAAGGGAAACTATTTTAGAAAGTGGCATAGATTTAGTTATGCCATCTCCTACTAAAGCACTTATGCATTTATCCTTGGACTGTAAAACTCCTACAATGTTGGGATTGTAGCAGAAAATAATTAAAAAAGATGCTTCAGATAAGAATATGAAGGTGGGTAAAAATAAGGACCAAGATAAAATTAAGTTAATGGGGGAGAATTTTGTGGATTCAGGCTTGGTGAGAACATTGGACTCCCATTTTTCTAACCCCCAAAAATGATTATTGTTTCATGGAATGTAAGGGGGTTGAACAACATTCCCAAACAAAAAGTTGTTCGTGATTTGGTTCGTGTACATTCTCTGGATGTGGTTTTTATTCAGGAGACTAAATTTGCTACTGATAGTATATTCAATATTACTCCTAAGTTGTGGAGAAGGGGTCAATGCCAGTGTATTGGTGCATGTGGATATGCTGGTGGTATTTCTTATTTATGGGATTCGGTTAAGATCTCTCCTCTTACTTGGATTTCTAGTAGATGGTCTATTTCAATGACCAGGCATAATAATGAATCTGGTGAAACCATCCTAATTACAAATGCATATGCTTCTATTGATTACAATGGTAAAGTAAATTTATGGGAGCACATTTGCTTTATGAGAAGTCTAGCTCCCCTGTACCCATGGATTTTGGCTGGAGATATCAACTCTATCACTTGTTTGGAGGAGAAATGTGGTGGGGTTGATCATCTCGAGCCTTTTTCTTCTATTTTCAGTGCTCATATCCGGGCCTTGAAATTGGTTGACATCAATCCGGATAATGGGATATTTACTTGGCACAATAGAAGATGTGGAGAAGATTCCATATCAGAGAGACTAGATAGGTTTTTGATCTCCAGTTTTTGAATAGGTAATAATAGAAGTGCTAGTTCTATGATTCTGAAGGGTAGGAGATCTGATAATTGGCCTATCAAACTCTCTACTCTAGAGTTAGGGCTACAGAATAATCCTTCATTTAAGTTTTAACTTATGTGGCTTCATGATCCTAAGCTTCATGATTTCATGCGAGGTTGGTGGACCATTGGCAAACCTCCTCATGGCACCACTATGTATTCCTTTATGAAGTGGCTATAATTTATTAAGAATAAATTGAAGAGATGGAATAGACCAAATTATGGGAACATTTCCTTGGCTAAGTTGGTGGCTCTTAAGAGGGTGGAAGAAGCTTCAAGGAAGATTAGAGATCAGGGACTCACGGAGGAATTTCTCCTTAAGGAATATGAGGTTGCAAAAGATCTTGCTAAATGGGAACTAAGGGAAGTATTTTTTGAAAACAAAAGCTTGAGTATATTGGCTTCAGAATGGGGATAGGAACATGAAATTATTTTATAACTCAGTTAAGTCTCACCTTAATGGTAACCTGATTACCTATCTTGTGAATTCTCAGGGTGCCTTGCTCTCTTCTTTCAAGGATATTTCAGAATAGACTAAGAGGTATTTTTCCTCTCTCTTCAATGACTCCCTCTCATATAATGAGGATGAAAAGATTATTCTAAATTGTATTCCCTAAATTATTTCTAGAGAGATGAATGAGAACTTGATGCGTCCAATTTCCCTTTAGGATTTGGAAAATATTGTATTTAAGATGAAAATAGGGAAAGCCCCAGGCCTAGATGGATTTTTGATTGAGTTTTTTTAGGAGTTTTTGGAGTTAATCAAATTTGATATTCTGGAGGTGGTCCATGAGTCCTAAAAGAACAAACAGATGCTAAGGGCCCTAAATGCTACCTTTGTGGTGCTTATTCCCAAAAACAAGGGAGCAAATTCCTTGGATATGTTTAGGCCTATTGCTCTCTGCAATGTTGTATATAAGATCATCACAAAAATTATTACTTAGAGGCTAAAGATATGGTTGAGCAAAATAATCTCTGAGGAACAAGGAGGGTTTGTTGCTTGCCAAAAAATATTGGATGGGGTTAAGGAGAAAACTATGTTCATTAAGTTGGACATGTCCAAAGCCTATGATCGATTCAGATGGCCATTTCTTTAGAAAGTTCTTGCTACTTTTGGATTTGAGGAGGAATGGATTAGATGGGTGATGAGCTGTGTTTCTTCTTCCTTGTTATTCATTATTGTTAATAATGAGCCATCAGAGCTATTTGAGGCCTCAAGGGGATTGAGGCAAGGAGATCCTTTATCTCTTTATTTATTTATAATTATGGCAAAAGGATTGGGAAGATTTATCAAGTCTCAGGTCAGGCAGGATCTCATTTAGGGGTGGAAGTGGGATAGTAGTTTGCCACCTCTTCCCCACATTTAATTTGTTGATGATGCTACTTTTTTGGGAGTTGCCATTATCAAGGAATATGGAAATATTACATAGTATCTTGATATATATTAGTGCTTCTAGAAAGTTCATTAATGAGGACAAGTATTATATTTTATTCTTCAATACCCATCCTATTATTCAAGCCAGGATTTCTCATATTCTAAGATTCCAGGTTAGGACTCCCCCCTTCATTTATCTTGGTATTCTGATTTCATCTCATCCTCTACCTATATATTCTTGGTGGTCTATGTTTGATAAGTTTAGAAGGAAGGTGAATCGCTGGACTATCAGATGGCTATCCTCTGCAGGTAGAGTGTTGCTTTTAAAATCTATTGTTCAAGATTTACCTATTTACAGAAGTTTTGTGTAAAAATATCCCTCTCATTTCATCAAGGACATGGATGCTTTGTCAAGAATTTTTTTATGGTCTGGAAAAATTGATCAATAAAATAGAGTTTGGTTAGGTGGGATTCTATATGTAGGCCGGTTCAAGAGGGAGGCCTTGGGTAGAGATAGACAACTCTTTTTGGTAGGCTTTGGCTACAAAAATTTATTGGAGATGGTGTACCTCTAAAGATCAAATTTGGGCTAAAATATTATCTTGTAAATACTTTAGAGGTATTTCTGAGGCCGAGATCCCTAGAGTCAGCTTGGTTGGGAAAGGTTCAATTATTTGGAACACTCTGAAAAGAGGAGCTAATTTAATCAAACAGGGTTTGTTTAGGATTTGCAATCAGGGATCATATGTTATTTTTTGGAAGGATTCTTGGGATGGCCACCCTCCTATCTTGAATCAATATCCCAAGTTACATTACCTAAGCATTTGTTTCTTGGAAGCAAATTGGTCTTATGTGGAGGACTTAAAAAAAATCCAGTCTTTTGAAAACATGGATATGTACAAGTGGAAATATCCACAGAAATGGCCCCAGGGAGGACTGGCCAAGGATAGAGATGTGCTTGTTCTTATTCTTGCAGGGAGACCATGTTATTCATTGAGGGGTAAAGACATTCTATCTTGGAACCCTGATACCAAGGGAACCTACTCTGTAGCCTATGGTTATCAGGTTCTTGATAAGCGAAAGTTCAGGAGTCTTCCTATCACATGGTGGAAAAATGTGTGGAACAAATTTGCTTGGCCGAAATGTAACTTCTTTCTCTGGCTGGTAGCTCATAATAAATGCCTCACTTGGGATAACATGAGGAAGAGGGGATTTTAGGGTCCCTTTTTTGTGTCCTTTATGATAAGAATGAGGATGACTCTTACCATTTATTTTTCCAGTGCTCCCTTGCCAAAGACATTTAGTACCATTGGTGGAGCACCTAGAACCATCCTTATTTTCATGTGCTCTCCCTGGTGAAGTTTTGGAGTAGTATGAGCAAACCTCTGACCAAGGCCCCCTTCCTCTGAGTGGATTGGAATTTGGTCCCTTATTGCATCATCTAGAATATTTGGCTCGAACGGAACCATCACATATTTTAGGGTAGTCATTTTGTTGTTCAATAGATTTGGAAAAGGATCATGTGTATGGTTCAGGAAACCATCCATAGCAAATGTGATGTGGACCCTCTTTTGGATTCTAGGGAGGAGAAGGTACAGTAGGCCCTTGGTCTCTTTGGGGATGGTGCAAACTCTTCTAGCCCTAGCAGGGTTCCTCAGCTTAGTAAGAAGGTTAGGAGAGATGGTAGGTGGAGGCCACCCCCTAGAGGAGTTTTAAAAATTAATATTGATGGGTCATCCAGGGGAAATCCAGGACATGTTGGAATTAGCAGTGTTGGGAGAGACTCTACTGGCATTGTCAATTTTTTATTTTCCATTTATAAAGGTGTTCACTCCAACAATTTTATGGAATCTCTTACAATTCTTGAGGCCTTGTAGAGGGGGTTTTCTCTTGGTTGGTGTAGGATTATCTATGAGTTCGACTCTCAAAAAGTGGTGGTTATATTTTAAATAGTAAAAGGGTGGAGTAATTTAATTGGCAATTGGCCTCTGTAGCCATTCAAATTATCAGAATGAGTGAAGAGTTTAAATTTATATCCTTTATGCACATTCCAAGGGAATGGAATAGGGTTGCTAATTACTTGGTCAAATGGTCTTCTGAGTTGTTGGATCCTTGGATTATCGATAACTAGGAGAGTCTCCCCTTTGGGGACTCTCAACACCTCTAGGAGTTGATCCACAAGGATGTAATGTGGTTTGTTCTTGTTGTCTTCTTCGGGTGTCAATCTAGTCTAGTGGTTTTAGCCTATTTGGCTATTTATTTGAGTCTTGGTTGGAAGCTCAGTTGTACTCTATAATCTAGACTTTTTATCAATAAATTTTTACCCATTTATTTAAAAAAAACAATGCATAAATAAAATAACACAGACATGCACCTACTTATCAAGGTAGATCACAAGGAAAAAATATATTAACAAGGTAGAGTAGATAAGTATGCTATAGAGCACAACATCTACCAGACAAATAATAAGCTTATTCTTTTGAGATATCAAATAGTGAGTGAAACTAGAGAGCTCTTATCACCAAGCTATCAGGTGGATATCTCAATTTGTGAGCCATTCATGCAACTATGTCAAGATAACACTCCAAGGGAAGTCAAAACATAACTTGAGATGCCAAGAACTTCAAAGGCATTCAAAACATCATTTGAGATATTGTGCATTCCAAGGAAATTTAAAACATCTCCTTAGACTTTGAGCATTTCAAAGGAATTCAAAATGTTGAGCATACAATGGACCACATTTAAGGAATAGCTAATAGATAAAAAATGAAGACTAAATCCAAAACAAAAGAGAAAGGAATTATTGGGTGACCTTTGAAAAAACAAATGTATGGATATATGAGTGTTAGAATTCTTGACAATTCAGACAACACTTAGAGTGTTACATAAGCAATACAATATTAATGACAAAGACACATATACCACTTAGAACTGAATGAACAAACATTTCAAGGTAAACCGATTTTGAACCATGCAACATTTTTTGGAACATGTGAATTAAAGAAGCTTACCAAGCTTACATCATGAGTAGTAAATCTTACATTGAGAGTAGTCAAGCTACTTCATTGAAGAAAGGCATAATTGGCTCGCATAAGATAAGAGGTAAATTAAAATTAAAATTTAGGGTTTTACCAAATTTATTTTTGGATAAATAAGGTTAATACTTAAGGAGAAATAATTTTTTGATTATTAAGGTTATTAAGTTATAAGTTGAAGATTAAATAACTTTAGAAGTGATAGGAAGTTAAAAGAGAAATAATTTAATTAATGGAGGATTATGGTGTAATGTTATAATTACTTTATAGATTAATTTGATCTATTATTTTGAAATGATAGATTAATTAATTTTTTCAAATTAATTATTTGGGAGTCAAAAGGCTTACAACTTCAAATTTAGGAAAACATTAATTTTACAAAATTCATATTTCTTAGTTTCTAAAAATTAGGGATATAAGGATTTCTACTTCATAGGTTTTGTAATTTAGAAAATTTAAAATTTATTTAAACCTAGGGAGACATAAGGTAGTATACATCAAAGGAAAAATTAAACTTGAAAAATTATTAGAATTAGGAATATATAAAGGTACAAAAATGGATAAACTACCAAGAGGAACTTTTCAATGTAGAAGATGTTATCAAAATATAAAACCATATTCTTCAAAAGGAAAAGTTCAAGAACAAGGTACATCAAGTGAGCAATATTATATTTCTCAAAACTCTTGTCAACAATGCAAAATAGTTTCAAGTAAATCCAATCAAGTGATTCAAAAATAAGAACTCTGGTATATAGATTCAGGTTCTAGTCATCATATGACTAGCAATTTACAATGAATTGATTGATTGGAAGTAAAAGATAATTTCTATTTTAAAATTGATGATGATAAGAGTTACCTAGTTCATGGAAGTTGTGTAACACCTAGTGCACCATTCTCAAATTTTGTATTGAAATATGTGATGTATATTCTAGGGTTAACATCTAATCTCATCTCAATCACTAAACTAGTTGAAAGTGGAAGATCAGTTGAGTTCAAGTGTATAAATAAGAATAATAAACGTGTTATTAAAAATAAAAATATAACAAAGGCTACAAGATCAATTAAAAATAGAATATATGCCTTAGATTCAATTGTTTTTTCTCAATAATTTATCTTATTTCAAGATAACATTGTTGAATACTCTAAAAGATAAAATGTAGGAAATGAGAATCAGGAGCCTTTCTATCATCGAAGGCATTGGATGAATCCAAAGTTTAGGTTGATGAAAAATATGTGAGGATATCAAAAGACCTTGATTGAAGATTAAAGTCTTCAATAACCAAATAATGTAATATAGAGGGGTGTTGGAGTGTATTACATTATTTGGTACATGCTAATGTATCTCCATGGTACATCTTTTAAATATTAGACTAGGGTTGAGTCTTAGATAAATGTGTGAGTAATATTTTATGTAAAATATAATGTGCAGGAAATACACAAGTGCCATGTGTGCAAGAGTGCAAGTGTAATGTGTGTAGATGTGCACAAGTGTCTCATATGTAAGTGTGAAAAAGTATTCTTATATTAGGAAGTGTTATGTGAAGAGTCATGTCTAGGTGTACATACAAGATAGAGTCATGTGTATGCAAGTGTTAAGTAGAGAATCCAAGAGTCATGAGACTTGACATAAGGAAAGGAAGATTCAAGTATATAAAGAGTCATTTTACTATGGCTATATTTTACTCCATAGATGACATAGTCTATATCGCCTAAATTGTCTATATCACCTATATTGTCTACAAAGCCTACATAATTATCATAGAGAGTTGTCCTTATTGTCAAATTTTTTTATGATACATTTATAAGAGAAAGAGGAGTAATAAAGTTTGCATACATTTGAGAAACTAATATTATAAGTTATACTACATGCTTTGTACATGTATGATTCAGGCTATTACATTCATATTGTTGCTTATTAATGAATGTTATTTGATATATTATTAGCCTTGATTTACATATTAGTTGGCTTATATTATTCTGTTTACATTATTATATTGATCTTAATATATTACGACTATCTCATATTTGATCCTATGGAATTTATCCTATGAGTTTCATATTAATATTAAGGCTTCAAAAGCCATCATAATTCTTACCCACTATCTTTGACTTTGTTTGTGCAATCTCCATATTACTTTTCCCCTCAGAGCTAAGTTTGCATATATAAGAACCCTTAAACCGAGACCACCCCTAGTTATCATCACACACCTTAGTCAATTTAACCAAAGGAAATTTCCCTTTATCATGTAATCCTAACCAATAGGATCACATAATTTAGATTAAAATTTTTTCTATTGATTTTGGCATAGTATACAATGACATATAATATGTTGGAATGGCTTGTAAGACTAAATTAACTAGATGTAATCTTCCTACTATTGATAACCATCTACCTTTCCATACTGATAGTTTATTTTGAACTTTAATTATGACATGATTTCATAATTCTATCCTTATTCTCCCCTCAAAAAGGGGCATACCTAGATAATTTGTTCGCAAATTCGCCTCCTACATTTGAAGTAACCTACAAATACTTGCTTTGAGTTTAGTTGGAGTGTTTAAAAAGTTAATTTTGGATTTTTTTCTATTAAAATTTTCCCTAATGCTCTTTCATATTCCTTTAATAAGTTATTCAAAGCTTTGACCTCGTTTATCCTTTCCCTCCCAAAAAGGGCTATATCATCTAAATTTTTTTGATGGGTGATGTTGTCAAAGTCCACTTATAAGCCCATATTTGTTAGCCTTCTTCAAGTTCCTACCCAAAACCTATGGCATAATAATGAATAGATTTGGTGATAGAGGATCTCCTAGTCTATGACCTCTCTTGGATTTAAATGATTCTTTTACTAACCCATTGACCAACATTGAATATGAAACTGTAGAGACACAAGCATTAATTCATCTCATCGATTTCTTCCCAGATACAAAATTTTCTAATATTGCACAATTAAAACCCCATATAACCCTATCATAGACTTTAATCATATCAAGTTTTAAGATAATTGCTTTCTTTTTTGTTGAATCTGCTAAATGTATAACTTCATGGGCTACTATGATCCCATCCAAAATTTGTCTCCCTTTAACAAACCCTCGATATTCTAAAATAATATTTTCTAAAAATGGCCTTAATTGATTTTCCATCACTTTGAAGATAATATTATATGCCATATTACATAGGTTTATGGGTCTAAATGATTTAAACAATTGAAAATCCTTCTTGTTCGAAATTAGGGTAAGATATGTTGCATTTATTTTATAAGGTATATATTATTTTACCCTAGACTGTTCCACTACCACCAATAAATAATCATTTAATATATCCAAATTATTTTGGTAAAATTTTATAGAGAGCCCATCCGGACTTAGGGATTTATCCTTATTAAAAGAGAAAATAGCTAAATGAACTTCTTCCAGAGTAATAGGCTCCATCAATTTTCTATTGTCTTCTTTTGTTATAATGGAAGATACTTCTTATAGAAATTTATCATTAGGAACTTTAGAATCCTCTAATACTAGAATATTTTGATAAAAATACCTTACCTCTTTTCTAATTTCACTCTAGTTTTCAATCCAAACCCCTTCTAGTAATTTAATTCTACTAATTCTAGATGTTGATCTTTGTACTATAGCTATCCTATGAAAACAACTTTATATTTTTATCTCCTTTTAACCAAGTTTGTCTTGATTTTAATCTCCAAAATTTCTCTTCCTTACTAAAAATATTATGATAATTACTAAGAAAATCTCTTTCCTATGAGCTTGGATTATTATGATCACTTTTTTGGAATTTTGAAAGTTTATCTTTTAATTCTTCTTTCTTATCAAAAATATTTCCAAAAGTGTTCTTGTTCCATTATTTTAATTTAGATGTCATTGATTTAATTTGTTTTGGAAGTGCATACAACCCACTATTTCCTAAATAATTCCATGTTTGTGCTATCATATCAAATTGAGGATGGTCTTCCCACATTTGCTCATATTTAAAATATGATCTTATTTTAAATTCACTTACCACCATTTTAACTCTTATTGGCCAATAATATGAACTAATCCTTGTTAAAGTATTAATTTTAGTACAAATCTCTTCATCTAACCAATGATTTAAAAGTATGCATCTCTCTATTTTTTTGCTATTAGGTTCTGGCCTCTCCTATTTTTGGTCTATGTATAGTTGTCTTCTTCAAACTAAACATCCCATAGATTATTATTTTGAATAAAAGCTAAGAAATCTCTCATACTTTGGGTTGATTTCCTAATTCCCCCAAATTTCTCATTCAAATTGGTTATGGCATTAAAATATCCTATAATCATGAATCATATTTCTTGGTACTTCTCATAAAGGCTTCAATCCCACTCCAAAATTCTAATCTACCTGATTGAGTTGTAGGTCCATAGACATTCATAAAGATGAAATAAATATATGCAAAGTAGCATGTGACTAGAGAGTGGTGGAAGTTAAAAGGTAAAAAAATTGTTTCAACTTTAAGCTTTGACCTTACCTTTTTACTCCCATTGGACGACAACCGAGTCAGCAGGATTGGGCGGTAGATAGGTTGATGGACGACAGGAAGAGTTAGACATCTAATTTCCCTTTTCCTTTCCTCCCTATTTCTTCTCTCCCAAATATCTCTCCAACAACTATGTACACACTATATAATGCTTTGTATTTCGAATTTTATTGATTAATTGAATTTTTGAATATTGAATAGTTGATTTCAATATCTGGTATCAGAGCTATGGAGGGTGTCTAGGTTTTCAAATCCAGGCATGGATCTCGAGGAGGCCCGAGGAGGCCCATAGGAGGCATGGATCTCGAGGAGGCATGAGGAGGCCCACAGGAGCGAGCCCATAGGAGGCATGATTCTCGAGGAGATCGAGAGAGTGAGGTCGAGGAGGCCCGTAGAGCATGCATCCTGAGCACGTGGTTCGAGGTTGACAGGTTGACCAGATCGAGGACACCAGGCATGATTCCCCAGGCGATTGATAGGATGACTTGGTAGAACACTGACCAGAGGTGGACACGTGGCGAGCAGACAACAAGGCGGTGATGTGGCGAGCAGACAACAAGGAGGTGACGTGGCGGACACAGTAAGGAGGTGACATGGCGGACACAGTAAGCAGGTGACGTGGCAAGCGGACGCAAGGAGGTGACGTGGTGGAAGGGCATTCACCCAAAGGGAGCAAAAGGGCAAGGTCCGATTGCCCGAAGGCAATCGAAAGACTTTACGAGCGCCCATGCTCTTAAACCACTCGAAGGCCGATATCCTGCTGCATGTGGGATAAAAGTTTTTCATTTTTTTTTATAAAAATCGCGTCGGAGTAGTGTTTAAATATTGCAAGGGAGCTTTCTAAGCCTAAAAAGGCTTGTAGCTTGATTGGTGAGCACTCTACTTTGCACAGTGGAAGTCGCGGGTTCGAAACCCAACGACATTAATTTTTTTTTAATAATTGGCATATGGTAAGTTTTTCGGAGCGCCGAGGCTAGATTGGCATAATTGGCATATTAAAAATTTTATATAGTTTTTTTATTTTTATAATTTTTAAAGTTTTTTTTATAAAGGTTTAGTAATAATATTAAAATATATTGTTTTTTTTTAAGTTTTTTAAGAAAATCAATATTTTTTTTATTATTATTTAACTTATAATTATAAACTTTTTAAAAATTATAATAGACTATATAAAATATTTTTAGACATTGCCTAAGAGGCAATTTATTGTAAAAGAAAGAGCTTTTCACCTGATTCGAGGAATCAAAAACTGTAGTGGAAAAGCATGTTGTGATAGCCTAGAAGGCTATAAAAACTGGAAATTGTTTTTTGTAACAAGCCTGAGAGGCTTAGTATTTTTTCTTGTAAGAGAGACAAAGGACCAAGCTGAAATTTGTAAAGAGGCATTGATGATAAGACCAAGTGGTTGTTATCATGCCTTATGTGCACTTTTGGTAAGAGAAAATGCTAAAATATTTGATGAAAAAGTGAGAGCTTATGGGCTACATACTGTGTTTAGTCAGTTGAAGAACACAGTAATAGCACACCAGAGGCATCCGGACTCAGGGTACGAGGCAGACTCTGAAGATAACTCCTTTGGGAGTCAATTTGAGCAATCCGAATCCATAGAAGTTGCACCACAAGAATCTGAATATACTCATTACAGTAATTCAGTAGAAATTCTAGAACCAGAATCACCAGAGATAATATTGATCAGTGACGATGAAGAACAAGTAGCAGACAATTTCATGCATCCAGAAATAGCAGCGCCACAACAAGAGGAACAAGCAATCAATGAAAGAGTGAATCAAGTCAGATTTGACTTAAATTTGTAATCTCTTCTTTCTTCTTCTTTCTTCTTAAAAAAAGCAAAGTGCTTTATTGTAACCGAGAAATAAAGAGAGTGTTTTAGTTTATAACAACTATGGCCTCACATAACAATCTACCTATTCCAGAATTCAACGGATATGATTACGAGTATTGGTCTATCAAAATGAAGACCTTACTCATAGGGAAAGGTTTGTGGGACATAGTGGAAGAGGGTTACACCGAACCCATAGACTGGACAACATTAAGTGCCATAGATAAGAAAACAAAGAAAGAAGCGCAAAAGAGCAACTCCTCTGCTCTTTATCATCTCCAAGCAACATTGGAGAAGAGTATATTCCCTAGAATAGCCGCTTGTATAACTGCACAAGATGCGTGGAAAGCTTTGAAAGATGGATTCCAGGGAAGTGATCAAGTGAAGCAAGTGAGGCTTCAAACACTGAAACGAGATTTTGAAAATCTCAAAATGAAAGAAGACGAAAAAGTTGGTGACTACTGCGTCAGAGTGAAAGCAGTAGTTGATAAAATGGTTACTCTTGGCGAAGAAATTAAGCCTGAAACAATTGTAAAGAAAGTGTTACGAACACTTCTTCAAATATGGAATCACATAGCCATAATCATAGAAGAGTCAAAAGATCTTTCCACTTTAACATTTGATGCATTAATCGGATCGTTAATGTCTCATGAAGAGAGATTACAGGAATCTCCTTCAACCAGCTATGGAGGCGATGATAAAGCCTTCACATCAAATGAAAATACTGGAAGAGGACGTGGAAGAGGTCAAGGCAGAGGCCAGCGAAGAGGTAGAGGCAGAGGCAACTACAGAGGAGGCAATCAGAACAGAGGAGGTAACTCCAATAGAGGAGGCAATCAGAACAGAGGTGGAAACCAAAATCGGAGGAGGATCGGATGAAGGAGAAGTGGAAATCAAGGACGAGGAAGTGACAAGTCCAAAATAACTTGTTTTAACTATGGCAAGCCAGGTCACTTTGCTCATGACTATTGGTCAAAATATTCTCAAGGCAACAACAATCAATATGGAAATTATGGTGAAGAAGATGATACCTCTAATATTTTTCTTTCATATGGACAATCAAAACAAAATCTAAATGACACATGGATTTTGGATACTGGTTGCTCAAACCATATGAGTGGCAAAGAAAATCTATTTGCTACTCTAGATTCCACTTATAAATCCCACATCAAGTTAGGGGATGATAAAGCTTTGCAAGTCGAAGGCATTGGAGCCATGGAGGTTCCAACAAAAGAAGGCCTAAAGAAAGTGAATGACATCTACTACACTCCAAAGCTCCAACACAATCTGCTAAGCATTGGGAAAATGATGGAGAATAATTACAAACTTGTTTTTGATGAAGGAAAATGTATCATTCTTGATAAAAACAATTGTAATCGTGTCATCACATAGGTTCCAATGACCAAAAATAGATTGTTTCCCCTCAATTTTGGAGAGCCAGGGGGAGCTCAACTTGCAAATGTAGCTATAGCTAATCCAAGTGTGCTTTGGCACTTGCGATATGGTCACCTTAATTTAGCCAGCTTGAAATTGCTAACTTCTCAAGCTATGGTGACAGGACTTCCCAAAATCAATGAACAAAAGGAGGTCTGTGAAGGATGTGCTTTGGGAAAGCACTCAAGGTCTAAGTTTCCAAAAGGACAAGCATGGAGAGCCAACTATCCACTTCAGTTAGTGCATTCGAACATCTGTGGTCCAATGCAAACAAAGAGTATCGAAAACAATTCCTATTTTCTCACTTTCATAGATGATTTCTCTAGAATGTGTTGGATTTATTTCTTGAAACATAAAGATGAAGCTTTTGATTGCTTCATAGATTTCAGAAAAAATGTAGAGAAACAAAGTGAGTTTTATGTAAAATGTCTTAGGACAGATCGAGGAGGCGAGTACTCCTCAAAAGAATTTTTGAAGTATTGTAAAACAAGTGGGATCAAAAGGCAATTCACCACTGCCTATACCCCACAACAGAATGGTGTGGCAGAGAGAAAGAACCACACCATAGTAGATATGGCAAGAATGATGCTTCAGACTAAGCATCTAACTAATATGTATTGGGCTGATGCTGTAAGAACCAGTGTCTACATTCTAAATAGAAGTCCGACTTCTACTTTAGATGGCATCACTCCTTATGAGGGGTGGTATGGAAAGAAACCAAATGTAAAGCACTTCAAAGTTTTTGGTTCTTTAGCATATGCACACATTCCTGATGAAAAGAGGAAGAAGCTTGATCCCAAAAGTCAAGCTTGTATATTTGTAGGGTATTGTGAGTCTACCAAAGCATATAGACTCTACAATCCCAAGACTCATAAAATTGTACTTTCCAGGGATGTAATTTTTGATGAAGGGGGAGAATGGGGTCATCAAAGAATTTTTGTTGATGATGAGTCCCAAGATGTAAGTTCTTCATAGGTACAATAGGTACAATAGGTGTCTCCCAAGAAAAGCAAAGGCACACCACCCCCTCCAAGCTCAAGCAGGAGTACTACATCAAGTACTTCAACCGCCACTCCAAGTCCTTCTCCACAGAGATCAATAAGTTCTTCACCGATGGACATTGAATCTCCATCAAGAGGCAAAATAACATTACAACATCATCCATATTTTCAAATGTTGGATCAAAATTTCTAGAAAAGATTCACTAGAAGCCAAGCTAGTGAAATGAATACAGTTTTGCAGCAACTTGAAAATTTGCAATTGTATGGGGATGATGACTCCCATGATCCTAAGGGAGATGTAGTCAATTATGCTTTATTGGCTAGTGCACAGCTAGAACCAGCTAGCTATGAGAAGGCTTGTACTCAAAATGTATGGCAAGAAGCCATGGAAGAGGAAATAACCTCTATAAAAAATAATGATACATGGGAGCTAGTAAAGCTACCCAAAGGAAAAAAATGTGTTGGGTGTAAATGGGTCTACAAGACCAAATACAATGCTGATGGAAGCATTGAGAGGCACAAGGTGAGATTAGTAGCAAAAGGTTTTACTCAGAAATTTGGCATTGACTATGAGGAAACCTTTGCTCCTGTTGCACGACAAGAGACAATCAGATCAGTTCTTTCCTTAGCTGCCCATAAAGGATGGAACATTCAACACATGGATGTGAAAAGTGCTTTTCTGAATGGATACTTGACTGAGGAGGTTTATGTTCAACAACCTCAAGGCTTTAAAGAACAAGGAAAGGAGAACCTTGTTTATAAATTGAAAAAAGCACTTTACGGCCTCAAGCAAGCACCAAGAGCTTGGTACTCATGCATTGATGGCTATTTCAGCGAGTATGGATTCACTAGAAGCAAAAGTGAACCAACTATGTACTACCTAAAGCATGGAGTAGACATTCTCATAGTTTGTTTGTATGTGGATGATCTAATATTTATGGGTAGTAACACTAAAATGAATATGGAGTTCAAAAACTCCATGATGAAGCAGTTTGAGATGAAAGATCTCGGTTTAATGCGATACTTCCTAGGCATGGAAGTGCATCAATCAAATAGGGGGATCTTCATATGTCAACACAAGTATGCTCGAGACATGATCAAGAAATTTGCCATGGAGCAGTGCAAATCAGTTGCAACTCCAACTGGACATGGGATCCAATTGAGCAAGGATGACGGAGCACCAAAAGTTGACATGACCACTTACAGGAGCATGGTTGGGAGTCTGATGTTTCTCACCAACACAAGGCCCGATATTCAATATGTTGTTTCTCTAGTTTCAAGGTTTATGGCAAGTCCATCTGAGCTGCATCTACAAGCAACTAAAATAATCTTAAGATATGTAAAAGGTACATTGGATTTTGGAATCCATTACCACAAATGTAATTCTGTGAAATTAGTTGGCTTCAGTGACAGTGATTGGGGCAGCAATATAGATGATAGGAAATCTACATCAGGGAACTATTTTAGTCTAGGGTCAGGACTAATTACATGGAGTTCCAAGAAGCAAACTGTTGTAGCATTGTCATCTACTGAGGTTGAGTATATAGCTATCACACATGCTAGTACTCAAGCCCTATGGTTGAGAAAAGTCCTTGAAGAGATTGGAGAAAGTCAAAGTGGTCCAACTCGACTGTATTGTGATAACATGAGTGCCATTCAGTTGGCATACAATCCAATCCACCATAGCAGATCAAAGCATTTTGATATGAAGTATCACTTCATCCGAGACATGGTGGAGCAGCAGATAGTTGAGCTTAAATATTGCAGCACTTTGGACAACATTGCAGATATCTTCACCAAAGGCATGGCTAAAGCTCAATATATAAATCTGAGAGACTGTATAGTCAGTCCTCTCAACTTTAAGGGGGAGAATGTTGGAAGTTAAAAGGTAAAAAAATTGTTTCAACTTTAAGCTTTGACCTTACCTTTTTACTCCCATTGGACGGCAACCGAGTCAGCAGGATTGGGCGGCAGATAGGTTGATGGACGACAGGAAGAGTTAGACATCTAATTTCCCTTTTCCTTTCCTCCCTATTTCTTCTCTCCCAAATATCTCTCCAACAACTATGTACACACTATATAATGCTTTGTATTTCGAATTTTATTGATTAATTGAATTTTTGAATATTGAATAGTTGATTTCAATAGAGAGGCTATCCAATGCCTAGTTTTATGATTATTTGCACAAGAGGTTCTAGTAGGATTCCAACAAGTTAGGATTCCTCTTGTTGCTCCTTTAGAATCCATAGCATCCCATTCACATTTCACCCATATTAGAATTGTTTTTGTCATTTTAGTTTTCTACATACAAAAAATATTAGGCTTATTACGTAAAAATAGGTCCCCGATACACCTCTACTTTGAGGGGGCATTAACACACCTTATATTCCATTATATGATAATAATGTATGATTAATGACTATTGTCCCCACCTAAAAATTACCAGTATCATTTTTTTGTTTGGTAAAGAGAAGTTTAACCAACTTAGTTTATGTTCCTTTCTCTATGTTTGCTCTTGCTTCCCTAGATCTCACTTGATAATTTGAGGGTTTTCCTCTTTTTTCCTTGCCTATATTAGGATTAGATATTATTATTCTATTATGCAATATTCTTTCACAAATTTTTTTTTATTAGATTTATCCTTTCTTGTCTCTACTACAAAAGCTTTTGACTTGTCTTGCTCATTTTTTGGTATTTCCTTATTAATGGTAGATGTATTAACATCTAACACTGTATTTTCTTTACCAATTTTTTCTCTTGAATGGTGCATGGTACTTCAAGAGAGTATTCAAAATCTTATGAGACACATTCCTTAGGTTCATCGAGAATGATCATCCTAAATAAATATCATACTGAATAAACGGTTCCTTGTTATTATGTTAAACCTATTGATCTAATTTTTCTTCATAGGCTAAAGCCTCAAAAGAGTTTGTATTTATTCCAATATCCTTCCTTAATGATCTCCACTATTTGTTTGATTTCATTTTTTTAGATCTATTTTTTGGAAGTTGAAAACCATCTTCATCCATATCCATTTGTAAGTTTCTCTTATGATTTTCTACATATGATTATGTTGGGCTCTTCTTAGTGTATGATCTCTCAATATGTCCCACCTCATGACATATTCTACATCTAAAAGATATATTTTCATAATCTATGGTTTGGGTCCACATACTTAAGAATGATTGGCTTTGGTAAAACTTTACTTATTTCAATCATGACCAAAATTTGAGCATAAACAATGAAGAATCCATCTTTTGTAGTGTTTGAAATCTCAAGAAATTCTCCTAGAGTGTTTTTTATTGCATTGAATGTATCTATTTCCTAAAATTCAATGGGTAACCTATACATCCTAACCCAGACTATTACTAGGGATATATTTACATTTTTAGGTGAAAAAATTTCATACCAATGGGTAAGGAAGAGTCCACTCTTCCCATAAACCAAGGACCCCCTTTTAAGATTCTATTTCTTTATTACCTAGAACAAAAAATGTCTAGGAAGAAACCTTTCGGAATAAATGATAGAATTAATCTTGGAGACTTCCAACTCCTATCAATCCATTTTTTCAAGGTTGAAGCCCTTGGCCAATACCCATTAAATTTACCAAGAATAACCCTATCTTGGAGCAACGAGGATTGATCCTCTATGGTGTGCTCACTAAACTCTACCACCAGATATGATTATAAGGATTATAAATTATTCCATGTAAAGAAAACTAAAACTCAAAATCTACTAAAATTTACTAGAATATCCTATAGCGAATATAATATTTGATAAGACAATTATAATAATTTGCATGCAATGTTTTTAAGATAAGAGAAAAAGAAAATTAGATAAAATATTCTATGCCCAAATATAATGTATTTCCTTAATGAAGTCCTAGCTCTTCATTGCTCCTCCCATCATTTGAACCCTAGCTAATAGATATTTGCAATTTCATTTTTTTGCGATTTGAAAAATCATCTCTACCCTTGTTTTAGATGGTTAACTTCATAGGGTCATATTCATATTTGATATTAGAAGTGAATGTTATTTTTATTATTGTATTGGTCTTGATATATATTTAATTGCTCACATATATAATTCTACTCTTGATTATTGACATTTTGACCTATAATATTGTGGCTTATTTATATTGGGACCTATGTTATTTTGTGGTAGTAAGGGAGGACCACCAAGTGTGTCATATCCATTAATGAATTTGATCTTAAGTTAATTAGACAAAATTAATTAAAGGGGTAAGTTATACTTAACATAATTGCCATTTCACCCTTAGAGTCAAAACATCCCATAGATATAACCTTTACTAAATATTATTCTAGCTATAGAAGCCCAAAATTTTGAATCCTAGATCTTATACAATTAGTCACACCACAATAGCAACTTATACCGCTATCCTTTAAATTGTAATTCTCATGTACAAATAACATATAAGAATATGAGGCACTAATATTAGGTCTTCAACCAATATTAAAACTTGAAATTAAAACCCTAACAATATAGGATGACTCACAATTGGTGTTAACTAAGTCAATGGTGTTTATTAGACTAAAGATAAATTAAAGCTTTACAAAGACATTATAGATAAATTAATAACTTGTTTTGACGAAGTTAAATAGAAGCTATTCCATGATCTAGTAATCACCATGCTGATGCTATGGATATAACAAAATCCTTCATTCCCTTGTAACTAGAGGATGAATAAGCCTCCATTGTCATAAAATCAATAAAAGGACCTTCAACATTAAAATCATACCTACAACCTTTGAACATTTGCACCATTGAATCAACTTCATCACAAGAACCTTGGTATCAAGACATCCTTAAATTCCTCAAAGAAGGAACATTCCCTAAAGGATTCAATCACCAAAAATATAAATAATTTAGACTAAAATATTACAAATATGTCATCATTGGAGATATTTTATATAGATCCTCTTTTGAGGGTATCTCCTTAGATGGATACATACAAAAAAATCCTAAATAATAATCAAAGAATCCCATGATGGATCATGTGGTACAAATTTTAGTGGGCTAGCCATAGCTAGAAAACTCCTTAGGATGGGTTACTATTGGCCATCCATGGAGAAATACACCTATAGCTATGTTAGGAGATGTGATAAATGTCAGTGACATGATAATCTTGTCCATGATCCTCAAGAATTACAACCAATTACATAGCATTGACCTTTCTTTACTTGGGGATTAGAAATTATAAGAAAAATCAACCCTCAATCATCATATGGTCATAAATTTATTATCATTACCATAAAATATTTTACTAAATAGATCAAGGCCATACCTCTATCCTCTACAATAGATATTTAAGTCTTCAAATTCATCACCAACCAAATCATTAGTTGCTACAATATCCCTTTAATCCTAATTGTGGATAATGGGACACCATTAAAAAATAAAGAAATTGCCAAAACTTATGTCAAATACAAAATTTAGTAAAAATGATCAACACCATATTATCCTCAAGGAAATGACTAAATAGAATCTTCCAAAAAAATATTACTCGAAATCTTTAAAAAACTAGTTAGCAAAAATGGTTGAGATTGGCATTTGCAACTTTATCCCACCTTGTGGGCATATCGTACTAGTGTACAAAATCCTACAAGAGTGGCACTTTATGCTTTATTTTATGGCATGAAAATAGTTTTTCTATTTGAACTTCAAATCCCCTCACTCTTGTTACAAAACTCTTTGGTCAGATTTGAGTATTGCCTAGGCCATCTGTAACAATTGGAACTTCTAGAAAAAAAACATATTAACACCTTAGAACATATAAGAATCTACCATAGTAGAATTTAGCATGCCTATCATAAGAAAGAACATCCTAGATCCTTTGAGATTGGAGACCTAGTCCTAAAAGAAAACTAAAAGAACACCAATGCCAAAGATGAAATCAAAGGAAAATTTAAACTCAACTGGCTAGGAACTTTCATCATCACTGCTAATTTTGGCTATGAAGCCTATCACCTAGCCACATTATATGGTAAAGAACATAAAAAAACAATCAACATAATGCACCTCAAAAGATATTATATTCAAAAATTGTATGACTTGCTTGCTCATATGGTTGATTGTATGATTGCTTGATTACATAATAGTCTAAATAAAATAAAAATAAAATATGCATCCAAAAAAATATTACCCTATTTGCATGATTTCTTGGTTTTCTTAAGCATACCATGGATTCAAGAGGATTTGTAATTATGCAAATAACAACTATATCCACTACAATAATAACTTGCATTGCACTCACATAAGAAACCTCATGTTGAGTGATCCTCCTAGTCCAAAAATTTTCTTGTCTTTCTCCTCTTATCATACTTTCTTCTATCTTACTTTTCTTATCTATCACATTCCTTCTCTTCTTCTCTCTCTTGAAATAAGTGATGTATGACAGGATCATCCATGGACCTAATGACCTGGACTTATCCATTTATTTTATCCCAATTTTGGGACACCCAATATTAGAAACATCAATTACTCTTCTCCTTTTATTTGAACCTCCCCTTTTTTTATCTATCACTTTTCTTCTCTTATTATCTATATCTTGGGTTAAGTGATGTTTGACATGATCATTTGTGGCCTTGATGACCCGACCTTACTCCTTACTCCTTTCTTCTCTTATTATCTATATCAACATTATTTTCAATAAATTTACCTTTTTTCAAATCCTTATGATTTTTTAATAGGCCCTTTTGAGACATTTATTCTTCTTCTTTGATGTACTACAATATTATAGTTATTTGTAGGTATGCTATGCAACAAAAGAGGATTCCAATATCTTTGCATTACCTATCAAATATATCATGACATCCATTAATTAGATGCATCAAATATCACTTGTTTGGTGGACCACTTGGGATGAGAAGCCATATTGATCCAATATTTTGTGGGCCTACAATTATTTTTAAGCCTCACAAAACACTGGATTAATAGGTTCCTCTTTCCCACTTGGTTTACCACATAAGAATTCAATCAAACACAAATCATAATCTCATAAAAAATTTGCTTCTCTAATAAACCACTCAGGATGCAATGCTATGTCAATCCAATATCTTGTAGGCTTACAATTACTTGTAAGCTTTATTCAACACTATATTGATAGAGATCTGTTTCTCATCTAGTTTATTAAACAAGCATGTAATCAAATACAATTCTAAAACCCATGTAATAGCAAAATTATAGCTTCAAGTGCCCATTACGATGAGTAGATATTATCTATACACAAAATTCTTTAATATACTAATTAATGGATAGAAAACTTTCTCCATAATAATCAACACAATAATCAACCCTTCCTATCACACTAGTCCTATTTTTCCTTATATATTAGTGACATCCTTGGCTTTTCATATCCCATATCTCACGTATATACATAATTTGTGTGCACATTAGGCAAATGATAGGTATGGATGACGATGATCACTGGTATACTAAGTAACTTAGAATATCATCTTCTCATCCTCATATTTTCAATAGGCTTACAACATCCTCAAACCATATTACATATCGCTAGTGGAATCGAGTTCCTCATTTCAATATTTTGCGTATGTATAAAATTTCCTATCTGAACTAGGCAAAAAAATAGGGATGTTGAGTCCACTTGTCAATATACTAGACAATTAAAAAAGGAAATCATGCTATCTCAAATATTTTTACTCCACCATCATTATTTTTATTTATAGATCAATAAGAAAACATTAAAAAATGTGACCCTCCATCTTGTATTCTTATAATAATCTGTAAGCATACCTGACAATAAATCATCTCATATCAATATTCTCCATTGATCTCTAAATTGATGAGAATAAAAAATAAACAATCAAGCTTCATCATAAAATATCCTCACTGACTTGTAGACCCTAAGGAAACATTGGGACTTTATGATCAATGCTTTGCATACCCATAATAGCTTATGAGTTATCCAAGCAGGATATTTTTAAATCTCTATGCTTTCAAAAGGTTTATAAATCAACATGCGGATATTTTCCTTGTATTTACAACAAATTTATAGGCTATGTGCCATGCTAGCATATGGACCTTCAAGAAAATGTGGTTTCTTTTACCCATGTTCTATGCATATACAATTATTTGTACATATGTTGGGTAAAGGTGAGGGTTTGATCTGGCTGGCTAGGGTTTCCTTAGTTGTTTTTTTGGACTGGTGCTTCCCAGGGATCCCTGTTTGGTTGGGGATCCCTTCCCTTTTTCCCTCAGGCTTCCCCCTGGGTTTTTTTGCAGGTTATTCACGTGGATCTGGTCCCCTGTGTTTCTCGGTGCGGTGGAGGTGACGGTTTAGGGTTTGGATAGCTTCCCCCTTTTTCTTGTGAATCCTCGGCGGGCTCTATGCTTGGATGGGATTCTTGGTCCCTGCTGCTGGGATCCTCTTCTATTTTCCTGGGGTGGGTTCCTTGTGGTGCAACTCTCTGGTCACTTCGTGATGGGATGGATCCTCTCTGTTCTGGCTATCGGCTTCCTGCAGGATGGCTCTCGCTGAACGAAATGTTTTCCTGGTGGACGGGATGGTTTCTCCACAGGGCGAGATCCGTCAAATCCGTCGATTTTCCCGCAAGGCGGGATCATTTCTTTTCTACTGGTTTCCCAGATGGAAGGATTTCCCTATTGCTTCCCGCTAGGCGGGACTATTTTTGGTGGTTTTGACTGCTTCCCGCGAGGCGAGATTTTATTGTAACGGTTTTTATTTGCTTCCTGCTGGGTGGGATCTTCTCGATGGTGGTTTTTGGATATTCCCCGCTGGGCGGGATCTCCAAAACTACTTTCTTTCTTATTTTTTTGTTTCTCGCTGAGAGGGATTGTTTCATGCTTACTGTTATCGTCGGGCAGGATTTCTGTTTTGGTGTTCAGTTTCAAGGGATTGATGCCCTAGGCCCATTGCTTATGTAATCAGGTTTTGGGATCCTTGTTAAAATCCGCTGTAAATAAAAACACTACTTACCAAAAAAAAAAAGGGTGAGGGTTTGATATTTCCTCATATGTCCATATGATAGTGTTATGCTCAACCCATAAATTTGTTGTTATATATCTCTCACAAAATATTAAATATTTCTCATACATCATAGATGGATCTAGGCCCTAGGTCCCTTCCTCATGTATTTGTAAATATTTGCACATGAATAAGGTTAGGGACATGTGGACCTGAATGCCCTCTTTGATGCATTAAAAGATCTAAAATATTATCATCAAGCAATCACAAATATTTCATCTTTGTGACTAGAAGCACACCCCAATGCTCATGTAAAGTAGACTTGTCTATCATATTCACTTATACTGCATACTCATGATTATATTATGGGTATGACGGTTAAGGGCATAAAATTTTGGAGTCATCATCATTGGCACCTTTAGTCATGCTCTTCTCACACAAATTTTAATTCTCTTCACACATTAGAGGTGGCGATGGGTACTAAGTCCAATTCCTCATGTACATGTAAATTTATTGCATGTGTTAGGTAATAGACTTATAGACCCTTGTTACCCTCTCTCATATGTTAAAAAACCTAATACATTATCACTATATCACACTCATCAACACATTTCTCTTCATCAATGATGACATTTCAACTAGGGGTAGCCTACTCCTAAAATCAAGACATTCTCTCTTAAACATAACTTTAGGAAATAATTTACCTTTGCTACTATACATATTCATGTATTTTAATTCCTTCTTAGGGGTATTCATTAGGATAAACACACATAATCATTTATCTCTCATGCATTTTATTGGTAAAATACTTTGGGTATGCCTCTCAAAATATGCATAAAATATTTTGGGTATTTGTCTTAAAATGTGCATAAAATCCTTTAGGTATGCCTCTCAAATCTTGCATAAAATATTTTGGGTATGCCTCTCAAAGTGCACATAAAATCCTTTGGGTATACCTATCAAAGCATACATAAAATCCTTCAAGTATTCCTTCAAAGTAGTCATAAAATACTTTGGGTATGCCTCTCAAAGTGTGCATGCAATCCATTGGGTAGGTCTTTGGGTAGGCCTCTCAAAGTGTGCATAAAATCCTTCAGGTATGCCTCTCAAAGTATGCATAAAATACTTCGGGTACACCTATCAAAGTGTGCATAAAATTATTTGGGTATGCCTCTCAAAATGTGTATAGTACCCTTCAAGTATTCCTATCAAAGTGTGCAAAAAATCCTTTGGGTATGCTCCTCAAAGCATGCATAAAATCCTCTAGGTATGCCTATCAAAACATACATAAATTCCTTTAGGTATGCCTCTCAAAGTGTGCAAAAAATCCTTTGGGTATGTCTCTTGAAGTGTGCATAAAATGCTTCATGTACATCTCTCAAAGCATGCATAAAATTATTTGGGTACACCTCTCAAAGCATACATAAAATACTTTGAGCATACCTCTTAAATCATGCATTACTAACTATCACTAACAACTAACTTTACTAACAATAATACATATATCTTGTACATATTATTGGTACCTCATCAGGTCTTAAGTGCTTGTTTTTTATGTAGCATCCTAGGCCACATTTTAAGTTTGATGAGATTATAATACTATTTCACCCAATGCTTATCCATTATCATGTATTTTAGGCCATCACTAGAGAATAGAATCTCACAAGTGTTCTCCGAGCTCAAAGGATAACACTTGAAATGAGGTTGCAGTGAGTGCTTGTATTTATCAAGTCTACAAACCACCACCCATAAAAATAAAAAATCTCAGTGCTTATCTATTATTATACCCTAAGGTCACCACTCAACAAAATAATCATTATATTTTAGTGTTTGATCCTTTTGGCGATTGCTAAAGTGACAAATAATTCTCCAAAATTCTTGCTATATAATCAATAATTATCACATCCAATTTTACATATAAAATTAACAACTACACCAAAATCAACAACATCACATCATCAAAATGAAATCATCATAAAAATGCCAACATATAGTATAATATCATAACTGCATATAATACCTTAAATTTATACATGCCTATGAGATAGGTGTATCATAATAGAAAAATTGATACACTCATCTCCTATTCCAAAAAGAGAAGATGTACCACATGATAAAAATTGGTTCATTCACTTCCAAAAGCCTAAATATAACAACTAGACCTTGTATCCCCTCTACCAAGTATTTATGGAGAAGGTGGAGGTCTAAAACCAATTGACCTCTACAAATAATAACTCATAGACAGAGTCCTTGATCACATCTGTGATGGTGATAGTTGTTGTTGCTCTAGAGGAATGATAGATAAAGCTATTGATAATATATGGATTAGTCCTCTCCCTCCCTACATCTACTTCAAACACCCATAACTCCTCTATCACCCCATCTAAATCATCCTACACCCTATCCATATCCCCCTCCATCCGCTTCAATAATTGTTTTAAGGGATCAACCACCATAACCATAATAATTACATATATCCCCTAGCCTACCCTCAAAAGGGTCTCATATCTATTAGGTGATGCAATATAGAGCAACCTACATATAAAATAAAGCCTTAATGCAAGCTACCTGCTCCTGTATCAACTATGTTATCTCCTCTTGAGCTCTAGTTGCCTCCTCCTCCTATGTAGCCTCCACCACTACACACTGATCCCTAACCTCATGGAAGGTCCTACTCAAATCCTCTAGATCTACCTAAGTAGCCTCTATAATTGATACTACCAACCCCACTAAATACCCCTAGAATGATATGAACCATGGTCAATGGAGGGACATCCAATGGGGTATCCATGACCTTTCTCTTGTCCTGACCCTCTCCCTTGGTTGCCTACCTTGCAAGCCTCCTATCCTTTTAATTATTTCCTAATCACTATCATATACCCCTAAGAATCTTGATCATATCCTTTGCCATTGCATCTTGCTTCATTGATGAATTCTTCAGTGTCAAGCGAGATGGACAAAACACAACATAACATTTCATGTATCCCTCTATCATTCTAGGATCATTCATGGATCCAATCCAACATCTTAGGATCATTTACATTTACCTTAACATAGGAAAACATATTTGTACAATGTAGGTTCAAACCATCTCTCTCGAGTAATCTACTACACCCATACCTATTCCAACTTAGGTATCCCCTTTACTCTCCCAAACTAGCACAACACTCGATCATAATGGTATAACTCATTGGCATTTTTTGTCACTTAGAAAAATCACAAGTGGCAAAAATGCCACTAGTACATTTGCCACAAGTGACAAAAATACCACTTGTGATTTTTCACAAGTGTTAATACGCCACAACCACCAAAAAATGCAAAAAAATAACCCTAAATAGAAAATTTAGGTCTCAATTTGTGATCTCATTTGTAAAACCCTCTTTGAAGCCCACACCATCCCTTGAACTATGCCATCACAATGATCAAATCTCTCATTATTCACCATTGATCTCTAGTCTCCTTTTCATGAGCTCTGATACTTTATAAATATGCATAGTAAAAATGACACTCATTTTTTGTTCCTTTCCTCTTTTAACCCACCACACCCACCCTAATTCGCTCAACCTCCCAAAAAAATTTCTTCATTTTATCCAATATTGCAATCCTATTGAAACTTTTGCCCAAATAAAATCTGGCAAAAAGTCTCAAGGGGACACCAATGGGACATACATGCATATGGGACATAAATTTTTAGATACCAATAAGGCATACATCACAAAATTTGAGGTATACATGCAACAATGACATTAAACAATTCACAATCATAATCATTTCCTCAATGTAGCACTCCAAGACACTAGAAAACATCATAGTATCAAAATTAGATTCCTACAACTTATTTTTAATACGATTTCATAGAAATCATATGAAAAATGGGGTAAAATATAGACACCTAGTTTTGACATACTATCAAAGCAAAAGATATCAAATATCATACCAAACATCAACAAACAATCAATCAACTCAACCCTAAAAAATTGACCATAATTATCAACCCCTATCAAATTCACCACTCATTGTTAAAAATACCAATGGCAAATTTGCAACACAGTGGCATTTTTGCAAAAAGCTATTTTTCATCCCCTTGATCAGTCAAAATGGCCTTTGGCCAAAATCACCAATAAATGTAAAAAATGCTAGTCATGATTTTGACACAGTGGCAAATTTTCCAAAATATCTATAATCCTTAGACACGAGCTAGAGGCATGTGGATTCCCTCATCACACTATTACCTCTAACCTTACATGCTCCAACAATGAACCAAACCTACAACCCCTAAGAGCATCTCGCACCTAATTTTCTCTCTCAACCCCTTCTCCAAAAATCTATAAATACAACCCTTGGGGTGAGCATTCTATAAGCAATTCAAGCTCGTTATATTCTACCAAAAAAATTCATACTTTCTCTCATTACCATCATCTCATTTTCTCATTTTGAGTATCTTATTCAAGCATCTTGGGGTAATTTAAGCAAGGCAAAGGGACATTAGAGCAAGAGGATCATATTGGAATGAGGAGGAGCATGTGCTAGGACTATATATCTTCTTAGTATTTCTCTTTCTCCATTCTTCTTGTCTTCATTTTTAGCATTTTCCCTCTTATTTTGGCCTTGCTAACTTGATTTCTTATTTGGCACTACTAATCCTTTATCTTGTCTATTTAGTATTTCTAACACTCTTTTTTCAAGCCATTTCATGCTTATTTTCATTAGTTTTATCCATCTATAGAAAGTTTCTTCTATTTTATAGGTAATTCATCCTTTATCATTGCATACTAATCTCATTTTCTTGTTGAATCCATGCATTTTAATCACTATCTTCTCTCTTTTGTAGTAATTTATCTTTGTCTCATTTATTTACATTTATCTTTTTTTTTTTTTTGTAGGCTTAATCTCTATTTAGCTTAGTTTTTATTCTCATTTTCATCTCATTTACAAGTTTATATGCTAATCTTTTTCATTTCATTCCATGCTCAATGTTTCTTGTCTTCCATGCACTCTAAATTAGCTCTTTATTTCATGCTTTGTATTTTGCACTAGCATTAAAAAGTAGCTACATTTCCTTTCCAATCCCTCTCCATTTTGCAAGTCCTCTTTGCTCATTTTATATAAGAAAGTATTGAGGCCATTGTTGTAGTTTCAATCCATAATAGTGGTTCAAAAATCTATTGTATCATTTTATTCATCCCTAATTTTAAAATTTAAGAAAGTTTGGAGATCATTTTTTCTAAGATTTTATAAAATCATAGGCTGTAGACCTTAGGAATAAAATCCTTTTCGTCTCCTTTCCTTGATTTTATGCCATTTTTTTGAGTAAATACTTCTTATACACATCCACCATGGGTATTGAACCCGGGTCACATCATCGATAATGCAAGTGGCATCCTTGCCAGTAGGGCAGTATGGGTGTGCACATTATCAATGGAGATTTCATGCCAATTTAACCCAAATAGCTTTTTATTTTGATCCAAAACTTAGTCAACCTCCATCATAGGTCAAAATTACCACTACTTATAGCCATTGGTAAATTTATCTATTTGGAAATACACAAAACAAAGATGCCACACCTTGTCAAAAATGCCATTGGAAAATTTTCCACTCTATGTTCAATTTGACAAGGACTACTTCCATCCCAAAAGGCTTAAAAAAAATACTCAAAATTGTTTTAACATGGGGTCTGATTAGCTAGGAAGATAACCTATCACCTCTTTGCACTTAGATAGACCCACATAACTAGAAAACCCTAATATTTTTGGGTCTACTTTTGTAGGTTTCAAAACTGCCAATGGCAAATTTGATAGACTATGGAAAATTTTATTAGGCATTGATTCAGGTAGCCTTACCACTTGGCACCTCCCGTATTGTTGTAATTTCAGCATTTTTAGTTTAAAAATATCTATTTTATGATAAATTGGTTGTTTAAATCATGTTTACTTTATAAAATAAAGGAATCTTGGTATAGACCCATTTCCTTCAAAATACACTTAGGCAAAAATACAAAAATCATATAGTTCACATTCTAGGCTAACTTACCTGTTACATAATACTTTTACTACCCTTGAAAGAGAAACTTATTTAGCATAAACATAATTTGAATAAAAACCATACTAGGCTAGCTCTTTTATTCTTGCATTTTGTGTGTTTACATTTAGCATGCACTTTGACTTCTTCCATCAGATCTTTGACTTCTTCCATAAGATATTTGTATTGATTATTTGACAACTCATCTTGATTACCCTCAAGCTCCTAAAGTTTTGCATTCACAAGCTCTAACTTCTTATACATTTTAATTGAATCCCCCTTGTTGTATTGATCCTTTCCTCTTAAAACATGACATCAATGATATCCTCATTGAGGACCTTCATCTATGTGTTAAAATTGTTTTGAAATATGATAACAAGTAACCATTGAATTCCCTTAATTATTTTACAAACTAGAGTTTTAATGGATGCTAGAGTATCCTTTCAAGTTTACAGATCTCTAATCATTTGGTATTTTCATAATATTATTGACCAAGTTTTTTCTATATATCCCTATTTGCACTTGTGATGTCGATATAGTGGGTGAAATTTTTAGTACTTCCTAGCATCCCTCAACATTCAAATGCTCCTCAACTTGATCAATAGTTTTTGTTACTTGGTTAAGCTATGTTCTACACAGGCTATATATAAAAAGTATTTTTTGCATGTTTTCTATTTCTATCTTGATCTTCTCTGAAAGAGACTTGACTTGTTGGATGTCAAAATCCTTCTTGGGGTTTACAATTGCTTTCACTAGTTTTGAAGCTATTACCTCTTCAATTATATGATCCCTCTCCTATAGGGCCTATTAGAGCTACTCAATTTGGCTTTACCCTTATGCTAATTGTTGTAAGAGATCCTCTATATGTTTATTATCTTAGATTCAACAAGTTAGAACTTGAGGTTCTCAAATTGCTTCTTCAACTAATCTCTTACTACTACATCGGTTTTCAATGTCTCATTTTCTTATTAGAGTTATTGTTTCTATACCTTGATCCATGCCACTTATTCTTAAATTTCTTGATTTCTCTTTGTCAATGCTTTATACTTTACTCTCAAATGATTGAATTTTATGACTGCATCGATTGATAGTTGGTTTACACATTAGATCATCTAGTGTGGAGTTACTTGACTTAGATCTAACTTAAAAACCTTGGTAGTTAAGTTAGTAGGGGAGGTTTCCACTTTGGATGGATCAAATTTCATCTTTTTAACAATGTAGTTCTTATCTCTCTTCCTTGTTAGCTATGACAACATCAAAATATGATCCTCTAAAGTATTTTTGTTTAGTTGCTTATATTATTTCTTCCATATTTTCTCTTCTACAATGATGATGTTGAATTCCGTTTTAATATTTATCTCTTCTAGATCTCAAACAATTTTTTATATAAAGAATCAACTCAACCCTACAACTATGCACGATTAAGGGGGTACTTCTACAAAATAAATTTTCTTAGATAGAGTGAGTTACATCATTGCCTATAGGAGGAGTTTCCTTGTTTGGTAAGGTAGTGCATGGTGGATAGGTTGATATGATTGGCAAATAAAATTAGGTGGAAATGGAAGGAAATGTGGTGGTTATAGAAGGGTTGGTTGAGATGCTAGCTATACTAAAGCTTCTTCCAATGGTGACATCATATGTGATGAGGTGGAAAATGGTGATGGGAATAGTACATATGAAATTAATGGCCATGTTGTAAAAATTTGGATGGATGAATATGGGAATGAGATGATTGGGATGGTATTAGGCATTATTGCAATGGTTGGAAGTGGGGTTCCTCCAAGAGAACCATGGGATGCACTAATAGATGGTGAGATAAGTGTAGTATAAAGGGTGGAAATAAAATAAAAAATTACAACAAAAGAAGAGGGAGTGATGGGAGGTGCAATGGAAGTAGAAATAATAACAGAAGTGGCCATGATGCTAGTCATTCCTGACTCTAGAGGGGATCCTACCTAAGGGATTCCTACTCTTCCACTTCAAGTTTCTATTATTGCTGCTCTTGGGCCATTGCTACCTTGCCTAATATGAACACATATTTCTTAAATTCCCTCTACCATTTGATGGATATTTATCACACTATCAAGCTAACCATCATCAATGTTGTTGGTGTAATACAAATGATGATTTATGACACTAGTTCTCACCTTGGTCTTTTTGGGCTTGATGGTGTTATTATAGCTTCATAAATTGTATTATCCCTCATGGAAATTTTGGGATATTTACAATCCTAGATAGTAGAAAATTGGTCATAAAATGGGCCATCTCTAGTTGACCTTATCAATATGCCTATGTTGTCTCATATTTTATAATATTCCAAGATCTTTCTATTAGTATATCCTAACTTTCTCAAGGCCTCCAACTTTTGATGATTCATATTGATATTTGGGTTAAAGTCATATTTATATTTAACATAGAAAGTATGTGATTTAGGTGGATTATCATACCACTCTTGGGTTTCATCTTTATTGCATATGCACTTTCCAAGGTAGAAAGGGCTAGTTCTTCACTTGCATTTGCCTATTGACTATTGTACTATTTATTGTGTAAAAAGAAGATATATAACTTGTTGGCCTTGGTATTATTGAAGTCTCTAATGGGTCATAGGACCATTAGTATATTAGTTGTTTAATCCTCATGGCTCTCAACTTTACCTTCATAACTTGGAGCTCACATACAAATTTTGTGTGATATTCCTTATCTACTAGAGTGGGTAGAAGGTGGCTTTTTTCTACCCCTTAAAGTATTTCAAGTCCTTGTAAATTTGCCTTACATATTCAAGGTTGAACATGTAAGTTGGAATGAATGTGGGATATTACTCAAAATATATAGTTGAAAATCCATCGAGTTGTATGAATGACCTAGTCCTCTCCCAACTACTCTTGTGACTTTAATAGTTGTTATGCCTCATCTAATAACCTAAACACATGATAAGGAATCACCCACAAATAGATACATGAAAGGATTTAGTGATGAAGAACCTGTCCAATGCATTCAAAAATAGGTATAAATAGAGATTACAATACCCTAGGAAGGATCCATTAGATAAAATCATATTTAATTATTTTGATAAAAAATATTATATGATAAAACAACATGCTAAAAAATATTTAATAAAGTAAATGGCCTACAATACAATATTATTTATTAGCATATTACAAAATATGAAAAAAAGCAAATATTAATATATTAATCCCTATCATTTCTCCCCACCATAGAAGCATTGGACTCCAATGTGTACAAAAGAGAAGAAAAATCTTGAACCATCTAGCTATGAGAGATCCATTGAGCCTGATGTGAAAGTTGTCTTCAACTAGCAACAAGGTAGGAAGTGGAAGATCCATGGTAGGTGTGGTGTGTCATGGTTTTATATAGATGATCATCCTCTACTGTAAGCTAAAAATTAGGTACATCTACATGATGACTAATGGTTGAGGCTATCTCCAATGTTGACTCATGGTATGGTTTGAGTAATTCAATATTGAAGACATCATGGATGCCCAAGTGTGCTAGAATATCAAGGTAGAAAGTATTCTTGGACATGTACTACATGATAGTGTAAGGTCCATAGCAAAGAGGTTTGATATTGCTATGTGCCTTCTTTGGGAACCAATGACGGTCAAGGTACAACCAAACTCTATCTCTAACATGGAAGGGATATGGAATGTGGTGTCGATCCATGGCCTACTTCTATTGCTACTGAGTCTTTTGCAAAATTTGAAAGATCTTTGACTGGAACTGATATAAGTGTTAAATGAAGGACTGGGCTTTATCTTGTTCTTTGTGCATGTAAATAGTGAGAGGAGATAGAAGTGAAAATGGTAACTCATATGGTGCTAAGGGCTGAAAAAATAGATACACTTCGAAGGGTGAATGACTTGTAGATGAATGGATATCCCTATTATAGGTATTCTCAATATGTGTAAGACTCAAATCCCACTTAGATGGAGATGAATGATGGAATATGCAAAGACTTTGGACAAGAGTATGGTTGATGACTTTAGTTTGACCGTAAAATTTTGGATGAAAAGTAGTGGAAAATTTAAGAGATACACCTAAGAGTTTCCACAAAGAACACTAGAAATGACCAACAAAATATAAATCAAGATCAGACATGATATTAGTGGGAAGACCAAAATAATGTCAGATAACATAAAATAAAATTTGGGCTAAGTTGGCAATGAAACTGGTTTTATGACATGGGATAAACTTATCCATATTACTGAAATGTTCAACAACAAAAATATAATCATGCTGATGGGATGTCATAGGTAAAAAAATGACTAGATCCATATAAATACTCTCCCAAGGATGATATGTAGTAGTTAAAGGTACACTAAGGCCAAAATTTATATTATCTATCTTAGATCGACAACAAAGGGTACACTATCACAAGTGCCTCAAAACATCACACTACATGTGGGGCTAGTAGAAGAATATTTGTAAGTCATAAAGAGTCTTGTGTTTGCCAAAATATCCACCATAAAGGGTAGAATATGCCTCCTTAATAAGGGATTATTGATTCTCACAGGGTACACAAAGTTTATCCAGACGGTATAGTAAAACCTCCTTAAGATGATAGTCTTGATAAGGGGTAAAATTGGAGGAGGAAGGATGCTAGAGATATTGGTAAACTTGTGCAAAGTTAGGGTCATGAGGATACTTAGAAGGCCAATATTGAAAACCCAAGTGTGAGGTAGTGACAATGGTTAAGGCATGTGATGAAGGAGGATGACTTAGGAAATCAGCCATAAAATTTTTACTACCCTTTTTGTACTTGATGACTAGGTGGAATTACTAAAGGTAAGAAGCCCATTTTATATGTTGAGCTTCTCGGATCTTATTTTGTGATTGGAGAAAATGTAAAGGTAAATGGTCAGTATAGACAATGGTTTATTTGTTGAGGAGGTAATGAAACAAATATTTTATGGCTTGAACTAAGGCATAAAATTTCTTATCATATGTGGAATAGTTTTGCTTAGCTATAGAAAAAGAATCTGAATGATAACTGATAGGATGACCATTTTGTTTTAGGACAACATCAAGGGCAAAATTATAAGCATCGGTTGTAATTTAAAAATGCTATCTAAGGTAAGGGATGGATAAAATAGGAGTAGAATAAAGCTTATCTTTTAGAGTTGAAAAAGCATAGGTATGAGCAGGATTCCAATGGAAGACATATTTTGCCTTAGTCAAATGATGCAAGGGATTAGCAATGTTGGAATATCCTAGGATAAAATTGTAGTAGAAGTTAGCTAGGCCAAGGAAACTCCATAACTCAGTGATATTGGTAGGAGTGGACCAATTAATTAGGACTACTACTTTGACAGGATCTACCTGAATACCGTGCTCATTAATGATGAAGCCAAGGTAGGAAATAGAGGTTTTCCCAAAAGAACACTTAGGCAAATTAACATACAATTGATATTACTGGAGAATGGAAAGGACATGCTTAATATGCTCCAAGTGGGCCAACCAAGTAGGGTAAAATATAAGAATATCATCAAGATAGATAATGACATATCTATATAAGAACTCTATAAAAACTTCATTCATTAGCCTCATGAAAGTAGCAGGAGCATTAGTGAGGCCAAAAGGTATAACAAGCCACTCAAACAAGCCCATATTAGTTTTAAAAGCAATATTCCAAGTATCTTCAGCTTGAATACAGACCTAATGATATCCAGTATTACGATAAATCTTAGTGAAAATATTGGCACCCTAAAGTTGGTCTAAGATATCATCAATGCAGGGGAGTGGATATTTATTCTTGATAGTTATTTTGTGAAGTGCTCAAAATTCAATGCAAAGGCACCAAGTACCATCATTTTTGAGAATAATAAGAATAGGAGAGGCACAAGGAGAGATGCTAGGTCTTATGAACCCCTTAGCTAATAGGTCCTAAAGTTGATTTTTAACTTCATCATATTGTAGAAGTGATTGTCTATACATGGGTGCATTAGGGAGAGGTGCTGCTAGAATGATATAAATGTTGTGATTAATTATTTGTTCTAGAGGTAAAGAAGTGGGCTCTTGAAGAGCTAGTCATATTTTTATAATATTTTATCAAGGGTTGTTTGTCTAGTGGAATTACAAACATGTGCTTAAGAGTGTTCGTGCTATGAGTGAATGAATATGAATACAAGTGCTTGTGTGTGATTTACAACTTTTATAGCTTATCAACAACTAAGCAATAAATTAATTGTATTCTTGGTGGATTCAATGAGATGGTGCTTATTGTCATGTTGGAGTGTGTAGGTATTTTTTTAAGCATCATATTGAGCATACCTATCATATTTATAAGGCTTACCAAGCAATAACCCACAACAATCCATGGGGGTCACATCACAAGTGATCTTATCCTAGAATTTAGTACCAAAAGCTAATGTAATGGTGCACGTGTGTGTAATATAAAAAGTGGTTGCACTATCCTTCCATACAAGAGAGTAAGAATGAGGATATGGTGTAGTAGGAAGCTTGATATTATCAATAACAGACTTTGTTATCAAGTTCTTTTATGAACCATTATCGATGATACAATCAACCACAAAATCATGAAGCAAGTGATAATGCGTGATGAACAGATTGTCATGGTATTCTATGGTGTAATGATGATTCATCAATGTTACATGATTAATTTTTCTCTTTAACTCCTCATAAAAATTTACCTCTCCAATAGTCTTAATGGGGTTATCACGTGTCCCCTCATCAGACTGTACATGTAAAGTCTTCTTCCTATACTTTTGTAATAATCGATATTTAGATTTATCAAGCCCTTTTATTTTACAATAATTACAATATTTTTGAGACTTAGCATGAGAAGAAGTATGAATAATATGCATAGAAGCAGAGGATTGAGTAAAATAAGTAGTAGGAGAAGAATGATAAGGGGAGAAAGTATATCTCCTTGGTGCCTGCTGATTTGGATGAGGTGATTTTGTGGAACCTCTTGAAGAGTATCAAGTCCCTTTATTATGTGTGGTGAACTTCTATGTGAGTTGTGCATGATTAAAAACATCATCAAGAGTAGTGCAAGGAGTTTTTTTCAACTCTCTATAAAAGTGTGTGAGAAGCCCACATTTAAACTTAGTAATGATGCAAGTTGTAGGATTAGATATGTAAAGCAAGACATGTAGGTGGTTGAACTAATGGACATAATCCTGGATGGATTAGTGATTTTCCTATATAAGGTAGAGCCATTTATTAAGCAAGTCATAATAATAATAAAATAGATATAATTTGGCCTTCAAGGTGGTGACCAAATCATTCCAAGTTGTAATAGGGTTTTGAGTTCCTTGACATTAAATGATGAGAACCTTAGACATGCCTGAAAGTTTGAGTTTTGTGAAAAAAATTGTAGCATCATCTAATGTCTAACTAAAGGCAAACCATATCTCCATATCTAAGATCTAGCTATTAAGGATGTTGGGATTCCTAGAGCCTTCATAAATTTTAACTTCACATTTGGCATGAGAATGGCTAGAGGAGGAAGACTGCCTTTTGAGGTCCTTAATAGTGTCTCCTAAAGAGGTGATCAATGAAGTGACTTTGGTTAGTTTATCTACTAAATATAGATTGGTGGCCATATTGCAATGATGCTAAGCCAAGAGAAATAATGTTTGACTAATTAAATATGATAGTGCTTTGAAAAATGAACAAAATTAGTAAGCTCTAGAAAAGTCTTTTAATCCAAAGTTGATATTTTGTTGGTCAAATTTAAAAGCTAAGATTGCTAAAAATGTGTTGACGGGTTGTAGTAATGTAAAATAAGCATTAATAATGGAAGTAAAGTGGTAAAAATAGGAATCCCCCTAGATATAGCTCAATATTGTGGCTTGGGCTAAATGAGCTTTGACTTGCAAAAATAGTGCTTGGAAAGTACGTTTCAATAGTATTGAGCAACTTGCTTCACATCATGATTTATGTGGAGAAGGTGTTTATCTCCATGAGTTGAGTGACCAACATCATTTTTCCAAAATACGCAGGCTTCATTACTAAGGATGCTCATGAAAAATTAGAAAAGAGAGGCCACATGTTATGGATGGCTAACTGCAAGCTATTCAAACAAATAAAATAGGATTGTGTAGATTAATTTTTGAGCTCCAACTGCATCAAGCATGTCTATAGGTGCATCAAGCGTGTACCTTGCACAAATCCCCTCAATTAGATGAAGTACCCACAATGATAGGTGGGTGCTATTATGTGGTAAATGTGAGGGCCACACAATGTTGTTTCTAGTGGATCAGGTCCACATCACAAGATAACTCATGCATGAACCAAAAATGCTACAATGCCCACATTTGGAGGGTGTATAAAAATAGCTGATGTACCTTATGTTCAAATAGCTTTGATGTGAATCAAATACCTATCATAGATGGCAGTATGAATTTAGATGTAAATAGAGACTCTGTTGTGATGAGAAGAAATGAAATTAGCTTCATACCTGGTGATATTCAACCAAAACCTAGAATGTTGGTGTTTCTACATTAGATGATCTACAAGAAAAGAGAAAACATGTGGCTAATTTAGAAACCCTAGGTGTCCCACTTAATCCATATTATACACTATCATTTTTTAAACAAACATAGGAGGAGCAAGATTCTCCAATTAGGTTAAGAGGGACCATAGGCTTCTTCAATTAGATCAAGGAAGGTTAGCATTCACATAAAATATTTTTTAAGTTTTGGATTTCTCAACATGAAATCAAGTTCCATAGTATGACAATGATATATGAATATAGAATTATCAAGCCGTATCACTCAATAAAAGCAATAATTTTTCTAAGAAATTTTATAGAATGTGGAAAATATGTACCCAAAATACTCAAAAAAGTAGAGAATATGTGGCTTTGACAAACCAAAATAGAAAAATTAATGGCTGATTCAACTCTAAACTAGGTAAAAAAAACACAAGCAAGAAGGATCTACTGGTGGAATTTTTTCTTTCCTATTTTGTACCAGACTAGCCTAGTAAAAGAGGATAATCTTTGCCAAATCAATATATCTGCTCTGATACAATATTATTTATCGACTATTACAAAATATGATGAAAATAAAATATTAATATGTTAATTATTATCAACAAATTTCCCCTGAATGTTTCCATTATCATGTCATAAATCTTATTGATGAGGCCTTGAATTGCCTCATTTTGTATAGCAAAGTAGCATTTTCTGACCCCTTTTAACTTTGGACTAGGATGTGGTTTGCATTAATCTAGTGACTAAACATGGTGAAGATGGAAAATGCATTGTTAAGTTGATTAGATAGGTTTTAAGTGATCTTATAGCTAGATCTATAAATAATTGGTAGTGATTTAATAATATTCTAGCACTAGATATGACATTGATATTTTGCATATTTGAGGAAGGTATTATAGAGAAACTGAGCACATTTCAATTCTCTAGCATTGGAAGTCCTCAAAAACATAGGGGTAATAACGGTGATGGAATTCAGCTTTTGTATTTTTTTATAATATTTAATTCTTGAGGGTTGGTTTCATAATCTTAACCTAAAGGCATCATATATTTGGATATAAATACCCCTTCATACCAGCCATTTTGATTATCGGTTAGAGTGTAACATAATTTTCTATTTAGTGAGATAATTTGGTATGCATAGATAGCCCATCATATTCTAGGCTCTTTCTTCTATTATATTTAATCCTTTGTTAGGTAATAATGGGTAATGATTGATTCCATTTTTTTATAGAAACTATTATGAAATATAATATGGTGTCATATTGGATGTGAATCTACTCAGTTTCTTCCACATATATGTGCTTTTATTCTAGATTTTTCAAGGGCAACTTCTTTTTGGAGCAATATAAGATGATTTTATTTTTTAAATATGGTGACATAATCAAAAGAAGGATTTTCTAATAAAGCCCTAAGTGGACATAGATTGTAAGAATCTTGCTAGGATCAACAAATTTTCTCCAAGAAATATATTCACTAACAGGTTCCTCTTTCCTCTCTTTGGAACTCAATCTTGTTTTATTTGAAAAACGATTGGTGAAATGGATGCCCTACTTTCAATATTGGGTTTTTTTATTTTATTAAAAACTTCATTTTTCTTTTATGAATTTTTCCAAAAATTCTATTTGCTTCTCTTACAACTTTGACCATCCAATAGTGGTACAAATGGGAGGGTGAACTACTTGGCCACTATAAAAAAAGAAATGAAGAGACTGTATTGTTTTAGATAGACCCTTGGTGCCAGAAAAGTCATGGATAGGCTTCCATTCTTAGCAAGGACCTCCAAGCCACTTGAAAAATTTGTAAAAATGGTTTGACAATTTTTTTCTATAGGCATGAGAGGATATTTTGATTGTCATATTCAAAAAAAGAGTTGTGTAGGAAAAATTGTGATAGATATGAACAAGTCATCAATGCTTCTAAGTTATTTGTGAAAATTAAAGGGGCCCAATTTAACACTTTCACTCATTTTACCTCCAAGAATTCCATTTTTTTCAAAAGCTGTTATTTTACACCAATTTATAGATTTATAAATTTTGAAAAGGGGATATTCTAGGGAATATTTAGGCATGAATATTTATGTTATCATGATGCAATCCTACGTTAGTGAAGGGTACAAAAAGGGGTAATATGTACATCATTTACTTGTTTAAATTTAATGGAAATCTTTCCCTCCCAAGCATTATGCTTGAAGGGCTAGCTAGCCAAATACCTCTAATGCTTTAGGCTATGAGAGATATCAAGTTAAAAATACACACTATAATTTTTTTTAACATATATTAATGATATCAACATGCATGAAGTAGAAACATATGATAACGTGGTAACCTACAAACCTTGTGTTGATGTGACACTAGATGACATCACCTCTTTTCATAGTTGTGATGATGTGATAGAGCTATACATATACCACATGGTAGTTTGTATAGCTAACATGGAAAACCTTACAACTAACTTGGTGATAAATATACAAATCTTGAAGTGACACATGGAAGTCCATATGGATGATATGTTAGGCTATATAGATGACTTGGTAATAGGTGCATAACTTCCAAGGTGACATGTCAAAACTGACACATCCTATATAACTGAATTGGAAACCAATGTATGACTCATAAGATGACATGATAGTTTGTATATATGATATGGCATGATATAGTGGAGGTAATAAATCAATTATTGACATAGCATGCTTTGATTAGGTAAATGTGGGAGGTTATATAGTGGCCAACATGGTAGGTTGTATGCCATTGGGCACATATAAATATGGATTTGATCAAATCATATTTTTCCAACTTATTGCACTTTAAAAAACAACTTACATAGTTAGTAGCAAACTTGGCGATGTATGAATTTTAGAGGAAATCATGACACAAGTGGTATAGTTTGGTTTATAGATCAAGTAAAACATCAGATCATGATAAGTGGTATCATGCTATTCATTAGTATATTGCATAGTCAACACATGCTTGACACCCCCTTAGCCACTTGCAATGACATGTGGTGGCCTCCCATTCACTATAGGTAGTGAGATTTTTTTAAATTTTCAAATATTTTGGAGGTATTTTTACAATTTTAGGGCAAATATTTTTGGGGCCATAACTTTTGCATATGGAATAGTTTTGAGTTATTTTTTAAAATTGTATAGTTTTTTATATCTTTATATATGTGTTGTTGTTTCTAGTCATAACAATACATAATATTTTATTTTGGTAGAATAGTTATGGATCATTGTGTACCTTGTTGAGTGGTCCTACTATGCTACTTGGAAGATCAATATTGAAGCTCTATTCCAAAATAAATATGTGAATGAGAATCTTTTTCATATTGATTATGAAGAAGTGAAGTAAATATATAAGGATAATAAGGATGAGGTTCATGGTATCATTTCCATTGATATTAATAATATATATGATAGTTATGTTAGTAACAATACAAATCTTGATGTGTTGCTTAATAAAATTTAAGGGCTTTGTGATCGCGTTAATTCCATGTAAATTACTAGACTAGAGGTTGAGTTGGAAATCTTATCCATGCAATCATTTGATATTGATGGTGAATATATCATTAAATTCAAGAAACTATAATAAGATATCCATATTACAAGAGGATTGCCTAAGGAGAGAAGAGAAGGATAGGAAGCATTGGACAAGGAAAGAAACACTAAACTTCTCAACATTGTCTTCAATAACATATCCAAAATAGATGAGATTGTTGCTATTTTATTTGAGATGATTTTTGTGTACTTCCTAGATTTTTTTCACCACCCATTGAAGAGGTATTTAAGTACTTTTTACGTGATTAGGTTAGAATAAATAGGCATAAGGAAAATTCTATTTTTAATCTAGCTCACCCAAAATAAGTTATTGCCAAATTTTAGAATGAAAAGAAGCAAAAATAGAAATAGAAGAAGCTCAAGAAGTATTTCAAAATACTACGTATTAGTTTCATTAAAATGAAGGGAACAAGGTAGAATTTCATAGGATTTAGATCAAGAAACTTGAGGAACCAACAAGAAAAGGGGTGCTGATGTTGCTCTCTTTTGTGCCCAAGATGAGGATATATTTGAAAGAGAAACACCCTATGCATATGTAGTGGTTCATTCTACATATTGTATATCTATTTCTTTAGATAAGTGGATAGTAAATTCAGGGGCAACTAGGCATATTGTGAAGCATAAACATCTCCTACAAGGCTATAACAAATCACATATAAAGGAATGTGGTGTGATTGGATATGACTCTTCATTATAGTTTGTAGGATGTAGAGACATCAATATTGGATCTTTCTCATTTGATGAGGTACTTCATCTACTAATACAAATAAGAAGGTAGATTTTTGGCCTGATAGATGGGTAATTAAGAATATATATATATATATATATATATATATATATATATATATATATATATATATATATATATATATATATATATTGCATTTTAAATTATTACTTCTACTTATTGTGATGAGACTAACCACATGTATAAGTTGGGATAAAGTCCTGCCTATTTTAAACCCTCCTAAAAATTTATATTTTTTGGTATTGTTACACATGCAGATAATAAAAGTTACAAGTCACATCATAGGCTTGGCCATCTCAGCTATGGATATTTGAGGTACATGAGTCAGAAAATATGGCCATTGGGCTTCCATGCATACCCCCCAAGTGGTGCATGTGAGGGGTGTATTCTAGGAAAGCATCATAGGTAGAATTTTCCAAAAGAGGTTGCAAGGTGAGCATCTTATCCCTTAGAGACCATACATGATGATATTTTTGGACCTATGGATACACCATCTCTCTTAATAAATAGGTACTTTTTAATTATTATTTCTCTAAATATACATGGTTGTATACTACTTGCACAAAGGATGAGTTTTTTGAGAAGTTTAAGACCGTAAAATACCTTATTGAAAATTATATCGATAGGAAAAATAAATTTCTAAGGATATATGGGGTGGTGAATACATTAGCTGTACTTTTGATGATTTTTTGGCTTCTCATGTGATTGCATATTAGAGAATTGTTCACTATAATCCTAAATAGAATGGTGTGGCTAAGAGAAAAAGTAGGGTGATCATGGATATGGCACATTGTATAATTAATACGAGGGAGGCAGATCATAAGTTCTAGGGTGAGGCTATCACTTGTGCAACATAAATCATCAATAAACTTCCCACCAAGATAGTCCATGGCATGATACTTATTGAGCAATTTATTGGGGATAGGCCTAATGTGTCTCGATTTTATATATTTGGGCCTTCAACATGGGCTTACATATCCATGTATCTTTAGAATAAGGATGCATCGAAGAGTCAAGAGTATTTTTATGGGTAATTTAGACACCTCAAGGCATATCATATTTATGATCCTTATTGAAGAACACAAGCTTATACTGAGAGGGGGTGAACAGTATAAGATCAAATTTTACTTTTCTTTCCCAAACAATATTATCCAATATAATCAATGGCAATATCAACAATAGTAATCAAAGCAATGCACAAATCATCACACACAATAGAGACACCAATTTAACGTGGTTCACCCAATGTGGGCTACTCCACGGAGAAAATATTTCTACTAAATTTTCTCAACAAATCTCTTGGGAATCACTTCCCTATTACAATGTTTATGGACCTCTATCCAAAGGAGACACCAATCCCCTAATGCTCTAATTTGTGGATCTCTCTCCATAGGAGAAACCTTTCCCCTTTTCTCTGGTTCGTGGAACTTGACCCAGGAGAACTCTTTCTCCTCAACTAGTTCATGGATCTCTCTCCATAGAAGAACTCTATCTTCCCAGCTGCTTCACGGATCACACTCCATAGGAGAACTCTTTCCCCTTGCTCTGGTTCATGGATCTCTATCCATAGGAGAACTCTTTCTCCTCTGCTTTGGCTGGTGATCTTCTTAGAAGACTACTACCCCCACTACACTGGCTTGTGGATCTCTCTCCATATAAGACCTCTATCCTCACTGCCCTAGATAATGGATCTCTATCCACTGGAGACTACTATCCTCTACTCTATCACCTCCAAATATTGCTCTCAACTCTATCTCAGATCTGCACCAAACACTATCCTCGGTCTAGTACAAATCTACTCTAACTCTATCTCAGGTCTAGCACAAATCTGCTCTCAAATCTATACCAAAATTATCCTCAAATCTATCCTCAAGCCTTAACACAAAGCTTGATCCAATCACAAATCAACTCTGCTTAGATTTACCCCAAGCCTTAACACAAATCTTGAACAAATCAATCAATCAACTCTGCTCTCAAGTCTTCACAAAGACTTAACTCAAATCTTCCCTAAGCCTCTCAAGAACTTGCTCAATCTGCTCTCAAGTCTTCACAAAGACTTACCTCAAATCTGCCCTCAAGTCCTCTCAAGAACTTGCTCAATATGCTCTCAAGTCTTCACCAAGACTTACCTCAAATCTCTAAGTCCTCTCAAGAACTTGCTCAATATGCTCTCAAGTCTTCACCAAGACTTACCTCAAATCTGCCTACAAGTCTTCACAAAGACTTGCTCAAATATATCTATAAGATTTCACAAAATCTTACTCAAATCTGTCCTTAATATTTCACAAAATCTTACTCAAATCTTCTCAAACACATGCTCAATACAACTCACAAGATATGCTCAATCAATCTCAAATCTTGCACACAATGCTATCAATTGCTTTGTCTAATCTTCAAAGTAATTCCTTTAACTTGAAGTAGTTTAGACATATTCTATTCAGAATTCGTTTAACCTCTGGAACATATAGAGAATGATGTACTCTATCAAAAACTCAATATGTTCTACTCAATCATTAAGTCTGTCGCTTTCACAAATCTGATTTCTAATGTTTGCACATTCACTTTCAATATCACTCAAAACCAATGCTCAAGAAGTTTCACTCAATCATTCAATCAATGAAACACAACTTGCTCACAAACCCTAAACAAGTGTTTTCATACTTCTTCAAACAAAGAGCACAATGTGGGTCTCAAACCCTAACTCAAATAATCTTCAATATCTATCTCCAATGTTCTCTAAACATTCACCAATCATGCATATAAAAACTCACTCAAATATTTCCAACAATACTATCAAACAATCCTTTTCACTCCACCTTATATTTCACAACATTCAATCCAACAATACTTCAATCAAAATATGATGTGCCCATACCTTTTTGTTTTGATGGAGATATGTCTTCAAAACCTGTTTTACTCACAACCAAATCCTTTTTCCAATTCTAGGTTAGATAGCAATAGTCTATCTCAAAATCTCCACAAGAATATTTTACCTCAACAAATATTTCACCATACAAGAAATACAAAAAATTTCAACTCACAAATATACCTTATTACTCCTTCCTTAAAAATAAATCCAATCAATAGATCATTCATTCACTCAAACAAAATAACAATATCCCTATAGCTCCTTTTAACTCCAACTCAACATAAAATATTTCAATCCAAATTTCAACCTTCCAAACACTTTAATATTCTAACTCAAAATAAATTTCAAATTACAATAATAAAGTCCTTTGAATACACCTTATACTCTCCAATTCTTAACCCAACATTCACTTCAAAATACACAAATAATATTCCTTGCACACACCTTATAATCTCCAACATATGGCAAAAATAAAAATATTAAATCATACCTTAGCCACTTTAATCAAAAATAATTTTGCGCACCATAAACACCAACATGCACTCCACGCGAATCGAACTCGCGTTCACCACCTGCCTAGCACCTTAGCCATGGCTAGGCTACCACTTGGGTTGCATGCCCACACAAACACCACTATGCACTTCCCACCTTTTGTAACCTCCATTAGTGCCAAAAATATTTGAAATAAAAACTCTTCCCTCTGCTGCCATCGGGAATCGAACGTGGGACCTCTGTTCCACCTAATGCCTTACGCTGCCAAGCCTTGCCACTAGGCCACCCGTGTGGATGGTAATAGGGACATGCACTCTTCTCCCTTTATTCATCCATAGTCCACCTTTAGCTTTTAAAAATAAAAAGCTTCGTCTATGCCTTGCTCATGAAAATCACATCGAATAATTTGTTAACCTTTCACATGTATAAATTGGAGACTTACCTTATGCCATTAAACATTATGGTATAAATACCATATCCCTTCCTTGCTTCAATGTCGATGGGCATAAATATTTAAATTTAATATTTTGCGCCCAACCCTTACTTAGGGTTTATAATTAATTTATATTATAAATTAATTATAATATAAATATTATAATTAATTTATAAGTAACCTTAGGATTTTCTTTTAACCCTTAATATTATAATAATAAATATTATAATATTATTTCCTTTGGGCCTAGGTGTTTTCCTTTTTAACCTTAGGCCTTATCTTAACACCTTTAATATTATAATAATAAATATTATAATATTATTTCCTTTAGGCCTAGGTATCTCCTTCCTTTAGGGTATTTAGCCAACCTTTTGACCAATCATGTGAAGCTTTAAACCAAATCTCTTGGGCTTAAAATATAAATATTTTAACCCTCCTTTTGTCAATCCCTTGCACTAACTTTTGACATCACTGACACTGACTCTTGACATCAATGACAACACAACTACTCAAAATTTCCAACAATCTCCCCCTTTGTCATTGATGGCAACCCTTTTTCTTTAACCATTCCTTTTTCCTTTTTCCAATTCTTCTCCCCCTGACTGAATGCTCTCCCCCTAACTCAAATCTCTCCCCCTTTGACATCAATGGCAAAGGGACACCTTTGGGGCTAAATATAAGACTCTTAGCTCAGCCCCCTCCCCACCTCCTCTCCTTGGGGTGGTTAATTTTTGGGTGGGAGTATCTCTACTCCCAGCATACACTACTCTTTTTCTTTGTCCACCTTCTTCCTCAACTGATCCTTCTGATTATTTTGAGTATTCCTGTTCCTGCTTGTCTCTGGAAATTTTGTTCTACACCACTTAGCCATATGCCCAACATTATTGCACTTATAACACTTAATGTTGTGGTTCCTTGAAGGTGCAAATATCTTGAAGTTCCTCCTGGTGAAGCCATATCCATTCCTATCATGAACCTTGCAATGAATTGCTTTATGACCAAACTGATTACAAGAGTGACAATACCCTTGAAAGAGATGTCCATTTCTAAAATTTCTCTTGGTGAAACCATATTCCTTCTTTTCATGTGTCCTGCATTGCATAGCCTTGTGACCAAACCTATGACATGAGAAGCAACATCCATTGAAGAAGTTTTGCCTTGACCCCATTGGTCTCTTAGTCCTTTCTTCCCTGTGATGTTTCATATTCCTCATTTGTGCATTGTTCCTTTCCTTGTTGAACCTTCTATTTTCCAACTTATCCTCATAAGTCTCACTTTCTCTTTCACTCTCTTCTTCTGAAGCTTCTTCTTCTTTGGAGCTTGAGATTGACTCCTCTCCTCGTTCTCTTTGTTCCTCTTCAAAACCAAGTCCTGTCTTGTTTGATGAAGATCTTTGTACCTTGATAATCTTATCCAAGGTCTTTGAGCTTCTCCCAAACCTCCCCCCCCCCCCCTCCCCTCTAAATTTTCTTTAAATCTCCTTGTCTTAGATATTGAGTTTGTCAGATCTTGTATAAGCTTTCCTTTCTCTTCATCACATTCTTGAAATTGAACCTTGAGTCTTGAATTCTATTTTCTAACTTTTCTTAATTCCTTAAGAGCATAAATAAGCTCACCTTCTAGATCAACTACTCCTTCCTCTTCATTTTTTGATTCTTCCTCTACTTCTTTGTCTTCAAGAGCATCTTCATACCTTTCAGATTTATCTCCAATAGAAGCACTTCCTTCTTCCTCTATTTCCAATAAGAGAATTTCTTCTTCATCATTACTTAAGGATCTTCCATCACTATCACTTGAACTCTTGCCTATCTTATCTACATAAAAACTCTTCTTATGCCTCTGGAAAAACTTCTTTTCATGCTTGTTTTGTCCATACCTATTTTTCTTTTGATACCTGGATTTTCCTGCTTCCCTGTTCTTATGATCTTGTTTCTCTTCACCATTGCTACTTCCAGCTTCTGGATAGTTAGATGCATAGTGACCATATTTACCACAATTGAAACACTTAACTATTTTTGTACCTTTGTGCTTTCTTGAGTCCTTGTTCCTTCTGCCATAGTTTGCTTCTTCATCATTGGATGACTCATCACTTGAATCTATCTTCTTATATTTTGTTTTCTTTGCTACTTTGAAGGTTACCTCTTTCTTGGGGATAGGATCCTTTCCTATTCTCATCTCAAAATTTATGAGAGTTCCATGTAACTCATCCCTAGTCAAAGTTTCAATATCTCTTATTTCTTCTATGGCTGAAACCTTTTCACTATACCTCATAGGGAGTGACCTTAAAACCTTTTGACAAACATCTGATTCTTCAACTTTAAACCCAAGTCCTTGCATGGAGTTAACAACCTCATCCACATGAAGTAAGTATGTAGCAATGTCTTCCTCATCCTTCATCTTCAAGTCTTCAAATATTTTCTTGTGATTTTACAATTTTGCCATCTTGACCTTTTTGTCTCCCTCATATGTTTTCTTCAACTTTTCCCAAATATCTTTTGTTGATGTGCAATGCATAACTTTTACAAACTCTGCTTCATGTAAACCACTTAATATTGCATTCATTGCCTTTGAATTATGCAGATGTAAGAGCTTACCATATTTATCTATAGGAGGAGTAGCTGGCGGTGTGTACCCATCCTCAACTGCTTGCCATGTCTCATTTCCTTGTGCCATTAGGTAAATCTTCATTCTTACACTCCAAAATGCATAATTGTTCCCATCGAACAATGGTACCTTATTTTTTGAAGATCCACTCTGAGATGCCATCTGTGTTCCTATATACTTTTCCTTCAAGCTGTTAAACTCTTTCGAAGGAACCCACTCTAATACCAATTGAAGAACACAAGCTTATACTGAGAGGGGGTGAACAATATAAGACCAACTTTTACTTTTCTTTCCCAAACAATATTATCCAATATAATCAATGGCAATATCAACAATAGTAATCAAAGCAATGCATAAATCATCACACACAATAGAGACACCAATTTAACATGGTTCACCCAATGTGGGCTACTCCACGGAGAAAATATTTCTACTAAAATTTTCTCAACAAATATCTTGGGAATCACTTCCCTATTACAATGTTTATGGACCTCTATCCAAAGGAGACACCAATCCCCTAATGCTTTGATTTGTGGATCTCTCTCCATAGGAGAAACCTTTCCCCTTTTCTCTGGTTCATGGAACTTGACCCAGGAGAACTCTTTCTCCTCAACTGGTTCATGGATCTCTCTCCATAGAAGAACTCTATCTTCCCATCTACTTCATGGATCACACTCCATAGGAGAACTCTTTCCCCTTGCTCTAGTTCATGGATCTCTATCCATAGGAGAACTCTTTCTCCTCTACTCTGGTTGGTGATCTTCTTAGAAGACTACTATCCCCACTACATTAGCTTGTGGATCTCTCTCCATAGAAGACCTTTGTCCTCACTCAGAAGACCTCTATCCTCACTACCCTGGCTAATGGATCTCTATCCACTGGAGACTACTATCCTCTACTCTATCACCTCCAAATCTTACTCTCAACTCTATCTCAGATCTACACCAAACACTATCCTTGATCTAGTACAAATCTACTCTAACTTTGTCTTAGGTCTAGCACAAATTTGCTCTCAAATCTGCACCAAACTCTATCCTCAAATATATCCTCAAGCCTTAACACAAAGCTTGATCAAATTATAAATCAACTCTTCTTAGATTTACCCCAAGCCTTAACACAAATCTTGAACAAATCAATCAATCAACTCTCTTAAGTCTCCACAAAGACTTACCTCAAATCCTACAAGTCTCTCAAGAACTTCTCAATCTGCTCTCAAGTCTTCACCAAGACTTACCTCAAATCTACCCTCAAGTCCTCTCAAGAACTTGCTCAATCTGCTCTCAAGTCTTCACCAAGACTTACCTCAAATCTGCCCTCAAGTCCTCTCAAGAACTTGCTCAATCTACTCTCAAGTCTTCACCAAGACTTACCTCAAATCTGCCTACAAGTCTTCACCAAGACTTGCCCAAATCTATCCTTAAGCTTTCACAAAAGCTTACTCAAAATTGTCCTTAAGCTTTAACAAAATCTTACTCAAATCTTCTCAAACACATGCTCAATACATCTCACAAGATATGCTCAATCAATCTCAAATCTTGCACACAATGCTATCAATTGCTTTGTCTAATATTCAAAGTAATTCCTTTAACTTGAAGTAGTTTAGACATATTCTATTCAGAATTCATTTAACCTCTGGAACATATAGAGAATGATGTACTCTATCAAAAACTCAATATGTTCTACTCAATCATTAAGTCTATCGCTTTCACAAATCTGATTTCTAATGTTTGCACATTCACTTTCAATATCACTCAAAACCAATGCTCAAGAAGTTTCACTCAATCATTCAATCAATGAAACACAACTTGCTCACAAACCCTAAACAAGTGTTTTCATACTTCTTCAAACAAAGAGCACAATGTGGGTCTCAAACCCTAACTCAAATAATCTTCAATCTCTATCTCCAATGTTCTCTAAACATTCACCAATCATGCATATAAAAACTCACTCAAATATTTCCAACAATACTATCAAACAATCCTTTTCACTCCACCTTATATTTCACAACATTCAATCCAACAATACTTCAATCAAAAGATGATGTGCCCATACCTTTTTGTTTTGATGGAGATATGTCTTCAAAACCTGTTTTACTCACAACCAAATCCTTTTGCCAATTCTAGGTTAGATAGCAACAGTCTATCTCAAAATCTCCACAAGAATATTTACCTCAATAAATATTTCACCATACAATAAATGTCAACTCACAAATATACCTTATTACTCCTTCCTTAAAAATCACTCCAATAAACATGTCTTATGGGAAGCTAATGCTTTTGCTGACAAGTTGGCCAATATCAGCACGTTGGCCCCTGGGATGTTGACCTGGATGGATACTCTTCCATGTGATGTTACTGAATTAGCCAGATTGGATATAATTTAAACTCAGTAAAATGAATCCTCATCATTTAATACATAATAATTACCTATTTTTGCTCCTAAAATTGAGAAGAGGGAATACCTTTGGCCCTAGTGTATCTTGTATTGCAGCCATTATCATAATCATATATGTTATTAAAATCCTTTACATAATGACCATTGTTTCCATAGGTATTCCCGTTTTTGGAGATTCATATTGGAAATAATACCTTGGCACATTTCCCTTGAGCAACACATAATCCCTATGAAAAACATTCGTGTCACCACCTTATTCTTGTTGCTTTTTACTGAGGTTTTGACTTATATTTTGTTAAAGGTTTTTTCCTCCATATTTTTCATAATCACTGACATTTATTCCACACGTGGGATTTTTCCTCTCATTTGTAGCCTTTTCTTATTTCTCGCTCTAGTTGCATGGTTCCAAGATCCATTTTTATCCCTGTTCTTTCTTGTGTTTCAATATCTTGGGCTTCTAAATTGATATTTGTTCTTTCCATGTTTAGTTTCCCATGTTTTCCAATTGGTCAACCTTTCCATTTTTGGGCATACCTCTCTATTATTGTGACTGATCCTCTCCATTGGAAAATCTCTCTATGTGATGTTTGGTGCCCATTGGCCAATCCTTTCTGGCATGTGAGCTTTCTCAGATGCGGACTTTGTACGAGGAGATATGTGAAGGGTCTTCAAAAACGTCCAGATTCTCTTTGGTTCTATTTAAGCTTGGCTAAAACAGTAATCTATTCTTCCTCTGTTTATCCCCTTCCCCTCTACACCACTTCTAATAGATTCTATCCCATTTCTCCGAGAGTCTCTAAGATGACTTTCATTGAGCCTAACACTCTCTCCATTGAGCCCATTGCTAAAGCAATCCTCAATGACAGGGATTTTATTCCTTTTTTAAAGTTATTTTTAGGAACTGACTTGGATGTTAATGTGGTGTTTGCTTCAACCTAGGAGAAGGGAGTCATCATCATCCATGGTTTTGATTTCCTAGTGGATGTGGACATCTTGGTGGAGCTGACCAAACAACCTACTACTAGTCGTACAGTGAGAAGGGACAAACATAATTGGGAAGTGGAGGTAAGTCAATTTGAACCTACATCACCAATTAGGAAGCTCATTAAGAAGGGATTATACTGCAAGGATATTTCCACACCATGGAAGGAAGTAATGAAACCTATCATGGAATATATAATAGTTGATGACCTTGATTTCCAGCTTCGTAGCTTTCACCTTTCTTTTGTAAATCATTTCAGGGATTCAAAATTACTTAATATTCTTGAATTTTTATTTTTGTCCATGGATTACACTATAACCTCAACCCGTGCCAAGAAGGAAGAATATTGGCCTTCTCACCAAGGCATTTTCAAGGTCCTATATGCTTTTCTATTGCAAAATTTTCCCAAGGGTAAAATCACCATTCAGGACAATACAGAAGATGACACTTCTTCCACACCAGTTCAAATGTGAAAGGATCCAAAAGAAAAGGAAAAGAGGATAAACATGAAGGCCCTCATAGTGATAGGAATAAGGTAAAAGTGGAAGGTACTCCCATGAGGAGTTCCCAGTGGCTCAATAATAAAGAAGCTCAGTGTCCTGAAAAGGTAAAGGAAGGGGATGACCTCAACGATCCTATTGAAAAGTATCTACAAAAATTTATTATCAAGACTACGTCTGCTATGATAGCTCCAAGGTTATACATAGTGGCGGATGTTTTCCAATTGGACAATAATTAGGATTTTAAAAATTAGAAATTGGCGAATATGAGGACCCTCGATGTCGGTCCATTCACCTAAAATTTATAGGACCAATTATTTCTTAGGGTCAATTAGCCACAATATATATCCAAACATAGGCATATTTGTACTCGTTGGAAAGCTCTTTTCAAGCCTGATCTAATGGTGGTATTTTTATGAAGTTATAAGATGATTTAATAGGTAAAATGTAGCCCCAAATATGATCTTACATTTTAGGGCTTCAAATACCCCAAATTTTGGTATGAAGATGCTTGATTTGATTTGCTTAGGATTCTCCATGATTCACCTTGGTTTTGATTAAGATTAGCTATTTTTTTACAAGTACATTTTGAGTCCAACCCCTTATGCATAACCCTATATAGTTCATTTGAAAACTGCCTAGGATGCTACAAGGAGAGCTATCACACAGTTGAAATACCAAAGAAACACACTCAATATGTTGTTCTTCTGTGACACCTTCAATGAGGAGGACCCTGCTAATTCTACTACTATTGGAAAATTTGAGGTGAAAGAGTATGAGGTTGTAGAGATCTCCAAGAAAGCTTTTAAGGATGTCCCTAAGGACGAGATCAAGGAAATTAAAAAGGAAACCGATGAGGTATTTGTCATTAATTAATTGGCTTCTATGTTGCTATTTTTAGCCCGTTGGGGCTTCTCCATATTTTGTCTTAATCTTGTTTGTACTTTTGTATTTTAGTTTGTTCCTCTAGGATACATTTTTCTAATACTCGCATCCTTTTCTTTTGAATCTGGTTCCCTCGGATGCACTTTTGGTAATCCTTGCATCATTTTCTTTTCTGTTGTACTAAGGCGTTAGGGCACCTTTCAAATGCCTTCTCTAATGAAAATTCCTTAAATTACAAAAAAAATCACTCCAATCAATATATTATTCATTCACTCAAACAAAATAACAATATTCTTATGGCTCCTTTTAACTCCAACTCAACATAACATATTTCAATTCAAATTTCAACCTTCCAAACACTTTAATATTCTAACTCAAAACAAATTTCAAATTACAATAATAAATTCCTTTGAATACACCTTATGCTATCCAATTCTTAACCCAACATTCACTCCAAAATTTACAAATGATATTCCTTGTACACACCTTATGATCTCCAACATATGGAAAAAAATAAAATATTAAATCATACCTTAGCCACTTTAATCAAAAATTTCTTGCACATCACAAAACACCACCATGCACTCCACAGGAATCGAACTCGCATTCACCACCTGCCTAGCGCCTTAGCCATAGATAGGTTGTTGCTTGGGTTGAATGCCCATACAAACACCACTATGTGCTTCCCACATTTTTTAACCTTTTCTAGCACCAAAAATGTTCGAAATAAAAAAACTCTTCCCTCTGATGCCATCAGGAATCGAACGCGGGACCTCTATTCTTTCTAAGCCTTACACTACCCAGCCTTGACAATAGGACACCCGTGTGGATGGTAATAGGGATGCACACTCTTCTCCCTTTATTTGTCTGTAGTCCACCTTTAGCTTTTAAAAATAAAAGCTTTGTCTATGCCTTGCTCACAAAACAAATCGAAGACTTACCTTATGCCATTAAATATTATGGTATAAATACCATATCCCTTCCTTGCTTCGATGTCGACGGGCATAAATATTTAAATTTAATATTTTGTGCCCAACCCTTACTTAGGGTTTATAATTAATTTATGAGTAACCTTAGGCTTTTCTTTTAACCCTTAATATTATAATAATAAATATTATAATATTATTTCCTTTGGGTCTAGGTGTTTTCCTTTTTAACCTTAGGCCTTATCTTAATACCTTTAATATTATAATAATAAATATTATAATATTATTTCCTTTAGGCCTAGGTATATCCTTCCTTCAGGGTATTTAGCCATTCTTTTGACCAATCATGTGAAGCTTTAAACCAAATCTCTTTGGCTTAAAATATAAATATTTTAGCCCTCCTTTTGTCAATTCTTTGCACTAACTTTTGACATCACTGACACTGACTCTTGACATCAATGACAACATACTACAAAAAAATTCCAACACTTAAAGGCATAAGGTTTTTATCCAAAGAGATGTCATATTCAATAAGGTTCTTCTAGGTACTTTTTCCACCCCACCACTAGATATTTTGGCAACTAATTCTTTTGATACTTTGAATATTTCTAATTTAGATTATTCTTTCTAGATTTTGGTTGATTATTTTTCTATTAGGGTATCTTCTTTATATTTTCCTTTCTGATTTTGAGTGATAGTACATTGTCTATTGATTTGACCCCTTCATTGGTGGAACCATAGATAACACTATTCTCTAGGATTAGGGTATGATATGCAAGAAATATCAATTCAAAATGCTTCAGTATTGCATGATGAGTAGAATGATGATGAGTTGGATTTTTAAGTTTTAGCTTTTAATATTGAGTTGTCATAAGATACACATGATTCTTCCTTAGTTCATCCAACGCCCAAGTGGGTTAAGATGATGTTGAAGGATGCCCAGCCTATTTTTTATCTTAAGATACATTGGGAGAATCCTTCTTGATCATTTATTTTAAAGGTAACACATTCTTAGGATCCTATCACATATTATTTTTTTAAGGGTAGGTTAGAATGGGAAGATGCTATGTTGGCAAAGTATGAGGCTCTAATGAAGAACTAAAATTGGAAGATGGTTCCTCTTCTACAAGGAAGAATGTTGTTGGCTATAAATGGGTCTATAGGACCAAATACACTTTGGATGGTTAGGTAGAGAAAAAAAAGGTATGCATTGTTGCTAAAGGATTCTATCAATACGAGGGAGTGAATTATTTTGAGATATTTGCACTGATGGCTAGGATGGACTCAATCAAGATGATTCTCTCTATCGTTGCTTTATATGAATGGAAAATACACCAAATGGACATGAGGAGTGTATTATTACACAAGGATATTTAGGAGGAAGTCTACATGTAGTAGCCACCTAGTTTTGAGCTTGAGGGACCGACTCCATTGGTTTGTTATTTGACTAGTTCATTGTATGGACTTAAGAAAGATCCTTATGCATGGTATAATAATATCCATTCATTTTCCCTCAATTGTGGGTTTCATGATGTGAGGCTAAATATTATTATATTATATATTTATTATCTTCTCACCAATGGCAACTTATCGAATCTAATCCAAGACATGAAGTCATGGATTTGTTTCACTTTTGAGATGATAGATTTAGGGCTTTTGCATTATTTTTTGGGATTCAAATTAATCATATAGACTTTGGTGTCACCACTTCTCATCCAAAATATGATTTGGATGTATTTTAGCATTTTAAGATGGATAAGTGTAATTATACTTAGACTTATTTTGCCTCAAGCCTTAAAATTTAGGTTGATTGCACTATACCTTTGGTAGATGTCATATTATATCAATCTCTCATGGATAATATCTCTATCTTACTCACACTAGACCAAATATAGTGTTTGTTGTTAGTTGTTGTTCTATATATTTGCAAGTATCCTAGGCGTGTCATTGTATAATAGCTAGGAGGATTCTTAGATACAATAGAGGTACTTATCATATGGATATTCACTACTCCATTGGCTCTCCTCTTATTTTGATAGGTCTTTTAGATGTTGATTAGGAGGGTGACTTGGATGAGAAAAAATCAACCATAGGATCTATGTTCTCTTTGGGATTTAGCATGATTTATAGGTGTTCTAGATTCTAATCCACTATTTCTAAGTACTCCACTTAGGTTGAATATTATGATGCCAATGAGATAACTAAGCATAATAGGTGTATACTCCAAAAACCTATTTAATTTTTTTCATCATGCATCTTGATAAATGTATTTTATTATCTAAAATTATCCAACATTTATTATAATAGAAAAACTAGAATAGGCATGCAATTACATACAATTTGATCTAATTATGCTTAAACAACTTCTAGACATTATCTAAGTGAGCTAATTATAACTCTTCTAGAACTTACCTATGTGAGTTAATTATGACTCACTAAATAATCAAATAATGTAATACTAGGCTAACATCCCTTTTTATTATGTTATTTGATATAAAAATATTACTACCTCCTTTAATTTAGAGGAGATAACAATGAAATTGTAGTCTAACTATACATTTGGATCTAGCTCTAGCTCTAGCTATGGAATCGACTCTAGCTGTTGGATCTAGCTCTAGATATTGGCTTTGGCTCTAGATCTTGGATATCACTTTGGATCTAGATTTATCTCTTGTTATGGCTATGGGTCATCACCTTTAGCTCTTGGATCTAGCTTTAGGACTGGATTTGGCTCTTTCTCTAGCTATGGGTCATCTCCTTTAGATTTGGATTTGACTCTAGCTTTGGCTCTAACTCATGGAGCTATGGGTCATCTCCTTTAGATTTGGATTTGACTCTAGCTTTGGCTCTAACTCATGGATCTAGATTTGGCTCTATCTATTGGTTCTAGCTTTTGCTCTTGGTGTAATGGCCCATTTTTGTAGTACCTTTCCTTGTTTTTTTATTGATGTATTGATGTGTTGATAATTAATGCATGATCCTATTTTGTTCTATCAAGATGAGTTGATAGTTGTACTTTATGATTACTACAGTTGGAATAAGATATTTTTAGAACATGGTACTATTGATGAATATTGTGGTTGCAATACTGAAGAACACAATCTTATACTGAGAAGGGGGGGTGAACAGTATAAGACCTCTTTTTACTTTTTCCTTTATACTTCAAAACAGTAAAGCAATATACCCAAAGCAATATCAAAACAATGCACAATATCATTCACAAAGTGACACCAATTTTAACGTGGTTCACCCAAAAATCCTGGGCTACGTCCACAAAACTTTTCTCTAAAAGTTATCTTAAAGTTCTTTGGGAAACCTTCCCAATTACAATGTTTATGAGCCTCGGCCCAAAGGAGACACCTTCCCCTGATCTGAATTTATGAGCCTTTGCTCAAAGGAGATACCTTCCCTCTGCTCTGGAAATGATCCCTCAGAAGATCAACTGCCTCTACCTCTTGCCAGCACATGGAAATCCTTTCCATTGAATACCTCCTGTCCTCAATGCTTAGCCTAAGAGACCTCTGCCTTCTATGATCACGTCCAAAGTAGCTTAGCTACCTGTACCAAACATAGTCAGACGGTCTAGTACAAGTCTTCCTCTGTCTGTCAGATCTGTCCAACTCTATGAACAAATCAATCCTCTACACACAAGCCTTCTCAAAGACTTGCCAAATTTGTCCTCAGGTTCTCTGATAGAACCAATGTACCTCTATCCTAAAGTTCTATAATAGAACTATCAATCTCAGCTCACAAGTCCTCTGCTAGGACCTGTCCAAATCTGCTCACAAGTCCCCATCGAAACCTGTCCAAATTTGCTCACAAGTCCCCACCGGAACCTATCCAAAACCTGCTCACAAGTCCTCACTGGAACCTGTCCAAAACCTTAGCAAGCTCACCAAGAAAAACTTTCTTAGCATGAACTCACAAAGAGAATTTTTAGAGACCCAATGTGATTCACAAACTTCATAGAAGCATAAAGAGAATTGTTAGAGACTCAATATGTTCTATACTTAACTCCCAATCTCAATATCAAATCTCATAGAAACATAAAGAGAATTGTTAGAGACCCAATATGTTCTATACTTAACTCCCAATCTCAATCTCAAATCTCATAGAAACATAAAGAGAATTGTTAGAGACTCAATATGATCTATACTTAACTCCCAATATCAATCTCAACTCAATCTCAACTCAAAATCAATCTCAAAAGAATAAGATAGATGTAGTATGCTTTTCTCAAGAATATAAAACACAACCCAACAATTGCCAACTATGCAATATCTCATATAACTATGATGCTTATATTATTTTCACCAAAAACTAGGGTTTCATTATCTCAATGCAAGTAGCAAGACTTATTAACATAAACCCTATTGCAAAAATGCTTCCTCTTACTCAACCAGAATTATGCATTCACCCAAAAGTTCATCAATAACTTTAATGCATAAACAATCTTCAATATCCAGAAAATAATATTTACACCAAAAATACCTAGTAGACAACCTTTTCACTCCAAACTCAATTTCAGAAAATATACCATAAACAACATAAATGGAAGAAGTTGCCCATACCTTTACTTTGATGAAGAAGGAGAACTCAAAATCTGTCACAACACTAACTCTCAATTTGCCACCAATTAGAGTTAGCAACTATACAATAATACACAATAATAAAGATCCAAATATAACACCTTATTTCTCCAACTTAGTAAAAACACCAAAGTACAATAACATACATAGTAAAACCTCTTTACACCTTATTACTCCACATAAACATTAAACAAAAATAAACCAATGTCAAAACAAAAAAATGATACCTTAACCTTATACTTCCCGCGCATTTACAGCCACCATTCTTTGCACACCGCAACCAAAAGAAAATTCCAAACGAAGAGAATCAAACTCGGCACCTCTGTCGTCTAGCGCTTTCCCTTAAATGCCATCGCCGTTGGGTCACAAGAGCCCAACAAAATAACAAACCGTTGCCCTCTCTTTTATCTTCCTTTGATGCCAAGAAACTAGAAAACGTAAATGTCTTCCACAAACCGCATGCAAACAAACCACTGTTGTCAAGCCAAAAGGTAAGGATATAGCCCAAGCTCAAAACCGAGTTTGCCAAGAATAGTCTCCATGATGCAGAACATGCACGATCTCAAAGATGTCGACGGAGATCGAAAACACAGAGCGAGCTCAAACGAAGACACCAAGCGCTTTTCGAAGGATGTAGAGCAATGCAAGTCACAGATGCCAAGCACAGATCAAATGAAATGATACAAATGTAAATCATAGATGCCAAGCGTAATTCAAACGAAACGGTGCAAAATCAAATCGTAGATGCCAAGCGCAAATCAAAAAATATAGAGAACCACAAATCGTAGATTATCAATGTCAAATCGGAGGTGCTCACTTTTGAGAATCATCCTCGCTTAAATAGCCATTTTTTCCTTCACTATTTGACATCGGCGCTCCTCCTCGCTTAAGGGTTGAAAGACCCTTTAATAATAATTAAAATAATAATTATTATTATTTTATTAATAATAAATTAAACTTGGACCTTTGACAAAGGTTTGAGTTAATTTAATTATTAATAATACACATGGAACTTTGCATTAAGTTAAGCTTGGTTTTAATAAAAACCCTTAATGATTCCAAATGGTTTTAAGAAAAACCTTTAGCCTTGTCACCATGGTTTTAATAAAAACCCTTTAACATAATGGAGCTTCTCAAGATATTCCACTCTTTTGAAATCAACACAAAAATGCCTTTTGACATCAATGACAACTTATACATTTGAGCAAAGGCAATGTACCCAAAGTACCCAAAATTGCCAACAAATACCATGTACTCTCATGGGTGGATTGATATGTGGCAACCATCAGAGTTGAGAGAAATCAAAAATAGGAAATGATGAATTATTTTTAGTTGACAGACCATAGAGATAAAATAATCATGTAGGAGCATTTGCATTGTATATATGTAGGATTAAATGCATTGTTGGGATAAGAGGTTGCTATAAAAAGTAAAAGAGACCTTAGGTTTGTGCTTAGGGGTCCTTCGTAGGTGGATGATAACCTTGAAGTTATCATTATGCATATTTCTTAGGGAATGGTTACATTTGTGCATCTTTTCTTATTATTGATTACATCTTAATTTAGGTGAGGACAACTTTAAGCAAGAGCCCTTGTGTTGCTTAGGCTCTTAATTTATCTTTAGGATGCATTAATATTTATGTTTTGAAGTATAAATATTAATTGGTTGATGAAGTAAGACATTAATAATAATGGTAGTATTATTAATACTTAAAATTATATATACTAATGTTAATAGATAATATTAACATTAGACAAGAAAAATTAATAATAGTATAAATTAATTTAATACTATGAAGTAGTAATAAATTATTTAATAATGCCTTTGCTAAAGTAATATTAGCAATTATAAACTTAGTGGACCTTCAAGTCTACCTATCGAGAGTGATTGTGAATGCAGTAGGGAGTGAGTGTAGTTGAAAGTAAATGCAACCAGAAGTGAGTGTGAGTGTGAACTGGGAGTGAGTGTAGTCGAAAGCAAGTGTGAGTGTAGTCAAAAGTGAGTGTGATTTCAGTCGAGAGCAAGTGCAAGCATAGCTAGGAGTGAGTGCAACCAAAATTGAGCATGAGCATGAGCCAAGAGTGACTACAGTTGAAAAAAAGTGTAAGCGCAAACACAAGTTGAGAGTGAGTGCAGCCAAAAGTGAGCATGAGTTGGGAGTGAGTGTGAGTGCAATCGAAAGAGAGTGCGTGTGTAGTCAAAAGTGAGTGTGAGTGTAGTTGAAATTGAGTGTAAGATCGGTTATGAGTGAGTGTAGTCGAAAGCAAGTGCGAGCGCAAGTCGAGAGTGAGTGCAGCCAAAAGTGCATGAGCTGAGAGTGAGGAGGAAGTGTGAGCAAGGAAGCAAAAAGTAGAAAGCAAAGTGTGATCAAGGAACAAGTGCCACTTCTTGTTCCAAAGAATTTAAAGGATTTATTTGAAGAATATCTAGGTAACATGGAAAGAAAGTCATTTGTGAAAGTCCTTACTAAAAGTATGAATGGCCAAGTTGGAAGTATGGATGCCCTAGCTAGCATTAAGAGGAAGAGCGAATCTATGGCAAACCCAGTCTAGGTAGCAGATTCTACACTAGAAGTGATTATCAAGGATGAGACGATTGAGCATGATATAATGGTTCTTAAAACCAGAGGGTTAATATGTAAGTTTCATGGATATTGGCCAGGTTTTTTTGAGATTCAAAATTGGATCAAGTGGAAGTGGGGTTTGAATTCAAATTACTCCATGACATTTCTTCCAAAAGGATTTTTCCTCATTATTTTCAATAGTTCAGAAATAAGGGATAAAATAATGGATGGAGGCCCATGGTTTAGGGGTAAAGATGCATTATATTTAAGACCTTGGAGTGAGAATTTTTTTGTGGACATAGAAACTATTAAAAGGCTTCCGGTATGGATTAGGCTTTTTGGACTTCCTTATCAACTCATCAATAAGGAGGTTTTGAAGAATATTGGTAATACTCTAGGTGAATTCATCCAAGAGGGACCAACTACTAAGGAGAGAAGGCATGTTGTATACACTCGAATATGTGTTGCCATGGATATTTCTAAACCTTTACCACAGTCGATTAGGATTAAATCTGAATCAAGAGAATGGGATCAACAAGTGGATTATGAAAACATTGCATTCCGATGTCGCAAATGTCATGAAACTGGGCACATGGCAAGAGACTGCAAAGTGAAAATGGAGGAAGAGATGGAATTTTTTGGGCATGAGGGTAGCTTCAATTTGAAACAAGGAGACCATATCACAGGAGAAGCTAGGTCAAATCAAGGATTTTCCACTCCTAAGAAAGTGGCTAGAAAAATCCCTCTACATCATCAGATGGCAAAGGCCATTACAGTTCACTCGAATCAACCATTAGAAGAAAAAAATGATATGGGGGATGAGGAAGTACAATTCGCAAGTTCAAATATAGAAGGAGCTAAAGGTGTGAAGGAAGAGGGGAAGGCAAATTTTAAAACAAAGGAAGATGGGGAGACAAATTTTAAAGCAAATGAGGTGAAGGAGGTCAAGCTTAATCCAGGTAAATCACCTTTATTATCCTCAAGTAGCTTAAAATATTCTCCTTACAATAAAAATGAAAGTAGTATGGAGTGTATTCCTTGCACTTTAGGATATCAAGAGCAATATAGTAAAGAAAATCTTATGGAGGATATCCAAGGAAATTTAGGGTTTTCAGGCCAACATAAGAAAGTGATGACTTTGGAGGATCATCTATGCAGTTTAGAGTTTTCAGGGCAACATAAAGAAGAAAATGCTAATGAGGCTATTCCTTGCACTTTCGACTCTTTAGGGCAACATAAATCTTTAGAAGATAAGTCTCATTTTGAACAATATAAAAAAAATAGAAGAGATTGATGAAGATGAGAGTGTTGGTGGGAATGGAAGAAGGAGAGGAAGGCCATCAAAGCAAGAACAAAGAGAAAAAAAAACTCAAAAGGATATTGATCTGGGAAGCCAAATAAAAATATCACAGGTGTTAACAAGAAGTGGGGCTAAGCCCACTAATAAAAATAAAAAGTGTTGATGATGAAAATGATATCATGGAATATTAGGGGTATGAATAAAACCCCTAAAAAAGAGTTATTAAGGAATTAATAGGTTGTTATAGCCCTGAGTTTATTTTAATACAAGAAACAAAATTAAGCAGTGAGGAATGTAAGGATGCTTTTAAGAAGATTTGGAAGACAGATGATTGTTTAGCAGTTTCTTCTATAGAAGCTTTAGGTGGTATTGCAATAATATGGGACAAATGCAAATGGGATGGACAACTACTAGAAGCAAAAAGTAATTGGGTTGCTGGATTATTTTGCAGGAAAGAGGAAAACATCAAAGTTGGGGTTATAAATGTATATGCTCCAACTATAGTTACTCCTTGTGAAAGATGTTGGAAGGACCTTAGCATATTATTGTCAAATACAATAATGATTCATTGTGTTCTATGGATTCTTGGGGGTGATTTTAATATTGTTCTATCTCCTTTGGAAAAGAAGGGTGGCATTCTCCTAGCATTCTCTTGGGGGTGATTTTAATACTGTTCATCATCTATTACTAGAGGCAATCTCCTGGCAGTGTGAGCATATTTATAGAGAAGGAAATTGGGTAGCAGATAAATTAGCGAATTATGGTGTTGATCTTCATCCCGGTGAAATTCAAATTTTAGAAGGCAACTGGCCAAGTGAGATTTTATGTCTTAATCAAAATGATGTCAAGGAGCTGATTGTGGAAACATAGCACTTCGAGGAAGTTGAAGAATATATTTAAGAGAAAAAAGAAATGAAAAAACTGTGATAAAAAGGTATGTTGCAGCAAATGTAATATTTTGGTATTTTGATGGGAGTGGCCCCCAATAGAAGCCACATATAACCTATTAGAAAAATTAATATTAGCAATTTAAATCTTATTAAGTTAAGGTTTTAAATAGGGACATATTTAATTAATAATAGTATTTATTAATTTAATACTATGAAGAGTAAATAAATTATTTATTAATACCTTTTCTAAGGTAATATTAGCAATTTAAATCTTATTAAGGTTTTAAATAGGGGCATATTTAACTAATAATAGTATTAATTAATTTAATACTATGGAAGAGTAAATAAATTATCTAAAGTAATATTAGCAATTTAAATATTAATCTTAATAAGCTAAGTTTTAAAATGGGATATTTTCAATTTAATATATGTTATTTTAAAAATGAGATTCTCATATCTAAATATGGTTTTAATGCATGAGAATTTTTTTGAATATGTTTCAATGAGTTTACACGAGTTTTTATGAGGGGTCTTTGTCCCCTCATACTAAGTGGGGTTTGAACCTTGGAACTCCCAAATAGAGGTTAAAGCCCTTCCCACTACAATAAACTTGTAGCAGTAACACATGAGAATTCAAGAAGCCATAATAAATGTTATTTTAAGAATGAGATTCTCATTTCTAAATATGGTTTTAAGGCATGAGAATTCAAGAAGCCACAATAAATGTTATTTTAAGAATGAGATTCTCATTTCTAAATATGGTTTTAACACATGAGAATTCAAGAAGCCACCCCAAAATTTGAGCTCTTCCAATCCATTCCTTTGATCTCCTCTTCCGGAAACGCTATATATATGTCTGGTTACCAAGGTTTGGGGGGAGGAAGTGCTGGAAGGAATTGGTGGAAGGATTGATTGTTGGTTGAAGAGTTCTTTTATTGTAGCAAACAAATTGATTTTTGCAAAGTTGATTCCAGTTCATGTACTGTGATAGTGGTATGCTCCATTCATTGGCTTATATTTTTTAAAATATTGTATGGTTAAGAAGTTATGAGAGGTATCTATGTTTTTTAAGAGTTATTCATGTATTCTAGACTGTTAATGTGCCTCTTGTTAATTAATATTCGTGTGAACATTGGATATATTGTTCTTATGAAGTTCTTTGGTAAACTCTCTTTCTTGCTATCATTTTGGGTTGGTATAGCTTTTACTAAACTATTTTTTGTTGTCGATCATCCACAGCCATAGCATATCTATGCTTTTTTTTTTGTGTCCTAGGTTTTTTTTCTGCTATCCATAAGAAACAAAATTTATATGCTACTTTTTACATTAAATCTAGAGTGTTAGGTTGACTATTTTAGTTTTGGAATGGTCGTGCTAAGCTTAGAATTTATAAGTAATTATTCTGTGCAAAACCAAGTTTCCAGTGAGTAGATAGGGGGGGTTCAAATTTATGTTGCCTCGATGAAAGGTAACCATTTGGATGAAAACTGGTTGTTAATTTTTCTTTTGATCAACTGCATCAACTATCAAACCTACACTAGTTTTGTGGTTCTTATCTTACAAATTTATGAATTCTTGTGTTACAGTTTGCTTTCACTTGACATTAGCAACAATAGTTTTATTTATATTGATTTAATAAGGTGTTAAATTATTATTCAATATTAATTTTATTAATTAATTAATAGTTTAGCTAAGTCATATTTAATTAATAGGGTTAAACCTATTAATTAATATTATATTTAAGACTTTTAATAATATTGATTAATTAATGTGTATTTATTTTATAATCAATATTTATTTATTAATAAGGATTATGATGGGGTTTATTATAAGAGTAATAAACCCATATTTAATAATATTGAAAGAATTATTAATAGAGACCATATATTAAAATAACTCTTTATTTCAAGAAAAGAGGTGATTGTTTTATTCTTGAAGGAATGAATATTAAATTTATTCTATAAGTAAATGGGGCTTATTGGAATATATTACATTATTTGGTACATGCTAATGTACCATCATGGGTACATGTTTAGATTAGGAGTGTGCATTAGATTAGAGTTTGAGTATTTACTTAATGTAATGTAATAAATGCACAAGTGTTAGAATGTGCAAAGTACTTGATGATGTAAATGTGCATGTTGTCCATGTGCACATGAGTCCATAGAATAGGAAGGTGAAGAGTCATAGGAATATGGAAGGTCAAGAGTCACCTCTCATTATATATATGCTTTTGTATGGACATATGAGAGAGAGTGAGAGAGACACAATTTTGGTGTGCACAAGGTAGAGTAGTAGTAGTTGATATGATAGATACAATGTAGAGCATGTATGAAATATGGAGAGTTTGAGACCTCCATTTTATAGCAATATACTATTTTCGTGAGCTTTCATTAATGGTATTTTTATGAGTAGTTGCAGAAGTTTCTCATGATATTTACATGCTTAGTATATTGCCTTTTTCATATATTTAATATTGCATGCTCATTTTATACCTTGTGGTTGCATTTCCTTAAATATATAGCATCAAAAGCTAACAATGGTATCAGAGCACAAGGTAGATTGATAGGAGATAGGGAGAGCCACAAGAGAGATTGAGAGGAGATAGGAAATCTCATTTTCAAAATTTTTGAAATTGCTTTTTGGCTAGAGTCTTTCCATAGGGTTGCAGGAAAACTCGTGAAGACTAGGACTCAACATAGATCTCTTTCCACTAGATTGAAGGATAACTAGTGATGTTTATTGATTTATAGAGATATAGAATTTTGCATGTATTTTCTTGCTACTATCTAAGTTTTTTGTTGCAGAAAATTAGTTCTCAAAAGTTGAGAAGCTTCCTACAATGGATAGAGAAGAATTTCATCTTCGATTGCTTGAAAGTCTATGTGCTTTCCTCATGCAGGGATTAGTTCTTTATTGCAGAAAAAGTAGACATTGAAGATTAAGGAGGTCCAAGAAAGAAGGCCCCATTGGATATTGAAGGAAGAAGATTGAGGAGATCCAAGAAAGAGGACTCCATAGAAGTTTGAAGACTCCAAATTGAAGAAAGAAGAAAGAAAATTTATTGAATATTGAGAAGGAGAAGACCCAAGATAGAGGTCCCATTGAAGAACTTCCAGATTTGGAAGATAGAATATTGAAGATTGAAGATAGAGGAGGACTAGGAAAAATCCTATTGAAGATTTGAGAAGCTATAAAATTTGAAGACCCAAAAGAAGAGGTCTCAAGAAAATTTGGAAGGAGAAAGAAGAAGGCTAGAGAAGCCCTATTGAAGGAAGTTGAAGAAGTGGCCATTGGAGGATATTTGAAGAAATCTCAAGGTAGAATATTGCAAGAAGGAGTAGCTCCTAGAAAAGAAGAATTTGGGACAATTATCGCCATCCAAAAACAAGCCCAAAAGGAAGAAGGATTTGGCAAGAAGTTTGCCAAATTTTGGAAGAGATTTTTGAAGACCTCAAGACATTCAGATTCTTGAGGAGAAGGCCAACAAATAGGCCCAATTTGAAGTCAAAATTCGACAAGGAATATTGAAGGAGAAAGAATCTAGAAGAGGCCACCAGATTTGAGAGTTTTGAGGACAGCCACAAAGGATTTGAAGGCTGATTTACAAAGGAGAAGATTGCTGATTTTGCAGCAGAAGTTGAAGAGTCACAGGACAACAAATTCAAGGTGACATAGAGCTGCAATTTTGAGAATATTTGGGCAGATTTTGAAGAGCCCTTGAACAACCAATTGAAGGAAGGCTTGACAGCAAAATAAGGCAGCAATTTGGAGAAGTTAGAAGAGATTATTGAAGATAAAGAGAAGAAATCAGATTTTGAAAGTAGCAATTTAAAGAGTTTTGAGCTGCAAAATTAAGTAGATTAGAAGGAGAATAGAGAGCTGTGATTTGGAGAATTTTGAGATAGATTTGGGAGAAGCATTGGACAACATAGAAGCTGATTTTTAGGCAGCATTGAAAGCTGCAAATTAAAGGATTTTTGGACAGCAACCTAAAGGTTTTTGGAAAGCAATATTGAGCAGAAAATTGGAGGAGTTTTAGAGCTATGAATTAGAGGAGTTTCCTAGCATATTTGAGAGAGTTTAGGATAGCAAATCAAAGGAGGAATTGGCTGCATTAGAAGCTAAAAAAGTACAGAGTTTAGGACAGCAAGAGGGCAGCATTTTGGGCAGCACTAATAGCTGCAAATTTTAGAGTCCAAGAGAACAAATTTGGAGGAGAATTGAAGCCACAATAATCAGTTTTTTCAAGCAGAAAATTAAAGGTAAAAAGGAAGAAAATTTGGGCAGCAATTAGAGCTGCAAAATTGACAAATTTAAGGCAGCATTTGAGTAGAAAGGAGAGCTGCAAGATTGACAAGTTTAGGGCAGAAAAGAAAAAGGAATTGGAGCTGAAAATTTCACAAAATTGGGGCAGAAAATAGGTGAACCAAATCACCAAAAATACTAGCTACAAAAGGAGGCCAAAAGGTGTGTAAAAGTGGTGCTATGAAAGTTCATTTTTTAAGTATTAAAACTAGTTCATTTTAAGGTTTTTGAAAGCACCGTATTAAGAGTTATTTAAGGAGAAAAAGCTAGTTTAAGTTGAGTATCTCCAAGCCAAGGAAGGAGACATTATTATTATCTTGAAATCTACAAAAACACAACAACAAATATAGAAGTTAGAAACTTGCTTGAAAGGGAGTGATAAGTAGAAATAGTATATGTTGTTTTTCTAATTGAAATGCAGATTTTTCTAAGTCCTATTGAGTAAAAAGGAAGAGACTCAATAGAGAACAAAGGTAAGGCATATTTGAGGTGTCTAAAGACACCAAAAATGTGGACTAAGAAGTGCAAATTTTTTGGTGAAGATAAGTCATCAAAGGCATAGAGAACCACCATAGTGAAGAAGCGCCACCATACTAAAGGAGGAGCCACCATAGTAAAGTTAAGCCACCATGGAAAGAAAGAGCCATCATAGCAAGAAAAGCCACAATGTTAGAAAAAGAAAGTAACGTAAAAGAAGAGGAAGAAAAGCATTATAGGAGGTTGCATTACTTAGGGAAGATGAGACATTGAAAAGCTTGAGCGCCAGAAATCGAAGAGCCACCAAATCTGAGAGCAAGCACCATTACAAAGGATGTTGAAACTGCAACCAAAAAGGTGAGAAGAATCACCAAGATCTAACCACCACTAAAGGAGAGCATTGGAGAAGAAGAACAACTTGGATGAATGTTGGAAAACTAAACAACACAAAGGAGTTTTGAATGCTTGAAGGCCAAGCAACAAGAGAACCAAAATTAGGGTGAATAAGGTGCATGATAAGGAAATTCAAGCATTAAAGAAGTCATCTACCACATGGAGGATGTTACATTTTTTATTGGAGGAGAGGAACATTCTACTTACAATGCTCAGGCAACAATAATACATTCAAGCCCATGAAATATAATGCTCTTGCCAAGCATTAAGCAAGATACAGTTGGGTAGAGCACCACAAGAAATGTTCAAAGAAGTGCAAAGACTTTTGGTGCCACTTGGCACTTGAAACTCAGAACACTAGTCATGATTGGAGGAAGGTGCAACATCTAAAGGGTGCCTATTAATGCATGGGCTAAAAATAGCCTGAGCACAATAGAGAAAGTGCATTGGAATCAGATTTGAGCACCTTGGAGAAGCTTGAAAGAATAAAAAAGGATAGTCAAACCTCACAAGACCAAATTTAGTGAGCATCAAGGAGCATTGAATGCATTGCAGTCAAAGAAGAGCACAGATAAAGCACAGGTTGCAGAGTTACATGAAGCAAGTCAAAGGTTGAAGTACTATATTAAATAAGGTATGGAATATTTGAATTAATTTATAACCTTTGCAAAAATTAAAGGAGGTATAAGGTATAGTATTGAGTTAAAGATTAATTATTCTTCTACACTTAAGGTTATTTGGATAAATGGAGCTATAAGGTAATGCATTACTGAATTTAAACCTTAGAAGATTTATTGAATGGTATAGAAGATTTTTGAAGCAAGTGGAATTTAATTGAAAGCATTTGAAATTACTTTATCTTATTTGAAATTCAAATTGCATAGAAATATTTGCAAATAGTTTAACTTGGAGAAATAAGGATTTCCACATTGAAATTGAAATATTGAATTTGCAAATACATTAGTTTTCTAAATTTCCAATTAGGGAGTTATAAGGAGTTCAACACCAATTTAGATTTTTGAAATTTAGAAACTATATTATTGAAAATTGAAAGAAATACAAACATAGAGTTTTTTGAAAAGTTGGAAATTACATTTGGTATTAGTCTCTTGCTCAAATTAATGAGACATAAGGAATCCAACTTAAAGGTTTTGAAAATAGAGAACCTTATCAAACTTGAAATTGCATCAAAAATAGTTTTTAGCTTTCTATTCATAAATAGGGAGACAAAAGGAATCCAACTCAAAGGTAACTTAGAAAGCTAAATAAATTATCAAAAGCCATATTATATTCAAAACACTTGAGAGATACAAGGTATTCCACAAAACTTGAAAATTGGAAAGATTTTATCAAATTTGATCTTATACTAGGGAGCTAAAAGGAATACTACCTAGAGATTTAAAAAATCAAATTATTGACAAAACCATTGTTTGATATTTCAAAGTATACTACAAAATTTAGAGAATTAAAAGTTAGTATATTCAAATATAACTCAAAAACTAGAAGTTGAAAATATTGGGAGACATAAGGAATACAACAATAAAACTATTATTTGAAGAAAATAATGGATAAGTTAGCAGGAGGAACATATAATCATAATATATAATGTGAGAGGATTCAAGACCAAAATTCATACAATACTCCATATCAAAAATGTAAAATTACTTCAAGCACAAGTTCAAATGAAAAAGATATTTGGTTTATTGATTCTGGTGCAAGTCACCACATGACAGGAAATTTACAATGGTTTGATTGCCTTGAAGTCACTAACAATCTTAGGTTAAAAATTTTTGATGGTAAAATCTATATTATACATGGATATGGGTGTGTAAGACCTAGTACATCATTTCCAAATCTTTTGTTACATGATTTAATGTATGTTCCTGTAATAACACCAAATCTTATTTCAGTAGCTAAGTTGGTAGAGTGCACAAAGGATGGTTGATTTTAGATATATAAATGGAGTCAATAAGTGCATCATCATAAATAAAAATGAGATAGAAGCTATAGGATCAATCCACAATGATATATGTTCTAGACTCAATTGAGATTTCACAAGATATTGTTGTAGTTCAAAACAACACTAATGGATTTTTTGAGGAACAAATTGCAAGAAATGGAAAATCTACTTATCATAGAAATCAACAAAGAAATCAAAGATACAAAATGAGAAATATGAGAGGAAAACAATACTTTGGATTACTTAGCCATCCATAGATTAAAGAAGAAGAACATCAAACTGATCTAGTTGAAGAACTTATGAAATATGAAGATCCATATTGAAGACTAAAGTCTTCAATAACCAAATAATGTAATATAGGGGGTGTTGGAATATATTATATTATTTGGTACATGCTAATGTACCATTATAGGTACATGTTTAGATTAAGAGTGTGCATTAGATAAGATTTTGAGTATTTACTTAATGTAATGTAATAAATACACAAGTGTTAGAATGTGCAAAGTAGTTGATTATGTAAATGTGCATGTTGTCCATATGCACATGAGTCCATAGAATAGGAAGGTGAAGAGGAATAGGAATATGGAAGGTCAAGAGTCACATCTCATTATATATATGCTTTTGTATAGATATATGGGAGATAGTGTGAGAGAGACACAATTTTGGAGTGCACAAGGTAGAGTAGTAGTAGTTGATATGATAGATACAATGTAAAGCATGTATGAAATATGGAGATTTTGATACCTCTATTTTATAGCAATATAATAATTTTGTGATCTTTCATTAATGGTATTTTTATTAGTTGCAGAAGTTTCTCATGATATTTACATGCTTAGTATATTACCTTTTTCATATAATTAATATTGCCTACTCATTTTATACCTTGTGGTTGCATTTCATTAAATATATAACATTAAAAGCTAGCATGGCTTGTGTAGCAAGGAAGTCAAACTTGAGTGAGAAAAGTATGGGCTTTTCTTGTTTATGATTTAAGCATTGAAAGAATGTTGAAAAATTTATCATTGGAACCTTGCATTGTTCTTGCATGATTTTATTTGAATGATGCATGTTAGGCCTGCATATTCATTTTAAAGTTTTATCATGATCCCTATGCTCATGCTCATAAGCTTGATGAAGGAAAAGATATATCAAGTAGAAGATATTGGAAAGAGGATGAAACTTGTGGTTTTGGGATTTGATGTTTGAAATGTAATGTTGTATTTGGAAAAGATAAATACTTAAGAGATATCATGTGTAGAAGTTATGTTATGATTATTGATGAAGGATGAGATATATTGTAAACATCCTTGATGTATTGCCATAAATTTTCATTTAATAGATGAAGATGAATTGATGCTTTCTTTCTATGTTAAAGTTCCTTTGGAAAGGATTTGTAGTTAGCAAAGATGGATAAATTATTATTTTTTAAATAAGATGATCGAATAATAGGAGAAAGTAATTAATGAAAATTTGATTATTATTTTTAGATGTTGCTACTTATTTTCATTTAAATAAAAAACTATCTTAATTTCTAGTGTTATGTTGGAATGAAGTACCTAAATTCTCTAGTCTTTATCAATATGATATGTTGATGTTAGTATGGAATTTTGGTATGATTTATTATAGTACTTTAGTTTTTTTTTGAGTTGGAAAAAAATGTTGTTTAGGACCCTTGGGTTAAATGGGTTATTATGGAAAAGGTTGGTATCATATTAGTAATCCCTAGAGTTGAGATGTACCCAATCCTAGTTGAATTCTGGGTAGACAATTCAACTAGGTAATTATGAATGATAAATCCTAGTAGTGAGGCTTGGGTGGTCCTATTGGTGAGGCTTGGGATATTCCTAGATATGAGACTTGGATGGTCCTAGTGGTGAGGCTTGGATGATTTCTAGTGGTGAGGCTTGGGTAATATTAATGGTGGATTGGTATGGGATAATCCATTGGATCATTCACTAGGTAGTATAGTGGTGGTACCTTGTGGGTAGGTAAGTGTGACCATGATCATTATCAGGTGAATGGTAATGTTCTTGGGTAGTTTCATGGGTAGATGGAACTAACTAATAACTAAGGAATTACACCATAGTAATCCTACATAGATGATAGTATGTAGGGTTAGGGAATAGGCATCACCTTGAAGTATTATGCATCTTAAAGGGTAATCCCTACTATAGCAAAAGAACTGAACACAAATAAAATAAACACAAGAAAGAGAGAATATTTCCAAAAGTGATCCTTTGTATTGATATTGATACAATTTTTTTTAAAATAGTTTTTTAATTGCCTCGAATGTTTTGGGGACAATGTTACAATGCTTCTTTCTCTTTCTGAGATACAATGCTTTGATAGAACATGGGAGTCTTCCAATTCTTCAATAGTATACGAGATTCTTCATTCCTAAGCTATAGCTCCAAGGTTGAGTGGGATTTGGTATCCAATGCAGGGACCACTCTAGCTTCAACACCTCTCTCCAAGGTACCTATTACCTACACACATAAAAACCAACAAAAGAGATCAGTAGCACCTGCAGATCAAGCTATAGAAATGATGTTAATGAATACCCTAAGCAAGTGATCATATAATGTAAATAACATAAGAAATTTAAATTAAATGCCTTGCAAATAAACTACAAATTACTGACTGTGCTTTTAGCTCTGCTAAAATGCATGGGCATGGTGGTGAACTGGTAACCATGGGTGTAGTTTTAGAACCATGGACATGTAGTTCTGACTGTGAAACCATGGACCAAAAGTTTGGGCCAAATGGGAGGAATGATCAAAATAGGATCTCTAGGCTTGAAATTGGGCTTCTTCTCGAGATGCGTGCATGTCTAATCCTATTATGGAAACCTAGTGGTATCAATGTTCAACTTCCTTTGTTTGGTGGGGGAAGGGTGCATTTATAGACCCCTTAGGGTTTTGGAGGGAAATGAGAGGTGGTAAGCCTAGATTTCCAACTGGCAATTTTGGGCTACCAAATGGAGGTGATAGTTACAGTGAGTCACCTAGTGTGCCTCATTGAACTAGGATGATGTGGTTGCAAGTGGAGTGGTATGTGGGATTTTGCACCATGTGAAGGGACAAGGGAGACAAGTGTGGATGAGATGTGGCAAGGGTGTTGGGTGAGGTGGCTAAGACACATGTCTAGTGGGTAGGCGGGGTATCCTAGGCTTTTTTTAGATTTAGAAAATCTAGAAAATAGGATAATGTGTAAGGTCTTATATCCCTAAGTTGGAACATAGGCATATAATTTTATTATGCATGGTTTTGTGGTGGGGTGGCAAATGTGATTTTGTGAGTGTTGGATTTTGGTGTCTACACCTACACCATGGTCAAGTTTTCCCATATAGGGTAGTGTAGGGAAATGGGGGACCACTTATGGCATGTTTTCTAATGGTGAGATTAGAAGAAGTGAACCCAAAAAATTATGGAAATTTGGCCACTCCTATCCACTTGAGGGTTGACTACAATGATAATGAACTTGAGAGGTTATGTATTAATACTAATGAAACTATTGGGTCTTCTTAGTGAATTAAATATTGTAGAAAAATAAAAAAATTATCTCTCCCTTGGGTCAAGAAATGGAATCGTTACATTTGGTATCAGATCCTAGGCCTAGGTCGTAAGACTCAATGCTTTCTTGAAAAGAACTAGGTTGAACTTGCTTTGATGTGCTAATGTTAAGAAGGCTAAAAAAATTTAGGTACCTTAAGTTGATTTGGGACAAGTGGATACTGCATGCCATCTTGACCAATCAGACCAAGGAGTAAAAATCCTAGAAAATATAGCTTCTTATTGATAATCATTATCTTCCATAACCTAACTTGTCTCCTTTTTGTGACTAGGAAATAACACCTATTTTAAGAGAGGGATCTTCCAAGAAGTTGGGGTCATGTATGTAGGAAGAAGTTGTAGTTTATCCCCAGAAGGAATATAGAATTTTAGGGGATTCCAAAAAAATTATGGAAAATCTTACATCAATAGTTAGGTTTCTACAAGAGAATATGGAGCAACAACAAAAAATGCTAGAAACACTTCTTAACCAGGAATCCAATAATCAAAATTTAGAGGGTAGACAAGAAGAAAATTCTGCTAGAGAAGTCCAAGAGGGTAAATATTGAATTGAGGCTAAGCTTACCAAGGACTTGAATAATGTTAGGGTACCTAAATTTAAATGAAAAGAAGGGGGTGATGTAGATAAATCATGTTTGAATGAATTAGAGACCTAATTTTCCATGAATAATTATTCGCTTGAAACACAAACTATTTGGGCCACCCTTCACCTACAAGATGATGCCTTGGAATACATTTAAGGTGGGTAGAGGGATTCAATAAGTTTATTTGAAATGGAAATATTTTGTAATTGTATTCAAGAAGAGATTAATAACTAATCAATTTTACATATAGAAATTTGAGGAATGTTTCACACTTCAACAAGGTACTTTAACTGTGGAAGTTTATTATAAAAAAATTATCAAAATTTTGGAATATGTTCTTGAATATGATACTAAGAAAAATTTGAAGGTGCAATATTTCATCTTAGGAGTAGATCCTAAGATTTGAATTTTAATCAACTTGCTTAAGCCAAAAAATCTACAAAAAGCTTATCATTTAGCTTGATAGGAGACTAATCAACACACTAAAAAGACCTTTAACTATGGATAATTGAAATAAGAAGAGTAAAAAGAACTCATAAAGAGGAAAAGCACTGGGTTTGCAAGATGGACTAGTAAAAAAATAAGAAATGCAAAGAAAACCTACAAAAGGGACCAAAGTTTGGGAATAGGAACAATGAAAACAAGGATAATTACAAGAAATTTCAAAGAAAGGACAATCCAAAATCCTATCCTCAAAAATATAATGATTCAACATAGGAGGATACAAGGGATAGAAGACAAGAGAAGTCTCATGAACAAAATATATGTTGTTTCATTTGTGGAGGTCCTCACTATGTGAACAAGTGTCATCAATAGGCATGTTAGAGTGGCAGAACGAAATAGAAACCTCATCAAATTTATGGAGTAATAGGAAATCACAACTTGGATGGCTAGGCAACTCCTATGCTTTTAAATCATATTTTTTTTAAATAAAATGTAAATGTTTTAATTTATTGTGGATCTACATATAGTTTTATTTCTATTAGTATTATTGGGGATATGACAAAAAAACCTAGATTTTTGACACAAGGGTGAAAATTTGAGAATGGGTTTGGGCAAACCTATTTAGTGAGTCGATGTTTATCCAATGCCAAGATTTTCTTAACAAATGGATCAATTATTTGGCACTTATATGTAGCACCATTACATGCCTTTGATATAATTTTAGGTATGGATTAGTTAAGGGCTCATGGTGCCCTAATCAATTTCCAAGAAAGGTGGATGGATTATACTGATAAATAAGAAAATGTTAAGGGTTCAAAGCAAGCAAGGGTCTTTTCAACCCCATTTATTATCATATTTGCAACTTAAGAAGGCAATTAAAAGAGGTGGCATGTTGCATTCAATCAAATTAAATGGAAAGGAATTAAGGGAGAATCAAAATTATTTAAGAAAAATCCAATTTTGCATGAATTTAGGGATGCATTTTTGAAATATCTTCCAAGACTTCCACCTTGATGTGAATTTTATTTCACTATAAAATTTAATGCTTGAAACCAAACCTATTGCTAGGACACCCTATAGAATGACTACTATTGAGTTGCATGAGTTAAGGTACAACTCCAAGACTTGTTGGAAAATTGATTAAACCTAGTGTGTCACCCTAGGGTGCTCCAATGTTATTTGTAAAGAGGAAGGATGGTTCCTTAAGACTATGTATTTATTATATGATGTTGAAAAAGGTGACCATAAAGAATATGTATCCTTTACCAAGAATTTATGATATTTTTGATCAATTGAAAGATTCTATCATTTTATCAAAAATTAACTTAAGATTAGGATACCATAAATTGAGAATTCATGAGGAAGACACTCATAAAATAGCTTGAAGACAAGATATAAACACTATGAATTTATGGTTCTACCATTCAGGTTGAAAAATTCACCAATGGCCTTTATGAACCTAATGAATAATGTGTTTAGGTAATATCTGGATCATTTTATTTTGATAGTTTTGGATGACATCTTGATTTAACCCTGCACCAAAGAAGAACATGATCAACATTTGAGATTGGTTCTAGAGGTGTTGAGGAAGAATAAAATATATGGAAAGTTGTTGAAGTGTGACTTTTATGTTTCACAAGTATAGTATATAGGGCATATTATATCTATAGAAGGGATTGGTATTGGTCCAAAGAATATTGAAGCCATACTAAACTGACCTGCACCTACCAATATGTTAAAATTTTGAAGTTTCATGGGAATGGTGAGTTACTATAAGCAATTTTGAAGAACACAAGCTTATACTGAGAGGGGGGTGAACAGTATAAGACCACTTTTTACTTTTCTTTCCCAAACAATATTATGCAATATATCAATGGCAATATCAACAATAGTAATCAAAGCAATGCACAAATCACCACACACAATAGAGACACCAATTTAACGTGGTTCACCCAATGTGGGCTACTCCACGGAGAAAATATTTCACTAAAATTTTCTCAACAAATATCTTGGGAATCCTTTCCCTATTACAATGTTTATGGACCTCTATCCAAAGGAGACACCAATCCCCTAATCAAGTTTCTGGATCTCTATCCACAAGGAGACACCAATCCCCTCACTGGTTCGTGGATCTCTATCCATAGGAGAACTCCTTCTCCTCTACTCTAGGTGGTGATCCTCTAGAAGACTACTGCCTCCACTACACTGGCTTGTGGATCTCTCTCCACTGAAGACTCTATCCTCACTCAAAAGATCTCTATCCTCACTACCCTGGCTAATGGATCTCTATCCACTGGAGACTACTATCCTCTACTCTATCACCTCCAAAGCTTACTCTCAGCTCTATCTCAAATCTATACTAAACATAGTCCTTCGATCTAGCACAAATCTACTCAATATCTATCTTTGATCTACACTAAACATAGTCCTTCGGTCTAGCACAAATCTGCTCAATATCTATCTTTGATCTACTAAACATAGTCCTTTAGTCTAGCATAAATTTGCTTAATATCTATCTCTGATCTGGTACAAACCTATCCTCAAATATGCACCAAATTCTATCTTCAAATTATCCTCAAGCCTTAACACAAAGCTTGACTCAATCACAAATCAACTCTGCTAGATCTACCCCAAACCTTAACTCAAGGTTTGAACAAATCAATCAATCAACTCTGCTCACAAGTCTTCTCAAAGACTTACCTCAAATCTGTCCACAAGTCCTCTCTAGAACTTGTCCAATTTGCTCAAAAAGTCTTCACCAAGACTTACCTCAAATCTGCTCAACAAGTCCTCACTAGAACTTGTCCAATCTGCTCAACAAGTCTTCACTAAGACTTCCAATCTGCTCAACAAGTCTCACTTTAAATTGTAAGCTTCCACAAAATCTTACTCAATTCAATATCTAAAACTTCTTCAATCACACAAAAGCTTCACAAGAATCTTGTTTAATCTCATAGAAACATATAGAGAATTGTTAGAGACTCAATATGCTTCACACTCACAACAATGCTCAATCACTTTCAATCTCTCTTTTTACCATAGAAACATATAGAGAATTGTTAGAGACTCAATATGTTTCACACTCACAACAATGCTTAATCACTTTCAATATTTCCTTCAACTCAATCTAGAAATAAAGAACAATTTGTTTCATAGAACTTGAACTATCACTCCAACACTTCCAATCAATTATGCTCAATCAACTCTTCTCAACCAATCACTCAATGAAAGCTTATTCAACAATGCTTATCAAACAAACCTCACATAACAATGATACTCATGATCTTTCACAAACCCTAATCATGCATATGAAGGCTCACTCAATATTTCCAACAATGCTTATCAAACAAGGTTTCTATCATCAACCTTTATTCTAGAAAAACCTTCATCAATCAATATTGGATATCTCAAAACCAAACTCAACAATGCTTATCAAACAATCCTTTTCACTCCAACTTAGCATTCACAATATCCAATCCAACAATATTTTACTCACAAGGAAGATGTACCCATACCTTTTATTTTTATGGAGATATGTCTTCAAAACCTGTCTTAACCACAATCAAATTTTCTTTGCCAACACTAGGGTTAGGTTACCACAACCTATCTCAAGATCTCCACAAAATAATTTTCTCAAAAATTATTTTTCATACAAAATATCAAATCCTTTTGTACACCTTATAATCTCCAAACTCACAATATTTAACTCAATAATTTCACCATAACAAAACACTTAACAATTTTCCTTGCACACCTTATAATATCCAAACTCACAATATCTAACTCAATAATTTCATTAAAACAACATGCATAGAAAACTCCCTTATACACCTTATAATCTCCACACCTTATAAATTTCAATCACCAAAAATCAAAATAAAATATTTTAATTTTTCTTTACCTTATAACTCCCCTAAGCACTTAGCATTCATGATAATCTCAAAGCACTTAATTTTCAACACCTTGGAAAATAAAATTGAATGGCATACCTTTTGTTTGTTCTACCCACAAAAAACTATCTTTGATGAATTCGACCACATGACCTTGCACTCCCAACACCCTAGCTCCAAGCTAGGCCACCAAGTGGGTTGCGTGCCCACATGAGACACATGATGCACGTTGTCCCAAAAATCTACCTCACAAAAATGCCAAGCAAGTCAAATGAAGGCCTCTTCCTCCAAAATATCGATCGCATGGATCAAACCATGATCTCCTCCATGCAAGCCTTAACACTCTCCCAACTACTACCTGTGCTACCACCATCGGTGGGATGTCAAATCACTATACGGCCTTTGTTGCCTCGTTTCCCTCCAAGCTCTTTGAAATGCAAATTATCTTCTTCTTAGATGCAACGCTCGATATTCTCTTTTCTCGCATTCGAAGGTGTGTTAGATGAACTTTAGGAAATGGAAATCATTTCCTATATAAATACACATTATCTTTTGATTTCTCACGTCGGCCCATTTTTGAATTTAAAATTTGAATTTAATTTTTAAATATTAAATTTAAAAACCTTTGCCTCCTTTATTAATTTAAATTAAAATTTTAATCAAAGATTAAAATATTTTAATTTAAATTAAACCTTTGAAAATTGCTCATGGGTCTTTTCAATTTGGACTTCATTTTTCTTCACCTTGTTATTTGGCTCGAAATATTATAATAATAGAATATTATTATTTAATTTAAACTTGCTTCTCCTTCCTCGGGTCTTCATCCTTTGGGCCCTTTTTAGGCATATAATATTAAAAATAAATATTATATCCTATTCCTTTCCAAGACCTTCTTGCTTTTGGAAAAACCACTTGATGTCCTTAATGATGATGACATTAAACCAATATTCTTTTGACATCAATGACAACAAAACTACTCAAAATTTCCAACAATCTCCCCCTTTGTCATTGATGGCAACCCCTTTATTTTTACCATTCCTTTTTCTTTTTCAAAATTTGCTTTCCTTGAGAAACTGCTCCCCTTGACTGAATGCTCTCCCCCTAACTCAAATCTCTCCCCCTTTGTCATCAATGGCAAAGGGTCACCTTTGGGGCTCGGGGCTAAGAATGAGACTCTTAGCTTAGCCCCTCCCCCACCTCCTCTTGAGGTGATTAATTCTGGGGTGGGAGTATTTCTACTCCCAACATACACTGATCTTTACCTTTGTCCACTTTCTTCCTCAACTGATTCTTCTGATTCCTCTGACTATTCTTGTTCCTGCTTGTCTCTGGGATTTCTGCTCTACACCACTTTGTTGTATGCCCATCATTATTGCACTTATAACACTTAATGTTGTTATTCCTTAAAGGTGCAAATATCTTGGGGTTTCTCTTGGTGAAGCCATATCCATTCCTTTCATGAACCCTACAATTTACTGCCTTGTGACCAAACTGATTACAAGAGTAGCAATACCCTTGAAAAAGTTACCTATTTCTGAAACTTCCATATTCCTATCTTTCATGTGTCCTACACTGTGTAGCCTTGTGCCCAAACCTATGATATGAGAAGCATCATCCATTGAAACTACCTTGCCTTGACCCCATTGGTCTCCTAGTTTCTTTTACCCTATGTTGGTTCCTGTTCCATCTGTTCCTCATTTGTGCATTGTTCCTTTCCTTGTTGAACTTTCTATTGTCCAACTCATCCTCAGAAGTCTCACTCTCTCTTACACTCTCTTCTTCTGAAGCTTCTTCTTCTTCAGAGCTTGATATTGACTCCTCTCCTTGTTTTCTTTGTACCTGTTCAAAACCAAGACCTATCTTGTTTGATGAAGATCTTTGTACCTTGATAATCTTATCCAATTTCTTTGAGCTTCTCCCAAACCTGTGTAACTTGTCCTTAGACTCTTTTACTTCCTTCCTTAGTGAAGCTACCTCATGCTCTAACTTTTCACATTCTAAAACCTTTGCTTCTAACTTCTCTTTGAATCTCCTTGTCTTAGCTATTGAGTTAGTTAGATCCTCTATAAGCTTTCCTTTCTCTTCATCACATTCTTGAAATTTAAGCTTGAGTTTTGAGTTTTGCTTTCTTACCTCCCTTAATGCATCAAGGGCATGAATAAGCTCACCCTCAAGATCAACTTCTCCTTTCTCTGATTCTTCCTCTATTTGTTTGCCTTTGGGATCATCTTCATTCCTTTCTGATTTATCTTCAATAGGATCACCTCCTTCTTCTTCTATTGCCAAAAGTAAATTCTCTTCTGGTCCTTCAAGTGTATCTTCATATTCATCATCACTAAAACTGAATCCATTCCTTGTACAACTATCTTCAAGATGACCAAAGTTACCACATCTAAAACACTTGAGAATCATTGGTGCCCTTTTTCTAACATCATCCTTTTCTTTTTCTAGAAATAGTACTTCATATTTATCATTATCTGAGGAACTTTCATCACTATCACTTGAGCTCTTACTTGCCTTGTCTGCATAGAAACTCTTCTTATGCCTTTGGAAAAACTTCTTTCCTTGCTTGCCTTGTCCATCCCTACTTTTTTTGGTACCTGTGTTTCCTGTTTCCCTGTTCTTATGATCCTATTTTTCTTCATCATTGTTATTTCTAGCCTCTGGAAAATCAGATGCATAGTGACCATATTTTCCATAATTGAAACATCTAACTGATTTTGTACCTTTATATTTTCTTGAGTCCTTGTTCCTTCTACCATAGTTTACTTCTTCATCACTGGATGACTCATTGCTTGAATCTGACTTCTTACCCTTTGTCTTCTTAGTAACTTTGAAGGTTTCTTCCTTCTGGGGAATAGGTTCCTCTTTTATCCTCATCTCAAAAGCTATGAGAATGCCATGTAATTCATCCCTTGTCAAAATTTCAATATCTTTTGCCTCTTCTATAGCTAAAATATTTTCACTAAACCTTTTTGGAAGTGACCTTAGAATCTTATCACAAACATCTATTTCCTCAACCTTAAGCCCAAGTCCTTGCATGGAGTTAACAACCTCATCCACATGAAGTAGATATGCTATAATGTTTTCCTCATCCTTCATCTTTAGGTCTTCAAATGCTCTCTTGAAATTTTGCAACTTTACCCTTTTGACCTTTTTATCTCCTTCATATATGCCTTGCAACTTATCCCAAATTTCCTTTGCTGATTTGCAATGCATAACCTTTATAAACTCTATTTCATGCAAACCTCTCAAAATTCCATTCATTGCTCTTGAATTGTAATGATGTAGAAGCTTACCATATTTATCTATAGGTGGAGTTGTTGGTGGTATGTATCCATTTTCAACTACTTCCCATATTTCATTTCCAAGTGCCATTAGATGAAACTTCATCCTTGTGCTCCATAGTGCATAATTGTTCCCATCGAACAATGGTGTTGAATTCCCTGAAGATCTAGTCTAAGAATCCATCTGTGTTCTTGTAAGATTTTCCTTCAAGTTGTTAAACTCTTTCGAAGGAACCCACTCTAATACCAATTGAAGAACACAAGCTTATACTGAGAGGGGGGTGAATAGTATAAGACCACTTTTTACTTTTCTTTCCCAAATAATATTATGCAATATATCAATGGCAATATCAATAGTAGTAATCAAAGTAATGCATAAATCACCACACACAATAGAGACACCAATTTAATATGGTTCACCCAATGTGGGCTACTCCATGGAGAAAATATTTCACTAAAATTTTCTCAACAAATCTCTTGGGAATCCTTTCCCTATTACAATGTTTATGGACCTCTATCCAAAGGAGACACCAATACCCTAATCAAGTTTATGGATCTCTATCCATAGAGACACCAATCCCCTCATGTTATGGATCTCTATCCATAGGAGAACTCCTTCTCCTCTACTTTGGCTGGTGATCCTCTAGAAGACTACTACCTCCACTACTCTGGCTTGTGGATCTCTCTCCACTGAAGACTCTTATCCTCACTCAGAATATCTCTATCCTCACTACCCTAGCTAATGGATCTCTATCCACTAGAGACTATTATCCTCTACTCTATCACCTCCAAAGCTTGCTCTCAGCTCTATCTCAAATTTGTACTAAACATAGTCCTTTGATCTAGCATAAATCTACTCAATCTCTATCTCTATTACTAAACATAGTCCTTAGTCTAGCATAAATTTGCTCAATATCTATCTCTGATCTGCACTAAACATAGTCCTTTGATCTAGCACAAATCTACTCAATATTTATCTCTAATGTACAAACCTATCCTCAAATCTACACCAAACTCTATCCTCAAATCTATCCTCAAGCCTTAACACAAATCTTGACTCAATCACAAATCAACTCTTCTAGATCTACCCCAAACCTTAACTCAAGGTTTGAACAAATCAATCAATCAACTCTGCTCACAAGTCTTCTCAAAGACTTACCTCAAATCTCTCACAAGTCCTCTCTAGAACTTTCAATCTTCAAACTCTTAGAACTTGTCCAATCTCTCAAAGTCTTCACCAAGACTTACCTCAAATCTGCTCAACAAGTCCTCACTAGAACTTGTCCAATCTCTCAACAAGTCTTCACAAAACTTTAATTATAAACTTTTATCTCAAAATTTTAATCAAAGTTCACAATCTTGTTTAATCTCAAAAATATAGAGAATTGTTAGAGACTCAATATGCTTCACACTCACAAAAATGCTCAATCACTTTCAATCTCTTTTTTACCATAAAAACATATAGATAATTGTTAGAGACTCAATATGTTTCACTTACAATAATGCTTAATCACTTTCAATATTTCCTTCAACTCAATCTAGAAATAAAGAACAATTTGTTTCACATAACTTGAACTATCACTTCAATACTTCCAATCAATTATGCTCAATCAACTCTCCTCAACCAATCACTCAATGAAATATTATTCAACAATGCTTATCAAATAAACCTCACATAACAATGATACTCATGATATTTCACAAACCCTAATCATGCACATGAAGGCTCACTCAATATTTCCAACAATGCTTATCAAACAAGGTTTCTATCATCAACCTTTATTCTAGAAAAACCTTCATCAATCAATATTGGATATCTCAATACCAAACTCAACAATGCTTATCAAACAATCCTTTTCACTCCAACTTAGCATTCACAATATCCAATCCAACAATATTTTACTCACAAGGAATATGTACCCATACCTTTTATTTTTATGGAGATATGTCTTCAAAACCTGTCTTAACCACAATCAAATTTTCTTTGCCAACACTAGGGTTAGGTTACCACAACCTATCTCAAGATCTCCACAAAATAATTTTCTCAAAAATTATTTTTCATACAAAATATCAAATCCTTTTGTACACCTTATAATCTCCAAACTCACAATATTAAACTCAATAATTTCACCATAACAAAACACTTAACAATTTTCCTTGCACACCTTATAATCTCCAAACTCACAATATTTAACTCAATAATTTCATTAAAAAAACATGCATAGAAAACTCCCTTATACACCTTATAATCTCCACACCTTATAAATTTCAATCACCAAAAATCAAAATAAAATATTTTAATTTTTCTTTACCTTATAACTCCCCTAAGCACTTAGCATTCACGATAATCTCAAAGCACTTAATTTTCAACACCTTGGAAAATAAAATTGAATGGCATACCTTTTATTTGTTCTGCCCACAAAAAATATCTTCGATGGATTCGACCATGTGACCTTTGCACTCCCAACACCCTAGCTCCAAGCTAGGCCACCAAGTGGGTTGCGTGCCCACATGAGACAAATGATGCACGCTGTCCCAAATAATGCCTCACAAAAATATCAAGCAAGTCAAATGAAGGCCTCTTCCTCCAAAATATCGATCATGTGGATCGAACCACGATCTCCTCCATGCAAGCCTTAACACTCTCCCAACTGCCACCTATGCTACCATCATCGGTGGGATGTCAAACCACTACACCTTTGTTGCCTCGTTTCCCTCCAAGCTCTTTGAAATGCAAATTATCTTCTTCTTAGATGCAATGCTCGATATTCTCTTTTTCGCATTCGAAGGTGTGTTAGATGACTTTAGGAAATGGAAATCATTTCCTATATAAATGCACATTATCTTTTGATTTCTCACGTCGGCCCATTTTCGAATTTAAAAATTCGAATTTAATTTTTAAATATTAAATTTAAAAACCTTTGCCTCCTTTATTAATTTAAATTAAAATTTTAATCAAAGATTAAAATATTTTAATTTAAATTAAACCTTTGAAAATTGCTCATGGGTCTTTTCAATTTGGACTTCATTTTTCTTCACCTTGTTATTTGGCCCAAAATATTATAATAATAGAATATTATTATTTAATTTAAACTTGCTTCTCCTTCCTCGGGTCTTCATCCTTTGGGCCCTTTTTAGGCATATAATATTAAAAATAAATATTATATCCTATTCCTTTCCAAGACCTTCTTGCTTTTGGAAAAACCACTTGATGTCCTTAATGACGATGACATTAAACCAATATTCTTTTGACATCAATGACAACAAAACTACTCAAAATTTCCAACAATCTCCCCCTTTGTCATTGATGGCAACCCCTTTATTTTTACCATTCCTTTTTCTTTTTCAAAAGTTGCTTTCCTTGAGAAACTGCTCCCCCTGATTGAATGCTCTCCCCCTAACTCAAATCTCTCCCCCTTTGTCATCAATGGCAAAGGGTCACCTTTGGGGCTCGGGGCTAAGAATGAGACTCTTAGCTTAGCCCCTCCCCCACCTCCTCTTGAGGTGATTAATTCTGGGGTGGGAGTATTTCTACTCCCAACATACACTGATCTTTACCTTTGTCCACTTTCTTCCTCAACTGATTCTTCTGATTCCTCTGACTATTCTTGTTCCTGCTTGTCTCTAGGATTTCTGCTCTACACCACTTTGTTGTATGCCCATAATTATTGCACTTATAACACTTAATGTTGTTATTCCTTAAAGGTGCAAATGTCTTGGGGTTTCTCCTGGTGAAGCCATATCCATTCCTGTCATGAACCTTGCAATTTATTGCCTTGTGACCAAACTGATTACAAGAGTAGCAATACCCTTGAAAAAGCTGCCTGTTTTTGAAACTTCCATATTCTTATCTTTCATGTGTCCTGCACTGTGTAGCCTTGTGCCCAAACCTATGACATGAGAAGCATCATCCATTGAAACTACCTTGCCTTGACCCCATTGATCTCTTAGTTTCTTTTACCTTGTGTTGGTTCTTGTTCCATCTGTTCCTCATTTGTGCATTGTTCCTTTCCTTGTTGAACTTTCTATTGTCCAACTCATCCTCAGAAGTCTCACTCTCTCTTACACTCTCTTCTTCTAAAGCTTCTTCTTCTTCAGAGCTTGATATTGACTCCTCTCCTTGTTTTCTTTGTACCTGTTCAAAACCAAGACCTATCTTGTTTGATGAAGATCTTTGTACCTTGATAATCTTATCTACAATTTCTTTGAGCTTCTCCCAAACCTATGTAACTTGTCCTTAGACTCTTTTACTTCCTTCCTTAGTGAAGCTACCTCATGCTCTAACTTTTCACATTCTAAAACCTTTGCTTCTAACTTCTCTTTGAATCTCCTTGTCTTAGCTATTGAGTTAGTTAGATCCTCTATAAGCTTTCCTTTCTCTTCATCACATTCTTGAAATTTAAGCTTGAGTTTTGAGTTTTGCTTTCTTACCTCCCTTAATGCATCAAGGGCATGAATAAGCTCACCCTCAAGATCAACTTCTCCTTTCTCTGATTCTTCCTCTATTTTTTTGCCTTTGGGATCATCTTCATTCCTTTCTAATTTGTCTTCAATAGGATCACCTCCTTCTTCTTCTATTGCCAAAAGTAAATTTTCTTCTGGTCCTTCAAGTGTATCTTCATATTCATCATCACTAAAACTGAATCCATTCCTTGTACAACTATCTTCAAGATGACCAAAGTTACCACATCTAAAACACTTGAGAATCATTGGTGCTCTTTTTCTAACATATTTTTCTTTTTCTAGAAATAGTACTTCATCTTTATCATTATCTGAGGAACTTTCATCACTATCACTTGAGCTCTTACTTGCCTTGTCTACATAGAAACTCTTCTTATGCCTTTGGAAAAACTTCTTTCCTTGCTTACCTTGTCCATCCCTACTTTTCTTTTGGTACCTGTGTTTTCCTGTTTCCCTATTCTTATGATCCTATTTTTCTTCATCATTGCTATTTCCAGCCTCTGGACAATCAGATGCATAGTGACCATATTTTCCACAATTGAAACATCTAACTGATTTTGTACCTTTATATTTTCTTGAGTCCTTGTTCCTTCTACCATAGTTTGCTTCTTCATCATTGGATGACTCATTGCTTGAATCTGACTTCTTACCCTTTGTCTTCTTAGTAACTTTGAAGGTTGCTTCCTTCTGGGGAATAGGTTCCTCTTTTATCCTCATCTCAAAAGCTGTGAGAATGCCATGTAATTCATCCCTTGTCAAAAGTTCAATATATTTTGCCTCTTCTATAGCTGAAATATTTTCACTAAACCTTTTTGGAAGTGACCTTAGAATCTTATCACAAACATCTATTTCCTCAACCTTAAGCCCAAGTCCTTGCATGGAGTTAACAACCTCATCCACATGAAGTAGATATGCCACAATGTTTTCCTCATCCTTCATATTTAGGTCTTCAAATGCTCTCTTGAAATTTTGCAACTTTACCCTTTTGACCTTTTTATCTCCTTCATATATGCCTTGCAACTTATCCCAAATTTCCTTTGCTGATGTGCAATGCATAACCTTTATAAACTCTATTTCACGCAAACCTCTCAAAATTCCATTCATTGCTCTTGAATTGTGATGATGTAGAAGCTTACCATATTTATCTGTAGGTGGAGTTGCTGGTGGTGTGTATCCATTTTCAACTGCTTCCCATATTTCATTTCCAAGTGCCATTAGATGAAACTTCATCCTTGTGCTCCATAGTGCATAATTGTTCCCATCGAACAATGGTGCTGAATTCCCTGAAGATCCAGTCTGAGAATCCATCTGTGTTCTTGTAAGCTTTTCCTTCAAGCTATTAAACTCTTTCGAAGGAACCCACTCTGATACCAATTGAAGAACACAAGCTTATACTGAGAGGGGGGGTGAATAGTATAAGACCACTTTTACTTTTCTTTCCCAAATAATATTATGCAATATATCAATGGCAATATCAATAGTAGTAATCAAAGCAATGCACAAATCACCACACACAATAGAGACACCAATTTAATGTGGTTCACCCAATGTGGGCTACTCCATGGAGAAAATATTTCACTAAAATTTTCTCAACAAATCTCTTGGGAATCCTTTCCCTATTACAATGTTTATGGACCTCTATCCAAAGGAGACACCAATCCCCTAATCAAGTTCATGGATCTCTATCCATAGGAGACACCAATCCCTCTATTGGTTTATGGATCTCTATCCATAGGAGAACTCCTTCTCCTCTACTCTGGCTGGTGATCCTCTAGAAGACTACTACCTCCACTACTTTAGCTTGTGGATCTCTCTCCATTAAAGACTCTATCCTCACTCAGAAGATCTCTGTCCTCACTACCCTGGCTAATGGATCTCTATCCACTAGAGACTATTATCCTCTACTCTATCACCTCCAAAGCTTACTCTCAGCTCTATCTCAAATCTATACTAAACACAGTCCTTCGATCTAGCATAAATCTACTCAATATTTATCTCTGATCTGCACTAAACATAATCCTTTGGTCTAGCATAAATTTCTCAATATTTGTCTCTGATCTATACTAAACATAGTCCTTCGGTCTAGCACAAATCTTCTCAATATCTATCTCTGATCTGGTATAAACCTATCCTCAAATCTGCACCAAACTCTATCCTCAAATCTATCCTCAAGCCTTAACACAAAGCTTGACTCAATCATAAATCAACTCTGCTAGATCTACCCCAAACCTTAACTCAAGGTTTGAACAAATCAATCAATCAACTCTGCTCACAAGTCTTCTCAAAGACTTACCTCAAATCTATCTATAAGTCCTCTCTAGAACTTGTCCAATCTGCTCAACAAGTCCTCACTAGAACTTGTCCAATATCTCAACAAGTCTTCACCAAGACTTACCTCAAATCTACTCAACAGTCCTCACTAGAACTTGTCCAATCTGCTCAACAAGTCTTCACCAAGACTTACCTCAAATCTCATTGTAAGCTTCCACAAAAGCTTACTCAACTCAATCTTATCACATAAAACTTCTTCAATCACTCAAACAAGCTTCACATAGAATCTTGTTTAATCTCACAGAAACATATAGAGAATTTTTAGAGACTCAATATGCTTCACACTCACAACAATGCTCAATCACTTTCAATCTCTCTTTTTACCATATAAACATATAGAGAATTGTTAGAGACTCAATATGTTTCACTCACAACAATGCTTAATCACTTTCAATATTTCCTTCAACTCAATCTAGAAATAAAGAATAATTTGTTTCATAGAACTTGAACTATCACTCCAACACTTCCAATCAATTATGCTCAATCAACTCTCCTCAACCAAACACTCAATGAAAGCTTATTCAACAATGCTTATCAAAAAAACCTCACATAACAATGATACTCATGATCTTTCACAAACCCTAATCATGCATATGAAGGCTCACTCAATATTTCCAACAATGCTTATCAAATAAGGTTTCTATCATCAACCTTTATTCCAGAAAAACCTTCATCAATCAATATTGGATATCTCAAAACCAAACTCAACAATGCTTATCAAACAATCCTTTTCACTCCAACTTAGCATTCACAACATCCAATCCAACAATATTTTACTCACAAGGAAGATGTACCCATACCTTTTATTTTTATGGAGATATGTCTTCAAAACCTATCTTAACCACAATCAAATTTTCTTTGCCAACACTAGGGTTAGGTTACCACAACCTATCTCAAGATCTCCACAAAATAATTTTCTCAAAAATTATTTTTCATACAAAATATCAAATCCTTTTGTACACCTTATAATCTCCAAACTCACAATATTTAACTCAATAATTTCATTAAAACAACATGCATAGCAAACTCCCTTATACACCTTATAATCTCCACACCTTATAAAATAAATTTCAATCACCAAAAATCAAAATAAAATATTTTAATTTTTCTTTACCTTATAACTCCCCTAAGCACTTAGCACTCACGACAATCTCAAAGCACTTAATTTTCAACACCTTGGAAAATAAAATTGAATGGCATACCTTTAATTTGTTCTACCCACTAAAAAATATCTTTGACGGATTCGACCACGTGACCTTTGCACTCCCAACACCCTAGCTCCAAGCTAGGCCACCAAGTGGGCTGCGTGCCCACATGAGACACACGATGCACACTGTCCCAAAAAGCCACCTCACGAAAACACCAAGCAAGTCAAACGAAGGCCTCTTCCTCCAAAACATCAATCACATGGATCGAACCATGATCTCCTCCATGCAAGCCTTAACACTCTCCCAACTGCCGCTTGCGCTACCACCGTCGGTGGGATGTCAAATCACTTTGCGGCCTTTGTTGCCTCGTTTCCCTCCAAGCTCTTTGAAATGCAAATTGTCTTCTTCTTAGATGCAGTGCTTGATATTCTCTTTTCTCGCATTCGAAGGTGTGTTGAATAACTTTAGGAAATGGAAATCATTTCCTATATAAATGCACATTATCTTTTGATTTCTCACGTCGGCCCTTTTTCGAATTTAAAAATTTGAATTTAGTTTTTAAATATTAAATTTAAAAACCTTTGCCTCCTATAGAGCTAAAAATGTGACACTATGCAACCAATAAAGAAATCAACTCAAAGAGACAAATAACTGTGAAATATGAAATATATTTCAATAAATGGGGGGAGAGTTGAAAAACTCCTTGTTACAATTATTCTGCCTTGATAGAGTTGATTTTATATAATAGATACAATTTCTAGGGTTCTTCGAAACCCTAGCTATACAAAAATGAGTGTCTTCAACTATGCTTCACTCCCAAAATAATGAGTGGGCTTGTGAGATATCCGATTTTGGGCCACTCTAGCCTTAGCGGCTATCCAAGATTTCTTGATTGATGCTATCTAACCCTACACACACAACAAACAATAAGGTTGTTAGTAAACAAAATGAGGGTTCCACAGTGTGAACCCTTAGAAATATAGATTATAAATCCTAGATCTATGTAAGTTGAACATGCAAAATGTAATAACACCAGATAATAACAAAATATAGATTTACCTTGTTGTTGATGGTGATGATCCATTGCTTCATTGTAGATTTGGTGGCAGGGTGCCCTAATAGCACCTGATGATTTGATGCGGTAAGCTTTGGTTCACATTGATGATGATGATAGGATCTGGCGGGCGCTTGCTAGGCTCTGGTGTGAGCCTGCAGGATATGGTAGGCTCTGGTGGGTGCTTGGTAGGCTCTGTAGTGAGCCTGGAAAGCTCTAGAGGGCACCTATGGGTGAGGGTTTAATCTACAAAAGTAGATCATGGGGATGCAAAAAATGTGGTGGATGTAAGATGATGGCGATGGTAGAAATGTAGGAAATACAATAGAATTATGGGTATTAAGGTACGAAAGACTGTGTGACAGCCTCAGGGCACTTAGGATGGCTAGGGTTTGGAATCAGGGATTTCAGAGACGAGTAAATCTTGGGGACTCAAGAAACTCAGGAGACTCAGGGGTTGAGCATTGAGGATGCTCCTATTTATAATCAAGCCTAGGGTTTTCTTAGGGTTTTAGCCTAACACTTTTAATCGTGTGGCTAAGATTAAATCAAATCCTAAGGCTGAGATTATACTTTAAGTGTGGCATGGATTAATGAAAATGGATGGCTGAGATTAGATTAAATCTAATGGCTGAGGTTAATTGGGTTTAAATATATATATTTTATAATAAATATATTAAAATATAATAAAAAAATATTATATTTTATATAAATAATATAAAAATAAATATAAATTAAGTCCAAAGGGGTCAAAAAGTGGTGGGAAAAGGCTAAAGTGGGCCTTTTAAAGGTAGGAAATGTATGAAATAGTTAAATGGATGGCGAGAAAGGTGGATGGTGGACAAGTGGGTGGTAGGATGGTTAGGATGAAGGATTAATGGCTAGGATTTGGTGTCTATAGATACCCCTTTTTGTACCATGTTGCGTGAAGCACAATATGGTGCAAAAATACGAGACACCTGCTTGGGCTATGGGCGCAGAAGCAACTTCTCTCTATTGTTGTATTTGAGCACTGATGTTGAAGATAAAAGAATAAAGAATTTTGGAATTTGTGTAGCTTACCCCCTCAATTGGTGAATGAGTTACGGATGAATCTCACGAGCAAATTGAAAAATTTATGCAAATTATGAATGATGTACACCATTTTTACCCCAATGGTGGGAAGGGGGTGGTGAGAAATGAAATATGATTGTAGATGATATGAATGATGTACAATATGATACCTTTTTTACCCCAACAATGGGAAGGGTTTTTTGTCAAGTGTAGATGTCATTATCATGTAAGATGTATCCCATTGTGGGAGAATCAAAATCAAAATGTTGTTGCCCCAAATTTCGGGATGATTCGATGTTGTTGAATAGTGTGCTCTCTGATGCCATTGATATGCAAGTATGATGATGCAAATAAAAAGAAAAAGAATCATGGATGGCCTACTAGTGACTGTTCTGATAATTTCCACAATTGGAACCAATCATCCTAGCCAATGCCTATCATTAGGTTTTTGAAGAAAAATGATGAAATTTGAGTTTTTGTTCATGTGTTAAGCCTCACAAACTAGGCCATCAATGACAATAGTTATGCAAATTGTTCTTTGGAAAGGTTTCACTTACAATGTGAGGTACCAAATATGATTGTGATATCGATCAAGGAGATAAGTGATGATGATCATGGTCAAGTGTCCTTATGGTAAGCTCTTCATCTTATCGAATTGCATGGATTCTCATCGTTGCAATCGCCAAGTTTGTAGAATAACCCACTAGATACAATATTCACTTGCATGCTACTTGAACTTGACAAATATTGTAATTGTTGATGGATTTTATGGTGACATGGAGATGTGGTGATGAAAAATGTATTGATGGATGCAATGTGCATGGATTCAATGATTGATTCTATTTTTTCCCCAATAGATGAAGGGATTTTTGTAATTTGGAAGATGTTATGAGTGTATCTATTTTTGCCCTAATAGATGAAAGGGTTTTTGATGATGAAATATAGAATGATTGTGTCTATTACTTGCACTTAACAGATAAAGGGGTTTTTTTTATGATGAAAAAAATGAAAATATTTATGTTTATTCATTGCCCTTAACAGATAAAGGGGTTTTGATGATGAAAGATGAAATGATTGTGTATGTTCTTTGCCCTTAACAGATAAAGGGGTTTTTTATGATGAAAAAAAAATGAAATGATTTGTGTTTATTTGTTGTCCTTAACAGATAAAGGTGTTTTTGATGATGAAATGATTTGTTTCTATTTGTTGCCCTTAACAGATAAAGGGGTTTTTGTATAATTAAATGATTTGTTTTTGTTTGTTGCCCTTAACAGATAAAGGGGTTTTTTGAAATATGATAATTTGATGAATATTTCTATTCTTTGCCCTTAATAGATGAAGGGATTTTTTGAAATGAGGAAAATGTGATGAAATGTATCTATTTTTGCCCTAACATATGAAGGATTTTTTGATGATGTAAGTGTCCTTATGGTGATCTATCCATCCTACCGAATTGCATGGATAACCAATCGTTGCAACCACTAGGTGAAATAGGGTAAACCACTAAATACAAGGCTCACTTATATTTGTGTTTGTTCTTTGCCCTTAACAGATAAAGGGGTTTTTGATGATTTGTGTCTGTTATTTGCCCTTAACAGATAAAAGGGGTTTTTTTGATGATTTGTGTTTGTTCTTTGCCCTTAACATATGAAAGGGGTTTTTGATGATTTGTTTTTTTTCTTTGCCCTTAACAGGTAAAGGTGTTTTTGATGATGTAAAATGAAATGATTTGTGTTTTTTCTTTGCCCTTAATAGATAAAGGGATTTTTTAAAATGATTTGATTTGTTTATATTCGTTACCCTTAATAGATAAAGGGGTTTTTGATGATGAAAGATGAAATGATTGTGTCTATTCTTTGCATTTAACAGATAAATGGGTTGTTTATGATGAAAATATTTGGTGTGAATGCAAGGCAAAGGGTGCAACCTTTGACAAAAGGATGTAACCTTTTGAACCTAGAAATTGATTTGTTGATGTGATTTAATTGTGACCAAAGGAGTTTTGGTTCCTTTGGAGCTTTTTGAATTTGATGTATGCGAGGCAAAGGGCTCAACCTTTGATAAAAGGATGCAACCTTTTGAACCTAGAAATTGAATTTTTGATGATGTAATGTGATTGAATGATTGAATTGTTTATTGAATTGGTGGGGAAGATGTGATACCTTGAACACCCCCAAGTTGTGAAGATGTTTACTTTATTGGGGGGAAAGGTGTGAAACCTTGAACACCCCCAAGTTGTGATGATGTTCTCACTTTCTAGCGATCTTTGCATATGCGATTTATATATATATATATATATATATATATATATATATATATACATACATGACTTTTTATTTTTGTGCTTTTAAGTGAATACCTTTGTGGAATTCATGTTTATGAAAATGTTTTTATGCATGTCTTATTGATGATTAATGCAAGTTAATCATGATGTGTATGCATAATGCTTATGGATGATTAATGCAAGTGAAATGGCATTTATATGAATGCAAACTATATGATAGGAATGCATGATGTTCGAATGATCATTTTTAGTTCAAAATTTTGTTGGCCATTTTTGTTCATTGTTTTGCAATCGAGGACACCGATCTTGGTGGCTTTATGTGGGTTGATCCATGATGAAGACATGGATTTTGATATGGAAGAAGATATGGATGTTGATATGGAAGATTGTAGGATTTTCAAAGACTCAAGAAGAGTAGTGCTATCAACTAAACTACTAAAGGTTGTCTAACTTTCTTTAGGACCAATGTGTGTGCAAGTGAAGTTCATGTACCAAATCTTGAGCATGACAATGAACCTGGACAATCAAGCACCAATGTGTGTGCATGTGAAGTTCATTACCTCATTATGAGTAAATTAGGCATGACCTATTATGGAGAGGATCAAGAAGTTAGCTTATCTGTATGTGTGGTCAGAAGTCTCCCTTTTTGGAAGAGAGACATGTCATACCACTTGAGTTTACTCTATTGCCAATCAAGCATCTATAGCCCCAGTGGATACTCACTCCATAGTCTAATGATTTGATCTTTTAGACCTTAGGGATGACTACTTATCCTTATAAGAGGACATGTGGTATGATCCTTATAGCTTTAGGGATCGAAAGTGTATATGTGGCATTTGTTAAGTATTTGAATAGAGCTTTGGGGCTTTTTTGAAGTTAGAATGTGACCAAAGGAATTGAGTACCTTTAGGGCTTTTTGGGATTGGCATGAACTGATTGAAAATAAAAGAAACCAAAAAAATGCTAATTTTTTACCATGTGGGGCTTACCTCATATATTATTATTTTATTAATGTGTATTCCTTTTTAAAACGACAATTTTTTTATTATATTATTTTACAGTTTTTGATTTACTTACATTATGGTACTAACTCAAAATTAAACGAAAGTAATAAGTCAAAACAAATTAATGGAAAACACATCAAATCCACCTGCTACTTAATGATGGAATGGTTGTTGTGTAAGCCATGTTAATGATGAACTGGCTATTGGTTAAGCCATGTTAATGATGAAATGGCTAAGGTTAAGCCATGTTAATGATGAAATGGCTAAGGTTAAGCCATGTTAATGATGAAATGGCTAAGGTTGAGCCATGTTAATGATGAAATGACTAAGGTTGAGCCATGTTAATGATGAAATGGCTAAGGTTGAGTCATGGTAATGATAAAATGGCTAAGGTTGAGCCATGTTAATCATGAAATGGCTACGGTTGAGCCATATTAATGATGAAATGGCTAAGGTTCAACCATGTTAATTATGAAATGGCTAAGGTTAAGCCATGTTAATGATGAAATGGCTAAGGTTAAGCCATGTTAATGATGAAATGGTTGTTGGTTAAGCCATGTAAATGATGAAATGGTTGTTGGTTAAGCCATGTTAATGATTAAATGGCTAAGGTTAAACCATGTTAATGATGAAATGGCTATTGGTTGAGCCATGTTAATGATGAAATTGCTAAGGTTGAGCCATGTTAATGATGAAATGGCTAATATTAAGCCATGTTAATGATGAAATGTCTAAGGTTAAGCCATGTAAATGATGAAATGGTTGTTGTTTAAGCCATATTAATGTGAAATGGCTAAGGTTAAGCCATGTTAATGATGAAATGGTTAATGTTAAGCCATGTTAATGATGGAATAGCTATTTTGGATCCATGTTAATGATGGAATGGCTACTGTGGAGCCATGTTAATGATGAAATAGCTAAGGTTGAGCCATGTTAATGAAGAAATGGCTATTGGTTGAGCTATGTTAATGATGAAATGGTTAAGGTTGAGCCATGTTAATGATGAAATGGCTAAGATTGAGCCATATTAATGATGAAATGGCTATTGGTTGAGCCATTTTAATGATGAAATGGCTATTGTGGAGCCATGCTAATGATGAAATGGCTAATGTTAAGTCATGTTAATGATAAAATGGCTAAGGTTAAGCCATGTTAATGATGGAATGACTGTTGTGGAGCCATGTTAATGATGAAATGGCTAAGGTTAAGCCATGTTAATGATGAAATGGCTAAGGTTAAGCCATGTTAATGATGAAATGGCTAAGGCTAAGTCATTTTAATGATGAAATGGCTGAGGTTAAGCCATGCTAATGATGAAATGGCTAAGGTTGAGCCATGTTAATTATGAAATGGCTATTGGTTGAGCCATGTTAATGATGAAATGGATAATGTTAAGCCATGTTAATGATGAAATGGTTAAGGTTGAGCCATGTTAATTATGGAATGGCTAAGGTTAAGCCATGTTAATGATGAAATGGTTAATGTTAAGCCATTTTAATGTTGGAATGGCTATTATGGAGCCATGTTAATGATGGAATGGCTATTGTGGAGCCATGTTAATGATGAAATGGTTAAGTTTGAGCCATATTAATGATGAAATGGCTATTGGTTGAGCTATGTTAATGATGAAATGGTTAAGTTTGAGCCATGTTAATGATGAAATGGCTAATATTGAGCCATATTAATGATGAAATGGCTATTGGTTGAGCCATTTTAATGATGAAATGGCTATTGTGGAGCCATGTTAATGATGAAATGGCTAAGGTTAAGTTATGTTAATGATAAAATGGCTAAGGTTAAGCCATTTTAATGATGGAATGACTGTTGTGGAGCCATGTTAATGATGAAATGGCTAAGGTTAAGCCATGTTAATGATGAAATGGCTAAGGTTAAGCCATGTTAATGATGAAATGGCTAAGGTTAAGTCATTTTAATGATGAAATGGCTGAGGTTAAGCCATGCTAATGATAAAATAGCTAAGGTTGAGCCATGTTAATTATGAAATGGCTATTGGTTGAGCCATGTTAATGATGAAATGGATAATTTTAAGCCATGTTAATGATGAAATGGTTAAGGTTGAGCCATGTTAATGATGAAATGGCTAAGGTTAAGCTATGTTAATGATGAAATGGTTAATGTTAAGCCATGTTAATGATGGAATGACTATTATGGAGCCATGTTAATGATGGAATGACTATTTTGGAGCCATGTTAATGATGGAATGACTATTTTGGAGCCATGTTAATGATGAAATGGTTGAGGTTGAGCCATATTAATGATGAAATGGCTATTGGTTGAGCTATGTTAATGATGAAATGGTTAAGTTTGAGCCATGTTAATGATGAAATGGCTAATATTGAGCCATATTAATGATGAAATGGCTATTGGTTAAGCCATGTTAATTATGAGAATGGCTAAGGTTAAACCATGTTAATGATGAAATGGCTAAGGTTAAGCCATGCTAATGATGAAATGGTTGAGGTTAAGCCATGTTAATTATGGGAATGGCTAAGGTTAAACCATGTTAATGATGAAATGGCTAATTTTAAGCCATTTTAATGATGAAATGACTAAGGTTAATCCATATTAATGATGGGAATGGATGATGTGGAGCCATGTTAAAATGTGACCAAATATATTAGGTACCTTTGGAGATTTTTGATTGGTGATGTATCCTACTTGTGGTAGGGATGGATAAGGGTTTGCCACCAAAGTAGCGGATGAATTGGATGTATTTTTCATAAGTTGTTTTTGTCTATTACTTTATTTTGATTTCTTGTTAATACCATAAAGTAAATAAACCAACAATTTAGAACTATCAAAATGAACACAAAATTGAAATTCGTACAAAATTAAAAATGAAAGAAACAATAAATGCTAAGTTGTTACCTTGTGTGGCTTACCTTCATACATTAATTATTTTATTCATTAATGTGTATTCTTTTTGGAGTGACAGGTTTGTGTGTTTTGATGTTCTAATATTTCTTAATAAAAACAAAGGTAAAAACTAAGGTTGGCAAGGGCAACGAGATTCTTGTTGCTAATGACCTCCATAAAAGTTTTCTTGGGAATAAACCTATGGTGTATAGGGCATATATTTGTGGATGGAAATTATGGCCACCATCACCAAATCTCAAGCAATGGCTAGTGATGAAATCCATCCACTACTATTTTAGAGTGAAACGTGTTGTGTGTGATTAATTTTAAAGTTTCATTTTCTTTATTGTGTTCAAACAATGCTAAATATCACTAATTTTATTCATATAAATAAGAATCCAACTTATGAATGCAAATTTATTCTAAAGAGTGTGAAGTACACCGCTTAAAACCCCCTACTTAGATAGCAATCGGAGGGTTCGTCCACCTCTCTGCCAAAGGTGCCACCCAAGGGCAGGAGTACTTTTTGCATTCAAATGTTGTTCCTATTTAGATATGCAAAATAAGAAATATTTAACTTCTAAGAAATGCAAATTCTAAAGGATGCGTTTCAATTTCAAATGCATATAGCAATATGTAGGAACTATTTGAATTTGCACTTCTTTTTAAAATAGAAACTTCAAAATGTGTTATGTATGCATGCACAAAATACCCTAGATGCAATATACAATGATTTAATTTCCATATTACTTATTTTGTATTCATTTTAATCTCAAAATCTAAAAGACACAACAAAAAACCCAAAAAAAATGTAAAGCAAAAATGAGCTAAAAATGGATGAAGGACTTACAGATTATCCTACATTTGTGTGAGGTATTTATGAGTTATCTGTTACTCCGATTGATCTAAAAATTTGTGGAGACATGATGGAGTGTATAAGTAACCTACCCTCACAATTTCATCTCAATCGGACTATGGATGAGTAAGATATGGCCGAAACAATGTAGTTATTTTGTGTAGGAAACACAGCAAGGCATCTCTGATCAATGCCAGACACAATAGGGTGCTTGTGCAGGTGCAACAGGGCATTTTGCGGGCACGTCAAGGTTCCCATGATGATTAAAAAGTGCTATAGAGTGCCTACACACCTTCTACAACTATTACAAAATCTTCCAGAAACCCTAATCGATAGATTCGACTAATTTTTTTTTCTTAAAAAACCTGTAAAATGCAACAAAATAACATTAGCAAGGCAAATCAAATAAAAATTTAGAACCATTGTGGGGTCCCACCGTGCTCGAAATTTGTATATATAAAAATGTGACACTATGCAATCAATAAAGAAATCAACTCAAAGAGACAAATAACTGCACAAAATGGAATATATTTCAATAAATGGGGGGAGGAGCTGAAAAAATCCTTGTTACAATTATTCTGCCTTGATAGAGTTGATTTGATACAATAGATACAATTTCTAGGGTTCTCTGAAACCCTAGATATACAAAAATGAGTGTCTTCAACTATGCTTCACTCCCAATAGAATGAGTGGGCTTGTGAGATATCCGATTGTGGGCAACTCTAGCCTCAGTGGTTGTCCAACACACACAACAAACAATAAGATTGTTAGTTAACAAAATGAGGGTTCCATAGTGTGAACCTTTAGAAATGCAAATTAAAAACCCTAGATCTATGTAAGCTAAATATGTAAAATGTAATAATACCAGATAATAACCAAATATAGATTTACCTTATTGTTGATGGTGATGATCTATTGCTTTGTTGCAAATTCGGTGGTAAGGTGCCCTAACGACACCTGATGATTTTATGTGATAAGCTATGGTTCATGTTGATTATTATGAAAAGCTCTAGCAGGCACTTGGCAGGCTCTGGTGCGAGCTTGGTAGGCTCTGGTGCGAGCCTGTAGGATATGGCTAGGTCTGGTGGGAGCTTGGCAGGCTCTACAACGATCCTAGAAAGCTCTGGAGGGTGCTTGTGGGTGAGGGTTTAATCTACATAAGAATATCAGGGGATGCGAAGAATGCAATGGATGGAATATGATGGTGGTGGTAGAAATGTACAAAATGTAGTAGAATGATGGGGATTAGGGCACAAAAGGTTGTGTGGCAACCTTAGGGCACTTAGGATGGCTAGGATTTGGAATTAGGGATTCCAGAGACTTGGGGAAATCCTGGGGACTCAGGAAACTTAGTAGACTCAAGGGTTGAACATTAAGGATGATCCTATTTATAATCAAGCCTAGGGTTTTATTAGGGTTTTAGCCTAACACTTTTAATCGTATGGCTAATATTAAATCAAATCCTATGGCTGAGATTATACTTTAAGTGTGGCATGGATTAACGAAAATGGATGGCTGAGATTAGATTAAATCTAATGGTTGAGATTAATTGAGGTTAAATATATATACTATAATAAATATATTAAAATATAATAATAAAATATTATATTAAATATAAATAATATAAAAATAAATATAAATTAAGTCCAAAGGGGTCGAAAATTGGCGGGAAAGGGCTAAAGTGGGCCTTTTGAAGGTGGGAAAGGTATGAAATGGTTAAATGAATTGCGGGAAATGTGGATGGTGGACAAGTCGGTGGTAGGATGATTAGGATGAAGGATTAATGACTAGGATTTGGTGTCTACATCTCCTTTATTAATTTAAATTAAAATTTTAATAAAATATTAAAATATTTTAATTTAAATTAACCTTTGAAAATTGCTCATGGGTCTTTTTAATTTGGACTTTGTTCTTCTTCACCTTGTTATTTGGCCCGAAATATTATAATAATAGAATATTATTATTTAATTTAAACATGCTTCTCCTTTCTCGGGTTTTCATCCTTTGGGCCCTTTTTAGGCATAATATTAAAAATAAATATTATATCCTATTATTTTCCAAGACCTTCTTGATTTTGGAAAATTTACTTGATGTCCTTAATCGCGATGACATTAAACCAATATTTTTTTGACATCAATGACAACAAAATACTCAAAATTTTCAACAGATTTATGGAAAACTTCTCAAGGATTGCATACTCTTTTAATAACCGTCAAAGAAAAGGAAAAGAGTTTAAATGGATAGAGAAGTGTGAGTCCACCTTTGCAACTCTTAAGAATAAGCTTACTATAGCACCGATTCTCAAAATACCTATTTTTTTGGGAACTTTACAATATGCACAGATGCTTCTTTAGAAGGGTTGGTAGGAGTTTTATCTCAAAATGAAGCTATAGTAGCCTATGAATCTATAAAAATTAAGAAGCATGAGTTGAGATATGCTACACATGATTTGGAACTAGCAATAGTTTTCCATGCTCTTAAGGTTTGGAGGTATTATTTGGTAAGAAAACCTTTTGAGTTTTTAGATCACCAAAGTTTAAGGTATATCTTTACCCAACCAATAATGAATGCAAGACAAAGAAGGTGGGTAGAATTCTTAGCTGAGTATGACTTTGGTATAGAATATATCAAAGGAAACAAAAATAAGGTGGATGATGCCTTGAGTAGGAGGAGGCATATAACAACTTAAACATGAAGTCATGTTGACTTGAATGAAAAAGTTAGAAAAATGCAATTACAAGATCCAATTTGCATCGAAAACCAAATTAAAGTAGGGACAAATCCTGAAGAAAGTGGGTATTTAAACATAAAATATGAACTTTTATGCTTTAAAAATAGGTTGTTATATAAAAAATGGGAGATTTAAGGAGAATGATTATTCAATAGGCACATTTTTCTCCATATTCTGGTCATCTTGATGGTGCCAAGATGAGAGAGAATATGAAAAGTCCTTTTATTGGCTTGGAATGAAACAAAATTTTAGTGGTTTCATTTTTGAATGTTTGGAATATCAAAAAGTAAAAGTAGAACACCAACATCTAGTAGGAAAATATCCACATGATATACCGACTCAAAAATAGTAGGTCATATTGATGGATTTTATTATGGGTTTACCTAAAACTAGGTACAAACATGATGCAATCCTTATGGTGGTGGATAAGTTGACAAAGTTTGCATACTTTATACCAGAGAACATTAAGGATGAAGCACTAACTGTGGTGAATAATTTTTCCAAGGAAATAATCTGGTTCCATGATTTCTCTAAAGTAATTATCATGTAGGAACATTTGCATTATGTGTATGTATGATTAAATGCATCATTGGGCAAGGAGGTTGCTATAAAAAGCAAAAGAGCCCTTACCTCTATGCTTAGGGGTCCTTCATAGGTGGTTGATAACCTTAAAGTTATCATAATACCTCCTGCTTAGGGAATGGTTATGTTTGTGCATCTCTGCTTATTATCGATTACATACAAATTAAGATGAGGATAACTTTAAGCAAGAGCCCTTGTGTTGCTTAGGCTCTTAATTTATCTTTAAGATGCATTAATATTTACGTTTCAAAGTATAAATCTTAATTTATTGATGAAGTAAGGTATTAATAATGTTAGTATTATTAATACTTATATATATATACTAATGTTAATAGATAATATTAACATTAGACAAGAAAAATTAATAATAGTATTAATTAATTTAATACTATGAAGAAGTAAATAAATTATTTAATAATACCTTTGCTAAGGTAATATTAGCAATTTAAATCTTATTAAGGTTTTAAATAGGGGCATATTTAATTAATAATAGTATTAATTAATTTAATACTATGAAGAGTAAATAAATTATTTAATAATACCTTTGCTAAGGTAATATTAGCAATTTAAATCTTATTAAGTTAAGGTTTTAAATAGGGGCATATTTAACTAATAATATTAATTAATCCAATACCATGGAAAAGTAAATAAATTATCTAAAGTAATATTAGAAATTTAAATATTAATCTTAATAAGCTAAGTTTTAAAATGGGGTATATTCAATTTAATAAATGTTATTTTAAGAATGATATTCTCATTTTTAAATATGGTTTTAAGGTATGAGAATTCAAGAAGCCAAAATGAATGTTATTTTAAGAACAAAATTCTTATTTCTAAATATGATTTTAACGACACAATAAATATTATTTTAAACATGAGATTCTTATTTCTAAATATGGTTTTAATGCATGAGAATTCAAGAAGCCACCTCGACCTTTGAGCTCTTTCAATCCATTCTTTCGATCTCCTCTTCCTGGGAAACGCTATATAAATGGTTGGATACCAAGGTTTAGGGGGAGGAAATATTGGAAGGAATTGGTGGAAGGGTTGATTGTTGGTTGAAGAGAAGTTCTTTCATTGTAGCAAACGGATTGATTTTTGCAAAGTTGATTTCAATTTTTGTGCTATGATAGCATTATGCTCCACTCTTTATTTTTTTTTAATATTCTATGGTTATGAAGTTATGAGACATATCTATATTTTTATTAGATTTATTCATGTTTTATGGATTGTTAGTGTGCCTTTGGTTAATTAATATTTGTGTGAATATTGGATATAGTGTACTTGTGAAGATCTTTAGTAAACTCCCTTTCTTGCTATCATTTTCGGTTGGTATAGCTGAAAGACTTACTAAGCTTTAAATAAACTCTTTTTTTCTTGTTTGTTGGTTTTCCATAACGATAGTTTATCTATGCTTTGTTTTTGTGGCTTGGGTTGTTTTCTAGGCTATCCTTAAGGAAAAAAAATTATATGTTGCTTTTTATATTAAACTTGGAGTGTTAGGTTGAATGTTTTAGTTCTGGAATGGTCATTCTAAGCGTAGAAGTTATAAGTAATTATTCTATGTAAAAATAGTTGAGTTTCCAATGAGTAGATATGTGGGGGGATTCAAATTTATGTTTTTCCAATGGAAGGTAGTCATTTGGATGAAGCTTGGTTGTTAATTTTTCTTTTCATCAACTGAATCAACTATCAAACATGCACTAGTTTTATGGTTCTTATCTTGCAAATTTATGAATTCTTGTGTTGTAATTTGCTTTCACTTGACATTAGTAGCAATAGTTTTATTTATATTGATTTAATAAGGTGTTAAATTATTATTCAATATTAATTTTGTTAATTAATTAATAGTTTAAGTAAGTCATCTTTAATTAAGAGGGTTAAACATGTTAATTAATATTAAATTCAATACTTTTAATAATATTGATTAATTAATGTGTATTTCTTTTATAATCAATATTTATTTATTAATAAGGATTATGATGGGGTTTATTAGAAGAGTAATAAACCCATATTTAAGAATATTGGAAGAATTATTAATAGAGACCATATATTAAAATAACTCTTTGTTTCAAGAAAAGAGGTGATTGTTTTATTCTTGAAGGAATGAATATTAAATTTATTCTAGGAGTTAAATGTGGCTTGTGTAGCAAGGAAGTCAAACTTGAGTGAGAAAAGTATGGGCTTTTCTCGTTTATAATTTAAACATTGAAAGAATGTTTAAAAATTTATCATTGGAACCTTTCGTTATTCTTGCATGAATTTTTTGAATAATGCATGTTAAACCTGCATATTAATTTTAAAGTGCTATCCTAATCCCTATGCTCATGCTCGTAAGCTCAATGAAGAAAAATATATATCAAGTAGAAGACATTGGAAAGAGGATGAAACTTGTGGTTTTGGGATTTGATGTTTGAAATGTAATGTTGTATTTGGAAAAGAGAAATACTTAAGAGATATCATGTGTAGAAGTTATGTTATGATTATTGATGAAGGATGGGATATATTGTAAACATCCTTGATGTATTGCCATAAATTTTTATTTAATAGATGAAGATGAATTTGTGAATCAGAAATTAAGCAACACCAATACAATAATAATATGAAATAATAGGAAGCACCATAAGACACAATCATTGCACAAATGAAATGCAAATCTGTATTTTTGTGGGTGGATCTCAAGTGTTACAATCAATATACCCCAAATGTGGGGATTTACAATACTTATTTTTGATACAATATTATAGATTTACTAGGGTTCTCCAAAACCCTAGTTGAAAAGAATGACTGGTGTCTTCATGCTTGTCTGATCCCAATGAGGTTGTGGGTGGGCTTGTGTATCCTAGATAGGGCCACCCTAGCTTCAACAACTACCAAATGTATAATTACTATACCTACACAAAACAAACAATAACAAGGATTAGTAACATCTATGAGGGCTCCACTACGTGAGACCCTCAAAAATAAAATCACTAAACCTAAATGCAAATTTAAAGCTGTAAACATATATAAGAATATAAAAATAAAATACAAAAAATAATTACCTTGTCAATGAATCTTTTGTTTCTATTTTTTCTTACATAAATGATTCCAGTGATAGTTGTGAAGATGCCCTAATAGCACCCGAGGGCCGTAGGGCTACAAATATTATGTATGAGATGATGGCAGGTGCTCAAGGATGAGCAAAAATACCCAGAGGTACTCTGCTAGCTTTGGTGGGTGCTCAACGGACTCTGGTGGGTGCTCGATGGACTCTGGAGGGTGCTCGAAGAGTTAATGAAAGTAGCACAAAACTAGATCTAGTTCACGTGGGAAGGGTGGCAGTAGGAGCGGAGAACTACGAATGACATCAATGGAGGTGAGGATGGAAATGATGGGGGGCTAGGGATTTCACTCCATAAATCTCTTAAGGAACTTAGCGAACTTAGGCCCTTAGGAATTCAAAGAATTTAGGGTTCAAAGAGTACTTAGGGGTTGAGTAATCAAAATAAATCCTCTTTTGTAATATTCCCTTAGACATGTTAGGGTTTCGACAACACAATTTGAGAGACCGAGATTAAAATATGAGGAAGGATGGAGATTAAATTTGGGCAAGTGGCATGGATTAAAGCGGATGTATGGTTGATATTAAAATGTGGCAGAGGGCTAGCATTAATTCATAAATATATATATATATATATATATATATATATTATAAATATAATATATAAAATATTAATATTTAAATATATATTAAAAAATATGTATATATAATTATATACATAAATAATGGATGGTGGATATTGGGAAACATGAATGGATGACAAGTGGTTAGATTTGGTGTCTACAGATGCTCCTATTTGTATTGCATTGCGTGAAACACAATGTGGTGCAAAAATATGAGACACCTAGTTTTGGCCTTATGTAGAAGTAACTTTCTTTCGTTGGAATGCGAATATGATCTTGAAGACAAAATAATTTGATTGTGTAACCATTTTATTGTGTAGCTTACCCCCTCAATTGGTGAATGAGTGAAGAATGAATCTCACAAACCAATTGATAGATTTGTGCAATGCAAATGTAAATGAGTGGTATAAATGTAAATGTAAGCATAGGTGTAGATGATATGAATGATGTAAAAGGATGATATGAGTGATGAAATATAATTGATTTAAATGGATTCCGTTTTTACCCCAATGGAGAAAAGGCAATTTTTGTAAAATGCAAGTGATTGAATCTATTTTTACCCCAACAGAGAAGGGATTTTTTCCAAGTGTAAATACCATGATCATGTAAGATGTATCCCATTGGGGAAAATAAAAATCATATGTGGTTGCCCCAAGTTTGGAGTGACTCCATGCTGTTAAAGAAAGTGCCTTTTGGTGTCATTAAAATCAAAGTGATGAAATGCAAAAAAAAAGAAAAAGAGTCAACCTTGGAGGGCCGACTAGTGACTGTAGGATAATTCCCCTAATTGGAACCAATAAACCTAGGAAGTTATTTTCTCCACGATGATTTTCAATGTAAAATAAATTATGAGTTATGATTTTTGTCCTTGTTTCAAGCCCCGCAAAAAAGGCCATCAATGCTAGCTATTGAGAAAATTGGTCTAAGCATAGCCTCACTTTAAATGTGAGGTACAAAAAATGATCTTACTTTAGAACAATGATATATTGGATGATGAATATGGCCAAGTGTCCTTATGGTGATTTAATCATATTACTGAATTACATGGATAACCAATCACTGCAATTGCCAAGGAGATAGAATAGACCACTAGATACGAGGTTCACTTGAATTTGTATATGAACTTGGCAAAATATGCAAATGTAATAATTTATGACTAAAAATGATGGTGAAAGGAATATTTGATGATGAGAATGATGATTATGGTTGTTTTGTAAAAATTTAGATCGTTTTGATGTGTTTTGAAGCTTGTTAAGTGATTTTTTATCTTTTAGATGCAAACAAAAATTAAGCATCCAAATCAATTTTAGTTTTTACAAAACATGATATTATGATGAAATGAATGTGTGGATGCAATTTGAAGTGGTTTTTTGGAGGTAAGCTACCTTTTGAAGTATTTTTGTCTTTTTTCCAATTTTGATGACTAATACCAATGAGCATCTACAACAAACTCAGACGCCCATGGGCATTTGGAAATATGCAGAAACTAGTGTACACCTCAATGCACCTATGAATGCCCATGGAAATCCCAGTGCACCAGGAATAACTATAAATGGATTGCAAAGGTGAAATCAGATTCATTCTTGTGTTCATGAATTACAAAAGTTGCATCTGAGGGAGTGAGTGAAGTGAAGTGGAGTGAAGGAATGTGGTTGTGTAGAAGCCATGGTGGTTGAAGGTGTGGATGTAGAAGTAGGAGCAGAGGTGCATGTGACTAAGGTAAGCTACCTTGGCACTTTTTATTTGACTTGTGCAAAAAATTTTGTGTTTTTTTTTGTGTATGCGAATGAATGTGACTTTAATGTAATTTATTTGCAAATGTGCTATGTCGTAGTTGAGGATTTTGAAGGCTCAACATTGATTCTCACCTCTCATCCCAGGGGTGAGAAAGGCATTGCAAGATGATCAATGGAAGTGGCTTGAGAGTGTGGGACTAGCTGGAGCAGCCCATATTGATGTGGTTAGGGTGGATGAGGGATATCTCTCTGCCTTGGTAGAGATATGGGATCCAGATAGGGGGACCTTTCAAATCTCTATTTGAGAGATATTAGTAATACTTGAGGATGTATATTGCATCCTCAAGTTACCAATGGAGGGGTTATGTGTTAGGTTGGACACAATAAGGGGTATGATATGAGTCACATATTTTGATATGGATGGGAAGCTGAGAGTGTGAGCGATGGAGGGATATGGTACTTGACTATGTATGTGGAGAAAAAGCTGGATGCACTTCCCACATTGGTCATATTCATGTTGGACAACATAGTGGACCTGAACAACATTGGCTATTGGTTCCCATGGAAACTGATCGGGCTAGTGTATGATATGATCGATACACCTCAGGTGTACACATGGGCTTCTACCTTGTTGATGCAACTATACCAGGAGTTGTATGAGGTGAGGTAGAGAGGGTGAAAGGGAGTGGTATGTAGTTTTCTACTACAGTATTGGGACTAGGAGCACTTTAGTGTGGCTTGACCTGTACTCTTACCTACTGAGTCGTGGGATAGGAAGCAACCCTATTCTATGAGATGGCCTATGGTAGAGGAGGTGCAGTTGAGTCATCCTATTCAAATTGGCTAGTGGTACAATAATCTGTGTTGGACTAACAATAGCTCAGGTTATTTGGAGATCATGGTGAGGTACCACTTGAGCTAGTGATGGGAAGTAGATGTGAAGGATTCAATAGGTTAGGTGGTTTGTTGGGAGGTATAGGAGTACAATGGAGTACATTCAATTTTCATGAGTGTAAGGTAGTTTGGGCTGAGGTAGGGGATTCCTAAGGTACTAGTTATCTGTAGGCATCATCAAGATGAGAGAAGTTTAAATTTTACTGAGGCATGGATGGTGACCTATGAGGATGATGAGGATATGGACCTTCCTGATGTGGATGATATGGGGACTACTATGGAGTATGATACATAGATCACTGCACAACCACCATGGGTACTGAGTCTAGTAGTGGAGGAAGGGAATGATGATGAGGTAAAGGCCAAGGCGGTGGAGGGTCTATTAGGTATAGCAAGTCTAGGCATAGCTCTAGGTATAGGTCTCCTTCAGGGTCATAGGGGTCCTCTTATAGGTATTAGCTAGTGCTTATATACAATTTTTGTATATGAGCCTTGGTGCTCCATTGTATATAGCCTTTGGGAATTCATTGTACATATATATATATACATGGCTTTATTTTTGTGTTATGAATTTATGTGAATGCATTTGTGGAAATGAATGTGTATATGTTTGATGGTAATGTAATGATAATGTGTTATGAATGCAAATGAACTAATGCTTTAATGATCATTTATATTTTAGATTTTTCTTGACCATGTTTAGCATTGTTGTTTAATCATGGGCACCAAACTAGTGGCATGTGAAATGGAAGACTCTTGACATGGATGGAAGAAGATATGAATGTTGATATGGAAGAAGATATGGATGTTTTTTTTTTTTGTATTTACATGGTGGAATCGGTAGCCGCCACGAATCCGGGCAAGCTATCCAGTTTTTATGGCCACCACAGTATTTTGCGATGTCCACCCTAGAATCCGCCACATAGATCTTCGCATAGTCCGCCCCTATAACCACCATGCCATAATCATTTTAAACCTTTTACGTCACTGAAAGCACTAGGAAAGGGACAAGCATTCAGTCCGATGAGGCATGATATTTTAACCTTGGACCTCCGCCCCCATTATGGGGTTTGGATGAACTAATTGGTCTAGACCTCAGACCTAAGATATAGATGTTAATATGGAAAATTGACTATTTTACAGATACTTAGACATACTAGTGGTATCAAACAAACTCACTAAAAGCTACTTAAGACTTGTTGACAATTTTGTCACATTGCACAATGGGGTAGAAAAAAAATCAAAACTTTGTACAGTGTTCTTTGTTGTAAAGTATTTCTTTTGGTTGTTTTTTTTTGGAAATATTTGTAAGTTGCAGCAATTTTGGCTTTCCTTGCCACCCCTTTGTACATAAGATGAAGAAGAAAGAACTTCACTGCCGAACAAGCTAGGGAAAATAGCTTCGCCAAAGAATGAAGAGAAGTATGAAAAGAACTTCGCACCCGAAGCATTTCCAGCGATTGCTTCGGGAAAAAGTTGGCGAAGCGGCATTGCCGAAGAAGAATACAAGAAAGGCAAAAAGAGCTTCGGGCCCGAAGTTCCTCAAAAAACTACTTCGGGCAAAAACCTTGCGAAGCAGCATTGCCGAAGCAAAAATTCTAGCAAGGCGTAAAGAAGAGCTTCGCACCCGAAGCATTTCAAAAAACTACTTCGGGAAAAAGTTTTGCGAAGCAGAATTCAAGCAGCATTTCGAAAGAACAGCTTCGCCGAAGAAAGACCGCGGACCGAATTAGCTAAGGCAAGAAAACTACTTCGGGCCCGAAGCATTTCAAGTAGCTACTTTGGGCGAGATTTTTGCGAAGTGGTGTTGCCGAAGGAAAAATACGAAGGAAGAAGAATGAAAACTACTTCGCACCCGAAGCATTTCAAAAGGCTACTTCGGGCAAAAGTTTTGCGAAGCGGGATTTGAAGGAGCGCAACACTGAAAACACTTCACCGAAAAGCCGCCGAAGCATCCACTTCGGCCCCCGCGCCAGCGAACCATTTCTACTTCATCGAAAGTCATTGCGAAGCATCTGCTTCGGCCATATTTCATGCGAAGTACTTTCACCCGAAGTAGTAGTGGCCATAAAGAATGCAACATCTTTTGAAGGCAATTGCTTCGGCCGAAACCTTCCCGAACCACAGTTTTGAAAGAGGATCACAGCGAAGCATTTCTCCAAGGCATCAGCGAAGCAATTTTGTCAGCGAAGCGACGAGGAATGAAGAGGCCCATTTTGCGAAGGAAATATGCTTCGACACTCACACCCCCCGAAGCAGTTTTGCGAAGCTCCATTTTGCGAAGTACAAATCAAGGAGGAGTTATTGCTTCGGCACAAGTCCATTGCGAAGCAAAGTTGCAAACGAACATCTTGCGAAGCGCTTCAAGGGCACGCGTTCCAAGTCGGGTATTTTCTCGAGGTGATCAAGTGCCTCATAAATGCATTTTTACGTGCCCGATAAGACCGCTGCTCATTTTTGGCAATTGGAAATGAAGTATCAGTTCCAGAAGGAGAGCCCGACGAGCATGGCGGCCACTCGAGCACCGCACCCAGAAGCCGAGGACGCTCAGGCGGCTCATTAATGCGTATTTCCCTGGTTGACCCGATCATAGCTGCTAGTTTTGGCAAAGGATATGAAAGCTCAGTCACGAGAGCCACGAAGGGCCGACTTCTCAGCTTTCGAGGATGTACTCCTCCATCTTGTGTAATTATGGCTCAGAGGGTCGGGTCCTCTATAAAAACCCAGACATTGTAATGTAAAAGGGGGGAACTTTTTGCTAGAAAGCTGCTGTAACTTGATGTCCTACGATTAATACTAAAGAACTTTGGGCTCAATTTCTCTCTTGTATGCTGCCTTCTATGTTTATTTCTTTTGTCTTTCTTCATTTGCATACTGTTACTCTGAATCCTGAATTTCGGTGTGCGATTGGGGACTGTACCCTGAAATTCACTTGAAGGATACATAGGAGAGGAAAAACGCTATATTGGTTTTCTTTTATGCTGCCTGGTGGGTTGTGGTTTCTATTATATTCGCTTGTCCTAATCGTCGTTACTCTGAACCCTAAATTTTGATGAAAGGGAGAAGGAGAATCCTGGAGCTCGCTCAGAGGATACATAGGAAGGTTAATGTGGCGTTTCTTTCATTTATTCTTGGTGTTCTTTGCTGCTATTCAAGTTGTTAGTTAGTGATCGTGCTTCCTGTTCTCTCCCACTTTAAATCATTGATCTCTCTTCCCTTACCCCTTTTTTATTTCTTTCTCTAACCCTAACTCTTTTTATCTCTTTCCTGCATCCCTTATCTCAAAACACCAAAGTAGTTTAGCATAGGAGCCGGCCTTTCTCCGAAGATTGGCACGAGGGGCATCTCTTCCCTTCGGCCTTTCAATGTTGGTCCAGGTCTAGGGCGCATACACTCACCCAAATCCTTTCCTAGGCAGATTTGATGACCAATAGTTTCTGGCACACGATGGGACCAAGGTCCCATATTTTAAGAGCACGAATCTCAAACCCGTCTCCACCGGGGCCAATAGTTCTAACCAGTTCCTAGTGTGACCCGGTCAGTCTCACCTGATTAGTGGTAGTGAGAACCGATGCTCTCATTACCGAAAGACTCTTAGCATCTGGCGACTCTATTTACCCAAGAATATTTAAGTCGTAAAGACCAGTACCAAAGTCTGTGCCTTCATGCAAACGAGATGGAGAGTTAGGAATAGAGGAGAGGAAACCGAGTTCTTTGAGCTAGATATCGATGCCTTTGGGGAGCGATCAAGGTTGGTCACCCTCGAGTCACTATTACGTGGAACATCCTCGCAAGAGGCTATTGTTGATGAACAAGGCCTAACTTCTGATAGCACAACATCTAGTTTTCCTCCCAATCCTCCCAACTCACCGAAGCATCCTAGTGCCTCCATTCCTATTAGTCATCCTATTAGCAATCAAGGAGGAGCTTTGGGGATTCCTGTTTCTCAAAATCTAGGAGCAAGTATGGCACAACAATAGCAACAACAACAACAACAACAACAATAGCAAATGCAGCAGCAACCATCGCCCAGGTTGTTCCCAGCATGGGATTCTTTGTCACCACTAAATCTAGCGGGACAAGGGCAAGTGCCGCCTACTGCTATAAAGAAGATCCCAACGTTCGATGGAACTAGGAAGACTGCTCTGGAGCACATCCAGGACATAATATCTCTGGCGATGATCCATGACATCACAGAGGAGCGAGTTATGGTAAAGCTTCTGGTTCTTTCCCTTAGAGGAAAACTCCTCTATCGGTATAGATCTTTACCACCCGATACTATTACGGGATGGGACCAGTTAGCCAGGCAGTTGATGGGAAACTTCAATGAGTCCTCCGATCCTACCTCTCTCCTGCATCAGTTCACTTCAATCCAGAGACATCCACAAGAAGAGATCATAGACTTCAATGTTAGGTTCGCTCGAACCTGGCAGAGAGTACTAGTTGGACTTCGGCCAACCGACGAAGCTACAGCATACTATTTCCTTCGGGCTTTCAACCCTGATATCAGTATCATGGTAAGATATTCTAACATCAATACTTTTCTCGAGTTGTATGAGTTAGCCAAGAGGGCAAAAATGGATTTGATAGCTATGGGCAAGCTTCCCCAAAGGATGTCGATGCCCATACTTCCCGAATTTCCTCAATCCTAGTATGCGAGCACAACCGCTTCGTAGATCTCTGCAACCCCTGCACTCCCGATCTCATCTTGGAACCCGAATCCTATTGTGTCTCAAATCACCACTCCACAAATTCATTTTCCCACATTTTCAACTCCACAGCCCACGGTCACTTCGGCATTCCCTGTATTGCCAGCACCATTTCAACCCCCTGCCCTACCTCCAATACCGATGATGGCTTCATTGCCACTCATTCCAAAAGTCGATGATATGCAAGCTAAAATTCTACAAGAGATGCAGTCTCTGAACTCCATAGTTCAGACGTTGTCCAATGACATGACCATTGTGAAGAAGAAGCAAGCACAACAAGAATTTCTATCGAGGAGGTCTTATCCTATGCCTGCGCTTACCAAAGACCAAGCAGTCCAGCAAGGAAAGGCTTCGATGAGAAACGCTACGATTGATGAAGCTCCGAGCACTTCCGATTATGTATATTGGTGCTCTACATGCAATGATCCGCATGAAGAGAATACCTGCATGCTGCACCAACACTATGTACAAACACTGGCGAGCAGTAGTCATGGCGGTCAAGTCAACGTCATCAGGAAAATGAGTCAGAACCTGGCGATTGGCGAAGAAGAGCCGGTTGTAGTGCTTACCAGAGGAGGAAAGAAGGTGATAGAAGTGGATGCTACTCAGATGGCTCCCTTAAAAGTGCATGCTCGACCCAAGAAGGGACAATCATCTTCTTCGGCCCCGAACGAAGCTCCTCCACCTGCACCGATCAAAGAAAAATCTCAAAAGGCCTCTACCGAACCACCTCAGGCAGAAACAAGAGAGCAGGCTAGGGAAAAGCTCAAGTTTCCTTCACTGACTAAGCGACAAAGAGTTGAAGCTACGGAGTAGTATCGCACCAGATATGAGCCAAGAAAGGAACCCGAGGTGCTCAGTTCCCTGGCGTACAACATTGTAGAGGAGTTAAAGAGGATTCCAGCCAAGATCAACTTGTACGATGCACTGCAACTACCTGGACAAGTGGACCTACTGCAAGAATCATTGAAGATGACTAAAGCAAAAAAGGCAGCACCGCTTGCTCTTGTGCAGACCCTATCCACATCCATTATGGGGAAGAATAGACCACCTCCATTCTACCTGTCTCTATAGATGGAAGGGTATATTGTACATAACTGTATGATCGACTCTGGGGCCACTACAACAGTCATGCCGAAAGTAGTCTACGAAGAAATAGGGATGGAATATACGTGAAGCAGCCAAGGCGTACTCCAGTTGGATGGTACCCCAGTGAAGACTATAGGAGTGATCAAGGACATTCCTATTCGACTACATAAGATGCCTCAGATCATGGTCATACAAGAGGTAGTGGTCATCGACCTGGAGCCATACTTCAGTATGTGCTTGTCAAGGGAATTCATAGCAAATCTGGGTGGATATCTGTCTATGGATTACTCTCATCTGGAGATTCCATTCAAAGGAAAGAAGGTGAAGATCTACAATGAAAAGCCTTCTTCCTTCCTTGTGCAGAAGATGTTCGAAGAAGAGAGCAGCGATCCAGTGAATGCAATAATGGAGGAAGTAGAGCAGGTGGACCTGGTCGAGGAGTCTCTTGCACAACTAAGTTATGAAGATGAGTTCTCATTGGCAGACTTTAACGCCATGGTAGAGACCGAGATAGGATGTTATGCGATCGCCAAGCCTGAGAAACACACCCAACCAGAGAATAGAACAAGTGCCCAAGAAGGACTATGGAAGTTGTTCTTCGATGGTGCCCAATGTAAAAATGGTGTTGGGGTAGGGATTCTTCTAGTTTCACCATCCGAAGAGCAAAAGGAGTATTGCTACCGGTTGATATGGAGCTGCACCAACAATGCAACAGAATATGAAGCATTATGCCTAGGACTCAAAAAGGCTGACAAGTTAGGCATAAAGCACCTCCAAATCTTTAGAGATTCTGAACTGGTATGCAACCAGGTCACAAACAGGTGCACTTCAAAGAAGCATCATCTCAAGTCCTACCAAAATAGGGTATGGGACTTGTTCGACCAGTTCGAATCTCTCAATCTATAGTCTATTCCAAGAGAAAAGAATCGACATGCCGATGTTCTGGCATCCATCGCAGCCAAGTACTCTCCAACAGAAGACATGGTGCACAAGCCCAAAGCTATGAGAATGATCTATAGACCCTCTGTCCCAGACAAAGATCTGCATTGGCAAGTCTTTGATAATGATGAGCAGATTGTGAATTTCATGATTCAAGAAGCAGCCACAGTCGAAAGCAGAAGCCCTGACGGTGAGGAATATGAAGGGCTAGTTCAATTGAAGAATAACCACCTTCCTAAAGGATTGATTACTCTAGAAAGCCTCTTTGATCAGAATGATCGAGCAGTTTTGCACAGGATCAAAGTTAATGCCAAGCAGTATCAAGAGTTGGAGCTCGAGCCTAGAAAAGCAATAAAAGTTGGAACAGATTGCACTTCGGAGGAGCTAGAGCAGATCCGATCTCTGTGCAAAAGGTATCCCGACACAGTGGCTTGGTCTTATCAAGATCTAAGGGGATACGATCGGCAACTGATCCAGCATACAATTGAGTTGCAGGAGGGAGTCAAGCCCTTTCGACAGAAGCAAAGGCCGGTTAACCCGAAGATCGAGGTCCTGATGAAGGCCGAACTCCTAAAAATGCTCGAGGCAAAGATAATTTATCCCATCAAACATTCTTCTTGGGTAGCGAACCTAGTCCCCATCAAAAAAAAGAATGGAGATATACGTTTATGCATGGACTTTCGCAACCTGAACCAGGCTTCTCTCAAGGACCACTATCCTCTTCCGCAAATCGATCAGATCTTGCACTCGGTGGCTGGAGCTCAATGCTTCTCCCTACTCGATGGTTTCTCTGGATACAATCAGATCTGGGTCAGGAATGAAGACCAGCATAAAACAACGTTCACCACCAAGTGGGGGACATTTGCTTACCAGCGAATGCCATTTGGCCTTTCGAATGCTGGTGCCACTTTCTAGAGGGTGATGGATCTAGCTTTTGGTGAGCTTCTGAATAAGGTTATCATCATCTATCTAGATGACATGACCATTTTCTCCCGAAGAAGGGAGGATCACCCCTTACATCTGCAATAGATTTTCAAAAAATGTCGAGAGTTTGGCATTTCAATCAATCCAAAGAAGTCCATATTCACAGTCAACGAAGGGAAGTTGTTGGGACATGCTATATCAAAAAAGGGCCTCACTGTAGATCCCGACAGAGCCGAGGCTCTAACGAAACTCCCACTCCCAGCAGACAAGAAAGGACTTCAATATTTCTTCAGCCAGATCAACTTCGTGAGGAAGTTTGTCCCTGATTTCGCCCAAGTCATCAAGCCGATGTCCAAAATTTTGAAGAAGGGCACGAAATTCATCTGGATAGAAGAGAGAAAGGAGGCATTTGAAGAGATTAAGGCCCGAATCGCTCAGGCGCCGGTCCTGATCAACCCTAACTACAGTCAAGATTTTATCCTGTATGCCATAGGGGAACCCGAGAGCTATGTTGCGGTCCTGACACAAAAGGGGGAAGACGGTGAAGAGCGTCCCATCACGTTTTTGAGCCAGGTGATCAATCCCCATGAAGAGAAATACAATTTCATAGAACGTCAGGTGCATGCAGTAATGAAGTCTCTTCAGAAATTCAAGCAATTCATCTCCCAAATTCGGGTTACGGTCTTTGTCATTCACCCCGATGTGTGCAATTTCATCATCCAAGGAGAATTGGGAAGTAAGAGAGCTGGTTGGGTGAACAAGATACAAAAATTTGACATTGAGATCAAGCCCACAAAACTAGTTCACGGTCGCGCATTATGTCAAGAATTGGCGAAGAGCGTAGCGGCCGAAGCTACAAAATCTCAATGGGATGACTCACCAGCAGAAGAATGCTTCGCCAACCAAGAAGAGGATGAGAAAGATTGGGTTAGTGAAATAGTCGAATACTTCAACACCGGCAGATGTCCTTCACATCTAAATGCTTCACAATGAAGGCATTTCAGGATGCGATCCACCCGATATACTTTGCGCCCTGAAGGCCTATTTTTTAGGAACATTGATGGTGTCCTTCTTAAGTGCATAAAATATGATGATAAAAGGAGAGTTCTAGGAGAATTTCATTCAGGACTATCTGGAGGTCACTTCGCAGGGAGAACAATGGCTCTGAAGATCATCAAGGCGGGTTATTATTGGCCCACACTCTTCGCCGATGCCTTCGCCGTTTGCCGCAGATGTGAGCAATGTCAAAAGTTCATCGGCCGAAGCAGAAATGCTTCGATGCCCCTTCGTCCGATACAAGTAGAGACACCCTTTCAACAATGGGGGCTGGATTTCATAGGGGCCATATCGCCGAACTCCTCCGTGGGACATAAGTTCATCCTGACGGCAACTGACTACTTCACCAGGTGGGCCGAAGCGATCCCTACGAAACATGCGGATCAAGAGACTGTAATCGCCTTCCTAGAGAGTTTGATCACCAGGTTCGGCATTCCCAAAGCAATTATTATGGACAATGGTCCTGGTTTTTTAGGCACCAAAATCAATGATTTCTTCTACAAACATGGGATATATCATAAAGTCTCCTCCAACTACTATCCATAGGGCAATGGATTGGCAGAATCCACCAACAAGACCTTGTTGAGGGTGCTAAGAAAGCTCATAGAGATGAACAAAAGGACTTGGCATCTCCTTCTAGATCGTGCCTTGTGGGCCGATCGAATTTCTATCAAGAAGTCAATCAAGACTTCACCTTATGCCCTGGTCTACGGCAAGGAGGCCATCTTACCCACCCATGTGGAGATCCCTGCACTACAGCTGTTAGAAGAAGAAGATGGAGTTAGTCCAATGGAAAATAGATTAGCTCAGCTATTGCAGCTAGAGGAAGATCATGAGGAAGCCTACCAGAACTTCGCTAAGCATGCTCAGGTCACCCGAGATTGGTTCAAAAGGAAATCATCCGATCGCACGTTCAAGGTGGGAGATCTGGTATGGAAGTGGGACTCCTGGAAGGCCAAGCCTGGGAATCACGACAAGCTGGACGCCTTCTGGGATGGGCCATTCAAAATTGTAAAGGTAAACTCGGCCAACTCTTTCATCCTCAAAGATGCAGATGGCCAGGTTTTGCCGATCTCCATCAATGGTCTTCATCTGAAGACTTTTCACCGCTGAGGTAAAACACTATTTCTCTTGTAAAAAAAAAAAATGTATATGTACTTTTGTATATAATTTTCATTTGTATATACATCCTATTCCGAGATTGCAAAAGCCAAGTACTACACTTCAAAATCTCCTTCGGGGACTTTTGATGCGAAGTAGCAGTTGCAAGGAGGTTCGCTGCGAAGCACTTTACCCTCAAAAGGGCCGAACCAAAATTCAAACAAAGGCACGAAAAGAGCTTCGCACCCGAAGCATTTCCAGCAGCTACTTCGGGCAGAAGTTTTGCGAAGTAGATTTTAAAAGGGGCCTTTGCGAAGCAGTTTTCAAGAACACAAGCTTCGATAGGCGGTCCTTGCAAAGCACGGCGAAGGAGGAGTACTTCGGGCCCGAAGTGTCGAAAAGCAGTCCGCACCAAAGGTTCACCGTGAAGCATTTTCAATGTTGATTTCAACTTCGTCGAACCAACAACACGCGAGACAGGAGAATTTAAAATGTGCCTCGAAGAACATGACAACAACCTTGAAAAGAGTTCGAAGCGGATGAATTTAAGGCAAAAGTGGTGGAGCACATCCCGAGGTGATTCGGTTAATGTAAAAAGCCACGTCGAGGTACGAGGTGGTAGTAGTTTGCATTTCATGATTACCAAAGCGCGTGGCCCCATGTACTACGCTGCTATAGAGCCAATCAAAGGGCAAGGCAACTTCCTCCATTCGAAGCATTAATTTAAATTTGGTAGGTGCCATAAATTGAGGTAGTTACCTTTTTAGGCTATAAAACGTGAAGCTCTAGCAAAAGGGAGGTTAGTTATCCATCAATTCGTGCAAGACTAAGAGCCTTTGGTTACTCTGCAATTCTCCTACCCTTTGCATCTAAGCCCTTCGCATTGAAGCCCTCTGTATCAAGGACTCTACCACCATCATTTTCAACATGGGGAAGAAAAACTCCAAAGAGAAGGGGAAAGAGCCTGAAGTTGCAGGCCCTGAAAAAACAAAGAAGGGCAAAGAAGAGAAAAAGCGTACTCCAAAGAAGATAAGTCTTACCCCTCGCCCTGAAAAGCAGCCGATAGAAGAAGGGGATGACTCGGAGGAGGAGCAGCTTGTAGAACCACCAATTGATGGGTGGGAGAAGATTAGAGACACGCAGCTCTCTAAGGGTGTGTCTGACCTCCGACGCACCATAGAGTTTATGATGAGCAGACTCACCCCAGAGAATAAGAGAGCTGCTGCATATTACTCTCAAATTTACTGGTATTTGACCCCGCCTGCTCACCATTGTCCCGAGCTAATCTATGCTATCACACAAAATTACCAGCCTGCATCCAGGCAAGTGTTGGACGCTTCGGGTCACAAATTGTTTTCCATTTTGAAGGAAGATGTACAAGCAGCCTTCGCGCCACAGCAAGGTCCGCCCAAGGGCTATTCTGTTCGCAATGTCATTTTAAGCGAACAAATGGAGAGGTTCACCTCTAACAACTACATATTGAAATTCCTGCGTGAGAACCTCAAAAGTGGGCTACCTTCAAGCAAGCTGCCCCAGATGCCCTTACCCTTGGCGGCCTTCAAGAACATCGATATTTTCTCCATCATTGCATGGGTGGCGGGCCTGTCGACAGATGCTTCGGTGCAACCCTGGCAGGTGTCTTTGGCCGAATGTATTTCGAGAGGGGAATTCTATGCCCCTGATGCTTCAAGACCAAACACCAACCCAATTTTCTTTGACTGGGCGGAATGGGTGGCCCGAACCTTGCACACAAGGCTCACCAGCATGAAGAATTCAGCAACGGGCCAGTACTTTGCACCCTGTTCTTTTCTTGTCTGGTTGTTTTTCTACCAGGTTCATAAGCGATTCCCCCATATCACCATTTCTCCAAGTGGCAAGGATGGAAATCCTCTATCGGTGTACCAGTGGACTCCCCTCCTATTGAGGACAGAGTCCTATTATTCTTTTAATCAACAATTTTTGGGACCCGCCATGCATTTGTTGAAAGGCTCTTGCCCTCGGGTGCCCCTCAGTTTGAGAGATAGAGTGGTGCAGGAAAAAAGGGGAGATGTTTTCCAATTGACATAGGGCCTGGTGATTCGCCTATTCGGTTTCATAGGGAAGCCCTTCCTGTTACCAGTCTACCCCTCCGAATATCAGTTCGCATTGGAAGTCGCTCGACAGAGCGACGCTACAAATTCAGTGTACGACCACGACCAAAAATGGGCACATACTTGTGACTTCCCTTTCAGGATGGGTGTAATCGAAGTCTTTGCCTTGAAACAGAGCATTTTCCTGGAGGAAAAGCTTGCCGATTTTGGCCTACTCCAGATCCCTCAACAATGGCTCTATGATCCCTTGGGAGTGATGAGGGATCACTTAAAATTCAAGAATTTCCACATCTGCCCCCACCCCAAAATTGTGGAACAAAGGAATAATCCCAATGGGAAGGATCTGGAGTGGCATTTGGAGAGAATGAGGACATTGCCTCCCTGGCATGAGTTCTACCCCATGGAGGCCGAGTTTGACCCTGACCAGTACCCCCTCCCAACTCCAAGCTCCACGTTTTGGAGAAAGGCAAAGGATGATTTAAAGGAGGAATTGAAGAATTGGAGCGAGGAAAAACTTTGGGAGTGGTGGATAATGAGAGTCCATCACCAAAATATGAACTCTTATGGACTCTTGGCAGCAGATAAAGACTTCGCAATTCTTTATGAAGCCAATGTTGAAACTTGGAAGTCTATATCCTTTGCAGATTTTGTTCCCCCAGCTACCCCAGGATCGGGCGAAAGCCCAAGAGGAGCTGAAGATGCCTCGAAAGAAGAGGAAGAAGAAGAGGCCGAAGCTACGCCAGTGGCACTACCACAGGGACCATCGGAAGGCCATGACACAAGCACCGAAGAGGCAGAGCAACCATTGGAGAGAAAGAAAAGAAAGAGGCAAGAGCAAATTCAAGTGCCTCCGAGCCACCCAAAGCGACCCCGCACAAAGCTCGCAAGTGCTCCTGCTGAACAACCTGCATCAGGCCCGATCGAAGCAAATATTGAAGATGCGGGGCCACCAAGTGCCGAGACGGTCCCAGACATAGACGTCATTGATGTGGAGGAGCTCCTCCAACAAGAAGGAGACCCCAAAGTAGAAGTTGTGGAGGTCGGGAGTGTCGAAGCCCAAAAGGAGCAAGAGCCAATCACCCAAGATGTCACCACGACCGCTCTGCCAGGAGGGCACGCAGGTATGCACTCTCTTCCTTTCGCCTTGGTCTCTGACACGTCCACTGTGGTCCTAGTTGAAGGTCCCCATCAATCTCTCCCTCCCCTACAAGGTCAATCACCCACTCAGGTACTGCCCATTGCCAGTCCAACTCTGCATAGCTCCACTCCACCCGAGTCATCCGACCGGGACAAGCCTGTTGAAACTACTTCGCCCGCCCACGCCATCGTTCCTTCAGTCCTTAGTCAAGGCGAAGGTAGTGCTCCAATGTCGAGCCCCATAGCCCATTCTCCCATCACTCACAGCATAGTCCCGCTTGCCAAAGCTCCTGCTACACCCATCTCTGAACCTTCTGGGGAGGCATTCCCCATTGATTCTTTATATTTGTTCACCCCTTCGGCTGGAGATCCAACCTTTTCTGAATCAGATCTATCCTTAATAAAGGAACGCCCCTTAGCCGAGAAGCTACTCTTAGCTCGGCAAAACACAGAGAAAATGTTGAAGGAGGCAAGGAAGAAAAGAGGGCGATCTCTGGCCCAGGTTGAAAAATGTGCTGTCTTCGACTTGAAGGGCGAAAAGTTACATAAAGTGAAGAAGGTCCCTAAGGTCCAGAAGCCTCTGGATGAAATGACTCCAGCTGATTATGATTACCAGGAGAAGACCAAGGACCTGGAACATTTGAATATAGATAATGAATCCGCATCCATGCATGTCAAAATCGAGACTTTTCGAGCGCATGCGAATATTGCTAATCAACGCAGGTTTGAAGCAGAGAGCGCCAACATCAAGTTGGAGGAAGAGCTAGCTAGAATCCGCTCCAAGCTGGAGGATTCACAGGAGCAGTGTAAGCTAATGAAGAAGGAAACACATGCCCTGAAATAACAGATACTACAATTGCAGTGTTCGGCTGAGCACCAAGCACAAAAATAGGCCAAAAATGAGCTAAAAGCCAAGGAGCTCGAAAGCAAAATCTTGCAGGCTCAACAGCAGTTGTTCAAAAAAGCAAACCTGGAGCTGTTCGATAGAGGTAGAATCAAGGAAATTCGCTCACACTTGCTCAAAGGTTTCAGATCGTGGGCCTCCAGTGCCCTGTCAACTTTAATCTATGTCACCGAAGCTCAGTATGTCATTGCTAAGAAAGGGCCAATAGTAGATGAGGTCATCCAAAAAATCAAAAGGTGACTCAAGCTGGCTTTTGAGGTCCAAAGTATTAGATATCAGGACCTGCAGGTTGCTGCTATGAGTCGAACGGCTAGGGATTGGTCTACTGCCCAAGCCACTGTTCGCGCCTTCTTCTCCAAGGTGAAGAAAGCGCAGAAGGTGAAGGACCTCCTAGACATATTTGAGCAGGAGCAACGCACATCAATGGGTTACTTTGAAGATCTTTCTTCCTTAGGTTTCTCGAGTTTCATAGATGATGATGGGAACCTTCTCACCAGGGAAGAACTCAAGCCGATGTGGCTCCATTTCGAAAGTGACGTCTCAGAAATAGATGAGTGGGAAGAGCCGATCATAGAAGGACAAGTCATCGACTTCATCCTGAGACACTACAAAATTATGGCTTGCCTGAATGACCTAAGTGTAAGAATCAAACATGCTGACATTGGGCAGATTGATCGGTTCCATGTTTTGGTCAAGGCACTCGAAGACCAAGAACCATTTCAGAAAGGTGTTTGGGCTCACGTCCGTCGAACCATGAGGAAAATCCATGATCGTCTTGTCCCATCACCACAGTAGGAAGCCACGCCGATAGAAGAAGGAGAAGAAGAAGCAAAAGAAGGAGAAGGAGCAGAAGAAGAAGAAGAAGAAGGAGGACAAGTTGTGGAAGCACCCCGAAGGTGGAAAAGGGAGAAGGGTCTGGAGGTGACTCTGGCCCAATGGATCAAAGCTGAGGGTTCTTCCACCGAGATGAGCTCGTTGCCCCACGAGCCACCAAGAATGTTGACAATTTTGTCACATTGCACAATGGGGTAGAAAAAATCAAAACTTTGTACAGTGTTCTTTGTTGTAAAGTATTTCTTTTGGTTGTTTTTTTTTTGGAAATATTTGTAAGTTGCAGCAATTTTGGCTTTCCTTGCCACCCCTTTGTACATAAGATGAAGAAGAAAGAACTTCACTGCCGAACAAGCTAGGGAAAATAGCTTCACCAAAGAATGAAGAGAAGTATGAAAAGAACTTCGCACCCGAAGCATTTCCAGCGATTGCTTCGGGAAAAAGTTGGCGAAGCGACGTTGCCGAAGAAGAATACAAGAAAGGCAAAAAGAGCTTCGGGCCCGAAGTTCCTCAAAAAACTACTTTGGGTAAAAAATTTGTGAAGCAGCATTGCCGAAGCAAAAATTCTAGCAAGGCGTAAAGAAGAGCTTCACACCCGAAGCATTTCTAGAAACTACTTCGGGCAAAAGTTTTGCGAAGCAGAATTCAAGCAGCATTTCGAAAGAACAGCTTCATCGAAGAAAGACCACGGACCGAATTAGCTAAGGCAAGAAAACTACTTCGGGCCCGAAGCATTTCAAGTAGCTACTTTGGGCGAGATTTTTGCGAAGTGGTGTTGCCGAAGGAAAAATACGAAGGAAGAAGAATGAAAACTACTTCGCACCCGAAGCATTTCAAGAAGCTACTTCGGGCAAAAGTTTTGCGAAGCGGGATTTGAAGGAGCGCAGCACTGAAAACACTTCATCGAAAAGCCACCGAAGCATCCACTTCGGCCCCCCATGCCAGCGAACCATTTCTACTTCATCGAAAGTCATTGCGAAGCATCTGCTTCGGCCATCTTTCATGCGAAGTACTTTCACCCGAAGTAGTAGTGGCCATAAAGAATGCAACATCTTTTGAAGGCAATTGCTTCGACCGAAACCTTCCCGAACCACAGTTTTGAAAGAGGATCACGGCGAAGCATTTCTCCAAGGCATCAACGAAGCAATTTTGTCAGCGAAGCGACGAGGAATGAAGAGGCCCATTTTGCGAAGGAGATATGCTTCGGCACTCACACCCCCCGAAGCAGTTTTGCGAAGCTCCATTTTGTGAAGTACAAATCAAGGAGGAGTTATTGCTTCGGCACAAGTCCATTGCGAAGTAAAGTTGCAAATGAACATCTTGCGAAGCGCTTCAAGGGCACGCGTTCCAAGCCGGGTATTTTCTCGAGGCGATCAAGTGCCTCATAAATGCATTTTTACGTGCCCGGTAAGACCGTTGCTCATTTTTGGCAATTGGAAATGAAGTATCAGTTCCAGAAGGAGAGCCCGACGAGCATGGCGGCCACTCGAGCACCGCACCCAGAAGTCGAGGACGCTCAGGCGGCTCATTAATGCGTATTTCCCCGGTTGACCCGGTCGCAGCTGCTAGTTTTGGCAAAGGATATGAAAGCTCAGTCACGAGAGCCACGAAGGGCCGACTTCTCAGCTTTCGAGGATGTACTCCTCCATCTTGTGTAATTATGGCTCAGAGGGTCGGGTCCTCTATAAAAACCCAGACATTGTAATGTAAAAGGGGGGAACTTTCTGCTAGAAAGTTGTTGTAACTTGATGTCCTACGATTAATACTAAAGAACTTTGGGCTCAATTTCTCTCTTGTATGCTGCCTTCTGTGTTTATTTCTTTTGTCTTTCTTCATTTGCATACTGTAACTCTGAATCCTGAATTTCGGTGTGCGATTGGGGACAGTACCCTAAAATTCGCCTGAAGGATACATAGGAGAGGAAAAATGCTATATTGGTTTTCTTTTATGCTGCCTGGTGGGTTGTGGTTTCTGTTATATTCGCTTGTCCTAATCGTCGTTACTCTGAACCCTGAATTTCGATGAAAGGGAGAAGGAGAATCCTGGAGCTCGCTCAGAGGATACATAGGAAGGTTAATGTGGCGTTTCTTTCATTTATTCTTGGTGTTCTTTGCTGCTATTCAAGTTGTTAGTTAGTGATCGTGCTTCCTGTTCTCTCCCACTTTAAATCATTGATCTCTCTTCCCTTACCCCTTTTTTATTTCTTTCTCTAACCCTAACTCTTTTTATCTCTTTCCTGCATCCCTTATCTCAAAACACCAAAGTAGTTTAGCATAGGAGCCGGCCTTTCTCCGGAGATTGGCACGAGGGGCATCTCTTCCCTTCGGCCTTTCAATGTTGGTCCAGGTCTAGGGCGCATACACTTACCCAAATCCTTTCCTAGGCAGATTTGATGACCAACAAGACCAAATGTGTGTGCAGTGAATTCATTTACTGAATCATGAGCATGGTAATGACTTGTGGCAATCAAGAACCAGTGTGTGTGCAAGTGAGTTCATTAACCCATCTTGAGAAAATTGAGATAAAAACTTGTTATGGATGAGACCAAGAAGCTAGCTTGTCCTTATATGCAGTCAAAGGTCTCTTTAAAATAGATGTGTCACCATGTATGAGTGTACTCCACTATCATTCAAGCATCTATATCCCCAATGGAGATTGACTCCATAGTCCAAGAATTTGATCTATAAGCCTTGGGAATTTGGACTACCTAACTGTGTGAATGGAAATGTAATTCTATCCTTACAATTTTAGTATCAATGGTGTGTGATGTGTAAAATATTTGGATTTTTGGGGATTTTTCCCTACTCTTTCTTTTATTTTGCATTTGTGATAGTGGTGAAAACCATTGTTTTTGTGGACTATGTGCATAATGGGACAAGCAAGAAATACCCTATTCACTTCAAGGTTCAATCCAAATATGGTGTTAACCCTATTTAACACAAGATGTTTTTAATATGTGTAATTGTGTTTGGTTCAATAATTTTTAGAGATAATTCCTAGAACTCAAAATTTTCTTAGTGAAAATGTGTCTTGGTCCTAAAGAAAACTCGACATGCATTGGAGGTTTCTTAAAACATTAGGAGTGGTTGAGTGACTGAAAAAACCTAGGAATTATGGATATGTGTTTTTACAAATATCAATTTGGCTTTATAGAATAGTGTAATGAAATGGATGATGATGTTGCAGGTGCCCCTGATTAAGGCAACATACTGTATTGGATCAATTAATATTTGAACTGAATAAATGATCCTTACTATGCAATGTTAATTGTGTGAATGTGGTTGTGAATGCAATGTATGAAATACAATGTGTAAAATGAAATGTGTAAAATGCAAAGTGTAAAATGTAATGCGTGAAATGCAATGTGTGAAATGAAATGTGCATGTTGAGAAGCAACACACCCCCACTGAAAAATGAATTTCCATCCTTTGAAAATATTGAGCTTTCATTTTTGCAGTAGGGACCCTCTTGAGTTTTCCAGGTTTTAAATTCCAAATTTTGCTTGCCTCCTTTTTCAAGTTGTGCATTTATTAAAATATCCAAGTAAGCTTGCATCTGGCTTTGATTTATTTCAGAATTCATTTTTCACATGTTAGAATCATTCATGAATAAAGAAAATCTTTCACTGATATGAAAAAAATGCAGAATACGGACAGATAAATTCATTAGAAGCCAAAACTTTCCATTTTTGGAAAAGTCACGAAATCGCGACACTTTCCATTTTTGGAAATGTCGCGAAATCGCGACGGGTTTTAGAAAAATCGGCTAAGTCCTGAAAACGTAGCGAAATCGCGACACTTCCATTTTTGGAAATGTCGCGATATCGCGACACTTTCCATTTTTGGAAATGTCGAAAGGAGAGGAGAGAACAGAAAGTGATATCGCGACACTTTCCATTTTTGGAAATGTCACGAAATCGCGACGGGTCTGGAGAGAGAGAGCAAGTGCGTACGGAACATAGCGATTTCGCGACATGTCACGAAATCGTGACATGTCGCATTTTCGCTGCAGCAGGAGGCAAAAAAATGGTTAAGGCATAAATGCATAGCGAAATCGTGACATGTCAAATCTAAGGGCGAAATCACGACATCGTGAAATCGTGACGTTTTTCAGAGAAAGAGCCAGCGTACGGACGTCGCGATTTCGACATGTCACGAAATCGCGACGTCCAAGTCAAAAGCTAGAGGCAAAGGAGGCAAAGTGTAGCAAAATCACGACGTTGGACGTCGCGAAATCGTGACAGGTGAAGAGATAATAAGGAAGAAAGGAAAGAGGAACAAAGGGAACAAAAGCAAAGTCAAAAGGAGCTAATGCGGAGTGGAAATGTTGCAAAGCGAATGGACAAGGGTAGGTCGATTTGATGCGGAAAAGAGTCATAAGGCATAAAGGGGCACGATTTCGCGACATGTCGTGAAATCGCGACATGTCGCGTTTAAGGAAAGTACGGAGGAAAGGGTAGCGATTTCGTGACATGTCACGAAATCGCGACATGTCGCGTTTTCACGGCCATGAAGAGGAAGAGTTGTCGAGGCACAGGGGATGTCGCGAAATTGCGACATGTCGCATTTTCACAGCTTAGACAGAAAGGAGCCCGAAATGAAAAATAGCTGCAGGAAGCGCCACGTTTCAGCGACACGTGTCAAATAAGCAAGCCACATGTAATGAACTTTAGCGGGTGATTTAATGATTAAAGTTTTAATCTGATTTAATTAAAGTACTAATCCTTCTTTTGTCTTTTTTGTAGAAAGCCATCTGGCACTTGCATGATAACGGGAGAAATGGCCAGAAAGACAAAGTTAAGCGCAGATTAATCGAGGACCGTCATATTAAAATGAGAGATGCCGAGAATTGCTGTTTCATCCAGATTTTATAGATCTGGCCGCAAAGAGACTTTACGGTGACTAAGCAGCTTGCCCATTTAATGGAGTATGTCGAGAATTGGCCGAAAAATGAAAATATCTACACTCGGTTACCGAAATTTGCCGATGGATGCATTTAATGAAAATTTATGGCAGAATTAATGGCGTGCAGAGATTTTCAACTCAGGGATGGCTCTACGGAGATGAAATGTCAGAGAAGTGGTGACTCATCCAAATTTCCCGTGGGAATTAATGAGGACATTTACACACAGTTGCGGGTGGATGCAAGTGGCATTCGAATTCTGCCTTCTCCATTTATGGCAAGTAACTGCACTGATTTGCAGAATGGTTAAGTTTTATCGAAAGCTTTATTTTTAAAGGCTTTATATTGTAAAACCCGGGTAGTAGGGTTTAAGGTGATAAGATTTAGGGTTTGAGAAGAAGATATTTCTGAAAAGATCAGGGTCTGTCCTGAGTCTATAAATACTTCTTCTAAATGTAATCGCAGGAGGTGAAAACTTAGAAAAAAGGCTATTGAAGCAATTTCTTGCAAATCTTGTTAAATGCTTTATTCTGGACTTGGAGTTGATGTGCTTTTTGCTTTCTGTGATAGCATGGCCAGGAGCCTAATCTCTTTCAGACTGTGCTAAGTTCATCTTCTTTTGTTATCATCTCATTAAAGTTTATTAAATATATGCTGTAAATCCGTGATATCAAGATTAAATATGTTGTTGGGCTTCAGTTGTTTTATTGTATGCTAGGGAAAACCATAGATTTAAGGTTCAAGTCTGTTCTAATTGCTCTGTCCTCACTGTGTGAGCTATGCTGCTGGTGAATGATACCAATTTTAACCGACTTCCCTTCTGTTTATGATTTTCTTTCAGATCTGTTCCATCTCTCGTCTTATGCTCTTAGTAGAAGGTGATCTTAGAAAGTCGGACACCTTCTTCTTTGATTTGTTCTATTGTGAAGCTGATAGTATAAATAAAATTGGTAGTTTTGGTTTTACTAACTAAGTTTGATAGACTTCTCTTTCTCGCCTTACCCTACCCTCTCTCGTTTTACCGTGAAATGATCCATTTTTATTTTCTTTTAAATTTGTCTTTTATTTAAATCTGCTGACCCATAAGAGCTAGATCAAAGAACTGATTTTAAATCCGATTGTCAACAAAGATAACAACTTCTAAACATTATTGAACAAGTTCAGAACCCATTGTAAGGTAACAGATAGTCCATATTGAAAACTATTCCAGAAGTGGAAAAGAGTGAATAGACATTCGACCCAACTCTGTAACTCACACCTTGGATAACCAGCAAGATCCTAAAGTGAGTGGGATTTATCCCTTATAAGTGTTATCATAGTTTCATGCTCATTCTTCACAGGGTGTGTATAAAAGTCGGACCAACATTTAAAAATGGCGCTAGAAGGAGGGCCCACTAAACTCCGTTCAGTATTGTAAATTGTCTGTACAATATTTAAAATTGCCAAAAAAGAGGACCAAGTTTAGTAGTCTGTTAAGGATTGTGAGATTATAAGTTGCTTGTGAAAAGCTAGATTCTACATACAGGGTAACAAGGTCCCACCCCAGAGCTGGAGAGCTCCTTGTGCCTGAATTAGAAACTCCAAGAAGAAGTAGCCTCAGAAGGGCCAAGTCTCTGTCTGAAATAGTTTTATCACCACTGGTAGTTACTCCAACTACAACTCATAATATCACCGTCAATCAAGTAGTAATGGCAAACTGGTTGGGTTCCACTGCTTTAAATATCCCGGGTATAGCCCATGACCTCGCCCAAAAATCCCGAGAGATATCTTCCCAGATACAAGCATGATGGGACTAGGACAACAGAAGAACATCTAGTTGCATTCAAGAATGCTTTGAAATTGTTAAATGTACAGCATGAAGATGTTGCTTGCAGATTGTTCCCGTTCACTCTCCAGGAGGGAGCTTATGACTGGTTTCTAAATCTCACTAATGATTCTATTACCAGTTGGAATGACTTGGAAAAGGTTTTTGTGTCACAGTTTGGTGAGGTAATAGATCCCAGTATATTATATCAGCAGTTTTCTGGTATTAAAAGAGAATTAAATGAATCTTCAGATCTTACAATGTCAGATTTCAGAAGGCTTATGGTAGACTGACAGGTTATTATGTGCCAAATGCAGACCTGGCATTAGAAATTTTTAGAAATTCTTTGGATCCAATGACCTCTGTCTTCTTGAAAAGAGATCCCTCTATTACTAATTTAACAGAGGCTTACAAAGAAGCTTTGATTCTGGAAAGACAGTTGGGACCCCAACCTTTAAATGCTCAACAAATTCCTTTGGTTACACAAGCTGCCCTTGTTTTCAATCCCATACCACATCAGATGATGTTGCCAGTATGTCAGACTCTACCATCAGCAAGTCCATTGGTTGTAACACCTGCTGAAAATGTACAGAACCCAGGTAAAGAAGCTGATAATGCAAGAGTTGAAGAAGTCTCAAAAATAGTCCAAAAGTTGGCCAATGATTTTTTGAGTTTTAAAAGGCAGGTTTCTACTGGGGAGAACTCAAACAAGTATTCATATCAACAGAACATATTCAATTAGCCCCCATGCGAACCTAATAAATATTACAAAGGTAAAGGTCATGATGTGAATATTTGTGATTTGGCTTTGCCTAACTCGGTGCAGAATACATGCTACTTCTCAAGCACGGGGAGTTGGATTGTTTGGAATTTTGTAACGCCTTTGAAGCTTTGTCCTGGGAGTTGATTTCTCCCGAACATCAAAGAACTACGGATGGCCCAAGTTCATCCAACCACAAGTGCAGCCTATGGTCTTGGATTCTTTCACTTTCTCGAGTGAATCTGAGAATGTAGTTGAAATGCCTATGGATGAGGTGCAGGCTTTTCAACAATACAGGAGGGACAACTACAACCTCAGAAATAGAAATCCGGAGCCCAACACTACATCTACCCCTCCGGACAACTCTCACAATGTTCCTCCAGATCCATCTTCAAGCAATAACCCATCTCCACCCAAGGGAGGAAATCCGAGAGGACCAGATGCATTTGTCCCTCCACTCAATAAGGGATATAACATAGTGGAGGACATGAAGAAGATCAAAGCCAACATCACTCTTCATGAGTTGGCCCAAATTTCAGAACAGAGGGATAACTTGATTAAAACATACTCTGGGCCTACTACAAAATCTTTGGACAAGGGAAAGAAGATGGCAAATGCAAATGTAGCCATGTATAAAGAGAAAACTGAGGTTCCACCTTTTCTACTGACTGTACGTATTTTTGGGAAAAACTTACACAACTATCTGGTAGATTCGGGTGCTTCAGCTAATGTTATGCCTTTGGCCATTTGTCAACAGTTGGGTTTGACCCCAATGAAGTCTGAAAGAAGAGTTGTCCAATTGGACAAATCAGAGGTTAAAGTAGTAGGTGAACTTCAAAATATTCATATCCAATTAGCATCTGAGCCAAGGGCTCAACATAGAATTGAAATTCAGGTTGTGGATATCCCCGTGGGGTACGGGATGCTTCTGAGCAGGGATTGGTCGAGATCTTTGAATGGATACTTGGCAACTGACTTTTCACACATGTGGTTGCCATGGAAAGGAGTGGCAAATCAATTAAGGGTTGAAAGAGAACCCAGATACAAACATACGATCACTGAATACAATGCAGAAAATGAGACTGTAAATATTGCTGAGGTAGATATTGGAGTTTACAATTTAACAACGGGACAAAATGAGAAGTTTAGTAAAGCTCATCCTGTTCATAGTAATGAAGTCTGGACGCTTCATGTGGATGGGGCTAAATCTAAACAGGGTTCTGGTATAGGGGCAGTCCTTAAAGGGCCTGAAAGTCAGACATATTTTATGTCTTATCGCCTACAGTTCCCTTGTACAAATAATTTAGCGGAATACGAAGCACTGGTATTAGGTTTGAAATTTGCTTTGGACAGAAGTGTAAGAAATATCCGAGTTTTTACAGATTCAGAATTGGTGGCTAATCAAGTTAAAGGTAAATTCCAGTGTAAAGCATCTTATTTAAAAGGATACAAACACCGGGCTTGGGATCTTGTAGAAGATTTTGATGCTTTTAATCTGACACACATACCTAGAGAGCAGAATTCATGTGCAGATGTCTTGGCTTCTTCAGCCGCAAGTTTAAAACCACTGGAAGAATTTAAATGGAACAAGTTTTCGATTGAGTTAGTCCCTTGCCCTTCAGTCCCAAATAATGTGGATAATTTTCAGGTTTTCTCTGATGACCAACAGATTATAAATTTTTTACAGAGTACTAACACATTTGAAAATGCTATAATCGATGATGGACAAAGGGATACTCTGCTGGAGCAGTTAGATGATGACAGGGGAATAATAAGGTTGAAAGATAACAGAATTCCAAAAGGGATGGTGGAACTGGAGCGGCTCTTTGATGTTGACCAAATCAGGCAAAAGGTGAGTTCTGAGGATTCTATGGGTGCAACAGACAGTGAGACCGAGAACCTGAACGTGGGGACTGAAGAAGATCCCAGGCACATCAAGTTGGCTAAAAACTGTGATCCAAAAATAAAAAGAAATATGATTGATTTTCTTCACAGGTCCAAGGATGTTATGGCCTGGTCTTACAAAGACTTAAAGGTTTTTGATCCGAAAGTTTACACTCATATTATACCTTTAAAAGAATTTTGTAAACCTTTCCGGCAAAAACAGAGGCATGTCAACGCTCTGCTAGAGCCCCTCATCCAGAAGGAGGTAGAAAAATTATTGAGTGCCGCCATAATTTTTCCCGTTAGGCATTCTACTTGGGTGGCCAATTTGGTGCCAGTCAGAAAGAAAAATGGAGAGATCCGCCTGTGTGTGGATTTTAGAAATTTGAACAAGGCATCTGAGAAAGATAATTATCCTCTGCCTTCTATGGATGAGGTGTTGCAGATTGTCAATGGTTCAGAAATGATGTCTTTCCTGGACGGTTTCTCAGGGTATAATCAGATATTGGTTGACAGGGAAGACAGGATGAAAACTGCTTTCACAACTAAGTGGGGAACTTTTGCTTACAAGAGGATGCCATTTGGATTAATAAATGCCGGAGCTACGTTTCAACGGGCAATGGATCATGCCTTCAAAGGCCTTATGGGTAAATGCATTGTTGTTTACATGGATGATTTAACAGTCTTCTCTAAATCTCGGTTTGACCATGTAAAACACTTGGAGTCTGTGTTCAACAAATGCAGGGAGTTCGACATTTCTTTGAATCCGAAGAAGTGCATTTTTGGTGTAACGGAAGGAAAGCTCCTTGGGCACTTGATCACAAAAGATGGCATTTCCATGGATCCGGACAGAGTTGAAGCCATATCCGGCATACCCTTTCCCAACTCCAAGAAAGAGTTGAGGTCCTTCTTTGGAAAAATTAATTTTGTCAGGAAGTTCATCTCTGGTTTTGCAGAGATAGTCAAGCCACTGAATGACATGCTAAAGGAAACTGCTCAAATTGTCTGGACAACAGAGGCTAAAACAACGTTCCAAGAAATCAAGACCGCCATCAAGCAAGCACCAGTTTTGGTGAGCCCAGATTTTAGTGCAGATTTTTATCTCGTACACCTTTTCTTCTGAACACACACTTGCTGCAGTTTTGACCCAACGAAGAGAAATCGGGGAGCATCCAATTGCTTTCAAGAGTACCAATTTAAAGGGGGCTGAGCTGAAATATTCTCGTTTAGACAAACAAGCTTATGCCTTGGTGAGAGCAGTTAAGCAGTTCAGGCACTACATACTAAGAAGCAGAGTTCATGCTATAGTTCCGGACCCAGCTGTTAAATACCTATTAAGTCAGGACGAATTGGGTGAACTAAGAGGTAATTGGGTTACAAGGCTGCAAGAATATGACTTAGAAATTCGGCCTACAAAATTAATCAGAGGACTTGGTTTGTCCCGACACATTGCCGAAATACCTGTACAAGAAGAAATTAATCAGTTAAATTCTGAATCTGATGACTGGTATGGAGATATTATTCATCTGCTGCAATTTGGAATTTGCCCGTCTCACTTGAATAGAACCCAAAGGAGAGCACTAAAACTGAAAGCTGCTCATTATCTCCTCAAAGGAGGTAATTTGTACAGAGAAAATTATGCCGGCATTTTCTTAAGATGCATTTCTCAGAGTGAAGTCAATGAAGTGATGTCCAGTTTTCATGAAAAGTTAGGGGCAGGGCATTCCTCAGGATCTGCCACTACGCATAAAATATTGAGAGCAGGCTATTACTGGCCTACGTTATTTAAAGATGCCCATCAACATGTGAGAACTTGCCATCAGTGCCAAACTTTTGCAGCCAAAGAGGCCAATCGGGCTCTACCATTGCAGCCTGTTGTAATAAATAAACCTTTTATGCAATGGGGACTTGATTTTGTGGGAGTGATAAATCCAAATTCTTCAACAGGGCATAAGTATGTTCTAACAGCTACTGATTACTCGCACAAGATGGGTCGAAGCAGCAGCCACCATAAGAAGTACAACTCATGAAGTGATCGAATTTCTAGAGTCAAATGTCATAACCAGGTTTGGGGTTCCTCTGAATTTGGTGTGTGATAATGGACCAGCCTTCCAATCATTGGAGTTTGCAGAATGGGCATACCAGATGGGGATAGTTATCAGATTTTCATCCAACTATTATCCCCAAGGCAATGGACTAGCTGAGTCCACGAATAAGAATTTAATGAATGCCATTAAGAAATCTGCAGCAGACAAACCTAGGCAATGGCATACATTATTGAAATATGCACTTTGGGCTGACAGGATAAAATATAAAGTGGCTCTCAAAACTTCCCCATTTGCTTTGTTGTATGGTACTCAACCCATTGTTCCCATCTCTCTGAAATTACCTACTTACCAATTTGTCTTAGACTATTTTGAGGATCAAGCAGATGCAGAGGCCCGTGTTTTGGATCTAACTAATTTGCAGGATGAAAGACTCCAAGCCCTAGAACATTTCAGCCGGCACCAAGAAACCGTCAAGCGCTGGTTTGACAAAAGAGCCGGAGTGAAAGCTTTCAGATTGGCAGACCTGGTGCTTCTATGGGACAAGGCCCATGAAAATAAGGGTAAGCATACAAAGTTGCAGTCACTATGGATAGGGCCATACCGCATTGCCGAGATTCTGGGTAATAACGCATTTCGTTTACAGGACCTTGATGGTAATTTTCTGGACCTCCTCGTTAATGGTCAATACTTAAAGCATTATTTCTCACTGCTTCCATCCAATATATCGTTTGAATGAGTCACAAAGAAGTTGTAACATGTGTATACATTGTAAATAAGCTTTAAAGTTTTATTTTAGTTTATTTTATTTTATTTTATTTTAAGTCGTGTATTATTTTTATTTTATTTTTTTTTATTAAGTTGTGGTTTATTTTATTTTGTTTAGTTTATTTTATTTTATTTTAAGGTCTTAATTTTATTCTTAGGGAACCTGTGTTTTTAAATTTTTTAAGTTTTGCCTGAGCATCAATGAAAAAGTCAGCCTTCTAAAAATTGTTTTATTCTGAGTCCAGAATCCAGTGTTCATTATTCTAATTGAGATAGTCTGCTTTAAACTGAACAGTGGAACTATTTTGTTATTCAGAACAATAGTAGAAAGATGATTGGATTTTGTGTCTTGCTTGCCACAGTTATTTTAATTATAAAGAAACTGCTATACTGTTTGGCTGGAGAAACTCCTAGGGAATCCAAGAAAAGTTGGTCATAAGAGGGGACTATGATTCGTGAAATTATTTGAGTATCCATAGAGGCTATCAGTACCCAGGCTGAAGCAGTTCCAGACTGATGAGATATTAAAAGAAAAATTGTTGTTCTTCTTTTAAAGGCTTTTCAGACTTCGGTATATTTCAAAGAAGAGAGAGAGAAGATGAAAGTTGAGCAAGACAACATAGAATTGGCACTCTGTTATTTCCTATATATAAAAAAAAAAAAAAGAAAAAGTTATGTAATCAAAGAGACAGCCAAGACTTCAAAAGATGTTTTTCTTTTACCAAGTTGTAGATTCTACCTTACAGTTGTGAATCTGGGTCGTGTAAATCTAAAGGGTAACTCTGTCGGGGCTGTAAAAGGCTAAACTAGTAAACAGAGCTCTACTCGGTTTCCCCTTTTACAATCTAGAAAAGCTGATCAATCCATAGTTCAACATTCGAAGGCCCAGTCATTCTTGAAGAAAGTTTTATACACTTGTAATTGCACATCGAAATCTTCCTTAAATGATTCAGCCTAGTATGTCCTTGGAAAATTTTAACAACTATCAATTAGTAGTTAAATTGTTTTGAAGAATATCTGTGGCAAGGCATGATACATGGTCTATGTTGTTTTGAAACTAGAGTCCTGGGTTCTAAAATAATGCTACTATTTTACCCGCAGATATCGCCATTTGTTGAGAAGCAACACACCCCCACTGAAAAATGAATTTCCATCCTTTGAAAATATTGAGCTTTCATTTTGGCAAGTAGGGACCCTCTTGATGTTTTTCAGGTTTTAATTCCAAATTTTTGCTTGCCTCCTTCTTCAAGTTTTGCCTTTATCAAAGTATCCAAGTACTCTTGCATCTGGCTTTGATTTATTTCAGAATTCATTTTTCACATGTTAGAATCATTCATGAATAAAGAAAATCTTTCACTGATATGAAAAAAATGCAGAATACAGACAGATAAATTCATTAGAAGCCAAAACTTTCCATTTTTGGAAAAGTCACGAAATCGCGACACTTTCCATTTTTGGAAATGTCGCGAAATCGCGACGGGTTTTAGAAAAATCGGCTAAGTCCTGAAAACGTAGCGAAATCGCGACACTTCCATTTTTGGAAATGTCGCGATATCGCGACACTTTCCATTTTTGGAAATGTCACGAAATCGCGACACTGTCGAAATGGAAATAGGAGGGAGAAAAGGTAAGGAAGAAAAGGTGGAGAGAGAGAGAGAGCAAGTGCATATGGAACGTAGCGATTTCACGACATGTCGCATTTTCGCTACAGCAGGAGGCAAAAAAATGGTTAAGGCATAAACGCGTAGCGAAATCGCGACGATTTGGTAGATTTGTGAATGTCGAATGGAAGGGTAAGAGGGGAAGGAGAGGAAAGGGGATAAGTGAAGGAAAGGTAGGGAAAGGGCGATTTCAGGACATGTCGTGAAATCGTGACATGTCGTGACATGTCACGTTTTCACGGCCATGAAGAGGAAGAGTTGCCGAGGCACAGGGGATGTCACGATTTCGTGACATGTCACGAAATCGTGACATGTCGCATTTTCATGGCTTAGACAGAAAAGAGCCCGAAATGGAAAATAGTTGAAAGGAATGCACGTGTCACGATTTTTGTGACACGTGTCAAATAAGCAAGCCACATGTAATGAACTTTAGGGTTTGATTTAATGATTAAAGTTTTAATCTGATTTAATTAAAGTACTAATCCATCTTTTGTCTTTTTGCAGAAAGCCATCTGGCACTTGCATGATAACGGGAGAAATGGCCAGAAAGACAAAGTTAAGCGCAGATTAATCGAGGACCGTCATATTAAAATGAGAGATGCCGAGAATTGTTGTTTCATCCAGATTTTATAGATCTGGCCGCAAAGAGACTTTACGGTGACTAAGCAGCTGCCCATTTAATGGAGTATGTCGAGAATTGGCCGAAAAATGAAAATATCTACACTCGGTTACCGAAATTTGCCGATGGATGCATTTAATGAAAATTTATGGCAGAAGTAATGGCGTGCAGAGATTTTCAACTCAGGGATGGCTCTACGGAGATGAAATGTCAGAGAAGTGGTGACTCATCCAAATTTCCCAGGGGAATTAATGAGGACATTTACACATAATTGCGGGTGGATGCAAGTGGCATTCGAATTCTGCCTTCTCCATTTATGGCAAGTAACTGCACTGATTTGCGGAATGGTTAAGTTTTATCGAAAGCTTTATTTTAAAAGGGCTTATATTGTAAAACCCGGGTAGTAGGGTTTAAGGTGATAAGATTTAGGGTTTGAGAAGAAGATATTTCTGAAAAGATCAGGGTCTGTCCTGAGTCTATAAATACTTCTTCTAAATGTAATCGCAGGAGGCGGAAACTTAGAAAAAAGGCTATTGAAGCAATTTCTTGCAAATCTTGTTAAATGCTTTATTCTGGACTTGGAGTTGATGTGCTTTTTGCTTTCTGTGATAGCATGGCCAGGAGCCTAATCTCTTTCAGATTGTGCTAAGTTCATTTTCTTTTGTTTTCATCTCATTAAAGTTTATTAAATATATGTTGTAAATCCGTGATATCAAGATTAAATATGTTGTTGGGCTTCAGTTGTTTTATTGTATGCTAGGGAAAACCACAGATTTAAGGTTCAAGTCTGTTCTAATTGCTCTGTCCTCACTGTGTGAGCTATGCTGCTGGTGAATGATACCAATTTTAACCGACTTCCCTTCTGTTTATGATTTTCTTTCAGATCTGTTCCATCTCTGTCTTATGCTCTTAGTAGAAGGTGATCTTAGAAAGCTGGACACCTTCTTCTTTGATTTGTTCTATTGTGAAGTTGATAGTATAAATAAAATTGGTAGTTTTGGTTTTACAGCTAAGTTTGATAGACTTCTCTTTCTGCCTTACCCTACCCTCTTCGTTTTACCGTGAAATGATCCATTTTTATTTTCTTTTAAATTTGTCTTTTATTTAAATCTTCTGACCCATAAGAGCTAGATCAAAGAACTGATTTTAAATCCGATTGTCAACAAAGTAACAACTTCTAAAAACATTATTGAACAAGTTCAGAGCCCGTTGTAAGGTAACAGATAGTCCATATTGAAAACTATTCCAGAAGTGGAAAAGAGTGAATAGACATTCGACCCAACTCTATAACTCACACCTTGGATAACCAACAAGATCCTAAAGTGAGTGGGATTTATCCCTTATAAGTGTTATCAGAGTTTCATGCTCATTCTTCACAGGGTGTGTATAAAAGTCTGACCAACAGTGCGCAATGCAATGTTGATTTTGTATAATAGGCATGTATATATACATATATATATAACACATTATGCATAGAATCCTCTTAAGTGTATAAAATTAAGTGGTTTGAGCTCTTCAACTCCCTAAATACTGGCAAGCCTATAAGTTCCTTTACCCACTTTTTGAGTAAAAATGTATGGACCTAACCAATTAGCCATAAATTTATCATGAAGATGCAAAAATGCATTGGTGTTTTGTTGAATCTCTTTAAGAACAAGATCTCCTACTTGGAATTAACATAGATAAACTTTGGAATTGTAAACATGCTTGAGGCAGTCTTGATAAACTCATAAATGATCTAAATTATTGACTCACCTCTCATCAAGGAGTGTAAGTTGGTCAAGATGTGCTTGTCTAGCAGTATCATCATCGATGAATTCTTGCAATGAAATTCGCAATGATAGGATATCAAGCTGAAGAGGCATGATTGCTTCGGCTCCATAGACTAATGAAAATGGTGTTGCCCTAGTAGGCATTTGGATGCTTATTTGATAGCCCATAATTCCAAGGGGATTTGAGTATGCCAGTATCAATGATTTTTCTTGACAAGTTTCTTAGGAATAGCAATTAAGGGCTTGTTGGTAGCCTTAGCTTGTCCATTTTCTTGTGGGTAATAAGAATTCGAGAAGTGTTGGATATTATATTTATTGCAAAGTGTTCAACATCCTTGTTCTTAAATGATTTACCATTGTTAGAGATGATTTTTTAGGGAATACCAAAACAACAAATGATATGATGAAGTATAAACTCCAAAAATTTTGGTCCTGTTGTAATGGTTAGAGGAATTGCCTCAACCCACTTTGTGAAGTGTTCAGTGGCTATGATGATGAATGTATGTTGTCCAGAGGAAGAAAAAAATATTTTTCCAATAAAATCTAGACCCCATTGTGAAAAGGGCCAAAGACTTTGAATAGGTTGTAATGCTTGTGATGGCACATGAGTTAAATTAGCATGCTATTGACATTGCTTATAATGTTTGACATATGTGCAACAGTCGCATTCCATGGTGGGCCAATAATAACCCATACATAAAATACACTTTGAAATTTCCATTCCACTAAAATGACCACCACAAGTACCATCATGAGCTTCAACTATTAATATTTGTGACTCTACATACTCAAGACAATGAAGGAGGATTCCATCATAACCACATTTATACAACATGTCCCCCAAGAGAGTAAAACAATCTACCTTTTGCTTGAAAGTGCATTTAGCAGTCTGTGACATATTTTATGGGAGTGTTCCAAACTTGAGAAAGGATATTATTTGGTTTGACCAAGGCTCATATGGTTTTGAATTAATAAAGCAAACATCATTTTCATACTTAAATTTAGCACAAAAAATTACATATTTAGAGATCATTGTGACAATTAGTGGATGTACCTCTCCTTTGGAGTTCTTTGAAATAAATGATCCTAGAGATGCCATTGCATCTACAGATATATTAGTCAAACATGGCAAACTATTGATTTCATACCAATCAAGTTTGACGAGCAATTTTATTGCTACTTCATGGTAAAGCTTTATGGTAGGTTCTTTGCATTGTTATTCTCTGTTGATTTGTCTAACAACAAGTTGAGAATCGCTAAATATTCTGATACACTTTATGCCCATAGCTATGGCTGCTTGAAGACCTAATAAAGGCTGCATACTCCACATTGTTTTTTGTGCATTGGAAATCAAATTTGAATGATAAGGGAATAGGTATCCCTTGAGGTGTATGAAACACAACTTCAACATCTTGACCTTTTTTGCACTTAGAACATTCAAAGAATAATGTGATATCGACATCTTCCTCCAAAATGACATCTTCTTGTTCAGTGATAGTAAAACCCAAATTATCTAGGATCTTAATAATCAAGGATTGATCACTAGGAAGTGGAGCTTCCACAAGCTGATCGACTATGACCTAGCCTTTAATGGATTTTTGGCTAATGAACTCAAGATTGAATTTAGTGAGAAGCATTATCCATTTAGCGATACGGGTGTAATTGTGAGTGTGAGATATCATATAACACAAAGGATTTTCATGATCTATGACATAAGTGGTGTGACTACGCATGTAATATTTGAGTTTCTTAGTGGAAAAATCCATTGTTAAGCACAATTTTTCCACATAAGCATATCTTATTTCATAGCTTACCAATGTTTGACTAATGTAATAGACAACTTGCTCTTGATTGTTCTCATTATTTTATACAAGCATTGTTCCTAATGCAAAGTATTTTTATGAAACATAAATATGAAAGGGAACCCCCAGATGAGGAGGAGTTAAGACTTATGGAGAATCCAAGTATTGCTTGATATCATCAAAGACTTTTTGAAACTCATTTGTCCATAAAAATAACATAAATATGAAAGGGAACCCCCAGATGAGGAGGAGTTAAGACTTATGGAGAATCCAAGTATTGCTTGATATCATCAAAGACTTTTTGAAACTCATTTGTCCATAAAAATATCACCCCTTTTGTACCAGGTGATTGAATGACCTGCATTTTCTAGAAATTTGCAAAATGAAGCGATGGATCGATTGAATCTTTCCTTCTAAACTACATAATTATTTCAAGTTTTTTTGGGGAGGCATATCCATGATGGCCTTGAATTTTTTTGGATCCACCTCAATGCCTCTTTTGGAGACAATGAACCCTTTAATTTTCCAAAAAAAACACCAAATACACACCTTTTGGGGTTCAACCTTACATTACACTTTAGAAGTCGATAAAAGATTTTTTCCAATACACCAATGTGTTCTTGTTGAGTTTTAAATTTTTCTAAGAGATCATCCACATAATATTCGATGATCTTATGCATGTAATAATGGAAGATGTATTTCATGGCACATTGATAAGTGCAACTTGCATTTTTGAGACCAAAGGGCATCACCTTGTAACAAAAATTCCCCCGAGGTGTAGTGGATGTTGTTTTGTGTTGGTCATTAATATTGATTCGAATCTAATTGTATCCTAAAAAATCATCTATGAGAGAAAGAATTTCCTAGCCAGTGCAAGTGTTGATAAGAGTATAAATGTTTGAAAGAGTAAAATCATCCTTATGACACACTTTGTTAAGATATAAAAAATCAATGCAAACACGTATCGTCCCGTTAGGCTTACGAATGGGTACTATATTTGAAATCCACTAAGGATAGTTAATGGGAACAATGAAACCCACATCTAATAGCTTTTGAAGCTCTTCTTTGACCAAGAGGGAAATGGTAGGATGCATCCTTATAAGTTTTTTTTTGACTGACTTATCATTAGAATTCAAGGTGATATTTTGGACAACTAAGTTAGGGAAAAGACCAGGCATGTCTTTGTAGGACCATGTAAAAATACCTTTCTTCTTAAGGAGATAAATTAATCACTCTTTTTCATCTGTGGATAAAATTTTACCAAGTTTGACAATTTTAGGATTGTTTGCTTCTGAACTAATGTTCATATCGATGGTATCTTCAATGGATATGTGAGAACCTTCCTCAAGTTGATGGGGTTTTGGGATCAGATGAATGTCATCTATGACATTATCAAACTCTTCTAACTTAACCTCTTCTATGTTTGCCTAAAAAACCTAAGGATCTAAAGGTAAAGGTAAAGGTGGAGGTGATGGAGGAATGTAGCTGGACGAAACCCTTAACAATTCCCTGAAAAGGACAAATTTGGCAAAGGATGGGGGTGAGGAAATTTGGTCCATGTCAATAAGGCTCGCTTCAAATGGAATTGGCTTTGCCAAATAATATGGATTATGGAGTGGGGTGAATAAGTCAAAAATATTCATGTTAACTTAAAGGGGAAAATTGTGGTGGGCAAGGTGAAGGATGGATGGATCCTTTCAGCTATAACCAATGCTAGATCTCTGGTAACCTGAACAATAATAGGTAACACAAATAAATGCAATTGACAAAAATCCATGTTCATGCAATGCAAATGATTTTTATTTTTTGAAAATTTTGAATTTGTTTTTATTTTTATTTATTGAGTTTGAATTATGTACATATATTACAAGCAAAATTGCTGGTGACATGGATCAATGAAGTGGAGGTGGTGGTTCACTGATTTATTCAGATCGCTCTTGTGGAAGAAGAAAGCGAATGATGGATTGATGGATGGAGAACATTCTAAGATAAAACTTATCCTACTTAGTGTGTGAAATTATGGGCATTGATTCCTCATAAGATTCATCAGAATCTATCGACATAACGTTAAATTCTTCATATATATCCTCTTTAGAGTTATAAATATGATGGATATCTTCTCCTAAATTCAAATGTAAACTTTGGAAGGCTTATTCAAGGATATAAGTGGATGAAATTGGGTGATAGTCTAGTCCTGAATGGTCATGTGCTTCTCGATATGAAACATCGATAATTTCATGCATTCTCTGTTCATGCCATCCTAGGCCATGTCATTGCCAATTAACTATGTGAAAATATTGATATGGAAAACCCAACATATGTTGTATATTGGAAGATTTTGGTTGTGTGGTTTCATCTAGGAAAGATATATTGGATGATGAATCAATCCCCCTCATATACAAAATTAATTCTATTAGACATTGAACCCATGTTATACATTGTTCCTATAGATAAGGGTGGGTCATGTAGATGACCGTAATCCTTAGCAGTTTGAATGTTAAGTGGTGTGACTATGACATCTTGGACCTTGTATTCACCAATACCAATATTAGTGAGGTGGACCACAAATTGGGATGATGTGGATGCGGATATGGAATTGGATATGGATGAATCCAAATTGGTTGATGACTCCAAAAATAGGAGAGGTATGGACTAGGATGCCATCTCACTATCCATCAATTTGACTTGTGATATGTTTACTGATGTGGATGAAGATGGATTTGAATGAGGTGGTTGTTGAATGGGTGATGATATGGAAGGAATGATGGTGGATGATGTGGATTGAGTTTGACCACATGTGCATGTAGTCAAATATGATGAATATGGGGGTATGGAAGTGGAGACTTGATGTAAAGTGGTTATGGGTAGTTCCTCAAGAATAAGAGATTTTGATGAAGAGGTAGACTATGTGTTTTATGAGGTGGTTGATGATGTGAGAAAAATATGAGTGGAAGGTAGCATGGATTCATAGGGATTTGAAATAAAATTGCAATACTTAAATGGTTCAACATACTCTGGTATGCAATAAAATTGTCCCTCATGTACATATTTTAGGCATTGATGGAGTATAAAAGGGACACATATCATTTCCCTCATCCAAGGTCATCCAAGGAGTACATTGTATGCCATGGACCCTTCCAAGATGTGAAACATGGTGTGCAACATTTTTACCCCCACTTCAATGGGTAAAATGATAGTGTCAACTATGGAGTAGAGAGCATCGTTAAATTATTTCAAGGTGAAAGTGGATTTGGTGATGTGATTTGATGGAATATTGAGGTGATGAAGAGTGGATGTGGTAATGATGTTGATGGAGGATATAGTATCAATTAAAACTCATTTAAATGGATTCCTATAAATTTGAGCCATGATATGCAATGGAATATCCACTAATTCTGATGATATTGGTTTGATTTCAAAATCATAGAATATGAAGGATGAATCCATGCATGTTCTGATGCTTCCCAAAAAATTGCTAAAGGCATTAGCATCTTGATATTGAAGTTCAATGGACTTTAAAATATCCATTAATTCCTCACGATGTGGGGGACATTGTTGAATAAGATCATATATAGACAGTTCAGCTGAAGCTATTTTTAGGCTAGTAGTTAATCGGCTATTCAAGGAGATTATTGGCCTTTGGGGGTGACTGATAGGATGAATGGGAGGATTTGGATGACTTGGAATATGGATGGGTTGGGAAGGATTTGTGGAAATTTGGATGGGATATGATGATGTGTTAGGTTGAGACACACTTTCCTATGGTGTTATGGGTGGTTGAACAGTTTTATGTTGTGCACTTTGCTAGTTAGTGCATTTTTTACCTTGGGTGACCACATGGATAGCACCCACAAAACCTTGGTATTGTTATACATGATTGACTTTATTTGGGGGAGTCTTGGTGTTAGACCTTCTTATTGTTGGTTGCACCTCATCATGATGAGGAAGTGGTGTTTGATAAATACTAAGGTTTTGGTTCTATTGGACTAAGGGACTATCAAGCTTGATGGCCCCTAAGTCAATGAGATCTTGCACTATATCTTTAAAATTATAGCAACTGCTTATGTCATACCCATTTTGCCTATGGTAAGGGCAAAAAAAATGTTCTCTATAGTATTTACTATGCTTAGTAGGGTCATCTGGTTTAACCTCAGGTAAGGCAAGTTGGTTAGTGTCATACAACCTACAAAAGATGGAGGTATATGATTCGACTAGAGGGGTGTACTTATGGTTTTGTCAAACAAATTATCAACATGGGTGGTTTTCCAAAGCTAGCACTATGTTTTGACTTTATTGATATGGTGAAGGAATCACATGATACAAAATTTGTTGTGTTTGTTGTTGCATAGATTGTTGTTGAGCCATTACCGGTTGGCTCATGACCACTTGATTAACTTGATTAGCTAAGTTGGCTTCATTATCCTTGTTTAGTTTGGATTGGCCAAAATAGTCACCTTTATATTGACCCTTATTCTACAATTCATTATTTTTAGGCTTAAGCACACCCTCTTGGATTTTTATCTCTTCAATTGTGCTAGCTTGGGCAAGATATTCCTTAAATGATCGATAATATTGTAATTGTAATAACCAAGATATAGGTTTTAAGCAAATCTTAGTAAACAGTCTAGTAAGCTCTTCCATTGGTAGGGTGAATAACACCAATACAATAATAATATAAAATAATAGTAAGCACCATAAGAAAAAATGATTGCATAAATGAAATGAAACTCTTTATTGTTGTGGGTGGATCTCAAGTGTTACAATCAATGTGCCCCAAATGTGGGGATTTACAATGCTTATTTTTTATACAATATTATATATTTACTAGGGTTATCTAAAACCCTAGTTGAAAATAATGGTTGGTATCTTCATGCTTGTATGATCCCAACAAGGTTACGGGTGGGCTTGTGTATCCTAAATAGGGCCACCCTAGCTTCAACAACTACCAAATATATGATTCATATACCTACACACAACAAACATTAACAAGGATTAGTAACATCTGTGAGGGTTCCACTACATGAGACCCTCAAAAATAAAATCACTAAACCTAACTATAAAATAAAATCTATAAACAGATATAAGAATATAAAAATAAAATGCAAAAAATAATTACCTTGTCAACAATTCTTCTATTTCTATTTTTGCATAAGTAAATTATGCCAATGATAGTTGCAAAGATGCCCTAACGGTGCCCGAGGACCATAGGGTTATAGATATGGTGCATGACATGCCCATGGATGCTTTGGGATGAGCAAAAATACCCAAAGACACTCTGCTAGCTCTGGTGGATGCTTGAAATACTTTTGTGGGTGCTCAACGGACTCTAGAGGGTGCTCGATAGGTTAATGTAAGTAGCGCAGAACTAGATCTGGTTTGCATAGGAAGGTTAGTGGTAGGAGTGGAGGGCTAATAATGACATCGATGGAGGCAAGAATGGAAATGATGGGGTGCTAGGGCTTGTACTTCAAAATCTCTTAAGAAACTTAGCAAACTTAGGCCCTTAGGGATTCAAATAACTTAGGGTTCAATGAGTACTTAGGGGTTGAGTCATCAAAATGACTCCTCTTTTATTATCTTCCCTTAGATATGTTAGGGTTTTGACGACATAATTTGAGCAGCCAAGATTAAAACATGAGGAAGGGTAGAGATTAAATCTTGGAAAGTGGCATGGATTAAGGTGGATGTATGGCTAGGATTAAAATATGGCATAGGGCTAGGATTAATTCATATTTATATTAAATATTAATATTTAAATATATATTAACAAATATGTATATATACATAAATAATGGATGATGGAGATTGAGAAACATGAATGGATGACAAGTGGTTAGATTTTGGTGTCTACAAAATTAATGCTTTATTTCTATGTTAAGTTCCTTTGGGAAGGATTTGTAGTTAGTAATATGGATACATTATTTTTTGAAGAAGATGATGGAATAATAGGAGAAAGTAATTAATCAAAAATTGATTAGGATTTTTAGATGTTGCTTTAATTATTTTTTTAAATAAAGAAACTATCTTACTTTCTAGTGTTATATTGGAATGAAGTACATAAATTCTATAGTCTTTATCAATATGATATGTTGATGTTAGTATGGAATTTTGGTATGATGTTAGTATAGAATTTTGTGAGTTAAAAAAAAATGTTATTTAGGACCCTTGGGTTAAATGGGTTATTATGGACAAGGTTGGTAGTGTCATATTAGTAATCCCTAGAGTTGATTTGTACCCAATCCTAGTTGAGTTATGGGTAGACAATTCAACTAGGTAATTATGAATGATAAACCCTAGTGGTGAGGCTTGGGTGGTCCTAGTGGTGAGACTTGGGAGATTCCTAGCGATGAGGCTTGGGTAATATTCATGGTGGATTGGTATGGGATAATCGACCACATCATTCATTAGGAATTATAGTGGTGGTACCTTACGGGTAGGCAAGTGTGGATATGATAATTATCAATGAGTGGTTATGGTCTTGGATAGTTTCATGGATATATGAAAATAACTAATCACTAAGGCATTATGCCATAGTAATCCTACATAGATTATACTATGTAGGGTTAGGAAAAAACATCACCTTTAAGTGTTATAGGCCTTAAAGGGTAATCCCTACTTTGTGGTCAAGTTGTCCCATATAGGGTAGTGTAGGGAAATGGGGGTACCACTAATGGTATATTTTATAATGGTTAGGTTAAAATAAATGAACCCCAAGAATTATATAAAGTTGGCCACTCCTATCCACATGAGATTCAACAACAATGATAATGAACTTGAGATGGTTATGCCTTAATATTGATAAAATTATTGGGTTTTCATAGTGATTTAATTAATTCTTGTAGAAAAATAAAGAAAACTAGCTCTCTCCCTTGGGTCAAGAAAGTGGGTTGTTACACTTGGCTCTAGATTTGGCTTTGGTTCTAGCTCTAGGTCATCATCGCTAGGTCTGTCTCTAAGTCACCGTATTTATGTCTACCTCTAGGTTTATCTTTGGATCATCACCTTTAGGTCTACCTCTAGGTTAGCCTTTGGGTCACTGCCCCTAGGTTTACCTTGTGTGAAAGTCACTATACATATGTATTATAACTTTTATTAGTGTAGAATGTCAATGTAGAAGTAATTCATCTCTAGATAATCCTAAGATTGTATTGCTTCATGGGAAATATATGATTTATTTCAACCAAAAAAATCTAGCCTCTCCTTTCCATATTTTAAGAAAAAACCTTCTTTTGTAGAATCCATTCAACATTTCTTTTATTTTGTTCCATAGTGTGACATCCATCCATCCATAATCACCATGTATCTTATTGGTCATTTTCTCTTTGTGCCAATAATATATCTGAGTGATTATGACCTCCATAAAGCTCATAAGGATGCAAATTTTGGCACCTAGCTATCACATGTTTGAATCTTCCATAGTAATTGCACCAGTTTATTTTAGGGATTTTATTTTATACATAGGTATTTCTTTTTATAAACGTATTTTCACTAATTCATGCTTGACCATTGTAACTAAGGACTTCATTCTTTGGACTTATATTTGAAGTTATAGTTTGGATTATGCCTTACCCATTATTTCCTAATCCTTTACCATTGTATCCTATTTTATATTAATTTTGATTCAATTCCTTTGGTGTGCTTTTCAAAGCACCTAATTTCTTTGTCATGATTATGGTCTTTAGAAACATGGCCTTTGTCATAATTGACAAGATTGAGCATGAGATCATGATGCTCATCTTCACAAATATCATCAAAAATGTTCAGATCACTAGTATCACAAGAAAATTATATCTTTTTTATAAGGTCACTTGTGTCAGAATAAGCATTTGTCATCATAGATTTGAAGTCACTTATATGACAACAAGCATTTGTCATCATATGCTTGAGTTCACTTGTGTCACAACAAGAATTTTCCATCATAGGATTGAGGTAGCCAGTATTCTAAAATATATTTTTCACCATGGGCTTGAACTTCAAGTTCTCATTTGTTCCCCTTTGATTTTTATGCTTAAATATGTCAAGAGTGATTAATTCCATGTATATTATCCTCACAACATCTATAGGGATTGTAACACCATTATAAAAAATATCTTCATAAACATTAGTGTCTTTGAGAATTATTTGAAAATAACTTCTTAGTGTTAAGAGTTGTCATTCTTCATGAATGTTTTTATCTTTTAGGAAATAAATATCCTTATCTAGTGACACACACTTTTAAACTTCACTTGTTTTTTTGACTTGTTTACTAGATTGTTTGCTCTTTGCCTTTCCCATGATTTTTCTTGTTTTCTTTAGACTTCAACACAATAATGAGGGTTTTTTTTATGTTTGCCAAAATGGTCCTCCTTTTTATATACCACCAATCCTATATATCAATCCTTTCTATATACCCATTCTTCCTATATATCCATTAGTACATGGAAGAAGCTAGGCCTCTCGGTATACATGATCATATATGAGAGAGACCTTAAGGTACATAAAAGATAACAATGCATGGTGCCAAGGTAGTACTAAAATAGATTCACCCTATCAATGACATATGCTTAAAGAGAAATCCTTATACACGGGCACAACTTCCTTATATACTCAAAATTAATTTATTTTATAGGTTTTATGTCTAGCAATAGCGTTGAATAGGATTAGTGATGGAGTGAAATTTGTTAAAAGAAAACTTATTACTCCCTAACAATTTACAGGGTCAATGCCTAAACATTGTTATGGTAGCTATTTTAGGATTAGACATAATAGCTCAATGTGAAAACATTACCTATAACCATGAGCCATGGCTGTCGTATATATCAAACACTATTTATGTATGAAAGTACATTTTGTTTTGAAGATATATAAAAAGCAAGAAAATTTTATAGCATAATTTCGAGAAAATGTCAAGGTGTTGATCATTGCTGAAAATGCACCTTGGTACAAACAAATTGCTACCTTTTGTTTGTAAATATTTACTATAGTTTATTTTTTAATTATTTTTAATAACTATAAATAATATACAATAGTATTATTAAGGTAGTAAATTTTTTTTAGAAAAGGGTCTTGATGAGATTGGACCTCTTGACCTCATGTTGGCAATCGAATCGGCCTAGATATAGATTTTCTAAGTCTACAGCGCCCTAGACCCGCTGCCAAGCATTGAATGGCCGAAGGAAAGAAATGTCCTCCGTGCCAATCTCCAGTAGGGCTGGTTCCAAAAATAAAATAAAAGTGGTGTTTTTGAGATAAGAGTTAGGGAAGATGCGAAAAGAGAAGGAAATTACTGAAAGGAATGGGAAAAGAGGCTGAAAGCCTAAAATACGGGGGTGATGGACAGGAAGCACGATACACAACTTTCACTCGAACCAACAACAATCAAAACAATAGACTTTTAACAGAAACCGACACTAAATCCTCTCACCTGCATAACCTCCAGGGGTACTCCAACATTAATCCTTCACCAACAGCTAAATCCAGAAATAGAATTCAAGCCGTATGACAAAGTGACTAACTTAACAGAAATAACATGATAGAAGGCATACACAAAGATAGAAGATTCAAGACCGGAACCAGAAGTCCGTGTTTTAGAAGCAGATTTCAAGATATACAACTGCTTTTCTAGCAGAGATTGTCCATCCTTATTTACAGAGAAAATTCTAGTTTTTATAGAGGATTCCGCCTCTCAAAACATTAATGCCCAACCACTTCTGCGATGGTGGCAGATAGATTTGATCCAGAACCGACTTAACAACATAAATTTGATTTTGCAGATAACTTAGCATTGAATGCAGAAGGTTCCCCTGATCTACCATGATCGGACGACTCAGAGTGCAGATTCGAGGTCGGTTGGGAAGTCAATGGCGGTTATGTGCAGCTTTTGCTGCGCTTGGGAGGCTCGCTTGGAGTTTCGCTCCACCTCTAAAGCAAAAGTACTTTCGCTCCAGAGGTGGAGCGAAAGCATCCCTTTGTTTCGTTTAAGCCTTCACGTAAATTTCATTTTTTGTCCAGCTTTCGCTCCACTTGTGGAGTGAAAGCACCCTTGGCCTTATACTTCAAGACCATTGCACTTTTACTTGAGTTTCGCTCCCTAAGTGGAGCAACAGATTTTCACTTTTTTGGAAGAGTTTTGCTCCACTAGTGGAGCGACACCACCTTTGACCTTGACTTGCTTGTTTTGCACTTTGACTTTGTGGTTTTCAAGAAGGGGCTTTCGCTCCCCTTGTGGAGCGAAAGCACTTTGTGCCTTAGCCAAGACTTAGTTTAAAATATTGCCCCCTCCTCTTAATAGGAACCTTCGCTCCACAATTGGGAGTGAAAACACTTTCGCTCCACCAGTGGAGCGAAAGTGCCCCTTCCTTGCATTCGAAAGGGAAGCATGCTCTCTAAAAGAGCAAAAATTATTTAAGTCATCAAAAACTGTCACCATATGCGAAGAGTGAAACGAACCTACAGAAATCAGATTTTAAGCAGAAAACACATCCATGACATCGCCCCATGCTAAAACATTCACAATTTTGCATGCGAAATGATAGGAATTGTGCAAAAAAACCAGAGAAACCATAGGACTTGAAAGAAAATAATTTTGAGGAAGAAAGTGAAAGGAGACAACTGGTGAAAACACAACAAACATAACAACATCTTAACCATTTTTGATGGAAAAAGAGAAGTTTTACAATGTTAACTCCCAAAACTGCACACAACTTAAAATTTTACAAAATGTGGCAGGAAGGCCAACATCTCTAGCGGCTCATGGGGTATTGAGCCTACCTCAATGCAAAGATCCCAGGCCTTATCCTTGGGTTGCAGAGTCATCTTCACTTTCAGTATCCTCAGACTGCTCATCATTGCTACCTAGTAGTTCTTCAAGTCGGTCCTTTTCCTCTTCATTTTCTTGCTCACCTTCTGCCTCCTCCTCGGGATCTAGCTCACGCGGCTGGGGGAGAAATATTTCCAGAGAGCTCTTAAACACATGTTCGTACACCATGGAAGCATTGACCCAATGGTTGGGGCAAAAGGTTGGTTGTTTCTGGAGCTCCTGGATCAGGTAACGAAAGGTCTCAATTCACTCAATATCAGCAAGATCCAGCCTCCGGTCGAACTCCTGCAAGCAAGACTCGATCGTGGCATATTTTGCCATGAAAGGTATCACCTGTGAATCTAAAATTGGATCCTCCCAAGCATCAATGTCTGAGGTATCACTGATGAATGTCACCCATATCGGCCTTAACTCCTCGAGTGGTGGAATGGCTCCTTCATTGTCTATGAAGTCGAGGATGCCGATTTGTGCGAGGGCATTAAAGTATTGCAGTGAAACATCTCTCTCTTGCTCGAGGGCATCTGAGAGCTTACGAGCTTCTTTGGTCAGCTCGAGCTTCATGAAGAAAGAGCGTAGGGTCATCTTCGCTGTTGCCCAAGATCGAGCCAGGGGGCTCATGGGAGTAAGGTGGGCATCCACATTTTCAATTTTTTGAGCTGCATGGCTAAGTCTAGCCAAAGATCAACATTTTTTGAGCAACTTTTAAAATGGAGCTGCCAATGGCAACTGCCTCCTGCGCCTCCTTGAAGAAAGTTAAAATCATGACCCCCCATGCAGCCCTTGTCGAGAAATCTATCAGGAACTATAGGTGCATCTCCTTGATGCGCTCCTTAGAGAATGTGATAGTCTATGATGTCCTCTCTACTAACTGGGTCCTACAACTATTGGACCTGAATGCCTAGTGTATGTACCTATTGATCTGCTTGGGCGTGCACCTTGGAATGTTCATCGACCTCCACCTCTAGCGAAACCATGCACTGTCTCAACTGCATGACTTCGGACTCGAGCATTTCAAGTTGTCCCCTCACCTTTGCCAAGGCCTCCTCAAGCTCGAAGTTCTTGGCCTACGCTTCAAAGAAGCGCTCCTTGTAGTGCTCACCATGAAAATAGATGGAGCCCATTTCGACTTGAATGTTGCCCATCTTCTACGCTGTATTAATCTTTGTCACATCCTCCATGGTATGGCGGTAAGTGTAATCAGTCGAGGTCATCTCCCCTAGGGGCTTCTAAACAATGGGCACCTTCTCCACCATGTGGAGCTCCATCCTTTCTGGATCAATAATGGATGCCTTCTCAGCTAGCACTAGAGTCTATGCCTCCTTCCTCCTGCGGTCCCTCTACCAGTGCGATGAGCTATGATGCGCCTTGTGAATGCTCTCTATGGCTGCAAGGTGCTGCATCATCTCCAACTCGGTCTCGAGTGGCTCCTGAACTTCGAGGATCGGTGTGTAAGGAAAGAGAGGATGTTGCGGCTCAAGTTTGGATAGAATATGGGAAATAGGAGGGGAAGTGACTATGCTAACCCTCAAGGGTGCTTGGGTCTAGTTAGCAACTATGGAGATGGTGGGCTTAGGCATTAAAACATCAGAGGAAATCGATGCCATGATAGTGGAGGGTGGTGAAAGGGAAAATGGATTTATCTCTATGGTGGTGGAAAAGTCAGTGATAGGGTCTTTCGAAATAGAGAAAGGGAGGTTGGCAGGTGCAGAGACTATGAAAGCGTTAAGGCGAGTTGCATAAGATGTGAATGTTGTTGAGGGTGAAGAGAGGGTTGGGGAAACTGAAATGCCAGAAACCATGGTGTGGGGTAGTGAAAGAGAAATAGAAGGGATGGAGAGGCTAAGGAAAAGTAGCAACGACTAGGGTTTCAGCCATTGAGGAAATGACTGCCAGAGAGATGGAAGAAGAAAGGGAAAAGAGTGAATGCGTACCTTCGGGCTTCATGATCAAAGGAGCCGAGGAAGTGGAACGCTATGTGTGTGGGTCTTCTCTCTCCTCTACATCAATCACCTCCACCTCTCCTTTCTACTTTTCCAAATGCTCCATGATAGGTATTTTAGGAGCGCTCGATGGAGGGGTTATTGGTGCCATAGAGGAGCTCATTCTAGGGGGCCTTGGAGCACTGGTTCATGGCCTCTTCGTTGTGTGTGGTGAGAGAGGTGTTTCCTCAACTTTTCTCTTTGGGAGGGTGCTCTGCTTCTTATGAGGTGATGGCCCACTCTCTCCAGCCAATTGCGAACCACTCAAGATTGCTTTGCCCTTGCCTTGCACCATGTGCTTCTTTACTTCTAGGTCCTCCACTTCATCAGGGCTTTGTGTGCTTCGAGGCACAATCTCAAAAAATGAGAAGGCTTGATAGGTGTCTACATTTTCATCATACACTATGGAGAATTTATCATCCAACGCCATTGGGTAGTCAAAAAGCATTTTGTTATTGTGGACTCTCATGATCCACCACTCTTTGATCTTGTGATCTGACCAATGTCACAACTTTTCCTTCATCGCCTGGAACACATCCCTAGGAAGCCTCTGCTCTGGGTTGACGGTTGGGTCGTAGTCAACCTCTATGGTGTAAAAGTCATGCCAAGGGGGCAAGGGCACCATCTCATCGATGCGCCACTCCAACTCACATCCCGTAGGGTTATTTCATTGGGCGACGATGTCCGAGTGAGGGCAGCAATGAAAAGACTTCGCTTCGATGAAACTCTGGAAGACGTCACGTGGATCATACTTCCAGCATTGGGGGAGCTCAACTAACCCAAAGTCGTACAACGTTATCGCAAGGACAACATTCTGGCCACACTGCATCACCTTGATGTCTCCAAACTCGAAGGGCATAGGACATGTGTGCTTCTTCCCTCTGCCTTTCCTATACGAATCATTAGTGAAGTCACATTGTCGGGCGACCTCCAGGGCAAACAGGTACGACATGGCGTAGTAGGGCAACAGGAAGGGTTTCCCTGTGAACCCAAAAATTTTGATTACCAAGCCTTGGGTGAGCAGGAAAACATCTCCCAACTTCTCATCCACCACTTTGTCTCTCAGCTCCATGGGAACTCACTCGTAGTGGCCATAGATCAGCTTCAACATCGACCCCAAGAAAACTCGATTAAAATTGTAGTACGACTCATCCCTGGACAAGCTCTGCGTCCAGAGATAGACCAACAATGCCTTGCCTTCTTCGTCAGACTGATTCTTGGGGATGAAGGTGAAGCGTTCATGCAGGTGGTAGAAGAAATACCACGTGAGGAAGGAGCAATGTCTGAACTGATCATCTCTGCTGCTCTATAGGTAGGATAATGAGAGGTGCATCTACCGTGCCACCCACTCTACCCAGTCGAAGAAAACTGGTAGGGTATCCGACTTCATCTTGGATGGGAAATAGATTTCATTGTGAAAAATAGACTCTACCATGGACACCTACCAGTTGTAAACTATAGCATCGGTAGAGAGCCCCATCACCCATGCCAGAATTGAATAAATGTCATGGTGCACGAACTCTGTCAGGCGCCTGGGTAATTCGAGAAGCTCCTTAGATGAGGGCGCTCCTCCCAATTGCTCTCTCATGAACTGGCACATCTGAGGTGTGGGCTGATACCTCTCGCTCTGCTTAGAACTGGTGATCTTCCTGGGGAGGAAATCAATCGAGGGTTTCTTTCCATAGGCAAAAGCCTCTCGAACGATATCAATTGTAATGGAGAACAACTTATTCCCCCTAGAATCCTACACTATTCTCGTCTGAGCATCATAGAATTATGAAATTGCCCACACAAGCTCTGGGCACGGATGCACGGGCGTGCACATGTAAAAGAATAGGTGAGAGTGGTAAACTATAGCCAACGCATTTCTAATTGAATCTTCTTTAAATGCCCTCTCGACGTCCTAGCATAGTTCTTCGAGGTCTTTGTGCATCATCAAACAATCTCAAAGTCTAAAAAGCTTATCTTCGGGTGGCGTCAGCTTTACTGGCTTTCTCTCACGCTTTCATGGCTTCTTCGAGCCGCTCTCCTTTGTGGGCATCATCTCTTTCTTGGATGCCTTCTCTCTATGTTCCCCACTCTTCTTACCCATTTTGGATAATGAATTGTTCTGATGCGAACTCTTGCATAGATAAATGATCAAAAAACTATAGTGGTGCAAGGGTTGCATGAAAACATGGATGCTATAAAGTGATGGGCATGAAATGGCTCTAGAAAACCCTTCTCCTTATAGCACCACAATCAAATCTACCACTTTAAATGCTAGCATTGGGAGTTAATGTAGGTGGAGATCGTGCATAAAATCGTGTGCCCTTTATTTGCCCTCGTGTTGGTAGCTCACCCTCTTTAATGATGAATAACAATGTCGACTAAGAAAATCCTCCTTGGGGTGCATGCTTCTTGGGAGGAGCACTCACTTGGACTTGCCATGGGGAGGCGCGCTTCGGAGCGTTATGGAGCGAAATGACTTGCTTGGATAAAGATGTCGAACGACTCCCCCTTTATAACATTTTGCTAGGCTAGAAAATGCCTTCAAACTTATCCTTTCCTGACACATGGCGCTTCTCGGATGGACGACTTAAAAAGAAAATAAAAATAAAATTGTAAGATAAAATAAGAAAGGAAGGAGAGGGGGCTTTCGCTCCCTAAGTGGAGCAAAAGGGGTTTCGCTCCACTAGTGGAGTGAAAGCATTTATTTTTCCTTTTGAAACTAGCTTCACTCCACAAATGGAGCGAAAGTGCTTTCGCTCCAAAAGTGGAGCGAAAACACACTATTTAAAAAAATATATACACACAAGATCATACCTGGCACTATCGAACTTTCTCGGAATTTCATTGGTGGTAAGCCTTCAAAAGAAAGTCGTTCACCAAAATTGGGAGAGTAAAACCCTCCATGTCCTGCAGGATGAAGGAATTGACCTGATTGATGTCGGAGACTCGAAATGGGCCTTCCTAGAAGGCGTCGAACTTGTCATGGTTCCCTAGTTTAGACTTGTTTTCATTCCATTTCAAGACCAAGTCTTCGACATTGAAGGCTCTGTTAGAAGTCTTTTTATTGAACCAACCTTTGGTGGATTCGACATGCTTTGCGAAAGCTTCGTAAGCTTTTTCTCTGTCTTCTTCCAACTGTAGTAGCTGGGCTAACCTTGCATCCATCGGGTCGAATTCACCCTCTTCCCCATCGAGCCACTTGAGCAACTGCAATGCGGGTAGTTCTATGTGCGTGGGCAAGACTACCTCTTTCCCGTACACCAATGAATAGGGAGATGTTTTGATTGAGTGCTTGATCGAAATGCGATCGGCCCAAAGCGACTGGTCTAAGAGCAGATGCCAGCTTCACTTATTCTCCTCCAAGGACCTTTTCAGAATCCATAGTAGGTTCTTGTTCGTAGACTCCGCCAATCCATTGCCTTATGGGTAATAGTTAGATGAGGTCTTCAAATAAATCCTGTACCTAATTATGAACTCATAGATCCTTGCATTAGTGAAAGGAGTGTCATTATCAGACATGATCGCATCAGGCATGCCAAAATGAGTGATCAACCCTTGAAGAAAAGAGATAACCACGTCTTGGTTGGCCTGCTTGGTTGGCACTACCTCCGACCACCGAGTGAAATAGTCTGTAGTGGTCAAAATGTATTTGTGGTCGATGGAGGAGTTGGGGTTAATGATCCTGATGAAGTCTAAGCCCCACTATTGGAATGGAGCTTCTGCTTGAATGGGGTGGAGAGGAAATGAGGCATTCTGGGTTCTTCCTGTGTAGCATTGGCATTTGTCACAACACTGACTGACCTTGAAAGCATCGATGAAGAGGGTGGGCCAGTAGTAACCTACCTTGATGATCTTCAGGGCCATTGGCCTACCCATGAAATGACCTCCCAAAATCCTAGAGTGAAACTCTTCAAGGATCCTTGATTTCTCTGACTCTCTGATGCACCTCAAGAGGACTCCATCGATATTCTGATAGAACAGTCCATTGGGTGTCAAAACATACCGACCAACCTGCAAGTGAAATCTCCTTCTTTGTAAAGCATTGAAGTGAGAAGGACATTTTCCTATGTCGAAGTACTCGACAAGGTCATCCATCCAATCTGGATTGCTAACCGATAGGTTGGCAAGGTTGCTTTCAGGTGTAGAGTGCTTTGATTTGGGGTTTGCCACTTCGGCTGCAACACTTCTGGCTAGTTCCTAATAGAGTGCTCGACCTCGGACCAACTTGGTAGGGCATACTTCAATATCAAATTCTTGGATCTTGGAGACCCATCCAACCCTCCTATTGCCAAGCTCTCCCTGAATAATGAAACTCCTGACGTCGGGGTGTACCACGTACACTATCGTCTTACTCTAGGAGATGAAATATCTAAATTTCTTGAGCGATTTCATCATCGCATGCACTTGTATTTCGATAAAATTATACCTTCCTTCGTGCGGTTGGATGATCTAGCTCAAGAATGCTATCGGGCGCTCATCTCCATCTTCCCCCTTTTGGGTCAGAATAACTACGTAGCTTTCTGGTTCCCCAACGGTGTACAGGATAAAATATTTTGCGTAGTCAAGATTTATGAGGACTGGAGCTTGAGCGATCCACTCCTTGATTTCTTGGAATACCTGCTTCCTTACATCGGTCCACTTGAACTCGACATCCTTCTTCAGAAGCTCGATCATCGACTTCACCACTTGGGCGAAGTCGGCTATGAACTTCCTAATGAAGTTGATTTATCCAAAAAAGGACTGCAGGGCTTTCTTGTTCGATGGTAGTGGAAGTCGGAGGAGTGCTTCAGCTCGGGTGGGATCGATAGTTAATCCCTTCTCAGAGATCAAGTGCCCAAGAAGTTTGCCTTCCTTCACTACAAAAATTAATTTTTTGGGGTTGATGGAGACCTCGAACTCTCGATATTTCTCAAAGACTTGCCGTAAATGTAGGTCATGTTCCTCCCTCTTATGGGAGAAGACTATCATATCATCCAAGTAGATCATGATGACATGATTTAATAGTTCACCAAAAGTGAGGTCCATCACCCTTTGGAAAGTCGCTTCGGCGTTCGAGAGGCCGAAGGGCATACGTTGATAGGTGAAGGTTCCCCACTTGGTGGTGAACGTAGTCTTATGTTGGTCTTCATCCTTGATCCATATCTGGTTGTAGCCGGAGAAGCCATCCAGCAAAGAGAACCTCTATGCTCCCACCACTACATGAAGAATCTGGTCAATCTGAGGTAGCGGGTAGTGGTCCTTGAGCGACGCTTGGTTAAGATTTCAAAAATCAATACACAAGCGAATGTCCCCATTCTTCTTTCGTACCAGGACCAGGTTGGCCACCCAGGAGGAGTGCTTGATCGGGTAGATGATCTTCGCTTCAAGCATCTTCAGAAGCTCAGCTCTCATTAGCATCTCGATCTTCGGGTTGACGGGCCTCTATTTCTTCCTGAAGGGTTTGATCCCTTCTTCCAGCTCAATTGTGTGTTGGATGACATTCTTGTCATACCCCCTTAGATCTTGATAGCACCAAGCAATGATATCGGGGTACTCCTTGCATAGGGCATGAATCTGTTGGAGCTCCTTGGTTATGCAATCAACCCCTACTTTGATAACTTTCCCCAGTTCTAACTCCAGGTCTATGAACTCTCTTCTGTCTACTTTGATCTTGTGGGTGATAGACCTATCATTCCGATCAAATAGACTTTCTAATGTGATCAGACCCTTGGGGATATGATTGTTTTTCAATTGGATTAATCCCTCATGGTCTTCTTCATCTAGAGTTCGATTCTCAATTGAGGATGCTTCATTAACCAAAAAATTGACAAGTTGTTCATCATTGTCGAACACTTGCCAGTGGATCTTCTTATCAGGCACAAAAGGCCTATAGATTAGCCTCACCGTTTTTGGCTTATGCATCAAATTGTCCGCTGGTGAGAACCGGGCGCCAATGGAGACCAAGATGTCCGCAAGCTTATTTCGCTCTCGCGAAATCGACTGGATGCTCAATGCGGTGAAGGATTCAAGCAAATCCCACACCTTGTTGTGGTACGCCTTTAGATAGTGCTGCTTGGAGGAGCACTTGTTGGTGACTTGGTTGTAGATCAATTCGGAATCCTCGAATATCTACAACTGCTTGATGCCGAGTTTCTCGACTTTTTTGAGTCCGAGGCATAGAGCCTCATACTCTACTGCATTATTCGTACAACTCCATGCAAGCCTGTATGAGTAAGTCTTTTGTTCACCAGATGGAGAGATAAGAGTGATACCAGCCCCAATGCCATTTTTGCATCATGCACCATCGAAGAAAAGTTTCCATAGCTGATCAGATATCGGGGGCTTTTCTTCAGGTGCTTTTATTTCAGCCTTTTCAGGCTTGGTGAGTGAGTAGCACCCTAAATCTGTCCCGATGATGGCATTAAAATCGGTCATGGAAAACTCATCTTCAGCTCAGAGTTCATCGAGAGATTCTTCCATCAGGTTCACTTCTTGCATTTCTTCTATCATCAGGTTGACAGAGCCCGAGCCTTTCTCCTCGTCTTCAAGTTTTTCGACATGAAAACTGGTAGGCTTCTCGTTGAAGAGCTTAAATTTCTTCCCCTTGAAGGGGATTTCCAAGTGTGAGTAGTCGAGGGAGAGGTAGCCTCCCAACTTGGCTATGAATTCTCTTGAGAGGCACATACTAAAATATGGCTCGAGGTCGACCACCATGATCTCTTGGATGACCGTGACTTACGATATTTTGTGCAGGAGGATCGGAACATCTTTGATCACCCCTACCATCTTTACGGGAGTCCCATCTAGTTGCAACACCCTAGGGCTGCTCCGGGTATACTCCATGCCCATGATGTCGCACACCGCTTTGGGCATGACGGCCGTCCCAGCACCAGAGTCGATCATGCAGTTGTGTACGATCCATCCTTCCATTCGAAGGGAAAGGTAGAATGGTGAGGGCCTATTCTTACCTATGGTCAAAGTCATCAATGGCTGAGCAAACACCATCTGCGTCGGCCTACTCTCCTTGTCTTTGGCAGACTTGAGAGATTCCTGCAAGAGGTCTACTTGACCAAGAAGTTGGAGGGCATCATAAAGGCTTACCTTGGTAGGGGCCTTCTTCATCTCTTCGACTATGTTGTAGGCCAAAGTGCTAGATTCTCCCACTCCTTTTGCAGACTCATAGGTATTTTGGTACTATTGCATGGCATCCACCCTTTGATGCTTGGTCAGTGAGGGGTATCGAAGCTTCTCCCTGGCTTGATCTCACATCTCGGCTTGTGGTTGAGAAGTCAAAGCTTTGGGTTGGAAACCCCTTTCTCTAGCTCATGGTGGTAGGAAGTCCTTCAGTAACTCAGACTGTTTTGAGGTCATCGTTGGATCGAGAGCTTTTGCCAGTGACTGGGCCCTTTCGCTCCATGGTTTGGATGCAGCAGGCACCTTTAGCGGATCCATCTGGGTTGGATCTACCTCAATAGGCTTCTTCCTAGCCTTGGTGAGGACTGAGACCTGCTCGATGGAAGGCATCATGAAATTATGACCAACTTCTCTGATCATGTTGATTTGCCCATCGTAAGCGCCATCGACCAACGTCTGGACATAGTTGAGGTGCACCATGCAGGTTTCTTCATTATGCGGGTCATTGCAAGTGGTACACCAATAAGTTCTGCTGGATGAACCGACTTCTTCACTTTCCAACATTGCATTTCTCTCAGGAGCCCTGTTGGTGGAAGCGGCTTGCTCCCTAGTGATCGAGGGAGGAAATCTTCTTGGCTGGAAGCTTTGATCATTTTGCCTCCTCCTCATGATAGTCATCTCATTCACCATCATTTTCATTGATGCTCATAAATCTTACAATTCCTTGACTTGGTCTGCATTTAAAATTGCTTGAGGTGTGGGTAATGGCAATGGCACCAATGGTGCAGGTAATGTTGGATACAATAGGGAGCTAGGAGTTGAGGAACGATGGGTGCTTGATACTATGGAGTGGGTACCACTTGATTCTGAGGGTTGGGATTCCAAGATTGATTGGGGTACATCGGGGGTGCAGGCATAGACTGAGAAGATGCACTAGGATACATGTTCTGAGGGAAATCTAGATAGATCGGCATAGTCACCTTGGGAGGTAACTTTTTGATAGCTATTAAATCAGCCTCGGCCTTCTGCGCCTGCTCATACAAGGTAGGGAATGTATTGATATTAGCATGTCGGATGCTCATGCTTATATCCGAATGGAAAGCTCTCAAGTAGTAGAACGTCACTTGCTCCAGGGTGGGCTAAAGGTCGATAGTGACTCTCTACCAGGTTCGAGCGAACCTGACGTTGAAGTCTGCTACCTCCTCCTGGGGATGCCTCTGGATGGTGGTGAACTGGTGCAACAAAGAGAAGGGGTCCGCTTGTTCATTGAAGCCCCTTATCAACTGTTCTACCAATTGGTCCCATGTAGTGATGGTGTCGGTCAAAAGCGATCGGTACCAGTAGAGGAGCTTACCTCTGAGTGAGAGCACTAGCAGTCTCACCATAATATCTTCTTTGGTGATGTGGTGAATGGTTGCTAGTCCAATGACGTCTTGGACATGCTCGTAAGTCATCTTCCTCGTACCATCGTATGTGGGTAGAGCTTTCAATGCTGTGGGTGGTACTTGGTTCTGAGCCATCAAAGCTAGAGGTCTTAAATGATTCCATGCAGGGAACTACTTGGGGGTAGCTTGTGCACATCTGGACTGAGATTGGTTGATTTGGTTGGACCAAAATATTTTGAACGTTTGGTTGAACCAGAGGATTCGGTTGAACTAGAGAATTTGGTGGATTCGGGGCAAGCTAGTTGTTGTGCTGGCAGGACTTGGAGTCTACGAAGCAACAACAACTACTTGCGAAGATGTCCCATCTAATGGGATATTCGGCTGGACCACTCTAGGATGTTCTCCCAAAGCATCGATGTCAAGCTCGAAGAACTCGACTGCTTCTTCTATATTTTTAGCCTTCCATCTCGTGTACATGAAGGTGTAGGCTTTTAAATCGGTCTTCAAGATTCGGAGGCTTCTAGGTTCAGCTGAGTCGCCAGATGTTCGGATTTGATAGTAATAAGATGAACATCAACTTCTTAATACTACTTTTGACGTGGAACGTTTGCGTCCCATCGAGCGTGCCAAAAATTGTTGGCAATGGAATCGGCCTAGATATAGATTTTCTAAGTCTACAATGCCCTAGACCCACTGCCAAGCATTGAATGGCCGAAGGAAAGAAATGTCCTCCATGCCAATCTCTAGTAGGGTTGGTTTCAAAAATAAAATAAAAGTGGTTTTTTGAGATAAGAGTTAGGGAAGATGCGAAAAGAGAAGGAAATTATTGAAAGGAATGGGAAAAGAGGCTAAAAGCCTAAAATATGGGGGTGATGGATAGGAAGCACGATACACAACTTTCACTCGAACCAACAACAATCAAAACAATAAACTTTTAACAGAAACCGATGCTAAATCCTCTCAATCGCATAACCTCTAGGGGTACTCCAACATTAATCCTTCACCAATAACTAAATCCAGAAATAGAATTCAAGTCGTATGACAAAGTGACTAACTTAACATAAATAACATGATAGAAGGCATACACAAAGATAGAAGATTCAAGACCGAAACTAGAAGTTCATGTTTTAGAAGTAGATTTCAAGATATACAACTGCTTTTCTAGCAGAGATTGTCCATCCTTATTTACAAGAAAATCTAGTAGAGGATTTTATAGAGGATTCCTCTCAAAACATTAATGCCCAACCACTTCTATGATGGTGGTAGATAGATTTGATCCAAAACTGACTTAACAACATAAATTTGATTTTGCAGATAACTTAGCATTGAATGCAGAAGGTTCCCTTGATCTACCATGATCGGATGGCTCAGAGCACAGCTTCGGGGTCGGTTGGGCAGTCAATGGTGGTTCTATGCAGCTTTCATTGTGCTTGGGGCCCCCTGGAGTTTCGCTCCACAATTGGAGCGAAAGTACTTTCGCTCTAGAGGTGGAGGAAAGACATCCCTTTGCTTCGTTTGAGCCTTTAGCAAATTTACTTTTTGGCTATTTTGCTCCACAAGTGGAGCGAAGATGCTTTCGCTCCACTTGTGGAGCGAAAGCACCCTTGGCCTTATACTTTAAGACCATTGCACTTTTACTTGAGTTTCGCTCCCTAAGTGGAGCGATAGAGAGTTTTGCTCCACTAGTGGAGTGAAAGAGGATTTTGCTCCACTAGTGGAGTGAGTTTCTCCACTAGTGGAGCGACACCACCTTTGACCATGACTTTGACTTGCTTTGCACTTTGAATTTTATGGTTTTCAAGAAGGGGTTTTCGCTCCCCTTGTGGAGCGAAAGCACTTTGTGCCTTAGCCAAGACTTAGAATATTGCCCCCTCCTCTTAATAGGAACCTTCGCTCCACAACTAGGAGCGAAAACACTTTCGCTCCACCAGTGGAGCGAAAGTGCCCCTTCCTTGCATTCGAAAGGGAAGCATGCTCTGAAAATTATTTAAGTCACCAAAAATTGTCACCACATGCGAAGAGTGAAACGAACCTGCAGAAATCAGATTTTAAGCAGAAAACACATCCACGACATCGCCCCATGCTAAAACATTCACAATTTTGCATGCGAAATGATAGGAATTGTACAAAAAAACCAGAGAAACCATAGGACTTGAAAGAAAATAGTTTTGAGGAAGAAAGTGAAAGGAGACAGCTGGTGAAAACACAACAAACATAACATCTTAACCATTTTCGATGGAAAAAGAGAAGTTTTACAATGATAACTCCCAAAACTGCACACAACTTAAAATTTTACAAAATGTGGCAGGAAGGCCAACACCTCAACTATAAAAAAGTATACTTTATTTCAATTTCTCAACTCCTCCTATGCATAATAAATTCTATGTTCCTTATGCATAAATAAAATAGGGAAAGTATATTTTTAACCTCCTTTTAAAAGGAAATCATGCAATGTATAAAATGTAGATAGAGGAAATTGAATGTGAGACCTCCTTTATCTCATAATGGCTTCAATGTTTTCTTAATACCACACTAGCTACCTATCCATGCAAGTAATTTTTCCTCTAATGTTCAATGTGTTTTAAACCATTGGCACTAATGATTCAATATTAAGGTAAAAATGAATCTCGTGTCTTGTAGATATGAGGAATAAAATGATGATGGGTATGGTTCATATGCACAAATATTCACCATCTTGTCTAGTCATGGGATAATTCAAACAGAAGAGCATAGTTGTCCTTATGTCAAGAATAGAGAACATAGTTGAATGCATAATGTTTTATTTTAATAAAAGTGACCCCTTCTAGTCATTCTTTTGCCTTTTCAGATAATTAATTAAATGATGAGATATTTGCATGGAATGATGGAGCTGATTCACACCAACAAATCCCCATGTGTCCTCACATGCCATGGGATTTTATGTGCCAAATATAATTTTTAAAAAGAAAAAACTTTATTAAAAATAAGGGACAACACTTCCTTTGATCCATCCAACTCCTCTCCTTAGGCCACTTTCAATTCAAACTATGTTTGACTTATTGAAATTATTGTCTCTTTGAATGTTACATGGTTATGTGGCATATGACCTACTCAAGTTAGAGTAGGATGAATGTTATGAAATATTATTCTAATAACATAAATAATTAACCAATATGCAAAAATATAAAATCATTCATCCAAAAATAATTATCCATAATAATAATCCATACAATGAGATAGAGATAGATAATACCCTTAAGGTAAGGCAACACCAATAATACAACTTAAGGAAAACTCCACAAGATCTCCCAATATGAGAGCACTACTTAGAGATGGAAAAGTCTCATAAGCCACTTTGTGAGCAAAGATGATTACAATAAATACTATATATGATTGATCCTCATGATTAATTACAATGATAATATCCCTTTTTTATATACCCATCTTCTAATTTTACTTTAGGGAGTCAACTACTAAAACCTCATCCCGCTCATTATGATAAAATAATATAATAATATAATCAACCTTGGGTTATGTATGGCCCATGCCAACCCTTATACAATTAAATATCATATCCACATACACCTATTCCTAGGTATGATAACATTCCACACTCCTTACAAATATTTTATCCTTGAAATATGAGAATAAACTAAATAATATGATCTTTTAAGTAATGTTGACAACTGGTACCAGTCTTTATCATCCATCCATCCAAATGAAATCTTGATTGGTGGTGGTCTTTTATGTGCCAAGCTCTCATTATGGCACTTGAATATCCATAATTGCACTATTGGCTCCATTCTTCTATTGCTTTAATAATTCAAATGATGGATCCATTTGTTACTTGATGCTACTACACAAATTTGAAAACCATAATCACTATGCTTTCTCTGCCAAACACTACCATATCGGGTTCCTTTGTAACTCCATGTACATCCATAATAATATTCATGCCCTAAGCCATATCTCCAAGATTTTTTCCACTCAGGGTGGTGTGGGTGGAAATATGCTACCACCTTAACCTAATATTTTGCTTCCTTTAATTCTTTAACATTTTGTTTCTCTATTTGAAATTCATCCTCATGCTCTTCTCTCTTGTTCCCTTCTTTTGGTGTGTCCTTGTGTGCTTCTAACATATATCCCTTAGATTTTGTTGTTGCTTCTTCAATGGACTTGGTTGTTGCTACTACTATAGGTTTGAATTTTGATTCCTCTATTGGTTCAGTAACTTGTTTTCCTACCATGGCTACTTCTTTCTTCTCCTTGAATCCTTGATCCATAAGCTAAGAAATACCCTGCAATGTTATCTTATTTTTCTTGTACCATTACTTCATAATTTTCTTTTGCACATTAATGTTAATAATACCCAAATATTCCAACCAAGGATAACTAAAAACAATATTCACATCATCTATCTTAGCATCATGAAAGTCTAAATGTAAAACGTATTTATTTATGGTGATCTTCAAATATTCAAAAATTTGAACATTATTACCCTCAAGCTATATGTCTTTAATTTTTATTGCCTTGACTTGTAACATCTTAGCCAAAGCACTATAAATGCAATTATATCTACTGCTAGGTTTAATTAAAATAATAACCATTTTCTTCTAAATGTAACCATGAACATGCAAAATAGACTTTTCAGATTAAAAAATATTCCTTTGTCCACTTTTTAACTTATTTACTACCAAAGGTGTGGTTTCCTTTATTTGCACACTGAAATTTTTGTACCTTCTATCACTTCTTTGAAACTTGCTAGCTCTATTTTTAATTCTTTGTGTTCTTTCAGAAGTATATTTATTTATTTTGCATAGCCTTTTAGTGTATCCTTCAAACTAGATATCTTTTTATATGGGTCTCATTGACTCAAGAATGCTTGCTCTATTTTATCCCAAGTCAATTCACAATTATGGGTGCTACAAAAACTATAAAACCAAGAGAGACATTCTCCTCCAAGATAAAAAATAAGCATAAGGTGCCAAAAAGAATTAGAATACAAGAATTTAAAATTTTGCCACCAATCCCTAACATCATCTTATCCAAAAATATTTGTGGCTCCATAAGTTCACACCCCAACAAAAACATAATGCAAACTAGGGTTTCATAAAAATATGTATCCTTACTAATTTGAACATAAACCTGCAAAAGAAAAAAATCCTCTTCATACACAACAATAGATTATTTGTTTGCCCACTACTGAAAGATATATCAAATTTTATTTTTTTGAAAGATATATCTTTTGGATGGTTGACTTCATAGGGTTCTGTCTTCATCAACTACTTAGATTCCTTCATATGACAACTCCTTTTAAAGATATTTAAATTATGTGCAAAATGGTCCACTTTGTAGAGATATGGCTTCTAAAATATGATATTTTTTTTGGAAAAAAAAATTACCCTAATACAACAATCCACAAAGATACAATCCCCACTTTGCCAAAATTATTGCTCTCATACCACTTGTTATGAAAATTTATTCTTACTAACAAGAATCATTCACCAATATCTAAAAATATGACATCATTTATCCACAATAATAATCCACATAATGAGACAGACATAGATAATACCCTTAAGGTAGGGCAACACCAAAAATACTCCTAAAAGAAGAAAAACTCCATAAGATCTCCCAATATCAGAGGGCCACTTAGTGAGATGGAAAAGTATTATAAGCCACTTTATGGGAAAAAAAATTATAAAAAATACTACATGTGATTCATCTCCATGAATATTATAGTGATAATATCCTTGTTTTATATACCCATATTCTAATTCTACTTTAGGGAGTTGACTACTAAAACCTCATCACACTCATTACTATAATATAATTAAATAATATAACCAACCTTGGGTTGTGTGGCTAATGCTAACACTTATACAATATAATATCATATCCCCATACAACTATTCCTAGGTACCATAATAGTGAAAAATACATTGGGATCCATAAATTAAATTTTTTACGTATTTTGGACTTAGAGGAATCTAAAATCATCAAAGAAACCTACAATCAAGGTAGGAACCAGATCTAGCCTTAGTTCTCTCTTCCTTGAGTGTTTTCTTCTAATACACCATGTGTAGTCCATAGACCAAACACCCTATCTCCAATGCTAAAACATGCGGCCCGAGAGACGAAGTTCGAGGTCATTGAATTTTTTTATAAAAGATCAAACTTGCTTTATTATTTTAATAAAATGGTGATTGTTTAATGTTTAACTATCGCTTTGTCTACCTCAGTTCTCCCCAATGAAGATTTGTGAGCAAAATCCCTTTAGTAGAGTGTGCCTTACAAGATCACCTATACTACAACAATCATAGATAAGTGTATATAGCTTCGATCTTCCTGTTGATAATCTAATGGTATTACACCATAGGAAACTTTCACAAGATTTCACAATATTTCTAAAAAAAATCATGCAATAAATATCACAAGCAATTAACAATAGTCTCACTAAAATATTTATTGAAAATACATCTACTATAAGAAATGCATAAATGCAATGCTTCTTCGATAATCTATTACATGGATTTGTCTTCAATATATACATATATGAGACTCTTCATATGCACATGACTCTTGACCTTTTCTCTCCTCAAACTCATGGGATATCCAACTCTTCATATTTCTCTCTTACATAATAAATCTTGCTTATTACTTAAATATAAGGTCTCTCATGATTTCTCATAACTCCCTACTTCTAAACTTGACTCCACTCATATAACACACATTTAATAACAAGACACCTTACACACACAACTTCACACTTATTTACATAACACATATTCACACTTAAGAATTTGACACATACGATGAACTCAAATATCAAACACACCATAATATAAATATTTGCAAAGGTACAAAATAATGTAATACCTTCACCACCCTCCCGTATTACATTATTTGGTATGAAGACCTTTTTGCCTTCATGTACTTTATTCTTTTTCATGCATGTTGGCTTCGGTATTTCTTTAGATTCCAGCATTGTATTTGTCTCTTTGAGCTTATACCTGTACTTTTGAAGAAGTTACCAAAGAAATTATTGTCATGTTATTTTTCCATAAAATTCTTGTGTTCAATATAATACTTCTTTTGAAATTGTTCTCTTGGCAAAGATGATCCAAATGTTCTTGTAAAATATCTATTACATGTAAGGCAAATATGCCACTTTTGTAAGATTCCATGGCTTCAATTTTATTTAGTCTCTTAATGAGACATCTCTTATTGCCATTAATATTTTTAATTCCTCCATTCTTCTTTTGTCCAAAAAATGTGATACTAAAATAAGATTATTTGTTATAATGAGAACATAAAATGCATTTTCCAATGTACATTCAAAATTTGGTAGACACAGTGTGACATTTCTTTATCCTTGTACATGATAAATTTTATCATCTACTATCTTGATTGATATATTTGGTTTTATTTGAATTAAATCAATCCAATAAATATTGCATGTCATATGGATTGCTCCTGAATCAATGTACCAAGAATTGTCTTCACATTTCACTTTTGATTTTAATTGAATTTCTTGTGGCTTATTATATCTTAGCACATGTATATTACAATATGTCTATTTTTGAAAGCTTATTTTCATGAATCTTGGTCCTCTAAACCTATATGTCCTTTTTGATGTACTCATTTTCTTTTGATCAATACAAATTTTTATTTCCTTCAATGTGGAATTCCTTATTACTCCCAAATTAATTTTGTAGAATTTCTTTTATCTCCAAAATTAATATCTTATTTCTCTTTTTCAATATTCAAATTTATTTCTCTCCACATTTTATTCTTCCTTTGAATATTCAATTTCCATCTTTGTTCACTTTCAATTTTAGTCTGTCAAGTTTTATTCTTCTTTCAATCTTTCTTCAATTTCCTCAATTTCATTTTTTTATTATTCTTTTCTTCTAAATCATTAATTTTCAACTTCAATATTTAATTTATTTTTTTCTTCAAACTTTATTCTTTTCTTTTAATTTCAAATTTCAAATTCTCTCTTCAATAAATATCATTCACTTTTTATAACTACCTTTAAATTTCTTTTTCAGTTAATCATTCTTTCAATTTTTCAATTTCTCAATATTCTTCTTTCAATTTCAAAATTTTCAGTCTTCTTCTTCTTTAATTCATTTTCTTCATTCATCAATTTCAAATTTTCATTCCTTCAAGTAATTTCTCATTCAACTATTTTTTCACTTTTTTTAACTCTCTTTAATTTCACTTTAATTAATTCTCTTCTTATATCTCCCAACAATCAATATAATACTTCTTTTGAAATTGTTATCTTGGCAAAAGATGATCCAAATATTTTTGTAAAATTTCTATTACATCTAAGGCAAATATGCCACTTTTTTAGGATTCTATGGCTCCAATTTTATTTAGTCTCTTAATGAGACATCTATTATTGCCATTAATATTTTAATTCCTCCATTCTTCTTTTATCCAAAAATTGTGATACTAAAATAATTCCTTTATATATTCATTCATCAAGGTCCAAAAAACTGAGACCTTCATCATGAAAATCTAGAAAGGCATCGACGAGGACACCATGCCAAACAGTTTGCGCATGAAGCCTCCAAGCCCTCGGATTCCAGATCCTACTCTTCAGGAAGAGATGGACAAGAAATTTTTTGAGCTCACCTTGAATTTCCAGAAAGCATGTTCGGATGTATATCTTTCAATAGAAAAGAAATTACTTGAGAGCTTGAAGGTTCAAAAGGATGTCGTTGTCAAACAACTCGATGCACAAGTAGAGAAAATATTTAGAAAAATTATTTTCATTTTAGATTTTGAGATTGCATCCTATTGGAAATCGTAAATCATGGAAGATTTTACTATGAAGGCCAACGCTCTCGAAATGGAACTGTGTGGATCATCAGGTCCAACAAGGTGCAACCGACACTCAAAAAGCTACTGAGAAACAACAAAAAGATATTTTCATGGATGAAGCCAACACCTCGATGGCATCCCTCATAAAAAAAGAGTGTGCTCCACTCTTTTCTGAGATCCAAGAGCTCAAAAAAATTGTCACAGATCTTGCCATTTCCTCTCGACCCAACTCCCATAATCCCTCGCCCCAAAATCAAAAGAGAAGGAATAGGAGTCAGAGTTGTTCCCATAGTGGAAAGTAGCAACAACAACAACCTCAATAGTTAGGCTAACAACAACAGCAACGAAATCGTCCTGACAGATAAAACCAAAAAATTTAGTCAAAAAATGGGTTGCGATACCGATCCCAAAGTAGAGTTTGTTGGCAACAACCAGAGAAAGAATTCATACCTCCTGCACAATAGTAGTCATGATGGGGCTCTGGTAGAAATTTCCAAGGATCTGGTTCCTAAATGAATCAAAACTCTACGAGATCTATTCCCAAGTAGTCAGGTATGGGATTGCAGCAGACCCAAGGTCATCCTCATGGCGGTGGCGTAAACCACTACTAAATCGTTGGAGTGCCATCTTCAGCCCTGTCGATAGATGCCTACTCTTCTTTAGCAAGAGTAAGGTAGGTGTTGTTGATGGCATGATCACAAATGTCATTGTTCATAATTTCTCTAATAGACCTCTCATAGTGGTAAAAAAGAGCTTCTTGGGCTAGGATTGAAATATATCCCTGTCCCACCTCCCATGGTCCATGATGATGTCCGTGTGGAGTATGTTCTATTTTCTAGGCTTCTTAAGCTCCGGTGGTTTTTTGGTCCAAAAGGAAGGAACATCACCAACTAGGAAGAACTTGCCTACTCTCCCTTTCATATTTCAAATTCTGCATGGGAACCCGATGTGAAATACCAGCCCCTGCTGGATCTTCTTAATGATGGAAAGCATCGAGTTGAACAACAACTTGCTTCCATGGAGAGTATCTTCCAGCCTCCCCTGCCCAGGCATCTGGCAAGAGCCTTGCACTCTCTCAGATCTGATGATTCCATTGTCATCAATTGACAACTTCTCACTATTCTCAGCAAGGCATGGTACCTGGAAGAAGGGATCAGACAACTTTTAGATCTAGAAGTTTACCAAGAGGTTATTTCTGTTCCCTGGAACTCTCTTTTTTCTAGCTTGGAGTCCATTGTTAAAAATGCACAAAGAAGTCTTCTCCTCGATCAAAAAATAGTGGATTATCTTCTGCAAAATAACCCCATCATTGCTCGAGTCTATACTTTCTACCTCATTCCAAAGGTTCACAAACAACCTATGAAGGGTAGACCCATCTGCTCCTATTGTGGTTATATGTTGGAGCCTATTTCCAAATGGCTTCACCACCAGCTTCTCCCCATTCTCCTAGAGCAGCCAAATCATCTACAAGACTCTCTGAGCCTAATGAAAATCCTTCATGAAAGAGATTTTCCTCCAAGCTGCGTTCTGTTCACCTTTGATGTTGAGAGCCTGTACCCAAGCATTCCTACAACAGTAGGATTGGCCGCTCTTCAACACTTCATCTCGGGGAGGTTCAAGCCAGGTTTGGTCCAGTTGATCCTCGAACTTGCAGAACTGGTCCTGAACAGACATTATCTAGAATTTGATGGTAAGATCTACAGGCAGAAAAGAGGTACAACAATGGGGAGCAATTTTGTAGTTGTCTATGCCTGTCTGTTTCTTTGTTACTTGGAATTGCAAGTTTTTGGTCTTTTTCCATCTATTTCAAAAAATATTTGCTTGTATAAATGATATATTGATGATGCTTTTGGAGTTTGGAATGGTACTAATGAGAGTCTTCAAGCTCTCCTTGATGCTTATGGTTCTGTTTATCCCAACATCAACATCACTACTACCATTTCCACTTCTGAAGTTAACATCCTAGATATTCTGGTGGTCAAACCACCATCCATGACTGTTCCAGGTCATCTGGGTACTAAACTATACCAGAAACCAATGAATGTGTATCAATATATCCCTTTCTATTCATTCCATCCACCCCACCAGAAAAAAGCCTTCATAGTCAGCGAACTCAATAGGTTTTTGGTCAGAGAGGCGGATGATGAAGGATTCAGAAAGATGAAGCATCAATTTTTTCATAGGTTGAGAGCCCGGGGCTACCCGTCCCATTTCTTATTTCCACTCTTTTCCTAGGTAGAGTTTCGACACCGGCCTGCACTACTCCAAAAAATATTCTAGAAGATCTCTTTAAGACAACCAGGTCTAAAGAAATCTCCCCCAGTTCTGATGAAGTTGTACAACTGCCAGTTTTCCCGTGATCTTCGTCTAAACAAAAATGTGCTTGGACCTCTCTACGAAAAATGGAGCAAAGACCCTCAGCTCTCCCATATCGGTCGTGGCATCATCTATTGGAGAAACAACAAAAATATGAAGAAATTTCTATGTCGCAGTCGGGTCGTGAGAACCCAACCCAACTTCAATCGGCCATAACTTTTGCTACAGGGCTCCGATTCTCGAACCGTTTGAAGCATTGGAAAGCTTATAAAATTTTCTACGACGATGGATGAAACCCATTGGGTTTCAAAGCAATAGGCCCTTTTTGGGGCCTCTAGACCCCTCAAAAATGAGTTTTAAAGTTTAGAATTTTTTGTAACATCTCTTTTCGGAAATCAATGCCCCGTATTCATGGGTGCACATCCCGAGGAGCATTTTTTAATGTTTTAAGGCACTTTCGACCATTATCCTTGGCAATCACTACCTTTTTTGGCATATCCCAAGGTAACGGTCCATTTTTCTTGATTCTCGCCATGTGGCATGTCGGCTAGGGCACCCACTGGCTTGAGAAATCTATATAAACAAGATGGATTGTAATGTTTGGTCATCAACCAAACTGATGAGCACTTAAGGTGCGAAATGCATTTTTGGAGTTTTCCCTTTCATTTCAGTCTCTCTTGTTCTTATGTCGTGAAGTGCCCTTTTTGCATTGATCGCTTGTGCTTCTACTTCCTCTTCGTTATTTGATTTTTGTTGCGCTAAGGTACTACTACGAAGTTTTTATTTCTTTTTGAATATAAAAGTTATCTTTTCAATCTGATGTCGCACGCTGCCCTAGTTATCCAAAATCTAGAAGAGGATCCCCATTTCTTTCGTGAAGGCTCTCCTATTCTGGAATCCACCAGATCCGCTCAAAAGAGGCCCAGGATGATACTTTCAGAGATTGAAGCTTCCACTTCACGTGTAGAATGCACTCAAACAAAGTCCTACTCTTCTTATCCTGAAGCGTCACAACCCTCGATGCGTATTCCAGAACTATCATAGAATCTTAAAGATCTCAGCTCAAAATTTTGGGAAACCTTCAGATCTGCGTTCATCAAGGTCCACAAAACTAAGACCTTCATCATGAAAATCTAGAAAGGCATCGATGAGGGCACCATGCCAAACAGTTTGCGCATGAAACCTCCAAGCCTTCGGATTCCAGATCCTACTCTTCAGGAAGAGATGGACAAGAAATTTGTTGAGCTCACCTTGAATTTCTAGAAAGCATGTTCGAAAGTATATCTTTCGATAGAAAATAAATTACTTGAGAGCTTGAAGGTTCAAAAGGATGTCGTTGTCACACAGTTCGATGCACAAATGGAGCAAATATTTAGCAAAATGACTTTCATTTTAGATTTTGAGATTGCATCCTATTGGAAATCATAAATCAAGGAAGACTTCATTGTGAAGGCCAATGCTCTCGAAATGGAACTGTGTGTGGATCGTCAGGTCCAACAAGGTGCAACCGACACTCAAAAAGCTGCTGAGAAACAACAACAAGATACTATCATGGATGAAGCCAACACCTCGGTGGCTTCCCTCATCAAAAAGGAGTGCGCTCCACTCTTTTCTGAGATCCAAGAGCTCAAAAAACTTGTCACAGATCTTGTCGTTTCCTCTCGACCCAACTCCCACAATCCCTCACCCTAAAATCAAAGGAGAAGGAATAGAAGTCAGAGTCATTCCCATAGCGGACAATAACAACAACAACAACCTCAATAGTTAAGCCGACAACAACAATAGTAAAATCATCCCGATAGATAAAACCAATGATCTCAGTCAAAAAATGGGTCATGAGACCGATCCTAGAGCAGAGTTCACTGGCAACAACTAGAGAAAGAATTCATACCTCCTATGCAGTAGTAGTCACGATGGGGCTCTGGCAAAACTTTCCAAGGATCTGGTTCCTAAATGAATTAGAACTCTACGAGATCTGTTCCTAGGAAGTCAGGTCTAGGATTGCAGCAGACCCAAGGTCATCCTCATGGTGGTGGCGTAAACCGCTACTGAATCATTGGAGTGCCATCTTCAGCCCTATCGATAGATGCTTGCTCTTCTTCAGCAAGAGCATGGTAGGTGTTGTTGATGGCATGATCACAAATGTCATTGTTCATAATTTCTTTGATAGACCTCTCACAATGGCAGAAAAAGAGCTTCTTGGGCTAGGATTGAAATATATCCCTGTCCCACCTCCCATGGCCCATGATGATGTTCGTGCGGAGTATGTTCTATTTTCTAGGCTTCTCAAGCTTCGATGGTTTTTTGGTCCAAAAGGAAGGAACATCGCCAACTGGGAAGAACCTGCCTACTCTCCCTTCCGTATTTCAAATTCTGCATGGGAACCTGATGTGAAATACCAGCCCCTACTGGATCTTCTTAATGATGGAAAGCATCGAGTTGAACAACAACTTGCTTCCATGGAGAGTATCTTCCAGCCTCCCTTGCCCAGGCATCTGGAAAGAGCCTTGCACTCTCTTAGATCTGATGATTCCATTGTCATCAGACCCACTGACAAAAATCTCGGCCTCACTGTTCTCAACAAGGCATGGTACCTGGAAGAAGGGATCAGACAACTTTCAGATCTGGAAGTTTACCAAGAGGTTATTTCTGTTCCTTGGAACTCTCTTTTTTCTAGCTTGGAGTCCATTGTTAAAAATGCACAAAGAAGTCTTCTCCTCGATCAAAAAATAGTGGATTATCTTCTGCAAAAGAACCCCATCATTGCTCGAGTCTGTACTTTCTACCTCATTCCAAAGGTTCACAAACAACCTATGAAGGGTAGACCCATCTGCTCCTACTACGGTTATATGTTGGAGCCTATTTCCAAATGGCTTCACCACCAACTTCTCCCCATTCTCCTAGAGCAGCCAAATCATCTACAAGACTCTCTGAGCCTAATGAAAATCCTTCATGAAAGAGATTTTCCTCCAAGTTGTGTTTTGTTCACCTTTGATGTTGAGAGCCTGTACCCAAGCATTCCTACAACAGCAAGATTGGCCGCTCTTCAACACTTCATTTCGGGAAGGTTCAAGCCAGGTTTGGTCCAGTTGATCCTCGAACTTGCAGAACTGGTCCTGAATAGACATTATCTAGAATTTGATGGTAAGATCTATAGGCAAAAAAGAGGTACAATAATGGGGAGCAATTTTGCAGTTGTCTATGCCTGTCTGTTTCTTTGTTACTTGGAATTGCAAGTTTTCGGTCTTTTTCCATCTATTTCAAAAAATATTTGCTTGTATAAATGATATATTGATGATGCTTTTGGAGTTTGGAATGGTACTAATGAGAGTCTTCAAGCTCTCCTTGATGCTTATGGTTTTGTTTATCCCAACATCAACATCACTACTACCATTTCCACTTCTAAAGTTAACATCCTAGATATTCTGGTGGTCAAACCACCCTCCATGACTGTTCTAGGTCATCTAGGTACTAAACTATACCAGAAACCAATGAATGTGTATCAATATATCCCTTTCTATTCATTCCATCCACCCCACCAGAAAAAAGCCTTCATAGTCAGTGAACTCAACAGGTTTCTGGTCAGAGAGGCGGATGATGAAGGATTCAGAAAGATGAAGCATCAGTTTTTTCATAGGTTGAGAGCCCGGGCTACCCGTCCCATTTCTTATTTCCACTCTTTGCCCAGGTAGAGTTTCGACACCGACCTGCACTACTCCAGAAAATATTCTAGAAGATCTCTTTAAGACAACCAGGTCTAAAGAAATCTCCCCAGTTTTGATGAAGTTGTACAACTGCTAGTTTTCCCGTGATCTTCGTCTAAACAAAAATGTGCTTGGACCTCTCTACGAAAAATGGAGCAAAGACCCTCAGCTCTCCCATATCGGTCGTGGCATCATCTATTGGAGAAACAACAAAAATATGAAGAAATTTTTGTGCCACAGTCGGGTCGTGAGAACCCAACCCAACTTCAATCGGCCATAACTTTTGCTACAGGGCTCCGATTCTCGAACCGTTTGAAGCATTGGAAAGCTTATAAAATTTTCTACGATGACAAATGAAACCCATTGGGTTTAAAGAATAGGCCCTTTTTAGGGCCTCTAGACCCCTCAAAAATGAGTTTTAAAGTTTAGAATTTTTTGTAACATCTCTTTTCAGCAATCAATGCCCCGTATTCATGGGTGCACATCTCGAGGAGCATTATTTAATGTTTTAGGCACTTTCAACCATTATCCTTGGCAATCACTACCTTTTTTGGCATATCCCAAGGTAACGGTCCATTTTTCTTGATTCTCGCCATGTGGCATGTCGGCTAGGGCACCCACTGGCTTGAGAAATCTATATAAACAAGATGGATTGTAATGTTTGGTCATCAGCCGAACTGATGAGCACTTAAGGTGCGAAACGCGTTTTCGGAGTTTTCCCTTTCATTTCAGTCTCTCTTGTTCTTATGTCGTGAAGTGCCCTTTTTGCATTGATCGCTTGTGCTTCTACTTCCTCTTCGTTATTTGATTTCTATTGCGCTAAGGTACTGCTACAAAGTTTTTATTTCTTTTTGAATATAAAAGTTATCTTTTCAATCTGATGTCGCACGCTGCCCTAGTTATCCAAAATCTAGAAGAGGATCCCCATTTCTTTCATGAAGGCTCTCCTATTCTGGAATCCACCAGATCCACTCAAAAGAGACCCAGGATGATACTTTCAGAGATTGAAGCTTCCCCTTCATGCATAGAATGCACTCAAACAAAGTCCTACTCTTCTTATCTTGAAGCGTCACAACCCTCGATGCATATTCTAGATCTACCATAGAATCTTAAAGATCTCAGCTTGAAATTTTGGGAAACCTTTAGATCTGCGTTCATCAAGGTCCACAAAATTGAGACCTTCATCATGAAAATCTAGAAAGGCATCGACGAGGGCACCATGCCAAATAGTTTGCACATGAAACCTCCAAGCCTTCGGATTCTAGATCCTACTCTTCAGGAAGAGATGGACAAGAAATTTTTCGAGCTCACCTTGAATTTCTAGAAAGCATGTTCAAAAGTATATCTTTCAACAGAAAATAAATTACTTGAGAGCTTGAAGGTTCAAAAGGATGTCGTTGTCACATAGTTCGATGCACAAATGGAGCAAATATTTAGTAAAATGACTTTCATTTTAGATTTTGAGATTGCATCCTATTGGAAATTGTAAATCAAGGAAGACTTTACTGTGAAGGCCAACGCTCTCAAAATGGAACTGTGTGTGGATCTTCAGGTCCAACAAGGTGCAACCGACACTCAAAAAGTTGTTGAGAAACAATAACAAGATACTTTCATGGATGAAGCCAACACCTCGGTGGCCTCCCTCATCAAAAAGGAGTGCGCTCCACTCTTTTATGAGATCCAAGAGCTTAGAAAACTTGTCACAGATCTTGTCATTTCCTCCCAACCCAACTCTCGTAATCCCTCACCCCAAAATCAAAGGAGAAGGAATAGGAGTCGGAGTCATTCCCATAGTGGACAACAACAACAACAACAACCTCAATAGTTAGGCCGATAACAATAACAAGAAATCATCCTGATAGATAGAACTAGTGATCTCAATCAAAAAATGGGTTATGAGATCGATCCCAAAGTAGAGTTCGCTAGCAACAACTAGAGAAATAATTCATACCTCCTATGCAGTAGCAGTCATGATGGGGCTCTGGAAAAACTTTCCAAGGATCTAGTTCCTAAATGAATCAGAACTCTACGAGATTTGTTCCCAGGCAGTCAGGTCTAGGATTGTAGCAGACCCAAGGCCATCCTCATGGTGGCAACGTAAACCACTACTGAATCATTGGAGTGCCATCTTCAGCCCTGTCGATAGATGCCTACTCTTCTTCAGCAAGAGCAAGGTAGGTGTTGTTGATGGCATGATCACAAATGCCGTTGTTCATAATTTCTCTGATAGACCTCTCACAGTGGCAGAAAAAGAGCTTCTTGGGCTAGGATTGAAATATATCCCTGTCCCACCTCCCATGGTCCATGATGATGTCCATGCGGAGTATGTTCTATTTTCTAGGCTTCTCAAGCTCCGATGGTTTTTCGGTCCAAAAGGAAGGAACATCGCCAACTGGGAAGAACCTGCCTACTCTCCCTTTCGTATTTCAAATTCTGCATGGGAACCCGATGTGAAATACCAGCCCCTGCTGGATCTTCTTAATGATGGAAAGCATCGAGTTGAACAACAACTTGCTTCCATAGAGAGTATCTTCCAGCCTCCCTTGCCCAGGCATCTTGCAAGAGCCTTGCACTCTCTCAGATCTGATGATTCCATTGTCATCAGACCCACTGACAAAAATCTTGGCCTCACTGTTCTCAGCAAGGCATGGTACCTAGAAGAAGGGATCAGACAACTTTCAGATCTGGAAGTTTACCAAGAGGTTATTTTTGTTCCCTGGAACTCTCTTTTTTCTAGCTTGGAGTCCATTGTTAAAAATGCACAAAGAAGTCTTCTCCTCGATCAAAAAATAGTGGATTATCTTCTGCAAAAGAACCCCATCATTGCTCGAGTCTGTACTTTCTACCTCATTCCAAAGGTTCACAAACAACCTATGAAGGGTAGACCCATCTGCTCCTATTGTGGTTATATGTTGGAGCCTGTTTCCAAATGGCTTCACCACCAGCTTCTCCCCATTCTCCTAGAGCAGCCAAATCATCTACAAGACTCTCTGAGCCTAATGAAAATCCTTCATGAAAGAGATTTTCCTCCAAGCTGTGTTTTGTTCACCTTTGATGTTGAGAGCCTATACCCAAGCATTCCTACAGCAGCAGGATTGGCCGCTCTTCAACACTTCATTTCAGGAAGGTTCAAGCTAGGTTTGGTCCAGTTGATCCTCGAACTTGCAGAACTAGTCCTGAATAGACATTATCTAGAATTTGATGGTAAGATCTACAGGCAGAAAAGAGGTACAACAATGGGGAGCAATTTTGCAGTTGTCTATGCCTGTCTATTTCTTTGTTACTTGGAATTGCAAGTTTTTGGTATTTTTCCATCTATTTCAAAAAATATTTGCTTGTATAAATGATATATTGATGATGCTTTTGGAGTTTGGAATGGTACTAATGAGAGTCTTCAAGCTCTCCTTGATGCTTATGGTTCTGTTTATCCCAACATCAACATCACTACTACCATTTCCACTTCTGAAGTTAACATCCTGGATATTCTGGTGGTCAAACCACCCTCCATGACTATTCCAGGTCGTCTGGGTACTAAACTATACCAAAAACCAATGAATGTGTATCAATATATCCCTTTCTATTCATTCCATCCACCCCACCAGAAAAAAGCCTTCATAGTCAGCGAACTCAATAGGTTTCTGGTCAGAGAGGCGGATGATGAAGGATTCAAAAAGATGAAGCATCAGTTTTTTCATAGGTTGAGAGCCCGAGGCTACCCGTCCCGTTTCTTATTTCCACTCTTTGCCTAGGTAGAGTTTCGACACTAGCCTGCACTTCTCCAAAAAATATTCTAGAAGATCTCTTTAAGACAACCAGGTCTAAAGAAATCTCCCCCAGTTTTGATGAAGTTGTACAACTACCAGTTTTCCCGTGATCTTCGTCTAAACAAAAATGTGCTTGGACCTCTCTACAAAAAATGGAGCAAAGACCCTCAGCTCTCCCATATCGGTCGTGGCATCATCTGTTGGAGAAACAACAAAAATATGAAGAAATTTCTATGTCGCAGTCGGGTCGTGAGAACCCAACCCAACTTCAATCGGCCATAACTTTTGCTACAGGGCTCCGATTCTCAAACCGTTTGAAGCATTGGAAAGCTTATAAAATTTTCTACGACGAGAGACAAAACCCATTGGGTTTCAAAGAAACAGGCCCTTTTTGGAGCCTCTAGACCCCTCAAAAATGAGTTTTAAAGTTTAGAATTTTTTGTAACATCTCTTTTCGGCAATCAATGCCCCGTATTCATGGGTGCACATCCCGAGGAGCATTTTTTAATGTTTTAGGCACTTTTGACCGTTATCCTTGGCAATCACTACCTTTTTTGGCATATCCCAAGGTAACGGTCCATTTTTCTTGATTCTCGCCATGTGGCATGTCGGCTAGGGCACCCACTGGCTTGAGAAATCTATATAAACAAGATGGATTGTAATGTTTGGTCATTGTTGACAATATTGTCACATTCCACCAAGGGGCAGAAAAATTAAAACTTTGTATGATATTTGTTTTGTTGAAAGTTTTCTTTTGTTTATAAGTTATAGCAATTTTGGTTTTCCCTATCGCCCCCTGGTGGACAAAATGAAAAGAAAAGAGCTTCGGGCCCGAAGCGCTTCAAATCATCACTTCGGGCGAGAACTTTGCCGAGAAAGAACGAAGAAAATGCTTCGCACCCGAAGCATTCCCAGAGGCTACTTCGGGTGGAGAGTTTTGCGAAGCGGCATCCAAGCAACTTCGTCGAAGAAGAAAAGATAGCCCAAATCAGCTAAGGCAAAGAAATTACTTCGGGCCCGAAGTATTTCTAAAACCCACTTCGGCCAGTTTTCACCCGAAGCAGTAGAGGTCGAAAAGTGTTTCGACCGAAACTCCCCCGAACCACCGTTTCAAAAGAAGATCGGCCCGAAGCATTTTCCCGACCTATCAGCGAAGCAGTTTCACCAGCGAAGCAGCGAAGGATAGAGGGAGATCGGCTTCGGCACTCCACACCCCCGAAGTAGTTTTGCGAAGCGAAAATCAGCGAGGCGCTTCCCAGGAACGCTTCCCAAGTTGGGCATTTTCTCGAGGCAGTCAGAGAGCCTCATAAATGCATATTTTCTTGCCCGATAAGCCCGTTGCTCATTTTTGGCAATTGGATGCGAAGTATCAGCCCGAGAAGAAGAGCCCGGCAAGCATGGCCGCCACTCGAGCACCGCACCTGCAATCCAAGGACACCCAGGTGGCTCATTTAATGCGTCTTTCCTCGGCTGACTCGGTCACCCTTACCAGTTTTGGTAGCCGATTTGAGGGATCATCCGCAGCATCAACGAGGAGCCGATTTCTCAGGGCTCGAGGGTGTACTCCACCATTTTTGTAATAATGATTCAGAGGGTCGGGTCCTCTATAAAAACCCAGGCTTTGCAATGTAAAAGGGGGGAACTTTCTGCTAGAAAGCTGTTGTAACTTGATGTCCTGCGTTTAATACTAAAGATCTTTTGTGCTCTATTTCTCTCTTTTATGCTGCCTTCTGTGCTTAATTCTTTTGTCTTTTCTCGTTCGCATACTGAGACTCTGAATCCTGAATCCGATGTGCGATCGGGGACCGAACCCCTAAAATTCGCCCTGAAGGATACATAGGAGAGGAAAAATGCCTTGTCGCTTTCTTTTATGCTGCCTGGTGGATCGAGGTTTCTGTTATTCCCTTATCTCAATCGTTGTTACTCTGAACCCTGAATTCCAGCGAGAGAGAAAGGAGAACCCTACGAACCCGTCCGGAGGATACATAGGAAGTTCGGCATTTCATTTCTTTCATGTTATTCTTGGTATTTCTTCTTGCTATTCGAGTTGTTAGCGAGTAATCGTGCTTCCTGTTCTCTCCCACCTTAAATCATCATCTTCTAACCCTTACTCTTTTTTATTTCTCTCCCCTTTTTATTTCTTTTCCTAACCCTTACCCTGTTTATTTCTTTCCTGCACTCTTGTCTCAAACCCCAAAAGTAGATTAGTATAGGAGCCGGCCTTTCTCCGAAGATCGGCACGAGGGGCATCTCTTCCCCTCGGCCTTTCAATGTTGGTCGCAGGTCCAGGGCGCGCAAACCCACCGAAAGTCCTTTCCTGTGCGGATTTGATGACCAACAGTTTTTGGCACGCCCGGTGGGACCCAAGGTCCCATATTTGAGAAAATTTCTAGCCCGTCTTCACCGGAGCCAGTAGTTCTAACAAGTTCTCGATGAGATCCGATCAGTCTCACCCCCTGAGTAGTAGTGAGAATCGATGCTCTCATTACTAAGAGACTCTTAGCATCTGGCGACTCTGTTTTACCCGAGAATCTTCAAGTCGTAAAGACCAGTACTAAAAGCCTGTGCCTTCATGCAAACGAGATGGAGAGTTAGGAATAGAGGAGAGGAAACCGAGTTCTTTGAGCTTGATATTGATGCCTTTGGGGAACGCTCTAGGTTAGTTACCCTCGAATATCTCTTACGCGGGACATCCTCGCAAGAGGCTGCTATTGACGAGCAAGGCCCAACTTTCGATAGCACAGCGGCTAGTTTTCCTCCGAATCCTCCCAACTCACCGAAGCATCCTAGTGCCTCCGTTCCCATTGCCCTTCTGACGAGCAACCCAAGAGGGACTTCGGGGACTTCTATTCCATAGAACCCAGGCACAAATATGGCCCAACAACAACAACAACAACAACAACAAAGCAACCGCCACCCAGATTATTCCCAGCATGGAATTCTTCGTCACCGTTGAATCTCGCGGGCCAAGGGCAAGTTCCACCTGCTGCAATAAAAAAGCTTTCGACGTTCGACGAAACTGGAAAGACTGCTCTAGAGCATATCCAGGACATCATTTCCCTGGCGGCAATCCATGATATCATAGAAGAGCGAGTGATGGTGAAGCTCCTGGTTCTCTCCCTTAGAGGAAAACTCCTCTATTGGTATAGATCTCTGCCATCCAGCACTATTACGGGATGGGACCAGTTAGCCGGACAGTTGATGCAAGGCTTCAACGAGTCCGTCGATCCAACTTCTCTTCTGCAGCAATTCACTTCGATCCAAAGACATCCGCAAGAAGAGATTGTAGACTTCAATGTTAGGTTCGCTCGAACCTGGCAAAGAGTCCCAGTTGGGCTTCGCCCAATCGACGAAGCCGTAGCGTACTACTTTCTTCGGGCCTTCAACCCTGATATCGGCCTTATGATAAGGTACTCAAATGTCAATACTTTTCCAGAGTTGTATGGGTTAGCCAAGAAAGCAAAAATGGACCTCATAGCCATGGGTAAACTCCCTCAAAGAATGCCAATGCCCATACTCCCCGAGTTCCTTCAAGCCCAGTATGCGAGCGTAGTCGCTCCATAGATTTTTGCAATCCCTGCATACCCGATCTCATCCTGGAACCCGAATCCCGTTGTCTCGTAGATCACCGCTCCACAGATACATTTCCCCACACTTTCAACTATGCCTCCCACTATCACTCCAACATTTCCAATGTTGCCAGCACCCTCCAACATCCTGCCCTACCTCCGATACCAACTATGGCTTCTTTACCATCAGTTCCCAAGGCCGATGATATGCAAGCCAAGATACTGCAAGAAATGCAATCGTTAAATGCCACAGTGCAGACCTTGTCCAACGACATGACCGTTGTCAAGAAGAAGCAAGCGCAACAAGAGTTTCTACCAAGAAGGTCTTATCCCATGCCTGCACTTACCAAAGATCAAGCGGTCCATCAAGGAAAAGCTTCGACAAGAAATGCTGCGATAGATGAAGTCCCAAGCACTTTCGATCATGTATACTGGTGCTCTACATGTAATGATCCTCACGAGGAGAATACATGCATGTTGCATCAACACTACGTGCAGACACTAGCTAGCAGCGGTCAGGGCGGTCAAGTCAACGTCATCAAACAATTGGATCAGAACTTGTCCATCGGTGAGGAAGAGCCAGTCGCAGTCCTTACCAAGGGAGGTAAAAGGATGATAGAGGTGGATGCTACTCAGATGGCTCCCTTGAAGGTACACGCTCGATTTGAGAAGGGACAACCATCCTCTTCGACCCCGAGCGAAGTTCCTCCGCCAGCTCCAGTCAAAGAAAAGGCCCAAAAGGCCACTGCCGAACCACCTCAGGTGGAGACCAAAGAACAGGCTAAGGAGAAGCTCAAGTTTCCCTCGCTCACCAAGCGACAAAGGGTCGAAGCGACAGAGCAATATCGCACCAAGTACGAATCGAGAAAGGAACCTGAGGTGCATAGCTCCCTAGCCTACAACATTGTAGAAGAATTGAAGAGAATTCCAGCCAAAATCAGTTTGTATGATGCTCTGCAACTTCCTGGACAAGTGGACCTGCTGCAAGAATCATTGAAGAGGATCAATACAAAGAAGGCAGAGCCGCTCGCCCTGGTGCAGACCCTGTCCGCGTCCATTACGAGGAAAAATAGACCACCACCATTCTACTTATCCTTACAAATGGAAGGATATATCGTGCATAACTGCATGATAGATTCTGGAGCTACGACGATAGTAATGCCGAAGGCGGTATGCGAGGAAATAGGCATGGAATACACATGAAGCAGTCATGGAGTCCTCCAGCTGGACGGTACCCCAGTGAAGACTGTAGGTGTCATCAAAGACATTCCTATTCGGCTACATAAGACACCTCAAATCATAGTCATACAAGAGGTGGTAGTCGTGGACCTGGAGCCCTACTTCAGCATGTGCCTGTCAAGGGAATTCACGGCAAAGCTGGGCGGATATCTGTCCATGGACTACACTCATCTGGAGATCCCCTTCAAAGGGAAGAAGGTGAAGATCTATAATGAAAAGCCTTCTACGTTCCTGGTTCAGAAGATGTCCGAGGAAGAGAGCAGTGGCCCTGTGCATACGATCGCGGAGGAGCTAGAGCAAGTGGATCTAGTCTAGGAATCCCTCGCACAGTTATGTTGTGAAGATGAATTTTCATTGGCAGATTTCAATGCCATGATAGAGACTGAGGTGGGGTGCTACACCATTGCCAAGTTCGAGAAACCAGCCAAAATGGAGGGAAAGGTTTCTGCTCAAGAAGGACTATGGAAATTGTTCTTCGACGGTGCCCGATGCAAGAATGGCGCTGGGGCAGGAATCCTTCTGATTTCCCCATCCGGTGAGCAAAAGGAGTATTGCTACCGATTGACATGGAGCTGCACCAACAATGCAGTAGAGTATGAAGCCTTGTGCTTGGGACTCAAGAAAGCTGACAAGTTAGGCATAAGGCATCTTCAAATCTTCGAAGATTCCGAACTAGTTTGCAACCAGGTCACCAATAGATGCTCTTCAAAGAAGCACTATCTTAAATCATACCGCAATAGGGTATGGGACCTGTTCGACCAGTTTGAATCTCTCAATCTACAGTCTATTCCACGTGAAAAGAATCGACATGCAGATGTCTTAGCATCCATCGCAGCCCGATATTCTCCAATGGATGATATGGTGCATAAGCCGAAGGCTGTAAGGATGATCTATAGGCCCTCTGTCCCGGACAGAGATTTACACTGGCAAGTTTTTGACAATGACGAGCAGATTGTCAATTTCATGATCCAAGAAGCCGCTACAGTCGAAGACCGAAGCCCTGATGAGGAAGAATACGAAGGATTGGTCCAGTTGAAGAACAACCACGTTCCCAAGGGATTGATCATGCTTGAGAGCCTTTTCGATCAAAATGATCGATCGCTCTCTCACAGGATCCAGATCAGCGTGCAGCAATATCAAGATTTAGAACTGGAACCTGGGAAAGTAATAAAGGTCGGGACCGATTGTACTTCGGAAGAAATAGAGCGAATCCGATGTTTGTGTAGGAGGTACCTAGATATCGTGGCTTGGTCTTATCATGACCTCAAGGGATATGATCGGCAGCTGATCCAACATACAATCGAATTACAAGAAGGGGCCAAACCTTTTCGATAGAAGCAAAGGCCGGTTAATCCAAAGATCGAGGTCCTGATGAAGGCCGAACTGCTAAAAATGCTCGAAGCAAAGATCATTTATCCCATCAAGCATTCTTCTTGGGTAGCGAACTTGGTCCCTGTCAGGAAAAAGAATGGAGACATCCGGTTATGTGTGGACTTCCGCAACCTGAATCATGCTTCCCTCAAGGACCACTATCCTCTCCCATAGATCGATCAGATCTTGCATTCGATAGCTGGAGCTCAATGATTCTCCCTGCTTGATGGTTTCTCTGGATATAATCAAATCTGGGTCAGGGACGAAGACCAGCATAAGACCGCGTTCACAACCAAGTGGGGCACATTCGCCTACCAGCGAATGCCTTTTGGCCTCTCGAACGCGGGAGCTACTTTCCAGAGGGCGATGGACCTAGCTTTTGGCGAGCTTCTGAACAAGGTTATTGTTATCTATTTGGATGACATGACCGTCTTCTCCCGAAGGAGAGAGAACCACCTAGAACATCTTCAACAAATTTTCGAAAAATGTCGAGAATTTGGCATCTCAATCAATCCAAAAAAGTCTATCTTCGTAGTCAACGAAGGAAAGCTGCTGGGACACGCAATTTTGGAAAAGGGTCTCACCGTGGATCCCGACAGAGCCGAAGCTCTGATGAAGCTCCCAATACCAACAGATAAAAAGGGCCTTCAATCTTTCTTCGGATAGATTAACTTCGTAAGGAAGTTTGTCCCAGACTTCGCCCAGGTCATTAAGCCGATGTCTGAGCTTTTAAAGAAGGGCGCAGAATTCATCTGGACAGAAGAAAGGAGAAAAGCATTCAAAGAAATCAAGGCCCGAATTGTTCAGGCACCGGTCTTGATCAACCCCGACTACAGTCGAGATTTTATCCTGTATGCAATAGGAGAACCTGAAAGCTACGCCGTGGTCTTGACGCAAAAGGGGGAAGATGGAGAGGAACGTCCCATTGCGTTCCTCAGCCAGATAATCAATCCCCATGAGGAAAAGTACAATTTCATCGAGCGTCAAGTGCATGCAGTAATGAAGTCTCTCAGGAAATTCAAACAGTTCATTTCTCAGAGTCGAACCACAGTCTTCGTCATTCACCCCGATGTGCGTAGTTTCATTATTCAAGGGGAACTGGGAAGCAAGAGAGCTGGTTGGGTAAGCAAAATCCAAGAGTTCGATATTGAGATCAAACCTACCAAACTAGTTCGCGGTCGCGCATTATGTCAAGAGCTGGCGAAGAGCGCAACGGCCGAAATAACAGACTGTCAGTCGGATGACTTGCCAACAGGAGAATGCCTCGCTAATCAGGAAGAGGCCGAGAAATATTGGGTCAATGAAATAGTGGAATATTTCAACACCGACAGATGCCCCTCACATCTGAATGCTTCGCAGCGAAGACATTTCAGGATGCGGTCCGCCCGATACACTATGCGCCCAGAAGGCCTATTTTTCAAGAACATCGACGACGTCCTCCTCAGATGCATAAAAGATGATGATAAGAGGAGAATCCTGGGCGAATTTCATTCAGGACTATCTGGAGGACACTTTGCTGGAAGAGCGACGACGCTAAAGATAATCAAGGCGGGTTACTATTGGCCCACACTCTTTGTCGATGCCTTCTCCGTTTGTCGAAGGTGCGAGCAATGCCAAAGATTCATCGGCCGAAACAGAAATGCTTCGATGCCACTCCGACCGATACAAGTGGAAGCCCCCTTTCAGCAATGGGGACTAGATTTCGTAGGGGCCATATCGCCAAACTCCTCCGTTGGGCACAAATTCATTCTGACTGCGACTGATTACTTCACCAGGTGGGTCGAGGCAGTCCCCACAAAACATGTCGATCAAGATACTGTGGTCACCTTCCTGGAAGGATTGATTACCCGCTTCGGCATCCCCAAAGCAATTATTATAGATAACGGTCCTGGTTTCATAGGCGCAAAGATCAACGAGTTCCTATATAAGTATGGGATATATCACAAGGTGTCTTCCAACTATTACCCCCAGGGCAATGGATTGGCAGAATCCACTAACAAAACCCTGTTGAGGATACTGAGAAAGTTGATTGATCAAAACAAAAGAACTTGGCACCTCCTTCTGGATCGGGCTTTGTGGGCCGATCGGGTTTCTATCAAAAGGTCAATCAAGACTTCGCCTTATGCTCTGGTCTACGGCAAGGAGGCCATCCTGCCCACTCACATTGAGATCCCTGCATTACAGTTGCTAGAAGAAGATGAAGCTAACCCGATGGAGGAACGCCTGGTCCAGCTACTACGACTAGAAGAGGAACGTGAAAAGGCCTACCAGAACTTCGCACGACATGCTGAGGTCACCCGAGAATGGTTCAAAAGGAAATCATCCGATCGCACATTCAAAGCAGGAGACCTGGTATGGAGGTGGGATTCATGGAAGGCCAAGCCTGGAAATCATGACAAAATGGATGCGTTCCGGGACGGACCGTTTGAAATAGTAAAAGTGAATTCAACTAATTCCTTCATCCTCAAAGATGTGAATGGCCAAGTTTTACCAATCTCCATCAATGGTCTCCACCTGAAGACCTTCAATCGCTGAGGTATTTATATCTCTCTAAAAAAAAAAAAATCTCTTGCATGTATTTTTGTATATAGGGTTTCAGTTCTTTGTCTATACTCTGTTCAAAATATCATGGAGAGCAAGCACCTTCAACCGCAAAAGCTAGATTCCTGGCTTCGGCTTCACAAAGCACGATCGAAATCGCCTTCGGGGGGTTTTCGGTCCGAAGTAGCCGACGAAGGGAAGTTCGTCGCGAAGCAGTTCATCCTCGTAGAACCACATGCAGATCAAGGACGTGGAAAATGCTTCGCTAAAGAAATGTGCCGAAGGCATTGTCCGAAGTAATTCTTGGCGAGGCCCTCCTCGATGAAATAGGTTTCGGTCGACGAACCGAAGTAGCAGCATGGCAAAGGGGAACTTCGGGCCCGAAATGAAGAAAATCAGCCCGAAGAAGAACTTCACGGCGAAGTATTTTCTTCGCCAACTCCATGTCGCCAAACCTCGATTTCGAGGCGGGCACATTTAAGATATGCCTTGGGAAACATGCCAACAATAGCCTCAAAAGGGGGCCGAAGCAGATGAACTCAATACGAAAGAAACGACACTCATCCCAAGGCAGTTCATTAACCGAAAAGCCATGCAAGGGTACCAGGTGGCAGCGATTTGCGTTCTCGATACAAAATCAAATCCCCGAATTGCATGGCCCCACGTACGACGCCGCCATATGGCCAATCAGATGCCACAGTGATACTTTCGGGCCAGGCCCATGAAGTAATTACGGTGGTTGCCATAAATGCCGAAAGTTGCCCTCCGAAGCTATAAAATGCAGATGCCCGTTAAAGAACAAACCATTTGCAAGTGTGAGAGTCGAGTCTGCATTCTATCACCTCGAAGAACTTCTGCATCAAAGGCTCCATTGTTCACCGTGATTATCCCATCCCTTGTTTTGAGGTACTAAACTTTTCTACCTCACAAGTTATTCTGCTGCGATCATTCGCAATGGGAAAGAAGAACCCCACTCAGAAAGGAAAAGTGCCAGAGACGACGGTTCCAGAGAAGGCGAGAGCCATAGAAGAAAAGAAACAGAGACCTAGAAGGGTCAATCCTCCCCCACGCCCAGGAAAACAAGTAATGGAAGGAAGGGAAGAGTCCGATGACGAGCCCAGCATAGAACCACCTGTCGATAAGTGGGCAAAAATCAGAGACCCAGAGCTCTCAAAAACCATGGCCGAGCTTCGGCATACCATCGACTTCATGCAAAGTAGACTCTCGACGGAGAACAAGAGGGCCATGGCATATTATTCCCACATATACTGGTATCTAGTTCCTCCTACACATCACTACCCCGAGCTCATATACGCCATCGCTCAGAACTACCAACCACAAACCAGACAGGTGTTGGATGCCTCGGGAAAAAGGTTGTTTTCCATTCTGAAGGAGGATGTGCAGGCAGCATTCGCACCACAGCAAAGGCCACCAAAAGGCTATACCGTTCGCAATGTCAGCCTGAGCGAACAAGCGGATAAGTTCACCTCTAATCCCTTCATTCTGAGCTTTTTGCGTGAAAACCTCAAGAGCGGACTTCCTTCCGGCAAGCGACCCCAGATGCCCCTGCCCTTGGAGGCCTTCAAGAACACAGATATATTCTCCATCATCGCATGGGTGGGAGGCTTGTCAAGCGATACTTCGGTATACCCATGGCAGGTGTCGCTAGCCGAATGCATTTCCAGAGGAGAGTTCTACGCTCCCGACGCTTCGCGACCGAACACCAACCCAGTTTTCTTCGATTGGGCAGAATGGGTGGCCCAAAATCTGCATATGCGGTTGTCATCCATGAAGGATGCTAGCAAGGAGCCGCACTTCCAGCCTTGTTCCTTCTTGGTTTGGCTCTTCTTCTTTCATGTACATAAAGCCCTTCACCATTGTGATGTTTCACCAGTCGACAAGGATGGGATCCCTTTGCCTGTATATCAGTGGACCCGTCTCTTGCTGAGGTCGGAGTCCTATTACCCTTTCAATCAACAGTTTTTGGGACCTGCGATGCACATTCTGACAGAGTCTAGCCCTCGGGTGCCTCTCTGCCTTAGAGATAAAGTGGTATTGGAGAGAAGAGGGGATGTGTTTCAATTGACACAAGGGCTTGTGATCCGCCTTTTCGGCTTCACAGGGAAGCCCTTCTTGCTGCCCTTTTTCCCTTCGAAGTACCAATTTGCCCTGGAAGTTGCTCGGCAAAGTGACGCGACCGACGAAGCCTACGGCCATGGGTGGAAGTGGGCACACACCTACGATTTCCCCTTCAAGATGGGAGTGATCAAAGTTTTTGCATTGAAGCAGAACATATACCTGGAGGAGAAGCTCACCGATTTTGGTCTGCTTCAAATACCACAGAGGTGGCTCTACGACCCGTTGGGGGTGATGAGAGATCATTTGAAAAGCAAAAACTTCCATGTCTGTCCTCGCCCCAAAATTCTGGAGCAGAGGAATAACCCCAATGGCACGGACCTAGAGTGGCACTTAGAGGAGATGAGGACGTTGCCTCCTTGGCATGACTTCTATCCTATGGAGGTCGAATTCGACCCAGACCAGTACCCATTCCCAACTCCCGACTCCACTTTCTGGAGAAAAGCGAAGGACGATTTAAAAGAGGAGTTGAAAGACTGGGACGAGGAACAGTTAAGAGAATGGTGGATTATGAGAGTCCATCGTCGAAAGATGAATTCTTATGGGCTTCTAACAATGGACAGGGAATTCACAATTGTGTATCAGACCAATATTGGGTCTTGGGAACCCTTGTCCTTCATCGACTTTGTTCCACCAGCCACCCCAAGTTCGGGCGAAAGCCTCGAAAGGACTGATAATGTCCCCAAAAGAAAAGCAGCCAAAGCCACGCCAAAAGCTTTACTACAGAGTCCATCCGAGGATCTCGAGACAACAATAGAGGAATCGGAGCAACCCCTCCAGAGGAAGAAAAGAAAGGAGCGGGAACCTACACAGGCACCCCCGAGCTTCCCAAAGCGATCACGTACAGGCACTCCAAGCGCCCCTATCGAAAGATCAGTATCGGGCTCGATCGAAGCAAATGATGGAGGAACTCCACCAAGCGTCGAAATGATCCCAAACGTAGATGTCATCAACGTGGAGGAACTCGTGGAAGTCATGGAAGCCGAGAGTACCGAGGCCCAGAAGGAACAAGGGCCAATCACCCAGGAGATCACCATGGCCGCTCTGCCAGGAGGGCACGCAGGTACGTTCTCTTCACCTTATGCTCTGGTTGCTCGTAAGTCTACCCCGGTCCTGGCCGAAAGCTCTCACCTATCCACCCTGCCTCCACAAGGTCAGTCACCTCCTTACGCCTTGTCCCTAACTACTCCCCCCGAGCCTTCCAGCCAGGACAAACCTGTTGAAGTTACTTCACCCAGCCACACCGCCAATCCTCCGGTCATCAACCAGGGTGAAGCTAATAGTCCAGTACCGAACCCCGAGGCTCATTCCTCCATTGTACATAACGTGCTCCCACTCGTCGAAGCCCTCGTCACCCCTGTTGCCGAACCTTCGGGTGAGGCTATCCCCTTCAACTCCTTATATTTGTTCAATCCCTCGGCTGTAGACCCAGCCGCATTCGACTCCGAGCTGTCCTCAATACGGGAATCCCCCTTGGCCAAAAAACTCCTCCAAGCCCGACAGAACACAGAGAGAATGTTAAAAGAGGCAAGAAAGAGGAAAGGGCGCTCGCTCGCTCAAGTTGAGAAATGTGCCATCTTCGATTTCGAGGCGGGAAAGTTGCATAAAGTAAAGAAGATACCCAAAGTCCAAAAGCCCCTGGATGAAATGACTCCAGCGGACTATGAATATCAGGATAAAGAAAAGGACTTGGAACATCTGAACGTGGACAAGGAGTCCGCCTCTATGCACATTGGAATCGAGACCTTCAAGGCGCATGCCAACATTGCCAACAAGCGCAGGTTCGAAGCCGAGAATGCTAATATCAAGCTAGAGGAGGAGTTAGCAAGGGCTCACTCCAAATTGGCAGAGGCCGAAGAGCAGTGCAAGCTGATGCAGAAAGAAGCACACGCCCTAAAACTACGGATAGCACAGCTGGAGTGCACAGCTGAGAATCAAGCACAAAGGTAGGCCAAAAATGATTTGAGGGCCAAGGAGCTTGAAAGTAAGATCTTGCAAGCTCAGATCCAGCTGCACGAGAAGGAAGGCCTAGGGCTACTTGATAGGAGCAAAATCAAGGAGATTCGCTCACATCTGCTCAAGAATTTTAGGTCTCGGGCTGCCAGTGCCCTTTCAGTTTTAGCTTACACCATAGAAGCCCAGGTTGCCACCGTCGAAGGAGGACCAATCGTCGAAGTGGTCATTCAGAATGTCAGAGCCCGACTCAAGCTGGCCCTCAAGGTCCAAAATGCAAGGTATCAAGATTTGAAGCTCACAGCGATGAGTCGGACAACAAGGGATTGGTCAACCGCCCAGGCCACAGTTCGTGCCTTTTTCTCCATAGCCAAGAAAGCTCAAAAGGCAAAAATCCTACTGGACGCATTCGAAAGCGAGAGGCACGCATCGATGGGCTACTTCGAGGACCTTTCCTCCTTAGGCTTCCCGAGCTTCACGGATAATGATGGGAAGCCCTTAGCCAAGGAAGAAATCATGCCGAAGTGGCAGCAGTTTGAAGGCGACGTCTCGAAGATAGACGAGTGGGCCGAACCAATAACAGAGAAGCAGGTTGCCGATTACATATTGAAATACTATAGAATCGTCGCCTCCCTAAATGATCTGTACACCAGGTCCCAGCATGCAAAAATCGGGCAGATCGATAAGTTTCGCGCATTGGTCAAATCCCTGGAGGATCAGGAGCTGTTCACGAAAAGCGTCTGGTCTCAGATTCGCCGAACCTTAAGAGACATCCGCGCCCGCCTGGCCCCATTGCCAATGGCCGAAGACGTAGCAGAAGCAATGGCGATGGGAGGAGAAGAAGCAGAGGAGGAGAAGAGGAGAGAGAAGAGGAAGAGGAAGGACAAGCTGTGGAAGCACCCCCAGAAAAGGAGCAAAGAGAGGGGTCTGGAGGTAACTCTGGCCCAATGGATAAAAACTGAGGGTTCTACCACCGAGACGAGCTCGTTGCCCCGCGAGCCGCCAAGAATGTTGACAATATTGTCACATTCCACCAAGGGGCAGAAAAATTAAAACTTTGTATGATATTTGTTTTGTTGAAAGTTTTCTTTTGTTTATAAGTTATAGCAATTTTGGTTTTCCCTATCGCCCCCTGGTGGACAAAATGAAAAGAAAAGAGCTTCGGGCCCGAAGCGCTTCAAATCATCACTTCGAGTGAGAACTTTGTCGAGAAAGCAAACAAAATGCTTCGCACCCGAAGTATTCCCAGCGACTACTTCGGGCAAAGAATTTTGCGAAGCGGCATCCAAGCAACTTCGTCGAAGAAGAAAAGATGGCCCAAATCAGCTAAGGCAAAGAAATTACTTCGGGCCCGAAGTATTTCTAAAACCCACTTCGGCCAGTTTTCACCCGAAGCAGTAGAGGTCGAAAAGTGTTTCGGCCGAAACTCCCCGAACCACCGTTTCAAAAGAAGATCGGCCCGAAGCGTTTTCCCGACCTATCAGCGAAGCAGTTTCACCAGCGAAGCAGCGAAGGATAGAGGGAGATCGGCTTCGGCACTCCACACCCCCGAAGTAGTTTTGCGAAGCAGAAATCAGTGAGGCGCTTCCCAGGAACGCTTCCCAAGTTGGGCATTTTCTCGAGGCAGTCAGAGAGCCTCATAAATGCATATTTTCTTGCCCGATAAGCCCGCTGCTCATTTTTGGCAATTGGATGCGAAGTATCAACCCGAGAAGAAGAGCCCGACAAGCATGGCCGCCACTCGAGCACCGCACCTGCAATCCAAGGACACCCAGGTGGCTCATTTAATGCGTCTTTCCTCGGCTGACTCGGTCACCCTTACCAGTTTTGGTAGCCGATTTGAGGGATCATCCGCAGCATCAACGAGGAGCCGATTTCTCAGGGCTCGAGGGTGTACTCCGCCATTTTTGTAATAATGATTCAGAGGGTCGGGTCCTCTATAAAAACCCAGGCTTTGCAATGTAAAAGGGGGGAACTTTCTGCTAGAAAGCTGTTGTAACTTGATGTCCTACGTTTAATACTAAAGATCTTTTGTGCTCTATTTCTCTCTTTTATGCTGCCTTCTGTGCTTAATTCTTTTGTCTTTTCTCGTTCGCATACTGAGACTCTGAATCCTGAATCCGGTGCGCGATCGGGGACTCGAACCCCTAAAATTCGCCCTGAAGGATACATAGGAGAGGAAAAACGCCTTGTCGCTTTCTTTTATGCTGCCTGGTGGATCGAGGTTTCTGTTATTCCCTTATCTCAATCGTTGTTACTCTGAACCCCGAATTCCAGCGAGAGAGAAAGGAGAACCCTGCGAACCCGTCCAGAGGATACATAGGAAGTTCGGCATTTCGTTTCTTTCATGTTGTTCTTGGTATTTCTTGCTGCTATTCGAGTTGTTAGCGAGTAATCGTGCTTCCTGTTCTCTCCCACCTTAAATCATCATCTTCTAACCCTTACCCTTTTTATTTCTTTTCCTAACCCTTACCCTGTTTATTTCTTTCCTGCACTCTTGTCTCAAACCCCAAAAGTAGATTAGTATAGGAGCCGACCTTTCTCTGGAGATCGGCACGAGGGGCATCTCTTCCCCTTGGCCTTTCAATGTTGGTCACAGGTCCAGGTCACGCAAACCCACCGAAAGTCCTTTCCTATGCGAATTTGATGACCAACAGTCATCAGCCGAACTGATGAGCACTTAAGGTACAAAATGTGTTTTTGGAGTTTTCCCTTTCATTTTAGTCTCTCTTGTTCTTATGTCATGAAGTACCCTTTTTGCATTGATCGCTTGTGCTTTTACTTCCTCTTCATTATTTGATTTTTGTTGTGCTAAGGTACAACTACAAAGTTTTTATTTCTTTTTGAATTTGAAAACCTGAAATATAGGGATGATGGATAGGAAGCATGATACACAACTTTCACTTGAACCAAAAGTAATTGAAATAATAGAATTTTAACAAAAATTGACACTAAATCCTCTCACCTGCATAACCTCTAAGGGTACTTCAACATTAATCCTTCACCAATAGCTAATTCCAAAAATATAATTCAAGTCGTATGACAAAGTGACTAACTTAACATAAATAACATGATAGAAGACATACACAAAGATAGAATATTCAAGATCGAAACCAAAAGTTTATGTTTTAGAAGTAGATTTCAAGATACACAACTGATTTTCTAGCAAATATTGTCCATCCTTATTTACAATAATTTTTTTTTTTATAGAGGATTTTGCCTCCCAAAATATTAATGCCCAACCACCTCTATGATGGCAGTAGATATATTTGATCTAAATATGACTTAACGACATAAATTTGATTTTGCAAATAATTTAGCATTGAATGCAGAAGGTTCCCCTGATCTCACATGATCAGATGGCTCAGAACATAGCTTTAGGGGTGGTTGGGAAGTCAATGGTGGTTCTATGAAGCTTTCGCTATTCTTGGGGCATGCCTGGAGTTTCACTCCACAACTAGAATGAAAGTACTTTTTCTTCGAAGGTGGAGTGAAAATATTTTCACTCTAAAGGTGGACTGAAAGCATCCCTTTGCTTCATTTGAGCTTTTGAGAAATTTCACTTTCTGGCTAGATTTTGCTCCATAAGTGGAGCAAAGATGCTTTCGCTCCACTTATGGAGCAAAAGCACCCTTGGACTTATACTTCAATACCATGTGCTTTTACCTGAGTTTCACTCCCTAGGTGGAGCGATAGAGATTTTTTCTCCACTAGTGGAGTGAAAGAGAGTTTTGCTCCACTAGTGGAGCGATAGAGAGTTTTGCTCCACTAGTGGAGCGACAAATAGTTTTTCTCCACTAGTGGAGCAATACCACCTTTGATCCTAACTTGCTTGCTTTGCACTTTGAATTTGTGGTTTTCAATAAGGGGCTTTTGCTCCCCTTATGAAGCAAAAGCACTTTGTGCCTTATCCAAGACTTTAGAATATTTCCCCCCCTCATTTAATATGAACACTGTAGACACCAAAACAGCACCAATCCGATTATGTGACAACAAGCACTGATCGCACTAACACACACAGCCCCCAGGGCAGCCCCTAGAGGTTAAACAGTGGTTCTAACCACTCACACAGTAGTTTTGCAAGTCAAGAATCAATTTGGCACCTTTTAGACACTTTATTGCTTATTCGTCCCACCCAGGGACGAGTGCGGATTTGTACTCGTCCTACCCAGGGACGAGTGCGGATTGATACTCGTCTCACCCAGAGACGATTACCAGCGCTCGCTTCGGGGTGGGACGAACGCCAGGTTTGACCGAAAAAAAGTCAGATCTCGGCATATGACAACTCAGAACTGCCACTTAGCTTTTCTTGCATGACATAGGAGTGCGAGTGAGTTCTTTTGACAACTCATATCTGCCAATTGACTTTCCCTTCACTGCATGGGAATGAGAGTGAGCTTTTTAAGACAACTCGGATTTGCCACTTAGCTATCCCTTCATTGCATGGGAGTGCAAGTGAGCTTTTCTAAAACATACAAAGACATGCACGAGAGGCGGTTAAGAAGCCCTTGATCAAGAAGAAGTCTTCTCTTCACACAAAAAGCATTCATGCAAAGAAACACTTTTGCATGTTAATTCAAAGAGACCCCTTGGGTCTATAAAATGGTGAGTTTCCTCACCCAAAATATACACCAGAGAAGGAGCATTTTGAGCGACGAAGTGCTGCTAATTCATTTACTTGCGATTTGTGTTTTCAACATCCATAATCTCTTAATCGAAAGAGAGGTTATTGGGTGACTTTTGAAGGCACGAATCAAGAACCAACCCCGATTTTTTGACCACAATATCCTACCAATTTGCCGACAACACATCACATCAGGTTTCGGACCCATCCTAAGCGGATTGGTGTCGAAGCAAAGTTTCACCCGTGGGTGGTTTGCCTTCGGGCACCCCCTGCTCTATTTCTTTTGTAGTATTTAGCTAGTTTCATGTTTATGCTTTTGTCAAGTTTTCATTTTATTTAGACTCATTTTAACCATCGTTAGATTCATCTTTTATTTTTCATACACAGGTGCTACTGATTCTTTGTTTGTTTCTTTGAACGCAGATTTGCAGCATTGGAGGAGCAGCGAGGAATCTACCTTTACCAACGCAAGCGACGACAACGTTTTGGTTCGCCCATCTTATATGTGGGCACGCGGAAGAAGGAATTCTAAAACAAGTTGTAAAAGACCAACATTTAACGCTCCTATCCCCTAAAAAGGAAGGAGACGCATTGTAACACAAATTTGAAAAGCATATCAATAAAAGGGCCGATTTTTATATTGCTTTAATATCTTGTGTTCATGTTCTTTCTTTTTACGCATTTTTCAATAACATAGGGTTTAAGCGTTATTTTAGTTTCATTTACATTGCATTTTTAGTTTATCCTTTTTGTTTCCAGAATCTCGTGCTTTCAATGGCGATCACGGTGGGACCTCTGTCCTCTATTTTTTTTTAGGTTAAATTACTGATCTAAAATTGCTTGTTTTTTTATAGGTACCTATTTTTCAACATCGGACTGTTATTCGTCTCTGTAAGTGACGATTACAGAATTGGTATTCGTTTCACCCCGGGACGAATAAATTATTCGTCTCACCCTGAGACGATTACTGTTCTGATATTCGCCTCACCCAGGGACGAGTATAATTCTGTGCAATTTTCAGAGCAAATCAGAAACATCCGGTTAGGCAGAGAAGAGGTAGGGGTTTTTTAAAGCTTCTGTCAAATTTTTGTTTTTCTGTTTTCTGGTTTTCGGTTTTGTATGGCTTAGGGAAAGATTTCTTTTTCGTTTGCCTGTTTCAATTTTTGCAAAATTAAAATGAACCCCACACATCACGTGGTATTTTAAACCAAGGCGTTGGTCGTAAAACCCCAACCCTTGAGCAAGACCAAAGGTGGATTCCATTATCACTTTGGCTTGAGATATTGCATCCATTACCTCGATCGCGACTGTTGCTAGACGTAAATCTTGACGAAAGCTGACCGAGTGTAGCTTGGGGTGATTCCCAGCACACGAGGATAAGTCTTCTATGGTAGGTGTCATAAACAGAGCGATTCCCCTTCCGTACCGCCTATGTTCCACGTATCATCTGCTCTCACGTACCTATAGTCTCCCTCACGTAAGGGCGGGTATATAGAGAGGTTGGTATATCGGTCCGACAATGGTATATTGAAGGGGCGACCATTTTGGGAGTCATAAGAGCCTTCATAATTGCATTTAAACGTTTCACAAAAATTTTCAAAAAACAAAACAAACAACAAAAACACACTAAACCAGATTTAGGGCACACTATTAATCTTTAAAAGAGATAATCATTGCTTGTGTGTGTATGCTATTTTCTGTTTAGACAAAAAAAAATCATAAAAAGAATTTTTGCATCTTTAGGTTAGCATTACCATGGTGAATACTCGTAGCCAAGCCCAATCACGGGCAGAAGCTGCAAAAAATGCACCAAGAGAGACAAATCGTCTCCGATATAGCCTTGAAGACTTGGCCATCCCGCCTCGACGGCAGGGTATACCAGTTAGTTCACACCATGCAGAACATGGCTCTAGAGGCCCCTCCTTGAGGGGCACTCCAACCCATACAGTCATAGAACATGGCTCTAGAGGCACCTCCTTGAGGGGCTCTCCAAGTCAGGCCATCAATAGACGAGACTTTAGAACCCCCTCTCTAAGGGGAACTCATGAGCAACAAGAATATTTTCAAGAAAATAACCTATATATACCACCTGGTCTAAGCACGAGGCCTCCTTTGGAAGTTCATTTTGGGTGGCCTAGTGATGAAGCATTGTGTACTGCTCTAGAACAACAAAGGGTCCAAAAGGAAGAACCATATGATTTTGTGGTTCCTAATTTACCCCCAATTAATGTCGGACACAGTAGACCATATCCAGAACATCAGGTTCTCCCGACAGGGCAAGACAATTATGCCCGCACTTTTTATGCATATCATAGAGAGAGTGAGGAGGATCACTACATTCCTCAAGAACAGTATCCAGTGCAGAAACGATGCACGTCTGCACCTGCTTTATATCCAGATCGCTCATTGAGACCAGAGTTTCAAGTTAATGCGGCCAACCTCGACGAGAGGGAAGCAACATATAGGGGTCTCAGAGCACCATGATCGAAACAGATATGTAGGAGAGACATCTAGGCCTATTAAACAAGAGACGACAGAACAAAATGACTTGGCATTTGCACAACTAGCCGCCCGCCAAGCACAAATCACGCGGCTTAGGCAAGAACAACAGGAATTAGAACATTTGTGTCGCCTTGATCAAGAGCGCATTCAGCGTCGAGACAGCTGAATTGCTTCACAACCATGCGCCTGAGAAGGCCCCAGTCCCTCGTGCACAACAATCTGAGATGTATGTGAGGCACAACCCCTTAGTGCGAGACAGGTCTCCGTGACTTCAGCAAGCACTGCCTCCAAGACCTCTTAGACTTGAGCGGGAGGCCATTCCCCGCAACCGTGATGGGCATCCTCCGCGGGCACCCGTCCATGTTTACAGGCCTAGGCCAAACACTCCTCAAGAAGATTATGAGGATTATTACCAAGAAGAAGAGCGGGCTGAAATGCCCTATCAAGGCAGAAGGGAGGCTACCCATTTATCCATCCAAAGGCCTCAAGTTCCCCGCAACCCACAGCGGGAACAAACCAAGGAGGAGGAGATTACGTCCTCCGATGCATACAAAGTGTTGTTAGAACGCTTAGAGACTATGGAACTCAAGACTGTTGGGCCCCAAAAGCCTACCTTACGCCAACTCCGTAGTCATCCGGTGCATCCATCAGTGCCAACACCTCCATACCCCGAACATTTCAAGCTGCCCCAGTTGGCACTCTTTAAAGGGGATGAGGATGCTCAAGAGCATGTGACACGATTTTTGAGCCAATGCTTTGGTATACAAGACAATGATGCATTGCTATTGAGAACATTCATAACCACATTCGTAGGATCTGCCTCGGATTGGTTTACCCATCTACCGAAGCATAGCATCTACAACTTGGATCAACTAGTGGACGCGTTCCTAGAACGTTTTGCTTTCAATACAAAGAAAAAGGCGTCACTCAGTGATCTAGCTAGCCTCAAACAGTATGAGGAGGAGTCTATGGTAGCATATGGGAATCGGTGGAGGACGGTGCTTTCAAAGCTGTCCTACCTCCCTCCTATGTCCGACCTAACTCAAATGTTCGCAAAGAGCTGTTTGCGATCGATCTCTGTGCTATTGCAGCTACAGCAATACGCCACTTTAGAAGAAGCTCTGGCGCAAGCTAGACGTATCGAAGAGATCAAGATACAGGATGGCAAAATTGCCAAGCCTAAGAAAAAAGAGTGGAACAAGAGCACCAAAATAGGGAATACGCAACAGAAACCCGTCGCGGTCAATCAAGTTGCTATTAATGCCCCTACGCCTGCCCAAGCAACACAGCCTCCAAAGGCTAATTATCAGGCGGTGCCTCACAATAATTATGAGAAAGATAACAAAAAGTAGGATCAAAATCAGCAGCGTCGCCCCAAGCGACAATTTACACCATACACTGAGTCTAGGGACTCCTTGTTTGACCGTTTGTCAGTGGCAAACTTGATTAATCTGCCAGATATTCCAACAATCGATCCTAATGCGCCAAAGCCTAAGGGCTACAGAGAGGATCTTTTCTGTAGATTCCATAGAAGGAAAGGGCATGACCTTAATGTCTGTTGGACGTTTAAAGGTTTAGTGCAAGATCTCATTGATAATCACACATTGGTAGTGGATAACCCCATCGCACCCAACAACCAACAAATGGGTGTTTTCAAAGATCCTTTACCCACACATGATGCACAAACAAAACCTCTGCATGTCAATGAAGTGCAACAGAGTTGCCCCATGGAGGGGTATGTTGGGATGATTAGCATTGTGACAAGAAACAAGAGACACCCAGGAGTTGTCCCCGTGACAGCCACTAGGGAAGTTCCATCCACGTCACAACATCAACCGAATCCTACACAGTTGCCCCCACCTAGACCAGTGGCCACGATTCGAACTAGACTTACTCAAAGTCTACGGACCACATCGGCTAGGCTCTCCATTTATGAGCTTATTCAACAATCGGCGCCCCATCGGGAAGCTCTTATGGAGATATTAAAGGCAATTGAATTGCAACCCCACGAAGCGGATTCGTTCAACAATTTTGTGGGGCATGTCAAACAGTGTACTTGAACCGGTCATTACCTTCGGGGAAGATGAGCTAAAAATGATGACTGGAGATGTAGCGGATCCACCCCTACACGTTATTGCATGGGTCAACGGGACTCCATATAAACGGGTGTTGGTAGACATTGGTTCGTCCAGTAACATTATTACAACCGTCTGCATTGAAACATTTGAAACTGCCGACCTCTCACATTGCACCTTCCACTTATACCCTTCGAGCATTTAATGATGCGATATGCTCGACAATTGGCACAATTGTCCTGCCCATACAAGTGGGACAAAAGACCATTCATACGTTGTGCCACATTTTAGAAGGTGAGATGGCTTACAATATCTTGCTTGGGCGGCCTTGGATCCGGGATATGAAGTGTGTCCCTTCAATTGCTCATCAATGTCTGAAGTATACATTTGAAGGACAAGTGCACGTGGTCCCCGTAGATTTGGAACCTTTTAAATATTGCAACTCAGTGCAAATCATGCCGCAATCGACCCTTCCTTCAACGCATGTGGATTTCCAGTTAAATCCATCTAAGAGGGGTCCGACTAAGCAAGAATCTCCATTACCAAATCAATCAAATTCCCAGGAGGGTTCATCTTCTTCATCCGGTCCTCCCACAATGATGCCACCTACGGTGGCCACTCCAACGGACAAAGGAAAGAAGCCCCTGGAAGCGGAACCACCTTTAGTCTCCAACATCTCTACAGAAGAGACGCCTAATAGAATGGAAGTTGAGACGCCTAGTTCACCCCACATGGAGTGGACTCAAGGAGAACTCCCATTCGCTTCCCCTCAATCGCCAACGATTACTTGTTGAGATGTCTAACACAGGCATGGGGGAGTATATAGTGCGCAATGTTGTTGCAACGCCCACACTTCAATCTATGCAAGACATGGGAAGACCTCGACTCCCCATAGGCTCCGTGGTTCCTTTAGGCTACCCACCTAATCAGACAAATTTTATTTTTGGGGGCCTGGATCATGGCGTTGAACCTTCCCGACAAGAAGAGGAAGATGAAGATCCCTTTGTGGAAGATGTCAACTATCTGGCTAACCCGGACTTCGCATTACGATATCTTAGCCAATGCAATTGGCATGGATACGGGTTAGGCCGGTATGAACAAGGAATGCGTGTTTTGTGCCAACCAAGATACCAAATGCCTTATGATAAGTCAAGAGTAGGGTTTAATCACCCTTTGCCCCTCGACATCTTGGTCAAAAACATGCAAGGCCTAGGGATAGGCAACAAGGATGGGTTGGCATCGAGATCCATATGCCAATCCAAATACAACTTATACATTGGGGGATTATTTCCCATTACAAACAAATAACCTTGTTGACCTCAACAACCCTTTCCCTATGGCCGAACAAGGAGAAACCTCATGGACTCACCCACAAGGGGAAGATGGACAAGACCACGAAGGGTCTTCTGAAGATGAGTCGAAGTACGATCATTCGCACGAATATCCAATGAATGACGATCAGGATAGCTTCCTGATGATGTTCCCATTGAATGATCCCAGTGAGCATAGGCTACCTCAACAACAACAAAATCCTTTGGACATAGATGACATGTTTGAACACTTACACATAGGTCCAAGACATAGGCGGCATTTCAACCTGGCACAGTTATAGCAATTACTGCACCCGCCACTCCAGGCATATCGAGAGCATTTTCCGCTTGGAGACCCTATCAAACCATCAGTGCCTAGGGCAGACCCTATTTGTAGGTCCGCGCATAGGGCTGATCCCTTTGTGCCAGTGCCTACAGAGCCAGATCCAAAGCACCAAGAGCATCCAGAATGTCAGAGTTGTCACATTTGCGGTAATGGAGATTACAATCATTTCATCAACATGGTCTCCATTGACTTGACCGCCCCCATCCATGATCCAGCCAATCCAACATGATTATTGCATCTAGACATAGAGGCTATTGATTGGGATCGCGCTGACACACCACCATCTCCATCAGAGTATTGGCCTTGTGGTGGGATGTTTCATTTCACTCCGGGACGGACTCGGGATGTCTTCCATGCTGAAGAGGAACTTGACGTTCCTAATGATGATCTTAATTCAGCAAACGATATCCATCTGATCCCAATTCCACACCAGTTGGAAGACGGATCCCATATGTCAGTTGAAGCAACGACCGATGTAGACATCGGCACAGATCCAATGAATCCATGGATTCTCAAGCTAGGGGTAAGTCTTTCCCCCGAAGAGCGAGCCGATTATGTTGCCCTTCTTAAGGAAAAGAAGGAGGTTTTTGCATGGTCATACAAGGATATGCCGGGACTAGACCCACAGCTAGTCACGCACAATTTAACGCTTGATCCGACAATCAAGCCAGTCAAGCAAAAACTATGCAAGATGCATCCAACAGTGGCCTTAATGGTAAAATATGAGTTACAAAAGTTGTTGGATGCCCAGTTTGTCATCTGTGTGGATTATCCGCCATGGTTGTCTAACATGGTTCTTGTCAAGAAGCCCGACGGGAGGATTCGCATATGCACTGATTTTTGAGATCTTAACAAAGCGAGTCCTAAGGATGATTTTCCCTTGCCGAGCATCGACGCGTTGGTAGACGCTACAGCGGGCCACGAAATGCTTTCCCTTATGGATGGTTTCTCAGGATACAATCAGATTCGTATCAATCCTGAGGACCAACTAAAAATGGCATTCACAACGCCTTGGGGGACATTTTGCTATAAGGTCATGCCTTTTGGCCTTAAAAATGTCGGAGCCACCTACCAACGTGCCATGACGTACATCTTTCATGATTACATGCACAAAACTTTGGAAGATTACATGGATGATTTGTTGGCCAAATCTCTTTTGCGCCCAGATCACATCGGTGACTTGAGCAAGGTCCTTGATCGCCTCATTGAGCATAAAGTCAGACTAAACCCCAAGAAGTGCGTCTTTGGCGTCACCTCTGGAAAGCTCTTGGGTTTCATAGTCTCCAAACGAGGAATTGAGGTTGATCCAAACAAAGTCAAGGCAATCCTTGAAATGCGTCCCCCAACCACCATCAAGCAGCTCAGGAGTCTACAGGGAAAGGTTGCATCGATCAAGCGCTTCATAGCACAGTTATCTGACAAATGCCGACCCATGAATAAATTATTGCATAAAGGGGTCACATTTCATTGGGATGACGAGTGCCAGTCAGCCTTTGACGACATTAAATAGTACTTGGCTTCACCGCCAGTATTGGCACCACCTAGACCAGGAGTGCCATTCTATTTATACATCTCAGCCACTGAGGTGGCATTGGGCGCCATGCTATCCCAGAAAAATGAACTTCACAAAGAACAGGCTACATACTATCTTAGCCGCACCCTGGTCAGTTATGAACTTAACTATGCATATGTTGAAAAGCTCTGCTTGGCAGTGGTGTTTGCTACCAAAAAGCTACGCCACTACATGCTTAGTAATAAGACGTATGTTGTGTCTAAGGAGAATCCATTGCGATACATGATGAGTCGTACTTATCATAGTAGCCGCACGGCAAAATGGATCATGTTGTTGACGGAGTTTGACATAGAGTTCATTGGACAAAAATCTATAAAAGGTCAAGTCATCGCCGATCAACTAGTCGAGGCTCCTCTTGAAGACGATCAGCCTCTAACTTTTGAACTACCTGATGATGGGGTCTTCCATGTTTCAGAGTCGCTAGATTCTGATGAGCCTGAGTCACAGGCTGACATAACCCTATTCTTCGATGGTTCTAAATGTGAGCAAGGGGGTGGTGCAGGAATTGTATTCTTCACTCCACAAGGCGCTCCAATGCCCTTGTCATTTAAATTAGACTTCCCGTGCACCAACAACAATGCAGAATACGAAGCCTTGCTCATAGGTCTTCAGACAACAATCACCATGAACATTAAACGATTGAACATCTTTGGTGATTCGTTGTTAATTGTCAATCAAGTAAAGGGGATATTCCAATGTAAATGTCCAGTTTTGCGGGCCTATAAAGCCCTTGTGGACAAATTCCTGGCACAACTTGAATGGTATGACATCGAGGCACTCCCTCGATCATCAAATCATTTTGCGGATACTATGGCCTCCTTGGGGTCACTCATCCCGCAAGACCCTTCTGGTGAAATGACAACCATTCCAGGTTAAAACATTATCGCAATCTGCGATGGAGCGTGCAAGCTCTGATCTGACGCCAGGAATCCACATGATCCAGATTGAACCATCTCCGGATAAGTTCTCTCGAATTCGAGATTGTTTGATTCAAGCCAACTGGGGGTCCTTGTTCTCCCCGACCCCTCTTACTAGCAACACCACGTTGTTTTTACAAGTTCTTTCCTGCTCAGCTTTTGTTCGGGATAGACTTCAAGAGGGATTGGTCATTCATACTATCGAGGTTTCTGATCAGCAAGATTGGTACACACCCATTCGGGATTACCTCAAGCTAGGTAATCTCCCACTTGGATTGACACAAGCCACGAAAAGATCATTCAAACAGAAAGCGGCAAAGCATGTCTTGTTAGGAGACATTTTGTATCATCAAAATTATGAAGGAATCCTCCTTCGTTGTTTGGACCAGCAAGAGTCCGCTTGGGCGATCACCCAAGCTCACGATGGTACATGTGGTGGCCACTTCAGCGGTATGGCCATCGCAAAGCGCATTCTTCGCATGGGTTATTATTGGCCATCTTTAGAGCGAGATTGTTGCGCATATGTGAAGAAGTGCGTGAAGTGTCAGCACCATGCTAATTTGACACACGTACCTTCTCAGGCCTTGCAGTCGATCCAATCGGTTTGGCCTTTTTTGTAGTGGGGCTTTGATCTAATTGGAAAGATCTCCCCTGCGTCGTCTGGTCATCACACGTTTATTTTAACGGCCATAGAGTACTTTACCAAATGGGTGGAAGCAATTCCGCTGACCACTACGACTGGAGCCCGCATTGCAGAGTTTATTTTGCATAACATCATATGTCATTTTGGTATTCCATCCAAGATCCTGTCAGATAATGGGACACCATTCAAGAATAAAGATGTGCGTGCTTTGACCACAAAGTACAAGATTCAACACAGCTTTTCAACACCCTATTATCCACAGGCAAATGGGCAAGCAGAGGCATCAAACAAAATGCTAGTCGCCATTCTCAAAAAGATAGTTGCAGACAATCATAAAGACTGGCACATTCAGATCCCGCTTGCCCTATGGGCTTATCGCACCAGCATTCGAACGCCCACTAGGGCAACTCCATTTTCTTTGGTGTATGGCTCCGAGGCAGTCATGCCTTTTGAGTTGGAAATTCCTTCCCTACGCATTTCAATGCAAGAGTTCATCGATGATGACACTGCACGGCAAGCCCGGTTAGATCAAGCGACGTTGCTCGACGAACGACGCGTTAATGCTCTCGAGCATTTGCGTATCTATCAAGAGCGACTTAAGAAAGCATACAACATGAAAGTCCACCTTAGGGAATTTTAGGTTGGTGACTTGGTCTTAAAAGAGAACCAACAGAATTCTAATTTGCCGTCCCATCTACGGGACAAGTTCATGGCAAACTGGTTAGGTCCTTACATCATTGACAGTAAAATAGGACCTGGAACATACCGGCTTGCCTCTCTTGAAGGAATCAAGGAAACAGAACCCTTGAACATCATTCATTTGAGGCCATTCCACATCTAGAGAGCCATAGTCCAACAAAAAGCTCCAAGGATTACCACAATCGCTTGGTCAACCCAAAAGCTCCAAGGATTATCACAATCGCTTGGTCAACCCAAAAGCTCCAAGGATTACCACAATCGCTTGGTCAACCTAAAAGCTCCAAGGATTATCATAATCGCTTGGTCAACCCTAAATGCCCCAAAGGTATCTATAAACCCTTTGGTCAACACCAAAAGCTCCAAGCATTACCATAACTGCTTGGTCAACATAAATATTCAAAAATCAACAAAAACAACACAAAAATCAAAATCACAAAAACAATTGCATTTCAATTCCATGCATACAAAAAAAAAAAAACAATCAAAATTACAAAAACAATTGCATTTCAATTCCATGCATTCTCATAAAAATCAAAATTACAAAAACAATTGCATTCCAATTCCATGCATTCTCATAAAAATCAAAATACAAAAATATAGGTTGCATTAAGCATTGCATCCATACATTGCATACTTCGATAGGTCATACAAGTCAAAAGCACCATAGGCTGTCATTACTTGGCAATTCCATCATTTCCACATCAAATCCATTTTCATAAATGCATACATCCAGCATATCACCCTTTTATTTTAGCATAGTCAGTTGTCTCCTAATGTATATAGGGTTTTCGTCATTCAGATGTCTTTAAATTTCTAGCCAAAAACTGTACACAGTTAAGCAGATTTTACATGGGAAAGTTTTACTTGGATCACGCCTTGTTACGTAGCATCCCAACACAAATTAACACATATAAAAATTCCTAAGTTGTGTGAACGAAAGATGAAACCTGCACCGTAATCCCGGTTACCATAAGCGAAACGGCTATCTTGCTTATCCCCCTGTGCGAATGACCCTAGGAATGCTGAGAGTTGGCAAAAGGACAAGCATCCTCCCTACCCAATTCCCCATGAATCCCAAGTTCTCAAAAGTTGCAAAACATCAAAAATTTGCAAAACGTCAAAACACTAAAATTTGACATCCTACAGTGCACACATCAAAAGGCACAAACAATAGTGATTCTCGTCACTCCATATTCAAATCCCTTGCTCAAAAAAAAAAAAAAAACAAATAAAACAAAAATAAACAGTGATTTTATCACTATAAAGAGCAAGTATCCCAATACACTTGAAGAAAAGAAGGGAGTCGAACTTGAATCCCTGGAACTCTCAGCATTTCGACAGGTCATGAGGCAAGCTTCAGTACCGGTTTGGTTGATAGCCTATTGGTCACTGGTGGTAAACCTCCCGCATGACGATATATCTGTCACATTAACTTGTGTGCAGATCAATGTTTGCATGTGGATGAGCTAGCTTATGGTATCCTAGATAGCATCGCAGATAAATCCGACTAAATACAATAAAGGAGTTAGTGGAGCTAATTAGGTGATCCTCAGTACAGGTTCGGTTGAAAGCCCATCTGGCACTGGCGGTATCCTGACAAATACCACATAAACGAACTCAATTGCACACACTAGGATGTGAAATAACTTGGTTAAATTCAAGTCGAATTTAGACCTTGTTCAGAAGTCTTGCGAGATAAATGTACAGTCTTGGCTAGTTAGTTAAAAATATCTGCATCTCAGAAAAGCTTAACTACATTTTCAAACAACCGATACATTTCATTTCATACATCACCATCAAAAAAAAAAATCGACAAAATACAAAAACAAAGTTTTCACATGCACAAGCATTCCACAAAGTTATCCCATTACTATAGCAGGTCAATCCAATCTTGTACAGTCTATGGTGCATCGACAAATCATCAATAATTCATTTCATTCATTTCATATGCATACATCATACCAATTAGAACCATCGCATTCATCATCGCCTATGCATACATCAATGTAAAAACATGTACATAAAAATAAATCATGCAAAAAGTATAAACACCAAAAAGAGTCATCTGTATATATATATCATAATAAAATTGCCCGCAGGCTACAAAACTGGTCCTCTGACCCCGCAATCATACACCAAAATCCCCAAGTCTAGGGCGTCGTCCACCATGATCACGCAGGATCGATGCGACGGGAACTACCCCCCGTGGTGCGGGTCCTCTGAGACCTCTCCGGACGGCTACTGCTCGCCCCTGCACCATGCCCGCTGGCCTCTCCCTCATCTCGTCGCCTCCGCTGTGAGGATGTTGTCTGCTCCGTGTCACTCCCTCTCGAGCGTCGCGATGATCCACCTCTGGAGAATGTAGGTACTCGCCCACCAAGGCGGATAACCTCATCCTCCAGCTCGTCCCGCTGTCGCTCCAAGTCCCTCGCCCGCTGTCGGTATGTCGCAAGGTTATCCTCGCGCTGCTCCAACTGTGTCCGTAGGAGATCCCTCTCCTGTACCATCTCCCTCAGCTCCTGATCTCGCCTCTGCAATAACTCTGTCAATCGTGCTACCTCAGCGTGCAACCCCGCCTCTGTATCCCCCTGCCCGGTCGGTTGCATCGGCCTCTCTGGAGCATCAGCCTGCTCTGGAGCATCCTGCATCTCTGGCTGCTCCTCCTCATCAACATCCTCTCCCGCATCTGCAACCTCCACCATATCCACATCCGTAGGAGCTCCCCAACCCTCTCCTGGTGCCTCTGCACCCTCTCCGCCTCCCGCTGCCTCATCTCCTCCCAATGGCCCCTCACCTCGCCACTGTCGAAGCGTCCACCACTCCTGATACTCGGCCGTCACTCCGACGTCATCTACGTCCGAAATGTCCAGTACGGTATCCGACTCCTCCCCCAGTGGCTCGAGGATCGACGCAGCTAAGGTCCTCTCATCACTCCGACGCCGATAGACTACGGGTTCCCCAGGCAACCCCTGGCGTACCCCAAACTATCGTGTCACTCGAAGGTAGTGAAAGTACTCCTGCTCCGTCCCGTGTCGGCCAATCACCCATCTCCCCCTTCGGACCCATCGAAGCCACTCATCAGCCTCTGGCCATGCGGGACAATCCCGATATGGCCTCCATACCACATCTCCGGGAGTCAGTCATGCCAATGCATCTCTGTAATGGTCCACGTCTCCCATGAACCGTCGACTCTACCCTCGCTCCTCCGATCGATACCATAAAGCACCATAACCAATATCCCTATCCACCATGTCAGCCCGGGTAGTCCAGGGTAGCCCTCGTGGTCGCTCTACGGCTATATGCTGCCAGGCCCAGCACTGCAACAAGTAACTACAGCCGATCCCCTTTCGCCTCCGACAGCGGACCTCATACAACTCATCATATAACTGCGCCAAAAGCGTCTGGCCCCATCTCATAATCATCGGCTCTGTCATCGGACAATCCACTAGCTGCCACACCACCTCCAATAGGTTCCATGGGAACCTCGCTCCTGACGAGTCTGGCAGGAGCATGTTGGAAATGAGGCTCATGAGTAGTGCATGCCTCACTCCCAACATTCCCCTAGCGTACCACCATCGCACCAAAATCCCCCCAATCTGACAATCCAACTCCGCCCTCTCCAACGAGGTCATCCCATCCTCCTCCTCTCCATGTCCAAAATATCGGGTCAGTACAGCCGTCCTCTGGCCTCGTGGAGTCGTCCGAATGGGAACCCCGTCTATCGAAATCCGAAGAATCCGATACACGTCCTCTAAGGTGACTGTCATCTCCCCTGTCGAAAGATGGAAGGTGTTCGTCCGAACATCCCATAGGCCGATCAATGTTGTGATGTACGCCCGATCCGCCACAACTGCATCCAACCGAGCCACATGCTTGAGCCCTAGGGCATCAAGCCAATCCCAGTCCTCAGCTGTCAACGCCTCGCGGCATTAGAAAAAATCGTCGGCACCCGATGTCGACTCTTCACCACCTGCACATCACAGAAAACAACAAACATCAAAAACATGCATCAAATTACCATCACATGTACAAAAATGCATAACTGTACAGTAACATCTTTCATTCACATGTACATCCAAAAAAAAAAAAAAAAAAATTTGACATGGTTTACCTACGGTTTTACCTAAGTTTACCATTTCAAAACAAAAAAATTCATTCAGTTTTCATCTTACATTTCATCAAAAACAATAAAAATTTGACATGGTTTACCTACGGTTTTACCTAAGTTTACCATTTCAAAAAAAAAAATTCATTTTAATTTCATCAAAAACAATAAAAATTTGACATGGTTTACCTACGGTTTTACCTAAGTTTACCATTTCAAAAAAAATTCATTCAGTTTTCATCTTACATTTCATCAAAAACAATAAAAATTTGACATGGTTTACCTATGGTTTCGACCTAAGTTTACCATTTCAAACAAAAAAATTCATCCATTTTTCATTTTTAAATTTCATCAAAAACAATAAAAATTTGACATGGTTTACCTACGGTTTTGACCTAAGTTTACCATTTCAAAAAAAATTCATCCATTTTTCATTTTTAAATTTCATCAAAAAAAATAAAAATTTGACATGGTTTACCTATGGTTTTGACCTAAGTTTACCATTTCAATAAAAAAATTCATCCATTTTTCATTTTTAATTTCATCAAAAAAAAAAAAAATTTGACATGGTTTACCTATGGTTTCGACCTAAGTTTACCATTTCAATAAAAAAATTCATCCATTTTTCATTTTTAATTTCATAAAAATAATAAAAAATTTGACATGGTTTACCTATGGTTTCGACCTAAGTTTACCATTTCAACAAAAAATTCATCCATTTTTCATTTTTAAATTTCATCAAAAAACGACAAAAATTTGACATGGTTTACCTAAGTTTACCATTTCAATAAAAAAATTCATCCATTTTTCATTTTTTAATTCCATAAAAATAACAAAAAAATATGGGCATGGTTTACCTATGGTTTCGACCTAAGTTTTACCATTCACATCAAAAAAAACATTTTTATAACCATGGTTACCCTAAGGTGTTACTCTAAGTTTCATTTTGGGTTTATCCTATGGTTTTCCATCTAAGTTTCCATCGGTTTGCATCCACGTTTCATTTGGTTTCATTCATTCACCTTTTAATTTAATTAATTAGGGTTTCATGTTTTAAACAAACGAAAAACACAATAAAAACACATTTGCATTTTTCAAATTCAAACTCGAGGAGATAGTGCACTTACTGGTCTCGCCTCGGCTCCGCCGCTCGATGACCCGGTCTGTGCACTCATGGTGGCTGGAAAATTTGGCAGCGCTTCGCGTCAGAAAATCTACCTCCTCCTCCCCAGAGCTCCAAATCGCAATCGATGAACAGTGCAAATGAGCCCAATCCGTCATTTTCGCATATTTATACTTTTTGCTAGCTGGTAATCGTCCCTGACTGGGACGAGCGCTTTTCCCTAAGGCGCGCTCGTCCCACCCCAGGACGAGTACCATCGTGGCACGCTCGTCTCACCCCAGGACGAGTACCATCATGGCGCGCGCTCGTCCCCCCGGGACGAATAAAAAAAAAAAAATAAAAAATAACCAAAACATAAAAATGACAAATGCCAACAAAACCACTAAAAATTGCCGGACAAAAGTGCTCTTGCACTTAACCTCTTGGCATAAGAAAACTGATGTCGGGGTCTACCTTGTCGTTATCCTACTCCCTAAGAAGGCTACCATAGCCGGACCGCTCCACGGGAAGACGGATTTTCGCCAATGTTAACCCCAAATGGCATCCCAAAATGGGTTCACACCCACCAAAAATAGGTCAAAACAATCGAGAAACTGCTCGAGCATGCATCGGATAACATCTGAAGGCACCCTCACTTAAGTCATCTTGGGTCAAGCGACTCGTCGCTTTTCTCATGTCGGTCATTCCCTCATCGATTCGTCGCTTGAGGGGGTAGTCACACTTAGTTGCCAATCAACACCAATATACCCGAGTCTTGGAAATGACACGCATTCAAAGGATCATTGCAAAAGACAATCGCGCCCCTGCTTGGGGCAGCAAACAAGCAATTATCACAAACTGATCATATACTTGGCATTCGTGAATCATGAACTCAAGGTTCCCACAGACAAAAGGTTGCGCCCTTTGCCTCTTCATGATTGATCAATGTCTAAGTTCAAGTAATACCTCACCGAACCGGGTTAATGCTTGATTTAAGTTCCTTAGCTCGTCGGAAGCAAGGATTCAAGAATGCGTGCCCTTTCCATACTTGGGGCATCAAGAGTTGGTTAGGTTACTGAGAAACCCTAATCATTAGTGCTTTGGTTATATATTTTTGCTCAGCATCGCACCATGTGCAGCGCTTTCCAAAAAGGGGCATCTGTAGACACCAAAACAGCACCAATCCGATTATGTGACAACAAGCACTGATCGCACTAACACACACAGCCCCCGGGGCAGCCCCCAGAGGTTAAACAGTGGTTCTAACCACTCACACAACAATTTTGCAAGTCAGGGATCAATTTGGCACCTTTTAGACACTTTATTGCTTATTCGTCCCACCCAGGGACGAGTGCGGATTTGTACTCGTCCTACCCAGGGACGAGTGCGGATTAATACTCGTCTCACCCAGAGACGATTACCAGCGCTCGCTTCGGGGTGGGACGAACGCCAGGTTTGACCGACAAAAAGTCAGATCTCGGCATGTGACAACTCAGAACTGCCACTTAGCTTTTCTTGCATGACATAGGAGTGCGAGTGAGTTCTTTTGACAACTCATATCTGCCAATTGACTTTCCCTTCACTGCATGGGAATGAGAGTGAGCTTTTTAAGACAACTCAGATTTGCCACTTAGCTATCCCTTCATTGCATGGGAGTGCAAGTGAGCTTTTCTAAAACATACAAAGACATGCACGAGAGGCAGTTAAGAAGCCCTTGATCAAGAAGAAGTCTTCTCTTCACACAAAAAGCATTCATGCAAAGAAACACTTTTGCATGTTAATTCAAAGAGACCCCTTGGGTCTATAAAATGGTGAGTTTCCTCACCCAAAAGATATACTGAGAGAAGGAGCATTTTGAGCGACGAAGTGCTGCTAATTCATTTACTTGCGATTTGTGTTTTCAACATCCATAATCTCTTAATCGAAAGAGAGGTTATTGGGTGACTTTTGAAGGCACGAATCAAGAACCAACACCGATTTTTCTGACCACAATATCCTACCAATTTGCCGACAACACATCACATCAGGTTTCGGACCCATCCTAAGCGGATTGGTGTCGAAGCAAAGTTTCACCCGCGGGTGGTTTGCCTTCGGGCACCCCCTTATTGCTTTTAGTCTATTTCTTTTGTAGTATTTAGCTAGTTTCATGTTTATGCTTTTGTCAAGTTTTCATTTTATTTAGACTCATTTTAACCATCGTTAGATTCATCTTTTATTTTTCATACACAGGTGCTACTGATTCTTTGTTTGTTTCTTTGAACGCAGATTTGCAGCATTGGAGGAGCAGCGAGGAATCGACCTTTACCAACGCAAGCGACGACAACGTTTTGGTTCGCCCATCTTATATGTGGGCACGCGGAAGAAGGAATTCTGAAACAAGTTGTAAAAGACCAACATTTAACGCTCCTATCCCCTAAAAAGGAAGGAGACGCATTGTAACACAAATTTGAAAAGCATATCAATAAAAGGGCCGATTTTTATATTGCTTTAATATCTTGTGTTCATGTTCTTTCTTTTTACGCATTTTTCAATAACATAGGGTTTAAGCGTTATTTTAGTTTCATTTACATTGCATTTTTAGTTTATCCTTTTTGTTTTCGAAATCTCGTGCTTTCAGAACCTTCACTCCACAACTGGGAGCGAAAACACTTTCACTCCACCAATGGAGCAAAAGTGCCCCTTTCTTGCATTTGAAAGGGAAGCATGCTCTGTAAAAGAGCAAAAATTATTTAAGTCATCGAAAACTGTTACCACATGCGAAGAGTGAAACCAACCTGCAAAAATCATATTTTAAGCAAAAAACACATCCACGACATCTCCCCATGTTAAAAAATTCACAATTTGTGCAAAAAATCTAGAGAAACCATAGAAATTGAAAGAAAATAGTTTTGAGGAAGAAAGTGAAAGGAGACAGCTAGTGAAAACACAACAAACATAACATCTTAACCGTTTTCGATGGAAAAAGATAAGTTTTACAATGATAACTCCTAAAACTGCACACAACTTAAAATTTTACAAAATATGGTGGGAAGGCCAACACCTCAACTATAAAAAAGTATACTTTATTTCAATTTCTCAACTCCTCTTATGCATAATAAATTCTATGTGCCTTATGCATAAGTAAAATAGGGAAAGTATACTTTTAACCTCCTTTTAAAAGGAAATAATGTAATGTGTAAAATGTAGATAGAGGAAATTGAATGTGAGACCTCCTTTAGCTCATAATGACTTCAATGTTTTCTTAATACCACACTAGCTACCTATCCATGCAAGTATTTTTTCCTCTAATGTTCTATGTGTTTTAAACCATTGGCACTAATGATTCAATATTAAGGTAAAAATGATTCTCGTGTCTTGTAGATATGAGGAATAAAATGATTATGGGTATGGTTCATATGCACAAATATTCACCATATTGTCTAGTCATGGGATAATTCAAACAGAAGAGCATAGTTGTCCTTATGTCAAGAATAGAGAACATAGTTGAATGCATAATGTTTTATTTTAATAAAAGTGACCCCTTCTAGTCATTCTTTTGCCTTTTCAAATAATCAATTAAATGATGAGATGTTTGCATGGAATGATGGAGTTGATGCACACCAACAAATCCCCATGTGTCCTCACATGTCATGGGATTTTATGTGCCAAATATAATTTTTAAAAAGAAGAAAATTTATTAAAAATAATGGACAACACTTCCTTTGATCCATCCAACTCCTCTCCTTAGGCCACTTTCAATTCAAACTATGTTTGACTTATTGAAATTATTGTCTCTTTGACTATTACATGGCTATGTGGCATATGACCTCCTCAAGTTAGAGTAGGGTGAGTGTTATGAAATATTATTCTCATAACATAAATAATTCACCAATATGCAAAAATATAAAATCATTCATCCACAAATAATTATCCATACAATGATATAGAGATAGATAATACCCTTAAGGTAAGGCAACACCATTAATACAACTTAAAGAAAATTCCACAAGATCTCCCAAGATGAGAGCACTACTTAGAGAGGGAAAAGTCTCATAAGCCACTTTGTGAGCAAAGATGATTACAATCAATACTATATATTATTGATCCCCATGATTAATTACAATGATAATATCCCTTTTTTATATACCCATCTTCTAATTCTACTTTAGGGAGTCAACTACTAAAACCTCATCCCGATCATTATGATAAAATAATATAATAATATAATCAACCTTGGGTTATGTATGGCCCATGCCAACCCTTATACAATTAAATATCATATGCACATACACATATTCCTAGGTATGATAACATTCCACCCTCCTTACAAATATTTTATCCTTGAAATATGATAATAAACTAAATAATATGATCTTTTAAGTAATGTTGACAACTGGTACCAGTCTTGATCATCCATCCATACAAGTGAAATCTTGATTGGTGGTGGTCTTTGATGTGCCAAGCTCTCATTATGCCACTTGAATATCCATAATTGCACTACTCGCTCCATGCTTCTATTGCTTTACTCTAATAATTCAAATGATGGGTCCATTTGTTACTTGATGCTACTACACAACTTTGAAAACCATAATCACTATGCTTTCTCTACCAAACACTACCATACATGGTTCCTCTCTAACTCCATGTAGATACATAATAATATTCATACCCTAAGCCATACCTCCAAGATTGTTGCCTCTTAGGGTGGTGTAGGTGGAAATATGCTGCCACTTTAACCTAATATTTTATTTCCTCTAATTCTTTAACATTTTGTTTCTCTATTTTAAAGTCATCCTCGTGCTCTTCTCTCTTGTTCCCTTATTTTGGTATGTCCTTGTGTGCTTCTAACATATATCCCTTATATTTTGTTGTTCCTTCTTCAATGGACTTGGTTGTTGCTACTACTATAGGTTTGACTTTTGATTCCTCTATTGGTTCTTTAACTTGTTTTCCTACCATGGCTACTTCTTGATTCTCCTTGAATCCTTGATCCATAAGCTAAGAAATAACCAATAATGTTATCTTATTTTTCTTGTACCATAACTTCATAATTTTCTTTTGCACATTAATGTTAATGTATCGCTCCAAATTTTTCGCATCCCTACCTTCAGGCTATAGGATCCGTGCCCGGAAGGAGGATGGGAAAAGGATGGCGCGGTACCTCGGACTGAGAGGACTTTGCGAAGGTCCCGCCTCTCAAGGGAGGTGCATTTTGATGATTTTTCGACGGATGGTGGGTTCACCAGGAAACATTTAGCGGCAGTTTCCACGCCTAGGTTTTGGAATGTGTTTGATGAGTTCGTTTTAACCTTAAGCATTCATCCTAGGTTTGGCCGAATGAAACTAGATTAATCTATATGAAAATGCAAGTTCAATGAATACAGAAAATAGATTTAAAAGCAAAAAATAGAGAATTTACGAGGATGCAAATGAAGAATACCTGATCCGAATGTCTGAAGAAGATTCTGATGTTTGAAACGATCCGGATCATACGGAATTCGACGGAATCGCACTGCAATCCGACGAGAATCGTCGATCTTGCGACGAATCGTCGAAATACGACGAATTCATCGAGAGACACTGCAAGACGAGAAAACAGATGCAAAATACAAGTCCTACTGTGCAAACGAGAGGCAAATTATACCAAATAGTAGTACGAATACTGAACAATATTTAAGAACAGAAATTCAAGCAAATTACTGTACTTTAATGGCAAAATATGATCTTAGTATGCAATCTAGGCTAAATGGGTGAACTCCAAATGCAAAATAATATAAAAACCGAATAAATGATCTAATTTGTAGCATAAAATGACAGGGAAAAAGATGAGAAAAGCAAACTTCGGGCACTGATTGCCTCGATGTGGACTGCAGTCGAGATCGTCTCGCATCAGTACGAAATCGCCTCGAATTTGACAGGGATCGCCTCCGATCTGGACAGGTTCATCGGCGACGATGGGTGCTGGCTCCGGTTGAAAAATAATGATGTACCTGCAACAAAATTAGTATGGGACTAATGCAAATGCAAGATCAGGATGTTTTAACGCAGAGGGAGTCAATTTATAGATAATTTCAGCCGAGGGGTTGGGGAGGGAAAATCCTAGAGATTAAATAGGCTTAGGGGTGTTGTTGGGTGGTTGGAGATCACCCCAATTTGGGAGATCTCCAACGGGGGGAGGGTCCCAACGGCGCAGACACGCTTCTGCCCAGATTGGAGACCCGTTGGAATAGATTCCAACTTTGCAAATTCGGTTTTGCGACAAGATCGTCTGGACGTCCTAGTCCAGACGAAATCGTCCAATATGGGGCGATATCGTCTGATCGGCGACGATATCGTCAAACGGTCAAAACAACCTCTAAAATTGGCGCGGAAAAAGGGGAAACGGAATACCCGGCGGTTAACGGGCGGTTTGGGAGGTTAAATTTGAATTTGAAATTATTTACTAAGGTGAATATAATTTTTATAATTTTATTGCGCCAATTTTAGGGTGCTACATTTTGCCCCCTCTTTAGCGAATTTTCCGAAGAAAATGCGTTAAAGATGAGTTCTTCTCGATCTACGAGAAAGCAAAAAATTATACCCATTTTTAGGCGACGATTCTTGGTCGAATCGTACGACAGCTTACTATGGTGCCCCCTCCGTGTTTTTACCCAAATCGAACGTTTGAGGTAAAAACGCAGAAAAGCAAAATTATTTTTGAATTATTTTGAATAAAATTAAGAAAAATAGGGTAAAACCCTAATTCATTATTACTGTTCATTTTTACTATTTTTAGAGCTCTGAAGCAAAAAAAATGGTGGAGACGACGCACAGATCAGCAGAGGTCCGGCGTGGTCTACGGGTAAGGGTCTAGACTCAACTTAGACTGATTTAATTTGAATTTACATGCTTTGTAGGTAGATTTTTAGGTGAATTTTGAGCATCGCGGCCGTTTTTGGCCGTCGACGTCGGCGGGACGAAATCGTCCCGATTTCGATGAAATCGTCTCAATTTCGTCAATTTCGCCCAAGGGCGAAATCGGCGAAAGGGGGACGATTTCGTCAATTTAGAGACGATTTCGGCAGGCGAAATCGGAGACGATTATGCTCAAATTTGGGACGATATCGTCCAATAGTGGGCGATATCATCAATTACATGAAATTGATCTTTAAGTTGCATTATTAATTACTAGAATTGTTATTAATGATTGTTTATTGTTTTGTTGTTTATGTTGTAGAGAGGTTTGCTAAAGAGCAGAGAATGGAAGTATGGAGGATTAAGAGATGACTTGGCCGCTCGACACAGGCAGAGCGAGATCTGTCGGCACAGGCCGGCTTGCAGCATGTGGCGGAGATGCCACAAGTGTCCACAGATATGGGGCTTCTAACGACCCTAGCAGAGAGATGGTATCCAGGGTCTTCCTATTTTTGGCTACCGACGGGGGAGATGGCTCCCACACTAGAGGATGTATGGAGGATTCTGAGAATCCCCATACAAGGGCGGATGATCACTCCTACGGCCAATCAGGGCCACGCTATGGGACGGCTGTGCGGTGACCCGAGCTTCGCCCTGGAGAAGGGCGGAGTTAATATCGAGGCACTGCGCCAGATGCATGGGACATCTAGACTTACACGGGTGCTAGCTGGAGTGGTTGGTGGACTTCTCTTGTGCCACCAAATTGGGTGTAGGGTGCCATGGATGCTCGTAGATGTGATCTGCGATATGCGGGATCATGGGTACGGAGTTTTCTTGGGGCGGTTTTGTGCTATGCCGATTGTACGGGGATCTTGTATGGGGTCGTGTACAAGGGCGGCCGATGTCCGGTGATGACATCGCTCCTACGAGGTTTGGTGCTTGGGAGCACATTGCAGTGCGGAGGCCGGTAGGGCTTCCACTAACAGGGATAGATGGGGAGAGGCCCCGAGTCTTCTACTGGTGGCTCCGGAGAGGGTCACAGCGGCGGATCGACCTACCGATGTCCCGGAGGCTACTAGATGACTTGGTCCTGGACCAGATCACCTGGAGACCATGGAGAGGGCACCCAGGGTGGGCCGAGGATGGACAGGAGCTGGCTCGCATCAGGCGAGTCTGCTGGCTACGGATGGAGAGAGGAGAGGTGGAGCTCCACCGCTATGACCAAGTTTTGAGACAGTTCGGTCTACAATAGGGGATCCCATCTCTGAGGGATTACGAGTTTTCTCGGACTATCCGGGATAACACCACGGTTAGCGGGGCTCCCGACATGCAGCGGTTCTAGAGCCGGGACGCGGACGATGCCCCCATCCGGCCGGTGGATGGGGACGACGTAGGGGTAGCCGATGGCTACGATGCACGTACGCGGGCATCCGCCCTCCTCGGATGACGAGGGCACAGGGTCCGATCCATGCGGTTGTGCGTCGGATAGGGAGGCAGTGCCGAGCGGCGATAGAGGCGGCCCGGGGTCACGACGGGAGGGAGCGAGAGGAGGCCACGAGGCACGGGAGAGGCCATGGTAGAGGGAGAGGAGGGAGGAGAGACCCCCATCTCCACGAGAGAGAGACCACCATCGCCCGATAAGGGCAAGGGCGTGGACATTGGGGAGAGCAGCGAGACGGCGACTCTCCAGGCTGAGGTTGCCCGCTTGCGGGCTCGGGTGCAGACACTACAGGAGGAGGCTACACGGCTCAGAGCTCGGGGCGGAGGAGCGAGCACTCGAGATTTAGCACGTGCTATCGCCCGGATCACTTTCTATCAGGCTCTATACTACCAGGCGGTGCCCGGCGGAGCGAGAGGGTGCCATTACCAGCACACATTGCAGAGCCTATCGTGATGGGGTCATCTAGGACATCATCACGATCTGCATCCCGGACTCACGGCACCACACGGACTGCGATGGGGCCACCTCCTCCACCTCAGGGGGGGGAGGAGATGAGGCTGAGAGCTCGAGGGGCTCTCGAGACACTACACAGAGGGTATTTGATTGAGTATGCCAAGATATAGATTGTGGCATACCAGTCTAGATGATGTGATGTACATATATTTGTGATATATATAGGAGATATTTTTGATCATATGACTTATGTTTTGAGTATGTTTATGATGCTTTTGTGTTTGATTGATTGATTTGATAATTCATGTAATTATGTCGTTAAAAATATTATAATTGGAATGTCATGCTATAAAATTTTAAATGAAATAATCGATGTAACAAATTGATTGTTTGTGATGAGATGAAATAAAAGATAAAAAGAGACTTCTAACAAAATTTCAAAGGACATTGTCGCTATTATAGACCATTTCATGGAGTCGCTGCTCACTCGGTCGTCAAGCTAATCCCATTTATAGAAATATTGTTAAAAGTAAAAGAGTGCTTAAGAGACTGTCTTAAGACTTTGGTGCAATAGTGCAACTGGTGATGATGATGGTTGGTTTGTTTTCAGATTTTCATGAAAAATATTTGTGCATGAAATAATGTTTAAAATGATTTTTACTAGGCATAAATTCCTAAGTGTGATAAGATTTTTGAATAATTCCTTAGGAATTATACCATCATTGCAAAGTTGAAGGTTGACATAATGACAGAAAATAGTGAAAAAAAATGGGTTTGCTTTTGAAAAGGCATAATTTGTGTAACATAAAATGAAGTCATATGGTTTTTATGATTTTTTGATAAATGGGGAATAAAAATTGTTACAATGGTTTGCGCTAGGCATAGAATATGTAGGTATAGACTTATACCATCATCGCGAAAATCCAAAAAAAGATAGTTTTATTGCAAGGTTGATTTTTGATGAACAGAAAATATGAAAAGGAGGGCTTGCGCTAGGCATTCAATTCCAATTTTGGTTTTGAAACTATACCATCGTCGCGAAAGTCAATCGGATATATATGTATATGTTTTGATTGTATAGTTTGAAAGAAATTTTTGATTTTTTTGTTATATAGTTGTCTTTGTGATAAACAACTGTACTTGATTTATTCCAAACAAGTTGCAAAAATAATATTTCAAATTATTTTAAAGACAAAAGTTAGATTTATAAGGAATCCCATGTGCATATGTGAATTCAGTTTCGATCTTGATTTATCATAATGATACACAAAATCTCTCAAATACAAATGTGTGTGCAATTGCTATGTTCATTTACCAGCAAGATACTATGATACAAGTGATTTGAAGAAACCAAATAAGTGTTCATTAACCATGATGTAGATGCATATAACCATATTAGACTACTATGTAGGTCGGATTATCAAGAGCTAGCTAATCCATAAGCGAGACATAGGTCTAGTACAAAAGAAGGTCGCTAATGTGACGGACATATCGCCACGCTAGGAGTTACCCAAGGCCAAGCGGGTTGGGCACAAACCACTTGTTATGGGGCTTACCTCCACAGTTTTCGAATAATTGAGAATTCCAGGGATTCAAGCTCATCAACCCTTCTTTTCTTTTCAAAGGGTAGGGAAAGGGATTTTATTGCTTTTGCTTTCTGCTTTCTTTTGCTTTTCTTCTGAACTTTGCTTCTTTTTCTTTTTGTATTTTTTTCTTGATTTTTGAGATAATGCTTGAAATATTGCTGTGATGATTCAAAATAATATTTTTATTTTTCTCTTTTTCTTGAACTTTGCTTTTGTTTTTTTTTTTTCTATACTAGGGATACTTGCTCAGATTAGGTTGTAGAGCAAGGGATTTTTATTACGGGTAGGGGTGAGCTTGTCCTTTTGCCAATTCTCAAAGATTCTAGACCATGTGCATGATAGGATAGTCGGGGAAACTTTTCACTCAAGAAATCACTTCTACTATGTAGCAAAACATGGAAATTACAAATATAATCATTTTATTGTGAAAGATGTGCTTGGTTTAAGTAAATAACAAGATCAATTCTCTATGCTCAAACTTTATTTAATTTGAATTTTGTGGACTTTGATATAAGAGAGATTAGTAATCATGCCAAATAAAATCAAGATATTTATTTTTGTGAGTGTGCAAGTGAGGGATTCCAAATAAATGCTAATTTATCCAGAATAATTTGAAACATATAAGCTGCAATAATTGTAAGAAAATATATAAGAAATTTTTGAGAAGTTTTTGAGAATGTTTGACTCTCTCTTTCTTCATTATTTTGTTTTGGGTTTCGAAAGAGTCAAGCATATTGTTGTTTTTATCATTATTTTTGTTTTGATTTTTGTTTGTGAAAAACAAAAGCTAACAAGTGCCATAAATAAATGCAACAAATAGTTTTGAAAATTTTGGTGATTATGAATGTTTTTGATGTTTTTGGATTTTTATATTTTATAAATTTAAAAGAAAACAAGATAATGGTTTTGAAATATGCAAAATAAATATGTATGTACAAGAATGAAATAATCACATTTTATGCATAGTAACGTTTAAGATGTAAAATATTCATGGGTTCTTTAAGTTCTTTACCATCTAAGGTAGACAATTTGTATGCCCCTGATTCAAATTTAGCAGTAATGATGTATGGTCCGAGCCAGTTGGGCTCAAACTTACCTTTAAGGTCCTTAGTTGCATTTGTATTTTTTTATTTTCTTTTAAAACAAGGTCGCCGATCTCAAAGGATCGATGACGAACTTTCTTGGCATATGATCTTTTTAGCTTGTTTTGGTAGGCACGGAGATGCTCCAAAGCATTGATGCATTTTTCATCTAGGAGTTCCAGTGGACGAGTCTGCCAGCACGATATTCATCTCCTACTTCGGTATCTTGAAGTAGCAGAGCCAAAGAAGGAACTTCTAATTCAAATGGAAAAACTGCTTCAGCACCGTAAACCAAAACAAATGGTGAAGTTCCAGTGGGAGTTCGAACACTAGTTCGATAAGCCCACAAGGTTGGATATAACTGGATGTGCCAGTCACGACCAGTTTTATTGACTAATCTTTTGAGGATTTTGATTAAAGTTTTATTAGAAGCTTCTGCTTGACCGTTACCCTGAGGATAATAGGGGGTGGACCAGCGATGTTGAATCTTGTATTTTTGGCATAATTTTTTAACATCTTTATTTTTGAAACATGTTCCATTGTCAGAGATGAGATTGGCAGGAATTTCGAACCTGCAAATGATTTGATTAAAAATGAATTTAGAGACCTATGAACCAGTGCGAGGAAGCTAAAGGCATAGCTTCAACCCACTTCGTAAAATACTCCGTGGCGGTTATGATGAACTTGTGTCCATCAGATGACACAGGGTTGATTTTGCCAATAATGTCTAAGCCCCATTTAGAAAAGGGCCAAGGAGATGAAATAGCCTGCAACTCTTGTGCAGGTGCATGGACAAGGTCAGCATGCTTTTGACACTTGTCACAATGGCGCACATACTCATGTGCATCATTTTCCATGGTAGGCCAAAAACATCCTATCCGAAGGAGCTTTTTTAGCAATGACGCTACCACTAAAGTGTCCTCCACAAGATCCATCGTGGACTTCACTCAAGGCTAGTTTAGACTCTTCTAAGTTTAGACATCTTAATAGGATACCTTCAAAAGATCTCCTATACAAAGTATTACCAATTATTACAAATCGACTTGCTCGTCGCCGTAATAACCGACGTTGGTTTCTATCAGAATTGTCAGGGAAAGTCCCATTTTGGAGAAAATCAAATATGTCTATGTACCAAGGTGAAGGAATAGTTTCATTGATTAGAAACACATCCAAAGGCTCTAAGCAAGACTTATTTGAAGCAGGCTCCTAGAGTCGACGAATAATGATAGTCGCATATTCGTCATCTAACTCCAAGGGCAGGAGAGATGCAGCGGCGGCCATAGCATCAGCTGCACGGTTGCTAGTTCGAGGAATAGCTTCCAAGGTGACTTGATCAAACAAGGACATTAGTTGTAAAACATATGCCTTATATGGGCGAATTTTATCATCTACGGTCTGATAAACTTCATTAATTTGGTTTATAACCAATTGGGAATCCCCAAAAACTAAGAGGTTTTTAATTTTTAGTGCTAAAGCGGCTCGTAATCCAAGGATTAGAGCTTCATACTCGACAGTATTGTTGGTGCAAGCAAAGGTCGGTTTGAAGGACGAGAGGAATAAGATGTTTTTGCGGAGATATTAAAATAATACCCGCACCTTAACCCCACTCATGCATCGGGCTCCATCAAAGTATAAGGACCATTGTTCAACAAGGTCTGCCTCTAATTGAAGGCATTCATCAGGAAACTCGATAATGAGGGGATGAGTAGACTCTAAGGGTGCAGCAGCTAATTGATCTGCTATGATTTGACCCTTAACAGACTTCTGTCCTATGAATGTGAGATCAAACTCGCTTAGAGCAAGAACCCACTTGGCTGTGCGACCCGATAAATAAGGTCGACTCATGAGATATCTTAAGGGATCATATTTAGCAATGACATACGTTTTTTGGCTAAGCATGTAATGTCGTAATTTTTGCGTAGCAAACACGACTGCTAGACATAGCTTCTCTAACGTTGTATAGTGGGTTTCATAGCTGACGAAGGTTCGGCTAATGTAATAATTAGCACATTCTCATTTTTCATCATCGAGTTGAGCTAACATAGCTCCTAAGGCGAGAATCTGAAGCGAGAAATATATAGAAGAAATGGGCGATCAGATTTAGGCGGTGAAAGCACCGGTGGGTTAAGGAGGTATTGTTTGAGAAGTTCAAAAGCTTCTCTACATTCCGTGTCCCAATTGAAAGGGACATCCTTCTTAAGAAGTTTAAGAAAGGGGCCGGTTTTGTCCGCGACTTATCAATGAAGCGACGGATAGCTTGAAGTTTACCTTGTAAACTTCGTAATTCAGATATATTAGTAGGTGCGGGCATATCAGTGATAGCCGCAATCTTGAGAGGGTCGATTTCGATACCACGTAAAGAAACTAAAACCCCTAATAGTTTGCCGGATTTGACTCCGAATATACATTTTGCTGGATTTAATCGAATGAGATATTCTCGTAATCGATTAAAAACCTTTCTCAAATCATCTAAATGATTATTTTCAATAATAGAGCGAGCTATAATATCGTCTACATAATCATGTAGGATATTATGCATCATATCATGAAAAATGTAGGTCATAGCGCGTTGGTAAGTTGCACCGGCGTTCTTTAAGCCAAATGGCATCACTTTCCAGCAAAAGGTACCCCAAGGGGTAATAAAGGCTATTTTAGCCTGATCTTCAGGAGCTATCCTGATCTGATTATAGCCAGAGAATCCATCCATTAAGGACATCATCCCACTCTCGACAGTAAAGTCAATGATTTGATCCATATTTGGAAGAGGAAAGTCATCTTTAGGGCATGCAGCGTTAATATCTCTAAAATCGGTGCAAACCCTAACTTTGGTAGCTTCTTTCTTGGTGACTTGGAACTACATTTGAGATCCATTCAGCATAATCAATAGCTTTGTATAAAGATAACATTCGGGAGTTTTTCTAACTCCCCTTTGACTAGCCGAGCCACTTTGGGATGCATTTTTCTAAGTTTTTGTTTAACCGGTTTAGCATCCGGATGGACCACTAGATGATGCATGACTACAGAAGGGTCTAGACCTGGCATATCTTCATATGTCCAAGCGAAGACATCTTCATACTCTTTAAGGAATGCAATGTATTGTTCCTGTTTGTCTAGGCTTAATTCTGATCCAATATTGATTATGTGAGGATTGTCCTCGGTTCCAATATTAATTTTAATGACATTTTCTACCTCCATGTGTAGATCTCTTTCAAAGTTAGGTGGGGCGGGTGAAACACCCGGTTCTTGTAATTCTTGTAAGGTTAATTTAGATAATTCATCTTGAGGGTTAGTGGTCTCAAGGTGAGCTATAGTTGGTATAGAACCATCAAAATAAAACCCATTGTGCAACATCTCTTCAACGAGAGACATCATGGAAGATATCTCCTTCCAACTCTTCATCGGGGTCAACAATCATTTCGGGGTAGGCTATGGATAGCATGTTGCATGAAAATGACTGATTTTGGAGAGGCAAATCAACATGTCTATCCAAATAATCTTGATAGCATATGAGGTGATCATCCTCTTCAAAAGGAAAGGGTTGTCCCTTACTAGGAAATAGGCCCACACCACAGCGGGCAGGCCACGGTTCTACCTCGAAAGGTTCTTTCATGCCATTTTGGAAAGGTCCTAAACCTTTCCCTTCATATCCCATTTTAAGCATCATGGGTTTAGCTTTAATATAATCATTGGTAAAATAGCACCGAGCGTATCCTTCATGGTGAGTTTTGATATTTCGAGGGATTCTTCCCCAGTCATATCCTTTGTAAATGAAGGCGCAACTCCCGACTTGGTAGGTGCTTCCCATAGGTTGTGGGAGGCCCAAAGTACGAGGAGATGGCGGCAATTTATTTAAGAGGTTTGAATCTCGCATGAAATCATTCATTTTTTCTGATATGAAGGTTGTAGATAGATCTGGTAAGAGTTCATCAGAAAGGGCATAAGATGTAGAAGGCTTATTACCTATATTTTGAGATGTGGAAGGTATGATGGATGTGTCTATAGGTTTTGAATTTATAGGAATAGAACTTGAAGGATTGGTTGTAGTTTTAAAATATTTTTGAGGTTCTAAAGTAATTTGTTTAGAGGGTTGTTGATCTATATAGGAGGATGAAGTTAATGGAGGGGAAATAGGTGAAGTTATGGGTTTATGTTTCACAGTTTTAGATGAAAAAGAAGAACTAGAATGTGTGGATGACAGAGCAGGGCAAAATTGCACTCCAACTGGTTACTGCCAAAGAACACATATCAAAAGGTCTAGGGTCACCATGAATAGTGACCAACTGATTTTTAAACTCAAATTTAACACATTGGTGTAAAGTTGATGGCACCGCTCGCATGGCATTGATCCAAGGGCGACCCAAAAGTATGTTGTACGATCGCTGGACAATGTACAATAAACACAGTTGTCTCAAGGGTTCTAGGACCAACTTGCAATGGGAGGGTGATAACTCCACATGTTTCTTGTGTTTCATCATTAAAGGCTTTGATAATCATATCAGTTTTCTTCATTTCATCACTTCTAAAACCAAATCGTTGGTAGAAGTCAAAGGTGCAAATGTTTAGAGATGAGCCATTATCAATCAGGACTCGTTTGATGGCTACATCTCCAATTAAAGCAGTAATATACAAGGGATTATCCTTGTGTAAACTGTGTTGTGGGATATCTCTATCCCGGAAGTCAATACAATCAATCTCTCGAGTGATGATAGTATTGGCCATAGCTTCAGGTTGGATGTTTTGAGGTACCATCATTTGGCTCAATGTAAGCATCAACTCATCCCTATGGGTGGGAGAGGATCGTAATAAATCTAAAAGGGAAATTCTGGCCGTGGTATTGGACAATTGCTCGTTAATATTGTAAGGGGGTTTAGGTTGAGCATTAGAAGCAAGATTCCCTTTATTGGGATTTTTTAGAACAAATGGAGCTGATCCATCGTTCTGGTTTGGTTCTTGTTGGGAATTTTGAGCTTGTTGTCGGGTGACGACTCCGATGGTACCGACAATGTTATAGTGACGACGTTGAAACGGCCTCGGTTGAGAATTTATGGCTTGTTCATAAGGAAGGACTATATTAGAAGAAGGTCGAGTAGTGACTCTTCTAGGAAATGGTTCTTCTGGAACCATAGCATCTGTGACGGGTTGAATAGGATCTGATTCATTTTTAGAACTATTCGATTGGTTGGAAGTAATGTCTACTTCACTTTCACTATCTGACTCTATATCACTAGAATCAGAAGTTTGAAAATTATGTAAGGGCCTGGTTGTAACCAGGGATAAGGTTGTGTCAAATATTTGAGAATCCTGAACAGGTAATTGTCCGCTAATGGTTCCTACATATCGGGTAGGAGGGGGAACATTATGATGTTCGATTTGATTGGCTACCTCTTTACCATGTCGTGGTAAAGGGTGTTGAAATATGTCTAAAGTTTGATTGGCATTTTGATTTTGATTTTGGGGAACAGTATTTTGAGTATTATTAGGAGGGTTTTGTTTAGGTTGGAAGGCTTGCACTTCCATTTCATTATTGTCAATCAAATCTTGTATTTTATGTTTCAATCTTTTACAAGCGTTGGTAGAATGTCCAGGTCCTCTATGGAACTCACAATGTAAGTCAGCTCTATATCCGGGTATAGTTGGATCAGGTTCCCGGATAGCTGGCAGTTGGATTAAACCTCTTTCAAGTAATTGAGGTAAAATAGTTGATAAGGGTTGGTTTAATCTGGTGAATTCTCGGGGAGGTTTATCAGGAGGTTTCAATATAAATTTTTTTGTTGTCTTTGTTGCATTGACATTAGCAACATTTCTGTTGTTAGTGACTCCGTCATCGACAACCTGTTTGTTTTTATATTGATTTCTAGATGTTTTCTCATCATCCTTCTTCCTAAGTTGGCCTCTCCTAATGAGGGCATCTTCTACTCTTCGAGCTAAGTCTATAGCTTGATCGAAGGTAGTCAAAGTAGTTGTTGATAGCTCATAAGAAAGTTGTTCTTGTAAATTGTTGATGAAAATGTCTAACATTTCCCTATAAGGTAGCACAAAGTGCAGTTTTCCTATCAATTGTCTCCATCTAGCTAAGAAATCAGCAAAACACTCGTCTTTATCTTGTTTTAAATTGTATAGGTCTTTAATAGTTACATGCCTCTCGATGTAGGCACTAAATTGATGAACAAATGATTCAGCTGTTTCTTCAAAGTTTCTTAAGGAGTGAGTGGGCAATTGATAGTACCACTCTAACGCCATTCCACCTAAACTTTTTGGGAACATTTTTAGTAATAGCAAGTCATCATGCGATATGTCATGACATGCTATCCTAAACATGCGAAGATGCTCTATGGGATCTTCGGTTCCTTTATATATAGGCAAGATGGGCATGGGAAAATGCTTAGGGTATGGTTGAGCTACAACTATGGGATCCAAAGGTTGACTATAGATCTCTCGATAATTATACGAGGGACGGTAGGGATCTATCTGGTCCATACGTGAAGCCAATTGTTTCACCATAGCTTCCAGATTACTAGTTTGCCCCCCATATTGATTCGGTAGGGCATTGACATGGGTTTTATGGGCATATGATGGAGGAACATGCAGATTAGATGCCATGTTACTATTGTGTAAAGTATTGGTAGGAAAAATATTATGGAGGAATTTTGAAGTTGGATTATGTTGTATTTCGGATTGTTGAAAATTTATATTTGGCTTTGTTTTAGGTTTTTGTTTACTTGAAGCATATTGCTCAATGGTTTGGCGAAATAAAGTAGTGAAGGAAGGTTTCTTTTGTGTGGGAGTGATTTTAGGTTGAATAACAGGTCCCTTAGGAGGTTGGGTGACCTGTTGTTTTGACATCTTTTGGGCCATAGTGACCAAATCTGTATTGGATGGCCCAGCCTTATCACTTTCTTGATCGACGAAAGATAAAGGATTAGTGTGTATATCAAACGCCCGTTATATAGCTGCTTGAGCGTCACTAATTTCCCCTCTATCAATACGAATTGCCACATTAAGGATGTCAATATTTTCATTGAGAAATTTTTGAAAATGTTCTGCGTTGTCAAAAGCAATGGCTCCATTTGGAGCTACTCTAGGGGATGAGGATTCATCCTCTTTAACACTTCCTTCTTGTTCCTTATCTTCACCTAAGTCTTCGTCTGACTGACCTAGAGTTTCTCCTTCCGGATTTGTATCTCCAAGAAGGACATTTGGGTTTTCAGTTGTATCTTGTAACCAATCTTCTCCTTCTCCTAAAGTTTCTTTACCATTCCTAAGTTTAGGCATGGTGCTAAGTTTTGATTTCAGCAAATATATATATATATATATATATATATATTATTTTATATATATATATATATATATATATATATATATATATGCAACAAATTAAAAGGTATATATTTATTATATACCTAATGCAATATTGGAAATGAAATTTTTAAGTTTTTGCTATGTTTTTTTTTTTTTTTTAGTTTTTGAAATAATATAATAAAGACAACAAATGAAACAATAAATGCACGCAATAATAAGACTGAAAGTAAATGAGCTAGTCTTCTAAGAACAATTTATAAACATCATTAATAGGCTCTAGTTCTTCAGGGGTCATGAAATGTTCTTCTTCAAATTGAAAGTTTTCTTTTAAGAATTTGACAAAAAGGGCTATGGTGATGTTGTCTGTTTCAGATGTTGGTTGATAAAAGTAAAGCTCATGGCAATACTCTCGATATAGCATAGCTCACGGAACTCTATTCCATATTTCCCTATCTGTAAGAACAACCTCTTGGTCTTCTACAAGGCCTAGGAATCGGTGTACAATGTCTGCATTCTCGAGGTATTCCTCGAAGCTGAATAATTTTGAAGATACTAAAGCTCTCCTATAAGCTAACCATCTACGGCAGGCTCTCTGAAGTTCATGATAAAAAACTAATTGATGAGGATCCAGGATTCTATCTAGGACTAGCCTCTTGATTTGTTTAAGTTGTGTGGACCTAGATGAGATGAGACTAAGTCTCCTGTCAAGTTCGTCCCACAAGGATTGATTTCTACTTGTTTCAGGCACACTAAGGACAGAATTAACTTCTATAGCTGCCAATTGGTTTTCTACGTTTATAGTAACTGCTAACCTCTTTTTAGGAGCTACCATCTAAACATGACTCTAAACCTTAAATGTTTTAAAATGCATCTAAGTTTTAGTTGTTCTAATTTTTTTGTTTTTGTTTTTTTGTTTTTGTTTTCAAAAGGTTATGATGCATTCACGTCGGGTTCACCAAAATGTATCGCTCCAAATTTTTTGCATCCCTACCTTCAGGCTATAGGATCCGTGCCCGGAAGGAGGATGGGAAAAGGATGGCGCGGCTGGGGGGGGTGGGGGCCCCCCCCTGGGGGGGGGTTTTTTTTTTTTTTTTTTGGGGGGGGGGGTGTCCCCGGAAACATTTTGCGGCAGTTTTCATGCCTAGGTTTTGGAATGTGTTTGATGAGTTCGTTTTAACCTTAAGCATTCATCCTAGGTTTGGTCGAATGAAACTAGATTAATCTATATGAAAATGCAAGTTCAATGAATACGAAAAACAGATTTAAAAGCTGAAAATAGAGAATTTACAGGATGCAAATGAAGAATACCTGATCCGGATGTCTGAAGAAGATTCTTATGTTTGAAGCAGTCTGGATCATCTGGAATTCGACGGAATCACCTGCAATCTAACAGAATCATCGATGCGACGAGAATCATACGAAATCGACGAATTCGTCGGACAAATTCATCGAGACCTGCAAGACAGAAAATAGATGCAAAATACAAGAAGTCCTACTGTGCAAACAGAGGCAAATTATACCAAATACTAGTACCAATATTGAACAATATTTAAGAACAAAAATTCAAGCAAATTATTGTACTTTAATGGCAAAATATGATCTTAGTATGCAATCTAGGCTAAATGGGTGAACTCCAAATGCAAAATAATATAAAAACCGAATAAATGATCTAATTTGTAGCATAAAATGACAGGGAAAAAGATGAGAAAAGCAAACTTCAGGCACTGATTGCCTCGATGTGGACTGCAGTCGAGATCGTCTCGCATCAGTACGAAATCGCCTCGAATTTGACAGGATCGCCTCCGATCTGGACAGGTTCGTCGGCGACGATGGGTGTTGGCTCCGGTTGAAAAATAATGATGTACCTACAACAAAATTAGTATGGGACTAATGCAAATGCAAGATCAGGATGTTTTAACGTAGAGGGAGTCAATTTACAGATAATTTCAGCCGGGGGTTGGGGAGGGAAAATCCTAGAGATTAAATAGGCTTAGGGGAGTTGTTGGGAGGTTGGAGATAATCCCAATTTGGGAGATCTCCAATGGGGGAGGGTCCCAACTGCGCAGACACGCTTACTGCCCGATTGGAGACCCGTTGGAGCAGATTCCAACTTTGCAAATTTGGTTTTGCGACAAGATCATACTGGACGTCCTAGTCCGGACGAAATCGTCCAATATGGGGCGATATCGTCCGATCGGCGACGATATCGTCAAGCGGTCAAAACAACCTCTAAAATTGGCACGAAAAAAGGGGAAACGGAATACCCGACGGTTAACGGGCGGTTTGGGAGGTTAAATTTGAATTTGAAATTATTTACTAAGGTGAATATAATTTTTATAATTTTACTGCGCCAATTTTAGGGTGCTACAGTTAATAGTAACCAAAGAATCCAACCAAGGATAACCAAGAACAATATCCACATCATCTATCTTAGCATCATGAAAATATGAATGTAAAACATATTTATCTATGGTGATCTTCAAACATTCAAAATTTTGAAAATTATTGCCCTCAAGCTATATGTCTTTACTTTTTATTGTCTAGACTTGTAACCTCTTAGCCAAAACACTATAAATGAAATTATATCTACTGCTAGGTTTAATTAAAATAATAACCATTTTCTTCTAAATGTAACCATGAACATGCAAAATAGACTTTTTAGATTAAAAAATATTCCTTTGTCCATTTTTTAACTTATTTGCTACCAAAGGTGTGGTTTCCTCTATTTGTATCACTTCTTTGAAACTTGGTAGCTCTATTTTTAATTCTTTGTGTTCTTTCAGAAGTATATTTATTTCTTTTGCATACCCTTTTAGTGTATCCTTCAAAATAGCTATCTTTTTATATAGGTCTCATTGACTCAAGAATGCTTGCTCTATTTTATCCCAAGTTAGTTCACAATTATGGGTGCTACAAAAACTATAAAACCAAGAGAGAGCTTCTCCTCCAAGAGAACAAATAAGCATAAGGTGCCAACAAGAATTAGAATACAAGAATTTAAAATGTTGCCACCAATCCCTAACATTTTCTTCTCCAAAAAATATTTGTGGCTCCATAAGTTCACACCCCAACAAAAAAATAATGCAAACTAGGGTTTCATAAAAATATGTATTCTTATTAATTTTAACCTAAACCTCCAAAAGAAAAAAATATTCTTCATACACAACAATAGATTATTTGTTTACCCACTACTGAAAGATATATCAAATTTTTTTTTTTTGAAAGAGATATGTTTTGGATGGTTGATTTCAGAGGGTTGTGTCTTCATCAACTACTTAGATTCCTTCATATGACAACTCTTTTTAAAGCTATTTAAATTATGTGCAAAATGGTCCAATAATAATCTAAATAAAACAACCCTTTGTAGAGATATGGTTTCTAAAAGATGATATTTTTTTTTGAAAAAAAATTACCCTAATTCAACAATCCACAAAGATACAATCCCCACTTTGCAAAAATTATTGCTCTGATACCACTTGTTATGAAAATTTATTCTTACTAATAAGAATCATTCACCAATATCTAAAAATATGACATCATTTATCCACAATAATAATCCACATAATGAGACAAACATAGATAATAGCCTTAAGGTAGGGCAACACCAATAATACTCCTAAATGAAGAAAAATTTCATAAGATCTCCCAAGATGAGAGGGCCACTTAGAGAGGGAAAATTCTTATTAGCCACTTTATGGGAAAATAAAATTATAAAAAATGCTACATGTGATTCATCTCCATGAATATTATAATGATAATATCCCTTTTTTATATACCCATATTCTAATTCTACTTTAGGGAGTTGACTACTAAAACCTCATCACACTCATTACTATAATATAATTAAATAATATAACCAACCTTGGATTGTGTAGCCAATGCTAACACTTATACAATATAATATCATATCCCCATACAACTATTCCTAGGTACCATAATAGTGAAAAATACATTAGGATCCGTAAATTAATTTTTTTAGGTATTTTGGACTAGAGGAATCTAAAATCATCAAAGAAACCTACATTCAAGGGAGGAACCAGATCTAGCCTTAGTTCTCTCTTACTTGAGTGTTTGCTTCTAATACACCATGTGTAGTCCATAGACCAAACACCCTATCTCAAATGCTCAAACATACGGCCTGAGAGACTAAGTTCGAGGTCATTGAATTTTTATATAAAAGATCAAACTTGCTTTATTATTTTAATAAAATGGTGACTGTTTAATGTTTAATTATCACTTTGTCTACCTCAGTTCTCCCCAATCAAGATTTGTGAGCAAAATTCCATTAGTAGAGTGTGTCTTACAAGATCACCTCTACTACAACAATCATAGACAAGTGTATATGGCTTTGATATTCCTATTGATAATCTATTGCTATTACCCCATAGGAAAATTTCACAAGATCTCACAATATTTCTCAAAAAAATCATGCAATAAATATCACAAGCAATTCACAATAGTCTCACTAAAATATTTATTTAAAATGCATCTACTATAAGCAATGAATAAATGCAATGCTTTTTCGATAATCTATCACATGACTTTGTATTCAATATATACATATATGAGACTCTTCATATGCACATGACTCTTAGCCTTTTCTCTCCTCAAACTCATGGGATATCCAACTCTTTACATTTCTCTCTTACATAATAAATATTGCTTATTACATAAAGATAAAGTCTCTCATGATTTCTCATAACTTCCTAATTCTAAACTTGACTCCACTCATATAACACACATTTAATAACAAGACACCTCACACACACAACTCCACACTTATTTACATAACACATACTCACACTTAAGAATTTGACACATACGATGAACTCAAATATCAAACACACCCTAATCTAAATATTTGCAAAGGTACAAAATAATGTAATACCTTCACCACCCTCCCGTATTACATTATTTGGTATGAAGACATTTTTGCCTTCATGCACTTTTTATTTTTAATGCATGTTGGCTTCGGTATTTCCTTAGATTCCAGCATTGTATTTGTCTCTTTGAGCTTATACCTGTACTTTTGAAGAAGTTACCAAAGAAAATATTGTTATGTTATTTTCCCATAAAATTCTTTTTTTCAATATAATACTTCTTTTGAAATTGTTCTCTTGGGAAAAGATGATCCAAATGTTCTTTTAAAATTTCTATTACATCTAAGGCAAATATGCCACTTTTGTAGGATTCCATGGCTTCAATTTTATTTAGTCTCTTAATGATACATCTCTTATTTCCATTAATATTTTTAATTCCTCCATTATTCCTTTGTCCAAAAATTGTGAGACTAAAATAAGATTATTTGCTACAATGAGAACATAAAGTACATTTTCCTATGTACATTCAAAATTTGGTAGACACAGTGTGACTTGATCCTTGTACATGATAAATTTTATCATATCCTATCTTGATTGATATATTTGGTTTTATTTTAATTAAATCAATCCAATAAATATTGCATGTCATATGGATTGCTCCTGAATCAATGTACCAAGAATTGTCTTCACATTTCACTTTTGATTTTAATTGAATTTCTTGTGGCTTATTATATCTTAGCACATGTATATTGCAATATGTCTATTTTCGAAAGCTTATTTTCATGAAGTTTATTCCTTTAAACCTATATTTCCTTTTTGATGTACTCATTTTCTTTTGATCAATACAATTTTTTATTTCCTTCAATGTGGAATTCCTCATTACTCCCAAATTAATTTTGTAGAATTCCTTTTATCTCAAAAATTAATATCTTATTTCTCTTTTTCAATATTCAAATTTATTTCTCTCCACATTTTATTCTTCCTTTGAATATTCAATTTCCATCTTTGTTCACTTTCAATTTTAGTCTATCAAGTTTTATTCTTCTTTCAATCTTTCTTCAATTTCCTCAATTTCATTTTTTTATTATTCTTTTCTTCTAAATCATTAATTTTCAACTTCAATATTTAATTTATTTTTTTCTTCAAACTTTATTCTTTTCTTTTAATTTCAAATTTCAAATTCTTTCTTCAATCAATATCATTCACTTTTTATAACTCCCTTAAATTTCTTTTTCAATTAATCATTCTTTCAATTTCTCAATATTCTTCTTTCAATTTCAAAATTTTCATAAAATTCTTATTTAATTCATTTTCTTCATTCATCAATTTCAAATTTTCATTCGTTCAAGTAATTTCTCATTCAACTATTTTTTCACTTTTTATAACTCTCTTTAATTTCACTTTAATTAATTCTCTTCTTATATCTCCCAACAATCAATATAATTCTTCTTTTGAAATTGTTATCTCGGCAAAAGATGATCCAAATATTTTTGTAAAATCTATTACATCTAAGGCAAATATGCAAATTTTGTAGGATTCTATGGCTTCAATTTTAGTTAGTCTCTTAATGATACATCTCTTATTGCCATTAATATTTTTAATTCCTCCATTCTTATTTTGTCCAAAAATTGTGATACTAAAATAATTCCTTTAGATCTACATTCATCAAGGTCTGCAAAACTGAGACCTTCATCATGAATATCTAGAAAGGCATCGACAAGGGCACCATGCCAAAAAAATTGCGCATGAAGCCTCCAAGCTTTCGGATTCCATATCCTACTCTTCAGGAAGAGATGGAAAAGAAATTTTCTGAGCTCACCTTGAATTTCTAGAAAGCATGTTTGGATGTATATCTTTCGACAGAAAAGAAATTAGTTGAGAGCTTGAAGGTTCAAAAGGATGTCGTTGTCACACAGCTCGATGCACAAGTAGAGCAAATCTTTAGCAAAATGACTTTCATTTTAGATTTTGAGATTGCATCCTATTGGAAATCACAAATCATGGAAGATTTTACTGTGAAGACCAACACTCTCAAAATGGAACTGTGTGTGGATCGTCAGGTCCAACAAGGTGCAACCGACACTCGAAAAGCTGCTGAGAAACAACAATAACAAGATACTATCATGGATGAAGCCAACACCTCGGTGGCATCCCTCATCAAAAAGGAGTGCGCTCCACTCTTTTCTGAGATCCAAGAGCTCAGAAAACTTGTCACAAATCTTGTTGTTTTCTCTCAACCAAAATCCTACAATCCCTCGCCCCAAAATCAAAAGAGAAGAAATAGGAGTCAGAGTCATTCCCATAGTGAATAGCAGCAACAACAACAACCTCAACATTCAGGATGACAACAATAGCAGCGAAATCATCCTGACAGATAGAACCAATGATCTCAATCAAAAACTAGGTCACGATATCGATACCAAAGCAGAGTTTACTGACAACAAACAGAGAAAGAATTCATACCTCCTATGCAGTAGCAGTCACAATGGGGATCTGGTAGAACTTTCCAATGATTTGGTTCCTAAACGAATCATAACTCTACGAGATTTGTTCCCAGGTAGTCAGGTCTAAGATTGCAGCAGACCCAAGGTCATCCTCGTGATGACGATGTAAATCGCTACTAAATTATTGGAGTACTATATTTAGCCTTGTCGATATATGCCTGCTCTTCTTCAGCAAGATTAACGTAGGTGTTGTTGATGGCATGATCACAAATGTCGTTGTTCATAATTTCTCTAATAGACCTCTCACAGCGGTAAAAAAAGAGCTTCTTGGGCTAGGATTGAAATATATCCCTGTCCCACCTCCCATGGTCCATGATGATGTCCGTGTGGAGTATGTTCTATTTTCTAGGCTTCTAAAGATCTATTGGTTTTTTGGTCCAAAATTAAGGAACATTGCCAACTGGGAAGAACCTGCCTACTCTCCCTTTCATATTTCAAATTTTTCATGGTAACCTGAGGTGAAATACCAGCCCCTGCTAGATCTTCTTAATGATAGAAAACATCGAGTTGAATAACAACTTGTTTCCATGGAGAGTATCTTCCAGTCTCCCTTGCCCAGGCATCTGGCAAGATCCTTGCACTCTCTTAGATCTGATGATTCCATTGTCATCAAACCTGTTGACAAAAATCTTGGCCTCGCTATTCTCAGCAAGACATGGTACCTGGAAGAAGGGATCAGACAACTTTCAGATCTATAATTTTACCAAGAGGTTATTTTTGTTCCCTAGAACTCTCTTTTTTATAGATTGGAGTCCATTGTAAAAAATGCACAAAGAAGTCTTCTCCTCGATAAAAAAAAAATGGATTATCATTTGTAAAAGAACCCCATCATTTCTAGAGTCTATACTTTCTACATCATTCCAAAGGTCCACAAACAACATATGCAGGGTAGACTCATTTGCTCCTATTGTGTTTATATGTTGGAGCCTATTTCCAAATGGCTTCACCACCAGGTTCTCCCCATTCTCCTAGAGCATCCAAATCATCTACAAGACTCTGAGCCTAATGAAAATCCTTCATGGAAGAGATTTTCCTCCAAGTTGTGTTCTGTTCACCTTTGATGTTGAGAGCGTATACCCAAGCATTCCTATAGCAACAGGATTGGTCGCTCTTCAACACTTCATATCGGGGAGGTTCAAGCCAGGTTTGGTCCAGTTGATCCTCAAAATTGTAGAACTGGTCTTGAATAGACATTATATAGAATTTTATGGTAAGATCTACAGGAAAAAAAGAGGTACAACAATGGGGAGCAATTTTGCAGTTGTCTATGCATGTTTGTTTCTTTGTTACTTAGAATTGCAAGTTTTCAGTATTTTTCCATCTATTTTAGAAAATATTTTCTTGTATAAATGATATACTGATGATGCTTTTGGAGTTTGGAATGGTACTAATGAAATTCTTCAAGCTATTCTTGATGCTTATGGTTTTTTTTATCCTAGCATCAACATCACTACTACTATTTTCAATTTTGAAGTTAACATCCTGGATATTCTGGTGGTCAAACCACCCTCCACGACTATTCCAGGTCGTCTGGGTACTAAACTATACCAGAAACCAATGAATGTGTATCAATATATCCCTTTATGTTCATTCCATCCACCCTACCAAAAAAAAGCCTTTATAGTCAACGAACTCAATAGGTTTCTGGTCAGAGATGCGAATGATGAAGGATTCAAAAAGATAAAGCATCAGTTTTTTCATAGGTTGAGAACCCAGGGCTAACCATCCCATTTCTTATTTCCACTCTTTTCCCACATAGAGTTTCAACACTGGCCTACACTACTCCATTAAATATTCCAAAAGATATCTTTAAGGCATCCAGGTCTAAAGAAATATCCCCTAGTTTCGATGAAGCTGTACAACTACAAGTTTGCTCATGATCTTTGTCTAAATAAAAAGGTGCTTGGACCTCTCTACGAAAAATGGAGCAAAGAACATCAGCTCTCCCATATCGGTTGTGGCATCATCTATTGGAAAAACAACAAAAATATGAAGAAATTTATATGTCACAGTCGGGTCGTGAGAACCCAACCCAACTTCAATCAGACATAAATTTTGCTATAGGGCATCGATTCTCGAACTATCTGAAGCATTGGAAAGCTTATAAAATTTTCTATCAAAGCAATAGGCCCTTTTTGGGGCCTCTAGACCCCTTAAAAATGATTTTTAAAGTTTATAATTATTTGTAACGTCTCTTTTCGACAATCAATGCCTCGTATTCATGGGTGCACATCCTGAGGAGCATTTTTTAATATTTTAAGGCACTTTTGATCATTATCCTTGCCAATCACTACCTTTTTTGGCATATCCCAAGGTAACAGTCCATTTTTCTCTATTCTCACCATGTGGCATGTCAGCTAGGACACCCACTAGCTTGAGAAATCTATATAAACAAGATGGATTGTAATGTTTAGTCATCAACCAAACTGATGAGCACTTAAGGTACGAAACACATTTTTAAAGTTTTCCCTTTCATTTCAATTTCTCTTGTTCTTATTTTGTGAAGTGCCCTTTTTACATTGATTGCTTGTGCTTCTACTTCTTCTTCGTTATTTTATTTTTGTTGCGCTAAGGTACTGATGCAAATTTTTTATTTATTTTTGAATATAAAAGTTATCCCTAGTTATCTGAAATCTGAAAGAGGATCCCCATTTCTTTCGTAAAGGCTCTCCTATTCTAGAATCCATAAAATCCACTCAAAAGATGCATAGGATGTTGCTTCCAAAGATTGAAGCTTCCACTTTGTGCGTAGAATGCACTCAAACAAAGTCCTGCTCTTCTTATCCTGAAGCGTCGCAACCCTTGAGGCATATTCAAAAACTACCATAGAATCTTAAAGATCTCAACTTGCAATTTTTGGAAACCTATAGATCTGCATTCATAAAGGTCCACAAAACTGAGACCTTCATCATGAAAATCTAGAAAGGCATCGACGAGGACACCATGCCAAAAATTTTATGCATTAAGCCTCCAAGCCTTCGGATTCTAGATCCTACTCTTCAGGAAATATATGGACAAGAAATGTTTTGAGCTCACATTGAATTTCTAGAAAGCATGTTCGAATGTATATCTTTCTACATAAAATAAATTACTTGAGATCTTGAAGGTTCAAAAGGATGTCGTTGTCACACAAATCGATGCACAAATAGAGCAAATCTTTAGCAAAATGACTTTAATTTTAGATTTTGAGATTGCATCCTATTGGAAATAGCAAATCATGGAATATTTTATTATGAATGCCAACACTCTCAAAATGGAACTGTGTGTGGATCATCAGGTCCAACAAGGTGCAATCGACACTCAAAAAGTTGCTAAGAAACAACAACAAGATACTGTCATGGATGAAGCCAACACCTCGGTGGCATCCCTCATCAAAAAGGAGTGCGCTCCACTTTTTTTTGAGATCCAAGAGCTCAAAAATTTTGTCATAGATCTTGCTATTTCCTCTTGACCCAACTCCCGCAATCCCTCACCTCAAAATTAAAATAGAAGCAATAGGATTCAGAGTCGTTCCCATAGCTGACAGCAACAACAACAACAACAACCTCAATAGTCAGGCCAACAACAACAACAGTGAAATCATCCTGACATACAGAGCCAGCGGTCTTAGTCAAAAAATGGGTCACGAGACTAATCCCAAAGAATAAGAACCAGAGAAATAATTCATACCTCCTACGTAGCAGTAGTCACAACGGGGCTCTAGCAAAAATTTCCAAGGATTTGGTTCCTAAATGAATCAGAACTCTGTGAGATTTGTTCCCAAGTAGTCAGGTACGGGATTGCAGTAGACCCAAGGTCATCCTCATGGTGGTAGCGTAAACTGCTATTGAATCTTTGGAGTGCCATATTCAACCCTGTCAATAGATTCCTGCTCTTCTTTAGTAAGAGTAACATAGGTGTTTTTGATGGAATGATCACAAATACCGTTGTTCATAATTTTTTTGATAGACCTCTCATAGTAGCATAAAAAGAGCTTCTTGGGCTAGGATTGAAATATATCCCTGTCCCACCTCCCATGCTCCATGATGATGTCCGTGCAGAGTATGTTCTATTTTCTAGGCTTCTCAAGCTTCGATGATTTTTCAGTCCAAAAGGAAGGAACATTGCCAACTGGAAAGAACCCACCTACTCTCCCTTTTGTATTTCAAATTCTACATGGGAACCTGATGTGAAATACTAGCCCCTGCTAGATCTTATTAATGATGGAAAGCATCGAGTTGAACAACAACTTGCTACCACAGAGAGTATCTTCCAACATCCCCTACCCAGGAATCTAGCAAGAGCCTTGCACTATCTTAGATCTGATGATTCTATTTTCATCAAACCTACTGATAAAAATCTTGGCCTCACTATTCTCAGCAAGGCATGGTACCTGGAAGAAGGGATCAAACAACTTTTAGATCTGTAAGTTTACTAAGAGGTTATTTCTACTCCCTGGAACTCTCTTTTTTCTAGCTTGGAGTCCATTGTTAAAAATGCACAAAGAAGTCTTCTCCTCAATAAAAAAATGGATTATATTCTGGAAAATAAACCCATAATTGCTCGAGTATGTACTTTTTACCTCATTCTAAATGTCCACAAACAACCTATGAAGGGTATACCCATCTACTCCTATTGTGGATATATGTTGGAGCCTATTTCCAAATGGCTTCACCACCAGCTTCTCCCCATTCTCCTGGAGCAGCCAAATCATCTACAAGACTCTCTGAGCCTAATAAAACTCCATGAAATATATTTTCCTCCAAGCTACATTTTGTTCACCTTTGATGTTGAGAGCCTGTACCCAAGCATTCCTACAGCAGCAGGATTGGTCGCTCTTCAACACTTCATATTGGGGAGGTTCAAGCCAGGTTTGGTCTGGTTGATCCTCGAACTTGCAGAATTGGTCCTGAATAGATATTATCTAGAATTTTATGGTAATATCTATAGGCAAAAAAGAGGTACAACAATGAGGAGCAATTTTGTAGTTGTCTATGCTTGTTTGTTTCTTTGTTACTTGGAATTATAAGTTTTCGATATTTTTCCATCTATTTCATAAAATATTTGCTTGTATAAATGATATATTGATAATGCTTTTGGATTTTGGAATGGTACTAATGAGAGTCTTCAAGCTCTCCTTGATGCTTATGGTTATTTTTATCCTAGCATCAACATCACTACTACCATTTCCACTTCTGAAGTTAACATCCTAGATATTTTGGTGGTCAAACCACCCTCCATGATTGTTCCAGGTCATCTGGGTACTAAACTATACCAAAAACCAATGAATGTGTATCAATATATCTCTTTATTTTCATTCCATCCACCCCACCAGAAAAAAATCCTTTGTAGTCAATGAACTCAACAAGTTTCTTGTCAGAGAGGTGGATGATGAAGGATTCATAAAGATGAAGCATCCTTTTTTTCACAGGTTGAGAGCATGGGGCTACCCATCCCATTTCTTATTTCCACTATTTTCCTAGGTAGAGTTTCAACATCGACCTGCACTACTCCATAAAATATTCTAAAATATTGTTAGTCTCACAATGACACTGAGAGGTGGGGTGAATCAGTGTAGCTCTTTAAAACTTAAATCTTCAACACTCAAAGCCAAAATAATGAAAACATAAAACCAAATAAAGTAAGTATAACAAGAGAACATCACACAACACAATATGTACCGAGGTTCATCGATTTGGCTACATCCTCAAAAATGACTATTTGTACTCCCATACAAATCCAGCCTTTGTAAAGCACCAACTTTACAATCAATTTATCAACACCCACTGGAAGGAGCACCAACCCCTGATTTATCTACACCAACAAAAATGAGCACCAACCCCTCTACCAAGCACCCACTTGATTTTTATATTGATAATAAAATGACATATATGAATGTCTTCACTGAAACCAGAGCCCTCTATGGTCTGTAAGCTCAAAATCTAAAACTCTCTATCTCACCCAGTATAACATCCCTCTCTACATTACTCATAATTTGAATCTTCTCTTCTCACAAAAAAGTTGATTATTCTCTTAGCTTGTTCTACAATTTGTTACTCTTTCGGGTATTGTGCAGTACTTTGTCTGTGAACTCCTCTCAAAATTTCAGCCAAAATGGATATCATATGATAAATTTATGTCCAAAATACTGAAGTGACGTTTTTCACCACTCTCCAAAAATCATGGATTTTCACTCTTTATTTTTCTCCACACACACTTCTCTCTTCACAAAATAAAGTTCCCACATTTCAATAAAATCCCTTGTCACTTAAAAATCACACACTTGAATTCTTTTTCCATTTTCAATTTTAAAAATATTTTCTTTAATGAAGCTTCTTCAAACAATATAACTTCCCTTTTTTATTTTGAGAAGGCATTTCATCAAACACGTCACATGCAAAGAATTGACACCTCACTCGTTATCTTACTTCAGAGCCACGTGACACCTCAAAAAAAAAATGAAATATGCTCTATTTGATTTCTTTAAGGTGTAACAACACTTAAACCAAAACATTGGTGACTTTGCAAGGTCGAAATGGCCAACTAAAGGATTTTGCACAAGTGGAACAAATTGACATAAAAGTGACCTGTACTATTTTTGAAACAATCATAACTCTCACCTCGTAACTCTATTTTCTCTAAAATTTGAAACATATAATCCCTGCAATGCTGACTACATCCATTCTAAATCTTGCTACATAAATCCTTACGGTTCACCTGTACCACCTCCATGAAAACTACTGCTAACACAATTTAATCAAAAAGAGCATTTTTGTGACAATATTGCAACACTTGTAACATTCGCCTCGTTTCTCAATTTTTGTGGAAATTTAAAAAACGTATTCTTGAAGATAACAACCACCTCTAGTTCAAATTTTACTATCAAATTCTTCTTGGTTTGCTCGTAGTACTTCTGACAAAACTGCCCTTTTTTGGCCTGTACAACCACTTGCCAAATCATCCGCCAAGATATTGAAAATGTCACCGATCAATCCAAACACTATGTTGACACATCCAACGTTGTTCTATACTATTTCCTGACATGCTGGCATGTTCCAAACTGATCCATCCTGTCCAACTGTGCCTATGATGACTTTTGCAATTTTTTGACAACTTCTTGACAATTTTTTCAACTTTTGCAAATTTGCATGAACAACCTATAACAACTTCACCCAAACATCAAAAACATCCTCATAAGAATTGAAAATCATTGTACATACTCCGAACAACCTTTGAAAAAATTTCCACTGCATCAACCTTTCCATCTGAGTGTGTTGACAACAATAACAATATTGTCGATGCACCTTGCTCAACAATCTTCCCCTTTGGAATTGTTGGTAGCACACACACAATTTCCTATAAATCTTATCCCCCTTTGACAACAATACCAAATGGTTGCTGCAAACTCCCCCTGAGTCCATGCATAATATTCTTAAGTAAAAATTATTACACTTAGCAAAAATCACAAACATGAACAAAAATATAAACAAATACACAAATGCTCCCCCTGAGAATGTGGCCCCAATAGCTACTCAATTCTTGGGAAGTGTGACCACTCCCAATTTCTTATGAAGGTACTCAAAGACTTCCTTGTGCAATGATTTTGTGAATATATCTACTACTTGCTCTATTGTTGGAACAAAATCCAACTTAACCTCACCTTTCGCAACTTTCTCCTTCAAAAAATGATACTGGATAGCAATATGTTTTGTATGAGAATGCATAATCAGATTCTTTGAGATGTTAATGGCATTGGTGTTATCACACTTAACTAAAATTGGCTCACTAAAATTAATGCCAAGATCCTTTAGATTTTGTTTCATCCATAACACCTACGTACAACATGTTGTCGCTGCAATGTATTCTGCCTCTACTGTGGATAAGGATACTGACTCATGTTTCTTACTGTGCCATGCGACCAACCTGTCTCCAAGATATAATGCACCTCCACTGGTACTCTTCCTATCATCTATACATCCTATCCAATCTGCATATGAATACGCAATAAGGGTGAAGTCCTTACCTTTTAGATACCATAACCCATACTCCATAGTACCCTTGAGGTACCAAAGAATCCTCTTCATTGTTGTCACATGAGTCTCCTTGGGACTAGCTTGAAATTGTTCTACCATGCATACTGCTTGTAAAATATCTGGTATGGTAGTTGTCAAGTACATTAAGCTCCTAATCATATATCTATACATATTTTGATCAACATGTGGAGATTTTTCATCCTTGCTCAACTTGCAACCTGTCGTCATGGGAGTGCTAACTAGCTTACAATCCTCCATTGTGAAAATTTTTAGCATATCTTTCACATATTTAATTTAAGAAATAAATATGCCTTTCTCCTTTTGATTAACTTGCAATCCGAGGAAATACGAAAGTTCACCAATCATTGATATTTCAAATTCTTTTTGCATCTTATTTGGTAAATCTTTACACAACTCATATTTGTTGCTACCAAATACATCTATGTATACAACAAGAACAATATGATGACCATTTTCTATTTTGACATACAAATTACTATCCACCATACCTTTCTTGAACCCTTGCTGAGTAATATAATTGTCTAGCCTTGCATATCATGCTCGGGGTGCCTGTTTTGAGTCATATAACGCTTTATTAAACTTGCAAACCAAGTGGGATCATCACCGAGCTGGAAACCATCTGGTTGCTCAATATAAACCTCTTCTTCAAGTTTCCCATTCAAAAATGCTGGTTTCACATCCATTTGATAAAATTTAAAATTCTTGTAAACTACTAAAGCCAGAAATATTCTAATTGCCTCTAGTCTGGACACAAGTGCAAAGGTTTCCTCAAAGTCAATACATTCAACTTGTGCATAGCCTTTGCATACCAATATTATTTTGTTCCTGAATACTTTTTTGTCTTCATTCAATTTGTTTCGAAAGACCCATTTAGTATCGATTACATTTTTATTTGCAGGTCTTGGTACTAACTCCCAAGTTTTGTTTTTCTCGATCTGATCTAATTCTTCATTTATTGTCTTTACCCAAATTTCATCTTTGCTTGCATTAGCAACATTTTTGGGCTCAATGTTGGATAATAAAGAATAGTTACTAATCTTCTTCTTGTCTGAACACCAAATGTGGGGTCTCCAATTATTTTCTCTCTAGGATGATCTTTCTGCTAGTTGCCTGTTTTAAATTTCTTATTTTCTTCCACTTCTAAATCACTATTTGAATCCTCTGAGTCAATTTTTGGTTTCTTTTTTGTTTCCTTTTCCTCATATCCTTCAATGACCTCTTCATAAATTGGGTAGTTCTCTTCATAGCTAATTACTCATTCCCTTCCTTCATCAAATTTAACATCGACACTATCCACAAGTTTCATTAGCCTCTTGTTGTAGCATTTGTAAGCTTTAATTTTTGATGAATAGCCAATAAAAATACCTTCATCCGCTCTATATTCAAACTTACCAAGGTTTTCTTCAGTTCTTTTTATGTAACACTTGCTGCCAAAAATGTTAAAGTATCTTGTTGTTGCCTTTTTACCAAACCACAACTCAAGGAGTTTTGCTTTCATGCATCCTCAACATGCACCTATTTTGGATATATACCGCAGTATGGACTGCCTCTTTCTAAAATTTATCTGCTACTTTGCTCTTAGTCAACATAGTCAGTGCCATTTCCTACACTGTTCTATTCTTTCTTTCTACCACACCATTCTATTGAGGTGTCCTGGCTACTAAAAAATATCTCCTAATGCCATATTTTTCACAATACTCTGTGAAATCCTCTAAAATGAACTCTCCTCCTCTATCTGACCTTAAAAATTTAATCCTTTTTCCTGTTTGATTCTCAACTTGGTTTTTGAAAACCTTGAAAATCTCAAAATCTTTTAATTTATGCTTCAAAAATAGTACCCATGTCATCTTGGAATATTCATCTATACACAACATGACATATTTGTCACCATTTATGCTTTACGTTCTCATGGGTCCACATAAATCAGTATGTACTAGTTCCAATGGTTTGCTTGTGTAGTACTCTTTTGTTTTAAATGAGACTCTAGTTTGCTTCCCCTTTTGAAATGAAGCACAAATGCTATTTGATGGTTTTCCAATGGTGGGAATATCTCTCACTACTTTCTTTGAGCTTATTTTTACTAGATTGTCAAAATTGATATGACCGGGCCTCTTGTACCACAACCAATTCTCTTCTTCCTATCCAATCAATCAAGCTCCTTCTAAAGTCTTTGAGAGAGTGTACAGGTTGCCATATGTCCTTGATCCAGTTTCTATCAACTTCCCATTGTTTACCTTTCTGACTTCACAATCTTGCTTCTTAAAGATCACTTCATGACCTCTATCACAAATCTGAATTAGGTTCAACAAGTTATGCTTCAGACCAACCACAAACAAGACTTCTTTTGACATGATTTTTTTGTCACTAATCTTAACTGAACCTCTGCCAACTATCTTAGCTCCATCATTGTTTCTAAAATTTACTGAACCACCTTCATATTGCTACAACTTCTCAAATTTTTGTTTGTCACCTGTCATATGACTGGAGCATCCACTATCAAGTATCCATGGTGCAGATTTATTCTACGCTTTAAATGTCGTATGTACGATCAAGGATTCCTTTTCTTCCTTAGGTCGCTCTTTTTCTTTCCACTCAGGTTTGATTACAATTTTGGGCTCTTATTTTGGCTTTTCTTTTTCAGTAGCTTGTGCATATTTTTTGGGAAATTTTATATTTTGTCTTATTCCATTTGGCTGAAATTTTTTTCCCTGAAATTGATTTGATGTAAATCTACTTCGACAATTTCTTGCAATATGCCCAAAATTATGATAGTTATAATATTCTACTGCATAATCCATCAAAGGTGAAAAAGAATTTCTATTGGTAAAATTCCTTGGTCCTACATTATACTTGTAATCTGAGATCTTATGTCCATAACCATTGCAATTAAAATAATAACCAGAAAAGAGATGATTAAACCTGGGTGGTGGTCTTTGCCATTTTGTCGTAGGAGCCATAAATCTTCTTCTTCTTTTATGTGTGACATTGGTGAAGCCATCATTATCAATTCTCATTTCATGCCTTGCATTATTGCTTTCCTTTGTATGATTCATTTTTGCTTGATCAACTTGTTTCTTCTCTTCATTCTTTGTGGATTCTTCATTTATGGCCTTTGATCCATTTGATGATTCCCCTTCATAAAAATCCAAACCAAATTTGATGCCTGTAGGCTTTTGGTTATTTATGATCTTATCCAACTTCATAGAACTTTCTTCATGTTTGTGATAACAACTAATTTTCTGATTCATCTCTTCTACCTGCATTCTTAAACCAACAATCTCTTCTTCTAGCTTGCTGCAATAATCTATTTTTATGGTTATTTGCACTTCGAGATCTTTGGATATTTTTTTGGATTATTCTATATGTACTTTTAAATTTGTTATGATTTCATTTGTATCCTCAAGCTTTATTGAAATTTTCTTATTCTTTTTTCTTTCTATCTTCAATTCATCTAGAGTTGCAATTAGTTCCTCTTCCAAATTCACTTCTGCATCAATTTCTTCTTCATCACATTTCTGTTATTTTTCTGGTTTTTCTTCTTTGAGTGCCATGAAAAGAGCTTCACCTGTTTCCTTTTTAGAATTGGAGCTATCTTTTGATGAACTGAAATTCTTAGAGATGAAACTTTTCTTCTTGAAGTTGCCTTTTCTAAAATTTATTTTTTTCTTCCAGTCACTTCTTTCTTCTTGCGATCCTTCATCACTTATGTTCTTCTCATTAAGTGGACATTTAGCTACAAAATGCCCAATGCCTCCACATTTGAAAAATTTAAATGATAACTTTCCTCTGTATTTTCCTTTTCCCCTTTTTAGTTTTCGAACAAATTTTGCTTCCATTTCATCTGATGTCTCTTCTTCCTCGGATTCTTGTTTTGCTTTCATATTTTTATGGGCTGTAAAAGCAGCTTCTCTGTCTGTGGGTTTATATTTACCTATTCTCATCTCATATGCAGTCAAAGAACCGTGCATCTCATCTATACTAAAACAATTTAGATCTTTGGCTTCTTCTATAGCTAAAACTTTAGAATCAAATATTTGGGAAAGGGATCTTAATACCTTTTTCATGATGATAGAATTTTTTATTTCCTCATCGAGTCCTCTAATCACATTAATGACTTAATTAACTCTCAGCATATATGCCTCTATATTCTCATCATCATTCATATTTAATACTTCGAACTGAGATCGATGTGTTTGTAACTTGACCTCCTTGATCTTAACATCTCCTTCATGAATGCTCTTCAGTTTGTCCCATATTTACTTTGCCATTTTACAACCCATAATATTTATCAATTCATTGTCCACTAATCCACACATGATAGCATTCTTTGCTTTTGATTCATTCTCAAATAATTTCTTACCGACAGCATCGGTTGGAGAAGTGGTGGGTATTGTGTATCCACTATCTACTGAATCCCAAATGTCATATCCCAAAGCACAAATATATGTCTACATCCTGAGTCTCCAAAATATGTAATTAGTTCCATCAAAAAATGGTGCTTTGTTTGATGAGAAGCCTTCACCACCTGCCATTGTGTCACTTCCAAGATCACCCTAGCCGGTTAAGCCTATTCAGGAACCTCACTCTAATACCAATTGTTAGTCTCACAATGACACTAAGAGGGGGGGTGAATCAATGTAGCTCTTTAAAACTTAAATCTTCAACACTCAAAGCCAAAAAAATGAAAACATAAAACTAAATAAAGCAAGTATAACAAGAGAACATCACACAACACAAGACGTATCGAGGTACACCGATTTGGCTACATCCCCAAAAATGACTATTTGGCCTCCCATCCAAATCCAGCATTTGCAAAGCACCAAATTTACAATCAATTTACCAGCACCCACTGGAAGGAGCACCAACCCTTGATTTATCTGCACCAACAGAAAGGAGCACCAACCCCTGATTTATCTGCACCAATAGAAACGAGCACCAACCCCTCTACCAAGCACCCACTTGATTTTGATATTGATAATAAAATGACATATATTAATGTCTTCACTGAAACCAGAACCCTCTATGATCTGTAAGCTCAAAATCTAAAACTCTCTATTTCACCCAGTATAACATCCCTCTCTCTGCATTACTCAGAATGTGAATCTTCTCTTCTCACAAAAAAACTGATTGTTCTCTTAGCTCATTCTACCAATTGCTAAACACTTTCTGAGTATTGTGTAGCACTTTGTCTGTGAACTCCTATCAAAATTTTAGCCAAAATGGATATCATATGAGAAAGTTATGCCCAAAATACTGAAGTGATTTTTTTCACCACTCTCCAAAAATCACGGATTTTCACTCTTTATTTTTCTCCACACACACTTCTCTCTTCACAAAATAAAGCCCCCACATTTCAATAAAATCCCTTGTCACTTAAAAAGCACACACTTGCATTCTTTTTCCCTTTTCAATTTTAAAAATATTTTCTTTAATGAATCTTCTTAAAATAATATAACTTCCATTTTTTATTTTGAGAAGGCATTTCGTCAAACACGTCACATGCAAAGAATTGACACCTTATTCGTTCTCTTACTTCGGAGCCACGTGACACCTCAAACCAAAAATTAAAGATGCTCTATTTGATTCCTTGAAGGTGTAACAAAAATGAAACCAAAAATTTGGTGACTCTGCAAGGTCAAAACGGCCAAATGAAGGATTTTGCACAAGTGGGACAAATTGACATAAAAGTGACCTGTATCATTTTTGCAACAATCATAACTCTCACCTCGTAACTCTGTTTTCTCTAAAATTTTAAACATAGAATATCTACAATGCTTAATACATACAATATAAATCTCACTGGATAACTCCTTATGGTTCACCTGTACCACCTCCATGAAAACTACTGCTGACACACTTTTTCCAAAAAGAGCGTTATTGTGACAGTATTGTAACACTTGTAACATTCGCCTCGTTTCTCTGTTTTGGTGTAAATTTAAAATACATGTTCTTTAATATAAAAACCACATCTAATTCAAACTTCACTATCAAATTCTTCTCAATATTCTCACAGTGCTTCTGACAAAACTACCCTTTTTTGGCCTATACAACCACTTGCCAAATCATCCGCCAAGATACTGAAAACGTCACCGATCAATCCAAACACTATGCTGACACATCCAATGTTTTTCTGGACTATTTTATAACATTTTTGCATGTTCCAAACTGATCCATCCTGTCCAACTACACCCGTGATGACTTTTGCAATTTTTTGACAACTTCCTAACGATTTTTTCAACTTTTGCAAATTTGCACGAACAACCTGTAACAACTTCACCCGAACATAAAAAACATCCTCATAAGAATTGAACATCACTGTACATACTCCAAAAAACCTCCGAACAACTTTCCACTTCATCAACCTGTCCATCTGAGTGTGTTGACAACAATGACAATACTGTCGTTGCACCTTGCTCAACAAAGATCTCTTTAAGACAGCCAAGTCTAAAGAAATCTCCCCCAGTTATGATGAATTTGTACAATTTCCAGTTTTCTCGTGATCTTTGTCTAAAAAAAAACATGCTTGGACCTCTCTACAAAAAATGGAGCAAAGACCCTCAGGTCTACCATATCGATCATGGCATCATCTATTGGAAAAACAACAAAAATATGAAGAAATTTCTATCACAGTCGGGTCGTGAGAACCCAGCCCAACTTCAATCAGCCATATATTTTGCTATAGGGCTCCGATTCTCGAACCGTCTAAAGTGTTGGAAATATTATAAATTTTTCTACGATTATATACAAAACCCGTTGGGTTTCAAAGCAATAGACCCTTTTTGGGGCCTCTAGACCCCTCAAAAATGAGTTTTAAAGTTTAGAATTGTTTGTAACATCTCTTTTCAGCAATCAATGCCCCATATTCATGGGTGCACATCTCTATGAGTATTTTTTAATGTTTTAAGGCATTTTTGATCATTATCCTTGGCAATAACTACCTTTTTTGGCATATCCCAAGGTAACAATCCATTTTTCTTGATTCTTGCCACATGGCATGTCGGCTAGGGCACCCACTGGCTTGAGAAATCTATATAAACAAGATGGATTGTAATGTTTGGTCATCAACTGAACTGATGAGCACTTAAGGTGTGAAACATGTTTTAGGATTTTTCCCTTTCATTTCAGTCTCTCTTGTTCTTATGTCGTGAAGTGCCCTTTTTGCATTGATCGCTTGTGCTTTTACTTCCTCTTTGTTATTTGATTTTTGTTGCGCTAAGGTACTACTATGAAGTTTTTATTTCTTTTTGAATTTGAAAGCTTAAAATACAGGGATGATGGATAGGAAGCACGATACACAAATTTCACTTCAAACAAAAGTAATTAAAATAATAGAATTTTAACAAAAACTGGCACTAAATCCTCTCACCTGCATAACCTCTAGGGGTACTCCAGCATTAATCCTTCACCAATAGCTAAATCCAAAAATGGAATTCAAGTTGTATGACAAAGTGACTAACTTAACATAAATAACATGATATAAGGCATACACAAAGATAGAAGATTCAAGATCGAAACCAAAAGTTCATGTTCTAGAAGTAGATTTCAAGATACACAACTATTTTTCTAGCAGATATTGTCCATCATTATTTACAATAAAAATTTTATTTTTTATATAGGATTTTGCCTCTCAAAATATTAATTCCCAACCACCTCTATGATGGCAGTAGATATATTTGATCTAAATCTGACTTAACGACATAAATTTGATTTTTCAAATAATTGAGCATTGAATGCAGAAGGTTCCCCTGATCTCACATGATCGAATTGCTTAGAACATAGCTTTAGGGGTGGTTGGGCAGTCAATGGTGGTTCTGCACAGCTTTCGTTGTTCTTGGGGCTTGCCTGGAGTTTCACTCCATAATTGGAGTGAAAGTACATTTGCTTCGAAGGTGGAGTGAAAGTACTTTCACTATGAAGATGGACTGAAAGCATCCCTTTGCTTCGTTTGAGCTTTTGAGCAATTTCACTTTTTGGCTAGATTTTGCTCCATAAGTGGAGCGAAGATGCTTTTGCTCTACTGATGGAGTAAAAGCACCCTTGGCCTTATACTTCAATACCATGTGCTTTTACCTAAGTTTCACTCCCTAGGTGGAGCGATAGAGAGTTTTCCTCTACTAGTGGAGTGAAAGAGAGTTTCGCTCCACTAGTGGAGCGACAGAGAGTTTTGCTCCACTAGTTGAGCGACAGAGAGTTTTTCTCCACTAGTGGAGCGATACCACCTTTGATCCTGACTTGCTTGCTTTGCAATTTGACTTTGTGGTTTTCAATAAGGGTCTTTTGCTCCCCTTGTGAAGCAAAATCACTTTGTACCTTAGCCAAGACTTTATTAAATTGCCCCCCATCATTTAATAGGAACCTTCACTCCATAACTGGGAGTGAAAACACTTTCACTCCACCAGTGGAGCAAAAGTTCCCCTTTCTTGCATTCGAAATGGAAGCATGCTCTGTAAAAAAGCAAAAATTATTTAAGTCATTAGAAATTGTTACCACATGCGAAGAGTGAAACCAAACTACAAAAATCATATTTTAAGCAAAAAACACATCCACGACATTGCCCCATGTTAAAAAATTCACAATTTTGTTTGCAAAATGATAGGAATTGTGCAAAAAATCTAGAGAAAACATAGAAATTGAAAGAAAATAGTTTTGAGGAAGAAAGTGAAAGGAGACAGCTGGTGAAAACACAACAAACAAAACATCTTAACCATTTTTTATGGAAAAAGAGAAGTTTTACAATGATAACTCCCAAAACTACACAACTTAAAATTTTACAAATTATGGCGGGAAGGCCAACACCTCAACTATAAAAAAGTATATTTTATTTCAATTTCTCAACTCTTCTTATGCATAATAAATTCTATGTGCCTTATGCATAAATAAAATAAGGAAAGTATATTTTTAACCTCCTTTTAAAAGGAAATAATGGAATGTGTAAAATGTAGATAGAGGAAATTGAATGTGAGACCTCCTTTAGCTCATAATGACTTCAATGTTGTCTTAATACCACACTAGCTACCTATCCATACAAGTATTTTTTTCTCTAATGTTCAATGTGTTTTAAACCATTGGAACTAATGATTCAATATTAAGGTAAAAATGATTCTCGTGTCTTGTAGATATGAGGAATAAAACGATTATTGGTATGGTTCATATGCACAAATATTCACCATCTTGTCTAGTCATGGGATAATTCAAACAGAAGAGCATAGTTGTCCTTATGTCAAGAATAGAGATCATAATTTAATGCATAATGTTTTATTTTAATAAAAGTGACCCCTTCTAGTCATTATTTTGCCTTTTCAGATAATCAATTAAATGATGAGATCTTTACATGGAATGATGGAGCTAATGCACACCAAAAAATCCCCACGTGTCCTCACATGTCATGGGATTTTATGTGCCAAATATAATTTTTAAAAAGAAAACAATTTATTAAAAATAATGGACAACACTTCCTTTGATCCATTTAGCTCCTCTCCTTAGGCCACTTTCAATTCAAACTATGTTTGACTTATTGAAATTATTGTCTCTTTGATTGTTACATGGTTATGTGGCATATGACCTCCTCAAGTTAGAGTAGGGTGAATGTTATGAAATATTATTCTCATAACATAAATAATTCACAAATATACAAAAATATAAAATCATTCATCCACAAATAATTAACCATAATAATAATCCATACAATGAGATAGAGATAGATAATACCCTTAAGGTAAGGCAACACTAGTAATAAAACTTAAGGAAAACTCCACAAGATCTCCCAAGATGAGAGCACTACTTAGAGAGGGAAAAGTCTCATAAGCCACTTTGTGAGAAAAGATGATTACAATAAATAATATATATGATTGATCCCCATGATTAATTACAATGATAATATCCCTTTTTTATATACCCATCTTCTAATTCTACTTTAGGGAGTCAACTACTAAAACCTCATCTTGCTCATTATGATAAAATAATATAATAATATAATCAGCCTTGGGTTATGTATGGCTCATTCCAACCCTTATACAATTAAATATCATATCCACATATACCTATTATTAGGTATGATAACATTCCACCCTCCTTACAAATATTTTATCCTTGAAACATGAGAATAAACTAAATAATATGATCTTTTAAGTAATATTGATAACTGGCACCAGTATTTATCATCCATCCATCCAAGTGAAATTTTGATTGGTGGTGGTCTTTGATGTGTCAAGCTCTCATTATGCCACTCAAATATCCATAATTGCACTATTGGATCCATGCTTCTATTGCTTTACTCTAATAATTCCAATGATGGGTCCATTTGTTACTTGATGCTACTACACAACTTTGAAAACCATAATCACTATGCTTTCTCTGCCAAACACTGCCATACTTGGTTCCTTTCTAACTCTATGTATATCCATAATAATATTCATGCCCTAAGCCATACCTCCAAGATTGTTGCCCTCAGGGTAGTGTGGGTGGAAATATGTTGCCACCTTAACCTAATATTTTGTTTCCTTTAATTTTTTAACATTTTGTTTCTCTATTTTAAATTCATCCTCATGCTCTTCTCTCTTGTTCCCTTCTTTTGGTATGTCCTTGTGTGCTTCTAACATATATCCCTTAGATTTTGTTGTTGCTTCTTCAATGGACTTGGTTGTTGCTACTACTATAGGTTTGACTTTTGATTCCTCTATTGGTTCCTTAACTTGTTTTCCTACCATGGCTACTTCTTGCTTCTCCTTGAATCCTTGATCCATAAGCTAAGAAATACCCTACAATGTTATCTTATTTTTCATGTACCATAACTTCATAATTTTATTTTGCACATTAATGTTAATAATACCCAAAGAATCCAACCAAGGATAACCAAGAACAATATCCACATCATCTATCTTAGCATCATAAAAATCTGAATGTAAAACAAATTTATCTATGGTGATCTTCAAATATTCAAAAATTTGAACATTATTACCCTCAAGCTATATGTCTTTAATTTTTATTGCCTGGACTTGTAACCTCTTAGGCAAAGCACTATAAATGAAATTATATCTACTACTAGGTTTAATTAAAATAATAACCATTTTCTTCTAAATGTAACCATGAACATGCAAAATATACTTTATAGATTAAAAAATATTCCTTTGTCCACTTTTTAACTTATTTGCTACCAAAGGTGTGGTTTCCTCTATTTGCACACTGACATTTTTTTACCTTCTATCACTTCTTTGAAACTTGCTAGCTCTCTTTTTAATTATTTGTGTTCTTTCAGAAGTATATTTATTTTTTTTGCATAGCCTTTTAGTGTATCCTTCAAAATAGCTATCTTTTTATATGGGTATCGTTGACTCAAGAATGCTTGGTCTATTTTATCCAAAGTCAATTCATAGTAATGGGTCCTACAAAAACTATAAAATCAATAGAGACATTCTACTCCAAGATAACAAATAAGCATAAGGTGCCAAAAAGAATTAGAATACAAGAATTTAAAATTTTTCCACAAATCCCTAACATCATCTTCTCCAAAAAATGTTTGTGGCTCCATAAGTTCACACCCCAACAAAAAAATAATGCAAACTAGGGTTTCATAAAAATATGTATCCTTACTAATTTGAACCTAAACCTCCAAAAGAAAAAAAATCATCTTCATACACAACAATAGATTATTTGTTTGCCCACTACTGAAATATATATCAAATTTTGTTCTTTTGAAAGATATATATTTTGGATGGTTGACTTCATAGGGTTGTGTCTTCGTCAACTACTTAGACTCCTTCATATGACAAATCCTTCTAAATATATTTAAATTATGTGCAAAATGGTCCAAGAATCATCTAAATAAAACAACCCTTTGTAGATATATGGCTTCTAAAAGATGATATTTTTTTTGGGAAAAAAAAATTACCCTAATTCAACAATCCACAAAGATACAATCCCCACTTTGTCAAAATTGTTGCTCTGATACCACTCGTTATGAAAATTTATTCTTAATAACAAGAATCATTCACCAATATCTAAAAATATGACATCATTTATCCACAATAATAATCCACATAATGAGACAAACATAGATAATACCCTTAAGGTAGGGCAACACCAATAATACTCCTAAAGGAAGAAAAACTCCATATGATCTCCCAAGATGAGAGGGCCACTTAGAGAGGGAAAAGTCTTATAAACCACTTTATGGGAAAAGAAATTTATAAAAAATACTACATGTGATTCATCTCCATGAATATGATAATGATAATATCCCTTTTTTATATACCCATCTTCTAATTCTACTTTAGGGAGTTGACTACTAAAATCTCATCACACTCATTACTATAATATAATTAAATAATATAACCAACCTTGGGTTGTGTGGCCAATGCTAACACTTATACAATATAATATCATATCCCCATACAACTATTCCTAGGTACCATAATAGTGAAAAATACATTGGGATCCATAAATTAATTTTTTTAGGTATTTTGGACTTAGAGGAATCTAAAATCATCAAAGAAACCTACAATCAAGGGAGGAACCAGATCTAGCCTTAGTTCTCTCTTCCTTGAGTGTTTGATTCTAATACACCATGTGTAGTCCATAGACCAAACCCTATATCCAATGCTCAAACATGCAGCCCGAGAGACGAAGTTCGAGGTCATTGAATTATTTTATAAACTATCAAACTTGCTTTATTATTTTAATAAAATGGTGATTGTTTAATGTTTAATTATCACTTTGTCTACCTCAGTTCTCCCCAATGAAGAGTTGTGAGAAAATCCCATTAGTAGAGTGTGTCTTATAATATCACATCTACTACAACAATCATAGACAAGTGTATATGGCTTTGATATTCCTGTTGATAATCTAATGCTATTACACCATAGGAAAATTTCACAAGATCTCACAATATTTCTAAAAAAAGTCATGCAATAAATATCACAAGCAATTCACAATAGTCTCACTAAAATATTTATTGAAAATACATCTACTATAAGCAATGCATAAATTCAATGCTTCTTCGATAATCTATTACATGGCTTTGTATTCAATATATACATATATGAGACTCTTCATATGCACATGAATCTTGACCTTTTCTCTCCTCAAACTCATGGGATATCCAACTCTTTACATTTTTCTCTTACATAATAAATCTTGCTTATTACATAAATATAAAGTCTCTCATGATTTCTCATAACTCCCTACTTCTAAACTTGACTCCACTCATATAACACACATTTAATAACAAGACACCTCACACACACAAGTTCACACTTATTTACATAACACATACTCACACTTAAGAATTTGACACATACGATGAACTCAAATATCAAACACACCCTAATCTAAATATTTGCAAAGGTACAAAATAATATAATACCTTCAACACCCTCCCGTATTACATTATTTGGTGTGAAGACCTTTTTGCCTTCATGTACTTTCTTCTTTTTCATGCATGTTGGCTTCGGTATTTCTTTAGATTCCAACATTGTATTTGTCTCTTTGAGCTTATACCTGTACTTTTGAAGAAGTCATCAAAGAATATATTGTCATGTTATTTTTCCATAAAAGTCTTGTGTTCAATATAATACTTCTTTTGAAATTGTTCTCTTGGCAAAAGTTGATCCAAATGTTTTTGTGAAATTTCTATTACATCCAAGGCAAATATGCCACTTTTGTAGGATCCCATGGCTTCAATTTTATTTAGTCTCTTAATGAGACATCTCTTATTGCCATTAATATTTTTATTTCCTCCATTCTTCCTTTGTCCAAAAATTGTGATACTAAAATAAGATTATTTGTTATAATGAGAACATAAAGTACATTTTCCAATGTACATTCAAAATTTGGTAGACACAGTGTGACATTTCTTGATCCTTGTACATGATAAATTTTATCACCTGCTATCTTGATTGATATATTTGGTTTTATTTGAATTAAATCAGTCCAATAAATATTGCATGTCATATGGATTGCTCCTGAATCAATGTACCAAGAATTGTCTTCACATTTCACTTTTGATTTTAATTGAATTTCTTGTGGCTTATTATATCTTAGCACATGTATATTGCAATATGTCTATTTTCGAAAGCTTATTTTCATGAAGCTTGGTCCTTTAAACCTATATGTCCTTTTTGATGTACTCATTTTCTTTTGATCAATACAAATTTTTATTTCCTTCAATGTGAAATTCCTCATTACTCCCAAATTAAATTTGTAGAATTCCTTTTATCTCCAAAATTAATATCTTATTTCTCTTTTTCAATATTCAAATTTATTTCTCTCCACATTTTATTCTTCCTTTGAATATTCAATCTCCATATTTTTTCACTTTCAATTTTAGTCTATCAAGTTTTATTCTTATTTCAATCTTTCTTCAATTTACTCAATTTCATTTTTTTATTATTCTTTTCTTCTAAATCATTAATTTTCAACTTCAATCTTTAATTTATTTTTTTCTTCAAACTTTATTCTTTTCTTTTAATTTCAAATTTCAAAATATTTCTTCAATCAATATCATTTACTTTTTATAACTCCCTTTAAATTTCTTTTTCAATTAATCATTCTTTCAACTTTTCAATTTCTCAATATTCTTCTTTCAATTTCAAAATTTTCATAATCTTCTTCTTCTTTAATTCATTTTCTTCATTCATCAATTTCAAATTTTCATTCGTTCAAGTAATTTCTCATTCAACTATTTTTACACTTTTTATAACTCTCTTTAATTTCACTTTAATTAATTCTCTTCTTATGTCTCCCAACAATCAATATAAGACTTCTTTTGAAATTGTTATCTTGGCAAAAGTTGATCCAAATATTTTTGTAAAATTTCTATTACATCCAAGGCAAATATGCCACTTTTGTAGGATCCCATGGCTTCAATTTTATTTAGTCTCTTAATGAGACATCTCTTATTGCCATTAATGTTTTTAATTCCTCCATTCTTCTTTTGTCCAAAAAATGTAATACTAAAATAAGATTATTTGTTATAATGAGAACATAAAATACATTTTCCAATGTACATTCAAAATTTGGTAGACACAGTGTGACATTTCTTTATCCTTGTACATGATAAATTTTATCATCTACTATCTTGATTGATATATTTGGTTTTATTTGAATTAAATCAATCCAATAGATATTGCATGTCATATGGATTGCTCCTAAATCAATGTACCAAGAATTGCCTTCACATTTCACTTTTGATTTTAATTGAATTTCTTGTGGCTTATTATATCTTAGCACGTGTATATTGCAATATGTCTATTTTTGAAAGCTTATTTTCATGAAGCTTGGTCCTTTAAACCTATATGTCCTTTTTGATGTACTCATTTTCTTTTGATCAATACAAATTTTTATTTCCTTCAATGTGGAATTCCTTGTTACTCCCAAATTAATTTTGTAGAATTCCTTTATCTCCAAAATTAATATCTTCTTTCTCTTTTTCAATATTCAATTTTATTTCTCTCCACATTTTTATTCTTCCTTTGAATATTCAATTTTCATCTTTGTTCACTTTCAATTTTAGTCTGTCAAGTTTTATTCTTCTTTCAATCTTTCTTCAATTTCCTCAATTTCATTTTTTTATTATTATTTTCTTCTAAATCATTAATTTTCAACTTCAATATTTAATTTATTTTTTTCTTCAAACTTTATTCTTTTCTTTCAATTTCAAATTTCAAATTCTTTCTTCAATCAATATCATTCACTTTTTATAACTCCCTTTAAATTTCTTTTTCAATTAATCATTCTTTCAATTTTTTCAATTTCAAAATTTTCATAATCTTCTTCTTCTTTAATTCATTTTCTTCATTCATCAATTTCAAATTTTCATTCGTTCAAGTAATTTCTCAGTCAACTATTTTTTCACTTTTTATAACTCTCTTTAATTTCACTTTAATTAATTCTCTTCTTATATCTCTCAACAATCAACAAATCATTTTCTTTAATTATTCAAATTTAAATAATAAAATTTATCTTAATCTTCTTATGACTCTGGTGAAGGGCTACTCCACCCAACACTCCCACAATACACAAAAACACAACCAATTTCAAATAACAATACTCAATAATAATACTTGATAACAATACTCAATAACAATACTTGATGAGGGGCTATAGAACCAGAAAATACAATCTTACGACCACAAGGGCCGATTTGATTACAAAGAAAAATGATCTAAAATCTGTAAGTTGGAGCCACAATCTATCATCCCGAACTACCTTCGGTAAATCTTTGTTCCCCCTTTAATAACTTCCATAGAATATTCTGGAAAATGTAACTCCCCTTTTCCCGCCGTTCATTTTTGAAATAAATTGGGCATTTTAAAAATACCATCATTAATGAATAAATTGGGCATTTAAAAATACCATCATTAATGAAATAAATTGGGCATTAAAAAAATACCATCATTAATGAATAAATTGGGCATTTTAAAAATACCATCATTAATGAATAAATTGGGCATTTAAAAATACCATCATTAATGAATAAATTGGGCATTTAAAAATACCATCATTAATGAATAAATTGGGCATTTAAAAATACCATCATTAATGAATAAATTGGGCATTTAAAAATACCATCATTAATGAATAAATTGGGCATTTAAAAAATACCATCATTAATGAATAAATTGGGCATTAAAAAATGTTTTTTTTTGGGTGATGCAAGATTGTCCTTACACCACTGGATGCTCTTGCATCAGACACCTAGGGTAAATTGAGAAGTGACCTTCACTTCTTTAGTGTTGGAGGAAAACCAAGATGGTCAACCTCTGCCTTAGACAACCATGATGAATCTTCAATAGGCCTTCCTTTCCACTTAACTAGATATTCTTCATACTACCTGTTTCTTGTACTTCTACCCATATGACTATCCAAGATTTCCTCTATCTCTTCTTTCTCTGGAGTAGATGTTGGAATATTCCACCGTTCTTCTACTGGTCCATCCTCATTGTCTCCTTCATGATACTCTATCAAGTCAGAAATGTTGAACATAGGTGATATGTTAATTCCACTTGGTAATTCCACCTCATATGCATTTCTTGAATCATGTTTCTTTATGATCTTGCATGGTCCAAACTTCTTCATTTTCAACTTGTTATATGTTTTAACAGGAAATATTTCTTTTCTTAGATGAACCATAACTTCATCTCCAACCTGGAATTCCTTAAACCTCTACTTCTGGTCTGCCTTTACCTTGTACTGAGTATTCATCTTATTAATATGCTTCCTTACCTCTTCATGCAAGTTCTTTAGGTGCTCTACAAAGTCCTCGACATCAGCACTACTCCTTTCTCCTTTGTCCATCTTCCTCAACTCAGAAGCATTCCTTGGGCTGCTCCCATATACAATCTGGAATGGGGATTTACTAGTACTCCTATTGATAGAATTGTTGTAAGCAAATTCTACCTGTGGTAAAATCAAATCCCATCCCTTGGGCTTATCTCCTACTAAGCATCTCAGCAGGTTGCCCAAACTCCTATTCACCACCTCTGTTTGTCCATCAGTCTATGGATGGTGTGCAGAACTGAACTTCAAATCTATCTTCAGCTTCTTCCATAAGGTCCTCCAAAAATAACCAATAAATTTGGTATCTCTATCTGAAACTATACTCTTTGGTAGACCATGTAGTCGTACCACCTCTTTGAAAAACAACCCTGCAATGTGAACTGCATCATTAGTTTTCTGGCAGGGAATGAAATGTGCCATCTTAGAAAACCTGTCAACCACCACAAATATTGAGTCATGTCCTCTCTGTGTCCTTGGTAAACCAAGAACAAAATCCATGCTAATATCTTCCCATGGTTTCTCTGGTACAGGTAATGGTTGATATAGCCCGATGTTTTATCTTACACCTTTGGCCATCTGGCATACTCTACAAATTTGTACAAACTTCTTCACATCTTGTTGTAACTATGGCCAATAATAGTTCTCACTAACAAGGGCAATGGTCTTATCTCGACCAAAGTGTCCAACCAACCCTCCACTATGCTTCTCCTTGATCAGGTTCTCTCTCATAGAACTCCTTGGAATGCACAACTAGTTTCCTCTAAACAACATTCCATCTTGGATTAAGAAATCCAACCATTTCGTTCTGTCCAAAGTAATAGGTTTCAAGCAAGCTCTCCAAGCTTCTACAAAATCTGGATCTTTAGGGTACAAACTCTTGAGTTCATCAAACCCAACAACCTCCACCTTCATCTCTATCAACAAATTTTACCTTCTACTTAAGGCATCTACAACTCTGTTTGACCTTCCACTCCTGTGCTTCAACACAAAAGTATAACTCTCTATAATACTCCTCGGTGTAGGTCATTCAATGATAGCCCTCACTTTTCTAGGTCTATTTGTAAACCTTCAGGTACATTATCTGATACAATATCTTGGAATTCTCCCAGCAGATCTGAGACTTCTACTGGTATATCTTCACATTTTTCTTCATTAACTCTAGGAATCAATGCATAGCACATATGCTCATGCTTCATACCATCCAAAAATTTTCTACCATCAACTAAACAAATTCTTGCACTACTACATACCTTTTCTTCCACCTCCTTCAAGGGCTTCAACTTGTGGCGAACTCCATCCTTTGTCAGGGAATAAGTGTTGGCATGTCCATCATGTACTACATGCCGATCAAATTGCCATGACCTCCCCAATAGCATATGACAAGCATCCATAGGCATGATGTCACATAGTACCTCATCATGGTAATTCCCAATATTGAACTTCACTAAACATTGCTCATTGACCAAAGCTCTATGGTCCTTCTGCAACCATGCAATCCGATATGGATGCAGATGTCTCCTTCTCTCCAACTGTAATTTGTTAACCATCCCCTCTGAAACTAGATTATCAGTGCTACCATTATCAATGATAACATTACAAACTTTACCTTCACATTTGCACCTTGTGCGAAATAAACTCTTCCTCTAAACTGGATCTTTCTCCTCATTTAGCAAGGCTCTCCTTGTGACAAGAACTTCTCCTCTTTCTGCCTCTTCAGAATGCTCAGATTCAGCACCTTCATCTACATAAGCAACTCGTGCATTACCTTCAGGTCTCTTATTTGTCCTTCCTTGATGTTGTGGACACTCGTATGCTCGATGTCCTTCTTCTCCACATTGGAAATAGGTTCCATGAAATCCTCCTCTTCTAGGTCCTCATCCAAACCTTCCTCTTCCTCTTTGGTCACCATTATTTTGCTCACGAGGGCGGTAGGCATTATCCCCTTTCTGGTTCTGACTACTGCTAACTTCTCCATTCTTCTTTTGGTCTTCATTTCATCCTCCATATGGTCTTCCACCAATCCTTCCACCACGACCTCTTTCTCTCTACTTGCTTTCAAATCTTCTATTCAGCTTCTCTTCTACCTTCAGGGCAAACTGATAAGCATCTTCTATGGTAGTCATTCTGACCAAACTTAGCTCCTCTTGAATACTTGGCTTCAATCCATTTATATAATGGGCTACCTTCTCCTTGTTGGCCTCAGAATGGCCTGTTCTGATCATGACCTTGTAGAACTCTTCTGTATACTCTTTGACAGACTTACCTGCCTGCCTCAAACCTTGCATTTTCTTCAGCAAATCTAACTCGTAATCAACTGGAATGAACTATCTCTTTAACTTTTCCACCATCCGATCCCATCTTGTTATTCTTTCTTTTCCTCTTCTATTTCTATCTAGTTGTACTTCCTTCCACCAGATATTAGCATGACCCTTCAGCTTGGTCTTTGCAAATTTGACCCTCTCAAGATCTTCCACCTCCTCATACTCAAAGTACTCCTCCATATCATTGATCCAATCGATCAACTCTTCTGGGTTAAGATTCCCAGAAAATGTAGAAACATCAATCTTCGACCTTTTTCCAATCTTGGAGATGGCCTTAAATAATCTGACTTGCTCAGGATCTACTACATCCTGTTCTTCTTCGAACTAGGCTTCTTCTTCAACTTCGTCTTCACTTTCATCTTCTCTTCTTGGCTCAAACCCTCTATGCAACTCCTCTTGCAGTGCTTGAACTTGTCTCTGTAGGGCTCTAAAATCCTCTTCTGGTACCATAATATTTCTCCCACCACCACGGTTTCTTCGTGGAGGTATTTTTCCACCAACAGTGCAAACTACCTCACATTCAACAATCTATTTACACACTCAGGAACTACCACTCTGATACCACTTGGTGAAGGGCTACTCCACCCAACACTCCCACAATACACAAAAACACAACCAATTTCAAATAATAGTACTCAATAATAATACTTGATAACAATACTCAATAACAATACTTGATGAGGGGCTATAGAACCAGAAAATACAATCTTACGACCACAAGGGCCGATTTGATTACAAAGAAAAATGATCAAAAATCTGTAAGCTGGAGCCACAATCTGTCATCTCGGACTACCTTCGATAAATCTTTGTTCCCCCTTTAATAACTTCCATAGAATATTCTGGAAAACGTAACTCCCCTTTTCCCATCGTTCATTTTCAAAATAAATTGGGCATTTTAAAAATACCATCATTAATGAATAAATTGGGCATTTAAAAATACCATCATTAATGAAATAAATTGGGCATTTAAAAAATACCATCATTAATGAATAAATTGGGCATTTAAAAATACCATCATTAATGAATAAATTGGGCATTTAAAAAATACCATCATTAATGAATAAATTGGGCATTTAAAAATAATACCATCATTAATGAATAAATTGGGCATTTAAAAATACCATCATTAATGAATAAATTGGGCATTTAAAAATACCATCATTAATGAATAAATTGGGCATTTAAAAATACCATCATTAATGAATAAATTGGGCATTTAAAAAATACCATCATTAATGAATAAATTGGGCCATAAAAAAAAAAAAATGGGTGATGCAAGATTGTCCTTACACCACTGGATGCTCCTGCATCAGGCTCCCAATTAATTTCAATCCTTTAAACTAATTAATCCTAGCTTTCCTAAAATTAATTTCCTCTAATTATTTCAATGTTGAATATTTCATCGAGATAATTTCAAATAACTTCTGCTTAGGCACCACAAATTTTATTGACATTTTTGACAGTGTATGTATTTCTCTCGTAGACATTATCTTCTCCTCTGGTATAAATGTTTCAGATGCTTTTGTAGACATGGAAAATTAACCCATCAAAATGAGTCATTTTTCTCTTATAATCCCTAAGAAGTTTCTCAAAGTTGCTAAGTGCAAGTTTGGGCTTCTTTCCCCTCCTTTTCTTTGCTTTTTCTCCTAGCTTTGCCGAATTCTTATTCATCCTAAGATAGGGAGTGAATTAGGAATTTTTGGATTTTTCTCTCCAAAACCCCAAGTTTTTGGTCGACCTTTATGACATCAGTTCTTCGCCAAGGTTTTTTTCTATTTTTCTCACCTAAACCCCTCCAAACCTCCTATAAATAGAAGGATTGGATTCCCTTTTCTCCCATATGAATCTTATTTTTCTAGCCATATCATATTTTAATGCTCTCAGTATTTAATGCTTTTGGAATGCTCTGGTGCTCTACTTTTGGTGTGTTTTCTATAAATTTTTACTGAAGATAAGAAAGTGGAGAAGCCTTGAAAATAAACCATCTTCTAGAAGGAGGAAAGGTCTTCCACCCTTATTGTTGCTTCCTCTATAGGCATCAATTTTTCTCTCTACATTTATTAGCTCTTAGATCATTAATTTTTAGTGTTAATTTACATTTTGAATCCTAGAATTAGCTTTTGAGCACTCTTGTGGAAATTCACACCCCACCCTTACGGAGTATGAATTTGATGAAAGAATTGGCTTCACCATATTCTTATCTATTTTTGAATTTATGACCTCTAATTATGGGGTGCAAATTTGGTCATAGTATTTTGGGGTCAGATTTTTACTCCCAAAACCCTAGGCTCTCATTTGCATACTTTTTTTCCATTACACCCATTCTATTTGCACTATATTTTCACTATTTCATGTTGTTATATCTTTTTTGTCTTGTTCCCAGATGTCAAAAATTATTTTCATTTTTGAACAATCAACTAAAAGGACCAAGGGGGCTTGACTATTACACCTCCAAACTCAGTAACATAACAACCTAAACAAGCCCCTGAACACTAATCATTTTTTTTTGAAGTATTAAAGCTATGTTATAGGTGTATCGCTCCAAATTTTTTGCATCCTTACCTTCAGGCTATAGGATCCGCGCCCGAAAGGGGGATGCGAGAAGGATGGGACAATACCTCGGACTGAGAGGCCCTTTGAAGGTCCCGCCTCTCGGGGGAGGGGTATAAGGGTGAATTTTTGATGGATGGTGGGTTCACCAGGAAACTTTTGAGTGGCGGTTTCCACGCCTAGGTTGATAATAGGTTTGATGTGTTCATTTTATATTCAATCATTCAATTCCTAGGTTTGGCCAAGATGAATCTAAGCTAATCTATATGCCGATGCTGATTTTTATGGATACAAAAAACATGAATAAATGTTGAACACAGAGAATGTGCTAAATAGGATAGAATATACCTGATTCTGGATGTCTGAATGAAGATTCTACGGTTTGTAGAAGTCCAAATCATCTCGAATCATACAGAATCATCTGAAATTGCACAGAATCATCTCAGATCACAGTCGATCGTCTGAGATCAGACAGGATCATCGACGATCTGACGAATTCATCAAAAACCTGCAATCACAAAAATAGATACAAAATACCAAAAATGCAACTACAAAAGCAAGGGGAAATGATAGAAATAACAATGAATTTGCCTAAATGATAGATCTAGATAGCAATTAAAAGGAAATGCATCAATTTGACAATTTATTTTGACTTTATCATATATCTATGCTAAATGAGGTGAACTCCAGGATGCATAAATATAATAACCTAAGATAATGCACAAAGAAATGCAGAAAAACAATAAGGAAATGCAAACTCTGGGCTCTGATTGCCCCCAATCTGGACTACAGTCAGGATCACCTCCAATCGTACGAGATCATCTGCGCTCCTCGACAGGATCATCCGAAATCATCTGGAATCGCCTGCGACGATCCGAGCTTGCTTCGACTGAAAAATAGTAAAATTCCTGCAAGAAAACATGAAATACAGAATGCAAACGATGGTGCGAGGATGCTCTAATGCATAAGGAACTAACTCTGTAGGGAAATCCATCAGCTAGGGGGTTCAGGGGGATAAACTGAGAAAATCCCAGTTTATATAGGATTAGGGAGAGGTTAGGAGGTTGGAAATCATCCCAATTTGGGAGATCTCCAACGGGGGAGACTCTAACTGCGCAGACACGCTTTCTGCCCAAGTTAGAGAAGCTGTTGAAACAGAAGCTAATTATGAAAATTTGGTTTTGGGACGAAATCGTCTGGACGTTCTGTTCCAGATGAATTCGTCAGATCTGGGATGATTTCGTCTGATCTACGACGATATCGTCCAACGGTCAAAACAAATCCTAAAAATGGCACGAAAAATGAGGAAAGCGGGTAACGGGTGGTTAACGGGCGGTTTGGGTTTAAAATTCAAATTTTTATCTTTTTACTAAGGTTTAACTGTGCCAATTTTAGGGTGCTACATTTTGCCCCCTCTTTAGCGAATTTTCTGAAGAAAATGCGTTAAAGACGAGTTTTTCCCGTTTTACGAGAAAGCAAAAATTTACTCAATTTTCTAGATGACGATTCTAGGTCGAATCGTACGACTGCTTACTATGGTGCCCCCTCCGTGTTTTTACCCAAATCGAACATTTGAGGTAAAAGCACGAAAAAGCAAAATTAAAAAAATGTTGTTTTTAAATAAAATTAAGAAAAATAGGGTAAAACCCTAATTCATTTTTACTATTCATTTTTACTGTTCTAGAGCTCTGCAGAGAAAAATGGTGGAGACAGCACACCGATCGACAGAGGTCCGACGCGGGCTATGGGTAAGGATCTAATCCTAGTAAATTAGGTTTGAATTTAATTTGTGCAATTTTTTGTTTGAAATTTTGATTGTTTTGGGGCATCGCGGCCGTTTTTAGGCCGTCGACGACGTCGGGACGAAATCGTCCCGATTTCATCAGAATCGTCCCTAGATCGTCGATTTCGTCGGAGGGCGAAATCGACGATCTAGGGGCGATCCCGTCCAACAAGGGGCGATCCCCAAGTTACGAAATCATAGATGATTTCATCCTACAAAGGACGATTTTGCCCAATTTGGGACGATATCATCCAATGGTGGACGATATCATCATTTTTAAGAAATTAAGCTTGATTAAAATGTTTTTAATTTTATTTTAATGATTGGTTTATTAATGAATTTTATTGTTTTATTGTTTGTTTTGTAGGGGATTACTAAAGAGTCGAGAATGGAAATACGATGGGCTGCGAGATGACATAGCCATGCTCGATCAGGCGGAGCGCGACCGACTGGCTCAGGTCGGTTTGCAGCATGTGGCAGAGATGCCACAAGTATCGACAGACATGGGGCTACTGACAGCCCTAGCAGAGAGATGGTATCCGGGGTCATCCTACTTCTAGTTACCGATAGGGGAGATGGCTCCCACACTAGAGGACGTATGGAGGATCATGAGGATCCCCATACAGGGACGGTTGATGACGCCTATGGCCAATCAGGGCCAGGCGATGATGAGGTTGATCGGGGACCCGAGCTTCGCCCTAGAGAAGGGCGGAGTGAACATCGAGTCTCTAAGGCAGATGCCTGGGGCATCTAGGCTGACTCAGGTTTTGGTAGGGGTGGTAGGTGGCTTACTATTGTGCCACCAGAGTGGGTGCAGATTACCCTGGCTCCTCTCAGATGTGGTCTACGATATGAGAGACCACGGCTATAGATACTCATGGGGCAGCTTTGTGCTATGCCGCTTGTATAGGATCCTACATGGGGTCGTATACAAGGGAGGCCGATGTCTGGTCTTGACATCGCTACTACAGGTTTGGTGCTGGGAGCACATCACGGTGCGGAGGCCGGTAGGGCTCCCACTGATAGGGGTTGACCGGGAGAGGCCCCGGGTTTTCTACTGGTGGTTACAGAGGGGGTCACAATGGCGGATAGATCTATCGATGTCACGGAGGTTGTTGGATGACCTCATCCTAGACCAGATCACCTGGAGGCCATGGCGAGAGCACCCTCGGTGGGCAGAGGATGGGCAGGAGCTGGCTCACATCAAGCGAGTCTATTGGCTGTGGATGGAGCGGGGAGAGGTAGAGCTCCACCGCTACGACTAGGTTCTATGATAGTTCGGTCTACAGTAGGGGATCCCTTCTCTCAGGGATTATGAGTACTCTCGGACTATCCGGGATAGTACCACATTGAGCGGGGCTCCAGACATGCAGCGGTTCTGGAGTCAGGATGTGGATGATGCCCCCATCCAGCTAGTGGATGGTGACGATACTGGGGTTGCAGATGGGTATAATGCCTAGTACGTAGGCATCCACCCTCCTCGGATGATGAGGGCATAGGGTCCAGTGCACGCTATGGTGCGACGGATGGGGAGGCGATGCCAGGCTGCTATTGAGGCAGTGCGGGTCACGACAAGAGAGAGCAACGATGGTCTCCATAGGAGAGATGCCAAGGATGGGTCAGGCTCCATAGAGACCTCAGGAGACAGGGAGGAGGGAGAGGGGAGTCCCTTCTCAGTAGGGGGAGAGACCACCATCGCTCGATAAGGGCAAGGGTGTCGAGGTAGGGGAGAGCAACGAGACGATGGCTCTCCGGGCTGAGGTTGCCCGCCTTCGGGCTCAGGTGCAGACGCTACAGGATGAGGCTACATGGCTCAGGGCTCGAAGTGGAGGGGTGAGCACTCGGGATCTGGCATGGTCTATTGCTCAGACCACATTCTACCAGGGGCTATACTATCATGTGGTCCTAGAGGGACAGAGGGTACCACTACCAGCCCCCATTGCAGAGCCGATCATGATGGGATCATCGAGGACATCCTCACGATCGATGGTGAGGACCCGAGACACAGCCCGGACCTCTATGGGACCACCTCCTCCATGTCAGGGTGGGGGAGGAGATGAGGCTGAGAGCTCGAGGGCTTCTCGAGGCTAGCTGCTACAGAGGGCAGATTGTATTATTATATTTTTTTGAGGGGATTGAGTATGCTAGGGTTTTGATTGTGGCATACCAATCCAGATGATGTACATAATTGATTGAGATATATAGATTATCTTTTTGATGATATGACTTGTGTATATGTTGTATGGTGCTTTAATTTTGAATTTTGTGATTAATTATTTATGTAATTATATCATTGGAAAGAAAATATTTATGCCATGCTATAAAATTGGAAATGAAATAATTTGATGTAAATAAATTGGTTGTTTTGTGGTGTGTTTTGATGAAAAAATAAAAGGGACTTCTAACAATAATTTCAAAGGACATTGTCGCTGGTATAGACCATTTCATGGAGTCGCCGCTCACTAGGTCGTCAAGCTAATCCCAGGATAGAAATATTGTTAAAAGTAAAAGAGTGCTTAAGAGACTTGTCTTAAGACTTTGTGTTGTGATGATGGAAGTGATGATGGTGATGATTTGTTTTCAGATTTTCATAAAAAATATTATGCATGACATATTAAAGAAATATGATTTTGCTAGGCATAAATTCCTAAGTGTGATAAAATTTTTGAATAAGTCCCTAGGAACTATACCATCATTGCAAAATTGAATGTTGACATAATGACATGAAATAGAATAAGTGTTCGTTCGTTTTAAAGCTCAATTGTGTAACATAATGATGTAAGTCATATGTTTTTATGAATTTTTTAAAATAAATGGGAAATAAAATTAGAACAATGGTTTGCGCTAGGCATAGAATTATAGGTATAGACTTATACCATCATCGCGAAATCCAAAGAAGAAATTGATATTTTAGTTTTATTGCATGATTGATTTTTGACTTTTGATAAACAAAAAATAATAATATGAACATGACTTTATTGATTATATGTGTGTCATATGTTGTTTGAAAGCATTTTGTGATTTTTGAAAACAATGTATATAATTGTTTTTATACTAAACAGATGTTCTGAAATAAGAAGATAAAATTATTCCAAAAAGAGTTGCAGAAATATTTTACATTATCTCAAAGACAAATGTAGATTTATAAGGAACCCTCATGTGCAAATGTGAGTTCATTACCGATCTTGCTTTATCATAATGATACAGAATCTCTCAAATACAAATGTGTGTGCAATTGTATTGTTCATTCACCAATTTTGAGCAAGAAAATTTGATACAAGTAATTTGACTTAACCAAATGAGTGTTCCTTGACCATGATTTATATGCATGTAACCATACTGGACTACTATGTAAGTCGGGTTATCAAGAGCTAGCTAATCCATAAGCTGACATAGGTCTGTACAAAAGAAGGTCGCTAATGTGACAGACATATCACCACGCTAGGAATTACCCAAGGCCAAGCGGGTTGGGCACAAACCACCTGTTATGGGGCTTACCTCATAGTTTTGAATAATTGAGAATTCCAGGGATTCAAGCTCATTCACCCTTCTTTTCTTTTCAAGGGGTAGGGAAAGGGATTTTATTGCTTTTGCTTTTGCTTTTCTCTTTTTTTTTTTTTTTGTATTTTTGCTTGATATTGAGATAATGCTGAAATATTGTTGTGATGATACAAAATAATATTTTTCTTTTTCTCTTTTGCTTTGACTTTTTCTTTTGCTTCCTATACTAGGGATACTTGCTCGGATTGGTTGTAGAGCAAGGGATTTTTATTCTGGGTAGGGGTGAGCTTGTCCTTTTGTCAATTCTCAAAGATTCTAGACCATGTGCATGATAGGATAGCAGGGGAAACTTTTCGCTCAAGAAACCACTTCTACTATGTAGCATCATATTGAATTTGCAATGAAATCATTTTAATGTGAAAAGATATGCTTGGTTCAAGTAAATAACAAGATCAGTTCTCTATGCTCAAAACTTTATTTAATTCAAATGTGGACTTTGATATAAGAGAGATTAATAATCATACCAAATAGAATCAAGATATTTATGCCTGTGAGTGTGAAAGTGCGGGATTCCAAATAAATGCTAATTTATCCAAAATAATTGAAAATATAACTGCAATACTTCAAGAATTGACAGGTACGAAAATAAAAGATGTTTTTGAAGATTTTGAGGATTTTGATGTTTTTATATTTTGATTTTGAGTGATGAATTGAAAGAATAAATACTGTTATTATTTTTGAAAAATATTTTGATATAAATGGCTAAAATGAAACAATATGCAAAATACAATATATACAAATGATGAAATGACCCAATGTTATGCATAATAACGCTTAAGATGCATAATGTTCATAGGTTCTTTAAGATCTTTACCATCTAAGGTAGCTAATCGATATGCTCCCGATCCAAATTTAGCAGTGATGACATATGGTCCAAGCCAGTTGGGCTCAAATTTACCTTTAAGGTCTTTAGTTGCATTAGTATTTTTTTTATTTTCTTTTAAGACAAGGTCATCGATCTCAAAGGATCGATGATGAACTTTCTTGAGGTATGCTCTCTTAAGCTTGTTTTGGTAGGCACGAAGATGCTCCAAAGCATTGATGCACTTTTCATCTAGGAGTTCCAATTGACTAAATCTGCCAGCACGATATTCATCTCCTACTTCAGTATCTTGAAGTAGTAGAGCTAAAGAAGGAACTTCTAATTCAAAGGGAAAAATAGCTTCAGCGCCATAAACCAAAACAAAAGGTGAAGTACCGGTGGGGGTGCGAACGCTAGTTCGATAGGCCCACAAAGCAGGATATAATTGGATGTGCCAATCTCGACCAGATTTATTGACCAGTATTTTGAGGATTTTGATTAATGTTTTATTAGATGCTTCTCTTGGCCATTACCCTGAGGATAATAGGGAGTGGACCAACGATGTTGAATTTTATATTTTTGACATAATTTTTTGACATCTTTATTTTTGAAACAAGTTCCATTATCTGAGATGAGATTTGCAGGAATTCCGAACCTACAAATAATTTGATTAAAAATAAACTTGGAAACTTGGGTTCCAGTGCAAGAAGCTAAGGGCATAGCTTCAACCCATTTCATGAAATACTCAGTGGCGGTTATGATGAATTTGTGTCCATCAGATGACACAGGGTTGATTTTTCCAATGATGTCTAAGCCCCATTTTGAAAAGGGCCAAGGAGATGAAATAGCCTATAGTTCTTGTGCAGGCGCATGGACAAGGTCAACGTGTTTCTGGCACTTGTCGCAATGGCACATAATCATGTGCATCATTTTCCATGGTAGGCCAAAAATATCCTATCCTAAGGAGCTTCTTAGCAATGGCGCTACCACTAAAATGCCCCCCACAAGATCCATTGTGGGCTTCACTCAAAGCTGATCTAGATTCTGCTAGATTCAAACATCTCAGTAAGATGCCTTCAAAAGATCTCCTATACAAGGTATTACCAATAATTACGAAGCGACTTGCTCGTCTACGTAATAATCGATGCTGGTTGCGATTACAACCTTCAGGAAAGGTCCCATTTTGAAGAAAATTAAATATATCAGTGTACCATGGTTCAGGAGTAGTTTCATTGATTAGAAACACATCCAAAGGTTCTAAGCATGATTTTCTTGAAGCGGGTTCCTGGAGTCGATGAATAATGATGGTAGCATATTCATCATCTAACTCCAAGGGCAAAAGAGATGCAGTTGCAGCCATAGCGTCACCGCACGATTGCTAGTTCGAGGAATAGCTTCCAAGGTAACTTGATCAAATAAAGATAATAATTGTAAGACATATGTTTTATATGGGCGTAATTTATCATCTCTGGTCTGATAAACATCATTGATTTGATTTATGACAAGTTGAGAATCATCGAAAACCAATAAATTTTTAATTTTTAGTGCCAAGGCAGCTCGTAATCCAAGGATTAGAGCCTCATATTCAGTAGTATTATTGGTGCAAGCAAATGTTAGTTTGAAGGATAGAGGTATAAGATGTTTCTACGGAGATATTAAAATAATACCTGCACCAGCCCCACTCATGCATCGGGCTCCGTCAAAGTATAGGGACCATTGCTCAGGATGGTCTACCTCTAATTTAAGGCATTCATCAGGAAACTCAATGATGAGGGGATGGGTAGACTCTAAGGGTGCAGCAACTAATTGATCTGCTATGATTTGACCTTTAACAGACTTTTGTCCTATAAACATGAGTTCAAACTCGCTTAGCACAAGAACCCACTTGGTTGTGCGACTAGATAAGTACGGTCGACTCATGAGATACCGTAAAGGATCAAATTTAGCAATAACATATGTTTTTGACTGAGCATATAATGGCATAGTTTTGTGTAGAAAATATGATTGTGAGACATAACTTCTCTAATATTGTATAATGAGTTTCATAACTGATTAAGGTTCTGCTGATGTAATAATTAGCACGTTCTTTCTTCTCATCGTCAAGTTGAGCTAACATAGCTCCTAAGGCAAAATCTGAAGCAAAAATGTACAAGATAAATGGACGATCAGATCTAGGTGGGGAAAGCACCGGTGGTTTAAGGAGATATTGCTTAAGGAGTTCAAATGCTTCCTGGCATTCATCGTCCCAATGAAAAGAGACATCTTTCTTAAGAAGCTTAAGAAAGGGTCCGGTTTTGTCCGCCAACTTATCGATGAAGCGACGAATAGCTTGAAGCTTACCTTGTAAACTTCGTAATTCAGATATATTTGTGGGTGCGGGCATATCAGTGATAGCCATGATCTTGAGAGGGTCAATTTCAATGCCACGTAAAGAAACGATAACCCCCAATAATTTACCGGACTTAACTCCGAATATACATTTGGCTGGATTTAGTCGGATAAGATATTCCCTTAACCGATCAAATACTTTTCTCAAGTCATCTAAATGATCATCTTCTTTGATGGAACGAGCTATAATATCATCTACATAATCATGTAGAATATCATGCATCATATCGTGAAAGATATAAGTCATGGCTCGTTGATATGTTGCACCTGCATTCTTTAAACCGAATGGCATCACTTTCCAACAAAAGGTTCCCCAAGGGGTAATAAAGGTTGTTTTAGCCTGATCTTCAGGAGCTATCCTGATCTGATTATAACCAGAGAATCCATCCATTAGGGATATCATTCCGCTCCCAGTAGTAAAATCAATGATCTGATCCATGTTGGGAAGAGGAAAATCATCTTTAGGGCATGCAACATTAATATCTCTAAAGTCTGTGCAAACCCTAACTTTGGTAGCTTCTTTCTTAGTTATTGGAACTACATTTGAGATCCATTCAGCATAATCAATAGCTTGTATAAAAATAACCTTCAAGAGTTTTTCTAATTCTCCTTTGACTAGTAAGGCCACTTTAGGATGCATTTTTCTAAGTTTTTGTTTAACAGGTTTAGCATCCGGATGGACTACTAGGTGATGCATAACTACTGAAGGGTCTAATCCTGGCATATCTTCATATGTCCAAGCAAAAATGTCTTCATATTCTTTAAGGAATGCAATGTATTTATCTTGTTTTTCTTGACTCAATTCTGATCCAATGTTGATGATGTGAGGGTTATCTTCGGTTCCAATGTTAATTTTTATAACGTTTTCAACTTCCATATGTAGATCTCTCTCAAAATTAGATGGGGCGGGTGAAACACCTAATTCTTGTAATTCTTCCAAGGTTAGCTTGGATAATTCATCTTGAGGAGTCGTGGCCTCAAGCTGGGCTATACTAGGTATAGAGCCATCGAAATAAAATCCGTTATGTAACAATTCCTCAATGGAGACATCATGGAAGATATCCCCTCCAACTCATCGTCGGATTCAGCAATCATCTCAGGGTAAGCTATGGATAGCATATTGCATGTAAATGGATTATCCCTTAAACGCAAAGCATCACGTTTATCCAAATAATCTTGGTAACATATAAGATGGTCATCATCCTCAAATGGGAAGGGCTGACCTTTACTAGGAAATAGGCCCACACCACATCGGGCAGGCCATGGTTCTACCTCAAAAGGTTCTTTCATACCATTTTGGGAAGGTCCCAAACCTTTCCCTTTATAGCCCAATCTAAGCATTATAGGTTTAGCTTTAACATACTCATTAGCAAAATAACAACGAGCATACCCATCATAATGAGTCTTGATGTTTCTAGGTATTCTTCCCCAGTCATATCCCTTATAAATAAAAGCACAACTCCCGACTTGGTAGATACTTCCCATAGGTTGTGGGAGGCCCAAGGTACGAGGAGAGGGTGGCAATTTATTTAAAATATGGGAATCTTGCATAGCAACGTTTGTTTTCTCTGATACAAGAATTTTAGATAAATCGGGTAAGAGCTCGTCAGTAAGAGCGTAAGAGGTAGAAGGATCATTTCCTATGTTTTCGGATGCGGAAAACATGCCTTTGATAGGCGTAGACGTTGTAGAGATGTCGATGGATGGGTCTAAAGGTATGGAAGTTATAGGAGTAAAACAAGAAGCATTGGTTGTGGGTTTAGGATCTTTTTGAGGTCCTAATGTGGTTTGTTCGGAAGATGGTTGAACTATATGTAGAGGTGTGGTTGGTGGGGAAAAAGTAGATGATGTTATGAGTGTGTGTTTCACACGTTTGGGTGGATGATTAGAATTAGGATGTGTGGATGACAGAGCAGGGCAAAATTGAACTCCAACAGGTTCTCCCAAAGCACACATATCAAAGGGTCTAGGATCACCATGAATGGTAACCAACTGATTTTTAAATTCGAATTTAACACACTGATGTAAAGTTGAGGGAACAGCTCGCATCGCGTTGATCCAAGGGCGACCCAAAAGTATATTGTACGATGCAGGGCAATGCACAATAAACACGGTCGTGTCTAAGGTTCTAGGACCAACTTGCAATGGAATAGTAATAACTCCACACGTTTCTTGTGTTTCGTCATTGAATGCTTTTATAATCATATCAGTTCTTTTCATTTCATCACTTCTAAACCCAAATATTTGGTAGAAGTCAAAAGTGCATATGTTTAAAGATGAACCATTATCAATCAAGACTCGTTTAACTGCTACATCTCCAATTAGGGCAGTAATATATAAGGGGTTATCCTTATGTAAACTATGTTGCGGTATATCTCTATCCCGAAAGTCAATACAATCGACTTCTCGAGTTATGATAGTATTGGACATGGCTTCAGGTTGAATATTTTGTGGTACCATCATTTGGCTTAATGTGAGCATTAATTCATCCCTATGGGTAGGAGAAGATCTTAAAAGGTCCAAAAGGGAAATTCTAGTTGTAGTATTTGATAATTGTTCATTAATATTATAAGGAGGTTTAGGTTGAACATTAGGCGCATGATTCCCTTTATTGGGATTTTTCAAAACAAATGGAGCTGATCCATCGTTCTGAGTTTGATCTTGTTGAGAATTTTGAGCCTGTTGTCGAGTAACAACTCCGATGGTACCTACAATATTATTTTGCGGATGATGAATGGGTCTTGGTCTAGCGTTTATGACTTGTTCATTAGAAAGTAATTGGTGAGAAGATGGTCGAGTAGTGACTCTTCTAGGAAATGGTTCTTCCGAAACCATAGAATTTGTGATGGGTTGAACAACATCTGATTCATCTTCAGAACTATTCGATTGATTTGAGGTGATTTCCATGTCACTTTCAGTCTCATATTCGGTATCACTAAGATCAGGTGTCCGAATATTATGTAGAGGTCTGGCCGTAACCATGGATAAAGTTGTGTCAAATATTTGCGGATCGTGAATAGGTAAATGTCCACTAATAGTTCCTACATATCGGGTAGGAGGGGGAACATTATGATGCTCAATTTGATTAGCCACCTCTTTACCATGCTTTGGTAAAGGATGTTGAAATATGTCCAATGATTGATTGGCATTCTGATTCTGATTTTGGGGAATGTTCTTTTGAGCATTATTAGGAGGATTTTGTTTAGGTTGAAAGGCTTGCACCTCCATCTCATTGTTATCAATCAGGTCTTGTATTTTATGTTTTAATATTTTACAAGAGTTGGTAGCGTGTCCAGGTCCTCTATGGAAATCACAGTGTAAATCAGCTCTGTATCCGGGTATAGTTGGATCAGGTTCCTAGATATTTGGTAATTGGATCAATCCTCGTGCTAGTAATTGCGGGAGAATGGTTGATAAAGGTTGATTTAACCTAGTAAATTCTCGGGGTGGTTTATCAGGAGGTTTCAGTATAAATTTCTCTGTTGTTTTCGCAACATTAATAGTAGCGATATTTCTACTATCAGTGACTCCATCGCCCACAACTTGTTTATTTTTATATTGATTTCTGGATGTTTTCTCATCATCTTTCTTTTTAAGTTGACCTCTCCTAACAAGAGCATCTTCCACTCTTCGAGCTAAATCTATAGCTTGATCGAAGGTGGTCAAGGTAGCAGTTGATAACTCATAGGATAGTTGTTCTTGTAAATTATTGATAAAGATATCCAACATTTCCCGATAAGGTAACACAAAGTGCAATTTTCCTATCAACTGTCTCCATCGAGCTAGGAAATCAGCAAAACATTCATCTTTGTCTTGTTTTAGGTTGTACAAATCTTTAATGGTTACATGCCTTTCAATGTAGGCACTAAATTGATGCACAAAAGACTCGACGGTTTCTTCGAAATTTCTCAAAGAATGAGTGGGTAGTTGATAATACCATTCTAATGCCATCCCTCCTAAAATTTTTGGGAACATTTTTAGTAATAACAAATCATCATGTGATATATCATGACATGCTATCCTAAACATACGAAGATGCTCTATGGGATCTTCAGTTCCTTTGTATATTGGTAGGACAGGCATAGGAAAGTGTTTAGGATATGGTTGTGCTACAACTATAGGATCTAGAGGCTGACTACACATCTCTCGATAATTGTACGAGGGACGGTAGGGATCTATCTGGTCCATGCGGGAGACTAACTGTTTCACCATGGCTTCCAGATTACTAGTTTGTCCACCATATTGGTTTGGTGGTACATGAGTATGGGATTTGTGAGCGTAGGATGGCGTGACGTAAGGATTAGATGCTATATTGTTGTTATGCAAATGGTTGGTAGGAAGAGTATTATGAAGAAGATTTGTTGTAGCATTATGTTGTACCCCAGATTGTTGGAAATTGGTATTTGGTTTTGTTTTAGGCTTTTGTTGATTTGAGGTATGTTGATCAATAACTTGGCAAAATAGAGCAGTGAATGATGGTTTCTTTTGTGTGGGAATAACCCTAGGCTTGGTAACATGTACTCTAGATGGTTGGGTAACCTTTTGTTGTTGCATGTTTTGGATTATAGCGGCCATATCCAAATTGGATGGTCCAGCTTGATCACTTTCTTGATCAACGAAGGACAAGGGATTAGTGCGTGTGTGATATATGTCTTCTAGGGTTGCTTGAGTGTCACTAATTTGATCCTTGTCCATATGGACTGCTCTATTAAGAGTGCCAATATTAGTATTGAGGAACTTCCAGAAATGTTCCATGTTCTCAAAAGTAACAGCTCCTTCCGAAGATATTTTAGGAGATGAGGATCCTTCCTCTCTAACAATTTCTCTTTGTTCATTTGCGTCAACAAACTCTTCTTCTTGTTGGTCTAGGGTTCCTTCTTCCTGAATTGGGTCTTCAGGAAGGACATCTGGTTTATTTACCATTTTTCCTAACCAATCTTCTTCTACTTTAGTCTATTTTCCATTCCTGAGTCTAGTCATTATGTTTAAATTTAGATTTTAGCAAATATATATTAATATATTTGCAACAAATTTGGGAGGTATATATTTTAATTATATACCTACTATAATGCTTAAAAGAAAATGTTTTGATTTTTGTTATGATTTTGTTTTGTTTTTATTTTTATTTTTTTTGTTTTGTTTTTATGATTATAAAGACAACAAACAACACACTAAATGCAAGAAATAATAATAATAAAAGAATGGCTTAGTTTTCTATAAATAGTTTATAGATGTCATTGATAGGATCAAGTTCATCAGGAGTCATGAAATGCTCCTCTTCAAATTGGAAATGGTTTTTCAGGAACTTAACAAAGTGTGCTATGGTGATGTTATCTACTTCTGACTCTGTCTTGTAAAAATAGAGCTCATGGCAATACTCTCGATATAACACAGCTCTAGGAACTCTATTCCATCTCTTTCTATCCGTAAGAACGACCTCTTGATCCTCTATACGAGATAGAAATTTATGTACTACAACTGCATTGTCGAGGTATTCCTCAAAGGTGTACAATTCAGAAGACACAAGGGCTCTTTTATCTGCTAACCACCTATGGCAAGCTCTCTGAAGCTCATGATACAAGGTCACTTGATCAGGATCCAGGATTCTATCTAGGACAAACCTCTTGATTTGCCTAAGTTCGGTTGATCTAGACTCAATGATATTCAATCTCCTATTAAGTTCATCCCATAAAGGTTGAACCCTATTTGTTTGAGGTACTCTAAGTACAGAAGTAATCTCTATAGCTGCTAATTGATTCTCAACATTAATGGTGACAACTCGTCTTTTATTATAATCTACCATCTAAATATGATATGCAATCTTTGATTCTAAATGCATTTATGTTTTTTTTTTTTTTGGATTGTTTTCAAAAGGTTTTTAGTTTTCACGTCGGGTTCACCAAAATGTATCGCTCCAAATTTTTTGCATCCTTACCTTCAGGCTATAGGATCCATGCCCGAAAGGGGGATGCGAGAAGGATGGGACAATACCTCGGACTGAGAGGCCCTTTGAAGGTCCCGCCTCTCGGGGAGGGGTATAAGGGTGAATTTTTGATGGATGGTGGGTTCACCAGGAAACTTTTGAGTGGCGTTTCCATGCCTAGGTTGATAATAGGTTTGATGTGTTCATTTTATATTCAATCATTCAATTCCTAGGTTTGGCCAAGATGAATCTAAGCTAATCTATATGCCGATGCTGATTTTTATGGATACAAAAAACATGAATAAATGTTGAACACAGAGAATGTGCTAAATAGGATAGAATATACCTGATTTCGGATGTCTGAATGAAGATTCTAAGGTTTGTAGAAGTCCAAATCATCTCGAATCATACATAATCATCTGAAATTGCACAGAATCATCTCAGATCATAGTCGGCCATCTGAGATCAGACAGGATCATCGACGATCTGACGAATTCGTCAGACGAATTCGTCAGAAACCTGCAATCACAAAAATAGATACAAAATACCAAAAATGCAACTACAAAAGCAAGGGGAAATGATAGAAATAACAATGAATTTGCCTAAATGGTAGATCTAGATAGCAATTAAAAGGAAATGCATCAATTTGACAATTTATTTTGACTTTATCATATATCTATGCTAAATGAGGTGAACTCCAGGATGCATAAATATAATAACCTAAGATAATGCACAAAGAAATGCAGAAAAACAATAAGGAAATGCAAACTCTGGGCTCTGATTGCCCCCAATCTGGACTACAGTCAGGATCGCCTCCAATCGTACGAGATCATCTGCGCTCCTCGACAGGATCGTCCGAAATCGTCTGGAATCGCCTGCGACGATCCGAGCTTGCTCCGACTGAAAAATAGTAAAATTCTTGCAAGAAAACATGAAATACAAAATGCAAACGATGGTGCGAGGATGCTCTAATGCATAAGGAACTAACTCTACAGGGAAATCCATCAGCTAGGGGGTTCAGGGGGATAAACTAAGAAAATCCCAGTTTATATAGGATTAGGGAGAGGTTAGGAGGTTGGAAATCATCCCAATTTGGGAGATCTCCAATGGGGGAGACTCTAACTACGCAGACACGCTTTCTGCCCAAGTTAGAGAAGTTGTTGAAACAGAAGCTAATTATGAAAATTTGGTTTTGGGACGAAATCGTCTGGACGTTCTGTTCCAGACGAATTCGTCAGATCTGGGACGATTTCGTCTGATCTACGACGATATCGTCCAACGGTCAAAACAAATCCTAAAAATGGCACGAAAAATGAGGAAAGCGGGTAACGGGCGGTTTGGGTTTAAAATTCAAATTTTTATCTTTTTACTAAGCTTTAACTGTGCCAATTTTAGGGTGCTACAATAGGTATTGACCAACTTTATGGTTGGGATTTACAAGGCATGAATTTGGCTAGGATTGACCATTAGATCAAGTACATGCTCTGATAGATCTGTGCTTGTGTCCATTTTTTTCATTTCTAGATTTATATCATAAGAAAAAGAAGAGAAAAGAACAAAATATAGTTTACATATATTTAGGCATAAAAGATAAAACATATAGTTTACATTTAGGCTAATCCTATTTGTGCATTCTCTTGGTACCTTGCTTGAAAAGAACAAAATATGTACTTCCTTGCAAAGTTAGGTTTACTCTTCATTAAAGTAAAGAATCATTCTAGGAATAGTCTTTTATCTAATTGCATCATTGTTTGTCTTGCATTGTTATTCTTTGAATCTTTATAGCTTAGATCTTAGCAAGATAAAACATAGGTTCTTGTTCAAATAAATACATCAAAAATTCCATATTGGACTTGGAGCAAGTCCTTAAAACATTTCTAGTGAACCCTTCGATCCCCAAGCCCCCTAGTGTAGAGGAAACACAACAACACTACAATCACCTTAGCTCTGAGTAGATCTATCGAGAATAGTACGTGGTGGAAATTTTTCCCCCCTTTATATATTTCATGAACCCAATGTGAAGCATTTCCTTAGTGGCCATCTAGAAAGATTCTTATTTTTTTCCCTTTTGTTATTCTTTTAAAACTATAAACGGGATCATTTAAAATTGTTTGCATAGATTAGAAAAATAAAATAAAATAAACCCTTTTGTGTCTTTTGTGTTTTTGTGTTGGTTTTTTGTTCCCCTTTTATCCTTTTCTCTTTCTCTTAATCCTATGACCCCAAATATTAGGAATAAGAGAAAGGTTATAGAGCTAGAAGAGAATACTCTATTCCATGAGGAAGATCAAGTTGATAGGAAGAATCCCAATCTAGAGAAAGAAGAAAATGTAGAGGATGGTGATGACTCTGATTCTATTGAAGGACCTCATGGTTAGGTCACCTTAAAATTACATAATCAGCTGCCATAAATGTTTTAGATGCTTTTGTAGACGTGGAAAATTAACCCATCAAAATGAGTCATTTTTCTCTTAGAATCCCTAAGAAGTTTCTCAAAGTTGCTAAGTGCAAGTTTGGGCTTCTTTCCCCTCTTTTTCTTTGCTTTTTCTCCTAGCTTTGCCGAATCCGTATTCATCCTAAGATAGGGAGTGAATTAGGCAATTTTGGATTTTTCTCTCCAAAACCCCAAGTTTTTGGTCGACCTTTGTGACGTCAGTTCTTGGCCAAGGTTTTTTTCTATTTTTATCACCTAAACCCCTCCAAACCTCCTATAAATAGAAGGATTGGATTCCCTTTTCTCCGATATGAATCATATTTTTCTAGCCATGTCATATTTTAATGCTCTCAATATTTAATGCTTTTGGAATGCTCTGGTGCTCTACTTTTGGTGTGTTTTCTATAATTTTTTACTGAAGATAAGAAAGTGGAGAAGTCTTGAAAATAAACCATCTTCTAGAATGAGGAAATGTCTTCCACCCTTATTATCGCTTCCTCTATAGGCATCATTTTTTCTCTCTACATTTATTAGCTCTTAGATCATTAATTTTTAGTGTTAATTTACATTTTGAATCCTAGAATTAGCTTTTGAGCACTCTTGTGGAAATTCACACCCCACCCTTACAGAGTATGAATTTGATGAAAGCATTGGCTTCACCATATTCTTATCTATTTTTGAATTTATGACCTCTAATTATGGGGTGAAAATTTGGTCATAGTATTTTGGGGTCAAATTTTTAATCCCAAAACCCTAGGCTCTCATTTGCATACTTGTTTTCCATTACACCCATTCTGTTTACACTATATTTTCACTATTTCATGTTGTTATATCTTTTTTGTCTTGTTCCCAAATGTCAAAAATTATTTTCATTTTTGAACGATCAGCTAAAAGGACCAAGGGAGCTTGACTATTACACCTCCAAGCTCAGTCACATAGCAGCCTAAAAAAACCCCTGAACACTAATCATTTGTTTTTGAAGTATTGAAGCTATGTTATAGGTATTGACCAAATCTATAGTTGGGATTTACAAGGCATGAATTTGGCTAGGATCGACCATTAGATCAAGTACATGCTCTGATAGATCTATTAGGTTGTTTTTGTGTGCTTGTGTCCATTTTTTTCATTTCTAGATTTATATCATAAGAAAAAGAAGATATTTAAGGCATAAAAGAGAAAACATATAGTTTACATTCAGTCTAATCCTATTTGTGCATTCTCTTGGTACCTTTCTTGAAAAGAACAAAATATTTAATTCCTTGCAAAGTTAGGTTTACTCTTCATCAAACTAAAGAATCATTCTAGGAATAGTCTTTTATCTAATTGCATCATTGTTTGTCTTGCACTGTTATTCTTTGAATATTTATAGCTTAGATCTTAGCAAGATAAAACATAGGTGCTTGTTTAAATAAATACATCAAACATTCCATATTGGACTTGAAGCGAGTCCTTAAACCATTTCTAGTGAACCCTTCGATCCCCACGCCCCCTAGTGTAGAGGAAACACAACAACACTACAATCACCTTAGCTCTGAGTAGATCTATCGAGAATTGTACATGGTGGAAATTTTTCCCCCCTTTATATATTTCATGAACCCAATGTGAAGCATTTCCTTAGTGGCCATCTAGAAAGCTTCTTTTTTTTTCCCTTTTGTTATTCGTTTAAAACTATAAACGGGATCATTTAAAATTATTTGCATAGATTAGAAAAATAAATTAAAATAAACTGTTTTGTGTCTTTTGTGTTTTTGTGTTTTTGTGTTGTTTTTTTGTTCCCCTTTTATCCTTTTCTCTTTCTCTTAATCCTATGACCCCAAATATTAGGAATAAGAGAAAGGTTATAGAGCTAGAAGAGAATACTCTATGCCATGAGGAAGATCAAGTTTATAGGAAGAATCCCAATCTAGAGAAAGAAGAAAATTTAGAGGATGATGATGACTCTGATCCTATTGAAGGACCTAATGGGTAGGTCACCTTCAAATTACATAATCAGCTACTATAAATGTTTCAGATTCTTTTGTAGACATGGAAAATTAACCCATCAAAATGAGTCATTTTTCTCTTAGAATCCCTAAGAAGTTTCTCAAAGTTGCCAAGTGCAAGTTTGGGCTTCTTTCCCCTCCTTTTCTTTGCTTTTTCTGCTAGCCTTTCTGAATTTGTATTCATCCTAATATAGGAAGTGAATTAGGAAATTTTGGATTTTTCTCTCTAAAACCCCAAGTTTTTGGTTGACCTTTGTGACGTCAGTTCTTGGCCAAGGTTGTTTTCTATTTTTCTCACCTAAACACCTCCAAACCTCCTATAAATAGAAGGATTGGATTCCCTTTCTCCCATATGAATCTTATTTTTCTAGCCATATCATATTTTAATGCTCTCAATATTTAACGCTTTTGGAATGCTTTGGTGCTCTACTTTTGGTGTTTTTTCTATAAATTTTTACTGAAGATAAGAAAGTGGAGAAGCCTTGAAAATAAACCATCTTCTAGGAGGAAAGGTCTTCCACCCTTATTATTGCTTCCTCTATAGGCATCATTTTTTCTCTCTACATTTATTAGCTCTTAGATCATTAATTTTTAGTGTTAATTTATATTTTGAATCCTAGAATTAGCTTTTGAGCACTCTTGTGGAAATTCACACCCCACACTTATGGAGTATGAATTTGATGAAAGAATTGGCTTCACCATATTCTTATCTATTTTTGAATTTATGACCTATAATTATGGGGTGCAAATTTGGTCATAGTATTTTGGGGTCAAATTTTTACTCCCAAAACCCTAGGCTCTCATTTGCATACTTGTTTTCCATTACACCCATTATGTTTGCACTATATTTTCACTATTTCATGTTGTTATATCATTTTTTTCTTGTTCCCAGATTTCAAAAATTATTTTCATTTTTGAACGATCAGCTAAAAGGACCAAGGGGGCTTGACTATTACACCTCCAAGCTCAGTCACATAGCAGCCTAAACAAGCCCCTGAACACTAATCGTTTGTTTTTGAAGTATTGAAGCTATGTTGTAGGTATTGACCAAATTTATGGTTGGGATTTACAAGGCATGAATTTGGCTAGGATCGACCATTAGATCAAATACATGCTCTGATAGATCTGTTAGGTTGTTTTTGTGTGCTTGTGTCCATTTTTTTCATTTCTAGATTTATATTATAAGAAAAAGAAGATATTTAAGGCATAAAAGAGAAAACATATAGTTTACATTTAGGCTAATCCTATTTGTGCATTCTCTTGGTACCTTACTTAAAAAGAACAAAATATTTACTTCCTTGCAAAGTTAGGTTTACTCTTCATCAAAGTAAAGAATCATTCTAGGAATAGTCTTTTATCTAATTGCATCATTGTTTGTCTTGCATTGTTATTATTTGAATCTTTATAGCTTAGATCTTAGCATGATAAAACATAGGTGCTTGTTTAAATAAATACATCAAACATTTCATATTGGACTTGGAGCGAGTCCTTAAACCTTTTCTAGTGAACCCTTCAATCCCCAAGCCCCCTAGTGTAGAGGAAACACAACACTACAATCACCTTAGCTCTGAGTAGATCTATCGAGAATTGTACGTGGTGGAAATTTTTCCCCCCTTTACATATTTCATGAACCCAATGTGAAGCATTTCCTTAGTGGCCATATAGAAAGCTTCTTCTTTTTTCCCTTTTGTTATCTTTTAAAACTATAAACAGGGTCATTTAAAATTATTTGCATAGATTAGAAAAATAAAATAAAATAAACCCTTTTGTGTCTTTTGTGTTTTTGTGTTGGTTTTTTGATCCCCTTTTATCCTTTTCTCTTTCTCTTAATCCTATGACCCCAAATATTAGGAATAACAGAAAGGTTATAGATCTAGAAGAGAATACTCTATGCCATGAGGAAGATCAAGTTTATAGGAAGAATCCCAATCTAGAGAAAGAATAAAATGTAGAGGATGGTGATGACTCTGATCCTATTGAAGGACCTCATGGTTAAGTCACCTTCAAATTACATAATCAGCTGCTATAAATGTTTCAGATGCTTTTGTAGACATGGAAAATTAACCCATCAAAATGAGTCATTTTTCTCTTAGAATCCCTAAGAAGTTTCTCAAAGTTGCCAAGTGCAATTTTGGGCTTCTTTCCCCTCCTTTTCTTTGCTTTTTCTCCTAGCTTTTCCGAATTCATATTCATCCTAAGATAGGGAGTGAATTAGTCAATTTTGGAATTTTCTCTCCAAAACCCCAAGTTTTTGGTCGACCTTTGTGACGTCAGTTCTTGGCCAAGGTTTTTTTCTATTTTTATCACCTAAACCCCTCCAAACCTCCTATAAATAGAAGGATTGGATTCCCTTTTCTCCCATATGAATCTTATTTTTCTAGCCATATCATATTTTAATGCTCTCAATATTTAATGCTTTTGGAATGCTCTGGTGCTCTACTTTTGGTGTGTTTTCTATAGATTTTTACTGAAGATAAGAAATTGGAGAAGCCTTGAAAATAAACCATCTTCTAGAAGGAGGAAAGGTATTCCACCCTTGTTATTGCTTCCTCTATAGGCATCAATTTTTCTCTCTACATTTATTAGCTCTTAGATCATTAATTTATAGTGTTAATTTACATTTTGAATCCTAGAATTAGCTTTTGAGCACTCTTGTGGAAATTCACACCCCACCCTTACGGAGTATGAATTTGATGAAATAATTGGCTTCACTATATTCTTATCTATGTTTGAATTTATGACCTCTAATTATGGGGTGCAAATTTGGTCATAGTATTTTGGAGTCAAATTTTTACTCCCAAAACCTTAGGCTCTCATTTGCATACTTGTTTTCCATTACACCCATTCTGTTTGCACTATATTTTCACTATTTCATGTTGTTATATCTTTTTTGTCTTGTTCCGAGATGTCAAAAATTAATTTCATTTTTGAATGATTAGCTAAAAGGACCAAGGGGGCTTGACTATTACACCTCCAATATCAGTCACATAGCAGCCTAAACAAGCCCTTGAACACTAATCATTTGTTTTTGAAGTATTGAAGCTATGTTGTAGGTATTGACAAAATTTATGGTTGGGATTTACAAGGCATGAATTTGGCTAGGATCGACCATTAGATCAAGTACATGCTCTGATATATCTATTGGGTTGTTTTTGTGTGCTTGTGTCCATTTTTTTCATTTCTAGATTTTGTTGAGCAAGGTGCAGCAACAGTATTGTAATTGTTGTCAACATAGTCAGATAGATATGTTGATGCAGTGGACAGGAAGTTCAAAAGCTATTCATATGCAAAAGATAGGAGTTTAAAAGTTATTCAGAGTATGTACAATGATTTTCCAAGAAGACCGAAGTGGCCCATATGCAAAAGATCAAAGAAAAAATACAAGTAAGAAAAGTGTCACAATATCGTGACATATACAATAGGCAAGAAAAACTGTCGCAATTTCACGACATGTTGGAAGAGAGAGAAAGAGCAGGAAAAACTGTCATGATTTCATGACATGTTGGAAGAGAGAGAAAAAGTAGGAAAAACTGTCACGATTTCACGACATGTTGGAAGAGAGAGAAAAAGTAGGAAAAACTATCACGATTTCGCGACATGTTGGAAGAGAGAGAAAAAGCAGTAAAAACTATCGCGATTTCGTGACATGTTGGAAGAGAAAAAGGCAATTTGAAAAACTATCATGATTTCATGATATGTTGGAAGAGAAAAAGGCAAGTGGAAAAACTATTACGATTTCATGACATGTTGGAAGAGAAAGAGAACGCAAGAAAAGTGTCACGATTTCGTGACAAGTTTGAAGAAAGAGAACAAGTAAGAAAAGTGTCACGATTTCGTGACATGTTGCATTTTCGTGACTAAAATAGGAGAGAGAAAGTAAGTTTGAAAAGTGTCGTGATATCGCGACATGTCGCATTTTCATGATAAAATAAAGGGAGGAATCTTACGGAAGTAGAACTGTCGCGATTTCATGACAAGTTCAAAGAAAGAGAACAAGTAAGAAAAGTGTCACAATTTCATAATATGTCACATTTTTGTGACTAAAATAGGAGAGTAAGTTTGAAAAGTTTCACGATATCGCGACATGTTGCATTTTTGCGATAAAAGAAAGAGAGGAAGCGTACGGAAGCAGAACTATCGTGATTTGGTGACAAAAGCAGAAAGTAAGACTTTGGAAGCAGAACTGTCGCGATTTCGCAACAAAAGCAAGGAAGTAAAGTATGGAAGCAGAAGTGTCACGATTTTGCGACAAAAGTAGAGAAGAAGATTTTGAAGGCAGAAGTGTCGCGATTTCGTGACAAAAGCAAAGAAGTAAAGTACAAAAGCATAAGTGTCATGATTTCATGAAAAAGCAGAGAAGAAGACTTCAAAGGCAAAAGTGTCACGATTTTATGACAAAAGCAAAGAAGCTAAGTACGGAAGCAGAAGTGTCACGATTTTGCGACAAAATCTAAGTTGAAGACTACGGAGGTAGAAGTGTCGCGATATCACGACAAAAGCAAAATCGAAGTCTATGGAAGCAAAAGTGTCGTGATATCGCGAGAAAAGCAAAGTTGAAGTCTATGGAAGCAGAAGTGTCGTGATATTGCGACAAAAGCAAAGATGAAGTATACGAAGGCAAAAATGTCATGATATCATGACAAAAGAAAATATGAAGTCTACGGAGGCATAAATGTCATGATATCACGACAAAAGAATAGAGAAATCGTATGAAGGCGAAAGTGTCATGATATCACGACATGTATTTTCGTGGCAACAACAACAAAAGAAGCTACAAAGGCATAAATGTCACGATTTTATGACAGGTCATAAAAGCGTAAGTCAAGAAGAACCCGACTGAAATGAGAAGTATGACAGTGGACCGACATCACTACAGCATTTATAGGTGTAGTTATAGAGTGATTTCATACTATTGAAATACGAAGAGTGATAAAAAGTTAGTATGGCGGTTACAGGGTCTGTCCAAAATGAAATCATCAAGTGATGGATAAACTGAACATCTTCTTGAGTTGAAGCCGATGAAGACCGATGACAGTCGACTAAAATTAGGGTTTACAGTTGTTATGAAATCCGACTAATATTAGGATTTACAACCGACTAATATTAGGGTTTTCATCATAAAAAATATTGTTATAAAAGGAGGGTTGTTTGGAAAATTGAGAAAATGGTGGTGTGTGTGAAATATAGTCGTTGTGCACAGAGAGCAAGTCGTTTTGAATCGTGCTAAGTGCAAAATTCACAAAGAGAGTAGAGTGTGCAAAAGGGAGAAGACGATCATGAAGTTTGACTGTAATGAAGTAGAGTGTGTGAAGTGATTGCGCAGAGAGAGCAAAGTGCACAGAGAACGCAAAGGTGAAGAAGACCAATCAGGGTCTTGTAAAAGCAAAGGTATCTAATTGTTAAAGTTACAGATTCAAATTGAAGTCTAGGTTGTAGCTTGGCATCACGGGTTGGTGCTCCTTTCTATTGGTGCAGATAAATTAGGGGTTGGTGCTCCTTCCATTTGGTGCTGGTAAATTAGGGGTTGGTGCTCCTTTCTGTTGGTGCAGATAAATCAAGGGTTGGTGATCATTTCTATTGGTGCAGATAAATCAGGGGTTGGTGCTCCTTTTTGTTGGTGCAGATAAATTAGGGGTTGGTGCTCCTTCCAGTTGGTGCTGGTAAATCAGGGGTTGGTGCTCCTTCCTGTTGGTGTAGATAAATCAGGGGTTGGTGCTCCTTCCAGTTGGTGCTAGTAAATTGATTTTAAACTTGGTGCTTTGCAAAGGCTAGATTTGGATGGTAGTCCAAGCAGTCAATTTTTGAGGAGTAGCCACATTGGTGAACCTCGTTAAATCTTGTGTTGTGTGATGCTCGTTTGTTATACTTGTTGTATCTAGTAATAAGTTTTAATTGTTGCGGTATTAAGAGCTGTAAATTTAAGTTTATAGAGCTACACTGATTCACCCCCCCCTCTCAATTTCATTGTAAGACTAACAGATTTATATCATAAGAAAAAGAAGATATTTAAGGCATAAAAGAGAAAACATATAGTTTACATTTAGGCTAATCCTATTTGTGCATTCTCTTGGTACCTTTCTTGAAAAGAACAAAATATTTACTTCCTTGCAAAGTTAGGTTTACTCTTCATCAAAGTAAAGAATCATTCTAGGAATAGTCTTTTATCTAATTGCATCATTGTTTGTCTTGTATTGTTATATTTGAATCTTTATAGCTTAGATCTTAGCAAGATAAAACATAGGTTCTTGTTTAAATAAATACATCAAACATTCCATATTGGACTTGGAGCGAGTCCTTAAACCATTTCTAGTGAACCCTTCGATCCCCAAGCCCCCTAGTGTAGAGGAAATACAACAACACTACAATCACCTTAGCTCTGAGTAGATCTATCGAGAATTGTACGTGGTGGAAAGTTTTCCCCCCTTTACATATTTCATGAACCCAATGTGAAGCATTTCCTTAGTGGCCATCGAGAAAGCTTCTTCTTTTTTTTTCCATTTGTTATTATTTTAAAACTATAAACGAGATCATTTAAAATTATTTGCATAGATTAGAAAAATAAAATAAAATAAACCCTTTGTGTCTTTTGTGTTTTTGTGTTGGTTTTTTGTTCCCCTTTTATCCTTTTCTCTTTCTCTTAATCCTATGACCCCAGATATTAGGAATAATAGGAATGTTATAGAGCTAGAAGAGAATACTCTATGCCATGAGGAAGATCAAGTTGATATGAAGAATCCCAATCTAGAGAAAGAAGAAAATGTAGAGGATGGTGATGACTCTGATCCTATTGAAGGACCTCATGGTTAGGTCACCTTCAAATTACATAATCAGCTCTTGAACTTCTTTATACAACATAGGCAAGTCCTAAATGAAGCCTTGGAAAGAGACACCCACTTCAATGAAGCTGGAATGTCTCATAATCAAGTCAATTCTCCTCAAAATATTTGCATCAATCCTTTTTTTGAATCGTCTCATAATGTTAATCTATTTCATAAAACTACATATGCTACTACAACAACCACCAACATTGGGGGAGTTTCACAACCTCCTCCAACCAATAGTGCATCCCAAAATAATATTTAATTTATCTCTTATAATTTTCCTCCTCTCAACATTCATTCTTTTGTTCCACCAAATGTAAACTGTGTCCAACAACAAGATACTATATAATACATCATATTCCATAACCCTTACTGCAACAGTGTTAATACCTTCAACATTAACCAAGTTTCCTTTAAAAAACCTACCTATAGCATGCCCTTAAGAAATATATGGGTATTGCACAGCAAAAATCTTGATATGCAATGTTTGACAAGTATAGTGAAACAATTAGAATTAATAATGGATACACTTCAAGCTCCAAGTTTCACTTATAAATATAATGAAATGTGTAATCAATCCCTAGATCCTATGGTGGACTCTAGATCCTATTCTAAGCATTTTCTAATGTTGATATTACCCATTTATAAAGGAAAAAATAACCTAATAAAACATTTAAGGATGTTTAGAAAAACATGCCATGATCTTATAAATGATGATATGTTGTTGCTAAAAATATTCCCTAAAAGCCTTGGTGGTATAGCATTGGAATGGTATTATAAACTACCCCATCATTCTTTAAGAAACTTTGAGAAAATTACTGATTTATTTGTTCAAAAATTTGGAGCTTATGTGGAGAAAGGAGTAACCATCCAAGATTTATCCTAAATTAAGCTTAAAATGGAAGTTTCTTGAAATTCTTGTCTCTATGGAGGAGTTTAGTTGGAAGGTTAAGATACACCTTGCCTCCTTGAGACATGTTAGAGATATTTATTGGAAACCTACAGGAGTAGATCTCATATGAATTAGAAACAACTATTACCTCTTTCAAACAAGCAAATAGATTTGGTAAGAAGAGTAGATAAGACTCTTGTTTGAAGAGGTCAACTTAAACCAAGAAAAGAATAAGAAAGGACCACAAAAATCCAATATAATAACAAGCATGTAGTTGGTGATGGGGTAACATATGACATATCAACCAATAATTTTGAGAGAGGGAATTTTGTACTTAGCATTTTGTACTTACCAAAAATATCTTCTATCTTCCTAACAGATAATAGATCAACCTTACATAAGTTGGTACTTAGCAAACCCCAAAATCCTCCACCAAGGAATTTCACTAGACTCAACCAACCTATTTCATCTATCCTTAAGTAGCTTTTGGAAGTGAATATGATTTAACTACCTCTCATAAGGCAACCAAATACCATGACAATTTGATATAAGCCTAATCAACATTGTGAGTATCATAGAGTGGAGGGGCACATGACAAACTCATGTAAGAGATTGAAACATATGGTTCAAGACTTAATAGATGAGGGTCCTCTTGTTTTGGATGACACTCAATCCAATCCTAACCACAAACCTCCAACTAATCAACCTTCTACTCAAAATACACCCACAACTAATCAAGATATTGGGATATTCTAAAATCCTCTACCCAATCATGGGCAACAAACAAGTAATCAATTGTCATACCATAATGTGCCTCCTTACAATAACATGGTTTATATGATAACATCTACCATAATACAAAAATCTCAAACTCAATTGACTCAACAATCTCAATAGCAAACAAGTTCTACATCCAACCAACCCTCTACCCCACGCCTAGTCCTTAAGAGTACCCAAAAAAGGAGCACAAGTGTAGAAATACCAATCTTAGTGTTGAAGCCACAATCAAAAGTCTCCTTCAACATTCAACAATATTTAAGTGATACACCTACCAAGATATCCATATTAGAGCTTTTAAAAACTTCTCCTATTCATAGGTAAGCCTTGTGAAGCTTCTAAGTCAACAATATATCTTGCAAGATCTTCCCCCTAATAACCTACCAATGTTGTAGGTTTTATTGGGATAAATTACATATCTTTTTATGATGACAATATTCCTTTCTCCAATTTACAAGGGGATTCTCCCCTTTACATCATTGAATATATTGGAAATTGTTTTATCAAGAGGATCTTGGTAGACAACAATTCCTCCCTTAATATACGCACTTATATTTTTTTATAAAATTTTTGGATTAAAGGAGGAATATTTAACCAAATTTGATGTTATCATAAAGGTTTTAAACGATGAGCCCCAAGAGGCTTGTGACATTTTATCCCTTCCATTAATGTAGGATCTAATATCTTAGACACTTTGTTTTATGTGGTATCTTGCCCAACATATTTTAATATTCTTATTAGATGCCCTTGGATTCATGCAATAAGGGTTATCCCTTCTACTCTTCATAAATGTTTAAAGTATGAATTCAAAAATCATCTTATCACCATCTAGGATGACCCCTATCCATTCCAATATTATTTAAAGGGTGAGTGAGACCAATATAACATCAATTTTTATCCATATGTTTCTCCTCATAAATATTCTTAGATCACAAATAAGTCTGAGAATTTCAAAATAAGTGAGGGACCAAAAATCATAGTGTTATCACAAGGTCGAGCCAATCATCTATTTGAAAGTCCTCTTCTAGATCTAGCCAAGCTACCACCTTCACTCTAAACTATGGGTTTACCCTAAAAAAGGGTGAAGTAGTACACATAGGTATGTGCACCTTTATCTATGTATGTCAGCATTATTCATAAGGGGTCAGACTTGAAATGCACTTGTAAAAAATTACCGAATCTGTTTCAAAAACCTGACAAATCCTGGCCAACCTCATATCGGAGGACATGGCGAATTACCTTATTTTTTCATCAAAAATTATAAAACATTGGTGAATTTGATAGTTTTGGTTGGACTTGGTGTAAAATAGAACTAGCTGTAAACCAGTTGCAAACACAAATTGGGTTAAATAAGGCCAAAAAATAGATCGAATGCAAAACAATAATTGGAAATAGAACCATTGCAAAATAGAGTCTAGTAGGACTGGGTGCAAAACATGGTCCATCAATAGTGGAAGAAAAACATAATTTGGCTTAAATGGTTTCAAATCAGAGTTTGATAGGACTAGGTGCTAAACATGGCCCGTCAATACTGGGAGCAAAAAATAATTTCACTTAAACGGATTCAAATTAGAATAAGGAAGGATCGAGTGCAAAACATAGTCCATCAATAATTGGAGAAAACATAATCTAGTTTAAATAATTTCTAAACATGGTTTGGAGGTACCGGGTGCAACATAGTGATCGGAGAGACTGGATGTAAAATAGGATCTAGAAAACCTGGATGCAATAAATAGGTTGACCGGGTCTAGTGCAAATCAGAGTCGATCAGACTGGGTGTAAAATGGGTTTCATCCAGATTGGGTGTAAAACAAGGACAGACTGTCCTAGGTGCATAACAGAATCTGGTATGTATGGGTTCATAAAAGGTTTTGGCTTTCATGATTTCTAAACATTTTCTGGCAAGATCAGTTCCAAATCAAGGTATGTTCACATCGAGTGCAAATCAATTACTAGAACCAAGCGAACTGTACCTACCGCATGTCAAGTGATCCTTCAGCCTCATTGCATGTGGAATGACCTATTACCACATGCATTTTTAACTTTATTTTGTCTTTAAAAAGGTATTGGCAGTCATTTTTTTAATTTATTTTTATAACCCGAGCAAATTTTGAATCCTCCTCGACTGACCTTTATCCTGCACCCTTTCGAATCTTGAATTCTCATGTTTTAAGAACATGATGACCACTAATACCTCTGCTACTGACACTAAAAATATAAAATTCAAGAACATTTCTTACACCTCTATGCAATATTTTTTAACCACCCATGGTTAAGACCAAATGTGGCTTGTTGATGCAGGTTTGCAAACATCGGTTATAATACCCCATTTCCACTCAGACAAGCATATTCAACAAAGTATCATTTATGGTTACAATCATGATCAAGCAATAGTGAGACTATCAATTTGAAATAAACCACTTTATTTCATAATCACACTTACTGATATTGAGAGATTGATAGCTCTTTCATACAGGGGTTTCCTTCCATCAGTACGAGGTTCTATATAACTCAAGAGGAGACAAAATACCTTGAGGGGAATTACAATGTCAATGGGAAAAAAATTTCAGGTATAATTCTTGTCTATTGATTCCATTTTTATTCAATTTTTTTTTTTGCAGCTTCTACCCCCAAGTCAAAAAGAGGGTTAACAACCTCCTCTATTCAAGATGAAGATCTAAAGGCCATTATTGATTTCTTCCAAGGAATACTATTTTTGAAAGGAAGATCAAAATTTTCATACTGGGCATTGGCCTATATCGTTCACTACCTTCAGCAGGTGAAGTTCAACTGGTGCACACACATTTTAGATTACATCAGATTTGAGCTACACGATGTCAATAACAACAACGTGACCATGGTGGCCACTGTAAATTTTATTTTAGCTTTTTATTTTAAAATTTTACATAATTTAAAAAATGTTGATGTACCAACTGTAGTGCATTCAATACTACTAGGGCTTGGTATGATAGCATAGGATTTGAGGATAAGTCTTTGTTTCACCACCATTTTTTAATATGTTAGCTCTTTATTCATTTTTTAATTTTTATTGACACCTAAATACAAAATAAGGCAGTGATAAAAAGGACAAAATAGATTGTTGTCGTAAGGAGTCACATACAAGAGGTGTGTGCTAATTTTAAAGATCAATACACTGCATCAGAATCATCACCAATGGTGAGGCATCAAAAACGTATGCAAAAATCTCCTTCTCCTAATCCTCGATCTCGTTCTCGTCCAAATGTAGTTGCACAAAATGTACAATGTGAATCTAGTAAAATCAACCCTCATACGCGTAAGTTTATCTTTTGATATTTTATCTGTATATATTTTTAAACATAAGATTATAATAAATTTTATTAAATATTTTCATATGTTTTTAGAATTTTGCAACACCAACATTCACAATATTGTACATCAAATCGCATCGTCATCAAGTAAATCAGTCTATTTACTTAAAATTAACATATATTTTTGTTTTCTCTTTTTTTTTTTTAATAAATTTTGCTAGTTCTTTTTGAATTGTTTGTAGGTAACTCTCAATAATGGTCGATGAGAAGCTAGGGCTAGCAATCCATGTTGCCACCATCACTGCCACCATCACTACCACCACCATAATGACCACAAAGCCAATAAGTTCAATAGGTTTAGCAGACTCAGCATATGAGAGGCCACATCAATGTGGCCCATGGAAAGGAGAAAAGCCTTCAAGTAGTGAGATAGCAGCCTCAGCCTAGATTTTCCTCTTTTTTATTTCACTCCAATATAGATGCAACAGAGGTCTCAACATCAGGATTATATCAAATTTAGCTTGATGATGATTATATATTTTAGGGCAACATTTATGGCTTTGATGTGATAGATTTTCTTGAAGATCCACAAATAGAAGCATAATAAATATTAGCCCTTGCGAATGAGAAGCAATTACTGCCTCCTACTATGGGAAGTAACCTTCATCCTCAAACCGAGGATGAAAAAGTTAATTTTTATGTAATTTCTTCACTATGTGATGGTATGGAAGCAACCATCCAAGATAGGTTGCATCAAGATTTAAACGTGATGAAGCTCATGAAGGAATGGGAAATTCGAGCAAAAGTCCTTATAAAGAAAATTAATGTCATTTATAAAAAAAATTCAAAAGGGAATCAATTTTTTCTCAGATTGAGCACGAACTAAAAAATCTTAGTGTTCTGCTAGATAAGGTCAAATTAGGATTAGTGAAGTGTAGTCTTCATGCGATGATGAAGTTTTAAAATTTATGTTGAATATAATTGAGAACATTAATGTTGAAGCCCATGCCTACTATAACCAATATCAAGGAAGATCATCATCATAAATATATGTAATTTAAGAAAATATATCAGGGATAAACTTGGTGTGGATTCGGATCTCTTTCTTACAAAGGCGAAGGAGAAAAATCCTCTTCAAATAGTTCTTGAAGATCTAGCCCAAGAGGAAGGCACATTGCTGGAAAATTTTGAGAAAGTGGAAGATTTATTGATCAGATCTAGAGCATTTCTAACAAAGGGTGTACACAAAGGAGAAAGTTCAAAGGAAAATGTAACTAAAGGAGTATCTAGTTCAACCAACCCCCCACGTCTGGAATAGGATGAAATGTTTACTAGTTGACTACATATTTTGTTGTATTACAGTAAGCAATTTTATACGATGTAATATAATTTTGAATCTAATTAATAAAAAATGTGTATACTAATTTTGTGTCCTGTTTCATTTAATGGTTGTTTTTTTTTGTAGGTAAAAATGATTAAGTGTGGGTTTTAAATGGGCCCTAAACCCAAGTACATAAACTGGTAGCTAAACCAATAGCATAAGATAACACATGCCTACATATTGGCCAGCAACAACCTGAAAAAAAAGGTCCAAATAGTAGTAGAGAAGGTTGGATGGAACGCTGACGTAAAATAAATAAAAATAAAATTTGAGCAATACCCACATAGGGGTTTCTTAAGAGAAGTAACTACATGAAAATTTTGTAAAGGACCTATGAAAAAAACCCGCACATGGGAAGCTTGCAAAATATCCATAAAAACTATAATAGACACCTGTACATAAATAAACACAGTGCTCAAAAATTCCCACACAAGGGAACTATATACTATAATTAAAATTCCACGCAAGGGGATCAAAAGACCAAAATAGAGAGATCCAGCACGAGAACAAACAGAGTACTCAATAGACCCAAACCTAGAGCTTTGCAACATCCTTATTTACAGGAGAATCTCTAGGATGGTTCAGAAGTAGCACCTTAATATTCTCATTGGTCTTATCCATGGCATTTATAATACTGCTAACGATGGTAACATGGATTTTGTTGTGAGTATCAATGTAAGGATCATCACTATCTTCATTCAAAATGTGGTGATGAGGCCTGGAAATGCCTCAATCATAACATGTTTTGTACACTAAAAATGCCTATAAACTCTTATGTTTTATCTGATATGTTACTTAAGTTGATTTAATATGTTGTATATTAACCATTTTGCATGATCAATGTATTTGAAATATTATATGTTGATTTTACAGCTTTTTGCATAGTTTTGTGTTCTTTTTGCTATGATTTGCTACAATGGGATATGCTTAGAATAATAGCAGCATTTCACTAATCATATTTTGATTTGTCTCAAGCATTTACTTCACCTAAATATGGCAACAGTGCAAGCAAACTGTTGTTGTGCAGCAAAAACTGGTCTTTCCCATGTAAATTTTAGCCAGCTGTCCATAAATAGCAAGGCATGGAATTCACATGAGGAAAGGGATGAAGACCATTAGAATTTGATCTTAGGAGATAACCCACCTGAGAGATGTAGAAGAAATCAATGTAAAATCATATATTTGTTCATACCAAGATATCTTCGGAATGAACAGATATCTTCGGAATGAAGGAACACAGCATCTTCGAAATGAGCGGATCTTTGGAATGAAGAATGCAGCATCTTCAAAATGAGTAGATCTTCGGAATGAAGCATGCAGTATCTTCGAAATGAGCGATCTTCGAAATGAGAATGTAGTATCTTCGGAATGAGCGATCTTCAGAATGAAAACTGCATTGTCTTCAAAATGAAGCCACTTATCTTCGGAATGAAGAATAGAATGTGTTTTTGACCTTTTGATCAATTTTTGAAGCCGAAAAAAGGGAAATAAAGGTTGGAAAAAGTAAAGAGAAATATCTTCCATTTATCTTTGTCGTCATTGCTGACCAAAGCCATCATTAAGGAAAAGATCAAGTTTTAGTCCTCTTTTAGGATAAAACCAGAATTTGTTGCAGCATTGTAGGATTAGATCTTTTTGATATTCTTTGTTTGTAATCAGATCATAGGATAGCTATAAATATTGCTCCCATTCAGGTTGAGCGAGGTAGATAGAAAAAGAGGTAGAAAATAGAGTAAGGAAGCTAGCAAAAAATACGAGTATAACTAGAAATTGACTGTTACAGTCTTGTAACAGTTTTTCAACAGAATTCTTGTAATCATGTCTTTTGATCAATAAAGTGCACTAGTTCTATTTAAAATTACTTATAAATGAATGTGATTAAGATTTAAAAAAAGAGAGAGACTTACACCTTCTTCTGGACAAAGAGGCTGGCCACTTCCAGACCTAGGAGGAGGACTAACAAAGCAAGTTTTTATTCTGATTTTGCTGTAGCAGAATGAGTTGTAGAACTTGTTATGTCAATTGCTTGTAAATAGTTGACAATATTTGTAGTATTAGTTTATTTATGCTTAGATTAATCTTGTGCTTAAATTTTTAGTTGCAATCTTACTTTCAGCAAAGTTTCCACTTTATTTTCAATTGTTATTTCCGAATTTATTGTTTTTCAGCAATTTCCTGCATTTTATGTTTTGCTGTCAAAATATGAACAGAAGATTGACAACCTTCTATTACAGAACTTTGATAGTTTTTATTTCCACATTAGATCTAAACTTTCATTACTGCAAAAGTAATTAGATTTCCTTTCTGCAATTAGGATCAGACTTTCAATTCACTAACTGTTAATTCGTAATATAATTAGGTCTCATTCTGCAATTGTAATTAGGACTTCATTTCTGTAGTTAATGATTAGTTTCCAATTCTACAACTTAGATTCAGATTTAATTTATGCAATTTAGAGATAGGAATGTTCCAAAACCCCCCACACAATCAGTTCCACCAATAAGACTTGTTGCCCTAGATTGACCTAAGTTATAGCTGTTTCACTTCTTCTCCCGTAGATAGCCTTGTAAACTGCCCTGGATTGATAGATTCATTGAGAATTAATGATGGTATAACGACTACGCATCATTTTGGCATCTTTGCCGAGGAATAGTGTTGTTAGAAGAAAATAAATAGTCCAATAGCTGTAATCAAACTAAACTGTGAACATTCAGGTTAAAATCTGAATATAACAACAGAGTAAGATAACAACTATTGACTTAATTTATGTCATTTAGGAGTAAACATGAATGAGTAAGTCTAGGGATACTCCAAAGGATCCCTGGCTTTTCCCATTAAGGAGATCTTCACGCCTAAGGGGTGAATCACCTGTGTTTGAACTACCTGAAATATTGATAGAAAAATCACCAGTCTCACCATCAGTAGAACATTTTGAGAAAGGAAAATCACCAATTTTATCAACGAAATATCTTAAGGAAGATAATTCATCAGACTCATCAACAGAGAAGCTTGGACCTCTTGAGAGAACAATTTGGAAAGCTTTAACTTCTCCTAGGAAATAAGAAACTATGGCAGAAGGAGGCAATGTAGATGGCCAGCATGGCTATGTTCATAATTAAGGGGATGATCGGGATATACTCCAACCATCCGGAACATTTGAATATCCTATTCATCCGAATCCAACACAAAACTCTCCCATGAAGAATATTTCACCTTCGGTACTTCCAACCTTCCGAGGTGTTGTATCTGAAGATCCCGATCGCTTTTGTTTGAATTCAAGGTAGTGTGTCAGACCTATGATTATATAAATGACAATCAAAAACTTAAGGTTTTTCTCTCAACTCTCAAGGATTCAGCATTACGCTGGTTCATGAGCTTAGAGCCAAATTCCATAAGAACCTGGGATCAAATGGAGACTGTCTTTTTAGAAAAATATCAGGAATATTGCCATGTAAGGAATAGAAAAGATGAGTTATTTAGAATCAAGTAGGAAGATGATGAGACCTTGGAAGATTATCTTGATAGGTTCTCCTTTGTTCAAAGGAGATGTGGACTAGTAGAACCAGAATTGTGTAAAACTATCTTTTTGAGAGGATTGCAAGATGAATCCAGAGAAGTTCGGATTTAATGGGAAAAGGGGATGTAACCACTCTCAGTAATGATAAAATTATGGATCTCTGTAGGAATTACTCTCGCACTAAGCAGAGAAGAAGAAAAAGCCGCATAAATGGCACTGATGTAAAGGACTTGATAGAGGAACTTGCAAATTTCAAAACTGATATCCTAGTGCATCTAAACACTACTTTAGGGGAAATCTCTGCAAAAGCTAAAAACACATAACCTTTGGCAATTTATTGCCCAAGATGTAGAAGTAAACATGCTTTGCAAGAATTTCCTTTGAATAAAACATCTATCTTAGCCATTTGTAGTATCTGTTCAAAAAGGCATTCAACTGATCAATGCCACCTGCTACCACAACTCAAAACTGTGTTAGAAAACCATACTGAGGAACTCAACTATATTGGACCAAAACAAGGGGGGAATTTCTCTCAATATCAAAATCCCCCTCAATTTTCTACAAATTAGGGGCATAATCCTGGTACTATGCCTTGGGGACAATCAGAACCACCCCAACGTCCTTGGAATTATCCTCAATGGACAAATTCCCAAGAATGGCCACAATCAAATTGGAGTAATCCGACTGGAATCATAATCAAAACAATCCCTCATGGAATCAAAACAATCCAGCTTGGAATCAGAATCATACTAATCCACATTGGGTGCAAAACCAACCATAGTGGAATCAACAATACCAAATCCTATCCAAGGCAAAGAAAGGAATCAAGGTCAAACTCAGCATTTGTTGCCTGCACCTAATCAGAATTTTCAAGAAAAACAATAGCAAACACAGCAAGTGAAACAACCTCAATTGCCAGCTTAGCCAGTCACTAATCCAAATAGTGTAAGACAGACACCTCCTATCTATGTGGCTGAAGCTAAAGAAAATATTGAAATTAATGTTCTTGATTGTAGCGATATCCAACTCCGTTCAGGGAAAGTTGTACCTGAACCAGTTTTAATGGAAATCAAAGATAATGAAAAGCAAGAATCATCAGAACCAGAGAGAATCCAACCAACAATAGAAATAGAAAAATTGGATCCAACAATACAAAAAGAGACACAAGCAGAACAATTACCAAGGATAGTTCCATATCTTGAAAAACTTAATGCAATACCAGAAATTTCTGAGTCAGAATTGGTCAAAGAACTCAAAAAGTTGACTATCTCATTACCCTTATTGCAAGCCATTAAGGAAATACCAGAAATTAACAGTACTATCCGAAATTTGTGCATTAAAAGAGCAGGAAGAAAGAAGAAAGCATTCCCCAATACTGTGCAGGTTGAAGGGAAGATAGCTGATCTCTTATCTGGAAAACTACTACCTCCAAAGTATAGTGATCCAGGAAGCCCAGTTATCACAATCACCATAGGTTTAGTACCAATATCAAATGTTTTAGTGGATCTAGGAGCTATAATAAATGTCATGACTAAAGATACAATGGAACAATTACAGCTCAAACATCTTAGCCCCACATTTATAGTTTTAGAAATGGCTGATAGGTCAGTTGCAAAACCTGAAGGAATCATTGAAGATGTCCCTATAGAAGTTTCTTCTTGGGAATTCCCTACATATTTTTTTGTTTTATAGCCAAGAAATTCAGCACATGGATATCCCATTATTTTGGGAAGACCTTGGCTTGCAACTGCAGCAGCCTTCATAGACTGCAGATCTAGAAATATGACTATTTCAAATGGTATTGAGCTGAAACAAATTTTTTTATATCCTCCTGCAAAACCATCTAGCAAATTTTTAGGTCAATTATGGTTTTCTGACTCAGATGAAGAACCAGAAGAGGTCATTTCTACACTAGATACCTTAGTAGTAAGAGAACACACAGAAGACCTCAGTGACACATAAAACTTAGAAAATGAAACAATCCTGATGAATGTTCTGCATGAACAATGTTTAGAAGGGGAAGCAACAAATATCCAACAATTGATAAGTAATGAGGAGAATCAAAAATCTGAAGATGAATCATCTATGCTATCACAGGGAAACTCTGTTTCACTACCACATGGATGGCACCATCATCTGATTTTTCCTTCTCACTGTTCCATACAAGATATGCTTCCCTCAAGCAGCAATGAAACAGAAACTGCTTCATTTCTCCCATATCAGCAATGTCCTCTTAATCCCTTAAACACCAAATATGAAGGAGTGAATTCAGTCCTTCTAAATAAAACAAATAGAAGTCCAGCCAGGCAAATTTTTGAACATCTACAGCCAGCTTACTAGGGAAGAGGAAGAAAAATTGATAGTTGTTTTGCAGAAGCATGTTCATGCTTTTGCTTGGAACTACAAAGATATGTCAGGAGTTCATCCTGATATATGTACCCATATAATCTATACTAAAAAATTCAAGCCAGTCAGACAACCTCAAAGAAGATTGAATCCTGCCTTAAGAGATATTGTGAAAGAAGAAATTGAAAAACTCCTAGAAGTAGGATTCATTTACCCAATTTTTGATAGCCAATGGGTTTCTCCATTAGTAATAGTTCCTAAGAAAAATGGAAAAATGAGAGTATGTTTAGACTATAGAGAATTGAATAAGGTGACATACAAAGACCATTTTCCATTACCTTTCATAGATCAAGTGTTAGATACTCTTGCTGGAAAAAGATACTTTTGTTTTCTTGATGGATTTAGTGGATATAATCAAATTCAGATTGCACTTGAAGATCAAGAAAAGACAACTTTTACATGCCCATGGGGAACATTTGCCTATAGGGTTTTACCTTTTGGTTTGTGTAATGCCCCAGCAACTTTTCAGCGAGCAGTCCTAGCAATTTTTGCTGATCTAACCACAAAAAGTGTTGAAATTTACATGGATGATTTCACAGTATGTGGACAAACTTTTGATTTTACATTGGAAAATCTTGACAAAGTCTTAACTCGCTGTGAAACATACCAATTATCCTTAAATCCGAGATAAATGCTTCATGATGATGAAGGAAGGGATAGTTCTTGGTCATCACATCTCTCCCGAAGGGATCCAAGTTGATCCAAAGAAAGTTGAAATTATCAAGAATCTCCTTCCTCCTAAAATTCGGACTAATGTCGAAGCTTCCTAGGACACATTGGTTTTTACTCGCAGGTTTATTCCCAACTTTAGTACAATAGCCGATCCTATGTTTGCCTTATTGACTAAAGATTCTGAATTCTCCTGGACTGTAAAATGTCAGGAAGCATTTGAAGCTTTGAAAGAGAAATTGATAACTCCACCTGTGCTCAGAGGACCTAATTGGACATTACCATTTCACATTCAGACTGATGCCTCCAATACAGCAATTGAAGCAGCATTAGGACAAATTGATAATGGTGAACATTATACCATCTACAACATTAGCAAGAACTTGACAAGAGCAGAGAAAAATTATACAACTGAGAAAGAATTCCTAGCAGTAATTTATGCCATCAACAAATTCGGGCATTATATCACGAGGTTATCAAATATTTATTCACACAGATCACACGACCATTAAGTATTTGATGAATAAACCTATGGTAAGTGCAAGAATTATTCGTTGGTTGTTGTTGCTGCAAGAATTTGATATCACCATAATCAACAAACCAGGAAAAGCTAATGCTGTGGCAGATTTCTTGTCTAGGTTACAGAACATGGATGAAGGGGAATTAGTTGATGACATTTTTCCCCGATGAAAAACTATTTGCTATATCGGTTCAATCACCTTGGTTTGCGGATATAGCCAATTATTTGGTCACGGGGAAAGTTCCTCCACATTTTACTTCAAAATAAAAAAAATAATTGATCAAACAGAGTTCTTCTTTTGAATGGATTAAGGGTATGCTTTTTAAGTGCGAGTCCGACCATGTGTTACGTAGGTGCATCCGAAAGGATGAAGTGTATGATATCCTTAGAGCTTGTCATGATGAACCCTCAGGTGGACACTATTTCGTAAAAAGCACAGTTGGAAAAATCTTGGGGATAGGATATTATTGGCCATCTCTTCACAAGGATGTGAAAAAGTACATCAGGCATTGTGATGCATGTCAAAGAATGGGGAAACCCACTCATACAAATGAGATGCCACTGCAGCCTCAAATGGTTTTAGAACCATTTGAGAGGTGGGGGCTTGATTTTGTAGGACTTATTGATCCACCTTCTCAAGGAAAGGTGCATATTCTAGTATGCACTGATTACCTGACAAAGTGGGTAGAGGTGCATGCTTTCAAACATGCTCATGAAGAGAAGGTCGCTGATTTCTCGTATACTCAAATTTTTCGGAGATTTGGAGCTCCACGGTCTATCACCACAGACCAAGGACCCCAATTTGCATCCAAAGTCATAAAAGCATTTACAGAATTGTATGAAATCAAACATAAGAAATCATCACCTTACCACCCACAAGCAAATGGCCAGGTTGAAGTAACAAATAGGGAACTAGAACGCATCTTGACAAAAATAGTAGCTTTTCATAGGAAAAATTGGCTAGACAAATTACCTGAAGCAGTTTGGGCCTACAATACTACTTGGAAGTCCACTACTGGATTCACACCTTATGAACTAGTCTTTGGTAAAAAGCCTCTCTTACCTATTGAATTTTAGCTACTAACATTGCGCACAAGACTGAAATTGGAATTGAATTATCGCGAGCACGGACAGGACAGGATTCTACAATTGAATGCATTGGATGAACTTAGATTGGATGCTCTGCACCAAACTGAGGTAATTCAGGAGCAGAGGAAGTTGTGGCATGACAATCACATTCAGTGGAGGAAACTTCAACAAGGAGATTGGGCTTTCTTGTTCGATTCTCAATATGAAGACTTCCCTGGAAAATTTAAAACTAGATGGTTGGGACCTTACTGGATTGAAGAGGTATTTAACAACGGAGCAGCTCGTTTATCCCCCATTGATGGGTCACAAAGAAATTTGGTAGTGAATGGACATCGCCTCAGGGTATACCATACACCTCTGACTAAAGAAGAATTCTTGCAGCAACTTGATAGTTTGGATACACAGCAGGTGGAAGAGATTCCTTCTTCCACTTCAAAACAATCAACATGATCAGTGGATTTCAAGAAAAAACAAAAAATAAAAAAAAATTAGAAAAATAGAAAACAAAAAGATGAATAAATTCTGAGTATGAATTCCTTCATGGGCATGGTTTCAAGGGAAATCATGAAATTCCTTCATGGGCATAGTCAGGATCAAGAAAAAAAAAGAGAGAAAAGGAGAGGTAAAAATAAAAAAATGAAGAAAAAAAAAAAAGAGAAAAATGAATAACCCAGCAGTGAAAACCTTTTCTTAAGGCACTACTGAGTTGGTGTTCATGAAAACCAGTTTTCTGGCATGCATAACCTTGAAAAATTTATGAGCCATCATTGTACAAATTCACCTCATGCACTTGTTTTGAAATGTTGCAGAAAATCTCAGCAGAATATCAACAAAAGCAGTCATTCTTCAAAAACTGGCATTAACTGTTTTTATCAAGTATATATTTCTTCCATTTCTTCATTGTAAAATGATTGGTATATAGTATGTGATAATTAACCATTAGCATAAAAAGTATTCATAAGAGTTGGCATACTTAAAAACATGTTTTGAGAATGAAAATATTGATTTTTGCCTAATCTTCGGAACAAGAATGCCAAAAACAATACCTGTTGTATTATCTTCGGAATGAAATTGTCTTCAGAATGACAGCAAAATGAATGTTGCACTTTGTCTTCGAGAAAGAAACTTTGTCTTCGGAATGACAATTTGTCTTCTGAATGAAACTTGGTCTTCAGAATGACGACTTGCTGCATCATCTTCGGAATGAAGATATGTCTTCGGAATGAAGATCTGTCTTCGGAATGGGGGTCTGTCTTCGGAATGATGATTTACTTTCACAATACAGCCTGATCTTCGAAATGAGGATTAATATTCAAAATGAGGATTGATCTTCGGAATGAAGATCTATCTTCGGAATGAAAATTTTGCAAAGAAGATTTGTCTTCGGAATGAAGACCTGTCTTCGAAATGAGGTCATAATATTTGGAATGAAATTTTGTTTGCGCAATAAGTTATAATCTTCGGAAAGAGCATTTCCACGTGGCATCCAAGAAGGTAAGATATGACAAAATCGAGATTTTTTCTTAGTTGCATGTGAGGAAATGACACATGTCAATCAGCACATGGTTTGTTTTTGCACTCATTGGAAATACAGAGAACATGACCAACCATATGCCACCAGTTTTTAATGTCAATTAACATGCACATGAGAATCTGCAAAACTAATGAGGTGGATCTGACGGCAAGGACATCCATGCAATTATCAACAAACAGGTGTATAGTGCAAAAGTAGAAATGTGTGCCATATTTCTTTCCGAAGACGTGTTGCGAGGTACAGTGCACAGGATACGGTTCATTTCGAAGAAGAAGACGAGAAACAAGGCAACGAGGGTTTTAACTTAAAACTCTACAAATTTGCCACAGAAAATAGCTATAAATATTGCAGTAGAACAGCAATCATAGTGTACAATCTTTAAACAAAGAAAAATGGGGCGAAAGATCATAACAAAGCCTGCAGATACCAATTACCTCCTAGAAAATCTGGCAGTTGTGTAGATTTTTGAAGACAGAGGGTTTATGACATTTCTGGATAAATTCAATGGGTCTTCTGAAGATTTAGCTGGAATGTTCACCCATACGTTCAGAAACAACTGAGCACATGTCAACGGCATGTCTATTGAGGTAAGCCCTGAAATTTTAAGTCAGATTACAGAGTCTGCCATTAGAAGGGATTTCAATTACTAGATCCGGCAAGAACACATTGGCAAATGTAGTTAATCAGTTTGTAGAAGAAAATGATAGAGAACTTGAATACTTAACCCATAACAACACATGCAAAGGGTTAAAAAGGGCCAGCCTACAGGAACCCTGGGATGAAGTAGCCACCTGGGTGATTAAGTTTTTGACCTGTGAAGGGCAGTATGTGTTGTTGTCAGGGCATCATCTACGAATTTTAAACCATCTCAGACATGGTAGACAACAACCAGAAGTTAGGGTAAATTTTCCCCTGTATCTGTATCAAGAGTTAAAGAACATGGCAAAAAGATATCAGGATGGTAAAGGAAACCTTCGCCATCATGGCCTCATCAAATTAGTTTGCCAACACCATTTTAGAGGAAACCCTAGGAGTTTTTACAAATTTTACTCTAACCTAAATGATGTCATTTTTGGGGATAAAAGTGAGGAAGAAGAAGAATCAAATACTGCTGATGTTGCTATAGAAGAGGAAACAACTACTGTAGAAAGTATTGCAGAAGTTGCTGTAGAAAATGTTGCAGAGGATGCTGCAGAAGGTGCCCCTAAAGCTGTTACAGAACTACACCCCACAGCAGTAGCAGAAAACCTTGCTCCTAAACCCTCAACTTCACAAGTTAAGAGACAAAAGAGAAGAGGATCTAGAACTAGTAGCAGAGCAAAAAAACAAAAGAAAGTTTGATTTGCTGAAACTACAACTGATTTATCAGAACAAAGAAGTGAAACAAGGGAAACAAAGGCATCTAAAAATGACCCCATGACCCTTGCTGTCACCAAAAAATAGAGCAAAAAGAATAAGTTTGCATCTGGAACTAGGAGGTCTACAAGAATCCATTTGAAAGAAACTGTAGAATGGGTCATGGAGGAAGAAGATAGACCAAGTAGCCCAGATGTCACAGAGATACAACCAGCATCTGACAACTTTCTAGAATTCTCTAAACAGATAGTCGAGGCGAAACTGAGCAAGTTGGTTTGGAAGAGGCTACAGTTCAACAGAGCTACATATATGGTAGATATCCTTATAGATAGTCTCACAGAGCCTCCTGAACAAGAACAACTTGTTGCAGAAGAAGAGATATTGGTTGAGCAGCCAACTGCAACTGATTTGTCTGTATCAGCTTCTGAAGCAGAAACAGAAGTGGAAGACATCACTGAGCAGCTGAGGGCAGCAAGAAGTGTTGTCAAAACATAGACCAAATGGATCATAGAGAAAGAAAGCATCATTGAGATGTAAGAAAGAAAAATTGTAGAACTTCAACAGGAAGTGGCAGAACTAAAAAAATTATTGTTGTCACAATATGAAAAACAGCCAGCTATATCCCATGATGAAGATAATTTGGCTCAATTGCTTCTGGGTTTATCAAGAGTAGATGATTCCGATGAAGCAGACATGGGAGTCCATCCTGAAACAGCACTCCTTCATTCTGAAGAAGTGTCTATTCATTCTGAAGCAGCACCATCTTATTCTAAAGCATTGCCTTCTTGTTCAAAAGATACTTCAGAAATAGTGAGGAATATTGTAGAGGAAGTTGAAAATGAGCCACCAACACAGAAACAGTCCCAACAGCAAGAAAATGTTCAAGTAAGTACTCCTACTGAGGTCCCTGCATTTCAACTTGCTACACTTCCAATAGAAACAGTAGATAAGGGGGTACAAGTAGAAATACTATCTGATGACAACCCTATAGAAATAGCAAATAAGGGGGTGCAAGTAGAGTTATTGATAGATGAATAGCCAATGGAAGTGGCAGAAAAAGGAGTTCAGACAAATCTGTTGCCTAGGATCCCCCCTATAGTAAGACCACCTAATACTGTGTCTCTAGAGCAGTACAATGCAGACATAGCTAGCTGGATGCTTAGATATGAACAGCTTGCCAATAAAACTAAAAAATTCAAATTGGAAGCAAAACAGCTAGAAGCCAAGGACACAAAAATTCAGGAATTGAAAGAAAAGGTGTCTGACTTATGTCAAATTGCTGAATTTTTAGTCCAATTTAGACGACCGACCAGGTTTTACATGACCTTATTTTGAAGGAAAAGTACCTTAGATGGCAGGTCATGAGGATTACTTCAAATCTTCCCTATAAATTGGACACTATTGAAGATTTTTTGGAAGCATATTTTAACAGTCCTTTTGAGCAGAAAAATATCCTGTGTGAACTGTTTTTACACAGTTTCTTCATTCCAGAGGAAGTTGACTCTCATCCTCAAATCTACATTGGAGATGTTGAGTTGAGAGCATTTATGTCTACTTTGCAAAATCAGCTTTATTGGGATCACGAGAAAAGGCAGAATAAAGTGATTAAAACAAGGGCTGAGTTGTTAGTCAGAGTAATCCAGCCAAATCACCTAAATATCACTCAGAAGCACTTCTCAATGATGAACAGGGATGATATTAAGAGAATGTACTTGAACAATTTGAGGGACTGTGTGGCTAGATTTAACAATTTTTGTGATCACAATTTCTTCCCAGCATTGTCAGTATGCAGAGACAGATGGAATGAACTTTCCATGTCTTTGAGGAAAAGAGAACCTATCTCCCCCATCAATCTAGAATGGTCCAGAAGAAGAGCAAAAGGTGTAGTCCAACTGATCCAGATCATGCAACATAACTGGATAGGTCTCAGGTTCAGGCCTCCAACCATCATTACTCTAGTTTCATTCTACTTTGACGAAGATGCCCAGCCTGATGAACAATTTGAAGATTGGCTCAAAAATATTCAATAAAACAGGGGGTATTACATAGGCAAGAAGTTATTCTACAGGTCATAGAATTTAAACATGGACATATGCGATTCCATAGCCCAACAGAATGCATGAGGGCATGCATTAATATAAGTTGGGGGGAAAATGATGAGGCCTAGAAATGCCTCAATCATAACATGTTTTGTACACTAAAAATGCCTATAAACTCTTATGTTTTATCTGATATGTTAGTTAAGTTGATTTAATATGTTGTATATTAACCATTTTGTATGATCAATGTATTTGAAATATTATATGTTGATTTTACAGCTTTTTGCATAGTTTTGTGTTATTTTTGCTATGATTTGCTACAATGGGATATGCTTAGAATAATAGCAGCATTTCACTAATCATATTTTGATTTGTCTCAAGCATTTACTTCACCTAAATCTGGCAACAGTGCAGTAAGCAAACCGTTGTCGTGCAGAAAAAACTGGTCTTTCCCATGTAAATTCTAGCCAGTTGTCCATAAATAGCAAGGCATGGAATTCACATGAGGAAAGGGATGAAGACCATTAGAATTTGATCTTAGGAGATAACCCACCTGAGATATGCAAAAGAAATCAATGGAAAAGCATATATTTGTTCATACCAAGATATCTTCGAAATGAACAGATATCTTCGGAATGAAGGAACACAGCATCTTCAGAATGAGCGAATCTTCGGAATGAAGAATGCAGCGTCTTCAAAATGAGCCGATCTTCGGAATGAAGCATGCAGTATCTTTGGAATGAGCGATATTCGGAATGAGAATGCAGTATCTTCGGAATGAGCGATCTTCGGAATGAAAACTGCATTGTCTTCGGAATGAAGCCACTTATCTTCAAAATGAAGAATAGAATGTGTTTTTGAAATTTTGACCGATTTTTGAAGCCAAAAAAAGAGAAATAAAGGTTGGAAAAAGTAAAGAGAAATATCTTCCATCTGTCTTTGCCGTCATTGCCGACCAAAGCCATCATTAAGGAAAATATCAAGTTTTAGTCCTCTTCTAGGATAAAACCAGAATTTGTTGCAGCATTGTAGGATTAGATCTTTTTGATATTCTTTGTTTGTAATCAGATCATAGGATAGCTATAAATATTACTTCCATTTAGGTTGAGCGAGGTAGATAGAAAAAGAGGTAGAAAATAGAGTAAGGAAGCTAGCAGAAAATATAGAGTATAACTAGAAAATGACTGTTACAGTCCTATAACAGTTTTTCAGCAGAATTCTTGTAATCATGTCTTTTGATCAATAAAGTGCACCAGTTGTATTTCAAATTACTTGTAAATGAATGTGATTAAGATTTAGAAAAAGATAGAGACTTACACCTTCTTCTGGACAAAGAGGCTGGCCACTTCCAGACCTAGGAGGAGGACTAAAAAAGCAGGTTTTTATTCTGATTTTGCTGCAGCAGAATGAGTTGTAGAACTTGTTATGTCAATTGCTTGTAAATAGTTGACAATATTTACAGTATTAGTTTAATTATACTTATATTAATCTTGTGCTTAAAGTTTTAGTTGCAATCTTACTTTCAGCAAAGTTTTCACTTTATTTTCAGATTGTTATTTCCAAAATTTACTGTTTTTCGGCAATTTCCTGCATTTTATGTTTTGCTGTCAAAATCTGAACAGAAGATTGACAACCTTCTACGTTATGAACTTTGATAGTTTTTATTTCCACATTAGATCTAAACTTTCATTACTACAAAAGTAATTAGATTTCCTTTCTACAATTAGGATCAGACTTTCAATTCTGTAACTGTTAATTCTGTAATATAATTAGGTCTCATTTTGCAATTGTAATTAGGACTTCATTTTTGTAGTTAATGATTAGTTTCCAATTCTACAACTTAGATTCAAATTTAATTTATGCAATTTAGATATAGGAATGTTCCAAAACCCCCCACACAATCAGTTCCACCAATAAGACTTGTTGCCCTAGATTGACCTAAGTTATAGCTGTTTCACTTCTTCTCCCGTCGATAGCCTTGTACACTGCCCTGGATTGACAAATTCATTGAGAATTAATGATGGTATAATGACTACACATCATGTGGTAAGGGGATATTTTACTGGTATCAACCCTTGATTTCTCAAGTCGGGTGACCTCCTAAATTGAGGTGGACGAAGGCTTAAGTGATATCTTTCTCAACTCCTTTGAACTTTCTTAGAAACAAAATGAGGCCATGAGATTCCAGAATGGTGTGAGATAGGGGATCAAGCTGAAGGGTAGATGGCTTAAGCAAGGCTATGTTATCAATACTGAGGAGAAAGGAAGACCACATAAGCTTCTTACTTCTTAGGAAATAAAATGATGAACAAACCAAATGGTGATGGATTGACACAGACTAGGAATGTAAAAATAGAATTTTTTGGTACCATAGACACCCTTTCTAGAATTTTAGTTGGTGTGATTGACAGACCACATAATAATTCTCCTTAGGTAATAAACATAGGAAAAAATAGATATGGCACAAGACAAACTTCACACATGATAGGGTTGGGAAAGGATTGGGAGTGCCAAATGATTGAAAAATAAATCTTAAAATTCACAAGATATAAAATTAAGCATCTCGAGACTTGACACATATTGAAATTATTAAGATAACATCCAATTGCATAACCTAGACCTACTCAGGGACTTGACATGCTTGGAGAAGACAACCATGAGTTAAACCCATTTATAGTACCTATCTTGGGATATTGCATACTTCATGGAAGGGAAATAGGAGAACCAAAATCCAACACTAATAGCAAGATAGAGAGTCACGCTAATCAAAAAAATTTTGCCATAAGAATTGGAACCAAAGAAACACATCATGTTGAAAAGGGTAGAGTCAACATTGGAGAAGCTGACTTGCCAAAACCTGTGACCACATATTTTAAACAAAATCATTATTAGTAGCATTTAAAACTTATTGGAGAAATCTTTCTTTCCAAAAGGATAGAGATTTATGGATAACTCCCCAATTGGCAAGAATATATGCATATTGGCTTTACGATATACATGGTTGATAGAGATATCATTGTTATTTTAGGACAACTTCTTAGCTTCTTGAACAATAGTTCTAATATTCCAAGAGGACACCCTATTGTTTTTTAAAAAAATATATAATTTTCAAAGCATCTCCCTCAATAAAAAGGTTGTCTTGATAAACCTTGAGAATATCTAGCCCTCTCCACAATACATGATCTTTAGCAAAATAATTAGTTTGGCATCTCAAATACTCAACATAAGCCATAATAACTTATCCACTACTATCTTTGACTAGGCCACCTACACCAGCATAGCTTGGGTTTCATTTGGAGGCACCATCAAAGTTAAGTTTCAGCCACTCACTTGGGGGAGAAATCCAATGGGCACCCACTCTAGGATGGGGGGCTTGTAAACTAGAACTGGAGTTGCAAGGAATATTTAAAGAAGAGAATAGAATAGAATCCAATCTAGAATCAGGTGGTTTGGGATAACAGAATATTTAGGAATTCTCGACAGCAAAGGTAATAGCTTTGTTGGCAACAAATATGGGATCCTTAGAGGAGGAAAAAAAAACCCTGCTTTTTATTTCAAGCCACAATTGCCATAATATATTATGAAGGCTCACTTTCCATAAAGAAGATAATCTAAGATTTTTGAATGGAGCAGGACACTAGGTGAAAATGTGACTCAATAAATTAGGAGGAACCCAAGAGATATGAAAAGTGGACATAAGGTGATCCAAATTTGTCTTAGAGAAAGGGCACTCCAAAAGGAGGTGATTGGTAGATTCCCAAATATTCATGCACAAATAGCATCTATTGGGGATAGACATGCCCCTTTTCATAATATTATCAATCGTTAGAATCTTATTTTGAATGGCCAACCAACTAAAATGAGCAACTTTTGGTATGAGGTATTTAATACACACTCGATCATAAGATATATGGAACACTTGATAATCAATAGTTAGATCATGAGCAGATTTAACAGTGAACAAACCATAATCAATTTCTTTCCAAAAAGGAGAGTCAAGGGAATTACCAACAGGGATGACTATTGCATTTAGGATGGTTTTAAGAAATTTTGAGGCAGCAGATATTTAACCATTAGCACATGTAATATGGAAATGTTTCCAACACTTGAAATCTGATGAAATATTCAACCTTGTTGCCAATTAATTTGTCCAGGAAAGGCTATAAGACAACAATTTTATTGTTCTCTAAAAGTGGTTGATTAGAAATCCACCTGTCAATCCAGAAATTAATTTTTCTCCTTGTGCCTAGTTTCCACCTTATCCCCATCTGAATTAGAGATCTAGTTTGGGTAATTGATTTCCCAAAAGTGGACCCATCTCTGGGAATATCATCTTTCAGGAAACAATGGTTTTAAAGATTATTTATGTTGATAATTGAGACCCATTAAAGGTTTTTGTTGGTGAAAACCTTCCATGCTTGCTTGGATAACAAGGTTGTGTTCATTTTACAAACTCTTTGGATATCCAATCCCCCATGAATTTTTAAGGAGCACACCTTATCCCAATTGACCAGATGAAATATTTTCCTATCCTTGGCACTTGCCCACAAAAATCTTTCTTAGATTTTTTCAATTTTCATGCAGATAACAACAGGAACTTAGAAGATAAACATGAATACTTTGGAGATAATTCATTATCAGGGTGGCTTTGGATGCTTGAGAGAGGAGGGTCCCTTTCCAACCTGTAAATTTTTTTTAATCCTCTCAATAACATTACTCCACATGGATTCCTTCAAAGCACTGGTGAAAATAGGGAGGCCCAAATATGTAGTAGGTAACTGAGATATAACACATTGAAAAATGTGTGCAATCTTTGCTTGTCTCTCTTGGGGAGTGTTAATGAAATAGATTTTTATTTTAATATAATTTATTTTCTAACCTGCAGCCTCCTCATATGTATCAAGAATACTCTTATTGGTTTTTGCTTCCCACACAGAACCATGAGTAGCAATGATGGTATCATCAACAAACTGCTGGTGAGACAAGGCTTTTAAATTAGATGTAGCCTTAATGCCTGTTATATCATTGGATTAGGCATTTTTGAGTACTCTATCCAAGGATTCAGCAAGAATAATAAAAGGGATGAGGGAGAGAGGATCTCCATATCTGAGGTCCCTGTTACTAGGGAAAAACCCTGCTACATAACCATTTACTAGGAATGAAAACCAAATATTAGAGATGCAATTGTGAACAAGATCAACCCATTCCCTATGAAATCCAAATTTGATAAGGACATCAATAAAAAATATTTGTTAACGTTGTCAAATGCCTTATTCATATCAATTTTGAAAAACATGGTAGCTTTTTTGTTAAGGCTAGCAGAATGAAGGACTTCATGTAACGTGATAACACCATTAGTAATATTTCTTCCTTTGATAGAGCTACCTTGATAAGGGTATATGATATGAGGAAGGATCTCCTTGAGTCTTGTAGCCATGTCTTTAGTGAGATTTTTGTAAAGAACATTGTAGAGAGTAATGGGTTTGAAATATGAAAAAGAATTGTAAAAAGGCCCTTTGGGAACCAAGGCAATGAAAGTGGAGTTGATACTTCTAGGTATAGATTTAGTTTTCTTAAGTTCAATTATGGCATTACATATGTTAGGCCCAATTATATCCTAAAAGGTTTGGTAGAACTGGGGTGAAAACCCATCAGGGTCTAGGTTTTTATCAGGGTGCATAAAAAAAGGGACTCTTTAATTTCATCATGGGTGAGGGGTTTGATAAGAGCCAAATTCATATATGAAGTGACCAGGATGGGAATATGGTGGAGAAATTGTCTACCAACATTGCCAATATTTTGGGGGTTTTCTTCCATAAGGCCCTCAAAGAAAGACAAAGTTTCATTTCAGATATCAAAAACATCCTTGGTGACGGTGCCATAACTTCTGGTTAATTATTTAACTTTGTTCACACTTTGGTACCTTAGAGTAGTGGCATGAAAAAATCTTGTGTTAGAGTCCCCATATTTGAGCCAAATGGCCCTTAAATTTTGCCTCCAAAAAGTCTCCTCTTTAGCCAATACATTGTGATAGTCTGCAAGAACCTGTCTCTCTTCATTTTTGAGTTGTTCATTGAGCTACCCATTCTGAATTTGGAGTTCAATACTTTTAATATTTTGCAAAATATTTTCCTTATTTTCAAATATGTTACCAAAAAATTCTCTATTCCAGACTCGAAGATTTTCTTTGATACACTTAATTTTTTGAGATTTAATGGTTGTTTCTATTTATTATATATTTTTTATTTTTTAGTTTATGATGATAGAATTATATATACACTATTAATATCAAACAAAAAAAATATTACTATATTAAACAACATAATAACTCTAGCAATACAGTAATATTGTTGTCAATATTGTGTCATCAATTTTGTGAAATCATGAATACAATAATATTGTTATTTTTACATTAACAATACTATGATTTGAAAGCAGTTAAAACCATTTCAAAAACCAACAAAAATATCATAGAATTCAAATTTATCAATGTTATGAAACAATATAGTGAAAATCTAATAAATTTGGAACAATATTTGTGTAATATACTATCAAATGAATTCATGTTTATCAATGTTTTGAAATCATGGAAAAATTACAATTTAGGTAGCTAAAACAAACACATATAAGCTTATCCATAATTATTATTAAGCATAGCAAATATCTGTGTCTCCACAATCTGGTCACTGCAAGCATCATTATCCTCCTTATCATTCACATTCATGGTACTTCTTTTGTCTACAATGGATTTCCAGTGTGCCAATCCTCTATCATAGGGAAATTTATCCAACTAATATAATGACACATTAATTGTTAAACAATTTTTCAAATTTTTGTACAGCCTATTGCGGATATTAGATTTCACAAAATATAGTGCACTAAAAACCCTCTCATCTTCCACAGATCCTAAAATCATTGTTTGACATAATTCATATAAACAAAAATATTCATTAATCATCCTTTGTAAGATAGTACTAGGATACAATTTTACCACAAATATGCAATGGAACCAGTCTCATGGATATTACTCAAAATTGACGTTTGTTAAACCATTGTGCTTCCAAAATGAGATGATTGTTCTTTTAAAAGTTCTTTTTTGAGTATGCCTTTGATTTCAACACCATTGACTTCCACACTTTTACTAAAATTCTGAATAAGCATACACATATATTTAATAAACAACTCATTTACAAAGTTGTGCTCTATACAAGGACCCCAAAACATAGGATTAACCACACCCATGGCCTCAAGCAACTCATATCTTTGAAACTGATCTCTTATTTCACTTTTCAATGATTCTTATTTTTTAAATAATTTATACAAATATCAAATATATTTTTTATTTCACTTGTTTTTGAACATGGATACAAATACGATCATTGATATCAAACTTCAAAAAGCTTACTAGATCATTCATGTTTTTCAATATATTCCAACTATAAAACAAGAGATCTATAAAATTTTCTACATATAACCTGTCAATAATCACACATATATGTTTTATCATCCTCATGAAATCAACAATATAGATGGATCTTTCTTTTGCAAGTTTAATCAATCTGTTCATTTCTTGTAACATTGGAAGAATACCACATAATGTTAAAAGGGTTTCAAAGTTAGTAAAATGGAATAGCAAATCTTTTGCCTTATCAACTACCCTACAATTTGCGTACATAAACCTCGTTAATGATTGATATTCGGTAAAAAATCTGTGTGCAAGTTCATACAAATAAATCCACCTTGTATCCACATCTTTTAACAATTTTTTTCATTTTGTAACTCCTAGTGCAAACTGTTGAAACTCTACAAACCTTTTTGAATTGCAAGAAAAAAATAATTTATTTTATGAATGAGGTATTCCACTCTCGTAACATTATCCAAAGTGCTCATGATTTTATATGCAAGATTCACTCTATGCGCCATGCAATGAATGGGTATCATATGTGGGGTAACTGATATTTGGAGATGAACACAAAGACCATTCATGTGCCCTTGAATTATAGCAGCATGGTCAACTCCAACACATATTAAATTTATGGCTATGTCCTTCAAACTAGTTACACCAATATTATAGATGTTTTCTGCATTGGAACTTTCCACCATCTTATGTAATCCTAGCAAACTAGGTTGTCTTACATGATTTTGAAATGTGTATATATGCATGCAAATCTAGGATGTGTTGTCCACAGTCGTCACCTCATCAATATAAAGTGAAATAAATCTGGCAAGTTTTACTTTCTCTCTCAGGTCCTCCTTTTCATCTAATGATAGACATTTCATGATTTCCCAACCACTTCGATCTTACCAATAGTAAGAAGGAAGGTTTTTCACATTAGCTAGTAGAAGAAGGTGCTTATAATCAACAAAATTGGACATTGGTATACTCTTTTTTAGAATACTATATACAACAACAAATTGCAAAATTTTTGAAGCTAAAGTGGTGTTATGGATTTTATGAAATTGGGCTTCAATTGTTCCACCTTTCTCAACAAGAGATTGTTGTTGCTTAAAGTGATTGTCATATTCTATTACATATTTGAAATGCATACATCTTGATGCATCCTTCCACCTATATTCTTTATTAATTTTACTATCACTTCCTGTAACTTTTACATAAACTTTACCAGCATGTTTTTGTATTGTATATATCTTATTTTACAACATGTGCTCCTTGCCCAGTTTCCAGCTACAAATTTTGCATTTACATTGGTTGTCATCTACTTTGTTATCTGTAGTTAGGACTAGATCTATGAAGGGAAATATTTTTACCCATTCTTCTTGAAATGACCTTCCAATAGCCCAATTAGATGTCTTTCTCTTTTTAGTGGTTTTTATTAAACATTCATTAGAAGGTTGTAGTGTATTTGATTTATCGCTTTTATTTTCAACTGGAACATCATTTTGAGGAATATCTTCAAGTGCTTGTTGGATGTCATTGTTAAGATAATTTTCATTAGAAGGCATATCTTGGGGAGGAATATCTTCAAGTGGAGGTATATCAGGGTCAATAGGGTTTTCTACATAGTAGCATACAATAATATTCTTTATCATTTTTGGATTTAACAAAAAAATTACAAACAAAAAAAAGATGTATATCATCATGCAATATGGTCAGATACACATACTGAGAATTAACTATTTGAGGGAGAAATAATTATTTAAACTAATTACAGAATACACACCTAACTATTTAGTAGTCAAAAATGATTTGTACCTTGAATTTTACATATGTCAATGGCTTGTTGAATTTCGACTTAAGGGAAAAATATATGAAGATACTCTTTTCAGCAGAATTTTTTCCCCCCTTTCTATCACCAATAGGTGACATTTTATCTTGTAAAAAAAATGTTTCTCATTTTAGAAAATTCATAAAATATTTAAGAGATCTTACTACTACGAGATCTCAAGATAATATTGTAACTAGAATAAACAGATAATCACAATGTGTTTAGAGAAATAAACCATCACAATGGAAATAGAGAATCAAGTGTCTTAATAGAAATAGAATTACATTTCCTCAAAATAAAATAGGGGATAACATGCAAAACAAGGCAACATAGAGGGAAACATGGGAACAAGAGCATTTACCTATTAAGAAATACATCAAAACACTCAAATATGGAATAGAGGAAAATAGGGAAAAATAGAAAAAAAACAAAAATAAACCTACAATCGATTTTGAATGTAGAACAGGATACGATCACGCTAGGTGCGAAATAGGGTTCGTTAAATTCAAGTACAGAATAAGGTCTCATCTCTTTGGGTTCATAATAAGGTCTAGTTAGTTTGGGTGCAAAAACAAGATCCAATCACTTTGGGCACAGAACGAATATTGGTATATTCACATGCAAAATAGCATACATATGTCGTTTGGGGTTAGAATTGGTTTTGATCACTCCGTGTGCAGAATGGGATTTGGTCACTTTGGGTGTAGAATAGGATCCGATCACTCTAGGTGTAAAATAGGATCTATTCACTCTGGCTATAGAAAAATAATCGGTTACTCTGTGTGTAGAACAGGATTCGATGTCACTCTGAGTTTAGAATATTATTTGGTCACTTTGGTTGTAGAATAGGATTTGATCACTCCAAGTGCAGAACATGGTCTTGTTGCAGAAAGTTTTGGTAACTAGTTTATATTTTTTCTTGGAAGATTTTACTTTTCATTATGGCTACTCGATTTTCTAATTGTTTGAATGTTTTACATGAAAAAGTATCATTGGTGTGTTAATTATATATAATGGTATAATTGGTAAATTTGGTTGGATAATTTAAAAATGTTATAATTTTAAGATAAAAAGGGTCCTCGGTTTAGGTAGGAGTGCTGGAGAATTTTAAAAAATCCATAATACTATTATCAACGCACAGTGAACCGACCCCTAAAATTGTTTTCTACCCAAAAATTTTAGGTGAAAGGGCCAACGTCTAGGCTCCCCCAAATTCACCAATTTGCATTTTCAAAAATGCTAATATTCACCCCAATTGGTGAATATTCACCATTGTACATAACCTTGATGTATGTACATCCCACAAAGAAAGGATTTGTGGTAGTAATACCTTTCTCAGAGAAATATCTCTTATCCTTTGTTATCTATATAATGATTACCCACTTGCTAAGTAGATCTTATCCAATATGGGATATATAGGTAAGGGTTTGGGGCCATGACAACAAGGAATTCAAGAGCCTTTGGAAGTTAATATTTGGCCTAGGAGATGTGGTATAGGCTACATCCCCAACAAAAAACAACCCTTACCAACTAATGATGATCAAGTTGTCACCTTTTCTAAATTTATGGATCATCATGGCTTATAATTGAGTAATGAGATGAGGTACCACCTTTTACGTTGAACATATTATTTTACAATGTGATAAAATTAGTGCATCCTGAGCTAGTTGCAATACAAAGGGAGTATGTTGAGGGTAATACTCTTTGTGATATGGATCATGAATATTTCCTCTAAAATAGCTTATTCTTTAATGGGTCGATCTCTTGTGTCACTCATGTTGAGTCTTCTAGTTCTCAAGTAGACCCTATTCCTATGTCTTCCAAAGACCTTATGCAACTAAGATTGATCCTTGCCCCTCCTCACTATGATTATGAATCCCATATCCTCATTGTGGATACCCTATATGTTAATATAGGAATTGATAAAATCCCTAGAATACTTAAACTAGGAAAAGCCTTATCCATGGACGAGTAGAAGCAATTGATCAAATTGTTATCATAATTTCAATATATCTTTGCTTGGTCATATATCGATATGCTAGGGCTTGATCCCTCTCTTTTTATGCATCACATGTTAGTTAAATATAATTCCAAGTTTGTTAAGCAAAAACTTAGGAAGATACATCCTAAAGTTTCTCCGTTAGTCAAGGAGAAGATCTAAAAACTACTTGATGTCAATTTTATCAAAGCCATTGACTATTTTGATTGGATCTCTGACATTATTCTTATGTCTAAGAAGGAAGGTACAATCAAAGGATGTACCAACTTTTGGGATATTAACTTAGCATATCCCAAGGACAACTTTCCCTTCCCCAACATAGATATGATCATAGATTTTTTTTCTAGATGTGGAATGTTATCGCTAATGGATGGTTTCTCAAGATATAATCAAATCATGATTACCTATGAGGACTAGCCCAAGATATCTTTCATAACTCCATGGGACACCTTTTGTTATAAATTAATACCTTCTAGCTTTAAAAACACTAGTGCCACATACTAAATGGCCATGACATATATTTTTCACAACATGATGCATGATATTGTTGAAGACTATGTGGACGATCTTTCTTGGTCACTCCATGAAGTTTATCTTAGAACATATAAGTGTGTGTTTGGACTAACATATGGTAATATTTTAGGTTTTATAGTGTCTAAGCAAGGCATTGAAGTAGATCCCACTAAGGTAGCGGCTATTATTGGCATGCCTCATTGTAACCTAATCGAGCTACATAGCTTCCAATGAAAACTTCAAGCTATTTGTCGCTTCTTAGACTATTTAGCCAATAAGTGTTAGACCTTAAGAATATTAAGAAATATGTAGTATTCAAGTGGTATATTGAGTGTCAAAAATCCTTTGATGAACTCAATAAGTATCTCACTTCCTCATCCATCCTTGTTCCTCCTAGACTAGATAAGCATTTAATGCTTTACATAGCGACCACAACCCAAGATTTTTGGGCCATGCTTGCTTAGCATGATGATAAAAATAAATAATGAGCTATCTACTATATTAGCAGAACCTTGGTTAGCTATAAAACCTAGCAAACTTCCTTAGAGAAGCTTTGCCTTGCTATAGTATTTGCTTTTCAAAAGTTGAGACACTACATGCTTAGCCATAAGACATTGGTAGTCACAAAGTTTGATCCTCTCTACTACTTAAATTCAAATCCCCACCCTTTATGTCACGTTGCTAAGTGGATCCTAGCACTTAGTAAGCTTGACCTAACCTTCATAGTTCAGAATGCTATAAAATATCAGCTAATTTTTTATCACCTAGGCACCTGCTCCCTTAGATTTTTCCCATCCCTTAGTCATCAAGTTTTCCAATGAGTGTTTTAGCTTATAAGTAGAAGATCCTAAGTCTTAGAATTTATTTTTCAATGGAACCAATTTCTTAAAGGGAACTAGTGCTAGAATCATTCTAGTCACCCCCACAAAATAGCTCATTCCCATTTCCTTCAAGATATGTTTCTCTTACACTAATAATACTACAAAGTACAAAGCCTTAATCCTTGGTCTTATGGTAGTATTAGCCTTAAAGGTTAGAATCCTTTCCATATTTTGTGACTCTCAACTTGTGGTTAATTAGATCAATGATGTTTATCAAACCAAGGATGATAAACTAAAACCTTACAAGGAGAATGTCACCAAGCTCTTTTCCATCTTAGATAGGGTAACCATAGAGTCTATCCTTAGATCTTATAACAACCATGTGGATGCTATGGCTATTGTTGCATCCCTTATACCCTTATAATTAGAATATGATCAAACAATGATTATTATTTGCCAACTCTGAGAGCCTACATTCCTTAGTTCTATCCTTGTTCTGTTAGGTGTCCTAAACATTATATTTTCTCAATTTGAGCCATAGTACACGTACATATTTAATTTCCTTGAAGATGGTTCAATGCATAATGGCTTAGATCACAACCAAAAAAAGCTTTTACAAAAAAAAGTGTGTTGATTTATCATAATTGACAATACTTTATATAGATATTATTTTGAGGGTATCCTTTTATGATGCCTTAACTCTGATGAAGCCCAACTAGCCCTTAGTGAATCTCATGAAGGATCATGTGGAGGTATTTTAATGACAATGTAATTACCAAAAAACTTCTTTGGATATGCTATTATTGGCTTTCCATGGAGAAATATGAATGTTATTGTGTATGATGTTGCAACAAGTGTCAACTCCATGATAATCTTGTTCACGTTCCTTCTCGAAACCTTTAGGTTATTTCTTTCCCTTGGCCATTATCCATGTGGATATTGGACACTATCATGAAGATTAACCCCACATTGTCTGATGGTTACAAGTTTATCATCATGACAATAGAGTACTTCACCAAGTGGGTAGAAGCCATACCCTTGGCTATGGTGACTAGAGCCCAAGTCTCTAAATTCATTTTCAACCATATACTTTGTAGGTATGGTATATCTTTAGTTATCATCTCTAAAAATGGTACTCCTATCAAGAACAAGAATATTCATAAGATTTGTGTTAAGTATAAGATTCAACACAAATGGTCAACTCCATATTACCCTCAAGGCAATTGTCAAGCCAAATCATCCAATGAGTCCTTAGTTAATATCCTCAAGAATTTGGTAAGTAAGATTGGTCACAACTGGTATATCCAACTCTACCCTACCTTGTGGACCTATCGTACTAGCATGCATACTCCTACAAGTGCAACCTACTATATATTGGTCTACATCACTGAGGCAATTTTTCCTTTCAAGTTAGAAATCTTGTCCTTGTATATCTTATTGCAAGATGCCTCTGTAATGATCCACTTGTTAATCAACTCAAAACAAACCAAGAGAGATATTTTTTAAAAGTACAAAATTCACAAGCAAAGGTTGTAGAAGGTATACAAGATATTTCCATTTCATAAAATGTATAACCACTTTTGAGCCCAATTGTAGCTTATGAAAATCAAGTGGATAGGATTGATCAATGTCTCATAGCTTAGAGTTATTGTCTTTTGGGCTCTAAACCAAACACATGCGGGATACAACCCAACATGTACATTTGAGCTACAACTCAGAATGTAAGAACTTGTTAGAGCTACAACTCAAAAACATTTGGGCTACAACCTAGAAAACATATTCGAGCTACAACCCAAATTCTATTGCCAATTATTTCTAGTTACCTCCTTGTAACTATCATTTGGGATACAACCTAAAAACATTCGGGTCATAACCCATAATGTACATTCAATTGATTTGGTAGTCACCTCCTCGTGATTGTCCCAAATTGTAAAAATATATTGATAATATATAGGAAAGGATATCTAAATCATTGTATTCCCAAGTACCCCCACATGAACATTACTAAACCACATATAATTTACCATTTCTCTCTAAGCATATTATATTAATTTACTTTAATATTTCATACAACCATTGCAATGGATAAATATCATTAACTAAAGCATTCTTAAGTGAATATAACCATTCCATCATATAAATAAGACATTAATTCATTCATATTTCATATTAATAAGCTTTCATTAAAGAGTATACAATAAATTAAAACAGTAGATGCAAGTAACAAAGATAACACCACAGTTATCTTGGGAAAGCCCCTAAGGGAAAATCCCAGCCTCAAAAATATCCTTTCATTATATAATTATAATTTTCTCCAATACAATCAATTTAAGGAATTTCCATAATTCTTTATGTTACAAAAGAACACCATTCTTTCCAAATATAATCAGTAACAACCTATTTTCATCAAAACAAGGTAACATGTTTTCAACAATCATATAGTATAAAATAAATTTCAAGAAGGGACCCTATAATCCCTTCCACGTTCATATCATATTGTATAAAATAAGTTTCAAGAAGGGACCCTATAATCCCTTCCATGTTCATATCATATTGTATAAAATAAGTTTCAAGAATAGATCCTATAATCCCTTCAAGAATGAACTCCATCTTCATTCTTTCCCAAAAAATTTTATCAAAAACCTAGAACTTCCATAGTTCTAGAATGAACTCCACATTCATATCATCATCTTAGAACTTCCATAGTTCTATCATTAGTTTAGAACTTCCATAGTTCTATCATCATTTTAGAACTTCCATAGTTCTATCCATGAATGGCTACAACCATTCAATAAGCAAAGTATTTTCTCTAAATTATCTTTACAATCAAGCCATGATTTGTTTTACAAATCCTATCAAATTTTCTCCAAAATTTGACCTATGGATGCATTCAATTTTTCCACAAATTTTTTACAAATCCTATCAAATTTTCTCCAAAATTTGACCTAAGGATGCATTCAATTAAATAAAAAAGGAGATTAATCCACTTAATCTCTTAGCAAATCAAAGAGGGGAGATTAATCCATTTAATCTCAAATTATTCCAAAAGAAGAGATTAATCCATTTAATCTCTAATTACTCCAAAAGGGGAGATTAATCCATTTAATCTCAAATTATTCCAAAATAAGATATTAATCCATTTAATATCTAATTACTCCAAAAGGGGATATTAATCCATTTAATCTCAAATTATTCCAAAAGAAGAGATTAATCCATTTAATCTCTAATTACTCCAAAAGGGGAGATTACTCCCTTTATTATCCAATTATTTTAAAATAAGAGATGTATCCTTTAAATCTCTAATTACTCCAAAAAGGGGAGATTAATTCATTTAATATCCAGTTATTTCAAAAGAAGAGATTAGTCCTTTTAATGTCTAATTACTCCAAAAAGGGGAGATTAATCCATTTAATCTCAAATTATTTCAAAAGAAGAGATTAGTCCTTTTAATCTCTAATTACTCCAAAAAGGGGAGATTAATCCATTTAATCTCAAATTATTTCAAAATAAGAGATTAGTCCTTTTAATCTCTAATTACTCCAAAAAGGGGAGATTAATCCATTTAATCTCAAATTATTTCAAAATAAGAGATTAGTCCTTTTAATCTCTAATTACTCCAAAAAGGGGAGATTAATCCATTTAATCTCAAATTATTTCAAAATAAGATATTAGTCCTTTTAATATCTAATTACTCCAAAAGAGGGATATTAATCCATTTAATCTCAAATTATTTCAAAATAAGAGACTAGTCCTTTTAACCTCTAATTACTCCAAAAAAAGAGATTATTCCATTTAATCTCTAAGGTCAACTAGTCTTCAAACAATAGGGTTTTCCTTTTCCTATCAACTATTCCCATATCCACTATTAATTTACTATTCACTATAGAATGAACTCCACGTTCATCCTCCTGCACACAACCAACATATGCAGACACAAAATTCTAGTCATTTGCACTAGAATTACTATACTATTCATTATTCACATTTCCACTATTCATTTACTATTCACTAAGCCCCCTTGGCTACCTAAGCCCTCTCTCACACCTAGCTCTTGGTCACCATGTGGCCATCCATTTAACCTACCCTAGTCAAAGGTCTAATTTTCATTACTTGTCAAATTGGTCTCTACTACATTCTTACAAGGAATCACACCATTCCTTCTCTCAAATCATTAGTACAAATCATGGGTGCACAAGAACCCCATAATTCTTTGCTCCACACCGTGAGTTGATCCCTTTAACTCACATTTCAAGAACAATGAGGGAATCCCCATAAATTCCCTTAGGTGAACTCCACATTCATCCTCCTAAAGATAACCTCTATCTTTTAATCCACACTCAAGGAACATCTTTCCTCCAAGAGTCTAATGTATTCTTCCATCCAAAGAAAAATATGCATAACAACTCCAAATTATCCAAATAGAACAATTTGGAAACCACATCATTCGATTGAAATAATTTAAAGATAAATTAACTTTTAATTGCCTTATATCCTAAACTAAATTCAAAGGAAAGAGAATTGATTCCATAAATTTATTTAGAAGGGTTCAAACTCATAAGCAAGCAATACAAAAACAATCATTCATTTCCAAAGCGTAATAAAACTTCTTCAAAAACAAAGGCAAATAAGGTGGTATAATCCAACCTTGAACTCCAAATGCTCATTCCATTCGATCTTCCAAGCTTTGCACTTTGGCTAAGTCCTTCTAGCCTTCTCCTTATGCTAGCTTCCTAGTGTCTTGCTCCTCATGCTTAACCAAGAATCCCTCTCATACTCCCAAGGTTGCCTTGGCTAAATGCCTCTACTAGAATACAAACTTTTCCTAAAACTCATTGCTCTCACAAAGATTTCTGGTTTCTAATCCACAAAAGTGGAGAGCATACTCCCTAAGAAATGGAAAAAATGAGGGAAATCCCCCTTCAAAAGCTCCAAGATTACCCTCTCATGCTTACCCTCTCATGCTAGCCTCCAAGTCCTCCTCATGCTCTACTTAGCCTAGTCTTCTCCTTGTGCTAAATTAACTCCCAACTAAGCCCTTCTATGCTTATTTATAGGTCTTCTTGAAAGATGCCTTTATTAAAATATTAATTTCTCCCTTTATGAGTCATAAAGGTGAGTTAATATTAAATGATATAAATATCCTCCATTATGACCCCATTTTACTCTCCTCCCTTAATTTTGAGAAGGATACCATCAAAATGGGTTATACCTCCTATTTTAATAATGCTTTAATTAATATATCCTTTCTCCACCCTTAGTTTTAAAAGGGGGTCTATTTTAAAAAGCATTATTTAATTCCTAAGTAAATATGTCCAAATTCATTAGTCATTCCCTAATTTTGGCTCCTTTGCTAAATTTAAAAAGACTATCTTAAAATAGTAAGATGCCTTAATTTAATCAATATTAAATTTCCATTAGCAAATATATCAATCCTCCTCCCTTCATTTGGAGGATGTCCAAATCCATTAGTCATTCCTTAATTTTGACCCCTTTGCTAAATTTAAAAAGACTACTATTAAAATAGTAAGATGCCTTAATTTAATCAATATTACATTCCCATTAGCAAATATGCCAATCCTTCTCCCTTCATTTGAAGGAGGGATCAATTTAGTAAATTATTATTTTATTCCAAGGGAAAGATGCCAAGTTTCTATCTTTGAACTAAAAATAGGGATTTAATTGGTATGGTTAGGGTCTTTTTCATAGCACAATCCCTTATGATAATTAATTAAATCATATTATTAATGTTAAACATAATTAATAAGTTAAGCTAATTATGCCAATTCTCTACCCTTGGTTTGGAAGGGGTCTTTGTCACCCAATTCCAACTCAATTTCCTATTTTACAAAAATAGGCTAAATAATCAAATCATCTAACTAAATCTAATCACAATTAATTACTTAAACTTGTAATTAATATTAAATTATCATTAAGGCCATTATGGATCTTCATCCATATTTTCCTTCATTATTAGTGGTGACTCCCTCATCCACTCTATCTGAAGGATTCATATTCCTACAACTATGTATACTAACACAAACTATCATTAGTACCATATTCTTAAATAAACCAATCATATATTATAAATAATCAACTTAAAATTATTCAAAACAACATAATGTAGACACCTAAAATGTGTCATGTTGAGGTTACTACTCATATGGAACATGCTAACATATCATATGAATGATCTTGGACAGCTCCAAGGTGAAGCGATGGTTTTGATCACTCAATTTGGGCAGAGTTGGCTAACTCAGCCTTAGCCATGGCTAACACCCATGGCTAACAGATTTAGTCATGCTTCAGAGCCGTGGCTAGCATCAAAACTATTTTGAATCGTGGGCTGATCCAAATTCGGTTACAATGGTCTGTGCAATGGAGATTCAAATGGTTTTGGGCAGGGAAGCATCGATAAGGTTCCCTCCAACTGATCCAACTATAGGTTTCTTGTTCTTGGCTTCTCCATGAAGTTATACCAAGGACTTGATAATGCTATAAGACCCCCCTCCAAATTGGGGATAAGTCTAGAATCTGCAGGATTTGAAATGCATTGAAGTTCTACCAAATTGTTGACTCAATTGCAACCTTTTGGAGAGAACTAATTTGTCAATCATGAATGCATTCAAAGCAATGAAGGTTTCAAAGGACTAAGGATATCAAGAATCCATAATCAAGCCTCTTCCATCGTGAATCTAGTGAATTCAACCACCAAATATATTAGAGGACATCAAGGTGACCCTTGACCATCAATTCAATGGAGAGAATTGAGGATACAAGCCCTGATTACAAGAGCAAAAGCATTTGCACCTCAGCCACGGCTGTCAGTTGCAACTAACAGTGCTCACCATGCCTCAGACCTTCGGTGAGGGTTTGATCCCTGGTTTACTCTATTTTAGCCATAGATTTCATTTTTTAATCATGTATTTAGGAATATATGACTTAGTTTAGGTTTCTTTCATGCATTTGTATGGTTAGAATTAGGATTTAGAGGCAGATTTCCTTCATTTCCTTATTTCCATCAATTAGACTAGTTTATTGTTATTTCATGCAATTCAAGTTTCTAATGGCTAATTAGGTTGCTTATTACCTAGATTACATGCTTTATTTCTATGCTTCATAGTAATATGATGATTTTATGCTAATTTGCATACATTTACAGCTTTTCTACTTTTATTATCATCACTTATGCAAGTCCATCAAAAGCCTCATCAAGAGAGGCCATATTTGCATTTAAAATTTTCTTGTTGTTTATTGAATACATGGTTTACAGGATCCATTCATTTCAAGGAATTCAAGGCAGGAAATACCTATTTTATGATATAAGAAGGTCACCATTTATCTTGAGCAATTCGTGTCTTTGTGGAAAGTCTGTGAATTACACCACCCCCTCATTTAGAGGGTCTTCAATTCTATATTAATTGTATCAACATTGAGTATCCCTAATAGGGACGTATTTGTAAGAGGATTTGATAAATTTTTAATAAAAGGAAATCCCATTTCTTGTTAAATTCATTATTATCAATTTTTTATGCTTTAATATTTGATATAAATTGATGCACTAGTTAGGTGTATGCTTTCTACAAGGTTACATATGGTGATCACGATGAAAACCCCACAAATTTTGTAGTAACTGATGGATTTCTTTTATTTTGTTGTTGCAGGTGTTGGATGTGGTTAGCATCAGAGCAAAAATTAGGCAAGAAGCAAATTGCCTCTCCATCGAATGAGGACTCCAGGAAATTTTGATCCTTTGTATTTTTGGTCTTTACCATATTTCTAGTTTTTAGATAAGTAAAATCACATAGAAAATAGTAAAATAAAAAGAATCATGAAAATATCTTGTTGTCTGTCAGCTGTAGCTGACATCCATAGCTAGCACTATTAACTTCACCTGTCAATTGTAGCTAAGATCCTAGCCCGCGGCTATGTCCCATGGCCAGCACTATTACCTGTTGCTTTGTGCCACGAATAATAGTCAGAGTCTATTTTTTTAGAGTTTATCTGTTGTGGCCCAATCAGAGGCCGATTAGAGAATTTTATCTGCATTCTCTAAAAATTATTCAATAATTAGATGCATCTTTCTAAACATTAAATGCTTTTATCATTAGGCATTTAGGAAAGAGCATTGTGTGCTTAGTGTTGCATCTTTAATTTCATGCAAAATCTAAAATGAACAAACACACACCATGCACTATATAAATGCTTATGAATTGGAAGTCATATTCAACCACTAGTAGGGTTCAATGATGATGGCAGTCATTTCCATCTGTTGGCCCAAATCCCTTGAACCCTATTACTAGACCAATACTGGTTTGAATAACCATCATAGCCCATGGAAAATTTATATGTATCTCTCTTTGGAGAGGTATATCACTGATTACGGGTGAATTGGGTGAGGATCAGGAGGACTTATGCTCCCTGACCATGTGTGGAATTCATTACCACACATTATAGGTTGGATTACATGGCCTGTACTTTCATTTCTAGGTTAAGTAGTTTAAGTTTTCAAACATGATGAGAGTAGTTTAAGTTTTCAACAAATCTTAAAACACATCAAACCAGTTAAGGCTCACAAAGAACACTTAAAATAGATAATCATAATTTTTACTTTGTTTACCTTAAAATATACATACAAGATAATACAATATCATGGTTAGAACATGGAGAGGCTGATCCAGACATATAACTGAGGTCAAGGTCGAAGCTCCACCCAATGTACAACACAACATGGAAAACCCTCAATCACAAGATCCTCTCAAACAATGTTCGGTGAGCATTAGAGGGGATAACTCTATGCATGGGGGTTCTCATCAGAACACCCCACCTAGAGGAGGCAATGTACATGCCTCATAAGATAGATACGATTATGGGAGATCCCAACATGGGGACTTTGTGCATGGAAGTATATATCACGATCCTATACCTCATGGATCCACTGGATCCGTTGAAGAGTACATCATTTAAGAAGGAAAAATAAATAGGTTGGTTCCCATATGTACTCAAGATAAAGGTGGCTCTAGGCCCCCATCATTTCAAAATAGACAAGCAAGAAATTTATCCATTTAGGGGTAGGAAGAGAGGGATTCTCCAAGGCACAGACCCACGTAGACTCCAAACAACAATCAACTTGGCAAGTTCACATTTGACATGTCTAAGGTTGGATTCAATGGTATGCCACCACATGAACCATGGCACACTAGGCAATTGGATGGTCTAGACAAATTCTTAGAGCAACTAGGGTATAAACCCTTAGTTGCGCATTCTCATTCTATGAGTTCTCGTAGTGAGAGCACACATCAAACCATTCAATAGCCAGGAGAATGCTCAAAGAATTCTCATAGCAAAATTGTCCCATCGATCCACGCGGGCATAGGTTACAAACAACACCAGAACATGAATGTCATCTACACAAACAAAGGCAAAAGAATGGAAAACAAGTCTATTGGAGGTCATGCAAAGAAAGCTACTAGGACAAAATGAGTACACCAAATACCACACACAATCTATCTTATAGATCAATCATAGATATCGATGTTAGAAAAATTGTAGTAGATTCTCCAAGATCAATTGGAGGATGTTCATGCAGAGCATGAGAACCTTAAAAATGAGGATACTTAGAGGCAGAGGTTGCATAGGTAATGTCTTTTTTAGAAATTCATGCACAAGCAATGCATCCTTGAGCAAAAGGAGAGTGTTGAGCGAGAGGACCGATTGGCTTGAGCCAATCTACCCCCTCATAGTGATTATAGGGAGCGCACTCATAGACTTGCTACTTTACATCCTGATTTGCACCCTGAACATATTGACAACCGTACTCACCACATCGCCCAAAATATGATGCAGTTCCAAGTGTTGGAACATCATAGGCGTACGTAGTACGAAGAAGTGAGATATGATCAAGAATAGGAATATCCTGAGATCTCCCTAGTAGACATGGAGGATGATCCCATTCCCCCACCTGAAACAAAGAAGGATTTTCCTCCAAGGGCTCCTCATGGACCTCTTAGAGAGGAGGAAATTCTATCTTTGAAGGCTTATCAAGCCTTGGCAGACAAGGTTCAAGCTATAGAGAAGCAATGAATGGCTTATCAAAAGCCTACCTTGAAAAATATTCACAACGAACCTCTATGCCCTTCAATGCCAATTCCAATGTATCTCGAGCACTTTGAGATGCCAAAGTTGGATAAGTTTCAAGGTGAGAAATATGTTCAAGAACATGTTATGAGATTTATGGACATGTGCTTTCAGATCAAAAGCAATAACACTCTGTTACTGAGAACATTCATCACAACCCTTTCAAGCCCTACCCGAGAGTGGTTTAATCAACTTAAGAGACACAACATAACCATCTTTGAACAATTGGCTAATGTGTTTCTTGAGTTATTCTCCTTCAACATCAAGAAGAAGGTGAACCTATCCAATCTGGCTACTTTAATGCAACATGATGATGAGCCGATCATAAATTATGGTAAAATATGGATAAAGATAATAGTGAAGTTGCCATTTTTCATTATGACCACTAAACTAACTTAGATGTTTACCAAGAGTTGTACGAAGCACATCTTGTTATTGTTGCAACTGCAAAAATACCAAACATTTAATGAGGCCTTAGCGCAAGCCAAGATGATAGAGGATATCAAGTTATAGGAGGGTAACTTGAAACTTAGGAACAAGAAGGAATAGGATAAAAAGAACACCCACAATCAGAAGGAATAGGACAAACCAGCCCATGTCAACCAAGTGGTGTTAAACCTCTAGAAAGGGGATAATGGGTAACAATAGAATTATCAAGCCCAACCTTCTCCTGCGTAATATGATCAGTGCAATAATAAAAAAAATGGTAAGAATAAATAACAACATCCATATCACCAGTTCACACCGTTGTCAGAATCGATAAACTCGATATTCTATGAATTATGCAAGGCTAAGACTCTCAACTTACCAAAAATTAAGATAATAGACCCTAATCAGCCCAAGCCAAGGAGGTATAGGTATTATTTATACTATGCTTTCCACAGGATGAAAGGACACAACATTGAAGGATGTTGGAGTTTCAAACATGTAGTATAGAACATGATTGAAATATGTGAGCTAACTATGGATAACCCTCAGGCAGTAGACAACCAGAATATGGGGATCTTCAAGAACCCCTTACCAAATCATGAGCCATCGAGGAATAATGTTGGTCATGTGAATCAAGTGCAGGTTGAACTACCAACTCAAGGATTCATTGGCATGGTCAATGTTGTCATGAGACAAGGGAGGTATGAAATACCAAATCCACCTCCAACTCCCATTAAAGTGAATGATGTGCCTCAGCAAATTCCAGCTTAGAATATTTCAGGCCCACCTACAAGATTTATGGTGACCATTAGGAGTAGGCTAGTCCAAAGCCTGCAGACAACCCCAACAAAGTTGTCAATCTATGAACTGATTCAACAGTCTCCTAAGCATAGGAAAATGCTCATGGATATTCTAATATTAATTGAAGTTTAGTCCTAGGACCCTGAAGCATTTACAAACTTTGTGGGACATGTGTAGTAGTGCAATGAACTGGTCCTCCAATTCAGTGATCATAAGATTAGGATGGTCTCCACTGCTATAGCAAACTCACCGCTACATATAATTACATGTGTCAAATAGATTTTAATTGATACAGGGTCATAAATCAACATAATTACAACCAAGGTATTAACATATCTAAATTTTTTGATGTCACATATTGTACCTTCCACTTTCACCTTGAGAGCATTCAATAATGCACTATGCTCAATGATAGGTACCATAGTTCTTCCAATTCAGGTTGGACTAAATACCATCCCGATGATGTGTCATGTGATCAAAGGCACCATGCAGTATAACATCATTTTGGGGAGGCCTTGGATTAGATAAATGCATTTTGTGCCCTTGATCTTACATTAGTGTATAAAATATATACACAAGGGACAAGTTCACATGGTACCTTCTAACGAAGAGCCATTCAAATATGTGAACTTAGCATATTTACCAAGGGATTTCATTCTCCCCTCAACACATTTGGATATATGGTCAACGTCGCCTATTATACATCCAGAAGGTAAACTCAAAGGAGTGTGTATGGGACCTTCCATGGTAGCACCACAAATATTAGAGCACACTACAACAGCTTCAACTAAACCTATGGTATCCACAATGCCTAGGAAGGACAAGAAGCTTAAGGCAGTTATGTGCAACAACGAGTCAAATAAAAATCCCAAGGAAGCAACTATCAATGGTCTTAGTCCCATGGAAAAATGGGATGCTCAAAATCAATTCGAGGAGCCACCTCAACCTACCTCACCTGCATCTTTAGTAGGATCATCTACATCGTAGGTGACCATACATTTGGTTAACCCTAGATTAGTAGAATATATTGTGTAGAATGTGAAATTCATGCCATTCATTAAAACTACACAGGATATGGGTAGACCTCAAGCCCATCGCTTTCCTTTGGGGATGGTGGTACCACTGGGGGTGCCACCCAACCAAATAAAATTTATTTATGGAGGGCTAGATCAATTGAAAAATTGCATGCCCATAGATGAAGATGATGATGAACCATTCATGGTGAATGTTAATTATTTGTCTAACCCTAAATTTGCATTGCACTACTTCGAACGTTACCATTGGCATGGTTATGACTTGGGCTTATTTGAGTAGGGGCACAGAGTTGCCATCAAACCATAGTATCAGCTACCAACTGATAGGTTTGGGTTAGGTTATTATATTCAAGTATGGGATGAGCTTCTAACATCTTTAGATCATTTGAACCTCTCTTTGGGGGATGATGTGGACTGTAATCCTTATCATCCTAACCCTTCTTATATATGAGGGGGTAATAGGCTAGTAACCTATGTCTCAGAAGCACCACTAGAGATCTATTATGAGTGCATCGTGGTTTAGGTAAATCAAGGATACAATCCAAGAGCTGACTTGGACAATGAAAGTTGTGAAGCTACCAATGACACATGCATGCAGATCTAGAATTCGAGCATAGCAGAGTCTATTATGAAAAGTGATAGACCAGATTGTGATTCTAAAATAGATGATGATGAGCTATCCTCACATAATGAATGATATGATGATGAAACTAATTTGGCCTACTTAGGCCCTCTAAATGTGTCATCTGCTACCTATGGAGCAAATGGGTGAGACTGAAGAATACTTCATGGTTGATAGTGACTATGAGGATAAAATAGAGCGGGCCTACCTTGGGCCCTATATTGCTAACTACCCAATCCCAATGGGTAGGGGTGAAGGACTCATACGATAGCGATGATGAGTATGATACCAAAAGAGCTTATCTTAGTCCTCACTATTTGTGACATCGTCATGAGCTGGTTGACATCGATGAAATGTATCAGTGAGTCTATCCTAGCCCACATCTCAAAGGGAGATCACCCAATTTGAATATGATTTATCATATAGTATTCTTTGATCCATCAATGTACATGGAGGTTCTTGAGCCCATCGATCCTATTTTTTATTCTTTTCATAGATCGGATCTAGATATCCCCATACCCCAGAGCCACATCTCGAATATGGAAGTTTTAACAATGTAGAGTCACACACACATGGTCCTAGAGATCTAATCCATTCCATCAATATGATCTCTATTAATTTGACCACTCCACTTTGTAATCCAACTGACCCCTCCAAACCATTATATTTGAATGTAGATGTTATTGATTGGGACCACGTTGACTCACCACTGGGGCTTGAATATTTCTTCCATAATGAAGAAATGTTGCAACCTTTTCATTTTATGATAGGATGTGCACATGATTTTTATCACATTGATGGAAATTCTGATATAGGACCTTTAAACCTAGTTGATGACATACACTTAATTCCTATGCCTCACCAGCTTTAGGAGGGATCACACATGTTAGTAGAGGAGACCTTCGATGTCGATATCAGTAATTATTCCACTAATCCTAATAAGGTCAAATTCAGAGAGAGTCTATCTCCTGATGAGCATGCGACACTCATCCCTCTACTAAAATAGAGACTTGACCTTTTCGCTTGGACATACAAGGATATACCGGGACTAGATCCAAACTTGATTACTCATAATATTTCACTAGACCCTGCTAAGAGACCTATTAAGAAAAAGCTTAGGAAGATGCATCCAATAGTCACTTTAATGGTTAAAGATGAGTTGTAGAAGTTGTTGGATGTAGAGTTCATTATATCCATCGACTATTCGAAATGGGTATCAAACATGGTACATGTAGGAAAACCTGATGGAAGGATTCGTATTTGTATAGATTTTAGAGACCTCAATAAGGCAACACCAAAGGATTCATTTCCATTGCCCAACATATATGCTCTCGTATATGCAACTGTGGGTCATGATAAGATCTCCTTTATGGATGGTTTTTTTGGTTATAATCAGATTCAGATTAAAGTCGAATACCAACACAAGACCGCATTCACAATGCCATGGGGAACATTTTGCTATAAAGTTATGCCATTAGGCCTTAAAAATGTTGGTGCCACATATCAGTGAGCCATGACATATATTTTTCATGACTACATGCATAAGATCTTGGAAGATTATATCAATGAATTTTTGGCAAAGTCATTGTTACGAGAAGAGCATGTTGAGGTCCTGAGGAAGGTCTTCGATCGCCTGATAGAGCATAATGTCAAGTTGAATCCCAATAAGTGCGTATTTGGTGTAACTTTAGGAAAGCTCTTGGGGTTCATCATTTTAAAATGAGGCATCAAAGTTGACCTAGTGAAGGTCAAGTCCATATTAGAAATGCATCCTCTAATAAATATCAAGGATTTAATACGCCTTTAGGGCAAAGTAGCATCCATAAAGTGATTTATTATACAATTAACAAACAAATTTTGACCCATGAATCGACTGCTACACAAGGGGGTCCCATTAAATTGGGACAAGGATTGTCAAGTGGCCTTCACTAAAATCAAGCAATACTTGGCAACGTCACCAATGCTAGCTCCACCAAGACCATATGTGCCTTTTTTGCTATATGTATCGATGATTGACTTTGCATTGGGAACCATGTTAGCCCAAAAGAATGTGCAAGGTAAATAGCAAGCCATATATTACATCAGTCACACCTTGGTGAGTTATGAGCTCGGATATGCATACGTGGAGAAGCTATGTTTAGCAATAGCATTTGCAACAAAGAAGTTATGTTATTATATGCTAAGTCATACAACGTACATGATATCCAAACAAAATCCTTTGTAGTATATGATGAGCAAGACATATCATAATACACGTACTGCAAAGTGGATCATGCTATTCAAAAAATTTGATTTGGAATTCATCAACCAAAATTCCATCAAGGGACATTTCATATCTGATCAGCTGGCAAAGGTGCCTCTCAATAATAGTAGGCTCCTCACCATAGAGATTCTTGATGATGCGGTCTTCTCATTATTATAAGCACCCAAACCTAAAGAACTAGATAAAAAAGCTGATATGACTATTTTCTTTGATGGTTCGAAGTGTGAGCAAGGGTGTGGTGTAGGAATTATCTTTTTTATGCCACAGGGTGCTTTAATACCCTTGTTTTTCAAGCTATACTTTCCTTATACCAATAATAATGTTGAGAAAAAAGCCCTAATCTTGGGCCTCCAAACAGCCATCACCATGAAGATTAAACGATTAAATATCTTTGATGATTCCCTTATCATAGTCAATCAAGTGAAGGATTTTTTTCAATGTAGGTGTCCCATATTGAAAGCTTACAAGGATCTTGCCAACACTTATCTAGCCCAACTAGAGTGGTATGACATTGAGGAAATCCATCATATATCAAATAGATTCCCAGACACTATGACGTATTTGGGATCCATAATCCCTTAGAATTTGTTTGCTAACTTTACTACCATTCATGTAAAGATGCTATCGCATGTCATGATGTAGTGTGCAACTTTTGATAACAATGAATCAGTAAATATGATTCATATAGAACCATGAGTAGTTCTATAAATCCATGGACTTTCTTAATAAGGTATCCTAGGGGTCTTTGATCTCATAGGATCCTACGGGGAATGGCACCACCATTCACCATAAGGTTGTATCTTAGTCTGTATTTGTGCACAACAAAATGCTAGGGGAACAAGTCATCTTGACAGTCAAGGTAGAAGCTTATCAGGATTGAATGTCACAATTACATGACTTCCTAAAACTTGGTTTAATCTCGCAGGTATTATCTTGTGCCATAAAGTGCACATTCAAACAAAAAGTGATAAAGAATGTCTTGCTTGGAGACATCTTGTACTGCAGAAGCTACGATGGAATTCTTCTTCATTGTCTTGATCCCCAAGAATTAGCTTGGGCAATTTTGTAAGCTCACAATGGTACATGCAGTGGCCATTTTAGTGGCATGGCCTTTATCAAGTGCATCATTCGAATGAGCTATTATTTGGCCCACTATGGAGAAGGACTACATTGCGTATGTCAAAAAATGCATCAAATGTCAGCATCATGCTAATCTTATGCACTTGCCATCGTAGGTCTTATAGTCCATTCAAGTGGCTTGGCCATTTTCTCAGTGGGGTTTGGATCTAATTGGTAAGATCTCTCCTCTGTCATCGGGTCAACATACATTTATTATAATGCCTATTGAGTATTTTACAAAGTGGTTGGAAGCAATTCCCTTAACAACGACAACTAGAGCACGTATTACAAAATTTATACTTCACAATATTATTAGTCATTTTGGGATATCATCCAAGATAATCTCGAATAATGGAACATCATTCAAGAACAAAACTATGAATTATTTAATGTCTAAGTACAATATACAACACAGTTTTGCAACTCCATATTATCTGTAGGCAAACGGGAAAGTTGAGGCTTCAAACAAGATAGTGGTAACCATCTTGAAAAATATGGTACAAGAAAACCATAAATATTGGCACATCTAGCTGCCCCTTGCACTATGGGATTATAGTACTAGCATTCGAACGCCCACTAGGGCAACCCCATTTTTGCTAGTATATGGCATTGAGGCCATTATACCCTTAGAGTTGGAGATTCCAACGTTGTGCATTGCATTGAAAGAGTTCATTTATTATGACATAGTGCAATAGTCTCACATAGATCAATTGACACTTCTTGATGAACACTGCATGAATACCCTTGAGCATCTTCATGTTTACCAAGAGTGCTTAAAAAAATCTTACAATAGTAAAGCCCACTTGAGAGACTTTAATGTTGGTTATATTATGCTGAAAGAGAACCAATACAACTTAAACCTGCCACCGCACTTGCAAGATAAATTTACGGTTAACTAGTTAGGTCCTTACATCATCCCATAGCAGATTGGACCTGGAACATATCTCCTGACATTGCTTGAAGGTATTGAAGAGCCTGAACCTCTCAACATCCTTCATCTTAAGGTGTTCCACACATAATAATTCAAAAACTTAAAAATATGGAAAACTTTGAAATCCATAAAAAATCAAACAGCAATAAAATCTAAAAATATTGCATTTCATTTGCATCATACATTTCATTCTACACATGCATTCATATAATTGCATTGCATTAGGTATTTCCATCCATCACAATTGAATTAGGATAGGTTGTGTTTGCAATCTTACAAACGACACCATGTTTGTATTTCAATCATGTATCTATGCATTATCATCATCATCCATCACCCTTGTGAGTAATTGTGTTTCTCAACACAACCCCTCCTGTTGCTATGAAGAATATACTAGGATTTTTTGGTCATTCAGCCATACCTAGTGGTCTTCTCAAATTTAGTAGAAAGCTTGCTTTTCTTTTGAGGATGAGGTCTAGTTTTGATAGCACTTAGCATATAAGAATCCCATCACTAATCAACACATTAACAATCCTAATTAGGGTAAGGAAGTATGAACATTATAAAAGTGGTATGGGTCACCTTAGGTGAAAGGTTTTGTTACTTGCTCATTTTGTGAGGCGCAATGGTCTAGAGTAGTGGTCATTGGCAAAAGGAAAAGTTTACCCCCTACCCGAATAAATCCCTTGCTTACAAAAAAGGAGAAAAATCCCAAAAATTAAATCAAATCCCTTGCTCAAAACAAAATAAAAACAATAATACAAAATAAACAGTGATTTTTATCACTATATATGAGCAAGTATCTTGATAAATTAAAGAAAATAAGGGTGTGAGCTTGAATCCCTAGAATGATCAATGCTCAAAAATCATAGGGTGATCCCCAATACAGCAATGGGCTGAATGAATCCTGCCTGACACTGGGGTAGGTCTAAGCAATTTACAAATGAGCTAGCTTTAGGTGGCCTATATCGCCTAGTGGTCTAATCTAACTAAATCTAAACCTAGGATCGGATGGATATTTTAGGATCCCCAATACAAAAATGGGCTGAATGAATCATGTCTGGCACTAGGGTATGCTTATGTCTCATCTAATATAATAATTTGCACATACAAGTGTAATGAGTAGCTTGGTCTTTCATAGCTAAAACTTTATTTTTTAGAAGTCTAGTATAGTCATTATACAACTTTTGATAAGTTAACTAGGGTGTTTGAGTCTCATGAAAAACCTCAAAAAATTCCAAATAGCAACAACTCATTTCAATCATTCAATTATCAATTTATTTTTATGAGAGTTTATTTATTAGAGATGTTCATAATATAGTTTAGATACCGCATGGATATCAACAATGATATTCAAACAGCCACTGACTATGTTGTGCATATTTATCTTAACTTACAAGAGTTTATGAATAGAAAAAATATATCATTTCATAGCACATATGGATGTTTAATTAATTAATTCTTATGATAAGACATATCCATTACTTGTCATAATTGGTATACATTTTTTGGTGTCATCCATTATATTGTAAACTCATATTGCATTCATACATTATGTTTTAAGTGGTTAAAACATACATGTTTATTTGCATTAGATCAACATCATGTAAATAATGCATTACATACATTGCATTCATCATATCATAACATCATAAATTTAATGCATACAATTAAATCAAATTATACATGCATTTAACATCAAACAATGCATCCATATGCATACATCATAGTAGTCCATCTACATATCTAGTCATAAATCCATCATCTAGCTAGTGCATGTCATTCATACATCACATCATATAGCATCAAATCAACATAACATATAAGCATTGCATCCATATGCATCTCATAAACATAAAATAAATAAATCTACACATATAATGAGTCTCATAAAATTCATATCATATATATATATGTGTGTGTGTGTGTGTGTGTCAAAAAAGAGTATATAGGCATATGTCTAAAATACCCACAGGCTACAACTGTGTAGGTCCTTGACCTTGCACTCAAAAATGGTACAAAATTTTGATAATATATGTATTATATAGTGCCTGCACCCTCAGTCTAAGGCTCCTTCGTCACCTCCACCCTCTTGGTGAGTCTGTCTAGATCTGGTACCAGTGGACCTCTCTATCCTAGGTGTCCTATGGCTGGGTCGAGCTAAAGACTATCTTGTCTCCTGAGTTTGAGTCCTTTGAGTCCCTGGATCTATGGTCCTCTTAAGAATATCATCCCTGAGCAACTCAATATCTCCCTCCAGGTAAGAGATGTGAGCAGCATTTGATGCTCGCTAATCAAGATGACATTGAACCATAGCCCATAGCCTCTTGATCTCTGCATCTGGATCCAAACTTGCATGTACCTGTACAACTAGAGCTACTGGAGTAGCAGGTGGAGTCAAGGGCTTCCCTCGTGCACTCCTTTCCAAATCACTCTTATGATTCATGAGCTATAGTTGATACTGTGCTAGATCTCGCTCAAGTGTCATATTCTATAGATCTACAGTGGCACTCGTAATCTACGCTAGGTGGAGAGTTTTCTCCTCCTCATATCCTCATCATTGCTCCTATCCCTATCTTAGCTGATCTTGTGCAACTCTTAGTTATACCTATAGAGTAGCCATGAAAGTATCCCTCTCTTATATCTACATTTGAATGGTCCCTACCCATGTTTGTAAGCTAGCAACATAGGCCCTAAGTTGGGACACCTCATCATCAAGATCCTTCTCACCCTCCTCTGCTTGGGGCTCCTCCTTATTTGTAGTCTCATCCCATACACCCTCTATACATTGGTGCACTTTGTGTCCATGAGGATCTACACCCTCTAGATGTACCTTCTCTACCTCTGCTACTGCCTCACCATCTACAGGTTTTTCTAGGGGGCCATCACCTTGCCAAAACATGGTAGTCCACCAAGTATCATAATCTATTATAGTCCTTGAATCCTCTAGTCTAGACTCCTAAAAGTTGTCATCCTCATCCCCTAGTGGAGTCACTTGAGGCCATGCCAAGCCCCTCTCTACCTTAAGTTAGTGATAGATAGTGGGAGTGTGAGGGATATCCTATCAAATTGTGAACTACCTAGTCACACGAGAGAAGTAGAAGAACTCTCATATCTCAAGCTTACACCTAAGAAGTCATCTATTACATAGAATCCTTCTTATGTACCTATCTACCTACAACCATGCAAGACAATCCATGTAGGGTCTCCATAGGACCTGCCCAGTATGTAGCCATGCAATATGATCAATGTAGTATTGTACATCTCCTACTTGAGTCCTTCTCCTAAACCCCTCAGCCTCCCTAAGCTAGCAAGTAGCATATCATTGGCTCTCTGTAGCAATATCAATAATCTAGAGGGGTAGTGGCATGGGGCGCTCAACTGTGATATGCTTTCATACCTAGATCTATAGCAGGAGACTACAAGTGACCCCTATATGAGTCCTCTGTGTGATCCGATACAACTCATCATAGAGTTGTGCAAGTAGAGCGCTCCCCTAGGATAGGATCAATGGCTCTCCAATGTTGCTCTCTAGTACATATTGTGTCTTAGCCAAGAGGTTCCAAGGTAACCTCGCTCTTGATATTTTTGGTAGCACAATCTATACTATCAAGTGCATAAGAACAACTACCCACCAAGAGAAGAAATTCTCATGGTGCCAATCCTCAATGTGGACCCCACCATGGTCTGAATCTGCCTACACTGCAACACTCTAGGTGCCAAAGATCTGTTGGAAGATAACATCCGTCATCTCTGTGGGTAAAGATGTGATGGCCTTGCCATCGATCAAGATCTAAAAGATGTGGTAGACATCCTCCAAAGTAATAGTGATCTCACCTATGGGTAGGTGAAAGGTGTTGGTCCTCACATCATAGTGATGGGCCAGAGTGGTCATGTAATCCTGATCGGCTCTAATTGATGGAAGTCGTAGCACCTATCCAAATCCAATGGCTCCAAACCAGGCCTTCTCAGTGTCATTGAGACTATTGCGAAGGGTACAAAGTATGTTTTATTCCCTCACCCTCGCGGTCAAAGTCTAAATAGAGACATAAACAATATATGTAAAATCAATCAAAAATGACCTAAAAAATTCAAACAAATTTAAAAAAATCTTCAAAAAGATAAAAACATTTACAAATGCTTGCAAAAAAAGTCAAAAATTGAAAATTGCACTTCAAAACAATCAATAAAATCAATTAAATGAGACAAAAACTCAAAAAAATCAAAAAAATTAGGAAATTTTTCTAAAGTCTGCTAACCACAGCTAGGACCCATGGCCGGTAGCAATGGTCAAAATTTTGACCATTGGGATTTAAATCCCACCATGGCTGACAACCATGGCCCCCAATTTACCAATTGGAAACCGCGTCTGCCACCCACGGCTAAGAGCAATGACCTTTTTGGGGTCACGTCCTGATGCAGGAGCATCCGGTAACCGTAGAGCAATCTTGCATCTTCCAAAAATGTTTTTAAATTTTCTAAGTACCTTGCATTTGTTTTATTTTCGGTGTTTTCCAAGGGGGGAAGTTTTGTGGAGCAAAGAGGGCAAGTTTCTTGAAGCATGGGGAGGGGTCACGAAATCGCGACATGTCACGAAATCGCGACCTCAAAAGGCTTGGCGGGGCTTGAGCCAGTTTTGTCGCGATATCGCGACGTCGCGATATCGCGACCATAGTCCGAAGCAAAGGTGGGAGTGAAGTCCCATCGCGATATCGCGACGATAGTTCGAGGCAAAGGTAAGTAGTGAAGTCCCGTCGCGATATCGCGACGATTGTTCAACGCAAAGGCAGAGGGGATGGTGCCGTCGCGATATCGCGATGTCGCGATATCGCGACGATTGTTCAACGCAAAGGCAGAGGGGATGGTGTCGTCGCGATATCGCGACAGGTCGCGATATCGTGACCTGTCGCGATATCGTGGCCAGTCAAAGGCCGACACGTGGCGTAACATTTGATAACTACGAAAGTTAGAGAAGATAGAGAGCAGGGCAAGGCCCAAAAGAGAACAAGCGGACGGTCGAGCAAGGCCGAGTTTGACACGTGGACGGCCACGTGTAGCATGACAGTTGTGAAGGGCGCGTGTTTCAAATTTATTGCGTCAAGGAGAAGGCATGGCCAGATTTACATGCGGACAGCTACGTGTATTGAAACAAGATGAGGGCCACGGTCGCGTATATTTTTATTGTTGGCAAAGTAACAGGTACGGACAATGAAACAGACACAGGCGATGGCCATTATGGAGGAGACCACAGTGCAGAAGAACGATCTGACCAAGACGGCGGTTGCAGGTCGAGGAGAGCCATTAATGAAAGCTTCCTGGTAGATCGGGCAGATGGCCCATTTATGACCGAAATTTTGAAAAACCCAGGAAGGGGGAAAAATCGAATTTGAAATTTTGTTAGGCGGGCATTAATTGCCGAGAGGATCGGGGCCTCGATAAAAACCCAAAAAATTGTAATGGAAGGGATGGTGAGTTCGGGATTGTAGAGGAGGAGTTTTAAGCCTGGAAATGATATTGTAAAAACGTCTTAAAAGCAATTTACAGCAAATTCTTGTGAAGTGTTGTTGTGTGTTTCCCGGCTTGCCATCAAGTGGTATCAGAGCGGGAGCTCCTGAGCGTGTAACAGATCGCCGGAGAGAGGCAGTTACACCAGGATCTGTGGAAGGATTTAAAAAAATATATATATATTTATATATATATATATATAATGCCTCCACGAAGAAACCGTGGCGGAGTAGGAAATGTGGTGCCGGCCGAAGACTTCCGAGCCTTGCAGAGACAAGTTCAAGCCCTGCAAGCAGAGTTACGCAGAAGGCACGAGCCCGGAAGGGATGAGGAAAGTGAAGACGAAGTTGAAGAAGAAGACCAATCTGAGGAAGAGGAAGAGGCTGTGGACCCTGCACAAGCCCGGTTGTACAAGGCCATCTCTCAGATTGGAAAACAACCAAAAATGGAGGTTTCTACATACTCGGGAAACCTAAATCCAGAAGAAGTGATTGACTGGATAAATGATTTAGAAGAGTATTTCGAATATGAGGAGGTTGAAGACCCTAACCGGGTCAGATTTGCTAAGACCAAGTTGAAGGGTCATGCCAGCATTTGGTGGAGGGGAATACAATTGGAGAGGAACAGAAGAGGGAAGGAGAGAATAACAAGATGGGATAGAATGGTGGAGAAGCTGAAAAGACAGTTCATCCCGACAGATTACGAGTTGGATCTGCTAAGAAAAATGCAGGGGTTTGAGGCAGACAAACAAAACTGTCCAAGAGTACACCGAGGAGTTCTACAAGATCTCTATTAGAACTGGGCATTTGGAGGCAAACAAAGAAAAGGTGGCCCGTTATATCAATGGGTTGAGACTCGGTATCCAGGAGGAACTGAGCCTGGTTCGGATAAGCACCATTGAGGATGCTTACCAGTTTGCCTTAAAGGTGGAAGAAAAACTGAACAGGCGGTTTGAAGGCAAGCAAAGAGGAAGGGGCCGTGGTGGAAGAACTGGTGGGAGAACCAGTGGAGAAAAGTATAAAGACCCAAAGAAGATTGGTGAAACCAGTAGTAACCAGGATCAAAGGGAAGAGGATGTTTATCAGCCCCGAGATCAGAACAGCTACCCAAGAGGACGGGGTGGATCTGGACGAGGATTTGGAAGAGGAGTATTTCGTGGGACATGTTTCCACTGTGGTGAAGAAGGACATCGGGCATTTGAGTGTCCACAACACCGGGAAAGGGTGAACAAGAGGCCTGAGGGTCCAGCCAGGGCTGCTGTGGCAGAGGAAGAAGCTGAGTCTGAGCATTTCGAAGAAGCGGAGAGAGGGGAAGCAATGATTGTAAGAAGAGTCCTGTTGAATGAGGAGAAGGACACAGATCAGAGAAGAAGTTTATTCCGCACAAGATGTAAGTGTGCGGGCAAAGTTTGCAACATTATTATTGATAATGGTAGCACGGATAACCTGGTTTCGAAAGAAATGGTTACAAAGCTACAGTTGGAGAGGAAGAAGCACCCGCATCCATACCGGGTTGCATGGTTACAGAAGGACCACAGAGCTTTGGTCAATGAACAGTGCTCCGTTAAATTTAATATTGGAAATTATTGTGATGAGGTCCTGTGTGACATCCTGCCTATGGATGCTTGCCATATGTTGCTGGGGAGACCCTGGCAATTCGATCGAAGTGCAGTGCATGATGGCCGTGCCAACACCTACTCATTGACAAAGAATGGTGTACGCCATAAACTAAAGCCCTTAAAGGATGTGGATGAAAAGGTATGTAACAATTCCAGAATCTGTTTAGTTGAGGGGAGAAAGTTCTTGGATGGGTTGAAGCATGAACATTTATGTTATGCAATAATCCCTAGAGTTAGGGGGAAGGAATGCCAGGATACCCCAGCAGAAGTCCTAGATCTGTTGGAGGAATTTCCAGATATTGTGTCTGATAATGTGCCTGAGGGTTTACCCCCAGTAAGGAAAATTAGCCACCATATAGATTTGGTACCGGGATCAAGCTTGCCGAATAAGGCTGCACACAGAATGACACCTGTAGAAACTGAGGAGTTAAACAGGCAAGTCCAGGAGTTGCTGGAGAAGGGATTGATTAGGGAGAGTCTTAGCCCGTGTGCAGTGCCAGCAGTACTAGCACCCAAGAAGGATGGAGAGTGGAGAATGTGCACAGACTCTCGGGCAATCAATAAAATCACTATCAAATATAGATTCCCATTGCCAAGGATGGATGATATAATGGACTATTTAAGTGGGGCTGAGTACTTCACGAAGATTGACCTAAAAAGTGGCTATCATCAGATCCGTATCCGAGAGGGAGATGAGTGGAAGACAGCCTTCAAGACAAGAGAAGGCTTGTATGAGTGGTTGGTCATGCCATTTGGGCTGTCCAATGCACCTAGTACCTTCATGCGGCTGATGAATGAAGTACTAAAAGAGTTTCTGGGAAAGTTTGTCATTGTTTATTTAGATGACATATTGATATTCAGCAGAACCCTGGAGGAACACCTAATGCATATCAGGAGAGTTTTTGAAAAGCTACGGGAAGAGCAGTTATTAATAAATCTGAAAAAGTGTAATTTTGTCAAGAAAGAGTTAGTATACCTGGGGTTTGTAATCTCAGCAGAAGGACTGAAAATGGACCCAGAGAAGGTGAGAGCCATCATTGAATGGCCTACCCCGAGAAGCACAACAGAAGTAAGATCATTTCATGGTCTGGCCAGCTTTTACAGGAAGTTCATAAAGAACTTCAGCAGCATTTGTGCACCTCTCACAGAAACAATGAGGGGGGATAAAAAAGAGTTCAAGTGGACATTAGGGGCTGAAAGGAGCTTTGATGCATTAAAGAGAAAGGTCACAGAACAGCCTGTTTTAGCACTCCCAGACTTTGACAAGGTATTTCAGGTGGACTGTGATGCCAGTGGCAGTGCAATAGGGGTTGTACTGAGTCAAGGTGGCAGACCTGTTGCTTATTTCAGTGAGAAGCTAAATGATGCTCGGAAAAAAGTATTCAGTCTATGACCAAGAATTTTATGCTATAGTTCAGGCTCTGAAAAAGTGGAGACACTATTTATTGCCAAAGGAGTTTGTTCTATTTACTGACCATCAGGCTTTACAGTACATTAACAGTCAAACAAAACTGAATCAAAGGCACATGAAGTGGGTGGAGTTCCTCCAAAGTTATACCTTTGTGCTGAAGCACAGAAGTGGGAAATCAAACAAGGTTGCAGATGCCTTGAGCAGAAGGCAGACTTTACTGGTTAAATTGACCGTGGAAGTAGTGGGATTTGAAGAACTGAAGGGTTTGTACCCTGAAGATCCGGATTTTGCAGAAGCCTGGACGGCTTGCTTAACACCTGTTACGGTGGACCGAACAAAATGGTTGGATTTCCTAATCCAAAATGGAATGCTGTTCAAGGGAAGTAAATTATGCATTCCAAGGAGCTCCATGCGGGAGAACTTGATCAAGGAAAAGCACAGCGGAGGACTGGCTGGACATTTTGGTAGGGATAAGACTATTGCCCTAGTGGATGAAAATTATTACTGGCCACAACTTCAGCAAGATGTGAGGAAGTTTGTGCAAGGTTGCAGAATATGTCAGATGGCAAAGGGCATAAGGCAAAACACAGGATTATACCAGTCGTTACACTGTACTCGAGAGGCCATGGGAGGACATAAGCATGGATTTTATTCTTGGATTGCCGAGAACACGGAGGGGAAATGACTCGTATTTGTGGTGGTTGACCGATTCTCCAAAATGGCACATTTTATTCCCTACCAGAAGACAAGTGATGCAGTTCACATTGCTGGATTATTCTTCAAGGAAGTGGTACGACTTCACGGTCTACCAAGAAGCATAGTTTCTGACAGGGATACAAAGTTTGTTGGGTACTTCTGGAGAACTTTGTGGAAAAAGATGAAGACAGATCTGAAATTCAGTTCTGCATACCACCCACAGACTGACGGACAGACAGAAGTGGTGAACAGAAGCCTGGGTAATTTATTGAGATGTTTGATAGCAGATCAGCCCAAGGGATGGGATTTAGTTTTACCGCAGGCGGAATTTGCGTATAACAGTTCAGTAAATAAGAGCACAAATAAATCTCCATTCCAGATAATATATGGAAACAGCCTGAGAAATGTGTCTGAACTGAGAAAGTTGAACCAAAGAGAAAAGTGTAGTGCCGAGGCAGAAGAATTTGCGGAACATATGAAAAGTCTGCATGAAGAAGTAAGGAAACAAATTCTTAAAATGAATACTCAATATAAGACAAGGGCAGACCAGAAGCGACGGTTCAAAGAGTTTAAAGTAGGAGATGAGGTCATGGTGCACCTCAGAAAGGAGAGATTTCCTGCCAAGACTTATAACAAATTGAAGATGAAGAAGTTTGGGCCCTGCAGAATACTGGGAAAACGGGAGTCAGGGAATGCATATGAAGTGGAATTGCCAAGTTGGCTTGATATTTCACCTATTTTTAATATTTCAGATCTAGTAGAATATCATGAAGGAGAAAGTACAGAGGTACCAAGTGCAGAATTATGGCAAGTTCCAGCATCTACTCCAACCACAGACGAGGTCGAGGAAGTATTGGACACTCGTGAAGGCAGAAGCACCAGAAACAAGCAGTATTCTGAGTATTTGATAAAGTGGAGAGGCAGACCAGTTGAAGATGCAACTTGGTTGTCGAAGACGGAGGTTGACCGCCTGGGTCTTCCCCTAACAAAACAAAAGTGAGGGTCACTTTCTTTTATTACCCCGGGTGTCTGATGCAGGAGCATCCGGTAACCGTAGAGCAATCTTGCATCTTCCAAAAATGTTTTTAAATTTTCTAAGTACCTTGCATTTGTTTTATTTTTGGTGTTTTCCAAGGGGGGAAGTTTTGTGGAGCAAAGAGGGCAAGTTTCTTGAAGCATGGGGAGGGGTCGCGAAATCGTGACATGTCGCGATTTCGTGACCTCAAAAGGCTTGGCGGGGCTTGAGCCAGTTTTGTCGTGATATCACGACGTCGCGATATCGCGACCATAGTCCGAAGCAAAGGTGGGAGTGAAGTCCCATCGCGATATCGCGACGTCGCGATATCGCGACGATAGTTCGAGGCAAAGGTAAGCAGTGAAGTCCCGTCGCGATATCGCGACGATTGTTCAACGCAAAGGCAGAGGGGATGGTGTCGTCGCGATATCGCGATGATTGTTCAACGCAAAGGCAGAGGGGATGGTGCCGTCGCGATATCGCGACCTGTCGCGATATCACGGCCAGTCAAAGGCCGACACGTGGCGTAACATTTGATAACTGTGGAAGTTAGAGAAGATAGAGAGCAGGGCAAGGCCCAAAAGAGAACAAGCGGACGGTCGAGCAAGGCCGAGTTTGACACGTGGACGGCCACGTGTAGCATGACAGTTGTGAAGGGCGCGTGTTTCAAATTTATTGCGTCAAGGAGAAGGCATGGCCAGATTTACATGCGGACAGCTACGTGTATTGAAACAAGATGAGGGCCACGACCGCGTATATTTTTATTGTTGGCAAAGTAATAGGTACGGACAATGAAACAGACACAGGCGATGGCCATTATGGAGGAGACCACAGTGCAGAAGAACGATCTGACCAAGACGGCGGTTGCAGGTCGAGGAGAGCCATTAATGAAAGCTTCCTGGTAGATCGGGCAGATGGCCCATTTATGACCAAAATTTTGAAAAACCCAGGAAGGGGGAAAAATCGAATTTGAAATTTTGTTAGGCGGGCATTAATTGCCGAGAGGATCGGGGCCTCGATAAAAACCCGAAAAATTGTAATGGAAGGGATGGTGAGTTCGGGATTGTAGAGGAGGAGTTTTAAGCCTGGAAATGATATTGTAAAAAAGTCTTAAAAGCAATTTACAGCAAATTCTTGTGAAGTGTTGTTGTGTGTTTCCCAGCTTGCCATCACGTCCCATCTCAAAAAATCCAAAAAAAATTAACAGCCCACCCATCTAATATAACCTAGTCTAAATCTAGCTATGGTGTGGTTCGTTACTAGCAGTTAATGTGGTTCAATTAACACATTACTTAATGAGGTTTATTTTAAGTTGCTAACCCTAATCTACGTTAAGGTTCTTTACCAAAATTTTAGTGTGGTTCAATTAACCCGTTACTTAATGAGGTTTATTTTAAGTTGCTAACCCTAAGCTATGGTGAGGTTCTTTACAAGCAGTTTAGTGTGGTTCATTTAACCCGTTAATTAATGAGGTTCATTTTAATTGGGTAAATCAAATAAGAGAGAGTTGCAGTGCTACCTTTCCATCATCAACTCTGCCACTAGTGGATGCATCCATCGAGTCTGCCATGTGGGTATGTCGTAAGGTTTGCGATAGCATTCCGTATCAAAAGTTTAATCTCACCTCTCATAGCTCTCAGTTTTGCAAGTTAGAAATTGGAAAATAATAACGTGAAAATGATAGATTTTATTTTTATATTTTCCATTTTTCCCTTGACCGTGGCTGACACCCGCGAGTGTAGAATTAGGGTTTGTCGATCGCGAGTCATAGCCGTAGCTAAGAAAATTATAAAAATTGGTTGTGGATGACAAGTGCGACTAGCATCCAACAATAAATACCCTCAAAATTCAACCATAAGAGGTTTCAAAATGCAAAATTAAAAATATTCAATGGTTAAAAACATTCAAAAATTTTAAAATAACAAAAAAAATCAAATAATTCAATTTCAAATGTACCTCATATCCAGTTATTTACCCTATACACTTGGTGGTTGTAGTGACTTGCAATCCATACAACTCGACAAGATGATTAAATTACCGTAAGGCCATTTGGGGTAAATTAGTCATCGTGGAATTGATATGCTTCATTTCAATCCCTAATAAGGCCTAGACGACCAGATTGCTCCATGGAAACGAGGTACTCATCTTAATTCTCCTATGATATTTTTTGCAGATCATCTAACATTATGATTCAATATAAGCCTAATTGGAATTGCTATCATTTTGATTCCCTAAGAAGGCCATAGTGACCATACTACTCCATGGGATATAGATGTATAATTACTATTAATAGTTGCAATCATGGCTAAATTAAACCTTGCCAAGTAGTCAAAGTGCTAAAACATTAAATTGTTTAAATCACTCATTGTGGTCAAACGACTCATCACTTCATTTAAGTGTCCTACTCTCATCAACTCGTCGCTTGAGGGGGTAGTCATTACATCAATTATCATAATCAAATTCAACAGGAGATCACTCGATCTTGTCAAATTGCATTCATCTTACAAATCATTGCCAAAGCAACTATGACAATTAAGTTAGTATCTCTCCACCTATCAATACTATTGTAGCATTGAAGCTACCCGATCACCGTTGGAGCTTGCAAAAGCTTTTTCAAATTTAAGCCTTCCCTTAGTTGGAAGCAATGATTCTAAGATGCGTGTCCTTTGGTAGGACTGGGCATCTAATGTTGATCATATCAATGATCATCATTCAACCTATGACATCATTTTAGGAGGTCTATTTTTTCTCAACATTGTTTGTTCTCACAATCTATCCCAAAAGGGGCATCTATAGACACCTAAAACATGTCATGTCGAGGTGACTACTCATATGGAACATGCTAACAGACCATATGAATGATCTTGGATAGCTCCAAGGTGAAGTAGTGGTTGTTACCACTAAATTTAGGTAGAGTTGGCTAACTTAGCCTTAGCCACGGTTGACACTCACGGATAACAGATCTAGCTACACCTTAGAGCCACAACTAGAATCAAAACTATGTTGAATCCTGAGTTGAGCCAATTTAGTTTACAACAGCCTAGGCAATGGAGATTCAAACGATTTTGGGCATGGAAGTGTAGAGAAGGTTCCCTCCAACTGATCCAACTATAGGCTTATTGTTCTTGGCTTCTCCATGAAGCTAGAACAAGGACTTGAGAATGCTATAATACCCCCTTCCAAATTGGGGAGAAGTCTAAAATATTTAGGAGTTGAAACATAGTCAAGATCTACCAAATTGTTTACTCAATTGCAACCTTTTGGAGAGAACTAACTTGCCAATCATGAATGCATTCAAAGCAATAAATGTATAAAATTACTAAGGAGAACAATAATCCATAATCAAGCCTCTTCTATAGCAATCACGAATATTAGAAGCACTTAGATTATTAACCAGAATTTCATTCATCTTAATTGAAAGATTACAAAGCTTAAATAGGAGAATTACTAACAATAACCTAGAAAGCTTAGGAAGAATAATAGGGAAGAAGGAAAATAGGGAGGAAAGGAAAAATGAAGTTAGGAGTCAAACTCCTTACCATCCATGTCGTCCAATCCTATTGACTCACTTGCCATCCAAGGAGGTAAAAGGGTAAGGTCCAAAGCTTACAGTGGTAAAACAAAAAAATTACCTTTTTTACCCTTTTAACTTCCAACATTCTCCCCTTTAAAGTTGATAGGCCTGACTATACAGTCTCTCAGCTTTATATATTGAGCTTTAGCCATGTCTTTGGTGAAGATATTTGCAATGTTATCCAAAGTGTTGCAATATTTAAGCTCAACTATATGCTGCTTCACCATGTCTCGAATGAAGTGATACTTCATATCGAAATGCTTTGATCTGCTATGGTGGATTGGATTGTATGCCAACTGAATGGCACTTATGTTATCACAATACAGTCAAGTTGGACCACTTTGACTTTCACCAATCTCTTAAAGGATTTTTCTCAACCATAAGGCTTGAGTACTAGCATGTGTGATGGCTATATACTCAGCCTTAGTAGATGACAATGCTACAGCAGTTTGTTTATTAGAACTCCAAGTTATTAGTCCTGACCCTAGACTAAAATAGTTCCCTGATATAGATTTCCTATCATCTACATTGTTGTCCCAATCACTATCACTAAAGCCAACTAATTTCATAGAATTACAATTGTGGTAATGGATTCCAAAATCCAATGTACCTTTTACATATCTTAAGATTCTTTTAGTTTCTTGTAGATGCAGCTCATATGGACTTCCCATAAACCTTGAAACTAGAGAAAAAAAATATTGAATATCAGGCCTTGTTTTGGTGAGAAACATCAGACTCCCAACAATGCTCTTGTAAGTGGTCATGTTAACCTTTGGTGCTCCGTCATCCTTGCTCAATTGGATTCCATGTGTAGTTGGAGTTGCAACTGATTTGCACTGCTCCATGGAAAATTTATTGATCATGTCTCGAGCATACTTATGTTGACATAAGAAGATACCCTTATTTTATTGATGCACTTCCATGCCTAGGAAGTATCGCATTAAACCAAGATCTTTCATCTCAAATTGTTTCATCATGGAGTTTTTGAACTCCATATTCATTTTATTGTTACTACCCATAAATATTAGATCATCCACATATAAAAAAACTATGAGAATGTCTACTCCATGCTTTAGGTAGTACAGATTTGGTTCACTTTTGCTTCTCGTGAATCCATACTTGCTAAAATAGTTGTCAATGCGTGAGTACCAAGCTCTTGGTGCTTACTTGAGGCCATAAAGTGATTTTTTCAATTTATAAACAAGGTTCTCCTTTCATTGTCCTTGAAATCCTTGAGTTGTTGAACATAAACCTCCTCATTCAGGTATCCATTCAAAAAAGCACTTTTCACATCTATGTGTTGAATGTTCCATCCTTTATGGGTAGCTAAGGAAAGAACTAATCTGATTGTCTCTTGTCATGCAATAGGGGTGAAGTTTTCCTCATAGTCAATGCCAATTTTTTGAGTAAAACCTTTTGCTACTAGTCTCGCCTTGTGCCTCTCAATGCTTCCATCAGCATTGTATTTGGTCTTGTAGACCCATTTACATCCAACATATTTTTTTCCTTTTGGAAGCTTTACTAGCTCCCATGTATCATTATTTTTTATAGAGGTTGTTTCCTCTTTCATGTCTTCTTGCCATACATTTTGAGTACAAGCCTTATCGTAGCTAGATGGTTCTAGTTGTGCACTAGTTAATAAAGCATAATTAGCTACATCTCCCTTAGGATCTTGGGAGTCATCATCCCCATACATATGAACATTTTCAAGTTTCTGCAAAACTGAATTCATTTCACTAGCTTGGCTTCTAGTGTATCTTTTCTGGTAATTTTGATCCAACATTTGAAAATATGGATGATGTTGTAAATTTCTTTTGCCTCTTGATCGAGAGTCAATGTCCATCGATGAAGAACTTACAGATCTCTATGGAGAAGGGCTTGGAGTGGCGTCAGATGTACTCGAAGTACTCTTGATTGGGCTTGGAGGGGGTGTACCTTTGTTTTTCTTGGGAGATACCTATTGTACCTACTGTACCTGTGAAGAATTTACATCTTGGGATCCATCATCAACAAAAATTATTTGATGATCCCATTCTCCCCCTTCATAAAAAATTACATCCCTAGAGAGTACAATTGTATGAGTCTTGGGATTGTAGAGTCTATATGCTTTGGTAGACTCACAATACCCTACAAAAATGCAAGCTTGACTTTTGGGATCAAGCTTCTTCCTCTTCTCATTAGGAATGTGTGCATATGCTAAAGAACCAAAAAATTTGAAATGCTTTACATTTGGTTTCTTTTCGTACCACCCCTCATAAGGAGTGACACCATCTAAACTAGAAGTTGGACTTCTATTTAGAATATATACACTGGTTCTTACATCATCAACCCAGTACATATTAGTTATATGCTTAGTCTAAAGCATCGTTCTTGCCATCTCAACTATGGTGCGGTTCTTCCTCTCGGCCACACCATTCTATTGTGGGTTATAGGCAGTGGTGAATTGCCTTTTGATCCCACTTGATTTACAATATTTCAAGAATGCATTGGAGGAGTACTCGCCTCCTTGATCTGTCCTAAGACATTTTACATAATTCCCACTTTGTTTCTCTACATTGTTTCTGAAATCTATGAAGCAATCAAAAGCTTCATCTTTATGTTTCAAGAAATAAATCCAACACATGTGAGAGAAATCATCTATGAATGTGATAAAATAAGAATTATTTTTGATACTCTTTGTTTGTATTGGACCACAGATATCCGAATGCACTAACTGAAGTGGATAGTTGGCTCTCCATGCTTGTCCTTTTGGAAACTTTGACCTTGAGTGCTTCCCAAAGCACATCCTTCGTAGATATCCTATTCGTTGATTTTGGGAAGTCCTGTCACCATAGCTTGATAAGTTAACAGTTTCAAGCTAGCAGAATTAAGGTGACAATATTGCAAGTGCCAAAGCACACTTGGATTAGTTATAGCTGCATTTGCAAGTTGAGCTCCCCCTGGCTCGCCAAATTTGAGATAGAATAACAGATTCTTGGTCATTGGGACTTGTGTGATGACACGATTACAATTATTTTTATCAAGAATGATACATTTTCCTTCATCAAAAATAATTTTGTAATTATTCTCCATCATTTGCCCAACGCTTAGCAGATTATGTTGGAGATTTGGAGTGTAGTAGATTTCATTCACTTTATTTAGTCCTTCTTTTGTTAGAACCTCCATGGCTTCAATACCTTTGACTTGCAAAGCTTTATCATGCCTTAAATTTATTTGGGATTTATAAGTGGAATCTAGAGTAGCAAATAGATATTCTTTGCCACTCATATGGTTAGAGAAACTAGTATCCAGAATCCATGTGTCATTTAGATTTTGTTCTAATTGTCCATATGGTAGAAAAATATTAGAGGTATCATCTTCTTCTCCATAATTTCCATATTGACTGCTGCTGCTTTGAGAATTTTTTGATCAGCAGTCGCGAGCAAAGTGACCTAGCTTACCATAATTAAAACAAGTTGTTTTAGACTTGTCACTTCCTCGTCCATGATTTCCACTTTGTCTTGGATTTCCTCCTCGACTTTGGTTTCCACCTCTGTTTTGATTTCCTCCTCTGTTAAAATTGCCTCCTCTGTTTTGATTGCCACCTTTGTAGTTGCCTCTGCCTCTACCTCTTCTCTGGCCTCTACCTTGATCTCTTCCACATCCTCTGCCAGCATTTTCATTATATGTGAAGGCTTTATCATCGCCTCCATAGCTGATTGAAGGATATTCTTGTAACCTATCTTCATGAGACATTAATGACCCTATTAATGCATCAAATGTTAAAGTGGAAAGATCTTTTGACTCTTCTATGATTATGGCTATGTGATTCCATATTTGAATAAGTGTTCATAACACTTTCTTTACAATTGTTTTAGGCTTAATTTCTTTGCCAAGAGTAACCATTTTATCAACTACTGCCTTGACTCTGACACAGTAGTCACCAACTTTTTTGTCTTCTTTCATTTTGAGATTTTCAAAATCTCGTTTCAGTGTTTGAAGCCTTACTTGCTTCACTTGATCACTTCCCTGGAATTCGTCTTTCAAAGCTTTCCATGCATCTTGTGTAGTAATACAAGCGGCTATTCTAGGGAATATACTTTTCTCCAATGCTGCTTGGAGATGATAAAGATCAAAAGAGTTGCTTTTTTGTGTTTCTTTCTTTGTTTTCTTATCTGTGGCACTTAATGTTGTCCAATCTATGAGTTCGGTGTAACCTTCTTCAATTATGTCCCATAATCATTTTCCTATGAGCAAAGTCTTCTTTTTGATAGACCAATACTCGTAGTCATACCCGTTGAACTTTGGAATTGGTAGATTGTTATGTGAGGCCATAGTTACTAAAACACTCTTATTATTTCTTGATTACAATAAAGCACTCTACTTTTTCAAAGAAAGAAGAAGTAAGAAGGAAGGAAGAATAAGAAAGAAGAGATTACAAATTTAAGTCAAATCTGACTTGATTCACTCTATCACTGATGGCTTGTTCCTCTTGTTGTGGTGCTGCTATTTCTTGAGTCATGAAATTATCTACTACTTCTTCTTCGTCGTCATTGATAAATATTATCTCTGGTGATTATGGTTCTAGGATTTCCACTGAATTACTATAATGAGTATATTCATATTCTTGAGGTGTAATTTCTATGGATTCAGATTGCTCAAATCTACTCCCAAACAAATTGTCTTCAGAGTCTACCTCGTACTCTGAATCTCGATGTCTCTGATGTGAGATTATTGCATTTTGCAACTGACTAAACACAGTATGAAGCCCATAATTTCTCACTTTTTCATCAAATTTTTCAACATTCTCTCTTACTAAAAGTGCACAAAGTGCATGATAACATCCTGTGGAGCGAATCATGAATTTTGTCCTTCAATATGTCTCTTTTACAAAATTCTAGTCCTCAAAGTTTTACCTCTCAGACTTTTAGAAATGAATATCTAAAACCCTTTAGGTCTTTTACACAATTTTCTATCACCTTTTAAGCCTCTTAGTCATAATTTTACAATTTTGATTATGCTTACATAAATTGCCTCTTAGGCAATGTCCTTTTTTTTAAATATATTATAAAAAATATATATTTATATTTGTATTTAATAAAAAAATATAATTGCTTTAAAAAATAAAATTTAAAAAAAACAATTATTATTTAATTTTTTATTAAATATAAAGATATATATATATATATATAATATAATAATAAACTTTATATAAAAAAAGAACAAATTAATAAAAAAAAATTAGACTCCGCAGAAGTCGAACCCGTGACTCCTATCTGACAAGCGAAGCCTCCTAGCAAACTCGGCTATAGCTGCAGATGGAACCTAAGCAACATACACTGCTATTTCAAGATAATCAAGCAAATTTCATACACAAAAAAATAATAATAATAATAACTTGCAAAACCGCTGAGTTTCGAACCCACGACCTCCTAGAGGGCGTGCGGCTTAAGGCTGGTTCCTCGAGCCAATTGAGCTGCATGGCCTGACGGGGAGGCAAGGGAGGCTTGCCTTATTTATCTCATCGCGGCTGCACATAATGAAAAAAAAATGTTCAGGGACTTTAGTCCCACATGTGCTATGTAAAACAGCGTGAGGCTTTTAAAAGCCTCAACACGTCCCTACTCAGTCGATTGCCTTCGAGAAATTAGTGATCGCCCTTTTTCCTCCTACTTGAGCCTATCACTACGTGCCATTTCATCGTTACCCTTTTTCTGCCACATCACCTACCATGTAGCCTCTCTACCACGTCACCTGTCTGCTCTGGTCTGCGTGTCTGCCTTCATCCACTTGCCACATGTCACCTTCTGGTTAGCTCCTCGATTCACATGCTCTTTGTGGGCCTTTCTTGACCTCACCTCAATTTTTGTGCCTTCTACAATCCCTCTTCAACCTCACCTTAGTTTACATGTTGTAGGCCTCTCGACCTCGATCTACGGGCTCCTCGACCTCCTCGAGATCTGTGCCTTGCCTGCGGGCTTGCTAGACCACCTCGGGTTTCATGTTCGCATGTCGATCTCCTCGGGCTCTATGCCTCAGCAGCCTCTCAACCTCATCTCTAGCTCTGATACTAGATATAGCAATCCCAATATTAGAAGCACTTAGATTATTAACCAGAATTGCATTCATATTAATTGAAAGATTACAAAGCTTAAATAGGAGAATTACTAACAATAACCTAGAAAGCTTAGGAAGAATAATAGGGAAGAAGAAAAATAGGGAGGAAAGGAAAAATGAAGTTAGGATTCAAACTCCCTGCTATCCATGCCATCCAATCCTGCTTACTCACTTGTCGTCCAAGGAGGTAAAATGGTAAGGTCCAAAGCTTACAGTGGTAAAACAAAAATTTTACCTTTTTTACCCTTTAACTTTCAACATCTTCCACCATGAATCCAATGAATTCAACCACAAAATACATTAGAGGACATCAAGGTGACCCTTGACCATCAATTCAATGGAGAGAATTGAGGATACAAGCCCTGATTACAAGAGCAAAAGCATTTGCACCTTAGTCGTGGCTAATAGTGCTCATCGTGCCTCAGACCCGCAGTGAGGGTTTGACCCCTGGTTTACTCTATTTTAACCATATATTTTAATTTATAATCATGTATTTAGGAAGATATGATTTAGTTTAGGTTTCTTTCATGCATTTGTACGGTTAGAATTAGGATTTAGAAGCAAATTTCCTTCATTTCCTTATTTCCATCAATTAGACTAATTTATTATTATTTCATGCAATTCAAGTTTTCAATGGCTAATTAGGTTGCTTATTACCTATATTACATGCTTTCTTTCTATGCTTCATAGTAATATGATGATTTTATGCTAATATTCATAGATTTACATCTTTATTGCTTTTATTATCATCATTTATGCAATTTTCCATCAAAAGCCTCATCAAGAGAGGTCATCTTTGCATTTAATATTTTCTTGTTGTTTCTTGAATGCAAGGTTTACAAGATCCATTCATTTCAACGCATTCAAGGCAGTAAATACCTCTTTCATGAGAGAAGAAGGTAACGATTGATCTTTAGCAATTCGTGTCTTTGGGGAAAGTCTACGAATTACACCACCCCCTCATTTAGAGGGTCTTCAATTTTGTATTAATTGTATCAACATTGAGTATACCTAAGAGGGACATACTTGTAATTGGATTTGACAAAGTTTTAATAAAAGGAAACCCCATTTCTTGTTAAATTCATTATTGTCAATATTTTATGCTTTAATGTTTGATATCAATTGATGCACTAGTTAGGTGTATGCTTTCTACAAGATTACACATAACAATTCATAAGTTCATCATATGGAAAAGCTTGCCAAGGGAGGGTCATGACATACTGCCCCCCTTAAAATAAACATAGTCCTCTATTTTTGCTTGCAATACAATGTATATATGAACATAGGTTTTCATAACCTCACTTTTCCTCAAGTGGCACATTGTTCAACATTGTTTTATTTTATTTTATTTTCATAGAGATAATATAAACTATATTTTCATAATAGTTAAACACAACAAGTCTAAATGCAGCTAGATTTATCAAAATCTCTCACAAAGAGGTTCCAACCTATGACTTGATAGCCCTTATCATGAATTAACCTCATAGAAAATAGGTGTCATCGAAGATAAAAGCATAATATCATAAATCTCACTTTAGGATATCCATATATCCTGAAATTCTCTTTAGAAAACATATTTACCACCACTAGTGCATCATCCTTGATGTCCCCTAGTATACATCCTTAGTCAACTTATTTATTATTGCTTACATTATGTTAGGTTCATACTTTAATAGACACAGATGTCAAGTGATATCCTCAAAAAATTCTAAGGTACACCGCTTAAGATCCATAAGAAGTGGAGGGTTCGCTTAGCTCTTCCACTTGATTCACCAATGGTTCCAATAGTGGGAGGAAAAGACTTGAACATAAGTAGACTTTAAGTACTTGCTTCTTCCTTGCAAAGTAAGTATATATATATAATTCAACAACTTTGTTAGTAATAGTAAAATGATTACAAAGGCTATACTATGCTTAATGAATATATTCTCTAAAAAAATAAGGCCACGGAGTATTGCATACAACAAATCAAGGTTATGCGTAAGGGATCAACACCAAAATATATTTATAAAAATGGGGTAAATCAATTTTAAAATCTAGGTGAATAGTGTCCAAACTCATGTAGAAGATATGGCGAATTACCTTTTTTTTCCACCAAAAAATATAAAAATATGGTGAATTTATAATAATATTTGAAATAGTATAATGAGTGGCATAATTAGGATCACATTCCTAGGACATAGCAATAGAAAGCCTCCTTCCTCGTGATTCGAACTAAGGTCATGGAGATGAAACAACAATGACATACCATTGGAGTTTCCTTGCAAAGACACCAACAACAAATTTAAGGACAAACAAATAAAAGCATTAACATTTTCAGATTGCACAAAAATTGGAATCCAATGAAAGAATGCATTTTTTAAAAGTTGTTTTTTCAAAGTGTACAAGAAATTTATGATTGCTTAGTAAACTCATGCTTCTTTAGGAATGTTTATGAAAGAATGCACTCGTCAAGTGAACATTACAACCTGAAAAGTTGAAAAATATAGCCAACTGGAATTATTAGTACTATTTTCCTTGCTTTGCAAGGAGATGGAAGCCCTTATTTACTTACATGTCAATGATCAATATTCATTAGGATTTTTCCAGAATGTAACCTATTTTTTACTAAACTAAGCTACTTGGGGATCATCATTGATTAACAAAAGACTTCAAGACATGTAATATATGTGCCAAGTACTGCAAAAATGATTCTAAAAACTAAAATGACCATATCAATCTCCTTTTGTGGAACATTTTGAGAACATGTTATGTTGTAGTACTTGCAATCTTTAAGGTAAATCAATGTTGGAAAATAAAATACAAGTGATATACACACTGAGCTCCCCACCAAAGAAACAAATATGTTGAATCCAAGAACAAATGATGCAAGTATGTTGCATAACAAAGCCTACAAGAAGAATTTTAAAACCAACTATTTTGCATCAATTTCATCTCAAACATTAAATAAACAATATGCATAATGACAAGATATGTGAATAAAAGGATCATGCAAAGGCCCACCTTCACAAAAATTATAGGTCAATCATTGAGAAGATGAGTGTAATTATATCTTGAGTTTTATTGCTATTTGCAAAATATATTCATGAGAAATACTTCCAAATTTTAATCAACACCTTCATTGACCCTCCTATCAAAATTATCCTATTCTTCATTTTGTGTGTTTGTTTTTTGAAACCTCAAAATGATTGAGCAAATTATTTTTCTAGAAAATATATTATTGATTCTTATACAACTATTTTTACATGCTTCCTTGGAAAACATTTATATTCAACTTGTATCTATTCATTTTCTAAAAATAATTTTAACATTTAAAATAGACCATTGGATTTGATTACATTGTCAACCTTGGAATGAGAATGATTATACAATATCCTCTTTTGTTGAGGATTTTTCTCCCTTTTGTTCTACCTAGACTGACTTAAATGAGAAGGTTATACAATTGCCCCTTCCCCAAGGAAGAAATTTTCAACTCTCATCCATAAAGACCAAAACTTTTACAAAACCCAAATGACAATTGCATGATAAATGACAATTCCTTTTTTCTTTTTGTTATATGCCTTACTATTTTCTTCAAATCAAATATTTTCAAAAGGTAAAATCATTGGGTTAATAGATTTTGTTATCTTCTCTAGATAAATCATATCTTCACCATTTTAAGTCAAAGGTTTTGGTGCATTTTAAACAATTTTTTTAGATTTTCAACATTTTTCAAACCTTCTAAGTTGAATTCATTAGTTATGTGTGATTAGAACTTAATAATGTTTAAAAATATTATCAAATTGCAATAGCTTATGTGGTTGAAAATTTGGGCTCCCAATGGGATTACCTAGGTTTAAATGTTTGTCAAGTGATAATAATTTGAGCTTGAGAATATTAATGTTTGTCATTTTATTTCTTTAATTCAATCAAACAAATATATTGTTTTATCTAAAATTCAAAAATACCATCATGTCATTTTACTTGAAAATAAGACCTTCATCAAAAGAATGTCAAAATATTCTACATACAAAAGCAATGAATGCATATAGAATATAAATCTATGCTTTCAACTAATTTTTATGGTCACTAGTTTTTAGAATCCATTAAAAAAAATGTTTAACTATAAAAATTATATAATAAAAATAAAGAACCAAAATTGAATTAAACAAAATTAAATGTAATAAATATATAATTTATAAAGCCTCACAAAATTAAATGCAATAAATATATAACTTATAAATCCTCACTCTAAGGTCTGAGATGTAGACCAATTGGTTCATCCAGGCGGAGGTCCAAGGTTCAAATCTCGGGCCTCGTCGGACTGAATGTTTGTCCCTTTTCTGGTGTTTTCAGCGGTATAAAAGGTTTTAAATGATTGTGGCATGGTGGTTATAGGGGCGGCGCAAAGAAATGTGTGACGGCTTTTGGGGCGGACAGCGCAAAATATTGTGACGGCCATAAAAAACTGAACAGCCTACCCGGATTCGTGACAGCTACCGATTCCACCATGTAAATTCAAAAAATAAATAAATAAATCCTCACTCTTTACCGGTAAAGAAAAGAAAATTTAAAATACATATGTGGATTAGCTAAAACATTCAAAAATATTGTGCAACCCATGCTTAAAATAAATTCCATTATGATTTTGTAGTTCTTTAACAAAGTCTCATTTAGGTGTCATCTACATCATTTGTATATAACTATATTCATAATATTTTGATATTTATTTTTATTTAATAATGTTAAATTTTTGATAAAAATAAGAGAAAAAAAACATAAACACAATCTTAAACAATATTTATATTGATGGTGTAAATATATTTATAAGTTATTATAATATAGTTTTTAAAAATCACAAAATAATTTACTCTATATCAACCATACAAATACACTGTGAAGCTTCACATACTAGATAGAGGAAGAAACAGGAATGCGAACCCCAATGTTTACGAGCAGCAATAAGAGCATCCAACCAAGTTGCTGTGTTTAACCGTCACTCGCCTAAGGCCTCGAGTATCTATATGATGAAGACAGAACACAGAACATATTAAAGAAATTCAAGAATGGCAGGATATGAATGGACTTCATTAGTTAATGCTGGTATGGTGCTTGACAGGTCATCTAAAACATAGTATGGACAGTGATGTCTAAGTGAGCTATTAATTTTTATGACTATAACAATAAAAAACATGGTTCTTTATGTTATTTGTATTTGTATATTTTTAAATTGATTATTAAATGCGTAGAACTTATTGAAAAAAAATAGATGCCATCAAATGAGACATAACCAGGTTGGTTGAAAATATAGGAAGTCTTTCAGTTTGCACAAAGGAACAAAGGAAGTTATTTTCTCAAAATGGACAAGCAATTTAATTGCTTAGTAAAACCGTGCTTCTTTAGGAGTGTTTATGCAAGAATGCATTAGTACTGTCTTCCTTGCCTTGTAAGGAGATGGAAGCCATTGTTTACTTACATGTCAACGATCAGCATTTATTAGGCTTTTTCCTTAATTTAGTTTATCTTTTTACTAAATTGGGCTACTTTTGGATCATCACTGAGTAACAAAAGACTTTAAGACATGTAATTTATGTGCAAGTACCACAAAAATGATTTCAAAAACAAAAATGATCATATCAATTTTTTTTTTTTTTTTTGGAACATTTTGAAATTTTTTAAAAGCTTTAATGTGAATAAGTGTTGGTAAATAAAATGCAAGCGAGTACAGATTGAGCTCCCCACCAAAGAAACAAAGATGTTTAATCCAGAACAGATGATGCAAGTATTGCAACATAACAACAAAGTCTGCTAGAAGAATTTTTTTTTGTGGAAAACATCCCAGAAGGGATGTCACTTTCGGGTAAGATTCAAGGAGGTAAGGATATCTCTTCTGCCAAAATCGTCCAGGGATTGCACCTGGTCTACCACCTTTGACATATTCAAGGAGCAAACCTGAAACAACAAAAAACAAGAACACACAAAAAAATTAAAAAACATGTTCTTTGAGTGTGTCAAAAAGATAAAGCACAACCAAACACACACACAATAAGATAAAAAAAACACAGCTCGAACCACACATAAAAAACATAAATATAACAAAAAAACAACAGAACGCTACACAACGAACAAAAACAAAAACAACCAACAACAAACAACAAAGAAAAATAAAAACATAGAAAACACTTACACACCAAAACACAAAAACACCAATTAACACAAACATACAAAAACACAAGCACAACAACAACAACAAAAAACACAAAACAACAAAAACAACACAAAAACAAAAAAGCACACACATAAATAGAAAAGAAAAAAGAAAAAATAGAACACAACAATGACCTTTCTAGAACAAAAGACTATTAAGGCAAGAATCAACAGAGGAAACAAAAGAAATATTAGTTTGAGCTAGAGAACTAAAATTGATGAGGTTTAATTAGACTTTAGGATTAATTTTTTCGTTTTTCCTAAAGTTTTGTATTGCTGACATTTTATTGTCGGCAGCTTCGTAATGTCGGCAGTTGCCGACATTCCTTGTTTTCATTTGTCGGCAGCTTCTTATCTTCTCCTGTCGACTTTCTTTGTTTTAGTTGGCTATTTAAGCCTGTAAATAAAATAATAGGTAGCTTGGCAAATACCACATCAGATTGGTATCAGAGCAAGATTTTTATGGTGGTTTTGGGTTTCTTCGACCCCATTGTTGTTCTGGTTCAAGCTTCCCAATTTGCTGCGTAATTGTTGTCTAGTTCAACAATTTTGTAGGAAAATTGCTCAAATATTGTTGTCTTGTTTTCGTCAACAATTTTTGTCTGTAGGACCATGATTTTTGGCCTTCGTGCCCGTGAAATCAGTTGCTGTTTTGGCTGGCGATAGCTGCGCACGAGTGGATCTGGCGAATTCTGCCTTCTTGCGATTGCCCTCTGCTGGCAAATTTCAGTCGCGTTTTTGCCGGATTTCGGCCTGAAATTTCAATTTCATACCCGACTGCCTGATGTTTACAGACTGCTTGCGATCACTGATTGAGGAGCAGGCTGCGACTCTCGTGGAGGATTCCGCGACAAGAATTTGTACTGGCTCATGCTGTGTGGACCCACCGACGTTGCTCAGTCGAAGGAAACCCTGTTCGCAATCAGAGCCGACTTCCTGCATATCGTGCAACCTTTTAGCTGCAATCGTCAATTTTACAGCAGCCGCATTTGATTGCCTTGTTTGCATATTAATCGGTATTGATCGACGTTGAACAAAAATTTTCTACCGGGTCTTCTGACCCGTTTTCTGCTTTGGACGATCTACTGTCGCATGTGATTACGGACTGGTTCCTTGCTACCGAAAGAGATTGGGTGTTGACTTCGCCGAACAAATCCTCCAAAAATTTTAATTTTTGTTTTTCCTCCTGTGCATGCGTTCTGCACCTGAATCCGAGCACCTGCACTGCGAATCGAAGCATCAACCCACCTATGGTGATAGCGATGTTTAAGGGGACATAAAACTGGTTTTGCCGCCTTGTGCTTTGAATACTGCACATTCCTTTGCCGCCTGACGCGATTCCTTTGAACAAGGGGGTTTTCAGAAGGAATAAATCCAGATCTGAAGGCCACTTTCTCAGATCTGACATTGCCGCATCGTGAAAGTTGTTATCGTCGCGACTGAATCATCCTCCACAGCCTGGTTTTTCCAAGCCTGGTTTTTCCAGCACACAGCGGCAAGACGCGTACGGCGACGCGGCGACAGTTGACCCTCTGCTGCCCTGTTCCTCTTCTGCATTTGACTTGCAGATCCGGCTCCGACGAGGGATTGTTTGGCTTTTCGTCTGTTGTGTCGAGCCAAATAAACAGCAGGCGGCAGTTTCTTGACATGCGGGCCAGCTGTTTAGAGCTGTGAAGGAGACGACGGCATGCTGATTCAGTTCTAAGGACGCGCCGGTTGACGCTGTTGCCGGAGGCGGAGATCCCCACCATGTGGTCGACGAACATTCGGCCCGTCCGGCTTTGCATTCTCTGCGTAATTACCCAGACTGAATGAGCCAGCTAAAAATTAATAGGGTACGCAACCATTAATTGCGCCCTAATTACTTCATTTGTTGTGCTAAGGTTGGGTGGATAGGGTTATGTAATGAGGTTTTAATTTGGAAATTATTGAAGTTTAATAATTTTCAATTTACTTTTTACCCAATAATGATATTTTTTTTTTTTTTAAAGTAATTTTTTTATTTATTGCTTTCAAAACCTTATTTTTGCCTCTATTGTAAAATTGCATTATTTTGCAATTAATTTTGGCAATTATTTTAATACCCCTTATAACCACTTTTTGCTACCCTCTTGCTGGCGCGTACTCGGGCCCAAATGGCTGCTGAGTTGGCTGACAAAATGGCCCAACTCACACAACTGGTGAGTATGTTGGCCGATAAAGTCACCACTCAAGATATTCAACCTCATTGTGATGTTGCCAATTATGATGGTTCACGGGATCCGGAGGTTCTCAACAACTGGATTCTCGACATGGACAGTTGGTTTGAGTATACCAAATTGGAGAAGGTCCAACGAGTTGCTTTTGCCAAACTCAAGTTGACGGGCCTTGCTAAAATCCTTGTCACAGATCGCCACCAAACTCAGAATCCCATTGATACATGGGACGAATTGCAACGCGTTTTGAAGAGTAGTTTTTACCCTTCGAATTATGCCGAAGATCTTCAAATCAAGTGGCTTCGTCTTCGACAAACTGCTCACATGAGTTTCCATGATTATGTGTTGCAATTTAATAAATTGAGAATTCTGAATTCTGTGCAGGATACTGCAATTCAACTTGTTACCAAGTTTAAAAGTGGACTGCAGGAACCACTTTATCGCAAGTTGAAATACAAAACCATCTTGAGCATTGATATGGCTTTCAATCAAGCCATTCTTGCGGAGGAGGAATTACGAGATTCATCGCGCGGGGCTCGCTCTTCATCATCGGGAGGAAATCCGAAGGCTTCAAATCAGCAATCCAAGGCGGCTAAGTCTTCTTCTTCTTCCTCTTCTCCATCTCCTACTTCTTCTTCTACTTCTTCTTCTCCAAAATCTTCCAAATCTTCTGTGGAATGTACATATTGTAAGAAGAAGGGTCATCAAAAACATCAATGTTTTAAGTTGAAAATTTTGAAAAAGAAGTCCCTAGTTGTAAAGCCTTCTAATGAGGAACCTCAAGAAGGTCCCATTGAGGCTACAGGGGAACGAAAGACTTACAAAGAGTTGGCTGGGTTGAACAAATTGACCCTCATGAACACTTCACTAGGGGATCGAGAGAACTTGTTTGTGACCACGGTCCACCTTGATGCATCTTTTGTAGTTGATTGTATCATCGATAGCGGCTCGCAGAAGAATCTAATTGCGAGGTCTGTTGTCGACAAATTGAAGCTGCCCATGAAACCCCATCCTCATTCGTATCCTTTAGGGTGGAAGGATAATGGGATTTCATCGGACATCACACACATTTGCACTATGAATTTTGCTTTCAGTCCCTCTTTTGTGGACACCGTGGTGTGTGATGTTACTCCAATGGATTGTTGCGGTTTATTGCTTTGAAGACCCTATCAATATGATAGGAGGTCTATTCATGATGGGTTTAAAAACACATACACCTTGCACAAAGATGATAAAGCCTACATAATCAGAAGCACTCAAAGAAACTCCTCAAAATCTAATGCTAAGTTGTAGACAAGCACGAAAGGCTGTAAATCAAGCAAGGGAATTGGCACTCATCTTCATCAAACCACATAATGAAAATAAGCAAGCATCCAAGCCAATACAAGACAAGCATGCTTCAATTAATTCTTTGTTGCAATCATATTCAGATATGTTTCAAGAACCAACAAGTCTTCCACCTCAAAGAACAATTAATCATTCTATTAAAATTGTACCTACTGCTTCACTTCCTAATGCTCCAATGTATAGACAATCAATCGTGCAAATGGAGGAAATTAAAAGACAAATTCAAGACTTATTGTCTAAAGGTTTCATTAAACCTAGCACTTCTCCTTGTGCTTCACCTATTTTGCTTGTATTGAAGAAAGATGGCACTTGGAGACTATGCATTGATTTTCGAGCATTAAATAAGATCACCATCAAAAATCGATATCCACTTCCACGAATTGATGATCTCTTGGATCAGCTCCAAGGAGCTAAGTTCTTTTCCAAGATCGATCTCAAAAGTGGATACCATAAAGTCAGAATTGAAGCAGAGGACACTTGGAAGACAGCATTCAAGACTAAGATGGGACTCTTTGAGTGGCTTTTCATGCCCTTTGGTCTTACGAATGCTCCAGCCACATTCATGCGGCTAATGAATGAAGTGTTTCGTGATTGTTTGGACAAATTTGTAATTATTTATTTGGATGACATTCTTGTATTCTCTTCCTCTTGGAAAAGTCATCTTGAGCATTTGGAATATGTTCTTCAAACTCTTCAGAAGAATCAATTGTATGCCAATCTTTCCAAATGTTCTTTTGGGCAAACTTCCATTGCCTATTTGGGATTTGTAATCAATGAAAAAGGTGTTCAAGTGGATCCTGCCAAAATTGAAGTCATTGTCAAATGGCCAACTCCTACTTCTATCACGGAGTTGAGGAGTTTTCTTGGACTTGCTAATTTCTATCGCAAGTTCATTGCAGGATACTCCACTATCGCTGCTCCTCTTCATTTTGTAACCAAGATCAAGATTCAGTTTCAGTGGACACAGGACCAACAGAAGGCCTTTGACACTTTGAAACAAAAATTGTGTAGTGCACCTGTCCTTGTGTTGCCAGATCTTGCACAACCTTTTGAGATTGAGACAGATGCTTCACAATATGCACTTGGTGTCGTGCTTAAGCAGAATGGCCATCCAGTGGCCTATCATTCTGAGACATTTTCAGAGGCAAAGAGGAATTATTCCACTTATGATAAGGATTTGTATGCATTGGTGCAGGCCATTAAATACTGGAGACATTACCTTTTGGGTAAAGAGACTGTAGTTCATACTAATCACATGCCCCTTAAGTTTCTTCAATCTCAATCCAAAATTGAAGAAGCTCGACACATGAAGTGGGCATCCTATTTGCAGTAGTTCCATTTGGTGATCAAATATAGGAAAGGATAAAATAATGCAGTGGTAGATTGTTTGAGTCGACCTCCATCAGCTCGTGCCTTGACTGTAGTGACTATGTCTCATGTTGGTTTTCAGACTTGGCCTTCTCAGTATTCATCAGATCCTGATTTTGCCAAAGTTCTTCAACAACTTTCTCATCCTTCTTCTTCCAATTTGAGAGGTCTTCAAGACTTTCACATGCAGGATGGAATGTTGCATAAGTTGGATAAAATTTGTGTTCCTCATGAGCATAGAGAGTCTCTTTTGAAGGAGGCTCATTCTACACTTTATGGCGGACACTTTGGCAAGCAGAAAACTCTTCATCATCTTCAGAGGTTCTTCTTTTGGCCCCATATGTAGAGAGATGCCCTTCACTTCTTGCGACAATGTGCCGTTTGCAACCGTTCTAAATCCACCAACAAAAAATTGGGTATGAGCATGCCTTTGCCCATTCCTTCTCGTCCTTGGGAAAGCATTTCCATGGACTTGTTGAGCGGTTTTCCAATGACAGTTCGACAACATGATTATGTCTTCGTCATTGTGGATAGATTCAGCAAGATGGCCAAATTCATTCCTTGTCGTAAGACGAGTACTGCTAAGGACTTGGCTCAGTTCTTCTTTGAGACAGTATGGCGCTCCTTTGGTCTTCCTACTAGCATTGTTTCTGATCGCGACTCCCAATTTGTGGGTCACTTTTGGCGATCCCTTTGGAAGATCTTAGGTGTTTCACTTAACTTCTCTACTGCTTATCATCCACAGTCAGATGGGCAGACTGAGGTAGTTAATCGTACGCTTGTGCAGAGTTTGAGGATTTATCATCATTCCACTCTAGCCAAGTGGGATTTAAGCCTCACTCACATTGAGCACGCGTACAACAGAGTTGTTCATAGTTCGACAGGGCACTCTCCTTTTGAGGTTTGTTTCGGTTTTCAACCGTTGGCTCCTTATAAGTTGCCTTTGTCCTTGCCCTCACCAACTACTATGCATATTCAGAAGGAGCAAGACAAGGCGAACTCTTTCATCCAGCATTTGCAGAGCCTTCAGTCCAAAGTGGTTCAGATTCTTCAGAAGACTCAGCAGAAACAATGGCAACAGATGGACCGACATCGTATTCCTCATCACTTTCAAGTGGGTGATAAAGTATGGTTTTACCTCGACAAGCGACGATTTGTGGATAAGACCCATAGCAAAATCAAACCTTTACGCTATGGTCCTTATACCATTGTTCAAAAGATTTCAGAGAATGCCTTTCGCCTAGATCTTCCAGCTCATTTAGGCATTCATGATGTCGTCAATGTTGATCTTCTTAAGCCGTACTATGATTCCACCTTGGAATCTGATCCAGCTATCAGTCATCCGATTGATGTGGTTCCTGATGCATAGCTTCCACTTTCTGAAGATACACTTTTTGATACGAAGACTCGGCAAACTCACCAGGGTACTTCTACTTCCTATTTGGTGGCCCGTCGTGGCCAGTTTCCACACCAAGCTCGCTAGATTTCTGCTCACCTCATGTCCCGGGATTTTCCCGCTTTGTTACAAGCATTGGAGTCCAATGCTTTTGTTGATGGGACGAGTGATGAGGTTTAATTAGACTTTAGGTTTAATTTTTGTTTTTCCTAAAGTTTTGTATTGCCGACATTTTATTGTCGGCAGCTTCGTAATGTCGGCAGTTGCCGACATTCCTTGTTTTCATTTGTCGGCAGCTTCTTATCTTCTCCTGTCGACTTTCTTTGTTTTCATTGGCTATTTAAGCCTGTAAATAAAATAATAGGTAGCTTGGAAAATACCACATCAAAAATACCCTGACCAAACCAAAGAGAAGCAAAAATAAAGCAAGAATAAAGTAGGTACCTCCATAACTTGAGCCATCCAAAGAAATGATAGAAAGAAGAGCTTCCCTTATTTGTGAAGCCCACCATCTAGGAGGGTGGTCATAGCAAGTAAGATCACCTTTGTCCAAAGCCCAATTAGCTAAAGCATCAACACTCTTGTTATGATCTCTAACCACATGATTATAATTTCAAAAATCTCATCTGGATTAATTGAATCTTCTCAATAATTCTTTTTATTCTTCAATCAACCTTACGATTCTTAGAAGGAGTCTTCAAAATATTAATCATGAGTTGAGAGTCAGACTCAACTAGTACCTTTTCCCATCCAACCTTAGTAGCCTCTTGAAGACCTCTAAGAATACCATACCCCTCAGCAAGGTTATTGGATAGAATACCCAAATTCTTAGCAAAAGTAAAAGCTAGGGAGCCATCTGAAAGTCTACCAATTCCTCCTGCACTAGCTTTTCCAGGGTTCCCTCTAGAGGCTCCATTAGTATTGGCTTTTCCAAAATTCTTAGGAGGAGGTTGCCAATTCTTTATTTTATTCATCTTGCAATTACTCACATTCCCTTTAAGTTGGTTGCTCTTAGAAGAGTTAATCTTCAATATTTTCATCACTTGATCCCATCTTTTGTGGGAGTTTTGGGGGTGATTAAGGAGCTGATGGATTGATTCAACCAAGTTGGCAATGGTATTTTTTCAAATATAATGAATATCCTTCCTTTCTTGATTAAATTTTGGTTGTTCCTTTCATTCCAGATATTCCAAAGAAGAATGGTAGAACCCATCCAAAATAACTACCTAATAAAATGATCAACACCCTCTTGATTAGGCCAATCCCTCCAAAGTTGATCAAAAGTAAAAAAATTGGACCACTGTAAGCCAAGTAAAGTGGTCATTCTCCTCCAAAGCTTAGAGGCTAAAGTACACTCAATAAAAATATGGTTGAGAGTTTACATATTCTCTCCACACATTTCACATCTAAAAGGGCCATGAAAACCACTATTCATAAGATGCTCCCTAGTAAGCACCCTGCGATGCAATAAAAGCCAAGTAAAGAACCTCACCTTAGGCCAAAGCTTTTGAGCCCACAACTGATAAAATATGTTAGATGATTGGTTACAATTATTATGGCATAAGGCCAAATAACCTTGAGCAACTGAATACTCACTCTTAGTAGTGTTGTTCCATCCAAAACAATATTTATCATGGGACCAAGAGAGAGATATCATATGAAGGATGTATTGGATATCTTGTCTTTGCCTTTCTAGGATTTGAATAGGTCAGTCCTCAATAGGTATCTAATATCTACCAACCTTTGAATTACCAGTATGGTATCGACAATAATTAGCCACCTTTATCCAGTTAGCTTGGTGAAGCTCCTCCATCCAAGGCCTCCAATCGGGAAACTGAGTTATCAAAGGCTTGTGACCATCCCAAGAATCTGTCCAAAAATTTACCTATTGACCATTATGAATTATCCAAAATAATTTTTCCTTTATCAAATTCTCACCAGTCTTAAGAACTGCTAAAATGGTAGAACCTTTGGAAGGTAATTTATAGCGAACAAGGTCTTTAGGAATTTTGTTCTCAGCATATTTAGCACGAAGATTCTTGGCCCAAAGAGCATTGGGGTTATGCAAAATCCTCCAATATAATTTAGCAGCTAAAGCTTTGTTGTTATTAATAGCAGACCGAAATCTTAACCCCCTTCATTATTAGGAAGACAAAGTGTCCCATTTCACCAAGGCCCATTTTAGTTTCTCCTTAGTACCACTCTAGAGGAACTAATGACTGATTTGATCTAGTTCTTGAAGAACAGCCTTTGGGATATTCAACACGGTAGGAACATAAATAGGAATAGCCTGAATGACTAATTTTACCAAGGTGATTCTACCCCCAAAAGAAAGCCACATATTGGTACACTTTCCAATTTTCTTCTTGACTTTGTCCAACAACCAATTCCAATATTTTTTGTTTTTTTGTCTTTGATTATTGATGGGAATACCTAAATAAGTGATTCGAAGGGAGTTCTTCTTATATCTTAATTTTTCCAAGACCATGGATTCCTGTCTGGTAGAGTAGTGAAATAAAATGACTTTATATTTGTATTCATTGATCAATTTCCCGGTAGCCTTAGAAAAATAGCTAATGATTTGCTTAATAGTAGAAGCTTCCTTAACTATAGCTTTACCTAAAAGAGTATAGTCATCCACAAATTGAATATGGGAGATAGATCTAGATCCATGAGCAATGGTAACTCCCTCAAGGGTTTTGTCTTCTCTCTTTTTGGTTATAGCCCTACCTAAGCATTCAACAATAATGATGAATAAATAAGGGGATAGGGGGTCACCTTGCCTAATACCTCTGGAAGTTGGGAACAACTGAGAAGGCCTGACATTGATAAGAACTAAGTAGGAAACTGAAGAGATACATCCCATAATATAATCCATACAATCCTGAGAGAAACCAAATTGCCTCAAAACTTTGATAAGGAAGTGCCAATCCACTATATCATAAGCTTTGGATAAGTCTAACCGAATGAACATGGAAGGATATTTTTGCATATCCATGGAATGGATGGCTTCTTGAGCAAGAACTATCTCATCAACTATTTGATGCCTTTCCACATAACCCCCTTGTTCAGGGGAAACAATCTTATGCAAAATAGGCTTCAACATTTCTACCATGATCTTAGTAATGATTTTGAGAAGAACATTACATAAACCAATAGGTCTAAAGGTTGAGATATGTTCAACCTCTTGAGCTTTTGGAACAAGAGTAATATAAGTTTTATTGATAACATTTAAAATTTCTTTGGCTTTCCTAGCTTCTTCCACCACCTCTAATAAATCAGCATGAAGGATATCCCAAAACTCTTGGTGGAACTTAATGGGAAAACCATCAAGACTTGGGGTTTTCCCTTTTTGTATTTTAAAAACTACCCGTTGAAGCACATTGATAGTAATAGGAGCAGTAAAAATAGAGTTCTCCTCAAAAGTGATAAGATAAGGGATTGCTTGAAGAATATTTTGTTGAGAAGTTGAGTTAAGAGTAGCAGCAAAAATATTGGAAAAGTAATTGAAAACAATAGAGTTCATGCCATCCCAAGTGTAGACAACATCTCCAGAATCTGATTTCAAGGAAGAAATAAAGTTGTGAGATCTTCAAGCTAGAAGAGATTTGTGGAAGAAATTTGTGTTTTGATCACCTTCTTTGAGCCATTGAATTCTAGATTTTTGCTTCCATAAGAGTTCTCTTTTTTCCCATTCCTCTAATTGAGTTGTGAGTTTAATTTCATCTACACTTGTACTCTCTATGAGGTCATCTACACGGATTTTCTTATTCAATTTTTTAATCTGAGCAATAAATTCATGTTTTTTTATGAACATCCCCAAACTCCTAGTTCCAAGTCTTGATTTTGGCAAAACAGAACATCTTAGTCCCATACCTAGGTTTACCTTCCTTCTGCCATTATTGCACTTGAGGTTTAAAGGAAACGTCTCTAAGCCACATTAATTGAAATAAAAAAGGAGAGAAACTCACATTTGTTTTCCACATTTCCACCATGATAGGCCAGTGATCCGAACCAACATTGTTAAGAGTCTTCACTTTAGGAATGTAACCATGGATTAAGAAATTATCAGAGAGCAAGAACCTATCCAATATCTCCATTATACAAGCTAAGCCTTGCATTCTATTATACCAAGTCATAAGGCCATTATCTAGTTGGATGTCCACAAGATGGAGGTTTGTAATATATTTGTTCATGAGATCAGTGCTCTTGTCCAAATTTCTATTTCCCCCCATTTTCTCATCTAGAGAGAGGATGGTATTGAAATCTCCTCCGATCAAGATCCAAGCTTCAATAAAATGAGAGATAATATTCTTCCACTATCTTCTTTTTTCCTCCAAATTAGTTGGAGCATAAATAGTAATGCAAAGCATAATTTGGTTGGAATGTCTAATTTGAATAGCTATAGCCAAAAGACCCCAACTGCCAACCTGTTGTGGCTGCTCCACAACATACCCCAAAATGGGGACCCACCTTTTTATTTTTGGTATTTGGGTGTTTGCATGTTGGTTTCGAGTGTCTAATGCTCGGCTTGTTTGAATTTGCATTTATCATTAGTTTTTGTCAATAATATTTTCTTGTCGACGACTTTTTCTTGTCGACGACTTTTTCTTGTCGATGACTTTTTCTTGTCGACGATATTTTATTGTCGACGACTTTTTCTTGTCGACGATATTTTATTGTCGACGACTTTTTCTTGTCGACGATATTTTATTGTCAACGACCTTTTTCTTGTCGACGATATTTTATTGTCAATGACTTTTTCTTGTCGACGATTTTTTATTGTCAAATTGTTGTCAATTTCTTATCGACGTTTTTTTTTATCTTCAAATTGTTATTGATGTTTTTTTAATGTCATTTTGTTGTCGACGATTTTTATCGTCAGTTGTGTTAGCAATGTTATTGCTAATATTTTGTTGTTAACATTGTGATGGTTAAATGTCTTGTTTTTTGTATAGTGAGCTTGTGTGCTATATATAAAGCAGGTTTTATGTTAAAGCTTCATTCCACCTTAATACCTCTTTAATATACATCTACACAAAGTAAAGCAAAACATGTCGGTAATGTGACCCGGGTTCAATCTCCATGGTGGATGTGTATAAGAAGTATTTACTCAATATAAAAATAAATAAATAAAAATAAAAAAATATTTTAAAGTATAATGTTTTTAATATATGTTTTTTGTGTGTGTTTTGCAGGTTGTTTGAATAAGCATGGTCGTGGTTCGAAGAACAATCATAGCGAAGGATTTTGACCCCAACACGTGCGGTAATTGACACCGCAGGGGAAGAAGACTTCGTGGACCAATTAGAGACTCGATGACAAAAATGGGCATATTTTACTTGTTAGCTTTAACAGTGAGTAACCACCACAGCGAGTAACCACCACGTAAGATAAGGACTACTCGGCACTGAGATAGTGTGAGAAGGTGCATGAGGACGTGGACATAGCCAAGCCATGGCAGTGTCAAAGAGGCCCACCAAAACACCAATAGTGGACACGGTTGTCATAGTAAAGGGAATGGCAATTGGAGAATGCCGAAACGGATGTTAGAAAGATTTGAACGACGCAGCTACGCCTCGATGAAGAATGAGAAGTTTGTGACATGTGGGTCCGACATAGGGAAGTGTTGGACGAGAAATAAAATAAATGCAGTGCTGACGGGTAGATAGCGACACGAAATTCGGCACCCGCGGCACCGATATGGTGGAGATGTTGTGGCGCCCCTCATCACAGTAACCGTTGAATACCGACGATGACTCAGGCAGATGCCCTTTGCGTGGCGGTTTTGAGCAAGGGTTTCGCGACCGTATTGAGCGGATATCATGCCGTGATGAGCAGTGAGGGTAGAAGGCAAACCCGAACACATGATGAAAAAGCCCAGTACAGTATGACAGGCTTACTTTGGACAACAATCTCGGCTACGAAGACGCCCACGATGAATGGGGTGAGTTGGCAAGGAATCGCCAAGGATAAGCGAACGCAGGTTTGATGGGCCTTTGAAGCGGCACCCGAGAAGATAGTAGTGGAGGAAGCATAAATTACCGTTTTATTTATATTGCGATAATATCAAGCCAAAAGTCGTTAAGAGCAATGCAGTGCAGGCCACCTGAGAAGCATTTACAGTAACATGGGCAATAGGCACAGTTGGAGGTTTATCCATTGAGAAGAAGAATACCAACTGAATATAATTAAAAATTGCATGATATGCATAGTAGTGGTCTTCAAGAAAACCGTTGGATAACGTTGAAGGCGATCGAGCTCGCGGTGTGTGACAATCCATACAGTCGTAGTGAAAGCAGCCAAGGACTACAATGTTTTGACGGTTGATACGGAATAACATCGGCAGTAAGGTATTACAACAACAAAGACACAAAGTAGTGTATAACGGCATTGGCTTCAGTATACATCCGGAACACAATCATTATAAGAAATTGACAGTTAGTATAGCTGCAGTGGGGTTACTGATTTTGCACAGTAAAAGGAGGACAACACTGCAGGCATGTTATGGCATCATGAGCGTTGTCATAATTCTTTTTAACACGGTGTCATGGTTACCTGCCGCAATATATTCGTTTGGTAATGAAATTTGACTCATCTATGCGTGAATGCTTAAAAGGTATATATATGTTTTGCTGGTGCACAGGGTCAAGTGGTGGAAAGTAGACTTCCTTCAACATGTTCATGTCATAAAGAACACCTAAATATAAGAGTTAATTTATAGAAGGCTTGGAAATATGTGGAGGCCCATATGGCCAAGATAAATACAAAGATACCCTCTTACCAGCATCTAGAAAAGAAGCATCACAAAGGCCCACGCGGATTTTTTTTTAAATACCCAATAGTGGATTGGGGAATAAAATAAATGCTCTTATCATTTTTTTTTAAGTAGAGGGGTTAATTTTCCATAACCGTCATAAGCGTTACAATATGGAAAATAGGAAGGTAAAACCAGATAAATCTAAACCAAGCGTCAAAGGAGTGAAAACAAAAAGGCGAAGAGTCTCCCATTGAAGCCAAAACGAAGAGCAACAAACAATTGAAATATGCCGATTCAAAGAAGAAAAGGGGTTGGACCTTGAGAGGAGGCCACAAGGGTTGGAAACTTTTCAGAGAAGATTGCAGGAATGAAGGCAAGGCTTTGGCATTGGGTTTTTTCGGATATTTTTCTTCCACAATGGACTGGTTTGGGAAAACCAGAAATTCTGCTATTGTAAGAGTTTTTAGAAATTTGCATCTTGTGGGCAAGAAAGGAGGAGATTTTTCATGCATGTTGGATTTAATTGTTTATTCTTTCATTTTTTAGATTTCAAATTTATAGATGATGTTAATGCCATTTTGGGTTACATTAGGTGAATGTTTGAAATCTAAATTTTATTTTGTACCTTAGGAACCAGCACTTAGTCTATGGGGATTGTGCTTGTTTTGCAAGTCCAATAGGTTAGGTTGCATGCATGGAAACCTCACATCTTCGGTTTTGTCGAAATATGATAGCATCATACTGAATGCATTTTATTTTTAGTTTTCTGCATTTTATTTTCCAGAAATTTTAACTTTTTTTAAATTTTCAAGCATTAAAATAAACATTAAAAAATTATCAAAATCCAAAAATAATTTCACCATTGTGTAGGTTATACTTCAGACTTCCAATATGCACTTTGAAATTTCATTTTCGGAATTGTTTAGTATTTTTTAAAATTCATCAAAGTTGTTGTTTTACTGCAGATTTTAAAAAATCCGAAAATAGAAAATTTTCATTTTAAGGTCAAATTTCATTTTTTCAGTTTTGTTTTGCACTCATGAGCCTATGATGACATTCCCTTCATAAAAATTCTAATTTCATTGAAGGAATTATGTTTTATGGCATTTCACAAATTTCCACTTTTGGAACCTAAAATTACTCTCTTCATAAAAATTCTGATTTTACGAAAGAGGGGTAATTTGAGCATCACATTGAAGGTCATTGATTCAAAGCACTTAATTGTTCATCTTTATGAAAATTTGATTTCATTTAAGAGGGATAAGTTGAGGTGACATTTAAAGCCCTTACTTTAAGGCCATAAATTATTGCTTCTTTGTGAAAACCAATTTCACCAAAGAGGGATAGTTTATTGATCACATTGAAAGCTATCTTCATCTTCATGATAAGAAGCCATATTTGGACTTAATAAAGAAGATAAAATCTACCTTAAAACTCTCAAGATAAAAGGAATTATGGCACTACATCGTGGTCATATGAGTGCCAACTCACATTTGCTTTATTTTGGTTCAATGAACAATCACTAAAGTTTCATGGTAAAATAAACCAACATTGCCCCTTGTTTACAGTTACTTGCAATCACTAAGGTGTTCCAAGAATTTAAATTGAATATCTTTATTTGAGATTACTAATACACATATGCAAATGCTAATATAGCGGAGACCTTGGAGAAGTTGTTTATTTAACTTCTTTGCAAGAGGGGATTTGGAACCCAAATCCTAAGGGAGAGTGTACTTTCACAATTGGGTGAAAATAACACTCAACACAACCATATTGTGAATAACTACCTCTTTTGGATCCCAAAGGCAAGCAATGCCACCAGAAGTCCCTTGGAAACTGAGGGAAACCACTTTTCCAGCTGGCCAAATTTTACTAGCAATTGATTCCATATCCTCTATTGACATCTTCGTTTCTTGAAGGAAAACAAGATGTGGATGATTTATCGAAATCATTCTTCTAATTTCATTTTGTTTTGAAAGACTCCGTTTGAGTCCTCTAATATTCCAAGTGATGATCTTCATTAATACCAGGGCTAAAAAAGTTGGGAAGGGCATTAATATTACCTTCCTCTACAAGATTTTCACCTTCTTTTACAATATGATATTGATTAGTCTTGCAACCTACCTTTTAATTAGAATCCATCTTCAGTTTTTTTCCTTGTTTCTTGACTTACTCCAATTGAATCTGAGATGGCTTCTATCCATGAAGAATGCTTGTACACAGTCAAAATGTTACTAAAAGGTTCAACAGAGTTTATATTGGGACCTGTATTATTTGAAGTTTTAACATTTAAAAGATTGTTTTTCTTGTGAATATTTTTTCCCTTTTTTCTGTTGAAAACTTTGATTTTTTGGTTTGTCTCTAAGTTCTTCCCTTTATATTTAAATTGTGTTTTCAAGATTTCTATTTCCATTATTTCCTCTTCCTCACTTGGGACTTCATTTGTGGAAAGAATTTCAAACATATTAGCAGATAACTTTGATTGATCCTTCATAACTAGTTTTTTCAAGTGTTCTTCTTAGGCACTTGGAAACCTACTGAATTTATATCTTCTTTATTTAATCTAGAATTTTATTTGGGCAAACACTAGCCAAAGGACCATATTCATGGTGAATTCTACAACAAAAAGGAATGTCCTCATAGTCCACTCTTTGCTCCCAAGTGTCCTCCCCAAATTGTAAAGTGATATTTTTAGGTAGGGGTTTGTCAAAATCCATTAAAACACAAACGCGAACATAAATAATATATTCAAATTTTTGAGTATAATAAGAAGTCATCATAAATGTTTCTAAAGAGTTTCCAATTGAAGAAAAAATAGTCATATTCCAGAATTCAATTGGGAGGCCAAAGAGTCTAACCCACACAGGACCTATAGAAGGCATCTCTTCTTCGGCTTTAAATTTAGTATGCCAGGTTTTCATGAAAAACCCTGCCCTTCCAAAGAACTAGGGACCCCCTTGAAAAGTTCTCTCTATATTCATTATTAGCAAATAAAACAATAAAATAACCATTTGGATAAATAGAGATTTGTAACTCACCTTTAGTTTTCTAGCTTTTTGCAGCCCTGACTTTGAAAGCAGATAGGCTCGAACGAAGACCCACGAAATGATAAATTAGTCCTCTTTTTTCCTGATCTTCAATGCCAGTCTAAATGTTGCCCATATCAAGCCTAACAATAGGAGTTCCAACAGCTACTTTAAGACATCTTGAATTTGTTTTTATAGGATCAATCTTAGGTATTCTTAGAGGTTTACGGGAAGCCCTAAGATTAATATTAGCATTAGGTTGAGGCTATCCACCATGGAGGGCATCCCTAAAATTCATTTTTGGGGCTGATTCTTCGAAATTATTACCCTTGACAGGGGTTTCCACAGTAGACTTATTTTGTGGGTGCACCTTAGCACCAAATTCACTTAAGGTCTGAGCCATTTTTTGATTAACTACTTGAAACTTGTTTCGTGATCTCTTTAATCCATGCCCTAGATGTCGTGGAAAGGTATGATTTTCACTTTTTTTTTTGCAACAAATTGGAAGTCGTTGTCACTCAAGTTCACAGCATGAAGATATGTTGAAAGATAGATTTCTAATCCATATTGGATCCCCTACAATATTTCCTGCTAAAATCTTGAGCAAAAACTACAAAAATATTGGCCGCTAGGACCCGAAGGCCCCGAAAACCAACCTCTGGAGCTTCTTGCACTTAACCCAGATGCAACCCTCACATAGTCGCTTGCCAAAAATCTCATTCACACATAGGAGTGCGCTAGGATTTATGTTGCTCCAAAGTATCTAAACATTGGTGGAGATGTTTTACGATTTGTCAGGCATCTACCCTCAAAATTTTAGCTCAATTTAAGTCCGAATGAGTGAAATATGGCCGAAACAAGTTTGGCAGTTTGGGCAATCCTACGAAAAACGTCCCTCACAATTTTTCCTCATCTATCATTCAAGGTCTAACCAACTTATTCTTCATGCAAGAATAATTTTAAAACCAACCATTTTGCATCAATTTCATCTCAATAAATAGTATGCATAATGACAAGATATGTGAATAAAAGGAGAATGTCAAGGTCCTGTGTGGGCCTACGCATGCTTGTTTGAGAAATTTTAAAAGTTTTAAGGTGAATCAATGTTGGGAAATAAAATGCAAGGGATATAAAAAATAAGATCCCCATCAAATAAACAAAGATGTTGAATTGATGCAAGTAGTGTAGCCTGACAATAAAGCCTGCAAGAAAATTTTTAAAACCAGCAGTTTTCCTTCACATTAAATACAAAATATGCATAATGAATGCCAAGGCCCTATGCGAACCTGCATAGACCTGCTCATCGTAGCCAAGACTTGCAGCCCTGCGTGGGCCTACGCAGGCCTGCTTGCAATGACCAAGGCTTGCATAGGCCTACGTAGTCTTGCTCGTCGTACCCAAGGCCTACACAGGTCTACATGTGTAGGTCTGCTCGTCATAGCCAAGGCTTGCGCAGGTTTGTGCACTATAGCCAAGGTCGTAGGCCTCCACCCTTACATAGATTTTAGGGGTTTTTTATGTATCTTATTAAGTATATATACTAGTAACTAGGGGTATAATGGGTGATTTTATTGGTGTAAATATTTTTTTTATAAATTTAAGGCAAAAGGGTCCACTATTATGGTGGGTAATGTTGGAGATTTAAACTTAAAACAATTAAATTATTATAAAATTGAGGTAAACCAACCCAAAAAAAAATTTGCACCCAAATATTTCGAGCTAATGAGCCGAGTCAAAAGTCTCCATCTTCACCAATTTCAAAATTTGAAAATACAAATCTTCGTTAATTAATGATAATTCATGGCTATGCATAACCCTGCAACCAAATTTTAATTGGCTAGGCCCCTTTTTCATAACAACCGAATTTGGCTCAGGAGCCTATTGTCTAGTAATATTAGATGGTAAAATGATATTATGCATGATTTCATATCTTCCTTCTCCATATTGCATTTGGTTTATTTTCTCATACTGCATAACTAGTTGTCATACTTTGCATGCATTGGTTGACATTCTATTCCATTCTACATCTTTGCTTGTCATATAGACACTTTCTTGCTTGATCATACTTGCATCTAAATGCTTGAGCATATATATTATTGGGGACTTCATAATGAGACAAGTGATAAAACCTAGTTAGGTTTTAGCTCACATGCATTGCACTCATACTAGGTCATTGATGCTTATAAAACCCCCAACCTAAGGCACGTCTCCATGCATTGTTCATATCATTACATTTTTTACTGTCAATATTTCTTTTCTTCTCTTCTCTTCTCATATATTCCTTGACCTTGAAAGTTTCAATAATCATATAAAAAAAAAAAATCAGAATGCAGCAAGTCAAAAGGTGAATTTCAAAAAAAGTTAATTTTTTTCTTTCACACCTCGGTTTATAGGTAGAGGAAGATAGCAGATATTCTAGGGTGCAGCATTGGTTCCCTTCCCTCGGTTTACCTTGGGATGCCACTGTTCAAGGGTGCATCGAAACCATCGTTGTGGGATTCAATAGTTGAAAGAGTGCAATAGAAGTTAACGGGATGGAAAGGTGTCTTTTTAAGTCAAGCGAGGAAGATTTTATTGGTCAAAGCCACTTTACAAAGCATCTCGGGTTACTTCCTCTCATTGTTCAAGGTTCCAAGGAAATTTATTGATAAGAGAGAAAATCCAGCGATCCTTCTTGTGGTCAGGGGCTGAAGAGAAGAAGAGATTCCACCTGGTGGCATGGGATCAAGTTTGCAGTATGAGAGAAGAATGGGGCATAGTTTGAGAAGGCTGAGAATGTTGAATAGAGCCTTGATTGCAAAATAATCTTGGAAATTAGTTCAATATGACAATGTCATTTGGGTTAAGATTGTGAAGGCTAAGTATCTTGGCAATGATAGCAATTTCTTGAAATCCCAAGCTCTCTCGATGGGGTCTGCTTTTTGGTCCAGCATAGTCGGTATTCAGACGGATGTGCATAAATGCCTTCGTTGGGTGGTGTGGGATGGTTATTCCATTGATCTTTGGGGAGATTCTTGGGCCTCGCCATCCCCTCTTGAAGATTGCCCGACCTTTGCCTGTCTGAAGCCAATCACAAATAGATTTTTTGGTCCCAAAGTTTTTGACTTTTTAGAATTATTCAATGGTCATCTTCAATGGAAGTCCTTTGACTTCCCAAATATTTCTTAAGAGGAGAAACTTGCTTTTATAAATTTAAAAAACTCCATAAAATGGTTTCTAACCCCAGGTACTGGTCTTCACGATAGGCTGGTTTGGGATCCTGAGAAAGATGGCCAGTTTTTAGTTAAATTTGCTTATGGTTGCTTGGTCTATGATTTGGATCCCTGGTTCCCGACGTATCAAGTCTGGATTAAAGGCTTGATGCCTAAAGTCAATGTGTTCTTCTGGTTGGCAATTCAAGGAAAGTGTCTTACTCTTGATAATCTTCAAAAACGGGGAATGATTTTCCCTAATAGGTGCTTCTTGTGCGACAAGGCTTTTGAATCGCCTTTCCACTTATTTTCTCGTTGTGCCTATACCCTTGAAGTCTTTCGTCAGTTCTTTTTGGAGCTGGGTGTTGCTTGGGTTCTTCCCAACTCGTTGGAGGACATGGTTGTTCAATGGGTCTCCCCCTTCTCCTCTCCCCACATGCTAGTTTGGGAAATTTGGGTTACTCCATATTTTGTTGCGGGTGTGGAAGGAAAGGAATGCCCATGCCTTTAAAAAATTGCCATCTTGAGTCATCGGTCTCCTCAAGGGCCATTGTAGATATAGTGGAAAATGTGAAAGCTTTAAAACTAGATTCGATAACTTGTGAAGGGGAGATCAATTTGGAGAGATCGTTGGGTTTTTTAACTCAGCCTCAGAATACAGTGAGCAGGGTGAGTCAGGATAGGGCTAGCACAATTTGGGAACCCCCTCCATCGAGTTGGCTAAAATTCAACTTTGACAAAGCTTCTAAAGGAAACCTAGGTCTGGCGGGTGCAGGGGGTTTGTTTAGAAACTCGTAGGGAAACATCCTTCTTGCCTTTGTTGAAAACTTGGGTCACTAAACCAGCCATTTCACTGAAGCTCGGGCATTATTTCAAGGTGTTTCCCAACTGAACTGGGTGAATTGCAGGAAACTAGTCATAGAAGGAGATTCACTCAATGTTATCAACATGATTAATGGCAACCAAAATCCCTCCTGGACTGTTGTAAATTTTATAATTGAAGCTAGGAGAATGATTCAAAATTTAGAAGAAGTCCAATTCAAGCATCGGTTCAAGGAAGGTAACAAAGTTGCGGACTTCTTGGCTAATCAAGGTCTTACACAACAAGATCTTCACATTTGGACAGGTAATTTCCTAGATGGCCTTAGATCATTGGACAATGAATTCAAACAAAGGTCAAACTTGAGTCAGAATACTTAGAGCGAGTGGCTGGAACCCTTCCCATTAGATGTTGCTTTTTTATTGTTTTGGTCGCGCATGCGTACCCAGTTTTTTGTCTCTTTTTATCCATGTGGGCCTGTGTACCCAGCTTTTATCTCTGTTTGGCTTATGTGTTTGGGTTTGTTCGGCTAGTATATGTTGGTCTGGGTGTAGGTAGTTGTGTCCAAAGGCTGGTTGGATTAAATGTTTGAAGTGTCCTTAGTCTCCTAGTGACTGGAGATTAGCTACTGGATAAAACGAAGTCAACTGGATCGTAACCCTTTAGGACATTAAACTATAACTTCTTAAGATATATATATATATATATATATATATATATATATATAATTTGATATATAACGGAATCAGTAACACCTTTTGCTTGTCACTATAACCACCTTTGCCGAATACCTTATCAGAGGCACTATAACCCTAAGTCACTCGATAAAAACAAAGTCAACAAGATCACGACTTTCCAAGACATTGAACTAAGCTTCTTAGTTAATATATATATATAGGAAAATCAGTAACACCTTTAGTCAGATTGCTTCAGTACCACCTTTTGCCTGCCACTATAACCACCTTTGTCGAATGCCTAGTCAGAGGTACTATAACCCTAGGTTACTGAGTAAAACAAATTCAACCGGATTTTGAACTATAGCTTCTTAATTAATATATATATATATATATATATATATATATATATATATATATATATATATATATATATATTTATTTATTTATTTATACATAGGGAAATTAGTAACACCTTTTGCCTGTCACTATAACCACCTTTACCGAATACCTGGTCAGAGGAACTATAACACAAAGTCAAACCGTTCAAGACATTGAACTAGGGCTTCTTAATTAATATGTTTATTTATTTCTAAATAGGGAAATCAGTAACATTTTTTATCGGATTACTTCTTAATTAATATATATTTATTTATTTATACATAAGGGAATCGATAAACTCTTTTGTCGAAAACCTGATCAGGCTTTGCCACTAACACCTTTTGTGTGCTATTATAACCACCTTTGCCAAATTCCCTTTGTCGGATACTTGATTAGACTTTGCCACTAACACCTTTTGTGTGCCACTATAACCACCTTTGCCAAATACCTATATGATCAAAGGCACTATAACCTTAGGTCATTAGGTAAAACAAAATTAACGGGATCTTGACCCTCCAAAACATTGAACTAAAGCTTCTTAATTAATATATACATGGAAATCAATAACAGTTTTTTTTGTTAGATTGCTTCTTAATTAATATATATATGGGAATTAGTAACACCTGTTGTTGTTGGATACCAATATATGTACATAGGAAAATCAATAACACCTCTTATGAAATGGGCAAACTTTCGATCGCTATCATCTAACTTCTACTTATCGAAGAAAATATCAAGGTAAAACACGTCTTTTTGGGACCCTAGTATTGAGATTGAACTTAGGTTCTTCTATAAAAAAAGGAAAAACTTATTTTTTTTTGTTAGAGTTGGTCACAACGACACTATTTTTAGTAATTGACAAGTGCAAGGTTCAAACCTATTTCGCTTCATTATTGTTGATCCGACGTGAAAGGGACCACCGATCGATCGAGATTTGTACCATCATCATCAGTCGCACACTTAGAAAATTCAGATCAGACTACTACCTTTATAAACAAGCTGCCCCCGAGATTTGAACTTGAGTGTCTTCTTGATAAATGTGTGACCAAACAAACACTTACCAACCCACCTAACCCGGGCTTAAAATTACCACTAGATAAAAAAAATGTTAACATATATCTTTTATTAAAAGCTTATATTTGTGTAAATGTTTTTTTTAATTATAATATATATTTTTAATATATAAAAGATATATGCTTCTTTTAATGTCATATTCAGATACTTATTTATATCAGATATAGCATTTGTATTCGTTCCATACAACATGATTCGCTATCTTATCTGTAGCCTGTTGAAACAACTGTTCTTTTAATGTCATATTCAGCTGCATCCATATTCGGTGGTCTTGTCTATTAGATACTTATTCATATCAGATATAGCATTCGTGTTCGTTCCCTACAACATGATTTCGCAACCTTATCTGTAGCCTGTTGAAACAACTGCTGGTTGTTCAACTAGGTGCAGCATAAGGGAAAAGGATATTTTGCTATAATGTACAGATGAGATTATCTTTTTTCTTTTAATGAACCAACATGACCTATAAATAATTTCAATTGGTATTATTTATTTCATATTAAAAATTTTGCTTTAGAGAATGCTAAAATCATTTCACTAAGTAGTTCATGACAAGATCTGGTATTATGAAATAGGAACCTGCAACTTCTATGGACTAGTTATCAACATGATATGCTAGTTACAGATTCATATGCATAGTATACTGAATTGTTCTGCGTCTGTTAAATTTCTATTCAAAGTTTTCATTTTGATGAAGTCCATACATACAAGAGCTTGCATAATTGTTCTGTATCTGTCAAATTTTTATTCAAAGTTTTCATTTTGATGAAGTCCATACATACGAGAGCTTGCTAATATTGACGATTATATAAAAGCAATCTTGGCTTGAAGCCATTGGAACAGTCAACCTCATCAGAAATCGGATGTAAATTATGCTTTAGTTGAGGTTAAAAATAAATCTTATTGGTCATGAATTACCAATACTACTTCCTTATACTACTACTACTTCCCTGTGTCTCTGTCAAACATATAATGGTCATGCATAACTTCAAGAAACATAAAATACAAAATGTGAGCTTCAACAAGTTGTGACTTCAGCATTCTTTGGCCTTCTTGTAAACCTCCTTCAATATTGAACCCTGTGGATGGCCTTCAACAAACTTCACAAGGAATTTTTTCTCGCTTGACTTAAGTAAATAAGGCAGACTATGCCTGGATTGTTGCATCGAACAAAGAGCCTTAAAGACTGCATGCCGTGGTTTAAGCCTTTTCCCTAGGCTGAAATGCAACAGGACAGTATTTGCCCAAACAATCTGCGGCTCAAGCCCTGCCGTGCCTACTAGGAAATCCAAGTTTTCACGCATCTTATCCATGGAAAGCGTAAATAAACAAGGGTCTTTCTTAACAAGCTCAAGTATCTTGTCTTCTGCTAAGCCAAGGCTTGTTAGGTGCTCCGCTTTCTTTTCCCATTTTTCAGGCCCGATGCTACAAACCACGCAGAGCACATACACGAATGCTTTTGACCCTTCCAAAATGCCCATATTCTTCACATATAGTATTCTTGTTTTCAATAACTCTGCACTACTTCTGGTCAAAATGTTTGGACGCGTTGATATTACAGAGGAAAGCAACTCACCTTGAATGCCAGATTGTTTAAAGAGATCCAATTTGTGTTCCATATTCTTCTCAGTGATGCTAGACAGAACCCCAGGTGATCTCTTGAGAGCCTTCAACAGATTTTCTGTCGAGCCAAACAACTTTACAAGATACTGAATTCTGGGGCTCAGCTTATTTTGCAAACTGGAGCTAAGCAATCTTGGATTCCTGGATATGAAATTTGGCAGTTCTTGGTCAGTAAACCCTAGGTTTTTGAAGAATTCAAACTTGGGCTTCAACTGCCCATCGACTTTGAGAGCAATAACATTTGGGTTTCCACGGATGGTCTTGTGGAGGTGATGTTGAGCGAATCCACAATCTCTCATGAACTCCACGGCCTTGCGAGCTGTTTGGGTCGATTTGGTTCTCAGCAGAGTTTTCCTCACTTTAATGATTTCGTTGACTTTGGAGAGGCCAAACCCGCATTCGTTGAGCAAGAATTCCGAAATAGAAGTGGCTTGAGAAGGTTGGGGAATGACGCTCGACGATGACAATGGTAAGAAAAGAAATGGAAAAGATAGAAAGTGTGATGCACCTACCAGAGTTGGAAGACGAAGACATCTGGTTATTGAAGGAGTAAACGAGTTTGGCATCCAGAAGACCGGCATTGTCAAGAGATTGAGAACAGATCGAACAAATAAGCAGCAAAAGACGAGCAAGAGGAAGAGTCAAAAGAGGGGAAACATCCAGGGCTTGTTGTTGAATATAAGGTTAGGGTTAGGGTGAAGACCCGTTCGAGTGAGAAATATTAGAAACATTAGCAATGCACTTTGTAATGCTAAGAAAAAGTATAAGTCAGTTCTTCCCAATGCTCTTCCATACTGTTCCATCTACTCATCTAATGCGGGAGCACAGGAGGAGCGAGGGAACATTCGTCGGACACCAGCCAACTTGAAACTGAAAGTGATTAATTGGCATTAGTCAATCGTGCGTTCCATGCGTCCCCTAGGGTTAGTGGATTGGTAAGTGCTTGAACTTGCTTGTAAAGGTAGTAGTCTGATATGAATACTCTGAGTACGCGCTAAATCGACGATGATGATGCGAACACCGAGCGACTGATGGTCCCTTTTACGTCGGGTCAACAATAATGAAGGTGATTAGTGGTCCCCTTCACGTCAGGTCAACAATAACGAAGTGGAATAGGTGATGACGGTACGAATCTTGAGCGACTGATTGTTCCCTTCACATTAGGTCAACAATAATAAAGAATCTTGAGCGACCAATGGTCCCCTTCACATCGGGTCAACAATAACGAAGGCGATCGATGGTCCCCTTCACGCTTAGTCAACAATAATGAAGCGGAATAGATTTGGTGGAAGCAGCCCTTGTGGTTTGAACCTTGCTTTTGTCAGCTACGAAAAATAGTGTGGTTGTGACCAACTCTCCTATGTAACAAAAAAAAAAATCATGTGTTCCATGCAAAGGATAAAACGATGGATAAAAATCAAGCCAAGAGTTCCACCGTCATCAAGTTGGAACAAATCCATTTTAGAAAAAAATAATAAATAATTAATTAAATTGAAGTTTAATTGTGTGATAGTTGGAAACTCATTGTGTCTTGTGCTTATAAATAAGAGATGAGAAATATAGAAACGGGAGAGGTTGAGAGTGAGAAGAAACAAAAGGGTTATGTAATACAAACCCTGCATTGTAACCTCACAAAAATAAAATAAAAATAAAGATTATTATTTCAAAGTCTTGTGTTATTGTATGTCTTGTTGATTTTTCGTGTGCAGGTCACAGGATTTGAAGAAGATTGTTTTTTGTGTGCAGGTTACAGGATTTGAAAAATATTGTGTGTTATTGGTTTTTCATGTGCAGGTCATAGGATTTGAAGAAGATTGTGTGTTATTGGTTTTTCGTGAAGATTGTGTGTTATTGGTTTTCCGTGTGCAAGTCATAAGATTTGAAGGTGAGGTTGAGGAAGATTATGGAAGGTGAAAAGAAGAAAACCTTTACCCAAGGAAAGAGTAATCTTACCCCAACCAAACCCTGTTGAAGGGAAGAATAATATTAACCTTACCGTTGAAATGGATTGTATGGTTGTTGGGGTTGTACAGTTACCGAAGTGTGTGGTTGCGCAAAGGGTAATCAAATCATACAATGTGATAAGGGGTAAGTATATCATACAATGTCGTAAGGAGTAATCAAATCATACATTGTGGTAAGGCTTGTTTTATTTATTCAATTGAACCCTTCTCCATCATTGCAACATTTTGGTATCAAAGCTTGAAGATCTTTATGGATTGACACATGCTAAAGAAATGATGGCACAGTGGGGAAGAGGATGATCAAGAGGAACCCGAAATGTAGATATAGTTGAAATGCTAAGAGGCATTACTACCTAACTTGAAGCAATAGAAACTGCTCAAAGAAGAGGTATTCATCTTGAGGAGGTCAGTGACAACGAAAAAGAAGAGGTTGGTCTTGTAGAAGCTCAAGATGAAGAGCGAGAGGAAGAAATAGATGGACGATTTCTAATTTGGGTCGAAAACCTAATAAACTTCATCATACAATGGGAGCCTAAATCTAGAGGAGCTCATAGACTAGATTGTTGAAATGGAAAAGTATTTTGACTTTGATTCGATAGAAGATCCCAAAAGGGTGAAGTTTTCCAGTACAAAGCTAAAAGGACACACGTCCTTTGTGATGGGATCATGTGCAGACTAAAAGACGAAGGAAAGGCAAGAAAAAGATCAAGTCATGGGAGGAAATGGTGATCAAACTGAAGGTCAAATTACTATCGTTAGACTACCAATTGGGTCTTTTTAGGAAGTTGCAAAATCTCAGATAGAAGGAATTAAGAGTGAAAGATTACACCAAAGAATTCTACAGGTTGAGCATTCGAGTTGGTCATGTGGAAGATGATGAAGAGAAGGTATCAAAGTATATCAATGGGCTAATAATGTCCATACAGGATGAAATAAGTATGATAGGGATAAGGATGGTAGAGGAAGCCTACCAGTATATCTTAAAGACAAAAGAGAAGTTGTGAAAGCAACAATAATTAGATAGAGGAAGGTTCTCGCAAGGATGAGGACAAACAAATAGTGAAAGAGGATAACAAAAACAAGGAGAAACTAACACTTCCCGTAGTGATTTCAACCAGAACACCAGAGGAGGTGGAGACTCCTCAGGAAGTAGAGGTGGTTTTAGTTGAGGAAGGGGTAGAGGATTCTTTGGACGATGTTTTCGATGTGGAGAAGTCCATTGGGCATATGAATGCCCAACCGCACAACAAAGTAATGACAAAGGAAAGGAGATCAAAAACCACATCACACAAGCAGAGGAAGAAAGCATTGCTTCCCCAAGGCATGTAGAAGAGCCTGAGCAAGGAGAACCTCTCATGATGAAGAGAGTACTACTAAAGCCAAAGAAAAGAGAAAGTGAACATGTTCAAGTGAGAAGCCTTTTCAAAATAATATGTAAATCAGGGGGCAAATATTATCAAGGCATAGTAGATAGTGGGAGTACGGATAACCTGGTGTCTATTGAGATGGTGGATAAACTGGGGTTGAGAAAGGTAGAACACCCCAATCCGTACAAAGTCTCTTGGTTGCAAAAGGGACACCAGATCTTAGTTAGTGAACAATGCAAAAAGAATTTTCACATAGGATCATACAAGGACGAGGTCTTATTTGATGCCATGCCTATGGACTCTTGCCATATGTTGTTGGAAAGACCTTGGTAGTTTAACAGAAAAGCAATACATGATGGTAGGAAAAACATCTACACCATTATGAAAGATGACAAGAAATTTATGATGAGTCCGTTGAAGGATAAAGTTGAGAAATATGACAATGATCTGAAAGTCTGCTTGATTTTAGGAAAGCAATTTTTGAATGAGATGATGAAGGAGAAGGCATGTTTTGCCTTGATTGTTAAACCCACGAAGGAAAAAATGGTATACAAGGAAGAGGAGATTTCAAGTGAGGTGAAGGATTTGTTAAAGGAGTATGCAAAAATTTTATTTTAAGAATTACCGGATGGATTACCACTAGTAAGAAGTATTAACCATCACATCGATCTTGTTCCTGGATCGAGCTTACCCAACAAGGTAGCATAAAGAATGACACCCTTGGAGAATGAAGAAATAAATCGACAGGTTCAGGAGATGTTGGACAAGGGGTTGATTAGAGAAAGTTTGAGCCCATGTGCAGTCCTAATAGTGCTTGCACCAAAGAAGGGTGGAGAATGATGCATGTGTACAAATTCTAGGACTATCAACAAGATAACTATAAAGTATTGATTCCCATTGTCGCATATGGATGATCTGATGGATTTCTTGAGTGGAGCAAGGTACTTCACAAAGATAGACGTGAAGAGTGGGCATCCTCAAATCCGGATCAGGGAAGAAGATGAGTGAAAAGTCGCATTCAAAATGAAGTATGGGTTATACAAGTGGTTAGTTATGCCATTTGGATTGATAAATGCACCTCATACGTTTATGTGGTTGATGAACGAAGTGTTGAAGCCATTTATTGGTAAATTTGTGGTTGTCTATTTGGATGATATCTTGATATTCAGTAAGAGAAAATAAGACCATTTGATACATCTGAGATTGGCCTTGCAAAAACTAAAGGAAGAAAAGTTGCTAGTCAACTTGAAGAAATGCAATTTTCTACAAGAGGAATTAGTGTACTTGGGTTTTGTGATTTCTTAAGATGGGTTATGAATGGACCCTGAGAAGATCAAGGCCATTATGAATTGGCCATCACCAAAAATTAAGTTTGAGGCTAGGAGTTTTCATGGTCTTGCAAGTTTTTATAGGAAGTTTATCAAAAACTTTAGGGGAATTTGTGCTCCAATCACTAAAATGATGAAGGGATGAAAGCATGAGTTTCAGTGGACAAGTGTAGTAGAAAGGAGTTTTCAAATCCTGAAGAAGAAGATAATGGAGAAACTTGTTTTAGCCTTACCATATTTCAACAAGGTATTTCAGGTGGATTGTGATGCAAGTGGAACAACAATAGGAGTCTTGATCCAAGAAGGCAAGCCCATTGCCCATTTCAACAAGAAGCTAAATGAGGCAAAGAAGAAGTACTCGATCTCTGACCATGAGTTTTATGCCATTATTCAATCCTTGAAGAAATGGAGGCATTATTTACTACCAAAAGAGTTTGTCCTTTTCATAGATAATCATGCTCTATAGTTCATTAACAATCAAAGTAAGTTGAATCAAATGCATATGAAGTGGGTGGAATTTTTATAGGATATTCATTTGTCTTGAAGCACAAAAGTGGTCATTCAAATCGAGTAGTTGATGCCTTGAGTAGAAGAAATCTACTATTTAATACAATGCAGATTGAAGTGATTGGTTTTGATGCTACGAAGGAGTTTTATGCTAATGATGCAGACTTCAAGAAAGCTTGGGCAACATGCAGTAATACTACTATTGGAGACAGGAAACCTTTTTTTATTATTGAGTAAATACTTCTTATACATATACATATCCATCGTGGGGATTGAACCCGGGTCACATCATCGATAATGCAAGTGGCGTCCTTGTCGGTAGACCACATCACGCGAATATCAGAAGATTCGTCTAATATTTTAGAGTTTGTCAGCAAGCCAAAGGAAGGATCCAAAATACTAGATTATATCAACCATTACCAATACCAAAGAGGCCATGGGAGGATATAAGCATGGATTTTGTTCTTGGGTTACCATAAACACAAAGAGGGCATGATTCAATTTTTGTTTTTCTTGATAGATTCTTGAATATGGCACATTTCATACCTTGTAAGACAACAAACGATGTGACCCATATTGTTGACTTGTTCTTTCAAGAAGTTGTAAGGTTGCATGATTAATCAAAGAGCATTGTGTCAAATAGAGATGCCAAGTTTGTTGGTCATTTTTGGCGTACCTTGTGGAAGTTGGGTATCAAATTAAGCTTTAGTTCAACTAATCACCCATAAATATAGGGATAAAGTTGTGAACATAAGTCTTGGGAATTTACTGCGTTGTCTTGTTGGAAAAAAGCCAAGGTTGTGGGATACTATGTTAGCACAAGCAGAGTTTGCATATAATAATTTAGTGAATAGGAGTACAACTAAAATCCCATTCCACATTGTGTATGAAACTCATCCCAGGGGAGTTGATGAGTTACAAAGTACAACTGAATTTGCAGAAGCCTAGTGCTTTGGCAGAGGATTTTGCCAAATATATGCAAGACTTGCATCATGAAGTGAAGGCTGAGTTGGAAAAGAACAACCTGAAATACAAGCAACATATCAATCTCAAGTGTTGAACACAAGAATTTCAGGTTGGAGATTTGGTTTTGGCACATTTGTGGAAGGAAAGGTTTCCAAAAGGCACATACAACAAGCTCAACTAGAAGAATATTGGACCATGTAAGATCTTGAAAATTTTGATTGCAAATGTGTATAAAATTGAGCTTCTAGAAGGAATCGATATATCATTGGTCTTTAATGTAGTCGACCTCTATTCATACTATGATCAACCTACTGATGAGGATGAAGCTCACAACTGATATTCAAGTAGAGGAATGGATAGCACAATTGCCTGAGAAGGAACATGATAAAATTGAAGCCATTATAGACTCACGAGTGGCAAGGAAGATAAGAGGTAAGGCGTATCATGAATATTTGGTTAAGTGGAAGAACCAAAATGTTGATGTTACGACATGGCTAACACATCCAAGATCGCCAAGTATGGAGTATACGTTGATGACTTTCAAAATATTCAAGGAACATTTATTTTGTTACCCAATGAGTATGATGTGGGAGCATGCAGCAGCGAGGGAACATCCATCGGATATCAACCAACTCGAAACTGGAAGTAACCAACTGGAATTAGCCAACCGTGTGTTCTATGCAAAGGATAAAACAATGGGTTAAAAATTAAGCCAATAGTTCCACCGTCATCTAGTTGAACAATTCTATTTTAGGAAAAAAAATAATAAATAAATAAACTAAAGTTGAACAAGTGTAGTAGTTGGAAACTCATTGTATCTTGTGCTTATAAATAAGAGAGGAGAAATAGAGAAATGAGGGAGGTTGAGAGTGAGAAGAAAGAAAAGGGGTTATGTAACACAAACCCTACCTTGTAACCTTGCAAAAAGAAAAAAATAAAGATTATTATTTCAGAGCCTTGTATATCTTGTTGATTTTTTGTTTGTAAGTCATAATATTTTAAGAAGATTGTTTTCTGTGTGCAGGTCACAGGATTTGAAGAAGATTGTTTTTGTGTAGGTCACGGGATTTGAAGAAGATTGTGTGTTATTGGTTTTTGTGTGCAGGTCACAAGATTTGAAGAAGATTGTGTGTGTTATTAGTTTTCCATGTGCAAGTCACATGATTTGAAGGTGAGGTTGACGAATATTCTGAAAGGTGAAGAGAAGAAAATCTTTACCCAAGAAAAGAGTAATCTTACCACGAATAAACCCCGTTGAAAGGAAGAATAATATTACCCTTATCGTTGAAACAAATTGTATGGTTGTTGTAGCACCCTAAAATTGGCGCAGTAAAACCTTAATAATTACAATTACTCTAGTAAATATTCAAATTCAAATTTCAACCCCCAAAACCGCTCCCAAACCACCGTTTAACCCGTTTCCTCCTTTCCCACGCCATTTTTAGAGTTTGTTTTGTCCGTTTGACGATATCGTCTCCGATAAGACGATATCGCCTCAGATCGGACGATTTCGTCTGGCGTAGGACGTCCAGACGATCTCGTCCCAAACTGATTTGTGCATAGTTGGACTCTGTTCCAACGGCGTCTCTAATCCAGGCAGAAGCGTGTCTACGTCGTTAGAGACCTCCCCCGTTGGAGATCTCCCAAATTGGGATGATCTCCAACCTCCCAACCTCTATCCTAAGCCTATTTAATCCTAGGCCCTCCCCTTAGCATCCCCCTGGCTGAATTTCCCTGTGATTTGATATTTGCGTGCATTAAAATACCCTAGAGCATCATTTGCAATTTGTTATTTGAAGTTTTCTTGCAGGGACCGTATCGATTTTCAGCCGAAGCAAGTTCAGATCGTCGCAGACGAGCTCGTTCAATCTCGGACGATCCCGTCATAATTCAAGATGATTTCATCGCATCCAGACGATTTCGACTGTAGTCTGCATTGGGGGCAATCAGTGCCCATAGTTTGCATGTTTTCTTACATTTATCCACTATTTTATTCTGAATTTAGTTAGTTTTATCATTATTCCTTGCTATTCTGCATTTTGGAGTTCACCCATCTAGATCAAATGCATAATTAAGTTATAATTGTCATTAAATCAGTATAATGCATTCATGTTTCTATTTATAATTTTTAGTTTGATATTGTTATTGTCATTTTACACTATTTCCCTATGTTAGCATTGCTGTATTTTCTATGTTTTGCACCTATTTCTCTATTTGTAGGTCTCTGACGAATTCGTTAGATCTCAGACGATCTTGTCAAATCGCAGATGATTCTGTTAAATCAGAGGCGATCCTGATTGCTTCAAAAAATCAGAACCTTCATCGGACATCCGGATCGGTATGGGTCTTTAATCCATCTTGTTCTTTCTATTTTTCTATCCAAATCTATTTCTGTCTTCATTTAAATCTGCATTTCATATAGAATAGCTTAGACGCATTTTGGCCAAACCTAGGACTTGGATGATTAAAGCTAAAACTGAACACATCAAACACATTCCCAACCTAGGCGTGGAAACTGCCATTCAAAAGTTTCCTGGTGAACCCACCATCCGTCGAAAAATCACCATAATACACCTCCCCCGAGAGGCGGGACCTTCGCAAGGCCTCTCGGTCCGAGGTACCACGCCATCCTTTTCACATCCCCCTTCCGGGCACGGATCCTATAGCCTGAAGGTAAGGGTGTGAAAAATTTGGAGCGATACATTTTGGTGAACCCGACGTGAATGCATTTAAAACCTTTTGAAAACAAAAAACAAAAAATAAAACAACCAAAAACATAGATGCATTTCAAATCATTTAAAACTAATAAGTTGCATATCATGTTTAGATGGTAGCTCCTAAGAAAATATTAGCAGTTACTATAAATGTTGAAAACCAATTAGCAGCCATAGAAATCAATTATGTGCTTAGTGTGTCTGAAATAGATAGAAATCAACTTTTGTGGGACGAACTTGATAGAAGACTAGGTGCCATTTCATCTAGGTCAACAAAACTTAAACAAATCAAGAGGCTTGTCCTAGATAGAATCCTGGATCCTCATCAACTCGTCTTTTATCATGAACTTCAGAGAGCCTTGCCATAGATGGTTAGCTTATAGGAGAGCTCTTGTGTCTTCAGAATTGTTCACCTTCGAGGAATACCTCGAGAACGCAGCCATTATACACCAGTTCCTAGGTCATGTAGAAGACCAAGAGGTCGTTCTTATGAATAGGGAAATATGGAATAGAGTTCCTCGAGCTATGTTATATCGAGAGTATTGCCACGAGCTTTACTTCTATCAACCAGAATCTGAGATAGATAATATCACTATAGCCCTTTTCATTAAATTTTTGAAAGAAAATTTTCAATTTGAAGAAGAACACTTCATGACTCCTGAAGAACTTGAGCCCATTAATGATATTTATAAATTGTTTATAGAAAACTAGATCATTACTTTCAGTATTATTTCTTGCATTTATTGTGTTGTTTGTTATCTTTACAATATTATTACAAAAACAAGAAAAACTAAAAAAACATAACAAAAACCAAAACATTTCATTTTAAATATTGTAGTAGGTATATAATTAATATATACCTCTTAAGCTTGTTGCATATATATATATATATATATATATATATATATATATATATATATATATATATATATATATATATATATATTTGCTGAAATCTAAATTAAGCACAATGCCTAAACTTAGGAATGGTAAACAAACTAAAGGAGAAGAAGAAGATTGGTTAGAAGATAAAACTAGAAACCCAAATGTCCTTCCTGAGGATCCAATTCCGGAAGGAGAAACTCTAGATCAACCAGAAGATGACCTAGGTGAAGACAATGAACAAGAAGAAAATGTTAAAGAGGAAGGATCCTCATCCCCTAGAATAGCTCCAGATGGAACTATTGCTTTTGATAACTTAGATCATTTCTGGAAATTTTTCAATAATAACATTGGCGCTCTTAATATGGCAGTTCATATTGATAAAGGGCAAATTAGTGACACTCAAGCAGCCATGGAACATATGTTTGATGTGCACACTAATCCCTTGTCTTTCATTGATCAAGAAAGTGATAAGGCTGGACCATCCAATAGAGATATGGTCACTATGATTCAAAACATGCCAAAACAACAGGTTAGCCAACCTCCTAAGGAACCTGTTATTGAGCCTAAAATCATTCCCACACAAAAGAAAACTTCCTTCACTGCTTTACTTCGCCAAACTATTGATCAATATGCTTCAAGTAAACAAAAACCTAAAATGAAGCCAAACACCAATTTTCAACAATCTGGAATACAACATAATACAACTTCAAAATTTCTTCATAACACCTTTCCTACCAACAATTTACACAATAGCAACATAGCATCTAATCTTCATGTCCCTCCATCATATGCTCACAAGTCCCATACTAATGCCCTACCGAACCAATATGGTGGGCAAACCAGTAATCTGGAAGCCATGGTGAAACAGTTAGCTTCGCGTATGGACCAGATAGATCCCTACCGTCCCTCGTACAATTATCGAGAGATATGTAGTCAACCTTTGGATCCCATAGTTGTAGCACAACCGTACCCTAAGCACTTTCCCATGCCCATCCTCGCCTATATATAAAGGAACCGAAGATCCCATAGAGCATCTTCGCATGTTTAGGATAGCATGTCATGATATATCACATGATGACTTGCTATTACTAAAAATGTTCCCAAAAAGTTTAGGTGGAATGGCATTAGAGTGGTACTATCAACTACCCACTCATTCTTTGAGAAACTTTGAAGAAACAGCTGAATCTTTTGTCCATCAATTTAGTGCCTACATCGAGAGGCATGTAACCATTAAAGATTTATACAACTTAAAACAAGACAAGGATGAATGTTTTGCTGATTTCTTAGCTAGATGGAGGCAATTGATAGGAAAACTGCACTTTGTGCTACCTTATAGGGAAATGTTGGATATTTTTATTAATAATTTACAAGAACAAATATCTTATGAGCTATCAATAGCTACTTTAACTACCTTCGATCAAGCTATAGATTTAGCTCGAAGAGTAGAAGATGCCCTCATTAGGAGAGGCCAACTTAGGAAGAAGGATGATGAGAAAACCTCCAGAAATCAATATAAAAACAAACAAGTCATAGGTGACGGAGTCACTGACAACATAAATGTTGCTAATATCAATGCAACGAAAACAACAAAAAAATTTATATTGAAACCTCCCGATAAACCTCCTCGAGAATTTACTAGATTGAATCAACCATTATCAACTATTTTACCTCAATTACTCGAAAGAGGTTTGATCCAATTACCAACTATCCGGGAACCCGATCCAACTATACCCGGATACAGAGTCGACTTACACCGTGATTTCCATAGAGGACCTGGACACTCTACCAATGCTTGTAAAAGGTTGAAACATAAAATACAAGATCTGATTGATAATAATGAAATGGAGGTGCAAGCCTTCCAACCTAAACAAAATGCTCCTAATAATCCTCAAAAGAACATTCCCCAAAATCAAAATCAAAATGCTAATCAATCATTAGACATATTTCAACACCCTTTACCAAGACATGGTAAAGAGGTGGCCAATCAAATCGAACATCATAATGTTCCCCCTCCTACCCGATATGTAGGGACTATTAGCGGACAATTACCTGTTCAGGATCCTCAAATATTTGACACAACCTTATCCCTGGTCACAACCAGGCCCCTACATAATATTCAAACTCCCGATCCTAGTGATGTAGAATCAGATACTGAAAGTGAAATAGACATCACTTCAAACCAATCGAATAGTTCTGAAAATGAATCAGATCCTATTCAACCTATCACAGATGCTATGGTTCCAGAAGAACCATTTCCTAGAAGAGTTACTACTCGACCCTCTTCTAATCAATTCCTCTCTAATGAACAAGCCATAAACGCTCAACCGAGACCAGTTCAACGTCTTCAATATAACATTGTAGGTACCATCGGAGTCGTTACCCGACAACAGGCTCAAAATTCTCAACAAGAACCAAACCAAAATGATGGATCAGCTCCATTTGTTTTGAAAAATCCCAATAAAGGGAATCATGCTCCTAATGTTCAACCTAAACCCCCTTACAATATTAATGAGCAATTATCTAATACTACAGCCATAATTTCCCTTTTGGATTTATTAAGATCTTCTCCTACCCATAGGGATGAGTTAATGCTTACATTAAGCCAAATGATGGTACCTCAAAACATTCAACCTGAAGCCATGGCCAATACTATCATCACTAGAGAAGTCGATTGTATTGACTTCGGGATAAAGATATCCCACAACATAGTTTACATAAGGATAATCCCTTATATATTACTGCTCTAATTGGAGATGTAGCCGTTAAACGAGTCTCGATTGATAATGGTTCATCTCTAAACATTTGCACTTTTGACTTCTACCAACGATTTGGCTTTAGAAGTGATGAAATGAAGAAAACTGACATGATTATCAAAGCTTTCAATGACGAAACACAAGAAACGTGTGGAGTTATTACCATCCCCTTGCAAGTTGGTCCTAGAACCCTAGATACAACCGTGTTTATTGTACATTGCCCAACATCGTACAATATACTTTTGGGTCACCCTTGGATCAATGCGATGCGAGCAGTCCCATCAACTTTACACCAATGTGTTAAATTTGAATTTAAAAACCAGTTGGTCACTATCCATGGTGACCCTAGACCCTTTGATATGTGTGCTTTGGCAGAACCCGTTGGAGTGCAATTTTGCCCCGCTCTGTCATCCACACATCCTAGTTCTTATTTTTCATCTAAACGTGTGAAACACACACACATAACATCATCTACCCCATCAACTACACCTATACATTTAACTCAACCATCTTCTGAACAAATCACACTAGAACCTCAAAAAGATCTTAAATCTACAACCAATTCTTCATGTTCCATCCCTATAATCTCAAAACCTATAGACCCATTCATTAACACCTCCACATCATCTACATCTATCATACCCTCCACATCTAAAGATATAGGGAATGATCCTTCTACATCTTATGCTCTTTCTGATGAACTTTTACCAGATTTATCCACAATCTTAATATCGAAAAAACAAATGCTTTTATACAAGATTCAATTATTTTAAATAACTTGCCACCATCTCCTCGTACTTTGGGCCTCCCACAACCTATGGGAAGTACTTACCAAGTCGGGAGTTGTGCCTTCATTTATAAAGGATATGACTGGGGAAGAATACCCCGAAATATCAAAACTCATCATGAGGGATATGCCCGATGTTATTTTACTAATGAATATATTAAAGCTAAACCCATAATGCTTAAAATGGGCTATAAAGGGAAAGGCTTGGGACCTTTCCAAAATGGCATGAAAGAACCTATTGAGGTAGAACCATGGCCCGCCCGATGTGGTGTGGGCCTATTTTCTAGTAAGGGTCAACCCTTCCCTTTTGAAGATGATGATCAACTCATATGTTATCAAGATTATTTAGATAGGCATGATGATTTGCCTCTAAAAAATCAGCCATTTACATGTAATATGCTATCCATAGCTTACCCCAAAATTATTGCTGACTCCGATGAGGAGTTGGAAGGAGATATCTTCCACGATGTCTCCGTTGAAGAGATTTTACACAATGGATTTTATTTTGATGGTTCTATACCAACTATAGCCCAACTTGAGACCACTAATCCTCAAGATGAATTATCCAACTTAACCTTACAAGAATTACAAGAATTGGGCGTTTCACCCGCCCCACCTAATTTTGAAAGAGATCTACACATGGAGGTAGAAAACGTCATTAAAGTTAATATTGGAACTGAGGATAATCCTCACATAATCAATATTGGGTCAGAATTAAGTCAAGAAAAACAAGAGCAATACATTGCATTCCTTAAAGAATATGAAGATGTCTTCGCTTGGACATATGAAGATATGCCAGGTCTAGACCCTTCTGTAGTCATGCATCACCTAGTAGTCCATCCGGATGCTAAACCCGTTAAACAAAAACTTAGAAAAATGCATCCCAAAGTGGCCCCGCTAGTCAAAGGGGAGTTAGAAAAACTCCTGAATGTTGTTTTTATACAAGCTATTGATTATGTCTGAATGGATCTCAAATGTAGTTCCAGTCACCAAGAAAGAAGCTACCAAAGTTAGGGTTTGCACAGATTTTAGAGATATTAACGCTGCATGCCCTAAAGATGATTTTCCTCTTCCAAACATGGACCAAATCATTGACTTTACTGCCGGGAGTGGGATGATGTCCTTAATGGATGGATTCTCCGGTTATAATTAGATCAGGATAGCTCCTGAAGATCAGGCTAAAACAGCCTTTATTACCCCCTGGGGTACCTTTTGTTGGAAAGTGATGCCATTTGGCTTAAAGAACGCAGGTGCAACATATCAACGAGCCATGACTTATATCTTTCATGATATGATGCATGATATCCTACATGATTATGTAGATGATATTATAGCTCGCTCTACTAATGAAGATAATCATTTAGATGATTTGAGAAAAGTTTTTAATCGATTAAGAGAATATCTTATTCGATTAAATCCAGCCAAATGCATATTCGGAGTTAAGTCCGGTAAACTATTAGGGGTTATAGTTTCTTTACGTGGTATCAAAATTGACCCTCTTAAGATTGCGGCTATCACTGATATGCCCGCACCTACCAATATATCTGAATTACGAAGTTTACAAGGTAAGCTTCAAGCTATCCGTCGCTTCATCGATAAGTTGGCGGACAAAACCGGTCCCTTTCTTAAACTCCTTAAGAAGGATGTCCCTTTTAATTGGGACGACGAATGTAAAGAAGCTTTTGAACTTCTCAAACAATACCTCCTTAACCCACCCGTGCTTTCACCGCCTAGACCCGATCGCCCATTTCTCCCGTATATTTCAGCTTCGGATTCTCGCCTTAGGAGCTATGTTAGCTCAGCTTGATGATGAAAAGAGAGAACGTGCTAATTATTATATTAGCCGAACCTTCATCAGTTATGAAACCCGCTACACAGCATTAGAAAAACTATGTCTAGCAGTCATTTTCGCTACGCAAAAATTATGCCATTATATGCTTAGTCAAAAAACTTATGTCATTGCTAAATATGATCCCTTGAGGTATCTCATGAGTCGACCTTATTTATCGGGTCGTACAGCCAAGTGGGTTCTTGCTCTAAGCGAGTTTGACCTCACGTTCATAGGACAAAAGTCTGTTAAGGGTCAAATCATAGCAGATCAATTAGTCGCTGCACCCTTAGAGTCTACCCATCCCCTCATCATTGAGTTTCCTGATGAATGCCTTCAATTAGAGGCAGACCATATTGAACAATGGTCCTTATACTTTGATGGAGCCCGATGCATGAGTGGGGTCAGTGCGGGTATTATTTTAATATCCCCGCAAAAACATCTTATTCCTCTCGTCCTTCAAATTAACATTTGTTTGCACCAACAATACTGTTGAATATGAAGCTCTAATCCTCGGATTACAAGCTGCCTTGGCGCTAAAAATTAAACATCTGTTAGTTTTTGGTGATTCTCAACTTGTCATAAACCAAATTAATGAAGTTTATCAGACCAGAGATGATAAATTGCGCCCATATAAAGCCTATGTTTTACAATTAATGTCTCTATTTGATCAAGTTTCCTTGGAAGCTATTCCTCGAACTAGCAACCGTGCAGCTGATGCTATGGCCGCAATTGCATCTCTCCTGCCCTTGGAGTTAGATGACGAATATGCCACTATCATTATTCGTCGACTCCAGGAACCCGCTTCAAATAAGTCATGCTTAGAACCTTTGGATGTGTTTCTAATCAATGAAACTACTCCTGAAACTTGGTATACAGATATATTTGATTTTCTTCAAAATGGGACTTTCCCTGCCAATTCTAATAGAAACCAACATCGGTTATTACGTAGACGAGCAAGTCGATTTGTAATAATTGGCAATACTTTGTATAGGAGATCTTTTGAAGGTATCCTATTAAGATGTTTGAATTTAGAAGAATCCAAATCAGCCTTGAGTGAAGCCCACGATGGATCTTGTGGAGGACACTTCAATGGTAGTGTCATTGCTAAAAAGCTCCTTAGGATAGGATACTTTTGGCCTACCATGGAGAATGATGCACATGAGTATGTGCGCCATTGCGACAAGTGCCGAAGCATGCTGACCTTGTCCATGCGCCTGCACAAGAACTGCAGGCTATTTCATCTCCTTGGCCCTTTTCAAAATGGGGCTTAGACATTATTGGCAAAATCAATCCCGTGTCATCCGATGGACACAAATTCATCATAACCGCCATCGAGTATTTCACGAAGTGGGTTGAAGCTATGCCTTTAGCTTCCTGCACTGGCACACAAGTCTCTAAATTTATTTTTAATCAAATCATTTGCAGGTTCGGAATTCTTGCAAATCTCATCTCGGACAATGGAACTTGTTTCAAAAATAAAGATGTTAAAAAATTATGCCAAAAATATAAGATTCAACATCGCTGGTCCACTCCCTATTATCCTCAGGGTAATGGTCAAGCGTAAGCATCTAACAAAACCTTAATCAAAATTCTCAAAATATTGGTCAATAAAACTGGCCGTGACTGGCACATTCAGTTATATCCAGCCTTGTGGGCCTATCGAACTAGTGTTCGAACCCCCACTGGAACTTCACCTTTTGTTTTGGTTTATGGTGCTGAAGTCATTTTTCCCTTTGAATTAGAAGTTCCTTCTTTGGCTCTGCTACTTCAAGATACCGAAGTAGGAGATGAATATCGAGCTGGCAGACTCAACCACTGGAACTCCTAGATGAAAAATGCATCAATGCTTTGGAACATCTCCGTGCCTACCAAAACAAGCTTAAAAGATCATATGCTAAAAAGTTCGTCATCGATCCTTTGAGATCGGCGACCTTGTTTTAAAAGAAAATAAAAAAAATACTAATGCAACTAAGGACCTTAAAGGTAAATTTGAGCCCAACTGGCTTGGACCATACATTATCACTCGCTAAATTTGAATCGGGAGCATACAAATTATCTACCTTAGATGGTAAAGAACTTAAAGAACCCATGAATATTTTGCATCTTAAACGTTACTATGTATAAATTTGGTCATTTCATCCTTGTATATATTTGTTTAAAATATTTCAAAATCACTATCTTGTATTTCTTTCAATTTATAAATTCAAAAATACCAAAAACATTTAAAATCATCAAAATATTCAAAACTATTTGTTGTATTTATGGCACTTGTTAAATCTTTCAATAAACAAAAAAAAAAAACAAACAAAAATAAAAACAGCGATATTCTTGACTCTTTCGAAACCAAAACAAAATAAAGAAGAAAGAGAGAGTCAACATTCTCAAAACTTCTCAAAAAGTATTTATATATATTTCTTCTTACAAATGTTGCAGTTATATATTTCAAATTATTTTGGATAAATTAGCATTTATTTGGAATCTCTCACTTTCACAAACACAAAAATAAATATCTTGATTTTATCTGGCATGATTACTAATCTCTCTTATATCAAAAGTTCACAAAATTCAATTAAATAAAGTTTGAGCACAGAGAATTGATCTTGTTATTTACTTAAACCAAGCACATCCTTTCACAATAAAATGATTATATTTGTAATGTCCATGCTATGCTACATAGTAGAAGTGGTTTCTTGAGCGAAAAGTTTCCCTTGCTATCCTATCATGCACATGGTCTAGAATCTTTGAGAATTGGCAAAAGGACAAGCTCACCCCTACCCGGAATAAAAATCCCTTGCTCTACAGCCTAATCCGAGCAAGTATCCCTAGCATAGAAAAAAAAAAAAGCAAAGTTCAAGAAAAAGAGAAAAAGAAAAATATTATTTTATATCATTACAACATTATCAAGCAAAAATACAAAAGAAACGAAAAGAAAGCAAAAGCAAAAGCAATAAAATCCCTTTCCCTACCCTTTGAAAAGAAAAGAAGGGTTGATGAGCTTGAATCCTTGGAATTCTCAATTATTCGAAAACTGTGAGGTAAGCCCCATAACAGGTGGTTTGTGCCCAACCCGCTTGGCCTTGGGTAACTCCTAGCATGGCGATATGTCTGTCACATTAGCGACCTTCTTTTGTACGGACCTATGTCAGCTTATGGATTAGCTAGCTCTTGATAATCCGACTTACATAGTAGTCTAGTATGGTTATATGCATCTACATCATGGTTAATGAACACTTATTTGGTTCATTCAAATCACTTGTATCAAATTATCTTGCTCAAAACTGGTAAACGAACATAGCAATTGCACACACATTTGTATTTGAGAGATTTTGTGTATCATTATGATAAATCAAGATTGGAAATGAACTCACATATGCACATGGGATTCCTTATAAATCTAACTTTTGTCTTTAAGATACTTTGAAATATTTTTTTGCAAATTGTCTGGAATAATTCATTTTCTTCTTTAAAGTACAAAGACAACTACATACATAATAGAAAAAATCAAAATTTCTTTCAAAACCATACAATCAAAACACACATATATATATATATATATATATATTGTCGACTTTCGCGACGATGGTATAGTTCCAAAACCAAAATTGGAATTTTATGCCTAGCGCAAGTCCTCATCTTCATATTTTCAAAAATTAAAAATCAACCATGCAATAAAACAATCTATTTTCTTCTTTGATTTTCACGATGATGGTATAAGTCTATACCTACATATTCTATGCCTAGCGCAAACCATTGTACCAATTTTTATTCTCCATTTATTTCAAATCAAATCATAAAAAACATATGACTTAAATCATTATGTTACACAATTATGCTTTCAAAAGCATGCACATTATCACTATTTCATTGTCATTATGTCAACCTTCAAATTTTGCAATGATGGTATAATTCCTAGGGAATTATCCAAAAAAATTTATCACACTTAGGAATTTATGCCTAGCAAAAATCATTTTAACATTATTTCATGCATACTATTTTTATGAAAATCTGAAAACAAATCACCATCATCATCATCATTTGCACCATTGCACCAAAGTCTTAAGACAGTCTCTTAAGCACTCTTTTACTTTTTAACAATATTTCTATACTGGGATTAGCTTGACGACCGAGTGAGCGGCGACTCCATGAAATGGTCTATAATAGCGACAATGTCCTTTGAAATTATTGTTAAAAGTCTTTTTATTTTTATCAAATCATCACATCACAAACAACCAATTTGTTACATCAGATTATTTCATTTAAATTTTAAAGCATCCATTCAAACCATAATATTTCCAAATGACATAATCATATGAATCATCAAATCAATCAATCAAAACATTAAAAGCATCATAAAAATACATAAGACACAAGTCATATGATCAAAAATATCTCATCTATATCTGTATCAACCATAATATACATCATATCAAAACCGAATCGGTATGCCACAATCTGTACCTCGACATACTCAATCCTCTATCAAAAATAATAAATACTATATATCAATCTGTGCAGTGCAATCTGTAGTAGCTAGCCTCGAGAACCCCTCGAGCTCTCAGCCTCATCTCCTCCCCCGCCTTGAGGTGGACGAGGTGGCCCCATCGTAGTATGTGTGGTACTACGAGTCCTAGTCATGGATCGGGATGAAGTCCTTGATGACCCAATCTTGATCGGATCCACGATGGTAGCCGACAGTGGTAATCTCTCCTCCTCTGGCACCATCTGGTGGTATAGTGTCTGATAAAATGTGATCTGGGCAATAGCCCATGCTAGCTCCCGAGTGCTCGCCCCTCCGCTCCATGCTCTGAGGCATGCGACCTCATCTCTGAGCTGTGTGGCCTCCTCTCGATGTCGTGCAGCCTCCTCCTGCAGGGTCTGCACCTATGCCTGGAGACGGACTATCTCCGCTCGAAGAGTCACTGTCTCGCTGCTCTCCCTAGTGTCAACACCCTTGCCCTTATCGGGCGATGGTGGCCTCTCTCTCTATGGAGAAGGGGGTCTCTCCTCCCTCCTCTCCCGCTACCGTGGCCTCTGCTGCACCTGTGGTCTCCTCTGCTCTCTCCCGCCGTGACCCTGGGCCACCTCAATGGCCACGTGGCATCGCCTCCCCATCCGACGCACAACTACATGAATCGGACCCTGAGCCCTCGTCATCCGAGGAGGGCGGATGCCTGTGTACTAGGCATCGTAGCCGTCAGCTACCCCAGCGTCATCCCCATCCACTGGCTGAATGGGGGCATCATCTACGTCCTGACTCTAGAATCACTGCATATCTGGAGCCCCGCTAACTGTAGTGTTATCCCGGACAGTCCGGGAAAACTCGTAGTCTCTCAGAGATGGAATCCCCTGCTGTAGACCGAACTGCCTCAAAACTCGATCATACCGATGGAGCTCCACCTCTCCCCTCTCCATCCTCAGCCAGCAGACTCGCTTGATGCGAGCCAGCTCCTGTCCATCCTCGGCCCACCTTGGATGATCTCTCCAAGGCCTCTAGGTGATCTGGTCGGAGATGAGGTCATCAAGTAGTCTCCGGGACATCGACAGATCTATCCATCGTTGTGACCCTCTTCGGAGCCACCAATAGAAAACTCGGGGCCTCTCCCCGTCAATCCCTATTAGTGGGAGCCCTATCGGCCTCCGCACCACAATGTGCTCCCAGCACCAAACCTGTAGTAACGATGTCATAACCAGACATCGGCCGCCCTTGTACACGACCCCATGCAGGATCCTGTACAATCGACAGAGTACAAAGCTCCCCCAAGCAAATCTGTATCCGTGGTCTCTCATGTCGCAGACCACATCTGCTAGTACCCATGGTACCCTGCATCCACTCTGGTGGCACAGCAGAAGTCCACCTACCACCCCAGCCAAAACTCGTGTGAGTCTAGATGCCCCAGGCATCTGACGCAGCGACTCGATGTTCACTCCGCCCTTCTCCAGGGTGAAGCTCGGATCGCCACATAGTCGCATCATCGCGTGGCCCTGATTGGCCATGGGAGTGATCAGTCGTCCTTGTATGGGGATCCTCAAAATCCTCCATACATCCTCTAGTGTGGGAGTCATCTCCCCTGTCGATAACCAAAAATAGGAAGAACCCGGATACCACCTCTCTGCTAGGGCTATCAATAGCCCCATGTCTGTAGAAACTTGTGGCATGTCCGCCACGTGCCGCAAGCCGACTCGTGCCACTCGATCTCGCTCTGCCTAAGACAGGGTGGCCAAGTCATCCCTCAACCCGCCGTATTTCCATTCTCTGCTCTTTAGTAATCCTCTCTGCAACATAAACAAAATCAACAATAAAAATCATTACTAAATCATTAATTAAAAATGCAAGTTAAAATAAGTTCAATTTTATAACTGATGATATCGTCCACAATTGGACGATATCGTCCCCAATTTGAGCAAATTCGTCTCCGATTTTGCCAACCAAAATCGTCCCCCTTTTGACGAAATCGTCCCCATTTCATCCGATTTCGCCTTCAGATCGAGCGAAATCGAGACGATTTCGTCTCGACGACGTCGACGGCCCAAAAACGGCCGTGATGCTCAAAAATCAAGCAAATCTAATCTAAAAAGCATTAAATTCTAAAGTAAAGCATTCTAAACTAAGTTTAGACCCTTACCCGTAGCCCGCGCCGGACCTCTGTCGATCTGTGCGCTGTCTCGACCATTTTTGTCTCCGCAGCTCTAAAAACCGAAAAAAAATGAACAAGAATAATGAATTAGGGTTTTACCCTATTTTTCTTAATTTTATTCAAAACACAATCAAAAACATTTTAAAATTTTGATTTTTTGTGTTTTTACCTCAAACGTTCGATTTGGGTAAAAACACGGAGGGGGCACCATAGTAAGTCGTCATACGATTCGACCAAGAATCGTCGCCTAAAAATGGGAATAATTTTTGCTTTCTCGTAGATCGAGAAGAACTCATCTTTAACGCATTTTCTTCAGAAAATTCGCTAAAGAGGGGGCAAAATGTAGCACCCTAAAATTGGCGCAATAAAACCTTAATAATTACAATTACTCTAGTAAATATTCAAATTCAAATTTCAACCCCCAAAACCGCTCCCAAACCGCCGTTTAACCCGTTTCCTCCTTTCCCGCGCCATTTTTAGAGTTTGTTTTGTCCGTTTGACGATATCGTCTCCGATAAGACGATATCGCCTCAGATCGGACGATTTCGTCTAGCGTAGGACGTCCAGACGATCTCGTCCCAAACTGATTTGTGCATAGTTGGACTCTGTTCCAACGACGTCTCTAATCTGGGCAGAAGCGTGTCTACGTCGTTAGAGACCTCCCCGTTGGAGATCTCCCAAATTGGGATGATCTCCAACCTCCCAACCTCTATCCTAAGCCTATTTAATCCTAGGCCCTCCCCTTAGCATCCCCCTGGCTGAATTTCCCTATGATTTGATATTTGCGTGCATTAAAATACCCTAGAGCATCATTTGCAATTTGTTATTTGAAGTTTTCTTGCAGGAACCGTATCGATTTTCAGTCGGAGCAAGTTCAGATCGTCGCAGACGAGCTCGTTCAATCTCGGACGATCCCGTCATAATTCAAGACGATTTCGTCGCATCCAGACGATTTCGACTGTAGTCTGCATTGGGGGCAATCAGTGCCCAGAGTTTGCATGTTTTCTTACATTTATCCACTATTTTATTCTGAATTTAGTTAGTTTTATCATTATTCCTTGCTATTCTGCATTTTGGAGTTCACCCATCTAGATCAAATGCATAATTAAGTTATAATTGTCATTAAATCAATATAATGCATTCATGTTTCTGTTTATAATTTTTAGTTTGATATTGTTATTGTCATTTTACACTGTTTCCCTATGTTAGCATTGTTGTATTTTCTGTGTTTTGCACCTATTTCTCTGTTTGCAGGTCTCTGACGAATTCGTCAGATCTCAGACGATCTTGTCAGATCATAGACGATTCTGTTAAATCAGAGGCGATCCTGACTGCTTCAAAAATCAGAACCTTCATCAGACATCCGGATCAGGTATGGGTCTTTAATCCATCTTGTTCTTTCTATTTTTCTGTCCAAATCTATTTTTGTCTTCATTTAAATCTGCATTTCATATAGAATAGCTTAGACGCATTTTGGCCAAACCTAGGACTTGGATGATTAAAGCTAAAACTGAACACATCAAACACATTCCCAACCTAGGCGTGGAAACTGCCATTCAAAAGTTTCCTGGTGAACCCACCATCCGTCGAAAAATCACCATAATACACCTCCCCTGAGAGGCGGGACCTTCGCAAGGCCTCTCAGTCCGAGGTACCGCGCCATCCTTTTCACATCCCCCTTTCGGGCACGGATCCTATAGCCTGAAGGTAAGGGTGTGAAAAATTTGGAGCGATACAGTTGTTGGGGTTGTACGGTTACTAGAGTTGTACGATTGCGCAAAGGGTAATCAAATCATACAATGTGGTAAGGCTTGTTTTTTTTAATCAAGACCCCTCTTCGTCGCTTGCATCATCATCTCTACTCCCGTTTTGATATATTTTTAATAAATTATATGTTATTTTTATTAGTATCATTTTTATTAAAATATTATATTTATTATTGGGTTAATTAAATTATATTTATGAATTCAAAAAAGATTATAGTTTATTTTTTTTAAGATTTGGTTAGTGTTGAGAAACTTCTACGACTGGCATTCAAGGTTGGGCATCCCATCCCATCATGACCTCTCATAAAGTGGAGAGCCAAGCTTATCAATAGGAAATTTAACACAACCACACACACGCCACGGTTTGAACCTTGGACCTCTCAAAGAAGAGCCAAAGCTTGAACCATTGTGTTTTCCCCCTTAAGAGTAATTTTCTCTTTTTTGGATTTGGTTAGTGTGAGAAACCCCTACTACCAATGCTTAGGATTGGGCATCCCTATCCCATCATGACCTCTCATAAGGGGGAGATTTGAGCTTATCAGTAGGTAATTTAACACAACCACACACACATCACGGTTTGAACTTTGGACCTCTCGAAGAAGAGCCAAAGCTCAAACTATTGTGTTGCCTCCCCCTGAGATGATTATATTTTAAATATAAGCAAACATGGAAATACCATCCTCAATTTGTTGATATGATAACACAATTTTTGTGTTGTCCCCCTCGAGACGAGACAATTATATTTTAAATGTGAGAAAATGTAGGAAGACCATCCTCAATTTGTTAATATGATAACACAAACATGGAATTGTTTAGGAAATAGTTGGTTGTATACACTTCCTAAATAAATTATATTAGTGACATCTAGATTAGAAGAATGGAACAAGAGCACTTTTGGAAATATTTTTTAGAATAAAGAAGAACTAAAAGATAAACTTTCAAAAATTCAAAAAGATGAACATAATAATCCAACCTCGAAGGAAAGGGAGTTGCTTAGTGAATATCATAATATTTTGAGTAAGGAAGAGAAAATTTGGATATTAAAATCAAGACAGATTTAGTTAAAAGGAGATAAAATACAAAGTTTTTTCATACGATGATAATAGTACATAGATTAGCATCCATAATTAGTATAATTAAATCAATAGAAGGGGTTTGAATTGAAGGCCATAGTGAAATAAAAAAGGAGGTAAGGTTTTTTAATCAGAATATTCTAGGATCAAAAGAGTTTGAAGTTCTTAATTATAAAATTCTACAAGAAGTACCTTCAATTATAACAAATGAAGACAGTAGAAAAATAATGGAGCCTATTATTTTAGAAGAAGTTTATTTAGCTCTTTTCTTTTTTGATAAGGATAAATCCTCAGGTTAGATGAGCTCTCTGCAACATTCTATTAACATAATTGGGATATAGTGAAGGATTCTTTATTGGTGGTAGTGGAACATATCTTACCCTAATTCCAAAAAAATGGATGTAGAATTGTTTGATTCGTTTAGGCCCATAAGCCTATGTAATATGGCATATAAGATTATCTCCAAAGTTATGGTAAATTAATTAAGACGTATGTTAGACAAAATTATTTAAAAAACGCAAGGAGGATATGAAAGAGAGACAAATTCTGGACGGGATCATAGTATCTCATGAAGTAGCTCATGAAGTAATGCATTCAATAGCTTGAAGAGAGAGCAATGATCTTAAAACTTGATATGAGTAAAGCCTATGATAGGATTAAATGGGATTTTATTTTTGCAATGGTAGAAAAGTTTGGATTTGGTAAAAAAATGGTTATATGGATTAAAGCTTGTGTTTTTACAATTTCATATTCAATGTTGCTCAATGGGTTGGTAACATAATCATTTAAAGCTAAGAGATGTCTTATACATAGATCATCTATCACCATATTTGTTCATTATTATGGTAGAGGTTTCGGGTAGAAACTTGAAGAAGGCTAATAAAGATGGGCTAATAAGTGGTATTAAGGTTAGTAATAACATCAACAACATCACCCATCAACAATTTGTAGATGATATTACTCTTTTTGGGAGGGCAAGGATAAACAAGACCATAACTTTGAATAACTTATTAAAGTAATATGAAAGAGCATCAGTGTAGAGAGTTAATAGGACAAAATCCAAGATTTACTTCCTAAACACCCCAACTAGAATCAAAGCAAGGATATGCAGGTTACTTCAAATGGAGGAGGCAAATTTACCAAAGAACTTATCTAGGGATGCCCTTATTTCAAGGGAGAATGAGGATAGAATTATGGAATTCAGTTATTAGTAAAGTTCAAAATAAACTATTAGCATGGAAATGTAGATGGTTATTGTTAGCAAGAAGAGTGCAAGCAATTAAAATAATCTTATAGGCCATTCCAACTTATTATATGTCCTTGTATACTATCCCAACATCTATAGCAAATTTTTTAATCTATATTATGTAGTCCTTTTTATGGTCAAGTTTACATGATAAAAGGAAATTTCCTTTGGTGAAATGGAGCAAGGTGTGTGATGATAAAACTAGGGGAGGTCTTGGTTTAAGAGTCCTTATGGATGCAAACTTAGCTCTTATGGGAAAATTAATTTGGATATTCTACAAAGAGAGTCAAATACAATGGAAAATAATTCTTCTATGTTGAGACCAATGACCTAAGCTTAATATTTACTGCATTCTCACTTCTAAATGATTATTCTCTATAGAACGATTAAAAAAATCTATTGATCTAGTGATTAAATGTCTAATATGGGTGGTGGGAACTGAAGAAAAAAATTCTATTTGGATGGATACTTGGTGTGATAAAAAACCACTCAATCTAGATCCAATTTTGAAACCATGGATGTGATTACTTTAAGACAAATATGGTGATAGGGTTTCAAACATTATGTATAAGGATCAGGAAGGAAGATATAAATGGAAAGAATATTTTTTACAAGTGTATAATACATTGATGTTAGGAGGTTGTTGAGCAGAAAGATAACAATGATTGTTCTGAGGGGAGCCAAGGATAAGCTAATTTGAGAGTTGAATAACTCAGGAGAATATACAACAAGAAGTGGATATAATGTAAAGCACCAACAAAATAGAAATATCCCAAGAATATGGAGAGATATTTGGGATAGCCTGAGCATTCCTAAGGTCAAAATGTTTGTGTGGCTAGTATGTCATAGAAGAATTTTATCCAAGGATAACCTTATAAAAAAGGTTTTCATGGCCCCTCATAATGTGTTCTTTGTAAAAGGGATAGAGAGAGTATAGACCATCTATTAGGACACTGCTCAATAATATGGAATCTATGACAATGGATTCTTAATATATTTGGTAAATGCATGGTGATGAATAGAAAATTTGAAGAATGGTTAAAGCAATGGTAAAGCACTTTTAAAAGTGAAGGCTTACAAAAAAACTAGGATATATTAAAAGATACAATACTTTGAATTGTATGGCTAGAAAGAAATAGAAGAATATTTAAAGGAAAAAAAATTAGTTTAGAGGTAATGAAATGGAAGATTTGTTTAGCCATAGAGGATTCTAAACCAACCTTATCAACTCACCCAATATGTAATATGGAAGTAGAGAGCATTGATAGATAGATTCAAGTCATCAAATAGAATTATGATGTTGGGTATAGGAGAAACAAAAGGAAGGCAAAAAATATAAATTGGAAACCACTAGATGTGGAGTTGGTCAAGTTGAATTTTGATGGAGCATCTAAAAGAAATCTAGGACCAATAGGAGGAGGAATAATTAGAAATAATAGAGGAGAGATTTTTCCTTATGCTTTCAATAGTGGATTTAAGACAAATAATGAAGCTTAAGCTCGAGCAACTTTGGAAGGGTTAAAAATATGCAAAAAAGTGAATGGAACAGAGTATGGATGAAAGGTGATTCATTCATAGTAATAAATGCAATTTTGAGGAAAACAAAGGCTCCATGAAATATATAAGAGATAATTGTGGAAATTCAAGACCTTGCTATAGAGTTTGAAGAAATCAGATTTACACATATGTTAAGGAAAAGAAACAAATGTGCAAATAGGCTAGCCAATAGAGGGATTTTAACTTAGGATCGTAAAGTTAAATTCTCTTTTCCATGGTTAGAGAAAGTAGTAAGTTTAGTTGAAGCTAACAAGAAAATGTTGATTGCCTTAATCAAATAATGATTAAGGTTTACTTTAATGTTTTTCATTGGTAATATTTGATTTATTTTATATCATTAATGTGTTTTCATATAAACTATATATTATAATTTGTGTGGTTGCACTTATGCTTTAGGAAGGAAACTAGACATCCGGATCTGGTTAAGCAAACTATGATAGTGAGATGTTTTGGGAATATTATTCTATTAAGATGCAATGCATATATGGTAGAGGTGGAGTTTTGGTATTGTAAAATTTATTGTAGAAAAATTTTAAGAAGGATGTTAAATTTTGGAATATTTGCATTCACACAAAAAATTGAAGAAGATCTAGAAAATGAAATTCAAGAATTCAAACATTTTATAAAAAATGATGTAGGTATGTAATTATAGTATCTCAATTGAAATGAGAATTGAATCTGTTTGTTAAAACTCAATCTCTAAAGGAAAGAGTTGTGGCTTGTCAAGGGTGGGGGACCTAAGTACAACCCCTTGTTCTCCAACAAAATATAAATAAAAGTATTTAGAATATTTTTTTATTACAAAGGTTTTTCATTTTTTTATTAAATATATTTTTCATCTTCCTCAAAATGTCATATTTCCATATTATTGTAGTGGTAAGGGCTTTGGCCTCTCTATGGAAGGTCTAAGGTTCAAACTCCATTACGTATGAGGATACTAAGACCCCTCATAAAAACCTGTGTAAACTTATTAAAAAAATATCTTTCCATAGTTCCTTGACATTATATTTGTTAAGAGATAAAATCTTACTCGATCAATTTATTTCTAAAATTTAAATTCATCAATATGAATATCAACAGTATGATTGGCTAAATTATCTTCTACCCCATTTTATTATTTTTAGATATGCTCACACTTCTATGAGATTTCCTCCACTAATAGAAGTTTAAAAACAACAATAATATAATTTTTTATCCTTGGAATTGATAAATATTATTGAAGCCAAAAAATAGAAGAAAATGTTGAAGAGCTATGAGAAGGTTACAGGTCAAAGAGTCAATAAGGATAAAATTTTGTTAAATTTCATAAATACCTTGACAAGGACCCAAGGGTAGATAAGGGAAATTTTAGGTTATAAACTAGGGTCCTTGCCCTCGTTATACATGGGAATACCTCTTTTCATAGGTATAGCAAAACAAAAATATTGGAACCTTATTTTTTATCAATTTCAAAGGAAACTGCTAGGGTGGAAGGAAAAATGTCTAAGCCAGGTTGGGAAGAGGTAACTATTAAACACAATCCTTCAAGCCCTCCCCACCTATATCATATCTCTATTCAAAGTTCCAAGGATGATGACAACCAAGTTAGAATCTCTTCAAAATAAATTCCCTTTCAATAAGAACATAGGAAAAAAGAAGAGTGTCTCTCTTGAAATGGGAAATAGTTTGTCGGGCTAAGAAAAAAGGAGAGTGTTTAAGGAGAATTAGTTTGGTATGTGTAGTGTTGAGTGGGAAATTGACTTGGAGATCAATGAGAGAACCAAAGAACCTTTGGTCTAGGATTATTTGGCATACATACCTAGAAGACATGTATCCTAATAGAATCCTCAATGAGAAAGAGAATTGCAAAGACTCAATCATTTGGAACCATCTACTAGGAAGCAAGGACACTTTGAGAAATTTTAGTGCAATGGAAGGTTGGAACTGGGGAGAATATTGACTTTTGGGATGATATTTGGTTAGTTGGGAATCCTCTACAATGATATGAGAGTTGGAATACCCTAGCCAAGGATGCATGGAATATGTACAAAAACAAAGTGACAAATTACTTCCATATAGATTATAATGGCAACATCAAATGCGTCCTGGAGGATTGGACAAAAGAGTAGAACCAACGGAATGGGTAAGTTCAAATTATTTTGTAGATACTTTGTTCTACCTATTATCAGAAATAGTTCTTATAAATTGGCACATGTTGCACATGAAATAAATTAGCACATGGTAATAGAACCTAGGTTTATGAACCATGGTTTTAGACCACCATATTAGCACATAGGACATCCAATATTAAATACCACCTTATATTATACAGTCATGTAGATCTACAATATTAATTATCACCTTATCACATAAAGGTATGGAAAATACCTATAAAAAATCTTGCATGTGGGGTAATAAAATAAGCTTTTCCTCTTGGCCATGAAGTGAAACAACTCTTGAAATAACAATTTTATCCGCAAGGAAAAGGTCAAAGTGCCCAAGAATACACCACAAAGTTCTAGAAGTAAGCCATTGTTTTGGGATTTTTATTGAAATATCCACAAATTCTAATGAAATATATTGGAGGATTACATAGTCATATCAAAAGATAAGTTCTTTTCACTCCAACTAGCATTGACCAAGTCAATGTACAAGATCAATACATAGAGGAATATGAGATAAAAGGAAAAAATAAAATTCCTCCAAAAAAATTAGTAGGATATTTCACAGGGACAGAAGAAAGTTAAAGACAAGAAGGTTGCCTCTTCAATGCAAAAATAAAATGAGAAAGACTCCATGAACCATTGTGACCATTGTGGTTTAACAAGGAATACTCAGGAGAAATGTTGGAAACTTCATCCAAAACTACACACCAAGAAGTGAAAGAAGGTAAAATAAAAGAAAAATTCGTTGACTTGTATTGAGAGCAATGAAGTTAAATATAGCTTGGATGTTGATGAGAAACTCACTTGTTCCACAATACAAAAGACTGTAGGTGTAGCAAGCTCAAGTAAAACACTTGAGGAAGAAATAATCAAACTTTTTTGAGTGAAAATTTAGATTAAGAAGACCAAGATCAATGCCTTGTTCAATTCAAGATCTCAAGTAAACCTGATCACAAAAGCCTTAGTGAAGAAACTTGGGCTAGAAACATACAAGCATCCTCATCCATATCCACTTGGTTGGGTGCACAAAGATGTAAAATTAAAGGTTACTAAACAATGTAAATTCAATTTCTCTACAAATGTTACCCATAATGATGAGGTGAAGTAAGATGTAGTACCTTTGGACATTTGTGGCATTATTTTGGGTAGTCCATATGTGTACGACTAAAAGACCATTTTCTACATAGAAGATAACAAGTATAGTTTGATCAAAGGAGGAGAATCCTACATCATTCATGCTCATAAGGAGAAAAGTATAATATTTGTAGTAACCACCAAGCAAGCAAAGAGGTTGATCAATGCTAGCAAGAAGTTTGTGTTGCTGCTACTGAAACCACAAAAGAATGAACCAGTAGAAGTTGAATTTCTTTTTGAAAGAAGTACACAAAAGCAAAAGGAAGAATTGAGAAAGCTCATCCAATTCTTCAAGGAAGTGTTCCAAGAACCAAAGGTATTATCGCTAAAGAGAGGAGTTGAGCTTTAAATTCAACTATAACTTGATTCACTAGTACCAAATATTGGGCTATATAGGTAATTTGTCATGGAAAACAATAAAGTAAATAAGCAAATTCAAGATTTGTTAGAATAAAGAGTCATCAAGCCAAGTACTTCTCCATGTGAATAACCAATTATCATGGTTCCAAATAAGGATGGGACCTAGAGGATGTGATTATTGAGCACTCAACAAAATCATTGTCAAGAAGAGATACCCATTTCCCAGGATCTATGATCTAATGGATCAGCTTCAAAGTGCCAAGTATTTCACAAAGTTGGATTTGAGGAGTGGATATCACCAAGTAAGAATGAAGGAAGAAGACATATGGAAGACAACATTCAAAATGAAGCAAGGACTTTATGAGTGGCTAGTACTTCCATTTGGCTTGTGTAATGCACCAACCACATTCATAAGATTGATGAATGATGTACTTTGCCCCTATCTAGATAGTTTTGTCATTGTCTACTTGGATGACATACTCATATTTAGCCAAACATGGGAGGAGCATATGAGGCATCTACAACAAATATTGCAAACTCTAAAGGAGAACAACTTCTTGTTGAAAATTCAAAAGTGTGAATTTTCCATAACCTCTTTAACCTATTTGGAGCATGTGGTTGGAGGAGGAGAGTTGAAAATTGATTTAAAAAAGGTTGAGGTAATTTGCAAGTGATCAAGACCATTCATAGTAACTGAAATAAGGAGTTTCAGATGGGGTGTCCAATATTTGAGGAAGTTAATTGTAGGATTCTCATCAATAGTAGCTCCATTGCACTCCATCACTACTGCAAGAAAATACTTTGATTAGGAAAAACACAACAGAGGGAATTTGACACTCTAAAGGAGAATATCAGTAGTACACCAATGTTGGTTTTTCCAAAATTGTAATAGCCATTTGAATTTACATGAATGTGTGTGAATATACTATAGGGAAAATCCTAATGCAAGGGAAGAGACCTATCTGTTATCACTCATAATTGTTCAATAGGTAAGTCTTGAATTATCCAACCTATAATAAAGAACTTTATATGTTGGTTCAATTTGTGAAGAAATGACAACACCATCTCCTTAAGAAAGAGATAGTAATTCACATAGATCATCAACCCCTATAGTACTTACAATACCAAAGTAAATTGCAACAAGCAAGACACTTTAGGTGGATGGGATTTCTATAGAATTTCCATCCCATCATAAAGTACAATAAAGGTGTCACCAACATGATGTCAAAATGCTTTCAAGGCCACCTATTCCCAAGGTAGCATCCATTGAAGAAATCATGGAATTCCAACCTTTTTTTCTTGAGTCTTACAAGGAAGTGTACCCATAGGATATAAAATTCAAATAGGTGTACCTGAGGATGTTGAACACTCCATATGCTATTTTGAAGAAGATAGTAGATTTTCATCTCTAATATGAGTTACTATACAAAGCAGATAAGGTTTTCATACTAGGAGGAAGAGTACAACTTATCAGAGAAGCCCACACTTTAAGGTTGTAGGACATTTTGTTGTAGGGGAAACTTTGACAAATCCTCAGAAATATGTCTACTAGCCAACAATGCAAAACTAAGTAGCCAGTTACATTAAAGGATGTACTTTGTAGCATGAATAAATCAAGTAATAGGAAGTTGAGACTGTATATACCTCTACCAGTATCCATTAGGCCATGGGATAATGTATCCATGGATTTAGTAAGAGGTTTACCATGAACCAATATAGGCTATGACTACTTGTTTGTGGTTGTGGATAGTTTTAGCAAGATGTGCATACTTATTTCATGCAATAGGACTATCACATGTTAGGAAGCAACAACATTTTTTCTCTCACATATATGGGTACATTTTGTATTTCCAACTTCTATCATATCAAACAAGAACTTTAGGTTCTTGGGAAAGTTTTGGAACATATTATAGGAAAGGATAGATACAAAATTGAAAAGAAGCACCACCTTCCATCCTCATATCTATGGTCAAACTAAAGTAGTAAATAACACTTTAGTACAACTCTTGAGGGGATACCATAGGAAGCATCCAAATTAATGGGATGAGCACATCACATATATACAACATGCATACAATAGAGCTATCCATTCCTCCACTCAAAAATCTCCATTTGAAATCTATTTTGAAAATTTATCTCTTTCACCACTAGATGTGATGCTTGACTAGCAGGAAAAGAAGGAACAACCAGATCAAGGAAAGGAGGACAAAGCAATGAAGTTCATTGAGAGAGTGAGACAAATCCACCTATAAGTGTAGGAACAATTGAAGGTCAATCCGAAAAAACATAAGTCAAGGCATGACCAACATCATATGGTAATAGAACCTAGGTTTATGAACCATAGTTTTAGGCCACTATGTTAGCACATAGGACATCCAATATTAAATACCACCTTATCTTGTATAGACATGAAAATATATAATATTAAATATCACCTTATCATGCAAAGGCATGGGATATGCCTATAAAAACCTTGCATGTGGAATAATAAAATAAGCATTTATGATAGTCAACATTAGTTTAGTATCCAAAAATAATATAAGATGTCTTGGGAAACAAATATAGCAACTAGAGGGGAGAAAAAGACTCAAGAGGTCATATTTGAAAGTGAGAAGATTGGAAGCATAGTTGGATCAAATATTGCAACAACTAAAGTGAATATCTTAGCATAGACCTAAGAAGCATCTTGCTTCTAGAATGTTGTAAAATCCTTCCATTGTAAAACTAAATGAATGAGGCAACATGCTATTTTTCCTATTGGATTTTTACCTCACTAAGAGTTTTTCCAAAAGAAAATTTGTGTATGTATGTTCCTATTTGTTTCAGTATTTATAATTTTCTTCTACAATAATTAATTCTTTTTTAAAACAAAATAATAAATAAAGATATTTATTTGAGGATCCCAATCATCATAGTTGATGGGGGATTATGGATCAACCTATCTTGTCAATGAGCCCGAATAGGGAATAATTTGTCAAAAGTGTTTAAGAAAATTAACTAATGTACTAGTGAGGAGATCTAGACAAAATATGGGGAATTATAGCAATCCCAAAGATTAAGGTTTTTTGTTGGATAGTTGCTCACAATATAATGGTAAGGATGGATAATTATCAAAAGAGGGGCTTTCATGGGCCTTCCTGGTGCACTTTATGTGAGGAAGAAGAGTAGACAAGTTTTTATATGTTCATGAAGTGCAAATTTGGTAGAGAGATCTAGAAAAATATTAAAAGAGACTTCTATATTAGGTAGGTTTGACCATCGGGGTCGAGGACTGGTTAGCCCAATGGAAAAGTCCCTTAAAAAATGAGAAGTTATCAACTCTCTACAACATGGTTCCCTTCATCTTCCTTTTAAATATTTGGATGGAACACAATCAATGTACCATTCAAAACATGAAAATAGATATGATTAGAGTCTATAATCAAATCAAATCCTCAAAATTACTAAACTGTGGGTGAACGAGACATGCACCTTAGAGAGAGAGACCTTGGAATGATGGTGCATTCTTCTTCCTTATACCATAGAGTGTGGACAATAGAAAGCAAATAAAGCAAAGATAACATGGAAAATACCAAGGGATGGCATAAACTAAATACCAATAAGGCTTTTAAAGGGAATCCTAGCCCAGAAAGAGGAGGGGGAGCAAAGAGAGATGATATAAGTAAAATCATAGCGATGTTTATAGACAACTTTAATGAGACTACCAGTACTGTGGAAGAATCGAATGTGGTGTTCAATGGAATTGAGTTGGCAAGGAAAATGGGTATAAGCAAGTTAGAAGTGGAGTGTGATTCACAAGTGCTAGGGAATTGGCTTAACAAAAAGAATAAATCTAGCTAATAGGTAATGGATAGGATAGAAGAGAATTTCTCTCTAGTAAGTGGGTTCAAAGATACCAGTATTTAACATACCTTCCATGAAGAGAATGCTCTGATAGACATATTAGCATATAAAGGAGTTCTAGAATAGAATATTTGGATTTGGAGGGGGAGTGAAGAGATTTTCACTTTGATAAGTGTAGTTTAGGATTTAGATGAGTTAAAATTAGCAAAGTTAGAAAATGATAAAGTTTAGGATCAATGATTTGAAGGAAATATTAGTTTCTTTAAGCATTTTTTGTTGATGATACAAGTAATATAGTAAGGATTTATAATTTTGCATCTTATCAAGGTTAGGAAAGTACTCAATGTGGGGGATTTTATAATTGGTTTGAACTATTCAAAACCTCATTTACCATGATAAAAAATATATATTATTTTTTATTTAATCCCCATATCCATTTTTTTTTATAGCATTAATGATAATTTATGAGTCCCCATCAACATTAAAATCTATTATAGAAAAGGATCAAGTTCACATCTTAACAAGAATAAAGACTATATATGTATGAGTAATGGGTGTTTGACCTTAATATATATATATATATATATATATATATATATATATATATATTCTAAAAATGTATCATCTTTTAAGAGTCATATCTTCGTGAAGGGTTATCCAATTCAGTTAATTCTTGGACCAACTTGTGCAGAATTTGAATAGATTTAAAATGAGTGGTAATATGAAGGAATCCAAGAAATATTGAGGGAGATATGGCCCTATGAATTAAACCATCTGAAACAAGGGCAGTGACGATTTTTCAAGTCGTGAAAAACATAACTACAAATACTTATCAACCAAGGTTCGGATGATGGGAGGAGCAATGAAGGGATAGGACTTCAATGAGGCAATACGTTCTATCTAGGTAATATTTTTCAACTAAGTTTTTTTTTCTTTTTTTTCTTAGAAATTTTGCATGCATATTATTATTAATTTTTTATGAATATTATATTTGCTATAGGATATTCTGGTAAATTTCAATAAATTTTTATTTTTAGTTTCCTTTGATTTATAGCTAAATATTTACAATAATCTCTAGTTGTAGAGGTTAGTGAGTGCATCGCAAAGGATCGAGCCTTGTTGCTTCAAGATAGGGAATTTTTTGGTAATTTTAATGGGTATGGGCCAGGGGCTTCAGCCTTAATAAAATGGATTGATAGGATTTATAAGCCTCCAGGAATGATTTTATCCTATCTTCCCAAAGGTTTCTTCCAAGATATTTTTATTCCATGGAAGAAAGAAACAGAATCCTAAAAGGGGGTCCTTGGTTTATGGGAGGAGCGGGACTCTTCTTTACCACCGGTATGAAGGATTTTCACCTAAAAATGTAAAGCTATCCCTAGTACCAATCTGGGTTAGGATGTATTGGTTGTCCACTAAATTTTAGGAAATAGATACCTTCAAGGAAATAGGAAACACTCTAGGATAATTCCTTGAGATTTTAGATACTATGAAAGATGGATTCTTGGCTATTTATGCTTGGATATTGGTCATGATTGATATAAGTAAACCTTTACCATAATCAATCATTCTTAAGTATGGGGATAAGATGTGGACCCAAACCATAGATTATGAAAACATATATTTTAGATGTAGAATATGTCATGAGGTGGGGCATATTGAGAGATCATGCCCTAAGAAGAGCCCAACAAAATCATATGTAGAAAACCACAAGAGAAACTTACAAATGATATGGATGAAGATGGTTTTCAACTTCCAAAAAAAAGTCTAGAAAAATAAAAGCAAATAAACAATGAAGACTAGTAAGGAAGAATATTGGAAGAAATACCAACTCTTTTGAGGCTTTAGCCTATGAGAAAAAGTAGATCAAAATTTAGAGGACATAGTACAACAGGTTCAACATATTAACAAGGAATTATATATTCAATATGATCCTAATTTAGGGATGAACATTCTCAATGAACCTAAGGAATGTGTCTCATCAAATTTTGAAGATTCTCTTGAAGTACCATGCACCATTCAGAAGGAAAAAAATTGGTAAAGAAAATGCAGTTTTAGAAGTTAATACCTCTACCATTAATAAGGAAATGTGATAAAATGAGGATGACAAGTAAAAATCTTTTGTAGAAAAGCCAAGAGAGGATAAATCTCATGGAAAATAAAGTTTTGAAAGAATATTAAGAAATATAATAATAAGACCTACTACTGATATAGGTAAGGCAAAAAGAGGAAAACCCTCAAATTATCAAGCAAGATCTAGGGAAGCAAGAGCAAACATAGAGAAAGGAAAACACTAAGTTGGTTGAACTTCTCTTTACTACTCAACAAAATGATATTGGTAATTCACATGTGGGGCCAATAGCCCCTAATGAGACATGATTATCATATCATGGATTATAAGGGGTGCCAATGCCCACTCAAAGCATATGTGCATCAAGGATCTCTGTTTAAGTAATAAGCCTAATATTCTTTGTATCCAGGAAACTAAAATGACAAAAGAAGTTCCAAAATCTATGAAAATAGTATGGGTGAGATGTGAATGGGGTGTTATGGATTTTGAAAGAGCAATAGGGGGAATTCTAACTTGTTGGAATCCTACTAGAACCTCCTATGTAACCATTCATAAAACTAGGCATTGGATAGCCTCTTTAACCACATGCTACTTTACAGATATTCATTTTGTCCTTATCAATGTCTATGGACCTACAACTCAGTCAAGTAGACTTTTGGAGTGGGATTGAAGCCTTTATGAGAAGTAGAGACCAAGAAACCTAATTCGTGTTCATAGGAGATTTTAATGCCATAACCAAGATGGATAAAAAATTTGGGGGAATTTAGAAATTAACCCGAAGTATGAGAGATTCGCAGCTTTTATTCAAAACAATAATCTATAGGAGGTTGATTTTGAAGAAGACAACTATACATGGACCAAAAATAGGAGAGACCAAAAGCTAATATTAAAAAAACTAGATAGATGCATACTCACAAATCATTAGCTAGATGATGGAACTTGTGCTAGAATTAATACCTTAACAATGATTGGTTAATATCACTAGCCAATAAGAGTTAAAATTATGGTAAGTGAATTAAAAAATAATCATAATTTAAATATGGGTAGATGTGAGAAGACCATCCTCAATTTTTTTATATGATAGAAAAAACATAGAATTCTTTAGGAAACGGGGGGTTGTGTGCACTTCCAAAATAAATTAAATCAATGAAATTTAGATTAAAATAATGGAATAAAAATACTTTTGGAAATACGTAGGTGTTGTAGGTGAGTTGGAGATGAGAGGGAAATCCTCAAAGGGAGGTCCCAGGTTCGAATCTCCACCCTACCAAAAAGTTGAATTGGGTACCCAAAATCCAATTGATAATGTTGGTGCAGGCAGGGCTGGGTGCGACCCCCGGGTGACTTTGACGGTGTAGAACCCCCTATTCATGGTCTCTCAGACCAAGGCGGCTCCGCAAAGGGTTTTTCGCTTAAAAAAAATACTTTTGGAAATATTTTTTATAAGAAAGAAGAACTAAAATATAAACTTTCTAAATTCCAAAAAGGTGATCATAATAATCCAAGCTTAGAGGAAAGGGAGCTGCTTAGTGAATATCATGATATTTTGAGTAAGGAAGAAAAATTTTGGGGATTAAAATCAAGACAGACTTGGTTAAAAGGAAATACAAATATAAAGTTTTTTCATAGGATGACTATAGTACAGAGATCAACATCCAAAATTAGTAGAATTAAATCAATAGAAGGGGTTTGGATTGAAGACCAGAGTGAAATTAGAAAAGAGGCAAGGTCTTTTTATCATAACATTCTAGGATCATAGGAGTCTAAAGTTCTTAATGATAAACTTATACAAGAAGTACCTTCAATTATAATGAATGAAGACAATAGGAAACGGATGGAGCCTATTACTCTACAAATTCATTTAGCTCTTTTATCTTTTAATAAGGATAAATTCCTAGGTCTAGATGGGCTCTCTACAATATTTTACCAACATAATTGGGATATAGTGAAGGATTCTTTATTGGTGGTAGTGGAACAGTCTAGGGTAAAAAAATACATACCTTATAAAATAAATGCAACATATATTTCCCTAACTCCAAAAGAGAAGGATGTTGAATTGTTTGATTCATTTAGACCCATAAGCCTATGTAATATGGCATATAATATTATCTCCAAAGTGATGGTGAATTTACTAAGGCCATTGTTAGATAAAATTATTTCATAAGAGAAAGGAGGATTTGTGAAAGAGATACAAATTTTGGATGGGATCATAATAGCTCATGAAGTTATACATTCAACAAATTCAAGAAAAAAGAAAGCAATGATCTTAAAACTTGATGAGTAAAGCCTATGATAGGGTTAAATGGGATTTTCTTTTTGCAGTATTAGAAAAGTTTAGATTTGGGAATAAATGGGTTAGATGGATTAAAACTTGTGTCACTACAACTTCATATTTTGTGTTGATCAATGGGTTAGTAACAAAATCATTTAAATCCAAGAGAGGCCTTAGATAGAGAGATCCTCTATCATCATATTTGTTCATTATTATGGTAGAGGTTTTGGGTAGGAAATTGAAAAAGGCTAATAAATGTATGCTTATAAGTGGATTTAAGACTAGTAATAAAATCGGCAACATCACCCATCAACAGTTTGTAGATGATACAACCCTTTTTGGAAGGACGGATATAAATGGGACTAGAGATTTGAATAACTTATTAAAAGAATACGAAAGAGCATCAAGGCAAAATTTTAATGGGAAAAAATCCAAATTTTAATTCCTAAACACTCCAGCTAAAATCAAAATAATAATTTACAGGTTACTTCAAAAGGAGGTAAAGTTACCAACAACTTATCTAGGCATGCCCTTATTTTAGAGGAGAATGAGGATAAAATTATGGAATCTAGTTATAAGTAAAGTTTAAAATAAAATACCAACATGGAGAGGTAGATGGTTATTCTTAGCAGGAAGAATGCAACTAATTAAGTTAATCTTTAGGCCATTCCGACATATTATATATCATTGTATATTATGCCAAAATCAGTAGAAAAATATTTAATCTATATTGCAATTCTTTTTGTGGTCAAGTTTACATGATCTCAACAAAAACAATTGTAGCAAAAAAAGTTGGAAGCTTTGATTCTGAGACCAATTGTGTAGCACATTTGGTGAAAGTCTTGGATGCTGGCAGAGGTCAACCCAGGTTCCATTCTCCATGTCTCCACCCTACAGATATAAGGTGCAACTGGGAATGTCCTATGTGTTGGTAAATACCGAAAAGACTCCATTCCCCCTATACCCACCCTATTGATACCCAAATGGTTGTGTGTTATTCCCCTATTGACAAGTGTAGCTCTCGGCCTTACAAGGGGTCATGGTTGGGAGGGGACTATGCAGCCCTATGTGTCGATCGTAGGGGTTTATCACAATAACCACAAAATTTTGATTCTGACACCATTTGAGCATTGTTGACATCACCACATCTACCATCTGTAACTAGTTAGTTGAGCATTAGCTTTTGTTGCTTTTGCATTCTATAAATCTATGTCCACCTAGTCAATATTACAACTCTTGGGTTCAAAATTTTTGTTCATTCATGATGTGAGTTCCTCGAGATCATCTCTTGACCATGCCTATGCCATGCCTCATTAAATTTTAACTTTTATGAAGTCTTGGGGTGATTTGAATCTGGACAATTTTATGTAATTTAATTATTTTTCTTCCAACTAAAGTAAGTGGGAGGAGTATTAATTTTTCCATTTTCCTATTCTATAGATCTATGTGTGTCTGTTCAACATTAAAATTCCCATGTCTACCATATTAGAATCCTAAGCAACTATGTTATAATCTACACAAAAACTATTTGTGTAAGGCAAAGTAAAAAGTTTCTAGTGTTATAATCAGAGTGCAGGATGAACAGTGCAAGCGGATCACCTCGTGGAATAGGATCTCCTCAAAATTTTGAATTTCCTCAAGGCAGGAATCGAAAAGGAGCTCCATATGGAGGTTCAAATGGTCATGGGTTGGGCATTGAAGCTAATGTTATTCCCAAAGTAGCACCAGGTAATCAAGATGATGTAGATGATGGGTTTGAAGCGACAGGCATGGGTGGATCCCCTCTAAATGGACCACCTCGTGCTTCTAACAAGGTTTTCTTTGCTGAGACTCTTAAGAAATGAATGACCTCTTTCTTAACTCTTTCAGCTCCTAGGATTGGGACCCTCTCTCTTGATCGGAGAGAACTGGACATTCCCATAGAAGTTATGGCTTCTATTATATCCCAAAATTCCCTCTTCCTAGTGGGGAAGTTTGTGGGTTCTCGGCCAGACAAGGAATCCATCCATCGATGGGCTCTCAATAAATGGTGCCCAAGTGGGCACATGTATCTCATTGCCCTTACCAAGGATTTCTTCCTTATCAAGTTGAACAATCCCAATGAAACCCATCGTATTCTCATGGGTGGACCCTAGTTTTTTGGTCGGTGTAACCTCTTCCTCAGATGATGGGATTCAAACTTCAACCCCAAAACTTGAAGCATCAACGTGGCTCCCATTTGGGTGAGGCTTTTGGATCTTCTAATTCAGTTTTGGGAAGAAGGCATCCTTTAAAGCATTACTTAGTTTATTGAGGACCTTATCACCCTAGACCCGACTTCCAAAGCTCAATCCAGAATACCTTATGCTCGTTTCTGTGTTAGTGCTAATCTAGAATCAGAGCTTCCAACTTTCATTGACTTGGTCTCAGGTTCCTACCATTGGAGATAATAATTTGAATATAAAAATATTCCTCTTTTCTAGGGCAAACCAATTGAAAACATGTGGAACAATGTAATTCAACGCATCATGAAAAATTGTCCAGTTGGAAAGGTGCTCTCCTTAGCCAAGCTGCTAAGGCTACGTTGGTCCAAGATTATCTCCAAAGCATCCCTGTATATTTTTTGTTAGTTTTCCAGGTTTCCAGCAAGGTGTTCCATAAGATCAAGCAAGTTCAAAAAATATTTCTCTAGTGTGGTTCTGAAAATAAACATAGATTTCCTCTCTTGGTATGGGATAGAGTCTACTTGAAGAAATTTCATGGTGGACTCGAGTTCAGAAAAATCTCCAAGATGAACATGGCCTTATTGAGCAAGCAGGAATGGAGAATTTTGATGAATGCAGATGTTTCTTGGGTTAAAATTGTTAAAATAAAATACCTCCACCAATGCTCCTTTTTATGGACAGCCAATACCTGGATGGTTCTGCCTTCTGGAATGTTGTCACCAAAACTAAATCCATTATCTCTAGAGGACTCATATGATGCTTGGGTGATGAAAATCAAATTTTATTATGGGAAAATCCATATTCTTAAACCCATAATTGATCATTCTATTGGCAGCATGGTTCATAATTTATTTTTGCACGCCAACCCCCATCACCCCTCATGGAAATCTATTCCAAATCTGGACTCTAATCCTTCCTAGTTGGTTTTTGTGCAATCCTTGTCTTCCATGCTCATATCCATTGTCATTCCCACTATTCCATCCCTGAATACTATCTTTTTGAAATCTAATGAACAAGGTCTCTTCATTATCAAATTCGTCTATTTCTCCCAAGAATATACCCAGCCCAAATGGTTTCCTACTAACCTTATCTGGCTTCATCACATTATACCTAAGGTTACATTTTTCTTTTGGCTTATTTCCCAAAATAGAGTTATCACTCTTGACAACTTGTCTAACCATGAATTGATCACTCTCAATCGATGTTATTTGTGCCTCTTTGCTTGGGAATCGATCTCTCACCTTTTTATCGAGTGTCCATTCTCATTCAATGTGCTTTCCTCGCTTCTTTCTAAGTTCAGTATTTTGTGGACCTTCCCCGGATCAGTTTTGGACCTTTGTCTCTAATGGCCCAATCCCTTTAATCACTTGTACCTTAGATCTCTGTGGTCCTTTTGCCTTCTATATTTTTTGTGGTAAATTTGACTTGAAAAGAACAACAAAGCTTTTAATGGGTCCTCCAGAATTTATCCCTCAATCTTCTCCAAAATCCTTTCCTTAAACTTTGAGAACATTAGTCTTGTCCCTTCTCCTAAGGGTCATAGCCATGGCCTTGAATCCATACTCATTTTTACCTTTAATCTCCTTGCTAGTCCTTCTCCTCCTGAGTTTCCCAAGGCTGATAGATCTAAGGTTGCTTGGTCTCCTACCCCCTGGTTGGCTCAAGCTTAATTTTGATAGGTCTACCAAGGGCAAACCCTAGCAAAGCAGCTTTGGAGGCATTATCAGGGATGATCATGGAAGAATTATCCTTGTGTTTGTTGAATCCATTAGGTTCCACTCCAACAATGTTGCTAAAGCTAGAGCTTTATTCCAAGTATTATCCTTAGTGGATGGTCTCTGCATCCAAAGTCTCATCATTGGAGGATATTCTCTAAATATGATCAACTACACTAAAGGAATCCATCCTACTACTTGGCCAGTTGTCAATCTTATTTATGAGTCGAAGATCCTTATTGGTGGGTTCGATAGATCTATTATCCAACACGTATTCAGATAAGGGAATGATGTGGTTGATCTCATGGCTAACCTTGGAATAAACTAGGATGACCTTTGTGTTTGGATGGACAACTTTCCTCATGAAGTCACTAATTTTTGTAGGAGGATCGATTCCCCAAGTCAACACTAGCCCCTGGAGCAATGGTGCCCTTAACAAACCCTTCAACATTTGGACCAATGGTCGGTTGCATATTGGTATGAGATTAAATGTGCAACCCATTTCGATTGGTATATCAAGTGGACTCTCAAGTGGCAGTATTTTCTGAGTAAATCAAAGATGTTCATCATTTCTATCCTTGGTGGCTTTCTTACTCTTTGGTGGCAGGCATGCTCGAGATCTTCCAACCAATCTGCAAAGACTTGTTATATAACCGTTAAACCCATTTCTAGTTGGTGGTTGTGCTCGTTTGGGCTAACTTTTAAGCTCAGATATAACATTTTGACTCTCGATTGCTACTTTGATCTAAGGTATTTTTCTAAAAATTGTAATCTTATTCCTAGATGGTGGTCGTGCCTTTTTGGGCTGACTTCCAAGCTCCTTTTTGATAAGTAGATTTCCAAGTGGCTCACCGATCCAAGCAAGCTGACAAATGGATGTCCTAGTTGTTTATTCCTTTTTGAGGTGGTTCCTTGGCTTGAGTAACGTGTATTTGAATATCCCCCTTGTGATTAACTGGATCTTTCCTTTGATCTATTTTTTCTCGAAAAGTGCTCCTATGTGGACTCTCAAGATGAATCATAAGTGGTTCATTTTTTCTTTGTGAGATTTTTCTGCCTCCCCACTATTTTTTGTTTTGGCTCCAGAGTGACATATCCCTCTTCTCCCATTGGTGGAATTTTCCTCCCTAATGTGTCATTTTGACTCTCGGTCCCTTTGATAGCTTTAATCTGCATGCCACTTTTTCCACTTCTTGTAATCATCTATGGCAGGAGACTCGACTCCATCCATGCTCATGGTGTACCAAAGTCTTGAGCCTTGTATCTTGTCATCCTTCGTGCTGGAATACCATTGGTCTTTCCTTCCCTGAATCTGCATCAACATGCATGACTAGACGTCGTAGAACCAAGATGTCTCATCAAGAGATTTTGTTCGGTTTGGCTTCCTGATTTAGTAGCATGGCTATTAGTATCTCTCCTAGCGTTTCTTCATCTCCAAGTTTTTTAAGACCCTACATCCATAGCTCTTCCCATATTCTACTCATGTTTGAGTATCCTGTCCTGACAAACCATGAGGTGGGTTGTAATTCTTATTCGTGCAAGGAGTGGAGCCAACAGAGGGTAGAAATGGCCTTGCTTGAGCCAAATGTTTTGGAGCTCGACTCCATGGTGGAAGAGATATTAGGGTCCCATGACTTTATTTCCTAAGGAAGTTTATAGGGAGTGATGTCGAGCTTTCAATGGAACCGGTCCACTCCTAGGATAGTGACAACGTCACTATTCGTAGGGTTTCTTTTCGGATCACTGTTTGACTGATAGTGGAGGTCACAAAATTAGTGAACGATGATGATTTTATTCGTCAGGATAAACATTGTTATTTCTAAATTGGTGTATTTTAAGGACAAAGGCAAGCACCTGAACAAATAGAATAGCAACATCGTTCGGAAGGACCTCACAACGCCATGAAATAGGGTCTTTATACCCATCATGCAATACTTCACCATAGATGATCCCAATGCACCACTACGAAGTTTCCACTTGGCATTTCTCAACCACCTGAAGGACATTAAGTTCATCAATATCCTGGACTATCTCTATCGCTCTATGGATTTGTTTGTTTCCACCGTTAGGGAAGGAAAGTCTTCCCACCCCAAGCACAAGGGGCTCCACCTCATCATTTTTAATCATATGCTTCAGCACCAACCTCTCGCTCCTACACTTCCTATTCTGGAGGGAATTGAGGACCATCCCACTATTCCAGATTTGATTCTAGGTTCACCTCTTAAGGAGGATAGAGACTATGAATTAGAGATGGATTTTGCTGGCTCGGCTAGGGTTGGTAAGAAGAAGTTGATGTTCTTTGTCGACATCACCCCTACCCCTTACAAGTGCTCTCCCCGTAACCTTTCCACGAGAGGCAAATGTAAATGTGTTATCATATTGGACTATGAAAATTTCCCCTCTAACTCTCCTTATGTTAATCGTAAGAAGAAGTTACATGAGATGGCTCCTAATAGATTGCTTTCCCCTTGTAGTTCTTCTATCTATATTTCTCCAATTGACAAGTTCAAGCTTCTAACTAACCTGGATGATCTTGTCATCCTGGCCAGTTCACTGTTCTCCCAAGTGGGAAGAGTAATTACCAGAATTATCAATCTCAAGGTGCCAGTCCATATCGTAGAGGTGAACCAGCAGATGGGGATTGCCCTCAACGTGTCAACCCATATGGGGATTACCCTACATATGTTGGCCTAGGTTGTGGAATTGAACCAGAACACGAAGGTGAATCCGAACATGGAAGATGGTGATCAGGATCATCCCACCACCCTAGAATAATCTCATGGTGGGTTCCCCTCCTGGCAATGTTATCCATTTTTGTTGATCTTTTTTGTCCCTTCAAGGCTATCCTATCCCGTCCTTTCTCCTTTTAGTATTTCCTTTGTTGTTCCTTTGTAGGCTTCCAACTTTGAAACCCCCTTTTTTGGCTTGCTTTGTAAAAGGTTTGGGGTCCATTCCAAAACCCCATTCTATCAATCAAAAAAAATATTTGAAAGACCAAAACTACTCATAATTCAATGAAATTTTGTAGGCAGATTCTACTTAGAATAACCTTTCAAATGGTGTATGACACGTAAAACAAAGCTGTAAACCAAAAGATATAAGGTCTACAAGTTGACTGAAGGTTTCAAAAAATCAAGGGCAGCAAACATGTATTTCACAAATGAATGGAAAAGACTATTATTTTATGCAATTTATTACCTTGTCATGTTACTTGAGTTTGATATTTTTTTGGAATGCTTTTATGATTGTTTGTGTCTTTTGCCCTCACTTGGGATGGTTTGTTCATATGCAATTGACTTCTGGTTATTCTAAGCTAGAAGTGTTCTAATGCAAATTGGAAATGAAAGAGTTTGCTTTGAAGCTTAGTGGAATTAATGATTGGTACAATCAAACTATTGGTGTCTATCCATTGTCTTAGAGCCAAAGCAGATTAAACTTAAGGTATTGCAAAGTAATGTTGAAGCTCCATATTTCAAACACCTTAGGAAATTTCTTGAGTCATAGGAATATAACCTTTTGAGCTTGATGATTAGGCCAAAACAAATTTATACACTCTATTCTTAGCCTTATCAATCCCCAACCCAAGGCACACTTATGCATTTGTAGTATTAAAAAAAAAAAACTCAAGTGCTTTGGGCTATTAGATAATATCTACCGAGGCTATAGACATTTGGTTGGCAGTAGAGCAAGGTCTTGAGAGGGATTAAGGACATCTCCATCGGGGCTATAGATGTTTGGTTGGCAGTGGAGCAATGTCAAGGTAAATTTAAATAAAGAGTGATCCAAAATAACCTAATTTCAAGCTTAATTGGTGAAGTTTTGATTGATTCAAGAATATGAATGAATGCACTTACACACACTTGGAGCTAAGGCAGAATGGAGCATTATTTTGAGCAAGATTTGTCTAACTCTAGCTATGGATGTATACTAGTTTATTGATTTTTTCTAATCAAAGGTTTCACTGGTTTTAGGGAGGGTTCTTCCCAAAATGCTCAAGAGTATTTTCCAACAGAGTCATCATTTGTTGTTGCATAGCACAACTCACCCCAATTGGGGACCCCACTTGAAAATTTTAGATTTTTGGTATAAATTTTGTTTGCCTTGATGCTTTTATTATTGATTGCATTAATTTCTTTGGTGGATTTAGCTTGTAAAACTACATGGTCCATTGAATTGCATTCAAAAATGAGTTTTCTAACAATGAATCAATGGCAACAATATTTTTTTCTTCTAGGCATAAAACCTTAGGAAAGAGCAAAATATTTTGCAGTTTAATGACCAATGAGAGCTCAATTTTCCTAGGCATATTAATTTGATGAACTACAATGTTTCATTTTAGAGACCATGTGTGATTTTTTTAAATGCTTTTATGAATTATTTTATGCCAACAACCATGACTAAGGTTAATAAATGAGTTATTTCTCTAATAAGTTATTTTGCAAGATAGTAGAGTTCTAATGGAATTAATTATCACATGTTGCCATAAAATTGATCTTGTTATAAAGAAGATATTTGTGGGAGCATGATCCTGAATGTGCTACCATAATTGCAAAAGTGGATTTATGGAGAATTATATACATTAAAATATGAACTTGGTGGAGGCAATTTAATGATTTATAACTATAGAAATTACTTCACCATACTTGATTTAAATGGCTTTGTTGTGAAGCATAATGTGAGAGTAATTGATTGTAACTGCAAATGTAATGGCAAGATATGGCCATAGTTGTATAAATAATAGCTTTTGGGATTGCTCTAGAGGGTCATAAATCCAGCACTTAGCATGTTTTAGAATTTTTTTAAGCTCTTTGTAATTAGTTAGTTTTTGAACCAAGCATTGTACTGAATTGAGTTCTATGTTATAATCCACCTGAATGGTGAATTTTTGAAAGTGGTTCAAGATTATCTTATGTAATTCAAGGCTTTGGAGTTTGTTGTATCCAATTTGTGCATGTTGATGTGGTTGTACTCAGTTGCTTCATAGTCTTAGCTCTCTAAAATATTACACCATTTATATCTTAGGCTATGTGAATGTTGGTCGACTATGGATTGGTTCTTTTTACACACATTGCTACTCTAAAGGATCAAGATCTGAATTTTAGGGTAGTATATGCTTTATTTGATGTTTATTTTATTTTAATTCTCTAACCCTAAATTTTTTCTCTTTTTTTGGAACATCGAGTAGATTAGGAATAGTTTATTTTATTTTCTAGATATTGTAGTTTAAACTACACTTTTTCTATGTTTATTGCTATGATTGGAATGGATCTAGATAGCTTTCAATTTTGAAAAATCAATTTTGTATTGCCAAATCCAACTTTGTTTAGATTTAATTGTAGTTTATTTTATTTTCCAAGCATTGGAGTTTAAACTACAGTTTTCTATGCTTACTTCCATGTCACTTCAATGTCGGTTGCTATGGTTGGAATGAATCTAAAAAACTTTCATTTTTAATGCTTTGGGCTAGCACGGTGATGGCCAAACCCCCCGCCCCCAGGATATAAATGCACAAGAGGTTAATGACGTTGTTGATATGGGCGATACTGGCACTAATGATAATGACTGGGATGCTCCTGTTGCTGCCTCTCCCTAGTGCCATGATGACAATGTGGACAATTTTGTCCCCCCGATGTCTGGAAATGATTTCTATTCTACGGATGCATGCTTTTCTTTGATTTTTGGCTAAGAGGATGATTTTAATTTCCTCCTTTTTGTGTTAGCCAGCTAAAGACTTTATATTTGCTATTTGGTTTCTCCTAACCGTATGCGATTAGTGTGATTTTTGAGACCCTACTGAGGTGTGCATATCCACCCACTTTTTGTATGATTAAGTTGTATTTTTAATATAATATAACTTATTTCATTAAAAAAAATCAATTTTGATCCAACTTTGTTTAGACTTAAGTTGCAGCTTATTTTATTTTGCAAGCATTGGAGTTTAAACTGCAGTTTTCTATGATTACTTTCATGTCACTTCAATGTCGGTTTCTATGGTTGGAATGAATCTAAAAAGTTTTCATTTTTGAAAATTAATTTTGATCCAACTTTGTTTAGATTTAATTGTAGTTATCACTTTATAACAAAGTAATCCTTTAGGCAATCAATTTTGAATTGCAGTTATTGATAGGAAAGCTAGAGAATTAACTAAAGAATCAAAAACATTAACTCCTTGGTGGAATAGAATACAACAACCTCTAAGTTCATCCCAGTCATCCAAGACATGGCTTACTTGAACCTTGGGGAGTCAAACTTCCTTTTCAAGAGGGAACGAAACTATTATGTTCCACATGTTGAGTAGCCTTTGGTGACTATGTCATTTGCTCGCTCAATACCTTTGACAAAGTGGACATTGGATTTTTAACACAAGTGTTAGCCAAATTTGGATTTCAAGCTCAAATGATAGACCGGATAAGAGCTTGCATAGAGGGACCTTGGATAGCCCCTCTAACCAATGCATAACCTGCTAACTTCTTTAAAGCCACTAGAGGATTAAGGAAAGGGTGTCCTCTCTCCCCTTACTTTTATATCCTTCTAGCTGAAACTTTAGGGAGGACCATGATCATATTGAGAAGGAAAGAAATCTTGGGAATTAGAACAACTACAAGATATAAAACAATCACTCATGCCCAATTTGCAGATGACACTATTTTATTGGGGAAAGCCACAAAACTGAATGTCAGGTTAATCAAATAAGTTTTAGATTATTTCTCTTCAGCCATAAGGATAGAGATAAACACCCAAAAGAGCAGATTTTACACTACAAATACTTCAACAGCAGAAGATAGAGGTTTCTCTCAAATTTTAGGATTTCACAAAGGTAGTGATACTTTTAACTACGTAGGTGTTCCTATGGGCTTTCATAAAACTTGGAAACTTGGAACATAATTCTAGAAAAAATGTCAAGGAGAATGCAATAGTATAGCAATGGTTGGTTGAGTTTAGCTGAAAGAGTTATTTTAATCAAATCGGTATTAGCAAGTCTCCCTATATATCAACCATTGGTGTATCTCCTTATATATCTTGTAAAATTTATATGCAATGTTAACTTTCCTATGGCAAGGGGGAAGGCAATCAAATAGGAAAAAGTTCCATTTGGTCAATTAGGAGATTGTTACCAAGCCAAAGGAGTAGGGAGGCCTATGAATCAAAAAAACAATTGTTAGCAAGGCACTAAGTTCTAAGTTGATTTGGAATCTGCTCACTCTACCAGACTTTCAATGGAAGCAAATCTTAAAATGCAAATATCTAAACAAGTCTAATGTGATCCAGCTCATAAAAAGTGTAAAAAGTATAGTAGGCTCCTCAATTTGGAAACATACTGTGGAAACTAAAGATATTATATTAAATCATGCCTCTTGGCTTCTAAGGGATGGTAAAAAAATTAATATATAAGATGGTCCAATCTTGGAAGGACCTCCAATCATTAAGAATTGTTTCCTATAAATAAAATCAAACCTGCAACAATTGGGTGTTAACTCTCTTACAAGCTTAATTGAATGGGTAAGAGATCCACCCTTACCACATCTTGACCAAGACTCGTAGAGACAATTGCACATTCAAACTGAAGGGATTAAACTATCTTCCCAACTTCTAGATCAGCTTATATGGGGCTCTATTAGTGGGTCAGGTTGTTTACATATTCAGACAAGGATTGTTATTACAACAACGGAGTCAAAAGAACTCAACCATAGCTAAGGTATGGGAATTACAAGGTTCCCCCCAGACTTCAAGCCTTTCTTTGGTTGGTGCTCCAAAACAATATTCTTACTAGTGACAACCTCATTAAGAGGAATATCATGGGACCCCCTATTTTCCATGTGTCTTAAGAACAATTAAACAATATCACATATTCTTTCAATGTACAAAAGCAATTAAAATTCGGATTGAAATAACCTAGTAGCTAGGATAAGCACTATTAGGAACCTTCAACTCAGAAAATTGCCTAACCAATTGGGGCCAAATGTACAAATTGGGATTGAAGGACAAACACCTTATCAAGCAGATATGGTATTCAGTACCAATATTCATCATTTGGCACATATGGAAGGAAAGAAACAAGCTAATTTTTATGACAAAAGAACCAATTTTTGAGTGTTAACCAATAGAGTATTAAGGGAGATAGTCTTGAACACAAAAGTTATATATCATAAACAATAAGACATTAGGAGATCAAGAAAAAAATATATACAATTACACCAAATGGATTTTTAAAATCCCTTGAATTCTAGGCCACGGGTTAGAACAATCAAACCTCAAGAGATAAAGCTCCCTACACTTTTCTTTGATGGAGCCTCTAAATCAAACCCAAGTTTTGCAACAGTTGATGGTGTAATACTAGTGGCACCACACCATGAAATGCTTCAGTTCAAAATCAATTTGAGAAAAACAATCAATAATGTTGCAAAATAGATAAGTGGGACAAAAATTGGCTTAGGTACAAGGCATTAAACAACTCCATTAGCCAAGATAGCTTTTTAAAAGATATTGCCCCCCCTCTTAATAGGAACCTTCGCTCCACAACTGGGAGCGAAAACACTTTTGCTCCACCAGTGGAGCAAAAGTGCCCCTTCTTGCACTCGAAAGGGAAGCATGCTCTGTAAAAGAGCAACACTTGTTCAATTCACCGGAAACTGTTATCATAGGCAAAGAGTGAAACGAAGCTGCAAAAATCAGATTTTAAGCAGGAAACACATCCATGACATCGCCCCATGCTAAAACATTCACAATTTTGCATGTGAAACGATAGAAATCGTGCAAAAAAACCAGAGAAACCATAGGACATGAAAGAAAACAGTTTTGAGGAAGAAAGCGAAAGGAGACAGCTGGTAAAAACACAGCAAAAAATAACATCTTAACCATTTTCGATGAAAAAAAAAAGAAATTTTACAATGATAACTCCTAAAACTGCACACAACTTAAAATTTACAAAATGTGGCAGGAAGGCCAACAGTTCTTATAAATCAAAGACTAGAAATCATTTTTTTTTTAACCTTTTTGAAACTTCTACAGTTTGTAACTTCTTGTATAAGAAGACAGGTTCTAAAAAACATATTCATCTTCTGATTTGAAGACTATTTTTCATATAAAACTTGAATGGTTTGCATTATGATTTAAATTATTTGCATAATGGTCAAATGCAGATGAGTAGTTTTGTAATGCTATCAAGCAAAAATTATAAAATGGAGTGATTACAGTAACAGTAAAGAAGGTTTTTAAAACCATAAAAATGCAAATCCATCTGTTGTTAGGCTGTGAAATACTAATATAATTGAATGGTTTACATTATGGGCTACAAACATTTCATAACAGTTTAATGAAGATTAATATTTTTTTAATGTTATAGAGTAATAGTAGATGTCAAAAAGGGGACTATTGGATGAAGAACAGGAAAAAATATGCTAAGGATGAACAGTAGAAAAACCAAAGACATGTTTAAAATGAGATGATAAGATGTTTAAAAACAAAAAAAGAAAAAAATAAATTTATTACAAATAAGATGAAAATGTAGTAGAAAATAAAAACATTGAATATCTAGATGTAAAGTATGGATTTAACAAAAGAAGGGTTAGGGAAGAGCATGGGCTTAAAAATTAAAAACAGGAGATAAATGAACAAACAAATAATCCCAAAACTTTCTATGATATATGAAATTTTGAAATAATAATAAAGAAGGAAGAAAATCTAAAGCAGGAGCTAATGAATAAACAAATGAGATAAATGAACAAACAAATAATCCCTAAACTTTCAGTGATATATGAAATTTGAAATAATATTAAAAAATAAATAAAATAAAAAATAATGAACAAACAAATAATCCCAAAACTTTCTATGAAATTTTAAAATTATATTAAAAATAAAATAAAATATTATTAATCAAATAAATCAAATATCTAAATTTGTTGAAAATTTTGAAAAGATAAATCCTGTAAAGACCTTGGTCATCTATGATCAAAGATGATGACACTTTGTAAATCTCTTGCTTGTATACTTGTCTCTGCATTAGATACATATACAAATATAAAACTCCTGGAATACAGTGTCCAAATAGATCAGAATATATTGATGTTGTATCCAAACTTATTAAAAATGTGTTCTTATTTGGTCTGTACATAATACATTTAGATATGATATAGGCACATCTAAAATTGTCTCCACGACATAGTTAAAATATAAATATATATATATATATATATATAATTTTAATTTAAAAAAATAACATTCTTCTTTTTAATTAATAAATATATTTATTTAAAACTTAATTATATAATATAATGTTGAGGCTTCCTACTTAAGACCTAATTATAGAAGGCATTGTCAACGTTATACCTTCCAACTTAAGACCTGATTATGAAGAGTACTGTCAACACTTCTACTTAACAACTTAACACTCAGCCAAAGCCTTTCCACTCAAAATTTGAGTATGAAAGACACTATCAACGCGCTCCACTGAACTCTCCGCCAAAACCTCAAGAATTTCGAATTTTTTATTTTATTTCTTTTCACTCAAACATCCCACCAAATAACAGCACGGTCACACAAAATGCATGCTTTAAAGCTTGGTCCGATAGAAGGGGCTTCCCTGTTTTAGGCTTTGTAGAGTAAATTTCAGAGATCTTTTAAGCACATGGCTGCATGATTTTTTAAATTTACTTGCTTGTTTCTCGAATTTCATGCATGGTGAACACTTTACAAAAATTGTGTTTTATATTTTTCCTTCTTATGTATGTCGTATTCAGCTGCATCGATATTGGGGGTTCTTGAAAATTTGGTGTATCTGTATCAGATGAGTATGCATATATACAGCATTCGTATTTGTTTGCATACAACATAGTTCCCAACCTTACCTGTAACCTGCTGAAATATCTGTTGATTGCTCAAGTGTAAGGGAAAAAAGATATTTTGCTAAGTAATTTCGAATATGTATAAAATCTTTTTTAGAAAGGTTTTAGGTTTAAATCCTATTATAAAGGGATAGGATCTTTCATACAAATCTATATTTTTAACTTAAATTTTTTTTGGCTGAAGGTCAACAACAGCTTAATGTGATTAAATGCATGTGAAAAGGAAAAAAATAACCCTTTCAAAATAAAATCCTAAAATTTTCTGAGCTGTGAATTTTCAATTTGTTATTATTTATTTTATATTAAAAATTTGCTTTACAGAATGTCAAAATCATTTCATAAACAAGATCTAGTCTTAGGAACCTGTAACTAGTTAAAGATCCATGTGTAACTTCTATGGACTAAGAACCAACATGATACTAGTTAAAGATCCATGTGCTTAAGATGCTACCTGAACTGTTCTGCATCTGTTCAAAGTTTTCTTTTTTATGAAGTCCTCACATATAAGAGTTTGCTAATACTGGTGATTATATTAAAGCAATCTACGCTTGAAGCCTTCATTGGAACAATCAAACTCATCAGAAACTAGATGTAACATATGCTTTAGTTCAGGTTAAAAATAAATCTTATTGATCATGAATTACCAATGCTACTTCCTTGTGCCTCTGTCAAAGTTATAATGGTCATGCATAACTTCAGGGAACATATGATACAAAATGTTTTACGAAATAGAAATAGGAACCTGCAACTTCTATGGACTAGGAACCAACATGATACTAGTTAAAGATCCATGTGTAACTTCTATGGACTAAGAACCAACATGATACTAGTTAAAGATCCATGTGCTTAAAATGCTACCTGAACTGTTCTGCATCTGTTCAAAGTTTTCTTTTTTAAGAAGTCCTCACATACAAGGGTTTGCTAATACTGGTGATTATATCAAAGCAATCTACGCTTGAAGCTTTCATTGGAACAATCAACCTCATCGGAAACTAGATGTAACATATGCTTTAGTTCAGGTTAAAAATAAATCTTATTGATCATGAATTACCAATGCTACTTCCTTGTGCCTCTGTCAAAGTTATAACGGTCATGTATAACTTCAGGGAACATATGACACAAAATGTCTTACGAAATAGGAACCTCCAACTTCTATGGACTAGGAACCAAAATGATACTAGTTAAAGATCCCTGTGTGACTTCTATGGACTAAGAACCAACATGATACTAGTTAAAGATCCATGTGCTTAAGATGCTACCTGAACTGTTCTGCATCTGTTGAATAGCTGTTCAAAGTTTTCTTTTTTATGAAGTCCTCATATACAAGAGTTTGCTAATACTGGTGATTATATTAAAGCAATCTACGCTTGAAGCCTTCATTGGAACAATCAACCTCATCAGAAACTAGATGTAACATATGCTTTAGTTCAGGTTAAAAATAAATCTTATTGATCATGAATTACCAATGCTACTTCGTTGTGCCTCTGTCAAACTTGTAAGGGTCCTGTATAACTTCAGGGAACATATGATACAAAATGTGAGCTTCAACAAGTTGTGATTTCAGCATTCTTTGGCCTTGTTGTAAATTTCCTTCAATATTGATCCCTGTGGATGGCGTTCAACAAACTTCACAAGAAAATCTTTCTCGCTTAACATAAGTAAGGAAAGCAGACTATGCTTGGATTGTTGCATCGAACAAAGAGCCTTAAAGACTGCATGCCGTGGTTTAACCCTTTTCTCCAGACTGTAATGCAACAGGACAGGATTTTTCCAAACAATCTGCGGCGCAAGCCCTGCCGTGCCTACTAGGAAATCCATGTTTTCATGCATCTTATCCATGGAAAGCGTAAATAAACAAGGGTCTTTCTTAACAAGCTCAAGTATCTTGTCTTCTGCTAAGCCAAGGCTTGTTAGATGCTTCACTTTCTCTTCCCAGTTGTCAGGCCCGATGCTAGAAACCACGCAGAGCACATACATGAATGCTTTTGACCCTTCCAAAATGCCCATATTCTTCACATATAGTATTCTTGTTTTCAATAACTCTGCACTACTTCTGGTCAAAATGTTTGGACGCGTTGATATTAAAGAGGAAAGCAACTCACCTTGAATGCCGGATTGTTTAAAGAGATCCAATTTGTATTCCAGATTCTTCTCAGTGAAACACAGAAGCTCAGGTGCCATCTTGAGAGCCTTCAACAGATTTTCCTTGGAGCCAAACAACTTTACAAGATACGGAATTATGGGGCTGAGCTTATTTTGCAAACTGTAGCTAAGCAATCTTGGATTCCTGGATATGAAATTTGGCAGATCTTTGTCAGTAAACCCTAGGCTTTTTAAGAAATCAAACTTGGGCTTCAACTGCCTATCGACTTTGAGAACAATAACATTTGGGTTTCCACGGATAGTCTTGTGGAGGTGATGTTGAGCGAATCCACGGTCTCTCATGAACTCCACGGCCTTGCGAGCTATTTGGGTGGATTTGATTCTCAGCAGATCTTTCTTCACTTTAATGATTTCGTTGACTTTGGAGAGGCCAAACCCGCATTCGTTGAGCAAGAATTCTGAAATGGAAGTGGCTTGAGAAGGTTGGGGAATGACGGTCGACGATGACAATGGTGAGAAAAGAAATGGAAAGGATGGAAAGTGTGATGCACCTATCAGAGTTGGAAGACGACGACATCTGGTTAATGAAGGAGTAAACGAGTTTGGCATCCAGAAGACCGGCATTGTGAAGTATTGAAAAAGGATCGAACATCTAAGCAGCTAAAGACGAGCAAGAGGAAGAGTGAAAAGAGAGGAAACATCGAGAACGGCAGGGCTTGTGGATGAATATAATTAGGGTTAGGTAGGGTGAACACTCATTCGAGTGAGAAATATAAGAAACATTCCAACCATTTAGCAATGTACTTTGTAATGCTAAGAAAAAGTATAAATCAGCCAACTGATCAATTGCTATTAGTCAATCGTGTGTGTTCCGTGAGAAGGATAAAACGATGGGATAAAAATCAAGCCAAGAGTTTCACTTTCATTTTAGAAAAAGTAAATAAATAATTAATTGAAGTTGAACTCCGTAGTAGTTGGAAATTCATTGTGTCTTGTGTTTAGAAATAAGAGAGGAGAAATAGAAAAAGGGGAGAGGTTGAGAGTAAGAAGAAGATTGTTTTTCGTGTGCATTTGAAAAAGATTGTGTGGTATTGGTTTTCCATGTTCAGGTCATAGGATTTGAAGAAGATTGTGTGTTATTGGTTTTTCGTGAAGATTGTGTTATTGATTTTTCGTGTGCAAGTCACAAGATTTGAAGGTGAGGTTGAGGAAGATTATGGAAGGTGAAAAGAAGAAAACCTTTACCTAAGGAAAGAGTAATCTTATCCCAACCAAACCCTTTTGAAGGGAAGAATAAGAAACGGATTATATGGTTGTTGGGGATGTACAGTTACCGGAGTTGTACGATTGTGCAAAGGGTAATCAAATCATAGAATGTGATAAGGGGCAATTATATCATACAATGTGGTAAGGAGTAATCAAATCATACATTGTGGTAAGGCTTGTTTTTTTTATTCAATTGAACCCTTCTCTGTCGTTGCATCATTTTGGTAGCAAAGCCTGAAGATCTCTATGGATTGACGTGCTAAAGAAATGATGGCACAGTGGGGAAGATGATGATCAAGAGGAACCCGAAATGTAGATATAGTTGAAATGCTAAGAGGCGTTACTACGTCACTTGAAGCAATAGAAACTGCTCAAAGAAGAGGCATTCATCTTGAGGAGGTTAGTGACAACGAAAAAGAAGAGGTTGGTCATGTAGAAGCTCAAGATGAAGAGCGAGAGGAAGAAATAGATGGACGGTTTCTAATTTGGGTCGAAAACCTAAGAAACTCCATTATACAATGGGAGCCTAAATCCAGAGGAGCTCATAGACTAGATTGTTGAAATATAAAAGTATTTTGACTTTGATTCAGTAGAAGATCCCAAAAGGGTGAAGTTTGCTAGTACAAAGCTAAAAGGACACACGTCCTTTGTGGTGGGATCATGTGCAAACTAAAAGATGAAGGAAAGGCAAGAAAAAGATCAAGTCATGGGAGACATGGTGACCAAACTAAAGACCAAATTACTATTGTTAGACTACCAACTAGGTCTTTTCAAGAAGTTACAAAATCTCAGACATAAGGAATTAAGTGTGAAAGATTACACCAAAGAATTCTACATGTTGAGCATTCAGGTTGGTCATGTGGAAGATGATGAAGAGAAGGTATCAAAGTATATCAATGGGCTAATAATATTCGTACATGATGAAATCAGTATGATAGGGATAAGGATGGTAGAGGAAGCCTACCAGTATATCTTAAAGACAAAAGAGAAGCTATTGCGAAAGCAACAATATAATTAGATAAAGGAAGGTTCTCGCAAGTATGAGGACAAACAAAGAGTGAAAGAGGATAGCAAAAACAAGGAGAAACTAGCACTTCCCATAGTAATTTCAACCAGAACACCAGAGGAGGTGGAGACTCCTCATGAAGTAGAGGTGGTTTTGGTCGAGGAAGGGGTAGAGGATTCTTTGGACGATGTTTTCGATGAGGAGAAGAAGGTCATTGGGCATATGAATGTCCAACCGCACAACAAAGTAATGACAAAGGAAAGGAGATCAAAAACCACATCGCACGAGCAGAGGAAGAAAGCATTGCTACCCCAAGGCATGTAGAAGAGCCTGAGCAAGGATAACCTCTCATGATAAAGAGAGTACTATTGAAGACAAATAAAAGAGAAAGTGAACCTGTTCAAGCGAGAAGCCTTTTCAAAATAATATGTAAATTAGGGGCCAAATATTTTCAAGGTATAGTAGATAGTGGGAGTACAGATAACCTAGTGTTTGTTGAGATGGTGGAGAAATTGGGGTTGAGAACGGTAGAACACTCCAATCCGTACAAAGTCTCTTGGTTGCAAAAGGGACACCAAATCTTAGTGAACAATGCAATGTGAATTTTTACATAGGATCATACAAGGATGAGGTCTTATACGATGCCATGCCTATGGATGCTTTCCATGTGTTGTTGGGAAGACCTTGGCAGTTTAACAAAAAAGCAATACATGATGCTGGGAAAACACCTACACCATTATGAAAGATGCCAAGAAATTTATGTTGAGTCCATTGAAGGACAAATTTGGGAAAGATGACAATGATCTAAAAGTCTGCTTGATTTTAGGAAAGCAATTTTTTAAGGAGATGATGAAGGAGAAGGCATGTTTTGCCTTGATTGTTTAACCCACGAAGGAAAAAATGGTAGACAAGGAAGAGGAAATTTCAGGTGAGGTGAAGGATTTGTTAAAGGAGTATGCAAAAATATTGTTTGAAGAATTACCGGATGGATTACCACTAGTAAGAAGCATTACCCATCACATCGATCTTGTTACTGGATCGAGTTTGCCCAATAAGGTAGCATATAGAATGACACCTTTGGAGAATGAAGAAATAAATCGACAGGTTTAGGAGCTGTTGAACAAGGGGTTGATCATAGAAAGTTTGAGCCCATGTGCAGTCCTAGTAGTGCTTGCACCAAAGAAGGGTGGATAATGGTGCATGTGTACAGATTCTAGGACTATCAACATAACTATAAAGTATCGATTCCCATTGTCGCATATGGATTCTACGACTGACTTTCAAGGCTAGATATCCCATCCCACCATGACCTCTCATAAAGGGGAGAGCTAAGCTTATCAATAGGAAATTTAACGCAACCACACACGCCACAGTTTGAACCTTGGACCTCTCAAAGAAGAGCTAAAGCTCGAACCGTTGCTCAAGAGTGATATATCCCTCTTCCCCCATTGGTGGAATTTTTCTCTCCAACATGTCACTTTGACTCTCGGTCCCTTTGATAGCTTTAATTTGTGTGCCACTTTTTCCGCTTCTTGTAATCATATGTGGTAGGATACCCAACTCCATCCATGCTCGTGGTGTACCAAAGTCATGAGACTTGTGTCTTGTCATCTTTCGTGCTGGAATACCATTGGTCTTTCCTTCCTTGAATCCACGTCAGCACGCATGACTAGACGTCCTGGAACCAAGATGCCTCATCAATAGCTTTTGTTCGGTTTGACTTCCTGATTTAGTGGCATGGCTATCTGTATCTCTCCCGATGTTTCTTCATCTCCAAGATTTTTAAGACGCTACATCCATAGCCCTTCCCATCTTCTACTCTTATCTGAGTCTTTTTTCATGAGTGACCTGAGGTGGGTTGTAATTCTTGTGGCAACGTCACTTTTTGCAGGGTTTCTTTTAGTATCATTGTCCGACTGATAACGGAGGTCACAAAATTAGTGAGCAACAACGATTTTATTCGTCAAGATAAACACTCTATCATTGCTAAATTAGGGTATTTTAAGGACAAAGGCAAGCATATGAACAAAGAGAATAGTAGCATCATTCGAAAGTACCTCACAACATCGTGGAATAGGGTCTTGATACCCATAATGCAATACTTCACCATAGACGACCCAATGCACCACTGCGGAGTTTCCACTTGGCATTTCTCAACCACTTGAAGTACATTAAGTTCATTAATGTCCCAAACTATCTCTATCACTCTATGGATTTGTTTGTTTCCATCGTTATGGAAGGAAATTCTTCCCACCCCAAGCACCAGGGGCTCCACCTCATGATTTTTAATCATGTGCTTCAGCATCAACCTCTCGCTCCTACGCTTCCTATTTCAGAGAGAATTGAGGATCATCTTGCTATTCCAGAGCTAATTCTAGGATCACCTCTTAAGGAGGACAATGATTATGAAGCAGAGATGGATGTTGTTGGCTCGGCTAGGGCTGGTAAGAAGAAGTTGATGTTCTTCATCGACACCACCCCTACCCCTTGCAGACACTCTCTCCGTAATCTTTCCATGGGAGACAAACGTAAAGGCGTTATCATCCAAGACTATGACAATTTCACCTCTGACTCTCCTTCTGTTAGTCGTAAGAAGAAGTTTCGTGATATGGATCCTAATAGATTTATTTTCCTTGACGATTCTTCTATCCAAATTTCTTCAATTGAAAAGTTTGAGCTTCTAACTAACCTGGATGATTTCTTCGACTAATAAGTTCGAGCTTCTAACTAACCTGGATGATCTCATCAGCCTAACCAGCTTGCTGCTCTCCCAAGATGAAAGAGTAATTACCAGAATTATTAATATCAAGATACCAGTCTAGATCATGGACGTGAACCAGCAGATGGGGATTTCCATCAACATGTCGACCCAGATGGGGATTACCCTGCATGCATTGGCCCAAGTTGTGGAATCGAACCATAATGTGAGGGTGAACCCGAACATGGAATATGGTGATCAGGATCATACCACCACCGTGGGATAATCTCGTGGTGGGTGCCCCTCCTAGAAATGTTGTCCATTTTTGTTGATATTTTTTGTCCCTTTAGGGCTATCATGTTTCATCCTTTCTCCTTTTAGTATTTCCTTTGTTGTTCCTTTGTAGGCTTCCGACTTCGAACCCCTTTTTGGCTTGCTTTGTAAATGGTTTAGGGTCCCTTTCAAAACCCCCTTCTATCAATAAAAAAAGGTTTGAGAGACCAAAACTACTCATAATTCAATGAAATTTTGTAGGCATATTCTAAATAAAATAATATTTCCAACGGTGTATGACACACGCAAAATGGATCTACAAACCAAAAGATATAAGCTTTGCAAGTTGATTGAAGGTTTCAAAAAAATCAGGGGCAGCAAACATATATTTCACAGATGGATGGAAAATACTATTATTTTAAGCAATTTATTACCTTGTAGTGTTACTTGAGTTTGATAATTTTTGGAATGCTTTTATGATTATTTGTGTCTTTTGCCCTCACTTGGGATGGTTTGTTCATATGCAATTGAATTCTGGTTATTCTAAGCTAGAAGTGTTCTAATGCAAATTGGGAATGAAAGAGTTTGCTTTGAAGCTTAGTGGAATTAATGATTGGTACAATCAAACTATTGGTCTTTATCCATTGTATTAGAGCCAAAGCATCAAACTTGAGGTATTGTAAAGTAATATTGAAGCTCCATATTTCAAACACCTTATAAAATTCATTGAGTCATAGTAATGTAACCTTTTGAGCTTGAAGGTTAGGCCAAAACAAATTTATACACTTTATTCTTAGCCTTATCAATCTCCAACCCTAGGCACACTTATGCACTTGCAATATTAAAAATAAAAATAAACTCAAGTGCTTTGGGTGATTTAGATAATCTCTACCAAGGCTATAGACGTTTGGTTTGCAGTAGAGCAAGGTCTTGAGAGGGATTAAGGACATCTCCACCGGGGCTAATGATGTCTAGTTGGCAATGGAGCAATGTTAAGGTAAATATAAATAAAGAGTGATCCAAAATAACCTAATTTCAAGATTAATTGGTGAAGTTTTGATTGATTCAAGAATAGGAATGAATGCACTTACACACACTTGGAGCAAAGGCATAATGGAGCATTATTTTGAGCAAGATTTGTCTAACTCTAGCTATGGATGTATACCAGTTTATTGATTTTTTAATCAAAAGTTTCACTGGTTTTAGGGAGGGTTCTTTCCCAAAATGCTCAGGAGCATTTTCCAGCAAAGTCATCATTTGTTGTTGCATATCACAACTCACCCCAATTAGGGACCCCACTTGAAAATTTTAGATTTTTGGTATAAATTTTGTTTGCCTTGATGCTTTTATTATTGATTGCATTAATTTCTTTGGTGGATTCAACTTGCAAAACTACATGGTCCATTGAATTGCATTTGAAAATGAGTTTTCTAACAATGAATCAATGGAAGCAATATTTTTTTCTTCTAGTCATAAAACCTTAGGAATGAGCAAAATATTTTGTAGTTTGTTGACCAATGAGAGCTCAGTTTTCCTAGGCATATTAATTTGACGAACTACAATGTTTCATTTTAGAGACCATGTGTGACTTTTTAAAAATGCTTAAATGAATTATCCAACAACCATGACTAAGGTTAATAAATGAGTTATTTATTGCTCTAATAAGTTATTTTGCAAGATAGTGGAGTTCTAATGGAATTAATTATCGCATGTTGTCATAAAATTGATCTTGCATGTTATAAAGAAGATATTTGTGGGAGCATGATCCCGAATGTGCTACCATAAATGCAAAAGTGGATTTATGAAGAATTATATGCATTAAAATAGGAACTTGGTGGAGGCAATTTAATGCTTTATAATTATAGAAATTACTTCATCATACTTGATTTAAATGGCTTTGTTGTGAAGCATAATGTGAAAGTAATTGATTGTAACTGCAAATGTAATGGCAATATATGGCCATAGTTGTATAAATAAGGGCTCTTGGGATTGCTCTAGAGGGTCAAAAATCCAGCACTCAGCATGTTTTAGGATTTTTTTAAAGCTCTTTGTTGTTAGTTGGTTTTTGAACCAAACATTGTACTGAGTTGAGTTCTATGTTATAATCCGCCTGAATGGTGAATTTATGAAAGTGATTCAAGATTATCTTATGCAATTCAAGGCTTTGGAGTTTTTTGGGTCCAATTTGTGCATGTTGATGGTGGTTGTACTCAGTTGCTTCATAGTCTTAGTTCCCTAAAATATTGCACTATCCATATCTTAGGCTATGTGAATGTTGGTCGAATATAGATTGGTTCTTTTTACACAAATTGCTACTCTAAAGAATAAAGATCTAAATTTTAGGGCAATACATGCTTTATTTGATGTTTATTTTATTTTAATTCTCTAACCATAAACTTTTACTCTCTCTTTTTTGGAACATCGAGTATATTAGAAATAGTTTTTTTTTCTAGACATTGCAATTTAAACTGCACTTTTTCTATGTTTATTGCTATGATTGGAATGAATCTAGATAACTTTCAATTTTGAAAAATCAATTTTGTATTGCTAAATCCAACTTTGTTTAGATTTAATTGTAGTTTATTTTATTTTCCAAGCATTGGAGTTTAAACTACAGTTTTCTATGCTTACTTCCATGTCACTTCAATGCCAGTTGCTATGGTTGGAATGAATCTAAAAAGATTTCATTTTGAAAATCAATTTTGATCCAACTTTGTTTAGATTTAATTGTAGTTTATTTTATTTTCCAAGCATTGGAGTTTAAACTGCAGTTTTCTATGCTTACTTCCATGTCACTTCAATGTCGGTTTCTATGGTTGGAATGAATCTAAAAAGATTTCATTTTGAAAATTAATTTTGATCCAACTTTGTTTAGATTTAATTGTAGTTATCACTTTATAACAAAGTAATCCCTTAGGCAATCAATTTTGAATTACAATTATTGATAGGAAAGCTAGAGAATTAACTAGATAATCAAAAACATTGACTCCTTGGTGGAATAGAATACATCAACCTCTGAGTTCATCCCAATCAAACAAGACATGGCTTACCCAAACCTTGGGGGAATCAAACTTTATTTTCAAGAGGGAACAAAATTATTATGTTCCACATGTTGAGTAGCCTTCGGTGACTATGTCATTTGCTCACTCAACACCTTTGAAAAAGTGGACATTAGCTTTTTAACTCAAGTGTTAGCCAAATTTGGATTTCTAGCTCAAATGATAGACTGGATAAGAGTTGGCATAGAGGGACCTTGGATAGCCCCTCTAATCAATGCGAAACCTACTAACTTATTTAAATCCACTTGAGGATTAAGGAAAGGGTGTCCTCTCTCCCCTTAATTTTATATCCTTCTAGCTAAAACTTTAGAGAGGACCATGATCATATTAAGAAGGAAATAAATCTTGGGAATTAGAACAACTACAAAATATAGAACAATCACTCATGCTCAATTTGTAGATGACACTATTTTACTAGGGGAAGCCACAAAATTGAATGTCAAGTTAATCAAATAAGTTTTAGATTATTTCTCTTCAGCCATAAGGATAGAGATAAACACCCAAAAGAGCATATTTTACACTATAAATACTTCAATAGTAGAAGATAGAGGTTTCTCTCAAATTTTGGGATTTCACAAAGGTAGTGATACTTTTAACTACCTAGGTGTTCCTATGGGCTTTCATAAAAAAATAGTTGGAATGTAATTCTAGAAAATATGTCAAGGAGAATGCAACAGTATAGCAATGGTTGGTTTAGTTTAGCTGAAAGAGTTATTTTAATCAAATCAGTATTAGCAAGTCTCCCTATATATCAACCATTGGTGTATAATGCATCCTTGTATATCTTGCAAAAGTTAGATGCAATTTTAACTTTCCTATGACAAGGGTGAAGGAAATTAGATAGGAAAAATTTCCATTTGGTCAATTAGGAGATTTTTACCAAGACAAAGGAGTAGGGAGGCCTATGAATCATAAAAACAATTGCTAGCAAGGCACTAAGTGCTAAGTTGATTTGGAATATGCTCACTCCACTAGAATTTTGATGGAAGCAAATCTTAAAATGCAAATATCTAAACAACTCTAATGGGATCCAGCTCATAAAAAGTGTGAAAAGCATAGTAGGCTCCTCAATTTCAAAACATATTGTGGAAGCTAAAGATATTATATTAAATCATACCTCTTGGATTCTAGGGGATGGTAAACAAATTAATATATAAGATGGTCCAATCTTGGAAGGACCTCCAATCATTAAGAATTGTTTCCTATAAATAAAATCAAACCTGCAACAATTGGGTGTTAACTCTCTTGCAAGCTTAATTGAATGGGTGAGAGATCCACCCTTGCCACATCTTGACCAAGACTTATAGAGACAATTGCACATCCAAACTGAAGGGATTAAACTATCTCCCTAGATTCTAGATCAACTTATATGGGGCTCTATTAGTGGGTCAGGTTTTTTACATAGTCAGACAAGGATTGTTATTACAACAACAGAGTCAAAAGAACTCAACCATAACTAAGGTATGGAATTACAAGGTTCCCCCAAACTTCAAACCTTTCTTTGTTTGGTGCTCCAAAACAAGATTCTTAGTAGATACAACATCATTAAGAGGAATATCATGGGATCTCATATTTTCCATGTTCTTAAGAACAATGAACAATATCACATATTCTTTCAATGTACAAAAGCAATTAAAATTTGAATTAAAATAACCTAGTAGCTAGGATTAGCACTATAAGGAACCTTCAACTCAAAAAATTACATAACCAATTGGGGCTAAATGAACAAATGGGTATTGAAGGACAAGCACCTTATCAAGCAGATATGGTATTCAGTGCCAATATTCATCATTTGGCACATATGGAAGGAAAGAAACAAGATAATTTTTATGACAAAAGAACCAATTTTTGAGTGTTAAAAAATATAGTATTAAGGGAGATAGTCTTGAACACAAAATTTATATATCATAAATAATAAGACATTAGGATATCAAGGAAAAAAGATATACAATTGTTACACCAAATGGATTTTTAAAATCTCCTAAATTCTTGGCCACGGGTTAGAACAATCAAACCTCAAGAGATGAAGCTCCCTGCACTTTTCTTTGATGGACACTCTAAATCAAACCCAAGTCATGCAACAGTTAATTGGCACCACACTATGAAATACTTCAATTCAAAATCAATTTAGGAAAAACAACCAATAATGTTGCAGAATTGATAAGTTGTGAAATGGAACAAAAATTGGCTTAGGAATAAGGCATTAAACAACTCCATGTGTATGGTGAATCAAGACTTGTGATCTTTGCCCTATCTAAAGGAACAAATTTCTCATCAATCCAATTACAAGTAGTTCAAAGAAGACTAAGAGAATTGAAGCATAAATTTAAATATATACAATGCTCTCACATTTGAAGGAGGTATAATATGATGGTTTACTGCCTTGCAAATGAGGCCATAAACATAGCCTATTTGCATATTAGAGTAATAAGAAAAAAGAAAAGCAGACAACATGGATGGCACGGATGATAGGAAACATATGAAAATTTTGAAGCCTTTGGAGAATTTTAGAGCCTTTGAAGATTATGGTGTCCCTAGAGATTTTGATGCATTTGGACAACCCTGGAACATTGTGTGATTCTAGAGCTTTTGGTGTTTCAAGTTTTCTCGGTGATTATGGTAACATTTGCAACTCTAGTACCCTTGGTATACCATTGCACTTTTTGGAGTTTTTGAATTTTCTTTGTTACCCATTCCTCCGTTTGGACAACAATCTTGTGACCTCAAGGTTGCTTGTTGGATAATTGTTCTTTGTAAAATTGAATATCAATATATAACTATTTTTATTTTAAATATATATGGTTCATATAATAAATTATAATGCTCCACAAAATTTTACTAAATAATATCCATTTTTTTGCTTCATAGATTAAAAATGTTAAATATCTCAAATAAATTTGTGTCACTACTATCTATAAAGTAAATTCAAGTCCAAAATATCCATACATCATCTAAAGCAAATAAATGTAAATGATCATACCAAAATTGTATCAACAATCAAATGAAAATTTAAGTTGAAGATCCAAAGGGTACTCCATGGGCCAAAGGTGGGAAAAAATAAGCATGACAAAATGTCCATCCTCCAATGAACACAAGTGTTATATGCCTGATCCCAACTCTAGGAGCAAGTTCAAAAACTTCAGTAAATTAGAATCTCATTCAGTAATAATTGGTAAAGTATTCCTCTCTATTCTCTTGCACCAACCACTCTCAAGATCAAGTGATGATTATGATTCCTCATGCTCACTCTAACAGTGGAGGTCTTAGTGTTGGTGGTGTTGGAGGTAGTTTCAATGGTTTATGATACTTGCAATGGTCTTGTTGTTTTGTGGTACTAAAATCTTAACTCTAATGGTGGTCTTCATAGTTCATGGTCTCTTGGTGGTGCTTGACAATTATTGTTTCACAGTTGCTCTAATAATGATAGTTAATAGCTTTATTTACAAAGATGGTTTTCCCAAATATACCCTCAATATTGAATTTACCAATAAAAATATTTTATTACATGTAATTTTAAATTAATTTGTTATATTCTAATGATAAAAGAGTCTATATATATATATATATATATATATATATATATATATATATATATATATATATATTTATTTGGCTATTATTATGTTAGACTATTTTTTCCCTTCATGTCTTATATTGAGTATGTTTAAATACAATCCAGATGCCTTATAAAAGTTAATTTTCAAACATGTATTTCACGGTTTATAAGTATTAGAATTTGAATGGATACTTTGTCTTGTCAATGTAATAATGTTGATGCCCTCTATAAAATGGTTACCTAATCTTCTTGTAACAAATTATTGTTAAGTTGTAAATTCAACACAAATTAAAAATAAATTTAAGAAAATTAAAATTCAACACAAATTAAAAATAAATTTAAGAAAATTAAAATTCAACACACTTATCAAGCTCAACGACTTAGATTCCTCAATATTTAAAGAGGAGACCAAGGTTCAAATATTTTTTGATAAAAAGAGGGGTAAAATTTTTATTGAAATCAAAAAAACATACAAGAGTCAAGAATCAGATTACAACAAAACTGCCTCATCTAGGCATATCAACTTTCAATAAACTAGTAAGAGTTTGAGAGCACGTTGAAGGAAGTTGATGCCACTCCCTAACACTCCAACCTTCTTGAAATTCAGAGGCCCATTTAGCCAAACAGTCAGCAACACCATTCCACTCCCTTGGAATATGAGTAAAAGCGATGAACTCCATATGACAACGAAAATGAAGAATCTGCCTAACCACCCCTGCCAACCTCCAATTAACATTGGTAAGATTACAAGTATTCAACAAATTAATGATAATTTGAGAATCTGATTCACAAATTATCCTGCACCAACCCAAAGCATATCCTTGCTCCAATGCATAAAGAACAACAAGGGCTTCCATATAATTATTGGTATGCCTTCCTTTAAAACATGAGAAAAAGAAACATACCACACCACTGCAATCATGTCCCACTCCACCAATACCAACATTTCCAGGATTACCTCTTGAAGACCCATCAGTATTAATCTTAAGAACCCCCCTAGGAGGGGGCTGCCATCTGCCATCTCTCTGCACTCTATTATTGAATCCCCTCATGCTAAAAGAAATAGTAGCACATGGACCAGACACTGTCAAACCCAAACCATGCATAATCTGGACCTCCACTATGTTCACAGGAATATTAATCTGACATTTAGTAGACACAGTTTCCTGGATCATTCTCAAAATTCTTTGCCAGACTTGAAAAATAGAGAGCTTTCTCCCTTGAAAAATTCTTCGATTCCTTTCAAGCCAGATTTTCCAGAAGATGCAGGAGGGACCAATATGCCAAGCAACTTGTAAAAAGAAGACCTTAGCCGGAGGCCTTCCCAAACTCCTCCAGAAATCCAAAAGAGAAGAAGAATGAACACAAGACTGTTTCCACACACCCCACCACAAATGCCAAAGCTGACGCGCAAAACCACATTGAAGAAGCACATGACCAACAGATTCCTCACTATTCTCACATAGGAAACAAAAGGAAGGGCCATGAAAACCTCTCTTCTGAAGGTTATCCCAAGTGAGACATCGATTACGAGTGGCAACCCACAAGTAAAAATTGCACTTAGGCCACGCAAATTTATTCCACACTTGCTTCCACCAAGGAACTTCCTCAGTACCATAACACTGGCGATCCAATTCATGATATCCGGAGGCAACTGAGAAAATCCCTCTATTGTCCTGACCCCAAGCCAACACATCATCATATTGCGAAGAAGAGCATTCTCTAGAAGCCAGAATGCGTGACAACTCCTCTCTATCCTCCATAGAGCCTCCAACAGGCCATTCACTGGGATCTCTCCATTGGAACATTTCCATCTGACCAATTCTCTTAACAACTTTAAAATCCATCACTCTAGACCAACCAACAACCAAAAAATGTTGAGCAAGACCAAGAAGATGAGGATACTCAGATAAAAGAGCAGGAAAACCATCCCAAGAATCATGCCAAAAAAGAACCTTAGAGCCTTTATGACAAATCCAAAACAACCCCTGTTTGATAAGAGAAGCTCCCTTCTTCAGAGTGTTCCAAACAAAAGAACCTTTCCCAATCAAGCTATAACGAGGAAGCTCATCACCTTCCACCCCACAGAGATATTTATAAGAAAGAATTTTAGCCCAAGTTTGGTCATGATTAGTACACCAGCGCCAATAAATTTTGGCAGCCAGAGCTTGCCCAGAAAGAGAACTCAGGCGAAGACCCAAACCACCCTCTTGTTTAGGTCTACAAAGAGACTCCCATTTCACCAAACTCCATTTAGAGGATTCCAAATTACCAGCCCACAAAAATCTCCGTGAAAGAGAATCAAGATCATGAAGAAAACTTGTCGGAGCAACCTGAATTAAACACTTGTACACAGGTAATGCTTGAACCACATATTTGAGGAGCAAAACCCGACCAACAAAAGACAACCATCTGTAAGTCCAATGACTAACCTGAGTATGAAATTTCTCCAAAATGTTGGACCAAACACTCCTAGGCAGAGGACCAATAGAGATAGGAATACCCAAGTACTTAAAAGGAAGAACTCCAACCTGAAATCTGAGAATCTGAACAATTCTGGCCTGAATACGGGGATTAGTATTAAAGAAAAAAATGGAAGATTTAGCCTCATTAATCTTCTGCCCAGAAGCAACCAAGTAAATATCTAGAATTCTTCTAAAATTAGTTGCCTCCCTAATAGAAGCAACACCCATCAGAGCAGTATCGTCAACAAACTGCAAATGAGAATACGCAGGCAAATTACTACCCCACCTCCAACCATGAAGCAGACCCTGATTCACGTGAGATTTTAACAACCTACCCAAACCCTCAGCCATAATGATGAACAAGTATGGAGACAAGGGATCACCTTGATGCAAACCTCGTGAAGCATTAAACAAAGAAGAATGATCTCCATTAATAAGAACAGAAAAATATGGAGTTGTAATACAACTCATAACCCAATTAATCCACATAGGATCAAACCCAAAGGCTGTAAGAATTTTTTGAAGAAATGACCATCGAACCCTGTCATAAGCCTTAGCCATGTCAAGTTTCATAAACATAGCTTTTTCCTTAGACATACCCATTGAATGAATGGTCTCAACAGCTATAACAACACCATCAAGAATCTGACGGCCTACCACAAAGCCTCCTTGCTCATCAGAAATAACCATTCCCAACCAAGGTTTTAGCCTCTCAACAATCAACTTAGTAATGATTTTATAAACAACATTACATAGAGCTATAGGTCGAAACATATCAAAAGAATTTGCTCCCTCCCATTTAGGAATAAGAGCCAGGAAGGTAGAATTCAAAGCCTTCAACATCTGTTTATTGTTCAAGGACTCCTGCAAAACCCTTAACAAATCAAATTTGATGATTTCCCAAAACTCCTGAAAGAATTCAACTGGAAAACCATCTGGCCCCGGAGCTTTCCCTTTTTTCATATGAAAAACAATACCTTCTAGCTCTACAAGAGAAATAGGCCTTAAAAGATCAACATTTATCTCAACAGAAATAACTGAAGGTATACATCCCAAAATAACATTCTCCTCAACATCCACCCCAGAAGAATCCTCAGTATAAAGTGAGGAAAAGAAGGTAACTGCCTCCTGTAAAATATCATGGGTAGTTTTCAAATGAACTCCTCGAGAAGAGACAATGGAAGAAATAACATTAACATGCCTTCTAGCTTTAACCGAGTTAAAGAAAAAAGCAGTATTCCTATCTCCTTCCTGCAACCAATCCAAACGAGCTTTTTGCTTCCAATAAATTTCCTCATGAAGTTCCCATTCTGCCAAGTCCTTCAAAGCCTCTGATTCCTCTTGAAGAGTCTGTTCAAAAAGTCCCTGATCCCTGATTTGTCTAGTAATAGAATCAAGTCGGTCTTGAGCCATAGCTTTAGCATGAAAAATATTACCAAAAAATTGCCTGTTCCACTTTTTAAGACAATATTTCACAAATTGAAGCCTCTTAGCAAAAGAGTACATAGCAGTCCCATATAACGGTTTCCCTTGAATCCACCAACATTTTACCAAGTCATACAAAGAAGGTTCTCGAAGCCACATTAACTAAAATTTAAAACTTGGATGACGGATGATACCCTGTTTGATAGCAACAAGTTTGATTGGCCAGTGGTCAGAACCTCTCCAATCAAGAATTTCAGAGGTGGTGAGCCAATTATTACCAACCCAATAAGGAGAAACAAGAAATCTATCCAATCTCTCAGAAATAGATTCAATTCCACATCTCCGATTAGACCAGGTGAACATACCATTACCCGACTTAATATCAACAAGATTTAGAAACTGAATATTATCATTAAGAAGTAAAGAAGCCTGACCAAGAAAACTTACTCCACCCCGCTTTTCCTCCAAACAAGAAACAACATTAAAATCTCCTGCAACAATCCAAGGATAATAAGGAGCTAGAGCACGAACCTCTCGCACATGGTTCCAGAGATTAATCTTTCCAGCAAGGTCAGAGGGGGCATAAATAGTAGTTAAAAGAACCACTTCCCCCGACTCCTGACAAAGAGCAACCAAAGAAAGAGAAGATCTAATAGAGACCCACCAAATTGGAAGAACCTTCAATGGATTCCATAAGCAAACAATACCACCAGAACTGCCCTGAGCCCCAATTCCTTGACACTGTCCATGAGCCCATAATTTAGAGGCAACAGTAAATAAACTATCCACAGACAACTTAGATTCTTGTAGGAAAACAACATCAGGCATATGAACCTTAATCATATCACGAATAGCCTTTTGACGAGGGGTGCTATTCAAACCCCTTACATTCCATGAAAGCACAATCATTTAGAGAAATGAGAGTCAAGAGGCCGCACTAAACCAGACTCAACTAGATCCTCTCCTGTTTTCTTAATTTTCTCTCCATATTTTTTCCTTCCCACCTTAGAAGATTTTCCAAGGGCCCCTTTTTTAAGAGTTATTTGATGCAAACCCAACATAGGACCCGCTTTAGAACCTTTACCACGACCAGTATCCATAAAATCAACCAAAAGCGGGTCATCCGCCACTTTACCCTCCTCCTGAATATCCATATTTTCCTCAGAAGGAGCGGAGATCAGATCCCCCTCAGCAAGTTGGGCCACATAGCTTACTGGAACAATCACTTTACTCATTGACTGCTCATTATCCATCTGAGCACCAGATGAATTCTTTTGCAAATTACCAGTAGAAAGTGTTTCTCCATTAACTGGTAGTTGCTGACCATTATCAAGAGGATCTGCAAAAACTCCATCATGCTGCTCCAAATCATCCAAAGTATCAAACCTATTATACAGGCCATCATATTGCCTTTCATTAAAGGGTCTCTTCAAACCCCTTCCTTTATTGTGGGCCTTAACAGGAATGAAACCCTCCTTGTCTGATCCACGAACTGGCATATGAGCATTCCCCTTAACTGACCCGCTATCCGACATTGAAGCTTTCCCTTTACCAGAACCAATATCCTGCATAGGAGTCTTCCCCTTAGAGGACAAAGTAGGAGGAGACTGTGGCTTAGAAGAGGAATTCCCAGAGATTTTGGGACATTTTCAAATCTTGCCAAGCAATACATGGATAATATCCAAATTTTATTGTAATATCACTGTGGTGACGATGTAATATAGGTGGAACCCATTTTAATAAAAAAAAAAACCAACCCATATTTTTTATCTAAAAATATAAATTTAAATTAAATAAATTTCATTAAAAAAAACTAAAAAAAAATGAATATAAAATATTGTTAAACAAAACCTGTAAACAATTATTTAAATCTTCATCTAAATGATAACATATATTTGTTTGTACTAACAAATTCATTATAACCCATTATCAATTAAACCATTCACTATTTTATTCATATCTTTAATATTTATATGAACAAGCTTATCAAGCTAAAGTTCCGGTGGTTGTCATGGGTTGTGTTTCACCAAAAAGTCTTCTAGATTTTTTTATATATGTTTTTTTATTTGATTTATTTTATTAAGTATATAATTTAATAAAGGATTTTGAAGAGGGTTGGAATTAAAACTTTCAACTTTAAACTTACAAACATTTATGTATAATTTAAAACTATATAAATAATATTTATCTATAATTCAAAACTATATAAATAATAATACTAAAAACTCTTGTATATAAGTGATAATACTCAATCTTTAAATTATTTTAACCTTATTATAAATTAAAATCCTTATAAAAAAGATTATAAAAAAATTACGAATATCACAATTTAAAACTCTATGATTAGTAGATTTCCACGGTATAAAAGCCAATCACATTTAATGGTACAGAAGAATCATTATAAATTAAAAGGTTAGAAGGCCCAAATTCAAAATAAATTTTAAATAAATTATTTGTTATTCGTTTCACAAGCTCAGGTCCTTTTTAAGTATATTGATTAGACGATTTTAATACTGACCCACTGTGAATCACAATGACAGTTGAAAAACAAAAAAAATAAAATAAATACAGCTGAAAATAGATAAACTCTGAAAAATAGAAATGATTCACTCTGTATTAGCAATTGCAGTCTCAAAACAGGGTTGTTACAAGACTGTCACACATGCAATACATGGTTGTTACACAACACAACACACAACCAATGGCTATTACAATGTAATGCCCAAGAACAGGGCATACAACTTGTTACACAGTCAATTTACAGCCCCTACAACAAACAGAGTTTTCTCCCCCTCTGTCTCAGCCCAGCAGCAGAGCACTACAAAGAAAAAACTAGATTACTACTGCATCCCTCCCAGCCTACCTTCTCTGGAGTAACAACCCCTGCAACTGCAGCCTGAAACCTCTGCCATTGCAGCCTGCAAATGTGGGCTCTGACCTCTGCAACTGCAGCCTGCAAATGTGGGCTCTGACCTCTGCAACTGTAGCCTGCAAATGTGGGCTCTGACTTCTGCCACTGCAGCCTACTGCTGGTGTCAGTGCTGGCAGTCTAGTGGTGTCAGTGTTGGGGATGTGGCCAGAGTAGTGGCCACAAACCAAACAATCTCCCACTTGGCAACTACTCTGGCCAAGGTTGTAAGCCTACCTTACCTTGACACCAAGTGAATTTTTGTGCATCCAAAGACTTGGTTAATGCATCTGCAACATTTCTTTCTGTCCTCACCTTGAGTAGCTCCACCTCTCTAGTTTCTACCACTTCTCTAATGAAGTGAAACCTCACTCTAATGTGTTTAGTCCTAGAGTGAAACTTGGGATTCACTGCAAGATCAATTGCACTTTGGTTGTCACACCAAAGAGGTATTGGTCCTTGCTCAAATCCCACATCCTCACATAATAAATGCAGCCATATAGCTTCTTTGGATGCCTCTGCAGCAACAATGTACTCAGCTTCTGTTGTAGATTGGGCAACCACTTCTTGCTTCTTACTTCTCCAACTAACTGCACCACCAAACAACATGAAGATATATGCACTTGTGGACTTGCCCTTATCTACATCTCCTCCAAAATCTGAATCAACAAAACCCTGTAATTGTTTGTTTTCGGCTGCATCATAACATATTGCATAGTCTTTTGTCCCTTGTAGATACCTCATTATCCTCTTAACAACAACCCAATGTTGCTTACCGGGATTGGACATGAATCTACTTACAACACCCATTGCATGGGCTAAATCAGGTCTTGTACATACCATTGCATACATGAGCTTTCCAACTGCACTTGCATATGGTACATGTGTCATTTCATCCTCTTCTTGCTTGTTCTTTGGACTCATTTCATTTGACAATGCCACTCCCACTTGAGATGGAGTGTTCACAGGAGTGCTCTTATCCATGCTAAAGAGTTCAAGGAGATCCACAATGTACTTTCTTTGGCTGATCCAAAGCCTTCTTGTCATGCGGTCTCTCTTGACTTCAATGCCCAAAAAATAATGCAATGGACCCAAGTCTTTCATGTCAAATTTCTTTGACAATTCAGATTTTGTCCTTTTTACCAACTCCTTTGAGTCACTAAGCAAAAGAATATCATCAACATACAAGACCAAAATAATGAAGTGATTTACCTTTTGCATGAAGTAGATGCAATGATCTCCATCACTTCTTGTGAAACCATGCTCAATCACATGCTTGTCAAACTTGTGGTACCATTGTCTTGGGGATTGCTTCAAGCCATAGAGTGCTTTCTTCAATTTGCACACCAAGTTGCTACTCCCACTTGCTACAAACCCTTCTGGTTGTTGCATATAAATGTCCTCATTGAGCTCTCCATGAAGAAAGGTTGTCTTCACATCCATTTGCTCAATTTCCCAATCATAGGTTGCTGCCATTGACAATAATAATCTGATTGAAGCAAGTTTTGCCATAGGAGAGAAGGTTTCATTAAAGTCTATACCCTCTACTTGAGTATATCCTTTTGCCACCAACCTTGCCTTATATCTTTCTATTGAACCATCAACTTTGTACTTCCTCTTAAAAATCCATTTACAACCAACTGCTTTCCTATCCTTAGGCAATGGTTGCAAATCCCAAGTCTGATTTTGTTCAAGTGACCTCATTTCTTCTTCCATAGCCTTTTTCCAATGAATAGCTTCATCACTATTAAGAGCCTTTTTCACACTTCTTGGCTCATCACACATGGAAGACAATGCAAAATAACTAAAATCACTTGGTTCATAGCCAAACCTATCAGGTGCTCTTCTTTGCCGAAGACTCCTCCTTGTCACTTGATCACTTTGTTCAACTTCTGATCCTTTGAGTTCTATCTCATTTCTTGGTTGTACTTCATCATGAATAGGCTGATTACTCTCATGATTACTCTCCATAGTAGTCTCTTCTTGCTGTTGTACTTGACTTTCATCATTAGACTCACTTGCAAGCGGTTGCACCTCACGCAATGGAGTTGAAATAGGAGTAACACTTGTATTTGGCAACACCTGCTGAAAATTTCCAGCTTGCTGATTTTTAATTTCAGAATGTACTCCATGTTGTTCCTCATTTCCTTGAGTATCCAGATTTGCTTGTTTTTCACTAGCAAACTCTTCCTTGAAGATGACATCTCGGTTGAATGTATGACGATGTTCTGATGGGATCCATAGCTTGTATCCTTTGATTCCTTCACCATACCCAATGAAAATGCATTTCATAGACTTGTTATCAAACTTCCTTCTATTCTCCTTGGGAACATGCATGTAGGCTTCACATCCAAAGACTCTTAGATGTGCTATTGTGGGCTTCTTGCCACTCCAAGCCTCCTTTGGTGTCTTTCCACCCAAAATAGAGCTAGAAGACAAATTGTTCACATAATTTATTGTATGTAAAGCTTCAGCCCAAAAAATTTTGCTTAAGTGTGCATCCTCTCTCATGCTCCTTGCCTTCTCCACTAAGGTTCTATTTAACCTTTCTGCAACACCATTTTGTTGTGGGGAGTATGGTGTAGTTTTCTGCCTTGCAATGCCATGCAACCTACAAAATGCATCAAACTCCTTGGAGCAATACTCACCTCCATTATCAGTCCTTAGTGCTTTTACCTTCTTCCCTGTTTGTCTTTCAACTTCAGCCACAAAGACTTTGAACATATCCAAAGCACTACTTTTATGTTTCATGAAGTATATCCATGACTTCCTTGAGAAGTCATCAATGAAAGTGATGAAATATTTGGACCCTCCCATGGAATCCACTTCCATTGGTCCACATATATCAGAATGTATTAATTCAAGAATTTCTTTGCTCCTATATTCACTTGAATTAAATGAAACTCTTTTTTGTTTTCCCATGACACATGCTTCACAAAAATCAAATGAACCAAACTTCATACCTTCCAAACCTCAAACAATTTGCTTGTTGCACATCTCACGTAGGCTCTTCTCTCCAAGATGTGCCATCCTCCTATGCCACAACATCATTTCTGACATCTTTGTTGTTGTATGGGATTTTCCACTCTCTGTTGAGCTTGTATTTGCACTACCAACATCAACAGGGATTGCATCTAACTTGTACAAGGTTCCATGTCTTATACCTCTAGCCAAGACCATGGCTCCACGAACTAACTTACACCCATATTTGGCAAAGAGAGTCTCAACATTAGCCTCTGCAAGTTGACTTACTGAGAGTAAGTTTCGTGTCAAGCCTGGAACATGTCTTACATCTGGTATGGTTTTGATCCTTCCATCACTAAGCTTAACTCTTACACTACCTTTACCAACAATTTCATAGTGATAATTATCACCAAGGAATACTTTGCCATAGTGACTTGTTGCATAGTCCTTGAACCACTCTCTATGTGGTGTCATGTGAAAGGATGCTCCAGAGTCTATTAACCATGCTTCATCTTGGACATTCATTGTCAAGCATGTAGCAATATACAACCCCCCTTCACTGGTTGATGGAGCTGCTAAAGATCCTTCTTTTTCCTTGGAAAGATCAGCCTTGCACTCACTTTTCTTGTGCCCCTTTTGCTTGCATTTCCAACAAACAATCTCTTGCTTCTTTCCTTTGCTTGGAAATCTTCTTCTTGATTTGGACCTATAGCCATTGTCATAGAATCTATCACTCTTTCTTTCTTTACTTCTTCCTCTATCCCTAACAACCAAGGCTTCTGAGTTCTTAGTAGGTTCAGAGGTCCTCCTTCTAGTTTCTTCTTGGAGCAACTGACTAATGATCTCATCCTTCTTGAGATTTTCCACTTTTGTGCTCCCACTGATTGCTACAATCAGATTGTCCCATGAGTCTGATAAGCTACAAAGCAAGCAAATACATTGCTCCTCTTCTTTGATCTCATCACCAACTGATTTCAATTGATTTACTAGGGTGTTGAAGGTGTTTAAATAATCAGCCACATTTCCTCCATCAACCATTTTTAATGCATACAATTTCTTTCTAAGAAATATTAAATTCATGAGTGACTTTGATTCATAGAGCTTACCAAGATTATCCCAAAGCTCCTTTGCTGACTTGGCTCCAATAACATTCATTAAGACTGAATCTGCAAGGTTCAAACCAATCAAGGCAATAGCTTTGTCATTCATCTTGTCCCAGTCATCTTGACTAATTGTTGCTGGCTTTGGATCCTTGATGATAGTCTCCTTCAGATCTCTTTCTACAAGGAGATATTCCATCTTCAGCTTCCACAAGTTGAAATTCTGCCCATTGAACTTTTCAATGGCAGACTTGCTATGGTCCATTCTCTGCTCCAACTGGTTTCACAAAATACCCAGGCAATATTCTTCACACCTGCAGAGTTTCCTCAATAGAGCAACACTTCCAATGCTGCCCCAAGCTCTGATACCAATTTGTGAATAACAATGACAGTTGAAAAACAGAAAAATAAAAATAAATACAGCTAAAAATAGATAAACTCTGAAAAATAGAAATGATTCACTCTGTATTAGCAATTGCAGTCTCACAACAGGGTTGTTACAAGACTGTCACCATACATTACATGGTTGTCATCATACACAACACAACACACAACCAATGGCTATTACAACACAATGCAATGCCCAAGAAACAGGGCATGCAATCTGTTACACAGCCAATTTACAGCCCACTACAACAAAACAAAGTTTTTCTCCCTCTGTCTCAGACCAGCAACAGAGCACTACAAAGGAAAAACTGGATAACTACAGCATCCCTCCCAGCCTACCTTCTCTGGAGTAACAACCCCTGCAACTGCAGCCTGAAACCTCTGCCATTGCAGCCTGCAAATGTGGGCTCTGACCTCTGCAACTGCAGCCTGCAAATGTGGGCTCAGACCTCTGCAACTGCAGCCTGCAAATGTGGGCTCTGACTTCTGCCACTGCAGCCTACTGCTGGTGTCAGTGTTGGCAGTCTGGTGGTGTCAGTGTTGGGGATGTGGCCAGAGTAGTGGCCACAAACCAAACACCCACAACTTTCATTTTTTATTGGCATATCCTTTAATAAAATGCTCTTCTCTGGACACAACTTTAGTTTTCCTAGTGTAGGTGTCATTCAATATGAATGGTTTGTGAGGGTTAATTTTTCAACTTTACTATGTCATATTAGTGATCTCATCAATATATGGAAAATACGATTAAGGTTTTGTTTTTTTTTCTTTTAAATAAAAAATTAACAATTAAAATTTTTCAACTTTTGTATAAGAAAACAGGTTTTGAAGACTATTTTAATGGTTTGCATTATGATTTAAATTATTTGCATAATGGTCAAATGCAGATGAGTAGTTTTGTAACGCTATCAATCAAAAATTATAAAATGGAGTGATTACAGTGATAGTAAAGAAGGTTTTTAAAAACCATAAAAATGCAAATCCATCTGCTGTTAGGCTGTGAAATACTAATATACTTGAATGGTTTACATTATAGGCTACAAACATTTCATAATAGTTTAATGAAGATTAATAATTTTCTGATGTTATAGAGTAATAGTAGATGTCCAAAAAAAAGGTTTTATTGGATGAAGAACATGAAAAAATAGTTTAAAGATGAACAATAGAGAAACCAAAGACATGTTTAAAATGAGATGATAAAATGTTAGAACAAAAAAAAAAATTGAATTTATTACAAATAAGATGAGAATGGAGTAGAAAATGAAAACATTAAATATTTAGATGTAAATGTATGGATTTAACAAAAGAAGAGTCAGGGAAAAGCAAGGACTTAAAAATGAAAAGTAGGAGATAATGAACAAACAAATAATCCCAAAACTTTCTATGATATATGAATTTTGAAATAATATTAAAGAAGGAATAATATCAAAAGCAGCCATAATGAACAAACAAATAATCCCAAAACTTTCCATAAAATTTTAAAATAATATTAAAAATAAAATAAAATCAATATTAATCAAATAAATCAAATAAATCAAATATCTAAATTTGTTTAAAGAATTGAAAAGAAAAAGCCTGTAAACACCTTGATCATCTATGATAAAAAATGACGACACTTTGTAAATCTCTTGCTTGCATTAGATACAGTACAAATATAAAACTTTTGGAATACAGTGTCCAAATAGATCAGAATATAGTGGTGTTGTATCCAAACTTATAAAAAAGGTGTTCTTATTTGGTCTGCACATAATATATTTAGATATGATATAGGCACATCTAAAATTGTCTCCACGACATAGTTAAAATATATAATCTTTTTAATTAATAAATTTATTTATTTAAAATTTAATAATATAATATAATGTTGAGGCTTCCTACATAAGACCTAATTTCCAACTTAATACCTGATTATGAAGAGTACTGTCAACACTTTCTACTCAACAACTTAACACTCAGCCAAAGCCTTTCCACTCAAAATTTGAGTATGAAGGACACTACCAACTCGCTCCACTGAACTCTCCGCCAAAACCTCAAGAATTTCGAATTTTTTATTTTATTTCTTTTCACTCAAACATCCCACCAAATAACAGCGCGGTCACACAAAATGCATGCTTTAAAGCTTGGTCCGATAGAAGGGGCTTCCCTGTTTTAGGCTTTGTAGAGTAAATTTCAGAGATCTTTTAAGCACATGGCTGCATGATTTTTTAAATTTACTTGCTTGTTTCTCGAATTACATGCATGGTGAACACTTTACAAAAATTGTGTTTTATATTTTTTCTTTTTTATGTATGTCGTATTCAGCTGCATCCATATTGGGGGTTCTTGAAAATTTGGTGTCTGTATCAGATAAGTATGCATATCATATACAGCATTCGTATTTGTTTGCATACAACATAGTTCCCAACCTTACCTGTAACCTGTTGAAATATCTGTTGATTGCTCAAGTGTAAGGGAAAAATATATATTTTGCTAAGTAATTTTGAATGTGTATAAAATCTTTTTTTAGAAAGGTTTTAGGTTTAAATTTTATTATAAAGGATAGGATCTTTATACAAATTTATATTTTTAATTTAAATTTTTTGGCTAAGGATCAACAACAGCTTAATGTGATTAAATGCATGTAAAAAGAAAAAATAACCCTTTCAAAATCTACTTTTTAAATGAATAAAATCCTAAAATTTTCCGACCTGTGAATTTTCAATTTATTATTAATTATCTTATATTTAAAATTTGCTTTACAGAATGCCAAAATTATTTCATAAACAAGATCTAGTCTTACAAAAATAGGAACCTGCAACTTCTATGGACTAGGAACCAACATGATACTAGTTAAAGATCCATGTGTAACTTCTATGGACTAAGAACCAACATGATACTAGTTAAAGATCCATCTGCTTAAGATGCTACCTGAACAGATCTAGTCTTACGAAATAGGAACCTGCAACTTCTATGGACTAGGAACCAACATGATACTAGTTAAAGATCCATGTGTAACTTCTATGGACTAAGAACCAACATAATACTAGTTAAAGATCCATGTGCTTAAGATGCTACCTGAACTGTTCTGCATCTGTTGAATAGCTGTTCAAAGTTTTCTTTTTTATGAAGTCCTCACATACAAGAGTTTGCTAATACTGGTGATTATATCAAAGCAATCTACGCTTGAAGCCTTCATTGGAACAATCAACCTCATCAGAAACTAGACGTAACATATGCTTTAGTTCAGGTTAAAAATAAATCTTATTGATCATGAATTACCAATGCTACTTCCTTGTGCCTCTGTCAAAGTTATAACGGTCATGTATAACTTGAGGGAACACATGATACAAAATATGAGCTTCAACAAGTTGTGACTTCAGCATTCTTTGGCCTTGTTGTAAATTTCCTTCAATATTGATCCCTGTGGATGGCGTTCAACAAACTTCACAAGGAAATCTTTCTCGCTTAACCTAAGTAAACAAAGCAGACTATGCTTGGATTGTTGCATCGAACAAAGAGCCTTAAAGACTGCATGCCGTGGTTTAACCCTTTTCTCCAGACTGAAATGCAACAGGACAGGATTTTTCCAAACAATCTGCGGCGCAAGCCCTGCCGTGCCTACTAGGAAATCCATGTTTTCATGCATCTTATCCATGGAAAGCGTAAACAAACAAGGGTCTTTCTTAACAAGCTCAAGTATCTTGTCTTCTGCTAAGCCAAGGCTTGTTAGATGCTTCGCTTTCTCTTCCCATTTGTCAGGCCCGATGCTACAAACCACGCAGAGCACATACACGAATGTTTTTGACCCTTCCAAAATGCCCATATTCTTCACATATTGTATTCTTGTTTTTAATAACTCTGCACTACCTCTGTTCAAAATGTTTGGACGCGTGGATATTAAAGAGGAAAGCAACTCACCTTGAATGCCGGATTGTTTAAAGAGATCCAATCTGTGTTCCAGATCCTTCTCAGTGATGCCAGACAGAAGCTCAGGTGATCTCTTGAGAGCCTTCAACAGATTTTCCTTGGAGCCAAACAACTTTACAAGATACGGAATTATGGGGATCAGCTTTTTTTGCAAACTGTAGCTAAGCAAGCTTGGATACTTGGATATGAAATTTGGCAGATCTTGGTCAGTAAACCCTAGGGTTTTGAAGAATTCAAACTTGGGCTTCAACTGCCCATCGACTTTGAGAGCAATAACATTTGGGTTTTTATGGATGGTCTTGTGGAGGTGATGTTGAGCGAATCCACGGTCTCTCATGAACTCCACGGCCTCGCGAGCTGTTTGGGTGGATTTGATTCTCAGCAGAGCTTTCTTCACTTTAATGATTTCGTTGACTTTGGAGAGGCCAAACCCGCATTCGTTGAGCAAGAATTCCGAAATGGAAGTGGCTTGAGAAGGTTGGGGAATGACGGTCGACGATGACAATGGTGAAAAAATAAATGGAAAGGATGGAAAGTGTGATGCACCTACCAGAGTTGGAAGACGAAGACATCTGGTTAATGAAGGAGTAAACGAGTTTGGCATCCAGAAGACCGGCATTGTGAAGGATTGAAAAAGGATCGAACATCTAAGCAGCTAAAGACGAGCAAGAGGAAGAATCAAAAGAGGGGAAACATCGAGAACTGCAGGGCTTGTCGATGAATATAAGGTTAGGGTTAGGGCGAAGACCCATTCGAGTGAGAAATATTAGAAACATTACATTCCAACCATTTAGCAATGCGCTTTGCAATGCTAGGAAAAAGTATAAATCTGTTCTTCCTAATGCTCTTCCATACTCTTTCATCTACTTATATGATGCGGGAGCATGCAGCAGCGAGGGAACATTAGTGGGACATCAGCCAACTGATCAATTGGTATTAGTCAATCGTGCGCTCCATGAGAAGGATAAAACGATGGGATAAAAATCAAGCCAAGAGTTCCACTTTCATTTTAGAAAAAATAAATAAATAATTAAATTGAAGTTGAACTCTGTAGGAGTTGGAAATTAATTGTGTCTTGTGTTTAAAAATAAGAGAGGAGAAATAGAGAAAGGGGAGAGGTTGAGAGTGAGAAGAATATTGTTTTTCGTGTGGAGGTTATAGGATTTGAAGAAGATTGTGTGATATTGGTTTTCCATGTGCAGGTCATAGGATTTGAAGAAGATTGTGTGTTATTGGTTTTTCGTGAAGATTGTGTGTTATTGATTTTTCGTGTGCGAGTCACAAGATTTGAAGGTGAGGTTGAGGAAGATTATGAAAGGTGAAAAGAAGAAAACCTTTACCCAAGGAAAGAGTAATCTTACCCCAACCAAACTCTGTTGAAGGGAAGAATAATATTAACCTTACCGTTGAAATGGATTGTATGGTTGTTGGGGTTTATAGTTATCGGAGTTGTACGGTTGCGCAAAGGGTAATCAAATCATGGAATGTGATAAACGGTAATTATATCATACAATGTGGTAAGGAGTAATCAAATCATACATTGTGGTAAGGCTTGTTTTTTTATTCAATTGAACCCTTCTCTGTCGCTGCATCATTTTGGTAGCAAAGACTGAAGATCTTTATGGATAGGCACGTGCTAAAGAAATGATGGCACAATGGGGAAGAGGATGATCAAGAGGAACCCGAAATGTAGATATAGTTGAAATGATAAGAGGCATTACTACATAACTTGAAGCAATAGAAACTGCTCAAAGAAGAGGCATTCATCTTGAGGAGGTTAGTGACAACGAAAAAGAAGAGGTTGGTCATGTAGAAGCTCAAGATGAAGAGGGAGAGGAAGAAATAGATGGATGACTTCTAATTTGGGTCGAAAACCTAAGAAACTCCATCATACAATGGGAGCCTAAATCCAAAGGAGCTCATAGACTAGATTGTTGAAATGGAAAAGTATTTTGACTTTGATTTAGTAGATCCCAAAAGGGTGAAGTTTTCCAGTACAAAGCTAAAAGGACACACGTCCTTTGTGGTGGGATCATGTGCAGACTGAAAGATGAAGGAAAGGCAGGAAAAAGATCAAGTCATGGGAGAAATGGTGACCAAACTAAAGATCAAATTACTATCGTTAGACTACCAATTGGGTCTTTTCAAGAAGTTACAAAATCTCAAACAGAAGGAATTAAGTGTGAAAGATTAGACCAAAGAATTCTACGTGTTGAGCATTCAAGTTGGTCATGTGGAAGATGATGAAGAGAAGGTATCAAAGTATATCAATGGGCTAATAATATTCGTACAGGATGAAATCAGTATGATAGGTATAAGGATGGTAGAGGAAGCCTACCAGTATATCTTAAATACAAAAGAGAAGTTGTTGCGAAAGCAGCAATATAATTAGATAAAGAAAGGTTCTCGCAAGGATGAGGACAAGCAAGTAGTGAAAAAGGATAGCAAAAATAAGGAGTAACTATCACTTCCTTTAGTAATTTCAACCAGAACACCAGAGGAGGTGGAGACTCCTCATGAAGTAGAGGTGGTTTTGGTTGAGGAAGGGGTAGAGGATTCTTTGGACGATGTTTTCGATGTGGAGAAGAAGGTCATTAGGCATATGAATGTCAAACCGCACAACAAAGTAATGACAAAGGAAAGGAGATCAAAGACCACATTGCATGAGCAGAGGAAGAAAGCATTGCTTCCCCAAGGAATGTAGAAGAGCCTGAGCAAGGAGAACCTCTCATGATAAAGAGAGTTCTACTGAAGCCAAATAAAAGAGAAAGTGAACCTGTTCAAGCGAGAAGCCTTTTCAAAATAATATTTAAATCAGGGGGCAAATATTTTCAAGGTATAGTATATAGAGGGAGTACGAATAACCTAGTGTCTATTGAGATGGTGGAGAAACTGGGGTTGAGAAGGGTAGAACACCCCAATCCGTACAAAATATCTTGGTTGTAAAAGGGACACCAGGTCTTAGTGAACAATGCAACGTGAATTTTCACATAGGATCATACAAGGATGAGGTCTTATACGATTCCATGCCTATGGATGCTTGTCATGTGTTGTTGGGAAGACCTTGGCAGTTTAACAAAAAAGCAATACATGATGGTAGGGAAAACACCTACACCATTATGAAAGATGCCAAGAAATTTATGTTGAGTTTGTTGAAAAACAAATTTGGGAAAGATGACAATGATCTGAAAGTCTGCTTGATTTTAGGAAAGCAATTTTTTAAGGAGATGGTGATGGAGAAGGCATGTTTTGCCTTGATTGTTAAACCCATGAAGGAAAAAATGGTAGACAAGGAAGATAAAATTTTAGGTGAGGTGAAGGATTTGTTAAAGGAGTATGCAAAAAAAGTATTTGAAGGATTACTGGATGGATTACTACTAGTAAGAAGCATTAGCCATCACATTGATCTTGTTACTGGATCGAGTTTACCCAATAAGGTAGCATATAGAATGACACCCTTGGAGAATGAAGAAATAAATTGACAGGTTCAAGAGTTGTTGGAAAAGGGGTTGATCAGAGAAAGTTTGAGACCATGTGCAGTCCTAGTAGTGTTTGCACTAAAGAAGGATAGAGAATGGTGCATTTGTACAAATTCTAGGACTATCAACAACATAACTATAAAGTATCGATTCCCATTGTCGCATATGTATTCTACGACTAACGTTCAAGGCTAGGCATCCCATCCCACCATGACTTCTCATAAAGGGAAGAGCTAAACTTATCAATAGGGAATTTAACACAACCACACATGCCACAGTTTGAACCTTGGACCTCTAAAAAAAAAGCCAAAGCTCGAATCGTTGCATTGTCCTCGTTTTTGTGCTGGCTCAAGAGTGACATATCCCTCTTCTCCCATTGGTGGAATTTTTCTCTCCAGCGTGTCACTTTGACTCTTGATCCCTTTGATAGCTTTAATCTGCATGCCACTTTTTCCACTTCTTGTAATCATCTGTGGTAGGAGACCCAACTCCATCCGTGCTCGTGGTGTACCAAAGTCATGAGCCTTGTGTCTTGTCATCTTCCGTGTTGGAATACCATCGGTCTTTCCTTCCTTGAATCCACATCAGTACGCATGACTAGACATCCTAGAACCAAGACACCTCATCAATAGCTTTTGTTCGGTTTGGCTTCTTGATTTAGTGGCATGGCTATCAACATCTCTCCCGATGTTTCTTCATCTCCAAGTTTTCTAAGACCCTACATCCATAGCCCTTCCCATATTCTACTCCTATCTGAGTCTTTTATCCTAAGTGACCTGACGTGGGTTGTAATACCTATTCATGCAAGGAGTGGGGCTAGCGGAGGGTAGTAATGGCATTGCTAGAGCTGAAGGTTTTGGAGCTCAAATCCATGGTGGAAGAGATATTAGGATCCCATGAATTTCTTTCATGAGGAAATTTGCAGGGAGTTATGTCGAGCTCTTAATGGAACCGGTCCACTCCTGGGATTATGACAACATCACTATTTGCAGGGTTTCTTTTTGTAGCATTGTCCGACTGATAATGGAGGTCACAAAATTAGTGAGCAACAACGATTTTATTCGTCAAGAGATAAACACTCTATCATTGCTAAATTGGGGTATTTTAAGGACAAAGGCAAGCATCTGAACAACAAGAATAGCAGCATCGTTCGAAAGGACCTCACAACGCCATGGAATAGGATCTTGATACCCATCATGCAATACTTCACCATAGACGACCCAATGCACCACTACGGAGTTTCCACTTGGCATTTCTCAACCACTTGAAGTACATTAAGTTCATTAATGTCCGTGACTATCTCTATCACTCTATGGATTTGTTTGTTTCCATCGTTATGGAAGGAAAGTCTTCCCATCCCAAGCACCAGGGGCTCCACCTCATGATTTTTAATCATGAGCTTCAGCGTCAACCTCTCACTCCTACGCTTCCTATTTCAGAGGGAATTGAGGACCATCTTGCTATTCCAGAGCTGATTCTAGGATCACCTCTTAAGGAGGACAACGACTATGAAGCAAAGATGGATGTTGTTGGCTCGGCTAGGTCTGGTAAGAATAAGTTGATGTTCTTCATCGACACCACCCCTACCCCTTGCAGGCACTCTCCCCGTAATATTTCCACGGGAGACAAACATAAAGGCGTTATCATCCAGGACTAGGACAATTTCACCTCTGACTCTCCTTCTGTTAGTCGTAAGAAGCTTCGTGAGATGGATCCTAATAGATTTCTTTTCCTTGGCGATTCTTCTATCCAGATTTCTTCGATTGACAAGTATAAGCTTCTAACTAACCTAGATGATTTCTTCGACTGATAAGTTCAAGCTTCTGACTAACCTGGATGATCTCATCAGCTTGGCCAACTCGCTGCTCTCCCAAGATGAAAGAGTAATTACCAGAATTATTAATATCAAGGTGCCAGTCTAGATCATGGACGTGAACCAACAAATGGGAATTTCCCTAAACATGTCGATCCATATGGGGATTACCATGCATGCATCGGCCCAGGTTGTGGAATCGAACCATAATGTGAAGGTGAGCCTGAACATGGAAGATGGTGATCAGGATCATCCCACCACCCTGGGATAATATCGTGGTGGGTGCCCCTCCTAGAAATGTTGTCCATTTTTTTTAATCTTTTTTGTGCCTTTAGGGCTATCCCGTCCCATCCTTTCTCCTTTTAGTATTTCCTTTGTTGTTCCTTTCTAGGCTTCTGACTTCGAACCCCTTTTTGGCTTGCTTTGTAAATGGTTTGGGACCATTTCAAAACCCCCTTCTATCAATAAAAAAAGGTTTGAGAGACCAAAACTACTCATAATTCAATGAAATTTTGTAGGCAGATTCTACATAAAATAATATTTCCAACGGTGTATGACACATGCAAAATGGATCTGTAAACCAAAAGATATAAGCTCTGCAAGTTGATTTAAGGTTTCAAAAAAGTCAGGGTCAGCAAACATATATTTCACAAATGAATGGAAAAGACTATTATTTTATGCAATTTATTACCTTGTAGTGTTACTTGAGTTTGATATTTTTTTGGAATGCTTTTATGATTGTTTGTGTCTTTTGCCCTCACTTGGGATGGTTTGTTCATATGCAATTGACTTCTGGTTATTCTAAGCTAGAAGTGTTCTAATGAAAATTGGGAATGAAAGACTTTGCTTTGAAGCTTACTGGAATTAATGATTGGTACAATCAAACTATTGGTGTTTATCCATTGTATTAGAGCCAAAGCATTAAAATTGAGGTATTGCAAAGTAATGTTGAAGCTCCATATTTCAAACACCTTAGAAAAGTTCTTGAGTCATAGAAATGTAACCTTTTGAGCTTGATGGTTAGGCCAAAACAAATTTATACACTCTATTCTTAGCCTTATCAATCCCCAACCCAAGGCACACTCATGCATTTGCAATATTGAAAATAAAAATAAACTCAAGTGCTTTGGGTGATTTAGATAATCTCTACCGAGGCTATAGACATTTGGTTGGCAGTAGAGCAAGGTCTTGAGAGGGATTACGGACATCTCCACTGGGGCTATAGATGTCTGGTTGGCAGTGGAGCAATGTCAAGGTAAATTTAAATAAAGAGTGATCCAAAATAACCTAATTTCAAGCTTAATTGGTGAAATTTTGATTGATTCAAGAATAGGAATGAATGAACTTACACACACTTGGAGCTAAGGTAGAATGGAGCATTATTTTGAGCAATATTTGTCTAACTCTAGCTATGGATGTATACTAGTTTATTGATTTTTTCTAATCAAAGGTTTCACTAGTTTTAGGGAGGGTTCTTCATCCCAAAATGCTCAGGAGCATTTTCCAGCAGAGTCGTCATTTTTTTTTGCATATCACAAATCACCCCAATTAGGGACCCCACTTGAAAATTTTAGATTTTTGGTATAAATTTTGTTTGTCTTGATGCTTTTATTATTGATTGCATTAATTTCTTTGGTGGATTCAACTTTCAAAACTACATGGTCCATTGAATTTCATTCGAAAATGAGTTTTCTAACAATGAATCAATGGAAGCAATATTTTTTTCTTCTAGGCATAAAACCTTAGGAATAAGGAAAATATTTTGCAGTTTGTTGACCAATGAGAGCTCAGTTTTCCTAGGCATATTAATTTGGTGAACTACATTGTTTCATTTTCGAGACCATGTGTGACTTTTTTTAAATGCTTTAATGAATTATCCAATAACCATGACTAAGCTTAATAAATGAGTTATTTATTGCTCTAATAAGTTATTTTGCAAGATAGTGGAGTTGTAATGGAATTAATTATCGCATGTTACCATAAAATTGATCCTGCATGTTATAAAGAAGATATTTGTGGGAGCATGATCCTGAATGTGCTACCATAATTGCAAAAGTGGATGGAGAATTATATGCATTAAAACAAGAACTTGGTGGAGGCAATTTAATGCTTTATAATTGTAGAAATTATTTCATCATACTTGATTTAAATAGCTTTGTGTGGAGCATAATGTGAGAGTAATTGATTGTAACTGCAAATGTAATGGCAATATATGGCCATAGTTTTATAAATAAGAGCTCTTGGGATTGCTCTAGAGGGTCAGAAATCCAACACTTAGCATGTTTTAGGATTTTTTTTAAGCTCTTTGTTGTTAGTTGGTTTTTGAACCAAGCATTGTACTGAGTTGAGTTCTATGTTATAATCCGCCCAAATGGTGAATTTATGAAAGCACTTCAAGATTATCGTATGCAATTCAAGGCTTTAAGGTTTGTTGTGTCCAATCTGTGCATGTTGATTGTGGTTGTACTCAGTTGCTTCATAGTCTTAGCTCCCTAAAATATTGCACCATCTATATCTTAGGCTATGTAAATGTTGGTCGAATATAGATTGGTTATTTTTACACACATTGCTACTATTAAGGGTAAAGATCTAAATTTTAGGGCAGTACATGCTTTATTTGATGTTTATTTTATTTTAATTCTCTAACCCTAAACTTTTGCCCTATTTTTTTGGAACATCGAGTAGATTAGGAATAGTTTATTTTATTTTCTAGGCATTGCAATTTAAACTGCACTTTTTCTATGTTTATTGCTATGATTGGAATGGATCTAGATAGCTTTCAATTTTGAAAAATCAATTTTGTATTGCTAAATCCAACTTTGTTTAGATTTAATTGTAGTTTATTTTATTTTCCAAGCATTGGAGTTTAAACTACAATTTTCTATGCTTACTTCCCTGTCACTTCAATTCCAGTTGCTATGGTTAGAATGAATATAAAAATATTTCATTTTGAAAATCAATTTTGATACAACTTTGTTTAGACTTAAGTTGTAGTTTATTTTATTTTGCAAGCATTGGAGTTTAAACTGCAGTTTTCTATGATTACTTTCATGTCACTTCAATGTCGGTTTCTATGGTTGGAATGAATCTAAAAAGCTTTCATTTTTTAAAATTAATTTTGATCCAACTTTGTTTAGATTTAATTGTAGTTATCACTTTATAACAAAGTAATCCCTTAGGCAATCAATTTTGAATTACAGTTATTGATAGGAAAGCTAGAGAATTAACTAGAGAATAAAAAACATTGACCCCTTGGTGGAATAGCATACATCAACCTATGATTTCATCCCAGTCAACCAAGACATGAATTACCCAAACCTTAGGGGAATCAAACTTCCTTTTCAAGAGGGAACAAAATTATTATGTTCCACATGTTGAGTAGCCTTTGGTGACTTTGTCATTTGCTCACTCAACACCTTTGACAAAGTGGACATTGGCTTTTTAACACAGGTGTTAGCCAAATTTGGATTTCTAGCTCAAATGATAGACTGGATAAGAGCTGGCATAGAGGGACCTTGGATAGCCCCTCTAATCAATGCGAAACCTGCTAACTTCTTTAAATCCACTTGAGGATTAAGGAAAGGGTGTCCTCTCTTCCCCTACTTTTATATCCTTCTAGCTAAAACTTTAGGGAGGACCATGATCATATTAAGAAGGAAATAAATCTTTGGAATTAGAACAACTACAAGATATAGAACAATAACTCATGCTCAATTTGTAGATGACACTATTTTACTAGGGGAAGCCACAAAATTGAATGTCAGGTTAATCACAGAAGTTTTAGATTATTTCTCTTTAGCCATAAGGATAGAGATAAATACCCAAAAGAGCAGATTTTACACTACAAATACTTCAACGGTAGAAGATAGAGGTTTCTCTCAATTTTTGGGATTTCACAAAGGGAGTGATACTTTTAACTACCTAGGTGTTCCTATGGGCTTTCATAAAAAAACTATTGGAATGTAATTCTAGAAAAGATGTCAACGAGAATGCAAAAGTATAGCAATGGTTGGTTGAGTTTAGCTGAAAGAGTTATTTTAATCAAATAAATATTGGCAAGTCTCGCTATATATCAACCATTGGTGTATAATACATCTTTATATATCTTGCAAAATTTAGATGCAATGTTAACTTTCCTATGACAAGGGGGGAGATAATTAGATAGGAAAAAGTTCCATTTGGTCAATTAGGAGATTGTTACCAAGCCAAAGGAGTAGGGAGGCCTATGAATCAGAAAAACAATAGCTAGCAAGGTACTAAGTGCGAAGTTGATTTGGAATATGCTCATTCCACCAGACTTTCGATGGAAGCAAATCTTAAAATACAAATATCTAAACAACTCTAATGGGATCCACCTCATAAAAAGTGTAAAAAGCATAGCAGGCTCCTCAATTTCGAAACATATTGTGGAAACTAAAGATATTATATTAAAGCATACCTCTTGGATTCTAGGGGATGGTAAAAAAATTAATATATAAGATGGTCCAATTTTGGAAGGACCTCCAATCATTAAGAATTGTTTCCTAGAAATAAAATCACACCTGCAACAATTGGGTGTTAACTCTCTTGCAAGCTTAATTGAATGGGTGAGAGATCTACCCTTGCCACATATTGACCAAGAATCATAGAGACAATTGCACATCCAAACTGAAGGGATTAAACTATCTCCACAGATTCTAGATCAACTTATATAGGGATCTATTAGTGGTTCAGGTTGTTTACATAGTCAGACAAGGATTGTTATTACAACAACAGAGTCAAAAGAACTCAACCATAACTAAGGTATGGAATTATAAGGTTCCCCCAAACTTCAAGCCTTTATTTGGTTGGTGCTTCAAAACAAGATTCTTACTAGAGACAACCTCATTAAGAGGAATATCAAGGGATCTCATATTTTTCATATGTGTCTTAAGAACAATGAACAATATCACATATTCTTTTAATGTACAAAAGCAATTAAAATTCGAATTAAAATAACCTAGTATCTAGGATAAGAACTATTAGGAACCTTCAACTCAAAAAATTGCCTAACCAATTGGGACCAAATGTACAAATGGTGATTGAAGGACAAGCACCTTATCAAGCAGATATGGTATTCAGTGCCAATATTCATCATTTGGCACATATGGAAGGAAAGAAACAAGATATTTTTTATGACAAAAGAACCAATTTTTGAGTGGTAAACAATAGAGTATTAATGGAGATGGTCTTGAACACAAAAGTTATATATCATAAATAATAGGACATTAGGAGATCAAGGAAAAAATATATACAATTGTTGCACCAAATGGATTTCTAAAATCTCCTAAATTCTAGGCCACGGGTTAGAACAATCAAACCTCAAGAGATAAAGCTCCCTGCACTTTTCTTTGATGGACCCTCTAAATTAAAACCAAGTCGTGCAACAGTTGATGGTGTGATACTAGTGGCACCACACTATGAAATACTTCAGTTCAAAATCAATTTAGGAAAAACAACCAATAATGTTGCAGAATTGATAAGTTGTGAAATGGAACAAAAATTGTCTTAGGAACAAGGCATTAAACAACTCCATGTGTATGGTGAATCAAGACTTGTGATCTCTGCCCTATCTAAAGGACCGGATTTCTCATCAATCCAATTACAAATAGTTCAAAGAAGACTACGAGAATTGAAGTAGAAATTTAAATATATACAATGCTCCCACATTTGAAGGAGGTATAATATGGTGGTTTATTGCCTTGCAAATGATGCCATAAACATAGCCTATTTGCATATTAAAGTAATAAGAAAAAATAAAAGCAGACAACATGGGTGGCACAGATGATACGAAGCATATGACAATTTTGAAGCCTTTGGAGAATTTTAGAGCCTTTGAAGATTATGGTGTCCCTAGAGATTTTGATACATCTGGACAACCCTGGAACATTGTGTGATTTAAAGATTTTGGTGTTTCAAGTTTTCTTGGTGATTATGGTAACATTTGCAACTTTGGCACCCTTGGTATACCGTTGCACTTTTTGGAATTTTTGAATTTTTTTTGCTACCCATTCCTCCTTTTGGACAACAATCTTGTGACCTCAAGGCTGCTTGTTGGATAATTGTTCTTTGTAAAGTTGAATATCGGTATATAACTCTTTTTATTTTAAATATATATATGGTTCATATAATAAATTATAATGCTCCACAAAATATTACTAAATATTATCCTTTTTTTTGCATCATAGATTAAAAATGTTAAATATCTCAAATAAATTTGTGTCACTATTATCCATAAAGTAAATTCAAGTCCAAAATATCCATACATCATCTAAAGCAAATAAATGTAAATGATCATACCAAAATTGTATCAACAATCCAATGAAAATATAAGTTGAAGATCCAAAGGGTACTCCATGGGCCAAAGGTGGGAAAAAAACAAGCATGACAAAATGTCCATCCTCCAATGAACACAAGTGTTATATGCCTGATCCTAACTCTAGGAGCAAGTTCAAAACCTTAAGTAAATTAAAATCTCATTTAGTAATAATTGGTAAAGTATTCCTCTCTATTATCTTGCACCAACCACTCTCTAGATCAAGTGATGACTATGATTCCTCATGCTCACTCTAACAGTGGAGGTCTTAATGTTGGTGGTGTTGGAGGTAGTTTCAATTGTTTATGATACTTGCAATGGTCTTGTTGTTTTGTAGTACTAAAATCTTAACTCTTATGGTGGTCTTCATAGTTCATGGTCTCTTGGTGGTGCTTGACAATTATTGTTTCACAGCTTATGGCGTTGCTCTGATAATGAGAGTTAATAGCTTTATTTACAAAGATGGTTTTCCCAAATATACCCTCAATCTTGAATTTACCAATAAAAATATTTTATTACATGTAATTTTAAATTAATTTGTTATATTCTAATGATAAATATATATATATATATATATATATATATATATATATATATATATATAACTTTGGCTATTATTATGTTAGTCTATTTTTTTCCTCCATGTCTTATATTGAGTATGTTTAAATACAATCCAAATGCCTTATAAAAGTTAATTTTTTTTTTTGATGAGGAACCTTTTATATACAACATATCCGCAACATGTGAGGGGAGAGATTTGAACCTGGGCCTCTCGATAACTGGAGAGTTTTAACTACCCACTTGCTCTCCAACTCCTCTACATGAGCGGATATAAAAGTTAATTTTCAAATATGTATTTCACGGTTTATAAGTATTAGAATTTGAATGGATACTTTGTCTTGTCAATGTAATAATGTTGATGCCCTCTATAAAATGGGTACCTAATCTTCTTGTAACAAATTATTGTTAAGTTGTAAATTCAACACAAATTAAAAATAAATTTAAGAAAATTAAAATTCAACACACTTATCAAGCTCAACGACTTAGATTCCTCAATATTTAAAGAGGAGACCAAGGTTCAAATCTTTTTTTTGATAAAAAGAGGGGTAAATTTTTTATTGAAATCGAAAAAACATACAAGAGTCAAGAATCATATTACAACAAAACTGCCTCATCTAGGCATATCAACTTTCAATAAACTAGTAAGAGTTTGAGAGCACGCTGAAGGAAGCTGATGCCACTCCCTAACACTCCAACCTTCTTGAAATTCAGAGGCCCATTTAGCCAAACAGTCAGCAACACCATTCCACTCCCTTGGAATATGAGTAAAAGCGATGAACTCCATATGACAACGAAAACGAAGAATCTGCCTAACCACCCCTGCCAACCTCCAATTAACATTGGTAAGATTACAAGTATTCAACAAATTAATGATAATTTGAGAATCTGATTCACAAATTATCTTGCGCCAACCCAAAGCATATCCTTGCTCCAATGCATAAAGAACAACAAGGGCTTCCATATAATTATTGGTATACCTTCCTTTAAAACATGAGAAAAAGAAACATACCACACCACTGCAATCACGTCCCACTCCACCAATACCAACATTTCTAGGATTACCTCTTGAAGACCCATCAGTATTAATCTTAAGAACCCCCCTAGGAGGGGGCTGCCATCTGCCATCTCTCTGCACTCTGTTATTGAATCCCCTCATGCTAAAAGAAATAGTAGCACATGGACCAAACACTGTCAAACCCAAACCATGCATAATCTGGACCTCCACTATGTTCACAGGAATATTAATCTGACATTTAGTAGACACAGTTTCCTGGATCATTCTCAAAATTCTTTGCCAGACTTGAAAAACAGAGAGCTTTCTCCCTTGAAAAAATCTTCTATTCCTTTCAATCCAGATTTTCCAGAAGATGCAGGAGGGACCAATATGCCAAGCAACTTGTAAAAAGAAGACCTTAGCCGAAGGCCTTCCCAAACTCCTCCAAAAATCCAAAAGAGAAGAAGAATGAACACAAGATTGTTTCCACACACCCCACCACAAATGCCAAAGCTGACATGCAAAACCACATTGAAGAAGCACATGACCAACAAATTCCTCACTATTCTCACATAGGAAACAAAAGGAAGGACCATGAAAACCTCTCTTCTGAAGGTTATACCAAGTGAGACATTGATTACGAGTGGCAACCCACAAGTAAAAATTACACTTAGGCCACACAAATTTATTCCACACTTGCTTCCACCAAGGAACTTCCTCAGTACCATAACACTGGCGATCCAATTCATGATATCCGGAGGCAACCGAGAAAATCCCTCTATTGTCCTGACCCCAAGCCAACACATCATCATCTTGCAAAGAAGAGCATTCTATAGAAGCCAAAATGTGTGACAAATCCTCTCTATCCTCCATAGAGCCTCCAACAGGCCATTCACTAGGATCCCTCCATTGGAACATTTCCATCTGACCAATTCTCTTAACTTTAAAATCCATCACTCTAGACCAACCAACAGCCAAAAAATGTTGAGCAAGACCAAGAAGATGAGGATACTCAGATAAAAGAGCAGGAAAACCATCCCAAGGATCATGCCAAAAAAGAACCTTAGAGCCTCTATGACATCCAAAACAACCCCTATTTGATAAGAGAAGCTCCCTTTTTCAGAGTGTTCCAAACAAATGAACCTTTCCCAATCAAGCTATAACGAGGAAGCTCATCACCTTCCACCCCATAAAGATATTTATAAGAAAGAATTTTAGCCCAAGTTTGGTCATGATTAGTACACCAGCGCCAATAAAGTTTGGCAGCCAAAGCTTGCCCAAAAAGAGAACTCAGGTGAAGACCCAAACCACCCTCTTGTTTAGGTCTACAAAGAGACTCCCATTTCTCCAAACTCCATTTAGAGGATTCCAAATTACCAACCCACAAAAATATCCATGAAAGAGAATCAATATCATGAAGAAAACTTGTCAGAGCAACCTGAATTAAACACCTATACATAGGTAATGCTTGAACCACACATTTGAGGAGCAAAATCCAGCCAGCAAAAGACAACCATATGTAAGTCCGATGACTAACCTGAGTTCGAAATTTATCCAAAATGTTGGACCAAATACTCCTAGGCAGAGGACCAATAGAGATAGGAATACCCAAGTACTTAAAAGGAAGGACTCTAACCTGAAATCTGAGAATTTGAAAAATTCTGGCCTAAATACGGGGATTAGTATTAAAGAAAAAAATGGAAGATTTAGCCTCATTAATCTTCTGCCCAAAAACAACCAAGTAAATATCAAGAATTCTTCTAAAATTAGTTGCCTCCATAATAGAAGCAACACCCATTAGAGCAGTATCGTCAACAAACTGCAAATGAGAATACAGAGGTAAATTACTACCCCACCTCAAACCATCAAGCAAACCCTAATTCACGTGAGATTTTAACAACCTGCCCAAACCCTCAGCCATAATGATGAACAAGTACAAAGACAAGGGATCACCTTGACACAAACCTCGCGAAACATTAAACACGGAAGAATGATCTCCATTAATAAGAACAGAAAAAGGAGTTGTAATACAAATCATAATCCAATTAATCCACATAGGATTAAACCCAAAGGTTGTAAGAATTTTATGAAGAAATGACCATCGAACCCTATCATAAGCCTTAGCCATGTCAAGTTTCATAAACATAGCTTTTTCCTTAGACATACCCATTGAATGAATGGTCTAAGTAGCTATAACAACAGCATCGAGAATATAACGACCTACCACAAAGCCTCTTTGCTCATCAGAAATAACCATTCCCAACCAAGGTTTTAGCCTCTCAACAATCAATTTAGTAATGATTTTATAGACAATATTACACCGAACTATAGGTCGAAACATATCAAAAGAATTTGCTCCCTCCCGTTTAGGAATAAGAGCCAGGAAGGTAGAATTCAAAGCCTTCAACATCTGTTTATTGTTCAAGGACTCCTGCAAAACCCTTAACAAATCAAATTTGATGATTTCCCAAAACTCCTGAAAGAATTCAACTGGAAAACCATCTGGCCCCGGAGCTTTCCCTTTTTTCATATGAAAAACAATACCTTCTAGCTCTACAAGAGAAATAGGCCTTAAAAGATCAACATTTATCTCAGCAGAAATAACTGAAGGTATACATCCCAAAATAACATTCTCTTCAACATCCGCCCTAGAAGAATCCTCAGTATGAAGTGAGGAAAAGAAGGTAATTGCCTCCTGTAAAATATCATGGGTTTTCAAATGAAATCCTCGAGAAGAGACAATGGAAGAAATAACATTAACATGCCTTCTAGCTTTAACCGAGTTAAAGAAAAAAGTAGTATTCCTATCTCCTTCTTGCAACCAATCCAAACGAGCTTTTTGCTTTTAATAAATTTCCTCATGAAGTGTCCTTCAAAGCCTCTGATTCCTCTTGAAGAGTCTGCTCAGAAAGTCCCTGATCCTTGATTTGTCTAGTAATAGAATCAAGTCGGTCTTGAGCCATAGCTTTAGCATGCAAAAAATTACCAAAAAATTGTTCCACTTTTTAAGATAATATTTCACAAATTGAAGCCTCTTAGCAAAAGAGTACATAGCAGTCCCATATAACGGTTTCCCTTGAATCCACTAGCATTTTACCAAGTCATACAAAGAAGGTTCCCGAAGCCACATTAACTGAAATTTAAAACTTGGATGACGGATGATACCCTATTTGATAGCAACAAGTTTGATTGGCCAGTGGTCAAAACCTCTCCAATCAAGAATTTCAGAGGTGGTGAGCCAATTATTACCAACCCAATAAGGATAAACAAGAAATCTATACAATCTCTCAAAAATAAATTCAATTCCACATCTCCAATTAGACCAGGTGAACATACCATTACCCGACTTAATATCAACAATATTTAGAAACTGAATATTATCATTAAGAAGTAAAGAAGCTTGACCAAGAAAACTTATTCCACCCTGCTTTTCCTCCAAACAATAAACTCGCTTAGATATATAAAATATATATCTATAAACGCCAAGAGTTATCAATCTTGAGGTGCCTATCTCATAGTTTTAATATTTTTTAAATATTTTAAATCCACTGTAACCCTTAATGTCGACGGATAATTTTCTTAATGTCGGATTTTTTAATAAAATATTAATATTGTTTACGGCGTGGCTAACCTTCCTGGCTGCCATTGTAGGATGCCTATCGGCATAACAACATTAAAATCTCCTACAACAATCCAAGGATAATAAGGAGCATGAACCTCTCGCACATGGTTCCAGAGATTAATCTTTCCAACAAGATCATAGGGGGCATAAACAGTAGTTAAAAGAACCACTTCCCCCGACTCCTGACAAAGAGCAACCAAAGAAAGAGAAGATCTAATAGAGACCCACCAAATTGGAAGAACCTTCAACGGATTCCATAAGCAAACAATACCACCAGAACTGCCCTGAACCCCAATTCCTTGACATTGTCCATAAGCCCATAATTTAGAGGCAACAGTAAATAAACTATCCACTGACAACTTAGATTCTTGTAGGAAAATAACATCAGGCATATGAACCTTAATCATATCACGAATAGCCTTTTGACGAGGGGTGTTATTCAAACCCCTTACATTCCATGAAAGCACAATCATTTAGAGAAATGAGAGTCAAGAGGCCGCACTAAACCAGACTCAACTAGATCCTCTCCTGTTTTCTTAATTTTCTCTCCATATTTTTTTCTTCCCACCTTAGAAGATTTTCGAAGGACCCCTTTTTTAAGAGTTATTTGATGCAAACCCAACATAGGACCCGCTTTAAAACCTTTACCATGGCCAGTATCCATCAAATCAACCAAAAGCAGGTCATTCGCCACTTTACCCACCTCCTGAATATCCATATTTTTCTCAAGAGAAGCGGAGATCAAATCCCCCTCAACAAGTTGGGCCACATAGCTTACTGGAACAATCACTTTACTCATTGACTGCTCATTATCCATATGAGCATCAGATGAATTCTTTTGCAAATTACCAGTAGAAAGTGTTTCTCCATTAACTGGTAGCTGCTGACCATTATCAAGAGGATCTGCAAAAACTCCATCATACTGCTCCAAATCATCCAAAGCATCAAACCTATTATACAGGCCATCAGATTGCCTTTCATTAAAGGGTCTCTTCAACCCCTTCCTTTATTGCAGGCCTTAATAGGAATGAAACCCTCCTTGTCTGATCCATGAACTGGCACATGAACATTCCCTTTAACTGACCCACTATCCGAGATTGAAGCTTTCCCTTTACCAAAACCAATATCCTGCATAGGAGTCTTCCCCTTAGAAGACAAAGTAGGAGGAAACTGTAGCTTAGAAGAGGAATTCCCAAAGATTTTGGAACATTTTCAAATCTTGCCAAGCAATACATGGATAATAGTTTTGTTGCAATATCATTGTAGTGACGATGTAATACAGATAAAACCCATTTCAATATTCTTTAATCAATTAAAAAATAAAAATAAAAAACCAACACATTTTTTATCTAAAAATATAAAATTAAAACAAATAAATTTCATTAAAAAAAAAACTAGAAAAAAACTTAATATAAAATACAAATTTTGTTAAACAAAGCCAAACAATTATTTAAATCTTCATCTAAATGATAACATATATTTGTTTGTACTAACAAATTCATTATAACCCATTATCAATTAAACCATTCACTATTTTATTCATATCTTTAATATTTATATGAACAAGCTTATCAAGCTAAAGTTCCGGTCGTTGTCACGGGTTGTGTTCCACCAAAAAGTCTTCTGGATTTTTTATATATTTTTTATTTGATTTATTTTATTAAGTATATATTTTAATAAAGAATTTTGAAAAGGTTTGAAATTAAAACTTTCAATTTCAAACTTCTATATAAATCAAAACTATATATAAATATATGTGATAATACTCAATCTTCAAATTATTCTAGCCTTATTATAAATTAAAATCCTTAATTGCGATTATCACAATTTAAAACTCTATGATTATTAGTATAAAAGCCAATCACACTTTATCACAACTGAAAGAATCATTATAAATTAAAAGGCTAGGAGAGCCCATATTAAAAATAAATTATTTATTATTCATTTCACAAGCTCGGGTCCCTTCTAAGGACATTGATTAAAGGATTTTAAGACTGACCCAATACTGTCATTTTTTATTGGCATATCCTTTAATAAAATGCTCTTCTCTGGACACAACTTTAGTTTTTCTAGTGTAGTTGTCATTTAATATGAATGATTTGTGAGGGTTAATTTTTCAATTAGTGATTTTTTTTTTTTTGGTAAGTAGTGTTTGTATTTACATCGGGTTTTAACAAGGATCCCAAAACCTGATTACATAAGCAATGGGCCTAGGGCATCAATCCCTTGAAACTGAACACCAAAACAGAAATCCCGCCTAGCGGTAACAGTAAGCATGAAACAATCCCTCTCAACGGGAAACAAACAAATAATAAAGAAAGTAGTTTTGGAGATCCCGCCCAGTGGGGAGTAGCCAAAAACCACCATCGAGAAGATCTCGCCCAGCAGGAAGCAAAGAAAAACCATTACAATAAAATCCTGCCTCGCGAGAAGCGATCAAAACCACCACAAACAGTCCCGCCTAACGGGAAGCAACAGGGAAATCCCGCCATCCGGGAAACCAGCGAGAAAGAAAGGCTCCGCCTCGCGGGAAAACCGACAGATTTGGCGGATCCCGCCCTATGGAGAAACCATCCCGCCCATCGAGAAAACATTTCGTTCGGCGAGAGCCATCCTGCAGGAAGCCGACAGCCAGCACAGAGAGGATCCAGCCCATCAGGAAGTGACCAGAGAGTTGCACCACAAGGAACCTGCCCCGAGAAAATAGAAGAGGATCCCAGTAGCAGGGACCAAGAATCCCGTCCAAGCACAAAGCCCGCTGAGGATTCATAAGAAAAAGGGGGAAGCTGTCCAAACCCTAAACCGTTACCTCCACCGCACCGAGAAACGCAGGAGACCAGATCCATGCGAATAACCTGTAAAAAACCCCAGGGGGAAGCCTGAGGGAAAAATTGAAGGGATCCCCAACCAAACAGGGATCCACTGGAAGCACCGATCCGAAAAAACAACCAAGGAAACCCTAGCCGACCGGGGAGGGGCGCGGATAGTGGAGAAGGATCTCCCCCCGGAGATCATCGCAAACAACCACTCCCCGGGAGGGATGACTCGGGTTGAGCCGAGGGTCGAGCGAGAACCAGGAGCCATGGGAGGGGGAGCAGGGGAGGGACCAGAGCCCTCCCCTCTCTACTTTCTTCCCTCACCATCTCTCCTATTTCAGGCCATTTCAATTAGTGATTTTATTAATATAGGGAAAATAGGATTAAGGTTTTGTTTTTTTTCCTTTTAAATTAAAAATTAAAAATTAATTAATTAATTTTTTTTTTTTGAAACTTTTCTACAGTTTATAACTTTTTGTATAAGAAGATATGTTGTAAAAAAAATATCCATCTTCTGATTTGAAGACTATTTGAATGGTTTGTATTATGATTTAAATTATTTGCATAATGGTCAAATGCAGATGAATAGTTTTGTAACTCTATCAAGGAAAAATAATAAAATGGAGTGATTACAATGATAGTAAAGAAGGTTTTTAAAAACCATAAAAATGCAAATCCATCTGCTGTTAGGTTGTGAAATACTAATATATTTGAATGATTTACATCATAGGCTACAAACATTTCATAATAGTTTAATGACGATTAATAATTTTCTGATGTTATAGAGTAATAGTAGATGTCCAAAAAAGGGCTTTATTGGACGAAGAACATGAAAAAATAGTTTAAAGATGAACAATATAGAAACCAAAGACATGTTTAAAATGAAATGATAAAATATTAGAACAAAAAAAAAATGAATTTATTACAAATAAGATGAGAAGGGAGTAAAAAATGAAAACATTAAATATTTAGATGTAAATATATAAATTTAACAAAAGAAGAGTTAGGGAAGAGCAAGGGTTTAAAAATGAAAAGTAAAAACAATGAACAAACAAATAATCCCAAAAATTTCTATGATATATGAATTTTGAAATAATATTAAAGAAAGAATAAAATCAAAAGCAGGAGATAATGAACAAATAAATAATCTCAAAACTTTTCATAAAATTTTAAAATAATATTAAAAATAAAATAAAATCAATATTAATGAAGGAAATCAAATATCTAAATTTGTTAAAAGAATTGAAAAGGGAAAGCATGTAAAAACCTTAATCATCTATAATCAAAGATGATGACACTTTGTAAATCTCTTGCTTGTATACTTGTCCCTGCATTAGATACATATACAAATATAAAACTTTTGAAATACAGTTTCCAAATGGATCAGAAAATATATTGATATTATTAACTAACTAAAAGAATAATTCCTTGTCATGGAGAGGGAAGAAAGTAGAGAGGGGAGGGCTCTGGTCCCTCCCCTGCTCCCCCTCCCATGGCTCCTGGTTCCTACCCAGTCCCTGGCTCAACCCAGGTCATCTCTCCCGGGGAGTGGTTGTTTGCAGATGATCTCCTGGGGGGAGATCCTTCTCCACTATCTGCGCCCCTCCCGACCGGCTAGGGTTTCCTTGGTTGTTTTTTCGGACTGGTGCTTCCCAGGGATCCCTGTTTGGTTGGGGATCCCTTCCCTTTTTCCCTCAGGCTTCCCCCTAGGGTTTTTTGCAGGTTATTCGTGTGGATCTGGTCCCCTGCGTTTCTCGGTGCGGTGGAGGTGACGGTTTAGGGTTTGGACAGCTTCCCCCTTTTTCTTGTGAATCCTCGACGGGCTCTGTGCTTGGACGAGATTCTTGGTCCCTGCTCGTTGGGATCCTCTTCTCGTTTTCCCGGGCGGGTTCCTTGTGGTGCAACTCTCTGGTCACTTCTCGATGGGTGGATCCTTTCCTGTCGTTGTCGGCTTCTGCAGGATGGCTCTCGCCGAACGAAATGTTTTCCCGGTGGGCGGGATGGTTTCTCCACGGGCGAGATCCGCCAAATCGGTCCGGTTTTCTCGCGAGGCGGGATCCTTTCTTTCTCCTTGGTTTCCGGATGGCGGGATTTCCCTTTTGCTTCCCGCTAGGCGGGACTATTTGTGGTGGTTTTGATCTGCTTCCGCGAGGCGGGATTTTATTGTAACGGTTTTTCTTTGCTTCTGCTTGGGCGGGATCTTCTCGATGGTGGTTTTCGGCTACCCCCCTCTGGGCGGGATCTCCAAAACTACTTTCTTTCTTATTTGTTTGTTTCCCGTCGAGAGGGATTGTTTCATGCTTACTTGTTACCGCTGGGCGGGATTTCTGTTTTGGTGTTCAGTTTCAAGGGATTGATGCCCTAGACCCATTTCTTATGTAATCAGGTTTTGGGATCCTTGTTAACACCCGCTATAAATACAAACACTACTTACCAAAAAAAAATATATTGATATTGTATCCAAACTTATTAAAAATGTGTTCTTATTTGGTCTATACATAATACATTTAGATATGACATAGGCACATCTAAAATTGTTAAAATATATATATAATTTTAATTTAAAAAACAACAACATTCTTCTTAATTAATAAATATATTTATTTAAAATTTAATAATATAAATAATGTTGAGGCTTTAAGGCATTGTCAACGTTAAACCTTCCAACTTAAGACCTGATTATGAAGAGTTCTGTCAACACCTTCTACTTAACACTCAGCCAAAACCTTTCCACTCAAAATTTGAGTATGAAGGACACTACCAACCGCGCTCCACTGAACTCTCTGCCAAAACCTCAAGAATTTCAAATTTTTTATTTTATTTCTTTTCACTCAAACATCCCACCAAATAACAGCACGGTCACACAAAATGCATGCTTTAAAGCATGGTCCGATAGAAGGGGTTTCTGTTTTAGGCGTTGTAGAGTAAATTTCAGAGATCTTTTAGGCACATGGCTGCATGATTTTTTAAATTTACTTGCTTGTTTCTCGAATTACATGCATGGTGAACACTTTACAAAAATTGTGTTTTATATTTTTTCTTCTTATATATGTCGTATTCAGCTGCATCCATATTGGGGGTTCTTGAAAATTTGGTTTATCTGTATCAAATAAGTATGCATATCATATACAGCATTCGTATTTGTTTGCATACAACATAGTTCCCAACCTTACCTGTAACCTGTTGAAATATCTGTTGATTGCTCAAGTGTAAGTGAAGATATTTTGCTAAGTAATTTTGAATATGTATAAAAGAAAAATTCAAGGGAAGATATTTTGCTAAGTAATTTTGAATAAGTATATATATATATTTTTTAAATTTAATATAAACGAACAGAATCCTTCATCCATATTGGAGGTTCTTGAAAAATTGGTGTATCAGATAAGTATGCATATCATATACAGCATTCCTATTTGTTTGCATACGACATAGTTCCCAACCTTACCTGTAACCTGTTGAAATATCTGTTGATTACTCAAGTGTAAAGGAAAAAAATATTTTGTTAAGTAGTTTTGAATATGTATAAATTTTTTTTTTTTTTAAAGGTTTAAGGTTCAAATCTTATTTATAAAAGGATAGGATCCTTCATAAAAACCCACATTTTTAATTTAATTTAATTTAATTTTTTTTGTTAGTTAGTTAAGGATCAACAATAGCATTTAATGTGATTAAATGCATGTAAAAAGGGAAAAAATAATCCTTTCAAAACCTACTTTTTAAAATATATATAAATGCACTGGGGTGCAGCGGGCTTTGGCTCTTCTTCGGGAGGTCAAAGGTTCAAACCGCGGCGTGGGTGAGTGTGTGAGGGGGTGGTGCTTTGTGTTAAATTATTGATAAGTATAGCTCTCGGGTTTACCAGGGGTCATGGTTGGGAGGAGACTGCTCCCCCTATACGTCGGTCATAAAGGTTTCTCACAATAACCAAATAAAATACATATATAAATGAAAAAAATCCTAAAATTTTCTAAAAATGAACCAACTGTCATGCTGTGAATAATTTCAATTTGTTATTATTTATCTTATATTTTTGCTTTACAGAATGAACCAACTGTAAAAAATATGCCAAAATCATTTCATAAACAAGATCTCGTCTTACGAAATAAGAACCTGAACTTCTATGGACTAAGAACCAACATGATACTATCCATGAGTAACTTCTATGGACTAAGAATCAACATGATACTAGTTAAAGATCCATGTGCTTAAGATGCTACCTGAACAGATCTAGTCTTACGAAATAGGAACCTGCAACTTCTATGGATTATACTAGTTAAAGATCCATGAGTAACTTCTATGGACTAAGAACCAACATGATACTAATTAAAGATCCATGTGCTTAAGATGCTACCTGAACTGTTCTGCATCTGTTGAATAGCTGTTCAAAGTTTTCTTTTGTATGAAGTCCTCATATACAAGAGTTTGCTAATACCGGTGAATATATCAAAGCAATCTACCCTTGAAGCCTTCATTGGAACAATCAACCTCATCAGAAACTAGATGTAACATATGCTTTAGTTCAGGTTAAAAATAAATCTTATTGATCATGAATTACCAATGCTACTTCCTTGTGCCTCTGTCAAAGTTATAACGGTCATGTATAACTTCAGGGAACATATGATACAAAATGTGAGCTTCAACAAGTTGTGACTTCAGCATTCTTTAGCCTTGTTGTAAATTTCCTTCAATATTGATCCCTGTGGATGGCGTTCAACAAACTTCACAAGGAAATCTTTCTCGCTTAACCTAAGTAAACAAAGCAGACTATGCTTGGATTGTTGCATCGAACAAAGTGCCTTAAAGACTGCATGCCGCGGTTTAAGCCTTTTCTCCAAGCTGTAATGTAACAGGACAGGTTGTGTCCAAACAATCTGCGGCGCAATCCCTGCCATGCCTACTAGGAAATCCATTTTTTCACGCATCTTATCTATGGAAAGCGTAAATAAACAAGGGTCTTTCTTAACAAGCTCAAGTATCTTGTCTTCTGCTAAGCCAAGGCTCGTTAGATGCTTCACTTTCTTTTCCCAGTTGTCAGGCCCGATGCTACAAACCACGCAGAGCACATACATGAATGCTTTTGACCCTTCCAAAATGCCCATATTCTTCACATATAGTATGCTTGTTTTCAATAACTCTGCACTACTTCTGGTCAAAATGTTTGGACGTGTTGATATTACAGAGGAAAGCAACTCACCTTGAATGCCGCATTGTTTAAAGAGATCCAATTTGTATTCCAGATTCTTCTCAGTGATGCAACACAGCAGCTCAGGTGCTATCTTGAGAGCCTTCAACAGATTTTCCTTGGAGCCAAACAACTTAACAAGATACGGAATTATGAGGCTCAACTTATTTTGCAAACTGGAGCTAAGCAATCTTGGATTCCTGGATATGAAATTTGGCAGATCTTTGTCAGTAAACCCTAGGTTTTTCAAGAATTCAAACTTGGGCTTCAACTGCCTATCGACTTTGAGAGCAATAACATTTGGGTTTCCACTGATGGTCTTGTGGAGGTGATGCTGAGTGAATCCACAGTCTCTCATGTACTCCACGGCCTTGCGAGCTGTTTGGGTGGATTTGATTCTCAGCAGAGCTTTCTTCGCTTTAATGATTTCGTTGACTTTGGAGAGGCCAAACCCGCATTCCTTGAGCAAAAATTCTGAAATGGAAGTGGCTTGAGAAGGTTTGGGAATGCCGGTCGACGATGACAATGGTGAGAAAATAAATGGAAAGGATGGAAAGTGTGATGCACCTACCAGAGTTGGAAGACGAAGACATCTGGTTATTGAAGGAGTAAACGAGTTTGGCATCCACAAGACCAGCATTGTCAAGAGATTGTAAGAGAATAGAACATCTAAGCAGCTACAGACGAGCAAGAGGAAGAGTGAAAAAAGGGGAAACGTCGAGAACTGCAGGGCTTGTGGATGAATGTAAGGTTAGGGTTAGGGTGAAGACCCATTCGAGTGAGAAATATTAGAAACATTCCAACCATTTAGCAATGTATTCTATGAAAAAGTATAATTACGCCCATAGGCGTCCTACCATGGCAGTAAGGAGGTCAACCACATAACTGGGTGGAATTCTTATAGGGATATTGATTTATCTTGAACCACATAAGTGGTCGTTTAAATCGAGTAGTTGATACTTTGAGCAGAATAAATCTACTATTAAACACAATGTAGATTGAAGTGGTTGGTTTTAATGCTATGAAGGAGCTTTATGTTAATGATGTAGACTTCAAGGAAACTTGGACAATATGTAGTAATCCTACTATAGAAGACATGGTACCTTGGTTGGATTACTTCATCCAAGAAGGATTATTGTTCAAGGGGTAGCAATTGTGCATACCACGTGGTTCGATGAGGGAGAACTTGATATGAGAGAAGCATAGCGAAGGACTAGCTAGACATTTTGGTGTGGATAAAAAAATTAGTCAACTTTGTGCAAGTTATTATTAACCTGGCATGAATGCAAATGTCAGAATATTTGTGTAGTATTGTAGAGTTTTCCAGTATGCCAAAGGAAGAAGCCAAAATACTAGAATGTATCCACTATTATTAGTACCTGAGAGATCATGGGAGGATATAAGCATGAATTTTGTTCTTGGGTTGCCACAAACATAAAGAGGGCATGATTCTATTTTTTTTGTTGTTGATGGATTCTCGAAGATGACACATTTCATACCTTGTAAGACAACAAATGATGCAACCCATATTGTTGACTTGTTCTTTCGAGAAGTTGTAAGGTTGCATGGTTTGTCGAAGAGCATTGTGTCAAATAGAGATGCCAAGTTTATTGGTCATTTTGACATACCTTGTGGAAGAAGTTGGGTACTAAGTTGAGTAACTAAAGTTGTGAACAAAAGCCTTGGAAATTTATTGCGTTCTCTCCTTGGAAAAAAACCAAAGTTGTGGGATATTGTGTTAGCATAGGTAGAGTTTGCATATAATAATTCAATGAATAGGAGTACGACCAAAAGCCCATTCCACATTGTGTATGGAACTTGTCCTAAGGGAGTAGATGAGTTATGAAGTATAGTTGAATTGCATAAGCATAGTGCTTTGGCAGAGGATTTTGCCAAATATATGCAAAACTTGCATCGTGAAGTGAAGGTGAGTTGGAAAAGAATAGCCTGAAATACAAGCAACGTACCAATCTCAAGCATTGAATATAGGAATTCCAAGTTAGAGATTCGGTTTTAGCACATTTGCTAAAGGAAAGGTTTCCAAAAGGCACATACAACAAGCTCAACTGGAAGAAGATAGGACCGTGTAAGGTCTTGAAAAAGTTTATTGCAAATGTGTATGAAATTAAGCTTTCAAAAGGAATTGACATATCACCGAAATTTAATGTAGTCTACCTCTATCCATACTATGGTGAACCTAATGATGAGAATAAACTCACACAATTGATATCCAAGTAGAGAAATGTAATTCATAATTGCCTGGGAAGGAATGCAATGAAATCGAAGCTATTATAGACTTGAGTGTTAAGGAAGACAAGAGGCAAGGCGTATCATGAATATCTGATTAAGTGGAATATCTAGAATGTTGATGTTGCGATATGGCTAACACCTTCTGAGATTGCTAAGTATGGAGTATTTGTTGATGATTTTAAAAATGTTCAAGGAATATTTATTTTGTTGCCCAGTGAGTATGTTGTGAGAGAATATAGCAGCGAGGGAACATCTGCTAGACATTAGCCAACTTGAAACTAGAAGTGACCAACTGGCATTAGCCAATCATGCGATCCATGCAAAGGATAAAACAATGGGACAAAATTCAAGCCAATAGTTTCACCGTCATCCAATTGGATAATTTCATTTTAGGAAAAAACTAATAAATAAATAACTAAACTAAAGTTGAACATATGTAGTAGTTGGAAACTCATTGTGTCATGATTATACATAAGAGAGGAGAAATAGAGAAACGAGAGAGGTTGAGAGTGAGAAGGAAGAAAAGGATTATGTAACACAAACCTTGCCTTGTAACCTTGTAAAAAGAAAATAAAAATAAATATTATTATTTTAGAACCCCATGTTATTGTATGTCTTGTTGATTTTTCGTGTGCAAGTCACAAGATTTGAAGAAGATTATTTTCTATGTGCAGGTCACCGGATTTGAAGAAGATTGTTTTTTGTGTGCAGGTCACATGATTTGAAGAAGATTATGTGTGTTATTGGTTTTTGTGTGCAGATCACTAGATTTGAAGAAGATTGTGTGTGTTATTATTTTTCCTTGTGTAGGTCACAAGATTTGAAGGTTAGGTTGAGGAAGATTGTGGAAGGTGAAAAGAAGAAAACCTTTACCCAAGAAAAGAGTAATCTTACCCCAAACAAACCTCATTGAAGGGAAGAATAATAATACCCTTACCATTAAAATGAATTGTACAGTTGTTGGGGTTGTACAGTTATTGAAGTTGTACGGTTGCACAAAGGGTAATCAAATCATACAATGTGATAAGGGGTACTTATATCATATAATGTGGTAAGGAGTAGTCAAATCATACAATGTGTTAAGGCTTGTTTTTTTTAATCAATTGAACCCCTCTTCGTCGCTTTCATCATTATCTCTATTCACATTTTGATATATTTTTAATAAATTATATCTTATTTTTATTAGCATCATTTTTGTTAAAATATTATAATTATTGTTAGGTTAGTTAAATTATATTTACGAATTCAAAAAATATTATATTTTTATTTTTTTAAAGATTTGGTTAGTGTTGAGAAACTTTGATGACTGATTTTCAAGACTGTGTATCCCATCCCACCATGACATCTCATAAAGGGAGAGTTAAGCTTATCAATAGGTAATTTAACACAACCATACACACACACCATAGTTTGAACCTTGGACCTCTCAAAGAAGAGCCAAAGCCTAAACTGTTGTGCTATCCCCCTTAGGACTTTTTTTTCGGATTTGGTTAGTGTGAGAAACCTCTACTACCAATGCTCAGGGTTAGGCATCCCCATCCCACCATGAACTCTCATAAGAGAGAGAGTTGAGCTAATCAATAAAGAATTTAACACAACCACACACACGTCGTGGTTTGAACTTTGGATCTCTTGAAGAAGATCCAAAGCTCAAACTATTGTGTTGTCCCCCCGAAATGATTATATTTTAAATATGAGCAAATGTGGGAAGTGTAGGTTAAAAAAAGCTACATATGGAAAAATAATTAGGAACAATCAAACTCTTCAAAAAACTTTTCTAAGGTTCGAAGATACGTGATTTTTCAAAAAATTTCTTAAGAGACGACTTCAACCTAGGAACAAATACAAAAATTTATGTGCAATACAGTTGAATCAAAGGGATCACCAAAATTTCCTGTTACCTTTGTATTCAACACACAAATAAGAAAATGTCGAAAAAGGGTGCAAATAGGAAAGCACTAAAAAAGGCCACAAATGGAGAGGAGGATGCATCAAGATTTTCTATCATCTTTATAATCTGTGAGAAAACATGAAAGTGCTAGAAATCACAAAAGCATTGGAAAAGGCAGAATCGGAGAAAAGTTAAGAAAGCGAGATTTCATGTTCCTTTATAATCTTCGTGCAAATCGAAAAGTGTGAGCAAATATGAAAGCATGGAAAATGGCCAAAAATAGATAAGGGTATGTAGCACATGATTCTCTGACTCCTTTGTAATCTGCACACAAACAAGAAAGCATTGGAAAATAAGAAATTACGAGAAAACATAGAAGATAAGCAAAAGCATCCTCACGAGATTTCCTATCGCCTTTGTAAAGTGCACACAAATTTGAGAAGTGCTAGCAAACAAAGATGTGTGAGAAAAGGCAAAAAATGGAGAAAAGCCGATCAAAAGGTGTGAAGGCGTGATTCTCTACCTTCTTCAGTATTCTCGAGTAAATTAAAAGTACACTGGGCCAAAAAATCTAGGAAGAAGTGAGCAGAACATTGATTTTGCATGATTTTTTGCTTCCTTGATCAAAGCTGGGAAGGTTGAAACCCCTAACAGATTCAAAAAGAGAAATCAATCATGGCTGTTCAAATGTAAATCAACAATAGTCATCATTTTTGCTCCAAATTCATATTTTTAGTGCATTTTCACACACTTATTAGTTGTAGAGGGTAGAGAAAAGACATAATAGGCATCATGGAGGCTCAACCATCTTGTATAATACTGAAGCTTCTAGAACCATCTGATCAAACAAATTCAGTTGTAAATCAGCGGATGAAAAGGGGTTATAAGAACCATCAACGATAAAGGTGATTTGAAGCGAAAGTTGGTTATAACATATCAAGAACTTGCAGGTGGATGAGATCATGAATAACAAGTGGCCAAGAAAATCAAGAAAAACTCACTCCTTGTAATGCTTAGAAATAATTAGCATTGTAAATCTATAGATAAAGGTAGCGATCTCCTTTCAAAAGGTTGTCTTTGAAGTGTTTGCTTGCACTAGTGTGTATATTTTTTGCAAAAAAAAACTCCTTACCCTGCACATCTTCCTTCTTCTTCTTCTTCTTCTTCTATCTATTCTGGCAAGTGGTTTTCTCCCTTGTGATTTTTCATCATCTTTCACCAGATATTTCTTATACATTTATTGTATAGGAGTACCTTATCAGGCATTGTTTCCAAGACTCATACTTGTGTATATGCCACTTGTTTTATTTTTGTTGTTTTTCACTACCTCCTAGTACCACTTAAGGGGTTTGTTAGAGATATCATAGTACAACTTAAGGGGGGGTGTTAGAATAAATCATATCCTAAGTTGTTACTAGGATAATTTGTGTGGCTGAGATTAACTCAGTTAGTTATGATCCAATGGATCATATTGTACACCTTTGCTATTTAAGCAAGGTCACTTTTATTGAATAATATCAAGTCTTTCATTTTTTCAAAAGGGATGTTTGCTTTGAACTTGCACTTGTGTTGATCGGCTAGATTTGATTATGTGAAATTATCTCTAGTGTTGCTACTATGGTTAGTCTATTTTGTTAGTTTGAATAGCTAACTTGGAGCAAACTGGGATAATTTGTTCTTGCAGACATGCTTTCAAGAATTCTATTTCTGTTAGTCAAGGCATTGATATTATTCTGTTAATTTGGATAATTAGTGCTTTAGATGTTTGGAATAATTATGTGTGTGCAAAAGGCCATTAATACAATAATTATAAAGATTTGAATGTTGTTAGTCTCGAATACTATTTCTAAAGTTCAATTCATCAGGGGATGCTTTGTGGATGTCTATGTTGTTAGCTTCACCCGTCTATTATTTATTCATATATTTCTAACCCTACCATTTCTACCCTTAAAATTTTACTATTTTGAGCTAAATAGAGTCAAAACCTATTAAGTTGACAAGGTATACCAATATTTTTTGGAGGTTGAATCAAAGTGATTTGATTATTCCAATGTTTAGTTTAGGATGTGATTAGCGGGTTCTCATTTTCAAAATCTTCCAACATGATAATCATATTTCTAGAGTTGGCTTGATGACAAACAAGACTACAATAGTTTTGGCACGCTCGGTGGAACACCAACCATAAGGATCAGAAAGTTACAAGGAGTGGTGATTTCCCGTATTAACAAGTTGTAATTAAATTCACCTGGTGACTTTGCTAAGAAAAGAAGACCTGATCCGACGATTGGTCATATTTAAAGCTATAAAATATTTGTTGTTAATGTTTTAGTGATTGATACCTGAGAAGGTTAAGGTTAGGTGAATTGCTTGGATTCATGGAGCAGAGAAGTTAGATTCACACGATGACTTTGCTGGAAAGAGAGGACCTGGAAGTCATATTATGGCCCTATTCACCCCCTAACAATACCCATTATAGCTTGGGTTAAATGGCCTATCAAGACTATCCCCCATGGTATGACACATGACCTTTGAATATCCTCATTCTCTATGATATCTCGAGGGTTTCTCTAAAAAACTACCCAACTATGAAGGAAAAGAAAAATATGTAAAAGAACATTATCGAGATATAGCCTGGTCATCCTCTATTTACAATATTGTGGTTGAAGATATCATGGTTAGATTTCTTCTGTTGTATTTTAAATTATTATGTTATAAATCCTTAGAAGACAAAAACATTTATAATTGGATGGAATTAGCTAGAGCCTTCATCGATGAGTTTAAAGATCTTGGAGATCCCTTTTTATTGCTCACTCAATTTTCATTTATGAAAAGGGATCTTCAGGAAAGTCTTCCTGAGTTTAATATCCATTTCAAAAGGATGTGGAGAAGAATACCCCAAGAATACCAACCCTCCCACCCCCAAGCGTATCTCTACTACATTCATACCCTCCATCTTGATATAAGTCTCCTTGTTTAGCAATCCAAATAAAGGAGGTTTCCTTAGGTCTTCCAAGAGGCTATTCGAGTTGAAAACATGTTGATCATAACTAGTAAGCTCCCCAGAGAAATGAACCCTGCACTCAAACATATCTCTAGCTCATTTTGTAACATATTTCAAGAAGTAGAGGTATGGTCGTACTTGGAAAAAAAATGAGTATCCCCCTAATGACCACAAAGATTATTGTCTCAAAAGTTAGGAACTAGGTTTGACGAAACAATGCTCTAGTTGGTGGAAGGAGCAAAAATTTTGAGGATGCAATGAGAAAAAATTGAAGATAGATTATCCTTGATACCACTTTCACCAATCAGTTACATTCAGACAGAATGCCCAGACCAAAAGGATCGAGGAGAGGATATATGCTATAATATGGATATCGATCAGTTAATAGACAATGGTAAATACATCCAAGCCCCTTTGGTTTAGAAGGAAGTTGTCATGGAAGGACAACTATAGAAATAAGAAAAAAATTTGTTGGTAAGTACCCTGAGGTAGGAAAGGTCTGAAGGCTATAGAGACTTGTATTTTTTAGATTTGACTCCAGAGAAAATAAAATAAAATAAAAGGTGGATCAATTCCAATACCGATTCCAAGACTCTTTTAAACATGAATGAAGCTTAAGAGAGGACTTGTTAGCACAACTAGAATTTAATTTGATTAACACCTCTTTAGGGACTAAAGAGTGTACCACACCCTTGAAGAACATAGCCTTAAATCTCCAAGAAAATTATGTGGATACATGCTATGTACCATTATTTACAAAAAAGGGTATATAGCTTAATTGTGTGATTGATCCCAAAGATGAGGTGTCCATAATACCCCTAAGGATCTGTGAAACTTTGAATTTGGCTATAAACCAGATGGAACCTAGGTGGCAGAATCTTAGGAGAAAGACTATAAGTATCATGAGCATCTTAAGGCACTTTATAATGATGTTATATGGGCACCCAAATTTAGTTGTAGTGCATGATGTATAGTGGTAGATGTTCCTCCTCTATTTGGAATATTTATTTTTGGATATGACTTCAAAAAATCAAGGTTTTTCCTCGAGCAAGAGGTAAATCTGGTTAAAATAATTAGAGAAAAGAATACTTTCAAAATATTCCACAAGGTTCTTTACCCATTCATCATAGAAGGATACAAGCGAGATCAGACCTGTAGGTCTTTGAATGTCATCAACAGTATTAAAATCAAGGGGAATACCTTTCCCCAAAAGGATAAGGTACTATGTCATTATGGGTATTACAAACAATCTGAAGTGATGACAATTCCACACCATGAGTCATCTAGTGGCTGTCTTTTTTTGTTTCACACGAGTAATTGAGAAAGTATGATATATCATGATCCTAGATTCGTGAATTTACATATGAATGAAAATCGCTAGAATGATATGACAACTCAAATGCAACGAAAGACACAAGTGTGTCAAGTATCTGAGGTGGATGAACCATCATTATACCCATTTATTGATCGTACGGAGGGAAGTATGGAATTAGAAATTTTTATCTCAAAAATAGGAGAATTCTATAAAATATCTGATACTAATACAACATTGGGTGATCTAAAAACAATTTATAGCAAAATTTTACCTTGAGCACTACCCAAAATTTGAATCCAGCCAAAATTTTCTCTTAGTGAAACCAATTATCAAGATTGGAATGGACAACTAGGTGTGTTAGACCTGGGTTGTTACACCCCTTCTTTTCAAGGTTTGTCATCCAAACCCTTTATTTGGGCTCGATTTTGCCCTAAATATTGGTGAGGATACATGGAAAGTGTCCAATAATTTTTAGAGATAACCTTACCAAAAAATATGGAAAATATCAACATATTTCTAACATTCTCCCACTTGTTGAATACTTTCCATAAGGGCAAAAAAATACCATTATCAACTATCAAGGGCAACCATGCCCATAGATCTTCTACATTAGGAAAATTTTGGAGTAGGTTTAACCTTTTTTAATGAATCAACATCATTGTTCTTTGTATCAACTTTTTCCATCATCACCCAATTCCCTTCAACCATCTCTCTCACAAAATGGTACTTGATATCAATATGTTTTGACCGATCATGAAAACCAGGATTGCTGACCAAAAATATTGCACTCTGACTGTCACTATCAAATTTGAAAATATTTTTCTTAAGACCTATAGACACCAAAAAGTCACACATTGTCCCTCTCCCCATCTCCATGGTTAATTAATGTGCAAAACCATTGAAAATTGCATAAATTGACCCAAAAACACTATTCATCACCATTAGCCCCTTTGGGCTAGCTAAGCCCCTTCCTACGCTTAACCCTAGGTCCTCATGTGACCTCATGCCAACTCAACTAAGGTTGAATCCTCCACCATGGTCAAAAAGCACTTTATGGTCAAAAAGTCAACATTTTGGTCAAATTGTGCTTTATGGCTAATTCCATAATTAATTAGATCTAATCTTGATTTAATCTAAGCTTGCCACCTCACCTAGTCTACTTTGACTAGCCTAGCCCTCACCTAGCCTAGCCTAGCCTAGCCCTACCACCTCTCATCCCAGATATTTCTCCATATCACACACCCTTGGGTCATTAATGCAAGATGGAGACTTTTGCACACAAAAATGATTAATTAATGCTAAGATATTTCCATAAAGGTGAATATTAATTGCAAATTGATATTTATCTCTAATCATCATTACTTTTGGATGGGTGAGAGATTCTCTCACCCAACCTCACTTATGACCCAAGACACCTCAGGGGACACCTCTTTGGTGGACACCTCACCATAGCCACCTCATAGGGGACACCTCATCCCCTTTCTCTCACCCTGGCCCACTCTATAAATAGAAGGCCATTTTCACCATTTTAATAACAACACACTTTTACATACCAAAACTCTGCCAAAATCACCACTGCCATTGCAATCAACACACATCCATCTCACATCCATCATACAAGAATCGTAATCAGTTTATCTCCTTCCTAACCCCATTTTGTGAGTGAGACAGGTTGATTTCCACATCAGGATTTGTTGTTCAGAGGTTCTATCGGACAAAGTGCACATCCAGAACCAATCAGAAGCATCCAAGGACCCCATATGAGCAATCCAACTTCAAAAGGGCCGGTTCGCACCTCACACGTGCGAACCTCGTGGTTCACACCCTAGGAGTGTGAACCTCTACAACAGGCACCAAAACCATTCGGATAGGTAAGAATAGATTAGTTTTATGTTATATGTTGTTTTTAGCAAGTAATTTCATGTTTTGATTAGTTTTTATGAGTCTTTTATCTTCATAACCATGGGGTTTGACTGAGGCAGATCCCCCAATGCACTAATAGGATTTTGTAGGTTTCTATAGGTCCAAAAAAGCACAAGGAAACATCTCCAACAAGTGGTGGCTCATGAGCAAGAAGCCCACCTACATCGAGGAACCCAAAAAGATAAATCTTGTTGTCTTTGTACCACATATGAAAGGGCTTCCTAAGGGAAGACCCCATTGTAGCCTAAGGGCAAAATTTGTAAAAGGATATCACCTCTTGTAACCCTTTTATGATTATCAATACAAATACAATAGATTCTATAACAATGAATGAAGTGTTATAGAGTGTCTTTTTGATCGTTTCATTCTGGCACGCCCGATGGGACCTCCACCAAGCATAAGCTTAATCGCCTTCTAACAAAAATTGTGGTCTGTTTGTATGGCAGGTAGTTTTCATCTTTGAAGAACACCACAAACCAAAAATGCCCTGAAAGACACCTCAGGCCAAACCACAAAAGGTTCACTGGTGCACCGGTGAGCTTACAAAGAGAGTAGTGAGTACACACTTGGGCGTGTGGATTCCCCAATCTACCTCAAACTACTACTTGATACCCAGGTATTGGTTCAAACACCCACAACCAACGGCAAGGTAAGTCATGGGAGGTTAAGAGCCTCATGTTCTCGAGGATTGCATGCCCTCATACCTAGACCACAAATTGTCTCTTGCCATGGCGTATGCAAGGTTAAAGCGTCCTTGTATCTTTCAACACCAAATCAGTAGCTAATTTGCTTTCTGTCATTTCTTTACCATAAGAATTCATAAAATATTTGTTGTTTTGGTTGTCTTGTTGTACTTAAATTGGGTTTTTGGAATCTTTTGTGTAGGTACCTGTACTCAAAATACTCCAGGGACATCAAAATCACCACCAGGACCCCAAAACTAGTCAGCTCTATCTTCGGATCTCGGTTCGCATGGTAGGAGTGCGAACTCCTCAGTAGAAGATAGGTTCACACCTAAGGAGTGTGAACCTCTCAAATTCACACAGTCTTCAACCAGAGAGCATAGTGGAGATGTTTACACTCACCTGGATGCAGGTTTTGTGTCAAAATATTTAAATTTTCTCTGTTCTAAAGCTAATCTAACACGTTGAGCTACAAGTTCCACAAGCATCACACATTCCTATTTGTTTTAGCTAGAATTTTCAGTCATTTTCTAGTATAGCTTCAAATTCCAGTCATTTATTTCCAAGTCATTTCCCTTCAAAAGCAATTAACTAGATTTACATTTTGAAAATCAATAGAGTAACTTTGCTTTTGTGCAAATCACTTAATTAGCTTTCCCTTTCACAAATCAATAGCTTAAATTTGTTTTTGCACCCCAACCAAGTAAATAGATTTACTTTGAAAAGGCATCATAGCATAGTTTATTTCGAAAAGGCATTTAATCTAGATTTTCTTCTAAAATAGTACTGCACAAACAAACACCACACACTCACGTTCCATTTAAATGGTGTAAGGCATTGGGTTTCATCTCTAGTCCAAATTGGATTTCATCACCAATTCAACACCAAAGTTTAGTGAGGTCTGGGATTACTCTCCACTGGCTCACCTCCAGATTAGTCACCATAGTTTCCCCCTAGGTGGATCATTCCGGCATTAATACCCGATCGGTCCTTCCCACTTTGAGTGTTGGTTATCCAAAATTCATCACTGGAAGGTACCTTCAGAGTGGGTAGTTTTAGAAAGCCCCTTTACCACAAGGCTTTTCAAAATAATTAGTGGGTGTAGTTGATCATTATTGTGGATGCCTTAAATGTGAGGGTTAAGCGAAAGCATGGGTATGCCGATAGCACCACATTGATAGTGCGACCTCTCTTCATGAGAGTTTATTTGACTCATTAGAGCATTTTGAGTCTCCCCCTTTTGGATATCATTTTATTGTACCGTATTCCATCTAGGTAGCCACTCACCCGTTGGAAACATAGTTCTATTTTGTGCACCTTTGGGCGTTGCAAAAGGTTCTGTGCTACGACATACCTGATTCATATTAGAAGATCACCCACTACCCGAATTTTGCTACTAGGTCGTATATTCTATCATCAAAACACATAGAAAAACCAAAAATAAAGAACTTTTGCTTTTTGTTGAGTCTCAAGAAAAGTGGTTACAACAACACATCAAACGTGCTATAACTCACTTACAGATTGTTCCACAGTTTCATTACCATGATTTTCACTGCACAACTTGTTTTTAGGTGATTTGCGCCCCCCAACGTGATCATCCTACACTCAAGCTTATTTCACATGATTCTGTGTGAAAATATAGCATTCAGGCTACCATACTGATTCACACAGGTTTATACAACATAGAGAGGGTACACACAACACAAATTTCACCCTCTACTACACTTTTGGGTGGTCCGCACCCCTAGAGTGCAAACCTATTTTTTAGGTTCCAGATTGCACATACAACACACAGAGACACATACTACACATTTTTGGCCTTCTATTTTTCATTTTGGGTGGTCCACACCCCTAGAGTGCGAACCAATTTTGGTCCACACCCCTAGCCTGCGAACCTATGTTTCTATCACCAGAGAGTATCTCGATCAATCACAAATAGTTTTTGAGTTTAGCTTCCACTTTTGTTGACTGTTATTCCACTTCTTGCACATCTTACCATGTCGGTTACGCGTAGTCAGACGCGTGAAGCACTTCATCATGCTATCGAGGTTGCCCAGCGGACTGTTCTTACCATAGGGGTCTCTTCTTCTCAGACCATAGATCCACCCTTCGAGTTTGAGCAGGTTTCATCCCGAGTTGCACCTGATTTACTGATGGGGCCTTCCACTCCTAGGGCTAGTCCTACATCCCACATGGCATCTTCTGCACCATCTCACTTCCTAGATGAGAATCTCGAGGGGCCCCCTCCCTTAGAGGATCTCTCTTCATCCAATCCTCCATCTACTTTCTACCAGCATGTCATCTACACCTCTCCAGGTCACCCCATACCAGTTATGGTGGTAGAGGAGCTCACTCCCCCTCCTTCACCATCCTCCACTCATCCTTTCATTGATCACTCTTCCTGCCCCCTTTTGGGTGATGATGTTGTCATTTCCCAAATCACCGTGGATGTTGTTACCACTGTGCAGACAGTCGATATGATTTCCACTCCTTCTTCATCCACACCATCTTCATCATAGATACCTTCATCTCAACCTCCATCCTCTAGTCCACTAGCATATTACTCACACCCATCTCAGGGTTACCGCACCGCTTCACCAGGTCTCACAAACCCCACCATCTAGGCTTTTCTACCACCTACATCCTTCACCCCACGGCCACCACCACCCACCTCATAGTTCACCACATTTCCACCTACCAGTTATCCCCCATTCTCCACCTATGGTCCTCCATCAATGCCTCCCAATACATTTTGGCTACCCCCTCCTCCTTCATATCGACCACCTCCATTGCACCCCACCTATCAAGGCATTCCACCTCGATATTCCGTCCAACCAAATTCTTTGTTTGCTACCCCATCCGCTCCACCTCAGTCCTCATCCGTACCACCCATTGCTTCACAACAATTTTCCTTTCACACATCCACTTCTCTTCCACCCCCTTCTTCCACACCTCCAACATTTTTCACCACCCCACCCACATGGTCATCCACTACTACTACTCAGGTGCAACCTACCTTTTAGTATGCACAATAGTAGCAGCAGATGCCCATGCCTGGCCAGTCACCTCCTGGTTACTATGATGCATAGCAACAACAACAGATCCCGATTCTTGGTCCATCACCCCTTAGATATTATGATCCATCACAGCAACCACCACCTATGTCCCAGGCTTCATACATTTCACCTCATCCATCTCAGGTTCCTGTCCCATAGTACCACTCGATGTCAACACCTACTCCATAGTAGGATGCTTACTATCAGTAGTGGGAGGAACAACAACTGCAGTATCCACCACATTTGGATTATGCATAGGCCTCATCACAACCACCTCCTACATCCACACCACCCCCTCCATTTCCCACTCCTCCTCAAACCACTACCGTGCTCTCTAGCAAGTTTTAGGCTATGCAAGAGCAGTTGCGTGCTTTGGATCTATGTACAACTGGTTATGGGCCTCAAAAACCCACATATGATGAGTTGTGCAATGAACCAATCCACCCATATGTTCCTGTCCATCCTTATCCTTACAGATTTGAGATTCCCAAATTCGACAAGTTTAAAAGCAAGGAGGATCCTAGAGAGCACCTGAACAATTACCATTTTGCCTATTACCAATTGCACGGAAGTGATCCCCTTATGCTTCATACCTTTGCCATGTCACTTGGAGGTCAAGCATTAGATTGGTACAACCATTTACCTCACCATAGCTTGTATACATTTGAGCAATTGGCCAATATTTTTCTTGAACATTTCACCATCAACATCAAAACCAAGCTTACCTTGTCCGATGTGTATGCTTTACATCAGTGGGATGATGAGCCTATTACCAATTTTGTTGCCCGTTGGAGAGTGGTCCTTCATGATCTTGCCTTCCCTCTCCCACCTTCATAGCTCATCAAACTCTTTACCAAGAGTTGTCATAAAAAAATCTCCCAAACATTGTAGATACATCAGAGTCAGACATTTGAGGAAGCCATTTCCCAAGCCAAAGTTATCGAGGACATCAAGGTCCACACGAGAAAAATCAAGTTGCATCAAAAACCACCTTACCCCACCAATTACCATTACAATCATCCTCCATATGTACCACCTACCACATGCCCACCTCAAACCAATTAGGTCCTTCTCAATCCTCCATACCCACCGATGCAAGTGGCCACCATGCAAGCTCCACAACCCACTCCCCCATGATCCCCGCAAAATCAATACCAAGCCAATCCTCCACTTCTTCCCACTCCACAACCAAACAATCCCCCACCTCAATCTAATCCATACCAAGGTCACAATCCACGTCCACCTCGCCCCCCATGCAATTGGATGCCTTTATCTGAGCCCATGCCAACTCTATTTCATCGATTAACTGAGGGGGGCCTCATCCACTTGCCAAATGTCCAACCTCTCGATCCAAATCGTCCTCTCCCATGGGACTACAATCCGTAAGCCTTCTGTGATTATCATCGACAACATGGCCACACCATTGATTCATGCCGCATATTTCACCATGTTGTCCAAGACCTTATCGATCGAGGTGCTATTCAGGTCTCAAACCCCCTTGCACCACAAAATCAAAACTTGGGGATATATCAAAATCCCTTACCCAAGCATGGGGGTAATCCACCTCAAAATGATCCATGCTAGGTTAATCATGTCAATCAAGATCCTTCCCAGTAGGGTTTTGTGGGTATGATCAATATCACCACTCGCAATCAACGTTATCCACCCCCTACAACCGCTCAACAACCCTCCACATCACAACAACCACTAGTCACAACTTCAATCATCACACCACCAATTCCCCCACCCCCTCCATGGAATGTCATCACCATCCGTGGTAGTCTTTCTCACCAGATCTCACACCGCCCTTGCAAGGTTATCCATTTATGACCTCTTACAACAATCCCAACCTCATCGTGAAGCCCTTGATTCTATCCTCCGCTCTCTCGATCTTGAGACCCATGATGCTGATGCCTTTGCCAAATTTATTGGCAATATTTAGAGATGCCTCCAACCTTCTATCAGCTTCCATGACCATGAAATTATAGAAGTTGTAGGTGAGGGAGCAGATCCTCCATTACATATTCAAGCCTCCATCAATACCATCACCTATAAGTGCATTCTCATCGATATTGGTTCCTCCATCAACATCATTTCTACCACTACCCTTGAACCACCTTCACCTTCCCCCTTCCCATATTACCACTCCATCCATGGACCTTCGAGCCTTTGATGGCTCCATGCATCCTACCCTAGGTACTATTGTCTTGCCCATCAAGGTGGGTGCCAAAACCATTTCCACTCTCTTCCATGTTATCGAAGGTGAGATGCAGTATAACATCCTATTAGGATGCCCTTGGATTCGGGACATGCAATGCATCCCTTCCACGCTCCATCATTGTATCAAATATGTCCATAATGGCCTAGTCCACTGCATCCCAATCGATGGTGACCCCTTCAAATTCTACAATATCATCACTCTTCCACCTGGTCCACCATTATCATCCACCCAATTCACCCCCACTCCATGCCAGTCCCTTGATCACATGTATCCATCAACTTCACAATTCCATTCTCCACCACCTGATCCAAGAAATATTTCTTCCACTTCTTCTAATTCACCACCACATCCCTCTACGCAACCAATGCCCACATTTTCTCATCGTCCCTCTTTGCCATTCATGTCCCTCCCTCCATTTATCTTTTTCACTACACCCTCCACTCCATATTTATCTAGAAATCCCCCAATTATTCCTACACATCCTGCATCATCCCGTCACTTTGTACCCCGCTCAACCTGAATATGGGTAATTTCTAGCTCACCCACCACCGCTTCCATTCCCACTTCTCAATTCACTCATGCCAACCACCCTATTACTGGAACACCTACTGAATGCTATGAGTGGACACAATGCGCCTCTCGACTTGATGACCAGTTAGCTCAATCTGACACTTCTGCTTCCACCCTTCCCACTACCACTCCACCACCCAGGGGGTCATTCCCTCCACCCTCATTATCTCCACCACCCAAGGGGTCCTCTCCTCCTTCCAAGCATACGACCCCACCTCATGTCTCCATACTCATGACCATGCCAGGTCTCGGTGAGTATAACATAAGCAATGCTCGGGTCCTTCCATCCAACATCCAATCCACCCATGATTTTGACCGCCCGCATGGTATGCCCTTGACTATTGGGGTTGTGGTCCCTCTAGGTCCTCTCGATAATTGCACAAACTTTGTATATGGGGGACTTGATTCATCCGTAGATCTCCCAACACCTCCACCACCACAAACCCGATTCTACGATAACCTTGATCACATGTCCAATCCATATTTTTCCTGGCACTATTTATGTATGTATAACTTGCATGGTTATGGCCTCGGGAGATATGAATAGGGGTGTTGCACCTATATTCATCCTCCCCCACGCAAACCTACTGACCTATCCAACATTGGTTACAATCCCCACACGATCAATACACTTGAGCATGAGTTACAAAATCTAGATCTTGATCCTATCAACCTCTTACCTAATGAGGAATTTGAGCATGTTCCTTTGACATGTAGTTCTTTCCTGCATTCCATGATTGATATTCCCTCCACATTCTTCCCATCATCCCCACCACATGAGCCACTCTCCCCCCATGAAGTTGAAACCCTTGCTCACCACTTCACCTCCTTGTCCCTTGATCCATCGATGTCGGAAGATCCCCTTTCTTCACCTCCACCCGCTATTCCATTCTTCCCCATTCGAGACTTACCACCACCTTCCAGCCCATGTTCTCATTCTCCCTCACCACCTATGGTGTTAAACCTAGGTCGCAATCAACCTTTTCTAGATTCATTGCTCTCCTCATCTGATTCATCCCAAACCTCATCACCTACATCCCCTATATCTAGCACTTCATCAATATGATCTCTGTTGACTTGTATGCTCCACTACGGTATCCAAACCATCCCACCTTCACCCCACCTTCCAACCCTTATTTCATCACCCTCGATGATATCTCTAAAACCCCCATTACCTTTGAATTCCTCCCCATACAGCACATGCTGCACTTCACAAATACATCCTTACTTACCATCCCACCTCACCTACCATGGATTAATCATACATATCTTTATCTAGATGATGAATTCCAACTTCTCAAATCCATTGATGACCTTCACCTCATTCCTACACCCACCCAACTTTATGACGGTTCTCACATGCTTGTTGAGGATACCATTGAAGTTGACATTGGCAATGATCCAGAACACCCTCACATCATCTACCTCACCACTAGTTTATCCGAAGAAGAGCGTGTCCTTTATACCAATTTCCTCAGGTCCTATATTAAGGTGTTCGCATGGTCCTACATGGATATGCCTGGCCTTGATCCATCATTAGTCGTGCACAACCTTGTCTTGGACGACAATGCCAAACCTGTCCAACAAAAGTTGCATCGCATGCACCCCACCGTTGCACTTATGGTTAAACAGGAGTTACAGAAACTCCTTGATGTCGATTTCATCATCCCCATTGATTACCCTACATGGGTTTCAAACATGGTTCCCATCGAAAAGCCCAAAGGGGGTATCCGCATTTGCACTAATTTTAGGGATCTCAACAAAGCTTGTCCTAAGGACAATTTTCCACTCCCTAATATTGACACTTTGGTCGATGCTACAACCGGACATGAAAATACTGTCCCTCATGGATGGTTTTTAGGATATAATAAAATTCGTGTCAATCCTACGGACCAACACAAGACCTCTTTCACGACCCCCTAGGGGACCTTTTGTTACAAGGTTATGCCATTTGGCCTCAAAAATGCTGGGGCAACTTATCAACACGCCATGACCTACATATTTCATGACATGATGCACAAAACTGTTGAAGACTACGTTGATGACCTCATAGCAAAATCCAAAACTCATGGTCAACATCTTGAAGACCTGTGTCAAATATTTGATCACCTATTGGAACATAATGTCCGATTAAATCCAAAGAAATGCGTCTTTGGTGTCACCACTGGAAAAATATTGGGTTTCATCATTTCACAAAAAGGCATTGAAGTAGATCCCACCAAAGTCCAAGCCATTCTTGACATGCCTCCCCCTACAAACCTCAAGCAATTACATGGCTTACAAGGAAGGATCCAGTCCATCCGATGATTCATCGCCCAACTTTCTGACAAGTGCCAACCGTTTAATCATCTTTTACAAAAGGGGGTCCCATTTAAATGGGATAGTAAATTCCAAGCCACATTTGATGCCATAAAATCCTACCTCACATCTCCACCCGTCCTCATTCCACCCCATCCTGAATGCCCATTCCACCTATACATTTTTACCACCGATGTCACCTTGGGCATGCTTTTGGCTCAAAAGAATGAACATGACTAGGAGCAAGTTGTATACTATATCAGTCGTACATTGATTGATTACGAGACATGATATGCTTACATGGAAAAATTTTACCTTGTCGTTGTCTTTGCTACGCAAAATTTATGACACTACATGATTAACCACACTACCTACGTAGTCGCCCATGATAACCCCCTTCGCTACATGATGGGTAGGAGCTACCATAATACTCGAACGACCAAATGGATCATGCTCCTCACGGAATTCGATCTCAAATTCATAAGTCAAAAATCCATCAAAGGCCAAGTCATTGTTGATCAGCTAGCCGAGGCTCCATTACCAAGTGATGCGCCATTGCTTATCCAACTTCCCGATGATTCAGTATTTCATGTAAGTGAAGTCGAAGAGCCAGTCGAGCCTGAATCCAATGCTGAACTCACCTTGTTCTTTGATGGCTTCCATTGCACACACGCTAGGGGTGCAGGAATAGTCTTTTTCACACCACATGGGGAACCTCTCCCATTTTCCTTCAAATTAGGCTTTCCTTGCACCAATAACAATGTCGAGTATGAAGCTCTTATCCTTGGCCTAAAGCAAGCCCTTTCCATGCACATTCATCACCTAGACATCTTTGGTGACTCCCTCCTCATAGTGAATCAAATCAATGGAGAATGGCAATGTCGTTGCCCTATCTTGCAACAATACAAACAAGTCATTGAAGATCTATTGGCCCAATTTGAGTGGTATGACATCACCGCTACTCCACGATCCACGAATCACTTTGCCGATACCATGGCCTCATTAGGCTCCCTCATTCCACAAAACCCACTTTTTGACACAACTCACGTGTCCATCCACACCCTTTTCCATTCTGCCATCTCCACCAATCCACCTTCTCATGACGATGGCATCAATATCATCGAAGCTCATCCACATGACCCATGGTTTTCCCAAGTCAAGGACTACATCAAGCTCGGTATTCTCCCACCTGATCTAAATCATACTCACAAATGAGATTTTAAATTATGTGCCATTCACTATACATTGCTAGGTGATATCCTATACAAGCGAAGTTATGATGGCATCTTACTGCACTGTCTTGAGCCTTTTGAAGCCCAACACATTACTCAAGAGGCTCATGATGGTACTTGTGGTGGCCATTTCAGTGGCATGGCCATCACCAAATATATTTTATGGATGGATTATTACTAGCCCACAATGGAGCATGACTGTTGTGCCTATGTTAAAAAGTGTGTCAAATGCCAACATCATGCCAATCTTACACACTTACCTTCTCAGGCTCTCCAACCAATTCAATCTATCTGGCCATTTTCACAATGGGATCTTGACCTTATCGAAAAAATCACTCCTGCCTCATCCAAAAACCACAAGTTCATCATCACTGCAACTGAGTACTTTACAAAATGGGTTGAGGCCATCCCGTTAGTCCAAAAAATAGGTGCCAAAATAGTTGACTTCATCACACAACACATCATTTGTCATTTTGGCATCCCATCAAAAATCATCTCTGACAATGGTACACCATTCAAGAATAATAATGTGCATGCTTTATGCAAAAAATTTAACATCCAACACAACTTTTCTACTCCATACTACCCCTAGGGTAATGGTCAAGCTGAAGCAACCAACAAAACCATCATCGCCATTCTTCGCAAAATCGTTGCAGAGTCACACCATGATTGGCACAATCAAATACCTTTAGCATTATGGGCATATCGAACCAGTATTCGAACTCCAACTAGGGCAACCCCATTTTCTCTTGTCTATGGTGCTGAAGCCATCATGCCTTTGGAGCTTGAAATACCATCCTTAAGGGTTTCCATGCAAGAATTCATTGATGATGACACGACTCGTCAAGCTCGATTAGATCAATTGACCCTTTTAGATGAATGTCGCATTCATGCCATTGAACACACATGTGTTTATCAAGACCATATTTGACATGCCTATAATTCAAAGGTACACCAATGTGAATTTCAAGTTGGAGATCTGGTCCTCAAAGAGAACCAACAAATCACTAGCCAACCATGCCATCTTCGTGATAAATTTACACCCAATTGGCTAGGCCCATACATGGTTACTCAAAAATTTGGATCTGGGGCATATCACCTGGCTAACTTAGAAGGCATTGTCGAGTTGGAGCCCATCAACATTATTCATCTTCGAGCATTTTACGCCTAGATGTAGGCATCATGGCTCATCAACATTTGTACATTTGTGTATAAAAAAAAAAACAACATCAAAATCAATCACACAAAAACACTTACATTGCTTATGATATTCTACGACATTAACCTCAACTTGCATAAATAATTACTCTTGCTTCACGTTTCTTCTTTCCTTCTTAATTTTCCTCTCCTCATTATTTTATGGTGAATGATGTATGGTCACGCTTCGAGCGGCTACATACCTTTCATTTCATTTCTCTTCTTTATTCTTCATTTTTCCTTCTCTTCTTTCTCTATAAGTGCTTCTCAATGTTGTATGGTCACGCTTCGAGCGACTACATACCTTTGATAAGTTTCTTTTCTTCTCTTCTTTCTCTATAAGTACTTCTCAATGTTGTATGGTCACGCTTCGAGTGGCTACATACCTTTGATGAGTATCTTTTCTTCTCTTCTTTCCTTCTTCTTATTTTTCTCTTTTTCTTGTCTTTCCTTTATTGTATTCATCGTCCCTTTCTCCATCTGCATTAGTGCCCCTCTCCATTGTTTATAATATTGGGGCACCCTCACATCTAAATATCCGATATCATCCACTATCATATTGCACATTTTATATGCATCCACTTTGGAGCAATACATATTCATTGTAAATACCATGCTTGGGGAATTAAAAATGCACATGCTAGCATAAACAGTTTGATGCCCAAACCCCTTTTCAGGAGACCAGATTAGAGAACTATTTTGATTGCTTCACCCATAAATAGTTATATAATCAACCACCATCCAAATTTGGCATATTATGAAAGCACTACCAGGCTTCCCTTGGTCACCTTGCTCTCAATTCTGGATTTACAAACACGTATTACACACTAATAACATTCTGGAAATAGGGTTGATTACGTTGCATGCTAGTTGATGCTTAGCAAAAATTACTCTGCTCATTAAATCATTCACATGATTTCTCTTGAACCGGAGGAATGACAAAAGGACAAGCTCCCCCCTCCTAAATAAAATCCCTTGCTCTACAGCTAATCTGAGCAAGTATCCTAAAAAAGCAAAAGAAATAAAAATCCCTTGCTCTACATCTAATCTGAGCAAGTATCCAAAAAGAAAAAGAAGAAAGAGAAACAAAAGACAAAGAAAAAAAATAAAATAAAAAGAGCACCCAAGAAAATCATTACATCGAGGCAGAAAACAAAAGGAAAGGCCTCGAGATATCATCAGCTTGAATCCCTGCAGTCCTTCGGTATTTACCAATGAGCTAGCATACAGGCTAAGTTGGCATGCAGTTATAACCCACCCTATTCCAGAATGGTTAAATGAACATCACTCTACACACACAAATCCAGCATTGAGGTCTTGTTTACCAAGATAGCCTAGAAATTATTTAAGGAATATCGCTCAGTTAGTCAATGGTTTTGATTTTACAAACTGTAGTGTTCGAATCACCACATGGCATGACTCCTATCTAAATTCCTTGAAATAATGGAATGGATCACATCATTTGAGTACTGTAATGATGCAAATGCTATCCCTAAGCAAAGTGTTTATATCATTTAATATTATGCATGCCATTTTATCTTTTATCTCACACCTTACATTTGTGCATATTTATTTAAACATATCATCATTCCATTCATACATAACTATCTATTATTACATTTGCGCTACTCATACACCACCACAAACGAAAACAAGAATAACACACAAAAGCAAATTGACACAAGTGCTATAGAATATCATATGTATATATATATCTAGAAACTGATGCCATCAGGTTACAATAAAGCAGGTGAAGGCCATTGCGGGTTCCTCACATCAAAAATACAATCTTGCTATACATCTACATCTCCAACATGCCATACGACTACAATGCGATATGCATCCATGTTGATGCACCGACACCAAAAACAAAAAATAAAAAATACATCATCATGTACATATCTATCAATGTATAAATCATCAAAACTATGAGCCATCATCCATCACCGCTATCACGCATCCCTATGATCATTGCCCTCCCGTGCTCTCTCCACTGTCCTCACCCCGTAGGCCTCCTCCTGTCACCCGCTACAATGACTCCACCTCCCCAACATACCCCAATCGGATCCTCTCCACCTATGCGGATGGACCCATCCTCACTGGTGCCCATGAAATCGTAGGTGCCATAATATCCTCCATCCTACCACCAACTGATGGTGCACTCTGCTATGACTGCACCTATGAGGAGGTAAGCGATCCTGAGTAAATTGGTATATCTAACCCATGCACTATCAACTCACCCTTAAAGCTCGCCCTCCTCCCTGCATCCTTCAAATTCATAACCAATAATCTTGCATTCACCATCTTCAGCTATGCCACCTCCCTCCGTGATGCCTCCATTTGTGACACCACATTACCCAACCCCTCAATCTCCTGCTCCACCCATGCCTTTAAGGCTAACACCTCTCACATAGTCTGCTCAAGCTCAGCCACCCTCACAACATGGCTAGCTCTCACAACCTTTGTCTCAGCCCTTGCTTCATACAAAAACTATTGAAACTACCTTACGGTCTCAATCATCTCATCTCGCTCCCCTCGAATGGTATCACACTCACACTAAAGACCATCCTGCTCAATCTTGAGTGCCTCCAACTCCTCTACCATATGTTCCATGCAAACCCTAGCCCCATCACGCTTATCTAACGTAGCCCTCAAGTCCACCTCCACCTTATTCTTCTCTGCTTCTATCGTGGAGCAATCCACCACCAATACAACTCGGTGTCAAGAAGCTTATTTCTAAGCTTCTTCAACTCCCTCCTAAAAACCACTACCTCACCTTCAGCCTCAATCGTGGCTGCCAAATCCCCACCAAAATCATAATCATCAGAATTCTCCTCCACATCCTCCAAACCCATACCTCTCATCTCCCCAACACCAACATCCCCCATCTCCCCAACACCAACACCCCCCATATCCCCAAAACCACCACCACCCATCGGCCTAAACATCCAATCATCTACCTCCATCAAGGGAACATCCTCCCTCTCATCGACCTCAACTACCTCCTCCCTACCACCCTTGATTAATGGCCTCGTGCCACTATCACTCACCAACCTATCTTGGTCATCACATCGTGGCCTCACTTGTCTCACCAACTAGTCTAACTCAGCCTCTTCCTCCTCTCCAGGCTCTGACGACCTATCCTTTACCTCCTTAGGCATTGTTACCCTCACTCCACCTGACAACCCTACATCGGGAAGTAGCCCTGCTACCTCCGCACATCCATCCACCACACCCTGCCTAGGCTCCCATGTCTGCCTTGACCACCATAAATCATAATTAGTCGTCGTCCCAACATTTTCCACATTTGGAACATAAATAACCTCATAATCACATATAATGGTGGCATTACAGGTTGTGGCCCCCTATCCCCCCACACTCTATAAATCACTACAGGAGGCTTAGGTCACCCGTGCACCAATCCAAACTGCTGATGCACCTGAGAAAATGGAAAGTACTCGACCTCTGAGGAGTACTTCCCCACCACCCACCTGCCATACCGAATGCATGCCAAATGTATGACATCCTGATCCCAACTAGACCCTCCTTGCTATGGACTCCACCTAATATGCTCCATCATCACTCACCCCAACTCCTCTCTATGGTGAATCAAATCACCCTGTACTCCCTCCTCTTCTTCTCCATATCTGCCCACCATATCATGGCATAGGGTATCTCATCCCTCTTGCGAGCATGTTCCTCATACAACTATACAAACCTCAAGATGGTGATGTGCTCCCACACCCATATCTACAGTAATGAAAGGATACTCATCCCCATCCTGTCTATCCTCACCACCCTATGTAGCTCGTGATACACTTGTGTCAACAGTGCAGGTGCCCATGTTTATTGTTGCCCCTACTCCACCATGTCACATACAATCCCCATCATGTTCCAAGGGAATTTCACCCCTAAAGCATCCGGTAGTGCATGGCTCGCTATCAATAACATCACCATCACATGATGCAATGAGAGCCACTCCTTCCTCCAATAATACATATAGTCCACCCCCTTCTTCACCTCCACCCACCACCACCACTCGCCAAAGGCCCTCTCAAGAATTCCATCCCGCTCCTCCTTCCTCGCCACCATCACTGTCACTCCATCAATCGACAACCTGTATATCCGATAGATATCCTCCAGGGTCACCGTCATCTCCCCTGTCGGTAAATGAAAGGTGTTCCTATTAGGATCCCACCTCTCACACAATGCGGCCATATACGCGTGGTTCACGTGAACCTCGCACATCACCTATACACCATACAACCCCACCATCCTCATCCATGCCACATCCACCTCACCCCACTGCTCCTCCAATTCCTTTCTGCAAGTCCTAAGTCGATGGCATGTAAATATTTTCTTCACCTGCCATCACACACACCACATGTTAGAAATCATTCACACTTTTATACATATTTCATATAAATCATAGTGTAACATAAATGCATGTATTTTTTTAAACATCATTAGATAAGACATTTTATTTCTGTATATATATGCTCACTATCGTTCCTCATCCACCTATTCTATTTCGTTGCATTTCACATTCACCCACAAAATGAAAACACATGCAAAATTTCATAAAAACATGCAAAAACTGACTAAAAATCATCAATCTACCCAACCTCAGCCAAATCAAGATCCTAAAAATCCAAAAAATGTTGGTTCGCACCCCACACGGACGTGCGAACCTTCAAAACCTGACAAAAATTTCACGGTTGGATGTGGAATTTCCTACTAATTTTAGCTGTACCAAACATGCACCCGAAAAACATGCAGACACGTGTCAAAAATACAAAAAATAATGTCAAAATCCTCCCCAAGCATGCAACATGAGGTAGTAAAAAATAAGTCAAAACGATAAAACAATAGCAGATCCCGACACCCATTTGGATCATTAAGCAGATTTTGTTTTTGGTTTTCACCCACCTACACACACACATGCACGTTTTCCAACTCATTCCCCACATCACATTCCATGCACACATTCCCATGCATCAAAAAATCAAAGCAAAAAATGAAAAGTACATTTGGATACCCATTTGCCCTTTTTTACACATAGTGCATGAATTTTCATTACTTTTTACTCCTACCCTCATTTTGTGGTGTTAAAAGCAAAAAGGTTCCTTTTAAAACCCTCCCCAAATCCACACATGCCGAAAAAGAGAAAAATCACCTACCTCGAGCATTCCCGCTCCCGTGTTGGCATTCCCTAATGTGCTCGCCATCCTGCCTTGTCCGATCCGCAATTCGGTAGCACTTTGTTACATTTTTCTTCTCTCCTCCACCTCTCCAATGTCGTTCACGCATGATAATGACGTCATAATCATGATTTTCGACTTAAAAACTCCATTTTAGATGGGTTCGCATCCCACATGTGCGAACCTTCTAGTTCGCACCCCTAGGGTGCGAACCACATGGTTTGCACGTGTGAAGTGCGAACCTGCCATACGATGTCCACAAATTTTTCTCCACCACAAATTTCATCGATTTTTGTGCCCAATTTTTCACATTTGCCCTAAAATCTTGATCAATCGTCGCATCGTCAATCTCCATATTCCTCATCAGTAATCTGTCACTTGAGGGGGTAATCATCAATCACACCATAGTTCATCTTGCACATGATCAAATGACCAAAGCATTCCAATTATGGATCCAATATCTACCTATAATTTTTTTTGCTAACGATTATCTTAAGAAACAAAAATTCCAATTCAAAATAACATGATGTTTTTCAAATCACAAAAACACCTCTGCTTGTAGACGTTGCATGGATTCCAATCATCATAGTGGTAGGCATAAGACTACTAGTGAATGAAGATACTGAAGTTCTTTCTTAGGCTCCAACAATTTGCAAAATATCGCTAAATGAGCTCACCAATTAAACAAAAGCAAAAATTAACAAAGGTACCTTATTTTATCCAAAAATTGAAACATTTCTAGCTGATCATAGTGCAAGGCAATCATACGATGACCTCCAAAAGCAATCATTCGCAAGGCCTTTTTTTATCAATGCGCTTATCTCACAAACCATCAATCATCATCAACCCATATCATCATTTTTTGTACTAAACCGTGTTTCACACACTCTAGTACAAAAAGGGGCAAAATGTAGACACCAAAAATTTGCACATTGTCCCTCTCCCCATCTCCATGGTTAATTAATGTGCAAAACCATTGAAAATTGCATAAATTGAAGAACACAAGCTTATACTGAGAGGGGGGGTGAACAGTATAAGAGCACTTTTTACTTTTCTTTCCAAATCAATATTATGCAATGTGTAGATAGCAATATCAATAGCAATAATCAAAGCAATGCACAAAACACCATACACAATAGAGACACCACAATTTACGTGGTTCACCCAATGTGGGCTACTCCACGGAGAAAATATTTCACTAAAATTTTCTCAATAAATCTCTTGGGAATCCTTCCCAATTACAATGTTTATGGACCTCTGTCCAAAGGAGATACTAATCCCCTAAATCAAGTTTGTGGATCTCTATCCATAGGAGAACTCCTTCTCCTCTGCTCTGGTTGGTGATCCTCTAGAAGACTACTGCCTCCACTGCACTGGCTTGTGGATCTCTCTCCACTGAAGACTCTTGTCCCCACTCAGAAGACCTATCCTCACTGCCCTGGCTGATGGATCTCTATCCACTGGAGACTATTGTCCTCTCTGCTCTTTCACCTCCAAAGCTCTATCTCAATTCTATACTAAACATAGTCCAGTCGGTCTAGCACAATTCTGCTCAACTCTTGTACTAAACACAGTCTATTCGGTCTAGCACAAGTCTGCTCAACAAATCTCACTCAAATATGCACTAAACACAATTTATTTAGTCTAGCATAAATCTACTCAACTCTGTACTAAACACAGTCTAGTCGGTCTAGCACAAGTCCACTCAAATCTACACTAAACATAGTCCAATTGGTCTAGCACAAATCTTCTCAATCTCTATATCTGGTCTAGCACAAACTTATCCTCAAATCTGCACCAAAATCTTCTCTCAAATCTGTTCTCGATCTCTATCCTCAAGCCTTAACTCAAGGCTTGACTCAACTCTATTGGATCTACCCCAAACCTTAACTCAAGGTTTGAACAAATCAATCAACTCTTCTCTCAAGTCTTCTCAAAGACTTATCTCAAATATGCCTTGTAAGCTTCCACAAAATCTCACACCAATATGTCCACAAGTCCTCTCTAGAACTTGCTCAAATCTTCTCTACAAGTCCTCTCTAGAACTTGCTCAAATCTGCTCAATAAGTCCTCTCTAGGACTTAACCAAATTTGTATTGTAAGCTTCCACAAAATCTCACACAAAATCAGTCCACAAGTCTTCTCAAAGACTTACCTCAAATCTGCTTAACAAGTCCACACAAAACTTTTCCAATCTCATAGAAACATAAAGAGAATTTTTAGAGACTCAATATGTTCTATACTCAAATCTCAATCACTTTCACAACTCAAATCAAAAAAACTTTCTCAACAATCTCATAGAAGCATAAAGAGAATTTTTAGAGACTCAATATGTTCTATACTCAAAGCTCAATCACTTTCTCAACTCAATCTCATAGAAGCATAAAGAGAATTGTTAGAGACTCAATATGTTCTATACTCAAAACTCAATCTCTTTCACAACTCAAATCAGAATATAGAATAGTTTGTTTTATGGAACTTGAACAATCACTTCATACATCCACTTGACTAGGTTCAATCAACTCTACTCAACCAATCACTCAAGAAACAACCCTTTCTTACAAACTCTAGTCCAAGCATGTAAACACCAACTCAAAATATTTCCAACAATGCTCAACAACAAATCTCACATAACAATGATACTCATGTTCTTTCCAAAACCCTAGTTCAAGTTCTTTGCACAATCCAATGGCTTCAACAACAATGCTTATAAAACAAGGTTTTAATCACAACTCTCAAATTTATAAAACCTTGAAGCATTAACTCAAACACTTTTAAAAAGGAAACCCTAATCAAATCCTTTTCACTCCAAACTTAATTTTCAAGTAAGCCAATCAACCAACTCAACCAAAGAAGAATTTGCCCATACCTTTTTGTTTGACAAGGAGTTGATCTCACAAATCTGCCACACTCACAATTACTTCTTTGCCAATCTCAATAAGGGTTAGAAGATAATTTTCTCAACAAAACATAACACAAAAATAATATCAAAATTACACCTTATCACTCCAACTTGATTAATAATCAACACCCTCACAATAATCACAAAAACCCTTAATTCAAATTAACACAATACCCACAAAGTCTTAATCCTCCAAAAATCAATATAGCAATTTAAGACTTTATTAAAAATTAAAACCAGAAATCCTCTTATAGCTCCAAATGATAATTCTCAACAACCACCACTTTTCTACAAAGCAACCTTACCAAACAATTCCATTAATCAAACCTTATACCTCCCAACTTAGGCAAATAATTAAAATTAAAACCAAAAATATTACCTCACCTTCGGAGGGAATCGAACCCTCAACCTTGCTCCCAACATGTGCCTTAGCCATGGCCAAAGTCACCACATGAGCCACGTGCTCATTTGTGATTAACGAAGCACCATGTGCTTCTTAATCTCCTAACACCTTCCGCCTTGGGCAAAATAATGTGCGTCATGGGTGCCTTAACCAACACAACTCATGATGCACCCATCGAGATTCGAACGCAAACCCTTTCGCAAGCCAGCGCTTTTGTGCTTCCCAAAATACCACTAGGCCACGTTGTCCTATGTGACTTTGAGGATTAAAGCTTCCTCCCTTAAACGCTTCTTTGTCACGACTTTCATAAAAACTCACGAGCTCTTATCTTCGCATGCCAATCTTTTAATTTCGAGCAAGGATAATTAATTTGGACTTTGGGCATTGTATTTATATGCTTCCTCCATTACTTTGAAGATGTCGGCGCTCTCCATGTTATCTTCCATGACGTTGGCGGAGATTATAAAGGCTTCGAATGCCTTTTGTCTTAAACCCAACCTTTGGGTTTATAAAATATATTTAAACTTTATAAAACCCACTTTGCATTATAAAATATTATAATGAGAATTATAAATATTTTATTTGGGTTTTCACCATATCACTTTAATATTATAATAACCATTATTATAATATTATGCCTTTGATAAATTACCTCCTTCTCATTGTATTCCATGTCGTAAATAATATTTATTTATAAAATTTAAATTCTCACTGAATTTAAATAATTTATAAAATAAATATTATAACTCCTTTTTAACTTCTATTTTCTACACTGATTCTCTTGATCTTTGGCCTTCTTCCTGGATATCAAATAACCATTTTTATCCCCTTTGTTTCCTGCTGAATTCCTTGATATTAATGATGACTTCATCTGGTGACATCAATGACAACTTTGACTTAGGGACTCAAAATGTCCAACAATCTCCCCCTTTGTCATTAATGGCAACCCATACTCTTCTTACCAAAACTTGACCTTTCTTTTTATTCTCCCCCCTGGGACATTGCTCCCCTTGGCTCAATGCTCTCTCAAATATCAAATCTCTCCCCATTACACAAATCTCTCCCCCTTTGACATCAATGGCAAAGGGTCACCTTTGGGGCTCGAGGCTAAGAATGAGCCTCTTAGCTTAGCCCCTCCCCCACCTCCTTTTGAGGTGGTTAATTCTGGGGTGGGAGTATTTCTACTCCTCAAAAGCATTATTCTTTACCTTTATCCTCTTCTCTTATTTTCTAATTTTTTTATTCCTTTGACTATTTCTATCTATGTCATCATTCCTGTTCCTGTCATCATTCCTGTTCCTGTTCACATCCATATTCCTATTCCTGTTCCTATTCCTGTTCATGTTCATGTTCCTATTCATTCCTGTTCATGTTCCTGTTCCTATTCATACCTGTTTCTGGAATGTCTGCTCTACACCATTTTGTTGTGTGACCATCATTATTGCACTTATAACACTTAATGTTATTATTCCTTGGAGGTGCAAATATCTTAGGATTTCTCCTAGTGAAGCCATATCCTCTTCTATCATGAACCCTGCAATTCATTGCCTTGTGACCAAATTGATTACATGAGTAGCAATACCCATGGAAAGGTTATCTATTCCCATATTCTTGTCTTTCATGTGTCCTACATTGTGAAGCCATGTGCCCAAACCTGTGACATGAAAAACATCTTCCATTGAAGCTTCCTTGTCTTGACCTCATTGGTCTCCTATTCTGATTGTTGTTCCATCTGTATCTTCTTTGTGCATTGTTCCTATCTTTTTTGAACCCTTTATTGTCCAACTCATCCTCTGATGTCTCACTCCTCCTATTTCACACTATATATCTTCATCTGAAGTTTCTTCTCCTTCAAAACTTGAAGTTGACTCCCCTTCCCATTTCTTTTGAACCTTTTTAGATCCAAGACCTATTTTCTTTGTTGCTATTCTTTTGTATCTTGATGAATTTATCCACATTCTTTGAACTATTTTTACATACTTTTCATAGCTTATTCTTGGAATCTTCTAAATCTTCTTTTAGTAGTGCCACTTCTTGTGCTAACTTCTCACATTCCAAAATATTTGCTTCTAACTTATCTTTGAACTTCTTTGCCTTAGCCTTTGATTTTTCTAAATCCTCTATGAGCAATCTTCTTTCTTCATCACATTCTTGAAACTGAATTTCAAGTTTAGAGTGTTGCTTCCTTACCTTATTTACCGTGTCAAGGGCATAGATAAGTTCTCCCTTGAGATCATAACCATTCTCTGCTGAATAATCCTCTATTTTTTTACCTTTGTCCACATCATTACTTTCTTTTGGCTTATCTTCTATAGGATCACTCACTTCTTCTTCTAATGCCATTAGAAGATTTTCATCTAGTCCTTCAAGTGCATCTTCATATTCATCATCACTGAAACTATAACCATCCCTTGTACAATCATCTTCAAGATGTCCAAATTTACCACATCTAAAACACTTGAGAATAATTGGAGTCTTTTTCTTAACTGGTTCTTTTTCTTCAATCATAAATAGGACTTCATCTCTATCATTGTCTGAAAAACTAGCATCACTATCATTTGAGTACTTACTTGCATTATCCGCATAGTAGCTCCTCTTTTGTCTTTGGAAGAACTTATTTCCTTGTCTCCTTTGTCCATCCTTGCTTTTCTTTTGGATGCCTATATCTTTCTGATTCCTGTACCTGTGATCCTATTTTTCTTCACCATTGTTGTTCTTTGGTTCTTTACAATCTGTTGCAAAATGTCCATACTTTCCACAATTGAAACACTTAATAGATCTTAGATCTATGGGTCTTCTGGAACCTTTATCTCTTCTACCATAATTAGCTTCTTCATCACTAGATGACTCATTGCTTGATTCTGACTTCTTACCCTTTGTCTTCTTGATTGCTTTGAATGTTGCTTCCTTCTGAGAAATAGGATCTTTTGTTCTTATCTCAAATGTTGTGAGCATACCAAGCAACTTATCTCTTGTCAAAGTATCACCATCCAATGATACTTCTATAGCAGAAACATGTTCATCGAATCTTTTTGGAAGAGATCTTAAGACTTTATCACAAACATCTGATTCATCAATCTTCATTCCAAGTCCTTGCATATCATTAACAACCTCATCAATTCGAATTAGGTAAGCACTAATATTTTCATCATCATTCATTCTCAATACTTCAAATTGTCCTTTGAGATTTCGAATCTTTGCTTTCTTGACACTTTTATCTCCCTCATATATACCTTGCAATTTATCCCACATTTCTTTTGTAGTTCTACAATGCATAATTTTCATAGATTTTATTCTATGCAAACCTCTCACAAGTGCATTCATTGCTTTTGAATTATAGTGTTGTAGTAGCTTACCTTCCTTATCTGTAGGAGGATTGACTACTGGATCATATCCAAATTCCATTGCATCCCAAACTTCATTGCCAAGTGCCATCAAGTAGAACCTCATCATCATACTCCAATACATGTAGTCACTTCCATCAAATATTGGTGCTGAATTATTTGAGGACACCTCCTTAGGATCCATTGTGTTCTTGTTAGATTTTCCTTCAAGTTGTTAAACTCTTCTGAAGGAACCCACTCTGATACCAATTGAAGAACACAAGCTTATACTGAGAGGGGGGTGAACAGTATAAGAGCACTTTTTACTTTTCTTTCCAAATCAATATTATGCAATGTATAGATAGCAATATCAATAGTAGTAATCAAAGCAATGCACAAAACACCATACACAATAGAGACACCATAATTTACATGGTTCACCCAATGTGGGCTACTCCACGGAGAAAATATTTCACTAAATTTTTCTCAATCAATCTCTTGGGAATCCTTCCCAATTACAATGTTTATGGACCTCTGTCCAAAGGAGATGTTGATCCCCTAAATCTAGTTTATGGATCTCTATCCATAGGAGAACTCCTTCTCCTCTGCTCTGGTTGGTGATCCTCTAGAAGACTACTTCCTCCACTATACTGGCTTGTGGATATCTCTCCACTGAAGACTCTTATCCCCACTTAGAAGACCTATCCTCACTACCCTGGCTGATGGATCTCTATCCACTAGAGACTACTTTCCTCTCTACTCTGTCACCTCCAAAGCTCTATCTCAATTCTGTACTAAACATAGTCCAATCGGTCTAGCATAACTCTGCTCAACTCTTGTACTAAACACAGTCCAGTCGGTCTAGCACAAGTCTGCTCAACAAGTCCACTCAAATCTACACTAAACATAGTCTATTTGGTCTAGCACAAATCTTCTCAACTCTTGTACTAAACATAATCTAATCGGTCTAGCACAAGTCCACTCAAATCTACACTAAATATAGTCTAGTCGGTCTAGCACAAATCTGCTCAATCTCTATCTTTGGTCTGGCATAAACCTGTCCTCAAATCTGCACCAAACTCTGCTCTCAAATATGTTCTCAATCTTTGTCCTCAAGACTTAACTCAAGGCTTGACTCAACTCTTTGGATCTCCCCAAACCTTAACTCAAGGTTTGAACAAATCAATCAACTCTGCTCTCAAGTCTTCTCAAAGACTTATCTCAAATATGCCTTGTAAGCTTCCACAAAATCTCACACCAATCTGTCCACAAGTCCTCTCTAGAACTTGCTCAAATCTGCTCTACAAGTCCTCTCTAGAACTTGTTCAAATCTGCTCAATAAGTCCTCTCTAGGACTTAACCAAATTTGTATTGTAAGCTTCCACAAAATCTCACACAAAATCAGTCCACAAGTCTTCTCAAAGACTTACCTCAAATCTGCTTAACAAGTCCACATAGAACTTGTCCAATCTCATAGAAACATAAAGAGAATTGTTAGAGACTCAATATGTTCTATACTCAATGTTCAATCACTTTCTCAACTCAATATCATAGAAGCATAAAGAGAATTGTTAGAGACTCAATATGTTCTATACTCAATTCTCAATCACTTTCAATCAATCTCATAGAAGCATAAAGAGAATTGTTAGAGACTCAATATGTTCTATACTCAAAGTTCAATCACTTTCTCAACTCAATCTCATAGAAGCATAAAGAGAATTGTTAGAGACTCAATATGTTCTATTCTCACAACTCAAATCAGAATATAGAATAGTTTGTTTTATGGAACTTGAACAATCACTTCATACATCCACTTGACTAGGTTCAATCAACTCTACTCAACCAATCACTCAAGAAACAACCTTTTCTCACAAACCCTAGTCCAAGCATGTATACACCAACTCAAAATATTTCCAACAATGCTCAACAACAAATCTCACATAACAATGATACTCATGTTCTTTTCAAACCCTAGTTCAAGTTCTTTGTACAACCAATGGCTTCAACAACAATGCTTATAAAACAAGGTTTTAATCACAACTCTCAATTCCAGAAAACCTTGAAGCATTAACTCAAACACTTTTGAAAAGGAAACCCTAATCAAATCCTTTTCACTCCAAACTTAATTTTCAAGTAAGCCAATCAACCAACTCAACCAAAGAAGAATTTGCCCATACCTTTTTGTTTGACAAGGAGTTGATCTCACAAATCTGCCACACTCACAATTACTTCTTTGCCAATCTCAATAAGGGTTAGAAGATAATTTTCTCAACAAAACATAACACAAAAATAATATCAAAATTACACCTTATCACTCCAACTTAATTAATAATCAACACCCTCACAATAATCATAAAAACCCTTAATTCAAATTAACACAATACCCACAAAGTCTTAATCCTCCAAAAATCAATATAGCAATTTAAGACTTTATTAAAAATTAAAACCATAAATCCTCTTATAGCTCCAAATGATAATTCTCAACAACCACCACTTTTCTACAAAGCAACCTTACCAAAAAATTCCATTAATCAAACCTTATACCTCCCAACTTAGGCAAATAATTAAAATTAAAACAAAAAATATTACCTCACCTTCGGAGGGAATCGAACCCTCAACCTTGCTCCCAATGTGCGCCTTAGCCATGGCCAAAGTCACCACACGAGCCAAGCACTCATTTGTGATTAACGAAGCACCACGTGCTTCTTAATCTCCTAACACCTTCCACCTTGGGCAAAAGAACATGCATCATGGGTGCCTTAACCAACACAACTCACGATGCACCCACCGAGATTCGAACGCAAACCCTTTCGCAAGCCAGTGCTTTCGCGCTTCCCAAAATACCACTAGGCCACGCTGTCCTATGCGAATTCGAGGATTAAAGCTTCCTCCCTTAAACGCTTCATTGTCATGACTTTCACAAAAACTCACGAGCTCTTATCTTCGCATGCCAATATTTTTAATTTCGAGCAAGGATAATTAATTTGGACTTTGGGCATTGTATTTATATGCTTCCTCCATTACTTTGAAGACGTCGACGCTCTCCATGTTATCTTCCATGACGTCGACGGAGATTATAAAGGCTTCGAATGCCTTTTGTCTTAAACCCAACCTTTGGGTTTATAAAATATATTTAAACTTTATAAAACCCACTTTGCATTATAAAATATTATAATGAGAATTATAAATATTTTATTTGGGTTTTCACCATATCACTTTAATATTATAATAACCATTATTATAATATTATGCCTTTGATAAATTACCTCCTTCTCACTGTATTCCATGTCGTAAATAATATTTATTTATAAAATTTAAATTCTCACTGAATTTAAATAATTTATAAAATAAATATTATAACTCCTTTTTAACTTCTATTTTCTGCACTGATTCTCTTGATCTTTGGCCTTCTTCCTGGATATCAAATAACCATTTTTATCCCCTTTGTTTCCTACTGAATTCCTTGATATTAATGATGACTTCATCTGGTGACATCAATGACAACTTTGACTTAGGGACTCAAAATGTCCAACATAAATTGAACCAAAAACACTATTCATCACCATTATCCCCTTTGGGCTAGCTAAGACCCTTCCTACGCTTAACCCTAGGTCCTCATATGACCTCATTCTCAACTCAACTAAGGTTGAATTCTCCACCATGGTCAAAAAGCACTTTATGGTCAAAAGTCAACATTTTTATCAAAGTATGCTTTATGGCTAAACACAGGCTTAATTAGGTCTAATCTTGATTTAATATAATCTTGCCACCTCACCTAGTCTACTTTAACTAGCCTAGCCTAGCCTAGCCCTGCCACCTTTCATCCCAGATATTTCTCCACATCACACACCCCTAGGTCATTAATGCAAGATGGAGACTTTTGCACACAAAAATGATTAATTAATGCTAAGATATTTCCATAAAGGTGAATATTAATTGTAAATTTATATTTGTATCTAATCATCATTACTTTTGGATGGGTGAGAGATTCTATCACCCAACCTCATTTATGAGCTAGGACACCTTAGGGGACACCTCTTTGGTGGACACCTCACCATAGCCACCTCATAGGGGACACCTCATCCCCTTTCTCTCACCCTGGCCCACTCTATAAATAGAAGGCCATTTTCACCATTTTAAGAACAACACACTTTTACATACCAAAACTTTGTTGAAATCACCACTGCCATTGCAATCCACATCCATCATACAAGCATCGTAATCAGTTTGTCTCCTTCCTAACCCCGTTTTTGTGAGTGAGACAGGTTGATTTCCACATTAGGATTTGTTGTTCAAAGGTTCTATTGGATAAAGTGCACATCCAAAACCAATCAGAAGCATCCAAGGATCCCATTTGAGCAATCCAGCTTCAAAAGGGCTCGTCCACACCTCACACGTACGAACCTCATGGTTCACACCCTAGGAGTGTGAACCTCTGTAATAGGCACCAGAACCATTCAGATAGGTAAGAATAGATTAGTTTTCTATTAATATGTTGTTTTTAGCAAGTATTTTAATGTTTTGATTAGTTTTTATGAGTCTTTTGTCTTCATAACCATGGGGTTTGACTAAGGCAAATCCCCCAATGCACTAATAGGATTTTACAGGTTTCTAAAGATCCAACAAAGCTTAAGGAAACATCTCCAACAAGCAATGTCTCACGAGCAAAAAGCCCACCTACATCGAGGAACCCAAAAGGACAAATATTATTGTCTTTGTACCACATATGAAAGGGCTTCCTAAGGGAATACCCTATTGTAGCCTTTAGGGAAAATTTGTAAAAGGATATCGACTCTTGTAACCTTATTTTATGATTATCAATACAAATGCAGTAGATTCTATAGCAATGAATGAAGTATTATAGAGTGTCTTTTGATCGTTTCAAGACCAAATGTTGAACACAATCTCTATAGCCACATTATTTCTTTATTGGCATGAGTTATTGTAATGTACTCTGCCTCTGTTGTGAAAAAAACAACCATTGATTGCTTGTTACTCATCCAACTTACTACCCCTCCAAATAGTCTAAACACACAAGCACTCATGGATATTATCTTGTCCAGATCTCCAACCCAGTCAACATCCACAAAACCTTATAGGTTTATAGTATTACTATCCCCAGATTTTCCTTGGTAACAAATAGCATAGTCTCAAGTTCCACACAATTATTTTAGGATCCTCTTCACAACAGTCCAATGTTCCTTTATTGGATTGGACATATATCTACTAACTACTCCCACTACATGTGCAATATCAATTCTAGGACAATCCATTGCATATATCAGACCACGAACAATGCTAGCATAAGGAACATGATGCATTTATTCAATTCTCTCATCTATTTTAGGACACTATTTAGCAAATAAATTTTGACCAAGAAGATATGGAGTACATACTAGTTTACAATCATGCATCCTAAAGATCTGCAGTATCAAATCAACATATTTCATTTGATTTAACCAAAAATTTCTTTGTGCGTAATCTCTTATTATTTATATGTCCAAAATAAATTTTGCAGCATCCAAATCCTTCATGTCAAATTCAGAAGATAACTGAGATTTTAGTAACTTTACCATCTCCTTATTGTTACCAATTAATAGCATGTCATCCACATACAAAGCAATAATAACAAAAATTTCACCTTTTTATTTAAAATACACACATAGATCTGCTTTGCTTTTTCTAATCCCAAGTGTGAAAACAAACCTATCAAATTTCGGTTTCATATTCTTGGAGATTGCTTCAAATCATAAAGAGAATTTTTCAACTTGCATACCAAGTCTTCCTTAAATTTTACCCTAAAGCATTTTGATTATGACATATATATGTCTTCATCAAGCTCACCATGTAGAAATATTGTTTTTACATCCATATATTCTATTTCAAGATCAAAAGCAGTAGAAATAGCCAACAAAAATCTAATTGAAGTTAGTTTAGCCATAGAAGAAAAAATCTCACCAAAGTCAATTCCATCAAATTGAGAAAATCCTTTTGCTACCAAGTGAGCCTTGTACTTCTCCAACTTTATTTCTATATTGTACTTCTTCTTGAATACCCACTTACAACCAACGTGTTTTCTTCTAGGGGGTAACTTTACTAAATTCAACATCTTATTTTTATCTAGGAATTTTTTTATTCCTCCATAGCCCTTTTCCAAGACTTATTCTAACTTGACTGAAGTACCTCCTTTACAGTCTTGGATTCTTCAATAGTAATTGATATATTATATGCATGAGAAATATTTGAAGGGATATACCTTTCTAGGAGTCTTCTCTCTTGATTTGATCTGCTCAAAATTGGAGTTCTAGGTTCTGCATCTTGAGCTTCCTCCTCACCTTCTTCCTACAAATTTTCCTCGTTAGACTCTCTCTGTAGTTCATCTTATTCTGTAGCACCAGGTTCTACCACAAGTTCTTCCTCTTGTTCTAATTTTACTTGAACTATTTCAGGTTCTTTGCATGGTTGTATTTCCTATTTTAGAATCCCTTTTGTTTCTCTAAAGATCACATTACGGTTGTAAACAATATTTTGTATTTTAGGTTTTATAACTTTTATTTTTTAACACCAGTACTATAACCAACAAATATGCATTTTTTATATTTATAGTCTAGCTTAGTCCTTTTTCTCTTTTAGGACATATATATAAGCATCACAACCAAAAACCCTTATATGACTAAGAGAGGGTTTATTACCAGTCCACACTTTATGTGGAGTCTTGTCCACCAAAGCTGAGGTAGGAGATATATTGATGAGGTAACAAGAAGTTAACATGACTTCTACCCAAAATTTTCTTTCTAACCTTACACCATTTAGCATACTTTTAACCTTATTCATCAATGCCCTATTTATTTGTTCTAAAAATCCATTCTAGTGTGGAGTATACAAAGTTGTTTTCTGTATTTTTATTCCATAGTCCTTGCAAAAATGATCAAATTCATTAGATCAATACTCACCACCATTATCACTTCTCAAAACATTTTATCTTTTTCTCTATCTAATTTTCTACAAGAGCCTTCTTCTCTTTAAATTTATTGAAAATATTAGATTTGTTTCATAAAAAATATATCCAAGTATTTATTGAAAATTCATATATAAATGTAACAAAATAGATAAATTTACCTAATGATGGTACTTTTGTAGGTCTAAACACATCACTATGAACTATATGTAAAATTCCTTTAGATCTTGTAGCACTACTAGAAAACTTGACTTGGGTTTGCTTTCCAAAAACACAATGCTCAAAAAAATTAAAATTTAATGGGTAATCAAAAATTTCTTCAACCATACCTTTCATTTTTAATGTTCAAAGGTATTTATCACCAATATATTGAAGAACACAAGCTTATACTGAGAGGGAGGGTGAACAGTATAAGACCAACTTTTACTTTTATTTCTTAAACAATATTATCTAATATATCAATGGTAATATCAAAAGTAGTAATCAAAGCAATGCATAAATCATCACACACAATAGAGACACCAATTTAACATGGTTCACCCAATGTGGGCTACTCCATAGAGAAAATATTTCACTAAAATTTTCTCAACAAATATCTTGGGAATCCTTCCCTATTACAATGTTTATGGACCTCTATCCAAAGGAGACACCAATCCCCTAATCAAGTTTGTGGATACCAATATATAAGAGAACTCTTTCCCCTTTGTTGGTTCATGGATATCTATCCACAGGAGAACTCCTTCTCCTCTAATCTAGCTGGTGATATTCTAGAAGACTACTAACTCCACTACATTGGCTTGTGGATCTCTCTCCATTGAATACCTTTGTACTCACTGCACTAGCTAATGGATATACATCCACTAGAGACTATCATCCTCCGATATTTCATCTCCAAAGCTTGCTCTTAGCTCTGCTCAATCTTTGTCTCAAATCTGCACTAAACACTATCCTCGATCTAGCACAAGTCTTCTCACAAGTGTATCTCAGGTTTGGCATAAATATACCCTTAAATATGCACCAAAATCTATCATTAAATCTATCCTCAAGCCTTAACACAAAGCTTGATACAATCACAAATCAAATTTGCTTAGATCTACTCCAAGATTTAACTTAAAGCTTGAAAAAATCAATCAATCAACTCTGCTCTCAAGTCTTCTCAAAGAATTACCTCAAATCTATCCATAAGTTCTCTCTAGAACTTTTCCAATATGCTCAACAAGTATTCACAAAGATTTACCTCAAATCTGTCCACAAGTCCTCTCTAGAACTTGTCCAATTTGCTCAACAAGTCTTCACCAAGACTTACCTCAAATCTGTCCATAAGTCCTCTTTAGAACTTATCCAATCTACTCAATAAGTCTTCACCAAAACTTACCTCTAATATGTCCAACAAGTCTTCACTAATACTTGCATCAAATCTATCCAACAAGTCTTCACCAAGACTTACCTCAAATCTATCCACAAGTCCTCTCTAGAACTTGTCCAATCTGCTCAACAAGTCTTCACCAAGACTTACCTCTAATCTGTCCAAGTCTTCACCAATACTTGCCTCAAATATGTCCAACAAGTCTTCACCAATACTTACCTAAAATCTATCCACAAGCTTTCACAAAAGCTTTCTTAACTCTGTTCTTAAGTCCTCTCTAGGACTTACTCAAATATGCTCACAAGCTTTCATAAAATCTTGCTTAATTCTATCCTTAAGATTTCACAAAAGCTTACTCAAATCACTATAAATCTTGCATACAAAACTCAACTTAATCTATTTCAGAAAACCTCTTCAATCACACAAACAAGTTTCACTCAAAATATTGTTTAACCACATAAACATATAGAGACTTATTAAAGACAGTATGTTTCACACTCACAAAAAACTCAATTATTTTCAAACTCTCCTTCAAATCAATTTAGAATAAAGTATAATTTGTTTTACGATACTTGAACTATCACTCATATACTTTCAATAAATAATTCTCAACCAACTTCATTCAACCATTTACTCAATGAAACACTACTTGCTTACAAACCCTAACCAAGTATTTCCCTATACTCTCAACAACTCACACAATGGAACTCAAACCTTGACTCAAGATAATTCCAAATTCACATAACAATGATACTCATGTTCTTTCACAAACCCTAGCTCAAGATAGTTTTCAATCTCACATAACAATGATACTCATGTTCTTTCACAAACCCTAGCTCAAGATAGTTTTCAATCTCACATAACAATGATACTCATGATATTTCAACATCCATAAATCATGCATATGAAAAATCACTCAAACATTTCCAACAATGCTTATTAAACAATCCTTTTCACTCCAAATTTGCATTTCACAAAATTCAATCCAACAATATTTCACTCATAAGGAAGATGTGCCCTTACCTTTTGTTTTGATGGTGACATGTCTTCAAAACTTGTCTCAATCACAATCAAATCCTCTTTGCCAATTTCAAGGTTAGGTAGCAACAATCTATCTCAAAATTTCTACTCAAATATTTTCCTCAATAATTATTTCATCATACAAACATATAAATTCTTAAGCACACCTTCTAATATCCAAACTTCTCAAATTATTATTATTAAGGATTTCAATTAATCACTTTCACTATAACCTTCTTCAAAAATTTAATGCATAGGATAATAAAAAATGCTTACTTATATCTTCCTACTCAAAAATTTCATTTCAAAATAATTAACATCACTATCCAGAAATAATGCAATACACTTTTTAAACCAAACTTAAATCATTCACCACATTTAACTAAGGCAAAAATAAAATATACTTTAACCACCTTATATCTCCCCAAGGCGCTCACTATACAACCTTAGACCACACACAAATCATAAAAATTAAAAATTAAAGTACCTTTGTGCACCCTCCTCGGTGGTATTTGATCCCTTGTTGTGCTACTGATAGTGCCCTAGCCATGGCCTAGCTATCGCATGAGCTAGGTGCTCACTTGAGGCCTAAAAATGCCTCGTATGCTTTATTCCTCCGCTTGGTGCCTAAACCAAGATTAAAAAACTCTTGTCCCTTCTTCTGCCGTCGAGACTCGAATATGAGACCTGCACTCACTCAACAACCTACACAATCACATCTTGCCACTATCCCAACCACGTGGTTGGTGACAAGGCTTTAGGCCTTCGTTGATTTATCCATCATGTTCTCTGCTGCCTTTAAAAAATAAAAATGCTTTGTCTTATGTGCTCATGAATTTTGCATTCCACACTTTAGCCAATATTTACACATGCATTATAATTTGAAGACTTGCATTAATGTGGCAAGTCTTATAACATAAATACCATATGCCATTTTCCTTCGAACGTCAACAGGGGGAAAAATATTAAAATGATTTGTACCCAACCCTAACTTTAGGGTTTAATAAATTTATTTTATAAATTAATTTGTAATATAAATATTATAAATAATTTATAAATAACCTTAGGCATTATTTTTAAACCTTAATATTATAATAATAAATATTATAATATTATTTCCTTTGGACCTAGGTATTTTCCTTTTTCACCCTTAGACCTTATCTGACCTCCTTTAATATTATGATAATAAATATTATAATATTATTTTCTTTAGGCCTGGGTAACCTCTTCCTTCAGGATATTTAGCCATCCTTTTAACCAATCATGTGAAGCTTTTAAACCAAATATCTTGGGCTTAAATATTTTAACCCTCCTTTTGCTAAATCCTTGCAGTGATCACTAACACTGACTCTTAACATCAATGACAACACAACTACTCAAAATTTTTGTTGAGCAAGGTGCAGCGACAGTATTGTCATTGTTGTCAACACAGTCAGATAGATCGGTTGATGCAGTGGATAGGAGTTCAGAGGTTATTCAGAGTATGTACAGTGATGTTAAATGCTTATGAGGATGTTTACCCACCTTTTTGCATATTTTCCAAGAAGACCGAAGTGGCCCATATGCTAAAGATCAAAGAAAAAGTAAAACACCGCAAAGCGAAAAAGTGTCGCGATATCGCGACATGTTGCATTTTCACGGCCAAAAGAGAAGAGAGAAAAAGTGTCGCGATATCATGACATGTATTTTCATGGGCCAAAGCAAAGAGAAAGAGCAAGGAGAAAAAGTGTCGTGATATCGCGACATGTATTTTCGTGGGCCAAAGCAAAGAGAAAGAGCAAGAGAGAAAAAGTGTCGCGATATCGTGACATGTATTTTCGTGGGCCAAAGCAAAGAGAAAGAGCAAGAAGAAAAAGTGTCACGATATCGCGACATGTTGTATTTTCGTGGGCCAAAGCAAAGAGAAAGAGCAAGAAGAAAAAGTGTCGCGATATCGCGACATGTATTTTCGCGAGCCAAAGCAAAGAGAAAGAGCAAGGAGAAAAAGTGTCACGATATCGTGACATGTTGCATTTTCACGGTCCAAAGCGAAGAGAAAGAGCAAGGAGAAAAAAGTGTCACGATATCGTGACATGTTGCATTTTCGCGGTCCAAAGCGAAGAGAAAGAGCAAGGAGAAAAAAGTGTCACGATATCGCGACATGTTGCATTTTCGTGGTCCAAAGCGAAGAGAAAGAGCAAGGAGAAAAAGTGTCGTGATATCGCGACATGTCGCATTTTCATGACTCAAAAAGGGCAGGTAGACAGAGAAACAAAAGTGTCATGATATCGCGACATGTCACATTTTCGTGACTCAAAAAGGGTAGGCAGGCAGAGAAACAAAAGTGTCACGATATCATGACATGTCACATTTTTGCGACTCAAAAAGGGCAGGCAGGCAGAGAAACAAAAGTGTCACGATATCGCGACATGTCACATTTTCATGACTCAAAAAGGGTAGGTAGGAAGAGAAACAAAAGTGTCACGATATCGTGACATGTTGCATTTTTGCCAAAGGAATAGAGTAGTTGACAGTGCATCTAATATTAGTGATGAACACCAGGATAGTGAAACTGAAGACTGCATAGTGACGTGGACCTATAAGGGAGAAAATGAACAGTCATGGAAAGAAGTGGATGCATGCCCATGTGGAGAAAATGAATAGTCATGGAAGGAGAAAATGAACAGTCATGGAAAGAAGTGGATGCATGCCCACGTGGAGAAAAATGAACAGTCATGAAGGAGAAAACGAACAGTCATCGATGGAGAAAATGAACAGTCATGGAAAGAAGTGGATGCATGCCCATGTGGAGAAAAGAAAATGAAGGGCCTCAAAATAGAAATGAAAAGCTTTTTCGAAAACCAAAATGCATGCATGCACAAAGGAGAAAATGAATAGTCATGAAGGAGAAAATGAACAGTCATGGTAGGAGAATATGGTGTCAATTCTTTGCATGTGACGTGTTTGACGAAATGCCTTCTCAATATATACAAAAGAAGGAGTTACAACTGGAGTTACAAAGAGAAAGGATGGTTATAAAAGGAGTGTTGCTTGGAGAATTTAATTGGGGATTTTATTTTGTGAAGTGCGAGGAGTGTGTGTGTTTTGTGAATTGTGGTAGACGTTGAGTAAGCAATAGACCAGTCAGGGTCTTGTAAAAGTGAAGGCATTTCTATGTCAATCTTCTAGTTTCAGAATTGAAGTCCAAGTTGGTGCTTGGCATCAGGGGTTGGTGCTCCTTCCAGTTGGTGCTGGTAAATCAGGGGTTGATGCTCCTTCTAGTGGGTGCTGGTAAATTGATTGTAAAGTTGGTGCTTTGCAAGGGCTGGATTTGGATGGGAGTCCAAACAGTCATTTTTTGAGGAGTAGCCAAATCGGTGAACCTCGGTACATCTTGTGTTGTGTGATGTTCTCTTGTTATACTTGCTTTATTTGGTTTTAAGTTTTCATTGTTTTGGCTTTAAGAGTTGAAGATTTAAGTTTTAAAGAGCTACACTGATTCACCCCCCCTCTCAGTGTCATTGTAAGACTAACAATTGGTATCAGAGCGAGGTTCCTGAACAAGCTTAATCGGCTAGGGTGATCTTGGAAGTGACACAATGGCAGGTGGTGAAGGCTTCTCATCAAACAAAGCACCATTGTTTGATGGAACTAATTACGCATTTTGGAGACTCAGGATGCAGACATATCTGTGTGCTCTGGGATACGACATTTGGGATTCAGTAGATAGTGGATACACAATACCCACCACTTCTCCAACCGATGTTGTCGGTAAGAAACTATTTGAGAATAACTCAAAAGCAAAGAATGCTATCATGTGCGGATTAGTGGACCGTGAACTGGTAAAAATTATGAGTTGTAAAATGGCAAAAGAAATATGGGACAAACTGAGGAGCATTCATGAAGGAGACGTTAAGATCAAGGAGGCCAAGTTACAAACACATCGAGCTTAGTTCGAAGTATTAAAGATGAATGATGATGAGAACATAGAGGCATATATGCTGAGAGTTAATGAAGTCATTAATGCGATTAGAGGACTCAACGAGGAAATCGAAGATTCTGTCATCGTGAAAAAGGTATTAAGATCTCTTCCCCAAAGATTTGATTCTAAAGTTTCAGCTATAGAAGAAGCTAAAGATCTAAATTATTTTAGTATGGATGAGATGCATGGTTCTTTGACTGCATATGAGATGAGAATAGGAAAATCTAAACCCACAGACAGAGAAGCTACTTTTAAAGCCCATAAAAATATGAAAGCAAAACAAGAATCCGAGGAAGAAGAGACATCAGATGAAATGGAAGCAAACTTTGTTCGAAAACTAAAAAGGGGAAAAGGAAAATACAGAGGAAAGTTACTGTTTAAATGTTTCAATTGTGGAGGCATTGGGCATTTTGCAGCTAAATGTCCACTTAATGAGAAGAACAAAAGTGATGAAGGATCGCACCAAGAAAGAAGTGACTGGAAGAAAAAAACAAATTTCAGAAACGACAACTTCAAGAAGAAAAGTTTCATCTCCAAGAATGTCAGTTCATCAGAAGACAACTGCGGTGAGGATTCTGAAAAGGAAACAGGTGAAGCTCTTTTCATGGCACTCAAAGAAGAAAAAATAGAAAAAGAACAGGAATGTGATGAAGAAGAAATTGATGCCGAAGTAAATTTGGAAGAGGAACTAATTGCAGCTCTGGATGAATTGAAGATAGAAAGAAAAAGAATAAGAAAATTTCAAGAAAGCTTGAGGATGCAAATGAAATCATAACCAGTTTGAAAGTACAGATAGAAGAATCCAAGAAAATATCTGAAGATCTCGAAGTGCAAATAACCATGAAAATAGATTATTGCAGTAAGCTAGAAGAAGAGACTGTTGGTTTAAGGATGCAGATAGAAGAGATGAATCGTAAAATTAGTTGTTATCACAAACGTGAAGAAAGTTCTATGAAGTTGGATAAGATCATAAATAACCAAAGGACTATAGGCATCAAATTTGGTTTGGGCTTTGACAAAGGAGAATCATCAAATGGATCAAAGAATGAAGATAAGAAACAGGTTGATCAAGAAAAATTGACTCATGCAAAAGAAAGCAATAATGCAAGGCACGAAAGAAGAATTGACAATGATGGATTCACCAATGTCACACATCAAGGAAGAAGAAGATTTATGACTCCTACGACAACATGGCAAAGACCATCACCCAGGTTCAATCATCTCTTTTCTGGTTACTTGTTTTAAATGCAATGGTCATGGACATAAGATTTCAGATTGCAAGTATAACGTAGGACCAAGGAATTTTACCAGTAGAAATGTTTTTTCACCTTTGATGGATTATGCGAGTAGAATGTTATAACTCGTCATAATTTTGGGCACATTGCAAGAAATTGTCGAAGTACATTTGCATCAAATCAATTTTAGGGAAGAAAATTTCAACCAAATGGAATGAGACAAAATAGAAAATTTCTCGAAAAACATGCACAAGCTACTGAAAAAGAAAAGTCAAAACAAGAGCCCAAAACTGTAATCAAACCAGTGTGGAAAGAAAAAGAGCGATCTAAGGAAGAAAAGGAATCCCTGATCGTACAAACAACATTTAAAGCACAGAATAAATCTGCACCATGGATACTTGATAGTGGATGCTCCAGTCATATGACAAGTGACAAACAAAAATTTGAGAAGTTACAACAATATGAAGGTGGTTCAGTAAAATTTGGAAATAATGATGGAGCTAAGATAGTTGGCAAAGGTTCAGTTAAGATCAGTGACAGAAAAATCAAGTCAAAAGAAGTCTTGTTTGTGGTTGGTCTGAAGCATAACTTGTTGAGCGTAAGTCAGATTTGTGATAGAGGTCATGAAGTGATTTTTAAGAAGCAGGGTTGTGAAGTCAAAAAAGTAAATAGTGGAAAGTTGATAGCAATTGGATCGAGGACATCTGGCAACCTGTACACTCTCTCAGAGACTTCAGAAGGAGCTTGCTTGATTGGACAGGAAGAAGAAAATTGGTTGTGGCACAAGAGGCTCGGTCATATCAGTTTTGACAATCTAGTAAAAATCAGCTCAAAAAGGGCAGTGAGAGATATTCCCACCATTGGAAAATCATCAAATAGCATTTGTGCTTCATGCCAAAAGGGGAAGCAAACTAGAGTCTCATTTAAAACAAAAGAGTACTACACAAGCAAACCTTTGGAACTAATACATACTGATTTATGTGGACCCATGAGAACGCAAAGCATAAATGGTGACAAATATTTTATGTTGTGTATAGATGACTATTCCAGGATGACTTGGGTACTATTTTTGAAGCATAAATCAGAAGCTTTTGAGATGTTCAAGGTTTTCAAAAACCAAGTTGAGAATCAAATAGAAAAAATGATTAAATGTTTAAGATCAGATAGAGGAGGAGAGTTCATTTCAGAGGATTTTATAGAGTACTGTGAAAAATATGGTATTAGGAGACAGTTTTCAGTAGCCAGGACACCTCAGTAGAATGGTGTGGTAGAAAGAAAGAACAAGACAGTGCAGGAAATGGCATGGACTATGTTGACTGAGAGCAAAGTAGCAGACAAATTTTGGAAAGAGGCAGTCCATACTGCGGTATACATCCAAAATAGGTGCATGTTGAGGATGCATGAAAGCAAAACTCCTTATGAGTTGTGGTTCGGTAAAAAGGCAATAGTAAGATACTTTAAAGTTTTTGGCAGCAAGTGTTACATCAAAAGAACTGAAGAAAACCTTGGTAAGTTTGAAGATAGAGTTGATGAAGGTATTTTTCTTGGCTATTCATCAAAAAGCAAAGCTTACAAATGCTACAACAAGAAGCTAAGGAAAATTGTGGATAGTGTCGATGTTAAAGTTGATGAAGGTAGGGAACGAGTAATTAGCTATGAAGAGAACTACCCAATTTATGAAGAGGTTATTGAAGGAGATGAGGAAAAGGAAATGGAAAAGAAACAAAAAATTGACTCGGATGATTCAAACAAGTGATTCAGAAGTGGAAGAAAATAAGAAATTCAAAACAGGCAATTTGCAGAAAGATCATCCTAGAGAGCAAATAATTGGAGACCCCACAGTTGGTGTTCAGACAAGAAGAAGAGTAGTAAGTAACTACTCTCTATTATCCAGCATTGAGCCCAAAAATGTTGTTGATGCAAGCAAAGATGAAAGTTGGATGAAGGCAATAAATGAAGAATTAGATCAGATCGAGAAAAACAAAACTTGGGAGTTAGTACCAAGACCTGCAAATAAAAATATAATCGGTACTAAATGGATCTTTCGAAACAAATTGAATGAAGAAGGACAGGTAGTCAGGAATAAAGCAAGATTGGTATGTAAAGGCTATGCACAAGTTGAAGGTATTGACTTTGAGGAAACCTTTGCACCTATGGCTAGACTAGAGGCAATTAGAATGTTTCTGGCTTTAGCAGGTTTACAAGAATTTCAAAGTTTATCAAATGGATGTGAAATCAGCATTTTTGAATGGGAAACTTGAAGAAGAGGTTTATATTGAGCAGCCAGATGGTTTCCAACTTGGTGATGATCCCAACTTGGTTTGCAAGTTGAAGAAAGCATTATATGGCTTAAAACAGGCACCCCGAGCATGGTATGCAAGGCTAGACAACTATCTTACTCAACAAGGGTTCAAGAAAGGTATGGTGGATAGTAATTTGTAAATAAAAAAAAAAAATGGCCATCTTATTTTTCTTGTTGTATACGATATGATATCATTTTTGTGGCAAAAAAAATAAGACGTGTAAAGATTTAACAAAAAAGATGCAAAAAAAATTTGAAATGTCAATGATTGGTGAACTTTCATATTTCCTCGGGTTGCAAGTTAATCAAAATGAGAAGGGCATATTTATTTCTCAAATTAAATATGTGAAAGAGATGTTAAAAAAGTTCACAATGGAGGATTGTAAGCCAGTTAGCACTCCCATGACGACAGGTTGTAAGTTGAGCAAGGATGAAAAATCTCCAAATGTTGATCAAACCATGTACAGATCTATGATTGGGAGCTTACTGTACTTGACGAGCTACCAGACCAGATATTTTGCAGGCAGTATGCATGGTAGCACGATTTTAGGCTAGTCCCAAGGAGACTCATGTGACGACAGTGAAGAGGATTCTTCGGTACCTCAAGGGTACTATGGAGTATGGGTTATGGTATCCGAAAGGTAAGGACTTCACCCTTATTGCGTATTCAGATGCAGATTGGGCAGGATGTGTAGATGATAGAAAGAGTACCAGTGGAGGTGCATTCTATCTTGGAGACAGGTTGGTCGCGTGGCACAGTAAGAAACAAGAGTCAATCTCCTTATCCATAGCAGAGGCAGAATATATTGCAACAACAACGTGTTGTACGTAGGTATTATGGATGAAACAAACCCTGAAAGATCTTGGTATTAACTTCAGTGAGCCAATTTTAGTTAAGTGTGATAACACCAGTGCCATTAACATCTCAAAGAATCCGGTTATGCATTCTCGCACAAAACATATTGCTATCCGGTATCACTTTTTGAAGGAGAAAGTTGCGAAAGGTGAGGTTAAGTTGGATTTTGTTCCAACAACAGAGCAAGTAGCGGATATCTTCACAAAACCGTTGCCCAAGGAAGTCTTTGAGTACCTTCACAATAAATTGGGAGTGGTCACGCTTCCCAAGAATTGACTAGCTATCGGGACCACATTCTCAGGGGGAGCATTTGTGTATTTGTTTATCTTTTTGCTCATGTTTGTGATTTTTGCTAAGTGTAATAATTTTTGCTTGAGAATGTTGTGCATGGACTCAGGGGGAGTTTGTAGCAGCCCTTTGATATTGTTGTCAAAGGGGGAGAAGAGTTACAGGAAATTGCACGTGTGTTGCCAACAATTCCAAAGGGGGAGATTGTTGAGCAAGGTGCAACGACAATATTGTCATTGTTGTCAACATAGTCAGATAGATCGGTTGATGCAGTGGACAGGAGTTCAGAGGTTATTCAGAGTATGTACAGTGATGTTAAATGCTTATGAGGATGTTTACCCACATTTTTGCATATTTTCCAAGAAGACCGAAGTGGCCCATATGCTAAAGATCAAAGAAAAAGTAAAACACCGCAAAGCGAAAAAGTGTCGCGATATCGCGACATGTTGCATTTTCGTGGCCAAAAGAGAAGAGAGAAAAAGTGTCGCGATATCGCGACATGTTGTATTTTCGTGGGCCAAAGCAAAGAGAAAGAGCAAGGAGAAAAAGTGTCACGATATCGCGACATGTATTTTCGCAGGCCAAAGCAAAGAGAAAGAGCAAGGAGAAAAAGTGTCACGATATCGTGACATGTATTTTTGCGGGCCAAAGCAAAGAGAAAGAGCAAGGAGAAAAAGTGTCATGATATCGCGACATGTATTTTTATGGGCCAAAGCAAAGAGAAAGAGCAAGGAGAAAAAGTGTCACGATATCGCGACATGTATTTTCGTGGGCCAAAGCGAAGAGAAAGAGCAAGGAGAAAAAAGTGTCGTGATATCGCGACATGTTGCATTTTCGTGGTCCAAAGCGAAGAGAAAGAGCAAGGAGAAAAAAGTGTCACGATATCGTGACATGTTGCATTTTCACGGTCCAAAGCGAAGAGAAAGAGCAAGGAGAAAAAAGTGTCGCGATATCGCGACATGTTGCATTTTCGTGGTCCAAAGCGAAGAGAAAGAGCAAGGAGAAAAAAGTGTCACGATATCGTGACATGTCACATTTTCATGACTCAAAAAGGGCAGGCAGGCAGAGAAACAAAAGTGTCGTGATATCGCGACATGTCGCATTTTCATGACTCAAAAAGGGTAGGCAGGCAGAGAAACAAAAGTGTCGTGATATCGCGACATGTCACATTTTTGTGACTCAAAAAGGGTGGGCAGACAGAGAAACAAAAGTGTCACGATATCGTGACATGTCACATTTTTGTGACTCAAAAAGGGTAGGCAGGTAGAGAAACAAAAGTGTCACGATATCGTGACATGTTGCATTTTTGCCAAAGGAATAGAGTAGTTGACAGTGCATCTAATATTAGTGATGAACACCAGGATAGTGAAACTGAAGACTGCATAGTGACGTGGACCTATAAGGGAGAAAATGAATAGTCATGGAAAGAAGCGGATGCATGCCCATGTGGAGAAAATGAACAGTCGTGGAAGGAGAAAATGAATAGTCATGGAAAGAAGCGGATGCATGCCCACGTGGAGAAAAATGAATAGTCATGAAGGAGAAAATGAATAGTCATCGATGGAGAAAATGAACAGTCATGGAAAGAAGTGGATGCATGCCCATGTGGAGAAAAGAAAATGAAGGGCCTCAAAATAGAAACGAAAAGCTTTTTTGAAAACCAAAATGCATGCATGCACAAAGGAGAAAATGAACAATCATGAAGGAGAAAATGAACAGTCATGGTAGGAGAATATGGTGTCAATTCTTTGCATGTGACGTGTTTGACGAAATGCCTTCTCAATATATACAAAAGAAGGAGTTACAACTAGAGTTACAAAGAGAAAGGATGGTTATAAAAGGAGTGTTGCTTGGAGAATTTAATTGGGGATTTTATGTTGTGAAGTGCGAGGAGTGTGTGTGTTTTGTGAATTGTGGTAGACGTTGAGTAAGCAATAGACCAGTCAGGGTCTTGTAAAAGTGAAGGCATTTCTATGTCAATCTTCTAGTTTCAGAATTGAAGTCCAAGTTGGTGCTTGGCATCAGGGGTTGGTGCTCCTTCCAGTTGGTGCTGATTTGGGTTGATGCTCCTTCCAGTGGGTGCTGGTAAATTGATTGTAAAGTTGGTGCTTTGCAAGGGCTGGATTTGGATGGGAGTCCAAACAGTCATTTTTTGAGGAGTAGCCAAATCGGTGAACCTCGGTACATCTTGTGTTGTGTGATGTTCTCTTGTTATACTTGCTTTATTTGGTTTTAAGTTTTCATTGTTTCGACTTTAAGAGTTGAAGATTTAAGTTTTAAAGAGCTACACTGATTCACCCCCCCTCTCAGTGTCATTGTAAGACTAACAATTTCCAACAATATTCCCCTTTGTCATTGATGGCAACCCTTTTTTGTAACCATTCCTTTTCCCTTTTTTCAAAACTGCTCCCCTTGAGAAACTGCTCCCCATGACTGAGTGCTCTCCCCTTGACTCAAATCTCTCCCCCTTTGACATCAATGGAAAATGACCACCTTTGGGGCTTGGGGCTAAATATAATACTCTTAGCTCATCCCCCTCCCCACCTCCTCTCCTTGAGGTGGTTAATTTTGGGGTGGGAGTATCTCTACTCCCAGCATACACTGCTCCTTTCCTTTGTCCACCTCCTTCCTCAATTGATCCTTCTGATTCCCCTAAATATTCTTGTTCCTGCTGGTCTTTGGAAATTTTGTTCTAAACCACTTAGCCATATGCCCAACATTATTACATTGATAACAATTAATATTGTGGTTCCTTGAAGGTGCAAATATCTTGAAGTTCCTCTTGGTGAAGCCATATCCATTCCTATCATGAACCCTACAATTTACTACTTTATGACCAAACTGATTACAAGAGTAGCAATACCCTTGAAAGAGATACCCATTTTTGAAATTTCTATTGATGAAACCATATCCCTATCTTTCATGTGTCCTACAATGCATAGCCTTGTATCCAAACCTATGAAAAAAGAAGTAATCTTAGTCTCTTCTTCCTTATGATGTTTCATGTTCCATCTATTCCTTGTTTGTGCATTGTTCCTTTCCTTGTTTAACTTCTTATTTTCCAACTTATCCTTAGAAGTATCACTTTCTCTTACACTCTCTTATTATGAAGCTTCTTATTTGGAGCTTGAGTTTGAGTCCTCTCCTTGTTGTCTATGTTTTTGTTCAAAACCAAGTCCTATCTTGTTTGATGAAGATCTTTGTACATTGATAATCTTATCCAAGATATTTTAGCTTTTCTCAAACTTGTGTAGCTTGTTTTAGACTCTTTTAATTTCTTCCTTAGTGAAGCTACCTCATGCTCTAATATTTCACATTCTAAAACCTTTTCCTCTAATTTTTCTTTAAATATTCTTGTCTTAGCTATTGATTTGGTTAGATCTTCTATAAGATTTCCTTTCTCTTCATCACATTATTGAAATTGAATCTTGAGTTTTGAGTTCTAATTTCTTACCTTTCTTAACTCCTTAAGAGTAGAAATAAGCTCACCCTTAAGATCAACTTATACTTCTTCTAATTTGGCCTCTATTCCTTTGTATTTAAGATCATCTTCATTCCTTTCTGATTCATATTCAAAAGAAGAACTTTCTTCTTATTCTATTGCCATAAGAAGACTTTCTTCTTCTAGACCTTCAAGAGCATCTTCATATTCATATTCACTGAAACTGAACCCATTCCTTGTGTAATGATCTTAAATATGACCAAAGTTTTCACACCTAAAACACTTGAGAATTATTGGTTCCCTTTTTACCTTTTTTTTATCATCTTATTTTTCTACTATCAAAAATATAATTTCTTCTTCTTCATTATCTAAGGACCTTCCATCACTATCACTTGAACTCTTGCCTATATTATATGCATACAAATTTTTCTTATACATTTGGAAATTTTTTTTCCTTGCTTGCCTTGTCCATCCTTATTTTTATTTTAATACCTTTATTTTCTTGTTTCCCTGTTCTTATGATCTTGTTTCTCTTCATCATTTCTACTTCTAGCTTCTGGATAATTAGATGCATAGTGACCATATTTACCACAATTAAAAAACTTAATTATTTTTGTATCTTTATGCTTTCTTGTGTCCTTGTTCCTTCTACCATAATTTACTTCTTCATAACTGGATAACTCATTACTTGAATCTGACTTCTTACCCTTTGTCTTATTTGTAACTTTGAAGGCTACTTCTTTCTGGGAGATAGAATCCTTTATTATTCTCATATCAAAAGTTATGGGAGTTCCATGTAACTCATCCTTTGTCAAATATTCTATGGCTGAAACCTTTTCACTATACCTCTTTGGGAGTGACCTTAAAATATTTTTACAAACATGTGTTTCTTCAAATTTAAACCCAATTCCTTGCATGGAGTTAACAACCTCATCCATACGAAGTAATTATGTACAAATTTCTTCTTCATCCTTCATCTTTAGGTCCTAAAATATTTTCTTGTAATTTTGCAATTTTGCCATCTTGACCTTTTTGTCTCCCTCATATGATTTTTGTAACTTTTCCCAAATATCTTTTGCTGATGTGCAATGTATAACTTTTACAAATTTTGATTAATGTAAACCACTAAATATTCCATTCATTTCCTTTGAATTATTTATTTGTAGGAGCTTACCATCTTTATCTGTAGGTGAAGTAGCTGGTGGTGTGTACCCATCCTCAACTGCTTGCCATAAATCATTTCCTTGTACAATTAGGTAAATATTCATTCTTACACTTAAAAATGCATAATTTTTCTCATCGAACAATGGTGCCTTATTTACTGAAGATCCACTCTAATCCATCTATGTTCCTATAAGCTTTTCCTTCAAGTTGTTAAACTCTTTCGAAAGAACCCACTCTGATACCAATCGAATAACACAAGCTTATACTGAGAGGGGGTGAAAAATATAAGACTAACTTTTACTTTTCTTTCTCAAATAATATTATCCAATATATCAATGGTAATATCAAAAACAATAATCAAATCAATGCACAAATCATCACACACAATAGAGACACCAATTTAACGTGGTTCACCCAATGTGGGCTACTCCACAAAGAAAATATTTCAATAAAATTTTCTCAACAAATCTCTTAGGAATCCTTCCCTATTACAATATTTATGGACCTATGTCCAAATGAGATGCAAATCCCCTAATAAAGTTTGTGTACACCAATCCATAAGAGAACTCTTTCCCCTTTACTGGTTTGTGGATCCCTATCCACATGAGAACTCCTTCTCTGATTTGGCTGGTGATCTTCTAGAAGACTACAGCCTCCACTGCACTAGCTTATGGATCTCTCTTCATTTAAGACCTCTATCCTCACTCAAAATACCTATGTCCTCATTGCCCTAGCTAATGTATATCTATCAATTGGAGACTACTATCCTATTCTTTGTCACCTCCAAAGCTTACTCTTAGCTCTACTCAATCTCTATCTCAAATCTGCACTAAACACTGTCCTTGATCTATCATAAATTTTCTCATAAGTCTATCTCTGGTGTGGCACAAATATGCCCTAAAATCTACACCAAAATATGCCCTCAAATCTATCCTCAAGCCTTAACATAAAGGTTGATCCAGTCACAAATCAACTCTGCTTAGATATGCCCCAAGATTTAACTCAAAGCTTGAATAAATAAATCAATTAAATCTGCTCTCAAGTCTTCTTAAATACTTGCATTAAATATGTCCACAAGTCCTCTCTAGAAATTATCCAATTTTCTCACAATTTGCTCAAAAATCCTTCACCAAGACTTACGTCAAATCTATCCACAAGTTCTCTCTAGAACTTGTCCAATATGCTTAATAAGTCTTCACCAAGACTTATCTCTAATCTATCCAACAATTATTCATCAAGACTTGCCTCAAATATATCCAACAAGTCTTCACCAAGACTTGCCTCAAATCTATCCACAAGTCCTCTCTAGAACTTGTCTAATATGATCAACCAGTCTTCACCAAGACTTACCTCTAATCTATCCAACATGTCTTTACCAAGACTTACCTCAAATCTATCCACAAGATTTCACAAAATCTTGCTTAACTCTGTTCTTAAGTCCCCTCTAGTACTTACTCAAATCTTCTCACAAGCTTTCACAAAAGCTTGCTTAATTTTGTCCTTAAGCTTTCAAAAAAGCTTACTCAAATAACTGCAAATCTTGCATACAAAACTCAACTTAATCTATTTCAAAAAACCTCTTCAATCACACAAACAAGTTTCACTCAGAATATTGTTTAACCATAGAAACATATAGAGAATGATTAAAGACCAAATATGTTTCACACTCATAAAATACTCAATTACTTTCAAACTCTCTTTCAAATAAATTTAGAATAAAGTATAATTTGTTTCACCAAACTTGGACTATCACTCCAATACTTTCAATTAATAATGCTCAATGAACTTCATTCAACCATTCACTCAATGAAACACAACTTGCTTACAAACCCTAACCAAGTGTTTCACTATACTCTCAACAACTCACACTACGAAACTCAAACCTTGACTCAAGATAATTCCAAATTCACATAACAACGACACTCATGTTATTTCACATACCCTAGCTCAAGATAGTTCTCAATCTCACATAACAATGATAATCATGTTCTTTCACAAACCCCAGCTCAAGATAGTTCTCAATCTCACATAAAAATGGTACTCATGATCTTTCAACATCCATAAATCATACATATGAAAACTCACTCAAACATTTCCAACAATGCTTATCAAACAATCCTTTTCACTCTAACTTTGCATTTCACAACATTCAATCCAACAATATTTCACTCATAATGAAGTTGTACCCATACCTTTTGTTTTGATGGAGATATATCTTCAAAACTTGTCTCAATCACAATCAAATCCTCTTTATCAATTTCAAGGTTAGGTAGCAACAATCTATCTCAAAATCTCCACTCAAATATTTTCCTCAATAATTATTTCATCATACAAACATATCAAGTCTCAAGTACACCTTATAATCTCCAAACTTCTCAAAGTATGATTATTAAGGATTTCAATTAATCACTTTCACTATAACCTCCTTCAGAAATTTAATGCATAGGATAATAAAAAATGCTTACTTATATCTCCCTAATCAAAAATTGCATTTCAAAATAATTAACATCACTATCTCGAAATAATGCAATACACTTTTTAAACCAAAATTAAATCATTCACCAACTTTAACTAAGGCAAAAATAAAATATACTTTAACCACCTTATATATCCCCAAGCACTCATTATACAACCTTAGACCACATGCAAATCATAAAAATAAAAAATTAAAGTACCTTCGCATGTGCTCCTCGGTGGGATTCGATCCCCTATTGTGTTGCCGCTAGTGCCCTAGTCATGGCCTAGCTGTCGCATGAGCTAGGGATCATTTGAGGCCTAAAAGTGCCTCGTGCGCTTTATTCCACCGCTTAGCACCTAAAACAAGATAAAAAACTCTTGCCCCTTCTTCTACCATCGAGATTCAAACGCGAGACCTGTGCTCGCTCAACAACCTACACAACCACATCTTGTCACTAGCCCAACCATGTGGTCGGTGAAAAGGCTTTAGGTCTTCGTTGATTTATCCATCACGTTCACTGCTACCTTTAAAAAATAAAAATGTTTTGTCTTATGCACTCATGAATTTTGCATTCCACACTTTAGCCAATATTCACACATGCATTATAATTCGGAGACTTACATTAATGTGGCAAGTCTTATGGTATAAATACCATATGCCATTTTCCTTCAAACGTCGATGGGGGAAAAATATTAAAATGATTTGCACCCAACCCTAACTTTAGGGTTTAATAAATTTATTTTATAAATTAATTTATAATATAAATAATTTATAAATAACCTTAGGCATTATTTTTAAACCTTAATATTATAATTATAAATATTATAATATTATTTCCTTTGGGCCTAGGTATTTTCCTTTTTCACCCTTAGACCTTATCTAACCTCTAATATTATTATAATAAATATTATAATATTATTTCCTTTAGGCCTAGGTAACCCCTTCCTTCAGGGTATTTAGCCATCCTTTTGACCAATCATGTGAAGCTTTTAAACCAAATATCTTGAGATTAAAATATAAATATTTTAATCCTCCTTTTACCAAATCCTGGCACTGATCACTGAAACTGACTCTTGACATCAATGAAAATACTACTCAAAATTTTTAACATATATCCCATGTGTTGATGCCACAAGATTGTCTTCACTATAGGAATACTCAAAGCTACTTCTACCATATTATTATCCTATACAATTGAAGAGCTATTACAATTAATATTTATAGTGCTAGCCTCAATTTTGAACAAAGTTCTTGTATGAAATCCCCTTGCCAACATCATGAATCCACAAACCATCTTGTAGCTATCCTTATTGAATACCATAGTAACACCTGCATCATTCATATTACTCACGAATATCAAATTCCTTGTCAAACCTAGAATATGTAGCACACTGGCAAGGGTTTTAATTTTTCCATATTTTAAACTCAACTTAACTCTTCCTCGACCTATTATTTTATATATCAAATTGTTTCCCAAGAAGGCTTCACCTCCATTTATCTTTTTATATTCACAAAACCCCTTCCTATGAGGAGTCATATGAAAGGAAGCACCTGAGTCAATAAACTATGAGTCATGGCATTCACTTGAGCACGTTGCAACTAAGAATAAGTCCCCTAAATCTTCATTTTTGGTCTTCATTTTTGCAAAAGTTCCTTCATCATATGATCAACTATTATCAAAATTTTTAGATTTGTAGTCTCTTTTATAATGCCCTATTTTACCACACTTCCAACATTTCTTTTTTTCTAGAGCAACAAATTTACCCCTAGATCTCGATTTCTTTTCTCCTGATTTTTGCTTCTTTCTTGAGAATGACCTCTCACAACCAAGGCATCCTTATAATGATAATATTCAAAATATTTTCATCTTATTTCCTCAGATAGAAATGTTCCTACTATATATCCTCTACTTTCAATGTAGAAGTAGTATATTGGTGATAACCATAACTAGGTTATCCCACGAATCAAATAATAAACCAAGTAAACTAATACACTTATCCTATTAATTCATTTTTACTTCAACAAAGTTTAATTGACTTACCACATTGTTAAAAGCATTCAAATGTTTAGCCACAAAGTCACCATCATTCATTGGAAGTGAATACAACTTCTTATGAAGAAAGAGTTTATTTACCAGTGACTTTATCTGATACAAATTTCCTAGTTTATTCCATAACAACTTTGTCATGGTATATATCGATACTTATAGGGATTAGTATTATATTACATTTAATATCAACACGGATCGTACATATTAAATGCCTCTTTGTAAAGGCAAAAATTCCTATCAATATAATTTTGGTTGAATGTAATTGACAGTTTGCATTTGTGCCATTCCGTGTCGTATTTTAATATTATTTTCCACATCATTGGTATCAAAGCAAGGTGCAAGGGTTTGGAGAGTATCCTCTTCCTGAGACTAGATTGGTTTAGAAAGGAATGAGAAAACCAACCCATGGATCTTGAGTGGTGAACATTCTTTTCCTTTCGTAGACATATTTGAGCACTTTCATTTATGAAAAATCTCAGCTAGGGTCCCTCTGAATCTGACCCTTAGCTAGCTAGTTCCCTCTGACTCTGAACTTTATCTCCTATTTCATAGATCAATCATTATCTATGACACAAACTCCATTCATGACCATCATTTATAATATTGACCATTTTGTTTATTGACTTCATCGTGAAATTTCAACAATTTCATGCAAAAATGATTACCAATTTTTAGCAGCTTCAAGCCAAAATTGCTACCGTTGTCGCTGTTGATGACGATATAATTGAATAAGATCAAGATTCTATCCCTGATCCATAACTTGAAGAATTTTTAGCCACACTTGGATTCGAACCAGGGTCTCTCGATGATATACCCAATATCTTTCCATTAGACGATGTGGCTTCTATTGTAGATCCAAGCTTTCCAAAAGCCATTGCAATTGAAGAACTAGCTGCTATCTCTATCATTGTCATCATACATACTACACTTTAAGATCCACTTGTTCCTCCTTATGATGATCTCCTAATTTTGGACATTGATCCATTGCCCGCTCTTGTTGCATCATCGTGAAATAGTCCTCTCCACTATTTTCTCTATGGAGCTTCTTGCTTTGCTCAATTATAGCTTATGGATTTTTTAATGACACGCTCACCACCACTGCTGTAGCATATTTTGGTGAAGATTCAAATCCTTTCAACAATGATCTACCACTTTACAACCCTTTTTGACATGATCTATTCATTCCTGCAATGTTACGATTTTGTGATGTTTATTGACCTGTACATTTCCTATTTTTGGTATGCTTCGATGCTGACCATATGTAGCCTTTAACATTTTTAGGCCTGCTTGTGTATTTTTTTCTCACAGCTCTATCCTTTTTCTTCATTGCACCTCCACATAGCTTAAAGCCCATCAAATTTTGTTGCCTCTACCTAGATCACTATTCCTCCAAAGGATAATTGTAGGCCAACCACCGATGATGACATACCATTATGATAATCATAGCTCATCGTCCTTCAAACTCTGCCATAATTTTTTGATGTCATCCAAGGTGCTTCCACCTCCTCCATGGCCACCTCCAAGAAGTTCTCATTATCCACACCAGATGATGGTCCTCATAGACCACTTTTGCTCCTCTAGTCTACCAGTCGTTACAATCTCCTTTTTGCCATCGTGGCCTTCGCCAGATCTAGCCCAACCGTAGATCACCGACTTCTTGGCATCAAAAAAATTGGGTTTTTGGTGATGCATCATGGGTTCTTGGAAATTATCGAGTTTCTAACATGAAATTATTTTCTATGGTGAAATATTCACAAAATTCCCTAAGGTTCATAAAGTTTTGATGATCCCTTCTATGCTTTGATGTTGTTTTTTGATGATGAAACTTGCTACAATAATTACTAGCATTCACGTCCTGTTTTTCAGCTAGATCCAACATTCGTTAGATTTTTTGGTCTCCACATTATTCCAACAACAATAATCACCTTTTCGTAAGGTTTTTGTAAATATCAAATATGATTTCCTTTTCACAATGACCATTTTACCATTTTCATCGTGACCCAACGTTTTCATTGATTTCCTTCGACGTCATTTTTTGCTCGGTGATTCTCTGTGCAAAAACCTCTCTCTCACAAATGTCTACCATAATTTATAATTTTCATTGAATTATTTTTCCATTTCATATTTCCCATTCAGTCACATCCAAATTTTTGATGTCAATCCCAAGTCACTATCCAACTATCCACACTCAAACATCACCTATCGGTCCTCAACCTAGTCGTGCCTCTTGGACTTGTTGTGAAATACCCATGTCAAATCTCGCTGACATCATCCTAAATTTCTACTCAGTCAAATTCCTATCCAATCAATCTAAATGTCCCATAACATCGCACATGTCCACTCTCCTTGGTGCATGTCTTCTACCTTGGGGAGTTCATCTATTGCCTGCCTAGTTGTCACCTGACCTCCCCTGCTGTGTCTGCCCACATATCATTTCTAGTATCATCTTTCACAGTCTGATTGTTGTCATGCCCCCATTCCTGACTGCCATGTCATCCTTGGTTTTTTAGTCAATGTCAGTCAAGCATTTCGTAGCCATTGGTAATGTCCACAATAAACCCCATATTTTTAATATGTGGGTTTCCTTAAATAAAACAAAATTAGATGAAATTTTTATTTAATTTAATTTCGTATTAACACCAAATTTTTTTTGAGCATTTTTCCATAAATGCATTTACATGGTCAATGCTCTAGCATTTCATTAATGCAAGCGGCCCAGCTTTCAAACCAACAGTCAAATGCATCCATCGTTTCTAGTTTGGCATCTTTGGCACATGGTTCGATAATATTCCATTGCATCTCCTTTCAATATTAGTTGCTGCTTCCTTCTACCACTTCAAGGGACCAATTTTAGTTTTCCACCAGTATAGCAGTGTTTACAGTCGTTGGAGAGCATTTTCCAAGCCTAAATTAGATTTGGTTCCAATTTTTGGTTTTATAAAGACCTGTTCAAATTCATCATTTGGGTCTTCTTATTTTTGTAACAAGAGTGCATTTTTTATTGTACCTGACACTCTTCAACTACCCATATTTCTCTTCCACACTTGTACACATTAGGGACCAATGCTTCCTCAATGGGGAGGAATGATAGGGATTAGTATTGTATTACATTTAATATTGACATGGATCATGCATATTAAATGCCTCTTTGTAAAGGTAGACATGCCTATAAATATGTTTTTGGTTGAATGTAATTGACAATTTTCATTTGTATCATTTCATGTCATATTTTAAGAGTGTTTCCCACATTAGTTTAACATAATAATATGAGACTCATCAATTAAATAACTTTTATAAAATATATCTTTTACGAAAGCATTGTTCAAATAACTACCTGATAAAAAATTGCTTTAATAAAACAAGTATTAACTAAACATATGTAAAAATGAAAACAAGTACATTTATAGGGCTTCTTACGCTAAGGTATGAGCTATACTTGAAACTCTCCTTTAATAAATTTTAAATGTCAACAACCCTAAAACTATCATTATTTACACATCTCGAGGATGAACAGTTAGGTAAATTCCTTGGCATTAGATACGGTTGTTGATGACCAATTGTATTCCTTTGGCATCATTTAGAATGTATTCAAAAGTGACTAATTCTAATCATCTTCTAAGGATCGATCCAATATTTTTTGATTCAACTCATTGATGATATACCAGCACATCAAAAATAAATATTTACTTATGGGCTCTTTAATCACTCAAGAAAATTTCTACTACATTTAGTTTTAACCCTTATGTACATAATGAATATATTAATTTAAAAAGCTAATTTATTAATCCTTTTAATTCTTTAAGTGTGTTGTTCATATAAGAAGAAGCCAATTTTAAAGCCTACCAAATATTCAATATCCAACAACAAAAGACAATCCACACAATGCACCAGAGGTAGTAATATGGAGTTTACAATTTCAAATAATCATTAAATCAACTTCAAATCAGCTATGGATTTTAGTCGACTACACATGAATTCTATAAATATTTAGTTATATTTAACAAACACAATTTCCCATGTTTCTTTTATTGTAAAAATGTATAAACATATGTTATGAAGATATTGCAGCTCTTAACCGCACCAAAAGTAAAAAAATGTTTTATACAAATGAGAAGGTTGGCATCATAAAACTCTAGACTACTATAAGGATATGCTAAGAGAAATATCTCCTCAGCCTCTATTGAGCAAAATCCCTCAACTTTGGAAAGGTGATTTAAAATAATAAAAAAACTCTCGAAAGCTATTTTCCCAAGTCCAAAGACCATTAACACAACAATAATTTTAAACATGGATGACAAGTCCATTCTTGACTCAAATGCTCGCTAGTAGCTTTTGGTTCTCGATTTGCAGCTCCAAGCTCACCATGACAAGGGTGGGATCAGAACAACCCAGTTAAGAATGAAATGCATTTCTATAAATGCATACTATCTATAAATTTTTCTTTACATAAAGCAACAATTCATCAAGTAAGGAAAGTAACAATATTCAATATGTAATTTATATCATTTCAAGCTAGAACCACTTAGCTATTTAAATCAATACATTTATTCATTTAGATTAGGTCAAAATACAATCCCTACATGAGTGTAAGACACCAATTTCAACATCTACTAAATTATGAGTCTCTTACTCCAAATAAAACTATATTGTTTGCATTAGAGGTAGCTATTTGATGTATATTCACCTTTCCAAAATTTTACTCACACTGTAGGATTAACAACACACAACAATCAGAGAGCTAAATCACATAACAAGTTCATTCCAAAATCAATAAAAGCAATACCCTTCAAGTAATTGGAATGTCATTTAAGATCAAAATATCAAATTAAACAACTTAGCAATCATCAGTCAATTCCTAGGTGATTTTAAAAGACTCTATCATGACATTAATTTAAATAGCTCTATCTCAACATGTATATCTCATTCATCAAGAATTACATAATGTCATAGAGCCAACCTGATCACTCGCTTGACAACAGTTGGTGACCTGGTTGCTCCCTTATGACTAAAAATTTTCTTCGTTTCCTCTTTCTTTCTATATTCCTCTCTTTTATAGGAGTATGAAGATAAGAAAGCTTGGCATGCTAGTTGCCATTGCTACTGGCCAGGTGGGAATTTTTCACATTTCCATTTGTATTTCCTTTCTTTTATTTAAAATATGCCATGGCTTTTGTGTAATTCCAAGGTAATAAACTTGTTATTTATTATATATATAAATTATATTATTTTATAATATTATATTATATTAATAATAAAAATATAAAATCATTTTATTAATTAAAATAATAACTTATCAAATAAATAATTATTCATTAAATCAAAATATAAAACAATTACCAAATCAATCTAATATTCCTTCAATAAAAGTCTCTCTTTTTTAAGCATGCATTTAGCAACCAAGTCATTCAAATCAAATATTTAGAATACAGTTATATGGATGCAACTACATGAATGCAATTGTGAGCTTCAATGTACTCATGAGTCATGGTGTTTTTCACATATCCATCATATCTCTCCTCACCTCTTTGCCGTTAATCTTGATCTATCCACCTAAATGAGGGTATCTAGTCCTCTTGATATTATTCTACCTTATTTAAGGTGGATACCTAGTCCTACAACCATAAATCCATCAACAGTACCACATCCTAGGAACAAAAACAAGTATAGATTACTGTTAAAATAATAGTTGTTCTAGTAGGGCTATTATATTCTCCCAACTAGGAACAAACACAGTCCCTATGTTTTAATGCATTCTCAAACCATAAACAAATTATACATTCATCATAATGCCACATCAAATAAATCCATATTATAATCAAATAAGTTTATAATTATTCAAAAATTTAAGGAAATTTGTCTTTTCATATCAACCACATTCTCCCATATGGCATTCTTCTCAAAGTATTGGTCCCACTGAACTTTACATTGATCATTTTTCTTTTAGTTCCAAAGCCAAGAATCTTAACTAGTTGGAACTCAATGTAATGGGGATATGACATCTATAAATGAGAAACATTCCAGACATGATAGGGATCAACAATTTATCTTCTAAGGAAGGACACATGTAAGGTGTCATGAATTTTTGATAGATTGGATGGTAAGGCCAATTTATAGGCATTCCCTCAATGTTATTTTAATACTAGCATAGCTCTTATGATGATCTGAAGCTTCCTTAAGCCTTTGGTGTATTTCTTTTAATTGTTTTTCCATTTTCTTGATAGTGTCTGGTTCAATCACTACACGATCTTTTAGATTATCCCATGATAAAGGAGTCCTACACCTTCTCTCGTATAGGATTTCGAGTGGATCCATGCCCAACACGACATGATAACTATTATTATAAGAAAATTCTATCAAATATAGGTGTTCTTCCCATTCTGTAGTATGTTATTTTTAAAATTTGAATTCCACCCTTATGGAAACTTTGTCTTTCTTCAAAGGATTCCTATGTGGTTCCTTTTCTTCTCTTTTGAATTTCACCCTTATAAAATATTTGCCTTTCTTCAAAGAATTTCTCCATGGTGATCTCTTCTCTTTCTTTCTTTTTTTTCCTTTCCTAAATTTCACCCTTATGAATTCTTTGCCTTTAGAGAATTCTCATGGTGATATTAATATTTTAAAGTACATCGTTCCTCTTGGTTCAACCACTTTAATCCATTCTTCTATCTTCTTAACACCATATGATTAAATCCTCTCTTGATTTAGATGTTTATCTTTAAAATATTGGGCCAATTCTCCTCGATTGACCATCTATCCAGCTATAAAATGAATATAATCTATCCATAATTATAAGCTTATGCAACTGAACAGGCGTATCATCTTGTATAGGTGTAAATATTTATCACTAGCTGACTCTAGTAGTATTCATAAAAAATCCATAGAAAACAACTTTCCACATTTAGTGGATGGGTTTTGAGTACAATCTTTTGGTTGGATGTAAATGCTCCACTTTGAACTTTTGTCATTTTATGTCCAACATTATATTTGTTCAGTAAAGGATCTTCCTCATATTCACACATAGTTTTGTCCCACATGGGTGCATGGAATAAGGAGAACAATATGCCTCCTTTAAAATAATATCCCTTAATTATTTGTTGTTTGAAATAACCAATCAATTTTTGAAATATAACAAGTCATCTCTAACTATAAAATTGTTGTCCTTGTCAGGTCCTTGCTTGACCTGAGCAAAAATATTCCTTCTATTGTAACTCCCTTTCTTGGTTGACCAAACCATATTTATTTTGTGATATGGTAGTATCATATAGTACCTATATGCTCCCTTCTCCTCAAGGCATCCACTTTTGCATTCTCCTTTCTCTTAATATATTCTATGCCAAAATCATATTCTACTAGAAACTCCATCCAATGACATTGTTTAGCATTTAGCAAGGGTTGTGTAAGGATATACCTAAGACTTTGGTGATTAGTATTAAGCTCAAAGGGTTTTCCAAGTAGATAATACCTCTAGATATTGATGGCATGTATCACCGCCACTAGTTCTAAATCATGTGTAGCATAGTTTACCTTGTATTTATTCAGCTTTCGTAATTTATAAGCTATGACTGCTTCATCTTGAGTAAGGACTCCTAACCCTTCGATAAAAGTGTTTGTACAAACTGCAAATTTCTTAGAGGGGTTCTAGTATTTTAAGAATGAAGGAAGTTATTACTTTCTATTTCAAGGTTCTGAAGGCCTCTTCACATTAATATGTCCATTTAAAATCCTTTCTCTCCCTCTAAATATTTGTTATTAGATGTGCAATTTTTTAAATCCTTTCACAAAACACCCATAGTAGGTTGCCATACCTATAAAAATTTGCACGTCAGTGGTATTCATGGGTGTAGGCAATATAATATGCCCAAATACTATAATTGAGGTGTATAAAACTCGCACTTAGATAGCTCCCCATACAACTAATTTTTTCTTGAAAATTTCAAGTACAGTTCTCATGTGTTGATCATGCTCATCTTTGTTTTGGGAGTAGATTAAGAAACACAAGCACAAATGATTTAATTGTTCTTAAAACACACTATTCTTGAGGTTCATAAATGTAGCTAGGGCATTTGTCAAATAGTAGAACCGTGAACACATAATGGCCATACCTAGTTTTGAATGTTGTTTTATGGATATCCTCCTCTCGAATTCTTAGCTGATGTTACCCAAATTTGGGGTCAATTTTGGAGAAAATTGTGGCCCTTTAAATTGATAAAAGATATCATCAATTCTATATAAGGAATACCTACTCTTGATAGTCACCTTGTTGAGTATTTGGTAATGGATGCACAACCTCAAAGATCTTTCTTTTAAGAAAAAAGATAGGGGCACCCCATGGAGAGACACTAGGCTTAATGAGATCCTTTTCCAAAAAATATTGAAGTTGTGTTTTAAACTCTGCAATTCAATGGCATCATTCTAGAAGCTTTATAGTAAATTCAAATTATCTTTGGGGAGGAAGACCCAACAAATATTTAGAGAATACATCCCCAAATTTGTTCAACACAGGGTACTTTTGAAAAAGTCCAAAGTTGGACTCAATTTCTTCCTGTGAAGCCTTTACTTTCTCATCTATTCCTATTGTCTTGAAATATATTCTAGTTTATGTTATCTAACTTAGTCTTATCACCATCCTTAATTATTTTTCTTTGATCATTCTCCCACCTTAAAAAGTATGTACTCTTCATTTTCCTGAGTTCTTATTTATCTTTCTCAAAATATTTTTGATAATTGAAATATACTTTCCTAGCATTCTAATTTGTTTTCTCTTGTCGAGTCAAATCATAGGCTTTAGGAAGATCCTTAGGATTAAGCAAACTGACTATGGATCTGATTTTTGGGTGCAATAAATTTTTGTACCTTAATCTCCTCCTTATTATCATATTTAGGTACATACTTTAATAGTTGTATAAATTTCTGATGGTACTCATGAACTAACAATTTTTCTTGTTGTAAGGTGGATAATAAAATTGCTTGGTCAGAAATCTCTTTTTGAATTCTTCTAAATAGGTCTCCCACTTGAGATCAACAACTTTAATGTTCTTAATTTTCTTGCAGGTAGTCCACCAATCTAGAGTTGGTCCAACTAGGTGGATATCTACCCAATATGTTTTAGATTTTGATGAAAGGGTTATGTTTCAACCTCGTTTAGCCAATTTTCAACTGCATCTCCATCTTCTCTACGACGAATTTGGAGATCTTGATATTTTTCATATCCTTGGCTAACTCAGCCCCTACTCTCTCAAAATATTTTTCCTTGGTTAAATTTTCCATCAACCTCTGTAATTAATAAATCATCTCATGTTTTTGAGGCATTTGGGCTCTTTGATAGGTTCACTAACTTATGGCTCATTGACTTCACTCATTGGTATTTTTCTTTGAGGTATACTATTCACATTCTCTCCCCTAACTTATTTTTTGGTTTCTTTTCTTACTACATTGTAGATTCCCTTTCTTGGACTAACAACTTACTCTTCATGCTAAGTTGTTATAGGGTTCTTTGATGATCCTCCTCTTAACATAGGAGCCACTTTTCCCTTGATGAAAAAGAGCTATGTTGGTGGTCTAGTTTAGGTTTTCTCTTCCAATATTACAAAGATGACACAAAGGATCCTAAAACCTAAGGATTTGTAGCTTAAATGTTTGCAACCTAGGTATCTAATACCAACTGTAACAACCCAGGTCTAACACGTCTAGTTGTCCATTTTAGTCTTGCTCACTGGTTTCACTAAGAGAAATTTTTGGTTGGATTCAAATTTTGGGAAAGGCTCAAGGTAAAATTTTGGTGTAAATAATTTGTAGATAACCCAACGTTGTATTAGTACAAGATATAGCAAGCCTACTTTTGAGAATATTGACTATCGTAGATGGTCTCCCAAGTGGATGAGATTGGCCAAATCCCGTAGAAGGTGCCATTTTGTGAACCTATCTTCTCCTTCACAAGTGAGGTTAATGACTAGGATTATCCTCTAAGGCCCATAACACCTAGAGGGTGGATGCATACTCTCCCCATCCCTTAGCATGAAGGACTTAGGTTATTTTGACCTAATTTCTATCCCAAATTTTAAACATGCAAGGGGTTAGCATATATATGCCTTGTGCCTAGTTGAGGATCCTACTTCACTAGAGTTAACTAGAGCCCATTATTACACTAATTCAAGACCTGATATCACTTATCATAACATTATTAATGTGAAGTTATTCCATACCAACTCGTCATTGAGTATACTAGCACCGGTAGTTTGCTAGCTAACTCCTAGCACTGATATCCTGCTAGTTATCTCTTAACCGTATAATGAGCAAGGGACCCATCACCATACTACTCATTCAATGACCTAGAGGTGATGTCCCATATCATACTTCGTTACCTTCATGTCAAGAATGTAGTCGCTCCAAAATTACAGTGTCTGCCTTACTTGCAATCATTGATATTGGATATTTTAGAATTCTTCCATCCTTCACAATGGGTTAATATCATCTATCATGATAATCAATCTTGATGGTATAATATCATCCTTCATAATGAATAAGTTTTTGGAGGTTCAATAGGAGTAATAACAAATTTCTACTCAAAAATCCCCAAATTCCAAGTTATATACACACACACACACACACACACACACACACACATACACACACACACACACACACACACACACACACACACACACACACACACACACACACACACACACACACACACAATATATTTTAAGCAAAAAACCCCTTGCGAAGCCACCTTGGTCTAAGATACCACGAACAGGGGGTTCTACACCGTCAAAGTCACTCGGGGTCGCACCCGACCCTGCTGCACCAACATTATCAATTGGATTTTGGGTACCCAATTCAGCTTTTTGGTAGGGTGGAGATTTGAACCTGGGACCTCCCTTGGAGGATTGCCCTCTCCTCTCCAACTCACCTACAACACCTGGGTTATATATATATATATATATTCTCATATATTATTTTTTAATTTTTTTATTGCAACTTCAAAGGAAATTCATAAAAGGATTTTTCTAAGAAAACAATACGTATACAATTATAATTTTCTAAATAAAACAATAAACTATTTATTTTTATTTTACTTTCTATTGATAAAACTTTAATCAAACATTAACTAACTACAAGCTAAATTTCATAAAACAAGCTATCTCTTTTAACCTTTCTAAGAAACTTTCCATCTGAGTTTTATATATCTTTGTGAAGGGTTTACTTTTCTAAGGGTACATAATGATTAAGGGTATCATATTCTATTATAACTTTTCTCACAAAAAAACATATATTAAAGTAAATCTAAACAATGTTGTCCTAGATTTATATAATTAAATAGACGTTAACTAAATAAGATTCATGTCTATATAACATACTTGAAATTCTAAATTATCATAAAGTCATACTTAAGCTTTATTTTATTTTTAAAGATGGTTTAATTTATATAAATAGATTACTTCAAAGTAGCAAAGACTAAAAGTCATGAAAAGTTGACTTTTTGAAATGTAAATATATATAAATAAGCTGAGCAGTTTAACATAATAATCTAAGCACTCCTCAATTAAGTAACTTTTATAAAATCTTTCTTTTATAGAAGCATTGTCCAAATATCTACCTAATAAACAATTGCTTTAATAAAAACAAGTATTAACTAAACGGATGTAGAAATGAAAACAAGTACATTTATAGGGATTCTTAAGCTAAGGTATGAGTTATACTTGAAACTCTCCTTCAATAAACTTTAAATGTCAACCCTAAAACTATCATTATTTACACATCTCGGGGATGAATAGTTAGGTAAATTCCTTGGCACTAGAGATGATTGTTGATGATCAGTTGTCTTACTTTGGCATCATTTAGAATGTATTTAGAAGTGAATGATTCTAATCCTCTTTTAAGGATCACTCATATATTTTTTATTCAACTCATTGATGATATGCCAACACATCAAAAACAAATATTTACTTATGGGCTCTTTAATCACTTAGGATAATTTCTACTACATTTAGTTTTAACCCTTATGTACATAATGAATATATTCATTTAAAAATCCAATTTATAAATCCTTTTAATTATTTATGTATGTTGTTCATAAAAGAAGCAAATTTTAAATCCTGCCAAATCTTCAATATCCAACAACAAAAGACAATCCACATAGTGCATCAGAGGTAGTAATATGGAGTTTATAATTATAAATAATCATTAAATCAACTTCAAATCAGCTATGTATTTTAGTCAGCTACACATGAATTCTATAAATAGTTAATTATATTTAACAAACACAATCTCCTATGCTTATTTTATTAAAAAAAATATAAACATTTATTTGTGGAGATACTACAACTCTTAATCACATTAAAATTAAAAGAAATATTTTATACAAATTAGAAGGTTGGCTTCATAAAACTCCAAACTACTATAAGGAGACATGAAGAGACATATCTCCTCAGATTCTATTGAGCGAAGCTCCTCAACCTTGGAAAGGTGAGTTAAAATAATAAACAAACTTTCAAAATCTATCCTACTAGGTCCCAAATGCCATTAACACAACAATAATTTTAAACATAGATGATGAGTCCATTCTCAACTTAGGTGCTCACTAGTAGCTTTTGGTTCTTGATCTACGGATCCATTCTCACCATGAAAAGGGTGATATCATTTCTACAAATGCAACCTATATACACAAATTTCTTTACATAAAGTAGTATTTCATCAAGGAAAGCAACAAAATTAAGTATTTAATTGATATCATTTCAAGCAAGAACCATTTAAATATTTAAATAAATACATTTATTCATTTAGTTTAGGTCAAAATACAATCCCTACATGGGTGTAAGGCATCAATTTAAATGTCTACTAAATCCAAATTCTCTTACTCCAAATAAAACTACATTGTTTGCATTAGAGGTAGCTATTTGATGTTTATTCACCTTTTTGGAATTTTAATCGCATTGTAGGATTAAAAAATAGCACACAACAAGCAGAGATCTAAATCACATAACAAGTTCATTCCCAAATCAATAGAAGCAATACTCTTCAAGTACTTGGAATACCATTTAAAATCAAAATATCAAATTAAACAACTTAGCAATTATTAGTCAATTCCTAGGTGAATTTAAAAGGCTTTCATTCATTCAAATAGCTCTATATCAATATGTATATCTCATTCACCAAGAATTGCATAATATCATAGAACCAACCTGATCACTCGCTTGGCAATAGTTGAAAACATGGTTGCTATCTCTGGTTGCTCCCTTCCGACTAAATATTTCTCTATTTCCTCTTTCTTTCTATATTCCTTTAGGAGCTAAGAAATATTGGCATGCTAGTTGCCACCTCTACTGGCCAGGTGGGTGTTTTTCACATTTACACTTGTATTTCCTTTCTTTTATTTAAAATATGCCATGGCTTTTGCACAATTCCAAGGTAATAAACTTGTTATTTATTATAAATTATATATATATATTATTTTATAATATTAGATAATATTAATAATAGATTATAAAATCATTTTATTAATTAAAATAATAACTTATCAAATCAAACATTAATAATTTATTAAATTAGAATATAAAACAATTACCAAATCAATCTAATATTTCTTCAATAAAAATATCTTTTTTTTTTAAGCATAAAATTAGCAACTAACTCATTCAAATAAAATATTTAGAATGCAGCTATATGGATGCAACTACATGAATGCAATTGTGAGCTTCCATGTACTCACGGGTCATGGTGCTTTTTCACACCTCCATCATATCCCTCCTTACTTCTTGTGGTCAATCTCAATATATTTGCTTAAAGGAAGGTACTTGGTCCTCTTGATATTACTCTATCTGCTTTAAGGTGGATACATGGTCCTATAACCATAAATTTATTAGCAGTACCACATCATAGAAACAAAATAAAGTATAAATTATTGCTAAAATAATAGTTGTTCTAGTAGGGTTGTTACAAGGGGTCTAGGAGCGACAACCCCTAGCAAAATTTTTAGGGTTTCTTAAGCTCTTTTTAGACCCATATGGACGGTTTAGGGTTAAATATTTGAACCCATGGTTTTACACTCATGATATTGTAAAATTCATTCTTATGTAGTTTTTATTTAATTGCACTTGCATCAGGGTTTGAAGAGATATGAGAGATGAACACTATTGTATTGGAGATGGTTAATTTTATGCAATAAGGAGATATTATTATGTTGGGATTTTTCCCGTAAGGGTTTCCTGGGTGAAATATTATGTTATGTGCGTATTTTTTATCTTCTTGTTTTTCTTTGATTTTGTATTTACTACTTTTCTAGATTTAGTTTATTGGGGCCCTTTGATCTTCAATGAGTTGGGTGAAAAGAGAAGAAAATGGATGTTATTTTGCAAGAATTTGACTTAGAGATTCATAGGACAAGGGCTATCTCAAACTTTAGCTGAGATTCATCGTAAGATTTCATACCAACAATATTCTATGGAGGAAATAACAAGTGATGAATGTTATAAAGATGTTTATTATTTGTTGCATGGTAATTACCCCAACCATTTAAGTGTTATACAAACGAGAGCACTTTGTATTAAGAGCACAAATTTTATTATTAAAGTTGTTATCTTGTATAGGAAAAGTTATGAAGGCATACTGGAGATGTTTAAGCAAGAATGAGGTTGTTGAAGTTCTTGAATATTTCCATGGAAAATATGGGACCGTATATGGTTCAAGGAATGTCGTAACACATAATATCTTAAGGGTAAGATATAATTGGCCTAACGTCTTTAAATATTCACATACACATGTTAGGTCATGTCATATATACCAATTCTCTACCAATAGGGAAAGGAACATTGTCATGCCTTTGCAACCAGTCCTACCAATAGATTTCATAGGAGTCATAAACCCTAATTATTCAACCAAAAACAAGTACATCCTAACTACCATAGACTACTACACTCATTGGAATGAATATCAAGCCACAAAGAACTACACCACAAAGGTAGTTACTCAATTTATTGAAGAGCACATTGTTACTATATTTGGAATACCATATGCTTTAGTTAGTGATAATGGTTTTACTTTCTCTTCCATCAAGTTTAATAAGTAGGCCTATGATAATAAAGTGACTCTAAATTTTTTTCAAATTAAGATACCCAATAAAATGGTCTAGCTGAGTCCACTAACAAGAACTTGCTAACCATAATCAAGAAAATTTTAGAGAACCCTAGAGACTGGCACAACAAACTAAAGTATGCTTTATGGGAAGATAGGACAAGGGTCAAGTCTTCCATAGGCACATATCCCTACCACTTAGTGTATGGCCAAGATCTCATTTTCCCTACCAACTTAAATATAGGACAAGGGTCAAGTATTCCATAGGCACATCTCCCTACCACTTAGTGTATGACCAAGATCCCATTTTCCCTACCAACTTAAATATTTTGACATTGCAGTTTATGCAATATTTCTTAGAGGAGGATAAAATTGAAGCAAGGCTAACAAACTTGATGAGCCTAGATGAGAAGAGAGAGGATGCCCTCCAACACCTTAGCAAACACCAAGGAGTGATCAAAAGATGGTTTGACAAGAGGGCCAAGGTAAAGGCTTTCAGAATTGTTGACTTAGTTTTGCTATGGGATAAAGCCCATGAAAAGAAAGGAGACCATGAGAAGTTTGATAACCTTTGGTTAGGTCCCTTTCAAATATCTAAAATATTAGGAGAGAATACCTTTAGAATCAAGATTCTAACTAGAAAGGATGTTCCATTACCTGTGAATGGATAATTCCTCAAGCATTACTTTCATCCCTAAAGGGTATTTCAATCCTACCTTGTAAATAGTCATTTTGGTGTGATTTGCTTGATTTGATTATGATTAGCTAGTTTTGTTTTAATTTCCTTAATGCATTCATGCTATCCTCAATTTAAATTTTTTGGCTTTCAATTGGATTTTGATTATTACCCTCATCCCCTCAATTCTGAGTATGTTTCTAGTTTATACTATGCTATTGAAGTATTTGAAAAAAATTGAGCAGCAAAAGAAATTGCAGCAAAAACTCAGTAAAAAAATTGCAGTAAAAACTTAGCCAAAAAATTGTAGCAAAAACTTAGCAAAAACAATTTGCAGCAAAAAAATCAATAAAAAAAATTGAAGTAAAAAAAATGCAGCAAAAAAACTCAGCAAAAAAGGTTGGAAGCTCCGAGTCCGAGACCAATTATGTAGCATAGTTGGTGAAATTATTAGGTGCTGGTAGAGGCTGACCCAGGTTCCATTCTCCCTGTCTCCACCCTACAGATACAAGGTGCAGCTGGGAATGTCCTATGTGCTGGTAAAGGCCAAAAAGGCCCCATTCCTCTATAACCACCCTATTGATACCCAAATGGTTGTGTTTTATTCCCCTATTGACAAGTGTATCTCTCGGCATTACGAGGGGTCATGGTTAGAAGGGGACTACTTAGTCCTATGTGTTAGTTGTAGGGGTTTATCACAATAACCACACATTTTTTTATTCTAACACCATTTGAGCATTGTTGACATCACCACATCTACCATCTATAACTATTTAGTTGAGCATTAGCTTTTGTTGTTTTTGCATTCTATAAATTTATGTACACCTAGTCAATATTACCTCTTGGGTTCAAAATTTTTGTTCATTCATGATGTGAGTTCCTCAAGATCATCTCTTGGCCATGCCTATGCCATGCCTCATTAAATTTTAACTTTTATGAAGTCTAGGGGTGATTTGAATTTGGCCAATTTTAAGTAATTTAATTCTTGTTCTTCCAACTAGAGTAAGTGGGAGGAGTATTAATTTTTCCATTTTTCTATTCTATAGATCTATTTGTGCCTGTTCAACATTAAAATTCCCATGTCTATCATCTTAGAATTCTAAGCAACTATGTTATAATCTACATAAAAAAAAATTGTGTGAGGTAAAGTCAAAAATGTCTAGTGTTATAATCAGAGTGCAAGATGAATAGTGCAAGTGAGTCCCCTCGTACAATAATATCTCCTCAAAATTTTAAATTTCCTTAACATAGGAATGGAAAAGGAGCTCCATATGGAGGTTCAGATGGTCATGGGTTGGGCATTGAAGTTGATGCCATTTCCACAGTAGCACCAGGAAATCAAGATGATGTAGATGATGGGTTTGAAGCAACAAGAATGGGTAGGTCCCCTCTGAATGGCCCACCTTGTGATTCTAAAAATATTTCCTTTTTTGAGGCTCTTAAGAAAGGAATGACCTCTTTCTTAACTCTTTCAGCTCCTAGGATTGGGACCCTCTCTCTTGATTAGAGAGAATTGGAAATTCCCATAGAATTTATGTCTCCCATTGTATCCCAAAATTATCTCCCTAGTAGGGATGGTTGTGGGTTCTCGACCAGACATGGAATCCATCCATCTATGGGCTCTCAAAAAATGGTGCCCAAGTGGGCATAGGGATCTCATTACCCTTACCATAGATTTCTTCCTTATCAGGTTGATAAATCCCAGTGACACTAGTTGTATTCTCATGGGTGGGCCCTTGTTTTTTGGTCGGCGCAACCTCTTCCTTAGATGGTGGGATTTAGAATTCAACCCCAAATCTCAAAGCATCAATGTGGCTCCTATTTGGGTGAGGTTTTTGGATCTTCCACTTTAGTTTTGGGAAGAAGAAATCCTTCAAAGCATTTCTTAGTTTATTGAGGACCTTATCACCTTGGACTCAATTTCCATAGCTCAATCCAGAATACACTATGTTTGTTTCTATGTTAGTGCTAATATGGACTCAGAGCTTTCAACTTTCATTGACTTGGTCTTAGGTTCCTACCATTGGAGGTAAGAATTTGAATATAAAAATAATCTTGCTTTCTATGTTGAATATCAAAACCAAGGACATTTGAGAACCCAGTGCCCTTCTTATAAGAGAGCACCTAGGAAGGATCATCCTCATCCAAAAACCCTCAAGGAAATAGAGTCTCAATGGGCAGACCAGTTGTACCCAATTCCTCTCAAGCTGATGCAGAGAGGAACTCACCAATCCCTCCAACAATCTCTAGCCAAACAGTCTCTAGCCATGAAGCGGTTCTTCCTTGCAAGGTGACCCCTATTTCCATGGAGACAACACTTACTCCAAATAAGGTAAGCTCTCTCTTCATCGATCCCAATCCTTTTACTATTTTATCTGATTCTATGGATGTCCACGTTGATTCCAGAATTTTGGACTCCACCCTTATCAATGTTCCCCAAGGAGGGCTAACTTGATTCCCCATTATTGAACAGATCAAATCTTCGATATAGACCCCTTCCATACCTGTAAAGGAAAATGTTGCTATCCAACTTAATCCCCTCCCCATCCTTGATATTCTCCCTTCTAGGTCTAGCCCATCCTATCCCCCAACCCCTCCTTGTTTGGGTTCAATTATTTCTCCATATAAACTCATCAACTCTCCTATCTGTGGTGAGCCTTCCAACCCTCCATTATCTAAACTCATCAACTCCCCTATCTTTTGTGAGTCTTCCAGCCCTCTGTTATCCAAATTCAAAAGCCCTTTCAAAAAGTTCTCTACTGATGTGGGATTGGAAAAGAAGAAAGGAAGACCTTAAATCCAAGATAAAAGAAATAAAAAAATCAAATATGCCATTACTAATGTTATTCAAACTACTCTTCTCTATTCTATCCTCAAGGTGTCAGACACAACCATCTCCAAAGCCAAAGAAAAATGCCCAAATCCCTCAATCTCAAGGAAAAACATGGGAAGAAATCCTCATCTAAATTCCTTAATGAATATTCTCTCTTGGAATGTGAGAGGTCTCAATGGGATCACTATGCAAAGAGTAGTGTCATCCATGAAGAAATATCTGAATCCTAGTATTATTCTTCTTCAAGAAACCAAATTTGACTCAAATAACATCCAAAAAGTTGTCCAATCCCTTTGGAGTAGTTGTGATTCAATTACTAGCCCTGATCATGGCTCTTCCAAGGGCCTACTTTGTCTTTGGAATCCTTAAAATTTTGAGGGAAGACTACTCTCTTCTTTGGATAGAATAATGAATATCCTTTTCCACTATAAAAACACCAATTTTAGGTGGGTTCTTTCCAATGTTTACACTCCCAATAACCTAGCCGATTGACTTACCCTGTGGTTCTCCCTCTCTCAGTTGAGAATCCTCTTTTCTAGTGAGGCCTAGATTTTAGTTGGAGATTTTAATAAGCCCCTCTACCCTACTGATCAGCTTGGAGGCAACCCAATTACTCCCAGGTGTTATGAGGACTTTGCTGACTTTATCAATGCCAATGAACTCATGGATGTCAAGCTCAAAGGACCTAACTTCACATGGAATAATATAATGGTTTGGGATAATATTATTCAACTAAGACTTGACCATGTGTTTATATCTAAAGAATCCATCCCTCTTTTGGGTGACACAACTCTTTTCTCTCCCCAAGATTACCTACAACCCCAATCCACTTGTCTTTGAAGGGCTACATCCTACCTCCTATTTAAATTTCCCTTTCTACTTTGAGTCCATGTGGTTACAACATTCCAACCTGAGGCATACAATATCTAAATTGTAGTAGCATGATTTTTAGGGTTCTCGCATCTCTTAGGTCGTAAAGAAACTCTAAGTCATAAAAGAGAATCCCAAGATTTGGAACAAAGAAGTATTTGGTAAAATTTTCAAAGCCAATAAGGCCATAATTGGTGATCTTAAGGAGGTCAACTAGCAGGTCAAATCTAGATTCACTCCTCAGGAGCTCAAAGATCGAGAAAAAGATCTCTTATCTGATTTCCACAATATTTGTGCTAAAGAGGAGATCTTATGGAGGTAAAAGTCTAGAGCCCTTTGGCTCAAGGAAGGTGACTCCAATACCAAGTATTTCCATGCCTCCAATATCAAACATAGAATCTCCAATAAAATTAGGAAACTTTGCAAAAGAGAGGTCCATCACTAACAACATCATGGAGATCAAAGCTGAATTTGTTTGCCATTTTCAAGATTTGCTTGGTCCTTCCAATCCTTTCTCAACCCGTATCTCCAATTCCCTCATCCAACACATTCCTAGTTTAGTTACCCCCGACTTCAATGCTAAGCTTATCTATACCTTCTCTCAAGAGGATATCAAAGATGCTCTCTTTTTCACTCCTAACAAATCCCTAGGCTTGGACATATTTTCCCCAAGAATTTTCTAGACCTTTTGGGATATTGTTGGTCCTGATCTATTTGCTAACATCTTGGAAGTTCAAAGAACCAAATTCTTACCTAGGGATGTTAACTCCACCTTCCTAGTCCTTGTTCCCAAGTCCCAAGACTGTATATCCCTCTTGTATTATCATCCCATAAGTCTGTGCAATATCCTATATAAAATCTTGATGAAAACCATGGCCAACAGGTTAAAAAGCATCCTTCCTGCTATTATTGATCCCTACCAAGGAAGCTTCATTCAAGGAAGACTGATTATTGATGACATCATTACTATTAATGAGTTGATCCATTCAGCCTCAAAAAGCAAGAATCCAAGCTTCTTAAAATTGGGTATGAATAAAAACTTTGATAGGATCTCTTGGGATTTTTTATTTGTTGTCCTCTCCAAGTTTGGATTTCATAATGACTGGATCAACCTAGCCAAGGAATGCATTTCAACAACTTAATCTTCTATCCACATCAAAAACTTGATCTTCTATCCACATCAACAACTCTATTATTGGCTACTTCAAAAGTTTCAAGGGTCTGAGACAAGGTGATCCAATGTCACCCTTCCTCTTCATTATCCTTATAAATTTCTTAGGTAGAACTATAAAAGCAACATGTCTCTGGCCTCATATCAGGAATTAAGGCTTCTTGATACTTTATTATTGAAGCCAAAAACATCAAAAGTATCAATTTCTATGAAGAAGTCATGGGTTAAAATGTGAATTTCATCAAAAGCAACATATACTTAATTAACACCCCTATGGAAAGACAATTTAAAATTGCTAAAATTTACCTTCCATATACCTCAAAATTTCTCTTTTCTAGGGTAAACCAACTAAAATCATATGGAATAATGTCATTCAACACATCATGAAAAAACTAACCAGTTGAAAGGTGTTGTCCTTAGCCAAGCTGCTAAGGATACGTTGGTCCAGGTTTATCTCCAAAGCATACCTATGTTTTTTATCAGTTTTCTAGGTTCCTAGCAAGGTGTTCTAGAAGATCAAGCAAGTTCAAAAAAATTTCTCTGGTCTAGTTCTAAAAAAAACATAGATTTCCTCTCTTGCTATGGGATAAATTCTACTCGAAGAAAGTTCAAGGTGGGCTCGAGTTCAAAAAAATCTCCAAGATGAACATGGACTTATTGAGCAAGAAGGGATGAAGAATTATGACCAATGCTAATGTTCTTGGGTCAAAATTATTAAAAGCAAATACCTCCACCAACGTTCTTTTTTTATGGACAACCAGTACCTAGATGGTTCTGCCTTCTGAAATGTTATCATCAAAAGTAAATCTATTCTCTTTAGAGGTATCATATGGTGCTTGGGTGATGAAAAGCAAATTTAGTTCTAGAAAAATACTTGGATCTTGATCAGTCTCTCATTTTTGACCCAATCCTCCATGTTCTTAAACCCATCATAGATCATTCTATTGGCAGGGTTCATAATTTATTTTGCATGCCAATCCCATCGCCCCTCATGGAAATATATTCCAACTTTGGACTCTAATAATTCCCATTTGATTGTTATACAATCATTGTATTCCATGCTCAAATCCACTATCATTCACACAGTTCCATACCCAAACACTATCTTTTGGAAAGCCGACGAATAAGATATATTCATTGTCAAATATATATATTTATCCCAAGAAGAGACCCAACCCGAATGGTTTCATAGTAACCTTATCTGGCCTCATCACCTTATCCCTAAGGTTACATTTTTCTTTTGGCTTATTGTCCAAAATAGATTTCTCACCCTTGAAAACCTTTCTAACCATGGGTTGATCATTCTAAATTGATGTTATTTGTGCATCTTCACTTGGGAATTGATCTCTCACATTTTCATCGAGTAACCATTCTCATTCAATGTGCTTTCATCACATATTTCTAAGTTTAGCATTTTGTGGGCCCTCCCTAGATCAGTTTTGGACCTTTATCTCCAATGGACCAATTCCTTTAATCACTTATGCCTTAGATCCCTATGGTCCTTTTGCCTTTTGTATTTTTTATGGTAAATTTGACTTGAAAGAAACAAAAAAGCTTTTAATGGGTCCTCTAGATATTATTTCTCAATATTTTCTAAAATCCTTTCCCTAACCTTTGAGAACATTAGTCTTGTCCCTTCTCCTGAGGGTCATAGCTATGGCCTTAAAGCTAGACTTATTTTTGCCTTTAATCTCCTTGCTAGTCCTTCTCCTCCTGAGCTTCCCAAGGCTGATAGATTTAAGGTTGCTTGGTCTCCTCCCCCTGGTTGGCTCAAGCTTAATTTTTATAGGGCTTTCAAGGGAAAACCTTGAAAAAGCAAGCTCTAGAGGCATTATCAAGGATGATCGTGGGAGAATTATCCTTGTGTTTGTTGAATCCATTAGGTTCCACTCCAACAATGTTGCTAAATCCAAAAATTTATTCCAAGTATTATCCTTAGTGGATGGTATCTGCATTCGAAGTCTCATCATTGAAGGAGATTCTCAAAACATGATCAACTACACTAAAGGAATCCATCCTCCTACTTTGTCACTTGCCAATCTTATCGATGATTCATATATCCTCATTGGTAGGTTTGACAGATCTATTATCCAACACGTATTTAGAGAAGGAAATAGTATGAATGATCTCATGGCTAATATTGGAATAACCCAGGATGGCCTTTGTGTTTGGCTTGATAACTTTCCTCATGAAATAACTGATTTTTGTAGGAGGATCAGGGTTATGCATATCGGTGAAACTTCGCCATTGGGGCAAAAAAAAGCATTTTCAAAAATTCAAATTTGCAAAATTTTTGAGACCCGGACGTCGACCATTTAGCCAATTTTTTTTGGAAAAAATAAATTTTAGGTGTCGATTAGCCATCCTGTGATGATAGTATCATGAATATTTTGAAAAATTTGCAAGTAATCCTGCATAAATAAAGTACCCTTTTTGCCCTAAAATTTTAAAATTTCTAAATTATCCTACCAAACTTGCCAAGTATACCTCTATCTATAATTAACACCCTAGGGATACAGATTCATTTTTAGAGCTGTTCTACACTCGATGAATATATCGATCCAGTTTTGCAACCGTTAGACACCAGTTGTATATCTTCCCGACACCACAATTCTGCAACCGATCAAAACCTTGTTCTATAACCGGTCGAAACCCTATTTTGCAATTGAAAGTACCATATGGAACCATACTATAGCCGAACCTAGCTACAACCTACTGAAACCATTTTTGTAAAAGATTGTGTGCATTTTTTCTAGATGTAATTTTTCACCCGGGTTACATTTGGATGCAATTTTGCACCCGGGTTGCATATGGATCCAGTTTTACACCCATATTGCATCCAGATCCAGTTTTGTACCTGGGTTGCATCCAAATCTAGTTTTGCATTTGGGTTTCATCCGGATCTAGTTTTACACCCGAGTTGCATCTGGATCCAGTTTTGCACCCGAGTTTCATTCAGATCCAGTTTTGCACCCAGGTTGCATCTAGATTCAGTTTTATATTTGGACCCTATTCTGCATCCGGATGGACTACTAGACCCTGTTCTGCATCCGAACGATATTCGGACCCTGTTATGCATCTGAATGATATTCAGACCCTGTTCTGCATCCGAACGATATTCAGACCCTGTTCTGCATCCAGACGGACTACCAAACCCTGTTTTGCATCCAGATGATATTCAAACCCTGTTTTGCATCTAGACAGACTACCATATATTGTTCTACACAAAGCCAATATCCAGACCCTATTTTGCATCCGATCGAACTATCAAACCCTATTTTACAAAGGAAAAAATACATATATTTTTGGCTTCTTTGACCCCCCGATGATGTAGTAGGGGGGCGTTGCCCCCTCTACACTCCCCCTTTGTGGAGTGGGTCCAAGTGCAACTGAAAATAAGACCTCCAAATTAGAGAGAATCAAGATCCACAACCAATACCATGTTCTGTACCTAGTTTGAGATCGGATATTTTTCTACACCTGGTTCAAGGTCAAATGATTTTTTACATTAGGCCATGGCTGGATCTTGTTTTCCACCCGATCTAGCTAGAACTTATAAATTTTCCAATATTTTATAATTTTTTTGAAAAATAAGGTGATTCGCCATGTCCTCATACATGAATTTGGTTGAAATTCACCAGGGTTTCACGATGGATTAGCCATTTTTTTACAAGTATATTTTGGGTCCAACCTCTTATGCATAACCCTAAGGAGGATCAATTTCCCAACTCAGCACTAGCCCTTGGAGCAATGACGCCCTTAATAAAACCTTCAACATATAGACCAATGATCAGTTGCATATCAGTATGAGGTTAATTGTGCAACCCAATTTTGATTGGTCTATCAAGCGGACTCTCAGGTGGTAGTTTGTTTAGAGTAAAGCAAAGATGTTCATCATTTCTATACTTGGTGTCTTGCTTACTCTCTGGTGGTAGTCATGCCTGAGATCTTCCAACCAATCTACGAAGACTTGTTCTATAACTGATAAATCCATTTCTAGTTGATGGTCATGCTCGTTTGGGCTAACTTTTAAGCTCAGATCTAACATTATGACTCCTAATTGCTACTTTGATCTAAGGTCCTTTTCTAAAAATGGTAATATTATTCCCAGATGGTGGTTGTGCCCTTTTGGGCTGACTTCCAAGCTCCTTTTTGACAAGTAGATTTCCAAGTAGTTCACCGATCCAAGCAAGCTGACAAGTAGATATCCTAGTTGGCAGTTTTATTCCTCTTCGAGGTGGTTCCTTGCCCTAAGTGACGTGTATTTGAATATCCCATTTGTGACTAACTAGATCTTTCCCTTGATCTATTTTTCCTCAAAAAATGCTCCTATGTGGACTCTCAAGTTGAATCACAGGTGGTTCATTTTTTCTCTATCAAATTTTTCTGTCTCCCCATTGTTTTTTTGTGTTGGCTACAAAGTGGCATATCTCTCTTCACCCATTGTTGGAATTTTTCCCTTCAGTGTGTCACTTTGACTCTTGGTATCTTTGATAGCTTTATAATGTACCACTTTTTCTACTTCTTGTAATTATTTGTGGTAGGAGACCCGACTCCATCCATGCTCATGGTGTACCAAAGTCCCGAGACTTGTGTCTTGTCATCCTCCATGTTGGAATACCATTGGTATTTCCTTCCTTGAATCCACATCAACACATGTGACTAGATGTCCTTGAACAAAGACACCTCATCAACAAATTTCATTCAGTTTGGCTTCCTAATTTAGTGGCATGGTTATCAGTATCTCTCCTGATGTTTCTTCATATTCAAGTTTTTTAAAACCCTGTATCCATAGCCCTACCCATATTATACTCCTATTTGAGTATTCTATTATGAGCGACCGTGAGGGTTGTAATTCCTGTTTGTGCAAGGAGTGGGGCCAGCAGAGGGTAGTAATGGTGTTGCTTGAGCTGAAGGTTTTGGAGCTCGACTCCATGGTGGAAGACATATTAGGGTCCCATGATATTATTTCTTGAGAAAATTTGTAGGGAGTGATGTTGAGCTCTCAATGGAATCAGTCCACTCATGGGATAGTGGCAACACCACTATTCATAGGATTTCTTTTTGTATCACTATCCTACTGATAGCGAAGGTCACAAAATCATTGAATGATGATGTTTTTATTCATTGGAATAAACACTCTATCATTGCTAATTTGGGGTATTTTAAGGACAAAGGCAAGCACCTAAACAAAGATAATAGCAAAATCATTCAGAAGGATCTCACAACGCCATGGAATAGGGTCTTGATATCCATCATGTAATACTTTACCATAGACAACCCCAATGCACCGTTGTGGAGTTTCAACTTTGTGTTTATCAACCACAGGAAGGACATTACGTTCATAAATATCCTAGACTATATCTATCACTCTATGGATTTGTTTGTTTCCACTGTTAGGGAAGGAAATTCTTCCCTCCCCAAGCACCAGGGTCTCCACCTCATGATTTTTAATCATGTACTTTAGTGCCAATTTCTCTCTCTTATGCTTCCTATTTCAGAGGGAATTGAGGACCATCCTGCTATTACATATGTTGGCAATTTTGGGTACCTTGAGTACATTGCCTTTGCTCAAGTATAGTTGTTGTCATTGATGTCAAAGGAGCTCTTGGTAGTTGTTGTCTTTGATGTCAAGGAATACTTGAAGCAATTTGATTTGTTGTCTAAGTATGTGTTTTGATGAAGGTTTCAGCTGGTCAGTAAGTCTCCAAGAAAATCAGAGTAGCCCAGTTGCAAAAGATCAAGAAAAAGATAAGTTAGAAAAAGTTTGCAGGCGGCTGGAAAAACTGTCGCGATTTCGCGACATGTTTTAGGAGAGAGAAAGTTCTGGCAAAACTGTCGCGATTTCGCGACATGCTGGAAGGCAGAGGCAAAGCTGGCAAAACTGTCGCGATTTCGCGACATGTTTCAGGAGAGAGAAAGTTTGGGCAAATCTGTCATGATTTCGCGACATGCTGGAAGGCAGAGGCAAAGCAGGCAAAAGTGTCACGATTTTGCGACAAGTTTCAATGAAGTTGTACGGATGCAGAAAGTGTCACGATTTCGTGATAGGTTGAGTTGGCAGCTTGCAGATGGCGAAAGCGTCACGATTTCATGACATGTTCCAGTTTCACGAGCAATTGGCAGAAAAGAGCTTAAGGCAGCGAAAGCGTCACGATTTCGTGACATGTTCCATTTTTGCTAGTGCAAACCGAGAAAAGGTTGAAGAAGCAAGAAGCGTCACGATTTCGTGACAAAGTTGCTGATGACGTCAGCAAAAGCAGATGTGTCACGATTTCGCGACAAGAGCAGAGAGTAAGGCCTTGTAGACTAAAGCGTCACGATTTCACGACAAGAATCATGATGACGTCAGCAAAGTCAGAAGGCGTAGCGATTTCGTGACAACAAACCAAAGAAGGCGCACAACAGGCAGTAGTGTCACGATTTCGTGACAGCAAGTAATACAAGGTGTACGACGGACAAAGGCGTAGCGATATCATGACATGTTTGAGTTTCGCGCTAGGAAAGCTACAGAACAACAGAGGCGGTTGAAGCCGATAGAGTTAACCTTTGTCGACGAAGTGTAAGGTTGTGCAGCCGACGATTGTTTTAAGGATATACAACCGACTAAGATCAAGAATTTAATCATGAATTATTGCTATAAAAGGAGGACTATTTTTGAGTTTCATGTATCGAATGTGTGTGTCGAGTTTGCATAAGCGAAGTCTGCTGTGCGCAAAGAGCAGTCATATCGAATCGATCGAAGGGTGTGTTCGAAGTGCGACTTTCACAGAAGCAGAGTGTAGGAAGAAGTTCGATCGAGGAGAAGCAGACTATACGAAGAAGGTGTTGTTGTGGCTGCACATAGGCGCATAAGTTGTTGTGCGATCGAGTGCTGCAGTATTTACATAGACTGTGTAAAGAAAGCAGATTGTGCAAAGACTGTGCTACGATGTATGTGCAACAGAGCAGAAGCTAAGTTGAGAAGATAGTGCTGCTGTAATTTGAGAATACTATGCTGTCGTAGTTGCGTAGACAATGAAAAGTTGTTTTCAACCAAGTACAGAAAAGAACAGAGGAAGAGGACAATTGTGCCAGACCGAAGGACTGTGTTTGGTGCAGATAAGAGGACCAGCTTTTGCAGTGACAGAGTTGAGGACAGAGATCTCCAACCAGAGCAGGGAAGACAGGTGTTTTTTGTGGAGAGAGTTCCACTTGCTAAGGGCAAAGGAGATAGAGGTCTTCTAGAGGATCACCAACAAAGCAAAATTAGGGGAAGGTATCTCCTTTGAGCCGAGGCTCATAAACATTGTAATCGGGAAGGATTCCCAGAGGACTTTGATATAACTTTAGAGGAAAGTTTTATCCGTGGAGTAGCCCACCTTGGGTGAACCACGTTAAAATGGGTTTTTTATGTGTGGTGCTTTCTGTCTTGTTTAATTTTATGTTGATGCCACTGCTATCTGAAATTAAAATTATTAAATGGTTAAGTCTTATACTGTTCACCCCCCTCTCAGTATAAGTTCATGTTCTTCAATTGGTATCAGAGCAGGTCTCTCCAAAAAAAGCCTAACAACTTGGAGAAGGATCTAACAGAGGAACATATAAATTCAGAAAAGGTTGAATTCGATCTCAAGAGTGAATTCTTCTTGGCCTTAAGAAAGCTTGAAAAACTCAGGGAAGAGAATTCTGTCCTCAAGCAGCATTGTCAGGAAAAAGAGATAGCAAGATCAGAATTGGCTCAAAGTGTTATAGATTTCAAAATTCTAGCTGAAGAAGGGAAGAAGATTGAACAAGTTCTAACAGAGATTCTAAAAGGAAAGGTAGCTGATTGTGAGAAACTAGAAGGGGAGATTATGTCTCTTAGAGTGAAGTTAGATCAGTCAACTCTCAGACAGAATATTTCATGTGAAAAGAAGGATGGCATCACCATTCATGAAACAGGGTCTTCAAGCAAGAACAATCTTCACTCTGAAGAGCAATGGATTCCAATTGATCGCAAAAAGAACAAACTTCCAAGGTATCAAAACAAAGTTACATAATACCTTTCATGGATATTGTTTTTCCCGTAAAAAATTTGGTCACATAGCTATGCATTGCAATAAGTCTCAGAAGAGTCATAGTAAGGAAAATGTTAACTCATTTGCACCTCTTATGAATAAAAATATCATGTGTTACAAGTGCAAGAATTTTGGGCATATAGCAAGGATGTGCAGTTTGGATAGATTTAGTCTTGAGTTCTCAAAAAGGAGGAATGAGATAAAATCTAAGTCAATGATAGTTCAAACTGCTTTTCATGCTCAAGACAAAGTAGAAAAATGGTATCTTGATAGTGGTCTGTTCAAAACATATGACTCGGTGAAAAAGAAATTTTTTTGTCTTTTAAAGAAACAAACAGAGGAACAATCAGTTTTGGAGATAACAGGTCCGCAAAGATCTGTGGTAAAGGGACTCTTAGTTTGGATGGGAAATCCAAAATAGAAAACGTGCTTTATGTAGAAGGGCTAAGACATAATCTGCTTAGTGTGAGTCAACTTTGTGATCAAGGGCACATAGTATCTTTCTATTCAGATAGATGTGAGATAAGTAAAGAATTAAATGGAAAACTTATTGCTAGGGCTACAAGGACTCCAAACAATCTTTACATGCTGAGTGAGATAAAAAGAGAAAAATGCTTTCTAACTCAAGAAGATGAGAGTTGGTTGTGGCATAAAATATTGGGACATTTGAGTTTCGATAATCTGGTCAGTATTAGTAACAAGGAAGTAGTTAGAGACTTGCCCAAAATAAAAAGGCCCCAAAACATCATTTGCGGTCCTTGTCAACATGGTAAACAGACCAGAACCAGTTTCAAATCGAAAGGGTATACTTCTTCCAAACCCTTGGATCTTATTCATACTGATTTGTGTGGTCCCACCAGAACTCAGAGCATTCAGGGAGATAGCTATTTCATGTTGTTTATAGATGATTACTCAAGAATGACTTGGGTTACTTTTCTCAAGGAAAAATCTGAAGCTTTTGAAAAATTTAAAGTTTTTAAAGAAATGATTGAAAATGAGACTGACAAGAGAATCAAATGCTTAAGATCAGATAGAGGAGGAGAGTTCACTTCAAATGAATTTGTGGAATACTATGAACAACACAGAATCAAAAGAGAATATTCAACGAGCAAGAACTCCTCAACAAAATGGAGTAGTTGAAAGAAAAAACAGAACTGTTGAAAATATGGCTAGAGCAATGTTAGATGAGTCAAAACTTTCAGATGGTTTTTGGAGAGAAGCAGTAAATACAACAGTCCACATCATTACCAGGGCTCAACTCAGAGTCAATCATCATAAAACTCCCTATGAGCTGTGGAAAGGAAGACCAGCTATAGTTAAACACTTCAAAGTGTTCGGGAGTAAGTGCTTCATCAGAAGGGAAGATCAAAATCTGGGTAAGTTTGATCCTAGGTGTGATGAGGGAATTTTTCTTGGATATTCCAAGCAAAAGTAAGGCCTACGAGATGCTTCAACAAAAGAACTCATACGAGTTGTAGAGAGCATAAATGTAACAAGAGATGAAAAAACAGGGATAAGAGAACCAGTCAAGGAACTCGGTGATGGAATCTGTCAAGAAGAATTCGAGAGAAGTGTCAGATGAAGAAGAGGAAAGACAACAACTGCTTCCCAAAACTCCTTCACGGTATGTTCAGAAACATCATCCCAAAGACTTGATCATTGGTGATCCAAATAGCAGGCAAACAAGAAGAAGAGTCATTTCTTCACATGAATCTACGAATGTGTCATTGTTATCTCAGATTGAGCCAAAAAATTTTAGTGAAGCATGTACAGATGATTTTTGGGTAAAAGCAATGGATGAAGAGCTAAATCAAATAGAGAAAAGTGAAACCTGGGATTTGGTTCCAAGACCTAAGAACAAGAATGTCATTGGCACAAAATGGGTTTTCAAAAATAAACTTAATGAGGATGGAAAGATTGTCAAGAACAAAGCCGAGGTTAGTCTGTAAAGGGTATGCTCAAGTCGAAGGTGTTGATTTCGAAGAGACGTTTGCGCCTGTTGCTCGTCTTGAAGCGATCAGAATGTTTTTGGCCTTGTCTAGTTTCAAATCTTTCAAAGTGTTTCAAATGGATGTAAAGTCTGCTTTTCTAAATGGGGTGTTGGATGAAGAAGTCTACATAGAACAGCCAGAAGGTGTGTCTCTCTCAGAACAGCCAGACTATGTGTGTAAACTAAAAAAGGCACTGTACGGGTTAAAGCAAGCACCCAGGGCTTGGTACTCAAGACTTGACAGGTATCTTAATGAACAAGGATTCAGGAAAGGCATGGCAGATAGCAACTTGTACATTAAGAATAAAGGTGATGATATGATTATCATAGTTGTCTATGTTGATGACATTATTTTCGGGGGAAATAATACTCAGATGTGCAAAGTTTTTGCTAACACCATGCAAAAGGAATTCGAGATGTCTATGATTGGAGAGCTGTCATTCTTTTTAGGACTGCAGATTGCGCAATCAAAAAATGGTATATTTCTCTCTCAGGAAAAGTATATCAAAGAGATGTTAAAAAAATTTGGGATGATGGACAGCAAACCTGTATGCACTCCAATGATTACAGGGTGCAATCTGAGTAAGGATGATGAATCTCCAACAGCAGATCAAAAATTGTACAGATCTATGATTGGCAGTTTACTATACAGTATACAACTACCATACCGGATATCATGCAGGCTGTTGGATTAGTAGCAAGATTTCAGGCAGCTCCAAAAGAATCTCATGTTGTAGCAGTCAAGAGGATATTCGGATATTTGAAGGGCACTGTGGATTTTGGGCTTTGGTATCCCAAAGGCGATGATTTCACCCTCACAACCTATACGAGATGCAGATTGGGCAGAAGGTATTGATGATAGAAAAAGCACTAGTGGTGGAGCATTCTTTCTGGGAAAGAGTCTGGTTTCTTGGCTGAGTAAGAAACAGCCTTCAGTTTCCTTATCTATAGTAGAAGCTGAATACATAGCAGTAGTGGCTGGGTGCACTCAGGTTTTATGGATGAAAACAACCTTGGAGGATTTCAAAGTCAAGCATGAACAACCTATCCCTATTCTTTGTGATAATTCAAGTGCCATAAGTATTTCTAAAAATCCGGTAATGCACTCAAGGACGAAGCACATTTCTATCAAATATCATTTTCTAAGGGAGAAAGTGCAAGAGAAGCAGGTCAAGCTAGAGTATGTACCCACTAAAGAGCAGATTGCAGATATCTTCACCAAACCCCTTCCAAGAGATACGTTTGAGTATCTAAGGGAGAAATTGGGAGTTGTACTCTCACCTCAAAATTAATCACCTCATCAGGAGGTGGGGGAGGGACAAAGCCAAGAGGCTCTTTCTTAGTCCCGAGCCCCAAAGGTGACCCTTTGCCATTGATGACAAAGGGGGAGAGATATGAGTAAGGGGGAGTGCTTCAAGTGAAGAGAAGAGCATCAAGTCAGGGGGAGCAAAAACTTCAATTGCAGAATTCTCAGTTGATGGATCAGTTGGTTCAGTTTTGGCTCTTGAAGATATGTTTTAAGTTAAAAGTTGCCATCAATGACAAAGGGGGAGATTGTTGGCAATTTTGGGTACCTTGAGTACATTGCCTTTGCTCAAGTATAGTTGTTGTCATTGATGTCAAAGGAGCTCTTGGTAGTTGTTGTCTTTGATGTCAAGGAATACTTGAAGCAATTTGATTTGTTGTCTAAGTATGTGTTTTGATGAAGGTTTCAGCTGGTCAATAAGTCTCCAAGAAAATCAGAGTAGCCCAGTTGCAAAAGATCAAGAAAAAGATAAGTTAGAAAAAGTTTGCAGGCGGCTGGAAAAACTGTCGCGATTTCGCGACATGCTGGAAGGCAGAGGCAAAGCTGGCAAAACTGTCATGATTTCGCGACATGTTTTAGGAGAGAGAAAGTTTGGGCAAATCTGTCACGATTTCGCGACATGCTGGAAGGCAGAGGCAAAGCAGGCAAAAGTGTCACGATTTCGCGACAAGTTTCAATGAAGTTGTACGGATGCAGAAAGTGTCACGATTTCACGACAGGTTGAGTTGGCAGCTTGCAGATGGCGAAAGCGTCACGATTTTGCGACATGTTCTAGTTTCGTGAGCAGTTGGCAGAAAAGAGCTTAAGGTAGCGAAAGCGTCACGATTTCACGACATGTTCCATTTTCGCTAGTGCAAACCGAGAAAAGGTTGAAGAAGCAAGAAGCGTCACGATTTCGTGACAGAGTTGCTGATGACGTCAGCAAAAGCCGATGTGTCACGATTTCATGACAAGAGCAGAGAGTAAGGCCCTGCAGACTAAAGCGTCATGATTTCACGACAAGAATCATGATGACGTCAGCAAAGTCAGAAGGCGTAGCGATTTCGTGACAACAAACCAAAGAAGGCGCACAACAGGCAGTAGTGTCACGATTTTGTGACAACAAGTAATACAAGGTGTACGACGGACAAAGGCGTAGCGATATCGTGACATGTTTGAGTTTCATGCTAGGAAAGCTACAGAACAGCAGAGGCGGTTGAAGCCGACAGAGTTAACCTTTGTCGACGAAGTGTAAGGTTGTGCAGCCGACGATTGTTTTAAGGATATACAGTCCGACTAAGATCAAGAATTTAATCATGAATTATTGCTATAAAAGGAGGACTATTTTCGAGTTTCATGTATCGAATGTGTGTGTCGAGTTTGCGCAAGTGAAGTCTGCTGTGCGCAAAGAGCAGTCGTATCGAATCGATCGAAGGGTGTGTTCGAAGTGCGACTTTCGTAGAAGCAGAGTGTAGGAAGAAGTTCGATCGAGGAGAAGCAAACTGTACGAAGAAGGTGTTGTTGTGGCTGCACATAGGCGCATAAGTTGTTGTGCGATCGAGTGCTGCAGTATTTACACAGACTGTGTAAAGAAAGTAGATTGTGCGAAGACTGCGCTGCGGTGTATGTGCAACAGAGCAGAAGCTAAGTTGAGAAGATAGTGCTGCTGTAATTTGAGAAGACTGTGCTGCCGTAGTTGCGTAGACAGTGAAAAGTTGTTTTCAACCAAGTACAAAAAAGAACAGAGGAAGAGGACAATTGTGCCAGACCGAAGGACTGTGTTTGGTGCAGATAAGAGGACCAGCTTTTGCAAGTGACAGAGTTGAGGACGAGAGATCTCCGACCAGAGCAGGGAAGACAGGTGTTTTCTATGGAGAGAGTTCCACTTGCTAAGGGCAAAGGAGATAGAGGTCTTCTAGAGGATCACCAAAAAAGCAGAATTAGGGGAAGGTATCTCCTTTGAGCCGAGGCTCATAAACATTGTAATCGGGAAGGATTCCCAGAGGACTTTGATATAACTTTAGAGGAAAGTTTTATCCGTGGAGTAGCCCACCTTGGGTGAACCACGTTAAAATGGGTTTTTTATGTGTGGTGCTTTTTGTCTTGTTTAATTTTATGTTGATGCCACTGCTATCTGAAATTAAAATTATTAAATGGTTAAGTCTTATACTGTTCACCCCCCCTCTCAGTATAAGTTCATGTTCTTCAACATAGTTGATTCTAGGTTCACCTCTTAAGAAGGAGGACACCAAATATGAAGTAGAGATGGATTTTGTTGGCTTGGATAGGGCTGGTAAGAAGAATTTGATATTATTTTTTAACACCAGCCCTTACCCTCTTACAAGTGCTCTCCCCGTAACCTTTCCACGAGAGACAAACATAAAGGCGTTATCATCCTAGACTAGAAAAATTTCACCTTTGACTCTCCTTCTGTTAGTCATAAGAAGCAACTGTGTGAGATGGCTCCTAATATATTACTTTCCCTTGGTGGTTATTCTATTTAGATTTCTTTGATTGACATGTTTGAGCTTTTGACTAACCTGGATGATCTCATCAGCCTAGCCAGTTCGCTACTATCCCAAGTTGGAAGAGTAATTACCAGAATTATCAATATCAAGGTGCCAATCTAGATCATGGAGGTGAACCAGTAGATGGGGATTACTCTCAATGTGTTGACCTATATGTGGATTGCCTTGCATGCATCTGACTAGGTTGTAGAATCAAACCAGAATGCAAGGATGAACCTGAACATGGAAGATGATGATCAAGATCATCCCACCACCCTGGGATAATATCATGGTGGGTGTTCCTCCTGGAAATGTTATCCATTTTTGTTGATCTTTTTTGTCCCTTCAGGGCTATCCAGTACCATACTTTCTCATTTTACTATTTTTTTATTGTTTCGTGTAGGCTTCCAACTTTGAAACACCCCTTTTTAGCTTGTTTTGTAAAATGTTTGGGGTCCCTTTCAAAACCGTATTCTATCAATCAATATAAAATATTTTAGAGATTAAAACTATTCATAATTCAATAAAATTTTGTAGGCATATTCTACACAAAATAACCTTTTCAACAGTGTATAATACACGTAAGACGCATCTGTTATCCAAAGGATATAAGATCTGCAAGTTGATTGCAGGTTTCAAAAAATCAGGGGCAACAAACATGTATTTCACAAATGAATGGAAAAGACTATTATTTTATGCAATTTATTACCTTGTAGTGTTACCTGAGTTTGATAATTTTTGGAATACTTTTATGATTATTTGTGTCTTTAGCCCTCACTTAGGATAGTTTTTTCATATGCAATTGAATTCTGGTTATTCTAAGCTAGAAGTGTTCTAATGCAAATTGGGAATGAAAGAGTTTGCTTTGAAGCTTAGTGGAATTAATGATTGGTACAATCAAACTATTGGTGTATATCCATTGTCTTAGAGCCAAAGAAGATTAAAATTGAGGTATTGCAAAGTAATTTTGAAGCTCCATATTTCAAACACCTTAGAAAAGTTCTTGAGTCATAGAAATATAACCTTTTGAGCTTGATGGTTAGGCCAAAATAAATTTATACACTATTCTTAGCCTTATCAATCTCTAACCCAAGGCACACTTATGCATTTACAATATTAAAAAATAAATAAAATTATGTGCTTTGGGTGATTTAGATAATATCTACCAATGCTATAGACGTTTGGCTAGCAGTAAAGCAAGGTCTTGAGAGGGATTAAGGACATCTCCACTGGGGATATAGATGTCTAGTTGGAAATGGAGCAATGTCAAGGTAAATTTAAATAAAGAGTGATCAAAAATAATTTAATTTCAAGCTTAATTAGTGAAGTTTTGATTGATTCAAGAATAGGAATGAATGCACTTACACACACTTGGAGTTAAGGCAGAATGGAGCATTATTTTGAGCAAGATTTGTCTAACTCTAGTTATGTAAGTATACCAGTTTATTGATTTTTTTTAATCAAAGGTTTCACTAGTTTTAGGGAGGGTTCTTCATCCTAAAATTCTCAGGAGAATTTTCCAGCAGAGTCATCATTTGTTGTTGCATATCACAACTCACTCCAATTGGGGACCCCAATTTAAAATTTTATATTTTTGGTATAAATTTTGTTTGTATTGATGCTTTTATTATTGATTGTATTAATTTCTTTGGTGAATTCAGATTTCAACACCACATGGTCCATTGAATTGCATTCGAAAATAAGTTTTCTAATAATGAATCAATGGCATCAATATTTTTTCTTCTAGGCATAAAACCTTAGGAATGAGAAAAATATTTTGTAGTTTATTGACCAATGAGAGCTCAGTTTTCCTAGGCATATTAATTTGACAAACTACAATGTTTCATTTTAGAGACCATGTGTGATTTTTTAAAATGCTTTAATGAATTATTTTATGCCAAAAACCATAACTAAGGTTAAGAAATGAGTTATTTATTGCTCTAATAAGTTATTTTGCAAGATAGTGGAGTTCTAATGGAATTAATTATCGTATGTTGCCATAAAATTGATATTGCATGTTATAAAGAAGATATTTGTGGGAGCATGATCTTGAGTGTGCTACCATAATTGTAAAAGTGAATTTATGGAGAATTATATGCATTAAAATAGGAACTTGGTGGAGGCAATTTAATTTTTTATAATTGCAGAAATTACTTCACCATACTTGATTTAAATGGCTTTGTTGTGAAGCATACTGTGAGAGTACTTGATTGTAATTGCCAATGTAATGGTAAGATATAGCCATAGTTGTATAAATAAGAGCTCTTGGGATTGCTCTAGAGGGTTAGAAATCCAACACTTAGCATTTTTTAGGATTTTTTTTAAGCTCTTTGTAGTTAGTTGGTTTCTGAACCAAGCATTGTCCTGAGTTGAGTGTTCTATGTTATAATCTGCCTGAATGGTGAATTTCTGAAAGTGCTTCATGATTATCTTATGCAACTCAAGGCTTTGGAGTTTGTTGTTTCTAATATGTGCATGTTGATGGTGGTTGTACTCAGTTTCTTCAGTGTTATCTCCCTAAAAGATTACACCATCTATATCTTAGGCTATGTGAATGTTGATTGAATATAGATTGGTTTTTTTACACAAATTTCTACTCTAAAGGATAAAGATCTGAATTTTAGGGCAGTACATGATTTATTTGATGTTTATTTTATTTTAATTCTCTAACCCTAAACTTTTGCTCTCATTTTTTTGTAACATCAAGTAGATTAGGAATAGTTTTTTTTTCTAGACATTACAGATTAAACTACAATTTTTCTATGTTTATTGCTATGATTGGAATGGATCTAGATAGCTTTCAATTTTGAAAAATCAATTTTGTATTGCCAAATCCAATTTTTTTTAGATTTAATTGTAGTTTATTTTATTTTCCAAGCATTGGAGTTTAAACTACAGTTTTCTATGCTTACTTCCATGTCACTTCAATGTCGGTTGCTATGGTTAGAATGAATCTAAAAATCTTTCATTTTGAAAATTAATTTTGATCCAACTTTTCTTAGACTTAAATTGTAGCTTATTTTATTTTCCAAGCATTGGAGTTTAAACTGTAGTTTTATATGCTTACTTCCATGTCACATCAATACTGGTTGCTATAGTTGGAATGAATCTAAAAATATTTCATTTTTAAAAATTAATTTTGATCCAATTTTTTTTAGATTTAATTGTAGTTATCACTTTATAACATAGTAATCCCTTAGGCAATCAATTTTGAATTTCAGTTATTGATAGGAAAATCACTCATGCTCAATTTGCAGATGACACTATTTTACTGGGGAAAGCCACAAAACTGAATATCAGGTTAATCAAAGAAGTTTTATATTATTTATCTTCAGCCATAAGGATAGAGATAAAAACCCAAAAGAGCAAATTTTACACTACAAATACTTCAATAGCATAATATAGAGGTTTCTCTCAAATTTTAGGATTTCACAAAGGTAGTGATACTTTTAACTACCTAGGTGTTCCTATGGGCTTTTATAAAAAAATAGGAAACTTGGAATGTAATTCTAGAATATATGTCAAGAAGAATGCAACAGTATAGAAATGGTTGGTTGAGTTTAGCTGAAAGAGTTATTTGAATCAAATTAGTATTAGCAAGTCTCCTTATATATCAACCATTAGTGTATCATGTATCCTTATATATCTTGTAAAAATTCGATGCAATGTTAAATTTCCTATGACAAGGGGGAAGGCAATCAGATAGGAAAAAGTTCCATTTGGTCAATTAGGAGATTGTTACCAACCCAAAGGAGTAGGGAGGCCTATGAATAAAAAAAAAAATTGCTAGCAAGGCACTAAGTGCTAAGTTGATTTGGTATCTGCTCACTCCACCAGACTTTCGATGGAAGCAAATCTTAAAATGTACATATCTAAACAACTCTAATGGGATCCAACTCATAAAAAGTGTAAAAAGCATAGTAGGTTCCTCAATTTCGAAACATATTGTGGAAAATAAAGATATTATATTAAATTATACCTCTTGGCTTCTAGGGGATGGTAAAAAAATTAATATATAAGATGGTCCAATCTTGGAAGGACCTCCAATCATGAAGAATTATTTCCTATAAATAAAATCAAACCTACAATAATTGGGTTTTAACTCTCTTGCAAGCTTAATTGAATGGGTGAGAGATCCACCCTCACCACATCTTGACCAAGACTCATAAAGATAATTGCACATACAAATTGAAGGGATTAAACTATCTCCCCAAATTCTAGATCAGCTTATATGGGTCTCTATTAGTGGGTCAGGTTGTTTACATAGTCAGACAAGGATTGTTATTACAACAACAGAGTCAAAAGAACTCAACCATAGCTAAGGTATGGAATTACAAGGTTCTCCCCAAAATTAAAGCCTTTCTTTGGTTAGTGCTCCAAAACAAGATTTTTACTAGAGACAACCTCATTAAGAGGAATATCATGGGACCCCATATTTTCCATATGTGTCTTAAAAACAATAAAATAATATCACATATTCTTTCAATGTACAAAAGCAATTAAAATTTAGATTGAAATAACCTAGTAGCTAGGATAAGCACTATTAGGAACCTTCAACTCAGAAAATTGCCTAACCAATTGGGGCCAAATTTACAAATGGGTATTGAAGGACAAGCACCTTATCAAGAATATATGGTATTCAGTGCCAATATTCATCATTTGGCACATATGGAAGGAAAGAAAAAAGATAATTTTTATGAAAAAAGAACCAATTTTTGATTATTAAACAATAGAGTATTAAGGGAGATATTTTTGAACACAAAAGTTATATATCATAAACAATAAGAAATTACGAGATCAAGAAAAAATATATACAATTGTTACACCAAATGGATTTCTAAAATCTCCTAAATTCTAGACCACGGGTTAGAACAATAAAACCTCAAGAGATAAAGCTTCTTGCACTTTTCTTTGATGGATACTCTAAATCAACCTCAAGTCGTGTAGCAGTTGATGGTGTGATACTAGTGGCACCACACTATGAAATGCTTTAGTTCAAAATCAATTTGGAAAAAACAACCAATAATGTTGCAGAATTGATAGGTTGTGAAATGGGACAAAAATTGGCTTAGGAACAAGGCATTAAAAAACTCCATGTGTATGGTGATTCGAGACTTGTGATATCTGCCCTATCTAAAGGGAAAGATTTCTCATCAATAGAATTAAAAATAGTTCAAATAAGACTAATAGAATTGAAGAAGAAATAAAAATATATACAATGCTCCCACATTTGAAGGAGGTATAATATAGTGGTTGATTGCCTTGCAAATGAGGCCATAAACATATCCTATTTGCATATTAGAGTAATAAGAAAAAATAAAAGCAGACAACATGGATGGCACAAATGATAGGAAGCATATGAAAATTTTGAAGCCTTTGGAGATTTTAGAGCCTTTGAAGATTTTGGTGTCCCTAGAGATTTTTATGCATATGGACAACCCTAGAACATTGCATGATTCTAGAGATTTTGGTGTTTCAAGTTGTCTCAATTATTATGGTAACATTTGCAAATCTGGCACCCTTGGAGTTTTTGGAGTTTTTGAATTTTCTTTGTTACCCATTCCTCCTTTTGAACAACAATCTTGTGACCTCAAAGTTGGTTGTTGAATAGTTATTCTTTGTAAAGTTGAATATCAATATATAACTCTTTTTATTTTAAATATATATATGGTTCATATAATAAATTATAATGCTCCACAAAATATTACTAAATATAATCTATTTTTTTCTTGATAGAATAGAAATCTTAAATATCTCAAATAAATTTGTGTGACACTATTATCCATAAAGTAAATTCAAGTCCAAAATATCCATACATCATCTAAAGCAAAGAAATGTAAATAATCATACCAAAATTGTATCAACAATCCAATGAAAATATAAGTTGAAAATACAGAGGGTACTATATGGTCCAAAGGTGGGGAAAAAACACGCATGACAAAAGGTTCATCCTCCAATGAACACAAGTGTTATATGTCTGATACCAACTCTGGGAGTAAGTTTAAAAACTTAAGTAAACTAGAATCTCATTCAGTAATAATTTGTTAAGTATTCCTCTCTATTCTCTTGCATCAACCACTATCGAGATCAAGTGATGATTATGGTTCCTCATGCTCACTCTAATAGTGGTGGTGGTGCTAGAAGTAGTTTCAATGGTTTGTGATACTTGCAATGGTCTTGTTCTGTGGTACTAAAATATTAACTCTCATGGTGGTCTTCATAGTTCATAGTCTCTTGGTGGTGCTTGACAATGATTGTTTCACAACTTGTGGTGTTGCTACGAGAGTTAATAGCTTTATTTACAAGGATGGTTTTCCCAAATATACCCTCAATATTGAATTTACCAAAAAAGATATTATTACATGTATTTTTAAATTAATTTGTTATATTCTAATAATAAAAGAGTTACTATATATATATAGTAACTCTTTTATTATTAGAATATAACAAATTAATTTAAAATTACATGTAATAATATTTTTTTGGAGATGATTATGAGTGAATCAATAGTCTCTCATGAACTCCACGACCTTACGAGCTGTTTGGGTGGATTTGATTCTCAGCAGAGCTTTCTTCACTTTAATTATTTCGTTGACTTTGGAGAGGCCAAACCCTATTTTGTAGTTGAAAAATCATTGTGTCTTGTGCTTATAAATGAGAGAGGAGAAATAAATAAATGGGAGAGGTTGAGAGTGAGAAGAAAGAAAAGAGTTATGTAACACAAACCCTATTTTGTAACCTTGCAAATAAAAATAAAAGTAAAGATTATTATTTGAGAGTCCTGTGTTATTATGTCTTGTTAATTTTTCGTGTGCGGTTCACAAGATTTGGGGAAGATTGTTTTCCATGTGTAAGTAAGAGTATTTGAAGAAGATTGTGTGTTATTAGTTTTATGTGTGCAGGTCACATAATTTGAAGAATATTGTGTGTTATTGATTTTTTTGTGAAGATTGTGTGTGTTATTGGTTTTTCATGTGCAAGTCATAGGATTTGAAGATGAGATTGAGGAATATTGTGGAAGGTGAAAAGAAGAAAAAATTTACCTAAGGAAAAAGTAATCTTACCTCAAACAAACCTTGTTGAAGGGAAGAATAATATTACCCTTACTATTGAAATGAATTATACGGTTGTTGGGATTGTATGGTTATCGGAGTTGTATAGTTGCACAAAGGGTAATCATATCGTACAATGTGATAAGGGGTAATTATATCATATAATGTGGTAAGGAGTAATAAAATCATACATTATGGTAAGTCTTGTTTTTTAAAATCAACTGAACCCCTTTCTGTCACTGCATCATTTTGGTATCAAAGCTTGAAGATATTTGTGGATTGGTATGTGCTAAAGAAATGATGGCATAGTGGGGAAGAGGACAACCGAGAGGAACCTAAAATACAGATATAGATAAAATGCTAAGAGGTATTACTACCCGACTTAAAGCAATATAAAATACTAAAAGAAGAGGTATTCGTCTTGAGGAGGTTAGTGACAATGAAGAAGAGGTTGGTCATGTAGAAGCTCAAGATGAAGAGAGAGAGAAAGAAACATATGAACGATTTCTAATTTGGATCAAAAACCTAAGCTAGAAACTCCATCATATAATGGGAGCCTAAATCTAGAGGAGCTTATAGATTAAATTGTTGAAATAGAAAAGTATTTTGAATTTGAGTCAATAGAATATCCTAAAAGGGTGACGTTTGCCAATATGAAGCTAAAAGGACACACATCCTTGTGGTGGGATCATGTGCAGACTAAAATACGAAGGAAAGGCAAGAACAAGATCAAGTCATGGGAGAAGATGGTGACAAAAATGAAGGTCAAATTCCTACTATTAGACTATGAATTGGGTCTTTTGAAGAAGTTACATAATCTCAGGTAGAAGGAATTAAGTGTGAAAGATTACACTAAATAATTCTACAAGTTGACCATTCAAACTGGTCATGTGCAAGACGATGAAGAAAATGTATCAAAGTATATCAATGAGTTAAGAATATCCATACAAGATCAAATTAGTATGATAAGGATAAGGATGGTAAAGGAAGCCTACCAGTATGCCTTAAAGGTAGAAGAGAAGTTTCTGTGAAAGCAAAAAAATAATAAAAGAGGTAGAGGAAGGTTCGTAAGAGGATGAGGATAAAAAAATAGTGAAAGAGGATAGCAAAAACAAGGAGAAACCACTAATTATTGTAGTGATTTTAACCATAATACCAGAGGAGGTGGAGACTCCTCACGAAGTAGAGGTGGTTTTTATCAAGGGGTAAAGGATTTTTTGGATGATGTTTTCAATGCAGAGAAGAAGGTCATCGGGCATATGAATGTCCAACCATACAAAAAAGTAATGAGAAAGGAAAGGAGATCATAAACCACATCGTACGAGCAGAGTAAGAGAGCATTGATTTACCAAGGCATGTAGAAGAGCCTGAGCAAAGATAATATCTCATGATGAAGAGAGTACTATTGAAGCCAAAGAAAAGAGAAGGTAAACCTGTTTAAACAAGAAGCCCTTTCAAAATAATATGTAAATTAAGGGGTAAATGTTGTCAAGGCATAATAGACAATGGGAGTACAAAAAACCTAGTTTTTGTTGAGATGGTGGAGAAACTAGGGTTGAAAAGAGTAGAACACCCCAATCCATACAAAGTATCTTGGTTGCAAAAGGAACAATGTATTTTAGTTAGTGAACAGTGCAAAGTAAATTTTCACGTAGGATCATACAAGGATGAGGTCTTATGTGATGCCATGCCTATGGACGCTTGTCATGTGTTGTTGGGAAGACCTTAATAGTTTAACAGAAAAGTAATACACAATGGTAGGGAAAAAACCTACACCATTATGAAAGATGGCAAGAAATTTATGTTGAGTCCATTGAAGGACAAATTTGGGAAATATGACAATGGTCAAAAAGTCTACTTGATTTTAGAAAAACAATTTTTGAAGGAGATGACGAAGGAGAAGGCATGTTTTGCCTTAATTGTTAAACCCACAAAGGAAACAATGGTGGACAAGAAAGAGGAGATTTTAGATGAGGTAAAGGATTTGTTAGAGTATGCAAAAATTTTATCTAAAGAATTAAAAAATGGATTACCACCAGTAAGAAGCATTAGCCATCACATCGATCTGATTCCTGGATCGAGTTTACCCAATAAGGCAACATATAGAATGATACCCTTGGAGAATGAAGAAATTAATTGATAGGTTTAGGAGTTTTTGGACAAGGGATTGATCATGGAAAGTTTGAGCTCATGTGTAGTCCCAATAGTGCTTGCACCAAATAAGGATGGAGAATGATGCATGTATACAGATTCCAAGACTATCAAAAATATAACTATAAAGTATCTATTTCCATTGACACGTATGGATGATCTAATGGATTGCTTGAGTGGAGCAAGGTACTTCAAAAAGATAAACTTGAAGAGTGGATATCATTAAATTCAAAATTAGGAAGGAGATGAGTGTAAAACCACATTCAAAATGAAGGATGGGTTATACGAGTGAATAGTTATACCATTTAGATTAATAAATGCACTTAGGACTTTTATGCGGTTGATGAACAAAGTGTTGAAGCTATTTCTTGGTAAATTTGTGGTTGTCTATTTGGATGACATCTTGATATTTAGTAAGAGCAAAGAAGACCATTTGACATATCTGAGATTGGTCTTGCAAAAACTAAAGGAAGAAAAGTTGCTAGTCAACTTGAAGAAATGTAGTTTTTTGCAGGAGGAATTAGTGTACTTGGGTTTTATGATTTCCTAAGAGGGGTTACAAATGGACCTTGAGAAGAGCAAGGCCATTATGAATTGGCTATTACCAAAAATTAAGTTTGAGGCCAGGATTTTCCATGGTCTAGCAAGTTTTTATAGGAAGTTTATTAGAAACTTTAGGGGAATCTGTGCTCCAATCACTAAAACGATGAAGGGAGGAAATCATGAGTTTTAGTGGACAAGTGCAGTAGAAAGGAGTTTTCAAATATTTAAGGAGAAGATAAGTGAGAAACTTGTTAGCCTTAACATATTTCAACAAGGTATTTCAGGTGGATTATGATGCAAGTGGAACAACAATAGCTGTCTTGAGCCAATAAGGCAATCCCATTGCCTATTTCAACAAGAAGCTAAATGAGGTAAAGAAGAAGTACTCGATCGCTAACCATGAGTTTTATGCCATTATTCAAGACTTGAAGAAATTGAGGCATTATTTACTACCAAAAGAGTTTATCTTGTTCATAGATAATCATGCTCTATAGTCATTAACAATCAAAGTAAGTTGAATCAAAGGCATATGAATTGGGTGGAATTTTTATAGGGGTATTCATTTGTCTTGAAGCATAAAAGTGGTCATTCAAATATAGTAGTTGATGCCTTGAGTAGAAGAAATATAATAGTGAAAACAATGCAGATTGAAGTGGTTGGTTTTGATGCTACGAAGGAGTTTTGTGCTAATGATGTAGACTTCAATGAAGCTTGGGCAACATGAAGTAATACTACTATAGGATACAGGACACCTTGGTTGGATTACTTAATCCAAGAAGGATTATTGTTCAAGGGGCAGTAATTGTGCATACCACATGGTTCGATGAGGAAGAACCTGATACGAGAGAAGCATGGCAGAGGACTAGCTGGATATTTTGGTGTGGATAAAATAATGAGTCAACTTTGTGCAAGTTACTATTGGCCTAACATGAATGCAACTATCAAAAGATGTTAGGGTACCTAGGAATAGATAATTGGGAATATATTATTATATTGTATAAGGGTTGGCATGGGCCACCCATAACCCAAGGTTGACTGTATTATAATATAATATAATATTATAATATAATATTATACTAGTATTAGGCTCCCCAAAGTAGAATAAGAATATGTATATATAAAGAAGAGGTATTTGTCATTGTAATTATCATTGGAGAAGAATATTATGTAATCGTCTATGCCTACAAAGTGGCTTATGGGACTTTGCCCTCCTCAAGTGGCATATCTCATCTTGGGAGATCTTATGGGGTGATTCCTTCCTTAAGGAGTATTATTGGTGTTTCCCTACCTTAGGGGTATTATCTATCTCTCTCTCATTTGTGGATTGTTATTGTGGATAATTATTTGTGGATTGTTATTGTGGATAATTATTTATGGATGAATGATTTGATATTTATGCATATTGGTGAATGATTTATGTTAATGATGATAAAGTTATGCAACAAGTGGTATCAGAGAAAATATTTTGGCAAAGTGGATATTTTTGTGTGAAATTGTAGAATTAGGGCAATTTTTTTGGAAAAACATCTCATCTTTCAGCAGCCATATCTCTATGAAAGTTTATCCGATTCAGGAAATTCTTAGATCAATTTATGTAAAACTTGAAGAGATTTAGAATGAGTGGTCATATGAAGGAATCCGAGCAATATTAAGGGATATATGACCTTTTGAATTTAGTCATCCAGAACAAGGATAGTGATGAATTTCACATATATTTTTTGAAAAAATATCTCATCTTTTAGAAGCCATATCTCTACGAAAGTTTATCCGATTCAGGCGATTCTTGGACCAGTTTGTGCAAAATTTGAATAGCTTTAAAATGAGTAGTATCAAGTGAGTTACAACCTTCTGAAGTTAGCCGTTTGGAACAAAGGTAGTGATAAATTTTCAAGTTGTAAATTTTTTGAAAGACAAAATTTGTTTAGTTCGGGTAAGCAAATCAGTTGCACTTTATTTTGTTTGGAATAAAAATTATAGATTTAAATGTTATGTGGAATTTTAGCTTCAAATAAGTGGGGAGATATATATTTCTATGAAACCCTAGTTCATAAAACCCTAGTTTGCATTATTGGGGTGTGAACTTATGGAGATACAAGATTTTTCTGGGGAGAATAATATTTATGCTAGAGAATGGTAGAAAAATTTTATATTGTAATATTTCTTTCGGGAAATCCCTCCTTGGTAGATGTATTAAATGGGAAACATTTTTTGGTGGATAAATTTTCCTAAATAAAGTAATAATGAATACACTAAATGAGATCCATATTATATAGATAGCCTAATGGATGTCATCAAATATCTTGAAAAGAAACTACAGGGAATTCAAAATGAGCGGAATGAAATAAAAGGATATTGGGAAGTTTTCAGGAAACAAAATGAAGACTATGAAAAAGAAATAAAATTACTCAAGGAGAAATAGAAAAAGGTCAAGGAAGATAATGAGAGGAACATAGAAAGCACATCATTGGATTTACAAGAGCAAGAGCATAATAAAAAATATTTAAATTCAACTAAAAGTTCTATTTTGCAGGTTCATGGAAGCATTAAAAAGGAACATGTTATTATTTCCATTGACCCTAGTAGTAGATATAATTTTATTAATATTTTTTTGGCTAAGAAGTTACAAGTTTGGTAAGAACCTAGTTCCTAGCAGCCTATATTGATGAGAAATAGATAAAATGGAATTCAAGGCTAATGAAAATAGATTTAAATCACAGTTATATTGAATCACTTTTGTATTGGAGGAAACCTGCCAATAAAACAATTAAAATATATTTTATTATTCGATGGATGGTTTATAACACCCAACACATTGCATATATATATCTTATCTAGAGTTGTGAGTTTGATGAAAGGACGTGTTGGTCCATATAATTAATGAATTAAATAATAAGGTTAGGATTAGAATCCTAACATGCCACCCTTATTGAAAGCAGTTTTATCCTCAAAGTTGGGACTAAGGAAATTGTTGTTGAAATTGATGAGGCGCTTTCCAAGTAGTATTTGCTCAAGTTCTTACACAAGTTTAATGTCACTTTTTTGGAGGTAGGGATATCTTGAAGGTTGAAGCTTTAGTGGTGGTTGGCCAAGAAAAATTGAAGGATCGTGATGATGGTGGGCTTCCACTTTAGCTGGTTCTTCCTATGTAGAATGAAGGGAAAATAAATGTGCACTCACTCTTTTGCCTCCTTTTTGAATCAGTTTGTTCATACGGTGAGAACTCACAGTTGGTAAGGAACTTGTGTGTAGGTCTTGTAGAGTGCATGTCTGGCCTTCAGTGGTCACTTCTTGTATGTCTACCTCATATTTTCCTGGTGCATCGATCACTTCTTGCACATCGACCTTATTGTCTTCATGGCTGTGATCAGGTGTTTCGATCACTTCTTGCATATCGACCTCATTGTCTTCATTGTTGTGAGTAGGTGCATTAGTCACTTCAAACATGACTACCTCATCTTCTTGCTCTATGGAGTGACATGGATCAACTACATTCAACAATTGTACATCTACCTCATCTTTGCTTGTTATGGATTGACAAGGATCAAATTCCTTCAATAAATACAATGTTAGTGTAGCACATTTATGGTGGAGTCCAAATTGCTCATCACAATTATTGCAAAGATATTTTGCTCATCGTTCCTTCATTTCCTCAAAGCTAAGATGTTTAATTGGTAAATTTTGGTTAGGTTTGGGGGTGGTGTAAGTGGTTTGTGATTTCCCCATAGGTGGTTTTCCTAATCGACGTTGAACATTGAGTTTGTCTTCGGCTAATAAAGCTAATCCAAAGGTCTGCATCAGGGTGTGGGGATTGAATATTTCCACCTCCTTCCTAATATCATCATTTAATCCATTGACGAAGCAACTTATGAGAAACAATTCATCTAACCTTAAGATGTGATTGACAAGATCCTGGAATTGATTTTGATATGCACGCACAAAAGTGATTTAACAAAGTATGGTGAGGTTAATCGGTGAAAGCATATTGGAGTCATGAGATCTTCCATCATCGACCTTATTTCGTAGTCATCGTTGGAAGTTGTCACTAAATTTGCTATAAAATATCACCAAAACTGTCGCAAAAATTCGTCAACAAAATTTGCTAAAAATTATCGTCAAAATTTGTAGCAAAAAGTTGTCGATAAAAATTTCGCAAGAATCATCAACAAATGTTGCTAAAAAAATTGTCGTCAAGTTTTTTTGCAGTAAAAATTCGTCGCAATTTGTCGTCAGTTTTGTTGTCAAAAAGTTGTTGACAATTTCTTGTCAACAATTTTATCGTACAACTCGTCGTCAATTTTTTCGCAAAAAAATCTTTGCAAATTTTGTTGCAAAAAAATTGTCAAAACTTGTCGCAATTTATCGTCGCCAAAATTTGAAAAAATTGTCGCTAAAATTTGTTGTCGTCAATTTTTTTTTTTGCACAAATTTTTGTCAAAACTTGTCGCAAAAATTTCAATGGTTAAATTTAAATTCATTATAAATTGTTGTCTCAAGTAAAATTTTGGTTTGCCCAAATTTCCAATAGGCACTATTGAGGCTTCATTCGAATGGTCTAAGGTAACAGACACATGGGTGATTAGGCGATGAACGAGTGATGAGGCGGTGGTAAGGAGTAACTAATCTAGGCGAGCATGAGACACGGGCACTGTGGTGGTACTGAGTAATTAATCTAAGCAAGCATGAGACACGGGCACTGTGGTGGTACTGAGTAATTAATCTAAGCGAGCATGAGACATGGGGCACTGTACAATGATGTTGGAGCAGAGGGACGAATGCAAGAGGTGAACGAGCTTGCGTAGGCTATGTGACCACCACCAAGGACTTCGAGGATGGGGACGTGGATTAACTTGATGAACGAAAAGACAATGGGGACACATGGGTTAGAAATAGGGATATAGGACCAGCGTAACATACGATAACTAATGTAGGCATGGGTTTAGATTTAAATTAAGATCCTTGTTCTAGTGTGTATCTAAAATTAAGCAGATCCATGTGTACAGTAGTATAACTTTTGCATATTATCTAAAATTCTAGCAATTATGCACCACAAATTTACTGTATGCTACCAGATGGGAAATACATGTGAAATTCTTCGATACGCTGTGATTTTTGCTAAAAAAAAATTGATAATGTTGTCCACCTTTTGGAAATGAAACATAGCTGGTTGTATAAACCACTAGGGCTCCCGTGGTAAATATTGCTTCGCCTGTTGTAATAGAAAGTGTGCCAATGTGGCTTTAGATAAGAATAGCTGCAATGGATGTGGTGTTGTAATTTATGTGAGATTGCATTTAATATTTTGCCCACGCTTGAAAATGACTTTCTTTTGAAAAAAATGTGCTAGGTATGTGAATATCTTCCAATTGTCTTCAACTTTCCAAGGTGCTGATTTGTCTATGATGCCTTATTCGTCACGAAGTTTCCCACGTGGTCAAACTTGGTTGATTGAAATTTATGATTAAGACAATAGGTTTTTATTTTTATTTTTTTATAGTTGAATATTTTGATCTAAAATAATTTTTCGACGTCTACTTGGATTGGAAAATTGTTTTCGACATTCACCGTCAAATTTTTGGCGTTGAAAATTTCTTGTATTATGTCACTCGATCGCTGGAGAAATAATCTGGTTTCTCTGTTATATTCCTGAGCGAACAATATTATGTAAATTTATTCCTTCGATCTATTGACAATTGAGAACCTTAATTTTTGACTTTAATTGATAAATTTTTCTCTCGTCGGTTATTAAAATCCTCACCGAAAGTTTTTATAGGTTGCTGAAAATGTATTTAAACCTGGTTTGAGCTTAGAATCTCACATCTTTAGGATTTATTGGTTAGGTTTTAGGTTATCCTTGAATTTTCAAACGAAGATCGCATATATATTAAATTTTTATTGTTGCTTTCGGTTTTAAAAATGTTGATCATTTGAAAGAGATTTTTTGAGGTTGATTTTTTTTTAACAATTTGTAGTGGCTGGAAAAATTTCACGAGTGAGGGCTATCGTCACTATATTATGATTCAGGTTGAACGATGTGCTCGTCATGATTTTAAAAGATTTTTCCTGAAGTAGAGACGTCTTACGTTTTAAAAGAGAATTTACAATGAAATTTAAAAATATTTTGGATTATCCTTGTCAATATTTGCTCAATTCTAGTTAATTCACACCTACGAACATGACTTGAATGGTATGAATCTTTTATTCATGTAATATTTGAATGCTCAAAAGATCCTATGCTATGCTAAAACAGTCGAAACCTGGTTTAATCCTATTGATTCTAGACAGTGCGTAGGCTAGAGAATATTAACTTCTATTCCTGAAACAGGAGGCTTAGGATAACAACCAAACACTGCTCAATGTTCACAAAATTCACACTTACCAAAATAATTTAGAAACTATTATTTTCAGCCAGCAGTGCGTTGTTATCTTTGAATCAAATCGGCAATCCTTCTATTTGAGATGAAATCACCTTTTCACTTTAAAATAGGATAATGTGGGATTTTATCACCTTATGGAATTGCGCTTCCAATTTTTAATTTCCAATGTTGAAAGTTGATTTCAGTCATCGAAATTTTATAAAACCTTAGACTTAATCTTAAATTTTTGTTTTTTTATCTATCGGATATATGCTTTCTCGTTGGTTTTACTGTATCTTATGCCGCACTCAACTTCGAAGATGAATTTTCAAATATTTTGTGCTATTTCATTTTCGTTTCACAATTAACACAAGGGCGTTGTAATGTTAATATTGGGGTACAGAATAAGATCAAACTTTATGATGTATTCTGTGAATCTCCTACTCTTTATAGATGCTATTTACCCAAAGAATACACAGTCTAGAATAGATGTGAACGAAATGGGTTGACTAATCCAAGAACGGAAAATGGACGGTAGACGAATTAAGCAAGATGCAAGTGGTGTTAGATGGAAAATCAGATTTTGGGTTTTAACGTTGTCTCCAAAATACTCTGCAGGTATTGTGTTAATACCTTATTTAAACGTTAGACTTCTCCTTTTTAACGTTCAGATTTCAATTGGACGTTGTTCCAGGTTTTAACAGTCTGACACTTGGTTTCTCATAGCAGTAAGAATCCAAAATTTGGTTGTGTTTCTGTGTTGTGTTATTACCCGAAAGAAAAAAAATTCCACCTTGCCCAACTAGCTTTGATACCAGATAGTAGAACCTTGAAAGTTCTAGCACAATTTTAATAAAGAAATAATTAAAATAGCATCTAAATTAAAAAAATCACTTTTATAAAAAATCACCATTTCACTGGTAGGAAGGTCCCTCCAATGCATTCAATAAATAATTAGATATTCTTCTTCATGGATGATTTGATATGGATTCCTCTCATATCATATATATAGACTTTTTCAATCATGACTTTTCAACCATGACTTTTCAATAATAATGAAATATATAATTAAAGTAATAAATAATAATTAATAAGTAATGTTAGGATGTGGGATCCTAACATGCCACCCTCCTTAAAAAGAGCTTTGTCCTCAAATATCAAAGTAAGGAGCTTCGTTGCTTGTTTTCCCAGTTGAATTTGTGCAAGTTCTTGTACTATCTTAATGTCACTTTTTTGAAGGCAGGGATATCTTGAAGGTTGAAGTGTTAGTGATGGGTTGCTAGGAAAAATAGTAGAATATTCCTTAGGAGAATCGTGATGATGATGGGAGGGAAACCATTGGGGTTCCTCAAACACTTCAGAATGATGCATCAAAAGTGATGGTAATGCTTTCATATCCTTTTGTGGTTCCTTGGTAGAGCCAACGGAGGAGTGTGTAGTCACTCTATGTTGGTTCCGAATAGGTTTGGTCATGTGGTGAGAACTCACTATTGGTGAGGAAGGTGTGTGTAGGTCTTGTAGAGTGTATGTCTAGATGGAATTGATCACTTTGGGTATGTCTACCTCATCCTTGCTTGGTGCATCAATCACTTTTGGCATATCAACCCTATTGCTGGTATTGGTGGGATCATGTATTTTGGGTATTTCTTGCTCATTGTTCTTGTTTTCCACATCTTCCTTCTCTTTATTATCTTTTGTGGCTTTCTCATCTTCCATACCTTCCTCATAGTTACCATATTTAGTGTTATCTTCAAGTGTATCCACCACTATGTCTACTTCTATTTCATTTTCTTCTTCTATTAAATTACCAGGGTTAGCTACATCCATAATATATAGTTTTTGTGTATCACATTCATGATTTTTCTTAAATTTATCATCACAATGATAGCAAAGAAATTTTTCTTGTCCTTCTTTTATTTATTAAAACTGAGACGTTTAATTGGTAGGGTTGGGTTAAGTTTGGGGGTTGTGTAAGTGCCTTGTGCCTTTCCATTATGCGTAGGTTTGGGGGTAATGTAAGTGGTTGGTGATTTCCCTATAGGTGGTCTCCCTAATAGACATTGTGCATTGATTTTATCTTCAACTAATTTGGTCAATCCAATGGTTTGCATCATGGTATAGGGTTTGAACTTCATCACCTCCATTTTAATTTCCTCTTTCAATCCATTGATGAAGCAATACATGAGAAATGCTTCATCCAAACCTATGTTGTATTTGGTGTTATCATTAAATCGAATTTCATACTCACACACGGTAGTGTTTTGATAAAGAACCTTAATCAATTCCCACATGGCTGGGTCCCACATGGCTCTGATACCAGATGGTAAGAACCTAGTTTCGAGTAGCCTATATTGATGAGAAACAATTAAATTGGAATGCAAGGTTAATGAAAATAGATTTGAATCATAGTTATATTGAATCACTTTTGTATTGGAGGAAACCTGCCAATAAAACAATTAAAATATATTTTCTTATTCGATGGATGGTTTATAACACCCAATGCATTGCATATATATATCTTATCTAGAGTTGTGAGTTTGATGAAAGGACGTGTTGGTCCATATAATTAATGAATTAAATAATAAGGTTAGGATTAAAATCCTAACAAAGTTCAAGCAAAAAAATTTAAGGACATACAACTAGAGGGTGAGCAAGTTCAGATTTTTGAAGATTTGAAGATCACCATGGATAAATACGTTTTACATTCAGATTTATATGCTATCGAGATGGATGACGAGGATATTGTTCTTGGTTATCTTTGGTTGGATTCTTTGGGTACTTTTAACATTAATGTGCAAAATAAGCTTTTGAAGTTATGGTACAGGAAAAATAAGATAACATTACAAGATATTTCTCAGCTTAAGGAGCAAGGATGCAAAGAAAATAAAAAAGTGGTTGTAGAGAAAAAAATTGAAGAACCTAAAACAAAATCCAAGAAGGCAGTAGCAAAAACAAAGTCCATGGAAGAAGTAGTAGCAACGAAGTCTGTGGAAATAACAGTAACAAAGTCCAAGGAAGCTTTGTTAGAAGAGCACAAGGACACAACAAAAAAAGAGAACATGAAAGGACAATGTGTAGAATAATTTAAAATAATAGAGGTAAATGTAGAGAAGTGAAAGAAGGTAGAATATCAAGTTAAGGTTACACCATATCGCCATCCACACCACCATGAGCATCAAAAATCTTGGAGGTATGGTTCAAAGAAAAAATATTATGGTTCTACATGGAATAAGAAGGGCACCAACTATGGTAGTTTTTGGTAGAGAAAGCATAGAGATCTTGGTTTTCATAGTGGATCATCAACATCAAGAAAAAACTGGACCCATCATTCAAGTGATCAAAATACAACAGCAAAATCTTGGAGTCAACAAAGCAGATTTGGATACTCAAGTAACCAAATGGTATACCAGCATACATGTTTCACTTGGATGGATGGATGATCGAGATTGGTACCAGTTGCTAACTTTGCTTAGCAAATCATATTAACATATTTCTTCATATGTTTCGAGGATGAAACATTTATAAGGAGGGTGGCATGGTAGGATACCTAGGAATAGATAATTGAGGATATATTATTATATTATATAAGGGTTGGCATGGGCCACCCATAACCTAAGGTTGATTGTATTATAATATTATATTATATTATAATATAATATTATATTAGTAGTAGGCTCCCCAAAGTAGAATAAGAATATGGAAATAAAAAAAAGAGATATTTGTCATTGTAATTATCATTGGAGAAGAATATTATGTAGTCATCTATGCCCACGAAGTGGCTTATGGGACTTTACCCTCCTCAAGTGGCATCTATCATCTTGGGAGATCTTGTGGAGTGATTCCTTCCTTAAGGAGTATTATTGGTGTTTTCCTACCTTAAAGGTATTATCTATCTCTCTCATTTGTGGATTGTTATTGTGGATGAATGATTTGATATTTTTGCATATTGGTGAATGATTTATGTTAATGATAATAAAGTTCTACAACAAAATATTCATCTAATAATTTAGAGTTTGTCAGCGAGCCAAAGGAAGGAGCCAAAATACTGGATTGTATCAACCATTACTAGTACCAAAGAGGCCATGGGAGGACATAAGCATGAATTTCGTTCTTGGGTTGCCACAAACACAAAGAGAGCATGATTCAATTTTTGTTGTTGTTGATAGATTCTTGAGTATGACACATTTCATACCTTGTAAGACAAAAAACAATGTGACCCATATTGTTGACTTGTTCTTTCAAGAAGTTGTAAGGTTGCATGGTTTACCAAAGAGCATTGTGTCAAATAGAGATGCCAAGTTTGTTGGTCATTTTTGGCATACCTTGTGGAAGTTGGGTACCAAGTTAAGCTTTAATTCAACTAATCACCCACAAATAGAGGGATAAACTAAATTTGTGAACATAGGCCTTGGGAATTTACTGTGTTGTCTCATTGAAAAAAGCTAAAGTTGTGGGATACTATGTTAGCACAAGTAGATTTTGCATATAATAATTTAGTGAATAGGAGTACAACTAAAAGCCCATTCCACATTGTGTATGGAACTCATCCCAGGGGAGTAGATGAGTTATGAAGTGCAATTAAATTGTAGAAGCCTAGTGCTTTGGCAGAGGATTTTGCCAAATATATGCAAGACTTGCATCATGAAGTGAAGGCTGAGTTGAAAAAGAACAACCTGAAATATAAGCAATGTTTCAATTTCAAGTGTTGAACACAAGAATTTCAGGTTGGAGATTTGGGTTTGGCACATTTGTGGAAGGAAAGATTTCCAAAAGGTACATACAACAAGCTCAACTAGAAGAATATTGGACCATGTAAGATCTTGAAATTTTTTTCTGCAAATGCGTATGAAATTGAGGTTATAGAAGGAATCGATATATCATCGATATTTAATGTAGTTGACCTCTATTCATACTATGGTCAGCCTACTGATGAGGATGAATCTCACACAACAAAATATTCAAGTAGATGAATGGATAACGTAATTTCTTGAGAAGGAACATGATGAAATTGAAGCCATTATAGACTCAAGAGTGGCAAGGAAGATAAGAGGTAAGGCATATCATGAATATCTGGTTAAGTGGAAGAACCAAAATTTTGATGTTACGACATGGATAACACATCCGAGATCACCATGTATGGAGTATACGTTGATGAATTTCAAAATGTTCAAGGAACATTTATTTTGTTAGCCAATGAGTATGATGTGGGAGCATGCAACAATGAGGGAACATCCATCGGACATCAACCAACTCAAAACTAGAGGTAACCAACTGGTATTGGCCAATCGTGCATTCCACGCAAAGGATAAAATGATGGGTTAAAAATTAAGCCAATAGTTCCACCATCATCTAGTTGAATAATTCTATTTTAGGGAAAAAATAATAAATAAATAAACTAAAGTTGAAAAATATGTAGTAGTTGGAAACTCATTGTGTCTTATGCTTATAAATAAGAGAGGAGAAATAGAGAAACGAGAGAGGTTGAGAGTGAGAAGAAAGAAAAGGGTTATGTAACACAAACCTTACCTTGTAACCTTGCAAAAAGAAAAAAAATAAAGATTATTATTTCAGAGCCTTGTGTTATTGTATGTCTTGTTGATTTTTTATGTGTAGGTCACAAGATTTGAAGAAGATTTTTTTTGTGTGTAGGTCACATGATTTGAAGAAGATTGTTTTTTATGTGTAAGTCATATGATTTGAAGAAGATTGTGTGTGTTATTGGTTTTCGTGTGCAGGTCACAAGATTTGAAGAAGATTATGCGTGTTATTAGTTTTCTATGTGCAGGTCACATGATTTGAAGGTGAGGTTGATGAAGATTATGGAAGGTGAAAAGAAGAAAATATTTACCCAAGAAAAGAGTAATCTTACCCTGAAAAAACCCCATTGAAAAGAAGAATAATATTACCCTTACTATTGAAAAAAATTGTATGGTTGTTGGGGTTTTAAGGTTACTAGAGTTGTACGATTGCACAAAGGGTAATCAAATCATACAATATGGTAAGGCTTGTTTTTATTAATCAGAATCCCTCTTCATCGCTTGCATCATTATCTCTATTCCCATTTTGATATATTTTTAATAAATTATATGTTATTTTTATTAGTGTCATTTTTGTTAAATGTTTAAAATATTATATTTATTATTAGGTTAATTAAATTTATTTATGAATTCAAAAAATATTATATTTTATTTTTTTAAAGGTCTGGTTAGTGTTGAGAAACTTCTATGACTGACGTTCAAGGTTGGGCATATCATCCCATCATGACCTCTCATAAAGGGGAGATCCAAGCTTATCAATAAGGAATTTAACACAACCACACACACGCCATAGTTTAAACCTTGGACCTCTCAAAGAAGAGCCAAAGCTCGAACTGTTGTGTTGTCCCCCTTAGGAATAATGTTTTCTTTTTTGGATTTGGTTAGTGTGAGAAACCCCTACTACCAATTCGTAGGATTGGGCATCCCCATCCCATCATGACCTCTCATTAGGGGGAGAGTTGAGCTTATCGGTAGGGAATTTAACAAAGCCACACACACATCACAGTTTGAAATTTGGACCTCTCGAAGAAGAGCCAAAGCTCGAACTATTGTGTTGTCCCCCCGAGATGATTATATTTTAAATATGAGCAAACGTGGAAAGACCATCCTCAATTTGTTGATATGATAACACAATTTTTGTGTTGTCCCCCTCGAGAAAAGACAATTATATTTTAAATATGAGCAAATGTAGGAATAATGTTGAAGCCAAATTTGACTTAACTTTTGCAACCCCCAATCTTAAATTTTTTGGTTTCATCAAAATAATAAGCATTGCTGGTCCCTATTGCATTTTATTTGAGAAGTTGATTTTTTATAAGTTTGATTGATGAGCCTAACCTTAGACGTTGTTAATGTATGCCCTTTTAAATATTGGTTTACCCTAAAAAAAACTTACAAGGATCAAGATATAATTTCACTTATCATAAAGGTCAACCTCTAAATAAACCCAATTATTAAAAGGTAAGGTTTAGTCTTTCAGGATCATTTTCAAACTTAAAGTAAAAATAAATAAAATCCCCAAATCCTAAAGAGATAAATCAAGGGTTAATTAAAATGCCATGATATAAAAAACCTGAAAGCATAAATGTAATGCCCAAAGCCTTAATTAAAATTCTAAGGGTATGCACCCCTTTTTGATAGATAAGTCAACCGGGTCAAAATAAATGTTTTAATGGAAGGGCTTAGCCTAAGGTATTAAACTTATGGTTAATATTTTGAACATGTGCTCCTATGATTAACCGGGTAGATCCGATGGTAGCTGCCATCCAAACGAAGATCCAATGGATGCGCCTTATTCGACAATCCAAATGTAAAATATCATGTTCGAAGGGTTCAAAAGCCTAAGTTTAATGTCAAAAACCTTGATTAAGTGTTAAATTGCTTTAAAATATCCAAGGGTAGCGATAAACTTATGTTTTAAACCAACGGTTGCATTTGTTTTAAATCTAACCCCGTAGGTAAAAGAGATCAATGGCTATGCTAAATCCTCATCAAGATCTAATGGTAGTGCCCAATTCAAAGTCCAAACAAAGGAATAGAAGCAAAGGATCCAACGATTGCACCCAATTCACCTTTAAATTCAATGGATGAACATTTACCACGAGCTACCAAAGAAGATCGAGATTATGTTAAAACATGCATAGATCCTAACAAAATCAATGGTTGTGCTCCCTCCTGAGAGGATCCAACGGTAGCACCCACTTCAAGAAAACAAAGGTAAAACTTATTGGTAAGACCAAGTAAAATTTTGATTAACCTTAATTAATCATGTTTAAAAAGGGTTCTAATACATTATTAATCACCCCCCTTTTGATTAATCAAGATTGAATTTTTTTTTTGAAGTATGCTTTTTTAGGTTATCTAACCCTATAGGTTGCAAAATATCTACAGCTACGCCATAACCAGAAATGATCCAACGGTGGTGCACGTATCAAGATGATAAAACATTAAGAGATTCCCACCTGAATCCAAAGACAAAGCAACCCTAAGTCCAATTAGATCCAATGATCATGGCTAGGCCCAACAGATATAACGGTCTCGCACGTAAGAAATTTGCTCAAATATTAAGATGAGATTTCATTTAACTAATTGACTAATACAGATTGATGACCGCGTTTTAAATTAAGTCAATTCAACGGTCGTGATTCATACAAAGAGTTAATCTAAGATACTAAAATAGATGGACATGTTTAACCCTTCGAAGATCTAATGGTCGTGACTTAATCAAGGCAATAAAGGGTTGACAAGTCAAAATCGAAACCAATCGACGACTGCAAACACTCAGGCCCAAATCCAATGGCAGTGCTTTGGTAAAAATCAATTAAGAACTAAAGGAAGATCAATGGCTACGCTTTAACATACCAAGATCTAACATCCATTATTCAATTAAGGATATCCTACAATAGATCTGATGGTACAAATAAAATCAAGGGCTACGATCATACCCAATCTAATCGAACGACTATGATCATTCATAGTTATCAAAGGCAATTAAGGCCTGAGCATTAATCAAAGTAGCCTAAAGTATGAGTAAATGAATGGATGGTTACACTTGGTAGAACATCTAATCTGACGATGAGCCGCAAGAAAGGTAACTCAAAATATCAAGGATAATAATTTAAATGGTTCATGTTCTAAAAATAGATTTGATAATCCAATTCCCGTGAGAAGAACTATCACTTCACATACACATCCAGGGAAGAAGCAAGGAGGTGACTCGTTCACCAAAATTTACTCTAAAATAAGAAAACTACAAAAATCAAGATAAATTCGAAGTAAATAGTACATATAATAGTTGTAAACCCAAATGATACCGAGGGAAAGAAAGATTCAAGCAATCAAAACAAATCCCATGGACTAATGAAAAGACAAATCTTGATGTCCAAGCATGCAATCAGATCATACATATCCAATGAGAATGATAGCATACTACGTGAGAGAATAAAATAATCCCACTGAGAATATTCATACCCAAAGCTCATAGCTTATAAATAGAGAAAGTAAATGGTAGTTGAAAGGCATCAGCGAGAGAAAACAATGGAGTTCGAAGAATATGAATACATTCTTTTGAAGAACACAAGCTTATACTGAGAGGGGGGGTGAACAGTATAAGACCTCTTTTTACTTTTTCTTTTATACTTCAAAATAGTAAAGCAATATTCCCAAAGCAATATCAAAGAAATGCATAATATCATCCACAAAGTGACACCAATTTTAACGTGGTTCACCCAGAATGGTTGGGCTACGTCCACAAAACTTTTCTCTAAAAGTTATCTCAAAGTTCTTTGGGAATCCTTCCCAATTACAATTTTTATGAGCCTCGACCCAAAGGAGATACCTTCCCCCAATTATAATTTATGAGCCTCTGCTCAAAGGAGATACCTTCCCCTCAATATGAATTTATGAGCCTCTTCTCAAAGGAGATACCTTCCCCTCACTGAATTTATGAGCCTCTTATCAAAGGAGATACCTTCCCCTCTGCTCTGGAAATGATCCCTCAGAAGATCAACTGCCTCTACCTCTTGCCAGCACGTGGAACTCCTTTCCACTGAAGACCTCCTGTCCTTAATGCTTAGCCTAAGAGACCTCTGCCTTCTATGATCATGTCCATAGCAGCTCAACAACTTGTACCAAACATAGTCAGTCGGTCTAGTACAAGTCTTCCTCTGTCTGTCAGATTTGTCCAACACTTGAACAAATCAATCCTCTGCACACAAGCCTTCTCAAATACTTGTCAAATCTATCCTCAAGTTCTTCTCAAAGAACCAGTGCTCCTCTGTCCTCAAGTTCTCTGATAGAACTATCAAAACTCAGCTCATAAGTCCTCTGCTAGGACCTGTCCAAATCTGCTCACAAGTCCCCACCGAAACCTATCCAAAACTGCTCATAAGTCCCCATCGAAACCTATACAAAACCTACTCACAAGTCCCCATTAGAACCTATCCAAACTGCTCACAAGTCCCCACCGGAACCTGTCCAAAACCTGCTCACAAGCTCCCATCGAAACCTGTCCAAAATCTCAGCAAGCTCACCAAGAAAAACTTTCTTAGTAGGAAATCACAAGGTGAATTGTTAGAGACCCAATGTGATTTGTCAAACTCATAGAAGCATAAAGAGAATTGTTAGAGACTCAATATGTTCTATACTCAAATCCCAATCTCAAAACTCAACTCAAATCAACTCAACTCAAACTCAATCTCAAATCTGAAAACTCAACTCAATATCTGAAATCTCAACTCAATATCTAAAATGGATAGAATAGAATGCTTTCTTTCAAGAACATGAAACCCAAAAAATTACCAACTATGCAAAGAATCACATAACAATGATACTCATGTTCTTTTCACCATCAATTAGGGCTTCAACAACAATGCTTATCAAACAAGATTCAATCAACACCATTCAGCTTCAAAAACACAACCTTGAAGCATTTCACAATCAACATCAGAAAAGGAAACAAGTAGAACTCCTTTTCTCTCCAATATTGTTTGAACAAAAGCATCCACCAACTCAACTCATAATAGCACACACAACTTTTCAAATCATCAACAAAGGAGTAAGCTCAACACTTTAACCAAGTAAAGAATAGCTTGATTATTACCAATTTAATGAAAGCAAATGTCAATCTCAAAGCTGCCCACTTAAGGTTTCACAACTTCACACAAGAAGCAATTAACCTTAAAACATCATGCTTTCATTTCCATACACAACCAAAAACACTCTCAACATTACAAGAAAGATTTAACCCTTATACACCTTATTTCTCCCTTATAGTCTTATCACAAATAAAATTTATCTCTCATAAGAATGCAATAAGAAATTTCAACAACATCTTCAAAAAGAATATTTTATCAAAATACAAACAAGCTTTAAACTCCTTATAACTCCTAAGCTGTTTTTCCCTCTAACAACTTCCTCCATCCGCAAAAACACTTAGCAAAAATTAATTTCGAAAATACCTTAGCCAACATCAAAAATTGCTATGGAGAAATTTGTGCATGAATTCTAACACCACATGCTGCGTCCACTTCACGACAAAAAACCCTTTCGTGATATTCGAATGCGGAACCTCCCGTTCGGGTAGCGCGCCAACGGCCTAGCCGCTACCGGTGCGCCAAAGGCACCCGTTGAGATTTAAACCTCACGCTGTTAACCTTGATCCTTCTACGTCAAGGATAAAATGAAACCACAGTTCCTTCATTTCCTTTTCTGTGACACAACAACAATAAACTTTATGATGGATTCGACAAACGGCGAGTGCAGACAGACGAACAACGGATCCACGAAAATCAGTGAAGACACAGTCAAATTTACAGCGAGCAACACCTTTCAAAATTCGGATGGAATTTATCTTTGTTTTCATCGAGGGAGATTTATATGCAATTTACCATAAGCTCTTTTATGTCGACGAGGAGTTTAATACGTCGACGAAGGTCTTTGGCTAGCGCCCCACAATGTTAAAACATTTGCGCCATGGATTAGGAGAACCCATTGCAAATAATAATTTATTTATTTAAAAATAATTAAATGGAACCTTAACAAGGTTTTTAATTATTTAAATAAATACTTCCTCCTGGACCCAAATGCATTAAACCAATGCATCCACCTATAATATTTAAACCTGCCAATTTGGGGTTTGCAAAAGACCTTTGAAACTGTCATGCCGTAACCTTCATCAAAACAAATTATTTGACATCAAATCAAATTCCTTCAAGAGCTTCTTGACATCAATGACAACTTATACACTTGAGCAAAGACAATGTACCCAAAGTACCCAAAATTGCCAACAATATCCCCCTTTGTCATTGATGGCAAACCTTTACTGAAAACACTTCTCAAGAGCCAAAACTGAAACCAACTGTGCTAACAACTGAGAAACTATGCCCACAACTGAGAATCTTCCTTTGAAGTTTTTCTCCCCCTGACTTGAAGCTTTCCTCTTCACTTTGAAGCTCTCCCCCTTACTCATATCTCTCCCCCTTTGTCATCAATGGCAAAGGGCCACCTTTGGGGATTGGGACTAAGAATGAGCCTCTTAGCTTAGTCCCTCCCCCACCTCCTGATGAGGTGATTAATTTTGGGGTGGGAGTAAAACTCCCATTAGGCACTGATCATCATCAGAATCTATAAATTCCTTGCTAGGCCTTCTCTTGAACTCTTTGTCCATATTTCTATTCTTGTCACTATTCTTGTTCTTGTTCTCATCCCTGTTCTTGTCCATGTATTGATCCTTGGACCTGATCATGCCACTGTTCCTGTTCCTGTATTCTAGAATTTTAGCTCTACACTGTCTGATTATGTGACCTTCATTGTTGCACTTGAAACACTTGAAAATGTTGTTTCTCTGAGGTAAACCTGATCTTTGAATCCACCTGTTTTGACCAAACTTGTTCTGGCCAAACCTGTTCTGATCAAACCTGTTCTAACCAAACCTGTTCTGACCAAACCTGTTCTAACCAAACCTGTTCTGACCAAACCTGTTTTGATCAAACCTGTTCTTGTTATTTACCTTGCAATAGACTGCCTTGTGCCTAAACTATTGACAAGAGTAGCAATACCCTTGAAAGAAACTAGCACTTCTGAAATTGTCATTTATCTTCTTCACTTGAGCCATGCAATGTGAAGCCATGCGATCAAACCTGTGACAAGCAAAACATCTGCCTTGAAACTTTCCTTTATTTGACCTCTTGGGTCTTGAAAAATTCTTCTTCTCATTTTGAATTCTATTTTCTGTTTCTGTGCATCTATCATTTAAGGACTCATGATCTGAAATACTTTCCTCATCAGAACTCTCTTCCTTTTGGAGTCTCTTACTAGAATCTCCAACTTGTTCCTTGTGTGGCTTAACAAAACCAAGGCTTGTTTTATCTGTTGTCTTTCTTTGACCTTTGATGAGTGACTTAACCTTTTTGGAGCTATCTTGAAACTTGTAAAGCTTATCCTTGTACTCTTTAGTTTCCTCTTTCAAAGAAGCCATTTTTTGTTCTAACTCACTATACTCAAGAACCTTAGACTCTAACTCATCCTTGAGTTCTTGTGTCTTAGCTATAGAGAAGTCAAGACTTTCTATAAGATCATCTCTCTCCATACAAAATTCATCTAACTTATCCTTGAGTCTAGCATTCTTCTTTCTTTCCTTTTTCAAAGCACTAAGAGCACTAATAAGTTCACTTTCAAGATCCTTTATTTGATTGCCTTTTGAATCATCAAAGCCTTTTTAAGATTTCTTATCACTAGAGGTGCTACCATTTTCAAAAACCATACATGCATCTTCCTTATAGTTTTCTAAAGCATCCTCATACATACTAGAAACCAAATCATTATTTGTGCAATCATCCTCAAGGTGACCAAAATTTCCACATCTAAGACATTTCATGATAATGAATCTATGTTTCGGTTCTTCCTCTTTTTCTAATATGAACAACATCTCATTTTCATTATCACTTGAAGAACTTTCACTATCACTACTAGAACACTTACTTGCTTTGTCTAGGTAGAAACTCTTCTTGTGCTTGTGAGAATACCTCTTTCCTTGATTGTTGTGCTCATCAGAATCCTTGCTCTTAGAATCCTGTTTATCTTCATCACTTTCATTCTTGGGAACAGTACAGTTAGTAGCATAATGACCAAACTTTCCACAATTGAAACATCTTATATTTTTCATACTTTTGTGTTTTCTAGAGAACTTGCCTTTCTTGTTGTAATAAGCCTCTTCATCACTAGAAGACTCATCACTATCTTGAAGCTGTTTACCCTTGGATTCCTTGGTAGCCTTGAAAGCTGAATCTTTCTTGACATCAACCTTCACTTGAGTTCTCAACTCAAATGCTGCAAGTATACTATGGAGCTCATCCTTTTTCAACTTATCCAAATCTTTAGCTTCCTCAATAGCAAAAATATTTTCACTAAATCTATTAGGAAGAGATCTTAAAATCTTATCACAAACATCATTTTCAGCAAGCTCAAGACCTAAGTCTTTCATGGAGTTAACAACCTCATCCATACGAAGCATGTAGTCACTAATATTTTCATCATAATTCATATTGAGTTGTTCAAACATACCTTTGAAGTGTCTCAACTTGGCCTTTTTGACATTTGTATCACCTGTATGAACCACCTTCAACTGTTTCCACATTTCACTAGTTGTCTTGCAGTGAATCACTTTGGTGAGATCTGCTTTTCGTAAGCCTTTTAGGATTGCATTCATTGCTTTTGAATTGCTGTGATGTAGGAGCCTTTCTTCTTTAGTATTAGGACCATGTACAGGAATAGTGTACTCATCTTCAATCACTTCCCATACCTCATTATCAAGTGCCAGTAGATGAACCTTCATCCTTGCACTCCAAAGACCAAAATCTAACCCATCAAGAATAGGTGCTACATTACTACTTGAATGATCCATTGTGTTCTTTACTAGCTTTTCCTTCAAGCTGTTAAAATTTTCGAAGGCACTGCTCTGATACCAATTGAAGAACACAAGCTTATACTGAGAGGGGGGAGTGAACAGTATAAGACCTATTTTTACTTTTTCCTTTATACTTCAATACCTAAAGCAATATCAAAGCAATGCATAATATCATCCATAAAGTGATACCAATTTTAACGTGGTTCACCCAGAATGGCTGGGCTACATCCACAAAACTTTTCTCTAAAAGTTATCTCAAAGTTCTTTGGGAATCCTTCCCAATTACAATGTTTATGAGCCTCGGCCCAAAGGAGATACCTTCCCCCAATTAGAATTTATGAGCCTCTGCTCAAAGGAGATACCTTCCCCTCAATCTAAATTTATGAGCCTCTTCTCAAAGGAGATACCTTCCCCTCACCTGAATTTATGAGCCTTTGCTCAAAGGAGATACCTTCCCCTCTACTCTGGAAATGATCCCTCAAAAGAACAACTGCCTCTACCTCTTGCTAGCATGTGGTACTCCTTTCCACCGAAGACCTCCTATCCTTAATGCTTGGCCTAAGAGACCTCTGCCTTCTATGATCACGTCCACAGCAGCTCAGCAACCTGTACCAAACACAGTCAGTTGGTCTAGTACAAGTATTCCTCTATCTGTCATATTTGTACAACACTTGAACAAATCAATCCTCTGCACACAAGCCTTCTAAAATACTTGTCAAATCTATCCTTAGGTTCTTCTCATAGAACCAGTGCTCCTTTGTCCTCAAGTTCTCTGATAGAACTATCAAAACTTAGCTCATAAGTCCTCTGCTAGGACCTGTCCAAATCTGCTCAAAAGTCCCCACCGAAACCTATCCAAAACTGCTCACATGTCCCCATCGGAACCTGTCCAAAACCTGATCACAAGTCCCCACAGAAACTTGTCCAAAATGCTCACAAGTCCCCATCGAAACCTGTCCAAAACCTGCTCACAAGCTCCCACTGAAACTTGTCCAAAACCTCAGCAAGCTCACCAAGAAAAACTTTCTTAGTAGGAAATCACAAGGTGAATTGTTAGAGACCCAATGTGATTTTTCAAACTCATAGAATCATAAAGAGAATTGTTAGAGACTCTATGTTCTATACTCAACTCCCAATCTCAAAACTCAACTCAAATAAAGTCAACTCAAACTCAATCTCAAATCTGAAAAATCAACTTAATATCTGAAATCTCAACTCAATATCTGAAATGGATAGGATAGAATGCTTTCTTTCAAGAACATGAAACCCCAACAATTGCCAAATATGCAAAGAATCACATAACAATGATACTTATGTTCTTTTCACCATCAATTAGGGCTTCAACAACAATGCTTATCAAACAAGATTCAATCAACACCATTCAGCTTCAAAAACACAACCTTGAAGCATTTCACAATCAACATCGGAAAAGGAAACAAGTAGAACTCCTTTTCTCTCCAATATTGTTTGAACAAAAGCATCCACCAACTCAACTCATAATAGCACACACAACTTTTCAAATCATCAACAAAGGAGTAAGCTCAACACTTTAACCAAGTAAAGAATAGCTTGATTATTACCAATTTAATGAAAGCAAATGTCAATATCAAAGCTGCCCACTTAAGGTTTCACAACTTCACACAAGAAGCAATTAACCTTAAAACATCATGCTTTCATTTCCATACACAACCAAAAACACTCTCAACATTACAAGAAATATTTAACCCTTATACACCTTATTTCTCCCTTATAGTCTTATCACAAATAAAATTTATCTCTCATAAGAATGCAATAAGAAATTTCAACAACATCTTCAAAAAGAATTTTTTATCAAAATACAAACAAGATTTAAACTCCTTATAACTCCTAAGCTGTTTTTCCCTCTAACAACTTCCTCCATCCGCAAAAACACTTAGCAAAAATTAATTTTGAAAATACCTTAGCCAAAATAAAAAATCGCTATGGAGAAATTTGCGCACGAATTCTAACACCACCTGCTACGTCCACTTCACGACGAAAAAACCTTTCGTGGTATTCGAACGCGGAACCTCCCGTTCGGGTACCACACCAACAGCCTAGCTGCTACCGATGTGCCAAAGGCACCCGGTGAGATTTAAACCTCACGCTGTTAACCTTGATCCTTCTACATCAGGGATAAAATGAAACCACAGTCCCTTCATTTCCTCTGCCGTAACACGATGACAATAAAATTTACAATGGATTTGACAAACGACTAGTGTAGACAGACGAACAACGGATCCATGACAATCAGCAAAGACACGGTCAAATTTACAGCGAGCAACACCTTTCAAAATTCGGATGGAATTTATCTTTGTTTTTATCGAGGGAGATTTATATGCAATTTACCATAAGCTCTTTGACGTCGACGAGGGGTTTAACACGTCGGCGGAGGTCTTTGGCTAGCGCCCCACAATGTTAAAACATTTGCGCCATGGATTAGGAGAACCCATTACAAATAATAATTTATTTATTTAAAAATAATTAAATGGAACCTTAACAAGGTTTTTAATTATTTAAATAAATAATTCGTCTTGGACCCAAATGCATTAAACCAATGCATCCACCTATAATCTTTAAACCTGCCAATTTGGGGTTTGCAAAAGACCTTTGAAACTGTCATGTCGTAACCTTCATCAAAACAAATTATTTGACATCAAATCAAATTCCTTCAAGAGCTTCTTGACATCAATGACAACTTATACACTTGAGCAAAGGCAATGTACCCAAAGTACCCAAAATTGCCAACATATTTTTTTTTACAAATTCTTAAGACAAAGAAAGTGCGTGATGAGTATAGCTTGGTTTCGAACTATGAAAAGTTATCCACTCCATGCTTTGATAGAATATAGTTATAATGGGAACACTCTGACAGAGTATAGTTATGGAAGCAACATGTAGTGGCTTCCAGACCTTGTTTTCCATTCCCACCTTCCTCCTATCTATCACTGCCCCCCTCCTTCTGGGTATTCTCTCTTAACCACCTTGACCATCCTCCCCACATTGTGCCATATCATCTCCATCCATTGTGTGAAGCCATCCCATTTCCTCTTTTCACCCTTCACTCTATTGCATGATCAATGCCATTTTGTTCGTTTGCTACTAGCACGACACCTCTTATCTTCACCATCACATCGGGCCCCCCTCTGTCCTTCATCAAGATTTTATGACATCAGTCTGGTCAATATCCCCCAGCATATAAGAATGACCAAGATAAGCAGAATAAAAAGAATTACATAAAATTATAGATCCTTTGTTTAGATGAGCAGAAGAAGAGAAACAAGTATGCCAACTCATTTTAGTGTGAAAGCTCCCTTCAAACCAAGAGTGAATTGCAATAGTCAATTCAGATCCACACCAGATGGACAACATACATAATAGATTAAATCATATGCTGATAAGTGTAAGGTTAAGATTGAGCCAAGAATAATAGATTCAAGAACTCAGCCTATAAAAATAAGTACCCAGGTTCAAAATCATCATCAACCATTCAGAGAGTATAATTTTTCTAAGAGGTATACTTGAGTGCCCTTTAGAGTTGTGATGTTGTATCTCCTTTCTATGTCTATTTTTCTCATTCATTCTTCTTTCTTTTCCACTCTATGTAGGATTTTTTTAGGAAAGTACCCAAGAAGTTGAGAATATTTTTAGACTATTGAGTCAAATATTTGGAGACTTTTCTGTTACCTAATTAGAACAGGGAGAGTAGGAGATTTCTGTTACATTATTTGAACATAATATCTTCATTGTATTGATAACTTCTAAGAGAAATAAATTTTAAAAGCTTATTTCTTACTCTGCATGTAATGATATTTTAAATCAATACAATTTTAGGTCTTTTTCCTATTATTTCTTTGTATTAGTTTGGTGTGTTACTATATAATGGGTTACATTATTTGAATGCATTGCGTACGTTTCTCTCATTGGTCAAATTTTAGTTTTATTATGATATTCTAATAAGTCTAAGAGCACCAATTTTTCTTTTCTCCCTTATCTCAGTTCCTATCAAATATTTTGTTAAATTACTATAACAACCCAATGAATCTAGGCACCGGTCTACATAAGTTATAACAAATGGTTATTTTCTTGCTTGGTCATAATTAATACATCTAGTATAATCATAATATGGAGCGTGTAATCAAATTTTTATCATAATTTACCGCTAAGATTTCCTTACCCATTCTATAATGTTTCTTTAGAAATATTCGTGTTTATCAGAATGAAGAGGCAAGTTGACCAGAGCCTGTAATAGCTTGTTGGTTTCAAACGATTCTTGTAGCATGACAATAAAATCCTATGGATGCAAGAAATGGTTCTAACAATTTTTTGGCACCGTTGTCGAGGAAGAGTTTTTAAATTCTTAACTTTGGATTAAACAATGACATTATTTTGAAACAAATAGACAATAAGAATAAAGAACTAATGCTTTTATTTTCTATAATCTGTACGTTCTTTATTTTACCCATGGTTTTTAATTTAAAGTTTTAAATCTCATTTTCTTGATTTTCTTGAATTATCCCCAAAGAACCATCTCTTGTGAGGATGAGTGTTAATATCAAACATTCTTGATAAAGCATACACCGATTTCTGCACCTCAGTGTTGGCGATTCTGTCTGAATGAAACCAGAAGATAAAAATAAAAAAGAAAAGAGTAGAACATGTTGGTGCACACCAGGAGAAGAAATAAGGAGCTATTCTCAAAACTCGAGAATCTAGAGGTATTTATACATAATCAAAAAACTCCATTTTTTAAGAATACTACTTATAATTGTAAATTGAATTCTAGTGGTAAGAGGTGCGTAAGGAAATATAGACGACAAGATAGTTTTGTTGTAGATAAAATATTGAATGTTTCTTTTGAAAATACGTTAGAATCATCTCAGTTCCCTAGATATGTATTTTTTTCTTTAGATCATACTCAGGCGACCCAAAATCATATTCTTGTAGGCATTATTTCCATAAATTTAAAACCTACAGTAACAATAGCTCAGGAAAATCAACAAAATCAAGCTAATGTTCATTTATGGAGAACCTATAGATATAGGCCCTTTGTGTTACCTAAAAATTTAAATGCCTTATCCAGTAAAGTTCACAAATACCTTACAAAATTCCTAGGAAATAGTGCAATAACTGGCGAAGATCACATCAAAAGTTTTTTGTATGCAATGGATAGTCTAGAGGTTGAACATGAGGATGTAGTATTAAGACTATTTTTACAAACTTTAGAAAAATATGCTAGAGAATGGTTCAATTCTCTTCCTAATGATGACATCCCAGAACTCACTAAAATCGAAGCTATTTTTATAAATAAATATGGTGGAAGAAAAAATGAACAATCTCTATTAACTGAATTGGCCACTATGAATAAAAAAGAAAATGAGGCTGTTAGTGACTTCAATAGAAGATTCTCAAAAACCAGAAACAAAATCCTTGCCAACCTTAGGCCTAGTGATATTCAATCTATTTGTTTTTATAGGAATTCTTTTCAAGGAGAGTTTAACTATGAGCTGAGGCAGGAAAAAGCCACTACCATTGACAGTTGTATGAAGAAAGCAATGGATATAGAAAGAAATATGCTTGACAGTAGTAAGATGAAGCCTTACTCCCTAGAAGTCAATATACCTGAAATAAAGCCTAAAAGGGTAGCATTTGATATACAAAGAACTAAAATAGATCCAATGGATAAATTGACTAATCAAATGGCTGAGATGTTCAATACCATGAATAACAGGTTATAAAGAATTGTGAGAAATAATGGTAATATTTGTGAGACATCACAAGCATAACGACCACATGTTGATAATCACCCACCATTTAAAAAAAATTCAACAAAAATTGGGGAAACAACAATGGCCTTGAAGAAGGAAATAGGAATAGGAACAATGGAAACAATAACTGGAAAAATAGAGATTCTGAAAAAGATCAGAACAACGTTCCAAACCCTATACCATATGTTAATATAGCAAGAGGATTTCCTTATTATTGCTTTACTTTTTATGCACCTCATAACCCTGATGCATGTGGAATACATCTAAGTGATTAGTGCAATGTAGATTTACATGATAATTCAGAGGAGGATATAAAAATTAATGCTTGTTGATCTCTAGAAGATGAGTCCAGAGAAAGACTATTTGAAGAAAATATGAAAAATATGCTTTAAATCATTATCCTCAAATTCTTGTAGCAAAAGGTACCAAAATATTGCAAAAATCACATGAGTCAAGATATGACAAGATGAAACAATGTAAGATAACTCCTACCATTCAATGAGTGGAAGAATTAGAAGGAACTCATGTTCTAAATTTAAGAAACAGAACAATCCCTAAAAGGATAGGAACAACTCCCACTAGTGAAATCAAGAAGCAACCTTTCATAAAAAAAAGTGCTAATAGAGAGAGTTTATAAAACCGCTAAAAGAATAATCCCTAAGATTATTGAAGTAGAGGAGGAAGAACTCAAAGAAGAAAGCAACAAACCATTGGATATTAAATAGATTGAATTTGATGCTGGGACAAAACTTAACAAACAAAAGGTCAACATTACATTTGGTGAAATTATGAAAGTACAACAATATAGAGAACAAGTTTGCAGAGAATTTGGGTTAGTTGAATAAAAGAAAGACCCAACATGTCATGCTACCAGAAAATATCAGCATGACACAAGGTCACCCTCTTTTGTTAGACCCTTCTATATATCACTAAGGTATAATTAATACGAAGGAGAAAGGTATGTTATCCACAATTGTATGTTAGACAATGGAGCTTCTTATAACATTATGCCCAAAATGATAGCTGATAAAATGGGATTAATATGTACTAGAGATTTTATCCCTGTTTTAGTCATGACAATTGAAAAGTGCCTTGTGTAGGGGTGATAACTGGGTTATTGGTTTTATTATATCAACACCCTAAAAAGGGCATAGTAATGGACGTTGTTGTAGTGGATGTTGACCCATTTTTCTCATTATTACTAAGCAGACATTGGGTTGAACAACTAGGAGGTTCAATTCAACTGGATTGGTCTTATGCAACCATCCCAATGTCAGACACGGAAAATGTGACTCTGCGTAGAGAACCATTCAATAAATACTCTGTAGAATTAATTAAAATAGATGAAATAATGGTAAACTTGGTAAATTCTGTAGAATAAAGAGGGATAGGAGTTTATTCAATATGGCATAACCCATTCCTAGCAGAAGTGCTTGAAGCAAAGAATATGGAACCACAAGTTATGAAATTTGTGGACGCCAAATCAGATAGAGTTTTAACTTAATAAATGTGGACTATGTATTTTGATGGAGCTAAATCCCAATCCAAAGTAGGTACAAGAATTAAATTTACTGATGTAAAAGGAAATTACCTTGGTATTCCTTACAGACTGGAATTCCCTTGCATAAATAATATAGCTGAATACAAAGCCTTATTGTTAGATTTGAGGAAAGCCAAAGGACTAGGCATTAATTACTTAATTGTAACAGGGGATGTGTTGAGTGGTATTTTCACCCGATTGTGAAAGTACACTCTCCTTTAGGATTCGGGTTCCAAATCCTCTCTTGCAAAGAAGTCAAACAAACAACTTCTCCAAGGTCTATGCTATATTAGCATTTGCAACTGTGTATTGGTAATCTCAAATGAAGATAATCAATTTAAATGCTTGGAACACCTTAGTGATTGCAAGTAACTGTAAACAAGGGGCAATGTTGTTTTATTTCACCATGAAACTTTAGTGATTGTTCATTGATTTTTTGGATTTTGTAATTTTTAAATGTTTATTTTAAATAAGTTAAACTTTCTGAAGAAAATAAAATACAGAAAAAAAACTGAAAATAAAAAATGCACTCAGTATGATGCTATCTTGTTCCAAAAAAACCGAAGATGTGAGGTCTCCATGCATGCAACCTAACCTATTGGACTTGCAAAACATGCACAATCCCCATAGACTAAGTGCTGGTTTCTAGGGTACGAAATAACATTTCAGATTTCAAATATTCGCCTAATGTAACCCAAAAAGATGGCATTTAACATTATCTATAAATTCAAAATCTGAAAAATGAAAGAATAGACATTAAATCCATAGCATGCAAAGAATATCTCCTTCTTTCTTGCCCATAAGATGCAAATTTCTAAACACTTATGCATTAAAAATATGTCATTTTACAATAGCAGAATCTTTGGTTTTTCCAAACCAGTCTGTGGAAGAGAAACAACTCAAACAGGTCTAGAATGGCTTCCTCGCCTTCAGCTCTGCAACTCTGCTTGCAGCGGTTTTTGACCCCCTCTGGCCTCTTTGAATGGCGTATTTAAACTTTTGAACAAATTGCTTCTCTTTGCTTTGAATCGCGAAAACGCAACATGTCGCGATATCGCGACACTTTTTCTTGTTTGGCAGCGATGACGCAACATGTCGCGATATCGCGACACTTTTCTTTTCTTGTTCTTTCTTGTCTTGTACGGTCGCGAAAATGCAACATGTCACGATATCACAACACTTTTCTATTTTGGCCGCAATGGTGCAACATGTCGCGATATCGTGACACTTTTCTTTTCTTGTTCTTTCTTGTCTTGTACGGTCGTGAAAATGCAACATGTCATGATATCGCAACACTTTTCTATTTTGGCCGCGATGGTGCAACATGTCACGATATCATGACACCTTTTCTCCTTTGGCCATGAAACTGCAACATGTCGCGATATCGTGACACCTTTTCTATTTTGGCCATGATGGTGCAACATGTCGCGATATCGCGACAATTTTTCCTTTTGGGCCGTGATGGTGCAACATGTCACGATATCACGACACTTTTTCTTTTTTGGCCGCGATGGTGCAACATGTCGCGATATCGCGACACTTTTTCTCCTTGTGGTATTTTGCTTTTTTCCTTGATCTTTAGCCTATGGGCCACTTCAGTATTCTTGGAACACATGCAAAAAATGTGGGTCCCCAACTTTGGGGTACATTGTGGAGCAGCCACAACAGGATGCAAAATTGATTATACAACAAATCAAAGAAAAATGTCAGACCAAGCATCCTAGGTTAAAACAATACAAGAATGCAGTACTAGAAGAAATTGAAAAGTTTTTAGCCTTCAATATTTATTTTATTCCAAGAGAAAAAAATCATGTTGCAGACCTTTTAGTTATAAATACCTCAGGCTTAGATCATCTAGACATAACGACATAATATATGGATAGATTTCTAGCCATTTTAGTTTATAAGCCTTCTATACCAGATAACATAGTTTACCTACAAGTTTTTCAAGACAATGTACACATTAGAGATTTCATGAATCTGCAAAATCAATATGCAGACATAATTTGTGATGAAAAATATGAAGATCAACTAAAAGAGTAGATAGGTGAACCAGTGGAAGTAATCCAACTGAAAACAAATAGAATACCCAAAGGACTGGTTTCCCTAGAAATTTTGTTTGATTATTTTGGTCAAGCTTACACACCTTTACTTAAAGAAGTGATATTTAAAAAAATTAACATTGGTTCATTTAAAGAACCCAAAATAGTCAAGATAGACACAACGTTTCCAGCTAAAGAAAAGGCTGGATACATCAGTTTCTTAAAGAAAAATAAGGAACATTTTGTTTGGACTTATGAAGATTTAAAAACTTTCAAGACAGATGTAATGACACACATAATACCCTTGAAGGAATATTCCAAGCCATGCAGACAAAAACAAAGGAAATATAACCCGACTCTGCACCTAATAATGCAAAAAGAGGCACAAAAATTGTTGGATTCCAAAATAAGTAGAAAGGTAAGATTTTCTTCTTGGATATACAACTTAGTACCAGTTAGGAAAAAGAATGTTGATATTAGACTCTATGCTGACTTCTAAAATTTAAACAAAAGTTCATCAAAAGACAATTACCCACTGCCTAATATGGAATAACTACTACAAGCAGTAGTAGGTTCATACGGATTGTCCCTATTGGATGGTTTTTCTAGATACAATCAAATCCAGATTAATCCTAAAGACAGACATAAGACAACCTTCACAACACCTTGGGTCACATTTGAATATTTAAGGATACCTTTTGGATTTATGAATACAAGTTCTACTTTTCAGATAGCAATGGACTTTGCCTTTAAAGGATTAATGTTCAAAACAGTGGTTGTTTACTTAGATGATATTACAGTTTTTTCTAAAAACCCAAAAGGCCACTTAGAACATTTAGCTGCAGTTTTTGCTCGCTGTAAAGAATTTATAATATCTTTGAATCCCAAGAAATGCATATTCAGGATAACTTAAGGAAAATTATTAGGTCATATAGTTTCAAAAAAAGGAATAAGCATTGATCCAGAAAGAATAGAAGTTGTTTCTAAAATTTCTCCTCCAAAAAACTTAAAAGGAGTTAGGTCTTTCTTTGGCAAGATAAATTTTTTTAGAAGATTTGTTCAAAATTTTGCAGATATGACCAAATCTATAAATGACATGGTTAAGAAAATTGGAGAAATAAAATGGACAGTAGAGAATATGAAATCATTTAACAAGATCAAAGAAGCCATATCAACCACTCCAACCCTAAGCAATCCTAATTATGCAAAATATTTTAATATATACTCTTATGCATTTGAACACTCCATTGCTTTAGTTATTTCACAAAAATATGATGAAAATAATGAAAGGCCAATAGTCTTCATGAGTTCAGGTCTGAAAGGAGCACATATTAAATACACCTTGCTAGATAAACATGCTTATGCAGTCATCCAATCTTTAGAACACTTTAAAGGTATATTTGGCTCAAATAAAATTTACTATTGTATCCCTTTTATAGCAATAAAAGATATTTTTACTCAATCAGAGCCATTAGTAAGACCAACAAGATGGATGGTAAAGCTTCTGCAGTATGATGTTGAATTCAAAATAGTTAAAACTATCAAAGGGCTAGGTTTGGCTAAACTATTGGCAAAAAAAGAAGAAGAAGTATTTGATAATGTTATCACAATAGATGAAGCATATGATGTTAGAAGAATCAATAATACCGAATGTAAATGGTATGAGGAAATTTTTTCATACTTACAAACCGTGTCAGTCCCTAAAGATATTCCAACAAAAAGAATGAGGTCAGTCAAGCTTCAAGCCTAGAAATATTATATACATGATCGTGTGCTCTACTAGAAACACCCTGATGGAGTGTTATTAGTTAGTTTATATGAAAATGAAGTCCCAAAAATAATTAATGAGTTTCATAATGGTTTTTGTGGAGGATATTTTGCTCCAAAAGCCACAACTAATAAAATAATGAGAGCAAAAAATTATTGGCCTTCCATTTTTAAATATGTATATAAATATGTTAGGAACTGTCATAACTACCAGGTTTTTGTAGGAAAAAAGCAGTTGGTAGCCATGCCCCTCAAGCCAGTTATCATTGAAGCACCTTTTTCCCAATGAGGTATTGAACGAATTGGAGAGATCAAGCCTAATTCATTGGGCCATCACAAGTGGATCATAACTACAATAGATTACTTTACAAAGTGGGTAGAAGCTACACCTCTAAGAACATCCACAACTGCCACCATCAACAAATTATTGGAAGAAAACATTCTAACTAGTTTTGGAGTTCCTCAAAAATTGGTAATATATAATGCATAGTATTTTGTTTCATACGAAATGATAGGGTTTTGTGTTGAATATGGAATTGAAATATCCCATTCTGCTAATTATTACCCCCAAGGAAATGGTCTTGCTAAGTCATAAAATAAAAATGTAATAACAAGAATACAAATATCATTGGGTAAGAACAAAAGGGGATGGGAAAATGAACTTATATTTGCTCTATGGGTTGATAGGCTATTTTTTAAAAGAAATAAAGAAGGACCCCCTATGAGATGGTATATGGAGATAAAGCCTTATTACCTTCAAGAATAGAAAAATTGGCACTTTACCTCTTGTTGCAAGACCATGAAGACCCCAATACCTTATAGAGAAGGCTTGACCAAATTGTCCTGTTAGAAGAGAAAATAAGAGATACCCTTAATAGAATGATGGAACAAACCCAAAAAACCATGAAATTTTTTAATAAGAAATCCAAGGGTACTCCTTTTTTTCAAGGAGATATGGTCATCTATTGGGATCCTAAATATGATAAGCATGGTGAAAATGGTAAATTCAAACCTAAATAGATTGGTCCATACTAGATAGCCCATTTTATAGGGCATAATACTTATAAGTTGTAGAATTTGTAGGGATAGCTAATGGCTATCCCTGTTAATGGCCAAAATCTAAAAATGTACAATCCTTGTTGAAGGTAAAAAAAAATGGAAAAGCAAAAATCCCAAAAACAGAGTGATGAATTTTGTTGTTATTTTGTTTGCTAGATAAACTTTTTTTTTCTTTTTAGTATAATTCTGAATTTACTGTTGCACATGGTATTCTTAGTTTGATGAGTATACATTACTGTTGATTCCTCCAAAAAAAATAGGAAGAAAGGAGATTTATTTTGGACTTTGATGAGATTTAAATTTTTTCAAATATGAGTGTTTATGCAATGGTTATTTGATATGCGATAAAATAGAATGAAAATAGAGCTAATTGAAACATCACGTTAAAGCCTCACATTACAAATGACACTTAATATGACTTCAAATTCCAAGGAACCGAGTTATATTTGAGAGGGTGGTTGAGCTAAAAATCATTACACTCATCCTTTTTAGCCAGAAACTAATCCTCAACTCAGACATACTCTTTGCACAATTTGCTTATATCAAATACTTCTCAAATGAGAAAGAAAAATAAAAAATAAAGTAAATTGAGTCACTACCTGAGATATCTTGGAAAACCTCTATCGGGGCTATAGACACTTGAATGACAGTAAGATAAAATCTGATGGGATTAGAAGAAACTCCACCGAGGATATAAATGCTTGACTGGTAATGGAGCCTTATAGAATAGTTAAAATTTTAAGAGTGAAATCATATATTAGGCTTAACTATTTTTCTTAGATATGGCAAAGTTCTGGAAGACTTAGAAATCAAAATGAAAGCACAAACACACACATGGGCCAAAGCATGATGGAACAAATAGCTTTGACAAATTTTGTGTAATCATATCTTATGACTTAGCCGAGACAAGCATGACAATGTATCTAAAAAACTCATCTATTTCAAAAATTCTGACCCTAGTTTCCAAATTGAATAAAAGGAATTACAGTTTTCATACTCTATTGCCTTTAAATCCTGTTGTTTGTAGAAATTTTTAGTTTTAAAATTGTTGTGTTTTGTTTTTAAAAGATTTACTTATCAGTCCTGATGATTTGAATTTTTGTTCAAAATTGCAATAAAACCAGGAGATTCTGTAATTCTCAAGTGCCTTATGTTTTTAGCACATTTTCCCAGTCAGAGCCTATGTTGGAGCCAAATTTGACTCAACTTTTGAAACCCCCAATCTTAAATTTTTTGGTTTCATCAAAATAATAAGCATTGTTGGTCCCTATTGCATTTTATTTGAGAAGTTGATTTTTTATAAGTTTGATTGATAAGCCTAACCTTAGAAGTTGTTAATGTATGCCCTTTTAAATATTGGTTTACCCTAAAAAAACTTACAAGGATCAAGATATAATTTCACTTATCATAAAGGTCAACCTCTAAATAAACCCAATTATTAAAAGGCAAGGTTTAGTCTTTCAGGATCATTTTCAAAATTAAATTCAAAATAAATAAAATCCCCAAATACTAAAGAGATAAATCAAGGGTTGATTAAAAATGGCATCATCTAAAAAACCCAAAAGCCTAAGTGTAATTCCCAAAGCCATAATTAAAATTCTAAGGGTATGCACCCCTTTTCGATAAATAAGTCAACCGGGTCAAAAGAAATCTTTTAATAGAAGGGCTTAGCCTAAGGTATTAAACTTATGGTTAATATTTTGAACATGCGCTCCTATGATTAACTGAGTAGATCGGATGGTAGCCACCATCCAGAAGAAGATCCAATGGATGCACCTTATTTGGCAAGTCCAAATATAAAATATCATGTTCTAAGGGTTCGAAAGCCTAAGTTTAATGTCAAAAATATTGATTAAGTGTTAAATTGCTTTAAAATATCCAAGGGCAGTGATAAAATTATGTTTTAATCCAACAATTACGTTTGTTTTGAAACTAACCCCGCAGGTAAAAGAGATCAATGGCTACGCTAAATCCTCATCAAGATCTGACGATAGTTCCCAAGTCAAAGTTCAAACAAAGGAATAGAAGCAAAGGATCCAAAAATTGCACCCAAGTCACCTTTAAATATTATGGATGCGCATTTACCATGAGCTACAAAAAAGATCGAGATTATGTTAAAACATGCATAGATCCTAATAAAATTAATGGTTGCACTCCCTCTCGAGAGGATCCAACGGTAGCACCCTCTTAAAGAAAACATAGGTAAAAATTATCAGTAAGACCAAGTCAAATTTTGATTAACATTAATTAATAAAATTTAAAAAGGGTTCTAATATGTTATTAATCGCCCCCCTTTTGATTAATCAAGATTGAAAAAAAAATTGAAGCATGTTTTTTCAGGTTATCTAACCCTACAGGTTGCAAAATATCTATGGCTATGCCATAACCATAAATGATCCAATGGTGGTGCACGTATCAAGATGATCAAAAATTAAGAGATTCCCACCCAAATTTGAAGACAAAGCAACCCTAAATCCAAACAGATCCAACGATTGCAACTAGGCCGAGCAGATCAAACGGTCCCATGCGTAAGAAAGTTGTTCAAATATTAAGATGAGATTTCCTTTAAAAAATTGACTAATACATATCAACGATAGTGTTTTAAATAAATTCAATATGATGATCGTGATTCATCCAAATATTTAATCTAAGCTACTAAAATCGATGGATGTGTTTAACCCTTCAAAGATTTGATGATCACGACTTAATCAAGGCAATAAAGGGTTGACAAGTCAAAATTGAAACCAATTGACGACTATGAACACTCAAGCCCAAATCCAACGGTAACACTTCGTTAAAAAGCAATTGGGAACTAAAGGGAGATCAATGGCTATGCTTTAACCCACCAAGATCTAACGACCACCATTCAATTAAGGATACCCTATAGTAGATACAATGGTACAAATAAAATCAAGGGCTACGGTCATACCCAATATGATCAAACGGTTGCGCTCTTTCACGGTTATCAAAGGCAATTAAGGCCTGAGCATTAATCAAAGTAGACTAAGGTATGAGTAAAAGAATAGATAATTACACTTGGTAGAACATCTAATCTGACGGTGAGCAAGCAAGGTAACTTGAAAAATAATGGATTATACTTTAAACGGTTCATGTTCCAAAAAATAGATTTGACAGTCTAATTTCCAGGAGAAGGATGATCACTTCACATACACATCCAGGGAAGAAGCAAGGAGGTGAATCATTCACAAAAATGTGCTCTGAAATAAGAATTCTATAACAATCAAGATAAAGCCAAAGTAAATAGTACATATAATAGCTATAAACCCAGATGATACCCAGGGAAAGAAATATTCGAGCAATCAAAACAAATCCTATGGATGGCACTCAGATAAGGCTAATGTGGACTAATCAAAAGATAAATCTTGACACCTAAGCATACAATAAGATCATATATATCCACTGAGAATGATAGCATACTACAAGAGAGAATAAAATAATCCTGCTGAGCATATTCGTACCCAAAGCTTATAGCTTATAAATAGATATAGTAAAGGGCAGTTGAAAGGCATCAGCAAGTGAAAAATTGGAGTCCAAAGAATATGAATGCATTCATTTTTTTTTTTGCAAATTATTAAGATGAATAAAATGTGTGATGAGTATATCTTAGTTTCAAAATACGAAAAATCATCCACTACAGAATATAGTTATAAGGAAAACACTTAGATGGAGTATAGTTATGGAAGCAACATATAGTGGCTTCCAGACCTTATTTTACATTCCCACATTCCTCCTATCTATCACTACCCCATCCTTTTGGGCATTCTATCTTAACCACCCTGACCATCCTTCCCACATTGCACCATCTCACCTCCATCCATTGTGCAAAGCCATCCCATTTCCTCTTTTCATCCTTCACTCTATCCCGTGATCAATGTCATTCCATCCATTTTCCACTAGCACACCACCTCTTGTCTTCACCATCATGTCGGGCCCCCTCCATCCTTTATCAAGATTTTATGAAATCAGTCTGGTCAACCTCCCCTGGCATATTAGAATGACCAAGATAAGCAAAAGAAAAAGAATTACATAAAAATATAGATCCTTTGTTTAGATGAGCAGAAGAAGAGAAAAACGTATGCCAACTCATTTTAGTGTGAAAGCTCCCTTCAAACCAAGAGTAAATTGCGACAGTCAATTTAGATCCGCACCAACAGGAAAACATATAGATTAGATTCTATCAGATGCTGACAAGTGTAAGGTTAAGATCAGGCCAAGAATAAAAAATTCAAGAACTCGGCCTATAAAAAGAAGTACCCTGGTTCAGAATCATCATCAAGCATTCAGAGAATAGCATTTTTCTAAGAGGTATACTTGAGTGCCCTTTAGAGTTGTGTTGTTGTATCTCCTTTCTATGTCTATTTTTCTCATTCATTCTTCTTTCTTCCCCATTCTATGCAAGATTTTTATAGGAAAGTACCCAAGAAGCTGAGAATATTTCTAGACTATTGAGTCAAATATTTGGAGACTTTTATGTTACCTAATTGGAACAAGGAGAGTAGGAGATTTCTGTTACATTATTTGAACAAAATATCTTCATTGTATTGATAACTTCTGAGAGAAACAAAGTTTAAAATATTCTTGGCTACTCTGCATGTAATGACATTTTAAATCAATACAATTGTGGGTCTTTTTTCTATTATTTCTTTGTATCATTTTTGTGTGTTACTACGTAATGGGTTACATTATTTGAATTCATTGCATACATTTCTCTCGTTGGTCAAATTTTAGTTTTATTACGATATTCGAATAAGTATAAGAGCGCCAAATTTTCTTTTCTCCCTTCTCTCAGTTCTTGTCAAATATGTTGTTAAATTGCTATAATAGTCCAATGAATCTAGGCACCGGTCTACATAAGGCATAATAAATGGTTATTTTCTTGCTTGGTCACTATTAATACATCTAGCATAATCATAATTTGGAGTGTGTAATCAGTGTTTTATCATAATTTACCGTTGGGTTTTTCTTACCCATTATGTAGTATTTCTTTAGCAATATTCATGTTTATCGGAACGAAGAGGCAGGTTGAGCAGAGCCTATAATAGCTCATTGGTTTCAAATGATTTATTGTAGTGTGACAATCGAATCCTGTGGATGCAAGAAATGGTTCCAAAAAATACCATCCTCAATTTGATAATATGATAACACAAACATGGAATTGTTTAGAAAATAGTTGGTTGTATACACTTCCTAAACAAATTATATTAATGACATCTAGATTAGAATAATGGAACAAGAACACTTCTGAAAACATTTTTTAGAAGAAAGAAGAACTAAAAGATAAACTTTAAAAAAATAAAAAAGGTAAACATAATAATCCAACCTCGAAGGAAAGGGAGTTTCTTAGTGAATATCATAATATTTTGAGTAAGGAAGAGAAAAATTGGATAGTAAAATCAAGATAAATTTAGTTAAAAGGAGATAAAATATAATTTATTTTCATAGGATGGCAATAGTACATAGATTAGCATCCATAATTAGTAGAATTAAATCAATAGAAGGGGTTTGGATTGAAGACCAGAGTGAAATAAAAAAGGAGGTAAGGTTTTTTAATTAGAATATTCTAGGATCAAAAGAGTTTGAAGTTCTTAATGATAAACTTCTACAAGAAGTACCTTCAGTTTTAACAAATGAAGACAATATAAAACTAATGGAGCCTATTAATTTAGAAGATGTTTATTTATCTCTTTTCTTTTTTGATAAGGATAAATTCTCAGGTTAGATGGGATCTCTGCAACATTCTATCAACATAATTGGCATATAGTGAAGGATTATTTATTGGTGGTAGTGGAACATATCTTACCCTAATTCCAAAAAAATGGATGTAGAATTGTTTGATTCGTTTAGGCCCATAAGCTTATGTAATATGGCATATAAGATTATATCTAAAGTTATGGTAAATTAATTAAGATGTATGTTAGAAAAAATTATTTCAAAAAATCAAGGAGGATATGAAAGAGAGACAGATTCTGGACGGGATCATAGCAGCTCATAAATTAATGCATTCAATAGCTTTAAGAAAAGAGCGAGCAATGATATTAAAACTTGATATGAGTAAAGCCTATGATAGGGTTAAATGGGATTTTATTTTTGCAATATTATAAAATTTTGGATTTTGTAATAAAATGATTAGATGTATTAAAGCTTGTGTCTTTACAATTTCATATTCAATGTTGCTCAATGGGTTGGTAACATAATCATTTAAAGCTAAGAGAGGTCTTATACATAGATCCTCTATCACCATATTTGTTCATTATTATGGTAGAGATTTACTTGAAGAAGGCTAATAAATATGGGTTGATAAGTGGTATTACGGTTAGTAATAACATCAACAACATCACCCATCAACAATTTGTAGATGATATTACCATTTTTGGAGGGCAAGGATAAACAAGGCCATAAATAACTTATTAAAGGAATATGAAAGAGCATCAGGGTAGAGAGTTAATAGGACAAAATCAAAAATTTACTTCCTAAATACCCCAACTAGAATCAAAGCAAGGATATGCAGGTTACTTCAAATGGAGAAGACAAATTTACCAACAACTTATCTGGGGATACCCTTATTTCAGGGGAGAATGAGGATAGAATTATGGAATCTAGTTATTAGTAAAGTTTAAAATAAACTATTAGCATGGAAATGTAGATGGTTATTGTTAGCAAGAAGAATGCAAAAAATTAAAATAGTCTACAGGCCATTTCAACTTATTATATGTCCTTGTATACTATGCTGACATCTATAGAAAATTTTTATTCTATATTATGCAGTCCCTTTTATGGTCAGGTTTACATGATAAAAGGAAATTTCCTTTGGTGAAATAGAGCAAGGTGTGTGATGATAAAACTAGGGGAGATCTTGGTTTAAGAATTTTTATGGATGCAAACTTAGCTCTTAGGGAAAAAGTGATTTGGAGATTGTACAAAGATAACCAAAGACAATGGAAAATAATTCTTCTATGTTGATCCAAATGACCTAAGCTTAATATTTATTGCATTCTCACTTCCAAATGATTATTCTCTATATAATGATTAAAAAATCTATTGATCTAGCGATTAAAGGTCTAAGATGGGTGGTGGGAACTGAAGAAAAGAATTCTATTTGGATGGATACCTGGTGTGATGAAAAACCACTCAATCTAGATCAAATTTTGAAACCATGGATGAGATTACTTTAAGTAAAATATGGTGATAGGGTTTCAAACATTATGTATAAGGATTAGGAAGGAAGATATAAATGGAAAGCTGAGTTTTTACAAGTATATAAGACATTGATGTTAGGAGGTTGTTGAGCAGAAATATAACAATGATTATTCTGAAGGGAGCCAAGGATAATCTAATTTGGGAGTTGAATAGCTTAGGAGAATATACAACAAGAAGTGGATATAATGTAAAGCACCAACAAAATAAAAATATCCCAAGAATATGGAGAGATATTTGGGATAGCCCGAGAATTCCTAAGGTTAAAATGTTTGTTTGGATAGTAGTTCAAATAAGAATTTTATTCAAGGATAACCTTATGAAAAGGGTTTTCATGGTCCCTCATAATGTGTTATTTTTAAAAGAGATAGGGAGAGTATAGACCATCTATTAGGACACTGCTCAATAATATGGAATCTATGACAATGAATTATTAATATCTTTGGTAAATGCATGGATGAATAGAAGAATTTAAGAATGGTTAAAGCAATGGTAAAGCACTTTTAAAAGTGAGGATTTACAAAAAAATTGGGATATATCAAAAGATACAATACTTTGAATTGTATGGCTAGAAATAAATAGAAGAATATTTAAAGGAAAAAAATAGTTTAGAGGTAATAAAATGGAAGATTTTTTTAGCCATAGATGATTCTAAACCAACCTTATCAACTCACCCATTATGTAATATGGAAGTAGAGAGCATTGATAGATAGATTCAAGTCATAAAATAGAATTATGATGTTGGGTATAGGAGAAACAAAAGGAAGGCAAAAAATATAAATTGGAAACCACTAGATGTGGAGTTAGTCAAATTGAATTTTAATGGAGCATATAAAATAAATCTAGATGGATAACTTATGCTAGAGAAGCAACTCTGTACTTTGAAATCTGTTCCCAAAATAAAGGCTTCTAGCTCCAGTGTTGAGTCTTTTATACCTATGTATGACTTATATTTTGTCATTTCTATTAAACTCGTTTCTTTATTGTCAATTTAATTTTGTTTTCTAGATTTGATTGATAATAGAGAGCTAGTCTCTAGAATACTTGCTAGATTTTACACAGTTCTAAGGATTTTATACTAGTTTCTATTAAAGGTCAATTGTTTTGATTGTTGTTGGTTCAAGTAGCTAAGTTATCTATCATGCTTTTGGTCCATCACCCCTATTTTTTTGCTTTTAACCATTTCCCATTTCTTTTAATTATTTTATCCCTTTCAGTATCTTCCTAACCCTTATCTAAAAATCCCATTTTTATTTTTGAAACCATCCCTACGAGAGATTGCCATGAAATACATTCCTTTCCTTTGGGTATTCAATGCTTGGCAGCGATCCTAGGGCTTTGCAAACTTAAAAAACCCATATCTAGGCCAGTTCGATTACCAATAGGAAGAAATAATTGGTAAGGGTAACATGATCCATGTGCCCACTTGGGCACCATTTATTGAGAGCTCATAGATGAATGGATTCCTTGTCTAGACGAGAACCCACAAACTTCCCCACTAAAGAGAGAGAATTTTGGGATAATATGGAAGCCATAACTTCTATGGGAATGTCCAGTTCTCTCCTATTAAGAGAGAGGGCCCTAATAATAGGATCTGAAAGAATTAAGAAAGAGGTTGTTCCTTTCTTAAGAGTCTCAACAAAGAAAACCTTGTTAGAAGACGAGGTGGTCTATTCAGAAGGGACCCACCTATGCCCGTTGCTTCAAACCCATCATCTACATCATCTTGATTACTTGGTGCTACTTCAAGAATAACATCAACTTCAATGCCCAATCCATGACCATTTGAACCTCCATATGGAGCTCCCTTTTCCATTCCTACCTTGAGGAAATTCAAAATTTTGAGGAGATCCTATTCCATGAGGTGATCTGCTTGCACTGTTCATCCTGCACTCTGATTACAACACTAGAAATTTTTGACTTTGCCTCACACAAATTTTTTATTTGTAGATTATAACATAGTTTCTTAGAATTATAAGATGGTAAACATGGGAATTTTAATGCTGAAAAGACACACATAGATCTATAGAATAGGAAAATGGAAAAATTAATACTCCTCCCACTTACTCCAGTTGGAAGAACAAGAATTAAATTACTTAAAACTGGCCAGATTCAAATCACCCCAATACTTCATAAAAGTTAAAGTTTAATGAGGTATGGAATATGCATGGTAAAGATATGATGTCGAGAACTCACATCATGAATGAACAAAAATGTTGAACCCAAGAGTTGTAATATTGAATAGGTAGATATAGATTTATAGAATGCAAAAGCAACAAAAGCTAATGCTCAACTAACTAGTTATAGATTGTATATGTGGTGCTGTCAACAATGCTCAAGTGGTGTTAGAATCATTTTTTTTTGGTTATTGTGATAAACCCCTATGACTGACACATAGGGCTACGTAGTCCCCTCCCAACCATGATCCCTTGTAAGGCCGAGAGCTACACTTGTCAATAGGGGAATAACACACAACTATTTGGATATCAATAGGGTGGGTACAGGGGAATGGAGTCATGTCGACCTTTACCAGTACATAGGACATTCCTAGTTTCACCTTGTATCTATAGGGTGGATACAGGGAGAATGGAACTTAGGTTGGCCTCTACTAGCACCCAATACTTTCACCAACTATGCTACACAATTTGTCTCAGACTCAGAGCTTCCAAATTTTTTTGCTACAATTTTTTTTGTTGAGATCATATAAACTTGACCACAAAAAGGATTGCATAATATAGATTAAAATTTTTTCTAATGATTTTGGCATAATATATAATGATATATAATATGTTGGAATGACCTAAAGACTAACTTAACTAGTTGTATTATTCCTGCTAACAATAACTATCTACCTTTCCATGTTGGTAGTTTATTTTGAACTTTACTTATAACTAGATTCCATAATTTTATCCTCATTCTCCTCTCAAATAAGGGTATCCCTAGATAAGTTGTTGGAAAATTTACCTCCATTTGAAGTAACTTGCAAATTATTATTTTGATTTTAGTTGGAGTGTTTAGGAAGTAAAATTTGTATTTTTTCCTATTAAATTTTTGCCCTGATGCTCTTTCATATTCTTTTAATAAGTTATTCAAAGCTTTTGCCCCATTTATCCCTACCCTTCCAAAAAGGGTTGTATCATCTACAAACTATTGATGGGTGATGTTGTTGATGTTATTACTAGTCTTAATTCCACTTATAAGCACATATTTATTAGCCTTTTTCAAGTTCCTACCCAAAACCTCTACCATAATAATGAACAAATATGATGATAGAGGATCTCTCTATCTAAGGCCTCTCTTGGCTTTAAATGATTCTGTTACTAACCCATTGACCAACACTGAATATTAAATTGTAGAGACACAAGTTTTAATCCATATAACCCATTTATTCCCAAATCCAAACTTTTCTAATACTACAAAAATAAAATCCCATTTAACCCTATCATAGGATTTACTCATCAAGTTTTAAGATCATTGTTTTCTCTTTTCTTGAAGTTTTTGAATGTATAACTTCATGAGCTATTATGATCCCATCCAAAATTTGTCTCCCTTTCACAAATCCTCATTGCTCTTATGAAATAATTTTATCTAACAATGGCCTTAATCAATTTGCCATCACTTTGGAGATAATATTATATGTCGTATTACATAGGATTATGGGTCTAAATGAATCAAAAAATTCAACATCCTTCTTTTTTGGAGTTAGGGAAAGATGTGTTGCATTTATTTTATAAGGTATGTATTTTTTTACTCTAGACTATTCCACTACCACCAATAAATAATCTTTCACTATATCCCAATTATGTTGGTGAAATATTGTAGAGAGCCCGTCTAGACTTAGGAATTTATCCTTCTTAAAATAGAAAAGAGCTAAATGAATTTCTAGAGTAATAGGCTCCATCCATTTCCTATTGTCTTAAGTCATTATAACTGAAAGTACTTCTTGTAGAAGTTTTATCATTAAGAACTTTAGAATCCTATTATCCTAGAATATTATGATAAAAATACCTTACCTCTTTTTTAATTTCACTCTAGTCTTCAATCCAAACCCTTTCTATTGATTTAATTCTACTAATTTTGGATGTTGATCTCTGTACTATAACCATCTTATGCAAAAAAATTATATTTTTTTCTGCTTTTAACCAAGTCTGTCTTGATTTTAATCCTCAAAATTTCTCTTCCTTACTCAAAATATCATGATATTCACTAAGCAACTCCCTTTCCTCTAAGCTTGGTTATTATGATTACATTTTTGGAATTTTTAAAGTATATATTTTAGTTCTTCTTTCTTCTAAAAAATATTTCCAAAAGTATTCTTATTCCATTCTTTTTATCTAGATGTCATTGCTTTAATTTATTTTTGAAGTGCATACAACCCACTGTTTCCTGAAGAATTCTATGTTTGTGCTATCATATAAAAAAATTGAGGATGGTCTTCCCACATCTACTCATATTTAAATTATGATATATTTTTAATTCACTTACCATAATTTTAACTCTTATTGGCTAGTGATATTAACCAATCCTTGTTAAGGTATTAATTTTAACACAAGTTCCATCATCTAGCCAATTATTTGTGAGTATGCATTTATCCAATTTTTTGCTATTAGCTTTTGGTATCTCCTATTGTTGGTCCATGTATAGTTATCTTCTTCAAAATTAACCTCCTATAGATTATTGTTTTGAATAAAAGTTGTGAATCTCTCATACTTTGGGTTAATTTCTAAATCCCCTCAAAATTTTTATCTAGCCTAGTTATGGCATTAAAATATCCTATGAACATGAATTGGGTTTCTTGGTCTCTACTTCTCATAAAGGCTTAAATCCCACTCTAAAATTCTAATATACCTGACTGAGTTGTAGGTCCATAAGTATTGATAAGGAAAAAATGAATATCTGCAAAGTAGCATGTGATTAAAGAGGCTATCCAATACCTAGTTTTATGAATGGTTACATAGGAGGTTCTAGTAGTATTCCAACAAGTTAGAATTCTCCATGTTGCTCTTTCAAAATCTATAGCATCCCATTCACATCTCACCCATACTATTTTCATATATTTTGGAACTTCTTTTGTCATTTTAGTTTCCTGGATACAAATAATATTAGGCTTATTACTTAAACAGAGGTCCTTGATACACATCTAATTTGAGGGGGCATTAGCACCCCTTATATTCTATGAGATGATAATCATGTCTCATTAGGGGCTATTGGACCCACCTGTAAATTATCAATATCATTTTGTTATTTAGTAAATGGAAGTTCAACCAACTTAGTTTTTTTTCCTTTCTCTATGTTTGCTCTTGCTTCCCTAGATCTTGCTTGATAATTTAAGGGTTTTTCTCTTTTTGCCTTGTCTATATCAGTAGTAGGTCTTATTATTCTATTTCTTAATATTATTTTAAAACTTTACTTTTCATGAGATTTATCCTCTCTTGGATTTGCTATAGAAGCTTTTTAGTTGTCATCTCCCAACCACTCCTGTGACAGGTAGAGTTGATATTGACGATGATGTGAAACAATCAATTTAGGCTTTTCAAATAAGTGAGCATTGAAGATAAGATTATTTGGGTGATGACTTGAAAAATTCAATCTGGATTTATAGAATGCAACTTGGAGTTGGTTGAAAGGCTTATTTTTGTAGATACACAACAACTTCTCTTAGTTACTTGTTTGAGGAGAGGTGCTCCAGCTGTGGAGCATTTTTAGATGAGCGCTCCCTGGGTGGAGTGCTTTGAGATGAGCACCCCATGGATGAAGAAATTTTAGATGAGTGCCCCCTGGGTGGAGTGCTTTTAAAGAAGTGCTCTAGCTATGGAGTGCTTTTGAAGAAGCACTCCAACTGTGGAGAACTTTTGAAGAAGTGCTCCAGCTGTGGAGTGCTTTCCTCTTTGATCGTATTGACTTTATTTTGGATTTTGCCTTTCTCATTTATGTTATAACTCATTTTTACTTTGCTCTGCCTTTGTCATGAAGATGCGCTCTACTAGTGTAGCACTTTGGAGAGGTGCTCTACTTGTGGAGCCCTTTGAATTTTTGACTTATTTTACCGTACCCTCAATAAAAGGTAACTTTTATGGTTTGTGTTTACTCTCCCCTCATGTGCTCCTAAAGTGGTGTGCTTTGGAGAAGTGCTCCCTGAGTGGAGCACTTTGTCTTTTGACCACAGGTTGACTCTTTTTTATTTTTTTCGTCAAAGCTTAATCTATATTTCCTTTGTCTTGGGGAGGTTCTCCACTAACGAAGCACTTTAGGCTTTGACTGCTTTTGACTTTTACTTGCTCTTTTAGCCAAGTTTGTTTCTCTTTTAAGCCTTCTGGGAAAGACACTCCACTAATGGAGCACTTTTGAAGGGTGCTCCACTGATGAAGCACTTTTAAGGGATCCTCTACTAGTGGAGCGCTTTGACCATATTGACTTTTACACTTAGCCATTTTTACACTTGTTTTTGTTGTTTTTAGAATGTCGCTCCATGGATGGAGCACTTTGAGAATTCATCCTCGGAGTGGAGCGTTGCAGTCTCGACTATGCTCAAACCTCTTTTTTCATACTTAGCCATTTTTCCAATAATAGCTAAGTATGAAAAAAAACGTAGAAAAGTACAACAAAGATGAGGAATCACATAATGCAAGAAAATACAGTTTTAAACAAAACGAGATAGTCGGTGAAAGCACAACAACATAACCACATCTTAACCATTTTTTATGGAAAAAGAGAAGTTTTTACAATGAATGGTCTCAAAACTATATACAAAATGAATTTCAACAAGGTGTGGCAAAATTGGCAACACATCTGGCGGCTCACGGGGCATTGAGCCTGCCTCAATGTGAAGATCCCAACCTTTATCCTTGGGCACCAGAGTCCTCCTTTCTCTCTGAGCCTTCGACTGCTCCTCTGATTTTTCCTCACTACTGTTGGATTCTTTATCTTCTTCTTTCAATTCTTCACCCTTTGAATCTGCATCACTATCTGTCTCTTCTTCCTGTTCATCTATCTCTCCAGCCTTTGAATCTGTAGCACTGTCTGTTTCATTTTCTTCATTCTGCTTGGGCGGCTGAGGGAGATATTGGTCCAACGACTTGTTGAAGACATGCTTGTACACCATGGAAGCATCAACCCAACGTTCCAAAGGGAAATTCGACTGCTTCTAAAGCTCCTGGATTAGGCAACGATATGTTTCGATGCGCTCAACCTCAGCAAATTCCAGTATTCTATCAAACTCTGTCAAGCAGGATTGAATCTGGGTATACTTGGCCATGAGAAGGATTATCTGAGCATCAGAACTTGAGGCTTCCAAAGCGTCGATGTCTGAGGCATTATCAACGAAGGTGGCCCACATAGGCTCCAACTCCTGTACTGATGGAATGGGCTCCTTAGGGTCGGTGAAACCCGGGACGCCGATCTTGACAAGAGCATCAAAGTATCACAGTGAAATGTCACGCTCTTGCATAAGGGAATCTAAGAGCAGGTGAGCTTTCTTGGCCAGCTCGACCTTTGTGAAGAAGTAATGCAAAGTTGTTTTTATCGTTGCCAATGACCGAGCCAGATCGCTCATAGGGGTAAGGCGGATAGGCACATCTTCTATTTTTCTGAGTTGGGTGGCCAAATCTAACCAATAGTTGACATCTGCTTGAGCGGACTCCAGGATAGGACTGCCAACAACAACTGCCTCATGTGCTTCCCTAAAGAATGCCAAGACTGTAATCCCTTTTGCTGCTCTTGCTGGGAAATATCGCAGGAAGTCTAGGCGCATCTCCTTGAGGTGCTCCCTAGAAGGTAGAACATGCTGCTCATTCCTTTCAGACAACTTAGCCTACAACTCATTTCTTTGGACAGTGAGCGCTTGTATTTCTTGGTTTGCTTGGGTGATCATTTTGATGTGGTGGTCGCATAGCTTGGATGCTTCATTATTTTCATCTTCAAGCAATTGAATCTTTTCCTTCAACTGCTCGATCTCAAACTCCAATGCCTCAACCTGTTTCTTTGACTTAGACTCCAGGGCTTCAATCTGCCTTCTCGTCGCTGCTAGGGCCTCCTCGAGCTCATCATTTTTGGACTGTGCTTTGAAGAAGCAGTCCTTGTAATACTCGCCATGAGCATAAATGGAGCCCATGCCAACTTGGACATCGCCCATTTTTTATGCAGTGTTCATTCTGGCCACGTCTTCCTCAGTATGGTGGATGGCATAATCGATCGGGGTCATTTCCCCCAAGGATTTCTGGACTAGTGGTATTTTTTCAATGGTATGCAACTTCATCGTATTTGGGTCAATGATGCAAGCTTTGAGTCTGTGCTAGAGCCTGTACCTCTCTCTTCCTATGGTCCTTCAGATAGTGCATCGTATTCATGCACGCCTTGTGGATGCTCTATGCGACAGTGAGCTCCTGGGTCATTTCTAGCTCAGACTCCAATGACTCTTGAATGCCTATTCCAAGGATTGGTATGAAGGGAAGAAGTGGGAGAGGGGGCTCAAAATCATACATTGCATGGGAAGCTGAAGGGGAAGCGATTGCGCTAACCCTCGAAGGTGCTTGGGTTGCCACTATGGGAATGGTCGGCTGGGGCATTGAGAAACCAGTGGAAGGAGGTGTGATGAAAAGTGTATTTAGCTCTCTAGTGGCAAAGATATTCGTAATGTGGTCCTCTAAACCAGAAAGGGGAAAATTGAATGAGGTAGGGACTGAGAATGCATTAGGGTTTCCCATGAAGGATTCAAATGTTATGGATGAAGGAACAAAAGATGACTTGGATAGTGGTATGGATGATGTTGGGCAAATAGATAAACTTGGGAAAGTGGATTGGGGTAATGGAGCTGCACTTGATGCAGGGGCCACTAAAATTGGTATTGTCATAGATATTTTAGGTATCGAGCAAATAGACATCGAAGTTAGAGAAATGATAGTGTAGATGAGGAAGAAGAAAAAGGAAGAGATAAATGCATACCTTGGGGCTCCATGATCAAAGGAGCCATGGAAGATATGCTTTGTGCTTGCACTTCTCCCTTTTCTTCTACATATGGTGCATCCATGCTGACATGTTCTGTGTCTTCATCCCTTTGCTCCTCATCCATGCTGACGCACTCTTCGTCTCCACCCCTTTGCTCCTCTAGTCATAGTCATTCTGGTAGAGCTCATCGAAGGGGGCTCAGATGCTGCTTGAATGATTTTCCCAAAGGGTTTCTAGGAACTAGTGCGTGACTTCTTTGTGGCTGGTTGTAAGAAAGGTGCCTCTGCCTTTCTCTTCGAGGAGGCGCTCATTTTCTGATGAGGCAATGGACTCTTCTCTTCACTAAATAATGAGGCACCCAGGATGGCCTTGCCCTTGCCTTCGTGTCTTGGGTGTGCCAAGTCATCCACTTCATCAGGATTGCATCCGCCATGGGGAACAATATCAGTGAATGAAAGAGGTTGATAAGTATTTATGTTCTCATCGTAAAATATTGAGAACTTGTCATCAATCCCCAATGGGTTGTCCGAGGACATCTTATCATTGTGGACCCTCATGATCCACCACTGTTGGATTTTATGGTCAGACCATTGTGGATGTCTGACCTTCATCTTGACTAAGACAGACCTGGACAGTCTCTGCTCCGGATTGACATTCGGTTTATATTCAGTTTCCATGGTGTAAAATTCTAGCCAAGGAGGCAAAGGCTTCATCTCTTCCACGTGCCATTCTAGCTCGAGGCCCAGTGGATTGTTATGTTGCCTCTCCATGTCATAATTAGGGCAAGAATGAAAAGATCTCACCCCAAGGTTTTTTTGGATAATACCAAGTGGGTCCCATTTCCAGTGGTGGGGAAGCTCGATCAACCCGTAATCCGAAAGCGTCATCGTAAGAACAACGTTCTGACCACACTGTGTTATCTTAACATCTCCAAACTTGAAAGGAGTAGAAATTATAACTTTCCTACCCTGACCTTTCCCGTACTCCTCGTTGGTGTAGTCAAGCTGTCAGGCGACTTCCAGGGAAAACAGATAGGGCATGGCATAATAGGGTAACAGAAAAGGCTTTTCTGTAAACCCATAGATTTTGATAACCAGGCCCTGGGTGAGGAGAAAGGTATCTCCCAATCGCTCATCTACCACCTTGTTCCTCAACTCCATTGGAACTCATTCACACTGGCCATATATCATCTCCAGCACTGGCCCGAGGAAAACCTGGTTGAAGATATAGTACGATTCATTCTTGGACAAGTTGTTTGTCTAGAGATAGACTGGCAAAGCTCTACCCTCCTCATCTATTTGATTTTTTGTTATGTAATGAAATTTCTCATGCATATGCCAAAAGAAATACCACGCCAATAAGGAAGAGAGTCTGAACTGGTCTGCCTTAGGGCCTTGAACATAGGCCAAACATGCGTGCAACTATCGCGCCATGAACTCCGCCCAGTCATAAAAAATTGGAATAGCACCCAACCTTACCTTGGAGGGAAAATAGATCTCATTCTCAAGTATGGCCTACACCATGGAGACTTGCCAGTCAGAGACCCACTCATATGTTGGAAGCCCCATTACCCATGCCATAATGGAGTAGATGTCACGGTGGGCGAATTCGGCCAAGGGCTTCGAAAGTTGGGGAAATTCGTCAAGTGATGTCGCGCTCCCTAGCTGATCCCTTATGAAATGGTGCATTTCTGGCATCGGTTGATATCTGGCGCCCTCTTCATTAGTGTGGATATTCCTCGGGATAAAATTGGATGAGTGCTTTCTCCCACAGGTGAAAGCATCCCGGACGACATCAGCTGTGATAGCGAACAATACCTTCGCCTTGGCATTCCGCACCATCCTCGACTAGGCATCGTAGAAACTTGATACAACCTTTATAAAATCTGGATAGTGATGCACAGGCGTGCACATGTAAAAGTACAAGTGCGAATGGTAGACGATAGCCAATGGATTCTCGATTGGGGCCTCCCTATACGCCTTTTCGACGTCCTGGCATAGTTGCTCCATGTCCTTGTGTATGACCAGGCAATCCCGGTACCAAAAGAGAGTATGTTGTGGAGCTGTCAACTCTACTGGTTTTTCTCTCTCTTTCATTGCTTCTTTGGCTTCTCTGAGCTGGATGCCTCTGTAGGCGCTACCTTTTCCTTGGGCGCCTTCTCCTTTTGTGCCTTCCCTTAAGCTTCTTTACTCTTTTTACCCATGGTTGTTGGATGTATTACAACAACTCACACTCTGAATAGCCTGGCTCTCTGGATGAACGCAGGGTGCTAGGGCAGAGGAGAAAATGAAAATGCTACAGATGATTTAAAATTTTTCTAATAAACTCACCACCTTATAGTATCAACTTTTAATCTACCACCTTTTAATGTTGGGTACCTGAAGTTAATGCCGATGGAGGACGTGCATGTAAGCGTGTGCCTTGAATTACCCACGTGTTGGTGGTTGCTTTTTGGAAATGATGAATAATGATGGTGGACAAGGACACTTCCTTGGAGCACGTGCTACTTATTGGGAGGGGAGCCCATACTAATCTGCCTGGAGGACATGCTTTGGCTGATGGAGAGCGAAAATGTTTTGATTGGGTAGTCGTACGACTCTCACTTAAAAAATACTGCGCTTTTAGGGTTTGAAGATGACCCCTTTACAAATGATCTTATCTCTCCGTGACACTTGGCACAATCTAAATGGATAGCTTAATATATATTATAAAAATAATACTTTTAAAGGGGGACAGGGCAAGCGCTCCCTAGGTGGAGCACTTTTGAAGAAGCGCTCCCTAGGTGGAGCACTTTGGAAAGCTCATTCAATTTAAAGAAAAATTCTCCCTTAACCCTTTTAAACTTTTGAAGTGCTCCCTGAGTGGAGCGCTTTGGGAAAAGTGCTCCCTAGGTGGAGCGCTTTCGGAGAAGCGCTCCCTAGATGGAGCATTTTACATGACTTAGAAGCCCCTTTTATTTTTGTTGAACAATTTGCTTTCGGCTTATCACTTGGTGACAATGGGACTGGCCTGCTCCCTAGAGATCATCCACGCCTTCACCTGATGCAAGACTACTACCAACTATCTCATATTGGCTGCAAAACCCTTTTCAATAGCCAACTTGCCTCTTATTCCAGCAATAGTTTAACTCCTATGGCAACTTTTCAACTCTTACGCTCAACTCTTACCATGGTGCACACCAACCGGGATAGTTCCTAGAAGGTCACCCATCCGAGCACTACTCCACTAGGAATTGCTTAACTTTTGGTAAAATACTGAAATGAGCACAGAAGGGTTCGAACTTGCCAACCCATCACCCCGCCCCATCGTCATGGGACATCTACCCATTTCTGGAATGAAACCCTTGCACTTCAGCAACTCAACGAGCGCTCTACTTGCCATGCCTCTTAGGGCTCTCTAATTTTTATTCTAGGTGGAGCGCTCTTGGAGAAGCGCTCCATGGGTGGAGCTCTAGAGAGTCACTTTTGGAAAAGTGCTCCCTAGGTGGAGTGCTTTTAGAGGAGCGCTCCACGGGTGGAGCGCTTTGGGGAAACGCTCCACCAGACTTAGGAATTTTTTTTTTTTAGAAGAGACGGGAAGTTGTCGCTCCACTAGTGGAGCATGAGTTTTGCTCCAAAATGGAGCGATAGAAAATTCCCTCTCCTTTATCAATTTTTCTAGTTATGCTCGAAAAACTAGAGCGATAGCCAACTGTATAGACTTTGAAAGATATTATATACACGAGAAATACCTGGTGGATCAACGATCTTCCTCGGAGCTCGATGGGTGATAATATTTCAGAAGAAAGTCGTTCACTGAAATTGGGAGAGTGAAACCTTCCATGTCTTGTAGAATGAATGAGTTGATCTGGTTAACGTCGGAGACTCGAAATGGGCCTTCCCAGAAGGCATCGAACTTCTTGTGGTTCCCCGGCTTGGACTTGTTTTCATTCCACTTTAAGACCAAATCTCCGACATTGAAGGTTCGGTCAGAAGTCTTTTTCTCGAACTAGCCTTTGGTGGATTCGGTATGCTTGGTGAAGGCTTCGTAAGCTTTCTCTCTTTCTTCCTCTAACTACAGCAACTGTGCCAACCTCGCATCCATCAGATTGAATTGGCCCTCTTCGGTGTCGAGCCACTTAAGCAACTGCAACATGGGTAGCTCGATGTGCATGGGCAAGACTACATCTTTCCCATACACTAGTGAGTAGGGCGACGTCTTGATTGATCGCTTGATAGAAATGCGATCGGCCCAAAGTGACTGGTCCAAGAGTAGGTGCCAGCTCTGCTTATTTTTCTGTAGCGTCCTCTTCAATATCCATAGTAGGTTCTTGTTTGTGGATTTCCTCCAGTCCATTGCCCTGTGGGTAATAGTTAGACAAGGTTTTCAAATAGATTCCATACCTAGTTGTGAAATCATAGATCTTTGCATCGGTGAAAGGGGAGCCATTATCAGACATGATGGCTTCAGGTACCCCAAAGTGAGTGATCAGTCCTTCAAGGAAAGAGATAACCACTTCTTGGTCAGCTTGCTTGGTCGAAATTGCTTCTGACCACCGAGTGAAGTAGTCTGTGGTGGTCAAAATATATTTGTGGTCGATAGAGGAGTTGGGGTTGATGATCCCAATAAAGTCTAGACCCCACTGTTGGAATGGGGATTCCACTTGGATGGGGTGGAGAGGAAGCGATGCATTCCTAGTCCTCCCTGAGTAGCGCTGGCAACTATCACAACATTGGCTGACCTTGAAAGCGTCAGAGAAAAGGGTGGGCCAATAGTAGCCCACTTTGATGATCTTCAGTGCCATCGGTCTACCTGCAAAATGTCCTCCCAAAATCTCGAAGTGAAACTCCTCCAATATTTTTGCCTTCTACGACTCCTTGATACATCTCAGGAGAACTCCATCGATGTTATGATAATATAGTCCGTTAGGAATCAGGACATACCTGCTAGCCTGTAGGTGAAATCTCCTTCTCTATGAAGCATTGAAGTGAGGAGGACACCTACCTATGTCGAAGTATCTGACCAGATCGTCTATCCAATCTGGACTATCGATCGATAAATTGGCAAGATTGCTATCGGGTGCAAGGGTTGTCCGAGTCGGGGTTTGCAGCTTCAACTGTGGCATTTTTGGCCAACTCTTGATAGAGCGCTCTACCTCGGACTAACTTGGTGGGGTGTACCTCGATGTCGAACTCTTGGATCTTAGTAACCCATCCAACTCTCCTATTGCCCAACTCACCTTGGATGATGAAATTCTGAACATCTGGGTGTATCATGTACACTATCGTCTTGCTCTAAGAGACGAAATGATGAAACTTCTGGAGTGACCTCATCACCATGTGCACTTGTCATTCAATGAAATTGAACTTTTCTTCGTGTGGTTGGATGATTTGGCTGAGGAACGCTATCGGGCGCTCATCTCCATCTTCGCCCTTCTATGTCAGAACAATTGCATAGCTCTCTGGCTCCTCGACTGCGTATAAGATAAAATCTCGTGAATAGTCAGGGTTGATGAGGATGGGAGCTTGGGCGATCCACTCCTTAATTTCTTGAAAATCCTACCTCCTTTCATCGGTCCACTTGAATTCGGCATCCTTCTTCAGGAGCTCGGCCATCGACTTTATCACTTGGGAAAAGTCGGCGATGAACTTCCTGATGAAGTTTATCTATCCGAAAAAGGATTGTAGGGCCTTTTTATTTACTGGTAGTGGAAGGCAGAGAAGCGCCTCAGCTCGAGCGGGATCAATAGTTAACCCCTTTTTAGAGATTAGATGCCCGAGTAGCTTTCCTTATTTCACTACGAATATTGATTTCTTGGGGTTGATGGAGACCCCAAACTCCCGATATTTTTCAAAAACTTATCGTAAATGTAGGTCATGTTCCTCCCTCTTATGGGAGAAGACTGTCATGTCATCTAAGTAAATTACGATGACATGATTCAATAGTTCACCAAAGGCGAGGTCCATCGCTCTCTGGAAAGTCGCTCCGACATTTGAAAGGTCGAAGGGCATGCGTTGGTAGGCGAAGGTCCCCCACTTGGTGGTGAACGTAGTCTTGTGTTGGTCTTCATCCTTGACCCAGATCTGGTTGTAGCCTAAGAAACCATCTAGTAAGGAAAACCTCTGTGCTCTCGCCACCACGTGAAGGATTTGATCGATCTGAGGTAGCGGGTAGTGATCTTTGAGCGATGCTTGGTTGAGATTTTGGAAATCAATGCACAAGTGGATGTCACCATTCTTCTTTCGCACTGGAACAAGGTTGGCCACCTAGGAGGAATGCTTGATCGGGTATATGATCTTTGCTTCAAGCATTTTTAGAAGCTCAACCCTCATCAACATTTTGATCTTTGGGTTGATGGGTCGCTGCTTCTGCCTAAATGGTCTGACTCCTTCCTCTAGCTCGATGGTGTGTTGGATGATATTCTTATCGTACCCCTTTAGATCTTGGTAGCACCAAGCGATGATGTCAGGGTACTCCTTGCACAGGGCATGAATCTACTGAAGCTCTTCGATTGTGCAGTCGACCCCTACCTTGATAACCTTTCCTAGCTCTAACTCCAGGTCCATGAACTCTTTCTGGTCCACTTTGATCTTGTGGTCGATAGACCTATCGTTCCGATCGAAGAGACTTTCTAGCATGATCAGACCCTTCGGGATGTGGTTATTTTTCAACTGAATCAATCCCTCATGGTCTTCTTCATTGAGAGTCCGCTCTTCAATGGAGGATGCTTCATTTACCAAGAAATTGACAAGTTGTTCATCATTGTCGAACACCTACCAGTGGAGTTTTTTATCAGGCATAGAAGGCCTATAGATCAGCCTCACTATCTTTGGCTTATGCATCATATCATCCACTGGTGAAAATTGGGCGCCGATGGAGGCTAAGATGTTCGTAAGCTTATTTTGCTCTCGCAAAATTGACTTGATGTTCAACACGGTGAAGGATTCGAGCAAATCCCACACCTTGTTGTGGTACACCTTCAAATAGTGTTGCTTGGAGATGCACTTACTGGTAACCTGGTTGCAGATTAATTTAGAATCCTCAAATATCTACAACTACTTGATGTCGAGCTTTTTGGCTTTCTTGAGTCCGAGGCACAAAGCCTCATACTCTACTGCATTATTCGTACAACTCCATGCGAGCCTATATGAATAAGTCTTCTGCTCACCTGATGGAGAAATGAGCATGATGCCAGCTCCTACATCATTCTTGCATCGAGCACCATCAAAGTATAGCTTCCATAGCTGATCGGGTGTCGGGGACTCTTCTACGGGTGCTTCTATTTTAGCCTTTTTAGGCTTTGTGAGTGAATAGCACCCCAAATTGGTCATAATTGTAACCGAGATTCATTTCCAATATTAATAAAAGAACATCCATTTTATTGTTATGTGCAATCTTGTTTATCATTTTATGCTTTTATGTTGACTATGATTGATGTATTAGATACACGCATGCTTTTTGGATAGGTCAGGTTGTTTTTTTATAACCCTAGGTTAGAAAGCATTCAAAGAAAGAATCATTCTATGGTTAGCTCTTGTATTTTTGCACTCTGTGTTTTTATATTGTTGTTTATATTTTATAGCATAGATATATAAAGGCTAAATTTAGGTGTTTGTCTTTAATCTCATACACCAAAACATTCCTAAAATTCCTATGGACTTGGAGTGAGTCCTTAAAGCTATTCCTGGTGAACCCTTCCCCCCTAGCACCAAGTGTAGAGAAAAATACAACCCTTGTGTTTCACCCCAAAGTATCTCTCTCTTACAAATATGGATTTTTGAAATTGTACGCGATAGGGCGGTTTTCCCCCTCTACAAGTAATAAATGCAATTTTAAGGAAAGCAAAGGCTCCATGGAATATACAAAAGATAATTGTGAAAATTCAAGACCTTGCTATAGAGTTTGAAGAAATCAAGTTTACACATGCATTAAGGGAAAGAAAAAAATGTACAAATATGCTAGCCAATAGAGGGCTTTTAACTTAGGATCATGAAGTTAAATTATTTCCATGGTTAGAGAAAGTAGTAAGTTTAGTTGTAGCTAACAATGATCTGTAAAGTGCCACACTATGGATTCACCTCTACATATAGATCTATGGATATTGCTTAATCCTTATGCTTAATTTGTAATTTCTATGTGTTAGTATTAATCTGGTAATTCCCGCAATTAAGGTAAATAATAGCAATAATCTCAGATTAAAAAAAACATACACATAGTTTAAAGAGAAACACCAAATTTACGTGGAAACCCCAAAATGGGTAAAACCACGGTCAAAGAGATTTTTACAGATTTTTATTGGAAATAATAATTCGATTACAATCCTTACTATGGTATTAGATTGCAATATTCCATTCTCCAACTCTATCTCCCCCTGCTCTGATGTCTTTTCTTCTCTTTATGTTCTTCCACTATATATCTAGCAATCAAGTCATCACCATGTGTTCTGCAAGAATTTTTGTTTTGAAAACTCTGCCACACTGTGTTGTGTAAAAACTAAACTGCCACCCAGTGTTGTGCAACCATTTTCCACTAAGTGTTGTGCAACAATTTACCACTAAGTGTTGTGTAAAAGAAAGCCATTTTCATTAAATGCTGTAGCCCCCTTTTCTTAAATGCATTTTATTAAATTGTTGTTTAAACCACCCTTTTATTAAAGGTGTTGGTTCAACCATTTTGTGTTGTTTCAACCCATTTTATTAAATGGGTGTTGGTTATTTAAAACCAACCCATTTTATTAAATGGGTGTTGGTTATTTAAAACCAACCTATTTTATTAAATGGGTGTTGGTTATTTAAAACCAACCCATTTTATTAAATGGGTGTTGGTTATTTAAAACCAACCCATTTTATTAAGTGGGTGTTGACCACTCATTAAATGATGGAAGTTAAGCCAGTTTTCCTCCATGCTCTGTTTTGACAAGTGTTGATTGCTCCAAAGTGAGAATTTTATCCGGAGCTCCTTCCACACTTCCTGTAGATGACTTTTTTAATTGATCTCCTGATCAAGACCTCCCCCATTGGAGGATTTTGGTCCCTCAAAATCATCTTTATTCAGATGGGAATATTGTTTCTCCACTTGCTTCTTGGAGATCCATTTTGCCTTGCTTAGCATTTTACCTTTGCGGTTGTTGGGTTTGCTTGAGCTGCAATTTTCACATCCATAGATAAAATTAGACACATCATTCTGCATATTGGACCAGTAGACATATCATTGCAGGTTAGCTATTATTTTGTGCACACTAAAATGACCAACAACTAGTGATGTGTGAGCTTCCCTTATCAGTTGTAAGCGTTTATCTCCCTTGGGCACACAAAGTTTTTCCTCTTTGAACAACAAGTCATTTTCCAAATGAAAAACCTTATTGGATTTGCCTTGCACTCCATTTTTCAACTCCTTGTACTTCTTCCCAAGTTCAACATCTTCTTCATACTACCCCTTGTACTCTTCGAAAGAAAAAGTCTCAAATTCCTTCTTTTTTTGGGGAGTACAGTTGGTTGCTTCCACCTCCTTACTGAACTGCACATTACTATTCATATCTCTTATCATCAATAACATGAATCTCTTGCTTACATTCACCAAATGCTTGGCCTGTTGCATTGTCACAAGCTGAAATTTATTTTCCAACCTGCTGGGATTAATCACATAGGTGATTCCACCTTTCTTCAACTCCCAAACATTGCACCTCCACTTAAACAAAGCATCTCTTTCCCATAAATATGGGCTACCAAAAATTACTTGGCAAATATCAAGAGGTACTACATCACAAGTAATTACATCATGAAATTTATTTTTAACAAAAAACTGTAAAGTACATTGCTTGGTTACCTGTAGCTCCACGTCCTTCTGCACCCATCCCAATGGATATGGTTGTGGATGATCCACAGTATTCAATCCCAACTGCTTCACTAGATCCTCAAAAATTAAATTCCATTGGGATCCACTGTCAAACAATGTTGTAACTTTCATCCTCTACACTTGTATGTAGACCCAAAATAATTCCTCTTTCTTGGCCTCTGAAGCTTGTTCCTCCTTCTTAGAGGTCTTCTCCTACCTTAAAGGCTTAATTCTGGTAGCACACACTACCTTTCCTTCATCCTCTTCCTCAAAACACCCTTCTTCCTCCTGCTCAACCTTTTTAGCAGAATTAGCAGATTTCTTCTTTCCCTTGTTCCACCATTTTGGCCTCTTTTCAGGGTGTAGCTTCCAACAATCCTCACTTGAATGAGTGTCAAAATTACACTCCTTGCAATTTTTTTCACCCTTTTGTGATTTGGTGGTTGTAGCCCCTGATTTCTTCTTGCCTTTACTATTGGAACCCTTGGTTTTCTCTGCAGGCTTGGAGGGTAAAGATGAAGTTAATGCCTTATTATCTTTTATTGGCTTTCTGACCCTCATTTCTAGGTATGTGGCTTTAATGCATGCCTCATCAATGTCCTTGGCATCAAATAATGCTAGTTCTATCCTGATCTGATAAGACAAACCACACTTATATTTCTTAAATATTTGAGGATCGCGAAGATTAACACCCATTAACACAACTTGTTTTCTGAATTTTGTGGTGTATTCTTGGACTATTTGGCCCTACCTCTATCTCAAAAACAACCATCTCTCCTCCATCTTCTCTTGATAGCCAATAGGATAAAACTGAGCTCTTATAGCCTTCACAAATTCTGCCCATGTTTCCACAGTTGGTTGTTGATTTCTTGCCAATCCAGCTGAGTATGCCTCCCACCATGTGAGAGCATGGCCACCCAATTTCAATCTAGCAAAGTTGATCTATTGTACCTCTGTATAAGACTTAGTACTAAAGTAAACCTCCAATTTCTTCAGCCATCCATCTAATTTTTTAGGATCTAACTCCCCTTCATAGGCTGGAATATCAATTTTGACCTCCATTTTGAATGGATCTGCAATCAAGGGTTGTGATGAGATATTCTCAGGTTGTTTGGAGTGGGATCCTTCAACCTCCATTTTCTCACCATTGGAAGCACCAAACTCAATCTCAGATTCTGAATCTAATTTCTTCTTTTCCTTCCTTGATTTCCTTTCTTCTTGAGAAAGCACCAACTCCATCAAGCTTTGGAGAGTGTTTTCCATTTCAAGAAATCTTCTTTGAAATTCCTTGTTGGACATTGTTGGAGAGTTAGGTTCTGATTGATCTACCATTTTCATAGATCTGATCCTTCTTCTCCCAATATCTGGGTTGTATGGGGCTAAGTCCTTTCCTTGAGATCTTCTACCTTGCATACACAGTTCTTCAGGAAAATCTGCTCTGATACCAAACTTGATCTGTAAAGTGCCACACTGTGGATTCACCTCTACATACAGATCTATGGATCTTGCTTAATCCTTATGCTTAATTTGTAAAAAAAAAAACCCATTGGTGTGTTTGTTATTTTCAAAGAGATCAACTCTTTCTATGTGTTAGTATTAATCTGGTAATTCCCACAATTAAGGTAAATAATAGCAATAATCTCAGATTAAAAAAACATACACATAGTTTAAAGAGAAACACCAAATTTACGTGGAAACCCCAAAATGGGTAAAACCACGATCAAAGAGATTTCTGCAAATTTTTATTGGAAATAATAATTCGATTACAATCCTTACTATGGTATTAGATTGCAATCTTCCATTCTCCAACTCTGCTCCCCCTGCTCTGATGTCTTTTCTTCTCTTTTTGTTCTTCCACTGCAGATCTGGCAATCAAGTCATCACCATGTGTTCTACAAGAATTTTTGTTCTGAAAACTCTACCACACTATGTTGTGTAAAAACTAAACTACCACCCAGTGTTGTGCAACCATTTTCCACTAAGTGTTGTGCAACAATTTACCACTAAGTGTTGTGCAAAAGAAAGTCATTTTCATTAAATGTGTGTAGCCCCATTTTCTTAAATGCTTGCAACCTCTTTTTTAAATGGTGTTGAAAAACCCATTTTATTAAATGGGTGTTGGTTATTTAAAACCAACCCATTTTATTAAATGGGTGTTGGTTATTTAAAACCAACCCATTTTATTAAATGGGTGTTGGTTATTTAAAACCAACCCATTTTATTAAATGGGTGTTGGTTATTTAAAACCAACCCATTTTATTAAATGGGTGTTGACCACTCATTAAATGATGGAAGTTAAGCCAATTTTCCTCCATGCTCTATTTCGACAAGTGTTGATTGCTCCGAAGTGAGAATTTTATCTGGAGCTCCTTCCACACTTCCTGTAGATGACTTTTTTAATTGATCTCCTGATCAAGACCTCCCCCATTGGAGGATTTTGGTCCCTCAAAATCATCTTTATTCAGATGGGAATATTGTTTCTCCACTTGCTTCTTGGAGATCCATTTTGCCTTGCTTAGCATTTTACCTTTGTGGTTGTTGGGTTTGCTTGAGCTACAATTTTCACATCCATAGATAAAATTAGACACATCATTCTGCATATTGGACCAGTAGACATATCGTTGCAGGTTAGCTACTATTTTGTGCACACTAAAATGACCAACAACTAGTGATGTGTGAGCTTCCCTTATCAGCTGTAAGTGTTTATCTCCCTTGGGCACACAAAGTTTTCCCTCTTTGAACAACAAGTCATTTTCCAAATGAAAAACCTTATTGGATTTGCCTTGCACTCCATTTTTCAACTCCTTGTACTTCTTCCCAAGTTCAACATCTTCTTCATACTGCCCCTTGTACTCTTCGAAAGAAAAAGGCTCAAATTCCTTCTTTTGTTGGGGAGTACAGTTGGTTGCTTCCACCTCCTTACTGAACTGCACATTACTATCCATGCCTCTTATCATCAATAACATGAATCTCTTGCTTACATTCACCAAATGCTTGGCCTACTGCACTGTCACAAGCTAAAATTTATTTTCCAACCTGCTGGGATTAATCACATATGTGATTCCACCTTTCTTCAACTCCCAAACATTGCACCTCCACTTAAACAAAGCATCTCTTTCCCATAAATATGGGCTACCAAAAATTACTTGGCAAATATCAAGAGGTACTACATCACAAGTAATTACATCATGAAATTTATTTTTAATAGAAAATTGTAAAGTACATTGCTTGGTTACCTATAGCTCCACGTCCTTCTGCACCCATCCCAATGGATATGGTTGTGGATGATCCATAGTCTTCAATCCCAACTACTTCACTAGATCCTCAAAAATTAAATTTCGTTGGGATCCATTGTCAAACAATGTTGTAACTTTCATCCTCTACACTTGTATGTAGACCCAAAATAATTCCTCTTTCTTGGCCTCTGAAGCTTGTTCCTCCTTCTTAGAGGTCTGCTCCTACCTTAAAGGCTTAATTATGGTAGCACACACTACCTTTCCTTCATCCTCTTCCTCAAAACACCCTTCTTCCTCCTGCTCAACCTTTTTAGTAGAATTAGCAGATTTCTTCTTTCCCTTGTTCCACCATTTTGGCCTCTTTTTAGGGTGTAGCTTCCAACAGTCCTCACTTGAATGAGTGTCAACATTACACTCCTTGCAATATTTTTCACCCTTTTGTGATTTGGTGGTTGTAGCCCCTGATTTCTTCTTGCCTTTACTGTTGGAACCCTTGGTTTTCTCTGTAGGCTTGGAGAGTAAAGATGAAGTTAATGCCTTATTATCTTTTATTGGCTTTCTGACCCTCATTTCTAGGTATGTGGCTTTAATGCATGCCTCATCAATGTCCTTGGCATCAAATAATGCCAGTTCTATCCTGATATGATAAGACAAACCACACTTATATTTCTTAAATATTTGAGGATCGCGAAGATTAACACCCATTAACACAACTTGTTTTCTAAATTTTGTGGTGTATTCTTGGACTGTTTGGCCCTGCCTCTATCTCAAAAACAACCATCTCTCCTCCATATTCTCTTGATAGCCAATAGGATAAAATTGAGCTCTTATAGCCTTCACAAATTCTGCCCATGTTTCCACAGCTGGTTGTTGATTTCTTGCCAATCCAGCTGAGTATGCCTCCCACCATGTGAGAGCATGGCCACCCAATTTCAATCTAGCAAATTTGATCTATTGTACCTCTATATAAGACTTAGTACTGAAGTAAACCTCCAATTTCTTCAGCCATCCATCTAATTTTTTAGGATCTAACTCCCCTTCATAGGATGGAATATCAATTTTGACCTCCATTTTGAATGGATCTGCAATCAAGGGTTGTGATGAGATATTCTCAGGTTGTTTGGAGTGGGATTCTTCAACCTCCATTTTCTCACCATTGGAAGCACCAGACTCAATCTCAGATTTTGAATCTAATTTCTTCTTTTCCTTCCTTGATTTCCTTTCTTCTTGAGAAAGCACCAACTCCATCAAGCTTTGGAGAGTGTTTTCCATTTCAAGAAATCTTCTTTGAAATTCCTTGTTGGACATTGTTGGAGAGTTAGGTTCTGATTGATCTACCATTTTCATATATCTGATCCTTCTTCTCCCAATATCTGGGTTGTATGGGGCTAAGTCCTTTCCTTGAGATCTTCTACCTTGCATACATAGTTCTTCAGGAAAATCAGCTCTGATACCAAACTTGATCTGTAAAGTGCCACATTGTGGATTCACCTCTACATACAGATCTATGGATCTTGCTTAATCCTTATGCTTAATTTGTGGGGGTTTATTTTTTGTTGTATTGGTGTGTTGTCTGGTTATTTTCAAAGAGATCAACTCTTTCTATGTGTTAGTATTAATATGGTAATATTCACAATTAAGGTAAATAATAGCAATAATATCATATTAAAAAAACATACACATAGTTTAAAGAGAAACACCAAATTTACGTGGAAACCCCAAAATGGGTAAAACCACGATCAAAGAGATTTCTGCAGATTTTTATTGGAAATAATAATTCGATTACAATCCTTACTGTGGTATTAGATTGCAATCTTCCATTCTCCAACTCTGCTCCCCCTGCTCTGATGTCTTTTCTTCTCTTTTTGTTCTTCCACTATAGATCTGGCAATCAAGTCATCACCATGTGTTCTGCAAGAATTTTCCACAATCTGTTCTGAAAACTCTACCACACTGTGTTGTGTAAAAACTAAACTGCCACCCAGTGTTGTGCAACCATTTTCCACTAAGTGTTGTGCAACAATTTACCACTAAGTGTTGTGCAAAAGAAAGTCGTTTTCATTAAATGTGTGTAGCCCCCTTTTCTTAAATGCTTGCAACCTCCTTTTCTTAAATGGGTGTTGGTAATTAAATCCAACTCATTTTATTAAATGGGTGTTGGTTATTTAAAACCAACCCATTTTATTAAATGGGTGTTGGTTATTTAAAACCAACCCATTTTATTAAATGGGTGTTGGTTATTTAAAACCAACCCATTTTATTAAATGGGTGTTGGTTATTTAAAACCAACCCATTTTATTAAATGGATGTTGGTTATTTAAAACCAACCCATTTTATTAAATGGGTGTTGACCACTCATTGAATGATGGAAGTTAAGCCAGTTTTCCTCCATGCTCTATTTCGACAAGTGTTGATTGCTCCAAAGTGAGAATTTTATCCGGAGCTCCTTCCACACTTCCTGTAGATGACTTTTTTTAATTGATCTCTTGATCAAACAATAAAATGTTGATTTCCTTAATCAAATAATGATTAAGGTTTCCTTTAATATTTTCCATTGGTAATATTTGATTTATTTTATATCATAAATGTGTTTTCATATAAACTATTTATTATAGTTTTTGTGGTTGCACTTATGCTTCAGGAAGGAAACTAGCCATCCAGATCTAATTGAGTAGACTATGATAGTGTGATGTTTTGAAAATATTATTCTATTAAGATGAAATGCATAGATGGTAGAGGTGGAGTTTTGGTATTGTGAAAGTTGTAGGAAAATATCAATATGGATGCTTAATTCTGGAATATTTGCATTCAAACAAAAAATTGAAGAAGATCTAGAAAATGAAAATCAAGATTTCAGACATTTTATGAAAAATGATGTAGGTATCTAGTTATATTATCTCAATTGAAATGAGAATTGAATCTGTTTGTAAAATATCAATATCTAAAGGAGAGAGTTGTGGCTTGTCAAGGGTGGGGGACCCGAGTAAAACCCCTTGTTATCCAACAAAACATAAATAAAACTATTTAGAATGTTTTTTATTACAAATATATATATATATATATATATATATATATATATATATATATATATATATATATATATATATATATATATATATTTTATTAAATATATTTTTCATATTTATGAGAATGTTATCTTTCCATATTACTGTAGTGGCAAGGGCTTTGGCCTCTCTTTGGGAGGTCTAATATTTGAATTCCATTGTGTATGAGGAGACTGGGACCCCTCATAAAAACCTGTATAAAATAATTGAAATTTTTATCTTTCTATAGTTCCTTGACATCATTTTTGTTAAGAGATAAAATCTTACTCGACCAATTGCCTTCTAAAATTTAAATTCATCAAGATGAAGATCAACACTATGATTGGTTAAATTATCTTCTACCCCATTATGTTCTTTATAGATATACTAACATTTCTAAGAGATTACCTCCAATAATAGATGAAGAACATAAAACTAATATTATTTTTTATCCTTGGAACTGATAAATATTATTGAAGCTAAAGAATAGAAGAAAGTATTGGAGAGCTATGAGAAGGTTATAGGTCAAAGAGTCAATAAGGAATTTTTTTTATTATATTTCATAAATACCTTAACAAGGATCCAAGGGAAGATAAAGAAAATTTCAGGTTATAAACTAGGATCGTTGCCCTTGTTATACATAGGAATACCTCTTTTCATAGGTATATCAAAAAAAGAAGTCCGGAACCTTATTTTTTATCGATTTCAAAGGAAATTTCTAGGGTGGAAGGAAAAATGGCTAAGCTAGGCTAGGATGAGGTAACTACTAAACATAACACTTCAAGCCCTTCCCACCTATATCATGTCTCTATTAAAAATTGATGGTGACAACTAAGTTAGAATCTCTTCAAAATAAATTTCTCTCAATAAGAACATAAGAAAGAAGATGATTTTATCTCTTGAAATGAGAAATATTTTGTCGACCTAAGAAAAAAGAGAGGATTTAAGGAGAATTAGTTTGATATGTGCATCATTGAGTGGGAAATTGACTTGGATATCAATGGGATAACCACACAACCTTCGATCTAGGATTATTTGGCATACATACCTAGAAGATAGGTATCCTAAGGGAATCCTCAATGAGAAAGAGAATTGAAAAGGATCAATCCCTAGAAACCATCTATTGGGAAGCAAGGACACTTTGATAAAGGTAGTGCAATGGAAGATTGGAATTGGGGGGGATATTGAATTTTGGGATGATATTTGGTTAGGTGGAAATCTTCTACAATAATACGAGAGTTGGAATACCCTAGCCAAGGATGCATGGAATATGTACCAAAACAAAATGACCAATTAATTCCATACGGATTGGAAGGAAAACATCAATTGCATCCTAGAGGATTGGACAAAAGAGAAGAACCAATGGAATGGACAAGTTCAAATTATTTTGTAGAGACTTTGTTCTACCTATGATCATAAATAGTTCTTAGAAATTGGCACATGTGGTAATTATGCACATGTTGCACTTGAAATTAAATTAGCACATGGTAATATAACCCAAGTTTATAAATCATGGTTTTAGACCACCAGATTAGCACATAAGACATCCAATATTAAATACCACCTTATCTTATATAGACATGTAGATGTACAATATCAATTATCACCTTATCATATAAAGGCATGAAAAATACCTGTAAAAAACCTTGCATGTGGAGTAATAAAATAAGCTTTTTCTCTTGGGCATGAAGTGAAACAACTCTTGAAATAACTATTTTATCGACAAGGAAAAGGTCAAAGTGCCCAAGAATACACCATAGAGTTTCAAAAGTAGTCCATTGTTTTGGGAGTTTCATTGAAAGATCCACAAATTTTGATGAAACATATTGGAGGATTACATAGTCATATCAAGAGATAAGTTATTTTCGCTCCACATAGCATTGACTAGTCAGTGTACAAACTCAATACATGGAGGAATATGAAATAAAATGGAAAGAAGAAAATTCCTCCAAACAAAAGTATATTTCATAGAGACAAAAAAAAGTTAAAGAGAAGAAGAAATACAAGAAGGCTGCCACTTCAATGCAGAAAGAAAGGTAAAAAGACTCTAAGAACCATTATGACAATTTTGGTTTAGTAGGGAATACAAAGGATAAATGCTGGAAACTTCATCCAAAATTACATACCAAGAAGGGGAATAAGGTAAAATAAAAGAAAAATGCATTGACTTGTATTGAGAGAAAATAAGTTGAAGATAGCTTGGATGTTGATGAGAAACTCACTTGTTCCACAATATAAAAGACTGTAGGTTTAGCAAGCTCAAGTAAAACACTTAAGAAAGAAATAACCAAACTTTTTTGAGTAAATATTTAGATTAAAAAGACCAAGATCAATGCCTTTTTCAATTTAGGATCTCAAACAAACCTGATCACAAAAGCCTTAGTGAAGAAACTTGGGCGAGAAACATGTAATCATCCTCATCCATATCCACTTTGTTGGGTTCAGAAAGATGCAAAGTTAAAGGTTACTAAATAATGTAAAGTCTAAGTTTGTTATAAATGTTGCCCACATTGATGAGGTGAAGTTAGATGTAGTATCTTTGAACATCTATGGAATTATATTGGGTATTACATATATGTATGACTAAAAATCCATTTTCTACATCGAAGAGGACAAGTATAGGTTGATCGAAGGAGGAGAATCCTACATAATTTATGCTCCTAAGGAGAAATATCTAATATTTGTAGTAACCACCAACCAAGCAAAGAGGTTGATCAATGCTAGCAAGAAGTTTGTGTTGCTACTTCTGAAACCACAAAAGGATGAACTAATAGAAGTTGAATCTGTTTTTGAAGTACATGGAAGCAAAAGGAAGAGTTGAGAAAGCTCATCCAATCCTTCAAGGAAGTGTTCCAAGAACCAAAGGTATTGTCAATAAAGAGAGGATTTGAGCTTGAAATTCAACTACAACTTGATTCACTAGTGCCAAATGTTGGGTTATATAGGTAATCCATCATGGAAAACAATGAAGTAAAGAAGCAATTTCAAGCTTTGTTAGAATAAGGAGTCATCAAGTCAAGTACTTATCCATGTGCATAACCAATTATCATGGTTCCAAAGAAGGATGGGACCTATAGGATGTGATTATTGAGTACTCACAAAATAATTGTCAAGAAGATACCCATTGTCTAGTATCAATGATCTAATGGATCATCTTCAAAGCATCAAGTATTTCACAAAGTTGGATTTGAGGAGTGGATATCACCAAGTAAGAATGATAGAAGAAGAAATACAAAATACAACATTCAAAATAAACCAAGGGATTTATGAGTGAATATTAATTCCATTTGGCTTATGTAATGCACCAACCACATACATGAGATTGATGAATGATGTACTTTGCTCCTATCTGGATAGTTTTATCATTTTTTACTTGGATGACATACTCATATTTAAATAAACGTGGGAGGAGCATATGAGACATCTAAAACAAATATTGCAAAATCTAAAGGAGAACAACTTCTTGTTGAAAATTCAAAATTGTGAATTTTCCATAACCTCTCTAACCTATTTGGGGCATGTGGTTGGAGGAGAGTTGAAAATTAATTCAGTAATTGTTGAGGCAATTTGTATGTGATCGAGACCATTCATAGTAACTGAAATAAAGAGTTTCATAGGTGGTGTCCAATATTTGAGGAAGTTAATTGTAGGATTATCATCAATAGTAGCTCCATTGCACTCCATCACTACTGCAAGAAAAGACTTTGATTACAAAAAAAGCACAACAAATGAAATTTGACAGTCTAAAGGAGAATATCAGTAGTACACCAGTGTTGGTTTTTTCAAAATTGTAATAGTCATTTGAAATTAAAATTAATGTGTGTAAATATATTATAGGAGTAGTTCTAATGCAAGGGAAGATATCTATTTGTTATCACTCATCATTGTTCAATGGGGAAGTCTTGAATTATCCAATCTATGACAAAGAACTTTATACGCTAGTTCAATTTATGAAGAAATGAAAACACCATCTCCTTAAGAAAGAGATAGTAATTGATAGTAATTCAAATAGATCATCAACCCCTATAGTACTTACAATCCCAAAGTAAATTGCAACAGCAAGACACTTTAAGTGGATGGGATTTCTATAGGAGTTACATCCCATCATAAAGTAAAAGAAAGGTGTCACCAATATTATGTCAACATGCTTTCAAGACCACCTATTCCCAAGGTATCATCCATTGGAGCAATCATGGAATTCCAACCTTTTGTTCTTGAGTCTTACAAGCAAGAGTGCCCATAGGACCCAAAATTTAAATAGGTGTACCATAGGATGTTGAACACTCCATATGCTAATTTGAAGGAAATGTAGATTTTCATCTCTAAGATGGGTTACTATACAGATCAGATAAGGTTTGCATACTAGGAGAAAGAGTACAACTCATCAAAGAAGCCCACACTTTAATGTTGTAGGACATTTTGTTATAGAAAAAACTTTGACAAATATCCAATAATATGTGTACTAGACAAATATGCAATAACAAGTAGCCAATTACATTAGAGGATGTACTTTGTAGCATGAGTAAACCATGTAACAAGAAGTTGGGGTTGTATATACCTCTACTAGTATCCATTAGGCCATGGGAGAGTGTATCCATGGATTTTGTAGGAGGTTTACCATGAACCAAGCAAGGCCATGACTACTTGTTTGTGGTTGTGGATAGTTTTAGCAAGATGTGCATACTTATTCCATGCAAGAAGACTATCATAGGTTAGGATGCAACAACATGTTTTCTTACATATATGGGTACTTGTTGATGTGCGATTTTGTCAAGTCACAAAACCACTCGACAACTTAGAACTTAGGTTCTCTCTTGCAAAGGAATTACACTTCTCCAAGGTTCTTAATTGAGTTTGAACATATTTAAAATTTATGCATAAATGAACACTCAAATAACTCAATAGTTTTGCAAGATTATTGTTTACAAGGGGCCTGGAAATCCAATAATTGACTTCTTGTTCATTATTGAAATAGGTGTTTCATGTCCACTTTGACCATCAATTCATGAGAGAAAATTTACCTTATGATGTTCAAACTATGTACGTAACCTTCATTTTATAACAAATTTTGAATTAAAAAAAGTTTTCACAGATCTAACATTGTGAATATGACCTTTTTTTTCTCCAATCTCACTTAACTTTAAAGAATTAAAATCATAGAATTTAAAATACCTTCAAATGATGCAACTCCTCATGGTTCCACTCTTTAAAGTCTATTTTAATAAAATAACTCATTCATTCTGATCCTCTGTTGAAATTATATTTAAAATATCAAAGAGATTAATAAATCATCATAATGTCTTGCCCCATGATCAAAGGTATTAAAATCCTTATCAAAAATGAAATCCAGGGCTTAATATGTACGAATTAATCTATGTATATTATAATAACATACAGTTCATAAACTATATTTAATTAAAATACCTACTTTTGTAAAATACTGAATTAAGTACTTGAATAAAGCAGTATATGAAATTAAAAATCTGAATTTTAAATTACATCAATAAAATCAAATTTCAAACTGCATCTTAAAATACTCAATTCTATTTCTCGACCTTATGAAATTAAGGTGAGACTTAGAATGTTTCCTTGAAGAATATTTAAAAACATATTATATCCGAATCATAAATTCAACCATAATCCAGCCATATAATTTCATGGATTATACTGTAAAATTTTCTTAATCAAATAAATTATAAAAGAGTTTTAAGGATTAAGAAGAATAAATTTCAGTTTTTGGACATATACTACAGCCTAAAAATAACAGACACTATTAATCAGACTTTGTATCAATCAGATGAAACACAATTAAACACAAACCCGGTGCAATCTCCAAGGACTTTAATTATAAAAATTACACCAACAATTTTACTTTCAATCCAAACACCATAGGCATGTTTATTTAAATTCATAAAATTTCTTGACATAATACATTGATCTTACAATTATTCCACTGTCTCTGTAATCTTTGGTTTCCCTGTAGTATCCTGTTCAGCTTTTTCAGCTCCTATGCCCTTCTGCAATCTTTTGACTTTTCTTGTCTGCAAAAAAAAATCCGACCATCTCTCCAGCCTCCAATACTATATTTAATGCTTCTCAAATACCCGTTACTATTTAGTTACATTCAGTTTTACACCTTCCTTTTCCCATCATCATAACTTATAAAAATTCTTTTAAAACTGACATCAAATGATCGTCTGCCCCCTGGTAGTATTTCTTTATTTTCATAAAAACGAACCCGAACATTTGCTTTTCCCAATATTTACCTTAATAACCAATATTGAGTATCATGACGCCCATAGAATTCTGTTTACACTCATCAACTAAGCATTCGAATTCTATTTTTTTTTAACACATCATAAATTTTTAAAGAAATAAAACCTTAAACCCACTGAATACCTTGAAGGCGCCACGATGACGAATTTCTGAACCCCTTTTAAATATCATGAACCCCTTTTAAATATCATAGCACCAAACAACATTAACCATATAATGAAAGGAACAAATAACATTAATGACATAACATAAAAATAAAAATAAACAACATTAATAAAACTAACAATATTAATATACAAAACACACCTTTACACAAAAGCTCAACGAAAAACAACATATAACAACCACGACACAACATAATTACCAAATATAAAGAATATATAACAATAACGAAAAAATAAATAAATAAATAAACTAAAATTATAAAACTTAACGATGACCACAATAACCAACATAACAAAGACCCAAGCTAATTTAATAAATATGACACATCCTAACAACATGCCTAGGGGTAAAAATCAAACAAAAACCAACAACAAATATTTTGCATTTTTTAACATTTAACTCTTTGACTTCCATACTTCGAATATGACCATGACAAGACAAATTTAAAAGAAAATACAAGTGATCCCAATGGGAAGTGAAATTTCACATTGCAATGCAACCTTTTGTATTGAACCATGGTATCCAAGCATTGTCAAAAGATTTTTTTTCTTTGGTTATTCTGATAATAGCAAAGATGAACAATCTTTCCACATAATTGTCCCAAAATAAATTCTTAAAATTACAGTGGGTCCCCAATTTTGAGGTCGTTGTGAAGGACGTCACAACATACATTTTGTATTTCTAACTTCTATCATATCAAACAGGAACTTTAGGTTCTTGGGCAAGTTTTGGACCACAATATGGGAAAGGATGGATATAAAATTGAAAAGAAGCATCACATTCCATCCTCATATCTATGGCAAAACTGAAGTAGTAAATCACACTTTAGTACAACTCTTGAGGGGATATCATAGGAAGCATCCAAAGTAATAGAATGAGCACATCAAATATATACAACATGCATACAATAGAGCTATACATTCCTCCACTCAAAAATCTCCATTTGAAATCTATTTTGGACATTTACCTCTTTCACCACCAGATGTGATGTTTGACCAACAAGAAAAGAATAAACAACTAGAGCAAGGAAAGGAGGACAAAGTGATGAAGTTCATTGGAAGAGTGAGACAGATCCACCTAAAAGTGCAGGAACAATTGAAGGTCAATCTGGAAAATTATAAGTAAAGGCATGACCAACATCATATGGTAATAGAACCTAGGTTTATGAACCATGTTTTTAGGCCACTAGGTTAGCACATTGGACATCTAATATTAAATACCACCTTATCTTGTATAGAAATGCAAATGTATAATATTAAATATCACCTTATCATGTAAAGGTATGGGAGATGCCTATAAAAACTTGCATGTGGAATAGTAAAATAAACTTTTATGAGAGTCAACATTAGTTTAGTATCCAAAAAGGATGAAGATGAAAGGTTATAAGATGTCTTGGCAAAAAATCTAGCAACTAGAGAGGAGAAAAAGGCTCATGAGGTCAGATTTGGAAGCTAGAAGAGCAAAAGCATAGTTGGATCAAAGATTGCAACAAATGAAGTAAATATCTTAGCACAGACCTAAGAAGCATATTGCTTCTAGAATGATGTATAATCCTTCCATTGTAAAACTAAATGAAAGAGGCAACACACAATTTTTCCTATTGGATTTTTTCCTCAATAAGAGTTTTTCCAAAAGAAAATTTATGTATGCATGTTCGTATTTGTTTTAGTATTTATAATTTTATTCTAAAATAATTAATTCCTTTTTTTAAAACAAAATAATAATATAAAGATATGTATTTGAGGATCCCAATAAACACAATTGATGGCGATTATGGATCAAACTATCTGGTCAATGAGTCTGAATAGAGAATAATTGGTCAAAAGTGTTTGTGAAAATTAACTAAGGTACTAGTCAGGAGATTTGGATAAAAATATGGGGAATTGTAGCAATCCCAAATATTAAGGTTTTTGGTTGGATAGTTTCTCATAATAGAATGATAAGGATGGATACTTATCAAAAGAGGGGCTTTCATGGGCCTTCGTGGTGCACTTTATGTGAGGAAGAAGAGGATACAAGTTATTATGTGTTCATGAAGTGCAAGTTTGGTGGAGAGATCTGGAAAAATATTAAAAGGGACTTCTATGTTAGGTAGGTTTGACTAGGGGGTCGAGGAATGGTTAGCCCAATGGAGAAGTCCCTTAAAAAATGAGAAGGTATCAACTCTCTACAACATGGCGTCCTTCATCTTCCTTTCAAATATTTGTATGGAACACAATCAATGTACCATTCAAAACATGAAAATGGATATGATTAGAGTCTATAATGAAATCAAATCCTCAAAATTACTAAACTGGAGGTGAACAAGACATACACCTTAGAGTGGAAGACCTTAGAAAGATGGTGTATTCTTTAGCCTTATACCATAGGGTGTGGACAATAGAAAGTAGATAAAGACAATATAACATGGAAACGACCAAGGGGTGGCATAAACTAAATATCAATAAGGCTTCTAAAGGGAATCCTAGCCCAATAAGAGGAGGGGGAGCAAAGAGAGATGATACAAGTAAAATTATAGTGATGTTTGTAGATAAATTTAATGAGACTACCAGTACTATGGAAGAATCTAAGGCATTGTTCAATGGAACTGATTTGGCAAGGAAATGGGTATAAGCAAGTTAGAAGTGGAGTGTGATTCATAGGTGCTAGGGAATTGACTTAACAAAAAGAATAAATCTAGCTAATAGGTAATGGATAGGATAGAAGAAAATTTATCTCTACTAAGTGGGTTCAAAGATACTAGGATTTAACATACCTTCCATGAAGAGAATGCTCTGATAGACATTAGAAAATAAAGGAGTTCTAGAATAGAAGATTTGGATTTGGAGGGAGGGTGAAGAGATTTTCACTTTTATAAGGATAGTTTGGGAGTTAGATGATGTAAAATTAGCAAAGTTAGAAAATGACATAGCTTGGGATCAATGATTTGAAGGAAATATTAGTTTTTTTAAGCATTATTTATTAATGATACAAGTAATATAGTTAGGGTTTATTTTTTTGCATCTTATCAGAGTTAGGAAAGTACTCAATGTGTGGGATTTTATAATTGGTTTGACCTATTAAAAACCTCATTTACCATGATAAAATATATATATTATTTTTTATTTAATCCCCATATACATTTTTTTTATAGCATTAATGACAATTTATGAATCCCCCTCGACATTAAAATCTATTATAGAAAAGGATCAAGTTCACGTCTTAACAAGAATAAAGACTATATATATATATATATATATATATATATATATATATATTCTAAAAAACATCTCATATTTTAGTAGTCATATCTTCGTGAAGGGTATTCGATTCAGTTGATTCATGGACCCACTTGTGCAGAATTTGAATAACTTTAAAATGAGTGGTAATATGAAGGAATATGAGAAATATTAAGGGAGATACAATCCTATGAAGTAAGCCATTTGAAACAAAGGTATTGATGAATTTTCAAGTCATGAAAAAAATTGCAAATACTTATCAACCAAGGTTCGAATGATGGGAGGAGCAATTAAGGGCTAGGACTTTAGTGGGGTAATACATTTTATCTAGGCATAGATTTTTAGCTAATTTTTTACCCTTATTTATATTAGAAATTTTGCATGCAGATTATTATTAATTTTTTATGAAATATTATATTTGCTATACGATATTTTGTTAAATTTTAATAGATTTTAAGTTTTAGTTTCCTTTCCATGGACCAATTTATAGCTAAATCCTTGAATAATATCTAGTAGTAGAGGTTAGTGAGTGCACCATAAAGGATCCCTTGTTGTTCCAAGATAGGGTATTTTTTGGTAATTTTAATGGGTATGGGCCACGGGATTCATCCTTGAGAAAATAGATTGATAGAAGTTGGAAGTCTCTAGGAGTGATTCTATCCTTTCTTCCCAAAGGTTTCTTCCTAGCCATTTTTACTATAGAGAAGAAAGAGATAGAATCATAAAAGGGGGTCCTTGGTTTATGGGAAGAGTAGAACTCTTTCTTACCCACTGGTATGAAGGATTTTCACCTAATATTGTAAAATTATCCCTAGTACTAGTCTAGGTTAGGATGTACTATATTTAGGAAAATAGATATCTTCAAGGTAATAGACAACACTCTAGGATAATTCCTTGAGATTTTAGATATGATGAAAAATGGATTCTTGGCTATTTATGCTTGGATATTGTTCATGATTGATATAAGTAAATATTTACCATAATCAATCATTCTAATGTGTGGGGATAAGATGTGGACCCAAACCATAGATTATAAAAACATATATTTTAGATGTAGAATATGTCATGAGGTAAGACATATTGAGAGATCATGCCCTAAGAAGATCCCAACATAATCATATGTAGAAAACTGTAAGAGAAACTTACAAATGGATATGGATGAAGATGGTTTTCAACTTCCAAAAAATAGGTCTAGAAAAATGAAAGCAAATAAAAAATGGAGACTATTAAGGAAGGATATAGGAAGAAATACCAACTCTTTTGAGGCTTTAGCCTATGAAAAAAAGTAAAACAAAAATTAGAGGACACAATACAATAGGTTCAACATATTAACAAGGAATCATCTATTCAATATGATACTAATTTAGGGATGAACATTCTAAATTAACCTGAGAAATGTGTCTCATAAAATTTTGAATATTCTATTGAAGTACCATGCACCATTTCTAAGGAAAAAAATTGTAAATAAAATGTAATTTTAGAAGTTAATACCTCTACCATTAATGAGGAAATACAAGAAAATGAGTAGGACAGGTCAAAAGCTTTTGTAGCAAAGCCAAGAGAGGATAAATCCAATAAAAAAAAAAGTTGTGAAAGAATATTAAGAAATAGAATAATAAGACCTACTACTAATATAGGTAAGAAAAAAAGAGGAAAACCCTCAAATTATCAAGCAAGATCCAGGGAAGCAAGAGCAAACATAGAGAAAGGAACACATACCAAATTGGTTGAACTTCTCTTTACCAAACAACAAACTGATATTGGTAATTTTTAGGTGGGGCCAATAGTCCCTAATGAGACATGATTATCATATCATAGAATATAAAGGGTGCTAATGCCCCTTCAAAGCAGATGTGTATCAGGGACCTATGTTTAAGTAATAAGCCTAATATTATTTGTATCCAGGAAACTAAAATGACATAATAAGAAGTTCTAAAAGATATGAAAATAGTATGGGTGATATGTTAATGGGATGCTATAGATTATAAAGGAGAGGCATGGGGAATTATAACTTGTTGAAATCCTACTAGAACCTCCAATGTAACCATTCATAAAACTAGGCATTGGATAGCATCTTTAGTTACATGCTACTTTGTAGATATTCATTTCATCCTTATCAATGTATATGGACCTACAACTCAGTCAGGTAGATTATAATTTTGGAGTGGTATTTAAGCCTTTATGAGAACTAGATACCAAGAAACCCGACTCATGATCATAGTATATTTTAATGCCATAACCAGGCTAGATGAAAAATTTGGAGGAATTAAGAAATTAACCTAAAGTATGAGAGATTCTAAGATTTTATTCAAAATAATAATCTATGGGAGGTTGTGTTTGAAGAAGATAACTATACATGGAACAAAAATAAGAGAGGCCATAAGCTAATAGCAAAAAAATTAGATAGATGCATACTCACAAGTCATTGGCTAGATGAAGGAAGATGTGCTAAAATTAATACCTTAACAATGATTGGTTAATATCAGTGGCCAATAAGAGTTAAAATGGTGGTAAGTGAATTAAAAAAATATTATAATTTAAATATGAGTAGATGTGGGAAGAATATCCTCAATTTGTTGATATGATAGCACAAACATGAAATTCTTCAAAAAACGGTGGGCTGTATGCACTTCCAAAATAAATTAAATCAATGACATCTAGATTAAAAGAATGGAATAAGAACACTTTTGGAAATATTTTTTAGAAGAAATAACTAAAAGATAAACTTTCAAAATTCCAAAAAGGTGATCATAATAATCCAAGCTTAGAGGAAAGGAAGTTGCTTAGTGAATATCATAATATTTTGAGTAAGGAAGAGAAAATTTGGATATTAAAATCAAGACAAATTTAGTTAAAAGGAGATAAAATACAAATTTTTTTCATAGGATGGCAATAGTACATAAATTAGCATCCATAATTAGTAGAATTAAATCAATAGAAGGGGTTTGGATTGAAGGCCAAAGTGAAATAAAAAAGGAGGTAAGGTTTTTTAATTAGAATATTCAAGGATCAAAAGAGTATGAAATTCTTAATGATTAACTTCTACAAGAAGTACCTTTAGTTATCTCCAAAGTGATGGCAAATTGATTAAGGCCATTGTTAGACAAGTTTATTTTAGAATAGCAAGGAGTATTTGTGAAAGGGAGATATATTTTGGATGGGATCATAATAGCTCATGAAGTTATACACTCAATGTTAATATGAGTAAAGCCTATGATAGGGTTAAATGGAATTTTATTTTTGTAGTATTAGAAAATTTTGGATTTGGGAATAAATGGGTTAGATGGATTAAAACTTATGTCTCTACAAATTCATATTTAGTGTTGGTAAATGGGTTAGTAACAAAATAATTTAAAGCCAAGAGAGACCTTAAATAGGGAGATCCTCTATCACCATATTTTTTCATTATTATGGTAGAGGTTTTGGGTAGGAACTTGAAGAAGGCTATTAAATATGGGCTTATATGTAGACTTAAGACTAGTAATAACATCGATAACATCACCCATCAATAGTTTGTAGATGATACAACCCTTTTTGGAAGGGTAATCATAGATGGGTCCATATATTTGAATAACTTATTAAAGGAATACTTAAGAGCATCAGGGCAAAAATTTAATGGGATAAAATTTAAAATTTACTTTCGAAACACTCCAGCTAAAATCAAAACAATAATTTGCAAGTTACTTCAAATGGAGGCAAAATTACTAGCAACTTATCTAGGGATGCCCTTATTTGAGAGGATAATGAGGATAAAATTATAGAATCTAAGTATAAGTAAAGTTAAAAACAACTACTGACATGGATAGGTAGATGGTTATCATTAGTAGGAATAGTGCAACTAATTAAGTCAGTCTTATAGGCCATTCCAACATATTATATATCATTGTATATTATGCCAAAATAGATAGAAAAATGTTTAATCTATATTATGCAATCCTTTTTATGGTCAATTTTACATGATAAAAGGAAATTTTATTTGGTGAAATGGAGCAAGGTGTGTGATGATAAAACTAGGGGAGGTCTTCGTTTAAGAGTTCTTACAAATGCAAACTTATCTATTAGGGGAAAAGTAATATGGAGATTATACAAAGAGAGTCAATGACAATGGGAAATAATTCTTCTAACTTTGTTAAGCCTAATGATGCAAGATTGATATGAAGTGCATTCTCTCTAAAAAATGGTTCTACACTTTGGAATGGTTTAAAAACAACTATTGATCTAGTGAGTAAAGGTTTAAAATGGGTGGTGGGAACTAGAAATTTGTTTTCTATTTGGAAGGATACTTAGTGTGATAAAAAACATTCAATATAGATCCAATTTTGAAACCTTGGATATTATTACTTCAAAATAAATATGATGATAGGGTTTCGAACATTTTGTACAAGGATAAAGAAGGAAGATACAAATGGAAAGAAGATTTTCTTACAAGTATAAAAGATATTGATGCTAGAAGGTTGTTGAGTAGAAATATAATTATTGGTCACAAATCTACTACAGGAAAGGATTTTGTATGTCTACGCACCCTAGACCTGGACCAATATTGAAAGTTCAGAGGGAAGAAATGCCCTCCATGCCAATATTCGAAGAAGGTCGGCTCCCGTACTAAACTACTTTGAGATTTTAAGAGTGCAGGAAAGAGATTAAAAAAGAGTCAAGGGTACAAGAAAGACATAAAAAGTATAGAAATGAACAGAAATAACTAGATGTTTCAATGGGCAAGAACAAGCAGCACAATAAATTAACTGTAATTAAACTAGAAGCTTTCAACATAAAAGATGTAACAGAAACTGAAACTGCAAATGTCTCTCTATGCATCCTCTAATAGAATTCTAGACACATTTATCTCCACATGATAAAATCTAGATAGCAGAATTGCAGCAAATAGAAAAATAAATGAAAGAAGAAATACTTGCCACAGAAAGCATAAAAAGAGACACAAATTCAGAGCCAAAAGATCTTCAATGTTGATTGCAGAATTTTCAATTACAACAACTTCTTAAGCAATATGTTCCCCCATTTTTCTATTACAATGCATGGGTTTTTATAGAGGACCCAACCATTTGTGCCATTAATGAACTGGGTTTACAAGGATGCTCTGGTGGCCAAAAAAAATGTGCTCACCTTCTTATGCAAATGAGATTTCACATACCATTTCTATAACTAGTTGTAGGGTCGCGTTAGACGGGAAAAGTGGTAATTATATGCCATGAACGTGTCTCGGACTCATGCCCAGCCCTGGTACATGTGTCCCTTGAAGGAAGCATTATTGTTGATCGTGCCCTAGGAGGAACTTTGCCAGATTTCAAATCAGAGTGTCGCTTCACAATGGACTTGGGCCAAAGTAAGGGGGATGGAATGATAATCAAGCATTGATGGTTCACTGGAAAAAACCCCTAAAAATGGTTTCTCTATGTGTTTAGGTCAAAGTGGATGCTACTTATGAAAGACATGGCCTCTAGCTACGCTGATTCGCTCGGGTAGTGAGTAAAATTGTTGCTTTGCAAAGAATTTGATTGAAGTGGCTGGCTACTGGCAACGGGTTATAAAACTATTTCACAGTGAACCTCCTAAAATATGGCAGTTAGGAGGAATTTTGGCCGAAGCTGGCTCCCTGCCTTAGACTATTTTCCTTCTCCTTTCCTGGTGCTTCGACGAAGCAATGGTTCAATTGGGAGCTTCACTATATAATATCCGAAGTGGATGCTTCGCAAGGATCTGGAGTGAACTAGCACCTACCAATGAAATGGTTTGCTAAAGGAAATGGCTAAAGTGAATGCTTCACAAAAATCCTAGCGAAGTGACCCCGTTGAGTTAGAAAATCCTAGCAACTTACAACCGTAGCTTTGCAACATTTTTGCCCAAAGTAGGTGCTTTGGCAGCTTCACGAGCGAATCCCCCTCCATGCCTTATATATTTTATGGGCTTTGAACTTAGGCTTTCCTATCCCTTCTTTGCAAAGCTACCTCTTTCCTTCTCTTTCTTTAGTGAAGATTCTTATCTTACCCTGTTTTGCTGGTGAAATTATTATATACATGGATTATATACAAAGGGGGAAAAAATGGAAACCAAAATTGCTGTAATGTCTTGAAATACAATAAAAATCAAGGGAACAAATTCATGAAAAATAAGAAAACACTTTACAAGATTTTAATTTTCTCTACCCCATTCAATGTGACAAATTGTCAACAATAACAACTATGATAATTTTAAGGGAAGCCAAGGATAAATTGATTTGGGAGTTGAATATCTTAGGAGAAAACACAACAAGAAGTGGATATAATGTAAAGCACCAACAATCAAGTGGTATTATGTCAACCGGTTGTATTCCTCAACATTTCTAGGAGGAGACCCAAGTTTGAATCTTGCCAAACAATATATGGATAATATCCAAGCTTTGTTGTAATATCACTATGTGGTGATTATGTAATATAGGTGGGACCCATTTTAATCCCATTTAACCCATTAAAAAAATGTAAAACACAAATAAAATAGGAATATCACAAGAATATGGAGAGATATTTGAGATATCCTAAGCATTTCTAAAGTCAAAATGTTTGTTTGGCTAGTAGGTCATAGAAGAATTTTATCTTGGGATAACCTTATGAAAAGTGGTTTTCATGGCCCCTCTCAATGTGTTCTTTACAAAGAGGAGAGTATAGACCATCTCTTGGGACATTTCTCAATAGTATAGAAACTATGGTAATGGATTCTTAATATTTTTTATAAATGCATGGTGATGAATAACATAATTGAAGAATGATTAAAGCAATGGCAGAGCATTTTTAAAAGTGAGGATTTACAAACAATTTGGGATATATCAAAAGATACAATACTTTGGACTATATGGCTAGAAAGGAATAGAAGAATATTTAAAGGAAAGGAAAGTAGTTTAGAGATAATGAAAAGGAAGATATGTTTATCCATAGAGGAGTCTAATCCAACCCTACCAACTTACCTAGTCTCTAATTTATAAACATAGAACTTTGATAGATGAAGTCAAGTCATCAAATGGAATTATGATGTTGGGTACAAGAGAAAAAAAGAAGGAAAATAATATAAAGTGGAAACCACCAGATATGGAGATGGTTAAATTGAATTTTGATGGAGCATCTAAAGGAAATCTAGGACTAGTAGGAGGAGTAGGAATAATTAGAAATAACAGAGAAGATATTTTATCTCATTATGATTTTAATAGTAGATATAAGACAAATAATGAAGTTGAAGCCTGGGAAACTTTAAAAGGGTTAAAAGTATGAAAACAAATAAAATGGAACAAAATTTGGATGGAAGGTGTAGACACCTAAAATATGTCATGTTTAGGAAACCATTCATATGAGCACATATGAAGACCATATGACCAATTTTGGACCTTTCCACGAGCAAGTAGTGGTCCTAACCATTCAAAAGGGCAATTTTAGCCCATTTAATCTTAGCATTTGTGTTGGCAATTTTGGGTACATTGGGTACATTGCCTTTTGCTCAAGTGTTGATGTTGTCATTGATGTCAAGAAGCGAAAGGGTTTTTGTGAAAACCAAGGCAGAAAAAATAAAAGGTTTTATTTAAAACCATGGACAATAGATTTGAAATGGGTTTTTCTTAAAACCCAAGTTGGCTTTTCGTTTCGTTGAAAAAGATGCCCCGGTAATGAAGATATTTAATTTTAAATATTTAGCTTAAATTTTATTTATTTAAAATTTAAATTAATATTTTAAATTAAAAATTAAAAGGGCCGACGTGTTTGGAAATGCATCTTAGTACATATAAAAGGAGGCAATGGAACTCATTAATGTTGTGGAATAGAATTCGATATTGATCGGCGAGCATTTCTCGATTTCGTCTTCGAAGCCCCGGTGCCAGCGAAGGAGGTAGACAATCGTCGCTGTATAAAAGTTTTAATTATTCGATGAGAAGGTGACGTTGTGGATAAGGCATTTTTCATATTCGCAATCGAACAGGGCACGCTCGCAGAAGTTTAGAGAATTCATATCTGCAATCGATAATTTTATGTATGCCATTGATAAGATGCTTGAGGCCATTTTTGTTCTTGTCTGAATATAAGTTTTTGTTTCCAATTGACATGAGGCTACCAGGAATCCTGTACAAGTCGAAAACATAGCCGCTATGTATTTATGATGAAAGTTGCTTTCGCCAAAGGTTGAGAAATATTTGTGATGAAAGTTTCTACTACCGAAGTCTAAGAAATATTTGTGACAATGCTGTTACTATTAGTGGATGGACTGTGCGGAAAGTTTGACATAGACGAGGTTCTGAGTTCAAGTCCCTACGGCGACCGAATAGTTCATTTTTGTGATATCGAATCCATGATGGGTATAAGATTAAAGTGAACACCTTTTGTTCCAAGCAGCTCAGCAGCACGGTTGGCTAGGACTCTAGTGACAGCGCTGTGGTCTGCGGGTCGAATCCTGTCGAGTACATATTTTGAAAGGAAAAGCTTTTGATTGATAAAGTGATGATGTTGGAAAGCGCACGATAAGTTTTTTAAAGGTAACAATCTTATCTCTGTTGTATTGTGGTAATAGGGAGATATAAGGGTTAGAGAATTAATTGTTTTAGGAAGATATAAGGGAAGTCATAACTAGAGTGTGGAATGTTGATTATTGGTTATGTAATATTTTACTTTACTTTTATGGTATAAGTGGTTTTGGGAGTTATAAGGTTATGCAATGTTGTGATTTATTTTATTTTATGGTACAAGTGGTTTTAGGAGAGATAAGGAAGTTGTGCAATTAAAGGCCTTGGTGATGATTATTGAAAAGTGGAGTAATGTTGATTATTTTGTGATCTACTAACCCTTGTGAAGATTGGCAAAAGAATTTTGTGATTGTGGCAGATTTCCAAAGGGGTTCCTTCACTTCAATAAGGTATGGGCACATTCTTCTTATGAGTATGATTGGTGTATGTTTTCCTGAAATAAGATTGGAGTGAAAAGGTATTCAACAAGGTTTCCTTTGGTTGGGTGTAAGTCCTAGTTTCTGGTTTGTTGAAGACTACTTATGCATTGTTATCATTGATGAGAGTTTTGGTGAATGCATAATTCTGGTTTGAGGTAGTGGAAGCATTGTGCACTAGGGTTTATGGTTGTGAGTCTTGATACTTGCTTTGAGTTGGTGAAACCCTTGGATGGCTGTGTTGAGGTTGATGGTTGAGTTGCTTCCATAGAGGTTGGTTGATCAAGTTATTGCTTTTACTTGATACATGATATTGGGCTTACTCCATTGAGTTGATTTGAACAAGTTATTCTTTGCATTTGGTGATATTGTGTGGGTGGCTGTTTTGTTCAAATATCTTTGGAGGGAAAAGGATTTCTACTTGTTTCCTTTTCTTGTGATGATTGGTTGAATGCTTCAAGGTTAATGTTGAGTTGAATGATGTTGGTTAAACCTTGTCTATGAGCATTGTTGTTGAAGCCCTAATTGGTTGAGAAAAGATATTGGTTTTGGAAAGAACATGAGTATCATTGTTATATGAGATATTGCATGGTTGGCAATTGTTGGGTTGTGTTTCATGTTCTTGAGAAAAGCATACTACATCTATCTTATTCTTTTGAGATTTGAGATTGAGTTGAGATTGAGATTGGGAGTTAAGTATAGAACATATTGAGTCTCTAACAATTCTCTTTATGCTTCTATGAGGTGGATAAATCACATTGGGTCTCTAACCATTCTCTTTGTGAGTTCATGCCAAGCAAGTGTTCTTGATGAACTTGTGAGCAGGTTTTGGACAGGTTCCATTGGGGACTTGTGAGCGAGGTTTTGGACAAGTTCCTGTGGGGACTTGTGAGCAGATTTGGATAGGTCTTAGCGAGAGGACTTGTGAAGCCGAGGTTGATAGTTCTATCAGAGAACTTGAGGACAGAGGTGCATTGGTTCTATGAGAAGAACCCGAGGACAGATTTGTGCCAGACCGAAGGACTGTGTTTGGTGCTGATCAAAGACAGAGGACGAGGACATTTGTGCTAGACCGAAGGACTGTGTTTAGTGCAAATTCGAGGACCAGCTTTGAGGTGATAGAGTTGAGGACAGAGGTCTCCAGCCAGAGCAGGGAAGACAGGTGTCTTCTATGGATAGAGTTCCATTTGCTAAGGGCAGCGGAGGCAGAGGTCTTCTAGAGGATCACCAACCAGAGCAGAGGTAGGGGAAGGTATCTCCTTTGAGCAGAGGCTCATAAATTCAGATTGGGGGAAGGTTTCTCCTTTGAGCCGAGGCTCATAAACATTGTAATTGGGAAGGTTTCCCAAAGAACTTTGAGATAACTTTTAGAGAAAAGTTTTGTGGATGAACCATGTAAATTGTTGTGTCACTTTGTGGATGGTTTTGTGCATTGCTTTGATATTGCTTTGGATATATTGCTTTACTATTTTGAAGTATAAAGGAAAAAGTAAAAAGAGGTCTTATACTGTTCACCCCCCCTCTCAGTATAAGCTTGTGTTCTTCAATTGGTATCAGAGCGGGTTCCTTCGAAAAGTTTAACAGCTTGAAGGAAAAGCTAGTAAAGAACACAATGGATCATTCAAGTGGCAATGCAGCACCTATTCTTGATGGGTCAGATTTTGGTCTTTGGAGTGCAAGGATGAAGGTTCATCTAATGGCACTTGGGAATGAGGTTTGGGAAGTGATTGAAGATGAGTACACTATTCCTGAACATGGTCCTAATACTAAAGAAGAAAGGCTCCTACATCACAGCAATTCAAAAGCAATGAATGCAATCTTGAAAGGCTTACAAAAAGCAGATCTCACCAAAGTGATTCACTGCAAGACAGCTAGTGAAATGTGGAAACAGTTGAAGGTGGTTCATACAGGTGATACAAATGTCAGAAAGGCCAAGTTGAGACACTTCAAAGGTATGTTTGAACAACTCAAGATGAATGATGATGAAAATATTAGTGACTACATGCTTCGTATGGATGAGGTTGTTAACTCCATGAAAGACTTAGGTCTTGAGCTTGCTGAAAATGATGTTTGTGATAAGATTTTAAGATCTCTTCCTAATAGATTTAGTGAAAATATTTCTGCTATTGAGGAAGCTAAATATTTGGATAAGTTGAAAAAGGATGAGCTCCATAGTATACTTGCAGCATTTGAGTTGAGAACTCAAGTGAAGGTTGATGTCAAGAAGGAGGCAGCTTTCAAGACTACCAAGAATTCCAAAGGTAAACAGCTTCAAGAGAGTGATGAGTCTTCTAGTGATGAAGAGGCATATTACAGCAAGAAAGGCAAGTTCTCTAGAAAGCACAAAAGTATGAAAAATGTAAGATGTTTCAATTGTGGAAAGTTTGGTCATTATGCTACTAACTGTACTATTGCCAAGGATGAAAGTGATGAAGATAAACAGGATTGTAAGAGCAAGGATTCTGAAAGGCATAGGCATCAAAGGAAGAACAAAGATGAGCACAACAATAAAGGAAAGAGGTATTCTCACAAGCACAAGAAGAGCTTCTACCTAGACAAAGCAAGTAAGTGTTCTAGTAGTGATAGTGAAAGTTCTTCAAGTGATAATGAAAATGAGATGTTGTTCATATCAGAAAAAGAGGAAGAACCAAAACATAGATTCATTATCATGAAATGTCTTAGATGTGGAAATTTTGGTCACCTTGAGGATGATTGCACAAATAATGAATTGGTTGTTAGTATGTATGAGGATGCTTCAGAAAATGATAAGGAAGATGCATGTATGGTTTTTGAAAAGGGTAGCACCTCTAGTGATAAGAAATCTGAAAAAGGCTTTGATGATTCTAAAAGCAAACATATAGAGGAAAGTGAAGTAGATCTTAAAGGTGAACTTATTAGTGCTCTTAGTGCTTTGAAAAAGGAAAGAAAGAAGAATGCTAGACTCAAGGATAAGTTAGATGAATGTTGTATGGAGAGAGATGAACTTATAGAAAGTCTTGATGTCTCTATGGCTAATGCACAAGAACTCAAGAATGAGTTAGAATCTAAGGTGCTTGAGTATAGTGAATTAGAACAGAAAATGGCTTCGTTGAAAGAGGAAAATAAAGAGTACAAGGATAAGTTGTACAAGTTTCAAGAAAGCTCCAAAAAGGTTAAGTCTCTCATCCAAAGTCAAAGAAATCCAACAGATAAAACAGGTCTTGGTTTTGTTAAGCCTCACAAGAAACAAGTTGGAGAGTCTAGTAAGAGATTCCAAAAGGAAGAGAGTTCTAATGAGGAAAGTATTTCAGATCATGAGTCCTTGAATGATAGATGCATAGAAACAGAAAACAAATTTCGAAATGAGAAGAAGGAGAAGTTTTCAGGACCTAAGAAGTCAAATAAAGGAAAGTTTCAAGGTAGATGTTTTGCTTGTCACAGGTTTGGTCACATGGCTGTACATTGCATGGCTCAGGTGAAGAAGGTAAATAACAGTTTCAGAAGTGGTGATTTCTTTTATGGGTATTGCTACTCTTGCAATCAGATTGGGCACAAGGCAGTTCATTGCAAGGCAAACAACAGGAACAAGTTTAGTCAGAACAGGTGGATTCAAAGAACAGGTATGCCTCAAAGAAATAACATTGTTACTTGTTACAAGTGCAACAATGAAGGTCACATAGCTAGACAGTGTAGAGCTGAAATTCTAGAATACAGGAACAGGAACAGTGGCATGATCAGGTCCAAGGATCAGAACAATGACAGGAACAGGAATATGGACAAAGAGTTCAAGAGAAGGCCCGGCAAGGAAGTTATAGACGCTGATGATGATCAGTGCCTAATGGGAGTTTTACTCCCATCCCAGAATTAATCACCTCAACAGGAGGTGGGGGAGGGACTAAGCTAAGAGGCTCATTCTTAGTTCCGAGCCCCAAAGGTGGCCCTTTGCCATTGATGACAAAGGGGGAGAGATATGAGTAAGGGGGAGAGCTTCAAGTGAAGAGGAAAGCTTCAAGTCAGGGGGAGCAAAACTTCAAAGGTAGATTCTCAGTTGTGGGTTTCAGTTTTGGCTCTTGAAGATGTGTTTTTAGTAAAGTTTTGCCATCAATGACAAAGGGGGAGATTGTTGGCAATTTTGGGTACATTGGGTACATTGCCTTTGCTCAAGTGTTGATGTTGTCATTGATGTCAAGAAGCGGAAGGGTTTTTGTGAAAACCAAGGCAGACAAAATAAAAGGTTTTATTTAAAACCATGGACAACAGATTTGAAATGGGTTTTTCTTAAAACCCAAGTTGGCTTTTCGTTTCGTTGAAAAAGGTGCCCCGGTGATGAAGATATTTAATTTTAAATATTTAGTTTAAATTTTATTTATTTAAAATTTAAATTAATATTTTAAAATTAAAAGGGCCGACGTGTTTGGAAATGCATCTTAGTGCATATAAAAGGAGGCAATGGAACTCATTAATGTGGAGGAATAGAATTCGATATTGATCAACGAGCATTTCTCGATTTCGTCTTCGAAGCCCCAGTGCCAGCGAAGGAGGTAGACAATCGTCGCTGTATAAAAGTTATAATTATTCGATGAGAAGGTGACGTTGTGGATAAGGTGTTTTTCATATTCGCAATCGAATAGGGCATGCTCATAGAAGTTTAGAGAATTCATATCTGCAATCGATAATTTTATGTATGCCATTGATAAGATGCTTAAGGCCATTTTTGTTCTTGTCTGAATATAAGTTTTTGTTTCCAATTGACATGAGGCTACCAGGAATCCTGTACAAGTTGAAAACATAGCCGCTATGTATTTATGATGAAAGTTGCTTTCGCAAAAGGTTGAGAAAGATTTGTGATGAAATTTTCTACTACAGAAGTCTAAGAAATATTTGTGACAATGCTGTTACTATCGGTGGATGGACTGTGTGGAAAGTTTGACATAGACGAGGTTCTGAGTTCAAGTCCTTGCGGCGACCGAATAGTTCATTTTTGTGATATCGAATCCGTGATGGGTATAAGATTAAAGTGAACACCTTTTGTTCCAAGCAGCTCAACAGCACGGTTGGCTAGGACTCTAGTGACAGCACTGTGGTCTGCGGGTCGAATCCTGCCGAGTACATATTTTGAAAGGAAAAGCTTTTGATTGATAAAGTGATGATGTTGGAAAGCGCGCGATAAGTTTTTTAAAGGTAACAATCTTATCTCTGTTGTATTGTGGTAATAGGGAGATATAAGGGTTAGAGAATTAATTGTTTTAGGAAGATATAAGGGAAGTCATAACTAGAGTGTGGAATGTTGATTATTGGTTATGTAATATTTTACTTTACTTTTATGGTATAAGTGGTTTTGGGAGTTATAAGGTTATGCAATGTTGTGATTTATTTTATTTTATGGTACAAGTGGTTTTAGGAGAGATAAGGAAGTTGTGCAATTAAAGGCCTTGGTGATGATTATTGAAAAGTGGAATAATGTTGATTATGTTGTGATCTACTAACCCTTGTGAAGATTGGCAAAAGAATTTTGTGATTGTGGCAGATTTCCAAAGGGGTTCCTTCACTTCAATAAGGTATGGGCACATTCTTCTTATGAGTATGATTGGTGTATGTTTTCCTGAAATAAGATTGGAGTGAAAAGGTATTCAACAAGGTTTCCTTTGGTTGGGTGTAAGTCCTAGTTTCTGGTTTGTTGAAGACTACTTATGCATTGTTATCATTGATGAGAGTTTTGGTGAATGCATAATTCTGGTTTGGAGTAGTGGAAGCATTGTGCACTAGGGTTTATGGTTGTGAGTCTTGATACTTGCTTTGAGTTGGTGAAACCCTTGGATGGCTGTGTTGAGGTTGATGGTTGAGTTGCTTCCATAGAGGTTGGTTGATCAAGTTATTGCTTTTACTTGAGTCATGATATTGGGCTTACTCCATTGAGTTGATTTGAACAAGTTATTCTTTGCATTTGGTGATATTGTGTGGGTGGCTATTTTGTTCAAATATCTTTGGAGGGAAAAGGATTTCTACTTGTTTCCTTTTCTTGTGATGATTGGTTGAATGCTTCAAGGTTAATGTTGAGTTGAATGTTGTTGGTTAAACCTTGTCTATGAGCATTGTTGTTGAAGCCCAATTGGTTGAGAAAAGATATTGGTTTTGGAAAGAACATGAGTATCATTGTTATATGAGATATTGCATGGTTGGCAATTGTTGGGTTGTGTTTCATGTTCTTGAGAAAAGCATACTACATCTATCTTATTCTTTTGAGATTTGAGATTGAGTTGAGATTGAGATTGGGAGTTAAGTATAGAACATATTGAGTCTCTAACAATTCTCTTTATGCTTCTATGAGGTGGATGAATCACATTGGGTCTCTAACCATTCTCTTTGTGGGTTCATGCCAAGCAAGTGTTCTTGATGAACTTGTGAGCAGGTTTTGGACAGGTTCCATTGGGGACTTGTGAGAAGGTTTTGGACAGGTTCTGTGGGGACTTGTGAGCAGATTTGGATAGGTCTTAGCAGAGGACTTATGAAGCTGAGGTTGATAGTTCTATCGGAGAACTTGAGGACAGAGGTGCATTGGTTCTATGAGAAGAACCTGAGGACAAGGACATTTGTGCTAGACTGAAGGATTGTGTTTAGTGCAAATTCGAGGACCAGGTTTGAGGTGATAGAGTTGAGGACAGAGGTCTCCAGCTCGAGCAGGGAAGACAGGTGTCTTCTATGGATAGAGTTCCATTTGCTAAGGGCAGCGGAGGCAGAGGTCTTCTAGAGGATCACCAGCCAGAGCGGAGGTAGGGGAAGGTATCTCCTTTGAGCAGAGGCTCATAAATTCAGATTGGGGGAAGGTTTCTCCTTTGAGCCGAGGCTCATAAACATTGTAATTGGGAAGGTTTCCCAAAGAACTTTGAGATAACTTTTAGAGAAAAGTTTTGTGGATGAACCATGTAAATTGTTGTGTCACTTTGTGGATGGTTTTGTGCATTGCTTTGATATTGCTTTGGATATATTGCTTTACTATTTTGAAGTATAAAGGAAAAAGTAAAAAGAGGTCTTATACTGTTCACCCCCCCTCTCAGTATATGCTTGTGTTCTTCAATTTGTAGACTAGAGTGGCCAACTAAGCAGTCAATTTAGAAGCAATAGACTAGAGCAGCCAAAAATATTGGCTATTGTAGGCTAGAGCGGCTAGAAATATTGGCTATTGTAGGCTAGAGCAACCAGCTAGCAGCTGTAGACTAGAGAGGCCAACAATCTTGGTCGATGTAGGATAGAATGACCACAACTAGCTACTATAGATGACAACGACTAGCCCTAAAACACACAACATGCCATAAAATCAGCCCAATCATGGATGAAAGTGGCAGTTTGCATGCAATAAAGCCAAGAGGGGATAACTTTGCATTCCCCATCACGACCAATGCACATGGGAGAATTGAGTCCATATTCAAACCTTAGTTAACTGGCCTTCAAATATAGAAAAGATAAAAACTTCTCATGCTAACATCCAGTACGTATGAGGGATTTAGTCATAGGGTTTGAACATAGACCTAGGGCTTCACACACAATATAAGGAGTGAACCTAAAAGCACAAAAGGACCTTATTTGATCAATTGGGAGCCTTTCTTGGAGAGTATACACAGTGAAGCCCTATCATATTGGAGAGCATATTGGAGCACCTTTGAGGAGCAAAAAAGTGCTAGCCAATTTAGGGGTTTTCCATCTATAGGATATTCAACACATCGGACAAGAAACGACTATTCTTTCAACATTGAAAGTGAACCTAGACCCATAGCCTTTGGATCAATAGAGACAAGTTTCATCTTAGCAGTTGTTGTCCTGGACAGTGGCCCATGGACTTAGTCTAGGGTTTAGGCATTAGTTTCTTTTATTCTATTTACTTCTTGTTTTCATATCATTAGCATAGATCTGCTTCATGTTTCATATCATTAGCATAGATATGCTTCATTTATTTGCATTCATAGCACTAGTCTCATTGCATTTGTTTTCATTAGGCATACTTATTGCTAACAACCTCATCTAAGGAGGCAATCTCAGACATCTAAGCGTGTGTTGTTATTTCATTGCTTACAGGGCTACAGGTTCATTGGACAGATCCACAAAATTTGAAAGCACAAATATCCCTCTAGGAACTATACTTAGAGAATGAGGCATCTGTAAGCCCTCATACAGTTTTGTGTGCATCACTGGGAAGCCTACAAAAGTGCATCACCCCTTGCAAGGGGATATTTATACATCTGCTACCCTCTTTGTGTAAAATCATGTAGCAAATAAAGGGTATCCCATAGAGTGATTTATATGTAGCTGGATCTTGGAAATATCAATACAAAGCATTCATGTTAGAGTAATATTCCATCATTTGGGATATTTACCCCATTTCCTACATTAGGTAGATTTTATTTATCGCATGGTAAAAAGTAGTTTGTTGCTTTTTAACACTAGAGTCTAGTATTTACTTTTCTACTTTCTACCATGTAGATATTTACTATTTTAAATATCTAATGGTAAACTATGGTTAATTTCTAAATATCCTAGGTTAACAAACCTAAACCAAATTCTCTACCTCCTATGATGTGTTGGTTAGCGTGGATAGTGGGAATATAGTTTGGTATGCTATTTTGTAACCTATATATTGCTTAGTATTTCCTAAGCTAATGTTAATGATAAATATTTTATTAATCAACTATCTTACCTTTCCATTTGGTTACATTGGTATCAGATATTTGGCGAAGACGCTGGGTGAAGCAAGGCACTGGATAAGGCAGGAGAGTCATTTTTACCTGGGCAAGATGACATCTTTTGTTCCAAGCTGGAGAAGGCGACATATTTTGTTCCATGTAGTTCCAAGGAGGAAGTCATGATTTAATTGGTTAATAAATCCTTTATTTCCTAACTTCTAAGGTTTCAAATTTTTTTTTTGGACCTAAGGCCCATAGGACTGGGTGTGGGTGTTAAAATTTGCACCCCAAGAGAGGGAAGGCGCTGTGGACCAGTGATCGGAGTTGTTTTTTCAGTTCGACCATGGGACCTTCCTTTGCAGGTGACCAGGCCACCGAGGAGGGCACGAGCGCCCTCTTTTGGGACCAAGACCAATGATCGATTGCATAGTGAGGGCTCACGACCAACCTTGGTAACCCACCAAAATTTGGTGATTGGCCTAGGCAGGGTGACCAAGATCGGAGAGGAGCCTACGATCCCTCAGATCGATCATCGAAGATTAGCGACCAGTCAATGAGGGCACATCAACCCTCTATCGATACTTAAAACAAGAGACAACCACTGGAAATCGATCAGTGAGGGTAGGCGCTCCCTCCGTCGGTACCAGGTTGAAGTTTTTGGTGAGTTGGAAACTCATCGATAGGACTCGAACCCTAAAACATGTAAATCGAGACAACACCTAGCACCCAGATCAAGGCAGACATACACCTAATCCTTTGACTCAACACACACATGGCACACATTTCAAGGTGACACATGGCAATGAGGATAGGGGGGTTGACCTAGACTAGACTCATGGACGCTGACTGGACTAGGCCCAAGGTGACACGTGGTAGATTGTCCACGTGGCACCTGAGTCGGACCTGACACGTGGGTGACACGTGGCAAACTGGCCATGTGCCACCTGAATCGACCTAGTTGCGACATGGCAGCGACCAAAAGTGACGGTGACTATGACTGTGACTGTCGACAGGCAGTCAAAAAACTAAGGGCTTTTAAGCACTTTTAAGTCCCACAACATCCCCCATGTGGGCAATGTGGGATAAATCCCATAATTGTTTCCCCGCATGCACGAGGAAAGAAGGGAAAGGGAAATTAATTCCCTTCCATTCACGTCGGGCCCTGTAGCCCGACCGACCAAGGGTGTCGGGCTAAGGCCTTGGGTGGCGGGGAGTCATGAGTTCGACTCCCACCAACCCTACAAAGGCATTCTTTTGCCTTATAAAATAAAGTGGCGCCCCATTTGGAAGGTAATAATTTTTTTTTTGCATTTTTTAATTAAAGTTTTTTTTAATATATTTTTTAATAATTTAAATATTAAATAAGTGTTTTATTTAAATCATTTTTTTTAATTTTAAATTGATTTGATTAAAATATTTGTTTTATTTTTATTATTAATTAAAATTATTTTAATCAACTTTATTTTAATTTGCAAATTAAAAATCAACTTTAAAGGACCTATTTTTTTTGCAATTTACAAATCAAGAAGGAGCTTTTGTTTTCTCCAAATGGGGATATAAGACATAAAAGAGCACCTATTTTTTATTGCAAATTAGAAATCCTTACACTCTTCTCAAAAGACTTGTTAATTTAGCAAACAATAAAGAATCAAACTTGAATTCTTTTTTGCCAAATTGGAAAACAAGGAGACAAAAATTTGCAAAACATCAAAATTGAAAGTGTGCATTTGTTTTCTCAAAAGGGGGATATAAGACATAAAATTGCACATATTTTTTTTGTAAACTTGAGAAGAACTTGAAGCCTTGGGTCCATCAAAACCAAGTCATTTGTTGATTGGTCTAGAAGCCTTTCAAACATGGGTCGTGTGTTGACCTATCTTGAAAGGAATACTCATATTGTTAATTTTGCAAAATAAAGGGGGGAAGACAACATTGTACTTATTTTTCAAAATTGTAAAACAATGAGGAGACAAAATATCAATTGTTTTGCATAAAACACATTCATATTTTGTTGCAAAAATTAAAAAGGTGTATTTTTTATTTTACTCGACACATTCATTGGCAAATTAGGAGCATTTTCGGTTGCATCCGAAACCTAGGTGATAAGAATTTTGAGGGCATTCTTTTTTTATTATTGCATTATTTATTTTTGCAATTATAAGTCATAGAATCAAGAACACACTAAACCCCAAAATTTCACAAATTTGTGTAAATCCTTGCACAGATTTAAAGCCAATTTCACTTGATATTCTCTCCTAAATCAACAAAACCCCTAATTCACTCTTATTTGTTTGGCTTAATTTCCTCAAACTGATTATTCCTCTTCAAAGGGAGTTTCAGGCAGGTGCCATTAAATATCTTTTTGAGTGAATTATCTTTCATCTCTTATTTGTTTGGCTTAATTTCCTCCATTTGATTTTTCTCTCATCAAAGAGTTTTTTGGAGAGAAACAAAAAAAACCCCTTGAGAGTGAAAGAAAGAACAAGTTTTTAAGGAACCTTGAAAGTAGCAATTCTTTTGCACTAAGGGGGGATAATTCCTTTCTTCCTTCAAACACATATTTTGACAAGAGGGAGATAAAACTTGTAAAGGCAATCATAAAAGTAGAAGTCATCATAAAATTATATCTTTTCTTTTAGACTTCATAATAGCAACCATACTTAAAGTAATTGCCATAAGGAAGGCTTATTTGGTGAACTTTTTTGATAAAATTGCCTAGAAAACATAGTTTTGCACAACTTGTAAAAATGACAACCAAGACACCATTCAGTGTTGGTTTCAAAACAAGAAAAACTAAAATGGCAAAGGCACATCATAGAAGCCATGTTTCTAGTGAAGTGTCTCATTCTGATTCTGATTCTGGTTGAAAGAGAGCACACAGAGTGCTTCTTGCTCAAACAATATTGTAGAGGGAAAACACATTTGTCACCTTGGGCAAAGCACCATTTTCCTCTCTCTCTTTTTTAGGCTTCATAAATAGCATATGTTTTTTTTGAAGTACTTGCAATAAGGGGTGATTGTACCTCTTTTAGGCTTCATAAATAGCAAACTCTCTATGTTTAGAGTACTTGTAACAAAAGGAGGGAATTTTGTGGTGTAAAATTGCCTAGGAGGCAATATTTGTAAAATCCTTTACAAAACTCATGAGTTGCATATATTTTGCAAATAAAGGGGGATATACTTTCTTTTCTTCACAAATATTTTTGTAAAAAGGGAAGAAGACTTATAAAGGTGCATTTTTTGCAGCAAACGACACCTTAGTCATACTTCTTTCAAAAATTAATCACAACATGTTTTGCAACGAGAAGGGGGAACTTATAAGGGTGCATTTTCGACAACGACCGACACCTTAGCTACCTTATATTTTGCAAACTCATATTGTAAATGAATGAACCTCGTATGAAGTTATCTATTCTACTACACCTATCGATTGCAATAGTTGGTTACCCATGCAATTCGGTTGGATGACATGATTACTATAAGGAAATTCGTTGGTGTGAAGACAAAGTGAGGAATGACCCACTTTTTGCTTAGGAGCAGCTAGAGCACTGTGACAGAGCAAGAACCAGAAGATCAACATTTTTTTCTCATTGTATTGGGACAGTTATATACATTACCCAAATAATGTAATAAGGGGGGATGTTAGAGTAATATTCCATCATTTGGGATAATTACCTATTTTCTACATTAGGTAGATTTTATATTACCACATGGTAAAAAGTTATTTCTTAATTTTTACCACATATATTTACTTTTTACTACTTACCTTGTAGATATTTATTGTTTCAAATATCTAATGGTAAACTATGGTTAATTTCTAAATATCCTAGGTTAACAAACTTAAACAAAACTTTCTATCTCCTATGGCATGTTGGTTAGCATGGATAGTGGGAATATAGTTTGGTATACTATTTTTTAACCTATATATATTGCTTAGTATTTCCTAAGTTAATGTTAATGATAAATATTTAACTAATCAATTGTCTTACCTTTCTATTTGGTTACAATTCATTCATTTATTTCTTTATATTTCGACTATGTATCTCTTTTATGCCTTTCATTTAATGCATATTAAACATTAAAATATCAAATAAAATTATGAATAGAGTAGTGGACAGTGCGCAGCTCCCTAGGGTCGCTATAGATGGCGATCACGGTGGGACCCCTGCCAAGTTTTTATTTTCTACTGCTTTATTGATACATTTTTTTGTGTGCAGGTTTAGCCGCTCTTGTCTACAACAACTAGGAATCAGCCGCTTTGGTCTACAACAGCTAGGACTCATCCAATTTGGTCTACAACAACCAGGAATCAGTCGCTTTGGTCGAAAGTGGCCAGAACTGGAGTGCAGCAGAGGTCAAAATATTGGTTCTCTGAGCTAGATTTGAGGTTGGTACAAATTTTCTAATGATTTATGTTCTTTTATCCGCTTCTATTTTCCTAAAACAGTGAACATTAAGACATTTTAATTTGGAAAATTAAGGAATGGAAAATAAAGAACATGCATCTTAGAGTTTTTAGATTTTTCTAGGCGTTGCTAGGAAAAAAGGCTTATGCTTGTAAAGTTTGACCTAGAATCCAACGTGCTCGAAATTATGTGTTGGTTTACTTGCTTTGAGGCCCTGCTAGATGCCATATGTGTACGAAATAGAGTGCATCCATGAAACTCATATTAGTTATGCATATTTTTGAAAATTGAAACGTCATTTTGTATTAGGCATATAGGAAAGAGGTATTTTTTTGTATGATGTATTTTTATTTATGCATATTTAAAATGAACCCCATACACACACACATATATTAAACATTGGGGATATGGATTTCATCACCAACCCTCAATTCAGTTCGATGACGTTGGCATTCATCTCTTTCCACCAGATTGCCCCCTATATCTTCCTAGAATGGAATAAGGAACTTATTTATAGTGGTACTAAGTTACTCATGTTAAAAATATCTCCCATAGTTGGAAAAATGTCTCCCGATTGGGATTTAAGCGGTGTACCCTAGTCTCTTTTTGAGAAAATCATATTTGACATGGGTGTTCTTGGTTTCCACTATGGATGAATCCCCTAATTCTAAATCCAAAATAAGATTAAGAAATCAAGAGCAACAATAAATCTAAACACACTGAAACTAGTTTTAGGACACACATTTAATCCATAAAAGAGATAATCATATTATCTGCTTTGTGTGTTTCTTTGTTATTTGGTACCAAACCCTAACCCTAATTTTTAGGTAATTTTATTGAAAAAAATCTATTTTTTTATTTTGCATCCAACGGATCGATAATCGTGCAAAACAAAGCTATAACAAAAAAGTTATTTTGGTTTTATTTTTACTCTATTTTTTAGGCTAAAAATAGGGAAAAACTTCGCTGAAATAGTCATAAAGTGGGCTAGACAACTCCAAAAACTGCCAAATTTATTTTGTTGTCTTAGTTAGCCCCTGGGGCACCTATCCCAAAAATTTTGAGTCCTAACTCTTCACGATTCAAAAATTCCTAAAAATTCCTAAAAGTGGGCATTTCCCCACAGACCGTTGGCCGATTATTTCAAAAATACAAATTTTTGACCCAAAAGTCAAATTTTGGTGTTATAGCTTATTGTGATCAGTGCATCACACTAATCATTTTGATATATGACACCCATAACCTTTTTCATAAGTCAAATTTTATAACAAACATTATCGCCGATAGGCTAGAGCGGCCACAACTAGCCACTACAGATGACAACGACTAGCCCTAAAAAATGCAACTTGCCATCAAATCGGCCCAATCACGAACATAAGTGGAAATTTACATGCAATAAGGCTAAGCGGGAATAACTTTGCATTCTCCCTCATGACCAGTTCACATGGGAGACTTAAGTCCACATTCAGAGCTTAGTTAATTGGCCTTCAAACATAGAAAAGACAGAAAGTTCTCATGATAACATCCAGTACGCATGAGGGATTCAGTACTAGGGTTTGAACATAGAACTAGGGTTTCAAACATAATATAAAGAGTGAACCTAAAAGCATAAAAGGATCTTATTTGATCAATCGAGAGCCTTTCTTGGAGAGCATACACAACAAAGCCCTATCAGATTGGAGAGCTTATTGGGGCACCTTTGAGGAGCAGCAAAATGCTAGCCAATTTAGAGATTTTCCATCTATAGAATATTCAACACATCGGAAAAGAAACGCCAATTATTTCAACATCAAAAGTGAACCTAGACCCATAACCTTTGGATCAATAGAGACATGTTTCATCTTATCAGCCGCTATCATGGATAGTGGCCCGCAGACTTAGTCTAGGATTTAGGTATTAGTTTCTTTTATTCTATATCCTTCATGTTTTCATATCATTAGCATAGATCTGCTTCATTTTTTCATATCATTAGCATAGATTTGTTTCATTTATTTGCATTCATAGCACTAGTCTCATTGCATTTGTTTTCAATAAGCATACTTATTTGTAATAGCCTCATTTGAGGAGGCAATATCAAACATCTAAGCATGTGTTGTTATTTCATTGCTAACAGGGCTACATGTTCATTGAATAGATACACAACATTCAAAAGCACAAAGATCCCTTTAGGAACTAGACCTGGAGAAGGACACATCTATAAGCCCTCATACAATTTTGTGTGCGTCACTGGGAAGCATACGAAAGTGCATCACCCATTGCACAGGGATATTTATACATTTGCTACCCTCTTTGTGTAAAATCATGTATCAAATGAAGGATATCCCATAGAGGGATTTATCTGTAACCGGATCCTAGAAATATCAATACAAAGCATTCATTTATTTATTTCTTCGTATTTCAGTTATGTATCTCTTATATGCCTTTCATTTAATGTACATTAAACATTAAAAGATCAAATAAAATTATGAATAAAGTAGTGGACGGTGCGTAGCGCCCCGAGGTTGATACAGATGGCGATCACGATGGGACCCCCGCTTAGTTTTTATTTTTTATCACTTTACTGATCCATGTTTTTTGTGTGTAGGTTTAGCCACTCTGGTCTACAAAAGGCAGGAATCAGCTACTTTTGTCTACAGCAGCCAGGACTCAGCCACTCTAGTTTACAATGGCCAGGAATCAACCGCTCTGATCGACAGCGATCGAAACTAGAGTGTAGCAGAGGACAAAATATTGGTTCTCTGAGATGGATTTGAGGTTGGTACAAATTTTTTGATGATTTATGGTTCTCTGTCTGCTTCTGTTTTCTTAAAATAGCAAACATTAAGACACATTTCAATTTGGGAAACTAAGAAATGAAATAAAAGAACTTGCATGTTGCATCTTAGGTTTTTATTTTAGATTTTCTCTAGGCATTGTTAGGAACGACTTATGCTTGTAAAGTCCACCCTAGAATACAGTGTGCTAGAAATTGTGTGTTGGTTTGCTTACTTTGAGGCCCTTCTAGAGGCCATATTTGCACAAAATAGAGTGTATCCATGAAACTCATATTAGTTATGAATATTTCTAAAAAGTGAAACGTCATTTTGTATTAGGCATATAGGAAAGAGGCATTTTACTGTATGATGCATTTTTATTTATGCATATTTAAAATGGACCCCACACATGCACACATATATTAAACATTGGGGAGTTGGATTTCATCACCAACCCTCAATTTAGTCCATCACCAACCCTCAATTTAGTCCGATGACATTTTCATTCATCTCCTTCCATCGACTTTGCCCCTTAGATCTTCCTAGAACGGAATAAGGAACTTATTTATAGTGATACTAAGTTACTCATGTTCAAAATGTCTCCCACTATTGGAACAATCATTGGTTCAGAGTAGAAGAGCTAGGCGAACCCCCCATTGGAATTTAAGCGGTGTACCCTAGTCTAGTTTTGAGAAAATCATGTTTGGAATGGGAGTTCTTGGTTTCCATTATGGATGAGTCCCATAATTCTAAATCCAAAATAAGAGCAAGAAATCAAGAGCAACAACAAATCTAAACACACTAAAACTAGTTTTAGGACACACATTTAATCCATAAAAGAGAATCATATTGTCTGCTTTGTGTGTTTCTTTGTTATTTGGGACCAAACCCTAACCCTAATTTTTAGAAAAATTCATAAAAAAGAAAAACTAAAAAAACACAAGTAAAAATCTACTTTTTGATTTTGCATCCAACGGATTGAGAATCATGCAAATAAGAGCTATAACAAAAAAGTTATTTTGGTTTTATTTTTACTCTATTTTCGAAGCTAAAAATAGGGAAAAATTCACTGAAACAATCATAAAGTGGGCTAGACAAATCCAAAAACTGCCAAATTTATTTTGTTGTCTTAGTTAGCTCCTGGGGCATCTCTCCCAAAATTTTTGAGTCCTAACTCTTCATACTTTAAAAATTCCTAAAAGTGGGCATTCCCTCATGGGCCCCAGTTAGCCAATTATTTCAAAAATACAATTTTTTGACCCAAAACTCAAATTTTGAAGTTATAGATCATTGTGATCAATGCATCGTGCTGATAATTTTGATATATGACACCCACAACATTTTTCTAAAGTCAATTTTTATAACAAAAATTATGGCCGGGAGACCTCCCACGGTGAGCAAGACCTTCAATCTAGATAGGGAATCAGGTTCCATACCCACCATATCTTATTACACTGAGAGTTCAAATCAGCCCAATGAGGGGCAACATAGAGGGAAGAGAGTTGCCAACCTTGTTGCACAATTCAAAGTAGACAAGAACCTTTGCACATAGTTGCAGAGTCATAGACCCAACACAAAAAATCGATCAAATCAATCACATGGGTCACATGCAATTCAGAGAGAACAAATTCTCCAAGATCAATTAGAGGAGTCAGACCAAATTTATTCAAGGCTAACTCCTAGAACCATAGCCACAAAACATTCTGCATTTGGAAGTTCACAAAGCGTAACTTCTAAATGCACCACTCAACCTAGGGAAGCTTCTAAGCAACCTCATAGTTCACATGTGGCGTATGATTATAGGGACACTTATCAACACATAGAATACACAGAGCAAGTTACACTAGCTAGCCAAAGCAGAGAAATAGTGAAAACCTCTTTGAGGAATTTGCACATCAGAACCACAAGAATAGGATCAGACAAATATGAACCTTCTCTAACAGTGCAATTTGACCACGTACAACGGTTAGAAAATGTATTGCACAAATAACGAGAGCTAGTGGAAGCTCTCAAGCATGACAAACAAAGAGAAAGGCTTTTGCACAAACATGAGCAGCATTTAAGAGAATAAGTTGAGCATCTAGATCATATCAACCTACAAGCAAATGGTAATTATCACCAAAGAGATAAATGCGCTAACTCACCAAAAGAAGGGTGCATTAGGCAAGAAGAAAGACCACAAGAAAACCACCACTCAAATCATGAAAAAATCAAACTGGTGGGGAAAGGGTAAAAATGATAAATCAGGATCAAACATATATTGAATCCCCTCGTAGGAGGGAAGAGAATAGAACAATTCAAGTGGATAAAGGGTTGCCTCCATTACCATCGTGAGTGGGTTTGCAAGAAGATGAACTCCTTGCATCAAAGGCATTCCTGGCACTCATTTAAAACATCAAATCCTTTGAGAAGCAAGATACGGCTGGGCACCATCCGACGCTGAGTGAAATACACAACCAGCCATTATGCCCGTCAGTCCCTAGCCCCGCATATCCTAAGCACTTTGAGATGCCTAGGTTAGAAAAATTTAAGGGTGAAAGGGATGCACAAGAGCATGTTACCAACTTAATCAATGCATGTTTTCATATTGAAGACAATGATGCTCTTATGATAAGAACCTTCATTATGACATTTTTGGGTGCTGCCACTCAATGGTTCAACCAACTTCCCAACCAACTTCCCAAGCATAGCATATCCAATTTTGAACAACTAGTGAATGCATTATTAAAATGTTTCTCTTTTGGTGTTAATAAGAAGGTGAATCTCTCAGACCTGACCAACCTAAAACAATATGATGATGAGCCAGTCATGGATTATAGGGATAGATGGAGAAAAATCATGGCAATGTTATCAGTTTCCATCTTGATCGAAGAGCTAATCCGAATATTCACAAAAAGTTGTGCCAAGCACATCTCATTACTATTGCAACTAAATCGGTATGATACATTTGAAGAAGCCTTGGCTCAAGCCAAGATTATTGAAGATATAAAGCTGGAAGAAGGAGACCTAAAGCTCTATAGTGAGAAAGAATGGAACAAGAGCATGTAACATCAACCACAACAAACCGAACCTACACATGTCAACCAGATCACGTTAAACATTCCAAAAGCATCACAGAGCCAACAACAAGAAAACTATCAGGCACAACCTCCTACAGTGTATTACAACCAATGCAACAAGAATCAAAGCATGGGAAAACAAAAACAACTTCCTCGTAACTATATGCCATTGCTTAAATCCTTGGAATCAATTTTCAACAACCTTCTCAAGGCCAAAGTTTTAAAGTTGCCTAAGGTGCCCACCCTGGATCCTAATAGCCCCAAATATAAGGGATATAGGGAAGCTCTCTTTTGTGTTTACCATCGAAAAAATGGCCATGATATCCAGGATTGTGTTGCATTCAATAATATAGTGCAGGATATGTTGGATAAGAAAAAATTACAAAACATCAACATATTCAAAAATCTTCTCCCCAATCATAGGGCCAACAATGATCAAGTTGAGCAAGTCAATGAGGTGCACATAGCCCCACCTGAAGAGGGTTTTATCAGTAAAATAAATACTACAATAAGAAGCAAAAGATACCTTAATCAGCCCAACATACCAAAAAGGTCAACTAAAGTTGATAATCTATCATAGTCCACACCAACAATAAGTTCAATGCACTTACAAAAGGGCCCTGTGATTTCCTTTCATAGGCAGGATATTAAGGCAATCTCTCAGGATGAACCTGATCCTTCGCTCCATATCATAGTAAGCATCAATAGAATTCCATACAAGAGAGTCTTGATTGACACTGGGTCATCCATCAACATCATCAGAGCTACAAATTTGAAGCATTTAAATCTACCACCTTCACGCATTACGGACACAAAATTTACATTGAGGGCCTTCAATTATGCTACTTCCCCAACAATTGGCACAATAATCCTAAATATACATGTTGGGATAAATATGATACGTACATTGTGCCATATCTTAGGGGGTGATAGGTAATATAACATATTTCTAGGCAGACCATGGATGAGGGATATGGAATGCATACCTTCCATAGTGCACAAAAATCTAAAATTCATACATCAAGGACAACTGTATGTGGTCCCCCATGATCCTAATCCATTCAAATATTACAAGAAGGTCGATGAACCATACGAAAAATTACCTTCTTAGGAGTTTATGACAATGGTCAATAGCAAGACAGAGGACCAAGTGTCTCTAAAGCAGATAAAACAAGATGTGGTACAATCAAATGTTACTTCCCCATTGAAGGGATCAAAACCATTGGCATTAGTCACCCCTGATTCACTTCTCATGTTGCCTCGTCAAGAGAAAAAAAAGTGCCCCTCCCACATCAGATTGGGGATGCTCAAGCTGGCATAGTTCAACACTACGAAGTGAAACAGAAACATGAACTAAGTCATAAACATGAGTATGTGGATACCACTAACAAAGTGGATCATCATGAACCATCCACATTTACTCAAGTAAATTAAATGGGTGAGTTAGATTTACCTTGTGGATCTTTAGCATCTACTTTATCACCTCCTTCAATAGACAATGGTATTTCAAACCGATCGTTAGAAATACACAATAAAGTCGTATTAGTCTTGGAGCATATGCAAAATCACCAATATAATATAGAGGCACAAAAGGGGAAACAAAATAAGGCATTACACTTTGTTATGAACCAATTTGAGAGCCTATAATTACATAAGCAACCTTCATTTGAGGCCAAGCTATCTCCTGCGTAGCCACAAAAAAAGTCTTAGCCAGAGCAAACATCGATTTGACCACCTCAAAATACGAACAAGTATCCCCCATTGCCTGAGCCTGCATTATCAATTTTCAATCAATTAATTGCCACAAATGCCATCACCCTACCTGAGGTCCAACCTTTAGATCCAAATCGTCCAAAACCTCAAATATATGAGGAGGATGAGCATTGTGTATACCATAGACAAAATGGACATAACATTCATGTATGTCAAGGTTTCAGAGTCATAATACACAACATGATCAACAAAAAGAAAATTCAAATTATCAACCAACAAGTGACCATAGTCAACAATCCATATCTTGCACTGAAAAGGCAAGAAGATCCCCTGAGCCATCAAGTGACATACCTAGGGCTCAACCTGGTCCTCATACCAGGCCAAAGCATGCTAAACAATCAAAGCAACAACAATGTATTTGGACTCCTTTAAACGAGTGTATGTTTGATATTTTTCAAAAGCTAAAGGAAGCTAGGGTCATCACCTTACTCGACATAAAGCCCTTTAGACCCAAACAGAGCTAAACCTAAGGGTTTTAGAGAGGACCATTACTGCATCTACCATCGAATAGAGGGCCATGAAATTTGCAATTGTCATGGATTCAAGATTTTGGTCCAAGACCTATTATAAAGAAATAAGCTCTGTCCAGATGGTTCACTCATTCCTCACCACCCAAACAAGGGCACCTCACATAGATATGTGCCTCGATCAGGAGAGTTGATTTTCATCACTCTTCCTAAGCAAGTTGATTACAATGTAGTGGAAAACATGTGCAATGGGAGTCTTAAAGGTAAAATACCTTCCCCATCATCCACATCAAATTTAATGAGACAAAGTGAGGGTTCTGAAGGTATCACACCTTCCTCACTTTCATTGAGTGGCACACACATTGGGGGTATTTAAGGTATCACACCTTCCCCCCCATAATATATCAAAAATACAAAAACATTCAAATATATTAAAAATATAAAAACAATGTAAAACATAAAAATATAAACAAATCAAAAAATAGTAAAATAAAAAATGAAAGGCACCAGGGGCGTCTCTGAGCTGCTTGGTTAAATTAATCAAAATGCTCCAACGACATCTTCATACCACTTGGTCAACCCAAAAAAGGCCCCAAAGGCACAATAAGCCCTTTGGTCAAGACATCAAAACAATATAAAAAACATTCATAAATTTCAACATCACAAGAACAATAGAAAGCCAAAAAAATAAAAGGCTCCAAAGGCATCTTAAAGCCCTTTGGTCAAATAAAATCACAAAAGGCTCCAAAGGCATATTAAAGCCCTTTGGTCAAATAAAATCATAAAAGGCTCCAAAGGCATGTTAAAGCCCTTTGGTAACATCACAAAAGGCTCCAAAGGCATCTTAAAGCTCTTTGGTCACATCACAAAAGGCTCCAAATGCATCTTAAAGCCCTTTGGTCACATCACAAAAGGCTCCAAAGGCATATTAAAGCTCTTTGGTCAAATCAAATCACAAAAGGCTCCAAAGGTATCTTAATGCCCTTTGGTCAATTCACAAAAGGCTCCAAAGGCATATTAAAGCCCTTTGGTCAAATCAAATCACAAAAGGCTCCAAAGGCATATTAAAGCCCTTTGGTCAAATAAAATCACAAAAGGCTCCAAAGGCTTCTTAAAGCCCTTTGGTCACATCACAAATATCTCCAAAGACATCTTAAAGCCCTTTGGTCAAATCAAATCACAAAAAGCTCCAAATGCATCTTAAAGCCCTTTGGTCAATTCACAAAAGGCCGTAAAGTCATCTTAAAGCCCTTTGGTCAATTCACAAAATGCCCCAAAGGCATATTAAAGCCCTTTGGTCAAATCAAATCATAAAAATCTCCAAAGGCATCTTAAAGCCCTTTGGTCAAAATTAAAACATAAAAGCATAAAAAAATTTAAAATCAAAAGTTCAAAAACATGCATAATAATTAAAACTCAAAAAAAATTGAAAGCATCAAAAATCCAAAAACATTTGCATTCCGCACTTGCATTTATATATTTGCATTGCATATATGCATTTGCATCCATGGCATTTACATTAGATACATATGTGTTCACAATATTACAAATGACACCACATTTGTACATCAATCATTACATCATCAAAAATCCATCATCATCCATAACCCATGTATGTAACTGCGTTTTTCAACTCAACCCCTCCTGTTGCTATAAGGAATATACTAGGGTTTTTAGGTCACTCAACCATACCTAGTGGTTTTATCAAACTTTATAGAAAGTTGTCTTTGCTTTTGATAGGTGAGGTTTAGTTTTGATAGCACCTGGTATATCTCAAAATCCTATCACTAATTAAAACACTAAAATCCTAGTTGGAACAAGGGAAATATGAATGCTACAGAGTAGTACTAGGTATCCTAAGGTGAAAATTTTATCTTGCTCATCCCCCTATGTGACCAGATCGAAAATGTTGAGAATTGGAAAAATGACAAGTTCATCCCTACCTAAAGAAATCCCTTGCTTTAATCAATACGAGCAAAAATCCTAAATAAAGCAAAATTCAAGATTTCAAAGTCATAGATTCAAAGTACAAAAAGCACAAAAAAAATAAAATAGTGATTATCATCACTACATAAATCCCTTGCTCAAAAGAAAAACCTCAAAAGAAAAACAAAAATTCAAAATAAACAATGGTTTTCATCACTAAATCATGAGCAAGTATCCCAAATAAATATGAAGAAAAGAAGGGAGTATAGAACTTGAATCCCTGGAATTATTAGCATGATCGATCCGTAAGCACAAAGATATGTCTATCATACTAGCACCTCGCTTTTGAACAAACCAATATTTTCATGTGGAAGAGCTAGATTTAGGTGTCCTATACTGCCTAGTGGTTTAATCCAACTGAGTCCAGCTTAGGATCAAGATAAATATTTGAGGATCTCCAATACAAAAATGGGCTGATTGAATCCTACCTGGAACTAGGGTAGGCTTATGTTCTATCTAATATATTCATTTGCACACACAAGTATAATGAGTATCTAGGTATTTATAATAGAGCTTTATCCTTCAGAAGCTCTGTATGGTCAGTATACAATTTTTGATCGAGTAACTAGGGTGTTTGAGTCTCATGGAAAACCTCAAAAATCCCCTTATAGCAACAAATCATTCCATCAAGGCAAATCATACATATAATATCATCGCATTTCACATTTTGAATGCTTAAATGATTAATTCTTATGGTAAGAGTTATTGTTTAAATTCATGATTGTTATACATTCTATGGTGTCGCCCATTAGATTGTTAGACTAATAGTACATTCATTCCTTATGTTTTAAAAGTTCTTAAAGCATATAGGTTCATTCACATTAGATCATCAACATAATGCATAACACATTTAATTCACCATATCATAATAACATGAGTTAGATACATACAATACACACAAATTAAACATGCATCCACATATACATCCATCATCATCATCTAGATCATATCATCTATCATATCATATCACATAGATTAAACACATTAACAATTAAAACAAATTAAACATGCATTTAACAATAAGCATTGCATCCATAAATGCATACATCATAAGTAGTCCATCTACATATAATCATGGCATCTAATAAATCTATCATCTAGCTAGCACATGTCACCAACACATTACATACATATAAAAAAATCAAATCATTATCCAGGCATAACATCCATCATCACATCCATAACATAAAATCAAAACAAAAATATTTCTAAACATCAACTGGGGCATTATTGGTAGCATACCTCCCCTAATCAGAAATCAAATAGTTAAAAAATCAAACCAAAATGCCCCAAAGGGAATAAGCCCTTTGGTCAAACCAAAATACCCCAAAGGGGATAAGCCCTTTGGTCAAACCAAAATGCCCCAAAGGGGACAAGCCCTTTGGTCAAACCAAAATGCCCCAAAGGTAGCATAGGCCCTTTGGTCAAACCAAAATTCCCCAAAGGGGATAAGCCCTTTGGTCAACCCAAAATGCCCCAAAGGTAGCATAAGCCCTTTGGTCAAACCAAATACCCAAAGGGGATAAGCCCTTTGGTCAAACCAAAATTCCCCAAAGGGGACAAGCCCTTTGGTCAAACCAAAATTCCCCAAAGGTAGCACAGGCCCTTTGGTCAAACCAAAATACCCCAAAGGGGATAAGCCCTTTGGGCAACCCAAAATTCCTCAAAGGTAGCACAATCCCTTTGGTCAACCCAAAATTCCCCAAAGGTAGCACAAGCCCTTTGGTCAAACCAAAATACCCTAAAGGTAGCATAGGCACTTTGGTCAAACCAAAATACCCCAAATGGGATAAGCACTTTGGTTAAACCAATTTTTCCCAAAGGTAGCATAAGCCCTTTGGTCAAACCAAAATGCCCCAAAGGTGGCATAAGCCCTTTGGTAAAACCAAAATGCCCCAAAGGTAGCATAAGCCCTTTGGTCAAACCAAAATGCCCCAAAGGGGATAAGCCCTTTGGTCAAATAAAAATGCCCCAAAGGGGATAAGCCCTTTGGTCAACCCAAAATTCCCCAAAGGTAGCATAAGCCCTTCGGTCAAATCAAAATTTCCCAAAGAAGATAAACCATTTTGTCAAATCAAAATTCTCTAAAGGGGATAAGCCCTTTGGTCAAACAAAAATTCCCCAAAGGGGATAAGCCCTTTGGTAAAACCAAACTACCCCAAAGGGGATAAGCCCTTTGGTCAACCCAAAATGCCCCAAATGGGATAAGCCCTTTTATCAAATCAAAATGCCCTAAAGGGGATAAGCCCTTTGGTCAAACCAAAATGCCCCAAAGGGGATATGTTGAAGGTGCAGAAACAATATTGTCATTGTTGTCAACACAGACAGATAGATCAGTTGATGCAGTGGACAGGAGTTCAGAGGTCAGTCAAAGCATGTACAATGAATTTCCAAGAAGACCGAAGTGGCCCATAGGCAAAAGCTCAAAGAAAAAGACAAGTAAGAAAACGTCACGATATCGCGACATGTTGAAGAAGCAACACATATAGGAAAAACTATCATGATTTCACGACATGTTGGAAGAGAGAGGCACATGTAAGAAAACTGTCACGATTTCGTGACATGTTTGAAGAGAGAAAGTGAAAGAAAATTGTCACGATTTCGTGACATGTTGGAGAGAAAGCAAGCAAAGAAAACTATCATGATTTTGTGACATGTTTGGAGAGAAGGCGTAAGCAAAGAAAACTGTCATGATTTCATGACATGTTCGAAAAGAAAGAGCTTGCAAAGAAAAGTGTCACGATTTTATGACAATTTGCAAGAAGGATGGTATGGACGAAAAAGTGTCATGATTTCACGACAGGTTCGAAAGAAAGAGCTCGCAAAGAAAAGTGTCACGATTTCGTGACAATTTGCAAGAGCGAGTGTACGGATGAAAAAGTGTCACGATTTCGTGACATGTCACATTTTCGTGACCCGATGAGAAGAAAAGCGCTAAGGAGGAAAAGTGTCACGATATCGCGACATGTCACGTTTTCGTGACCCGAAAAGGAGATAGAGTGTTCGGAGGTAGAAATGTCACGATATCGTGACATGTCATGTTTTCGCTAGTGCAAGCCGAACAATGAAGCAAGGCAACGAAAGTGTCATGATTTCGTGACATGTTCCATTTTTGCGGGTGAAAGGCAGAGAAAGAAGCAAGGCAACGAAAGTGTCACGATTTCGTGACATGTTTCATTTTCATGGGCGAAAGGTAGAGAAAGAAGCAAGGCAGTGAAAGTGTCACGATTTCATGACATGTTCCATTTTCGTGGGTGAAAGGCAGAGAAAGGGCAAGGCGATGAAAGTGTCACGATTTTGACGACATGTCATGTTTTCGGGTGAAATGCGAAGAGAAAGAGTATAAGGCAGCAAAAGTGTCACGATTTCATGACATGTCATGTTTTTGCTGGTGCATGCGAGAAGAGTGCAAGGAAGCGAAAAGTGTCACGATTTTGTGACATGTCATGTTTTCGCTGGTGCATGCCAAGAAGAGTGTAAGGAAGCAAAAAGTGTCACGATTTTGTGACATGTCATGTTTTTGCTGGTGCATGCCGAGAAGAGTGCAAGGAAGCGAAAAGTGTCATGATTTCATGACATGTCATGTTTTCACTGGTGCAAGCCAAGTAGAGTGTACGGAGGTGAAAAGTGTCATGATATCGTGACATGTGTTTTCGCGCATGCAGGCCGAGAAGAAGACAAAAAGGCTGTCAGAGCGGTGGTTCTACTGTCAGAGCTGTAAGAGAACAAAAAAGGCTGTCAGAGCCGTAAATAAGCAGATAAGACGGTCAGAGTCGTAAATGAGAAGATAAATCTGTCAGAACGGTGGATATACTGACAGAGCATCAAAAAGGCTATCAGAGCCGTAAAGTGGGTAGATAAGGCTGTCAGAGGCGTAAGTAAGCATTTAAGAGTGCAGTAAGTAGAGCCGAAAGAATGTTTTCATGTATAGGAAGTTAGGGTTAGGGTTGAGCTCTGCACGAGGCATGAGTGTTGTGATTTTCTGAATAAAAGGAAAAAGGAGTTATGAAAATAATAGAGTGTATAGTGCTGAAAAAGATATAGAAGAGAGAGCTGTAAGAGAGAATAGCAGAGCTGAAAGAGAAAAATATAACAGAGCTGTAAGTATATGCAGTTCTTGTTAAAAGGCATTAGACCAGTGAGGGTCTTGTAGAAGAGAAGGCATTTTTATGTCATTAAATTAGTTCAGAACTGAAGTCCAAGTTGGTGCTTGGCATTAGGGGGTTGGTGCTCCTTTCTGTTGGTGCAGATAAATAAGGGGTTGGTGCTCCTTCCTGTGGGTACTGGAAAATTGTTTGTAAAGTTGGTGCTTTGCAAAGGCTGGATTTGGATGGGAGTCCAAGCAGTCTAATTTTTGAGGAGTAGCCAAATCTGGTGAACCTCGTTAAATCATGTGTTGTGGAATGCTCTCTTGTTTAATTGCTTTATCTATTTTTAAGTTCTCTCTGCTTAAGTTTTAAAGAGTTGTAGATCTAAATTTAAATAGCTACACTGATTCACCCCCCCTCTCAGTGTCATTGTGAGAATATCAATTGGTATCAGAGCAAGGTTCCTGAACAAGCTCAATCAGCTAAGGTGATCTTGGAAGAAACACAATGGCCGGTGGTGAAGGATTTTCATCCAACAAAGCTCCTTTGTTCGATGGAACTAATTACTCTTTCCGGAGACTCAGGATGCAGACTTATCCGTGTGCTTTGGGATATGACATTTGGGAGTCAGTTAGACAGTGGATACACAATATCCTCTACTCCTCCAACAGATGCTGCTGAGAAGAAAAAGTTTGAGAATAACTCTAAAGCAAAGAATGCTATAATGTGTGGGTTAGTAGACAATGAACTGATAAGGATCATGAGCTATAAAATGGCAAAAGACATGTGGGACAAATTGTAGAGCATTCATGAAGGAGACGACAAGATCAAGGAAGCCAAGCTACAAACGCATCGAGCTCAGTTCGAAGCATTAAAAATGAATGACGATGAGAACATAGAGGCCTATATGTTGAGAGTCAATGGAATCATTAATGCGATTAGAGGACTCGACGAGGAAATGGAAGATGCGGTCGTCATGAAAAAGGTACTAAGAACTCTTCACAAAAGATTTGATTCTAAAGTTTCTGCTATAGAAGAAGCTAAAGATCTAAATACTTTTAGCATGGATGAAATGCATGGTTCTTTAACTACATATGAAATGAGAATAGGACAAACTAAGCCCTCAGACAGAGAAGCTGCTTTTAAAGCACACAAAAATATAAAAGCTAAACAAGAATCTGTAGAAGAAGAGTCTTCAGATGAAACAGAAGCAAACTTTGTTAGGAAACTAATAAAGGGAAAAGGAAAGTATAGAGGAAAGTTACCGTTTAAGTGCTTCAACTATGGAGGCGTCGGGCACTTTGCAGCTAAATGTCCAATGAATGAGAAAAACAAAAATGATGAAGGGTCACACCAAGAAAGAAGTGATTGGAAGAAGAAACCACATTTTAGAAAAAGCAACTTCAAGAAGAAAAGTTTCATATCCAAGAATGTCAGCTCTTCTGAAGACTGCTCCGGTGAGGATTCTGAAGAAGAAGCGGGTGAAGCTCTGTTCATGGCATTTGAAGAAAGAAAAACAGAGGAAAAATAGGAATGTAATGAAAAACCTGAGGATGAGGCTGAAGTATATCTGGAAGGTGAGTTGGTTGCTGCACTTAAAGAGCTGAGCACAGAAAGGAAAAAGAATAAAAAGGTTTCAAGAAAGCTTGAGGATGCCAATGAAATAATAAACAGCTTGAAAGTACAGACAGACAAATTTAAGAAAATGTCTGAAGTTCTCGAAGTACAATTAACCATAAAAATAGATGAGTGCAACAAGCTAGAAGAAGACATTGTTAGGTTAAGGATGCAGCTAGAGGAGATGAATCAGAAATTGAGTTGTTATCATAAGTTTGAAGAAAGTTCTGTAAAGCTGGATAAAATTTTAAATAACCAAAGGCCTTCCGGCATCAAATTTGGTTTGGGCTTCGATGAAGGAGAATCATCAAAGGGATCAAAGGCCATAAATGTAGAACCCATAAAGAAAGAAGATAAGATCAGGGTTGATCAAGAAAAAACAAATCATGCCAAAGAAAGCAATAATGCCGAGACTCAAGAGGAGTACTGACAAAGATGGATTCACAAAAGTCACACATCCAAGAAGGAGAAGATTCATGGCTCCTACTTCAAAATGGCAAAGACCTTCACCCAGGTTTAATCATTCCTTTTCTGGTTATTGTTTTAAATGCAATGCTTATGGTCATAAGATTTTAGATTGCAGTTATAATGTAGCACAAAGGAATTTCACCAATAGAAATGTCTTTTCTCCATTGATGGATTATGCAGTAGAATGTTATAACTGTCATAATTTTGGACACATTGCAAGAAACTGTAGAAGCACTTTTGCAACAAATAAATATCAGGGTAGAAAATCTCAACCAAATGGATTGAAACAAAACAAAAAATTTCTTGAAAAACAGGCACAAGCTAATGAAAGGGGAAAGGCAAAACAAGTAGCCAAAACTGCTATCAAACCAGAATGGAAAGAAAAGGAAAAACTCTAGGAAGAAAAGGAATCTTTGATTGTTCAGACTGCTTTTAAAGCACAGAACAAATCTGCACCATGGATACTTGATAGTGGATGCTCCAGTCACATGACAGGTGACAAGCAAAAATTTGAGAAGTTACAGAATTACGAAGGTGGTTCTATGAAATTTGGAAATAATGATGGAGCAAAGATAGTTGGCAAAGGATCAGTCAAGATCAGTGACGAAAAGATCAAATCAAAAGAAGTCTTGTTTGTGATTGGTCTGAAGCATAACTTGCTCAGCGTAAGTCAAATCCATGACAGAGGTCATGAAGTAATTTTTAAGAAGCAGGGTTGTGAAGTGAGAAAAGCTAACAGTGGGAAGTTGATTGCTACTGGATCAAGGACTTCTGGAAACTTGTATACTCTCTCAGAGACTTCAGAAGGAGCATGCTTGATTGGATAGGAAGATGAAAATTGGCTGTGGCACAAGAGGCTCGGTCATATCAGCTTTGACAATTTGGTAAAAATAAGCTCAAAAAGGGCAGTAAGAGATATACCCTCCATTGGCAAACCACTAAATAGTATTTGTGCTTCATGCCAAAAGGGGAAGCAAACTAGAGCCACATTTAAATCAAAGGAGTACTTTACCAACAAACCTTTAGAACTAATACATACTGATTTATGTGGACCCATGAGAACACAAAGTATAAATGGTGACAAATACTTTATGTTGTGCATAGATGACTATTCCAGAATGACCTGGATATTCTTTTTGAAGCAGAAATCTGAAGCTTTTGAAATGTTCAAGACTTTCAAAAACCAAGTTGAGAATGAAACAGGAAAGAGGATCAAATGCTTAAGATCAGATAGAGGAGGAGAGTTCATCTCAGAGGAGTTTGCAGAATACTATCAAAAATATGGGATCAGAAGACAGTTTTCAGTAGCAAGGACACCTCAGCAGAATGGTGTTGTAGAAAGAAAGAACAAAACTATGCAAGAAATGGCACGGACGATGTTGACTGAGAGCAAAATTGCAGATAGATTTTGGAAAGAGGCAGTCCATACTATAGTTTATATCCAAAATAGGTGCATGTTGAGGACGCATGAAAGCAAAACCCCTTATGAGCTATGGTTCGGCAAGAAGGCAACAACAAAATACTTCAAAGTCTTTGGCAACAAGTGTTACATCAAAAGAACTGAAGATAATCTTGGTAAGTTTGAAGATAGAGCTGATGAAGGTATTTTCGTTGGCTATTCATCAAAAAGCAAAGCTTACAAATGCTACAACAAAAGGCTAAAGAAAATTGTAGATAGTGCCGATGTTAAATTTGATGAAGATAGGAAACAAGCAGTCAACTGTGAAGAAAACTACCCTATTTATGAAGAAGTTATTGAAGGAGATGAAGAAAAGGAATCAGAAGAGAATCAAAAAATTGACCCAGATGATTTAAGTATTGATTCAGAAGTAGAAGAAAACAATAAATTCAAAATAGGAAGCTGGCAAAAAAATCATCCCAGAGAGCAAATTATTGGGGACCCCACAGTTGGTGTTAAGACAAGAAGAAGAGTAGTAAGTAACTACTCCCTATTATCCAACATTGAGCCCAAAAATATTGCTGAAGCAAGCACAGATGAAAGTTGGATGAAGGCAATAAACGAAGAACTAGATCAGATTGAGAAAAACAAAACCTGGGAGTTAGTACCAAGGCCTGTAAATAAAAACATAATCGGTACTAAATGGATTTTTCGAAACAAATTGAATGAAGACGGACAGGTTGTAAGGAATAAAGCAAGATTGGTCTATAAAGGCTATGCTCAAGTTGAAGGTATTGATTTTGAGGAAACTTTTGCACCAGTGGCTAGACTCGAGGCAATCAGAATGTTTCTGGCTTTAGCAGTCCACAGGAATTTCAAAGTTTATCAGATGGACGTGAAATCAGCATTTTTGAATGGAAATCTTGAAGAAGAAGTTTATATTGAGCAGCCGGATGGTTTTCAACTCGGTGATAATCCCAACTTTGTTTGCAAGTTGAAGAAAGCTTTGTATGGCTTGAAACAGGCACCCAGAGCATGGTATGCAAGACTAGACAACTATCTCACTGAACAAGGGTTCAAGAAAGGTATGGTGGATAGTAACTTGTATGTCAAAATAGACAATGGCCATCTTATTGTCCTTGTTGTTTATGTAGATGATATAATTTTTGGCAGCAGCAATGATGAGTCATGTAGAGACATAGCAAATAAAATGCAGAAAGAATTTGAAATGTCTATGATTGGTGAACTTTCATATTTCCTCGGACTGCAAGTTAACCAAAATGAAAAGGGCATTTTTATTTCTCAAGTTAAATATGTGAAAGAAATGCTGAAAAAGTTCACAATGGAGGATTGTAAACCTGTTAGCACTCCCATGACAACAAGTTGCAAATTGAGCAAGGATGACAAATCTCCAGATGTTGATCAAACCATGTACAGATCTATGATTGGGAGCCTGTTGTATTTAACAGCTACAAGACCGAGATATCTTACAGGCAGTATGCATGGTAGCAAGATTTCAGGCTAGTCCCAAAGAGACTCATGTGACAGCTTGTGAAGAGGATCTTTAGGTACCTCAAGGGTACTATGGAGTATGGGTTATGGTACCCAAAAGGTAAGGACTTCACTCTTATTGCATATTCTGATGCAGATTGGGCAGGATGTATAGATGACAGAAAGAGTACCAGTGGAGGTGCATTCTATCTTGGAGACAGGTTGGTAGCATGGCACAACAAGAAACAAGAATCAGTCTCTCTATCCACAGTAGAGGCAGAATACATTGCAACAACATGTTGTACGCAGATTTTATGGATGAGACAAACCCTGAAAGATCTTGGTATTAACTTCAAAGAGCCAATTTCAGTTAAATGTGATAATACCAGTGCTATTAACATCTCAAAGAATCCGGTTATGCATTCTCGCACCAAACATATTGCAATCCGGTATCACTTTTTGAAGGATAAAGTTGCGAAGGTGAGGTTAAATTGGATTTTGTTCCAACTACAGAGCAAGTAGCGGATATCTTCACTAAACCGTTGCCCAAGGAAGTTTTTGAATACCTTCGCAGTAAGTTGGGAGTGGTCACACTACCCAAGAACTGACTAGCTATCGGGAACACATTCTCAGGGGGAGCATTTATATATTTGATTATCTGTTTGCTCATGTTTGTAATTTTTGCTAACTATAATATTGTGTGCTCGAGAATGTTGTGCATGGACTCAGGGGGAGTCTGCAGCAGCCCTTTGGTATTATTGTCAAAGGGGGAGAAGAATTACAGGAAATTGCACATGTGTTGCCAACAATTCCAAAGGGGGAGATTGTTGAGCAAGGTGCAGAAATAGTATTGTCATTGTTGTCAACACAGACAGATAGATCAATTGATGTAGTGGACAGGAGTTCAGAGGTCAGTCAAAGCATGTACAATGAATTTCCAAGAAGACAGAAGTGGCCCATATTTTCAAAAGATCAAAGAAAAAGACAAGTAAGAAAACTGTCGCGATATCGCGACATGTTGAGAAGTTGAAAAAAACTGTCGTGATATCGCGACATGTTGAGAAGCTGGAAAAGAAACTGTCGCGATATCGCGACATGTTAAGAAGAAAGAAAAGAAACTGTCATGATATCGTGACATGTTGGAAGAGAGAGAAAGTGCAAGAAAAACTGTCACGATTTCGTGACATGTTGGAAGAAAAGAAGGCAAGTAAGAAAACTATCATGATTTCGTGACATGTTTGAAGAGTGGAAAGAAAAGTGTCATGATTTGTGACATGTTTGGAGAGAAGGTGAAAGAAAATTGTGAGAAGAGCTTCAAAGAAAAGTGTCATGATTTTGTGACAGGTTTGAAAGAAAGAGCTCGCAAAGAAAAGTGTCACGATTTCATGACAATTTGCAAGAGCGAGTGTACGGATGAAAAAGTGTCACGATTTCGTGACATGTCGCATTTTCGTGACCCGATGAGAAGAAAAGCGCTAAGGAGGAAAAGTGTCACGATATCGCGACATGTCAGTTTCATGTGACTAAAAGAGGAGATAGAGTGTATCGGAGGTAGAAAGTGTCACGATATCGCGACAGTGTCATGTTTTCGTAGTGAAAGCGAACAATGAAGCAAGGCAGCGAAAGTGTCACGATTTTACGACATGTTCCATTTTCATGGGTGAAAGGCAGAGAAAGAAGCAAGGCAGTGAAAGTGTCACGATTTCGTGACATGTTCCATTTTCGGGAAAGGCAGAGAAAGAAGCAAGGCAGTGAAAGTGTCATGATTTCATGACATGTTCCATTTTCATGGGCGAAATGCAGAGAAAGAGCACAAGGCAGCGAAAGTGTCACGATTTCGTGACATGTTCTGTTTTCATTGGTGAAAGGAGAGAAAGGCATAAGGCAGAAAAGTGTCACGATTTCGTGACATGTCATGTTTTCGTTGGTGCATGCAAAGAAGAGTGCAAGGAAGCGAAAAGTGTCACGATTTCGTGACATGTCATGTTTTCGCTGGTGCATGCAAAGAAGAGTGTAAGGAAGCGAAAAGTGTCACGATTTTGTGACATGTCATGTTTTCACTGGTGCATGCCGAGAAGAGTGCAAGGAAGCGAAAAGTGTCACGATTTCGTGACATGTCATGTTTTCGCTGGTGCAAGCCAAGTAGAGTGTACGGAGGCAAAAAGTGTCATGATATCATGACATGTTGTTTTCGTGCATGCAAGCCGAGAAGAAGACAAAAATGCTGTCAGAGCGATGGTTCTACTATCAGAGCTGTAAGAGAACAGAAAAGGCTGTTAGAGCCGTAAATAAGCAGATAAGATGGTCAGAGTCGTAAATGAGAAGATAAATCTGTCAGAACGATGGATATACTATCAGAGCATAGAAAAGGCTGTCAAAGCCATAAAGTGGGTAGATAAGGCTGTCAGAGGCGTAAGTAAGCATTTAAGAGCATAGTAAGCAGAGCCAAAAGAATGTTTTCGTGTACAGGAAGTTAGGGTTAGGGTTGAGCTCTGCACGAGGCATGAGTGTTGTGATTTTCCGAATAAAAGGAAAAAGGAGCTATGAAAATAAGAGAAGTGTATAGTGCTAAAAAAGATATAGAAGAGAGAGTTGTAAGAGAGAATAGCAGAGCTGAAAGAGAAAAATATAATAGAGCTGTAAGTATATGCAGTTCTTGTTAAAAGGCATTAGACCAATGAGGGTCTTGTAGAAGAGAAGGCATTTTTATGTCATTAAAATAGTTCAGAACTGAAGTCCAAGTTGGTGCTTGGCATTAGGGGGTTGGTGCTCCTTTCTGTTGGTGCAGATAAATAAGGGGTTGGTGCTCCTTCCTGTGGGTACTGGAAAATTGTTTGTAAAGTTGGTGCTTTGCAAAGGCTAGATTTGGATGGGAGTCCAAGCAGTCTAATTTTTGAGGAGTAGCCAAATCTGGTGAACCTCGTTAAATCGTGTGTTGTGGAATGCTCTCTTGTTTAATTGCTTTATCTATTTTTAAGTTCTCTCTGCTTAAGTTTTAAAGAGTTGTAGATCTGAATTTAAATAGCTACACTGATTCACCCCCCCTCTCAGTGTCATTGTGAGAATATCAGGATAAACCCTTTGGTCAAACCAAAATGCCCCAAAGGAGATAAACCCTTTGGTAAAACTCACAAAGGCCCTAAAGGACATAATCTCTTTGGTCAACTCACAAAAAGCCCCAAGGGGCATAAGCCTTTTGGTCAACTCATGAATTCCCCAAAGGACATAAACCCTTTGGTCAAACTCACAAAGGCCTCAAAGGACATAATCTCTTTGGTCAACTCACAAAAATCCCCAAGGCGTATAATCCCTTTGGTCAACTCACAAAGGCCCCAAAAGGACATAGTCCCTTTGGTCAACTCACAAAAATCCCCAAGGGGTATAATCCCTTTGGTCAACTCACAAAATGCCCCAAAGGCATATTAAAGCCCTTTGGTCAACTCATTGTCCCTAGCAACTGCATAACTGGGGCATCCAATATTTGATCAAATCAATGATCATTACACACCCTATAATATGGTCTTAGGTGGTTTACTTTTTTTGCACCACGCTGTGTTTTGCTCATAGCGCATCCCAAAAAGGGGTATCTATAGACACCTAAAATGTATCATGTTTAGGAAACCACTCATATGAGTACATATTAAGACCATATGACCAATTTTAGACCTTTCCAAGAGTAAGCAGTGGTCCTAACCACTCAAAATAGCATTTTTAGCCCATTTAAGCGTAGTATCTGTAGACTAGAGCGACTAGCTTAGAAGTTGTAGGCTAGAGCAGACAAAAATATTGGATGTTGTAGGCTAGAGTAGCTAGCTAGCAGCTGTAGATTATAGTGGCCAACAATATTGGCCATTTTAGGCTAGAGCAACCACAACTAGCCACTACAGATGACAGCGGCTAGCCCTAAAACATGCAACTTGTCATCAAATCGGCCCAACTATGGGCGAAAGTGGTAGTTTGCATGCAATAAAGTTGAGCGAGAATAATTTTGCATTTCCCATCATGACCAGTTCACATGGGAGACTTATGTCCACATTTAGACCTCAATTAATTGGCCTTCAAACATAGAAAAGATAAAAACTTCTCATGATAACATCTAGTACGCATGAGGAATTCAATCCTAGGGTTTGAACATAGACCTAGGGCTTCAAACATAATATAAGGAGTGAACCTAAAAGCACAAAAGGGCCTTCTTTGATTAATCAAAAGCCTTTCTTGGAGAGCATACATAACGAAGCCCTATCAGATTGGAGAGCATATTGGAGCACCTTTTAGGAGCAACAAAGTGCTATCAAATTTAGGGGTTTTCTATCTATAGGATATTCAACACATCAGACAAGAAATAACAATTCTTTCAGCATCGAAAGCAAACCTAGACCCATAGCCTTTGGATCAATAAAGACAGGTTTCATCTTAGCGATCGCTATCCTGGATAGTGGCCCACAGACTTAGTCTAGTGTTTAGGCATTAGTTTATTTTATTCTATTTCCTTCAGGTTTTCATATCATTAGCATAGATCTACTTCATATTTTTATATCATTAGCATAGACCTACTTCATTTATTTGCATTCATAGCACTAGTATCATTGCATTTATTTTTATTAAGCATACTTATTGCTAATAGCCTCATCCGAGGAGGCTATCTCGAACATCTAAGTGTGTGCTATTATTTCATTGCTTATAGGGCTATAGGTTCATTGGATAGATCCACAACATTCGAAAGCACAAAGATCCCTCTAGGAACCAGACCTGGAGAAGGTGCTACATTCCCATTCTAATATAGCCGATGACTATACTCCAAATTTACTTCATTGATTATTATGTATATATAGATCCAAGTATGATTAATTAGCTATCATCGATTATCATTTCTTCATTTGCGACGATCACATAATTACCTATATGAAGAGGGTGTTCCCACCTAAAGTGGTGAATCATTTACTTACCTCTACATTCGTGTCTTTACAAATTGCAATTGATTTATAATTCTCTCTATCGTACTGTATGATTCATATTATTCTTGAAGTAGTTTGGCTATTTGAAGGGATAAGGTTATCAGGGGTACTTGTACCTTAACAAGTGGTATCAAGAGTCCACCATCCTATAGCCAGTGGGTGTCCAAAATGCTTTTGAAGCTATAAAGCACTATTACACAGCAGTGAACAAATTAAGAAATTGCAATCGTGAAAAATCGAGATCTATGAAAGTAGTTCAAAACATCGTCAGACACCTATTCATCCTCATGAATTCCACATATCATGCAATAGGGCAACAAAATATCTTGTATCTACTTGCGTTCGACAAGGATTTTCATCTTTCGGATTCCCAAAAAGCAAACTGAGCCCTCCATCATTGCAAACCAACATTGAAACTCTCTGTAACTCACACAGTCTCAAACAATAGCCGTGACAAATCAGAACATAGGATTCACATTGTTTTTAGGGAAAACATAAGGTCCACAATTTTTTTATAATTTTTTTTATTTACTTCAAGGAATTATCCCACATTCATTATGGGTGGGCAAAAAATCTATTTAAAAGACGTCGATCGCATCTATTGAAGCGTGACTTTGGTCATGCTAGTAGCTCCCATCGTGATTTGTTGTCTCGCATCCCCATGTCGCCTAGTTGGCATCCTTCACTGGTTCCCTGTGTCGATGTATTGAGTGCTCTCTAATTTGTCTTCTGACGTGTTTAGTCCCTAGTTGTCTAAGTCATTACGTGTCTTGATTCTTGTTGCCACATCATCTTCGGTCTACATTAGTTGTCATATTCACTGTCCATTGGTCTATGTCATATCCACCTTGCTATCGTGTTCGCCATCCTTATCGTGTCCTAATCCCTGTTGTCGTGTCATCATCAGTTATGAGTATCTTGATCCCTGGGTCACGTTGTCATCAGTTTCGAGTTGGTCTATTTGGTGTTCAGTCCCGTGTCTACAATCGTCCAGTCCTTCCTATCATATTAGGTGTAGTTGGTGTTCGGTTTGACATGTTCGATCATTATTTTATGTTCTACATGTCACTCATCTATCGGTGTTTTGTGTCAGTAGCATCATGTCCACATGTCATCACTCTGTCCATATGTCATATCTTGTAATCAAGAAATTATCTGAAAGTTGTTAAAAGTGTTGTCAAAAACCAATTTCGAAAAATCATCGTCTAAAAGTTGTCAAAGTTGTTATCACAAAAATTGCTAAAAATCATCGAAAAGTTGTCAAAGGGTCGAAAAGTTGCTAAAAATTATCGAAAAGTTGCTAAAAGTTGCAAAAAAGTTGTTCAAAAGTCGTCAAAAAGTTGCTAATCAAAATTCATTGTGAGGAGACCCAGAAAATCCGCATCGCAGTTGGAGCGACATTGCCAAGCGAAAATTAAACCAATTTTTTGCCACAATACATCAGCATTTTGCAGAATCAAAGATGATTTTTGTATTAGTGCATGAGCAAACAGTGGACCAAAGGATCTGACGGTCATCTATCAAGCTCAGAGACTCCCAACAACAATGCAAGAAGATCTCGTCGAAGCCAAGGTACAAAAAATTCTCCTTCTCCTTTCGAAATTGGTAGTTTTAATCCGAGTCATCCAGTGGTCAGCCCAATGGCATCCAATACCTCTCCAAACTCCTCACAAGAAAACATCACCCAAATAGAAAATAATCGTCCAATGGTCAGTGATGATGTGTTAAGAGATTTGATACTCAATCTTCAGATTATGACTGCAAGCTTCAACGCATCTAGGAAACAACCCCAACCAAATCCTCCTAGTCCCAATCACTGGAGTACTGACGTCCACTATGACGACTATACACACCATAGAGGTCAAAATAGTCAGTCCCTAAATCATAATGGTCACCAAAGTAATGAGGATGGGGGTAACGAAGAAAATTTGGAGCAACAAAGAGGTTCTAACAGACCTTATCAAAATAACAACCAGCGATAGAGGAGTAACGAGGAACAAGATAGAAACAATGCTCACTCCCAACCAAGAGGTCCTACTGGAGTCAATTATCCATGCATTGACATGCCTACCTTTGAAGGCCAGGATCCGCGTGGGTGGATTGCCAAAATGGAAGGCATCTTAGAATTCTACAAATTCTAGGAACGGGAAAAAGTCCCTTTTGCAGCAACCAAATTTGGCACTGAAGCTTATCAATGGTTTACATGGTATAAACGTGAGGATCCCCATTATGCCTTCTTTTGGGATAATTTTAGAAAAGCCTTTCTTCACAGATTCGACAAAGGTTCCACAGGTTCATACATAGTACGATTGTTGTCACTTAAGCAAACAGGATCAGTAGGGGACTATATCTCAGAATTCACCAGTATGCTTCACTATGCACAAGACCTACAACAGGACGTGGTAGTAGTGGCTTTTCGAAATGGATTAAAAGCACATATTAAAGTTGAAGTGGATTTACAAAATCCATCCAAGTTGGATGAGTGTATAAGGATTGCTGATTTGGCGGAGACAAAGGCGCACTTAGGCCCATCCACTCGACGTGATTCATATGGGCGACCTCAATTCCGCAACAACTCTTTTCACAGAAATGATCAACCATCATGGTACTTCTACTACAAATATCACAATCATCATCTAAAATATCAAGCATGTACACCACGACAAAACTTTCAGATTGAATATGCAGACAAGGAAGAAGAAGAAATAGAGGAGTACGACGCACCTGAGGATCTCCCAGTTGAGGACCAAAATGAACACGAGGAAGTTGTAGCTGAGGAGGATACCATGACTATTTTAGTACATGCTCTTATGGGGTTATCCTCTCACCATACAATCAAGGTAGCAGGTTTCATTCAGAAATAGAGGGTGACAGTATTAATTGATTCTGGAAGTACTCACAACTTCATTGATGCAAAACTTGCAAGGACATTGGGTTTGCATGTCTTCTCTTCTAGTCAAGATCGGTTTCAAGTCAAAACTACAAGCAGGGAGATTTCTCAATGTCTAGGTAAGACATCTTCTATTTCATTACAAATGGGTACGTATACTTGGCAAGGTCCTCTTTTTGTTATGGAATTAGGAAATTCAGAAGTTATTTTAGGCGTTGCATGGATGGAACAATTGGAAACCACCGTGGGTTTTAATCACAAACATCACTTTGTGGAATGGCAAGCCAATGGGAGGACCATTCATCTTCAAGGATTACCCACACCTCCATCAAAAGTTGTAAGTTCACATAGCATGGAAAAGATATTAAGAAAATATGGTGGGGGATTCATAGCTCGAATCAATTGCATTGAAAAGTTAGAACAAGATATGCCAGAAATCAAAGAGGAAGATCTCCAAAACATTGTGGCTAACTATGAGGAGGTTTTTCAAGAACCCAAAGGCCTACCCCCCAAAAGATCTCATGACCATGCTATCCATCTTGTGCCAGGAAGTCTTCCACCCAATGGTCATCCTTATCGATATCCCCAACCCCAAAAAACAGAAATTGAGAAGATTGTCCAAGAACTATTAGACCATGGTGTCATCCGTCATAGTACTAGTCCTTATTCCTCACCTATCGTCTTAGCTCGTCGAAAAGACAATTCTTGGCGTATGTGTCCAGATTTTCGTCCTCTCAATAAAATCACAATCAAAGATAAGTTTCCTATTCCTGTCATTGATGATTTACTAGATGAGCTACATGGTGCCAAATTCTTCACCAAATTGGACTTACGCTCAGGGTTTCACCAAATCCGAGTTAGGGAAGAGGATATTCCCAAAACAGCCTTTCGAACTCATGAAGGTCATTATGAATTCTTGGTCATGCCCTTTGGTCTCACTAATGCTCCATCTACCTTCCAAAGCCTCATGAATTAGGTATTTCATCCATTTCTTCATAAATTTGTCCTCGTCTTCTTTGATGACATACTCATCTATAGTAAATCTTGGAAAGATCACTTATCACATGTGGGCAGAGTCTTCCATATCCTACACAAGGAAAAGTTGTTTGTCAAAAGATCCAAATGCTCCTTTGGTGTTCAAGAAGTTGAGTACCTCGGTCATATAGTATCTCAGGAAGGTGTTAAGGTGGATCCCAATAAGATTAAGGCAATACAGGATTGGCCTTTGCCTAAAACCATCAAGAAACTTCGTGGTTTCTTGGGTCTCACTGGCTATTACCGCAAATTTGTGCGTAACTATGGTAAAATTGCGGGTCCTCTCACGGCTCTCACCAAGAAGGATGCTTTTCAATGGTCAGAAGTAGCTACCAAAGCCTTCGAGGCTCTCAAGGAGGCAATGTGTACGACTCCAATTTTGGCCACTCCAGATTTTCAAAAACCATTTGTCATTGAATGCGATGCCTCAGGAACAGGTATTGGTGCAGTGCTAATGCAGGAGGGTCATCCCTTGGCATTTGAAAGTAAACAACTTTCAGGGAAGAATTTAGGTAGATCTACTTATGAAAAAGAAATGTTGGCTATTCTACACGCAGTGGAAAAATGGAGGCATTACTTAATCAATAGTCGTTTTATTATTAAAACTGATCACAACAGTCTCAAGCATTTTCTAGAACAAAGGTTTTCTTATCCCGAACAAAATAAGTGGTTGACTAAATTGTTGGGATATGATTTTGTGATTGAATATAAGAAAGGTAAAGAAAATGTGGCAGTTGATGCATTATCTAGAAAATACGAAGATGAAGTAGTCATTAATGCCATTTCAGGACCATGTTCGCAATGGGTGTCTCAGTTGCAGGAAGAATGGTTGTCCAACAGTGAAACAACTCAAATAATTCAGGAATTGTCTAGGGGTTCCTCTAAATACCCTCTTTTCACATATGATGACCAAATATTACGTAAGAAGAGTCGCATTTACATCCCACACAACTCACCACTTAAATCACAGATTCTAGAGGAGTCACATGCTTCTCCATCAGCAGGACATTCAGGGTTTCTAAAAACCTACATGCGGGTTAAACAATCCTTTTGTTGGAAAGGGTTAAAAATAGAGGTCAAGCAGTGGGTAGCTGAGTGTGAAGTATGCCAACGCAATAAGGGTGAAACAGTCAAGTCACCGGGTTTGCTTCAACCATTACCTATTCCAGATCGTCAGTGGGAACATATATCCATGGATTTTATTGAAGGACTTCCTAAGTCAGAAGGTAAAATAGTAATTTTTGTGGTAGTTGATCGCCTTTCCAAATATGCTCATTTCCAGGCCTTGCAACATCCATTTTCAGCAAGCAAAGTGGCCAAGGTATTTATGGATTCAATTTTTAAATTGCACGGAATGCCCAAAAATATTGTAAGTGATAGAGATCCCATTTTTACTAGTAATTTTTGGAAAGAATTGTTTCGACTTAGTGGTACCAAATTAAACATGTCTTCAGCATACCATCCACAAACAGATGGTCAAACAGAGGTGGTTAACAAATGTTTGGGTACTTACCTGAGATGTTTTGTACAAGATAAACAATATCAATGGAGTCAATGGTTGTCATTGGCAGAGTGGTGGTACAATACTTCTTACCATTATTCCACTAAGATGTCTCCTTTTGAAGCATTATATGGAACGAAGCCACCAACAGTAGCAGATTATGTACCAGGATCTTCCAAAGTGGCCCAAGTCGACGATTGGTTACAGAAGCGACAAGCAATGCTCACTATCTTGAAAGATAATTTGGTCCAAGCACAAAATCGTATGAAGCAGCAACAGGACAAGCAACGTTCAGAAAGAGCATTCAATATTGGTGATATGGTATTCTTACATCTTCAGCCCTACAAGCAGCTATCATTGAAGCTCAAATCTAGTCAGAAGTTGGCACCACGATTCTATGGTCCTTATAGAATTGTGCATCGCATTGGGGAGGTAGCATATCAACTGGAGTTACCCCAATCTTCTCGCATACACCCAGTGTTTCATGTCTCCTATCTCAAAAAGGTGATTGGCCAAAAAGTACAATCTCAGTCAGAATTACCAGTGTTGGATGAAGAAGGGCGTATCTATCTACAACCAGAAGCAGTGTTACAAACTAGAACACGTAGACTAAGATCTCGTCACATCCAAGAATTTCTCATCAAGTGGCAGGATTTACCTGAAGAAGATGCAACCTGGGAATCTGAAAGTATCTTCTAGTCATTTCCAGCTTTGAGGACAAAGCTTTCCGAGGAGGGGAGTCATGCTACATTCCCATTCTAATATAGCCGACGACTATACTCCAAATTTACTTCATTGATTATTATGTATATATAGATCCAAGTATGATTAATTAGCTATCATCGATTATCATTTCTTCATTTGTGATGTTCGCATATTGCCTATACGGCGAGGGTGTGCCCACCTAAAGTGGCGAATCATTTACTTACCTCTGCATTCGTGTCTTTATAATTTGCAATTGATTTATAATTCTCTCTGTTGCATTGTATGATTCGTATTTTTCTTGAAGTAGTTTGGTTTTCTGAAGGGATAAGGTTAACAGGGGTACCTGTACCTTAGTAGAAGGGGGTATCTATAAGCCCTCATACAGTTCTATGTGCATCACTGGGAAGCCTACGAAAGCGCATCACCCCTTGCATAAGGATATTTATACATCTACTACCCTCTTTGTATAAAATCATGTATCAAATGAAGGGTATCCCATAAAGGGATTTATATGTAACTAGATCTTAGAAATATTAATACAAAGCATTCATTCATTTATTTCTTCGTATTTTGGCTATGTCTCTATTTTGTGCCTTTCATTTAATGTCTATTAAATATTAAAATATCAAATAAAATTACGAATAGAGTAGTGGATGATGCGCAACTCCTTGGGGTCATTACAGAAGGTGATTCACTCATAGTAATAAATACAATTTTGAGGAAAGCAAAGGCTCCATGGAACATAGAAGAGAAAATTTTGGAAATTCAAGATCTTTCTAAAGAGTTTGAAGAAATTAATTTTACACATACATTAAGGTAAGAAAACAAATGTGCAGATAATCTAGCCAATGGAGAGGTTTTAATTGAGGATCATGAAATTAAATTCTCTTTTCCATGGTTAGCAGAAGTAGCAAGTTTAGTTGAAGCTAACAAAAATATTTTGACTACCTGAATCAAATAATGATCAATTTTTACTTTAATGTTTTCTATTGATAATATATGATTTATTTTAGTAACATTTATGTGTTTTCATATAAACTATTTATTATAATTTTTTTGGTTGCACTTGTGTTTCAGAAGGAAACTAATAATCCAAATTTGGTAAAGTAGACTATGATAGTGTTATATTTTGGAAATATTACTCTACTAAGATGCAATGCATAGATAGTAGAGGTGAAATTTTGGTATTGTGAAGGTGTCTATACAAAAATATCAAGAAGGATGTTGAATTCTAGAATATTTGCATTCACACAAAAATTTGAAAAGATCTGGAAAAATGAAAATAAAAAATTTAGACATGTTACATAAAATAATGTAGGTTTCTAGCTATAACATCTCAATTGTGATGAGAAGTAAATCTATTTATGAACTCTCAAGATCTAAATAAGAGATTTGTAATTTTTCAAGGATGGGGGAACCGAGTACAACCCCTTGTTATCCAACAAAACAAAATATATGAATTCCCCTCAATTGAAATATATTTTCATCATTTTTCAATAGCAATTTTAATCACTATAAGAAGCGCCCTACTAATTGGAGAATTTTTGTAGATAAAAAATATTAGAATAGAAATGAGGATTTTGAAGGTGATTGTGTGAGGGTTTCATTTTTGGATCAAGCATAGGCAATGGTAGAGGCTATTTTTTGAGGCCTATGGGCCCCAGTGACCAGTTTGTGTTTTTTGTTGTTTTTACCTAAGATAAATGCAAGATATGTTGTAGGAGACCTACGATAGGTTAGAAATTTTTCATTCAAAAAATATTCATGCTACGGACTTGATTAAAAATTGTTTCCAATTTGCTACCCAAGGAAAAAGAAAAAAGAAAAACCTTTCTTTGACATTCGAGGTATGGATTAAAAAGACCCAAAAATAGGTTTTAAGCTACAAATAAAATAAGGGAAGTCTCATAAGAAAAAGAAAAATGGTTTAAAACTCAAGCAACACTTAAGGAACACCTCCAAAACAAATCCACTATGGAAACTCATTTCAAGGGTAAGGATTTTGGGGATTCAGCCCCAAATTTTGTTTAGAGACACCTTCATGGTAGACAGCCCCAGACTAATGCTAATATTAATCTTAAGGCACCTTGTAGACCTCTACGAATGCCTAATATTGATCTCCAAAAAAAAGAGTTAGGATATCTAAGAGTAGCTTATCGAACCCCAATTGTTAAGCTAAAAATGCGTGACATTCAATATGGCATAGAAGATCTAGATAGAAGAAGATTGATTTGTCATTTATTGGGTTTTTTTTTAGCCTATATAATTTCAAAGTGTTTGTACAAAATACTAGAAAACACAAGGTTTATCCCAATGGTTATTTCCTTTTTATTTTTTCTAATGATGAAGACAAAGAGAAAATATTTTTAGGGGGTCTTTGGTTCTTTGGAAGGGTAGGATTTTTCATGAAGCCTTGGCACACTAAATTTGAAGCTGAAGAAGAGATGCCTTCTACATGACCTATTTGGGTTAGACTCTTTGGCGTACCAATTGAATTTTGGAATCCGACTGTATTTTCTACAATTTAAAACTCCCTTGGAACTTTTATTATGATAGTTGATTGTACACACAAATTTGAACACATTATTTATGCTCAAATTTATGTCTTAATTGATTTTGACAAATCCCTTCCACAAAAAGTCTCATTACAATTTGGGAAGGACACTTGGGAGCAGGTGGTGGACTATGAGAAAATTCCTTTTTATTGTAGAATATGCCATGAATATGGTCATTTGGCTAGTGTCTATCCAAATAAGATTCTAGATAAAAATAAAGAGGATACAAACATATAAGGTTTCCAAATGCCTAAGAAGAATAACACTAAAAAAATAGTTATGGAGGATAAAATGATGTTGTCAACTAATATGTTTGGAATTATTTCCACAAATAACCTAATAGGTGAGGAAGAGGACATAATGAAGATAACAATCTTAGAAACATAGTTTAAATATGTAGGGAAGGACTTATAGACAAACTAAGAAGTCAAATATTTTCAATAAAAAAATAAGGGAGAAAACATAGACAATAAGAACAATATTTTAAATGCTAAAACTTCAAATAATTCAGACCCCAAGATATACTTTGTTCAACATTTCAATAACACTTTGGTTGTGTATACACATACTTCAGGGTTAGAAGCTATCCTATATTCAATTGGGGTAAGACAAGAAATAGGAAAAAAAATGAAGATGGATACTAACCAAAATTTAGGATGCAAGACTAATCAACATCATATGGTAAAAGAAGGTGAAAAGCTTGTATAGGAAGGTAAGATTAATACCATTAAAAACACATTTAGCCTTGTTATTAATGAAGATAATTACTTGGAATGTCAGAGGGCTCAGAGGGAGTCTTTAAAAACAAAATAAAATTAGAAGAATTATTTAGATAAACCAACCACATTTAGTTTTCCTTAAAAAAATGTGTCTATAGGGGAAATGGAGTTTATTGCAAGTAAAATTTGGTCGATAGGAAAAGTGGTTTTACTCAACTCCATGGGGATTTTGGTGGCATTTCTTGCCTCTGGGACCTAAAAGAGATCATTATTCACCATATGGTTGGTAGCTAGGGTCTCTTGGTTGTGGTTGCACAAAGTAGACAATCTAACCAAATTATGCTCTACTTGACTATTTATGCTCCAATTACTTTGGAGGAAAATAAGATACAATGGAAGGATATAACTTATATTATCTCTCATTTTCCTAAATTTTGGATATTGATCAGTGGATACTTCAATACCATCCTCTCTTTGGAAGAGAAGAGGGAAAAATAAGAATCTAGATGGAAGCTTGGACCTCATGAGTGAATATATTGTAAACCTTCACCTTGTGGACATCCAACTAGATAATGGCCTCATGACTTGGTCTAATAGAAGGTAAGTCTCTGCTTGTATCATGAAAATATTGGATAGGTTCTTATTCTCTAATAATTTCTTAATCCATGGTCACATTCCTACGGTAAAAACTCTAACAATACCGGTTCATATCATTGTCTAGTCATGGTTGAAATGTGGAAAACCAAGGTTAGTTTTTTCCCTTTCAATTTTAGTTAATGTGGCTTAGAGATAGTTCTTTCAAACCTTAAGTGTAACAATGGTGGTGTAGACACCTAAAATTCATAATCATAGGGATACTCTTCAAAATACCTCCTTCTAACCCATATAACCCACCTAAGGTAGCCTCATGGCTATTTGGTGTCTTTTCCTAGCAAAATGACACTTTTCCATCATGGGAAGCATGATCGTCTCACTCGATATGGTCTCCAAGTTAGGACCATATAAATGCAAAACAATTGCATATGTACAAATTAGAAAAGGAGTAATCAAGTAGCAGGGCTACCTATCAACATGATGGCTGATTTCTCACCATGCTTGATGACCTACAATCTCCACTACCACCTAAAAAGTGTTAATCGGGATACCCTTGATTGTTGCTTTCCTCTTTTGCTGCATACCAAGGAGGATATAAAATGGAGGCTTCCCTCTCCATTTTAAGGATCTATAGTTTTGAATATCAAACAATGAAGTGTTGCAAAAATCTTACCACACCTACTTGCTGCTCGAATCAATATCGATGGGTTTCCATGTGAGTCTCAAAGCTATATCCACAAACCTAACCTAATCAATACCATAGCCTCAATATGCTCAAATACATGCAATCATATTCAAATTTATCAACCATTCATAATTAAAATTCACTTCAAGGTCATCCAAATCTCACCTAATCCCTGGTTTCACAAAGTTATAGGTTTGCGACAAAGACCATCTCACCTTGATATGATTTGTAGACAAGACCGTCTTGATCCAATATGGTCTCGGCTAGGTGACCAATTTCATAAAATTTTCCTACATATTTTCTTAGATCATCACTTCCATGTTTTTTTAGCTATAGATATTTTATTTTATGTAATTTGTCTTTTATAATAGGTTAGATCTTAATTATTTCATGCATGCATTCACTTTATTTTGTTTTATTTCTTGATTAACATTAGCCCAACCTTAGTGGGCCCCATAGATACTACTAATTCCTCTTTTATTTCATTGCATGTAGTATTATAGGGTTTGGAACAATGAATGATCTTAGATCCAACTCTCACTCAACGGTTGTAAGAAAACCTGCACTTGAAGACATTGTTGTGGGCACAAAAATCTCTTAGATTACACCAAGAAAAGTTCTTTTTTATGGATAAAGACATCATGGTCTTCATTGTAATATTGTATCATCAATGAAATCCTTGAAGGGGATTCTATGTAACACCTTTTTAAAAGAAATCAATACAAGTTTAATACAACTAGATTCATTACCATTTGGTTTATTTTATCACATCATGTTTGTCATTTGTTTTCCTCTCGGTTGTTTATCATTTGTATGGTGCATGCCTTTTTCATGCTTTCAAATGGCGATCACAATGGGACCCCCTATGGGTCTTCCTTTTTCATAATTTTTTATTTTGGTAAATAAAAATGATTAAGTTTTACTATCTGCTTTGGTGATTTGTAGGTACACAATCACAACCATCTCAGATAACACCTCTACTATCTTAATCATCTCAGATGACCCTTGTTCTGCAACCATATCAAGGTAAGATGATATCCAACTAGAGATAGAAAAATTGTAGATCTATAAGGATTGAAATTAAATGAAAGGAATCTAGGTTCCATTTTCACACCTTTAGGATAATTTATTTCATGTTTGATAGAGAAAACTAAGAAAACAAGAAAAATACATCATCTAGTTGCATGCATGTTCTTTATTTTTAGTTTTAAAGCTATCAAATAGTGATAATCTCAAGTCGATATGGTCTCTGGTCTATGATTGTCTTAGGGTGAGACGGTCCCTATTTTTTAGACATCTTAGTAAAGATGATCTCTGAGTTTTTCCTATTTTGCTTGTATTTATTGTTTGATAAAAAGATGAATCCTCATGTAGCAAAAATAGATGCATTTTGCTTTATAATTTGCATTATTTAGAATCATTTGTGTGCTCTTTATTTCCATTTTTAGTAATAAAAGGAATCCATACACCACGTATCATTTAAATATTGGTAAGGTTGGACTTCATCACCAACCCTCAATGGAGACCAGTGATGTTGGATTGCACCTCTTTCCATTGGCTCACCTCCTACACACCATAGTAGCCCCCACGAGTTGTTTCTTGGATTTCTTCATTGAGATATCCCCTACCTTTGGGTGCATCCTAAGGTATGTTAGGTTTAGATACCCATTAACCATAGGGATTAATAATCTATGGAAGATAGTTATCACTTGTATCCGAGCACACCTGAGTGTGAAGTGAAAGCTTGACTAGGCAAGTAGCAATATTTAGATAGTACGACCCCTCCTCGGGGGGTATTATTCTTATAGCATCATCTATCACCCATATATTACCTATAGGAAGCTAATTTTTACCATTTGTATTGCATTCCCTGTTGGCAATTTTGGGTTTGAGATCCTAGCTTCTTGTCTATGAGTTGTCATTGATGTCAAAAGGAAATGGCATTAATGTTAAGAGGATGTGTTGGCTTCAAAGGTGGAAGATTCCAAGAGAATATTTTTAAGAGAATCCGGAGAGATTCCATTGGCAAGGGTTTTTCATTAAAACCAACCCGGTTTTTATTAAAACCAAGTTGGATAGGGTTTTTATTAAAACCAAGTTAAATGGTTTTTATTAAAACCAATGGAGGTTCTCTTTATTATTTATTTAATTATTATTTAAAACCCTTCAAGGTTTTAATTAATTAATTATTTAATTAATTAAGGGAGAAATTATTTTTAATTTATTAAAAATACTTAAAGGTTTTTAAACCTTTTTTTATTCTTAATTTATTAAAATTATTTAAGGGTTTTTAAACCCTTTTTGAAAAGACTTTTGATTAATTTCGAAATGGTCTTTATTTTCGCCGACGTCAAGGTGTCTTCGAAGAGACTATTTATTCTCCAACTCCTAAGGTTGGAAGGCTAATTAATTCGAAATTCCCCGAATGCAATTTGCGGTGTTTGTGCTCTGTATTCGCTGCGATCGAAGGAAGACTTAGAAGCACGTGCGGTTGAAAAGTCTTCAGGAGTTTTTTCGAGGGTGAAGTGGAGGGAAGTTCACTTGTGAACTTCGTAGCCCGCGTGGGCTAGTGGCAGCGAAGGCTGTTGTTGGGCGTTGCATTGGCGGAGGTCATCGTTTTGAGTCTTGTGGGGGTGCTTTGCTAGAGTAACACACGTTTTTATTAAAACGTCTTTATGCTGCGAAATTCGGAGTTTCTTGGACAGCGATTTATAAGGTGTGATTAAATTTTATGAGTTTTGGCTTTTGTGATTAGCATTGAATAAAAGCTTAGGAGAAATAAGGGCATATTTCTTTGGATGTATTTTTAAGATTATTCTTTGCTATGCTAAAATTAAAAATGGAGGTATAAGGTGTGAGTCTGTGATTGTTGATTTATTGGCATGTTATGGTGGTTGTGTTTAAAGAAGTGGAGCTAAAAGGTGTAATAAAGGAATTTTATATTATTGCTCATTTCTTTTTATTCTAACCCTAACTTGGTTGGAAGTTTGAGAGTTGTGTGTGGTGACAGCTTGAAGGTTCAATTATCTTCTACTCCAATAAGGTATGGGCACATTCTTCTTATGAATATGATTGGTGTATGTTTTCTAAAATAAGGTTGGAGTGAAAAGGTATTCTACTAGGTATCCTTTGGCTAGGTGTAAATCCTATTTTCTGGTTTGTTGAAGACTACTTATGCATTGTTATCCTTAAGGAGATTTTTTGGTGAATGCATAATTTTTGGTTTGAGATAGTGGAAGCTTTGTGCACTAGGGTTTATATTTGTGAGTCTAGCTACTTGCATTGAGTTGGTGGAACCCTTGGTTGGCTATTTTGAGTTTGATGGTTGAGTTGCTTCCATAGAGGTTGTTTGATCAAGTTATTGCTTTACTTGATTCATGATATTGGGCTTACTCCATTGAGTTGATTTGAGCAAGTTATTCTTTGCATTTGGTGATATTGTGTTGGTGGTTGTTTTGTTCAAATATCTTTGGAGGGAAAAGGATTTCTACTTGTTTCCTTTTCTTGTGATGATTGGTTGAATGCTTCAAGGTTGATGTTGAGTTGAATGGTGTTGGTTGACTAAACCTTGTTTGATGAGCATTGTTGTTGAAACCCTAATTGATGGTGAAAATAACATGAGTATCATTGTTATGTGATTCTTTGCATAGTTGGCAATTTTTGGGGTTTCATGTTCTTGAAAGAAAACATTCTATCCTATCCATTTCAGATATTGAGTTGAGTTTTCAGATTTGAGATTGAGATTGAGCTGAGTTGATTTGAGTTGAGTTTTGAGATTGGGATTTGAGTATAGAACATATTTAGTCTCTAAAAATTCTCTTTATGCTTCTATGAGTTTGACAAATCACATTGGTTCTCTAAAAATTCACTTTGTGATTTCCTACTAAGAAAGTTTTTCTTGGTGAGCTTGCTGAGTTTTTGGACAGGTTCCAGTGGGGACTTGTGAGCAGTTCTTGGAGAGGTTCCAGTGGGGACTTGTGAGCAGTTTTGGACAGGTTCCGGTGGGGACTTGTGAGCAGTTTTTTGGATAGGTTCCGGTGGGGACTTGTGAGAAGTTTTTGGACAAGTTCCGGTGGGGACTTGTGAGCAATTTTGGACAAGTTCCGATGGGGACTTGTGAGCAGATTTGGACAGGTCCTAGCAGAGGACTTGTGAGCTGAGTTTGATAGTTCTTTTAGAGAACTTGAGGAAAGAGGTGCATTGGTTCTATGAGAAGAACCTGAGGACAGATTTGGCAAGTCTTTGAGAAGGCTTGTATGCGAGAGGATTGATTTGTTCAAGAGTTGGACAGATCTGATAGACAGAGGAAGACTTGTACTAGATCGATTGACTATGTTTGGTACAGGTTGCTGAGCTGCTGTGGATGTGATCATAGAAGGCAGAGGTCTCTTAGGCTAAGCATTGAGGACAGGATGTATTCGATGGAAAGGAGTTCCATGTGCTGGCAAGAGGTAGAGGCGATTGATCTTTTGAGGGATCATTTCCAGAGCGAGAGGGGAAGGTATCTCCTTTGAGCAGAGGCTCATAAATTTTGATTGGGGGAAGGTATCTCCTTTGAGCAGAGGCTCATAAATTTTTATTGGGGTAAGATATCTCCTTTGGGCCAAGGCTCATAAACATTGTAATTGGGAAGGATTCCCAAAGAACTTTGAGATAACTTTTAGAGAAAAGTTTTGTGGACGTAGCCTAGCCATTATGGGTGAACCACGTTAAAATTGGTGTCACTTTGTGGATGATATTGTGCATTGCTTTGATATTGCTTTGGGTATATTGCTTTACTATTTTTGAAGTATAAAGGAAAAAGTAAAAAGAGGTCTTATACTGTTCACCCCCCCCCTCTCAGTATAAGCTTGTGTTCTTCATTCCCCAATAGAGGTTGTGCATAAAATACCTTTCTATAGTGATATTTTCATCTTAATTAGTTTTTTAGGAGTAGATTTAAAAAACAAAAATACATAAAAACCAACTCAACAAAATAAAAAATAAAAATAAAAATAAAAAAAATAAAATAGGATCAAAATAGAAAAAGTGCTTTCTTGTTTGTTTGTTTGCTTTGATTGCATAGTTAGAAAGTTCTTGAGAGCATAGTCATGGTTCTTTATGCATCATTTACCTAGCAGATGGTCATAATATGCATCCAAGCTCATTCACAAGCTTACACTGCTAATCCATCACCCATATCCATGGATCATTTTTAGATTGATCCAAATGAGCTTATCATCCTAGAGTGGTGATGCAACCATCTCGATACAAATTTCATCCATCACTCCACTGATCCTGTTACATTAAATATCTCAATTTAAAATTCACCTATAAGTACTGACTATGAGCAAGATATGGATTATCTACATTAGGATACCTTGAAATCATTTTATAGGGATAACTACAACTAAGTTGAAAGATCTAGGAGGCCCCTACTGCACATTCATATCCCAGCTCAGCCAATGATTCCCATATATAAATATCAAGAGTGCATCCCATAACCATATAGGGATATTCAAGCTACCCCAAATGATTATCCTTAGATGGGCCATAAGTACGATAATTGGAAAATGTACATTGTTCAAGGTAATAACAATGCTACCACATCAGCTCAAGCATTTATCATGATGAATCATGGGTCCAATGATGGTGATCTTGATCCTCTTGCTATACCTTATGATATGTAGTATGCTCAAGTATGGTGTGCTTCAACACCTCTTGATTATACAAAATCCACATTTCAACAGGAATATCAAGTCAATATGGCCTCTTGTGACCCTAAAAAACAAATCATAAATCTCTCTGGGTATGAAGTGCAACACACACATTTTTCATGCTTTGAAATCACACACATATGAATAGGCCCCACATAACTAATCTAGAAAACTGAAACTAGATGCCCAAGATAAACTTGGATCATCAAATGTAATGGTCCATGCATTAGAGGTTGCCCATACCTACACAACAAAGGAAACTAACACAACAACACCCTAGGTGCCAAGCACAATAGCATAACCTTCCACCATGCCTAAATCAAAATATTCCACCTCATCCAAACTTGAATTTGATCCATCATCAACATCCTAGACCACCACCCATTCATCATCACCAACCCCATTCACTAGAATACTATCAAGCATACCCTTATCAATAGGATAATGAAGCCTATGAGGAATAATAAACTAAGTATCACAAATTGATAATACCCTGAGGTGACATATTGTGACATGCCTATTGATACCACTTTCCAACCATATCATCCATAATAAAATATTCAAACTAATTAAGGCAAAGCTGAGAATATGCTATAATATCACCAGAGGTCTATAAATGATTTATAGAGTGCCTAAAATCTAGAGAAGCAAGCCTTAGGTTTAGGTTACCAAAAACCTACCCTATGATAGCTCACCAATCAGCCTCTATATCCATCTATTCCATAATAGCCCTATCCTAAAAATTTTGAGATGTTAAAATTAGATAAGTTCAAGGGTGGTGAAGATGCACAAGAGCATGTGATAATATTCATGAATACTTATTTCCATATTCATGACAATGATCCCCTCATGATCTGAACATTCCTTATAACGCTTTCTAGAGGTGCTTTGGAGTGGTATAACCATTTACCACGCCATAATATTTTCACCTTTAAATAATTAGTAGATGCATTTTTAGAATGCTTTGCCTTCAACATCAAGAAAAAGGCCACCGTGATTGATTTATGTAATCTTCATTAGTTTGAGGATGAACCAGTCATGGACTATGGAAATATATGGAAAGCAGTAATAATAAAATTATCTTTCACTTTACCTATTGTAGAGCTCAGTCGAATGTTTACTAGGAGTTGCTGCATATATATTTTATTATTATTATAACTTCATTAGTATAGGAATTTTGAGGAGTACTTGGCCTAGGCAAAGGTAATAGAAGATATCAAGGTCCAGGAAGGAGAAATTAAACTCCAAAAAAAGGAATGGTCCAATAAAAATGCATAGGGTGGTCAAAACCAACCAAAGGTAACTGGTGAATTAGGTTGCCCCAACTGCCCCTGTGCCCTCAAACCAAGCTCCAATTCCACCATCTACCTATCAAGACCAAACTCCACCAACATAGTACAACACTCAAGTAGCCAATATACAACAACAACAACTTCAAACTCAACCTCTTCGACCACCTCATCAATATACACCATTTATGGAGTCTTTGGTATCCATATTCAACTGATTATGTGATGTGCAAGAAATTACTCTCCTTGAGATACAACCAATGGATCCAAATAATCCCAAATGTAAATCATACAAGGAGGATCAATACTACAACTATAATAAAAAAAGGGCATGAAATTTAGCCATGCTACGCATTCAAGAACATAGTGCAAGATATGATCGAGAGGCAAGATATTTAGATCAATAATCCTCTTGCCTCCAACAACAAAAATATATGTGTATTCTAAGACCCCTTACCCCAAAATAGAGCAAATAAAATACCTTCTATCAAAACTAAACAACCTAAGTAGTTTAATCAAGTGCATGCCATCCCACATAACCAAGGTTTCATCTGAATGATTAACATAGTGATGAGGAATAGACAATGTCCAATGCAACCCACACAAGATGTGGATCCAACCAATATTTCATCAACATCATAAGCATCATTGATATCAAATTTGGTCATGCCTACTCCACCTCATCTAGTGCTCACACTAAGGAATAGGCTTACTCAAGAAATGTCATCACTGAGGCTCTCCATATATGAGCTGATTCAAAAATTGATACCACATTGAGAGGCTATGATGGAGATCTTAAGATCTATTGAAATATACCAACAAGACCCTAATTATTTCATAAATTTTGTGGAGCACATTCAAACATGTCAAGATTCTGTGATTACATTCTAGGATCATGAATTTTAGATGATACTCATCCACCATTGCATATTATCGCTAGCATGGATAAAATCTCATTCAAACATGTCTTGATTGATATAGGATTTTTAATTAAAATCATCACCTCTACCACCCTCCAACATATCAACCTCACACTATCATGCATCTCATCATCCACTTTCAGCCTTCAAGCTTTTAACGATATCCTATGTTCCACTATTGGCCCAATAGTCCTTCCTATTTAGGTTGGACAAAAGACTATTCATGTATTGTGTCATATATTTGAAGGTGCCATGCAATATAACATATAGCTTGGAATACCCTATATTTGAGACATGAAATACTTACCTTCTATATTAAATTAGTGCATAAAGTATACACATGAAGGCCAAGTACACTATGTTCCCACAAACTTAGTGTAGACACCTAAAACGCGTCATGTTTAGGAGACTACTCATATGGGCACATCTGTAGACCATATGACCAATATTGGACCTTTCCAAGAGCTAATCAATGGTCCTAACCACTCAAAAGGGGTAATTCTAGCCCATTCAGGCCTAGCTACTATCTATCAGAGCGATCACCAATCCTGGTCGCTCAAGCTGAGAGTGGCCACAGCTAGTCATTGTTGATGACAACGACTAGCACTGAAACACAAACTACCATCAAGGAGAGCCCAAATCATGGGAAAAGATAGTAGTTTGTATGGTTTGCAAAGGGATTTTGGTGAGGAACTCCCAAAGTTCCTCCTAACTATCCCTTCAATGCCAATTTGTGATTGAACCTTCTTCTTTGATGGTCAGTTCACATGCAGATCTAGATCTAGATCTGGATCTAAATCCAAAGAGACTACATATGCAGACTTCTAAAAAATATAAGAAAAGAGGTAAGATCAAAGAGATAACTTTGTGCAATGGAGCCCTATCATATCAGAGAGCAAATCCATACCCCTTTGAGGAGCATCAAAGTGCCATCCGATTGAGCTACATCTATGCACCTGCATTCAGATCCATCATTCCTAACCACCAACCAGTGTACCAGACACAATAGGTGACCCTTGAACATCAATTTGAGCAAGGGATCGACTATCACAACCCCTAAAACCTAAGGTAAACCTTTTAGTTTAGTGGTCGCTATCTTCGACAATGACCCATAGTCATGGCCACTCTGAGCAGTAATGACTAGGGTCTGAGATGTTATTTCCTTTGTTTTAGCTTAGATCCATACTTGATTTTTGTTTCATTATCTAGTTTTAGCATAGATCTGATTCTTGCAATGCATTTACATTAATATTTTTGAGTTTTACATACGTACATTGCTTAGATCTACTGCATTTTAAATCGTATTATGCTTATTTATCATGTTTATAATATTTGCTAATAAAAGCCTCATCAAGAGAGGCTACCCGTGCTACTAATAGTGTTTTGTTGTTTCTATGCACATAGGTTACAGGTTCATAGGACCGATTCAAGGCATTCAGAGCATAATATCCCTCCAAGATGAGAGAAGGAGAAGGAGGTATCTATAAGCCCTCATACAATTTTGTGTATGAGATCGGGAGGCTTGTGAAAGTGCACCACCCCCTTGCAGGGGACATCTTCACCATTATTTCTACTTGTATCTTATTGTATCAAATTGGGTATCCCTTAGAGGGACCGATATGTAACTAGGATTTACAAGAATTAATAAAAGATATTTCTTTATTTGTCATTTTTGTGTTATCTATGCTTTATGGTCTTTCATTTGATATAATATTGCAAGTAGAGTAGGGGTGCACGCTTCTCGAGGTCGCACAGATGGTGATCATGGTGGGACCCCCACCTGGTTTTTGTTTTTGATTATTTTACTGATGTTTTTATGTGTTTTCTATGTGTAGGTTTAGCCTCTCTAGTCGACAATGGCCAATAGAGTGTGATCGCTTTTGAATTCAATGGCCAGTAGCAACCGCTCTAGTCGATAGCGGCTAGCAAAAAAAGTGCAATAGAGGGCAGCCCTTTCATCATCAGATGAGGATTTTAGGTTGGTGCTACTCCCTAATTTTTTGTCTTTCTCTATTTGCAATTTATTTTTAGAAAATAGAAAGTAAAATCACATTTTTTTTTTATTAAGGAAACATAAGAAAATATGGAAGAAAAATGCATTTGAAGCTTCTTAGATTTTTTTTAGCTTTCCTCTAGTCATTGCTAGGAATAACGAACCTTTATTTTCAAGGTCTACCCTAGTCTCCAATGGTCTAGGCTCTTGTATGTTTAAGCTTGCTTGCATGTGGCCCAAGTTAGAGGCCATTACTTCACAAAGTAGAAATTGCATTGTATGAAAGTCATTTAAATTAGTTAGAGATGCATTTTCTAAAATAAAACGTTCTTTTTAGGCATATAGGGAAATAATCATGAGTTCTCTTTGATGCATCATTTTCCATTATAAAAATCTAAAAAGAACCCCACACATCACATCTCATTTTTAACATCAACGATGTTGGGCTCTCACATCCAACCCTTTGATCGAGACCAATAGTGGATGTCATTACCACTTGGTTGGCTCACTTGAAATTGTATCATCAGGACCCATTCATGGCCAAGGCTGACCCAAGAACTATCCTATCCATGCAAAATAGCATGCACTCCTCTTTGAAGGGTGTATCACTGTGCACGGTGTGTTGGGTGAGGGTTGGTAGTACCTATGCTACCTCGTTGAGTATGGACTTCACTACCATATTCGGCTTGTGCGAGTATATAGGTGAAATCCTTTAAACAATCTGAGTATATCATCAATGAAATGCAAAACATGATGAGAGTTAGATTGTATATTCAAAAAATCAAAAACACACTAAACAAGTTTTAGGACACACATCTAATTCTTAAAAGAGATAATCATATTATCTGCTTTGTGTGTTTCTTTATTGTTTGGGTAATCAACCTAAGATCCTTGATCTAGGACCAAACCCTAACCCTAATTTTTCAAAGAAATTTATTGAAAAAAAAACTACTTTTTATTCTACATCCAACGGATTGAGAATCATGCAAATCGGAGCTATAACAAAAAAGTTATTTTGGTTTTATGATTACTCTATTTTTGAAGCCAAAAATAGGGAAAAACTACACTAAAATAGTCATAAAATGGGCTAGACAACTCCAAAAATTGCCAAATTTGTTTTGTTGTCTTAGTTAGCCCCTTGTGCACCTCTCACAGAAATTTTGAGTCCTAAATCTTCATGCTTCAAAATTTCCCAAAAATTCCTAAAAGTGGGCATTTCCCCATGAGCCCCGGTTGGCCAATTATTTCAAAAATACAAAATTTTGACCCGAAAGTCACTTTTTGGAGTCATAGCCCATTGTGATCAGCTCATCGCACTGATAATTTTGGTATATAACACCCACAACATTTTTCAGAAGTCAAAATTTCTTCAGTGTGGGTTTCCTTCAGGGTTTGCCTAGTCAGCACATCATGTCAACTAGCTGAGCTCAAGCACGAGCCAGTGAAGCAAAGAAATTATGGAGAGGCCCTGAATACCTTTGATATTCTCTTAAGGATCTCACCATTCCTGCATGACACCTTGATAGTCATCGCGAAGCTCATCCATATGAATCTCCCATTCCCCCCCTTCTATGAGGATCTCACCATTCCTACATGATGCCCTGATAGTCATCGTGAAGCCACTTCCTCACATAGGGGATCTACCCACCAAAGTGATAGGGTTACCACATACATGGTAGGATCTGACATAGTTGAAACCCCCTATAGTGAGATGGAAAGCCATCGGCCTTACACAATGGATCACCCAGATTGGTTGCCTAGGCCTACCATTAGCCTAAAAGAACAATTAATCCAAGCTCAATTGGAGGACTTGCACCATGTGGGAGAAGTTTTAGAACGTCCCCATAGTAGTTATACTACTTCCACTCATGGAAGTATAAAGCATAGATCTCTGCACATTGATGATGTCACCTTTATAAATAAAGGCACAAATATAGCAAGGGCTTCTACCAAGACCCTTGCCATTAGGACTCCTTGCACATGGAGTTACAAAGCCATAGACCTTCAGTGGTAGAACAATCTGACTGCATGCATAGGTTAGAAGAAGAACTACGCATAGAGCAAGAGCACCTAGATGCCCTCGAACAAGTGATAAAAGAGAGGTAGCATCGATGCTATTATGAGCAATAGCCTAAAGGATCAACATACCTTGGAATAAAGGGAACATGAAGAACAAGCATGTGGGATAATTCTTGAAGAGGTATCCATGCCTGGCACACATAGGCAACAACTCAATGCAAAATGCACTATGCATCATCAAGAGTTGCCTCCTAAATAGCAACAAAACCCTTGCTATCAATAATCAACAAAATGATATATCCAAAGATCCCTTACCCAGTCTTGAGGTCAAGGAAGATCAAATAAAGTAGGTGAATGAGGTGTGCATAGCCTCACCTAATGAGGATATTATCAGCATGGTCAATGTCACAACAGGGAAGGAGGAACTCCCTAACCAGTCTGTACCATTGCTGAACCAAATCAACACCAATCATACATCACAATCCTCACAACAATTGAATTCCATTACATCATGCGAGGACCCTATGATTACATTTCATAAATAGGAAATTAAACCAATCCCTGTTAATGGATCTGATCCACCATTGCACATTATAGCTCGCATTAATCAGATTTCATACAAGCAAGTTTTGGTGGATACTGGTTCATCCATCAATATCATCACTACCACTACATTGAAGCATCTCCACATTCCACCTTCCCACATTAGAGCATCTACCTTCATTTTGCAAGCCTTTAATGATGTGGAATCTCCCACAGTAGGCACAATAGTCCTCCCCATTGAGGTGGGACAAAAGACTATTCCTATATTGTGCTACATCTTAGAGGGTCCAAGATAGTATAACATACTACTAGGAAGGCCTTGGATAAGAGCCATGGAGTGCGTACCATCCGTAATGCATCAGTGCATTAAGTACATTCATGCAAATAAGGTCCATGTAGTTGAGGCTGACATAGACCCCTTTAAGTATTATAAACCAATGGACCATCCATAGGAGCCTATTGTGTCACCCACGCATCTGAACATTAAACCTAATGATGTTATCTAGATTTTGGATGCAACCCCATGGTCTATTGCTATGAAGTTGCCTTCACCACCACCATCACCCATGGTTTTTCCCATTACACCTCCATCCTCGGTCTCTCCAAGCAATGAGAAATTGATGAAGACAACCATAGAGATGCTCACAACTATCTCGAACATGTCATTAGAGGACTCTCTTACTCCTATCAAAGGGGAAGAACCTATTGTGGTTATGGATGAATCAAGTCATATCATACCATCTTCATCCACCACATCATAGGTCACATTCCTTGGATGAAATTGAATGCAAAGAGCATATAGAGGCAAACACTACGTTTACACCTATCATTGAGTCCATTGAGGATTTAGGTCGACCGCCTATCGAGTCGCTACCTATTGATCCCATCCTTGATTCTTCACCTGAACATGAGGAAAGACAAGTTGCCACAATTGAAATAGAACAACTTCAACAAGTTGAGGAGTCACCCACAACTCATCCAAATGCTGAAGTGCCCTCGCATGAGTTTGTGGGAATGGTTAACATTAAGTCAGAGGACCAAGTGACTCTAAGGTAGATAAAACAAGATATGGTGCAATCAGATGTTGCTTCCACATTGAAGGGGTCAAAACCATTGGCATTAGTCACCCCTGACTCACTTCTCATGGTGCCTCCTCAAGAACAAGAATAGGTGTTCCCCCCACATCAGATTGGGGGTACCAAAGCTGACACAGTTCAACACCACAAAGTAAAATAGAAACATGAACTGAGTCATAAACATGAGCATGTGGATACCACTATCGAAGTGGATCATCATGAAGCATCCACATCAACTCAAATGAAGGAAATGGGTGATTTACAGTTACCTGGTGGATCTTTAGCACCCACTCTTTCACCTCCTTCAATAGACAATGGTATTTCAAACCAATCACTAGAAATACACATGAGAGCCTTATCAGTATTGGAGCATATGCAAAATCACCTTTATAATATAGAGGCACAAATGGAGCAACAAAATGAGGCGTTGCAATATATCTTGATCCAACTTGAGAGCCAGGAGATACAAAAGCAACCCTCATCTGAGGCCAAACTACCTCTTGTGCAGCCACAGGAAAAGCCTCAACCAGAGCAAGCACCAACTTGGCCACCTCAACAACCTGGCAAGTATCCCTCATTGCTTGAGCCTACGGTATCAGTTTTCAATCGATTATGTGCCACAAATGCCATCACCTTACCTGAGGTTCACCAGTTAAATCCAAATCATCCAAAACCCCAAGGGTATGAGGAAGAGTCACACTATCTATATCATAGACAAAATGGTCATGATATTCAATCATGTCAAGGTTTTTGAGCCATAGTATATAACATGCTTGAAAAGAAGCAACTTCGGGTTGTCGACCAACAGATGATCTTAGTCAACAATCCATCCCTTGCATCCAAAATGCAAGAGGAGCCCCCTAAGCTAGCAATTGACATACCTAGGGCTCAACCTGGTCCTCAAACTAAGCCAATGCATGTTGCACGCTCAAAACACCAACAATGCATTTGGACTCCTTTAAATGAGCCATGTCTATCATCTTCCAGAAGCTGCAAGAAGCTAAGGTCATCACCTTACCCGACATAAAACTTCTAGACCCAAATAGAGCTAAACCTAAGGGTTATAGGGAGGACCATTACTATCTCTATCATCGAATAGAGGGCCATGGCATTCACAATTGTTATGGATTTAGGAATGTGGTTCAAGATCTCATAGATAGTGGGGCTTTTCCCATAGATGGTTCATCCATAGTGCCTCAACTTTCCAAAATAGAGGCTACATCATCCCAGTTGAGACCCCAAGATCAATCGCAGCCTCGTAGGCCCAACAAGCCAGCTCATCGAGTAGTTTCATTTCAGATGACTACCACAACCTTATTTCAAAAGTTGTATGAGGCAAATGCATTTGTATTACCCGAGGTCAAGCAAAGAGAACCCAAGCATGGGTCCACTGATGAAAGCCTCTATTGTATGTATCATCGTATATAGGGGCATGACATCCATAACTTCCATTCATTTTGGAAGGTGGTCCAAGACCTATTAGAATAAAATGAGCTCCATGCATATGGTTCACTCATTTCTCCCCACCAAGACATGGGCACCCCATAAAGGTCCATGCCCCAATTGGGAGAGTTGATTTTTATCACTCTTCCTAAGCAAGTTGATTACATTGTTGTGGACAACATGCACACTAGGGGGCCTTAAAGGTAATGTACCTTCCCCATCATCCACATCAAGTTCAATGAGGCAAAGTGAGGATTCTAAAGGTATCATACCTTCCTCACTTTCATTGAGTGGCACACACATGGGGGATACCTAAGGTATCATACTTTCTCCCTATCAAAACAATAAAATTCAAAATTTCAAAAATAATAGAAAACATAAAAATTCAAACAAATCAGAAAACATCAAAAAAATTCTCCAAAGGCATATTAAAGCCCTTTGGTCACTTCACAAAAGGCTCCAAAGGCATCTTAAAGCCCTTTGGTCAACTCATAAAAAGGCTCCAAAGGCATCATTAAATCCCTTTGGTCAACTCACAAAAGGCTCCAAAGGCATCTTAAAGCCCTTTGGTCAACTCACAAAAGGCTCCAAAGGCATCTTAAAGCCCTTTGGTCAACTCACAAAAGGCTCCAAAGGCATCTTAAAGCCCTTTGGTCAACTCACAAAAATCTCCAAAGGTATCATAAGCCCTTTGGTCAAAAAAAAAGGCTCCAAAGGTATCTTAAAGCCCTTTGGTCACCTCACAAAAGGCTCCAAAGGCATCTTAAAGCCCTTTGGTCAACTCACAAAAGGTCCCAAAGGCATCTTAAAGCCCTTTGGTCAACTCACAAAAGGCTCCAAAGGTATCTTAAGCCCTTTGGTCAACTCACAAAAGGCTCCAAAGGTATCATAAGCCCTTTGGTCAACTCACAAAAGTCTCCAAAGGCATCATAAGCCCTTTGGTAATATCACAAAAGGCTCCAAAGGAAGAATAACACTTTTGGTAAAATCACAAAAAGCCCCAAAGGCATCTTAAAGCCCTTTGGTCAACTCACAAAAGGCTCCAAAGGCATCATAAGCCCTTTGGTCAAATCAAAAATCTCCAAAGGTATCCATAAGCCCTTTGGTCAACTCACAAAAGGCTCCAAAGGTATTATAAGCCCTTTGGTCAACTCACAAAAGGCTCTAAAGGCATCATAAGCCCTTTGGTCAACTAAAAAAAGGCTCCAAAGGTATCATAAGCTCTTTGGTCAACACAAAAAGGCTCCAAAGGCATCTTAAGCCCTTTGGTCACCCAAAATGCTCCAAAGGTATCATAAGTCCTTTGGTCAACTCACAAAAAGCTCCAAAGGTATCATAAGCCCTTTGGTCAAATCACAAAATTCCTCAAAGGCATCTTGAAGCCCTTTGGTCAACTCACAAAAAGCTCCAAAGGCATCATAAGCCCTTTGGTCACATCACAAAATGTCCCAAAGGCATCTTGAAGCCCTTTGGTCACATCACAAAAAGGCCCAAAGGCATCTTAAAGCCCTTTGGTCACTTCATAAAAGGCCCCAAAGGCATCTTAAAGCCCTTTGGTCAACTCACAAAAGTCTCTAAAGGCATCTTAAATCCCTTTGGTCACATCACAAAAGGTCCCAAAGGCATCATGAAGCCCTTTGGTCACATCACAAAAGGCTCCAAAGGCATCTTAAAGCCCTTTGGTCACTTTACAAAAATTCCCAAAGGCATCCTTAAGCCCTTTGGTCACTTCACAAAAAGCTCCAAAGGCATCTTAAAGCCCTTTGGTCAACTCACAAAAAGCCCCAAAGGAATCTTAAAGCCCTTTTGTCACCTCACAAAAATCCCCAAAGGCATCTTAAAGCCCTTTGGTCACATCACAAAAATCCCCAAAGGCATCTTAAAGCCCTTTGGTCACCTCACAAAAAGCCCCAAAGGCACCTTTAAGCCCTTTGGTCAAAAAAAAACACAAAAGCACAAAAACAGTTTAAAATCAAAAAGTTCAAAACATTCAAAATAATAAAAATTCTAAAAATGATGGAAAATACTAAAAATAAAAAAGCAATAAACGTCAAAAACATTTACAAAAATACAAAAACATTATGCAACTCAAAATTATTTGCATTTGCATTCATGTAGTTGCATTGCATATAGGCATTTCCATCCATTGCACTTGCATTAGGATAGGTCATGTTTGCAATCTTACAAATGACACCACGTTTGTATCTCAATCATGCATCTTCAAATCCATCATCATCCATAACCCATATGAGTAACTGTGTTTTTCAACACAACCCCTCCTGTTGCTATAAGGAATATACTAGGGTTTTTCGGTCACTCAGCCATACCTAGTGATTTTATCAAACTTTGTAGAAAGTTATCTTTGCTTTCGATAGATGAGGTCTAGTTTTGATAGCACCTAGCATATATCAAAATCCTATCACTAATCAAAACACTAAAATCCTAGTTGGAACAAGGGAAATATGAACACCACCAAGTGGTACTAGGCATCCTAAGCGAAAGGTTTTTACTTGCTCACCTTGCGATGCGCATGGTCTAGGATTTTGATCATTGGCAAAAGGACAAGCTCCCCCTACCCAAAGAAATCCCTTGCTTTCATCAAAACAAGCAAAAATCCTAAACAAAGCAAAATTCAAAAGCAAAATAAACAGTGATTATCATCACTACATAAATCCCTTGCTCAAAGAAAAACAAAAATTCAAAATAAATAGTGATTTTCATCACTAAGCATGAGCAAGTATCCCAAATAAATGTGAAGAAAATAAGGGGGTGAAGAGCTTGAATCCCTGGAATGGTCGATCTCCACAAGCCATTGAGTGATCCCTAATACAACAATGGGCTGAATGAATCCCTCCTGGCATTAGGGTAGCTCTAAGCAATTTGCAAAAAGGGCTAGCTTTAGGTGTCCTGTATCGCCTAATGGTCTAATCCAACTGAGTCCAACTTAGGATCAGGATGAACATTTGAGGATCCCCAATACAACAATGGGCTACATGAATCCCACCTGGCATTGGGGTATGCTTATGTTTCATCTAATATATTCATTTGCACACACAGGGATAATGAGTATCTAGGTCTTCATAACAAGAACTTTATCTTTCAGGAGTCCCCGTATGGTCAATATACAACTTTTGATGAAGTAACTAGGGTGTTTGAGTCTCATGGAAAACCTCAAAAATCCCTTAATAGCAACAAATCATGTCATCAATCAAATCATCAACTTTATTTAGGAGGTTTTGTTCATTAAAGGGTGTTCATGAAGTAGGATAGATACCGGATAAATATCAGCAATGATATTTAGATGGCCACTGACTATTTTGTGCATATCTTTTAATTTACAGAAGCTTATAAAGAAAGCACATACATATCACATCATCTCATCTCACATCTGGATGCTTAAATGATTAATTCTTATGATAAGAGTTATTATTTACATTCATGATTTTTTATACATTCTGTGGTGTCACCCACTAGATTGTTAAACTCATATCACATTCATTCCTTATGTTTTAAGTGATTAAAGCATACAAGTTCATTTACATTAGATCATCCTCATATAACTAATGCATGTAAACACATTGCATTCACCATATCATAACAACATAAATTAAATGCATACAATGGAATAAAATTTGACATGCATTTAAAACTAGGCAATGCATCCATATATGCATACATCATAAGTAGTCCATCTACATATTTAGATCATAGTGTAACGAACCCATTCGTTACTGCTTATCCACATAATTTTTTGTTTTTATTGTTCATGTGGCAATGACCTAATCCATAACCTAAGATAGGCATATTCCATTTGAATTGTATCTTTAAAGGCATATAGCTTCAATATCTATAGAGACTTGATTAAAGTCTCTTTAAGTAGAAGTGATCAGCTTCCACGAAACCCTCATACCTCACTTCGTATGAGTATGCTGGCCAAGAATACTAGTTTTAACCTCATTAGAGGATGGAATCATCAAATGGTCCACCCAGACCAGGTGAATGCCTTGAATATGGTGAACCACACCAATGGTAAACCATCATAGATGGATTAACCTCACCTATGGTTATCCATAAGTCTTAGCTCCGATCCAATCCATATGGAAAGGCATTTTAAGACTACTATATCACTATCATGATAAGTATCCATGAAGCATCCATATTTAATCCTCCTTACACATTATTACACCCTTGACTAGGTAAACCCTCCATTTAATTCCTTTTAAAGGTAATACTAGTACCATGTACATTTAATTATTTAGTGTAGAGTGGAGGATGTATCCTGATTTATAGATCAAGGTCATAGTGTCCTCTTGAGAGTTTCATTCCACAACATGATCTCAACTAGGTCATTTTAAATGCATTTAATCCATGAAGTAAGATTCATTCCATCTTGTCCTTAGGTTTAAAGCATTATACAAAACCTTCTTTTTAGTCGGATTTGTGTTCCATACAAGAATAAGGATATAATGCATAAATCCAATTTTTCCCTTAAGATTTAGTTTCTACAACAAGAATATAAATGGTGTTGCATATCATTAATTACCCCTCAGTGTTATAGTAAAAATTAGAAAAATACCACAGAACATTAACACATCTAAATATCATCCATCCATCACATGATATTGTTCTACTAAAATAAAACATTATTACAAAAAGAATGAGAACATTACTTTACATTAAATTATCAACATAATGGAATTTGAGCATACGTTCTAGCATCTAAGCATATTTAACCCAATGAAAATTTAACATATATCACAGTGCATAAAATACACATTCTTAAATCATTTTCATTTGAACATAAAAACAACATTCACAAAATATAACAAATCAAACCACAAAATTAAAGTAACATCAAGATTTATCCTGGGAAACCCTGACAGGAAAAATCTAGCCTCCAAAATATTTTTAACTGGTAAACTTTACAATAATAGCAAGGCATCTATCAGACCTTCTCTTCTGATATAGGTCGAATTATACAACAATTCCTTTTTGACAAATTGATGTAATTAAAGGATCACCCAATCCCTTCTATAAGACATCAATGTAATATTAAGGTATTTCACAAACCAATAAGGAATTCATTTGTTCTTGCTAGCCTTAAGATGTAATCAAGGGCTCCACTAATTACTTTAGAACCCATGCCGCACACAAGGGATCTATTGAACTTCCTTCTTCAAACAATCATAGAATCATACATAGTTTATGAAAGTCATTGAAACTATATTTTGGAGATTTCACATTTCGAGGGAACCCTATGAGTTCCCTCAAGGATGACTTCTTAATTTGCTCTTCATGATTTATTTATAATCAATCTCTTAAGCAATGGATTTAAATTCCAATACCTTTAAATCCATAAATAATTGTTACTTAAGTATAATTTCCAAAAATTGCCTCATTTAATTAACCTTTGCTTTATAATTTAGAGTCCCATACCTCTAGTTTATAAAGCATTTACTCTTAATATTTAACATACTTAATCCATATTTACCCATTCTTGAACATAGTAAAGTTTCTTTCAAGTTTGAAATTAACCTTTCATCATTTTGAAGTACATTTGTAAATTCAACTAAAATACTTATTCCTCATAATTTCTTATGGTAGTGTCTACAAAATTCCTTTGAATGCTAATCATTTACTAAAGAAGGCACATTAGTTAAATATATCCCTTTTTTATAGTAACTGTTTTAATCATAAACATGCTTCCTATAAGTCTAACCACATGACTACCTTTGTTTATCAATATAATCCCCATTCTCTATTATGTTCCTTTACCAGATACAATCATTTAATCTAAATGTGATCTCTACATACCAATGTTATTGATAGAGCCCCCTTTTGTAAGAGTTATACGAACCCAATCCTTGTACATGAATAAGGACAACCTACTTATTTTTGTAAAGGATATTAATTTCCCACTTCTATTCACAAAATTTATTAGCCATATTCCTATAACACCCATTTAGACTCTATTTTGAACCACATAAATCCTTCTAAAGCATTTGTCAAAGATACCCAACATTTTGGGAATCGTATGCTGACATGTGGTGTCAATGAACTGAGAAAAACCATTTGCTTTTAAGACTCTTAGCCAGGCTTTCTAGCGCCTTCAATACATCCAAACCTCTAAATTTTGAAGTTACTCTGGCAAAAATTTTGAGGAGAGAGTAAATTTATGGTCCAACGGTCCATGGGAGGCAGCTCAATGGCCATACTCAGGGGAAAAGCATTGTATTTTTGATGCAGTTGGTGATATTCCGACTACGCGTCCTCTATTCTGCTTGACGTTAGTCTAAAAATCGTCAATCGTGAGCTCATTAGTCAAGGGTGCTCCTTGAAACAGGTAAATATTTAAGCATAGTTTAACCATATCACTTACTAGCTGCCTGATTTGTTTTCTCATCTTCTATAAGCAGGGATTCGCATGTTAAATTTTGGTAGAGAAGTCAAGCTCTATCATCGATTGTCATCGATTAGGTAATATAGCATTTTCTCGATTTGGAATGTGAGATTTTTTTTACTATACATTGGGTGTGGAGATAATGTATTGCAGAGTCCTTTGTCCAAGAGCACAGGCTTAATATCCTTGTGGAAACTTGATGACTGCTATGGTGACCATCGATTATATCATAAGGTAGCTATGAGGGTTTACTATTGATGCATAGGGGAAAATTTATTACAATGTTGAAAGTGGTGTTAAATCTAGCTTCGTTGCATTTCTAGAGAGACCCATCAAATTATCCTTTGTGGAAGAGCTCCCTCTGTATGGTACTGCACAAGCCTCTTAGACGATGACTCCAAGGCAATTCGACATCGAAGAATCATTAGCCATTATGGTAAATTCCTCTCAAGTTAGTACCATATATAGATTCTATAGGCAGGCAACTATTATAGGCAATCAACCCCCGCTGCCTTGCTATGAGATCCTATTGGCCCTAATTCTCAGGTTCTAGTTTTGAACCCGAAGTGGTGTCCCCAATATGGTTGTCCCATAACATCCAAGGGAATATATATTTGTAGATTTATAATAATGGTTGGGATGATAGACAGTAGTTAATTGTCCGATCACAACAGAAGGAATGTTACAAATCATCCAAACGATGTGGCAAGGGCATTAGATTAAAAAAGAGCTTCTCCCATCATGCGCCATCACTACAATTTTAAACAAGTAGAGACTGAAGCAAGCAAATTGGTTATAACACATGACGAGATCTAGGTTTCATGCGGTCATTAAATGGGGTAGTAATACTGTGTTTCACTCCCTTGATATCACGATGAACACTCATTGATCGTGTTTAAATCATTTTGAAGGGTATTTCTACCAGCCTATGCTCGTAAGGTGGTTTTAATGGTTCTATTTTTTCTTTAGATCCACTCCAGTAGCCCATTCATGTGTTGTTCCTAATATATAAACTTTTCCACACGAGGTCGTAGAATCGACTCTCGATGGGAGCTCTACCTCTCTCTCTCTCTATATATATATATTTTAATACTCCTACATGGACACGATTAAGGTTTATAATATGCTAATACGTAAGAATACTACTTTATGTAATGTGTTGAAACATAGTCATTGGAAATAGATAAATAACAAGTCAATATATCCTTTATAGATTTGTTTGAACAAGTTTCAGCAAATAGAATTCTTTGTACCAAAATTTAATTTATACCTATGAAAGAACATAGTGGGGAAAAGAGATATCCAACCTGTCTCTCCCAAATTGTCTTTTCTTTAGCTTGCCTTCAACTATTTTCACTTAATCTTCCTCCTTTTGCTTACTTTTCTATTTTTCCGAGCTAGTTCCTTTTTATAACTAAGAAAAATATTAAGTCTTTTAGTTTTTGATTCACCCCACGGATGAAGAGCATACTCCCTAGACCATTAAAACTCCTAGACCCTAGATCGCCTTTTTTTCACAAAAATGACCTTTATTTATAGGGAAATTCTCTCCTCATGGGCCAAATAGTGGCCACATTATAATAATACTAAAAGATGTCTAGGACCAATATGACTTCATCATGTCATGTGAAGTGTAAGGAGAAGGGTCCTACTAAGGGTAAGGCAAGTGTCCTTATTTTTTTCTTGTATCTTTTCCCATGAGGGCAAGTATAAGACTAATACTATTAAAGCATGGATTGGGAACAAAATTAGAACTATTATTGATAAGGTAAAGGACTTCCCTTTTAATTTCAACCAATATAAGGAAGCCATATGGGTACTTCCAAATAGGTAGAATAACTCATGTTATTTTAAAAAATCCTCCAGTCCTTCTTAAGTCCCATCTAGGTTGGGTCCACTAAATTTACACCTAATTTATCATATTGTTCTAATTTTACAAGAGATAATTTCTCAATTTTATTTTTCACAAAATATCATAATTAATTATCTTCTCTAAAAGATAATTAATATTTTTCTATCCTTCATAAAATTCCTTTATTGGAATTTTTGTAGGATTATTTATGGTCATTCCCCTTCTATTAGGCATTAATTTATTTCCCCAAGATCAATTAATATTCTTTAAATAAGGTAGGAGAGTGACGGGTCATGACATACACCCCCCTTAGATTAAACACAGTCCTTTGTGTTTGAACATATACTTTAAAAATCACATTTGTCTAGAAAAATCTAGCATTTATTTTACTATTTTACAATCAGATATTCTTTCATCCAACATTCCAATCTTGGTGGTAAGCTTCAACTTCCATCCATAAGAGTACCTAGACCTACAAAAATGTAAACTATCAGTAGTACCATGTCCTTATAAACAATATGACATCCATTTTGCATAATAGAAAATAATGAAAACATTATCCAATACATAATATTAACATAAAGATTATAGTTTAAATCCATCTATTATTGCACAAACACTGAATCTAAAACATAGCAATAATAGAATCTGCAAAATGGTGTTACAGAGATAATCTAAAATTATGCTTTTATACTGCATTAGACCTAAAAGTCTTAGTCATTTTATCAAAAACTCCCACCAAGGAGTAACATACTACACTTTGTTAACCTTCAACATGGGTTAATCTGATAAAATTTAGTGTCATAGAAAGCATATCACAAATTTCAGTATCTCAGTGTAGGATATTTACCTTTATCCTATTATGCATTGTGGTAATCTTTGCCAAATAAAGCATTATAGAGCATCCACCAAGATGTCTTCGGTATTATAAATATGAAATAATTATGGAGAAGTCCCATACCTTTACCAATAATGGACACTAATCCATTCAGATTTACTTAGTATAACAAACATTCGAAACTTTAATCATCATATTTCAATTTATTAACAGAATTATAAAAGTTTTCAAAGTTGTCGATCTACAGACAAGCCTTACTACTACAAAATGATGGACTATAGAGTGGGTGCCCTAATGGAACTTAAGGTTGATGATCTTGGGTCCTTTCTTCTCCTTGTATTGTGCTGGTACTTACGGCTGGGGATGGTGGTGGAGCTACTATTCCAGTAGTCATTTGAAGCATACCGTGAGTCCTTAAAGCAACCAAACAAGATTCCAATAATGCCGCAGTAAATTCCTCCCCTTTTTTATGGAATTGGGGGTTTTTTGTGAGCATGGCTATCATCGCTGTAGCTCTCCAATTATTTCTTTGTAATCTCTCTACTCTAAGCTGATCCCGCTCTGTGATGGCATCATCTCTTTTCGTTATCAACCTTAATATTTCTTATGCCCAAGCATATTCCTGAGCATGTTATACTGGGGACTTCCTCTTTGTTGCTTTAAGGTGTTTTCTAATTCTTACCATGTTTATTGAGCTTACTAAAAATTGGTACTGCTTCAGATCAGTTTCCCCTCTTCAGGGTGTGTGCAACAATAGATTGATAATCAAAAGCATAAGGATCATAAAGCATAGTATAGGATTTACCCCGCTTAAAACTAATATAATCCAGGTGACTCCTGCCATAAATACAACCATGTTGGGTTTCATGGCATAAAACTTCACCAATACTCAAACGATAGTAAGGTCTACCCATATCGATTTTATTTTCACATTTACCAATCGTATCCAGACAATCCCGAGGTGAATCGTTCATATTTCGTAATACGTTCTTTTTTTTGGCTTGATTATCCTATGGATAATTTTATGCTGACTAAAAAAGGCACACCATGCCTATTGTAGTTTTTGAAATGGCACGTGTCCTCTTATTTTTATGTGAAGTCCTATCATTATCTCTTTTTCCATAGTTTCATTAATTTTTATTGTGCCTTGTGATTTTAATGCTTTACATACATAAGCTTTTCATAATCAAAGACACATTGAACCAAATATAATTCAGCTAATAATTATAATTGACCAACCACATTGGCATACTTTTACATTTAGTTTTCAGGTTAGTGGTCACGGTTGGACCTATCGTCTGTCAGTTCCCTAACTAGATTTCCATTTTGAGAGTCTGTTAGTGAAACCACTTGAGGAGTAGCTTGACCAGCTGCCTGAGTTGTATTTTCCTGATCATGTTGTCCTATAGCCATTGGTTGTACTGGAAGAAGTAAACCATGGCTTATAAGCGTGTCCATACAAGAAGTTAAGAATACAGTCCCGTATATATCCCTTCCATCGTGTAATTGAATGTTTTTTGCTTGTAAGGATGTCCCCTCAGTATCTCTCCAATGCCACATTTGTGTTAACTCTTGTTGAAGTTTCTCCCATTTGAAGATGATGACTTCTTTCTCAGACTCCAAATTAAACCTTTGTTGTACCCATTTGTTCACTAACTTTAACTGCTAAACTTCTAACAGTCAAATTTATTTCTCTAGTGCATCCATCTCTTGATGCGCTTCCTTCATCAGATCTTCTTCTCTTAGGCTGGATGGTCCAACTCGTGTATCCAACCATTGGCACACACATCTCTCAAAAGATTCTTTATCATTTTCCTTTCTAAATGAGTGTTCCCTTCTACATATTTGGTTGTTTCTCTACAACCGCTATCTTCACTGGAATATTCCTCTTGGTGTTGTCGCTGTGTGGACCACCAAACATCGTAGTCAGGGGTCATGCATGCATCATCCTAAATAGGTGTCCATATAGCCTCATCAGGTTCTAAATCTAGTGGCTCTATTGGTGGGGGCATCACTGCCTTTCATCCCTTCCTTGTATAAACCATGGACGGTTCTGGTATCTATTGTGTAAGACCAAACTGTTACAATACCTGAGTATATTGAAAATACTTGTATTGCATACTGGTATGCCTAATCAACCATCTTACTCGCCTCACCCAAGTAAGTTGAATACCATATTCTGCCCAAACTGGGATCTTTCTCCAAGGTCTCCAAATAACATCATGGGAGTGTAGATTATCCCAAATAGAGAAAAATCATTCTTTATTTCCTTCAAGGGGTCTGTGGTTAGACCATTCATTTTTCTGTTTCCATTTCAATGCATAGGGTATCTTTGGCCCCATAAATTGGTGTGCATCATAAGATAGTCCTTGGGGTCTTGCTACCGCTATGTGCTCCCATGCCCAAACTTGTAGCAAAGTGCTACAATTCAATTTGGTTTTCATCGTTGTCCTTAAGTCGAACAATTATATATAGGTTTGGGCCAATAATGTTGTGGTGCCCATGCATATATCACTGATTCTTCCATAATGTCTTGCACTATTCCCAATAAATTCCTAAGGAAATGTGCGCTTCTGTATTCAGGTAGAATGACACCCGATATCAGATCCATTATAACCGCATGCTTATGTGTCAGTTTAACCTGCACATAGTGAATTTCATGCTCTATACACCCCCTATCAATTTTCACCTTTCTCCAATCTACTCTGAACACTCTTTCCAAAATATATCTCATTTTTGCTTCATTAGTAGCGGTGACTACACAACCTTCTATCGGTACTCGGTATATTCTGTATACGTCCCCAAATGTAACAATCATTTCTCTAATGGGTAATTGAAAAGTTCCCCTATCAGGATCCCATATTTCTACTAGAGCCGATAGATAACATTTATCTACATGTATTGGCTCTAGTCGAGCTGCTCCCTCAAATCCTACTTCTTTCAACCATTGCCAGTCACTTGCATCTAGTCTATTCTTGGCATTCTAAAAGAGCATCCTCAAAGAATATCTTGCCCTAATGATCTTCAATGGCCGAAGTTTTGATCTTTTTATAGGATTACCACTGTCTGTTCTAACATTTAAGTGGCCATAGCTCAAAAAGTATGTACCAAAAGATCGGCTAGTAGGAGTAAAACAATTATGAGATACACTATGATGTTTGTTACCGAGATTACCAGTATTAATGGGGTAAAATATAATACAAGTAATATGATTTTTACTGTCATGGATAGTGCTTAGGTTGTTTCTATTTCTAAAACCGAGATAAACTCTGCACTATTTTCTTCATCTTGCGATGTTAGAGTTTTACTTTAGTTTTATTTGCTAGGAAGTATTTCGAGGTTCATTTACTTTTCGTATATTTGCATATCCATCAAATTGAATTATTGGGTTATTCTCCAATTCTTGAGGGGGTAATTATATCCCACGGGTTCTTTCACATCTTATCATCGACCTTTCGATGGTTCCAATCAGTGATTTCGTACCTTGCTTTTCTATTGGCAAAACGCGTTTATCTCGCGATACTACCATTGTTCAGTTTTATTTGCTGGGAAGTATTTCAAGGTTCATTTAATTTTCGTAGATTTGCATATCCATAAAATTGAATTATTGGGTTCTTCTCCAATTCTCGAGGGGTAATTATATCCCACGCGTTATTTCACATCTTATCATCGACCTTTCGATGGTTCCAACGGGTGATTTCATACCTTGCTTTTATGTTGGAAAAATGCATCTATCTCATGATACTATTGATGTAAAGTGTACCTTTACGAGCTTTATGGCCACAAAGCAAGGTTACAGATAAATAGTACCAACTCGATTTAATTTACTTGTATCTTTGATGTATGGTTTACCGCCAGTTATTTTATCTGTGTCTTAAACCACTACCCTCTAAAATTCTCACATGTTTAGTACCACATGTGTGGCATGTCAAAAAATTTCCGATTTAAATAATTTATCACCCCATACTACTTTCAACCACCACCTGGGTAGTCGGGTGTATACTTATGGTATAATATTGCGGAGCTGCATGTGGCGGTGACACTTGGGATTCTAAAGCTTACTTGGTGGAGTTTCCCTAATTCTCATATTTAGGGATTTACGTGGAGTTTCACCCTCCTTTCTCTCTTCCAGCATCTCAGAGTTTCAGGTTTTGGTGTTGTTGTCGGGCGACTTCTTCCGCAATTTGCTACACCTTGGCCTCTAATTCTGAGTGTATTGTAACATTGGAAATAAAGAAAATATCCTTTTATTTTAAACTCCCTATAACTTGTTCATTATGGAATTTTTCTCTCAAGTTCAATTTCGTGTCCCAAATATTTGTTAACCTAGATCTTAGCTTAGTCTACTAGTTAGACTGGGCTCTTATACTAACTGTAACAAACACATTCATTACTACTTATCCACATAATTTTTTTTATTGTTCATGTGGCAATGACCGAATCCATAACCTAAGATAGACATATTCCATTTGGATTGTATCTTTCAAGGTGTATAGCTTCAAGAGGTATAGATACTTGATTAGAGTCTCTTTAAGTAGAAGTGATCAGCTTATATGAAACCCTCATACCTCACTTGGTATGAGTATGTTGGCCAAGCATACTGGTTTTAACCTCATTAGAAGAGGGAATCACCAAATGGTCCACCCAGACCAGGTGAATGCCTTGAAGATGGTGAACCACACCAATGGTAAACCATCATAGATGGATTAACCTCACCTATGGTTATCCATAAGTCTTAGCTCCGATCCAATTCATTTGGAAAGGATTTCTAAGACTACTATATCACTATCATGATAAGTATCCATGGAACATCTATCTTTAATCCTCCTTACACATTATTACACCCTTGACTAGGTAAAACCTCCATTGAATTCCTTTTAAATGGGAAATACTAGTACCATGTAAATTTAATTCTTTAGTGTAGAGTGGAGGATGTATCCTGATTTGTAAATCAAGGTCAAAGTGTCCTCTCGAGAGTTTCATTCCACAACATGATCCCAACTAGGCCATTTTAAATGCATTTAATCCATGAAGTAAGATTCATTACATCTTGTCCTTAGGTTTATAGCATTATACAAAACCTTATTTTTAGTCGGATTTTTGTTTCGTACAAGGATAAGGATATAATGCATAAATCCAATTTTTCCCTTAAGATTTAGTTTCTACAACAAGAATATAAATGGTGTTGCATATCATTAATTACCCCTCAATGTTATAGTGAAAATTAGACAAATGCCATTGAACATTAACACATCTAAATATCATCCATCCATCACATGATATTTTTCTACTAAAATAAAACATTATTACAAAAAGAATGAGAACATTGCTTTACATTAAATTATCAACATAATGGAATTTGAGCATACGTTCTAGCATCTAAGCATATTTAACCCAATGAAAATTTAACATATATCATAGTGCATAAAATACACATTACATATTAAATCATTTTCATTTGAACATAAAAACAACATTCACAAAATATAACAAATCAAACCACAAAATTAAAGTAACATCAAGATTTATCCTGGGAAACCCTAACAAGAAAAACCTAGCCTCCAAAATATTTTTAACTGGCAAACTTTACAATAATAGCAAGGCATCTATCAGCCCTTCTCTTCTGATATAGGTCGAATTATACAACAATTCCTTTTTGACCAATTGATGTAATTAAAGGATCACCCAATCCCTTCTATAAGACATCAATGTAATATTAAGATATTTCGCATACCAATAAGGAATCCATTTATTCCTGCTAGCCTTAAGATGTAATCAAGGGCTCCACTAATTACTTTAGAACCCATGCCGCACACAAGGGATCTATTGAACTTACTTCTTCAAACAATCATAGAATCATACATAGTTTATGAAAGTCATTAGAACTATATTTTGGAGATTTCACATTTCGAGGGAACCCTATGAGTTCCCTCAAGTATGACTTCTTAATTTGCTCTTCATGATTTATTTATAATCAATCTCTTAATAAATGGATTTAAATTCCAATACCTTTAAATCCATAAATAATTGTTACTTAAGTATAATTTCCAAAAATTACCTCATTTAATTAACCTTTGCTTTATAATTTAGAGCCCCATACCTCTAGTTTTTAAAGCATTTACTCTAAATATCTAACATAATTAATCCATATTTACCCATTCTTGAGCATAGTAAATTTTCTTTCAAGTTTGAAATTAACCTTTCATCATATAAAAGTATCCATTTGTAAATTCAACTAAAATACTTATTCCTCGTAATTTCCTATAGTAGTGTCTACAAAATTCCTTTGAATGCTAATCATTTACCAAAGAAGGAACATTAGTTAAATATATCCCTTTTTTATTGTAACTATTTTCATCATAAACATGTTTCCTATAAGTCTAACCACATGACTACCTTTGTTTATCAATATAATCCCCATTCTCTTTTTTGTTCCCTTACCAGATACAATCATTTAATCTAAATGTGATCTATACATACCAATGTTTTTGATAGAGCCCCCTTTTGTAAGAATTATAGGTAACCCAATCCTTGTACATGAATAAGGACAACCTACTTATTGTAAAGGATATTAATTTGCCACTTCTATTCACACAATCTATTAGCCATCTTCCTATAACACCCATTTAGACTCTATTTTGAACCACATAAGTCCTTCTAAAGCATTTGTCAAAGATACCCAACATTTTGGGAATCGTATCCTGACATGTGGCATCAGTGAACTGAGAACAACCATTTGCTTTTAAGACTTTCTTAGCAAGGGTTTCTAGTGCCTTCAATACATCCAAACCTCTAAATTTTGAAGTTACTCTAGCAAAAAATTTGAGGAGAGAGTAAAGTTATGATCCAAAGGTCCATGGGAGGCAGCTCAATGACCATACTCAAGGGAAAAGCATTGTATTTTTGATGTAGTAGGTGATCGTCTGACTACGCGTCATCTATTCTGATCGACGTCAGTCTAAAACTCGTTAATCGTGAGCTCTTCAGTCGAGGGCACTCCTCAAAGTAGGTAAAGCTTTAAGCATAGTTTAACCATATCACTTATTAGCTGTCTTATATGTTTTCTCATTTTCTATAAGGAGGTATTTGCATGTTCAATTTTGGTAGAAAAGTCAAGCTCTGTCACTGATTGTCATCAATTAGGTAATACAATGTTTTCTTGATTTGGAATGTGAGTTTTTTACTATACATTGGGTGTGGAGATAATGTATTGCAGAGTCCTCTATCCAAGAGAACATGCTTAATATCCTTGTGGAAAATTGATGACTGCTATGGTGACCATTGATTATATCATAAGGTAGCTATAAGGGTTTACTATTGATGCATAGGGAAATATTTATTACAGTGTTGAAAGTGGTGTTAAATCTAGCTTTGTTGCATTTCTAGATAGAATCATCAAATTATCCTTTGTGGAAGAGCCTGTGCCTGGTACTGCAAAAACCTCTTGGGCGATGACTCCATGGCAATTCGACATCGAAGAATCATTAACCATTATGGAAAATTCCTCTCTAGTACCATATATATATTCTATAGGCAGGCAACTGATATAGGAAATCAACCCTTGCTGCCTTGCTACGACACCCTATTGGCCCTAATTCTCAGGTTCTAGTTTTGAACCCGAATTGATATCCATAATGTGGTTGTCCCCTAACATCCAAGGGAATATATATTTGTAGATTCATAATAATGGTTGGGATGATAGACAATAGTTAATTGTCCTATCACAAATAGGAATGTTACAAATCATCCAGATTATGTGCCAAGGGCATTAGATTATAAAAGAGCTTCTCCCATTGTGCGCCATCACTGCAATTTCAAACAAGTGGATACTGAAGCAAGAAAATTGGCGATAATGCATGATGAGATCTAGGTTTCGTGCAGTCATTGAATGGGGTAGTAATATTGTGTTTCATTCCCCTGATAACACGATGAACACTCATTGACCATGTTTAAATCATTCTGCAGGGTCTTTCTACTAGCCTATGCTCATAAGGCGGGTTTAATGGTTCTATTTGTTCTTTAGATCCACTCCAGTAGCCCATTCGGGTGTTGTTCCTAATAAATAAACTCTTCCACATGAGGTCACATAATCAAATCTCAATGGGAGCTCTACCTCTCTCTCTCTCTCTCTCTCTATATATATATATATATATATATATATATATATATATATATTTTAACACTCCTACATAGATGACATGGATACGATTAAGATTTATAATACGTTGAAATGTAATAATACTACTATATGTAATGTGTTGAAGCATAGTCATTGAAAATAGATAAATAATAGGTCAATTTATCCTTTATAGATTTGTTTGAACAAGTTTCAGCTAATAGAAGTCTCTGTACCAAAATTTAATTTATACTTATGAAATAACATAGTGGAGAAAAGAGATATCCAACTTGTATCTCCTAGCTTGTCTTTTCTTCAGCTTGCTTTCAACAATCTCCACTTAATATTCCTCCTTTTTCTTACTCTTTCTATTCTTTCGAGCTAGTTCCTTTCTATAACTAGGATAACTCTTAATTCTTCTAGTTTCTGATTCACCCCACAGATGAAGAGCATACTCCCTAGACCATTAAGACTCCTATACCCTAGATCGTTTTCTTCACAAAAATGTCCTTTATTTATAGGGAAATTCTCTCCTCATGGGCCAAATAGTTGCCACATTATAATAATACTAAAATATACCTAGGACCAATATGACTTCATCATGTCATGTGAAGTGTAAGGAGAAGGGTCCTACTAAGGGGAAGGCAAGTGTCCTTATTTTTGTCTTGTATATTTTCCCATGGGGACAAGTATAAGACTAATACTATTAAAGCATGGACTGGGAACAAAGTTAGAACTATTATTGATAAGGTAAAGGACTTCCCTTTTAATTTCCACCAATATAAGGAAGCCATATGGGTACTTCCAAATAGGTAGAATAACCCATATGTTATTTTAAAAATCCTCCAGTCCTTCTTAAGTCCATCTATGTTGGGTCCACTAAATTTACACCTAAATTATCATATTGTTCTAATTTTGCAAGAGATAATTTCTCAATTTTATTTTTCACAAAATATCATAATTAATTATCTTCTCTAAAAGATAATTAATATTTTTCTATTCTTCCTAAAATTCCTTTATTGGAATTTTTGTAGGATTCTTTAGGGTCATGCCCCTTCTATTAGGCATTAATTGATCCCCAAGATCAATTAATATTTTTTAAATAAGGTAGGAGAGTGACGGGTCATGACACATAGCATCTAATCATACATCCATCATATAACTAGTGCATGTCATCAATACATTGCATACATAAGCATAATCACATGAAGAACATAAGATTATACTGAGAGGGAGGGTGATGTTGTGGCTTTTCCACAACATACCCCAAAATTGGGGACCCACCTTTTCGTTTTGATATCCGGGTGTTTGCATTTCATTTTAGTGTCTAATCCTTCGTTCTGTCGTAGGTTTTGCAATTGTTGTCGGTTCTTTTTGGCAGTATTTTCTTGTCGACGATATTTTCTTGTCGACAATTTTTTTTCTTGTCGACGATATTTTATTGTTGACAACTTTTTCTTGTCGACAATATTTTCTTGTCGATAACTTTTTTCTTGTCGATGATATTTTTTATTGTCAGTTGGTGTGTTAGCAAGTTTGTTTTGTCAGTGTTATCGTTTGAAAGTTTGATGTCCAGTTGTTAGGTTTTATTTCATTTGTTTGGGTCAAAGAATAGAAGATGAAAATAACAAGTGAATTTAAGTATATACATCTCACACATACATGTATAGTGTTGTGGTCTACCGGCAAGGGCACCACTTGCATTTTCGGCGATGTGACCCGGGTTCACCCCACGACGGATACATGTGTGTATAAGAAGTATTTACTCAATAAAAAAAAGTAAAAAACAATAAAATATAAATAAAAATAAAAAGTGGTGAATGAAGCCATGGTGCTTCATTCACCGCGTTTTAGTTTACATTTTAAAACGGTTTAAATTTAAAGTTTGTTTTTTATAGTTTAACTTTATGTTTTTAGTATAATTTATTTTGTTTTTAAAGTTTTGTTTTTAAGGCTAATGTACCTATTTTTTTTGTGTGCAGGGTTTTTTTGTTTCCAAGACTACACAGCTTCGGGATTAATTTTAGCAGTAGCTCCATTTTCGGCAAGGTGGCAGTGAAGATGTCATCCATGCACAACAACGTTTCACCAGGGCCAACGGGAAGATAGCCTACAAATGACATGGCAATGATAATCCAATTGGAGTAATACCAACGCATGCCCAAATCTATTGGAGATAAGATAGGATCAAGTTTTTATCAATAGAAGTTTGCGGTGGGTGTTGACAAACGCGTATTTGAAAAGATTATACACAGCCACCAATTACGGGTATTAACACAGATTCGATGAGCAGAACACAAAAAGAGTAATGCACCGAGGAGAGGTTGTGTACACTGCCTAACACAGGATGTTGAGACCACGTGGTACAACCAGAAGCATAGCAAGCAGATCAGTGGAGTTGGAGATGTCGTCGTGATGAAGAGGTGTTGAAGTGGAATGAAAAGTTCAAGCGACAGCTACCCGAAGATGGACGTCAAGACCTCGCCAGAAATCATAAATCAGTTTAGTAGTGAGATTGTCCTAATCCATATTTGTGAGGGTGCACTCCATGTTCAAGCTATGTGAGAAGAAACCCACTGTTGCAGATTCTTTTATCCAGAGTAGCAAATGACAAAATCACACTCCCATTATGACTAAGTTGACTGGAAGTGCGAGTGAAGGTGTTGAGCTATGCCAACCCGGATTTCGAGTATTTTGTGTCAATTTCAGCTGTTGGGAATCATGTCGTAGTTAGAGGCGTTACCAAATAGCCAACAGACATCTCTATCACACCGAGGCGATATGAACGTTATATGGGCGTTATAAATGAAAACCTTCATGCATGACCACACCATTTTTGAAGATGCAGGGAAGGAGGATTGGACGTCAAACTGGATAGCATGATATCCGGTATGCTACAGTCGAATGCAGGAACAGTCATAGTCAGAGCAGCGATGTAACAATAGGGGCCAATTGTTTTGTTAATTACTGCCAAATGCATTAACAACGTCGAGGTTTATCTACGGATACAGAGGAATCTTCGAAGAATAGAGACAAATGGCTCTTACAAGAAAAGAAGCTTTCGGTGTACGCGTGAAGGGCCCCCATTTTATAAAGGACAAAGGGGTTGTACCAAGAAGATAATGACATAGAATACGACAAAAGAATGTAGCACTTGTTAAGATAAGGGGAGACGTTACCATATGTGAGAGAGTGTCAAGAAGGGTTTCAAGGGGAAACCATTATGAGGGTGAAAGAGAACAAAAGGAAAGGAAAATGAAAAGTGCATGGGGAAAAGAAAACCAGAAACGAAGAGGTAAACCATTGGAAGCTCAAACGAAACATGAAATGAAGAGTTTGTTTTTGCAAGTTCAAATACGCCATTGGAGGAAGAAAATGGGACCGAAACTTTTGGCATGGCCAAATGGCGGCAGATTTTGATATGTAAACTTGGAATATAATTTGAATGTGAAAGCCTCTCTTCAGAAATTTCAGGCCTTGTTAGCAAGAAAGAATGAGAAATTTTTTGCATGCTCCATTTTAATTGTTTTATGTTTCTCCTTCCAAATTTCAGATTTGTATGTGAAATTTATGCCATTGTTTTGGGTCATTTCATGTGAATGTCTGCAATCTGGAAACTATTTTAAACCCTAGGAGCCAGCACTTAATTTACTTTGATTGTGTTTGTTTTGCAGGTCAAATAGGCTAGGTTCCAAATTTCAGATTTGTATGTGAAATTTATGCCATTGTTTTGGGTCATTTCATGTGAATGTCTGCAATCTGGAAACTATTTTAAACCCTAGGAGCCAGCACCTAGTTTACTTTGATTGTGTTTGTTTTGCAGGTCAAATAGGCTAGGTTGCATGTACGAAACTCTCACGTATTCGGTTTTGCAGGATGGGGTGCTATCAAACTGAAGGAGCTTTTGCATTGCTGCATTTTCAACAATTATTTTGATGCAAATTTTTAATTTTTTGTTTTCAAAAAAAAATTAATTTCAGAATTTTTTCTTATTTTCAGGCATTAAAATAAACATTAAAAAATTTTCAAAATCTAAAAATAATTTCACCATTGCGTAGGTTATAGTTTAGAATTCCAATACGCACTTTGAAATTTCATTTTCGTAGTTGTTTAGTATTTTTAAAAATTCATCGAAGTTGCTGTTTTGTTACAGATTTTAAAAATCCGAAAATAGAAGATTTCCATTTTAAGGTCAAATTTCATTTTTACAGTTTCGTTTTGCACTCATGAGCCTATGATGACATTCCCTTCATGGAAATTCCAATTTCATTGAAGGAGTTATGTTTTATGGCATTTTCACAAATTTCCATTTTTGGGCCTAAAATTACCCTTTCTTCATAAAAATTCTAATTTTATGAAAGAGGGGTAATTTGAGTATTACATTGAAGGTATTTTCCTTAAAGCACTTAATTGTTCATCTTGATGAAAATTTGATTTCATTTAAGAGGGATAAGTTAAAGTGACATTTTGAAGCTACATTTAAAGACCCTATTCATCATTGAGGATTTAATGCAAGATAAAATCTATTTTAAAACCATCAAGATAAAAGGAATTAAAGCACTACATCGTGGTCATATGAGGGCCAACTCACATTTGCTTTATTTTGGTTCAATGAACAATCACTAAAGTTTCATGGTAAAATAAACCAACATTTCCCCTTGTTTACAGTTACTTGCAATCACTAAGGCGTTCCAAGCATTTAAATTGAATATATTTATTTGAGATTACTAATATACAAATGCAAATGCTAATATAAGTGGAGACCTTGGAGAAGTTGTTGGTCTAACTTCTTTGCAAGAGGGGATTTGGAGCCCAAATCCTAAGGGAGAGTGTACTTTCACAATTGGGTGAAAATACCACTCAACAGGTGAATAGTATAAGATCACTTTTTACTTTTCTTTTCCAAACAGTATTAATAAATACAATCAATGGCAATATCAATAGCAATAATGAAAGCAATGTATAAATCATCACACACAATAGGGACACCACAATTTATGTGGTTCACCCAATGTGGGCTACTCCACAGAGAAAATATTTTGCTAAAACTTTCTCAATCAATCTCTTAGGAATCCTTCCAAATTACAATATTTATGGACCTCTGTCCAAAGGATATGTTGATCCCCTAAATCTCAATTTCGTGTATCTCTTCCACAGGAGAAATATTTCCCCTTATGCGCTGGCTAGTGATCTTCTAGAAGACTTTGTCTCTCTACTGCACTGACTGGTGGATCTCTCTCCACTTGAAGAATCCTCACTCAGATCTATCTTCAATTGTCTTGGCTTTTGGATCTCTATCCACTGATACTCTGTCCTCTGTACTCTATCACCTCTAAAGCTCTATCAGTAGGTTCACTTAGAACCTTCTCAAATCTACTCAATAGGTCCACTCAGAACCTGCTCAAATATGCTCAATAGGTTCACTCAGAACCTTCTCAAATCTACTCAACAAGCTCACTCAGAACTTTCTCAAATCTTCTCAACAAGATCACTCAGAACTTGCTCAAATCTACTCAATAGGTCCACTCAGATTTTGATCAAATATTCTCAATAGGTTCACTCAGAACCTACTCAAATATTCTCAACAAGCTCACTCAGAACTTGCTCAAATATGCTCAATAGGTCCACTTAGAACCTGCTCAAATCTATTTAATAGGTTCACTTAAAACCTGCTTAAATCTGCTCAACAAGCTCACTCAATAACTTGTCTAAATCTTCTCAATAAGTGCTCTTTAGGACTTGCTCAAATCTGCATAGCAAGCTTTCCCAAAAGCTTATACAAAATCAATCCACAAGCCTTCTCAAAGACTTGACTCAAGTCAGCTGAACAAGTCCACACAAAACTTGTCCAATATCATAGAATCATAAAGAGAACTGTTAGAGACTCAATATGTTCTATACTCAAATCCCAATTTCAACTCAAATCAATCTCATAGAAGAATAAAGAGAATTTTTAGAGACTCTATATGTTCTATTCTCAAATATCAATCTCAACTCAAATAAATCTCATAGAAGCATAATGATAATTGCTAGAGACTCTAAATGTTCTATACTCAACTCTTAATATCAACTCAAATCAATCTCATAGAATATTAAAGAGAAATGTTGGAGACTCTATATATTCTATTCTCAAATCTCAATCTCAACTCAAATCAAAATATAGAATAGTTTCTTTCAATAAACTTGAACAACCACATGCATCCACTTGACTAGGCTCAATCAACTCAACTCAACAAATCTCCTCAATGAACAACCCTTTCTCACAAACCCTAGTTCAAAAATGTATCGACCAACTCAAAATGTTTCCAACAATGTTCAAAAACAAATCTCATGTAACAATGATACTCATGTTATTCTCTAACTCAAGTTCAAGTTCTTTTCACAACAACTCACTTCAACAACAATGCTTATAAAACAAGGTTTAATCACAACTCTCAAACCAGAAAACCTTGAAGCATTAAACCAATCACTTTCGAAAAGAAAACCACAATCAATCCTTTTCTCTCCAATGATATTTTTAGAAATCAATCACCCAATCAAGTCAATGGAGAATATTGCCCATACCTTTTTGATGATGAAGAAGATCTCTCAATTCTGTCAAGATCATAACCACTTCTTTGCCAAACTAGAGAGGGTTAGTAGACAAATAATATTGCACAAATTTTTACAATAATATTCCCTTGAAATATCTCAACAATACTTTATTTTATTCTTCCACTCAACAATACAAAGCATGTTCCACATACACCTTATCAACTCCAATATCAAGAAATAAGCTCATCAACACATGAAAGAAATAACCACCTCTCAAGAATAAATTACCACCATAGCATTTAGAAACACTTTAAAATAATATCAAGGTAACTTAGGGCATCATTCGTTAATATTTGCACAACATTGATTTAATGCAAAAATAATATATGACATATACTCCCTTATTACTCCATTGCCAAATTTAATCAAAAACCCTTATTAAAATATTAAAGCTTGCTCAACCTTATATCTCCTACAAAAATTATAACCAAACCTTAGCAAGAAAATATTTTAATTAAAATATTGACCCCTTTAAATATCGGAGTCGGAGCACATACCTCAAAGGAGCCCTCGAAGGGCTTTGATGTTTCAAACCTCTGCCCACCGTGCTACCAAGCGGCAGCTAAGCCGCGTGGGCTAAGACTTCCCATGTGAGTGGCTTGGGCACTCTCTTCCTTAAGCCGTGTGTGCTTTGCTCACAAGGTTCCAAACTTGACTGCCCACAAATTGACTATCCATGTCACACTCCATGAAATTTGTTGTGCAATATTCAGATGTAAAATACTTTGGGTTTTCAAAAATCATGCGACTAGACTTGGTAAATTAAATGAAAAACCTTTGGCTTATTTATATAAGCCATACTTCAATGTGAATACGTCAGCCCTTTTAAAATTGCCCTCATGATGTCGGCGGTGCCAATAAGAAAGGAGGGAAAAACCTTTTAAAAGGTTTTAAATTTAAATTTAAACCTAAATTTCAAACTTTAATAACTTTATCACCGGAGGTCCTTTTTTGATGAAACAAAAAGCCAACTTGGATTTTAAGAAAAACCCATTTCAAATCTACCATCCATGATTTTAAATAAAATATTTCCTTACCTTTCATACAAACATTCTGCTAAGCTTCCCTTGAAGCTGCTTTTGGAACCAAATTCCATGCATCCCTTCTTGAACCTTTGATCAAAACCTTTGCTGCTCATGAAGCTCTTTGTGGAGAAAAATCATAGTGCTTACTTACATAGATCCTTTTGACATCAATGACAAATTTTAGCTTAGGGACTCAAAATTTCCAACATCACATTATCATTGCATTTAGGCTATGCATTCATGATTGCATCCATAACATAAAATCAAAGTAAGAACATTTTCAAGCATCAGCTAGGGCATTATTGGTATCATACCTCCTCTAATCAGCAATCAAACAGTTAAGCAATCACCCAAAAGGCCCCAAAGGTATCCATAAACCCTTTGGTTAACCCAAAATGTTCCAAAGGTATCCATAAACCCTTTGGTCACCCAAAATGTTCCAAAGGTATCCATAAACCCTTTGGTCACCCATAATGTCCCAAAGGTATCCAAAACCCTTTGGTCACCCAAAACAACCCAAAGGTATCCATAAACCCTTTGGTCACCCAAAATGCCCCAAAGGTATCCATAAACCCTTTAGTCAACCCAAAATATTCCAAAGGTATCCATAAACACTTTGGTCACCCAAAAGGCTCCAAAGGTATCCAAAAACTTTGGTCACCCAAAAGGCCCCAAAGGTATCCAAAACCCTTTGGTCACCCAAAAGGCCCCAAAGGTATCCAAAACCCTTTGGTCACCCAAAAGGCCCCAAAGGTATCCATAAACCCTTTGGTCACCCAAAAGGTCCCAAAGGTATCCAAAACCCTTTGGTCACCCAAAATGCCCCAAAGGTATCCAAAACCCTTTGGTCACCCAAAAACCCAAAGGTATCCATAAACCCTTTGATCACCCAAAAGGCCCCAAAGGTATCCATAAATCCTTTGGTCATCCAAAATGCCCCAAAGGTATCCAAAACCCTTTGGTCACCCAAAAGGCCCCAAAGGTATCCATAAAACCTTTGGCCACCCAATTTGACCCAAAGGTATCCATAAACCCTTTGGTCACCCAAAAGGCCCCAAAGGTATCCATAAACCCTTTGGTCAACCCAAAAGGCCCCAAAGGTATCCATAAACCCTTTGGTCAACCCAAAATGTTCCAAAGGTATCCATAAACCCTTTGGTCACCCAAAAGGCCCCAAAGGTATCCATAAACCCTTTGGTCACCCAAAAGGCCCCAAAGGTATCCATAAACCCTTTGGTCACCCAAAAGTCCCCAAAGGTATCCATAAACCCTTTGGTCACCCAAAAGGCCCCAAAGGTATCCATAAACACTTTGGTCACCCAAAAAGCCCCAAAGGTATCCATAAACTCTTTGGTAACCCAAAAGGCCCCAAATGTATCCATAAACCCTTTGGTCACCCAAAAGGCCCCAAAGGTAGTCAAAATTCTTTGGTCACTCAAAAGGCCCCAAAGATACCCATAAACCCTTTGGTCACCCAAAAAGCCCCAAATGTATCCATAAACCCTTTGGTCACCTAAAATTCCCCAAAGGTATCCATAAACTCTTTGGTCACCCAAAAATATCTAAAGGCATCATAAGCCCTTTGGTCAATCACAAAAGCTCCAAAGGTATTTAAGCCCTTTGGTCATAAATCAAAATTAAAAAAAAATTAGAAAACTCAAAATTAAAAAAACAATATAAATTGCTAAATAACAAAAAAATCAAATAACAAAATCTTAAATGAGCCTCGTATTCAGTTATCTACCCTATATACTTGGCGATTGCAGTGAGTTGCACTCCATACAATCTAGAAATATGGGTAAATTACCATAAGGTCATTTGGGGTAAATTAGTATTACTTGAATTGATATGCTTCACTTCAATCTCGAATAAGGCCATGATGATCAAACTGCCCCATGAGAATGAGGATTCATCTCATTTCCTCTATGACACTTTAAATAAATCATCAAACATAGTGATTCAACACAAGCCTAAATGGAATTGCTATCATCTTGATTCTCTAATAAGGCCAATTGTGGCTAGACTATTCCTTGGGATAAGGATATACAATTACTATTAATAGTTGAGATCATACCTATAAGGGGACCTACCCATCATCAAAGAAACCCTTCAAAAAGGATCCAAATCAATCATATTGGTCAAGTAACTCATCGCTTCATTCATTGTCCTTCCCTCATGACTCGTTGCTTGAGGAGGTAGTTAAAAATTTCAAAAAATCATAATCAAAATCAATAAAGGATCACATGATCATGCTAAATTGTGTTCGTCTTACGAATCATTACCAAAAACTATCATAAGCTTACCCTTTTCTAGGAAAAAAATCAAACTAAAGAACATGTGCTTATACTAAGAGGAGGGGTGAACTGTATAAGATAATATTTTTTGATTTTTAATACATATGATAACATCAACAATATTAAAGCAGTAAACATCACACAAATTATCACACACATGAGAGACATGCTTTAACGTGGTTCACCCAATGTGGGCTACTCCATAGAGAAAATATTCCTTATAAAATTTTCTCAAATAATTCTTTTGAATCCTTTCCCTATTACAAAGTTTATGGAACTCTATCCAAAGGAGACACCAGTCCCCTAATAAATTTTATAGATCTCTATCCATAGGAGAACTCTTTCTCCTCTACTATAGCTGATGATATTATAGAAGAATTACTACCTCCACTGCACTAGCTTATGGATCTCTATCCACTAAAGATTCATTACCTCAATCAGAAGACATATCTTCACTACCTTGGCTAATGGACCTCTATCCACTAGAGACTGTCATCCTCTATACTTTGTCACCTTCAAAGCTAGATCTTAGCTCTATCTCAAATATGAACTAAAATATGTCTTTCGATCTAGCACAAATCTACTCAATCTTTGTCTTTGGTCTGGCACAAACCTATCCTCAAATATAGACCAAAATCTATCCTCAAATCTATCTTCAAGCCTTAACAAAAAACTTAACTCAATCATAAATCAACTCTACTAGATTTTCCCCAAAACTTAACCCAAGGTTTGAACAAATCAATCAATCAACTCTACTCACAAGTCTTCTCAAAGACTTGTCTCAAATCTACCTTGTAAGCTTCCACAAAAACTCACACTAATCTATCCATAAGTCATCTCTAGAACTTGTCCAATATGCTCAAAAAGTATTTACCAAGACTTGTCTCAAATATGCTCAATAAGTCCTCACTAAGACTTGCCTCAAATTTGTATTGTAAGCTTCCACAAGAGCTTACTCAACTCAACCAATCACTCAATGAAATTTTAGTCAACAACGCTTATCAAACAATCTCACATAACAATGATACTCATGATCTTGCACAAACCCTAGTTCAAGATAGTTCACAACTTCACATAACGATGATACTCATGTTCTTTCACAAACCTTAATTCAAGCATATGAAATCTTACTCAGTATTTTCAACAATGCCTATCAAACAAGGCTTCTAGTATCAACTTTCATTCCGAAAAACCAAACTCAACAATGCTTATCAAACAAGATTTTTATCATCAACTTCCACTCAGAAAAACCTTTAACAATTTAACTCAAACTTAGCATTCAAAATATTTAATAATCTCTCACAAGGATGAAATGCCCTTACCTCTTGTTTGAAAATTATTTGACCTCAAACACTTATCTCAATCACAATTTCCCTCTTTTGCCAATCCTAGTGTTATATAGCAGATATTTGTTCTCAGTACTTCATTCACCATACAAAAATTAAAAACTCAAATGCACCTTATTACTCATGCTTGTAATGTCATTGAACAACACACATGCATAAAAACATAATTACTTGCTTATACCTTATTAATCCAAATCTAGAACAACATTCATCAATACATACATCAAAAGACCTTATTTACTCCTTATTACTCCAACTTCATAACCTCTAATCACCAAAAATATTAAAATAAAATATTTAATTTTTAATACCCTTATATCTCCCTCAAAAAATTTAATCAACCTTTATTTTTCATAGCAAAGCAACCTCCAAAATTACACAACCTTAGCAAGAGAATCAAAATTGGTGCATACCTTATTTAGCCCAGCAAAACACTTTCGGTGGGTTTCGAACACCTAACCTCACCCCTCCAAGTGCCTTAGCAAGGCGCACGTTCACCACGTGGGCTACAAGCCTCTATACAAAGGAAAAGACTAACATATTTCCTTTGTATTCCATCGAGCATGCAAATTTCACCTTAAAAACCTTCCTCTGCTTCGTAAAATGCAAACTCATGGGATTCGATCCCTGCACCTCATGATTACCAATGTCTTAGCAACTTCCTTGCTTTCAGTCACACTATAGAGCACCTCTCTCATCCTTGTCCTATATGCTGCCATGCACAACCTTTGAAAATACATAATCGCTTCCCTTTTTTAATGTGCACAAAATAATTTGATCGTGGATAATTTCATTTACCAAAGCTTTACCCCCCTTTATATGCATTAGGCTATGTCTTTGATTATGTCGGTGATAATTCAAAAATTCAAATTAATATAATTTTTACAACCTTATTCTTTAGGGTTGCTTTAATTAATTTATAAATTAATTCATAATTAAATTATAATTAATTTATAATTAACTTAATAACTTTAAAATTTAATTAAATTAATTTATAATAAAACTATTATAATTAATTAAATCTGTGGGTCTTACACTTTTAATATTATAATAAATTATTATAATATTATTTGGCTTGGGCCTTCCTTTTGCCCTTTAAACCTCATCTGACAACCTAGGAAAAAACTTTCTTTTGCACTTGATTACGGAACCTAAAACTGATGCTGTTCACTAAAAATGACGCTTATTGGTGCTAAATTCTTGACATCAATGACAACAAAAAATACTCATATTTCCAACAATCTCCCCCTTTGTCATTGATGGCAACCCAATTTACTTTTACCATTTTCTTAACCTTTTTCTGTTCTGCTCCCCTTGACTGAATGCTCTCCCCATAATTTAGATCTCTCCCCCTTACTCAAATCTCTCCCCCTTTGACATAAATGGCAAAAGGTCACCTTTGGAGCTCATCACTAAGAATAAGTCTCTTAGCTTAGTCCCTCCCCCTCCTCTTCTTGAGGTGGTTAATTCTTGGGTGGGAGTATTACTCCTAGTTTTCCTTAAAGATAATCAAAAGTCTCTTTCAAAAGTGGCTTAGTGAAGATGTCTACTATCTGCTCCTTTGTAGTAACATATTCCAACCTGACCTATTTATTTATCAACTTTTCTCTTAGAAAATGATACTTGATCAGAATGTGCTTTGTCTTGGAGTGCATCACTAGATTCTTTGAGATACTTATAACACTTGTATTATCACATAATATGGGAATAAGATGATCATGTTTTATCTTGAAGTCTTCTAGAGTTCACTTTATCTATAATACCTGTGTACAACTGGCTACTACTGCAATATACTCTGCTTCTGCTGTAGATAAGGATATTGATGCTTATTTCTTACTTAGCCAAGAGACTAAACAGTCTCCAAGAAATAATGCTTCTCCACTTGTGTTTTTTCTATCATCAATGATTCCAGTCCAATCTGCATCTGTATATGCTGTGAGTGTGAAACTGTCACTTTTGGGATACCAGAGCCCAAAATCCATAGTTCCTTTTAGATACGTTAGAATTTTATTTACTGTTACCACATGTGTTTCCTTAGGTGTTGCCTAAAACCTTTTCCACTAATCCCACTACCTGCACGATATCTGGTCTTGTAGCTATGACATACAACAAGTTACCAATCATAGATCTATATAATATCTGATCTACCTCTGGAGATTCATCATTATTACTTAACTTACTTCTTGTAACCATGGGGGTACTTACTAGTTTGCAATATTCTAACTTGAATTTCTTAAACATCTCTTTTATATACTTGGTTTGTGAAATAAATAATCCTTTCTATGAATGTGAAATATGAAATCCAAGAAAGAAGGACAACTCACCAAGCATAGACATCTCAAATTCATTCTACATGTTCTTTGCAAATTCTTTACACATATTATCATTGAATCCCCCCAAAATGATGTCATCAACATAAAAAACCACAAGTAGTATATTATTTCCTTCATTTTTGATGTATAAGTTGTTCGCTATTCCTTTTCTGAATTCTTGTTCCTAAATATACTAATCCAATATTGAGTACCATGCTCTAGGAGCTTATTTTAGACCATACAATACCTTTTTTAATCTGCATACATGATCTATTTTATCTGTTAATATGAATCCCTCTGGTTGTTTAATATAAACTTCTTATTCTAGAAAACCATTTAGAAATGCCAACTTAACATCCATCCGATATACCTTGAATTTTTTAAAAATTGAGAAGGATAAGAACATTCTTATGGCTTAAATTCGTGCAACTGGAGAAAATATCTCATCAAAGTCAATTCCCTCTACCTGTGCATAACATTTGCACACCAACCTTGATTTATTCTTGACTACCTGTCCATATTCATTTAACTTGTTTATGAATACCCATTTTGTGCTAGTCACATTTTTTCCTTTGGTCATGGAACAAGTTCCCAAGTCTTGATTTTATTTATCTGATCTAATTCCTCATCCATTGCCTTAATCTAGAACTTATCTTCACTTTCTTGATTGAATTATTTTGGCTTAATATTAGATAACAAAGAAAAATTTGCTTGTTGAGATGATGTTATTATCCTTATGCGTGTTTATCTTTCATCTAGATTCCCAATGATTAGATATTTTGGATGATGTTTCTATATATACCCGGATGGATTTTTAGGAAGAAGTCTTTGTGTTTCTTCCTCTTCTTCATCTGATTTCTCATGAAACTCTTCTTGACAACTTCCATATTCCTAATACATAATTTGCTGAATTAGTTCTCTTGAATCTATCTTCTCATCAACTATTACATTTATACTTTCTACAATAGTACATGTTCTCTTTTTGAAGTATCTATAAGCTTTACTCTTAGTAGAATAACCAAGAAAAATTCTCTCATCACATCTTGGGTCAAACTTGCCCAAGTTTTGCTCTTCCCGTCTTATGTAGCACTTGCTTCCAAAAACTTTGAAGTGTTTTACAATGGCCGATCTTCCTTTCCAAATCTCATATGGAGTCTTGTGATGGTTTACCCTCATTTGAGACCTAGTGATTATATATACTGCTGTGTTTACTGCTTCCCTCCAAAATCCATCTAAAATATTGGACTCATTCAACATAGCTCTAGCCATATTCTCAACAGTCCTATTTTTCCTTTCAACTACTCCATTTTGTTAAGGAGTTCTTCCAGTTGAGTATTCTCTCCTGATTCTATGTTGTTCACAAAAATCTACAAATTTATTTGAGGTAAATTCTCCTCCTCTATCAGATATCAAACACTTAATCCTCTTGCCAATTTCATTTTCAACCTATTGTTTAAATACTTTGATTTTTTCAAATGCTTCTGACTTATCTTTTAGGAAAGTTACCCAAACCATTCTAGAGTAATCATCTATAAAAATATGAAGTAATTCTCACCTTGAATACTCTGTGTTCTTATAGGACTACATATATTAGTATGTATTAGACTTAATGGCTCATATGATATATATACCTTTTATTTAAAGCTTGTTCTAGTTTGCTTTCCATGTTGACAAGGCACACAAATTATGTTTTGTGGTCTTTTTAGCTTGGGTAAATCTCTGACAACCTAATTATTGCTTATGTTGACTATGTTATAAAAATTCAAGTGACCCAATATTCTATGCCATAACCAACTCTCATATTCTTGTGATAGAAAGCACTTTTTCCTTCTTTTTTTATTTGTGGAAAACATCCCAAAAGGGATGCCACTTTCGGGTAAGACCCAAGGAGGCAGGGGTATCCATTCTACCAAAAAATGCCTAGGACTCGGACCTGGCCTACCACCTTTGACATACTCAAGGAGCAAACAAACACACAAAACCAATTTAAAAATAAGTAAATAACAACAAAAATAATAAAATAAAATAAAAAACATGCTCCTTGAGTGTGTCAAAAACAAAAGCACAACCAAACACACACAATAAGATAAAATAAACCACAACACAAACCACATAGAAAAACACAAGAACCACATAACAAAACACAAACAAGACAAAAACAACAGAACACTACAAAGACATAACCCAAAAAAAACATGAAAAATAAACACAACCAAAACCTAAAAAATTAAAAAATAAAATAAAAATAAAAATAAAAAACAACCAACAACAGACAATAAACAAAAACAAAAAACATAGAAAACACTCACACATAAAAACACGAAATAACACAAACAAAGAGAAACCCAAGAACAAGAATGAAAAAAACACAAGAACAATAACAAAAAACATAAAAAAAAAAAATAAAACAACAAAAACACAAGAACAACAAAAAACAACACAAAGAACACAAAAACAAAACAAAATGAAAAACCCACCCACCTTAAAAAACTAAACAAAAAAAACAAAAAAAGAAATAAAAAATGAACAAAACAATGACCTATCTAGACCAGAAGACTATTAAGGCAAGAATCAATAGAGGAAACAAAATAAAGAATAAAATGAGCTAGGGAACTAAAAAAAACTGAATGAACCAAAGAGAAGCAAAAAAAAAAAAAACAAGAAGAAACTAGGTACCTTCAAAACTAGAGCCATCCAAAGAAATGATAGAAAGAAGAGCTTCCCTAATTTGAGAAGCCCACCATATAGGAGGGTGGCCATAACAAGTAAGATCACCTTTGTCCAAAGCCCAATTAGCTAAAGCATCAACACTCTTGTTTTGATCTCTGACCACATGATTGTAATCAACTTTCAAAAATCCCATCTGGATTAACCTGAATCTTCTCAATAATTCTTTTTATTCTCCAATCCACCTTATGATTCTTAGAAGGATTCTTCAAGAGATTAATCATAAGTTGAGAGTCGGACTCAACTAACACCTTTTCCCATCCAACCTTAGTAGCCTCCTGAAGGCCTCTGAGGATACCATACCCCTCAAGCAAGGTTATTGGAAAGAATACCCAAATTCTTAGCAAAAGTAAAAACCAGGGAGCCATCTGAAAGTCTACCAATTCCTCCCACATTGGCTTTTCTAGGGTTCCCTCTAGAGGCTCCATCAGTATTGACTTTTCCAAAATCCTTAGGAGGAGGTTGCCAATTTCTATTCCTATCCATCTTACTAATACTCACATTCCCTTTAAGTTGGTTGCCCTTAGAAGATTTAATATTCAATCTTTGCATCACTTGATCCCATATTTGGTGGGAGTTTTGGGGGTGATTAAGGAGATGATGGATTGATTCAACTAAGTTGGCTATGGTATTTTGCCAAATATAGTGAATATCCTTCCTATCTTGATTAAAAATTTGGCTATTCCTTTCATTCCAAATATTCCAAATAAGAATGGTAGAACCCATCCAAACTAACTGCCTAATAAAATGATCAACACCCTCTTGATTAGGCCAATCCCTCCAAAGTTGTTCAAAAGTAAAAAAATTGGACCACTATAAGCCAAGTAAAGTGGCCATTCTCCTCCATAGCTCAGAGGCTAAAGTACACTCAATAAAAATATGGTTGATATTTTCTACATTCTCTTCACACATTTCACATCTAAAAGGGCCATGAAAACCACACTTCATAAGTTGCTCACCAATAAGCACCCTACGATGCAATAAAATCCAATTAAAGAACCTCACCTTAGGCTAGAGATTTTGAGCCCACAATCGAGAAAAGATGTCAGAAGAATGGTTGGGATTATTATGGCATAAGGTCAAATAACCTTGAGCAAGCTGAATACTCACCCTTAGTAGTGTTGTTCCATCCAAAACAATCTTTTTCATGGGACCAAGAGAGGGATCTCATATGAAGGATGCCTTGGATATCTTGTCTTTGCCTTTATGGGATTTGAATAGGCTAGTCCTCAATAGGGATCCAATATCTACCAACCTTTGAATTACCAGTATGGTACCGACAGTAATTAGCCACCTTTATCCAATTAGCTCGGTGAAGCTCCTCCATCCAAGGCCTCCAATCGGGAAGCTGAGTTATCAAAGGCTTGTGACCATCCCAAGAATCTGTCCAAAAATTTGCATGTTGACCATTATGAATGATCCAAAATAATTTTTTCTTTATCAAATCCTCACCAGTCTTAAGAACTGCTAAAATGGGAGAACCTTTGGTAGGAAGTTGATAGCAAACAAGGTCTTCAGGACTTTTGTTCTCACCATATTTAGCACGAAGATTATTGGCCCAAAGAGCATTGGGGTTATGCAACATCCTCCAATATAATTTAGCAGCTAAAGCTTTGTTGTTATTAATTGAAGACCGTAATCCTAACCCCCCTTCACTCTTAGGAAGACATAAAGTATCCCATTTCACCAAGGCCCATTTTCTTTTCTCCTTAGTACCACTCCAAAGGAAACGATGACTGATTTGATCCAATTCTCGAAGAACAGCCTTTGGGATATTCAAAATAGAAGAAACATAAATAGGAATAGCTTGAAGGACTAATTTTACCAAGGTGATTCTACCCCCAGAAGAAAGCCACTTGTTGGTCCACTTTCCAATTTTCTTCTTGACTTTGTCCAACAACCAATTCCAATCTTTATTTTTCTGCCTTTGAATATTTATGGGAATACCTAAATAAGTGATTGGAAGAGAGGTCTTATTATATCTTAGTTTATCCAAGACCATGGATTCCTGTCTAGTAGAGCAGTGAAAGAAAATAACTTTAGATTTGTCTTCATTGATCAACTACCCAGTAGCCTTAGAAAAATAGCTAATGATTTGCTTAATATTAGAAGCTTCCTTAACTATAGATTTACCTAAAATAGTAGAGTCATCCACAAATTGAAGATGAGAGATAGGTCTAGCTCCATGAGCAATGGTAACTCCCTCAAGGGTTTTGTTTTCCCTCTTTTTGGTTATAGTCCTACCCAAGAATTCAACAAGAATGATGAATAAATAAGGGGATAGTGGGTCACCTTGCCTAATACCTCTAGAAGCTGGGAAATACTGAGAAGGCCTACCATTAATAAGAACTAAGTAGGAAACTAAAGAGATACATCCCATAATCCAATCCATCCAATCCTTAGAGAAACCAAATTGCCTCAAAACTTTGATAAGGAAGTGCCAAACCACTCTGTCATAAGCTTTGGATAAGTCTAACCATATGAACATGGAAGGAGAATTTTGCATATCCATGGAATGGATGGCTTCCTGAGAAAGAACTATCTCATATACTATTTGACGTCCTTCCACATAACCCCCTTGATCCGGGGAAATAATCTTATGCAAAAGAGGCTTCAACCTTTCTGCCATGATTTTAGTAATGATTTTGAGAAGAACATTACATAAAGCAATAGGTCTAAAAGCTGAGATATGATCAACCTCTTGAGCTTTTGGAACAAGAGTAATATAAGTTTTATTGATAACCTTCAAAATTTCTTTGGCTTTCCTGGCTGCTTCCGCCACCTCTAATAAATCAACATGAAGGATATCCTAGAACTCTTGGTAGAACTCAATAGGAAAACCATCAGGACCTGGGGTTTTCCCTTTTTGCATTTTAAAAACTACTTGTTGAAGCTCATTGATAGTAACAGGAGTAGTCAAAATAGAGTTCTCCTCAGAAGTTATAAGAGAAGGGATTTCTTGAAGAACATTATGTTGTGAAGTTGGGTCAAGGGGAGTAGCAGCAAAAATATTGGAAAAGTAATCAACAACAATAGAGTTCATGCCATCCCAAGTATAAACAACATCTCTAGAATCTGATTTTAAGGAAGAAATAAAATTGTGATATATTCGAGCTAGAAGAGATTTGTGGAAGAAATTTGTGTTTCGATCTCCTTCTTTGAGCTATTGAATTCTAGATTTTTGCTTCCATAAGATTTCTTCTCTTTTTTCCCATTCCGCTAACTGAGTTGTGAGTTTAATTTCATTTTCACTTCTCTTCTCTGTGAAGCCATCTAAACGGATTTTCTTATTCAAATTTTCAAGATGAGAAATAACTTCATGTTTTTATTTTGAACATCCCCAAACTCTTTCCAGTTCCAACTCTTGATTTTGGATTTAATGTATTGCAATCTTTTGGAAAAATAGAACATCTTAGTCCCATGCCTAGGTTTACCTTCCTTCCACCATTGTTGCACACAAGGACTGAAGGAAATGTATCTAAGCCACATTAATTGAAAAAAAAAGGAGAGAAACTCACATTGGTTTTCCACATTTCCACCATGACTGGCCAATGATCCGAACCAACATTATTAAGAGTATTCACTTTAGGAATGTGACCATGGATTAAGAAATTTTTAGAGAGCAAAAACCTATCCAATCTCTCCATTATACAAGCTAAGCCTTGCCTTCTGTTAGACCAAGTCATAAGGCCATTATCTAGTTGGATATACATAATATGGAGGTTTGCAATATATTCGCTCATGAGGTCAGTGCTTTTGTCAAAATTTCTCTTTCCCCCCTTTTCTCATCCAGAGAGAGGATGGTATTGAAATCTCCTCCGATCAAGATCCAAGATTTAGGAAAATGATCCATTATCTAAACTTAGAGTTCCTCTTCCACCAATATTTACTGATCCATTATCACTGAAAATTAATGATCCTCTATTAGTTTCTTTTAGTACAATAAAATTGTCTTTGTATCCTGTCATGTGTCTATAGCAACCAATCTCAATATACCATTGTTCTTCTTTATCTTGAGCATGAAGAGCTATTTTAACTAACATTGATCTACCATTTTCATTCCCCTTTTTATATTTCCTAGTTTTTGAAGTTGTATTCCTTTCACTAGAATAAAGAAGTATCATTTTGAACCATCTAGCATTGTGCCCAAAGTTATTAAATTTGTAACATATGATATCATTATTCATAAGAGGTGCAAAAGAATTAAAATTTCTATTGACATCATTGTTCATATAACCACTGCAATGTATAACTTTATGACAATATTTGTGACAAGAAAAACAATAGCCATGGAAGGAATTATGTAACCTATTTGGATGCCTTTGAGATTGCGGTTGAAGGCTTCTTATATTATGATTACTTCTCATCCATGGTTTTTCTTTGCTTTCTTCCTTCTTGACATCTTTTATTTTTGGAGTATACGTTACTTGCTTATATTTTTTTGAAGTTTCTGCTTCTTGAAGACTTGGCTCCTCTTTTTGTTTTCCAAACTTTATATCTGGTAGTACCTTGGTCTTTTCAACTTTATTCCTTAGATATTTTTTTTTTGTTTCTAATATTTCACATTCTATTTCTGTTGCTCTTAATAGATTTTTCATAACCTATTCAATTTTCTTTCCCTCTTCTACCTTTATCTTGAGTTCTATGAGATTATGTAGAAGTTCTATCCTTTCTTCTTCATCTTCCTGAATTTAATCCTTCAAACTTGATTTTTTTATTTCTAACCTTTTCAAGGTTCCTGAGAGCAGCAAAAAATTCCTCTTTTATGTCAAACATGATCTCTTCTTCACTTTATGAAGTCATGTGTGCTTCTAATGGATTTTCCTCCAAGATGTTAGTCTTTTCATGAATAAATCCACTTTGGTACCAATTGAAGAACATGTGCTTATACTGAGAGGGGGGTGAAAATTATAAGATAAAACTTTTTTCTTTTAAATTTATATGATAATATCAATAATATTAAAGTAGTAAACATCACACAAATCATCACACACATGAGAGACATGATTTAACGTGGTTCACCGAATGTGGGCTACTCCATGGAGAAAATATTCCTTATAAACTTTTTTCAAATAATTATTTTGGGAATCCTTTCCCTATTACAAAGTTTATGGATCTATGTCAAAATGAGATACTGGTCTCCTAATCAAGTTCATGGATATCTATCCACAGGAGAACTCCTTTTCCTCTACTCTAGTTGATGATCTTCTAGAAGAACTGTTGCCTCCACTACACTGGATTATGGATATCTATCCAATGAAGACTCTTGCCCTCACTTAGAGGACCTATCTTCATTGCCCTGGCTAATGGAATTTTATCCATTGGATAGTATCATCCTCTATACTCTGTCACCTCCAAAGCTAGCTCTCAGCTCTGTCTCAAATCTATACTAAACTCTGTCCTTTAGTATAGCATAAATCTTCTCAATATTTGTCTTTGGTCTGGCATAAACATATCCTCAAATATGTCCTCAAGCCTTAACACAAATATTGACTCAATCATAAATCAACTCTGCTAGATATGCCCCAAACCTTAACCCAATATTTGAACAAATAAATCAATCAACTCTGCTCACAAGTCTTCTCAAATACTTATCTCAAATCTAGCTTGTAAGCTTCCATAAAAGCTCACACTAATTTGTCCACAAGTGCTCTCTAGAACTTGTCCAATCTTCTCAAAAAGTCTTTACCAAGACTTATCTCAAACCTAATCAACAAGTCCTCACTAAGAATTTGTTACACTCCAAACATAGTACGTCGGCCATGATTTCCAAGCGAGTTAAATATAGTATATATAATTCACAAATAGTTTAATTGAAAGATCATCTTACATTTTTTTATTTTTCATCTGCATTTCGCATTGAGCCTATACGGCGAGGGTGTGCCCACCTCAAGTGGCCATTGAGTTATTTTTATTTTCTGCTATTAAATTCCTCTTCGACATCATTTTTCGTCATTCTATTTTTGAAATCTCTGTGTGTAAATTTAAATTGAGCAGAAGGATAGTTGTATCCTTACAAGTGGTATCAGATTTTAGGTTTGGTTAACCCCGCACGCTGCTAAGAATTCTGCTAACGCATCATCGACGGATCTATGCACGTCCGACATTTCGGTTTGTTGACACAACTGCGCTTCGGCGTTCTGCTTCCTCACAGCCAAAATAGCTGCCGCGAGTATTCCACGCAGTGGTATCAATTGGTTCCTCGCAAAACAACGTTTGGTCACATATCTGTGTACCGCCTGCTCCGCAGTCACGAAATTCCCCGTTACAGGCTGAATCGCAGGCATCCGCACAGAGAAATCATCGTAGAACCAGTGCCTGGAACACCAAGTAGTGTCGGCCAATCACAGCACATGATTTCAGATTAATTAAATCGTCCACCTAAGGTTAAATTTTTTTTTAATTTTTGGTTTCGGGATTTATATCCCACATCGGCTATGGAAAAATGATTTCGGTGCTTATATTCGTGAAGTTGCACCTTTAAGTTTGTGACTTCGGTCACACCCTCAGTTGCCTCCCCCACGCGTGTCGTTAGAGAGTGTCGTTTGGCACGTGTCGTTGTTAGGTTTTTCATTTGGTCGTCGTGTCGTCTGGAGCGTGTCGTCGCGTGTCATTGTTAGGTTTTCCATTTGTTCGTCGTGTCGTCTGGAGCATGTCATTGTTGGGTTTTTCGTGTGGTCGTCGTGTCGTCTGGAGCGTGTCATCGTTGGTCATCGCGTCCGTGTCGTAGCCTAGTCCTCCATTCGGTAGTCGCGTCCGTGTCATCGTGTGGTCTTCACGTCTGTGTCTGCGTCGGTCCGTTTGTGTAGTCGCGTCCGGTTCTATGTTGTTCTTTCGTCTTCCAGCTGTCACCAGCGTCAACTTCGTGTTCGGTGTCCGCATTGCAGTCTCCGTTGGGCAGTTCGTGGTTAACTGGGTCGTATCTTAAAAGTGTTGTCAAGAAAAGTTGTCGAAATTGCAGTACAAGGGGTCAAAAGCTGTCACAAGAAGGAGCCCAAATTCAAATCCACGTCGCAGTTGGAGCGACAGTTGTAGCGAAAACCAAATTTTTTAAAATTCCATCACATTTTGTGGCAGTCCAAGTTCAAGGGTTACTAAGCGGGTTATGTTAACAAGTGCATGAGCAAACAGTGGATCAAGGGATCTGACGGTCGATTATCAAGCTCGAAAATGACCAATAACAACACAAGAAGACCTAATCGCAGCCCAGGTACTAAAAATTCTCTTTCTCCTTTTAAAATTGGTAGTTATAATCCACATCATCCACTAGTAGATCCTATGGCTACTAATCCTCCCCCAACTCACGAAAACATCACACAAGGAAACTCAAGTAACTCAGCCGTTTTCGACAATGATTCCCTTCGACTCTTACTAGAGGGTATAAACGAAATTGGTCTCCTCCTAAAACACCTAGTAAAAACACAAAACCAGCCTAATCCCAATACTAATTCTCAAGATCACTCCCATGCCCAAAGGAATGAAGAAAATGTCGATCCTAAGGATGATTGGGAACAACAAAGAGGTGATTCGGATAATTACAAGGATCGCTATCAGAGACAGCGGTATAACCAAAATCAAGAAAGGGATACGGGTTATCAACAACCGAGAGGCCCTAATAATAATTTTCCACGAATTGATATGCCCACTTTTGAAGGTCATGATCCTCGTGGTTGGATAGCCAAAATGGATGGCATTCTTGACTTATATCAAATTAAGGAAATTGATAAAGTCCCTTTCGCTGCATCAAAACTTGGCACTGAGGCCTACCAATGGTTTGTATGGCTTAAAAAAGAGAAAGGAGCTACTATTAATTGGCAAAAATTCACTACCTCTTTTTTAGAAAGATTTGATGAAGGAGCTACATCATCATACACAGTAAGACTGTTATCTCTTAAACAAGAAGGGTCAGTTAGCGAATTCGTTTCAGAGTTTACCAGTTTACTACCATACACTTTAGACCTCAGTCCCGACACAGTGGTAGGAGCCTTTCGCAATGGTTTGAAAGAAAGTATTCGAGTAGAGGTAGACATGCACAATCCAACCTTGCTGAATGATTGTATAAGAATAGCCAAGCTGGTCGAGAAGAGACATCAGTTGTCTGCAAGGCGTGAAACTTATAGTCGTCCCTCATATCGCAACAATTCCTTTCATAGAAATGATCAACCATCAAGATATTTTTGCTATAAATGTCGCACTCATCACCCCAGGGAACAAGCATGTGCCCAAAAACAAAACTTTCATATTGAAGGTGATCAATGTGAAGGAGAAGAGGATGAACCTTACCAATCAGAAGAACCTATACCAGAAGACCTACCATGTACTATAGAAGAAAAAGAAGAGGATACAATGGCGATTTCCGTGCATGCTCTCATGGGTTTAACCGCCCACCATACCATCAAGGTACCAGGATTTCTCCGTCAGAAAAAGGTGAATGTGCTAATTGATTCTGGTAGTACCCACAATTTTATCGACATCAAAACCGCAAAAGCTTTGAATTTATTCATTAACTCGTCCAACAAAGACAAATTCCAGGTTCTAGTGGCCAATGGGGTGAATGCACAATGTGTTGGTCGCACATCTCAAGTTTCCATAAAAATGGGAACTTATACTTGGTTGGGATCCCTTTTCGTCATGAATTTGGGGAACTCGGATGTCATTTTGGGAGTTGAATGGTTGGAAACATTAGACACGGTTAGCTTCAACTTCAAAAAATTATTTGTGGAATGGAAGGAAAACGGACGAGTCATTCGCTTACAAGGCATTACTACTCCTCCATCACAAATGGTGAGCTCTCATAGTATGGAGAAGATGTTAAAAAAGGGTGGATATGGGTTTATAGCTCAAATTAATTGTTTGGAAAAACAATCTCCCACAACTTCGGATATTATTGCTCCAGAGTTACAAGACATTATAACACATTACGAAGAGGTTTTCCATGAACCTCAAGGATTACCACCTAAACGATCTCATGACCATGCCATCCATTTGATTCCAGGGAGTGTCCCTCCTAACAATCGTCCTTATCGCTATCCTCAACCACAAAAGACAGAAATCGAACAGATCGTTCAGGATTTGTTGGATCATGGAGTCATTCGTCATAGCACTAGTCCTTATTCCTCACCTGTAGTATTGACTAGACGAAAAGATAACTCTTGGCGTATGTGTCCTAACTTTCGTTCTCTCAATAAACTCACTATCAAGGACAAATTTCCTATCCCTATCATAGATGACCTATTAGATGAGTTGCATGGTGCAAATTTTTTTACAAAACTAGACCTTCGCTCCGGATTTCACCAAATCCGTGTTAGAGAAGAAGATATTCCCAAAACTGCCTTTCGTACTCATGAAGGTCATTACGAATTTTTGGTCATGCCTTTTGGTCTCACCAATGCCCCATCCACATTCCAAAGTCTCATGAACCAAGTGTTTCGCCCACTCCTCCGTAAGTTTGTGTTAGTCTTTTTTGATGATATTCTCATATACAGCAAAACCTGGATGGATCATTTACATCATGTGGATAAGGTCCTTCACATTTTACACAAAGAAACATTATTTGTTAAACGTTCCAAATGTTCCTTTGGTGTTCAAGAAGTTGAGTATCTTGGTCATATAGTTTCTCACGAAGGCGTCAAAGTGGATCCCAATAAGATTAAGGCAATTCAAGAATGGCCTTTACCTAAAACCATCAAGAAACTTCATGGTTTTTTGGGTCTCACGGGCTACTATCGCAAGTTTGTGCACAACTATGGTAAGATTGCAGCACCTCTCACCGCACTCACAAAGAAGGATGCTTTTCGTTGGTCGCCAGAGGCTTCTCAAGCCTTCGAAGCTCTTAAGAAAGCCATGTGTACAACTCCAGTATTAGCAACTCCTAATTTTCACAAACCATTTATTATCGAATGTGATGCATCAGGAACAGGAATTGGGGCTATACTAATGCAAGAAGGTCATCCATTGGCATTTGAAAGTAAACAGCTTTCTCGAGAAAAATTTGGGACGATCAACATACGAAAAAGAAATGTTGGCTATTCTTCATGCAGTAGAAAAATGGAGACACTACCTAATCAGTAGCCGCTTCATTATAAAAATAGATCATAGTAGCCTCAAGCATTTTTTGGAGCAAAGGTTTTCTTATCCGGAACAAAATAAGTGGTTAACCAAACTGTTGGGCTATGATTTCGTTATCGAATACAAAAAAGGGAAGGAAAATATAGCCGTCGATGCGCTGTCCAGGAAATATGAAGATGAAGTAGTCATTAACGCTATTTCAGGTCCTTGCTCCCAATGGGTGAATCAATTACAAGATGAATGGTTGTCCAATAGTGAAAGCGCCGAGATAATTCATGAATTATCTATAGGGTCCTCTAAACACCCTTTGTTCTCTTATGAAGATAAAATCCTCCGGAAGAAGAACCGCATTTACATTCCACACAATTCAGAACTCAAATCAAAGATCCTCGACGAATCACACGCTTCTCCATCAGCGGGACATTCAAGATTTTTGAAGACATATTTAAGGGTCAAACAATCATTTTTTTGGAAAGGATTAAAAGCAGAAGTCAAACAATGGGTAGCGAGAATGTGAAGTTTGCCAGCGCAATAAAGGAGAAACAGTCAAATCACCGGGATTGTTACAACCATTACCCATCCCGGAACGACGGTGGGAACATATATCCATGGATTTTATTGAAGGTCTTCCAAAGTCGGAAGGCGGGACGAGTAATCTTCGTCGTCGTAGACCGGTTATCCAAATACGCTCACTTTCGGGCTTTACAACATCCGTTTTCCGCAAGCAAGGTGGCAAAGGTATTTATGGATTCAATTTTCAAATTACATGGTATGCCAAAAAATATTGTAAGTGATAGAGATCCCATCTTCACTAGTAACTTTTGGCGGGAGTTATTTCGACTTAGTGGTACCAAATTGAACATGTCTTCAGCTTACCATCCACAAACAGATGGTCAAACAGAAATAGTTAACAAATGTTTGGGTACGTACTTAAGATGTTTTGCTCAAGATAAACAATACCAATGGAGCCATTGGTTAGCATTGGCAGAATGGTGGTACAACACTTCTTACCATTATTCAATTAAGATGTCTCCATTTGAAGCATTATATGGCACCAAACCTCCAGCAATCGCAGATTACGTACATGGATCAGCCAAAGTAGCCAAAGTGGATGATTGGTTCCAACAAAGGCAGTCTACACTCACCATCCTCAAAGAGAATTTAGTCCAAGCACAGAATCGTATGAAACAACAACAAGACTTGCACCGATCAGAGAGAACTTTTAATATAGGTGATTGGGTGTTCCTAAAGTTGCAACCCTACAAACAATCCTCTTTAAGGATAAAGTCCAGCCAAAATTTGGCCCCACGATTCTATGGTCCCTACAAAATTGTGCGCCGCATTGGAGAAGTAGCCTATCAATTAGAGCTACCTACATCATCACGAATACACCCGGTATTTCATGTTTCATGTCTTAAAAAAGTAATTGGTCAGAAAGTACAAAGCCAATCAGACTTACCAGTGCTCGATGAGGAAGGACGCATACATCTCCAACCTGAAGATATACTACAACAAAGAACCCGAAGACTGAGATCACGTCAGATTCAAGAATTTCTCATTAAATGGCAAGATTTACCCGAGGAAGATGCCACATGGGAACCTGAAAGTATCTTCCAGACATTTCCAGCTTTGAGGACAAAGCTTTCCGAGGAGGGGAGTCATGTTACACTCCAAACATAGTACGTCGGCCATGATTTCCAAGCGAGTTAAATATAGTATATATAATTCACAAATAGTTTAATTGAAAGATCATCTTACATTTTTTTATTTTTCATCTGCGTTTCGCATTGAGCCTATACGGCGAGGGTGTGCCCACCTCAAGTGGCCATTGAGTTATTTTTATTTTCTGCTATTAAATTCCTCTTCGGCATCATTTTTCGTCATTCTATTTTTGAAATATCTGTGTGTAAATTTAAATTGAGCAGAAGGATAGTTGTATCCTTTCAGAATTACCTCAAATTTGTATTGTAATCTTCCACAAGAGCTTACTCAACTCAACTAATCACTCAAAATTTTATTCAACAACACTTATAAAACAATCTCACATAACAATGATAATCATGATCTTGCACAAACCCTAGTTCAAGATAGTTCACAACTTCACATAACAATGATACTCATGTTCTTTCACAAATATTAATTCAAGCATATGAAATCTTACTAAATATTTTCAACTATACGTATCAAACAAGGTTTCTAGTATCAAATTTCATTCTAGAAAACCAAACTCAACAATGCTTATCAAACAAGGTTTTTATCATCAAATTCCACTCAAAAAACCCTTTAACAATCCAACTCAAACTTAGCATTGACAACATTCAATAATATATCACAAGTATGATATGGCCTTACCTCTTGTTTAAAAATAATTTGACCTCAAACACCTATCTCAATCACAATTTCCCTCTTTTGCCAATACTAGGGTTAGATAGCAAATATTTGTTCTCAGTACTTCATTCACCATACAAAAATTAAAAACTCAAATACACCTTATTACTCCTACTTGGAATGTCATTCAACAACACACATGCATAAAAATATAATTCCTTGCTTACACCTTATTAATCCAACTCTAGAACAACATTCATCAATACATACATCAAAAGACCTTATTTACTCCTTATTACTCCAACTTCATAAACTCTAATCACCAAAAATTAAAATAAAATATTTAATTTTTAATACCCTTATATCTCCCTCAAAAAATTTAATCAACCTTTATTTTTCATAGCAAAGCAACCTCTAAAATTACACGACCTTAGCAAGAGAATAAAAATCGACGCATGCCTTATTTAGCCCAGCAAAACACTTTTGATGGAATTCAAACATCTAGCATCACCCCTCCAAGTGCCTTAGCAATGTGTGCATCCACCATATGGGCTACTAGCCTCTATAAAAAGTAAAAGGCTAAAACATTTCCTTTGTATTCCATCGAGCGTGCAAACTTCACCAACAAAACCTTCCTCCGCTTCGTAAAATGCAAACTCGTGATATTTGATCCCTACACCTCGTGATTGCTAATGTATTAGCGCATTCCTTGCTACTAGTCGTGTTATAGAGAACCTTGGATATGAAACAAAGATCTCTCCTCCTTGTCCTATATGTTACCATGCACAACCTTCGAAAACACATGATCGCTTCCCTTTTTCAATGCGCACAAAATACTTTGATCGTGAATAATTTCATTTACCAAAGCTTTACCCCCCTTTATATGCATTAGGTTATATCTTCGATGATGTTGGTGATAATTCGATTAATTCAAAATTTGAATTAATATAAAATTTATAACCCTATTCTTTAGGGTTGGTTTAATTAATTTATAAATTAATTCATAATTAAATTATAATTAATTTACAATTAACTTAATAACTTTAAAATTTAATTAAATTAATTTATAATAAAACTATTATAATTAATTAAATTTGTGGGTCTTGCAATTTTAATATTATAATAAATTATTATAATATTATTTGGTTTGGGTCTTCCTTTTGCCCTTTAAACCTCATCTAACCACCTGGGAGAAAACTTTCTTTTGCACTTGATTATGGAACCTGAAACTGATGTTGCTGACTAAAACTAATGCTCATTGGTGTTGACTTCTTGACATCAATGACAACAAAACCTACTCATATTTCAAACACAAACATGATAATTAAATTTGTATATCTCCTCCTTTTGGATCTATAGTAGCACTGAAGCTACCCGATTGTCTGATGAACAAGTGCAAGCTTTTGCAAATTTAAGCCTTCCATTCTATTGGAAGCAATGATTCTAGGATGCATGTACTTAATCATGACTAGGGCCTCAAATTTTGATTAGATAAATGATCATAACACACCCTACAATGTGGCCATAGATGATTTATTTTTTCTCCATGCTATGTTTTCCCACAACACATCCCAAAAAGGGGAATCTATAGACACCTAAAATACATCATGTTTAGGAGGCTACTCATATGGACACATCCACAGACCATATGACCAATCTTATAACTTTTCAAGAGCAAGTAGTGGTCCTAACCAATAAAAAGGAGTAGTTCTAGCCCATTAAATCCTAGCCACTATCTATCAAAGCGACTACCAATCCTAGCCACTCAAGCTGAGAGCGACCACAACTAGTCACTAATGATAATAGTGGCTAGCACTAAAACATATACTGTCGTTAAGGAGAGCTAAAATCATGAGAAAAGATAGCAATTTGCATTACTTGCAAAGGGATTTTGGTGATAAAATTGTAGATTTCCTCCTAATTGTCCCTTCAATACCAGTTTGTGACTGAACCTTCTTCTTTGATGGTAAGTTTACATGTAGATCTAGATCTGAATCAAAAGAGACTACATATGTATACTTCCAAAAAATATAAGAAAATAGGGAATATCAGAGAGAACTTTGTGTAGTGGATCCCTATCATATTAGAGAGCAAATATATGCCCATTTGAGGAGTATCAAAGCATCGTCCTACTAGGCTACGTCTATGGACTTGCATTCAGATCCATCATTCCTAACCGCCAACTAGTACACCAAACACAACATGCGACCCTTGAACATTAATTTGAGCAAGGGATCGATTGGCACAACCCGTAAAACCTAAGGTAAACCTTTTAGTTTAGTGGTCATTGTCTTCGATAGTAGCCCACAATCATGGTCACTCTAATCAGAAGCAACTAGGGTCTAAGATGTTGTTTCCTTTGTTTTAGCTTAGATTCATACTTGCTTTTTATTCCATTATCTAGTTTTAGCATAGATATGATTCTTACAACACATTTACATTAATATTTCTAAGTTTTTTATATGTACATTGCTTAGATCTACTACATTTTAAATCATATTGTGCTTATTTATCATGCTTATCAGATTTTCTTAAAAAAGCCTCATCAAGAGAGGTTTCCCGTGCTACTAATAGTGTTCTATTGTTTCTATACACGTAGGTCATAGGTTCATAGGACTGATTCAAGGCATTCAGAGCATTAGATCCCTCTTGGATGAGAGAAGGAGGAGGCATCTATAAGCCCTCATACAATTTCATGTGCAATATTGAGAGGCCTACGAAAGTACACCATCCATTTGTGGAGGATATATTCACCATTATTCTGCTTGTAATTTTTTGTATCAAACTGGTTATCCCTTAGAGGGACCGATTTGTAACTAGATTAAATTTGAATAAATAAAAGGATCTTTATTTATTTCTCACCTTAGTGTTATCTATATTTTATGGTTTTTCATTTGAAATAATATTGCAAGTAGAGTAGGGGTGTGCACTTCCTAGGGTCACACACTTAAAGCCTTTCAAATTTTACAATATGGTTTCGCATCCCCAAGAGTCCACCTTATCTTCCACACATCTAGACATTCGGTCTAACAACCCCATAAAAATCACAAATTTTACACCATGATCATCCATCACTCCACCACCACCACCTCCATATTGAACTCACCATTGAATTCATCAAACATCCCTTCATTAGCATCAGATCCTTTGCCTCAAAATCTAGAGAATGTACCTATGACAACAACTTCATCTCCAACTTTTCCAACAAACACATCTATATCTCAACCATCCCTCACACCTCCTACAACTTCTACCTATGCTTTCCTCATGAAGTAAGAACCATACATCACCACATAGATTTCATCACAACCTATATCTTCATCATCATCTTCTTTAGCAGAGTCACCACAAGTCACAATTTGCATTATGAATCAAAGTATTAGTGAATATCTAATGCAATATGTTACATTCACCCTGCTTGTAGTTTCAATTAGAGAGTTTTGTCACCTACACAACACACCTTTATCCATAGGTACCATAGTTCCTCCTGGATCCTACCCAAGCCAAACAAACTTTGTCTATGATGGTATTTATGCAGCCACAAAAACACCTCCTACACCAAAGGATGAATAGCTATTTCAAGAAAATATCTATGATGGTCTAGGGTGTTATGAGCAAGTTCCTTGGACCCCTATGGAACCACATTTTCAACTCCAATAGATAAATTAGGCTTGGGGTGCCATATGTGTATGCATTATGAGCTTATTGTTGATTCCCTTAAACACCTTAACTTAGGCCTAGAGGGAGACATTGATGGCAATGAGTACACTGATCTTGGTAATGCTTATTTTCTTAGCAATCATCTACATATTGCTACTTTATCTATTACTGATGATGACTCATTAGAAGAGGAGTTAGAATTCAATCAAGAACTATAACATGACTAAGGATCAAAAGGTTATTGGGAAATCTTATCCATCACCTCATTTAGATTTAATAAAGAGTCCTCTACCATAGATCCTCTCATTGATCTAGATGAATTATACCTTCATCTCTTTCCAAGTTTACCACTACCCATATGGAACTAGCTTCTCCCACCCAAGGATCCAATCATTCTAGTTTCCTATAGGATGCACTCATTATATCCATTCCACCAAAACCACCTCCTAAAAATTTATGCCCACCTATATTTAATTGTTTGTTTCCACCTGCAAATGGATATCATCCACCATCCATAAATATGATCTCCATTGATCTCATCACTCCACTCAATTATCCTGATAACCCTTCATAGTCATTACCTCTAAATATTGAGGCTATTAATTTTTATCATGCTACCCTTACATAATTATTGTTCAAGTTTCTCCCTTCTGAGGACATGTTGCAACCATTCCATTCCTTGTCACATCCTCACTTAGATGTCTCATAAGTTGATATTGAGCCTAACGATGTAACTAACTCATTAAATCTAGATAATGATATTCACTTGATCCCTGCTCCTCATTAATTGGAGAAGGGATCACATATGTTAATAGAAGAGATAGTAGATATTGATGTCAGTGATGATCTTGAAAATCCCCAGATTCTCAAACTAGGGAAGGGTATTTCAACTGCAAAACGCAAGGCATTCTTCACTCTTCTAAAGAAGTATAAAAATATTTTTGCTTGGTCATAATGAGATATGCATGGATTGGATACAAATCTAGTTATCCACAACTTGACACTGAATCCAAAAATTAAAACCCATCAAGCAAAAAATTTGAAAGTTACATCCAATAATTTGTATTATGATAAAAGATGAATTATAAAAATTGTTGGATGCAAAATTCATCTAGCCTATCGATTATCCCAATTGGGTGTCCAACATGGTATATATTTAGAAATTGAATGGGGGGTGCACATATGCACTAATTTTCATGATATTAATAAAGAAATTCCCAAGGATGAACTTTTTCTCCCAAACATTAATACATTGATAGAAGCGATCGTGGGCCATGAAATGCTCTTTCATGGATGGCTTCTCAAGATTCAATCAAATCCAAGTTAATCCTAAATATCAGGCCAAAATAGCCCTTACTATGCCATGGGGGAATTTTTGCTATAAAGTCATGCCCTTTGGCTTAAAGAATTTTAGTGCTACTTATCAGTGGGTAATGACATATATTTTTCATGACTACATGCACAAGATTTTCAAAAACTATGTCAATAATATTTTAGCTAAATATTTATTACGTTAGGACCACATCGGTGTTCTAGAAATAGTATTTGATCACCTCTTGGAACATAATGTATGCTTGAACAATTCATAATTTCAAGAGATTCTTCTACATAAGTGTAAAGCACCCACATGGTACAAATTGAACCACATCAATATTAGTTCTTATAAATTTAAGAATTCTTGAAACTTGCTTCCTAGGGATGCTTAATCCCATACAGCCATTATGATAATGTCACAACCATTTATCATAATGTCCTCTCTCACTCGGTATTATTGCGAGGTGTTGTTGGAGAGGAGCAAGCTATTTATTTAGTTTAAGTTGAGCAACATCAAGATTGATTCTCCTAGATCAAATATTTCTTAAAGCTTGGAAGCCCTCCTACAAGATTTTTATATGCCACCAAATGAACATTCAAGCAAAAAGTGATTAAATATATCTTTCTAGGAGATATACTATACCATAAAATTTATGATGGTGTCCTCCTTTGATGTCTAGAGCCCCAAGAATATACTTGGGCCATTTTTTAAGCTCGCAATGGTACATTTGGTGGCCATTTTAGCAGTATGGCCATTGCAAAGAGCATCCTTAGCATGGGCTATTACTAGCCTATGATGGAGTATGATTATTATGCTTATATAAAAAGGTGCACCAAATGTCAACATCATCTTAATTTTTCCCATGTACCTTTGCAAGTGCTACAATTGATACACTCATTGTGGTATTTTTTGCAATGGGGCTTTGATCTAATCAACAAAATATCACCCCAATATTTGGGCTGATATAAATTCATTCTAATGGCCACTGAGTACTTTACTAAGTGGGTTGAATCTATCCCACTTACCATTATGATAGGTGCACATATCATAGAGTTCTTACTCCATAATATCATTTATCATTTTGGTATCCCATCCAAAATCATATCAGATAACAAACCACCATTCAAAAATAAGGATATTCGATCTTTGTGCAACAAGTATAATATCTAGCATAGATTTTCAACCACTTATTATCCAAAAACAAATGAATAAGTTGAGGCATTGAACAAAATGATTATCACCATCCTAAAGAAAAAATTAATAATCATAACAAGGATTGGCATATTCAACTACCTCTAGCACTTTGGGCTTACTAAACAAGTATTAGGATACCAATAGGGGTAAATCTGTTCTTGTTGGTATATGGTTCTAAGGCCATTATGCTCTTGGAGCTTGAAATCCTTTCATTGTACATATCACTACAAAAGTTCATTACTGATGATGATGCACAATAGGCTCACCTTGATCAACTTCCACTACTTGATGAGAGATGAATTAATGCTCGAGTATCGTCATGTTTATCAATATTATATTAAATGAGATTATGATACAAAGGTTCATCTTAGGGAATTTCAATTTGGTGACCTTGTGCTCAAGGAGAATCAATAGAAATATAACTTGCCTAGCCATTTACATGATAAATTTACTACAAACTTGTTAGTCCCATTCATAATAAAGCAGAAGGTAGGATTGAGAACATATTAGTTAGCATCACTTAAGGGTATTGAGGAGCCTAAACCCCTTAATATTATCCATCTATGGGTATTTTATGCATAAAAAAATAACAAAATAATAAAATAGCACAAACACATAGCATTACCATTACATTGAATATTCAACACTCCCATTGCATTGAACATTAAAATTTATTATCTAATGCATTTAGATGTCTTCATTTTTACATTCCATATTGTCTAGATACACTTATCGTCATATTTCATTAGGTATTTGTATCAATACACTTGCATTAGTCTTTTCTTGTAAGCACTAATAATAGGACCATATGTGTATGATTATCATTTGTCTTGATCAAGTTTTTTCTCTTGTCATTGCTTACACTTTTCCTTGTGATATTTTGATTATTAAGTAGTCTATGTAAGATAGGATAGATATTGTATGACCATCAACAATGGTGTTCATCCAACCACTGACTATTTTATGCACATCACTTAATTTTTGAAAGTTCATAGGGAAAAAACCCATCTCATTGTTCATTTCCATACGTATTCACCTCTTTTTGATGTTTGTTTCACTTTTTTCTACTTTACCTTTAAATAGTTGTCATAGAGTGTTCAATAAGGTATTTCAATCATTCAAATGTCTCTAGTTTCTTTTCAAATTTTGAGGAAAGCCATCTATATTTTTGGTGATAGGGTCTTGTTTTGATTGTACCTTGCTTATCATAAAATACCAACATATTTTCACAATCTTAATCACAATTTATGAACAAGGAAAGATGAAACTATAAGGTACTTCTTACCCCTTAAGAAAAAGGTTTACCTTGCTCTCCTATCATGCGCATGGTCTAGAAATATGGTAATGACAAAAGTACAAGCTTCTCATCTCCCCCCCCCCAACAAAAAAAAAAATCCCTTTGCTCCTCTCCAAAATGAGCAAGTATCCAAAAAGCAATAAAATCCCTTTTTGATCCTCCTAAAATGGGCAAACCCCTAAAAATAAGACAATAAAAATCTCTTTCTCCCCTTCAAAATGAGTAAGTATCCAAAAAATAAAGAGGAAAAAGAGCTTGAATCTATGGAATTCTCAAATTTTGACATACATGGAGTAATCTCCATTGCCAGTAATGGGTTATAGATGTCGGCCTGGTAGTGGAGTAGCCTTATGTGTGGTGACATGTCTATCATATCAGTGACCTAATTTTGTATAGAACAGTGTCAAATTGTGGATGAGCTAGCTTGTGGTGGTTTGCATTACAAAGTAGTTGAGTCCAACCAAGTACAAAGTCAGAGTAATGAACTTCACTATGCACACACAGAGATATTGAATATCTTGGTCTTCCTAGTAAATTCTTATATTTCAAGTTCTTGCATGGTTAGTATATAAATTTTTATTGGTCAAATAGGGTTTTTGAGTCTCCCAAAAGTCGTATTTTTCCCTTGTGACTTCTTGCTGATCACCATCCATTACATTCACACATTGTCAATACACAACTTATTTTTATTTGGTGTATATATTAAAGTGTATGCCTTAGAATTATTTCAATCTTGATTCATGACTTTTGTACATTCTACGGTGCTTACACTTAGCTGGTAAATTACATCTTAGATTAATTCATTAGGTTTTATCATTTACACATACATTCACATTTCATATCATTTAAATCATTACATGTCATTAGTACATCACATACATATCTAGGTCTATACATAAATAAAACATATATCTAGGCATAAATATAACATATATGCATCATCATATCTAAAAGTATAGGCATACATCCATAATAATTCATCATTTCATAATCATAATCACATAAAAAATGTACAATAAACACAAAAAATATATTAATAAACATCATCTCATTTATAATTCCTGATCATTAGTACATCAAGATACAAAAATACCTGCAAGACTACAATAAGAAGTGGGTCCTTAGATCTCATATCCAAAAATAAATCAGTATAAACAAGCCCTATCTTTAGGCTAGCCTTGCACCACCACTATCACCACTCTCTTTGCTGCCCTCAACCTCATATCTATGGGTCTACCTAGATCCGTTGGCCTTAGACATCCATGAGATCTCTGGTGCTACAAAGAGTGGTATAGGCGTTCTCACAGACACCTCCCTAGAGGCTCCACTATATCAAGTTTGATGATATCAAGATGAAGAATCTCATGAGGGAAGTACCCCATCCTATCAATCATATCCTCTAGTTACCCCACATACTCCCTATCTACTTGGTGCCATGAGATGTATCTAGCTATCCTAGCTTACAACTAGGCATTCTCTGCTCATAGTTTGGCAACCTCATCTATTAACTACCCACCTGTGGATGGCTTGCCCTACTCAATTGGCTATCCTACTGTATGAGTCTGTAGAGCATCTCAATATAATATAACTATGCTCAATGCGTCCTATAGACTCACCACTTGTACCCATAGGATGTCTCTCTCCTCTAACCAACTTCACCATCTCCATTGGTTTATGTACCACTAGATCTACACTATGGTATGGGATGTCTTGGTCTAATAACTAACCCTAAAGAATCTAGTCCTGCTATGTCAAATCAATAATATACTTCTATGAATCATCCTCATCTGGTTCCCTAGCCCCATCCCTCTCCTTAGCCTCCTCAGTACCTCCTTGGGATCCAACCTCATTCACTCAATAATTCACTCATTGTTATGATTGGTTTCTTTTTGCCTCTATGTCCCTCATAGCTCCACATTATCCACCTGCTACTCCCCCTTAGTTTCCTTAGCTTCCCCTCTAATTGTAACATCTATTGTAACCTATCAGGTTGTAAACTAGGCATAATACTTAGGTGTGGTGCTTAGTTCCTCTACCTTTGAGCCTGTCAATGCCTCATCGACCTTATCCTCCAACAACTCTACTTGTGGCCACACTAGTTGTGTCTTTGTGGTTTACTACCTATAGATAACTAGCTTCTCAAGCACATCCTACCTCACTCCTAGATGGTGGATCACTCATGAGTATTAAAAGTACTCATGCTCTATCTTGTGCCTCCTCATCAACCATCTCCCCTATCTCACCTTCCTTAGATGCACATATACCTTGGTCTAGGTTGGTTGTTCCCTCCATGGTCTTCATGTCACCTGGATTTTTTGTAAACTAGTATAGGAGTCTGTGTAATGTAGGTCACCATGTTAGGAATATCTCCTACCTCACTCCCACTTATGTATCCATTACATGGCATAGGAAATATCCCTATCTACCATATCCTTCCATGCAGCCCATAATAGTCCTTGAGGTTGATAAATGCTAAAATACTCCCATACCCAAAACTAAAGAAGGAAGCTGCATCCTAGGCCATGTCAACCTCTATCTCATATCTCATATAGCTCTCTATAGAGCTATACTAATAAAATGGAGTTCCATGCCATGATCTATGGTTGCTCCACTAAGTTCTAAACAAGACCTAGCAATTTCCAAGGGAACCGATTTCTAGAGGAGTCTAGAAAGGTGAAATAAAATATGAGTGTCATCAACACTACATGTTTGGCTATAAGTAATTGTGTGCGATAGATTACCTCAATGTAAATGTTACCACTATCAACATTATAGTCAACTCATCTCCACTAATCTCTATAAAATTATTGTAATGTAGCCTCCTTCTAAGCAATTATTATAGTTTAGATATGTGCTCCTTCGATCGAGCATCGTAAGATCTGATAGACATCCTCTAAGGTTATGGTGATGTCCCTAATTAGCATGTCAAACATGTTAGTTTTTGGGTCCCATCTATCTATTTGTGCTATCAGGTAGGCCTGATAGGCATGAAAAAACTTCAGTTAAGAAGTGTATAGAAGTTCCAAGACCTTTAGCCACTTCCAATCATTCTCATAATTCAAAACTACAATACGAGCCTCTTTATAATGGTTCAATAAGTGGTATTGAGCTCTAATAAGCTGATAAAATACACAACACTAAACCAATATTTCCAAAAAAAACAAAAACATCACACATGATCATCTCGCATCAAGATGATCCCCAAACATGACCATCTTGATATGAGATGGTCATGGCATGAGACTATCTCAATGTGATATGGTCCTTAGAAGAGGTTGTCTCAAGTGATATAGCCACAAAATGGAACCGTCTCAGCTTGATATGGTCCCCAAAAACATAACAAAAACTCAAAAGAATTCAAAAAATAAAAAATAAATAAAACAAACAAAAGCACAAAAAAAAGGAAAAAATGCATTAACAATTTAACTACCCACAACCTACCCACTTTTTTATTCACCTAGCCATCCATTTTTCCCATCCCTCCCCATTCATTTTTGTTTTAGTTTGGTTTATTTTACTCTTTAAAAGAAAATTTTATATTTTCATCCTTACCTTTCTTGCATCAACTCCTTTGCTTTTCAAAGCACTATATGGGTCCATTGTAGCGATAAGTAGGTATTTATATAGTGCTTCACTTCACAAATTGAGCTCTCCTTCTCTCCATATCTCTCATTTCTTGTCTTATGTAGTGAAAATGAACCTTTTTTGGATTTTTTTATATTTATAATTTTTAGAGGCTGAGACCATCCAAGATGATCATGTGATGCCACACAACCATCTAGAATGGTCATGATTTTACAAAAAAACTAATCAAATGAAACCATATTAGGCCAAGATGGTCTCAAAGTGGTAATTTTTCAAAAGCAACCATGCTAATAGTCTCATTCTTGTTAAGTTCCTCGTCACTATCATTAATTTTTTATCTCCTCCATTGACTAATCACTCGAGGGGGTAGTTAATAACAACAAAATTTATATTTCAAAATCAAGTTAATAAACAAACACTCAAAAATGGAAACTATATTTTTTCAAGAATCATTACCAAAGACTATCATCAACCCTTTTTACTAGGGAAAACAACAAGAAAAATTTAAATCAAACAAACATTTGGTATACCTAAAACCTAAAGAGTAGACTCAAGCTTGTCTACCCATGGGTAAAGGGTTACTATTGGTCCAAAATCTACCTATGGTTAATTATTGCACCCAAGACATGGCCAACATTGAAAGACTGGGTAAGTTGTAATGCTTCATCGATTCAATCTCTAGAGAAGGCTAGTTTCTGTGAGGTCCTAACTTACTAAAAAAAATATGGGGGGAGTACAAAGTGTTGAAAGAGATGTAAATATAGTTGATGCTAGAAATTATTGTGGTGCAAATTAGAAAATATCAATAAGATGAACAAATATTATGAATAGAACAATATTCAAAACCTCCTAATAGACCAACCAATTTTATCATATGTAGACTAATATTTAATCAATAACCAGATCCATAGATTACTATCTCCATAACTATTGAATAAAAATATGCAAGAATCCAAAAAGAAGAATTAATGCCATGCATCCTCAAATAGCTAAGTAGAAGAATGCATCCATTCATACATACATTTGATTATAAAATATTGAACAAGAGGCCAAATAAAGAGTTATTATTATATTGCTTCTTCAAATTCTTTATATATTCAACTTATAAATGCCTAAGATCCAACCCTTTCACAAGAGTCTACTACTATTTATAATGCCTCTATGATTTCAAAATATAAAATATAAACATAACATTTAATTAAAATAGTTATAATAGCATGTTGAGCTGATAGAAACATCCTACAACATATTTAACGCATAAATAGAACATAGTGCTTGGATTTTGATTATAGCTTAGATATTATGTGCATGCAGGGAAGGTGGTAGATATGAGATTGAATCCAAACTATATTTGATTCTTGAAAAATATTTGTCACCATCAATTTATAACAAACACTATTAGAGCATCTTTTCTCATGAATTTTACCACCTGTTACTACCATGATCATATTGCATGGGTACATTGAAAGGTAGCATCCTATTATACCTTCAAACCTTCTAGATATTGGTGTGATGAAGTAGCTCGACATGATATTGTGGCATTTCTAGTTTTTTAAAACTCCTTGACCTTAGCACTAGCAATGCAGTGATATGTCATGCTATCACGATCTTCCTTTTAGTTGCGATGTGAGATTGTCTCGATATCACTCTAGTTTTTTTATTTTAGTAAATTTGGACTTGGTCGGTCATGATAGAGATATGGATCATAAAATCACAACCATTTGCAATGTCTTGATTGCTTTCACTCTCATGATGGTGATGAAGGCAAATTTTGTGAAATCACAATGTTTTCATTTTGTGGCTCTCTTGACTTTAGTACCCACAACACCAACACATGTCACAAAATCACAATATTTTTTTAGTTTTACACCCTTCTAGTGGTAGTGACCATGATATAATTACATATCATGATATCATGCTTTAATATTTGTTTAGAAGTTCTTTATTCATGATGTCGTGATTTCACACCTATTTGAGAAACTCAAGCACTTCTAATCATTCTCCTTTTTTGTTCTGCAGCTCTTTAGATACTTCCTCCTAGTTATTAAGATAAAAATGCACTTGGCTATCATAGTACTCATCTCTATAATCTTGCTTATAGCTATATAACCTAAAAAGTTAGATAAATAGAAGGAAGCACAAAAATTACCCACATTCTTGGTAACTCATAGGGCAAATTTGTTTGCAAAGTTGTAGGACTCAAATTATCTTATCATAGGTCAACACTTTCTTAAGCTAGAGAAAGGCTAATATAGACAAAAGGACAAAAAATTAAGTTGAGGGAAGGCTTATATTTAAAGGGAGATCAATCTATCTGCTCTTACAAAATTATACTCTCGGGTAGGAAAGAAAGGATATACATGTTAGCATAGACTATAGTATATATGGCATATATGATTTATTACATAATATATTTCATATTGATTAGCACATTTACATGAGAGTGCTTTTACCAAGTTGGTTAGGAGCATATTTTGGGCATGGTAGTTGGTTGAAGTCATTTTTTAACTTCCTCCACTGAACTATTATTGGAGATCAATCTATCTGCTCTTACAAAATTATACTCTCGGGTAGGAAAGAAAGGATATACATGTTAGCATAGACTATAGTATATATGGTATATATGATTTATTACATAATATATTTCATATTGATTAGCACATTTACATGAGAGTGCTTTTAGCAAGTTGGTTAGGAGCATAGTTTGGGCATGGTAGTTGGTTGAAGTCATTTTTTAACTTCCTCCACTGAACTATTCTTGTATTACTTATGTTCCTAAATTTAATACAATGCCTAATGTTCATGTGATTAATATGGTATCAGAGCAATGTTCGGGGGCATGTGAAGCTGTATTTTTCTAGGCAATGTGTTGTTAGACTCCTACAATTTGTTGTATCTCCTAGAAAGCGGAATAACCTGACATACTCTAGAATGGAATGCACAGACCCACATGTGAAGCACTATGACAAAGCTATCTAACAACCCACTAATGTGAACACTCAGAATTTCTGAAGACTGAGGTACAAATACGCATTTTTTTTAACTTGATGCATGCAAAATTTGAGGTAGAGCAGGCGATTTTCAAAGATATTCTGTAGACACAAATTTCCAAGCACATAGACCAAGATAGAACTAGAGCATAACACATGGCATCCTAGTGAGTAGAATTATGTGGTGTGATGTGGCATGTGGACAATTTTTATTGGCTAGGCTCATGTTGGACATTTTTCATTGGCTAGGCTCATGTTCATTAATGATGGGAGAATATCACAACGTTCTTTCCAACTCGATGGAAGTCCATAAAATCACCATTTTCCATTATCACTCTCATTTGAGTCGATAGACGAGTTGGTCGAGCGGTTTGTGCAAAGATATTGAGCATGAGATCGAGGTTTCAAACCTCATGGAGTCCCCATACTCTCTTTTGTAAAAAGTGGGAGACATAAGGTATTTTTTTTTGCAAAATATTTTTCATTTTGTGTGAAAAATACCAAAGGTAAATTCATTTTTTTTACAAAGAAGTATTTTTTTGTTTTGCAACTAAAACTAAGAAAAGGAACCTTAGTGCATTTTTCCATGGAGGGATAAGAAAAAAAAATTGCACATTGTTTCTTTTGCATATTGAAAGGGTACATCAAAAAATTTCAAATCTTGTTTATTTTACAACAAAAAGGGGGGATAAAAGCATTATTTTTTTCTAGCAAAATTCTAACACAAGGGGGAAAAATTGTGCATTTGAATATTGTTTTTTGCAAAAAAAAAAAAAAAAACTCAAATATTTTGCAAAAATTATTGTAAGAAAAGGTGAATTTTTGGTGGAAACCGGAATCTTAAAAAAAACAAAACAAAACAAAATAATTGGTATTGTAAATAGGTGCATTTTCTATGGAAACTGAAACCTATAGTTAAAATTTATGGGCACTTGTGATTATTTTTTGCATTTAATTTCCAATTTTTTGTATTTCAATCATAAGTTAAAATTCAACAACAATTAAGACCCCAAATTTTACACCTATTTGTGCAATTTATTGCATATAATCATTCAGTATATACAGTACCTCTAGCCCACACATATAGGTAATGCTATCATGATTTGGGCTACTGTATCTAACACCTAATATAGCTGCAACAACGACATATAAGCTATTATTCTCTATAAATCATTGGGGAGAAATAAGGAAATCCAATTTTTGATATTGACTCCATTACATACCCCAATTCATTCCTATTGCTTGGCTTAAACTCCTCCAACTCATCATCCTTTTTTGAAAGGGTTTTGAGGTAGGTGCCATAAATTTGAATGAATTCTCTTTTATATACTCTTTGTAAGTATAAAGAAAGATGTACCATTTTGGTGAGATAAGGAACCTTCACAATGGCCTCTGTTCACAAATATCTTTCAAATTCACAGTTGCTCAAAGGTTCCAATTTGCACCATGGAATACAAATATGAGATTCATTCTTTAGCTTGAAGATTTATGGGATGTAATGACTAGAACTACAAAATGTCCTACAATACCAAGTACATATTATGATGAATATGATAAAAAGAATAAAAAATCCCTCATGTTTATCATCCTTTCTACTACTTGATGAGATACAACCTCACATTTGTGATGCTAAAACTGGTAAAGAAGCTTGGGATGCACTAGTTACCATCTATGAAGGGAAGAATAAGTCCACTATTATTAACCTTCAATCTCAACTTCATATTCTCAGTATGAAGTTCAGTGAATTAGTAGAACTGTTCCTATGCAGAGTGGCAAAATTGAAAGCTAAGTTGAATGCTTTGGGAGAAAAAGCATAGGATATGTTCTTGAATTAGATCATTTTGAGAGCTTTTCCAAATTCATACAAGATGTTGATCACATATATTCAAGTATCCATGAGACAAGTTACTTTTGTGGATTTGGTAAATTTACTCCATATTGAGGAGGCAAATCAACTTCAAAGAGATGAAGTGTAATATAATACACTTTACTCAAAGAAGGGAGGAAAGAGACAAGGTACCTTTCATAAGGAAGGATCTTCTTCCAAAGGTTCAAAAGGGAAACAACCTCAATAGAAAGAAAATAAGTATTGAAAAATCTATGATATGGATAACCATGATACCAAAAATTGTTGGTTTAAGAATAAACAATCATGTGACCAAGGTCAAAAGAAAAAGGGCAAGGGCAAATACAAACCACAGAAGAATAATAAGAAACCCAAGGGAAATGTTGCTTATGAGAGATCCAACTCAGATTATGAGAGAGCACACAAGGTGCTCATGAATCACACATCTTCTCAATCGAAGTATCCTATGTGGTGTATTGATTATGGATCCAACAAACACATGAATGGTGATAAATCATGGTTTGAGACATTTGAGGTAAAGGAAGGCAAACCAATTACAATAGATGATGATAAGACCTAGCGAGTCTAGGGTGAAGGAGATGTGAGTTTGCAAGTGAGTATACAAAGTGAAGTATAAGGTAGATGGAATGATATATAAGCATAAGGTTTGCCTTGTTGCAAAGGGCTATGCACTGAAAGAACGTATTGACTATGAAGATAATTTTGCACCCACATATAGAATGACTATCATTCGTGTACTTTATGCTATAAAATATTAGTTTAGATGGATGATCCATCATATGGATGTAAAAAGTGCCTTCTTAAATGGTGATCTTTAGGAAGAAGTGTATATGAATCAGCCAAAATAATTTATGGTTGAAGGTCAAGAGAAAAACATTTGCAAGTTGGTTAAATCATTGTATGGATTAAAATAAACTCCACAAGCTTGGTACATCAAAATGGATAGTCACCTATTGTAGCATGGATTTAAGAGAAGTCCTTCATATGCTAATCTCTATATCAAGAAAAGTGGTTATGATATAGTGATCTTGGTACTCTATGTTGATGATCTTATTATCACTGGCACTTTAGAGAAATTGATAGATACATTGAAATATAACTTGAAAAAGTTATTTGAGATGACATGTCTAGGACTTATTCATTATTGTCTTGGTTTAGAAGTGGCACAAAAGAAGAATCACATCAGAGTGACACAACAAAAATATGCCAAGATATTAATTGAGAAATATTGCATGACTGATTGTAAGCCCAAAGCAACTCCAATGGAAACAAAGTCACAGTTGTTGTGATATGATAAATATCCATAGGTAGATGGTACTATCTATCACCAGTTGATTGGGAGTCTCATATATCTTACCAACACCAGGCCAAACATTAGTTTTGCTATAATTTATCTTTTGAGGTTCATGTAGGAACTGAAGGTTAGTCATTGGAAAGCAGTAAAATGATTTCTTCATTATGTCCATGGTAGTACAGATGGCCTAGAATACAAAAAAAATGACAACTTCTTCTTGAAATGTTACATGAACTTAGACTATATTGGGTCATTTTATGATAGAAAATCCACTTTTGGATATATTTTTCATCTTGGCTCCAATCCTGTCTCTTGTCATAGTAAAAATCAGCAAGTGATTGCTTTATCATCTATAAAGGTAGAATATCATGCAACATGTGGAGTAGTCTATGAGGTGATATGGTTACATCACATTATTTCAAGTATGGATCTTCCCAAGAAACTTCCAATTCACTTGTTTTGTGACAACCAAGGTGTTTTGAAGCTTGTCAAGAATCTAGTATTTCATGAATGCACCAAACTCATTGACACCCAATGTAATTTCATTCGAGATGAAGTTCCAAAACACAAGATCCAACTCCAGTACATTCCCACTGATGAACAGGTTGTAGACCTTTTCACTAAGGCACTTGCATGTGTCAAATTTGAATTGTTTTGCAATACTCTTTGTATTTTAAAATAATGTAATAAGGGGGGATGTTAGCATAGACTATAGTATATATGGCATATATGATTTATTACATGATATGTTCCATATTGATTAGCGCATTTATGTGAGAGCACTTTTACCAAGTTGGTTAGGGGTATAGTTAGGGCATGGTAGTTGGTTGAAGTCGTTATTAACTTCCTCCACCGAACTGTTCTTGTATTACTTATGTTATTGAATTCAATTCAATACCTAATTTTCATGGGATCAATAATACAAAGAAGAAAGTGAGAAGCTTAAAATAATATATGAAAAACTACAAAATGAAGGTGAGGATGGTGGGTGTATATTTTAAACAAAAGGGTTTACATGAAATGGCGGTGATTGGATATGGATAGGGACAAAACATAAAATGATATTCCACTAAAAATTACAAAGGATGCCTAACAAAACTGAGAATACCATGAATTTATAGATAATGTAGAAGGGTCAACACTAAGGTGCTAGAGATAGAGAAAAGGAAGAAACAAAGATATAAAATTGGAGTTACACAAATCATGGTAATCCAAATAATAAAAAACCTCCTTATGCACATTCCAATGGGGCACATGACCACTTCCAAGGTAGAAAAATTACCAATTTTTTAGGTAATTGTCTATATTTTTTGCATATTTTTTGTGTCTAAACATAGGTGAGAAGGAATCTCCCTATCTAAATCCACCTTCTCCTGCAACCTTCTACTCTCTCAACCAAACCCATTATTTTTATTAAGAAACTCATACTTTTATTTATGATGTCAATATCCCTTTTATACAGAGCTAAACCTGGAGAAAGTGTCCTGTTGGTCCGGCTTTCATGCACACCCTACGAAGGATGAGCAGGAAGCTCCGGAGACACCCACGGGACGAATCCCACTCACTTTAGGATCTAGCTAGTTATCCAAGGTGCGAGTTACAGAGTCGGGTCGAATGTCTATTCACTCTTTTTCGCTTCTGGAATAGATTTCAATATGGACTGTCTGTTACCTTATAGGGGGTTCCCGAACTTGTTCAGTAGTTGCAGAAGTTGTTACTTGTTAACAATCAGATTTAACTTGATTCTTGATCTAGCTCTCATGGGTCAGCAGATTCAAATAAAAGACAAATAAAGAAAGTAAAAATGGATCATTTCATCGAAAACAAAGAGAGGGTAGGGTAGGGCAGAAAGAGAAGTTTATCATACTTTAAACTGTAAAACTTAAAACCACCAATTTTATCTATGCTACTAGCTTCACAACAGAAAAAATCCAAGAAGAAAGTGTCCAGATTTCTAAGATCACTTTCAACTAGGAGCACAAGGCAAAGTGGAACAGATCTAGCAAAAAATTATAAATCCAAGGGCAACTGGTTAAAACTGGTATCTTTCACCGGTAGCCTAGCTCTTTCCCCTAGTAGACAATGGAACAACTGAAGCCTAACAACATATTTAAACTTGATAATGGCAGATTCACAACATATATCTAACAAACTTAAATGGAACGGATAACAGAAGAAGATACACTTATCACAGATCTGTAAAATATTAGGCTCCTGGCCATGCTACCATAGAAAAAAGCAAAAGCACATCAACTCCCAGTCTAGAAAACAAAGGATTTCACAAAATTTGCAAGAAATTGCTTATAAGCCTTTTATTTCTAAGTCTCCGCCTCTCGCAATTACATTGAGAAGAAGTATTTATAGACTCAGGACAGACCCTGATCTTTTCAAAAATATCTTCTTCCCCAAACTGCAAATCTTATCTTTTTTTTAAACCCTAGGACCCGGGTTTTACAATATAAAGCCATTAAAACAAAGCTGTGGATAGAACTTAACCACTCTGCAAATCTGTGCAGTCAACTGCCATAAATGGAGAAGATAGAGTTGAATGCCACTTGCATTCATCCGCAACTGTAAATGAATGCTCTCATTAATTTCTGTTGGTGAGCCGGATGAGTCACCACCTCTCTCAAATCTGATCTCCGTAAAGCCATCCCTGTGTTGAAATTGTCTTCATGCTATTAATTCTACCATAAATTTGTCATTGAATGCCCTCACCGACATCTTCTCTTCTAGCATGGCGGTCCTTGACTAAATCCGCACTTTAAATTTGCCTTTATGGTCTTTTTCAGTTGTCCCGTAAGTGCCAGATGGATTCCTGCATGAAAGACAAAAGATTAATTAGCTCTTTAATAAAACATAAAATCAAAGCTTAAAGGATAAAACAGATTAAAATCCTAAATTTAAACTTGCATGTCGGCCTCTGTTTGTCTGTTACGCGCTTTGACACGTGTCGCTATCCCAGGAAACCTTCTGTTTACAGCTGGAATGCACTTCAGGCCCTTTGGGGAACTTTCTCTCTCCTATCGTGATTCTGCGACATGTCGCGATTTCGTGACATGTCGCGAAATCGTGATGTCCCTGGCGCTAGCGGCTCTTCTTCTCAACTTGGTCGCAAAAATGTGACATGTCGTGATTTTGTGACATGTCATGATTTCGCAACATCCTTCCTGCCAACTACGCTTCCTGTTCCAACAGTCGCGAAAATGCGACATGTCACGATTTCGCGACATGTCGCAAAATCGCGCCTCTCGCTGGTCGCCGTACATCTTCCTTGCTTCCTATCACGATTTCGTGACCCTTCCGGCACTTAACATTTTCTCAAATTCTTCTCACCATGCCGCTATTTCGCTGCATACTTGTTTTGCAAGACTTCCTTAAAAAGGTGCAGCGCATCGCTACCACTCTCACCCCTGATTTCGAAACACGCAGCGCGTCGCTGCAGTTTCAACACTTAACCCTTTTTCTTTGATGCCTTAAGTCTTTGAAACATCTCAGCCTTAAAACATTTTGCAACTGGAAAACGTGCAGCGCATCGCTACACTTTTTGGTTTAGAGCCTTCTTCGACAAATGCCCCGTGATTTTGGAACATGTCAGCGCGTCGCTGCAAGTTTCTACTTGAACTCCCTTCTCCAAAACGTGCAGTGCATCGCTGCAGTTTTTAGCACTTAAGCTCTTTTAGTTGATTTTTCTCTTGCACTCAGCGGAAATGCGACATGTCGCGATATCGCGACATGTCGCCAAATCGCGCTCCTCCGTACAACTTTCTTCTCTCTCCTTCGGCCGACAGCGATTTTGCGACACTTTCCAAAAATGGAAAGTGTCGCGATATCGCGACACATTTGCGACTTAGCCGATTTTTTGAAAACCTGTCGCGATTTCGCGACATTTCCATAAATGGAAGTGTCACGATTTCGTGACATTACTAAAAAAGGAAAGATTTGATTTTTCATGTATTTATCTGACTGTTTTCTGGATTTTCTTGGTGCCGGTGCAGGATTTGGCTTAAGCATGAATTATTTCTAGCATGTAAAAGCTAAGTCCAAGAAAACACAAGCTAGAAAGACAGGAAAAGCACAACCTAAAAAGGAAACAAGAAAAACTGGATTAAGACTAAAAAACATCTAGAGGGTCCCTACTGCAAAAATGAAAGTTCAGAATTTTCAGAGGGTGAAATTGATTTTTTCGTGGGGGTGTGTTGCTTCTCAAAAAATGGCGATATCTGCGGGTAAAATAGTAGCACTATTTTAGAACCCAAGACTCTGGTTTCAAAACAAAAAGACCATGCATCATGCCTTGCCACAGACATTCTTCACAATAAATTGATTGCCAACTCGCTAGTCGTTAAAATTTCCCAAGGACATACTAGGCTGAATTACTTCAAGGAAGATTTCTGATGTGCAATTACAAAGGGTATAAAACTTTCTTCAAGGATGACTCGGTTTGAATGATGAACTTTGGATCGATCAACTTTTCTAGATTGTAAAAAGGGGAAACCGAGTAGAGCTCTGTTTACTAGTTTAGCCTTTTACAGCCTAGACAGAGTTACCCTTTAGATTTACACGACCCAAATTTACAACTGTAAGGAAGGATCTTCAACTTGGTAAAAGAAAAATAGCTTTTGGAATCTGGCTGCCTCTCTCTCATATAACTCTTTTTTTTTTTTTATATCTCTTCTTTTTTGAAATGCATCAATATCTGAAAGGCTTTAAAGAAATCACAATTTTCTTTTATCATTTGATCAATCTGGAACTGTTTCAGTCTAGGCACTGATAGCCTCTATGGATACCCAAATAATTGCATGAACCATAGTCCCCTCTTATAACCAGCTTTTCTTGGATTCCCCGGGAGTTCCTCCAACCAAACAACATAGCAATTTTTCTATCATTAAAAAAACTGTGGCAAGCAAGACACAAGATCCAATCATCTCTCTACCTTCATCCTGACTAGCAAAATAGTTCCACTGTTCAATTTAAGCAGACTATCTCAATTTTAATAATGAACACTGGGTGGAGACTGGGTTGATCAGCTCAGAATAAAACAATTTTCAGCAGGCTGACTTTTCATTGATTGCTCAGGTAGAGGTTAAAGGACAGATTTCAAAAGTTGAAGAACTTTGCACAGACCTCCAAGGAAGAACACAGGCCTCTAAAGCAAAACAAAAATAAAACTGCACAGACTTTTAAAATTAAAACTGAAGCAAATAAATTAAAACTGCACAGGCAGCAAAATAAAACTAAAACAAAAGACTGGACAGGCATTAACAGCAAGCTGACATAAAAAGACAAAGAAAGGAAATAAAAAGCACTGACAAAAGAAATAAACTGCACAAGCTAAAACTGTACAGACAATTAAAGATTAAAAAATAAGATGAAGCAACTAAAAGAACTGCAGAGCATTAAAATTAAACTGAAACAGATTAAAACTGTACAGACATTTAAAAATAAAAACTGACAAAGAAATAAAACTAAAAAACTTCAAAGCTTACTTACAATGTATACATATGTTACAACTTCTTTGATCATTCAAAATATGTAGCAGATGGAAGAGCAGAGAAATGGTGCCTTAAAATTTTTTTGACCATGTGCAAGTAATTTAGAAAAATTACCTTTCAGGTCCTATTGACGAAATGCACTCCAGACTATGCTTCAAAAATTTGCTATCTGGGAAAGACTTGGGTTTACTGTCTTCCCTGTCCCATTTGAAAAACAAATCTGCAACTCCTTCAAATTAAACAAATCATATAATAAAAAATCATATGATAACATGTTTATGCTTCTAATTGAAGGGTTTGCAGAGTTCTTTCAAAAGGACTGAATGTAAAAACCCCCAGGATCAAATACCTTAAAATCTTGACAGACCCAAACCACCACATCTTCAAAATTATGTGACAACTGAAAGAAATCATGTTTTATCTGTATGCCCTGGTTCTTAACAACTTGAACATTTTGTGGTTGTTGTACTGCTTCAATATCCAGGACTTCAATTTTTATCCCTCTAGCAGAATGTTTACAATTTTCCTTTTCACCCGAGCCTTGCTTAGATTTAACCTCATCAATGTGTAATATCCAACTGTCACTGTTGTGATGGATTAGAGCTGTAACCGTTCCCACCTTCTCAGTTGCCAAATTATAAGATCCAATATCTGCATCAACACAGTTTATAGCCTTTTCTTTGATATTATGTTCAAAAGTTGTAGGCTTATGTTGAGACAGTTCATCAATTCCAAGTTGGCTGACCACATTCATATTTACTATCTTTTCCTCCTTTTCTTGAAATTCAACAGGTGGTCCAGAGTAAGCCTCAATCAAGCTATCCTTCTGTTCAACAATCTGAGGCAGTTCATAGAGGGTGATGTCAGCTTTAAGTTCCCTCATATCCTCAATGATGTTATCCTCTCTCGCTTACTTCGCATAGTGACATTGAATCTCACTTTCATCATCCTCTGATGAGGAAGGATCATTGTTAGGTTCTGGACTCTAACATCTCAAATTATAACCGTCCATTTTGAACTGTTAAAAATCTTGCATTTCATCCACAGGAGTCTATACAAGACTTTCTGTCTCTTCGAGAAAAGTGAAAGAATCTGAAACCCTGGTTGTACTATTTTTGGGTGAACTAGAAATATCAATATTTCTTTGATCTCTAGGAAAATTTAACTCACCAGGAAAAACTTTAGATTTGGGTAATGCTAGATCACAAGTGTTTACTTCAAGCACTTCCACTTTGAGCTTGTCAGAACTTTTCTCTATATTTTGCACATGCTGAGTGGATGTCACAGTTAACGGAGTCTCCTTGGGTAGAGCATGACATGTTGGCACTAACTCATGATGTGGAATGGGGTTCTGAAATAGGCATGTTCTGTGTAACATAGGATATCAAAGGACTGCTCAGAATTTGAGGCCCTAACTGTCTTTCAAGAATTAAGGCTTCTTTATAAGCCCCTGCCAGGGTTGTGATATTAATGTCTCTCTTGAGGAAAATAGAGGTCACCGAATCCAATGCATTCTTGTAGATTTCTAAGGCCAGATTTGCATTTGGGATGTAATGGCCAGTCATTCTACCGTAAGCTCTTTGGAACCTCATATTGAAAGACCTGACAGTTTCTCCCAACTCTCTCTTGATGTCTGGAAAATTGTTGGTATAACACACTCGGGGTCTATCACTTCCCCAAATTGTGATATAAAAGCTTTCTCTAGGTCATCCCAGCTAGTAATGGAATTGTTTGTGAGATTTAGAAACCAGTCATAAGCTCCCTCCTGGAGAGTGAACGGGAACAATCTGCAGGCAACATCTTCATGCTGTATATTCAACAATTTTAAAGCATTTTTGAAAGCAACCAAATGCTCTTCTGCAGTTCTTGTCCCATCATGTTTATATCTGGGGAGATACCTTTCCGGGATTCTGGGCAGGTCATGGGCTATACCCGGGATATTCAAAGCAGTGGGGCCCAACCAATTTGCCATTATTACTTGGCTGACAGTGATGTTCTGAGTTGTGATTGGATAACTGCCAGTGGAGATAAAACTATTCTTAACTTGAGGTCTTCTTTGGAAATTTTAAAAACTATACTGACAACTTACAATACTTGAACTGAGTTCAACAGACCCTCCTTCTAGCGCCAATTAGATGTTGGTCCGGCTTTCATACACACCCCGCGAAGGATGAGCAGGAAGCTCCGGAGACACCCACGGGACGAATCCCACTCACTTTAGGATCTAGCTGGTTATCCAAGGTGCGAGTTACGTAGTCGGGTCGAATGTCTATTCACTCTTTTCCGCTTCGGAATAGATTTCAATATGGATCGTCTTGTTACCTTACAGGGGGTTCCTGAACTTGTTCAGTAGTTGCAAAAGTTGTTACTTGTTAACAATCAGATTTAACTTGATTCTTGATCTAGCTCTCATGGGTCAGCAGATTCAAATAAAAGACAAATAAAGAAAGTAAAAATGGATCATTTCACCGAAAACAAAGAGAGGGTAGGGTAGGGCAGAAAGAGAAGTTTATCAGACTTTAAACTGTAAAACTTAAAACCACCAATTTTATCTATGCTACTAGCTTCACAACAGAACAAATCCAAGAAGAAAGTGTCCAGATTTCTAAGATCACTTTCAACTAGGAGCACAAGGCAAAGTGGAACAGATCTAGCAAAAAATTATAAATCCAAGGGCAGCTGGTTAAAACTGGTATCTTTCACCGACAGCCTAGCTCACACAGTGAAGACAAAGCAATTAGAACAAACTTAACCTCAAATCTATAATTTCCCCTAGCAGAAAATGGAACAACTGAAGCCTAACAACATATTTAAACTTGATAATGGCAGATTTACAGCATATATCTAACAAACTTAAATGGAACGGATAACGTAAGAAGATACACTTATCACGGATCTATAAAATATTAGGCTCCCTGGCCATGCTACCACAGAAAACAGCAAAAGCACATCAACTCCTAGTCCAGAAAACAAAGGATTTCACAAAATTTGCAAGAAATTGCTTATAAGCCTTTTATTTCTAAGTCTCCGCCTCTCGCAATTACATTGAGAAGAAGTATTTATAGACTCAGGACAAACCCTGATCTTTTTAGAAATATCTTCTTCCCCAAACTGCAAATCTTATCTTTTTTTTAAACCCTAGGACCCGGGTTTTACAATATAAAGCCATTAAAACAAAGTTGTGGATAGAATTTAACCACTCTGCAAAACTGTGCAGTCAGTTGCCATAAATGGAGAAGATAGAGTTGAATGCCACTTGCATTCATCCGCAACTACAAATGAATGCTCTCATTAATTTTTGTTGGTGAGCCGGATGAGTCACCACCTCTCTCAGATCTGATCTCCGTGAAGCCATCCCTGTGTTGAAATCGTCTTCATGCTATTAATTCTGCCATAAATTTGTCATTGAATGCCCTCACCGGCATCTTATCTTCTAGCATGGCGGTCCTTGACTAAATCCGCACTTTAACTTTGCCTTTATGGTCTTTTTCAGTTGTCCCGTAAGTGCCAACTTGCATAAAGGATAAAACAGATTAAAATCCTGAATTTAAACTTGCATGTCGGCCTCTATTTGTCTGTTATGCGCTTTGACATGTGTCGCTATCCCAGGAAACCTTTTGTTTACAGCTGGAATGCACTTCAGGCCCTTTGGGGAACTTTCTCTCTCCTATCGTGATTCTGCGACATGTCGCGATTTCGCGACATGTCACGAAATCGCGACGTCCCTGGCGCTAGCGGCTCTTCTTCTCAACTTGGTCATGAAAATGTGACATGTCGCGATTTCGTGACATGTCGTGAAATCGCGACATCCTTCCTGCCAACTGCGCTTCCTGTTCCAACAGCCGCGAAAACGTGACATGTCGCGATCGCAAAATCGTGCCTCTCGCTGGCCACCGTACATCTTCCTTGCTTCCTGTCATGATTTCGTGACCCTTCCGACACTTAACATTTTCTCAAATTCTTCTCACCATGCCGCTATTTCGCTGCATACTTGTTTTGCAAGACTTCCTTAAAAAGGTGCAGCGCATCGCTACCACTCTCACCCCTGATTTCGAAACACGCAGCGCGTCGCTGCAGTTTCAACACTTAACCCTTTTTCTTTGACGCCTTAAGTCTTTGAAACATCTCAGCCTTAAAACATTTCACAACTGGAAAACGTGCAGCGCATCGCTACACTTTTTGGTTTAGAGCCTTCTTTGACAAATGCCCCACGATTTTGGAACATGTCAGCGCGTCGCTGCAAGTTTCTACTTGAACTCCCTTCTCCAAAACGTGCAGCGCATCGCTGCAGTTTTTAGCACTTAAGCTCTTTTAGTTGATTTTTCTCTTGCACTCAGCGGAAATGCGACATGTCGCGATATCGCGACATGTCGCCAAATTGCGCTCCTCCGTACAACTTTCTTCTCTCTCCTCCGACCGACAGCGATTTTGCGACACTTTCCAAAAATGGAAATGTCGCGATATCGCGACACATTTGCGACTTAGCCGATTTTCTGAAAACCTGTTGCGATTTCGCAACATTTCCATAAATGGAAGTGTCACGATTTCATGACATTACTAAAAAAGGAAAGATTTGATTTTTCATGTATTTATCTGACTGTTTTCTGGATTTTCTTGGTGTCGGTGCAGGATTTGGCTTAAGCATGAATGATTTCTAGCATGTAAAAGCTAAGTCCAAGAAAACACAAGCTAGAAAGACAGGAAAAGCACAACCTAAAAAGGAAACAAGCAAAACTGGATTAAGACTGAAAAACATCTAGAGGGTCCCTACTGCAAAAATGAAAGTTCAGAATTTTCAGAGGGTGAAATTGATTTTTTCAGTGGGGGTGTGTTGCTTCTCAACATGTCCCATCAGGTGATGATGGGAGGATCCTACTTTACAGATCCTAAGCGATTTTTAGCATACTTGAGCTAGATTCTATGCTTAAGCCATTATTTTGCCTATGCTAATATGTTTATTCTATATTAGTTGAGTCCTTTCCACATGCTCATTTTGATTTAATAAGATTCGGTTGCACATGTCTATATGGCCTTTTGCTACCATTTCATACCCCTAGGTGTATTATCATGTTATTTTATATGTAACTTTTCATCCATTAGGCTACAAAATCAGAGAATACATTTAGAAAAGAAAAGTGGGAAAGAAGCAGTATCATGTCCTATATTTTTATGGTTGCAATAGATGATACTTCTATCCTTATTGCAATGCTAACACTTTTGAAGAAAGATCTTCTTGACCAAATTTATATTTATTTGATGCATATTTACCAATTGCTACAAGAAGTCAACCTCCTCATGAGAGATTTTTAATTATTCATAATGACTATCGTTAGTCACCTCGTATATATGTCACTTATATACACAAAAATGATGTGTACGTCTATGTACAGCCTTTGAAGTCATTCACAAACCTACTTGTCTACCTATAATTTCAAAACCACATGGTACAAAATTTGAGTCGCTCGTCATGATCTGCTTGCCATTGTATCCGATTATTACTGACTTTGATATAATCATTTTTTGCTTCAGATTCTTGTTCTGAGATGATTGCATTTTGAGTAGAAGTGGTAAGCCAAGTGCATAGTTTAATTTTACTTGCATTGTACATCAACCCTTTACATGACACGTACAGACCTTCACCTCCCTAAGATCCCATGTTATTTATTGCCTACATTATATGATCCTCAACCAACTTTGCACCATGATTTATCCTATCCCAACAGAGATCATTATGGTCTTTTGATCTTCTTTAATCATGAAATCTTGTTACTGAATCATAGTGATCTATTTGATCAAAGAAACAAAATTTAGATTCCGGTTTGAAAAATGGAGCTCTTGTTGAGACCTTAGGATCTTCATCTTGCTTCATACATATAGGATTTTTAATAGAACACATCCATTCATACATACATTTGACTACAAAATATTGAACCAAAGGCCAAACAAAGATTTCTTATTGTATTGCTCCTTCAAAAGTATTTATACATTCAACTTGTAAATGCCTAAGAGCCAACCCTTTCACAAGAGTCTATTGCTCTTATTTATAATACCTCTATGGTTCAAAAATACAAAATATAAAAATAGCTTTAATTAAAATAGTTACAATAGCACATCAAGTTGATAGAAATATTGTGTAGCATCTTCAACCCATAAATGGAACATCGTGCCTGGATTTTGATTACAGACTATATATTATGCACATGCAAGGAAGATGGTAGAGACGATATTGAATCTAGACCATATTTATTCTTGAAAAATATTTTCCATTGTCGATCTATAACAAACACTATCATGATAATATTTTCTCATGAATCTTACCACCTATAATTGTCATAATCATCTTGTATGGGTACATTGGAAGGTAGCAGCCCATTATACCCTTGAACCTTCCAGGCATTGGTGCAATGTAGTAGCTCGATGTGATTTCATAATATTTTTGGGTTTTTTGAACTCTAAAACCTTAGCACCAACAATGCGGTGACATGTCATGCTGTCACTACCTTCCCTTTAGTCATGATGTGAAATTGTCTCGATATCACTCCAATTTTTAATTTTAGCAACTCTAGACTTGGTTGGTCTTGACAGAGAGATAGGTCATGAAATAACGATTGTTTGCAATATTTTGATTGCTTTCACTCTCATGATAGCGATGAAGGCACATGTTACAAAATCATGATATTTTAATTTTGTGGCTCTCTTGAATTTAATACCTGTGACATTGACACACGTCACAAAATCATGATATTTTTTTAGTTTTATGCCCTTCTAGTGGTAGAAACTATGATACAACAACATGTTGTGATATTGTACCTTCAACTCTATTTTGAAGTTTGTCAGTCATGATGTTACGATTTTGTACCTATATGAGAAACTCAGGCACTTTGAATCATTCTCCATTTCTATTCGATAGCTCTTCATATACTTCCTCCTGGTTATTAAGATAAAAATGCACTTGGTTGTCATAGTACTCATCTCCATTATATTTCTTATAGCTATCTAACCTGAAAAGTTAGATAAATGGGGGGAAGCACACAAATTATCCATAGTTACCAAGATCAAATTGAATTCATCAATATTTTGGAATCAATGATTCATAGACATGCATCCTTTTTTAATTAGGGCATCTCACATTGACTTTTTCAACTTAGCATCATCCATCATCAAATCAACCATTTTAGGTCATTTACTTTTGCTTTGCATTATGCGTAGGCACAAAGCATTCTAAAAAGAGATATCTGTAGACACCTAAAATACATAATCACAAGGAGACTCTCCAAAATACCTCCTTCTAACCCATCTAACCCACCTAAGGCATCCTCATGGCTATTTGGTGTCTTTTTCTAGTAAAAGGGTACTTTTTCCCCATGGGAAGCATGACCATCTCACCTGATATAGTATCCAAGTTGGGACCATATCGATACAATATAGTTGTGCACGTGTAAATTTAAAAAAAAATAATCAGGTAGCGGGACTGCCCATCAGTGTAGCGACTAATTTCTTGCCATGCCTAGTGACTTGCAATTGCTCCTACAACCTACAAAGTGACAGTTATGCTACCCTTGATTTATACTTCCCTCTTTGGTTACATGCTAAGGAGGCTATAAAATGGAGGTTTCTCCTCTTAATTTTAAATATCCACAATTTTGAATCTCAAGCAATGAAGTGCTATAGAAATCTCACCATGCCTACTTGCTACTCGAACCAATGCTTGTGGATTGCCATGTGAGTTTCAATACTATCTTTATGAACCTTTCTTTATCAATACCATGACTTTGGAATGCTTAAATCCATGCACTCACATTCAAATTTATCAACCATTCATCAACAAAACTCACCCCAAGATCATCCAAATCTCATCTAGACCTGGTTTCATAGAGTTGTAGGTCTATAATAGTGACTATATTGTTCTGAGACAATCCATAGACAAGACTATCTTGATCCAATATGGTCTCGGTTAGGTGATCAATTTCATCATTTTTTTTGCATATTTGCTCAGATCATCACTTGCATGTTTGTTTAGCTACAGATATTTTATTTTATGTATTTTATCTTATTATAATAGCTTAGATCTTCATTTTTTCATGCATGCATTCACTTTAAATTATTTTACTTCTTGATCAACATGGACCCAACCTTAGTGGGCTCCATAGATGCTACTGATTCCTATTTTTTTCAATGCATGTAGTATTATAGGGTTTAGAACAATTAACGATCTTAGATCCAACTCTCACTCAACGATCATAAGAAAACCCACTCCAAAAAATATTATTGTGGATACAAAAATCTCTTAGATTGCATCGAGAAAATTTCTTTTCAATGGACAAAAACATCATGATCTTCATTGTAATATTGTATCATAAGTGAAATCCTTGAAGGGGATTCTATGTAACACATTTTTAAAAGAAATCAATACAAGTTTAATACAAATGAATTCATTACCATTTGATTTCTTTTATTGCATTGTGTTTGTCATCTATTTTCCTCTTAGTTGTTTATCATTTTTAGGGTGCACACCTTTTTAGTGCTTTCAGGTGGTAGGAAGGTAAACCAAGGTATGGAGCTAAGATGTTTTGTTTTACCAAAAGGTTGTAATACATCAAATCCAAAATCAAGATTTGGAATTGGAAGGAGTTTGGAGATATTAATAAAAAGAAATAAGAAGTGATTTCTCAGCTTGAAAAGTTGAATGATCAAATCCATTCATATGGCCTCATTAAGAGTAAAAATATTAATGAAATTAGAATTACAATGCAGTTAGAAGAATAGGAAAAAAGAGAAGAACTCTTATGGAAGCATAAATCTAGGATCCAATGGCTCTAAGAAGGAGATCAAAACATAAAAAATTTCCACAAATATCTTCTAGCTTATATATCCTACAAATTTATTTCTTCTAAAAATTTAGATTCTAGAGACTTTGCGCACACTTGGGATGTCATGAAGCCTATAAAAATCAACTACTTTTACAAATTATTCATTTTTGCATGTCTTTACTCAACTTCTCAATAGAATGTCCTTAAAGTGATACCAACTCTTATCACTTCTGAGGAGAACTCTATTTTGATTGCTCTAGTTACTATCAATGAACTTCAACAAGTGATTTTTAAAATAAAAGTAGGGAAGACCGAAGGTATTGTTGTAGCAAAAAATGATACAACATGAATGTACCCTTAATTTCAAACTTTTTAAGGTCATAACGAGGTCCATGAATTTTGTGACGTGTTAATGGAAAATTCAAATAGTGAGTTATAGAGCAATAAAGCATCTCCAAAGATAACAATGAAATTATATGTTTCAAATATTAATAAAACCTTCCATAACTCTGTCGTCATATTAGTCACCCTTCATATGTGGCCTCAATTGCATAAAAACATTGAAACTACCTTGCATCCTTAATCTGCAAAATAATCATTTTAAAAAAACTTAAGAGGTTCCTCGCCCACTTTTTCCTAAGTCCACAGGCTACCAATCTGATTGACCAAAAATTGGAAGCAAGCAAAGGCTACCAGTCAAAATAGAGCTTAACTGACCAAAAAGAGATCGATCGATCAACCAAAAAATAGATCACCATCAAAAAATGAAAATCTAAAGAATTGAATAATAAAGTATTTTGGCAGATGGGAAGAAAATATCAGTCGAGTGGCTGATCGATCGACCAACTGATAAAATCAACACAAATACCTACCATTTGATCGATGAGAAGAAAAGGCAAGTTGAGTGATCATTTGATCAATTTGGTAGAAAAATTAGACCACTCAATTGAAAATATATCTAAAGTATGAATGCACCAAAATTCGATCATGGAAATTAAGAGACCAGTCGATTAATTTGGCATGAAAGTATCTCGACCGTAGCTAACTTGTTCAAAGTCAAAAGATCAAAAGTTACTAAGTGAAAAAAGAAAGCATTCAGTTGAGAAGAAGAAGTGATAAACTGACCATGTGGTAAAAAAAGAGATCATTAGCTAGAAGCACATAAATGACCAAAAAATTGATCAACTAAAATTCAATAGAGATCAACAATCAACAAAAGTAGCCCAAGGTCAATCGACAAAAAATTTGGTCAAACCCTTCAGTCACAACTGACTGATTTGTTAAAAATTATACCCTTTAATCGAATAAAAGCCCATATGGAAATATCAATATTATTCGACCACATATTGATATGGATCGATCAACCAATGCCAAGCATAACTAAAGATACTCAACCAACCAAATAAATAGTGTGGCAAAATCTAAGCCATCAAAATCTCTTCGATCGATAAATATTGATGCCCCAGATTAATCGGCCAAGAAGAGATAAATACCCAAACTTATTGGCTGAATAAATCACAATCATCAAAGGGTATTGATTGAGCGAAGCAAGCGATTGATATGGACCTGACCAAATAAAGGTAAAACACACCAAAATTAAGGTACATGTGATATAAATTATCGTATGCATTTTGATTTGATTAACATCATTATTATGTTGATCCCCCTAATAAAGGTCGGTATGATTTTAACATAGTATTTATGAGGGTAATATAGGCTACGCAATCAAAGAGTTAATAGCAAGAAGTCAAAATCACCATTCATGCAAAATCAACAAGGACATTGCCATGGATTGAAAATTGATAGATGGTGAGGGCTAACTGACTAGACATCCAATTAGTGAGTGAGAAAGCTTTAGCCGACTCATAATTTACTACCAAATGACGATCTTCACAAGGGAAAAAATTAAAGCACTAATCGGCCAATCAACCACCAATGATCACTGAAGCTCGAGTCTCCCAAAATTCAAGATGGGAATTAGTCGATCTATCATACGATTGGAGTAATGTTTCACTGAAGCAAGATCTTGTGAACCCTCATTCAAGAAATCCAATGGGAAACTCAAATTAATAATTATTTCATTGACACAACTAATATCCAATTAGGAAGTTGCAGGCATGCAAACAAACTACAAACATTTTCCTTAGATCTATCTAGGCACATTATTTAACACAACATGAGCTAATAAGATGATTTAAAATTAGACATGTGTATGATCAGGTGATTAGTTATGAAAATCAATTGAAATACGATGATCCATGATAGGTCAACCATTATGGATAGTGAGGTGGCAAACCAAGTATAGTAGCAATACAACAATGATTGGTGCAACATTATTGATGCTTCATGTATAAAATAATTTAAAAACACATTAATAGTAGTGAGAAAATTATAGAGCTAAGAGTATATTTGAATAGTATAGATCTGAAGAACCTAGTTGTAGAGACTCAAACCATGGCCTATTTAAGCGTAGTTGCTCCAAATACCAAGATAAAAATTTTAGAAGAGAAATTTCCATTTAATAAAATGATCACAAAGAAGCCCACTGAGAAAGTATGAGATGAGGATGAGCTTATCGAATTCTATTTTAAATAAATAATAGAGGAATGGTCATACCCATAATATTTTTTGAAAAACATCTTTAAGAAGGTGTATGCAGATAAAGATAAGAGTAGTCCTTACTGCAATAAGTGGAGGATCAATTTGGTAAAGTTGTTGTGCTCGAGAGTGCATTTATTCCTTGAATTGTTATCATGGTTGGCCATTTCATACTACCCAAGGACCAGAGTCATAGTAAATGGTAGAAATAAGCCTATCTACAAAATTACGTTAGAAATAATTGAAGAAGTGTTTGTATTGGAAATGGTGAAACTAGTTTATGATGTGATAGTAGCCTCAGCACAGGCCCAACACATGATCAACACCACCTTCTATATAATTTTGTTTTACAATAGCAAATTAGTGTCAACATACTTTCTCATCCACAAATCCTCACTTCACAAGTGTGAAAAATATTATGTCAATATGATCCACATAGTTATGGAGGTCGAGGACCTAAATTAGGTCAGCACAGAGGTCATGCACATGATAGTGCAGTGTAAAAAGACATTGAAGTTGTCAATGTATATATGGTAAGCCATAATATGTGATACAATGGATAAATATTTCAAATAATTATAGAAGGTGATAAAGGAGAATACAGATTTCATGCTTTTCTTCTCCCACTACTCTTTTCTAACTCATTTGATTATCGAGCAGTTCAAAGAGAGTTCAATCACCCAATTAGGAGGTGTTCCAGGGGCAATCATTCAATATAGACTACCTTGCATATATGAAGGTACCTCCACTTATTTAGAATTTTACCCCAAATTTTTGATAGCTATGTATCATGTGATCACTGAGAAAGAACCCCCTAGAATGAGCTCGGGCATAGTTAAATATCTTGAAGAAAATAAGGTTGGAGACTTCTTTCTCACCAAAAACTTTAGCTTCATCAGAACATATGGGGCCAAGTTGCCACCCAAGGCTTTATCCACATTCTATCCTAAATCACTAGTTGCCTTAGAGATAGTGAGACAATCTGTAGAAGAAGCCAAATTGAGGTTCAAGAGGAAACATATAAGGATTCCTTGGGTCACTACACCAAGGAAAATAGGATAGTATGTTTACAAAGGATATCCTAGCATGATGAAAGCCCCATTAAAAATGTATTCCTACAATTTTGGAGAAATCACATGAAGGCCATATAATATTTATGAATGCTACAAGGATATTATCATCAAACCAAAACCCCTCATACATAAAGAATATGAGTTTGAAGATAACCTGTTATGGGCTCAAAATAATGGGTGAAGTTGGAATAAATATGGAATAACCAAAACCTAACAACGGTGCATAATCATATAGATACAATGGGAAATTACACCAAAAACCTCAAACTAATAGGGGATAGCACAATGGATAAAATAATTCCACGAGTATTCGTCATACCCCTAAAGTATTTCACTGTTCCCCTCACAAAAATTATGAATCAAGAACCTAAACAAATTGAGATCCTAGTTGAGGTCGTGATCTAAATAATAGAAGGTACTACTGATGCCTTGGCCCCTTCTCACCCTCTTAACATGGACAAAGGAAAATACTTTGTACTTGCCTCTATTGTACAAAGCTAGTTTACAGCTAAAAGCTTAGTAGTGACTTTGATGGCCCCACAAAACTTATAGCGGATGATCACAGGTTCATCCTAGGCGGTACCTATAGCCTTCAAGATAAATAAAAAAGAGATCAAAATATCTACAGGAGCATGGGAGAGAATACAAAAAAGCAAGAGATTTGTTGATATTTTTAGAGACTACCAGGTAGAAATTCCCAACCCCTCAAACTCTCCCCCTCATAAGAGATCCAAAATTGAAATGAGTAACGGTAAACTTGTGAGTATAACTCTAATAAAAAGAAATAAAATCATAGAATTCACCCCTGAGGAGGAAGAACATATCCAAGCTATAATGGAAGGGAGGGTGATAGAAGCTCAAACAAGAAGCAGGGTTCAAAGTTCAATTCCTTCATCGAGTTTGTGCCCTACCTCCAATACCATGATCACCATTCCTACTCAAGGATAACAATCAATTCAAATAAATCCTAAAATAGGGGATGCAAAGGTAGAAGGAGACACAGTCACTTTAGTAAAACATGGAGTGCAAGTACATGTACAAACTGAACTGGCTATTGAAAAGGAAATAAGAATTTGGAAGACTAAAGTAGAATTGTTACAGACAAAAAATAAAAATTTGAAAGTCAAAGTTAGTAAAGGTCAGGAAAAAATGCCTTCACGGAGCAAACAATTATGAGGCCCAGTGCTTATAACAAAATATAAAGAAAATATGGTCAAGATCATAGAAACAGATTAAAAAATGATTAATAATAATGTTGTAGGGATTTTGAAGCAATAATAGAAGTGAATAAGAAAATAAAACCCCAAATAGAAAAGGTAGATAAAAATATGGCAACTATTTCCCTAGTGTATAAGAAGTGTAAGACTAAGTATGAACATATCATATCCAAACAAGTAATCACAATGGATGGTCAAAGTCATTACTACCAAATAGAATATAAAAAATTTACCAATTTTTTGGTCGATAGACCCTGATGAAATTACGCAATCAAGGAACTCAAGAATGTGGAGCGATATATGATTAACAGATTGAAGCACCTCAAAATTAGTCTCCATAAATTACTCAATACCGAAGAGTTCAACTGATTGGTCATCAAAAACATCCAAGAGTTCCTGTATGGAGAAACTGATGAAGATAAATTATCTGACTAGCTTATTTCTTTGTCAACAACCATCCTTAACATAGTTAAATTTTTCATATCAGACAAATGGTCTTAAGGGAAGACAAGACCAAAGGAATAAAGGTGTTGGATAGAATAAACACACTCAGCATAATCAACGAATAAATTTGGATAGATATGGCCGACTTGGTCAGTGCTAGTCAAGAAGAGAAAGACACAATCAAGAGAAGTTAAAATACATCAGAGTCAACAAGCAATGTGGGACCCACAAGAGAGGAGAAAAGAAAATGGAAGGTGGAAAACAAATAGATAAAATTTTGTTCTATTAAAAATACATTCTAATTTTGAGATAGCCAATAATAGGTTGTGAAACACCTAGCCAATTATAGGGCAGGAGATGGCACCAAGTGGAGGGTTCATTTTAAAGCAGTTTTAATAGTTATAGAGTTGGTGTAGCTATAATAAGAACACCCACATCCAATAAAAGAATCAAGATTTTGACATAGCATATTTTTGATAAGGGGTATAATTGAGTTCCTGTTCTTTGCTATTGTTTTACTTTGTGTCTTTCTTCTTTTTCCATCCCTTATTCTTCCCATTGTTGTGTAGGTTCTGATAGGAAAGTTTCCAAGAAGTTGAGATTAATTCTAGATTATTGAGCCAGAGGTCTAGAGACTTGACTATTACCAGATTGGAATGGGAGAGTGGAAAGTCCTTGTTACAATATTTGAATGAGTATTTTTGTTGTATTAATCTTTAAAGAGTTTAATGGAAAATTTAAGCCAACTCTTCCTGTAATCAAATCCAATATTAATACAATTTTGGCCTTTTTTCCTGTTATAACTTTATTATCAGTTTTGTGTATGTCTTCATTGTAGGTTACATTATTCAAATGCATAGTGAGTATTTATTTTGTTCAAAAACTTATGTTTATTATGATATTCGAATGAATGTAATTGCACCAATTATTTCTTTTCCCCATTATTTCCATTTCACTAAAATGTTATTAACTCTTACTACAATAGTCCAAAGGATTAAGGCACCGGTCATACATAAGGTATAATTGAACTATTATTATTTTAGCTTGGTCAAATTTATAAAAACTTTAATTCATCATGATAAATCTGGAAGAGAATGAACATAAAATGTTAAAAACTTTAAGTTCACCTCAAGGGTTTCCTTACCATACTTGGTCTATTTAGAAAATATTAAGAAATCTATTCCTAGGTTAAAGATGCAGGCCAACCAAAGCCTATATTTACTCATTGACAGTTGGTTTTTCTTGTAGCGTGATAGCTTATCCTAAGGATGCAAGAAAATTCTCCAAAAATTTAATGGTATCATTATCAAGGATCGAAATTGTAATCTTGATTATAGTTTAAAACCTAAAAATAATATTTATTGGCAATAGTCAGCCTATTGGGAACCAATATACCCAATTTTCAAATATAAATCTTTTTGAGTTTATTTTCCACGTATGCTCATAGTTTCCAATTTATTTTTCAAGAACCAATTGTTGTATAATTTTCTTGATTTTCAAATATTGACTCTTGATTCTTGAAAATATTATTGCACATGAAATATAGCATGAGTGATTGAGAGTAAGATAAGTTGAGCAATATTAACCAGATGTTTGTTCCTTTTGCACCCATAGTGCTGGTGACTTTTATTGATTGAACCTAGAAAAATAAAAAAATTAAACAAAGAAGCAAAACATGCTAGTGTGGACGAGAAGAACTGCTCAAGATCTCTATCCAAAATTCTCAAATCCAGAGGTATGTTTTAGAACTAATTATTTTATTTCATCACCACAAAGTACTAATATGAATATTATTTCAATAGAGAATATACTTGAAACACCCCTACTATTCCTAGTGGAATAAATGCTACACCTACTATGATTACTGTAAAGCCAATTCAAATTTCCCTAGTAGTTAATATGGCTAACCCATATCCATAGAATGTTCAATTATGGAGGACCAATAGATACATGCCTTTCCAATTATCGATAGTGTTGCATGACCTTCCTAGTAAAGCTCATAAATATTTACCCAAATTCCAAGGAAATAATGTAGTCACTGGAGAGGACCACATTAAAAGTATATTGTATGTGATAGACAGTATAGAAGTAGAACATGAAGATATAGTGTTAATACTATTCCTTCAAACCCTAAAAAAGGATGCTATAGAATGGTTTAATACCCTTCCAGATAATAACATTGCCAATTTTGCTAATATGGAAGCTATCTTTATAAAAAGTATGGTGAAAGGAAAAATGAACAATCACTACTAATAGACTTGGCAATAATGAAAATGAAAGAAAACGAGTCAGTAAGTGATTTTAATAGAATATTTTCTAAATCTAGGAATAAAATTCCCACTAATCTAAGGCTAAACAATATACAATCAATATATTTCTATAAAAATACCTTCCCAAGAGAATTTAACTGAGTTAAGACAAGAACATGTTACTACCATAGATGAATGTATGGATAAAGCCATAGAGATTGAAAGAAACATGTTAGATAGTGGAAAAATGAAACCATACTCTCTAGAAGTTAGTCAAACTGATAGAAAACCTAAAAAAGTAGGATTCAATTTACAGAAAAGAACTAAACATGATCCTATTGAAGAACACAAGCTTATACTAAGAGGGAGGGGGTGAACAGTATAAGACCAACTTTTACTTTTCTTTCCAAATAATAAAAAAAATAATGTCAATATAGTAAAATAAACAATGCACAAATCATCACACATGAGAGACACAAATTTAATGTGGTTCATCCAATGTAGGCTACATCCACAAAGAAAATATTTCTTCTAAATTTTCTTAACAAATCTCTTAGGAACCAAATTCCTATTACAATATTTATGGACCTGTTGAGTGGTAATTTTACCCAATTACAAAATCACACTCTCCTTAGGATTTTGGTTACAAAAACCTCTCTTGAAAAGAAGTTAAAACAAAACAACTTCTTTAAGGTCTCTGCTATATTAGCATTTGCACATGTGTATTAGTAATCTCAATAAAGATATATCAATTCAATGCTAGGAACACCTTAGTGATTGCAAGTAATTATTAACAACGGGCATGTGTTGGTTCATTTCACCATGCTAAATTAGTGGTTGTTTATGAATTGGCCCTCATATGACCATGATGTAGCCTTAATTCCTATTATCTTGAATGTTTTTAGGTAGATTTTATCTTCCTTGATTAAGTGGATTTTAAACATGATTTATCTTGCATTAAATCCTACTTTAAGCATGAAATAGAAGATTAAAACCTATCTCTAAATATGAATTTCAAATGATGAAAGAATTCATTAAATGTAGCTTCTATCATGAAGATAAAGAAAGCCTTTGATATAATTAATAAATTGTCCCTCTTTGATGAAATTAATTTTCATAAAGAAACCAATTTATTTCTTGAAAATAATAGCCTCATAATGTCATTATGAATTATCCCTCTTTAATGAAATTAATTTTCATTAAGAAGAAATAATTTCATGCTTTAAAACCAAGACCTTTGATGTAATGATAAATTACCTCTCTTTGATGAAATCTGAATTTTCATAAAGAAAGGTGAATTTATTGCTCAAAAATGATATCTTATGAAATGTCGTAAAAGAATCACCCCCTTTTTATGAAATTGGAATTTTCATAAAGGTAAGGTCATATTATGCTTATGAATGAAAATAGAAAGCGTAAAAATCTGATTTACCTCTAAAATGAAAAAATAGAATTCTAAAATTATAAAAATCTGTATAAAATAGTTATTTTCAATATTTTTTATAAAATCGACCTCACTTCGGAATGACTTTGAATTTGTTTTAGATGATAGATTATATATCATTCTTCACATCCATGTAATTATTTTTGTCATTTTATTTTTATTTTTAATTTTTATTTCAATGCTTGAAAATTAAAAAAAAATCTGCAAAATAAAAGTTAGAAAATAAAAAATAAAATCTAAAAAAAAAACAAAAATGAAAGCTAAAAATGTTAGAAACACCACAGTCAGTATCGTGTCATACTATTCTTGCAAAACCAAAGATGTGAGACATTCATGCATGCAAATTAATTTACCTGAATCTGCATTTGCACAACTCGCCGTAACCTAGGTGTGAGCTTCTAAGGAAAACGAAAAATAAATTTTAGGTTTTAAGATGTTCAATGATGCAACTATAAAATAATACATTCAACATCATCTAAAAATCCCAAAAACGTGAAAAGGGAAAATGAGCATTAAAATTAGCATGCATAAATAAATCCTCCTTTCTTGCTCATAGAATGTAAATTTCTGGTCTGTGTATTCAAATAATATTTATGTTTTTTACACAAAATTTTCCAGTAGCATTGGTCTTCGAAAGAAAAAGCAGCCTCTTTTCTGTTTTTGAATCCTGTATTTAAAGTTTCCAAACCGATTTTGATTTTCCTTTCTTCCCTGTTGAAAAATATTCGTTTCATTTCCTTACTGTTCGTGATGGCAATAGGCATGATAGCCTTCGTAACGTTCACTTCGTTCTCTTTCGAATAAAATGTGTTTTATAATGCTCTTCCCTGATTTATCTGATAACCGTCATGAAGAGTATTTAATTTCCCCATGGCCTTTGTATTTAACCAAAAGTATATCCTTGTCCATTCACAAAATGATTTTTTTTTTTTGTAACTATATGCCACATAAACTAATCACCCTATGTAACCCTTCTTGATCACTACACGATAATATTTAATGTTTCTTTCATACATTGTGAATAAATTGAAACACCTAATAGGAAAGTGAAGATGCCGCTATGTGGCCATGAATACCTTCATTTTACTAAAGCCTAGAGCTGCTGTGTTTATATTTTTACCCATCCTGCCATTCCAAGTGAAGTCGAGTCAGCACCACGATGTATTCACCCTCATTCGTTGATGTTTCAACCTGTGATACCATGGTAGATCTGCTATGGACCTTCCTCGTAATTATGTAATTTGATTTCAACTACCCGTGTATCATACATTCTCCACATCATCGAGTTTACCCATGCCATCAGTTTTTCTATCAAAACCCACATCAATGTAACCAATATACTCTGGCAAACTTTAACCTTTTAGTCCCCATATCATTTTGCACCTTTACCATCATCGAGGATCTCAATTCCATGTTATTAAGCATTTGTGGTGTTCGATGAAGGGTTTCAAGTCTCGGTCCATGCTTATCCACATCCATACCAACAGTCCAAACTTCAAAAAAGTCATTTTGACTAGTTCGCATGCATATCCTCATGGTTTTTATCACACATTCACCTGACAGACTTGTTGGTACATTGATGATGCCTCACAGCAGGTTTTCTACTCCTGATAATTTTTCGAATACCTTTGTTAACAATTTTCCCTTGAATCTACCCTAAAAATTTTAGATTTGACTATGAGCAGCTCGAAACCATCTTCACCACTATCAATCCACTGGTTGCTCTATCCTATTGACTATTGCTAGTCTCTTTCGGTATGCATCATTGTCGAAAATCTCCATGCGATACACCCAGATCGTAGGTCTACTCAATCGTTTGTCCCAATTCAACTCATTGTTTGTTTGTGCTAAAGCCCCACTTCTTTATGTTATAGTTCTACGTATTATTCGATTGGCCTAACCCCACCAGGTGCTACCCATAATAGCAAAAACTTTTGTTTCTCACCATTTACCGTTAATGTCTTGTCTGACCTCATCTCTTCTCTGTCATGTTGTGATCAATGTCTTTGGCCTCTATGCACTCAGCTCTGTGGTACTTTAAACTAGTGCCTACATTAATTTGCCATCGGGCTTATTCAACATCATCTACGTCGCAATATTACATCGAGAAAACCCTATGCTCACCATACTGTCACTGCTATAAATACCTTGTGCTTACTGGCATGAAAAGTATCCAATACCCCAAGCTCCCACATCTCTCACATCATTTTCTAGGCTTTGAACTAGTCCCTGTGCCAAGATGTCCATTGTCACCCTTCATCCTCTAGGTTTACATGGTAGTGCTAGCACTATGTTCACATTGGAAAACGATGAGAAACATGAGCGATAGCCCACTTCTAATCTCATTGTTCATGATAAATGACAACTCGATTGTCATGAAACCCTTTGCTTGCACTTGAAACTACTTGGTCTCCATCCATCACATCATCCTCTATGTTCTTGGTGTGTGGGTCTAGTTTGAGAGGTCTGCATTCATCCACCGACTCTAAATCATAGTCAATCCATTCATGGAGGTCTATGTTTCCTTATTAGTGGTAATCATGCAAGCCTACATCTGCTTTCAACTTGTCACTTCTGTTGTGTGGATTTTGCCACTTAGGTTTGTCTTCATTTACCTTCGAACTCCTTTTCACTATTTTTAAATGGATAGAAGTTTGTGTAGATGAATTTGCAATAGTGGCAGATGGTCTAAAAATTGGTATTGGATTCACTGCAAATTCTCGGTTTTGAGGACACAAGACTCTATGATGCCAATGATTTTTATAACCTCTTTAGTGAATTAACAACCCCATATATTCACAACATCTTTTGAAATATCTCGCATTTCATCCCATGTCCATCATCCTTCGTTATCGATGCTATTATGCCCACTTCGGCCAAATATAATCACTGCTATGTTTATCATCCTAGAACCCGCCATTTCTTTACCGATATCCAAGACACATAGGTAGTCACTAGTCTCTCTGTTATTTTCATCCACGTCTGACCTACTTACCCTACTATGCATGTGTTGTAATTTTTTTGATGCTCATCATTGTTATTGGCTACCTAAATTGTCGCCCACACTGCTTATCACTGTCAAACAGAGAATACATCGTCTACATGGGATCCTCATTTGCTATTTGTCACTGACTACTCTCTATTTGTTCAATCTATGGGTATGACATTATAGTACTTCAGCCCCTAACATCGCATGCAATATAAAAAAGGATTCCATTTCTTCATGCAAACCTCCAAAATCCATGCTTGAAATCATGCTCACTGTCTACGTCGGTGTTCAGACAATCTAGATACACATCCATGAAGCCCAAAATTTCTTTGTTGTGAATATTCCTATCACCATGCATACTATCGATTTGCCTTGAAAATTGCGCCATATCACATGTCCAATTCGGTCGTCCGCCAGGTAGTCATCCATCATGGACATTGTTCGATGCATCACCTAAGGTCTTCATCATCATCAGTTATGTCCCTATCGTGGTCCCTTGTAAGCCTATCGGCATAACCCAAACGTTAGTTTCATGTTCTAAGACCATATTAAATTTGAAACTTAAAACTAACAAAATAATTACAACTTCAAAAAAATCTACGAAGGCTTTATTCAATTTTATTATTGATTAAATCTTTTTATAACATCTCATATATATATAATATAAAGATATATATAGATATTATTTATTTTTATTTTTATTTTTTAATTTTATATTATATATAATATATGAATATATTATATATTTATTAATTTTAATATATCATATTTGAATTCATTTTTATTTATTTCAATATATGTTAGACATATATATTTCAAAAAATATATATTAAACACATATATTGATATAAACTTATTTTCTTTTATATATATAATATTTTTTTATTTTGATTCAAATTGTTTTAAATATTCAAATAATTTTAATTAACAATTTGAATTAAAAACTAATATCTACAAAACCTAAACAAAACTTAAAACCAACCATTAAAGGATAAATGAAAAGGACATCAAACCACAGACAAGCCAATCCACCCTCCAAAATAAGACAATAGAAAACCAAAGATACTACCCAACAAACAACCTTGGAACAAAATTGTAAATATCAAGGATGAGATACATTGAAATTATCACTCCAAGGACACCAAAATGCTCAAAACACAAAATTTAAAGTGGGTACCCAAGCTTTGGGGCTTGTTGTGGAGTAGCCACAACACAACCTTTGTCCAAAGGAGATCTCAATCCCAAATATTTTTATTTGTGGATCTCTCTCCATAAGAGAACTCTATCCCCTTTGCTCTGGTTTACGGATATCTCTTCATAGGAGAACTCTATCCCCTTTTCTCTGGTTTGTGGATCTCTCTCCATAGGAGAACTCTATCCCCTTTGCTCTGGTTTGTGGATCTCTCTCCATAGGAGAACTTTATCTCCTTTGCTCTGGTTTGTATATCTCTCTTCATAGGAGAACTCTATCCCATTTGCTCTGGTTTGTGGATCTCTCTCTATAGGAGAACTCTATCCCCTCTATTCTATTTTATGGATTTCTCTCCATAGGAGAACTCTATCCCCTTTGCTCTAGTCTGCTCCAAATCCTGCTCTCAATTATATCTCAAATCTACACCAAACCTCATCACAAGGCTAGCACAAATCTACTCTGGCTCTTCTCATAAATATCTATATTAAATATACATTAAATATCATTACAAGGCTAGAAAAAATATGCTCCAATTTTACTCACAAATTTCTATCTCAAATATGCACCAAAATTTGCTACAAGGCTAGCACAAATCTGCTCTGAATCTGCTCATAAATATCTATCTCAAATCTACACCAAACCTTGTTACAATTTTAGCACAAATATGTTCCAACTCTACTCACAAATATCTATCTCTAATATGCACCAAACCTCATTACATGCTAGCACAAATTTTCTCTAACTCATCTCACAAATATATCCAAATTTGCACACATTACATGCATAAATATGCTTCAATTATTTCCTTAAATTTGTTCAACTCTGTCCCAAGTCTTCTCACAAGACTTAATCACATCTATCTCAATGCTGCTTCAAGTCTTTTCACAAGACTTGCTCAAATGTGCCTTCAATCCATCTTAAAAAACTTGCTCAAATCTGCCTTCAAGCCTTCTCAAAATACTTGCTCAATTCTACCTCAATGCTGCTTACTAAACCTACTCAAATATTTCCAAATCTTGCATACAAACAAAGCTTATATCTCTTTCAAAAATATTTTCTTCAAACAGACATATTCTACTCAAAATTAATTTAACCTTTGGAAAATATAGAGAATAACATGTACTATAAAATACCCAATATGTTCTTTACATTCAAAAATATTGCTTTCATCTAATCCAATCTCTACCTCTTGCAAAATCCCTTTCAAATCAAATCAAATTGGTGTATAGCTTTACTTTACTAATCTAATTTATAACACTTGCACATTCACTTTTATTATCACTCAAACCAGTGCCCAAGACCTTCACAAGTCCAATGAAGCACAATTTGTTCACAAACCCTAACATAAGTATTTTCAACTTCTTTCAACTAGGACACACAATTTCTTTCACAAACCCTAGCTCAAGTGTATCCAATCTCATTCAAAAATGGAGTTCAATCAATGAATCACAAAACCTATATCTAATATTTCCAATAATGCACTTGGAATTTACTCCTTATATCTCCTCCTTATAGCATCAAAAGATATACCCAACTAAAAATCTTGAATAGTGAGTAATATCCTCATACCTCTTAATTTGATTTGATGAAGAAATATCCTCAAGAACCTGTCTCATAAACAACCAATCTTTCTTGTACCACTTCAAGGGTTAGATAGCAAGGTACTTTCTCAAAACTTCCACATGAACTTTATTTTTCAAAAGGATGTGCACAATGAAATCTGAAAATGATGCTCTAAGTCCCTTATTTTGTTCTCAAAAATAAAGTATTAATACTCAACAAAATCTCTCATATTTTCCTTTCACAATGCAAGAATCATGTTGGAAATTTTGAGTAGTTTTGTTGTCATTGATGTCAAAAGAATATTGGTTTAATTTCATCGTCATTAAGGACATCAAGTGGTTTTTCCAAAAGCAAGAAGGTCTTGGAAAGGAATAGGATATAATATTTATTTTTAATATTATATGCCTAAAAAGGGCCCAAAGGATGAAGACCCGAGGAAGGAGAAGCAAGTTTAAATTAAATAATAATATTCTATTATTATAATATTTCGGGCCAAATAACAAGGTGAAGAAAAACGAAGTTCAAATTGAAAAGACCCATGAGCAATTTTCAAAAGGTTTAATTTAAATTAAAATATTTTAATCTTTGATTAAAATTTTAATTTAAATTAATAATGGAGGCAAAGGTTTTTAAATTTAATATTTAAAAACTAAATTCGAATTTTTAAATTCGAAAATGGGCCGATGTGAGAAGTCAAAAGATAATGTGCATTTATATAGGAAATGATTTCCATTTCCTAAAGTTATTAAACACACCTTCGAATGCGAGAAAAGAGAATATCAAGTGTTGCATCTAAGAAGAAGACAATTTGCATTTCAAAGAGCTTGGAGGGAAATGAGGCAATAAAGGTAGTGAAGTGATTTGACATCCCACCGATGGTGGTAGCGTAGGCGGTAGTTGGGAGAGTGCTAAGGCTTGCATGGAGGAGATCATGGTTCGATCCATGCGATCGACGTTTTGCATGAGGAAGAGGCCTTCGTTTGATTTGCTCAGGTTTTTGTGAGGAGTATTTTTGGGACAGCGTGCACCGTTTGTCTCATGTGGGCATGCAGCCCACTTGGTGGCCTAGCTTGGAGCTAGGGTGTTGGGAGTGCAAGGTCACATGGTCGAATTCATCGAAGATATTTTTGTGGGTAGAATAAATTAAAGGTATGCTATTCAATTTTTATTCTCCAAGGTGTTGAAAATTAAATTGCTTAGAGATTGTCGTGAGTGCTAAGTGCTTGGGGAGTTATAAGGTAAAGAAAAATTAAAATATTTTATTTTGATTTTTGGTGATTGAAATTGTTTTATAAAGTGTGGAGATTATAAGGTGTGCAAGGGAAATTGTTAAGTGTTTTGTTATGGTGAAATTATTGAGTTAAATATTGTGAGTTTGGATATTATAAGGTGTACAAAAGGATTTGATATTTTGTATGAAAAATAATTTTTGAGAAAATTATTTTGTGGAGATCTTGAGATAGGTTGTGGTAACCTAACCCTAGTGTTGGCAAAGAAAATTTGATTGTGGTTAAGACAGGTTTTGAAGATATATCTCCATCAAAATAAAAGGTATGGGTACATCTTCCTTGTGAGTAAAATATTGTTGGATTGGATGTTGTGAATGCTAAGTTGGAGTGAAAAGGATTGTTTGATAAGCATTGTTGAGTTTGGTTTTGAGATATCCAATATTGATTGATGAAGGTTTTTCTGGAATAAAGGTTGATGCTAGAAACCTTGTTTGATAAGCATTGTTGGAAATATTGAGTGAGCCTTCATGTGCATGATTAGGGTTTGTGAAAGATCATGAGTATCATTGTTATGTGAGGTTTGTTTGATAAGCATTGTTGAATAAGATTTCATTGAGTGATTGGTTGAGAGGAGTTGATTGAGCTTAGTTGATTGGAAGTGTTGGAGTGATAGTTCAAGTTCTATGAAACAAATTGTTCTTTATTTCTGGATTGAGTTGAAGGAGATATTGAAAGTGATTAAGCATTGTTGTGAGTGAAACATATTGAGTCTCTAACAATTCTCTATATGTTTCTGTGGTAAAAACAAGAGAGATATTGAAAGTGATTGAGCATTGTTGTGAGTGTGAAGCATATTGAGTCTCTAACAATTCTCTATATGTTTCTGTGAGATTAAACAAGATTCTGTGTGAAGCTTGTTGTGTGATTGAAGATGTTTTCTGTGATAGATTGAGTTGAGTTGAATAAGCTTTTGTGAAAAGTTGTGAGTGATTTGAGTAAGTCCTAGAGTGGACTTAAGGATAGTTGAGTAAGCTTTTGTGGGAATCTGTAAAGTAGATTTGAGGTAAGTCTTGGTGAAGACTTGTTGAGCATATTGGACAAGTTCTAGTGAGGACTTGTTGAGCAGATTTGAGGTAAGTCTTGGTGAAGACTTGGTGAGCAGATTGAACAAGTTCTAGAGAGGACTTGTGGATATATTTGAGGTAAGTATTTGAGAAGACTTGTGAGCAGATTTGATTGATTGATTTGTTCAAACCTTGAGTTAAGGTTTGGGGTAGATCTAGTAGAGTTGATTTGTGATTGAGTCAAGCTTTGTGTTAAGGCTTGAGGATATATTTGAGGATAGAGTTTGGTGTAGATTTGAGGATAGGTTTTGTACAATAGAGAAAGATTGAGATAGATTTGTAGAAAGATTTAAGGATATGTGTTAGTGTAGATTTGAGATAGAGCTGAGAGTAAGATTTGGAGGTGATAGAGTAGAGGATAGTAGTCTCTAGTGGATAGAGATCCATTAGCTAGGGTAGTGAGGATAAAGATCTTCTGAGTGAGGATAGAGTCTTCAGTGGAGAGAGATCCACAAGCTAGTGTAGTGGAGGTAGTAGTCTTCTAGAGGATCACCATCCAAAGTAGAGGAGAAGGAGTTCTCCTATGGATAGAGATCCATGAACTAGTTGAGGGGATTGGTGTCTCCTGTGGATAGAGATCCATGAACTTGATTAGGGGATTGGTGTCTCCTTTGGATAGAGGTCCATAAACATTGTAATAGGGAAAGGATTCCCAAGAGATTTGTTGAGAAAATTTTAGTGAAATATTTTCTCATGGAGTAGCCCACATTGGGTGAACCACGTTAAATTGGTGTCTCTATTGTGTGTGGTGATTTGTGCATTGCTTTGATTACTATTGTTGATATTGCCATTGATATATTGCATAATATTGTTTGGGAAAGAAAAGTAAAAAGTGGTCTTATACTGTTCACCCCCTCTCAGTATAAGCTTGTGTTCTTCAATTGGTATCAGAGTGGGTTCCTTTGGAAGAGTTTAATAACTTGAAGGAAAAGCTTACAAGAACATAGATGGATTCTCAGACTAGATCTTCAGGGAATTCAACACCATTGTTCGATGGGAACAATTATGCACTATGGAGCACAAGGATGAAGTTTCATCTAATGGCACTTGGAAATGAAATATGGGAAGCAGTTGAAAATGGATACACACCACCAACAACTCCACCTATAGATAAATATGGTAAGCTTCTACATCATCACAATTCAAGAGCAATGAATGGAATTTTGAGAGGTTTGCATGAAATAGAGTTTATAAAGGTTATGCATTGCACATCAGCAAAGGAAATTTGGGATAAGTTGCAAGGCATATATGAAGGAGATAAAAAGGTCAAAAGGGTAAAGTTGTAAAATTTCAAGAGAGCATTTGAAGACCTAAAGATGAAGGATGAGGAAAACATTGCGGCATATCTACTTCGTGTGGATGAGGTTGTTAACTCCATGCAAGGACTTGGGCTTAAGGTTGAGGAAATAGATGTTTGTGATAAGATTTTAAGGTCACTTCCAAAAAGGTTTAGTGAAAATATTTCAGCTATAGAAGAGGTAAAAGATATTGAACTTTTGACAAGGGATGAATTACATGGCATTCTCACAGCTTTTGAGATGAGAATAAAAGAGGAACCTATTCCCCAGAAGGAAGCAACCTTCAAAGTTACTAAGAAGACAAAGGGTAAGAAGTCAGATTCAAGCAATGAGTCATCCAGTGATGAAGAAGCAAATTATGGTAGAAGGAACAAGGACTCAAGAAAATATAAAGGTACGAAATCAGTTAGATGTTTCAATTATGGAAAATATGGTCACTATGCATCTGATTGTCCAGAGGCTGGAAATAGCAATGATGAAGAAAAATAGGATCATAAGAATAGGGAAACAGGAAAACACAGGTACCAAAAGAAAAGTAGGGATGGACAAGGCAAGCAAGGAAAGAAGTTTTTCCAAAGGCATAAGAAGAGTTTCTATGCAGACAAGGCAGGTAAGAGCTCAAGTGATAGTGATGAAAGTTCCTCAGATAATGATAAATATGAAGTACTATTTCTAGCAAAAGAAAAATATGATGTTAGAAAAAGGGCACCAATGATTCTCAAGTGTTTTAGATGTGGTAACTTTGGTCATCTTGAAGATAGTTGTACAAGGAATGGATTCAGTTTTAGTGATGATGAATATGAAGATACACTTGAAGGACTAGAAGAAAGTTTACTTTTGGCAATAGAAGAAGAAGGAGGTGATCCTATTGAAGATAAATCAGAAAGGAATGAAGATGATCCCAAAGGCAAACAAATAGAGGAAGAATCAGAGAAAGGAGAAGTTGATCTTGAGGGTGAGCTTATTCATGCCCTTGATGCATTAAGGGAGGTAAGAAAGCAAAACTCAAAACTCAAGCTTAAATTTCAAGAATGTGATGAAGAGAAAGGAAAGCTTATAGAGGATCTAACTAACTCAATAGCTAAGACAAGGAGATTCAAAGAGAAGTTAGAAGCAAAGGTTTTAGAATGTGAAAAGTTAGAGCATGAGGTAGCTTCACTAAGGAAGGAAGTAAAAGAGTCTAAGGATAAGTTACACAGGTTTGGGAGAAGCTCAAAGAAATTGGATAAGATTATCAAGATACAAAAACCTACATCAAACAAGATAGGTCTTGGTTTTGAATAGGTACAAAGAAAATAAGGAGAGGATTCAATATCAAGCTCTAAAGAAGAAGAAGCTTTAGAAGAAGAGAGTGTAAGAGAGAGTGAGACTTCTGAGGATGAGTTGGACAATAGAAATTTCAACAAGGAAAGGAACAATGCACAAATGAGGAACATATGGAACATGAACCAACATAGGGTAAAATAAACTAAGAGACCAATGGGGTCAAGGCAAGGTAGTTTCAATGGATGATGCTTCTCATGTCACAGGTTTGGGCACAAGGCTACACAGTGCAGGACACATGAAAGATAGGAATATGGAAGTTTCAGAAATAGACAACTTTTTCAAGGGTATTGCTACTCTTGTAATCAGTTTGGTCACAAGGCAATAAATTGCAGGGTTCATGATAGGAATGGATATGGCTTCACCAGGAGAAACCCCAAGATATTTGCACCTTTAAGGAATAACAACATTAAGTGTTATAAGTGCAATAATGATGGGCATACAACAAAGTGGTGTAGAGCAAAAATCCCAGAGACAAGCAGGAACATGAATAGTCAGAGGAATCAGAAGGATCGATTGAGGAAGAAAGTGGACAAAGGTAAAGATCAAGTGTATGTTGGGAGTAGAAATACTCCCACCCCAGAATTAATCACCTCAAGAGGAGGTGGGGGAGGGGCTAAGCTAAGAGTCTCATTCTTAGCCCCAAGCCCCAAAGGTGACCCTTTGCCATTGATGACAAAGGGGGAGAGATTTGAGTTAGGGGGAGAGCATTCAGTCAGGGGGAGCAGTTTCTCAAGGAAAGCAACTTTTGAAAAAGAAAAAGGAATGGTAAAAATAAAGGGGTTGCCATCAATGACAAAGGGGGAGATTGTTGGAAATTTTGAGTAGTTTTGTTGTCATTGATGTCAAAAGAATATTGGTTTAATTTCATCGTCATTAAGGACATCAAGTGGTTTTTCCAAAAGCAAGAAGGTCTTGGAAAGGAATAGGATATAATATTTATTTTTAATATTATATGCCTAAAAAGGGCCCAAAGGATGAAGACCCGAGGAAGGAGAAGCAAGTTTAAATTAAATAATAATATTATATTATTATAATATTTCGGGCCAAATAACAAGGTGAAGAAAAATGAAGTTCAAATTGAAAAGACCCATGAGCAATTTTCAAAAGGTTTAATTTAAATTAAAATATTTTAATCCTTGATTAAAATTTTAATTTAAATTAATAATGGAGGCAAAGGTTTTTAAATTTAATATTTAAAAACTAAATTTGAATTTTTAAATTCGAAAATGGGCCGACATGAGAAGTCAAAAGATAATGTGCATTTATATAGGAAATGATTTCCATTTCCTAAAGTTGATTTAACACACCTTTGAATGCGAGATAAAGAGAATATCGAGCGTTGCATCCTAAGAAGAAGATAATTTGCATTTCAAAGAGATTGGAGGGAAATGAGGCAATAAAGGTAGTGAAGTGATTTGACATCCCACCGATGGTGGTAGCATAGGTGATAGTTGGGAGAGTGCTAAGGCTTGCATGGAGGAGATCATGGTTCGATCCATGTGATCGACGTTTTGCATGAGGAAGAGGCCTTCGTTTGATTTGCTTGATGGTTTTGTGAGGTAGTATTTTTGGGATAGCGTGCATCATTTGTCTCATGTGGGCACGCAACCCACTTGGTGGCCTAGCTTGGAGCTAGGGTGTTGGGAGTGCAAGGTCACGTGGTCGAATTCATCGAAGATATTTTGTGGGTAGAACAAATTAAAGGTATGCTATTCAATTTTATTCTCCAAGGTGTTGAAAATTAAAAGTGCTTTGAGATTGTCGTGAGTGCTAAGTGCTTGGGGGAGTTATAAGGTAAAGGAAAAATTAAAATATTTTATTTTGATTTTTGGTGATTGAAACTTGTTTTATAAAGTGTGGAGATTATAAGGTGTATAAGGGAAATTGTTGAGTGTTTTGTTATGGTGAAATTATTGAGTTAAATATTGTGAGTTTGGAGATTATAAGGTGTACAAAAGGATTTGATATTTTGTATGAAAAATAATTTTTGAGAAAATTATTTTGTGGAGATCTTGAGATAGGTTGTGGTAACCTAACCCTAGTGTTGGCAAAGAAAATTTGATTGTGGTTAAGATAGGTTTTGAAGACATATCTCCATAAAAATAAAAGGTATGGGTACATCTTCCTTGTGAGTAAAATATTGTTGGATTGGATGTTGTGAATGCTAAGTTGGAGTGAAAAGGATTGTTTGATAAGCATTGTTGAGTTTGGTTTTGAGATATCCAATATTGATTGATGAAGGTTTTTCTGGAATGAAGGTTGATGCTAGAAACCTTGTTTGATAAGCATTGTTGGAAATATTGAGTGAGCCTTCATGTGCATGATTAGGGTTTGTGAAAGATCATGAGTATCATTGTTATGTGAGGTTTGTTTGATAAGCATTGTTGAATAAGCTTTCATTGAGTGATTGGTTGAGTGGAGTTGATTGAGCTTAGTTGATTGGAAGTGTTGGAGTGATAGTTCAAGTTCTGTGAAACAAATTGTTCTTTATTTCTGGATTGAGTTGAAGGAAATATTGAAAGTGATTAAGCATTGTTGTGAGTGAAACATATTGAGTCTCTAACAATTCTCTATATGTTTTTGTGGTAAAAACAGAGAGATTGAAAGTGATTGAGAATTGTTGTGAGTGTGAAGCATATTGAGTCTCTAACAATTCTCTATATGTTTCTGTGAGATTAAACAAGAATCTGTGTGAAGCTTGTTTGTGTGATTGAAGAGGTTTTCTGTGATAGATTGAGTTGAGTTGAATAAGATTTTGTGAAAGCTTGTGAGCTAATTTGAGTAAGTCCTAGAGGATTTGTTTTGAGTTTTGTGGAAGCTTACAAAGTAGATTTGAGGTAAGTCTTGGTGAAGACTTGTTGAGAGATTGGACAAGTTCTAGTGAGGACTTGTTGAGTAGATTTGAGGTAAGTCTTGGTGAAGACTTGTTGAGTATTTGGACAAGTTCTAGTGAGGACTTGTTGAGTTTGGTTTGGTGTTGTGAAATTGAAAAGTTCTAGAGAGGACTTGTGGATATATTTGAGGTAAGTCTTTGAGAAGACTTGTGAGCAGAGTTGATTGATTGATTTGTTCAAACCTTGAGTTAAGGTTTGGGGTAGATCTAGTAGATTTGATTTGTGATTGAGTCAAGCTTTGTGTTAAGGCTTGAGGATAGATTTGAGGATAGAGTTTGGTGTAGATTTGAGGATAGGTTTGTGCCAGATTAGAGATAGATATTGAGCAGATTTGTGCTAGATCGAAGGACTGTGTTTAGTGAGATAGAAATTTGTGCTAGATGAAGGACTATGTTTAGTGCAGATCAGAGATAGAGATTGAGCAGATTTGTGCTAGATCGAAGGACTATGTTTAGTGTAGATTTGAGATAGAGCTGAGAGCAAGCTTTGGAGGTGACAGAGCAGAGGATAGTAGTCTCTAGTGGATAGAGATCCATTAGCTAGGGCAGTGAGGACAGAGATCTTCTGAGTGAGGATAGAGTCTTCTATGGATAGAGATCCACAAGCTAGTGTAGTGGAGGTAGTAGTCTTCTAGAGGATCACCAGCTAGAGGAGAAGGAGTTCTCCTGTGGATAGAGATCCATGAACCAGCTGAGGGGATTGGTGTCTCCTATGGATAGAGATCCATGAACTTGATTAGGGGATTGGTGTCTCCTTTGGATAGAGGTCCATAAACATTGTAATAGGGAAAGGATTCCCAAGAGATTTGTTGAGAAAATTTTAGTGAAATATTTTCTCCGTGGAGTAGCCCACATTGGGTGAACCACGTTAAATTGGTGTCTCTATTGTGTGTGGTGATTTGTGCATTGCTTTGATTACTATTGTTGATATTGCCATTGATATATTGCATAATATTGTTCACCCTCCCCCCTCTCAGTATAATATTGTGTTCTTAAAATTATAATAAGATGTCAAGCAACTTATCACACATTATTACTCCTAATATTGCAAAATAATATTCAACACAACAAAGCCACAAATTACACACATGAATTTTTCATACACCTTATACCTCCTACTTGAAATAAAATATTTCAATGCACTTCAACTTTCCAACATGACCATTATAACATCACTTTATTTTATACCCCACACATAGCACTAGTAATCTGATTTATAAACTCCACACTATCCCCCTTTTAATTTAAAAATTAAAACTCCACACTATCACTTTTAATCCAAAAACTAAAAATAAAATAATGACCTTATGACTCCCTAAGCAAGTGCATACCTCAAAATTTGGAAAATATTTATTTCACAAAAAATTATCCCCACTTGTTGTCACCACCACGATTTAAACCTGCACCGCTTGCTGGCCCGCACCCTAGATTTGGCTAGGCCACTGTGTGGGCTATCCACCATACAGATTCTAAAGTGCACGCACTCCGTATTATGCATAATTTAAGATGCAAAAAACTTTTACGAATAAAACTTTATCACTCTGCCTCTACCGTATCTCGAACTCGAGACCTCCCCTTTGCCACTCTTTAGCATCGGGGATTCTATTTTCTAGGCTAGCTGCCCAGATGGTACCAAATTTTGCTACCCCTTATTTTTATCCATGTGCTCTATCTCAAAACATGATCCCTTGTCTTCTTCTCTTCTTTGTTGCAAATGAACGAATCACGAAGGTGCATGATTCGAATGTTTATTTTCACACCACCTTAGCATTGTATTTTACCTTCCTTAAATATGCAAATGTTTACTTTGGAACTTGATGTCGGTGCATGGGAAATTCTCATTTTTCAACCTTAACCTTTGGCACTCACTTTTTAATTTTTAATTATTATAATATTTTAAATCTAGATAGATTTAAATATTATAATTTATTTTTCTTCTTTGGAACTTTTGCTTAAGATAAAGTTTTTACCACCATTACACATTTTATTTTTCTTTTGCAAGTACCACCATGGTAAATCAATTAAAACTTTACCACCATGAAATATTTTCTTTTTCCTTTTGCAAGTGCTACCATGGTAAAAAAATTAAACCTTTACCACCATGGAGTATGCCTTGTATTTTTCTTGCTCACACAACCATGAATAACCTTGTCTTTTTCTTGTTTCCACATTGCTTCATGTACCCTTTGAATATTATTATCACCTATTTTACTTTGACATAAATGAAAACCAATATCATCAACCTATGATATCAATCCTTTGACATCAATGAAAACACAATATACTCAAAATTTCCAACAATCTTCCCCTTTGCCATTGATGGAAACCCTTTTTAAAAATTCTTTTTCCAACCACTGGATTCCAAATCTGCTCCCCCTAAGAAACTACTCTCCCTAACTGAATGTTCTCCCCATTAATAAAATCTCTACAACTTTGAAATCAATGGCAAAGGATATCCTTTGGGGCTAAATATAAGACTCTTAGCTCAGCCCTCTCTCACATCCTCTTCTTGAGGTGGTTAATTTTGGGGTGGGAGTATCTCTAATCCTAGCATACAATGCTCTTTTTATTTTTCAACCTTATTTTTTGATACATTTGGAATTATACCCTTTTGATCCTTTTGAGTGTCCCTATCCTTGCATGACTCTGGTAGTTCTGGAAACTCTGTTCTACACCACTTGGTCTTATACCCAAGATTATTGCACTTGTAACACCTAATTTTGTAGTTCTTGGAAGGTGTAAATGATTTGAAGTTTTTATTGGTGAAGCCATAATCCTTTCTATCATGAACCCTACATTGGATTGCTTTATGACCAAAGTTATTACATGAGTAGCAATACCATTGAAAGAAATATCTATATTTGAATAAGTTGATATTCCCTTTAGTGAGGCCATCCTCCTTCTTTCCATGAATCCTGTAATGCATAGCTTTGTGACCAAAACTATCATATGAAAAACAATGTCCTTTGAAGAAATATTGTTTTGAAATTTTTGGTCTCTTAGTCCTTTGTTTTCCTTCTCTGTGATGATCCCTATTTTTTATTTGTGCATTGTTTCCTTTATTAGTGAAGCTTCCATTTTTCAATTTATCTACATAAGTCTTAGTTTCTTCTTCACTCTCTTCCTTTGAAACGTCCTTTTATATTGAGCTTGATATTAACCATTCTTCTTGTTTCCCTTGTACTTCTTCAAAACCAAGTCTTGTTTTGATAGATGAAGATCTTTGTGCATTGATAATTGTATCCAAAAAGTTTTTGAACTTTTTCCAAACTTGTTCAGCTTATCCTTAAAATATTTCACTTCCATCCTTAGAGAAACCACTTCATGTTCTAATATTTCACAATATAACTCTTTAGCTTCTAATTTTTCAACCATGACTTCTTTAAACATCCTTGCCTTAGCTTTTTATTTTGTGAGGTTTTGTAGAAGCTTTTATTTTTCTTCCTCATATTCTTGAACTTGAGTTTTTAGTCTTGAATTCTACTTTATAAATTTTTTCAACTCTCTAAGAGAAAAAATAAGTTCTTCTAGATAAACTATGCCCTTTTCTTCTTTTTATGATTCTTTCTCCAGATCTCCATTTATAGGAGCATATTATACTTGGTCTTTAATAGGAGTGTTTTCTTCCTCTTCTATTTCCAAGAATAGAATCTCTTCTTCTTCACTATCTAAGAGTCTTTCATCACTATCACTTGAAGCACTACTTATATTTTTAACATAGAAGCTCTTCTTGTGCCTTTGAAAGAACTTCTTTTCATGCTTGCCTTGACCATACCTATTTTTCTTTTCATGCCTAGATTTTCCTTCCTTTTTATTATGATCCTGTTTCTCTTCACTGCTACTACTTTTGGATTGTGGAAAATTATATGTATAGTGATCAAAATTACTACAATTAAAATATTTCACAGTCTTCATACCTTTGTGCTTTCTTGAGTCCTTATTCCTTCTCTCATAGTTAGCTTCTTCATTACTGCTTGAATCACTACTTGATTCTGGTTTCTTATCTTTTATCTTCTTTGAAGCTTTAAAAGCTACCTTTTTCTTGGAATTGTGATACTTTACTATTCTCATCTCATAATCTATGAGAATTCCATGTAACTCATCCATAGTCAACTTATCAATATCTCTCATCTCTTCTATAGCTAAAACCTTTACATCATACTTTATAGGGAGTGATATTAATACTTTTTGAGCAACACTAGAGTCTTCAATTTTGAATCCAATTCCACGCATGGTATTAACAACCTCATCCACACAAAGTAAGTATTTAGCAATATCTTCATCATATTCCATATTTAAATCTTCAAACCTTTTATTGTGGTTTTGTAGTTTTGCCAAATTGACCTTATTATCTCCTTCATATGTTTGCTTCAATTTGTTACACATTTATTTTATTGATTTGCATTGTATAACTTTCACAAATTCTACTTCACATAATCCACTTAATATTATATTCATATCCTTGGAATTATTCACATGTAACTGCATACCATCCTTATCTATGGAAGGAGTGGCTGTAGGTGTAAATCCATCCTCAATAGATTGCCATGTCTCATATCCTTGTGCCATCAAGTAAGTCTTCATTCTTATACTCTAGAACGCGTAATTGTTCCCATTGAACAATGGAGCCTTGTTTGATGAAGATCCATTATAAGATGCCATTTGTGTTCCTATAATATCTTTCTTCAAGTTGTTATAATTTTTTAATGAACCCACTCTTATACAAATTGAAGAAAATAAGATTATACTGAGAGTGGGGTGAACAGTATAAGACAAACTTTTACTTTTATTTCCAAATGATAACAACAATAATATCAATGTAGTAAAATAAATAATGCACAAATCATCACACACATGAGAGACAGATTTAACGTGGTTCACCTAATGTGGGCTACATCCACAAAGAAAATATTTCTTCTAAATTTTCTCAACAAATATCTTGGGAACCAAATCCCTATTACAATATTTATGAACCTCTATCTAAATGAGATCTTAATCCCTAATGTTCTAATTTTTGGATCTCTCTCCACAAGATAACTCTATCCCCTTTGCTCTGGTTTGTGGATCTCTTTCCATAGGAGAACTTTATCCCTTTGATATAGTTTGTGGATATCTATCCATAGGAGAACTCTATCCTCTCTACTCTAGTTTTTGTATCTCTCTTCATAGGAGAACTCTCTCCCCTCTTATCTAGTTTTTTGATCTCTCTCCATAGGAGAACTCTATCCTATTTACTCTGGTTTGTGGATCTCTCTCCATAGGATAACTCTATCCCATATACTCTAGTTTTTGGATCTCTCTCCATAGGATAACTCTATCCCCTCTACTATGGTCTTCTCCAAAGCCTACTCTCAATTTTATCTCAAATATACACCAAACCTTGTCACAAGGCTAGCACAAATTTGCTTTGATTCTGCTCACAAATATTTGTCTCAAATATGCATCAAACCTCGTTACAAGGCTAGAACAAATATGCTCTAACTCTACTCACAAATATCTATCTCAAATTTACACCAAACCTCACTACAAGGCTAGCACAAATCTACTCTGACTCTGCTCATAAATCTCTGTCTCAAACTTGCACCAAATCTTGCTACAAGGCTAGCACGAATCTGCTCTAATTTTGAAGGTGCATCATTCAAATTTTTATTTTCACACCACCTTAGCATTGCATTTTACCTTCCTTAAGTATGTAAATTTTTACTTTGGACCTTGACGTCGGTGCATGAAAAATGTTCATTTTTCAACCTTAACCTTTGGTGCTCACTTTTTAATTTTTAATTATTATAATATTTTAAATCTAGATAGATTTAAATATTATAATTTATTTTTCTTCTTTGGATATTTTGCTTAAGATAAAGTTTTTACCTTCATGAAACATTTTATTTTTCTTTTGCAAGTACCACCATGGTAAATCAATTAAAAATTTACCACCATGAAACATTTTATTTTTCCTTTTGCAAGTGCCACCATGGTAAATAAATTAAGCCTTTACCACCATGGAGGATGCCTTGTATTTTTATTGCTCACACAACCATGAAGAACCTTATCTTTTTATTGCTTCCAAATTGCCTCATGTACCCTTCAAATATTATTCTCACCTATTTTTCCTTTGACATAAATGATAACCAATTTCATCAGCCTATGACATCAATCCTTTGACATCAATGACAACATAATATACTCAAAACTTCCAACACCTATGAATAAATTAGACAATAAAATGATAGAAATGTTTAATACAATGAACAATATATTAGCTACGATAGAGAGAAATAAAAAAGTAATGGTCAATATTATCACCCTCAACTTGATAGAAAATAAAGTGACAACAAATCACCATTCAGGATGGATTTTAATAGAAACTCGGGTAACAACTGCTAGGAAATGAACGAATACAACTTAGACCCAGATTAGCCTGAATAATGTGGATCGAGATAACTGTATAATACCCAACAATAATATAGAATAACAATAGTCTAACTACCCAATATCCTAAAATAATGAAATATATGCTAACATCCCCCCTTATTACATTATTTGGGTAATAATATAATTGTCCCAATATAGTGAAGAAGAAGAGAAATGAAAGAATGTTTGACTTGTACTTTATATTTGGCTTTGGCTTTGTCTTATGGCTATGGCTCTGGCTCTGGATCTAAGCATACCTTTCAATTTGTATCTCCATGTTTATCTCAGGATCTGCTTGTGAATCTACCTCTATATCATTGCCTTTGGAACTTTATCTCTAGGTCTGTCTTTAGGTCTATCTCTTGATCATTATCTCTGGGACTGCCACTCGATCTATCACTATATTTGCCTTCGGGTCTACTATAGGTTTTATCTTTTTGGTAGAAGCCATACAAAATTTCTTTCATCATGGTCCATTGTGTGAGATCTGTCCATCTACAATCAATATGAACCTTTTTGGTCATTTTCACTTTGTACCAAAATCTTGAAGAAGAGTGATTCGTACATCCATAATAATCACAAGGATATAATTTCCAATACTTAGCTATAACATGTCCTATTTTTATACAATGATTGCAACAATGCTTTTAGGAGTTGTAGGAGATTTAGGATTTACAAACATGGTTTTACTCGTACTTGCTTGTCCAGTATAGCCAAGGCCTTCATTATTTGCCCTAACATTTAGCATTATTGGATTTTTAATGCCTTGTTCCTGTTTACTTAATCTCCCATTATTGAATCCTATTTTATTCATTAGTTTGGTTCCATATTATTTGGTGTGTTTTTCAAAAAACCCAATTTCATCATCTTCATAAATGCTTTTAACAATATGGCATTTGTCATTATTAATAATATTATGGAGTTTATTTTTAGGAGGTTTAGTTTTTAAGTCACTGGTGTCACAAGTAAAATTTGCTACTGTGATGAGATCACCTATGCTACAACTGATATCTACCATAGAAGGTATGAGGTTGCTTGTATCACAACAAGCATTGGCCATCATGGGCTCAAGGTCACATGTGTCACAACAAGCATTCGCCACCATGGGCTAAAGGTCACTTGTGTCACTACAAGCATCAACCATTAGGGGTTTGACCTCTGTTTCCTCACTAATGTCCCTTTTCACTTTACTTTGAGCAATGTCAAGAGCAAAAAATGACATGTATATTGCCATTATAGCTCTAATACGGATTAGAACACCATTTTTCTACATGTCTTCACAAGACACAGAATCATTGATTATGGCATCTAAAACATTCCGTAGTGTGAGAAATGTGCCATCTTCATAAAAATCTACCTAGTCCATGTGTGGAGAAAATTATGGGCATTTAAATGACTTAGCAAAATCAATTTATTTTGGGGTATTTTTCTTATTTGATCTACCCACTTGTAAGGTGTCGGTCTCTGTCAAAAATGCACCTTTTACAATGAAATTTTGCAAAAAATAATCTAAGGTGTCGAACACCGCTGAAAATGAACCCTTATAAGTCTTCCCCATTTGTTTGTGCAAAATTATATCTCCCTTTAGTGCAAAAGTTTGCAAAAATAAAGCCTCAAAAAACTTTACAATGCATCCCTTCTAGACAAATTTAAAAAAAAATCAACAATAAAAAAATCTCCCCTCTTATTTCAAAAAACTCCAAACACAAGGATGTGTTATTTATGAAGTCGAAAAAGGTTTATTTTTGGGATGACTGCTGCTGTCTAGACAAATTTTCAAATGCACTCAAATTGAGTGATGACAATGGGTTGGAAAATTTGTAAAAATGATGCAAAATAAAGTGCACCAAAGGACTCCCCCCTTGGTTGGAGAAAACTTTGTATCCCCCCTCAACACAACAAGAAAGCCTATTGGGATTTTATAAAGTTTACCTTTTTATTTTCTTTAGAAAAATTTAAAAAAATGTCTCCACAACAATCGCCCCTGGATTTTGCAAAGTTAACTAGGAGGAAAGTATGGTAGGCATAAAAGGTTTTTTGTTAAAGTTGTTTAATTTGAAAGCAGTTATTATTTTGTTTAATAAAAAAACTTTTATAGTAATAAAAAAAAATATTTGATTAATATAAAAAATATAATCATAAAAAAAAAAACTTAAAAAGAAAACTTTTGTTTAATTTTTTTACCTTTCGAGAGCCTCCACGAGAGTTGATCCCCTGACTGATCAACAAGTAGTGCCTTAGCTGCTAGAGTACAACCGTCCTGGCTATTGACATCAATGAAATGAAAAAAGGACCTTGCACTGCTTATTACTTACACCTTTGCTAGAACGCCTTAGTGGTTCCACTCAGATCCAGTGGCGGTACTCTTGATTCAGCGATGACGATCAACTCTACATAGGTGATTTTATTTTATTTTAATTTTCTCGTCCTCAGTTCAACCTTGTCTACATTTCTCTACAAAGCATCTATGGTAATTTTTAGATATGGTACATCCACCAGCCACCAGAATGACTACTACTACCATGCATACCTATGTCACTCTGTCAATGTAGTGGCTGGTTGTGGGGGATTTCCAATGCTCTGTCTACTAATGGTTAAACTGATTCTAGGCTATGTATTTAGCTTTACTGCATAAACTCAAGTTTTGTGGATTCATGGATTATAAGGATTTTTATATGGAGCTCCACGTTATTTGCAAATCAATGGTTCTTTCTTTGATTATTCATACCTCAACTTACTCTTATAGGCTTCAATGGGGTTTGAACTCACAACCTCCTGGTTACCTACACCTTAGCATACAGCTGCCAACCACTCCAACTACAACTACTGGTGATAATGATATGGCAAATCCCTTATTTGAAGTAGGGCTGCCCTCAAAATTCCTTACTAGGTGACGCTACCTCAACATCCACGGTGGTCGGTGGTTGCTCTCCTACAAGCAACAATGAGGGCTTACCATGAGCGGGTGGCAATCTCCACTGAGTTATTTAGATCATACCCAAACTTCGAGTATTCAAAATATTCATAGCGGATCATTTATCTTCGATTGTGAAAATACAGCCAAATCACGTCTTACAGTATGAGTTTCTAACGATGACGTCTTGCTAGATTGATCTCTACTGGAAGTGGATGTAATCTATTCATCGTTGGATGATCAACATTACAATCAGTGGATAAATTAATTATTGCTTGTTTTACATCAATGGATTAGAAATCCAACTACCATCTGCCTAAAAATACATCAATTTTTTGTTACTGCAACACACTTCGATGCTCATGATCGTTCAGTGATCCTATTTCGATGTGCAATGATTTCAAATGCATCTTCTAGCAATTTTGTGCACCTATGTCACCCGTCACCACCATGGATGCAATGAAACCTCTGCTATGGACATTATCCACATTCGATAACAATGATTGAGGCTTACAAAATTGTACTGGTGCATCGTCGCTACTATGGTGGATCACCATCCACTAACACTATGATTAATCTAAGGTGCTACTACAAATTAATTCTAGGATTGACAAGCTACATTGCTACAAATTGGCTTTGTTTGTAGAAAGGATTACATGCCTGATTTTCAAGGTGCATATGGTGGAAGGATTTTCTTTGGTGCAAAATGTCAAAATGCCCCCATATTTTTAGGTGGTAGAGCAATACAGCTGAGGCAAGGTGCAAGATTCACCTACAATTGTTTTACCTGAAACTGTTCACCTGAAATTATTTTCACCAGACGATAAGAAATTTTGCTCACAATCGGTGCAAAAATTTTCTTCTAAAATCATGATCATGATGTAGGATTGGGTTGTAATCACACTAATCACTTGCAACTGGCTATGATGTGGCTCATAAAATAGGTATCTACAAGTTGAAATCTACACCAAGAAATCTTTGAATCAAAATATCGACACACTCACATTTTTCTATGCTTCTATTGTGCTCACGTTTCTTGGAACGTCTCCAAAATTCGATGATGGATGGTTACCTTAATCCTATCAACAAATCCTCCCTTCAATGCCATAGTAATAACCAATAAACTTCAATAATAGTGTCTACATCCATGTTGCATCTCAAAGTTTCTTCAGGATCCACATTAACAGGAGGTGTTTAGGGATTAAAATACCACATCTGCAGCATCACAACATAAGAAAGGCTTTAAAAAGAAAAATTCATCCTTAGTGAGATGTCTACCTTCAGGTAGACAATACTATCTTAACTGTAGAGGACTTGTGGTCAATAGTAGATGGAACTGTCACTAGACCTCAATCTTCTGGACAAGATCAAATAAACTTTGATAAAAAGGATAAGAAACTTTCCTTAATGATCTTACTTGCTATTATCGATGATATCCAACCTCATATCAGTGAAGCTACAACTGGTAAGGCAGCTTGGGATGCCTTAAGTACCATTTTTGAGGGCAAGAATCAATCAACAATTCTTAACCTTCAAACACAGCTTCATACATTACATATGAAATAAGGAGAAACAGTAGAGCTATTCCTCTGCAGAGTCGCAGAATTAAAAACAAAGCTACAATCCTTAGGAGAAATTTTGGAAGACCAAGTCTTAAAATCAATCATTTTGAGAGCTCTTCCTGACTCCTACAGAATGTTGATCACCTCCTTACAAGTTTCTGGTAGGACAGTAACTTTTGTCGAGTTGGTAAATATGCTTCAAACAGAAGAGGCAACCCAACTCTAGAGAGATGAGGCATCTAACAACGCCATTTTTTCACAACGACAAGGTGGTAAGAAAAAGTGGAATCAATAGAAGGGTTCTTCTTCTAGACAAGACAAGGGTAAAGCCAAAGAGGTTCCGAAGAAGAAACATCATTGTAAAATTTGTGACACAGACACTCATGAAACCAAACGATGTTGGTTTAAGAACAAACCGCCCAATGAACAAAGAAATAAGAAGGGCAAAGGCAAACCTAAGAACCAGAACAATCAACAACAAGGCCACATAGCAGCTGAAGATTCTAGTTTCGATTTTGAACGAGCACACAAGGTGCTCATGACCCATACAGATTCCTCCCACAAGGATTCTTTGTGGTACATAGATTCAGGCGCTAGTAAACATATGACTAGCGATAAAACATGGTTTGCTACTTTTGAAGCTCGAGAAGGTAGACCGATCACCATTGCTGATGATCAGACCTATAGAGTTTAGGGCGAAGGCAGTGTTTCAGTCTCCCTTCCAGATGGAGAATGTAATATTGAAAAATTTCTTTATGTTCCAAGATTAAAAAATAATCTCTTGTCAGTTCCAAAAATCCTGGTCAATAACATGAATGTCAATTTTACTGTGGAAAAAGACAAGAAACGTTGCTTCATCACCAAAAAGGGAAAACCGATAGCAACAGGCTCATACAAACATGGTTTGTTTGTCTTAGATGCACTTACCTCCACTCATACTGCACTTGCAGTGACCACAAAGGAGGCCACTTCTCTTTGGCATAAGAGATTTGGGCATTTGAGTTCAAGATATTTACTAGAGCTGAGTAAATATCAAATGGTGAAAGGACTTCCTCCCCTTTCGTCTATTTTTCCAGTGTGCTCTGATTGCTTGTCAGGCAAGCAACATAGAGTACCTTTTGAACCTAGCTCTTTTCGAGCTAAAGAACCTTTGGAGTTGGTACACATAGATTTGTGTGGTCCTATGTCTACAAGTTGTGGAGGAAATTTTAAATTGTTTTTTGACGATCATTCACGCAAAATGTGGGTCTTCTTCTTGCAGTTGAAGTCTGAAGCATTTTCCTATTTTTAGCAGTTTAAAACTCTTGTTGAGAAGGAATTGGGATGCTTTATTAAGACCCTCCGTTCAGATCGAGGGGGGGAATACATATCAAAAGAATTTTCATCATTCTTACAGACACATGGGATAAAAATACAGTTAAAAATAGCCTACACTCCTCAATCCAATGGGGTTCTTTGAGAGAAGAAATCGATCCATAATGGAAATGGTTCGATGTATGCTTAAGGGGGCCAACCTTGAGCAAACTTACTGGGCTGAAGCTGTTCAAACTACGGTATATCTTCTGAATAGGGCTCCCACAAGGGCACTTAAAGGTATGACTCCTTAGGAATCATGGAGTGGTAGGAAACCCTCCATAACTCATCTAAGGGTATTTGGGTGTAAGGCATTTATGCATATACCTAAGGAGAAAAGAAAGAAATTAGATGAGAAATCTCTACCCTGTATATTTCTTGGTTATGATGAAAATTCAAAATGCTATCGTTTGATAGACCCATTTACCAAGAAGATATATATAGTAGAGATGTAGTGTTTGATGAAGCTTTCACATCCAACACTACAACAGTATACCTAGATGATGAGGAGGAACAACAACCTCCTCCTCCTTCTTCTTCTACCCCACAACAGAGAAAGCCACCCAAATGGTATACAAGCACATTGAAAGACTCTAAACTCAATTCCCCACCAGATCTTACTCTCAATCGTCCAAAGACAAGAAGCATGTCACAGAAAGACAAGGGTAAAGCTTCGATTTTAGTTGATGATCTTTGTACAGATTTTCAAGACCTTTCTGTAGATAGAGAGTTACCAGGGGAAGATGAGATGGAGATAGATGAGGAGAGGGTTTACTTATCAGCATGTGATGAGAATGAACCTTCTACAGTTGATGAAGCACTTAGTCTGCCTCAGTGGAAGACAGCTATGGATGCAGAATATAACTCTCTCATTAAAAATAAAACATGGAAGCTAGTGAATTTGCCTAAAGGTAAGAAACCCATAGGTTGCAAATGGGTCTACAAAATAAAATATAATGCAAATGGCACTATAGATAAGCATAAAGCCTGACTTGTGGCAAAGGGCTATGCTCAAAAGGAAGGACTGGACTATGAGGAAACCTTTGCTCCTACAGTAAGGATGACCACCATTCGAGTACTTTGTGCTATGGCAGCACAGTTCGGATGGAAGTTACATCAGATGGATGTAAAAAGTGCCTTTCTTAATGGTGACTTAAAGGAAGAAGTATACATGACTCAACCTCCTGGATTTATAGAGGAAGGCCATGAGCAACATGTTTGCAAATTGGTAAAATCATTATACGGGCTAAAAAAAGCCCCAAGAGCATGGTACATAAAGATGGATAGTCACCTATTGCAACACAGATTTAAGAGAAGTCCATCAGAACTGTAGAGGACTTGTGGTCAATAGTAGATGGAACTGTCACTAGACCTCAATATTTTGGACAAGATTAAATAGACTTTGATAAAAAGGATAAGAAACTTTCCTTAATGATCTTACTTGCTATTACTGATGATATCCAACCTCATATCAGTGAAGCTACAACTGGTAAGGCAGCTTGGGATGCCTTAAGTACCATTTTTGAGGGCAAGAATCAATCAACGATTCTTAACCTTCAAACACAGCTTCATACATTACATATGAAATAAGGAGAAACAGTAGAGCTATTCCTCTGCAAAGTCGCAGAATTAAAAACAAAGCTACAATCCTTAGGAGAAAAGTTGGAAGACCAAGTCTTAAACTCAATCATTTTGAGAGCTCTTCCTGACTCCTACAGAATGTTGATCACCTCCTTACAAGTTTCTGGTAGGACAGTAACTTTTGTCGAGTTGGTAAATATGCTTCAAACAGAAGGGGCAACCCAACTCCGGAGAGATGAGGCATCTAACAATGCCCTTTTTCACAACGACAAGGTGGTAAGAAAAAGTGGAATCAACCGAAGGGTTCTTCTTCTAGACAAGACAAGGGTAAAGCCAAAGAGGTTCCGAAGAAGAAACAACATTGTAAAATTTGTGACACAGACACTCATGAAACCAAACGATGTTGGTTTAAGAACAAACCGCCCAATGAACAAAGCAATAAGAAGGGCAAAGGCAAACCTAAGAACAAGAACAATCAGCAACAAGGCCACATAGCAGCTGAAGATTCTAGTTTCAATTTTGAACGAGCACACAAGGTGCTCATGACCCATACAGATTCCTCCCACAAGGATTCTTTGTGGTACATAGATTCAGGCACTAGTAAACATATGACTGGCGATAAAACATGGTTTGCTACTTTATGTTCCAGGATTGAAAAATAATCTCTTGTCAGTTCCACAAATCCTGGACAATAACATGAATGTCAATTTTACTATGGACAAAGACAAGAAACGTTGCTTCATCACCAAAAAGGGAAAACCGATAGCAACAGGCTCATACAAACATGGTTTGTTTGTCTTAGATGCACTTACCTCCACTCATACTGCACTTGCAGTGACCACAAAGGAGGCCACTTCTCTTTGGCATAAGAGATTTGGGCATTTGAGTTCAAGATATTTACTAGAGCTGAGTAAATATCAAATGGTGAAAGGACTTACTCCCCTTTCGTCTATTTTGCCAGTGTGCTCTGATTGCTTGTCAGGCAAGCAACATAGAGTACCTTTTGAACCTAGCTCTTTTCGAGCTAAAGAACCTTTAGAGTTGGTACACACAGATTTGTGTGGTCCTATGTCTACAAGTTGTGGAGGAAAACGGTATTTTCAATTGTTTTTTGATGATCATTCACGCAAAATGTGGGTCTTCTTCTTGCAGTTGAAGTCTGAAGCATTTTCCTATTTTTAGCAGTTTAAAACTCTTGTTGAGAAGGAATCAAGATGCTTTATTAAGACCCTCCGTTCAGATCGAGGGGGGGAATACATATCAAAATAATTTTACTCATTCTTACAGACACATGGGATAAAAATATAGTTAACAACAACCTACAGTCCTCAATACAATGGGGTTGCTGAGAGAATAAATCATTCCATAATGGAAATGGTTCGATGTATGCTTAAGGAGGCCAACCTTGAGCAAACTTACTGGGCTGAAGCTGTTCAAACTGTGGTATATCTTCTGAATAGGGCTCCCACAAGGGCACTTGAAGGTATGACTCCTCGGGAATCATGGAGTGGTAGGAAACCCTCCATAACTCATCTAAGGGTATTTGGGTGTAAGGCATTTATGCATATACCTAAGGAGAAAAGAAAGAAATTAGATGAGAAATCTATACCCTGTATATTTCTTGGTTATGATGAAAATTCAAAAGGATATCGTTTGATAGACCCATTTACCAAGAAGATATATATAAGTAGAGATGTAGTGTTTTATGAAGCTTTCACATCCAACACTACAACAGTATACCTAGATGATGAGGAGGAACAACAACCTCCTCCTCCTTCTTCTTCTACCCCACAACAGAGAAAGCCACCCAAATGGTATACAAGCACATTGAAATACTCTAAACTCAATTCCCCACCAGATCTTACTCTCAATCGTCCAAAGACAAGAAGCATGTCACAGAAAGACAAGGGTAAAGCTTTGATTTCAGTTGATGATCTTTGTACAAATTTTCAAGACCTTTATGTAGATAGAGAGTTACCAGGGGAATATGAGATGGAGATAGATGAGGAGAGGGTTTACTTATCAGCATGTGATGAGAATGAACCTTCTACAGTTGATGAAGCACTTAGTATGCCTCAGTGGAAGACAGCTATGGATGCAGAATATAACTCCCTCATTAAAAATAAAACATGGAAGCTAGTGAATTTGCCTAAAGGTAAGAAACCCATAGGTTGCAAATGGGTCTACAAAATAAAATATAAGGCAGATGGCACTATAGATAAGAATAAATCTTGACTTGTGGCAAAGGGCTATGCTCAAAAGGAAGGACTGGACTATGAGGAAACCTTTGCTCCTACAGCAAGGATGACCACCATTCGAGTACTTTGTGCTATGGCAGCACAGTTTGGATGGAAGTTACATCAGATGGATGTAAAAATTGCCTTTCTTAATGGTGACTTAAAGGAAGAAGTATACATGACTCAACCTCCTGGATTTGCAGAGGAAGGCCATGAGCAACATGTTTGCAAATTGGTAAAATCATTATACGGGCTAAAACAAGCCCCAAGAGCATGGTACATAAAGATGGATAGTCACCTATTGCAACACGAATTTAAGAGAAGTCCATCAGAACTGTAGAGGACTTGTGGTCAATAGTAGATGGAACTGTCACTAGACCTCAATATTCTGGACAAGATCAAATAGACTTTGATAAAAAGGATAATAAACTTTCCTTAATGATATTACTTGCTATTACTGATGATATCCAACCTCATATCAGTGAAGCTACAACTCGTAAGGCAGCTTGGGATGCCTTAAGTACCATTTTTGAGGGCAAGAATCAATAAAAAATTCTTAACCTTCAAACACAGCTTCATACATTACATATGAAATCAGGAGAAACAGTAGAGCTATTCCTCTGCAAAGTCGTAGAATTAAAAACAAAGCTACAATCCTTAGGAGAAAAGTTGGATGACCAAGTATTAAACTCAATCATTTTGAGAGCTCTTCCTGACTCCTATAGAATGTTGATCACCTCCTTACAAGTTTCTGGTAGGACAGTAACTTTTGTCGAGTTGGTAAATATGCTTCAAACAGAAGAGGCAACCCAACTCCAGAGAGATGAGGCATCTAACAATGCCATTTTTTCACAACGACAAGGTGGTAAGAAAAAGTGGAATCAACCGAAGGGTTCTTCTTCTAGACAAGACAAGGGTAAAGCCAAAGAGGTTCCGAAGAAGAAACATCATTGTAAAATTTGTGACACAGACACTCATGAAACCAAACGATGTTGGTTTAAGAACAAACCGCCCAATGAACAAAGAAATAAGAAGGGCAAAGGCAAACCTACGAACCAGAACAATCAGCAACAAGGCCACATAGCAACTGAAGATTCTAGTTTCGATTTTGAACGAGCACACAAGGTGCTCATGACCCATACAGATTCCTCCCACAATGATTCTTTGTGGTACATATATTCAGGTGCTAGTAAACATATGACTGGCGATAAAACATGGTTTGCTACTTTTGAAGCTTGAGAAGGTAGACCGGTCACCATTGCTGATGATCAGACCTATAGAGTTCAGGGTGAAGGCAGTGTTTTAGTCTCCCTTCCAGATGGAGAATGTAATATTGAAAAAGTTCTTTATGTTCCAGGATTAAAAAATAATCTCTTGTCAGTTCCACAAATCCTGGACAATAACATGAATGTCAATTTTACTATGGACAAAGACAAGAAATGTTGCTTCATCACCAAAAAGGCAAAACCGATAGCAACAGGCTCATACAAACATGGTTTGTTTATCTTAGATGCACTTACCTCCACTCATACTGCACTTGCAGTGACCACAAAGGAGGCCACTTCTCTTTGGCATAAGAGATTTGGGCATTTGAGTTCAGGATATTTACTAGAGCTGAGTAAATATCAAATGGTGAAAGGACTTCCTCCCCTTTCGTCTATTTTGCTAGTGTGCTCTGATTGCTTGTCAGGAAAGCAACATAGAGTACCTTTTGAACCTAGCTCTTTTCGAGCTAAAGAACCTTTGGAGTTGGTACACACAGATTTGTGTGGTCCTATGTCTACAAGTTGTGGAAGAAAATGGTATTTTCAATTGTTTGTTAATGATCATTCATGCAAAATGTGGGTCTTCTTCTTGCAGTTGAAGTCTGAAGCATTTTCCTATTTTTAGTAGTTTAAAACTCTTGTTGAGAAGGAATCAGGATGCTTTATTAAGACCCTCCATTCAGATCGAGGGGGGGAATACACATCAAAATAATTTTCCTCATTCTTATAGACACATGGGATAAAAAGACAGTTAACAACAGCATACACTCCTCAATCAGTTGGGGTTGCTGAGAGAAGAAATCGGTCCATAATGGAAATGGTTCGATGTATGCTTAAGGGGGCCAACCTTGAGCAAAATTACTGGGCTAAAGCTGTTCAAACTATGGTATATCTTCTGAATAGGGCTCCCACAAGGGCACTTAAAGGTATGACTCCTCAGGAATCATGGAGTGGTAGGAAACCCTCCATAACTCATCTAAGGGTATTTGGGTGTAAGGCATTTATGCATATACCTAAGGAGAAAAACTACCATGCATACCTATGTCACTCTGTCAATGTAGTGGCTGGTTGTGGGGGATTTCCAATGCTCTGTCTACTAATGGTTAAACTGATTCTAGGCTATGTATTTAGCTTTACTGCATAAACTCAAGTTTTATGGATTCATGGATTATAAGGATTTTTATATGGAGCTCCACGTTATCTGCAAATCAATGGTGCTTTCTTTGATTATTCATACCTCAACTTACTCTTATAGGCTTCAATGGGGTTTGAACTCACAACCTCCTGGTTACCTACACCTTAGCATACAGCTACCGACCACTCCAACTACAACTACTAGTGATAATGATATGGCAAATCCCTTATTTGAAGTAGGGCTACCCTCAAAATTCCTTACTAGGTGACGCTACCTCAACATCCACGGTGGTCGGTGGTTGCTCTCCTACAAGCAACAATGATGGCTTACCATGAGCGGGTGGCAATCTCCACTGAGTTATTTACATCATACCCAAACTTTGAGTATTTAAAATATTCATAGCGGATCATTTATCTTCGATTGTGAAAATACAGCCAAATCACGTCTTACAGTATGAGTTTCTAATGATGACGTCTTGCTAGATTGATCTCTACTGGAAGTGGATGTAATCTATTCATCGTTGGATGATCAACATTACAATCAATGAATACATTAATTATTGCTTGTTTTACATCAATGGATTAGAAATCCAACTACCATCTACCTAAAACTACATCAATTTTTTGTTACTGCAACACACTTCGATGCTCATGATCGTTCAGTGATCCTCTTTCGATGTGCAATGATTTCAAATGCATCTTCTAGCAATTTTGTGCACCTATGTCGCCCGTCACCACCATGGATGCAATGAAACCTCTGCTATGGACATTATCCACATTCAATAAAAATGAGTGAGGCTTACAAAATTGTACTGGTGCATCGTCGCTACTATGGTGGATCACCATCCACTAACACTATGATTAATCTAAGGTGCTACTACAAATTAATTCTGGGATTGACAAGCTACATTGCTACAAATTGGCTTTGTTTGTAGAAAGGATTACATGCCTGATTTTCAATATGCATATGGTGGAAGGATTTTCTTTGGTGCAAAATGTCAAAATGCCCCCATATTTTTAGGTGGTAGAGAAATATGGCTGAGGCAAGGTGCAAGATTCACCTACAATTGTTTTACCTGAAACTGTTCACCTGCAATTGTTTTCACCAGATGATAAGAAATTTTGCTCACAATCGGTGCAAAAATTTTCTTCTAAAATCATGATCATGATGTAGGATTGGGTTGTAATCACACTAATAACTTGCAACTGGCTATGATGTGGCTCATAAAATAGGTATCTACAAGTTGAAATCTACACCAAGAAATCTTCGAATCAAAATATCAACACACTCACATTTTTCTATGCTTCTATTGTGCTCACGTTTCTTGGAATGTCTCCAAAATTCGATGATGGATGGTTACCTTAATCCTATCAACAAATAATCCCTTCAATGCCATAGCAATCACCAATAAACTTCAATAATAGTGTCTACATCCATGTTGCATCTCAAAGTTTCTTCAGGATCCACATTAACAGGAGGTGTTTAGGGATTAAAATACCACATCTGCAGCATCACAACATAAGAAAGGCTTTAAAAAGAAAAATTCATCCTTAGTGAGATGTCTACCTTCAGGTAGAAAATACTACCCATAAATCTCTCTCTTGCAATGTACAATCCTCAACCATGTGTCGCATTCATTTAGGAAAATATGCAAATTTTTTATTTGCCTACCTCCACATCACTTCTTCAGCCCTTTGTCTAGCCCTTGGTCAGTCTGAGTCTACCACATAGATAGCTATCAGGTCCATCGGTTGTGTGAGCCATCCATGTCTTTACATTTGTTATAGGAGTTGGTGTCCACCATAGTTTGTGTCACCCATCCATGTTAGATAGGGTCTTTTTGGTCATGCCTAACTTAACTGTAGCAGTCCTCATGTGTGTCGGGTTGGCTCAGTCCACCTATCCAGGGATAGGTCCATAACGTAGTGGACACATCTGATGGTCGAGTCTACTCTAGTATAGATTTGAATGTGTCATCTATCATATCCAAATACAGTTAGTGGTTCAATCGTCCACAAGTTATAGAGATCCACCGTGCAGTCCAAGTTGGTTGTCTAGTTGTGGTCACACTAGTTTGATATTCAGAATGCAATGAGGGTATGCAACGAGTCATGTTACAATCACATGTTCATCTTAGTCAGGATCGCAGGATCTAACCATTGGAGTTCGATGTGCAAGTCATTAGGTGCCCATCACAATGATCAAAATCTTTGAAATCTCACAACTGGATCAAAATTCCAATTGCCACATGGGCAATGGTATATGGCTCTAATACCATGTTAGAAAATGAACGATGTTGCATTAATCAATCCAAGATTAAATAATACAACTTAGGCCCAGGTTAGTCCAAATAAGGTGGATTGAGCTAATTTTATAATGCCCAACAATAATATAGACTAACAATATTCTAACTATCCAATATTCCAAAATAATAAAATATGATGTGAGAAAGGTAAGTGCTAACAAAAGATTATTAACAAAATATAGAACCTTAATCAAATTAACCTTAGCATAGAAATGCACTAGGTTTATATAGGTTACAAAACTTTAGAAAAGATATTAAATTAATATCTAACCTAAATATCGCTAACCTACGCGCTTAGATGAATAAGCGCCAACAACTAACTAACCTAGGATATTTAGGAATTTACCTAGGTTAACCATTAGATATTTTAAACAATAAATATCTACATGGTAAATAGTTAAAGTAGATGTAATAATCTAACTAATGTAGTATAATGCAATATACTACCTCATTTTACCCTAACATCCCCCCTTTATTACATTACTTTGATATACAAAGTTTACTCTGAAACAGTTGAAATTTGACATGTCCAAGTGCCTTTGTAAAAATGTCTGCAACCTGTTCGTCGGTGGGAATGTGTTGGAGCTGAATTCTGTGTTTAGGAACTTCATCACGAATGAAATTATAATCTGTATCAATATGTTTAGTTCGTTCATGATGTACTGGATTCTTAACCAAGTTCAAAACACCTGAGTTGTCGCAAAACATGTGAATAGGAAGATTCTTTGGTAGGCCCATGGTAGCCAAAATGTGACTTAACCATATCGCTTCACACACAGCTCCACGTGCAGCATGATATTCTGCCTCAGTTGAAGATAAAGCAACAACTTGTTGCTTTTTACTATGCCATGAGACAGGACCGGATCCAAGATGAAAAACATAGCCTGAAGTTGATTTTTTGTCATCTATGGAGCCAGCATAGTCAGAGTCAGTGTAACTCTGTAAGAAGAATGAGTTATTCTTCTTATATTCTAGACCATAATCTGCACTACCCTGAATGTAGTGTATGACTCTTTTAGCTGCTTTCCAATGGGACACCTTTGGTTCTTGCATGAACCGAGAAAGATAGTTTATAGCAAAAGTAATATCAGGTCTAGTATTAGTCAGATAGATGAGGCTTCCAATCATTTGTCTGTAAAGTGTTCCATCTACCTGTGGTGAGTCTTCATATCGTGATAACCGTAACCCTGATTCCATCGGTGTTGCTTTGGGTTTACAATCAGTCATACGATATTTTTCTACTAAAGTCTTAGCATACTTTTTCTGGGTCACCCTTAGATGATTATTTTTCTGTTCTATTTCAAGGCCAAGACAGTAGTGGAGAAGTCCTAGGTCTGTCATATCAAATGACTTTTTCAAGTCATCCTTCATGGCTTTAATAAAATTCTCTAAATTTCCAGTGATGATCAGATCATCTACATATAACACAAGAATCACTATCTCAGAACCTGTGTTCTTGATATAGAGATTTGCGTCTGATGGACTTCTCTTAAATCCGTGTTGCAATAGGTGACTATCCATCTTTATGTACCATGCTCTTAGGGCTTGTTTTATCCCGTATAATGATTTTACCAATTTGCAAACATGTTGCTCATGGCCTTCCTCTGTAAATCTAGGAGGTTGAGTCATGTATACTTCTTCCTTTAAGTCACCATTAAGAAAGGCACTTTTACATCCATCTGATGTAACTTCCATCCGAACTGTGCTGCCATAGCACAAAGTACTCGAATGGTGGTCATCCTTGCTGTAGGAGCAAAGGTTTACTCATAGTCCAGTCCTTCCTTTTGAGCATAGCCCTTTGCCACAAGTCGAGATTTATGCTTATCTATAGTGCCATCTGCCTTATATTTTATTTTGTAGACCCATTTGCAACCTATGGGTTTCTTACCTTTAGGCAAATTCACTAGCTTCCATGTTTTATTTTTGATGAGGGAGTTATATTCTGCATCCATAGCTATCTTCCACTGAGGCAAACTAAGTGCTTCATCAACTGTAGAAGGTTCATTCTCATCACATGTTGATAAGTAAACCCTCTCCTCATCTATCTCCATCTCATCTTCCCCTGGTAACTCTCTATCTACAGAAAGGTCTTGAAAATCTGTAAAAAGATCATCAACTGAAATTGAATCTTTACCCTTGTCTTTCTGTGACATGCTTCTTGTCTTTGGAAGATTGAGAGTAAGATCTGGTGGGGAATTGAGTTTAGAGTCTTTCAATGTGCTTGTATACCATTTGGGTGGCTTTCTCTATTGTGGGGTAGAATAAGGAGGAGGAGGTTGTTGTTCCTCCTCATCATCTAGGTATATTGTTGTAGTGTTGGATGTGAAAGCTTCATCAAACACTACATCTCTACTTATATATATCTTCTTGGTAAATGGGTCTATCAAACGATAGCCTTTTGAATTTTCATCATAACCAAGAAATATACAGGGTAGAGATTTCTCATCTAATTTCTTTCTTTTCTCCTTAGGTATATGCATAAATGCCTTACACCCAAATACCCTTAGATGAGTTATGGAGGGTTTCCTACCACTCCATGATTCCTGAGGAGTCATACCTTTAAGTGCCCTTGTGGGAGCCCTATTCAGAAGATATACCACAGTTTGAATAGCTTCAGCCCAGTAAGTTTGCTCAAGGTTGGCCCCCTTAAGCATACATCGAACCATTTCCATTATGGATCGATTTATTCTCTCAGAAACCCCATTGGATTGAGGAGTGTAGGCTGTTGTTAACTGTCTTTTTATCCCATGTGTCTGTAAGAATGAGGAAAATTCTTTTGATGTGTATTCCCCCCTTCGATCTGAACGGAGGGTCTTAATAAAGCATCCTGATTCCTTCTCAACAAGAGTTTTAAACTGCTGAAAATAGGAAAATGCTTTAGACTTCAACTACAAGAAGAAGACCCACATTTTGCATGAATGATCATCAACAAACAATTGAAAATATCGTTTTCCTCCACAACTTGTAGACATAGGACCACACAAATCTGTGTGTACCAACTCCAATGGTTCTTTAGCTCAAAAAGAGCTAGGTTCAAAAGGTACTCTATGTTGCTTGCCTGACAAGCAATCAGAGCACACTGGCAAAATAGACGAAAGGGGAGGAAGTCCTTTCACCATTTGATATTTACTCAGCTCTAGTAAATATCCTGAACTCAAATGCCCAAATATCTTATGCCAAAGAGAAGTGGCCTCCTTTGTGGTCACTGCAAGTGCAGTATGAGTGGAGGTAAGTGCATCTAAGACAAACAAACCATGTTTGTATGAGCCTGTTGCTATCGGTTTTCCCTTTTTGGTGATGAAGCAACGTTTCTTGTCTTTGTCCACAGTAAAATTGACATTCATGTTATTGTCCAGGATTTTTGGAAATGACAAGAGATTATTTTTTAATCTTGGAACATAAAGAACTTTTTCAATATTACATTCTCCATCTGGAAGGGAGACTGAAACACTGCCTTCGCCCTGAACTCTATAGGTCTGATCATCAGCAATGGTGACCGGTCTACCTTATCGAGCTTCAAAAGTAGCAAACCATGTTTTATCGCCAGTCATATGTTTACTAGCGCCTGAATCTATGTACCACAAAGAATCCTTGTGGGAGGAATATGTATGGGTCATGAGCACCTTGTGTGCTCGTTCAGAATCGAAACTAGAATCTTCAGCTGCTATGTGGCCTTGTTGCTGATTGTTCTGGTTCTTAGGTTTGCCTTTGCCCTTCTTATTTCTTTGTTCATTGGGTGGTTTGTTCTTAAACCAACATCGTTTGGTTTCATGAGTGTCTGTGTCACAAATTTTACAATGGTGTTTCTTCTTCGGAACCTCTTTGGCTTTACCCTTGTCTTGTCTAGAAGAAGAACCCTTCTGTTGATTCCACTTTTTCTTACCACCTTGTCATTGTGAAAAAAGGGCATTGTTAGATGCCTCATCTCTCTGGAGTTGGGTTGCCTCTTTTGTTTGAAGCATATTTACCAACTCGACAAAAGTTACTGTCCTACCACAAACTTGTAAGGAGGTGATCAACATTCTGTAGGAGTCAGGAAGAGCTCTCAAAATTATTGAGTTTAAGACTTGGTCTTCCAACTTTTCTCCTAAGGATTGTAGCTTTGTTTTTAATTCTGCGACTCTGCAGAGGAATAGCTCTACTGTTTCTCCTGATTTCATATGTAATGTATGAAGCTGTGTTTGAAGGTTAAGAATCATTTATTGATTCTTGCCCTCAAAAATGGTACTTAAGGCATCCCAAGCTGCCTTACGAGTTGTAGCTTCACTGATATGAGGTTGGATATCATCAGTAATAGCAAGTAAGATCATTAAGGAAAGTTTCTTATCCTTTTTATAAAAGTCTATTTGATCTTGTCCAGAAGATTGAGGTCTAGTGACAGTTCCATCTACTATTGACCACAAGTCCTCTACAGTTAAGATAGCCTCGAAGTGCTACGGGCTAAATCCGAGGAATGGCTCTGATGCCAATGATGTGAGAAAGGTAAGTGCTAACAAAATATTATTAACAAAATATAGAACCTTAATCAAATTAACCTTAGCATAGAAATGCACTAGGTTTATATAGGTTACAAAACTTTAGAAAAGATATTAAATTAATATCTAACCTAAATATCGCTAACCTACGCGCTTAGATGAATAAGCGCCAACAACTAACTAACCTAGGATATTTAGGAATTTACCTAGGTTAACCATTAGATATTTTAAACAATAAATATCTACATGGTAAATAGTCAAAGTAGATGTAATAATCTAACTAATGTAGTATAATGCAATATACTACCTCATTTTACCCTAACAAAATATACGCTAACAACAACAATTTTTATGAAGGAAATAGAAATAGGAATAACGAAAATGGTTGGAGGAAGAGAGAAACTAAGAAGGATCAAGACTCAATTCCAAATCCTATACCCACTATCAACCTAGTATAAAACTTTCCCTATTATTGTTTGGCCTATGATGCTCCTCATAACCCAGATTGTTGTGGTATATATATGGATATACATAATATCATAGACTAGATGATGAAAAAAAAGAAGATATCATGATTAATGCATGTTGGACTCTTGTATATGAATCTAGAGAAAGGTTTTTTGAGGAAAATATGGATTTATACTTTAAATCACCACCCTAAAATCCTAGTAGTATAAAACACTAAAATATTACAAAGGGGACAAGAAAATAGGTACGATAAAATGAAACAAGGGAAATTGATCCCAACAACTCAAGAGGTGGAAGAACTAGAAGAAAATACCTTAAATTTAAAAAATATGACTGTACCTAATAGGACTGATAAAGCTATAACAAGAAGACTATAGAATATTTTGTTGTGAATAATAATGCACATAAAGAAAAAAAATAAAAACAATTTTTTTCTAAAAACATAGAAATAAACGAACAATTACCACATGAGGAATGTACAAAAACACTAGATGTCAAGAAGATAGAGTTTGATGCTGGTTCTAAATTGAGTAAGAAGAAAGTTAACATTACCTTCGGTGAATTAATGAATATCCAAAAATATAGAGAACAGGTTCATACAACTTTTGTCTTTATTAAATAAAAAGAAACATAGTCTTGTAATACAATCAAACTTGCCAATCATGAGACTAGAACACCCTCATCTATTAGACCATTCTATGTGTCCCTTATATTTAACTCAAATGAATGGGAAAGGTGGGTCATCCATAATTGCATGCTAGATAGTGGTGCATCCCATAATATCATTCCCAAATAGAGAGCAGACCAACTAGGACTAATTTGCACCAGGGAATCCCCACTCATGTCAGTAATGAACAACAAGAAGATAACTTGTGTAGGAATTATTACTGGCCTACTGGTCTTTTTATATCAATATCTCAAGAAGGGTATAGTAATGGATGTTACAGTAGTTGATGTGGACCCTTTCTTCTCATTACTTTTGATCAAGCATTAGGCAGAAAAATTGGATGGTTCCATATAATTGTAGCCAGGAGATCCGTTAGGTTTGATAATTGATTAATTGCATTAACAAAAACATTAGCAATGAGGCTAATGTTAAATATATTACAAAATAGGAATCATAAAAACTGCTCCTGCATCTACGCTAACTAACACGCCATAGAAGGTAGAGTGTTAGGTTTAGGATTCTTAACCTAAGATATTTAGGAACTTACCATTAGATATTTGGAACAGTAAATATCTACATGGTAGAAAGTAGAAAACTAAATACTAGTGGTAAAAAGTAACAAACTAATTTTTACCATGCGATAAATAAAATCTACCTAATGTAGGAAATGGGGTAAATATCCCAAATTATGAAATATTACTCTAACATCCCCCCTTATTACATTATTTGGGTAATGTATACATATCCTCCTATACAACAATATTTGGGTAAAGTATATAACTACCCCAATACAGTGGAATAAAATGTTGATCTGCTGGTTCTTGCTCTGTCACAATGCTCTGGTTGCTCCTAAGAAAAAAAATGGGTCATTCCTCACTTTGTCTTCACATCAACAAATGTCCTTATAGTAATCTCATCATCCAACTAATTTGCATGGGTAACCAGCTACTACAATCACTAGTTGTAGTAGAATAGATCACTTCATACGAGGTTCATTCATTTACAATATGAGTTTGCAAAATATAAGGTAGCTAAGGTGTCGGTCGCTATCGAAAATGCACCCTTATAAGTTCCCTTGTTGTAAAACATGTAATTAATTTTGAAAGAAGTATGACTAAGGTGTCGATCGCTGCCGAAAATGCACCCTTATAAGTCTTCTTCTCTTTTTACAAAAAATTGTGAAGAAAAGAAATGTATATCCCCCTTAATTGCAAAAAATATGTGCAACTCAAGAGTGTTGTGAAGGATTTTACAAATATTGCCTCCTAGGCAATTTTACACCACAAAATTCCCTCCTTTTGTTACAAGTACTTCAAACATTGAGAGTTTGCTATTTATGAAGCCTAAAAGAGGTATAATCACCCCTTATTGCAAGTACTTCAAACAAAAACTTATGCTATTTATGAAGCCTAAAAAATAGAGAGAGGAAAATGGTGCTTTGCCCAAGGTGACATGTGTTTTTCCTCTACAATATTGTTTTAGCAATGAGCACTCTGTGTGCTCTATTTGAACTAGAATCAGAATCAGAATGAGAGTGATAATGAGACACTTCACTAGAAACATGGCTTCTATGATGTGCCTTTGCCATTTTAGTTTTTCTTGTTTTGAAACCAACACTAAATGGTGTCTTGTTTGTAATTTTTACAAGTTGTGCAAAACTATGTTTTCTAGGCAATTTTATCAAAAAATTCATGAAATCATCCTTCCTTATTGCAAGTACTTCAAGCATGGTTGCTATTATGAAGTCTAAAAGAAAATATATGATGACATATACTTTTATGATTGCCTTTACAAGTTTTATCTCCCCCTTGTCAAAATTTGTGTTTGAAGGAAGCAAGGAATTATCCACCCTTAGTGCAAAAGAATTGCTACTTTCAAGGTTCCTTAAAAACTTGTTCTTTCTTTCACTCTCAAGAGGTATTTAATGGCACCTGCCTGAAAACTCTCTTGAAGAGAGATAATTAGTTGGAGGAAATTAAGCCAAACAAATAAGAGATGAAAGATAATTCACTCAAACAGATATTTAATGGCACCTGCCTAAAGCTCCTTTTGAAGAGGAATAATCAGTTTGAGGGGTTTAAGCCAAACAAATAAGAGTGAATTAGGGGTTTTGTTGATTTACGAGAGAATATCAAGTGAATTTTGACTTTAAATCTGTGCAAGGATTTACACAAATTTGTAAAATTTTGGGGTTTAGTGTGTTCTTGATTCTATGAATTATAATTGCAAAAAGAAATAATGCAATAATAAAAAAAGAATGCCCACAAAATTCTTATCACCTAGGTGTCGGATGCAACCGAAAATGCACCTAATTTGCCAACGAAGGTGTTGAGTAAAATAAAAAATGCACCTTTTTAATTTTTTCAACAAAATATTAATGTGTGTTGTGCAAAAAATTGATATTTTTGTCTCCTACTTTGTTTTACAATTTTGCAAAAGAAGTACAATGTTGTCTTCCCCCCTCTATGTTGTAAAACTAACAATTCAAGCACTCCTTCCAAGACAAGCCGACACACGACCCGTGTTTGAAAGGGTTCCAGACCAATCGACAAACGAATTAGTTTTGATGGAACCAAGGTTTCAAGTTCTTCTCAAGTTTGCAAAAAAAATATGTGCAATTTTATGTCTTATATCCCCCTTTTGAGAAAAAAAATGCACACTTACAATTTTGATGTTTTGCAATTTTGGAGTCTCTTTGTCTTTCAAATTTGCAAATAAAGAATCAAGTGTGGTTGATTTTATCCCCTTTCATGTTTGCAAATTTAACAAGTTTGGAGAAGAATCTAGGGTTTTATAATTTGCAACAAAAGTGTGCTCTTTCTATGTCTTATATCTCCAGTTTGTGAGAAAACACAAGCACCTTTGAATTTGAAAATTGCAAAAAAAAATTGCCCCCAAATTTCAATTTTAATGTATAAATCTAATTAATTCTAGCATAATTTAAATTAATAATAAAATTAATTTCATAAAAATCACTTAATATAACTTTTAAATGATTTTATATAAAATAAAAATAAATTATTAATAAAAATAAACTAAAAATAATAAAAAAATACAAAAAAAAATTATTACCTTGTTCTTTTGCTACGGGCCTTTATAAAAAAAACAAAGGCACTGGGGCCCCCACGAGTGTCGAACTCCTGACCTCCCATTGGGCAGAACCTTAGCACTGGCCCCGTATTCAGTTGGGTTAGCTAGCCCGACGGAGATTAGAGGGCACCACCTTCCCCTTGAAGGTTCACTCGCCTCGTGACATTTTAAAAAAAAATTGGACTTTTGTCCCACATTGAAATCACGAGGCATATTTTGCTCTTTAAAAGAGCAAATGCATGTATAACACTTATAACTACCTATGGGTAGTCAGTCCCCTGCATGGCTATTTTTGCTGCTAGCCACATGGACTATCAACATCACAACACGTGGCTAGTTCGCCACATTTTGCCCAATGTCAGGTCTAGTGGCAGTTTGCCATGTGTCAAGTCTGAGTCAATCCTTTGGTCCAGTCAATGTTTAGGTGGCACATGGTTGTTGTGCCACATGTTTCCTAGTCAGTCATCCAGTTTGTGCTATTACACCTTGAGATTTATGTAGGCCAGATATTGTGAGATCTCACCACTTATCATGTCACGATTAGTCGATGTCAGGGATCAAAGGGCCTCCTGCCCTCATGGATCCTAATGTTGTTAGGGATTGGAGGGCCTCCTACCCTCATGGATCCCAATATCGATGGGGATCGAATGGTGTGCCTACCCTCTTGAAACCTTGAGGTCGAGGCCTCCAACTGGGAGGGGAGGGCACTCCTACCCTCTTTGCTCTCCCAACCTTGGGGGTGTATTGGGGTTCCATGTGGCATGTAGGTTTTTGGGACTATGTCCCCTTAGAATGCATGCATTCGACCACTGTACGAAGGGTGCTCTTGCCCTCTCGTGGTGGTCCTCCACCTGGGAGGGTGCACCTACCCTCATTTTGGTTGTGTCGACCCTTCACATGGTCGAGCCTCATCGGGGAGGGTGTGCCTACCCTCCTATTAGTAAGTCTGAGGTAAGGATACGATCATCAGTCAAAGGGCATCACTGGCTACCGACCTATCTCTGATATTGGTCCCATGGGAATGGCACTCCTTCCCTCTTGTTGGCTGGATAGGTTTGACAGCCACCTACTATCAGATATGTGGGCCTGTGGGTCCTCTCTCTCGTGGCCACTCGATGCCTACATAGGTCAATGGGTGTATGGGCCCTCTCCCATAGTCGAAGCTAGCCTTGTTGCTTAGGATCTGCCTTGGGATCCATTCTGAGTAGTAGGTCAAGGGGGTCCCATCTCAGGATTTGTGCCCCTTGATCCAACTCTGTAGGTTTCGATCAACCAATGGATCTGATGCCAATGCAACCAAGAGATCCGTTAGGTTTGATAATTGAATAATTGCATTAACCAAAACATTAGCAATGAGGCTAATGTTAAATAGATTACAAAATAGGAATAATAACAACTACTCCTGCATCTACGCTAACTAACATGCCATAGAAGGTAGAGTGTTAGGTTTAGGATTCTTAACCTAAGATATTTAGGAACTTACCATTAGATATTTGGAATAGTAAATATCTACATGGTAGAAAGTAGAAAAGTAAATACTAGTGGTAAAAAGTAACAAACTACTTTTTACCATGCAATAAATAAAATCTACCTAATGTAGGAAATGGGGTAAATATCCCAAATGATGAAATATTACTCTAAAAATAATTGGATTGGTCTCATGCCACAATCTCTATTTCAAGAAAAGAAAATATGATTTTAATGAGAGAACCATTTAAAAAATACTCAGTAAAACTGGTAATACCAGATGATAATATGGTTAACCTGGTTAATTTTGTAGAAGAGAAGAAAATGGAGGTATACTCGATCCGATATAATCCCTTTCTAATAGAAGCCCCTGATGTAAAAGATATGGATTTCAAAACTAGAGAACTAGTAGATGTAGAATCCACTAGATTTCTAACCCATAAAATGTGAACCATGTCCTTTGATAGGGTGAAGTATCAAAGATGAGTAGATGTTGGTGTAAATTTAACATAAATTAAGGGAAAATATCTAGGAATTCCTTACAGGTTAGAATTACCATGCACTAACAATGTTGCTGAATATGAAGCCTTACTGTTAGGACTAAGAAATCATAAATAATTAGGCATAAAATACTTGACTATCATTAGATATGTCGAATTAATTATCCATAAGATCAAAGGTAAGTATCAAAATAAACATCCCAATTTGAAACAATACAAATCTACAGTCTTAGCTGAAATTGATAAATTTCCAATATTTAACATTTATTACATTCCTAGAGAGTAGAATTATATTGTGGACCTATTAGCCACTAGTGCTTCAGGTGGACTTCCTAGAAATTGACACAAAATATATGGAAATATTTTCAACTATCTCTATTTACAAACCTTCTATACTTGATAATATTGTATACCTGCAAGTGTTTCAAGATGATGTGGATATTAGAGACTTCATGACCCTCCAAAATATGTATTTAGATATTCTATGTGACGAAAAGGATGAAGAAAAGTTGAAAAATATAATTGGAGAATAGTAGAGGTAATTCAACTTAAAACAAATAGAATCCCAAATGGGTTAGTTTCCTTAGAAAGCCTATTTGATGATTTTTATAAGGTATACAAACCACTCCTCAAGGAAACAGAAGCCGATGACATAAATATTGGAATAGAAGAGGAGCCCTGGTTGGTTAATATTGATAAGGCTTTACCAAAATAAGAAAAATAACACTACATTAGATTTTTGAAGAAAAATATAGAATCGTTTACCTGGAGTTATGAAGATCTAAAGAAATTTAAAACTAATATCATGACTCACATCATTATCCTCAAAGAAGATGCCAAACCATTCAAGAAAAAGTAAAGGAAATTTAACCCCACCTTGCATCTAGTCATGCAAAAAGAAGTCCAAAAATTATTGGATGCAAAAATAGTTAGAAAAGTAAGGTTTTCTTCTTGGATAGCAAACTTAGTACCAATAAGGAAGAAAAATGGAGAAATTAGACTTTGTGTTGATTTTCAAAATTTGAATAAAATTTCACTCAAGGATAATTATCCTCTACCCAACATGGAACAATTATTGCAAGCTATAGTAGGCTCATCTAGAATGTCATTACTGGATGGATTCTCAGGATATAATTAGATTTAGGTAAATCTTGAAGATAGATCCAAAACTACCTTCACTACCCCTTGGAGCACCTTTAAATACATGAGAATACCATTTGGATTAATGAATACAAGAGAAAAAATCCAAAGGGCCATAGAATTTGCCTTTAAAGGACTAATGCTCAATATAGTTTTTGTCTAATTAGACAACATAATGGTGTTTTCAAAAAATCTTGAGTATCATCTAAAAACATCTAGCCACAGTATTTGCTAGATGTAAGTAATATAGGATATTATTGAACCCTAAAAAGTGTATATTCAAAGCAACACAAGATAAATATTTAGGTCATATAATATCAAAAAAAGGAATAAGCATTGATCTTTGAAGAGTAGAAGCTATTGCCAAGATACCTCCCACTAAAAACCTGAAAGGAGTTAAATCATTCTTTGGTAAAAATAATTTTGTAAGAAGGTTTGTGCCAAATTTCATTGAAATAGCTCAACCCATTAACAACATGATTACAAAGAATGCTAACATTAGGATGGAGGAGAACCTTGGATATTTTCAAAAAAATAAATATGCCATGACCTCTGCCCTAGTTTTGAATTTTCTTGACTACTCAAAAAGTTTTAACATATACTCATTTGCTTTCGAACATACCATCACTGCAGTCCTTTACAAAAAGGATGATGAAAAAAATGAGATACTCGTAGCCTTCATGAGTACATGTCTCAAGTGAGCTAAGCTAAGATTCAAAATTATTGAGAAACAATTTTATGTTGTGATTCAGACACTGGAATATTTTAAAGGCATCTTTGGTTCAAATAAGGTTATATGTTGTATTCCATTCACTGCTATAAAAGATGTTTTCACCCAACCCAAACCAATAGGCAACCCTTCTAGGTAGATGGTCAAGTTACTACAGTATGATGTAGAATTTAAAGTTGTGAAAATAATTAGAGGACAATGTCTAGATAATTATTTGGCCAACAAAGAAGGGGAAGAAATGCAAAACATCACCACAGTCGATGACATGCATGATATGAAAATAAAAAGTAATGTTGAGTGCAAATGGTATGATGATATATTAATATATCTTTAGACCTTGTCCTTCCCTAGAGGCATATCTACAATTAAAATAAGATCAATCAAACAATAAGCACAAAAATAGTTTACACAAGAAGGTAAACTCTATTATAAACATCTAGACGGGGTATTATTGCTCTGTTTATTTGAAAAAGAAACCTTAGAAGTAATAGAAGAATTTCATGATGGATTCTATGGGGGTCAATTTTCCCCAAAATAAACTGTGAATAAGATCATGATAGTAGGTTATTACTGGCCTTATTTATTCAAATATGTTCACCAATATGTAAGAAGGTGTCATAATTATCAAGTGTTTGCAGAAAAGAAAAATTAATAGTAATACCCCTTAATCCAGTAATCATAGAAGCACCTTTCACACAATGGGAAATCGATCTTATTGGTGAAATAAAACCAATAGACATAAATGGATAATCACTGTAATGGAATATTTTACTAAATGGGTAGAGGCAACGCCTCTAAGAAATTCAAAAACTAAGGTAGTCATAAATTTCTTAGAGGAAAATATTTTAACTAGATTTAGAGCCCCAAAGAAACTAGTAACTAACAATGGAAAATACTTTGTCTCCCTTGAAATGATATAGTTCTATGCAAAGTATAAAATAAAACTTTCTCATTCTGCAAACTACTACCCCCAGGGCAATGGTCTAGCCGAATCATCAAATAAAAAATCAATAACCAAAATTAGAATATCATTGGGTAAAAATAAAAAGGGGTGGGATAGTGAATTAAAATTTACCTTATGAACAAACAGACTATTTTTTAAGAGAAACATAGGTAAAACTCCATATGAAATGGTATTTAGAGAAAAAACCTCATTGCCCCCTCACATAGAAAGAATAGCCCTATCATTATTACTCTAATATCATGAAAGTCCTAATGCTTTACAAAAGAGGTTAGATCAGATTGTACATTTGCAGGAAGAATGAAGAAACACATTGAACAAAATGGTAGAACAAACCCAAAATATAGTGCAAATTTTTAACAAGAAAGCTAAAGGCACTTCATTTTTTGAAGGAGACAGTCATTTACTAAGACCCCAAAAATGAAAAACACAAAGAGAAAGGTAAGCTTGAACCCAAGTGGTTAGGTCCCTATCAAATAGTTCAGGTCATTGGCCCAAATACTTATAGGTTGTAGATCTTAGAAGGTGAATTGATGAAAATTCCAATAAATGGTCAACACCTGAAACTATATCACCCCTATTGGGGAACTAGGAGAGAATAACAAAACAAATATAACAAAAAAATAAAAAAATCTAATAACATAAAAATAAAAATAAATGTGCGTTCTGCAAGTCCATCAATTCAATTTTTCTTTTATGTTGTTTTATTTTGTTGTCGATAATATTATATTATTAGAGGATTGTTCAGTTTTCCTATTATGTTTATATTGTTTGTCTATTAGGACCTATTCTTAGTCAGTTAAGAGAGAAGAATCTAGATTAAATATAGATTATCTAAAAAATCACAAATCAAGGGACTTAGTAATCATCTTACAAGGCTAGAACTACCACAAATGAAAGTTAGAAGTGCTAACACATCAGACCAAAGCCATATATTATCATGACCTTAAAAGTTATTCTAGAGTCAAGGAATATAGTCAACTTTGGTAAGACATTTGGCCAAAAATAATTACACTCAACACTATAGCCTTCTAGATCTTCAACCCAAAAAGCACAGTCTAAATTGCTTTGTAATTTATCAAAATTCTTCCTAAGAAGATAATATCAATAATGCAAATTAAGCAAGTGCTTAGGACTACTTGGACAACCTCTACTAGGGCTATATATGCTTGATTAGTAGTAGAGTAGGTCCAAAAAGGATCAAGGTCATCTCCACCAGAGTTATAAATGCTTGACTGCTGGAAAATTTGAACATTGGACCTAGGGTTATGCATAAGGGATTGGACTCAAAATTTGAACATTGGAGCTAGGGTTTTTAGCAGGACTGCCCAAACTACCGAACTCGTTTCGGCCATATCTCACTCATCCGAACTCGGATTGAGCTGAAATTTTGAGGGTAGATGCCTGAAAAACCCTAGAACGTCTCCACCAATTTTCATATCATTTGGAGCAACACAGATCCTAGCGCATCCCTATGTGTGAACGATATATTTGGCAAGCGGCTATGCGAGGGTTTCATCCGGGTTGAGTGCAAGCGGCTCCAGAGGTTGGTTTTAGGGCCTTCGGGCCCTAGCGGCCAATATTTTTGTGGTTTATGCTCAATATTTTAGCAGGAAATGTTGCAGGGGATACAATATGGGTTAGAAATTTGTCTTTCAACAGATCATATTGTGAACTTGAGTGACAACGGCTTCCAATTTGCTGCACAAAAGAAAAGTGAAAACCATACCTTTCCACGGCGTCTAGGGCAAGGATTAAAGAGACCACGAAATAAGTTTCAAGCAGTTGATCAAAAAATGGCTCATATCTCAAGTGAATCTGGTGCTAAGGTGCACCCACAAAATAATTCTACTGTGAAAACCCCTGTCAAGGGTAAGAATTTTGAAGACTCGGTCCCAAAAATGAATTTTAGGGATGCCCTTCGTGGTGGACAGCCTCGGCCCAATGCTAATATCAATATTAGGGCTTCTCATAAACATCTAAGAATGCCTAAGATTGATCCCGGGAAAATGGAGTCGGGATGTCTTAAAGCGGTGATGGAACTCCTATTGTTAAGCTTGATATGGGTAACATTCGGATGGCATTGAAGATTTGGAAAAAAGAGGACTAATTTGTCGGTTCGTGGGTTTTCGTCCGGAGTCTATCTGCTTTCAAAGTCTGGGCTGCAAAAAGCTGGAAAACTAAAGGTGAGTTACAAATCTCTATTTATCCAAATGGTTATTTTCTTGTTTTATTTGCTAATAATGAAGATAGAGAGAAAACTTTTCAAGGGGGTCCTTGGTTTTTTGGAAGGGCAGGGCTTTTCATGAAGCCCTGGCATACTAAATTTAAAGCCGAAGAAGAGATGCCTTCTATAGCTCCCGTGTGGGTTAGACTCTTTGGCCTCCCTATTGAATTTTGGAATCCTACTATTTTTTCTTCAATTGGAAACTCTTTAGGAACTTTTATGATGATTGCTGATTGTACTCAAAATTTTGAACATATTATTTATGCTCGAATTTGTGTTTTAATGGATTTTGACAAACCCCTACCTAAAAAGATCACATTACAATTTGGGGAAGACACTTGGGAGCAAGTAGTGGACTATGAGAACATTCCTTTTCGTTGTAGAATTTGCCATGAATATGGTCATTTGGCCGGTGCTTGCCCAAATAAAATTCTTGATCAAAAGAAAGAAGATATAAACTCAGCGAGGTTTCCAAATACCTAAGAAGAAGAACACTAAAAAAAAACCTGTAATGAAGGATCAATCAAAGTCATTTGCTAATATGTTTGAAATCCTTTCCACAAATGATGTCCCAAGTGAGGAAGAGGAAATAATGGAAACTAAAATCTTAGAAACACAATTTAAATATGAAGGAAAGAACTCGAGAGACAAACCAACAAATCAAAGGTTTTCAACGAGAAAAAAAAGGAGAAAATTTACACAAGAAAAATAATATTTCAAATGTCAAAACTTCAAATAATGCGGGTCCCAATATAGACTCCATTGAACCATCTAGTAAAATTTTGGTTGTGTATGAGCATTCTTCAAGGTTAGAAGCCATCTCAGATTCAATTGGAATAAGTCAAGAAACAGGGAAAAAAAATTGAAGATGGATTCTAATCAAAAAGTAGGTCGCAAGACCAATCAATATCATATGGTAAAAGAAGGTGAAAAGCTTGTAGAGGAAGGTAAGATTAATGCCCTTCCCAACATTTTTAGCCCTGGTATTAATGAAGATCATCACTTGGAATATTAGAGGACTCAAAGGGAGTCTTTCAAAACAAAATGAAATTAGAAGAATGATTCGGATAAATCATCCACATCTTGTTTTCCTTCAAGAAACAAAGATGTCAATGGAGGATATGGACTTAATTGCCGGTAAAATTTGGCCAGTGGAAAAGTGGTTTCCCTCGGTTCCCAAGGGACTTCGGGTGGCATTGCTTGTCTTTGGGACCCAAAAGAGGTAGTTATTCACCATATGGTTGGCTAGTTGGGGTTTGTTGGCTATAGCTATTCAAAGTAGACATTCCAACCAGATTATGCTCTGCATTACTGTTTATGCCCCGACTTCTTTGGAGGAAAAAAGAAGACAGTGGAAGGATATTACTCATATTATCTCTCATTTTCCTAAATCTTGGATCTTGATCGGAGGAGATTTCAATACCATCCTCTCTCTGGATGAGAAAAGGGGGAAATAGAAATTTGGACAAAAATACTGACCTCATGAGCGAATATATTGCAAACCTCCATTTGTGGATATCCAACTCAGATAATGGCCTTATGACTTGGTCTAACAGAAGGCAAGGCTTAGCTTGTATAATGGAGAGATTGGATAGGTTTTGCTCTCTAAAAATTTCTTAATCCATGGTCACATTCCTAAAGTGAAGACTCTTAATAATGTTGGTTCGGATCATTGGCCAGTCATGGTGGAAATGTGGAAAACCAATGTGAGTTTCTCTCCTTTTCGTTTTCAATTAATGTGGCTTAGAGACATTTCCTTCGGACCTCGTGTGCAACAATGGTGGAAGGAAGGTAAACCTAGGCATGGGACTAAGATGTTCTGTTTTGCCAAAAGAGCGCAATACATTAAATCCAAAATCAAGACTTGGAGCTGGAAAGAGTTTGGGGATGTTCATAAAAAAAACATGAAGTTATTGCTCATCTTGAAAATTTGAATAAGAAAATCCGTTTAGATGGCCTCACGAGAGAAGAGAAGTGCGGATGAAATTAAACTCACAACTCGGTTAGAGGAATGGGAAAAAAGAGAAGAAATATTATGGAAGCAAAAATCTAGAATTCAATGGCTCAAAGAAGGAGATCGAAACACAAATTTCTTCCACAAATCTCTTCTAGCTCGAAGATCTCACAACTTTATTTCTTCCTTAAAATCAGATTCTGGAGATGTTGTTTATACTTGGGATGGCATGAACTCTATTGTTGTTGATTACTTTTCCAATATTTTTGCTTGCTACTCCTCTTGACTCGAGCTTCACAACAAAATGTTCTTCAAGCAATCCCTTCTCTTATCACTTCTAAGGAGAACTCTATTTTGACTTGCTCCTGTTACTATCAATGAGCTTCAACAAGTAGTTTTTAAAATGCAAAAAGGAAAACCCCGAGGTCTGATGGTTTTCCTATTGAGTTCTACCAAGAGTTCTGGGATATCCTTCATGTTGATTTATTAGAGGTGGTGGAAGAAGCCAGGAAATCCAAAGAAATTTTGAAGGTTATCAATAAAACTTATATTACTCTTGTTCCAAAAGCTCAAGAGGTTGATCATATCTCAGCTTTTAGACCTATTGCTTTATGTAATGTTCTTCTCAAAATTATTACTAAAATCATGGCGAGAAAGGTTGAAGCCTCTTTTGCATAAGATTATTTCCCCGAGCAAGGGGGATATGTGGAAGGACGTCAAATAGTAGATGAGATAGTTCTTGCTCGGGAAGCCATGCATTCCATGGATATGCAAAATTCTCCTTCTATGTTCATCTGGTTAGACTTATCCAAAGCTTATGACGAGTGGATTGGCACTTCCTTATCAAAGTTTTGAGGCAATTTGGTTTCTCTAAGGATTGGATGGATTGGATTATGGGATGTATCTCTTCGGTTTCCTACTTAGTTCTTATCAATGGCAGGCCTTCTCGGTCTTTCCCAGCTTCCAGAGGTATTAGGCAAGGTGACCCGCTATCCCCTTATTTATTCATCATTCTTGTTGAATGCTTGGGTAGGACTATAACCAAAAAGAGGGAAAACAAAACCCTTGAGGGAGTTACCATTGCTCATGGAGCTAGACCTATCTCTCATCTTCAATTTGTGGATGACTCTACCCTTTTAGGTAAAGCTACGGTTAAGGAAGCTTCTAATATTAAGCAAATCATTAGCTATTTTTCTAAGGCTCTTGGGCGAGTTGATCAATGAAGACAAATCTAAAGTTATTTTCTTTCACTGCTCTGCTAGACGAGGAATCCATGGTCTTGGATAAATTAAGATATAAGAAGACCTCTCTTCCAATCACTTATTTAGGTATTCCCATAAATATTCAAAGGCAAAAAAATAAATATTGGAATTGGTTGTTGGACAAAGTCAAGAAGAAAATTGGAAAGTGGACCAACAAGTGGCTTTCTTATAGGGGTAGAATCACCTTGGTAAAATCAGTCCTTCAAGCTATTCCTATTTATGTTTCTTCCATTTTGAATATCCCAAAGGTTGTTCTTCGAGAATTGGATCAAATCGGTCATCGTTTCCTTTGGAGTGGTACTAAGGAGAAAAGAAAATGGGCCTTGGTGAAATGGGATACTTTATGTCTTCCTAAGAGTGAAGGGGGGTTAGGATTCCGGTCTTCAATTAATAACAACAAAGCTTTAGCTGCTAAATTATATTGGAGGATGTTGCATAACCCCAATGCTCTTTGGGCCAATAATCTCCGTGCTAAATATCTTGAGAACAAAAGTCCTGAAGACCTTGTTCGCTATCAACTTCCTACCAAAGGTTCTCCCATTTTAGCAGTTCTTAAGATTGGTGAGGATTTGATAAAGAAAAAATTATTTTGGATCATTCATAATGGTCAACATGCAAATTTTTGGACAGATTCTTGGGATGGTCACAAGCCTTTGATAACTCGGTTTCCCGATTGGAGGCCTTGGATGGAGGAGCTTCACCGAGCTAATTGGATAAAGGTGGCTAATTACTGTCGGTACCATGCTGGTAATTCAAAGGTTGGTATATATCGGATCCCTATTGAATACTGGCCTATTCAAATCCCGAGAAAGGCAAAGACAAGATATCCAAGGCATCCTTCATATGAGATCCCTCTCTTGGTCCCATGAAAAAGATTGTTTTGGATGGAACAACACTACTAAGGGTGAGTATTCGGTTGCTCAAGGTTATTTGACCTTATGCCATAATAATCCCAACCATTCTTCGACATATTTTCTCAATTGTGGGCTCAAAAGCTCCGGCCTAAGGTGAGGTTCTTTAATTGGCTTTTATTGCATCGTAGGGTGCTTCCTGGTGAGCAACTTATGAAGCGTGGTTTTCATGGCCCTTTTAGATGTGAAATGTGTGAAGAGAATGTAGAAAATATCAACCATATTTTTATTGAGTGTACTTTAGCCTCCGAGCTATGGAGGAGAATGGCAACTTTACTTGGCTTACAGTGGTCCAATTTTTTCACTTTTGAACAGCTTTGGAGGGATTGGCCTAATCAAGAGGGTGTTGATCATTTTATTGGCCAGTTAGTTTGGATGGGTTCTACCATTCTTCTTTGGAATATTTGGAATGAAAGGAACAACCAAATTTTTAATCAAGATAGGAAGGATATTCACTATATTTGGCAAAAGACCATAGCCAACTTAGTTGAATCGGTCCATCAACTCCTTAATCACCCCCAAAACTCCCACCAAAGATGGGATCAAGTGATGCAAAGATTGAAGATTAAACCTTCTAAGGGCAACCAACTTAAAGGGAATGTGAGTATTAGTAAGATGGATAGGACTAGAAATTGGCAACCTCCTCCTAAGGATTTTGGAAAAGTCAATCCTGATGGAGCCTCTAGAGGGAACCCTGGAAAAGCCGAGTGTGGGAGGAATTGGTAGACTTTCGGATGGCTCCCTGGTTTTTACTTTTCTTGAGAATTTGGGTATTCTTTCCAATAACCTTGCTTGAGGGGTATGGTATCCTTAGAGGCCTTCAGGGAGGCTACTAAGGTTGGATGGGAAAAGGTGTTAGTTGAGTCGACTCTCAACTTATGATTAATCTCTTGAAGACTCCTTCTAAGAATCATAAGGTGGATTGGAGAATAAAAAGAATTATTGAGAAGATTCGGTTAATCCGGATGGGATTTTTGAAAGTTGATTACAATCATGTGGTCGAGAGATCAAAACAAGAGTGTTGATGCTTTAGCTAATTGGGCTTTGGACAAAGGTGATCTTACTTGTTATGGCCACCCTCCTATATGGTGGGCTTCTCAAATTAGGGAAGCTCTTCTTTCTATCATTTCTTTGGATGGCTCCGGTTCTGAAGGTACCTAGTTTCTTCTTGTTTTTTTTTTTTTCTCTTTGGTTCATTCAGTTTTTTTAGTTCCCTAGCTCATTCTATTCTTTATTTTGTTTCCTCTGTTGATTCTTGCATTAATAGTCTTATGGTCTAGATAGGTCATTGTTTTGTTCATTTTTTTTTCTTTTGTCTTCTTTGTTTTTTTGTTTAGTTTTTTAAGGTGGGTGGGTTCTTTTGTTTTGTTTTGTTTTTGTGTTCTTTGTGTTGTTTTTTGTTGTTCTTGTGTTTTTGTTGTTTTGTTTTTTTTTTTATGTTTTTTGTTATTGTTCTTGTGTTTTTTTCGTTCTTGTTCTTGGGTTTCTCTTTGTTTGTGTTATTTCATTTTTTTATGTGTGAGTGTTTTCTATGTTTTTTGTTTTTGTTTATTGTCTGTTGTTGGTTGTTTTTATTTTATTTATTTTATTTTTTAGGTTTTGGTTGTGTTTATTTTTCATGTTTTTTTGGGTTATGTCTTTGTAGTGTTCTGTTGTTTTTGTCTTGTTTGTGTTTTGTTATGTGGTTCTTGTGTTTTTCTATGTGGTTTGTGTTGTGGTTTCTTTTATCTTATTGTGCGTGTTTGGTTGTGCTTTTGGTTTTGACACACTCAAGGAGCATGTTTTTTATTTTATTTTATTATTTTTGTTGTTATTTACTTTTTTTAATTTGGTTTTGTGTGTTTGTTTGCTCCTTGAGTATGTCAAAGGTGGTAGGCCAGGTCCGAGTCCTGGGCGTTTTTGGCGGAATGGATACCCCTGCCTCCTTGGGTCTTACCCGAAAGTGGCATCCCTTTTGGGATGTTTTCCACAAAATAAAAAAATAAATGCTTGACTGACAGTGGAGCAATGATAAGGCAAATATATTTAAAGAGTGAAATCACTAATAGGCCTAACTCCTTCCCAGTTGATGAATTTCTATCTGACTAAAAAATTAAAAAGAATACACAAGCACACACTCTTAACCTAGGCTTGATGTGATGGTAATTTTTGATTGATTTTATCTAAAACCACCTTGGATATATTGCTAGACAACTAGCCTTAAGGGCATAAAGTTTATTTGCCTTTAAACCAGAACCTCTAATTTTATTTAACTAAGATTTTTTTATTTTTAGATTGATTAGATAATATTTTGTTTTTGTTTGTTTTTGCTTTTACGATGATCCTTTGGCAAATAAATATCTAGGTCAGTTCATTAAAATCTTGTTAATAATCAGAGAGTCTAGATTTATCAAGTGTCTCATATTTTTGCCACCTATCCTAATCAGAGCCCATGTTGTAGCCAAAAATTATACAACATGAATGTACCTCTAATTTTAAAATTTTGAAGGTCATAAAGAGGTACCTAAATTTTGTGATGTGTTAATGAAAAATTCAAATCTTGAGTTCTAGAGCAATAAAGCATCTCAAAATAAAACAACAAAATTATATGTTTCAAATATTAATAAAACCTTCATATGCTTAAGTCATTCACTTTCCATAACTTCGTTGTCATGTTAGTCATCCTTCATATGTGGCCTTAATTGCACAAAAATACTAAAATTACCTTGCACCCTTACGAATAAAAATAATCATTTTAAATAATCTTAAGAGGTCCCTCACCCACTTTTTCCTAAGTCCATAGGCTACTGGTCTGATAGGCCAAAAATTGGAAAAGGCTATCAGCCAAAATAGAGCTTAGTTGGTCAAAATGAGATCGACCAATCAATCGACAAATAGAAGGCTACCACTAAAAATAAAAAATCCAGATTACCGAAAAATAAAGTTTTTGGTTGATGAGAAGAAAATATTGGTCGAGCGATCGACCAATCGATAAAATCAACACAAAGACCTTCCATTTAGCCAACGAGAAGAAAATGAAAATCGAGTGATAAACTGATCAATTCAACAAGAAAAGCAAATTAAAAAACCAAAAATAGATCTGAAGTCCAAAAACACATGCACTAGCATTCAATTGTGGAAATTAAGAGATCAGTTGACTAATTTGACACAAACGTGTCTCAGCTGTAGATAACCTGATCAAAATTGAAAGCTCAAAATTCATTAAGCAAAACAAGAAAGTGTTCAGTCAATAAGGAGAAGTGATCGAATGACCATGTGGCACAAAAAGAGATCGTCATCCAAAAGCACATTGATGACTAAACAATCGATCGACCAAAATCTGATAGAGGTCAACGATCAACAAAAGGATCCCTAGCTCAATCAACTAAAAAGTAAATTAAACCCTTCAATCAAAGTCGAACAATTCATTAAAAACAAGACCCTTTGGTTGAACAAAAGCCCACGTGGTAATATCAAGGCCATTTGATCAAAAAGTGACATGGATAGACTGACCAATGCTAAGCATAACTAAAGATACTTGGTCTACCAAAGCAGTGGTGTGGTAGAATCTAAGTCATCAAAATATCTTCGGTTGATAGAGACTGATGCCCTAGATTAATTTGTCGAGAAGAGATTCATAGCACCAAATCATCTCGTCAAAAAATCATAGTTTTCCTTATGAGCTTTTGTTTATTAAGGGGTCCTTATAGAATAGGATATATATTGGATGAATATCAACAATGATAATTAGATCACCATTGATTATTTTATTCACACCTTTTAGTTTACAAAATATTATAGGAAAAGTCCCTACATTCACATATCACATATCACATATGCATGTACAAATGTATAACTCTTATGATAAGGGTTAGCATTTTAATACAGGATTTTCATACATTTTGTGGTGTCTATCATTAGTTTTTAAACACAAATTATATTTATTTATTATGTTTTAAGTGATTAAAGAATACAAGTGCAATTTACATTAGATCATCCACATAAAATTAATGCATTACATACACATTACATCCACCATATCATGTAACATAAATTAAATGCATAATCAATAAAATAAATCTAAACATGCATTTGACATTAAATATTGAATCCATATACACATACATAATAGTACATACATACATATAGATTACAAAATATAACCATACATCCATCATCTAATCATTGTGTGTCATTAGTACATTGCATGTATAAAAAAATACATCATCATATAAGCATTACATCCATCAATGCATCCATAACATAAAATCAAAATCATAAACACATGATGTGTCATAAAGGAAATCTCATATATATATATATATGTGTGTGTGTGTGTGTGTGTGTGTGTTAAATGTCAAGTACATAATGGTACAAAGATCACCCACATGCTAAAACTATGTAGGTCCTCAGGCTCTACACCCAAAATTGCTAAATATATAAGAGAAATATCAAATAGGAACTGCACCCTAGAGTCACCTCCACTCTTGAACTCATCCCAGTAGGGTTACCTGGAACCACTAATTATTGATCTCTCTAGATGAGCTGATGACCTGTGACTAGGCTGCACCTATGATTGCCTAGACTCACTACACCTGCTTCGCTAAGATCCCCTACCATAGACCTCTCAAGAATACTACCACCGTTTATCCTAACTTGACTCTCTAGATCCACTATGTATGTTGCATCATACCTATGTTGGGCCACATTATCCTCTAGAAGGCTCTACAATCTACTGATATTTGCATCCCCACATGATGCTACCGATACCTGATTAGATGGAGTGGAGGGTGTAGCCTGACCTATAGTCACACCCACCAACTAAACCTATATAGCATCCTACTCTGCTATCTTAGTGTCCCTCTCTACGGTCCTATCATCCAACTATGTTCATAGAGTGTCCCTCTCTACCATAACCCCATCAACCTTTGTCTAGGTTATGGCCACCTAGACCTTGAGGATATGTCTCTCCTCAGAGCACCCCCTCCATTGTTGTTTTCCACTACTCAACTGACTCTGTACTATAGTGAGAGTCATCTCCCAATATACCAACTGCCCCTATGCAGTCTACAACTATTCTCATACTTGAGATAGCTCACCTATAGGCTCATAATCATCACCCTTAAACTCAGCTTGAGGCTCCTCTACCTGCATTGCAATCTAGGGGTGCAATTTTTACATTGCTTCACCCACTTGATTTTTATGGGATGATGCTCTAGGAGTTCACAAAATTTTTGGTAACATCAATGGATGGGCAAAAGATAAGAAGTGGCAACAACAGTAATAGGTGACTACACATAGCAGGTGGATGAAAGAGTGATAAAAAAGTAGGGTGAATAATGGAGTGGGTGGATGATTCACCCTTTGCTTCGGGCAAATCTATCCAAAATACCTACTCACTTTTTAGATAGACATTTTTATCGGCCAGAAAGGGCAGATATATCGTACAACATCACCCATAGGAAATATGAAGACTCTTGTCCATTCTTGGATGGAACTCTCAAGCACAAATTGGTTAAAAATTTGAGCAAATGACCACCCTCCTTTCTGATGACTCTACAAGTGAAAAGAAATATAAATAAAGCACCCACCCAACATGCTAACTCTTGCCATCACTCAAAATTCAAATGAAATGAGTACTCATTACTACAACAACTCAGTACTAGGCAATTATATGCAGAAGTTATTGATTTGAAATGTACTCCTCCTAAGGTGATTAATGTCAGTCATTCATCACCTAACAATAGGATCATCAATTGAGTAAAATGATGAGGTAGATGAGAATTATTAAATTGGACAAAGATTCTAGTAGTTCCAAGGGACTAGATCAACCTGGATATGCATCTACCTCCTTCCAAAAGATCACCACCATCCCAAGGAGTAGTGTACTAGATGAATTCCTATTAGTTCCAAAGGTTGTCTTCTCACCTACCATCATTAATGTTAAATTTTGATTTTAATTTAAAATACCTATAAATGATGGAATGTTGGTAATTCTCAAGGGTGGATCTTTAGCCATTACAATTCATATGTAAGGTTTTCACCATAATTTAAATATAAACTATCACTGTTTGGTATCTTATTCTACCTTCATTTATTTGCATTTAATGTATGAGTGTTTATTTTTGATTTGGTTAGTTAAGTGGTTTCATATAATTATGCAATATGGATTTCATGGAATTCATAGGTTGGCTCTAGAGTTTGCATTCATAACATGGGTGAGAGTTAATTTTTATTAAATTTAGTCATATGGGAGCACTCTAATTATAATTTTTGGGTTTCATGCACCCATTCACTAGTTCTAGAATTCACTCTCTACCCTTTGCTCTGAAGCATTTAATGAAGGCATAGTTGGTTGATCTATTAGGTGTTAGGTTTAAGTTTCTTACCATGGTGTAAAATGTGCATGTGTCTTGGTACGACTATACCTATCCTTATGATTTTTGGCTACAATCATTTTTTTCATCTCTTTCTCCTCTTTTTTCTTTCTTTTCCCGTTTTGTGGCATAGGTAGCTAGAACCTCTGTAGAGGAACCAAAATTCTCCAGATATTTACTATCTTACCCTTGCTAAGTGGTGGTCATTCAATATTGGTATTGGTACATCCCCCACCCTTTGTACAATATTGGATTTATGACCAATAGCTTTTGGTGACTCTATTGGGTAAATCATTGAGTTTCCATGTTTTAGGAAGTCAGAGTTTGGTGATACTCTAATTTTTTCATGTCCTCTCAAAATCACCTAGCGACTCTAATTGTGCAACATGACTAGATCATGAAATTAGTTGTCTCCATGCACTAAAGATTCAAACATCCCAAAGGATTCAAGGTTATATGAACTACCTTGACCTGACTAGTAGAGACAGCATGTTCATTTGGTGACTCCAACTCCAATATAAGAACTAAGACTTCTAAAAATTGGTGTCAAGAAGGCTCAGTTGTGTTACCCCTATTGGGATGACCCTAGTCCATTGAACCTCCAATGTTGGCATGAAATTCCCAAGGGTGCCCTAAAAAACCTATCCAAATATAATGGCACCATGGAAATTACCCAAGAGCACCTTGAATATATTGTCACACTAGCACTCCTCCACAGTATTATTCATGAATATGTCATGATTAGGATTTTTGTCTTGTTTATCAAAGGAAGGGTACTACAATGGTACAAAACTCTGGGGCAAAAAAGTATTTGCGTATGGGTGTATCTAGCGAGAGCACTTATTGGCACCTTTAACAACTCCAGTGATCCCTTTCAACTTTTGATGTAGTTCTCATTCATTAAGAAGGCACATTTTGAAGGTATTATGGACTTCAATATCCAATTTCAGAGAAGCTAGGGAAGGATCCCTCTTGAGTACTAGATGACCTCACTCAGGCTCACCTGTACTATGTTTGAGCTTTCCACCTAGACATAAGCCTCCTCCTGCTTCAATATGGGTAGAAGAGATTCCTTCAAATAATTTAGGAGGCTACATGGGTAGAACAAATCCTACTTAAAGTAGAGAAGAATCCTTTGGAAGATTCTACCCTCCTTAGTTTCTCTCTGGTTGCTACTACCAGCCCTCCAATCACATAGTTTCTATAATGGCAAACATTCGATGTTGTGCAGGAGTCATGGTCCCAGTACAGAGCATACGGGATGGATTTTCTTTTTAGACAGCATAGGAAGTATGCAATAATATTCATAATAATAGATAATTTAATTACTTTAAGCTTCCTCTGACAACAAGAGAACCTAAACCAATATAAGGATCTGATGGCAAACTTTATTTGCAAAAAGGGCATATTTTTACACCTTTTTTGTATCTTGATGCAGAACAAGCCATAAAATAGCCATGGTATAGGCAGCTGTAGACACCTAAAATACAAATGTTTAAGAGACTACTCATATGGGCATATTTTTAGACCATATGAATGACCTTGGACCCTCCTAAGGTAAATCAGTGGTTCTAACCACTCATTTTAGGCATCCTAAGCCTATTCAGCCTTAGCCGTAGATGGAATCTGTAGCTAAGATCTCAGTCATAGTTGACACCCATGGCTAGGCTCCTAGCCATGTTTAGGAGCTATAGCTAGCCTTGTAACTATATCGACCTCTCAAGGCAAGCCAAATTAGTTGTAACAACCATGTGAAATTGATCCTAGGCAGTTTTGGATGAGGAAGATTTTGGATGGTTTATCCCAACTACCCCATCCTGTTAATTCTTGATATTGGATTCTCAAGGAAGCTAGGATGAGGAGTTAGAAAGGCTATAATACTCCCTTCAAAATTGGAGAGAGATCTAGATTGACCTTGAATTTTAATGTAGCAAAGACCTTTTGAATTGGAGAGCAACTTGTATCCCCTAAGGAGTTCCCTGAAGAACACAAGCTTATACTGAGAGGGGGGTGAACAGTATAAGACCTCTTTTTACTTTTTCCTTTATACTTCAAAATAGTAAAGCAATATCAAAACAATGCACAATATCATCCACAAAGTGACACCAATTTTAATGTGGTTCACCCAGAATTCCTGGGCTACGTCCATAAAATTTTTCTCTAAAAGTTATCTCAAATTTCTTTGGGAAAACTTCCCAATTACAATATTTATGAGCCTCGGCCCAAAGGAGACACCTTCCCCTGATCTAAATTTATGAGCCTCTGCTCAAAGGAGATACCTTCCCCTCTACTTTGGAAATGATCCCTCAGAAGATCAACTGCCTCTACCTCTTGCCAGCACGTGGAACTCCTTTCCACCAAAGACCTCCTATCCTCAATGCTTAGCCTAAGAGACCTCTGCCTTCTATGATCACGTCCACAGTAGCTCAGCTACCTGTACCAAACACAGTCAGTTGGTCTAGTACAAGTCTTCCTCTGTCTGTCAGATATGTCCAATTCTATGAACAAATCAATCCTCTGCACACAAGCCTTCTCAAAGACCTGCCAAATTTGTCCTCAAGTTCTCTAATAGAACCAATGTACCTTTGTCCTCAAGTTCTCTAATAGAACTATCAATCTCAGCTCACAAGTCCTCTGCTAGGACCTTTCCAAATCTACTCACAAGTCCCCATCGAAACCTGTCCGAATCTGCTCACAAGTCCCCACCGGAACCTATCCAAAACCTGCTCACAAGTCCCCACTGGAACCTGTCCAAAACCTCAGCAAGCTCACCAAGAAAAACTTGCTTAGCATGAACTCACAAAGAGAATTGTTAGAGACCCAATGTGATTCATAAACTTCATAGAAGCATAAAGAGAATTGTTAGAGACTCAATATGTTCTATACTTAACTCCCAATATCAATCTCAAATATCATAGAAACATAAAGAGAATTGTTAGAGACCCAATATGTTCTATACTTAACTCCCAATCTCAATCTCAAATCTCATAGAAACATAAAGAGAATTTTTAGAGACTCAATATGATCTATACTTAACTCCCAATCTCAATTTCATAGAAACATAAAGAGAATTGTTAGAGACCCAATATGTTCTATACTTAACTCCCAATCTCAATCTCAAATCTCATAGAAACATAAAGAGAATTTTTAGAGACTCAATATGATCTATACTTAACTCCCAATATCAATATCAACTCAATCTCAACTCAAACTCAATCTCAAAATAATAAGATAGATGTAGTATGCTTTTCTCAAGAATATAAAACACAACCCAACAATTGCCAACTTTGCAATATCTCATATAACTATGATGCTTATATTCTTTTCACCAACAACTAGGGTTTCATCATCTCAATGCAAGTAGCAAGACTTATTAACATAAACCCTATTGCAAAAATGCTTCTTCTTCCTCAACCAGAATTATGCATTCACCCAAAAAATCAACAATAACTTTAATGCATAAACAATCTTCAATATCTAGAAAATAAGATTTACACCAACAATACCTAGTAGACAACATTTTCACTCCAAACTCAATTTCATAAAATATACCATAAACAACATACATGGAAGAAGTTGCCCATACCTTTACTTTGATGAAGAAGGAGAACTCAAAATCTGTCACAACACTAACTCTCAATTTGCCACAAATTAGAGTTAGCAACTATACAATAATACACAATAATAAAGATCCAAATATAACACCTTATTTCTCCAACTTAGTAAAAACACCAAAGTACAATAATATACAAAGTAAAACCTATTTACACCTTATTACTCCACATAAACATTAAACAACAATAAACCAATGTCAAAACAAAAAATGATATCTTAACCTTATACCTCTCGCGCATTTACAGCCACCATTCTTTGCACACCGTGACCAAAATGAAATTCCCAATGAAGAGAATCGAACTCGGCACCTCTGCTATCTAGTGCTTTCGCTTAAACGCCACCGTCGTTGGGTCACAAGAGCCCAACAAAAAAACAAACCGTTGCCCTCTCTTTTAACTTCCTTTGATGCCAAGAAACTAGAAAACGTAAACGTCTTCCACAAACTGCATGCAAACAAACCACTGTCGTCAAGCCAAAATGTAAGGATGTAGCCCAAGCTTCAAACTGAGATTTCCAAGCACAGTCTCCATGACGTAGAACATGCATGATCTCAAAGACGTCGATGGAGATCAAAAACACAGAGCGAGCTCAAACGAAGACACCAAGCGCTTTTCGAAGGATGTAGAGAAATGTAAGTCACAGACGCCAAGCGTAGATCGAACGAAATGATGCAAATTTAAATCATAGATTCCAAGCATAATTCAAATGAAACGGTGCAAAATCAAATCATAGATGCCAAGCGCAAATCAAAAAATACAGAGAACCACAAATCGTAGATTACCAATGTCAAATCGGAGGTGCTCACTTTTGAGAATCATCCCCGCTTAAATAGCCATTTTTCCTTCACTGTTTGACATCGGTGCTCCTCCTCGCTTAAGGGTTGAAAGACCCTTTAATAATAATTAAAATAATAATAATTATTATTTTATTAATAATAAATTAAACTTGGACCTTTGACAAAGGTTTGAGTTAATTTAATTATTAATAATACACATGGACCTTTGCATTAAGTTAAGCTTGGTTTTAATAAAAACCCTTAATGAGTCCAAATGGTTTTAAGAAAAACCTTTAGCCTTGTCACAATGGTTTTAACAAAAACCCTTTAACATAAGGAAGCTTCTCAAGATATTCCACTCTTTTGAAATCAACACAAAAATGCCTTTTGACATCAATGACAACTTATACATTTGAGCAAAGGCAATGTACCCAAAGTACCCAAAATTGCCAATAGTGCCTACATGCTATCCATTTGGAGAATCATACCTGCATTTGAAGCAATGGATATTTCAAGAGATTGAGGAGTAAGCTTACCAATTGACACACTTCCATTACCAATTCTAGTGAATTCCATCGTAAATCTATTCCAGAACATCAATATGACCCTTGACCATTAATTACTTGGAGTATTTGAGAGTTTATGACCCTAGTTACAAGAAAAAGAGAAGTTTTCCCATAGCTTCAACTATCAACTATGGCTAATAGATCCAGCTACGTTTAACACCCATGAATAGGGTTTAGTGCTCTTTTCCCTCCATTTTAGTAGTAGAATTACATTTCCAATTATGCAAGTAGTTTAATCTAGCATATATTAGCATTGTAGCAGATATTTGCATGGTTACTTTTGAGAGAGATATCAATTTACAAGCAGATTAATATGGCGTAGGCGAGAACACAAAAAACAAACAAAAAATTTTAATCTACTTAAAATATCATATCACCTTGGGAATATTATAGACATATATATTGTGGATATGAGGTGATGAGGAGATGAGGATGGAGGGATAAGGGATGAGGTGGTGAGGAGATGAGGATGGAGGGATAAGGGATGAGGTGGAGGAATAATAGGCAGAAAATTAGGAGGGATAAGTAGATAGATATGAGGAATAAGGGGAAGGAATAAAGGAGGAGGAATAGGAGGAATAAGGGGAGAAAAAACAAAAAAACTCTATCGACATTTTTATGTGCATTCACACTGCAAGCCATTTCTAAGAAGCTTTGCATGTGGACGCGTTCACACTACAACATTCTCCCCCTTAAAGTTGAGAGGACTGACTAGATAGTCTCTCAGCTTTATAAATTGAGCTTTAGCCATGCCTTTGGTGAAGATGTCTGCAACGTTCTCCAAAGTGCGACAAAATTTAAGCTCAACAATCTCTTGCTCCACCATGTCTCGGATGAAGTGATACTTCATATCAAAGTGTTTTGTTCTGCTATGGTGGATTGGATTATATGCCAATTGAATGGCACTTATGTTATCACAGTAGATTTTGGTTGGACCACTTTATTGTTCTCCAATCTCTTCCAGCACTTTTCTTAACCATAAGGCTTGAGTACTAGCATATGTGACTGCTATATACTCATCTTCTATAGAGGACAATGCTACTACAGTCTATTTTTTGGAACTCCATGTTATTAGTCCTGACCCTAGACTAAAATAGTTCCCTGAAGTTGATTTCCTGTCATCAATGTTGCTGCCCCAATCACTATCACTGAAGCCTACTAGCTTAACAGTTGTACACTTGTGGTAATGGATTCCAAAATCCCATGTACCCTTTACATATCTGAGAATTCTTTTAGCTGCTTGCAAATGCAGCTCATATGGATTAGCCATAAATCGAGAGACAAGAGAAACAACATACTGAATGTCAGGTCTTGTGTTGGTGAGAAACATCAAACTCCCAACCATACTCCTGAAAGTGGTCACGTCAACTTTTGGTGCTCCATAATTTTTGCTCAATTGGATCCCATGTCCAATTGGAGTTGCAACTGCTTTGCAATGCTCCATGGCAAACTTCTTAATCATGTCCCGAGCATACTTATGTTGATAGATGAAGATCCCTGTATCTGTTTGGTGAACTTCCATGCCAAGGAAGTAGTGCATTAAGCCCAGATCCTTCATCTCAAATTGCTTCATCATGGAGTGTTTGAACTCCATATTCATATTTTCATTACTACCCATAAATATAAGATCATCCACATATAAGCAAACAATGAGGATGTCTTTCCCTTCCTTCAGGTAGTAGAGAGTGGGTTCATTTTTGCTTCTGGTGAACCCATATTCTTGGAAATAGCCATCAATGCGAGAGTACCAAGCTCGTGGTGCTTGCTTGAGGCCATACAATGTTTTTTTAGTTTATAAACAAGGTGCTCCTTACCTTGCTCTTGAAAACCTTGAGGTTGTTCAACATAAACCTCCTCTGTCAAATACCCATTGAGAAAAGCACTTTTTACATCCATGTGTTGGATTTTCCATCCTTTGTGGGCAGCTAAAGCAAGAACTGTTCTGATTGTCTCCTGTCTGGCTATAGGAGCAAATGTCTCCTCATAGTCAATGCCATACTTTTGTGTGAAGCCTTTTGCTACCAATCTTGCTTTATGTCTTTCAATGCTTCCATCAGCATTGAATTTGGTCTTGAAGACCCATTTACATCCAACACACTTCTTCCCTTTAGGAAGCTCTACCAACTCCCAAGTATCATTGTTTTTTATAGAGGTCATCTCCTCTTTCATGGCATCCTACCATATCTTCTGAGTACAAGCCTTCTCATAACTAGAAGGTTCAAGTTGTGCACTAGTCATCAAAGCATAGTTAACTACATCTCCCCGAGGTTCTTGGGAGTCATCATCTCCATACAAATGCATATTTTCAAGTCTTTGCAAAACTGAACTCATTTCACTAGCTTGACTTCTAGTATATCTTCTTTGAAAATTTTTATCCAACATCTGATAAGATGGATGATGTTGGAGTGTTCTCTTACCTCTGGATGGAGAATCAATATCCATTGGTGAAGAACTGATTGATCTTTGTGGAGAAGGACTTGGTGAAGTTGTTGATGAACTTGAAGTAGAACGTCTGCTTGGGCTTGAAGGGGGTGTGTCCTTGCCTTTCTTGGTTGACACCTACTGAATTTGTGAAGAACCCACATCATGGGATTCATCATCAATAAAAAATCTTGGATGTCCCCATTCTCCCCCTTCATAAAAAATCACATCCCTAGAAAGAACAAACTTTCGGGTCTTCGGATTGTAGAGTCTATAGGCTTTGGTGGACTCACAATACCCTACAAAAATACATGCTTGACTCTTGGGATCAAGCTTCTTTCTCTTCTCATCAGGAATGTGTGCATAAGCCAAAGAACCAAAAACTCTAAAATGTTTGACATTTGGTTTCTTGCCATACCATGCTTGGTAAGGTGTTATCCCTTTCAGACTTGAAGTAGGACTCCTATTCAAAATGTAGACACTAGTTCTGACTGCATCAACCCAATACATGTTGCTCAAATGCTTCGTTTGAAGCATTGATCTTGCCATTTCTACAATGGTGCGATTTTTCCTCTCTGCCACACCATTATGTTGTGGAGTATAGGCAGTAGTGAACTGCCTTTTTATCCCATTTTCTTTACAAAATTTCAAAAATTCTTTTGAGGAGTATTCTCCTCCTCTGTCTGTTCTAAGACATTTTACATGATATCCACTTTCTTTTTCTACATTTGTTTTGAAATAAATGAAGCAATCAAATGCTTCATCTTTATGCTTCAGAAAATAGACCCAACACATTCTGGAAAAATCATCTATGAAAAGAAGAAAGTAAGAGTTGTTACCAAGACTTTTGGTCTGCATTGGACCACAGATGTCCGAATGCACTAGCTGAAGTGGATAGCTGGCCCGCCATGCTTGCCCTCATGGAAATTTGGCCCTGGCATGCTTTCCCAAAGCACAACCTTCACAGACTTCCTTATGATCCTAAATTTTAGGAAGTCCGGTCACCATCGCTTGAGAAGTCAACAATTTCAGACTGGTAGGATTCAGGTGACCATATCTCAAGTGCCATAGCATACTTGGATTCGTAATGGCAATATTTACCAATTGAACTCCCCCTGGCTGGCCAAAATTCAAGGGAAATAACCTGTTCTTAGTCATTGGTACCTATGTAATGATTCTATTACCATTATTCTTATCAAATATTACACATTTACCCTCATCAAATACAAGTTTATAATTATTTTCCAACATTTGACCAACACTAAGAAGATTATGTTGGAGTTGAGGGGTGTAATAGATATCATTCACCTATTTGATGCCTTCTTTTGTTGGAACCTCCATGGCTCCAATGCCTTCAACTGCCAATGACTTGTCATCTCCTAGCTTGATGCATGATTTGTAGGAGGAATCAAGTGTAGCAAAGAGTTCTTCTTTGCCACTCATATGATTTGAACACCCAGTGTCCAAGATCCAGGTGTCATTCAAATTCTGATCTGATTGGCCATATGAGAGAAAGAGATTAGATGTCCCTTCCTCTTCTCCAAAATGGCCATACTAACTGCTTTGACTACTGCTCCCTTGTGAGGATTTGGACCAATAGTCACGAGCAAAGTGGCCTGGTTTGCCACAATTGAAACAAACTTTCTTCGACTTATCACTTCCTCTTCCTCGACCTGGATTCTTTCCTCTGTTTTGCTGACCACCTCTGTTTTGACCTCCACCTCTGCTGGAAGATCCTCCTCTGCTTGGGGTTCCACCTCTTGGACTGTTCTTGCCTCTTCCTCTTTGCTGACCTCTACCTTGGCCTTTTCCTTCTTGTGAAGTGAAGGCTTTGTCATCGCCTCCATAGCTGGTGGAAGGAGATTCCTGCAATCTCTCTTCATGTGAAAGTAGGGAACCGATCAAGGCATCAAAGGATAGAGTACTCAAATCCTTCGATTCTTCAATGATAATTGCAACATGGTTCCACTTTGGAAGAAGTGTTCTTAACACTTTATTAACCACAGTCTCTGGCTTGATGTCATCTCTGAGAGTGATCATTTTGTCTACTACTGCTTTGACTCGCACGCAGTAGTCACCAACTTTTTCATCTTCTTGCATCTTGAGATTCTCAAAATCTCTTTTCAAAGTTTGAAGCCTGACTTGCTTCACTTGATCACTCCCTTGGAAGCCTTCTTTCAAGGCCTTCCATGCCTCTTGAGCTGTTACACAGGATGCAATTCTAGGAAAGATGCTTTTATCTAGGGTTGCTTGCAAATGATACAGGGCAGAGGAATTATTTTTTTGTGCTTCTTTCCTAGCTTTTCTATCAGCAACACTTAAAGCGATCCAGTCAATAGGAGAGGGTTCTGTGTAACCCTCTTCAACTATATCCCACAAACCTTTACCAATTAGTAAGGTTTTCATCTTTATTGACCAATACTCGTAATCACTACCATTGAATTCTGGAATTGGGAGACTTGTGTTTGAGGCCATAGCTACTGCTTAAAAATAAACTTTGATTTGACTAATACAAGCAATTACAAAGCAAAGTAATTACAAATTCAGATCAAATCTTGTTTTTTAATTCTCTCACTGATTGCTTGTTCTTCTTGTTGTGGATATCCCAGTACTGGATGCCCAAAATTATCGGTAATTGAATCCTCATCGTCATTGATGATGATGATTTCAAGCACAATAGGCTCTGGTTCTAGCTCAACTGGCTCTAGCTCTGGCTCTAGAGAGCGTGGGGAATAACTATCGTTGGCTTGTTCCTTAGGTGTAATTTCTATTGAATTGGATTCCTCCACTCATTGTCCAAATATATTGTCTTCAGAGTCAGCCTCGTAACCAGAATCAGGATTCCTTTGGTGGGCTATAACAACATTCTACAACTGACTGAACACAACGTGTAGTCCGTTTCTCCAAACTCGCTCATCAAATGACTCGGTAGTCTCTCTCTATAGTAAAGAGCATAAAGCATGGTAACACCCAGTAGACCTGATCATCTATCCATCAAGGCAACAAAAAACTCCAGCTGAGGTTCAAAAATTTATCTTCGGATGGAAAAGGTTCTAAAGCCTCTGGGTGATTTTCCAATGTGCCACAAAAGGTTCACAATTTCTCTTATAAAATTTTACAATTAAACCTTATAAAGCTTTTCCTAGTTTATAATTTAATAATAAAATATGCTTTTCCAATTTAAAAAAAAAATTTTTTAAATAATTAAAAAAGCATTATTAAATTATTAAATTAATACTAAAAAAAACTTTAATAAAAATTTAATGTAACTTTTAAAAAAATAATTTAAAAAACCTTTATATGTTTTGGTGCAGAGAATCGAACTCGAGCCTTCGCGCTTCCAAGTGGAAAGCTTTGGCCGCTACACCCACGGTCCCCTTTGAAACCAAAGTGGTGCTCCCACACCTTTACTCCTTGCTCATGCGGCGAAAACAAAAAAACTTTGTTAGCGCGACCTGGCGAGATTCGAACCGAGCACTTCACCCCTGCAACGTTGTCAACTTTGCCACGTGAGCTACATGCTCTTAATGAAATTCAAAGGTAACAATACAATATTTAAAACCCATGGCAAAAATTTATTTATTTTTAAATAATCCCACATCAATTGGGATAGAGGTAGAAGAGGATTTTAAAAATGTGAACAGGTGCATTTAGTTCTGATTGCCTTCGGGCAATCATTCTCGCCAATATTTTGCCCTACCAACTCAGATGCCATGATGAACCACTCATAAAATGCCACATCATTGCCCCTCTGCTATGCCTGCCACGGGTCGCTTGCTCCTCACACCATGTCACCACTTATCGCCTCATCACTGCTTGCCACTTGTTGCCTTATCACTGCCATGTGATCTACCACATGTTGATTCTCATACGACCACGTCAGTAGCCTCCTCAACCACCTGCCTTGATTTTCATGCCAAAAAATATGATAGACTATCTTTGTCAGGACCAGGACCCTCCTTGATCTCCATGCCCCTACTCTGATACTAGATTGAGAGTGATATCAATTTAGGAGTAGATTAATATGGCGTAGGTGACAACACAAAAAACAAACAAAAATTTTTAATCTGCTTAAAATATCATATCACCTTGGGAATATTACACACATATATATTGTGGAGATGAGGCGGTGAGGAGATGAGTATGGAGGGATAAGGGATGAGGTGGGGGAATAATAGGCAAAAAAGTAGGAGGGATAAGTAGATAGATAGGAGGAATAAGGGGAAGGAATAAAGGAGGAATAGGAGAAAAAATGAAAAAAAATTGTCGATATTTTTATGTGCATTCACACTGCAAGCCATTTCTAAGCAGCTTTGCATGTGGACGCATTCACACTGCAACAAATTTGCAATATTAGAGGTATATTTACCTTAATATTTGTCACATTTGTTTATTTCCATAAATTTTCATATATTAGCTTTATTCATGCTTTATGCTTCAAGTTACATGTTAGATTAGCTAAATCTATATGTTTTCAAATATGCTTTACATTAATTTAGCCATTTTATAAGCATCTTTGCATATCTTTATGATTCTTTCAAGTTTAGCCTTATTTCTTGCATTTCTTGTCAATAGCCTCATAGTGAGAGGCTTCATATGCATTTAATGTGATTTTTTGTTTCTTGTATGCAAGTTATAGGTTCTTTCAAGTTTTAAAGCATTCTCAACATCAAATTCCTCTTGACAAGTAGAGAAGGAGGCATTCTTGTACGCCATCAAGCAGAGTTGGTGGAGATATGAAAATCATTGTGAAGCACATCTTCCCCCATTTTGGGGTCATTTGCATATTGTAATATTGTATCAAACTTTGGTATCCCTAAGAGGGATGAATCTATAATAAGTGATTCATTTGATTAATAAAAGAGATCTTCCTTTGTTATTTCCTTCTTGTCAAATATTTCCATAGATTACATGCTTTTGATTCTTTAAGTTGCAATATATTTAGTTGTGTGGTTTTCATACCATTCTATAGTGGTGATCATGATGGAAATACTACAAATTTTATTATTTTTACTAAAAATTTCTTTATTTGCATTGTAGGTCTTAACCATGTTTGAAATTCATGATGCATAGTCTCAGTCGTGTTTAACACCTACAACTAGCATTTCAACCATGTTTAATAGCCACATCTAGTAGAAAGGAGAGAAAAAAATAGTATACAACCTATCTCTTCATCAGATGAGGGATTCTAGGTAAATATCCTTCTTTGTATATTTCTTTTTTTGTGTTTTTCCCTGTTAGTAGGCTCTAATTACATCATTTAGCCACAATTTAGAGGAAAACACATGAAAATATCTTGTTTTCTGTTAGTCGCATCTGGTAACCATGACCAGATCTATTAGCTATGGTTGTCACCCATGGCTAATATTTTAGCTATGTTTCTATCCTAAAATTGAGTATGTTACTTGTGATACAAAAAATGGCTAGCATTTAGAATGTGTGTTAGGGTTTGCATGCTTGGGACCTATCTAAAGGCCAATATTTCATGTAATTTTGCATTTATATCTTCTAGAAATAGAATTTAAATGTATATCCTTTCTAAACTTAAATTTCAACTTCCTAGGCATGTAGGAAGAATCATGGATGCTCTATGATGCATTTTCTTTTTATGCAAAACTGAAATAAATCCCCACACATCACGTTACACTTGAATGTTAGTGAGTTTCATTACCAACCACTAATAGAGACCAATGACAATGGGCTTCATCTCCACCCGTTGTCTTAAATTCCACGAACCCTATTTTTTGCCAAGGTCGACTCCAAGAACTAATGTAGCTTGGAAAATTTGCATGTACTTATCTTCAGAGAGTATAATGCTGACCAAGTGAGAATGGGTGAGGACTAGTAGGACCTATACTCCCTGACTGGGTATGGGCTTCATCTCCATACTTTGGTGGGTTTACGTTATTGGACTTTCATTTTTGGTTGTCGAGCTATGAGTATACAAGTGAAAACCTTTAAACTATACAAGAATATCATAAAAAAAAATGCAAACACGATGAGAGATAGTTTATGTATTCAACAAACCAAAACTCTTGAAATAGTTTTAGGGCTCACAAAGAATATTTAAAAGAGATAAACACCCTTGTATGCTTTGTATTCCCTAAAATTTATAAAAGAGATAATTCACATTATGGTCAACACACGGAGAGGCTGACCTCGACACACAATCGAGGTGGAGGTCGAAGCTCCAGAACACACACAAGATAACATATTGGAACCTCTACCACAAGATACTTTCGAATGATATTTTATGAGTATAAAAGGTGATAATTTGATGTGTGGGGTTCTATTCAGAATACCCCATTGAGAGGATGTAACACACACTCCTTGTAGGATAAAACTAAGGGTGGCTCAAGATCCCTATCATCCCATGGTAGACATAGATAAAATCCATCCAGTCAGGGGCAGGACGATAGGGTTGCATTAGAGCATAGACACCTATGGACTCCAAAATATAATAAAACTAGAAGTTTCATGATATATCTTGTCATACTTGGAGTCAATGGTATGCCTCCAAATGAACCTTGGAGGACTAGTCAGCTTAATGGACTAGAACAAGTTCTAGGGAGACTAGGGTATAAGTCCTCTACTATTCACTCTCATTTTGAGAGCTCATGTAGTGAGGGCACACAAAGGTATACCAATGAGCCAGGAGAATATTCAAAGTGCTCATGTAGCACATGTACCCCATCCACGTAAGAAGGCATAGAGAACAAACTACATCATAACATAAATACCATCTACATAGACAAGAGTAAGAGTGTGGCAAATAAGTTTGTTGGGGCTTATACTAATAAAGCCCCGTGTATAGAGCTACGAAGTCAGAGGTCTCACACTATCAATCTTATAGATCAATCTCAAATGCTAGATTTAGAGTAGAGACATCATATTTTCCAAGAGCAATTGGAGGATGTGCATGCAGAGCATGAGAGCATCGAGCATGAGGACTCTCAATGACAAATGTTGCTTAGGCAACGTTTATATGAGTAGCACCTATGATAACAACATATCCTTGATCAAAATGAGTGTGAAGAGAGAGAGTATAGAATAGCTCAAGCTAATATACCTCCTCAAAGTGAGTAAAGGGAGCACAACCAATGGTGTGCTACATCACAACCCAAATTACACCCTACAAAAGTTGAAAATCATACTCATAATACAGCCTAGAACATGCTACAACACCAAGCACTAGAACAACCTGGGTGTACCTAGTATGAAGAATTAGAAAAATATGAGCAAGATGAACATTATCATGAGATATCCTTAGTATATGTGGATGATGAGCCTAATCCTCCACATCGGCCTAAAAATAATATACCCCTGATAGCTCCATAGAGACCCCTTAGGGAGGAGGAAAATTTATCCTCGCAAGTGTACAAAGCCTTGGCTGAAAAGGTAAGAGCTATTGAGAAACAAGGGAGAACTTATCAAAAGCCTACCTTGAACAAAATTCATAATGCACCTCTATACCCTTCAATTTCTAGTCTAGCATATCCCGATCATTTCGAGATGCCCAAGCTGGACAAGTTCCAAGGTGATGAAGATGCACAAGAGCATGTGACGAGCTTCATGAACATGTGCTTCTAGATACAAAGTAATAATGCCTTGTTACTGAGGATATTCATAATGATACTTTTAGTTCCAATCCTGGAATGGTTTAATCAACTAAGAGGGCATAACATTAACATATTTTAACAGCTGGAAAATGCATTTCTTAAATGTTTTTCTTTTGGTGTCAAGAAGAAAACCAATTTGAATGACTTGACAGTATTAAAGCAATATGACAAAATTTCAGTCATGGATTTTGGTAATAGATGGAGGAGGCTAATGGCTAAGCTACCATTCTCCATAACCACTACTGAATTAACTTGAATGTTTACCAAAATCTACGTAAAACACATATCGTTGTTATTATAATTATAGTAGTACCAGACATTCGAAGAGGCTTTGGTGCAAGCCAAGGTTATAGAGGATATCAAGTTACAAGAAGGTGACTTGAAAATCTAAATAAAAAATGAGTGGAATAATAAGAATACAAAGAACCAGAATCACCAGGCCAAGCTGGCTCACATGAATCAGGTTGTGTTAAACCAAAAAAATGGGAATCAGGGCCAACAACCATAAAATTATCAGGCTCAACCTCCCCCTGTGTATTACAATCAGTGCAACAAAAATAAACAAGATAAGAACATAGAGCAGTACCCTCCTCACAAAATTACACCATTTTCTAAGACTATGGCATCGATATTCAATCAATTATGTGAGTCTAAGGCCATAACTTTACTTGAAGTCAAATTACTTGATCGTAATCAACCTAAATTGAAAGGATTTATGGAAGATCAATATTGTTCGTACCACAAACAAAAGGGGTATGATATCAAAGCATGCCATAACTTCAAGCATCTGGTATAGAACATGATTGATAGGAATATGTTAATCATTAATAATCCTTTAGCTCCAAACAACCAAAATATGGGGATACAAAAAATCCCTTATCGAATCATGAGCCATCAAGGAATAACATTGGACAAGTAAATAAAGTGTGGATTGAACCATCCACTCAAGGATATATCAACATGGTAAATATAGTCACTGGAAATAGGAGGTACAATCAGCTAGATCTTCCTCTTGCTATAGTTAGAATTCAATTTGCACCCCCTCAAAGGCCAACATAAAATAACTTGCCAGGCCCACCAACTAAACTGGTGGTCACAATAAAAATAGGTTTATTCAAAGTCTATAGATGACCTCAACAAAGCTATCAATTTATGAGATAATATAGTAGTATCCTATGGACATTCTAAGGTCCATAGAAGTACAATGCCAATATCCAAAAGCATTCACCAATTTTTTGGGACATTTGCAACAATGTAAAGATTCGATCATTGAATTCTATGATCGTAAAATTAAGACAGTATCTACTACTATAGTGGACCCACTACTTCATATTATTGTGTGTGTAGAACACACACCCTTCCAGTGGGTGTTTATTGATACAATATCTTCGATCAACATTATTACCACAAAGGCTTTAACACATTTAAAATTACCCAGATCACATATTTTGCCTTCGACTTTCACATTGAGAGCATTCAATGATGCATTATGCTCAATAGTGGGCAATATAATCCTTCCTATTCAGGTAGTATTGAATTCCATCCCTGTGATGTGTCACGTGCTTGAAGGTGTGATGCAATACAATATTCTCTTAGGTAGGCCATTGATAAGAGAAATGCAATGTGTACCCTCGATATTAAATCAGTGTATCAAATATGTACACGAGAGAAAAGTGCATGTGGTTCATTCGAATGAGGAGCCATTTAAGTATGTCAATCAAGTGGTTTTGCCAAGATATTTCATTCTCCCATATACACATCTAGATATCAGATCTACATCACCTATCAGGCATCCAACAAGTAAATCAAAGGAAGTGTGCAATGGTCTATCAATATTGATACCATGACCATCTTCATATACAATAACTACTTTTGAAAATACTACAACATGGATAATGATTAGGAATGATCAAAAGCTAAAGGTATTATTGGGTGAAAAAGAGTCTAAATAAATTCCCAACATAGCAACTACCGAGGTCCCAAATTCCATGAAGGAGGGAAACTCACAAAATGAAGTCAAGGATGTACATCAACCTACCTCACCTTTGTCTTCAACTGGGTCATCTGCACCACAGGTGATAATTCATTTAATCAATCCTGGGTTAGTAGAGTACCTGGTGCAAAATATGATTTTCATGCCAATCCTTGAATCTACATAGGATATGGATAGGCCTCAAGCCCATCACTTTCCTGTAGGGATGGTGGTACCATTGGGGTGCCATCCAGCTAGACTAAATTTATCTATGGAGGCTTAGATCAACTTACAAATTATTTACCTATAGAAGAAGATGATAATGAATCGTTCGCTATAAATATTCATTATCTATCTAACCCAGAGTTTACCCTTTGCTATTTTGAGTGTTACCATTGGCATAATTATGTTTTGGATCTATTTTAACAAGGGCATAAAAACCCATATCAACCGCACTATCAAATACCATATGATAGGTTTGGATTGGGTTATGACACAAGAGGTCAGGATGAGCTTCTAGCTATATATCTATATCACCTAAATGGTTGAAATTTTGAGTCCCAAAGCTAAAAGTTGTCATTGATGTCAAAAGAACCTATGTAAGTAAGCACTATGATTTTGCTCCACAAAGAGCTTCATGAGAAGCAAAGGTTTTGATCAAAGGTTCAAGAAGGGATGTATGGCATTTGGTTCCAAAAGGAGCTTCAAGGGAAGCTTAGCAAAAGGTTTTTATGAAAACCAAGGAATAAAAAATAAAAGGTTTTATTTAAAACCATGGATGGCATATTTGAAATGGGTTTTTTCTTAAAACCCAAGTAGGATTTTCGTTTCATCGAAAAAGGAGTCCCGATGACAAAGTTATTCAGCTTTGAAGTTTAAGTTTAAATTTTAAAATTTAAATTTAAATTTAAATTTCCAAATTGGAAATTCCCGTCGACTTCATCAAAATCTATTGAAGGGCCGACGTATGAGAATTAAAGGTAATGTGTATAAATAATATTGCCAAAGTTCATTTGGCAAGGAATATCAAGCGATCGTGCATTTCATTTGAAGAGAGTAAAATAATTAGAGTGCAATCAAAAACATGCGAAAAGAGTGAGTTGAAGAAGGAAGATAGGACCTTCCTATACCATGTAGGTGCTTGTGGTCTAGAGGAAAGAGGGAGGTAGTCAAGTATTTGAGCACCAAGAGATCCAAAGTTTGAATCCTGTTAGCACTGGTTTTTGCGAGGTGTGAAGGGGAGCACACCCTTTTGACACACATGTCGTTCTGGGCACAATTGGAGCAAGTCAAAGTGTTGCGGCTGTGCTTACTGTCTCATGTGAGCGGGTGGCTCACATGGTTAGTGGCACCATGGTTAGAGTGGTGCATGGGAAACAACAAGGGATCGAGTCCTGCTGAGAGGCAAAGGCAAGTTAATTTTTATTTTAATATTTGTGAGAATAGCCTTAAGTAGAAATAAGGGTTATAGTATGTTTTAGAAAATTTAGAAATTACTATTGCTTTTAATTTTGGAAGGGTAGCATATTATATATCATTGGAAATAATTTTTCAAGGGATATTTGATTAACTTGCTTATAAGGATAAATAAGGTGTGTGTAAGGAGATATTTTTGGTTTTGTCAAGGAGTTCCAAAAGTAAATTTGATTCATTCTTTTGAGGGTTTACTTCTTGCATAAGAGGACATGGTGATTTTTATTGAGTAGGAGTAAGAAGGTGCGATTGGAATATTATTTTCATTGTTGTGATATTACTCAAGTATTCTGACCTCTTTGTGATTGGAAAGGAAATATTTGAAAGTGTCTTGAGTTTGACAAATTTTGTGGACAACACATAAGGCATTAAAAAGGTATGAGCAATATTATCCATTGACTTTATTTGGGTGGTTGATTTATGAAAATATCATTGGAGTGAAAAGGATTGATTGTGGTTTCATTTTGAAAGTGATTGGTTTAATGCTTCAAGGTTTCCTGAGTTGAGAGTTGTGATTAAACCTTGTTTTATAAGCATTATTGTTGAAGTGAGTTGTTGTGCAAAGAACTTGAACTTGAGACAGAAAATAACATGAGTATAATTTTTGTGTGAGATTTGTTGTTGAGTATTTTTGGAAACATTTTGAGTTGGTTGTTACATGCTTGGACTAGGGTTTGTGATAAAGAGTTGTTCCTTGTGGTAATTGGTTGAGTTGATTTGATTGAGCCTAGCCAAGTGATTGTGTGAAGTGGTTGTTTAAGTTCCATGAAACAAACTATTCTATATTCTAATTTGAGTTGAGATTAAGCTGAGTTGAGATTGATTTGAGTTTAGATTGGGATTTGAGTATAGAACATATTGAGTCTCTAAAAATTCTCTTTATGCTTCTATGAGATTGAGTTGATATTTTGATTGAGAATTGAGTATAGAACATATTGAGTCTCTAACAATTCTCTTTATGATTCTATTGAACAAGTTCTGTGTGGACTTGTTAAGTTGAATTGAGGGAAGTCTTTGAGAAGGCTTGTGGACTGATTTTGTGTAAGATTTTATGGAAGCTTGATATGTAGAATTGAGCAAGTCCTAGAGAAGATTTATTAAGAATATTTTGACAAGTTCTAAGTGAGCTTGTTGAGTAGATTTGGACAAGTTCTGAGTGAGCTTGTTGAGAATATTTGAGCAGGTTCTGAGTGGACCTATTGAGAAAATTTGAGCAAGTTCTGAGTGAATATATTGAGAAGATTTGAGCAGGTTCTGAGTGAACCTATTGAGAAAATTTGAGTAGGTTCTGAGTGAAACTATTGAGCAAATTTGAGCAGGTTCTGAGTTAACCTATTGAGCAGATTTGAGCAGGTCCTGAGTGAACCTATTGAGCAGATTTGAGTAGGTTATGAGTGACCCTATTGAGAAGATTTAAGTAGGTTTCGAGTGAACCTATTGAGCATATTTTAGCAGGTTCTAAGTGGATCTATTGAGTAAATTTGAGAAGGTTATGAGTGAACCTATTGAGAATATTTGAGCAGGTTCAGAGTGAACCTATTGAACATATTTGAGAAGGTTCTGAGTGAACCTATTGATAGAGCTTTGGAGGTGACAAATTACAAAGGACAGAGTCTTAGTGGATAGAGATCTAGTATCTAGGACAATTGAAGACAAATATGAGTGAGGAGTCTTCAAGTGGAGAGAGATCCACCAGTCAGTGCAGCAGAGATATGAAGTCTTCTAGAAGATCACTTGCCAAAGTAGAAGGGAAAATAGTTCTCTTGTGGAATAGATCCACAAATTTGAGATTTAGGGGATCATAATGTCCTTTGGATAGAGGTCATAAACATTGTAATTGGGAAGGATTCCCAGAAGATTATTTGAAAAATATTTAGAAGAAATATTTTCTATGGAGGTAGCCCACATTGGGTGAACCATGTTAAAATTTGTGTCTCTATTGTGTGTGGTGTTTTTAGCATTACTTTAATTACTGCTATTGATACTACTTTCTATACACTAGATAATATTGAATTAGAAAAGTAAAAAGTGGTCTTATACTGTTCACCCCCTCTTAGTATAAATTTGTGTTCTTCAATTGGTAATAGAGTGGGTTCCATCAGAATATTTTTATAGCTTGAAGGAAAACCGGTCTAAGAACACAATGGATCACAAGGATCAAAAGCATAGGTCATTCAATAATGTAGTACCAGTATTTGATGGAAGTTACTTCTTGTATTGGTGTATGCTAATGAGATTTTACCTGATGGCACTTGGAAATGAAGTTTGGGATGCAGTGGAACTTGGATATGATTCAACAATCAATCCTCCTAAAAATAAGGAAGGTAAACTTCTAATGCATGCAAATTCGATATCTATGAATGCAATTATAAAAGGATTGGGCAGATCAGAATCTATGAAGGTTATGGATTATAAAATAGCAAAATATATATGGGATCTACTACATAACATATATGAGGGAGATAAAGGTGTCAAGAAAGCTAAGATCAAAAATCTCAAAGGAGAATTTGAGAACTTAAGAATGAGAGATGATGAAAACATTCGTGACTATCTCAGTAATATTGATGAACTCGTGCATGAGATGAGAGGTCTTGGAATGAAGGTTGATGAATCTGATACTTATGATAAGATCTTGAGAACTCTTCCAAAAAGGTATTGTGAAAAGGTTTCTGCTATAGAAACATAAATTGATAGTGATTCTTTGAAAATGAATTCTTTGCTTGGCATGCTTACTACTTTTGAGATAAGAACAAAAGATCCTATTCCTCTAAAAGAAGTTGCTTTCAAAGTGGATAACAATAAAAAGGGAAAGCAGATAGAATCGAGCAATGAGTCATCTAGTGATGAATAAGCTCAGTATGGTCGAAGAGAAAAAGGTTCCAAAATACCCATACATATAAGATCTATTAAGTTTTTAAATTGTGGAATGTTTGGAAACTATGCAATAGAGTGCAAAGAGCCAAAGTACAATAGTGATGAAGAAAAACAAGATCACAGGTACAAGGAATCATAAAGACATGGGTACCAAAAGAAAAGCAAGGATGGACAAAATAGACAAGGGAAGAAGTTCTTCCAAAGGCAAAAGAGAAGCTACTATGCAAAACATGCAAATGACTGCACTAGGGATGGCTATAGTTTTAGTGATGATGGTTTTGAAGATGTACTTGAAAAACTAGAAGAGAATATTCTAATGGCATTAGAGGAAGAAGTGAGTGATCCTATAGAAGACAAGCCAAAAGGAAGTAATGATATGGACAAAGGCAAAAAAATAGAGGATTATTCAACAGATAATGGTTATGATCTCAAGGGAGAACTTATCTATGCCCTTAACATAGTAAAAAAGGTAAGAAAGCAACACTCTAATATTGAAAGTCAGTTTCAAGAATGTGATGAAGAAATATTATTGCTCATAGAGGATTTAGATAAGTCAAAGGCTAAGACAAGTAAGTTCAAGGATAAGTTAGAAGCAAATATTTTGGAGTGTGAAAATTTAACACAAGAAGTGGCACTACTAAAGGAATATTTAGAGGATTCCAAGAAAAATTTGTACAAGTATGTGAATAGTGCAAAGAGTGTAGACAAATTAATCAAGATATAAAGAGGAACAACCAACAAGATAGGTCTTGGTTCCAAATAGGCTCAAAATAAATGGGAAGAAAATTCTACTTCAAGTATTTAAGAAGAAATAAATTCAGAAGAAGATACTTAAGAAAATAATAGTGTAAGTGGAAATGAGATATCATAATATGAGTTGGATAACAAAGAGTTCATAAAAAATAGGAACAATGGAGAAAGAAGATACAAATGGAACAACAATTAGAACAAGAGACCAATGAGGTCTAGGCAAGGAAGCTTCAATGGGAGATGCTTCTTATGTCACAGGTTTAGGCACATGGCTTCACAGTGCAGGACATATGAAAGATAGGAATATGGGAAAGGACAACTTTTCCATGGGTATTGCTACTCATGCAATGAGTATGGTCACAAGGCAATGAATTATAGGATTCATGCTAGAAGAGGATATAGCTTCACTAGGAGATATCCTAAGACATTTACACCTCCAAGGAATAATAACATTAAGTGTTATAAGTGCAATAATGATGGTCACATAACAAGATGGTGTAGAGTAAATATTCCAAAAATAGGCAAGAATTTAAATTTAAATTTCCAAATTGGAAATTCCTGCTGACATCATCAAAATTAATTGGAGGGTCAACGTATGAGAATTAAAGGCAATGTGTATAAATAATATTTCCAAATTTCATTTGGCAAGGAAGGTCAAGCGATCGTGCATTTCATTTGAATAGAGAGTAAAATAATTAGAGCACAATCGAAAACGTGCAAAAGAGTGAGTTGAAGAAGGAATATAGGACCTTCCTATACCACGTAGGTGCTTGTGGCCTAGAGGCAAGAGGGAGGTAGTCAATTATTTGAGCACAAGGAGACCCAAATTTTGAATCCTATTAGCACTGGTTTTTGTGAAGTGTGAAGGGGAGCACACCTTTTTGGCACACATGTCATTCTGGGCACGATTGGAGCAAGTCAAAGTGTTGCGGCTATGCTCACCGTCTCATGTGAGTGGTTGGATCACGTGGTTAGTGGCACCATGGTTAGAGTGGTGCATGGGAAATGACAGGGGATAGAATCCCACTGAGAGGCAAAGGCAAGTTAATTTTTATTTTAATATTTGTGAGAATAGCCTTAAGGAGAAATAAGGGTTACAGTATGTTTTAGAAAATTTGGAAATTACTATTTTCTTAAATTTTGGAAGGGTAGCATATTATATATAATTGGAAATAATTTTTCAAGGGCTATTTGATTAACTTGCTTAGAAGGAGAAATAAGGTGTGTGTAAGGAGATATTTCTGGTTTTGTCAAGGAGTTCCAAAAGTAAGTTTGATTCATTCTTTTGAGGGTTTATTTCTTGCATAAGAGGACATGGTGATTTTTATTGAGTAGGAGTAATAAGGTGTGATTGGGATATTATTTTCATTGTTGTGATATTACTCAAGTCCTCTAACCTCTTTGTGATTGGAAAGGAAATATTTGAAAGTGTGTTGAGTTTGATAGATTTTATGGATAACACATAAGGCATTAAAAAGGTATGAGCAATATTCTCCATTGAATTTATTTGGGTGGTTGATTTCTAAAAATATCATTGGAGTGAAAAGGATTGATTGTGGTTTCCTTTTGAAAGTGATTGGTTTAATGCTTCAAGGTTTCTTCAGTTGAGAGTTGTGATTAAACCTTGTTTTATAAGCATTGTTTTTGAAGTGAGTTGTTGTACAAAGAACTTGAACTTGAGATAGAAAAGAACATGACTATAATTGTTATGTGATATTTGTTGTTGAGTATTGTTGGAAATATTTTGAGTTGGTTGTTACATGCTTGGACTAGGGTTTGTGATAAAGAGTTGTTCCTTGTGGTAATTGGTTGAGTTGATTTGATTGAGCCTAGTCAAGTGATTATGTGAAGCGGTTGTTTAAGTTCCATGAAACAAACTATTCTATATTATGATTTGAGTTGAGATTGATTTGAGTTAAGATTGGGATTTGAGTATAGAACATATTGAGTCTCTAAAAATTATCTTTATGCTTCTATGATATTGAGTTGAGATATTGATTGAGCATTGAGTATAGAACATATTGAGTCTAACAATTTTTATTATGATTATATTGAACAAGTTTTGTGTGGACTTGTTAAGTTGAATTGAGGCAAGTCTTTGAGAAGGCTTGTGGACTGATTTTGTGTTAGCTTTTATGGAAGCTTGATATGCAGAATTGAGCAAGTCCTAGAGAAGACATATTGAGCGGATTTTGACAAGTTCTGAGTGAGCTTGTTGAGTAGATTTGGACAAGTTCCGAGTGAGCTTGTTGAGAATATTTGAGCAGGTTCTAAGTGGACCTATTGAGCAAATTTGAGCAGGTTCTAAGTGAATCTATTGAGAAGATTTGAGCAGGTTCTGAGTGAACCTATTGAGCATATTTGAGTAGGTTCTGAGTGAAACTATTGAGAAAATTTGAGCAAGTTATGAGTGAACCTATTGAGCAGATTTGAGCAGGTTATGAGTGAACCTATTGAGCAGATTTGAGTAGGTTCTGAGTGAACCTATTGAGAATATTTAAGTAGGTTTCAAGTGAACCTATTGAGCATATTTTAGTAGGTTCTAAGTGGATATATTTAGCAAATTTGAGTAGGTTCTGAGTGAATATATTGAGAATATTTGAGTAGGTTTGGAATGAACCTATTGAGCAGATTTGATAAGGTTCTGAGTGAGCCTATTGATAGAGATTTTGAGGTGATAAAGTACAGAGGATAGAGTCTCAATGGATAGATATATAGTAGCTAGGACAATTGAAGACAAATATGAGTGAGGAGTCTTCAAGTGGAGAGAGATCCACCAGTCAGTGCAGCAGAGAGACAAAGTCTTCTAGAAGATCATTAGCCAAATAAAAATGGGAAAGAGTTCTCCTATGGAATAGATCCACGAACTTGAGATTTAGGGGATCATAATCTCCTTTGGACAGAGGTCCATAAACATTGTAATTGGGAAGGATTCCCAAAATATTATTTGAAAAATATTTAGAAGAAATATTTTCTATGGAGGTAGCCCACATTGGGTGAACCATGTTAAAATTTATGTCTCGATTATGTGTGGTGTTTTGAGCATTACTTTAATTACTGCTATCTATAAAATACATAATATTTAATTGAAAAGAAAAGTAAAAAGTGGTCTTATACTATTCACCCCATCTTAGTATAAAATTGTGTTCTTCAATTGGTAATAGAGTGGGTTCCATCAAAATAGTTTGATAGCTTGAAGGAAAATCATTCTAAGAACACAATGGATCACAAGGATCAAAAGGATGGGTCACTCAATAATGCAGTGCTAGTATTTTATGGAAGTGACTTCTTGTATTGGTGTATGATAATGAGATTTCACTGATGGCACTTGGAAATGAAGTTTGGGATGCAGTGGAACTTGGATATGATTCAACAATAAATCCTCCTACAAATAAGGAAGGTAAGCTTCTAATGCATGCAAATTAAAGATCTATGAATGCAATTATAAAAGGACTGGGTAGATCAGAATCTATGAAGGTTATGGATTGTAAAACAGGAAAAGATATGTGGGATCTACTACATAACATATATGAGGGAGATAAAGGTGTCAAGAAAGCTAAGATCAAAAATATCAAAGGATAATTTGAGAACTTAAGAATGAGAGACGATGAAAACATTTGTGACTATCTTAGTAAGATTGATGAACTCGTGCATGAGATGAGAGGTCTTGGAATGAAGGTTGATGAATCTGATACTTATGATAAGATCTTGATAACTCTTCCAAAAAGGTACAGTGAATTTTTTTTGCTATAGAAACATCAATTTATAGTGATTCTTTGACGAGGAATTCTTTTCTTGGCATGCTTACTACTTTTGAGATAAGAACAAAAGATCCTATTCCTCCGAAAGAAGTTGCTTTCAAAATGGATAAAAATAAAAAGGGAAAGCAGATAGAATCGAGTAATGATTCATCTAGTGATGAAGAAGCTCACTATGGTAGAAGAGATAAAGGTTCCAAAAGACCCATAGATATAAGATCTATTAAGTTTTTAAATTGTGGAAAGTATGGACACTATGCAATAGAGTGCAAAGAGCCAAAGTACAATAGTGATGAAGAAAAATAAGATCACAGGCACAGGGAATCATAAAGACACGAGTACCAAAAGAAAATCAAGGATGGACAAAACAAACAAGGGAAGAAGTTCTTCAAAAGGCAAAAGAGAAGCTACTATGCAAAAAATGCAAGTAAGTCCAATTGATGTTGTTGTTGTTTTTTAACAATGATAGAGATGAAGTCTTTTTTGGTTAAATAGAAAAGGACTCTAGTTATTCTGTTTTAGATGTGGTATATTTGGACATCTTGAATATGATTGCACTAGGGATGGCTATAGTTTCAGTGATGATGGTTTTGAAGATGCGCTTGAAAAAATAGAAGAGAATATTCTAATGGCATTAGAGGAAGAAGTGAGTGATCCTATAGAAGACAAGCCAAAATGAAGTAATGATATGGAAAAAGGCAAAAAAATAGAGGATTATTCAGCAGAGAATGGTTATGATCTCAAGGGAGAACTTATCTATGCCCTTGACATAGTAAAAAAGGTAAGAAAGCAACACTCTAATATTGAAAGTCAGTTTCAAGAATGTGATGAAGAAAGATTATTGCTCATAGAGGATTTAGATAAGTCAAAGGCTAAGGCAAGTAAGTTCAAGGATAAGTTAGAAGCAAATATTTTGGAGTGTGAAAAGTTAACACAAGTGGCACTACTAAAGGAATATGTAGAGTATTTCAAGAAAAATTTGTACAAGTATGTGAATAGTGCAAAGAGTGTAGATAAATTAATCAAGATATAAAGAGGAACAACCAACAAGATAGGTCTTGGTTCCAAACAGGCTCAAAATAAATGGCAAGAAAATTCTACTCCAAGTATTGAAGAAGAAGGAAATTTAGAAGAAGATACTTAAGAAAATAATAGTGTAAGTGGAAATGAGATATCATAATATGAGTTGGATAACAAAGAGTTCATCAAAAATAGGAATAATGCACAAAGAAGATACAGATGGAACAAAAATTAGAACATGATACCAATGAGGTCTAGGCAAGGAAGCTTCAATTGGAGATGCTTCTCATGTCACAGGTTTGGGCACATGGCTTCACAATTCAGGACATATGAAATATAGGAATATGGGAAAGGACAACTTTTCCATGGGTATTGCTACTCATGCAATGAGTATGGTCACAAGGAAATGAATTGCAAGATTCATGCTAGAAGAGGATATGGCTTAACTAGGACATATCCTAAGACATTTGAACCTCCAAGGAATAATAAAATTAAGTGTTATAAATACAATAATGATGGTCACACAACAAGATGGTGTAGATAAAATTTTCCAGAAATAGGTAAGAATAGGAGCATGAATAGGAACAGGAATATTATCTACACCTATCTTTTTCAACATGTTTCTATCACTAATATTCTTACAAAATTTTATCTATATTTTCCCTTTTTATATTTTCCAGTATTTCTACTCCCCAAAAGCACTGATATTTCAACATGATAGAAACATGGATGATGATTTGGAAACAAACAATCAAAGTATTTAGAAAAATAAAAAGGGAAGAGAGAAAGATAAAGATAAATATCAGTGCTTTTGGGGAGTAGAAATACTCCCACCTCAGAATTAACCACCTCATGTGGAGGTGGGGGAGGGGCTAAGCTAAGAGGCTCAATATTAGCCTCGAGCACCAAAGGTGACCCTTTGCCATTGATGTAAAAGGGGGAGAGATTTGTGTATGTTGAGGAGAGTTTTGGTATGGAGAGATATTTGATATTTGAGAGAGCATTGAGCCAAGGGGAGCAAATTCCTAGGAGGAGCAAAAAAGAAGGTCAGGTTTCAGTAAAAGGATATGGTTTGCCATCAATGACAAAGGGGGAGATTGTTGGACATTTTAAGTCCCTAAGCTAAAAGTTGTTATTGATGTCAAAAGGACTTATTTAAGTAAGCACTATGAGTTTTATCCACAAAGAGCTTCATGAGAAGAAAATGTTTTGATCAAAGGTTCAAGAAGGGATGTATGAAATTTGGTTCCAAAAGGAGCTTCAAGGGAAGCTTAGCAAAAGGTTTTTATGAAAACCAAGGAAGGAAAAGTAAAAGGTTTTATTTAAAACCATGGATGGCATATTTGAAATGGGTTTTTCTTAAAACCCAAGTTGGCTTTTCATTTCATCAAAAAAGGAGCCCCGATGACAAAGTTATTCAACTTTGAAGTTTAAGTTTAAATTTTAATATTTTAAAATTTAAATTTCCAATTTGGAAATTCCCGTCGACATCATCAAATTTGATTGGAGGGCCGACGTATGAGAATTAAAGGCAATGTGTATAAATAATATTTCCAAAGTTCATTTGGCAAGGAAGATCAAGCGATCGTGCATTTCATTTGAAGAGAGAGTAAAATAATTAGAGCACAATAAAAAATGTGCAAAAGAGTGAGTTGAATAAGGAAGATAGGACCTTCCTATACCATGTAGGTGCTTGTGGTCTAGAGGCAAGAGGGAGGTAGTCAAGTATTTGAGCACCAGGAGATCCAAAGTTTGAATCCTGTTAGCACTGGTTTTTGCGAGGTGTGAAGGGGAGCACACCCTTTTGGCACACATGTCATTCGGGCACGATTGGAGCAAGTCAAAGTGTTGCGGCTGTGCTCACTGTCTCATGTGAGCGGTTGGCTCACATGGTTAGTGGCACCGCAGTTAGAGTGGTGCATGGGCAGCGAGAATGGATCGAATCTCGTTGAGAGGCAAAGGCAAGTTAATTTTTATTTTAATATTTGTGAGAATAGCCTTAAGGAGAAATAAGGGTTATGGTATGTTTTAGAAAATTTAGAAATTACTATTGCTTTTAATTTTGGAAGGGTAGCATATTATATATCATTGGAAATAATTTTTCAAGGGATATTTGATTAACTTGCTTAGAAGGAGAAATAAGGTGTGTGTAAGGAGATATTTTTGGTTTTGTCAAGGAGTTCCAAAAGTAAGTTTGATTCATTCTTTTGAGGGTTTATTTCTTGCATAAGAGGACATGGTGATTTTTATTGAGTAGGAGTAAGAAGGTGCGATTGGAATATTATTTTCATTGTTGTGATATTACTCAAGTCCTCTAACCTCTTTGTGATTGGAAAGGAAATATTTGAAAGTGTGTTGAGTTTGACAGATTTTGTGGACAACACATAAGGCATTAAAAAGGTATGAGCAATATTCTCCATTGACTTTATTTGGGTGGTTGATTTCTGAAAATATCATTGGAGTGAAAAGGATTGATTGTGGTTTCCTTTTTGAAAGTGATTGGTTTAATGCTTCAAGGTTTTCTGAGTTGAGATTTGTGATTAAACCTTGTTTTATAAGCATTGTTGTTGAAGTGAGTTGTTGTGCAAAGAACTTGAACTTGAGATAGAAAAGAACATGAGTATCATTGTTATGTGAGATTTGTTGTTGAGTATTGTTGGAAATTTTTTTGATTTGGTTGTTGCTTGGACTAGGGTTTTTAAGAAAGAGTTGTTCCTTGTGGTAATTGGTTGAGTTGAGTTTATTGAGCCTATTCAAGTGATTGTGTGAAGTGGTTGTTCAAGTTCCATGAAACAAACTATTATATATTATGATTTGAGTTGAGATTTATTTGAGTTAAGATTGGGATTTGAGTATAGAACATATTGAATCTCTAACAATTCTCTTTATGCTTCTATGAGATTGAGTTGAGATATTGATTGAGCATTGAGTATAGAACATATTGAGTCTCTAATAATTCTCTTTATGATTCTATTGAACAAGTTTTGTGTGGACTTGTTAAGCTGAATTGAGGCAAGTCTTTGAGAAGGCTTGTGGACTGATTTTCTATAAGCTTTTGTGGAAGCTTGCTATGCAAAATTGAGCAAGTCCTAGAGAGGAATTATTGAGCAGATTTGGACAAGTTCTGAGTGAGCTTGTTGAGAAGATTTGGAAAAGTTCTAAGTGAGCTTATTGAGAATATTTGAGAAGGTTTTAAGTGGACCTATTGATAAAATTTGAGCATGTTCTGAGTGAACCTATTGAGAAAATTTGAGCAAGTTCTAAGTGAACCTATTGAGTAGATTTGAGCAAGTTCTGAGTGAACCTATTGAGCATATTTGAGCAAGTTCTGAGTGAACCTATTGAGCATATTTGAGCAGGTTCTAAGTGAATCTATTGAGCATATTTTAGTAGGTTTTGAGTGAACCTATTGAGCAAATTTAAGCAGGTTCTGTGTGAACATATTGAGCAGATTTAAGCAGGTTCTGAGTGGACTTATTGAGAAGATTTGAGTAGGTTTTGAGTGAACCTATTGAGAATATTTGATCAGGTTTGAAGTGAACCTATTGAGCATATTTGAGAAGGTTTTGAGTGAACCTATTGATATAGCTTTGGATGTGATAAAGTATAGAGTACAAAGTCTCAGTGGATAGAGATCTAGTATCTAGGACAATTGAAGAAAAATCTAAGTGAGGAGTCTTTGAGTGGAGAGATATCCACCAGTCATTGTAGTAGAGAGACAAAGTCTTCTGTAATATCACTAGATAGAGTAGAAGGGAAAAGAGTTCTACTATGGAAGAGATCCACGAACTTGAGATTTAGGGGATCAACATATCCTTTGGAAAGAGGTCCATAAACATTGTAATTGGGAAGGATTCTCAAAATATTATTTAAGAAATATTTAGAAAAAATATTTTCTATGGAGGTAGCCCACATTGGGTGAACCACATTAAAATTTGTGTCTCTATTATGTGTGGTGTTTTTAGAATTGTTTTGATTACTGCTATTGATACTTCTATCTATACACTACATAATATTGAATTGAAAAGAAAGGTAAAAAGTGGTCTTATATTGTTCACCCCCCTCTCAGTATAATCTTGTGTTCTTCACTAAACCTGAGCATGGGGGTAGATGATGTTGATTGGAACCCCTACCATCCTAACCCTTCATATTCTCGAAGGGGTAACTGAACGATGACCATGGTTGCCATAGAACCACCTATTGTCTATCATGATAACATTTCGGTGGAGGCTAGTTCAGATGATGTTACAAGAATTGATTGGATTATCAAAAATTATGAATATACCGATGGCATTAGAATTGAACCCCATATTTTTGATCCAACTGAAGAGCCTAAAATAGAATCCATATCTGAAAGTGGTGGACCATAATGTAATTCTAAAGAGGAGAGTGAGTACTTCTCCAAAGATGATGAATACGAAGATAAAAATTGAGTTGGCTTACTTAGACCCTCAACATTTACATCATCTGTTACCCTAGGTGGATATGGAAGAAGTGTACCATACAGTCTTCCCGGGACCTCAAATCCTGATGCGACCAGTGAACTTGAATGAAATCTATCACATGGTCTTCCCCAAGCCTTTGACTGAAATGCAAGTGTTTCCATCAGATGATCCAATCATCCCATCTATTCCTAGAGAGGATCCAATTATCCCCATACCCCTTGAGCCACATCTAGAGTGTGGGGAACAATCTAGAGATATAGATTCTATGTCATGTGGTCCTGGATATTTCATCCATTCCATCAACATGATCTCCATTGATTTGACCACTCCACTCCAAAATCCATATGACCCTTCAAAACCTTTGTTCCTCAATCCTGAGGCCATTGATTTTGATCACGCCAATTCACCTTTAGAGCCTGAATATTTCTTCCCTAACGAAGAAATGTTACAACCATTTCATTTTGTGCTAGGCTGTGCATATGATGTTTATCATGCTAAGGGTAATTCTAATTTAGTGGAACCTTTAAACCTAGTAGATGACATCCATTTGATCCCTACGCCTCACCAACTTGAGGAGGGGTCACATATGTCAATAGAGGAAACCTTCGAAGTGGATATCAGTGAAGATCCCACGAATCCAAGGAAGGTTAAATTTGGAGAAAGCTTATCTCCTGAGGAATGTGCCAACCTCATTCCTCTATTGAAAGAGAGACCTGATCTCTTTGCTTGGACATACAAGGATATGCTGGGTCTAGATCCAAAATTGGTTACTCATAACCTTTCGTTGGACCCCACCAAGAAGCCAATAAAGCAAAAACTCAGGAAGATGCATCCAACCATCGCTTTGATGGTTAAATATGAATTGCAAAAATTATTGGATGTAGAATTCATCATTTCCATCGACTATCCGGAATGGGTATCAAACATGGTACCTGTAGGAAAACCTGATGGAAGAATCCGTATTTGTACGGATTTTAGAGACCTCAATAAGGCAACACCAAAGGATTCATTCCCATTGCCTAACATCGATGCTCTGGTAGATGCGACTGTAGGTCACGAAATGCTTTCCCTCATGGATGGTTTTTTGGTTACAATCAAATTTAGATTAAACCCGAAGACCAGCATAAAACCACTTTCACAACGCCATGGGGAACATTTTGCTACAAAGTTATGCCATTCGGTCTTAAAAATGTTGGTGCCACATATCAATGGGCTATGACATATATCTTTCATGACTACATGCATAAGATCCTAGAGGATTATATCGATGACTTATTGGCGAAGTCATTGCTATGTTTAGAGCACATTGAGGTTCTCAGAAAAGTCTTCGATCACCTGATAGAGCACAATGTCAGGTTGAATCCCAAGAAATGTATCTTTGGCGTAACTTTAGGTAAACTCTTGGGATTCATCATTTCTAAATGAGGGATTGAAGTTGACCCAATGAAGGTCAAGGCCATTTTAGAAATGTGTCCTCCCACTAATATCAAGGAATTGAGAAGCCTACAGGGCAAAGTAGCATCCATAAAGTGATTCATCGCACAATTATCGGATAAATGTCGACCCATGAATCAATTGCTACACAAGGGGGTCCCATTTAATTGGGATGAGGACTATCAAAAGGCCTTCACTGAGATCAAGCAATATCTGGCAATACCACTAGTTTTAGCTCCACCTCGACTAGAGGTGCCATTCTTGTTATATATATCTGCCATCAACTTTGCATTGGGAACCATGTTAGCCCAAAAGAACGTGCAAGGCAAAGAATAGGTAATATATTACATCAACCAAACTCTGGTCAGCTACGAGCTATGATACGCATATGTGGAAAAACTATGCTTAGAAGTAGTCTTTGCAATGAAGAAGTTGCACCACTACATGTTAAGCCATATGACATATGTAGTATCAAAACAAAATCCTTTGCAGTATATGATGAGTAAAATGTATCATAATACACGTACTGCAAAGTGGATCATGCTATTGATGAAATTCGATCTAGAATTCATAAGTCAAAATTCTATCAAGGGATAAGTCATAGCAGATCAACTGGTAGAGGCTCCTCTTCAGGATCATAGGCCTCTTGTCATAGAGCTTCTTGATGATGTAGTCTTTGCATTATCGGAGTCACCAAAACTCGAAGAACCTGATAATCAAGCAGATATGTCTTTGTTCTTTGATGGTTCCAAATGCGAGCAAGGGGGTGGTGCAGGAATTGTGTTCTTCATGCCACAAGGTGCTCCAATGCCCTTGTCATTTAAACTCAATTTCCCTTGTACCAATAATAATGCTGAATATGAGGCCCTAATCTTGGGTCTCCAAATAATGCTCACCATGAAGATCAAAAAGCTAAATATCTTTGGTGACTCCTTGCTCATTGTTAATCAAGTTAAGGGGATCTATCAGTGTAGATGTCCCATTTTGAAGGTATATAAAGAGCTTGTGGACACATATCTAGCCCAACTAGAATGGTATGACATCGAGGCAATCCCTCGAATGTCCAATAGATTTGCAGACACCATGGCATATTTGGGATCCTTAATCCCTCAGAATCCATCTACTGACTTCACTACCATTCAAGTGAAAATGCTATCGCAATCTATGATATAATGTGAGGTACATAAAATAATCAAGAATCAGTCCACATGATTCAAATAGAACCAACCCATGAATGGTTCTACAAAGCTAGAGACTTTCTAAAAAAGGTACCTTGGGGATCTTTGCTTTCGTAGGGTCCTATAGAGAATGGTACTACTATTCTCCATAAGGTTGTTTTCCAATCAGATTTTGTACAAGTCAAACTATAGTAGGAACATGTCATTCAGTTAGTTGAAGTTGTTGCCTATCAAGATTGGATGTCACAATTACGCGATTTCCTTAAGCTTGGTATAATCCCATAGGGATTGTCGCATGCCACAAAATGAGCATTTAAATAGAAAGTGACTAAGTATGTCTTGCTAGGAGATATTTTGTATCATCGTAGCTATGATGGAATTCTCCTTCATTGCCTTGAGCCCCAAGAATCAACTTGGGCAATCTCACAAGCTCATGATGGTACATGTGGTGGCCATTTCAGTGGCATGGCCATCATCAAGCACATCCTTCGAATGGGTTATTATTGGCCCACTATGGAGAAGGATTGCACAATGTATGTCAAGAAATGCATCAAATGTCAGCATCATGCTAATCTTACACACTTGCCATCATAGGCCTTATAGCCCATCCAAGCGGCTTGGCCATTTTCTCAGTGGGGTTTTGATCTAATTGGTAAGATCTCTCCCCCATCTTCGGGCTGACATACATTCATTATAATGGCCACTGAGTACTTTACAAAATGGGTGGAAGCAATCCCTTTAACAATGATAATAGGAGCACGTATTGTGGAGTTCATACTCCATAATATCATATGTCATTTTGGGATACCATCCAAGATCATATCGGATAATGGAACATCATTCAAAAATAAAACTGTAAGGGCTTTAACATCCAAGTATAATATACAACATAATTTTGTGACTCCATACTATTCATAAGAAAATGGGCAAGCAAAAGCTTCTAACAAGATAGTGGTAGCAATCTTGAAAAAGACTATGTAAGAAAACCATAAATATTGGCATATCCAGCTACCCCTTGCATTATGGGCTTACAGAACTAGTATATGGATGCCCATTAGGGCAACCCCATTTTCACTAGTATATGGCATTGAGGCCATTATGCCCTTAGAGTTGGAAATTCCAACCCTGCACATCGCATTGAAAGAGTTCATCGATGATGACACTGTGTGACAAGCTCACCTCGACCAATTGATGCTTCTTGATGAACATCGCATGAATGCCCTTGAGCATCTCCAAGTTTATCAAGAATACCTAAAATGAGCTTATAATAATAAAGTCCACCTAAGGGACTTTAAATTTGGGGATCTTGTGCTGAAAGAAAACCAACAGAACTCAAACCTACCGCCACACCTACGAGACAAATTTATGGCCAACTGGTTAGGTCCATATATCATCTCAGAGAAGATAGGACCTAGAACATATCGCCTAACATCGCTTGAAGGTGTTGAAGAGCCTGAACCTCTCAACATTCTTCATCTTAAGGTATTCCACACATAAAAATCAAAACAAATAAAAAAGCAATAAAATCCAAAAACATTGCAAAACATCAAAAAACATCAAAAACATTTACATTTTATTTTGCATCATATGCATTCATTTAATTGCATTGCATTAGGTATGTTCATCCATTGCACTTGCATTAGGATAGGTTGTGTTTACAATCTTACAAATGACACCATGTTTGTATCTTAATCATGCATCTATTCATCATCATCCATCACCCTTGTGAGTAATTATGTTTTTCAACACAACCCTTCTTATTGCTATAAGGAATATACTAGGGTTTTTTGGTAATTCAACCATACCTAGTGATCTTCTCAGATTTTGTAGAAAGCTATCTTTGCTTTTGGAGATGAGGTCTAGTTTTGATAGCACCTAGCATATGTCAAAATCCCATCACTAATTAAACACATTAACAATCCTAGTCTAGACAAGGAAAGATGAACACTACAAAGTGGTCCTAGTCACCTTAAGTGAAAGGTTTTTACTTGCTCATCTTGTGATGCGCATGGTCTAGAGTGTTGATCATTGACAAAAGGACAAGCTCCCCCCTACCCAAAGAAATCCCTTGCTTTCATACAAAATAAGAAAAATCCCAAAATCAAAGCAAAATCCCTTGCTAAAAAAAAATGCAAAATAAATAGTGATTTTCATCACTAAGCATGAGCAAGTATCCCAATAAATGTGAAGAAAATAAGGGGGTGAAGAGCTTGAATCCCTGGAATGTTCACTACTCAAAGCCATTGAGTGATCCCCAATACAACAATGGGCTGAATGAATCCCTCCTGGCATTGGGGTAGTTCTAAGCAATTTACAAATGAGCTAGCTTTAGGTGGCCTGTATTACCTAGTGGTCTAGTCTAACTGCATCCAAACTTAGGATCAAGGTGAACATTTGGTGATCCTCATTACAACAATGGGCTGAATGAATCCCACCTGGAAATGAGGTAGTCTTATGTCTCATCTAATATATTCATTTGCACACACAGGGATAATGAATATCTTGGTCTTCATAACAAAAGCTTTGTCTTTCAGGAGTCTTGTATAGTCATTATACAACTTTTTATTAATCAACTAGGGTGTTTGAGTCTCATGGAAAACCTCAAAAATCCCTTATAGCAACAAATCATTATCAATCAATCATCAACTTCTCTTTATGAGGTTTTTTTTATTAAAGGGTGTTCATAACATAGGATAGATACTAGATGGATATCAACAATGATATTTAGATGACCACTGACTATTTTGTGCATATATTTTAATTTACAAAAGCTTATGAGGGAAAACCATACATCTCTCATCATCTCATCTCACATATGGATGCTTAAATGATTATTTCTTATGATAAGATTTAACATTTACATTCATGATTTTTATACATTCTATGGTGTCATCCATTAGTTTGTTAAACACATATTACATTCATTCCTTATGTTTTAAGTGATTAAAGCATACAGGTTCATTTGCATTAGTTTATCCATCATATAATTAATGCATTCCATTCCACATAGTATACATCATATCATATCACATAAATTAAATGCATAAACAATTGAAACAAATTAAACATGCATTTAAAATAAGTAGTGCATCCATATATGTACTCATCATCATAGTGCATCTATACATGTAGATCATAGTATCTAAGCATACATCTATCATCTAGCTAGTGCATGTCATCAATACATCACATCCATATAGCATCAATCAATATATCATATAAGCATTGCATCCATGTGCATCTCATAAACATAAAAATAATAAATTGATACACATAATGAGCCATAATCAAATATAATATCATATATATGTGTGTCAAAATGTATACATGGAGGTACATCAAAATGCTCGTAGGCTACAATAGTGTAGGTCCTTAGACCTTACACTCAAAAATGATATAATATCATCAAGGTATAATCATGAGTGGCCTATACCACTTGAGTCACCTCCACCCTCTTCGCCCTCTCTATGAGGCTACCTAGAGCTAGTGCCCATTGATCTCTCTGATTGAGCACCTATCCTATGGCTAGGATACATTGATGAATACCTAGACTCACTCTCATACTCCTATGAGACCCCTACTATTGACCTAGATGGTAGTGTGCCCTCGCATAGCCTAACTTGAGCCTCTAAAGTAATGATGTATGTAGAATCAACTGTACATTTAGATGCATCCTCATAAATAATACCCCTTATATTCTTGATCTATGTATCTACATCTAGCCTTGCTAGTCTCTGAGTAGTTAGATATAAGGTGTAGCCTATGAAGTAGAAGGGACCTCTCTAGCAATCTTAGAGCATATCTCTCTATAGTTCAAAGATCTAGCTATGACTGTATAAGATCCCATTGTAGCGGTGATCTTCTCGATCTTTGTGGTCACTAGAGTCAATTTATGTTTGGAGGGTAGTCCTCTCCTCCTCATATCCCTACCACTGAGTCTATCCTACTATAAGCTATACCTATAATGCACCCATCTAATCCTGTAGGGTGGTAATGGAGGTATCCCTCTCTAGAATCTATCTCTACATGGTCTAAAATTATACCTAAAAGCCATATACCTAGGCCCATAGCTATGACACCTCATCATCAGGCTCCTCCTCTCGGGCCTCCTCCTCTAGAGTGATGACCTATCCCCACTCCTCCTCAATCCTTTGGTAAACTTTTCACCCATGTGGGTCATCACCACTACCTCTATAGCCTCCCCATCCTTAGATCTACCTAGGGGACTACCACCCTACCATAACCTAGTGATCCACCAAGCATCATAGTTAGGAGTAGTGCTAGCATCTACCAATCTTGTATCCTCAATTTCATCATCCTCATCTACTAGTGGGGTCACCTAAGGCCATGCTAATTGAGTCTCCACCTTAAGGTGATGGTAGAGGATTGGCTCCTCTAGGATATCCTGGTGTATCCCAAACTATCTAGTGATGTAAGAGAAGTGGAAGAACTCCCACACATCGAGCTTGCACCCGATGACCTAATGATCATGCCTAGCTCATCTCAGATAGTGGTCTACCTCCTCCCATGTTGGGTAGTCTAAATAAGGATGCCATATGATCTAGCCTACCTATAGTCCTATGAGTTGATCCATATAGTGTTAGAGGTCTCCTACATGAGACCTACTCCTATATGACTCTACCTCTCGAGGCCAACAAGCTCCATAGCACTAGAAGCAACCTACTATAGCAATCTATAGAGGTAGCCCTCTAGGATGATCTATCTAGATATGCTCCCATGCCCATATCTAAAGTAGGAGGCTACATCCTACTCCCACTCATCCTTGCTATGTGATGTCGTATAGCTCATCATAGAGTGCAAGGAGAGAACTCCCCCATGATAAGATCAATGGTTACTGTAGTGCTCCCAAGCAAGTCCTACACTATAGCTAGGAGGTTCCAAGGGAACCTCACTCTTGATGTGTCTGGAAGCACAACATTGTAAATGATGTGCATGAGGATGACTTGGCATCATGAGAATATGCGTACCCTATACCAATGCTCTATGGGTACCCCACCATGCTCAATGTCCATGAGTACCTCATCACTCCTAGCATCAAAAATCCTTTGAAAGATGGTATCCTTCATTCTGGTAGGTGAAGAAGTGATGGCCTATCCATCGATGGGAATGTAGAATATACAGTACACATCCTCTAGTGTGACCATCATCTCCCTAGTTAAGATATGGAAGGTATTAGTCTATGCATCCTAGTATCAGGCTAATGCAGTCATGTAGGCCTGATCTACCCTAATGGTGGGTAGTCTTAGGATATAGCTGAGGCCCATGACCTTAAACCAATCTAGGTCTCCCTGGTCTAGTTGGGGTAGTAGCGTAAAAATATGACTCTCGTCTCATGTAGTCAAGGTCTAAAGGGATGATAACACAATGCATCATAAGTCAAAAATTAAAAAATAAAGAAATTAAAAAATAAAAAATAAAGTAAAAAATAAAAATAGCCTAAAATGTTCAAAAAATAAATATTGAAAATTTAAAAAAATCAATTAAATCAAGTAAAAGTAAAAAAAAAAAAATTAAAAATATTGCTAAGGTTCCTTAGTCAATGGCTAAGCACCAATGGTCAATTTTTTGATCGTTGGATTTTGAACCTAGCTATGGCTGACAATCGTGGCCCCCAATTGGCAAATTGGGAGCCATGGCTACCACCCATGGCTATGGGAATGACCTCGTTCAAGGTCAATTCCCACCCAAAAATCCCTAAAATTAAAATCCCACCCCTCTAATCTAACCTAGGCTAATCCTAAGCTAAGGTGAGGTTAATTACCAATAGTTTAATGAGGTTCATTTAATGCCATTACTTAATGTGGTTCATTTTAAACTTGCAAATTAAATAAGAGAGATCATGATGCTACCTTCAAAGCACTAGCTCCGCCACTAGTGGAAGCCTCTGGTTGGTCTGCCATGATGGTAGGTAGTGGTTTTAATAGCATTCCATATCACAAGTTTTCTCTCTCCTCTCAGAGCTCTCACTATCATCAGTTGCAGTAGGAAATAATGAGAAATAAAAAACCTAAAAATTCTTTTATATTTCTAACTTGGCCCTCAACCATGGATGTTAGTCATAGGTGTAGATTAGGGTTTCATTGACCATGGTTGTCAGATGCAGCTAAGAAAATTGCTAAAACTAGCTATGGTTGACAACCGTGACTAGAAGCTAGCAATAAATGCTCCCAAATTCCAATCGTGAGGAGCTTCAAAATGCAAAATAAAAAATATTCAATGGTCCAAAAACCTCAAAAATTGCAAAAATAACAAAAACATCACATAAATCAAAATTCAAATGCACCTCGTATCCAGTTATTTACCCTATACACTTGGCGGTTGCAGCGACTTGCGCTCCATGCAATCCGGCAAGATGAGTAAATTACCATAAGGCCATTTGGGGTAAATTAGTCATCGTTGAATTGAAATGTCTTCACTTCAATCCCTAAGAAGGCCATGGCGGCCGGACTACCCCACAGGAATGAGGCATTCATTTCATTTCTTCTATGACATTTTTAGTAGATCATCGAACATAGTGATTCAACACAAGCTTAAATGGAATTGCTATCATCTTGATTCCCTAAGAAGGCCATTATGGCTGGACTGCTCCATGGGATAGAGATGTACAATTACTATTAATGGTTGAAATCATGACTGTAATAGGCCTTACCATATAATAAAATGCAAAAGTCTTGAATCATCCAAATTATTCATCTTGGTCAAGTGACTCATCACTTTAATTACTTGTCCTTACCCTCATCGACTCATCGCTTGAGGGGGTAGTCATAATATCAACAATCATAATCAAAATCAACAAAGGATCACTCGATCATGTAAATTGTGTTCATCTTATGAATCATTGCTAACAACTATCATAAGCTTACCCTTCTACTAGGAAAAAGCAAATATGCTAGTTTAAAGCCTTTTAGTGATCCACCTATCGGAACAATTGTAGCTTAAGTGCTACCCGATCATAGTTGGACACGTGAAAGCTTTACAAATTTAAGCCTTCCATCCCATTGGAAGCAATGATTCTAAGATGTGCATCCTTTGCAGGACTGGGCATCTAATGTTGATCAGATCAATGATCATCATTCAACCTACAACATGGCTTTAGGTGGTCTATTTTTGCTCAACATTGTGTTTTCCCACAATGCATCCCAAAAGGGGTATCTGTAGACACCTAAAACACATCATGTTTAGGAGACTACTCATATGGGCATCTTTGCAGACCATATGAATGACCTTGGACCCTCCCAAGGCTAAGCAGTGGTTCTAACCACTCATTTTAGGCATCCTAGGCCTATTCAGCCTTAGCCATGGATGGCATCCATAGCTAAGATCTCAGCCATGGTTGACACCCGTGGCTAGGGTCCTAGCCACGTTTAGGAGCCATGGCTAGCCCTGTAACTATCTCGGCCTCTCGAGCCGAGCCAAATTAGTTGTAATGACCATGTGCAACTGATCCTAGGTAGTTTTGGGTGAGGAAGCTTTTGGATGTTTCCTCCCAACTACCCCAGCCTATCAATTCTTGATCTTGGCTTCTCAAGGAAGCTAGGATGAGGAGTTAGGAAGGCTATAAGACTCCCTTCAAAATTGGAGAGAGGTCTAGATTGATCTTAAATTTGAATGTAGCGAAGCCCTACCGAATTGGAGAGCCACTTGCAACCTCTGAGGAGTGCTTACATGTTGTCCATTTGGAGAATCATACCTGCATTTGAAGCAATGGAGATTTCAAGAGCTTGAGGAGCAAGCTTACCAATTGACACACTTCCATTGCCAATTCCAGTGAATTCCATCACCAATCTATTCTAGAACACCGAGGTGACCCTTGATCATCAATTCCTTGGAGGATTTGAGAGTTTCTGACCCTGGTTTCAAGAGAAAGAGAAGTTTTCTCGTAGCCATGGCTATCAACCATGGCTAACAGAGCCAACTATGTTTAACACCCATGGCTAGGGTTTGATGCTCTTTTCCCTCCATTTTAGCAGTAGATTTCCATTTCCAGTTATGCAAGTAGTTTAATCTAGCATAGATTAGCATTGTAGTAGACATTTGCATGGTTAATTTGCAATATTAGAGGTAGCTTTACCTTAATCTTTGTCACATTTGCTTATTTCCATAAATCTTCATAGATTAGCTTTATTCATGCTTTATGCTTCAAATTACATGTTAGATTAGCTAGATCTATATGTTTTCAAGCATGCTTTACATTAATTTAGGCATTTTATAAGCATATTTGCATATCTTTATGCTTCTTTCAAGTTTAGCCTTATTTCTTGCATTTCTTGTCAATAGCCTCATCATGAGAGGCTTCATATGCATTTAATGTGCTTTGTTGTTTCTTGTATGTAGGTTATAGGTTCTTTCAAGTTTCAAAGCATTCTCAACATCAAATTCCTCTTGGCAAGTGGAGAAGGAGGCATCCTTGTAAGCCCTCAAGCAGAGTTGGTGGAGATATGAAAATCATTGTGAAGCACATCTTCCCCCATTTTGGGGTCATTTGCATATTGTAACATTGTATCAAACTTTGGTATCCCTAAGAGGGATGAATTTGTAATAAGTGATTCATTTGATTAATAAAAGAGAGCTTCCTTTGTTATTTCCTTCTTTGTCAAATGTTTGCTTAGATTACATGCTTTTCCTTCTTTATGTTGCAATATCTTTAGTTGTGTGGTTTTCATACCATTCTATAGTAGAGTGTCAAGTTATGAGGTCAGTCCTAAAGAGATCTTGTCAGCAAGGTCATCAAGAGAGAAGTCCTGCTATCACTCAAGAACATCAGAGAGACATGTTCTAGAGAGTCCATAATAAGAGGACCCTTAAAAATGGTAGCATTGGAGCCTGCTACCATGTCAACATGTACCTGAGAAATACTCCCATGTGGTGAATATTTGGGCTACACTAATAATCATTTGTATGACTACTAGCATACATGATGATTTGCCATGTTGTATCAGGGATATGACTTGAAAAACTTGGGGAAAAGGCTAGTCGAGCTTTCAAGAGTGCTTAAAGTACAATGTAATTTGGTCTAGATACTACAAATTTACTGGGTGATCTCCTAAATCTAGTTTTGAGGTGGTAGCATGTCTGTTTTACTATAGTTTTGTGTAAATAGACTGAATTTTAAATAGAATTGTAGAAGGTGCATGGTAGAGTAGGTAGGACATCATCAGGATTTTGGTGGCTTAGTTTTAGCACAATTTCTAGAAAGTGGGTAAGTTGCAAAGCATTCTCCCTTATGTTTACCCTATTTTTTGTGTTGTCGTGACTTTGTTGTCCAATGGATTAAGGCCTCAACTCTTGGCATTTGTTTCGTGTAATCCCTAGAGGGATGGCTTATTACATGTGTAGCTAGTAAATCATGATGCTATGAGATCATGAAGTAGACAATTTTTAGATCCACCCAATCCTTTGCATCAAAATTTTGAGAAACAACACTCATTTATCAACTGGATAGTAAAATGACCTATAAATAGGCCCCCGAGGGTAAAATTAGTGTAAGAAATGTGAGGTCAAAATATGAAATGGTGCTACAATTGAATTTTTCATGGAATTTTGATGATGAGTGAATGATCCTCTTACTTTATTACGTTTGAAAGAAATATTGCATCAAAACTGAAAAATGTTCTTGATATTTTTTCTATTCTTAAATAGGCATGGATCCTTGGTGGGGTATGTTTACGAGAATTTTATTTGTGGGGATGTACCATGGAGCAGGTAATTCTATGTGCCTACACCATGGGATGATCTCAAGGTCACCTTCCCTTTCATTTATTTTACTTTTTTTTTCTTTCTCCTTATTTCTCGTTCCTTGGTTCTCCCTTTTCACTAAATCTATTGGTTAGTGAGGTACTTCCTCTCACCTCTATTTATTTTTGTATTTTTCCCTTCTATTGTCCTTATATGGCTCTCTTTTCCTTTTTTTGTACTTTAGTTTCTTCTTTATATTCCTATTATTTTATTTTTCGTCTTGGTGTCCCATCATGTTGAGTGTTTCATGTCATCCGCTTGTTTGTCCTCCCTCCCATATTTCTTTCCCTATCCCTCTTCTTGGGGGTGCTTTAAAATTCTAAATTTATGGGTTCTTCTTTCCCACAAAAAACATTCCCTATGAGTCACCAGGAGTGTGAGTGCAATTTTTGCATTACTTCACCCACTTAATTTTTGTAGGATGATGCTCTAAGAGTTCACCAAAGTTATGGGAACATCAATGGATGGGTGAAAGATAAGACACAACGGTAGTAGTAATGGATAGCTACAAATAGTAGGTGGATGAAAGGGTGATAAAAAAGTGGGATGGACAATGGAGTGGATGAAAAATACCCTTTTTTTCAAGTGAAACTATACAAAATACCCTCCCACTTGTTGGGTAGACATTTTGACCATTCAACAAGGATGGAGATATCATAAAAACCTACCCATAGGAAGGATGAAGACTCCCACCCATTCTCAGGTAGAACTCTCAAGCACAAATTGGGTAAAACTTTGAGCAAACAACCACCCTTCTTCTTGAAAACTACATCGGTGGAAAGAAAGATAAATAAAGCACCCACCCAACATGTTAAATCTTGCCATCGCCTAAAATTAAAATGGAAGGAGTACTCATTATTACAGTAGCTTAATACCAAGAAATCATATGTAGAAGTGATTGATTTAATATGTGCTTCTCCCAAGGTGATTAATGCTAGTCATTCATCACCTAACCATAGGACTGCCAGTTGAGTAAAAGGATGAGGTAGATGAGAAGTAATAAATTAGGTAGTGATGTTAGTAGTTCTAAGGGTCCATATCAACTTGGATGAATCTACCTCCTTCCATAAGATCATCACCATCCCGAGGAGGAGTGTACTAGTTGAACACCTATCAGTTCCAAGGGCTATCTTCCTACATATCGCTGTTAATGTCGAATTTTGAATTTAATGTAAATTACCTATAAATAGTGGAATGTTGGTCATTCCCAAGGGTGGCTCTTTAGCCATTATAATTCATATGTAAGATTTTCACCACGGTGTAATTATAAACTTATCACTATTTGGTATTTGATTCTACCTTCATTTTTTGCATTGAATGTATGAGTGTTTATTTATGCTTTGGTCAGTTAAGTGGTTTCATATATTCTACAATTTGGATTTCATGGAATTCATTGGGTGGTTCTAGAATTTATATTCATAACATGGGTGAGGGTTTATTTCTGTTTAAGCTAGTCATATGGTAGCACTCAAATTCTACTTTTTATATTTCATGCATGCACTCACCAATTATGGAATTTGCTCTTTGTACTTTTTTTTGAAGTATTTAGTGAAGGTATAGTTGGCTGATATAGTAGATGTTAAGTTTATATTTTTTCTTGTGTGTACAGCTTGCATGTGTCTTGATGCAGCTATACCCATCCTTTTGAGTTTTGGCTATGACCATTTTTTTCCATATCTTTCCTCCTTTTTTCCTTCCTTTTCCCATTTTGTGATGTAGGTAGATAGAACCAGTATAGAAGAACCGACCTTCTCCAAATATTGATTGCATCTCCCTTGTTAAGTGGTGGCTATTCAATTTTGGTACTGGTCTGCATCCTACCCTCTATGAGATGTTAAATTTTTGACCAACACAACCTATCCCCACTCCTCCTTTGTACTGCAATGAACTCATCGTTCATCCTCACCACTACCCTCCTTCACTACCACCTCTGTAGGCCTACCCATTGAACCACCTCCCTACCATAACCGGGTGACCCACCAAATGTCATACTCTACACTCGTTTCTGGGTCAGCCAAACTAGTCTCAACCACTATTTGATCCTCCTCCTCTATGAGTGTCTCTACTCAAGGTAACTCTAGTTGCGTATCATCGACTCAATGGTGATAGATGAAAGGCTCCATTGGGACATCCTAGAAGATGTAGAATTACTATATAACCTGAGAGTAGTGGAAATACTCTCGCTCAATACCATGGCACCCAATGAGCCATATCCTCATCTGACTCTAGTCAAGTATTGTGCAACCTCTATCCAATCATGGCAATCTAAGTAGGGTATCCACACTATCTGATTATATTGTAGTCTATCCAATGATCCAACATTGTGTACCAACCTACCTTACTCTTATCGACTATGGCCAATATCTTGATCCCATCACCATTGAGTTGCGTAGCCAATATCTGTGTATAGAACCAAAAATTTAGGAGCTCAAAATATAATCTATGATATTCATTAACCTTGAAAGTTTCAAAAATACATTTCTTAAATACATAAACTAATAACCAATAATTAGAAAACTTAGGAGAAATATTAGGGAGGAAGGAAAATAGGGAGGAAAGGAAAAAAGGAATTTGGATTCAAACTCTTCCTGCCATCCATGCCGTCCAATCCTGCTAAATCAGTTTCTGTCCAAGGAGGTAAAAGGGTAAGGTCCAAAGCTTACAGTTGTAAAAGAAATTTTTACCATTTTACCATTTTTAACTTCCAATATTCTCCCTCTTAAAGTTGATAGAACTGACTATACAGTCTCTCAGATTTATATATTGAGCTTTAGCCATGCCTTTGGTGAAGATATCTGCAATATTATCCAAAGTGCTACAATATTTAAGCTCAACTATCTGTTGCTCCACCATGTCTCGAATGAAGTGATACTGCATATCAAAATGCTTTTATCTACTATGGTGGATTGGATTGTATGCCAACTAAATGGCACTTATGTTATCGCAATACAGTCGAGTTGGACCACTTTGACTTTCTCCAATTTCTTCAAGGACTTTTCTCAACCATAGGGCTTAAGTACTTCCCATTATTTGATTGATGCACTTCCATGCCTAGGAAGTATCACATTAAACCGAGATATTTCATCTCAAACTACTTCATCATGGAGTTTTTGAACTCCATATTCATTTTAGTGTTACTACCCATAAATATTAGATCATCCACATACAAACAAACTATGAGAATTTCTACACCATGCTTTAGGTAGTATAGAGTTGGTTCACTTTTGCTTCTAGTGAATCCATACTCGTTGAAATAGCCATCAATGCATGAGTACCAAGCTCGTGGTGCTTGCTTGATGCCATAAAGTGTCTTTTTCAATTTGTAAACAAGGTTCTCCTTTCCTTGTTCTTGAAAGCCTTGAGGTTGTTGAACATAAACCTCCTCAGTCAAGTATCCATTTAGAAAAGTGTTTTTAACATCCATGTTTTGAATGTTCCATCCTTTGTGGGCAGCTAAGGAAAGAACTGATCTGATTGTCTCTTGTCATGCAACAGGAGAAAAAGTTTCCTCATAGTCAATGCCAAATTTCTGAGTAAAACATTATGCTACTAATATCACCTTGTGACAATCAATGCTTCCATCAGCATTGTATTTGGTCTTGTAGACCCATTTACATCCAACACACTTTTTTCCTTTGGGTAGCTTTACTAGCTCCCATGTATCATTATTTTTTATAGAGGTTATTTCCTCTTCCATGGCTTCTTGCCATACATTTTGAGTACAAGCCTTCTCATAGCTAGTTGGTTCTAGATGTGCACTAGCCAATAAAGCATAATTGACTACATCTCCCTTAGGATCATGGGAGTCATCATCCCCATACAATTGCAAATTTTCAAGTTGCTACAAAACTGTATTCATTTCACTAGCTTGGCTTCTAGTGAATCTTCTCTGGAAATTTTGATCCAGCATTTGAAAGGATGGATGATGTTGTAAAGTTATTTTGCCTCTTGATGGAGAGTCACTATCAATGTCCATCGGTGAAGAACTTACTAATCTCTGTGGAGAAGGACTTGGAGTGGCGGTTGAAGTACTTGATGTAGTACTCCTACTTGGGCTTGGAGGGGGTGGTGTGCCTTTGCTTTTCTTGGGAGACACTTGTTGTACCTACTATACCTGTGAAGAATTTACATATTGGGACTCATCATAAACAAAAATTCTTTGATGACCCCATTCTCCCCCTTCATCAAAAATTACATCCTTGGAAAGTACAATTTTATGAGTCTTGGGATTGTAGAGTCTATATGCTTTGGTAGACTCACAATACCCTACAAATATACAAGCTTGACTTTTCGGATCAAGCTTCTTCATTTTCTCATGAGGAATGTGCGCATATGCTAAAGAACCAAAAACTTTAAAGTGCTTTACATTGGGTTTCTTTCCATACCACCCCTCATAAGGAGTGATGCCATCTAAACTAGAAGTTGGACTTCTATTTAGAATGTATACATTGGTTCTTACAACATCAACCTAGTACATATTAGTTAGATTCTTAGTTTGAAGCATCATTCTCGCCATCTCAACTATGGTGCGGTTCTTTCTCTCTACCACACCATTCTGTTGTGGGGTATAGGTAGTGGTGAATTGCCTTTTGATCCCACTTGCTTTACAATATTTCAAGAATTCTTTTGAGGAGTACTCACCTCCTCGATCTGTCCTAAGACATTTTACAAAATACTCACTTTGTTTCTCTACATTGTTTCTAAAATATATGAAGCAATCAAAATCTTCATCTTTATGTTTCAAGAAATAAATCCAGCACATTCTAGAGAAATCATCTATGAAAGTGAGAAAATAGGAATTGTTTCCGATACTCTTTGTCTGCATTGGACCACAGATGTCCGAATGCACTAACTGAAGTGGATAGCTGGCTCTCCATGCTTGTCCTTTTGGAAACTTAGACCTTGAGTGCTTTCCCAAAGCACATCCTTCACAAACCTCCTTCTATTCATTGATTTTGGGAAGTCCTGTCACCATAGCTTGAGAAGTTAACAGTTTCAAGCTAGCGAAATTAAGGTGACCATATCGCAAGTGCCAAAGTACACTTGGATTAGTTATAGCTACATTTGCAAGTTGAGCTCCCCCTAGCTCACCAAATTTGAGAGGGAATAATCGATTCTTGGTCATTGGGACCTGTGTGATGACACGATTACAATTGTTTTTATCAAGAATGATACATTTTCCTTCATCAAAAACAAGTTTGTAATTATTCTCCATCATTTTCCCAATGCTTAGCAGATTGTGTTGGAGCTTTGGAGTGTAGTAGATGTCATTCACTTTCTTTAGGCCTTCTTTTGTTGGAACCTCCATGGCTCCAATGCCTTCGACTTGCAAAGCTTTATCATCCCCTAACTTGATGTGGGATTTATAAGTAGAATCTAGAGTAGAAAATAGATTTTCTTTGCCACTCATATGGTTTGAGCAACCAGTATCCAAAATCCATGTGTCATTTAGATTTTGTTCTGATTGTCCATATGAAAGAAAAATATTAGAGGTATCATCTTCTTCACCATAATTTCCATATTGATTGCTGCTACCTTGAGAATATTTTGACCAACAATCGTGAGCAAAGTGACCTAGCTTGCCACAGTTAAAACAAGTTGTTTTGGACTTGTCACTTCCTCGTCCTTGATTTCCACTTCATCCTGGATTTCCTCCTCAATTTTGGTTTCCACCTCTGTTCTGATTTCCTCCTCTGTTGGAGTTGCCTCCTCTATTTTGATTGCCTCCTCTATAGTTGCCTCTACCTCTACCTCTTCGCTGGCCTCTGCCTTGACCTCTTCCACGTCCTCTTCTAGTATTTTCATTGGATGTGAAGGCTTTATCATCGCCTCCATAGCTGGTTGAAGGAGATTCATGTAATATCTCTTCATGAGACATTAATGACCCAATTAATGCATCAAATGTTAAAGTGGAAAGATCTTTTGACTCTTCTATGATTATGGCTATGTGATTCCATATTTGAAGAAGTGTTCGTAACACTTTCTTTACAATTGTTTTAGGCTTAATTTCTTCACCAAGAGTAACCATTTTATCAACTATTGCTTTCACTCTGATGCAATAATCACCTAATTTTTCATCTTCTTTCATTTTGAGATTTTCAAAATCTCGTTTTAGTGTTTGAAGCCTCACTTGCTTCACTTGATCACTTCCCTAGAATCCGTCTTTCAAATATTTCCACGCATCTTGTGCAGTTATACAAGCGGCTATTCTAGGGAATATACTCTTCTCCAATGCTGCTTGGAGATGATAAAGAGCAGAGGAGTTGCTCTTTTGCACTTCTTTCTTTGTTTTCTTATCTGCGGCACTTAATGTTGTCCAGTATATGGGTTCGGTGTAACCCTCTTCCACTATGTCCCACAAACATTTCCCTATGAGTAAGGTCTTCATTTTGATAGACCAATACTCGTAATCATATCCGTTGAATTCTAGAATTGGTAGATTGTTATGTGAGGCCATAGTTACTAAAACACTCTTTTTATTTCTTGGTTATAATAAAGCACTCTTCTTTTTCAAATAAGGAATAAGGAAGAAGGAAGAAAGAAGAAATAAGAGATTACAAATTTAAGTCAAATCTGACTTGATTCACTCTTTCATTGATTGCTTGTTCCTCTTGTTGTGGTGCTGTTATTTCTTGATTCAAGAAATTATCTGCTACTTGTTCTTCATCGTCACTGATCAATATTATCTCAGGTGATTCTGGTTCTAGAATTTCTATTGAATTACTATAATGAGTATATTCATATTCTTGTGGTGCAACTTCTATGGATTCGGATTGCTCAAATTGACTCCCAAAGGAGTTATCTTTAGATTCTGCCTCGTACCCTGAGTCTGGATGCCTCTGGTGTGCTATTACTGTGTTCTACAACTGACTAAACACAGTATGAAGCCCATAAGCTCATACTTTTTCATCAAAGCTTTCAACATTCTCTCTTACCAAAAGTGCACAAAGTGCATGATAACATCCTGTGGAGCGAATCATGAATTTTTCCCTTCAATTTACCTCTTTTTACAAATTCCTAGTCTTCAATGTTTTGCCTCTCTCAGACTTTTACAAAGAAATTGTCACAATTTTCCACCTTTGAGTCCTCTTACATAAATTGCCTCTTAGGCAATGTTCTTTTTCTCCTTTTATTGTACTAAAAAGATATCTATATTTCTATTTAATAAAAATAATAATTGCTTTATAAAAAAATTTAAAAAACAATTATTATTTTAATTTATTAAATATAATATAAATTATTCTTTTTAATATATAAAAAAAAACTTTAGAAAGAAAAAAAAACTTTTTTTAATTTTTTTCAAGCCTTCAGAGTCAAACCCGTGACTCCTCTCACTAAACAAAGCCTTCTTACCAACTCAACTTCCACCATCGATGGGACTCAAGCACCATACACCTGTATTTCTAAGATTTTGGGGCAAGTGTACCAAAAAAAAATTTAAAACCTTCGTCGTCATCGGGTTTCGAACCCGTGACCTGCTAGGGGCGAGAGCCTTAAGGTTGGATCCTCGAGCCAGTCGAGATGCGTGGCCCGACGAGGATGCAAGGGAGGCTTGCCTCCTTTGTTTCATCATAGCCTATGCAAAACAATAAAAAAAAACTTGTGCTTTTATCCCACATTCATTGTGCGAAGGGGAAATAGCACTATATAATAAAAAAGATGCACAAATCTTATCGATTACCTTTGGGAAATCAGTGACCACCCTTTTGCCGACTTCCTTAGTCAATCTCCTCATTCCACATTGCTCTAGTTGCTCCTTTATCTGCCATGTCACCTGCAACATCGCCTTACATCTAGGTAGCTCTCCTCTAGTTTGTATGTCCATGTGTCTGCCTCACTGTCTGCTCGCCACGTGTTTGCCTCTAGTTTATGTTTTGCCAAGTCACTTATTAGTCACCTATGGAATCATGCTTGGTGTCCTCTAGTCAGCTGGTCAACCTCGAATGACATGCTCTCTATGGGCCTCCTCTCGACCTTGCCTTGGTTCATGCTTTGCATGCCCTCTCGACCTCCTCGAGATACATGCCTTTCCTATGGGCCTCCTCAGGCCTCCTCTAGATCTGTGCCTAGCTTACCTTGAAGCCCTAGACACCCTCCGCTCTAATATTAGATATAGAACCAAAAATTTAGAAGCTCAAAATATAATCTCTGATATTCATTAACCTTGAAAGTTTCAAAAATTCATTGCTTAAATACATAAACTAATAACCAATACTTAGAAAGCTTAGGAGAAATATTAGAGAGGAAGTAAAATAGGGAGGAAAGAAAAAAAGGAATTTGGAGTCAAATTCTTCCTACCGTCCATGTCATCCAATCCTGCTGACTCGGTTGTCGTCCAAGGAGGTAAAATGGTAAGGTCCAAAGATTACATTTGTAAAATAATTTTTTACATTTTAACTTCCAACACTGTGTCCCATAACTTATCTCAGAGCCCTCGTAGTCCTACTAGTTGATCTACTCAGGTATGCTTCCATATCTATACCTATAGGAGTAGATTGCACCCTAATCCTATGTGCCTTCTATGTTGTATCTCATAAATATCATCATATAGATGAGCCAATAGAGTGCTCCCCCATGTCATTATGATTGGCTCCTCCAGGTCACACTCAAGAAGATCCTACAACATGTGTAGGATATTCCAAGGGAACATCACTCCTAAATATTCTGGCAATAAGATGTTGGAGATTATGTACATCACCACTACCTGGCATCAAGAGAATACATTGATGTCAGACAACACACTGACCAGGACTCCATCGTGGTCTATTTGTGATAAATCCATATCTGCCTCCCCTCCAAAATTCCTCTAAATAACTCTCTCCTAATATCGAAGGGGAGTAGAGGTGATAGCACATCCCTCGATCATAATCTTGAATATACAATAGATTTCATCTAGTGTAATAATCATATTGCCACTTAGGATATGAAAGGTGTTGGTCTTATTGTCTTATCAATGAGCTAGGATCATCAGATATGCTTGATCTAAAATGATAATCAAAATGTCCACTACTTATTTAAGGTCAATCATATCAGACCACTCCCAGTCCTCATACAAAATTTGATCCTACAACTCACTTAGAAAAGTGGGTTCCCTTGCACGAGCCATCAAAATCTAACGCCTAACAATCAAATCCAAATCAACACATAATACACAAAAAATAAAAAAGCATCCAACAAAAAAATCAATAAAGTTGGATAGCTGGTTTGGGCCCCGAAGGTCACCAAACATGATTGTTGGACCTTGGGATGGCTACTCCAATGGTAAAAAATTTGATCATTGGGTTTCAAACGTAGCAGACATACCCCATGATGGCATCCATTTCATTAAAGGGGAGTTGCTCCTTCCTAGGATGGTCCCATAGTGGCACCTAATGGGGGTTCAACCCCATCCTAAAAATGCTAAAAATTAGACCTACCCTCCTAAGCTAGCCTAATATATATTCCTAGAACTATGGTGGGGCTAATTACTAGCAATTTAATGATGTTTATTTTTCTCATTACTTAGTGAGTTTCATTTTAATTTGCAAAATTCACAAGAGAGGGATCAAGATTTCTCCCTTTGTAGCTATGGCTCCTTTGCTCGTTGAAGCCTCTAACTGATCTTTCATGGTCGTGTGTCATGATTTTGGTAGCGTTCCTTGTTAGAAATATCTCCTTCTCCTCACTCCTTTTTATCTCACTGCTAGCTATCACAATGACATTAAAAATTGGAAAATTTTCTTTTATATTTTTCAAATTTCTTGACCGTCCTAGGGTGGAGTGGTCGCATGTTGGTGCGATCTTCCTACCCTGGGATGACCCCAAAATTTTCAAAATGTCATTTTTGTACCCCAATATGGCCTCCAAATGGTGATAAATGCACACATTCTATTAGTATCATGAGCTTCAATATGGGTATTTAACATCTAATGGTCCATTTTACTCAAAAATTTTTAAAATAACAAAAAATCAATTAAAAAAATATCAATTACACCTTGTACCTAGTAATTTACCCTATATACTTGGTGGTTGTAGTGACTTGCTATCCATGCAATCCGGTAAGATGAGTAAATTACCATAAGGTCACTTGAACAAAAAAATTATTCATCGATGAATAGAAATATTTTCACTTCAATCCCCAAGAAGGCAATGTGGTTGGACTACTTTAAGGGAATGAGGCACATATTTTATTCTTCTAGGAAGTTTCATTAGATATTTGAACTTAGTTATTAAACTCAAGCTTTAATTAAAATGCTATCATATTAATTCTGTAAGAAAGCCATATGATTGGACTGCTCCATAGGATAAATATGCACAATTACCAATAATGGTTGAAATCATAGTTGTAACAAGACTTTCCCTTTTTACATTTATTATAGTCTTGCAATGCTCAAACAAGTCATATTGGTCAAGAAACTCGTCACTTTAATCACTTTCCATTTTCTCATCGACTTATCGCTTGAGGTGGTAGTCATAATTACAGATTTCATAATCAAAATCAATAATTAAATACTCAATAATGCAAATTGTGTTCATCCATGAATCATTGCTAACAATTATCACAAGATTCCCTATTTTTTGGGGCAAAAAGCAAAAATTCTAAACTAAACCTTTGTCCAGTATGAACTAGTGATACATGTAGTTACACAAAACTACCTAAATACCTTTAGATTTATCAAATTTTTACACAAATTAAGTCCACCAAAGTGTTGGAGGCAATGATTCAAATATGCATGCTCTTTCATGGTTGGGATATCTAAAGTTGACCAAATCAATGAACATTAATAAACCTTCAATGTGATGTTAGGTTGTCTATTTTTACTCCATATTGTGCTTTCACACAACACATCCCCAAAAGGGGCATTTGTTGACACCTAAAATATGTCATGTTTATGCGGCTACCTATATGGACATATTTTCAGGCTATATGACCCACCTTGGGCATACCTAAGGCCTAGAAGTGGTTATTACCACTCAAATAGGGGCAACTTGTCCTTTTGTAGCCTATAGCATCTTACCCAAGAGTGGCCTCTAGAGACCACTAGACCCTGTGATAGCTAGTAATCATGGTCACTCCACCTTAGGAATGTTGCACTTGTAACAAACTCGGGATCTCAAGCCTGAGCCAAAATAGTTACAGGGTAGTTGAGATTAATGACTAAGTGCAAAAAGATTCTAGAGGTAATGTTTGGTCTTCTCAAGCCTAACTAATTCTTGGATTCTCTTCCAATCCAAGATTACCATTTTGAAAATCTATAAGAAGAGCTTAAGCCTTCATAAAAATATATCCAAAATTATATGCAACAAAGTGCTATCAATTTGTGTAATAGAGAGAACATACTCTCATAAGCAATGGAGTGCTGCCCAAATCCAATTATGAAGCTTGCATTTGTATCAATGGAGCATTTTGGAGTTTGAAGGTCAAATTCAACCATTATTCACCATCAATCACCCTAATTTTATTTTATTTTTTGCAATTCAGTAGATCAACCCAGGCAATTCTTACATCAATCACAAGAAAATAAATTTCTATTCAGCAGTCACTTCACCTTGAAGCGGCCCGCAGGCTCAATCTTCAGACCCTATGATGGCTAGCAGATCTAATCTATTTTTTTTGTGTTTTCTAGTTATAGTAGCTTTAGCAGCATTTACTTTAATTTCTAACATAGTTTAGGATAGTTTGTGATAAGCCTAAAAAATGCTCATATTTTGTATGGGTTTCATCGATTATTATGTGGCAATATAATAGGAACTATGTACTTTTATGAATGATTATGTAATTATTTAATAGAATTGTGTGTGTTATATAATTTGTGTGTTTTTGTGGAAATGTAGTTGTTTTTGATAGATTTGGATCATTTGAGGTATTTAATGGACTTGGAACTCTGTTTATTTTGGGATAAAGGCATGATGAGTATGTGCATTCCTCTTCAAGGAAGGAACCAAGAGAAGGTAGGCACCTTCCTCTTCAAGGAAGGCACCAAGAAAATGGTAGGTGCATTCCTATTTAAGGAAGGCACCAACAGAAGGTAGGCGTCTTGCGTATACAGAAGGTGCTCGACATAATTAGGCACCTTCCACATAGGGAAGGCACCCCATACAAGGAAAAGCACATTTTGTATAAATAAGGTGCCCACATCAGTAGGCGCCTTCCATAGGAAGAAGGTGCTCAAAATTAGTATGCACCTTTTGCATACGGAAGGAATCTATAAAAAAGTACGTGAGGAAGGTACCTTCCTCATAGATAAAGCACCTCCATTCTTCACCAGTTGACCAAGTAAAGCAACGTGAGTAGAGTTTACCGGTGGCATTCCAGTTCCACATCACATAGGATAATTCTAGGAGTTGCACCAACAGACAAGAACATCTTACCTACGCCAGGTGGAGCATGCACCAATAAGTGAACGCGCCACCGTTAGGAACAAAGGCTATTTTTAGTAGATGTTGATTACAATTACCAGACTGTCCTAGTTTAGTCTAGACTAAACTACTGTTATAACTTCCTTGTAATAGAATATTTGTGTGTGTGCTATACAAACACACACAGACCTCTCTTATAGATATCCATAATTCATAATAGAGAATACATTTATCATTCTGAGGAGATAGCAGTATTGTAATAATTCTTTTGCAATAAAGTTTGAGAGTTCCTAACTGCATGGTCAACTAGAAGGGAGCTACTAGAGCTTGGGCCCACTCCAAGCCAGTATTTCTTCCATTTTACTTATGCTTTCCTAGATTAGTTTCTTGCTTTCTTAGGTTTATTTTTTGTACTGTTATTTTTATTTTCATAGTAGGTTTACTTTTATGCACGTATGAATATTTACATTCTCAGGATTTAATTATTCATACGTAAATTATTGTGGTGTGGATGAATGAGTGACAATATTTTAAACCCCCTCAATAGTATAATTAGTTGGACTCATCTCAAAGTGGGTATTGTAAGTGATCTTGTATGAGACACTTCTAAAGTTTACGAAGCTCCCTAGGTTGAAAATTTAAATGATTGGGCAGTGACAAAATAGGAATAAAATTAACCTATGGTAGGCCCACAACATTAGATGATGTAGCTCTGTGGTGGTTCATTGGTCTAGGAGACAAACACATTGCCACATGGGACCAAATTAAGAGGCTCTTTTTAGATCAATATCAAGATTTTAGGAGAGCAAGAGACTCCAGAGAGGAGGTCATGAGCATGACAAAGAAAGAAGATGAGTCTCTTTAGGAGTACTGGGAGAGATTCAACTTCAATATTCAATGATCTCCTCACATGAATCTAGCTGATAAGTCTCTTAAAAGCATATTTTTGAGAGGACTTAATAATGAATCATTAGAAGCTCTCAACATGATTTATGGAGGTGATGTATACCAGTACGCTATGGAAGATATCTGATAATTATGCTGGAAATACTCAAGGAGGAGAGGTAAGACCACTTCTAGAACCATGAAAGCAACTGCTTCGGTCACAAAAATAGAAATAGGTAACATGCTGGAAGATTTGAAAAGTGATATGCTTTCATCTTTGGCATTGCAAATGGACACACTGTTGTTGTAGAAAAATAAGCAAGAAAATGAAGAGACATTGGCTTATTTCTTCCCAAAATGCAGAGGGAAGCATGTAAATAATGCATGCCCTAAAAACAAATTCAAAGTATGCATAGTTTGTAAAATAAATTACAAGACCCGATTGTACCCACAATTGCCTAGTATCAAGGAGGATGTTGATGTCATAGAAGCCTATTTTATAGGCAATCGAAGGAGCTGGCCACAACCCCTTGCAAGAAATATGCCACCAGGAATGCCATCATACGGGGGAGGACCATACATGCCAGAAGGACTACCTAAACCACCTAAAATGAGGTGATTGGGACCATCTCCTTGGTCCAATGTACCCCTAGGAGCAACATTCTTGAACCAAAAATCTTGGATGCCATATCAATATCCTGGGTAACAATGGAGAGGCCATGCTCAATGGAATCTAGATCCACAGAATGTAGCACCATCTCACCCCCATCAAAACCTGTCGGCCTTTCCTGCAGTGAGACCTTCACAACTACCAAAATCCAAATAATAGAGTAAATCAGCCAACATATAATGTAGAAGATGAGATTTACCCGATGTATCATATTAGTTGTAATCCTATTCAACTTAGACTAGGTAGACAGGTAGGAGTAGAGACACATCCACTAAAATAAGAGGAGGTAGATGTAGAAGAAACACCTCTTATAGAAGAGGTGGAAGAAGAAGTGAATGAGAGAACAAAGGCTCTATTTCCTAACTGGTTGCAAGAATAGAAAAACTAACATAGCTAGATTTTGATATTCTTTCTAGCTTGAAAAATCTCACAGTGAAAATTCCACCTTTTCAAGCTATCCGAGACGTCCCGATATATTCTAAAGCAATAAAGGATATGTGTCTAATATATTCAAGATGGAGAGTAACCCAAACTATCAATATTATGGGTAAGTTGGTAGATTTAATGATGGGCAAGACGTGTCATCCTAAGTATGCAGACCCAGGCAGTCCAGTGTTGATTGTAAAAATCAAGGGACATTCCTTGACCAATACGTTGGTCGATCTTAGGGTAGCCATCAACGTAATGCCTTAGGAGACCATGCAGAGGCTATAGATCATAGACCTCAGACCTACCTCAACGGTGCTACAACTGGTCAACCGATCAAACGTAGCACTGAAAGGAATGCTTGAAGATATAATAGTGATGGTTGATGAGTGGGAATCTACAGTCGACTTCCTAGTTTTGTAGTCTAAAACTTGGTTGGGTGGCTACCTGCTTATCTTGAGAAAGCCGTGGTTGGTGACAACCGATGCGTACATCAGTTGTCATGATGGCATGATGACCATATCCAATGGATTGAACATAAAAAGGCTAACCATTTTACCTATCGTACAATCTATTGATTCATTGGGAGAGTCCACGTTGACCAAGCACAAAGAGAAATATTTGTCCATAATCCATATAATGATGGCATTAGATGAATTGGTAGAGGAAGAATATGAGGATGGTACTATCATATAATTCCTCCAAGGAGAATCCTCTAGCACCACGCCTCAGTCACCATTATCTAGTTCCCAAGACCACCACATTCAGCAGATAAACATTGGGCTGGGAAAGACATTGAATATCAATAGTGGGTTGACCCCCACACAACTAATGAAGGTAGAAGAACTCCTGGTTAAACACCAATGGGCATTTGCATGGGATTACTCGGATATGAAAGGTATCAACCCAAAAATTTGTACCCATTGAATATACCTTGAAGAGCAGATGACTCCAAACAAGCAGCCGCAAAGAAGGATGAATCTGGAAATGAAAGATATTATCAAGGAAAAATTACATAAACACTTATCTACCACATTCATCTATCCAATTTCTTATAGTGAGTGGGTATCACCGCTTATGGTGGTCCCCAAGAAGAACGGGAAGTGGCAGATTTGTATGGACTACAGGTCATTGAACAAATCAACCAAAAAGGATCACTTTCCACTCCCATTCATTGATCAAGTCTTGGATACACTTTCAAGGCAAAAGTACTGCTCCAACCTGGATGGATTTAGTGGATACAACCAGATCCAGATAGGAGAAGAAGATCAAGATAAAACGACATTCACCTACCCTTGGGGAACATTTGCTTATCAGGTATTGCCTTTCAGGTCATGCAACGCACCTACCACCTTTCAAAGGATGGTGCTTAACATATTATTGGACATGATAGGAGATGCGGTTGAAGTGTACATGGAAGACTTCACCATTTATGGAGAAACCTTTTAAGAAGTAATGATGAACTTGGAAAGAGTGCTCAAAATAAGCGAGGAAAATAATTTATCCCTTAGTAATGAAAAATGTTTTATGATGATGCTAGAGGGTATGGTATTGGGACACCATCTCTCTGCAAAAGAAATAAATATTGAAAAAATGAAGATAGAGGTCATCAAGGACCTACCCAATCCCAAAAATCAATGAGAGGTGAGAAGTTTCCTTGGGTCTATCGGGTATTACCGACGATTTATTGCTAACTTTAGTAAACTTGCAAGACCACTGTAGACTTTATTATCTAAAGATGTGGAGTTCAACTCAACGAAAGACTGTGAAAGAGCATTTCAGTCACTCAAAGAAAATATGATATCTACACTTGTTCTAAGGGGACCAAATTGGGCCATCCCCTTCCATATATATTGTGATGCATCCAACAATGCGATTGGAGTAGTCCTCGGGCAGAATAATGGTGAGGAATTTTACACCATCTACTACATCAATAAAAACTTGGTAGGGGTTGAGCTCAACTTGACATAACCGCGGAGCACGCGCCTAGCTAGTGTATTGATCTATACCATCGTAAAAACACAAAGATCCACACAAATGCACAAATTGAACAAAGAAGCCAACTAATGCAAAGTTTCTTATATTAATATTCGAAAGGATCTCGGGTTACAAAAATGCCCTCTCAGGGTCACTCCAAAGATGATACAGATGTTACAATTGCCAATGCCCTCAACAGGGTAGGCGCGCTTATTTGTTGCTCCGGTGATTACTCACAAACTGCCTTGGGGTAGAGCTAACCCCCTTCTCCGCGATGTGGAAGGATTATGATATAGGCTCCCTTTTGCACCTGTCTCCCTGTGAACAAGAAACAACAACGCACGATTACAAAGTTTGATAGCCTCTCGTGATGAGGCCCTTTAAAGAAACATACATGTAAATACCATTAAACTAGTAAAACAAGAAAGCATAAAGAAAGGCTTTAAGCTATTCTAATCACATCAAGAATTATACTACAACATACAAGACATGAATAAGCAAATGATGCATTGAACAAATATCGAATTAGAAGCAATAAAACATCTAAAAGATCCAATATACTCCTACCCAATGCAACGCATAAAATGCCTAATTCCTACGGTCAGAGTTTCTCTAAAATGCAATTAAACCTATGAAAAGACTAACATGACTAATCTATGCGGTAAAAAGCAAAATGAGTAAGGTGATATTTAACCTATTGCAAACCGTAGCTGTGAGGGGTGGTCTGCACTGTGAACCATGGCTGACAACCACGGTTTGACCTCTGATGTGTTTGCCCTCAGAATTAGGGGCAATGGGCTTGACCTCCTTGTCCGAATTGATGTTCAAGGGTCGCCTTTGTCGTCCTCTGACAGATTTGGTGGTCAAATCACTGTGAAGGGCCTTCGTTCACCCGGATTTGTGTTTCTTGATCCTCCTAGGCACCTAGGGCATCCATGGCTAATTGGTCTTTGGATGGATAGCAAAGGGGGCTCTCAAATGCACAAGGTCATTATGCAATTTGATAGGGCTTCGCTGCTCTCTTGATCAATTAGCTCGCTCGATAATTTGCAAGCACTTCGCTATACAAATTATCTCTCTTCTTATCATCCCTGCTTGGAGGGGGTATTTGTAGCATGCCCCTAGGGCTAGGGGTGGCTTCATGGAGAAGCCAAGACCAAGAAGGTTGGTTAGGATAGTTGGGATGGAAGCCTTTGGAATATTTCATCCTCCAACTACCTCCTTCTAGATCTCTTGGTCATTCCAACCGATTTGGCTCGGATGGAAGGCCTAACTGAACTCTAGTTCAGACCGTAGGTCACAGCTGTGGTCCAGACTATAGACCATAGGTGTCAACCATGGTTTAGACTAGTGTCAACCATGGTTCATACTGGAGACCACAGGTCTGGGCTGTGGTTCAGACTACTTAGGCTAGAATGCCTAAATTGAGTGGTTAGAACCATTGCTCTATCTTGGAGTCTATCCAAGATCCTTCATATGGTTTTGTAGCATGTCCATATGAGTAGTCACCCTCGACATGACATATTTTAGGTGTCTACAGATGCCCCTTTTGAGATGCATTGTGAGATCGAACAACGCTGAGCAAAATAGACCTCCTAAAATGATGTCGCAGGTTCTATGATGATCATTAGTCTGATCAACATTAGATGCCCCAGGTCTAGCAAAAGGATGCGCATCCTGGAATCATTGCTTCCAATGTGGGAAGGCTTACATTTGAAAAGTCTGCACTCGTCATCAGACATTCGGGTAGCTTTGGTGCTACAATAGGAGTTAGGCCTATATAACCGAAGGATGAGAGCTACAAATGAAATTTCATATTTGCTATTTGCCCCAAGCAGAGGGGGAAGCTTATGATAGTTGTTAGCAATGATTCACAAGGACGAACACAATTTTGACAAGATCAAGGGATCTACGATCTCCGGGATCTTCTATTGATTTTGATTATGACATGAAATTATGACTACCCCCTCAAGCGACGAGTCGATGAGGGTAATGACAATGTCTGAAGCGACGAAATCGCTTGACCATAATGAATGATCCTGAACAACTTTTAGATTTGAGATGTTTAATGCCTTGGCTAGGCCTAGTTCAGCTTATGATTGCAATGCTTAGTAGTATTTGCACATCTTTCTCCCATGGAGCAGTCAGGCTATGATAGCCGTCTTAGAGAGTCAAGATAATACAAATTCAAGAAGACTTGTGTTGAATCATATTGTCGATGATTTGCTGAAAGATGTCATAAAAGAAATGACAATTTTACCCCAAATGTCCTTATTGTGATCTACTCATCTTGTCGGATTGCATGGATCGCAAGTCATTGCAACCACCAATTTTATAGGATAAATCATTGAATACGAGGCACATTTGGTTTTTCATTGTTTGATTTTTTTTTGTTTAATTTTGCATTTATTGGATTGATCCTGGTGCTTTTAATATCACCAAATTTACAATTTTGATCATTTATTTTGATTTTTATCCACTGGGAGTCATTAATTTATCTTTTCAGACCTTCCCACGGTGGGTTTTTAGTGCATTTATTGCTAGTTGCGGACCACAGGTACGGTCTACGGTTTGCATTACCAAATTTTGGGGACCGCAGGTCAGACCTATGGGGAAAAACCCTAGTTTTGGAACCGTGGGTGTCAGCTACGATCCGCAGAGACTAGGAGGACCTATAAATTGAAATCCCATTTACAATTTTTCATTATTTTCTTGCAACCTTTAGCAAATTGAGAGCTCTAAGAGAGAGAAGTCATTCCCTGATACGGAACACTATCAAACTCGACCATATTTACACTCGTCTTCCCTGATGGCGGATCCTGATCAGCCATCGACTAGCTAGGGGTAGGGTGCGGGCAAGGTAACTCAAAATTGAGACCTCACACTCCATATTAGTAAAATGAACCACACTTAATAAATGTGGTAATTGAACCTCATTAAACTATCGATAATGAACCCCACTAGTTTAGGTTAGACTAGGATTTAATGTTTATGCTTTAGTGGTCTAGGAGGGTACCCAAAATGGGTGCCACTCCTAAACCGTAGCTGGTAGCTATGGTTCCCATGTGGAAAAATGGGAACCGTAGGTTTTAGCTATGGCCCCCAATTTTGCAAATTGGGGACCGCAAGTTGTAGCTATGGTTCCCAATTTGCAAATTGGGGACCGTAATTTGTAGTTGGTTCCCAATTTGCAAATTGGGGACCGCAAGTTGCAGTTGCAAGCTGCAATTGCTTGTTTTTTTTTAATTTTTAGTTTTCTTTAGCTCTGCTTAGCTAGATTTAGCTTACATGATGTTTTTTGTTTTTTTTTGTTTAAAAGTTAACTTCTAGAGCACGGGAGCCTGACTTGATGAGGACTCTCCGTGAGGCCTTGTCGGATGATGACCGAGCATGGTTCTGAGCCATCGGGTTCGGTTATGTCATGGATCTACCCACCATTAGGGTAGATCAGGCCTATATTACTACGTTGGCCCGATGCTGGAATGCGTAGACCAACACATTTCACCTACCTCCTGGTGAGATGACCATCACACTGGAGGATGTCTACAGGATCTTTAGGATCCCTATCGATGGTGAGGCTATCATTTCCTCTGCCTACATGACAAAGGATGCCATTTTTTCTACCATATTCGATGATCATAGGATGATGTAGACCATGGAGGGGTGCACATCGAGGACTGGTATCGGGATGACGTCTTCTCTATTTGAGAGGCCCTTTTTATGCACCTCATCATTCAGATTGTCCTTCCAGACTCCTCGGGCATGAGGATTCCCTGGAACATGCTAGCCCCTGCTTGGAGGGTGCTTCAGAGCTCGATGGAGGAGCCACTACTACTGGCCTAGGGGAGCACTTTACTATGCCAGCTCTACAAGGAGTTGTACCAGATTATGGAGTAGAGCTATAAGGGCATCAACTATAGCCTGTTGCTATAGATCTAGGGGTGGCAGCACATCCGGATCGAGCATCCTACTGATCTACCTCTATGCATCACTACCCTAGATGATGATCATCAGTGTTACGCCACCTACTGGCCTCATGCTGAGGAGGGTGTCTATAGTAGGGCTCATGTTGGGGATACATAACATTACATTATCATATTTGTAGCACTTGGGTTAGGGGACATCGTCTGGCACCCCTACATGGATTGTCTTGTATGGTCGAAGGTGGACGAGTGGCTACGATGGGCCCATCAAGATAGATGGCTTATCTGGCGTAAGCTAGAGGTTTGAGAGTATCAATTTTTCTCTCGTGTCCTATGATAGTTCGACATGGTGTAGGACCTACCAGATATGCCCCTGAGGTATAGACGCCTAGCTCTAGAGAGGGATCTCCCATTGATAGTTCCTCCATCGCTAGGAGATGCACTCGATGACTTCCAGGAGTCAAGGGTTGAGACAGTTGGGACCACACCTGACTATGATGGGTGGTGGTCTCTATTTAGATGGCATAGGATCAGGCCTCTGGGTCGAAGAGCCAGAAGGTAGAGGTAGGTAGGAGATCCTGGATGGGCGTAGGGTGCACCAGCATACTAAGGGTGGTTGGGGCGTAGAGGCCATCATTGAGGACCTACCGAAGATCGACCCTAAGGAGGATGCTCTAGAGGAGGGTGAGGTCCCTCTTGATAGTATAGAGGGATAACTGTTGGCATAGGTTGCTGACTTGTAGAGTCATATTGGGTGCTTTCACATGCAGCAGCATGAGAGAGATACCACCATCGCCACTCTAGAGGTGAAGGTGGCTGATAGGGAGTGATGCCTGACTGAGGCATAGGGCTAGGTATAGGAGCTCATGACTCGAGCTACCGATGTAGAGGCCTAGGTGTAGAGACTACAGACTACCCTAGAGTTAGCATAGGCATAGTGGACTATAGTAGAGGTAGAGTGAGATCTCACATGAGCAATGAGGGGAGCTATTATGGGGCCTCCTCAGGCTATCATGGGGCCTCCTACGGTACTAGTAGTAGGTACAATAGCTATACAAGATTTGACTACTGAGGTGATGTGACTATGTGGTATGGTCATGAGGACCAATGAGATGCACGCAGCCTAGCTTGCTCGCATTGATCAGCTAGTCGGCTACATAGAGATGCATGGGCTATCGGTTCTTGAGGATCCTTTTGTAGTAGAGTCATAGCGTACCAGGTCTAGGACCTCAGGGTAGTCCACAATGAGCTCGAGTCATAGGACTCATAGGACTGAGAGGATGCACAGGTCCTCTAGCATGCACACAGTGAGATCGCAGGCCAGGGCTAGAGATCCAGGGTAGACATCAGGGGCCTCCAGCCAGAGGACTAGCCTACTGCAGTTACCAGTTTCCCATGTGTTGGGTGCGTTAGGCTTTGGAGGTAGGCAGGATCCATAGTAGGATCCACCATAGGTGCTAGGTCAGCTAGGAGAGCAGGCTCTAGAGCATAGTGTAGAGGGAGGCGATGAGAGCTCTAGTATAGGGGGAGTAGCCTAGATCTGATTTATAGCAGTTGTCGACTATAGTTTTGATGTATCATTTTGTGTGTAAGGTCGAGGACCTACATAGTTGTAGCCTATGGGCATTTTGTACTCCCTATGTACTCATTTGGACACACATATATATGATATGATATTTCATGGCTCATTATGTGTACATGTGTATTTATTGTTTTTGATTTTATGTTTATTTGATGCACATGGATGCAATGCGTATTTAAATGCTATGTTTATATGATGCGATGTATGGATGTCATGCATTAGATAGCTATTCTACTTTATGATGATGATATGCAGTGATCTAGATGATTAGATGTGCGACATATGATGTATGTAGATGGATGCGATGTTTATTTTTAATGCATATTTATTTTTGCTTTGTGGGCATGCGTATATTTTATGCAGTTTATGATATGCTATGCAATGTATGGTAATGCATTATGTATGGAATCATAATCTAATGGAGATGAACCTGTATGCTTTAATCACTTAAAACATAAGGAATGAATGTAAACTGTGTATATCAATTTTTAAAATATGACACCATAGAATGTATAACAATCATGCAAAATAATTGATAATTCTTATTACAAGAACTTAATCAATTAATCACCCATTTATGAAATGTAGTGAAATGGATTGGTGAAATGCTAATGAATGATTATGTCATTTTGTACTATATAATCAATGGTCGTCTAAACATCATTTCTGATCTTCATGCGGTATCTATCTTATATATTTGATTGTACTTTGTAAAATGCATTTTGATGAATGAATGACTCATATTTCTGTAGTCTAAAGATATGTGGTATCTTGTTGCTATTGGAGCACTTTTTGGGGTTTTCCTTGAGACTCAAACACCCTAGTAAACCTCTCCAAAAATCACATACTAACTATACCAGGCTTATATTGGACAAGGCTTTTGCCATGATAGACCCAACTATTCATAATCCCTGTGTGTGCATGTGAGTATTTTTAGATAGATCGTAAGCATACCTTGTATGTCAGTCGGGACTCTTTCAACCCATATGTGAGATAAGGTTCCTCATATGATCGTATCATCCTTGTTTCAGCTTTGATTAGACTTATACAACTAGACAATCCTAGGTACCTAGAGCTAGCTCATCTTGCAAATTGATCAGGGCTACCCCTCCAAATGTAGGTGGGACTCTTTCAACCCATTGCTATGTTTGGGGATCACCCAATAGAACTACCCCTCCGATTGTAGGTGGGACTCTTCCAACCCATTGCTATGATCGGGGATCACTCTATGGCTTTCAAAAGGTGTACAATCCAGGGATTCAAGTTCTCACCCTTCTTACTTGCTCAGATGTAGTGATAAAAATCATTGTTAGTCCATGCGTTACCATTTTATTTGAGCAAGGGATTTTTATAGTGCTTTTGATTCACTATGTCACTTTATATTTTGAACTTGAAATTTGTATATTTTTTTGCACTTTGTAACTTGGGATTTAACTTTTGTGACTTTGGGATTTATAGGGGAAATTCTTGTCCTTTTGCCAAAGTACACCTTTATAAACCGACTATTTGCAAGATAAGCAGGTCATGAAACCCATCTCTCTAGATACCTAAGACTGCTTTCATGGCTTTCATCCTCTCTCGTCTTAGCAGGATTTTATATTATTTTTCTTAGTGATGGGATTCTGATATGTTGAAGCACTATCCCAACTAATGACCTTGTCTATAATAGCAAAGCAAGCTTTCTACAATATCTGAAGAACCCACTAGGTATGGTTGAGTGACAGGAAAACTTAATATACATACATAAGTCTCCACAACATGTATCATGTATGAATGCAATGAATTATGATAAATGCAAGGGTGCATGATTGTCATACAAACGTGTGACTATTGGTAAAACTTTGATAAATGCACTACACTCTACTATGGAATGCAACGGATGAAAAATGCCTAAATGCAATATGATGATGTGAATGCATGTGTGAATGCAGATGAAAATGCAAAATGCAAATGCAAATGTTTTTGGATTTTAGGCTTTATCCATTTTTTTTGGACTTTTATATATTTTTCTTGATTTTTATAGGTTTTTGAGCTTTCATATTTGACCAAACGATGAGTACATGTCCTTGGAGCTTTTTAGGGTTGACCAAGCAATTTTTAGAAATCCTTGGAGCCTTTTGAATTGACCAAAGGTTTTACAACCACCTTTGGAACCTTTTAGTTGACCAAACTCTCAACAAGAGGGCGTGGAGCCTTTTGGGATGATCGAGAAGTTATAGGAACTCTCGGAGCCTTTGGGTTGACCAAGTAATTTTTGGAAATCCTTGGTGCCTTTTCTTGACCAAGCTTCTTAATCAAAGAGCTTGGGGCCTTTTGGGGTGATCGAGCGGTTTAGACAAAACCCTTGGGGCTTTTGGGTTGACCAAAGGCTTACAGATGCCTTTGGTGCCTTTACTACACTCTCAAGCATAGAACGCCTTAATATGGATGATATTGAGAGGCTCAAGCTCTTCCACACCCTCTAGCGATGTTAGGTGATAGGTTCCTGAACCAATATTTTTAGATATGATGTAAGGCCCTAGCTAGTTAGCCATGAATTTGTCTCGCATGTCAGGTGACAAATTTGAGTTCTGTTGGTTCTCTTTCAGCACAAGATCCCCAACTTCAAAGTCTCTCTGGTGGACTTTGATATTGTAAGCTCATTTTAATCACTCTTGATAAACATGGAGATGCTCGAGGGCATTCATGCGACGTTCATCAAGCAACGTCAATTGATCGATGCGAGCTTGTCGTGCGGTGTCATCATCGATGAACTCTTTCAATGCGACGCGCAGCATTGGAATTTCCAACTCTAAGGGCATAATGGCCTCAACGCCATATACTAGTGAAAATGGCGTTGCCCCAATGGGCATCCGAATGCTAGTCCTGTAAGCCCATAGTGCAAGGGGCAGTTGTATATGCCAATCCTTGTGGTGTTCTTGCACTATCTTTTTCAAGATGGCTACCATAGTCTTGTTTGAGGCCTCAACTTGCCCGTTTGCTTGTGGATAATATGGAGTTGCAAAACTATGTTTAATGTGGTATTTAGACGTTAAAGCCCGCACAGTTTTGTTCTTAAAAGAAGTTCCATTATCCAAAATTATCTTGGATGGTATCCCAAAATGACATATGATATGCTCGAGAATAAATTCTGTGATGCGAGCTCCAGTGGTCATTGTAAGGGGAATGGCTTCCACCCACTTTGTAAAATACTCAGTAGCCATGATAATGAATGTATGTCGGCTTGATGATGGAGGGGAAATCTTGCCAATCAGATCTAATCCCCACTGAGCAAATGGCCAAGCCGCCTGAATGGGTTGTAAGGCCTATGATGGCAAGTGCGTAAGATTAGCATGATGCTGACATTTAACGCATTTCTTGACATACACATTGCAATCCTTCTCCATAGTGGGCCAATAATAACCCATGCGAAGGATGCGTTTGATGATAGCCATGCCACTGAAATGGCCACCGCACGTACCATCGTGAGCTTCTGAGATTGCCCAAGATGACTCTTGGGGCTCAAGACATCGAAGGAGGACTCCTTCATAGCTACGTCGATACAAAATGTCTCCTATCAAGACATACTTAGTCACTTTCTGTTTAAATGTGCATCTTGCGGCATGCGACAATCCCTCTGGGATCATACCAAGTTTTAGGAAGTCTTGGATTTGCAACATCCAGCCTTGACAAGCCTCAACTTTGACTGCTAAGATGACCTGCTCCCCCTATGTATTTAGCTTTGCAAATGTATATTGGGAAACAACCTTGTGGTGAATGGTAGTACCACTCCTCGTAGGACTCTAAGAAGTCAATGACTCCCAGGGTGCCTGCTTAAGAAAGTCTTCCGCTCTATGAAACCAATCAGTTATTGGTTCCATGATAATCATGTTGACTGATTCTTTGTTATCAAAGGCTGCACGCTCCACTGCTGGGTGCGAGAGCGTTCTAACATGGATGGTAGTAAAATCGGTAGATAGATTCTGAGGGATCAAGGACCCCAAAGATGCCATGGTGTCTACGAACCTATTTGATGAATGAGGGATTGCCTCGATGTCATACCATTCAAGTTTAGCTAGATAAGTGGCAACAAGATCTTTGTAGGCTTTCAGTACAGGACATCGACACTGGAAGAGCCCCTTAACCTGGTTAACTATGAGTAGAGAATCACCAAAAATGTTCAATATTTTAATACCCATGGCGATGGTTGTGTGGAGGCCCAAAAGTAGGGCTTCGTACTCAACATTATTGTTGGTGCATGAAAAGTCTAACTTGAATGACAAGGGCATTGGAGCTCCTTGTGGCATGAAAAACACTATTCCTGCACCACCCCCTTGCTCACACTTCGAACCATCGAAGAACAATGTCATATCAACATTATTTTCTGGTTCCTCGGGTTCGGGAGCTTCAGATATTATGAAGACCGCATCATCTGGAAGCTCAATGGTTAGAGGCCTACTGTTGGACAGTGGTGCCTCAGCCAGTTGATCAGCTATGACTTGTCCCTTGATGGAATTTTGGCTGATGAATTGCAAATCGAATTCTATCAATAGCATGATCCACTTTGCAGTACGTGTGTTATGATATGTCTTGCTCATCATGTACTGCAAAGGATTCTATTTCGATATAACATATGTGGTATGACTTAGCATGTAATGCCATAATTTCTTGGTAGCGAACACTATTGCTAAACAAAGTTTTTCAACATATGCATATCCTGACTCATAACTCACCAAGGTGCGACTGATGTAATATACGGCTTGCTCTTTGCCTTGCACATTATTTTGGGCTAACATGGTCCCTAATGCAAAGTCGGTTGCCGATATATATAGCAAAAAAGGCTCATCTGGCCTTGGTGGAGCTAGTACTGGTGGCGTTGCTAGGTATTGCTTAATCTCAGCAAAGGCTGCTTGGCAGTCCTTGTCCCAATCAAATGGGACCCCCTTGTGTAGCAGTCGATTCATGGGTCGACACTTATCCGATAATTGAGCGATGAATCACTTTATGGATGCTACTTTGCCCTGAAGGCTTCTTAGTTCTTTGATATTAGTGGGAGGACGCATCTCTAGAATAGTCATGACCTTTTTTGGGTCTACTTCGATGCCTCATTTAGAAATGATGAATCCCAAGAGTTTTCCTGAAGTTACGCCAAATACGCACTTCTTAGGATTCAACCTGACATTGTGCTCTATCAGGCGATCGAAGACCTTCCTTAAGACCTTCGCATGCTCTGCTCATAGCAACGACTTAGCTAGTAAGTCATCGATATAATCTTCTAAGATTTTATGCATGTAGTCATGAAAGATATATGTCATAGCCCGTTGATATGTGGCACCAACATTTTTAAGACCGAATGGCATAACTTTGTAGCAAAATGTCCCCCATGGCATTATGAACGTGGTTTTATGCTGATCTTCGGGTTTAATCCAAATCTGGTTATATCCAAAAAAACCATCCATAAGGGAGAGCATTTCATGACCTGTAGTGGCGTCTACCAGAGCATCGATATTTGGCAATGAAAATGAATCTTTGGGTGTTGCCTTGTTGAGATCTCTAAAATCTATACAAATACGGACCCTTCCATCTGGCTTTCCTACGGGCACCATATTGGAGACCCACTCTGGATAGTCGATGGAGATGATGAACTCTACGTCCAACAATTTTTGCAACTCATATTTTACCATTAAGGCTACTGTTGGATGCATCTTTCTGAGTTTTTGCTTGACTGGCTTCTTCGACAGATCTAGCGAAAGGTTATGAGTAACCAATTTTGGATCTAGACCCGACATGTCTTTGTAAGTCCAAGCAAAGAGATGAGGTCTCTCTTTAGTAGAGGGATGATGCTATCACGCTCATCCGGAGTGAGACTCTCTCCAAATCTAACCTTCTTTGGATTGGTGGGATCTTTACTGATATCCACATCGAAGGTTTTCTCTACTGACATATGTGATCCCTCCTCAAGCTGGTGAGGCATAGGAATCAGATGGATGTCATCATCCGGGTTCACATGTTCCTCTTGGGAAGCATTCTCGATGTGACAAACATCCTGAGCACAACCTGGTGCGAAATGAAATGGTTGCAACATTTCTTCATTTGGGAAGAAATCTTCAGGCTAGACTGGCGAGTCAACATGATCCCAATCGATAGCATCCATGTTCAGATGCAGCGGTTTGGATGGATCTGCTGGATTGCGGAGTGGAGTGGTCAAATCAATGGAGACCATATTGATGGAATGGAATTGATCTTCGAAACCACATGGACAAAACTCTATCCCTGAAGCGTAGCTTCCATACTCAAGATCTGGTTCGGATGGTATGGGCACAAATGGATCCTCTCTATGGGATGTCCATATAACTGGATCCTCCTGATGCACTGGCTATAAAATGGGATCTCTCGGCTCAAGGAGCTCCATGTACGTAGGTGGATCGGGAAAGAGTTCCTGATACCTCTCTTCAAGCTCTCTTCTTTCCCTCAGGCTGTGATGGAGATTAATCTCCCGATGCAAACCTGCAACTGTAATAGGTGGGGGACCTCTAGGTGGAGGCCTATTACGTAAGTGGTGAGGTCCCAAATAGGCCATCTCCATCGAGTCCTCATCATCATTGTACAAATACAATCCGTCACTTCCCCCCTCTTCTAAGGAGCGATTAGGCAGATGTGGTCCCATGTATCTGATTCTATGGTCGCTATCATCACTATCCAGATAAATCTGATAGAATGATCGTATATATGATACTACCATGTAAACTGGTGCTACTCCTTCCTTAGAGCGCTCAGTGTTGGGAGGGAATTCCTCCATAACATGCTCCGATTCCCTAGGCAATAGATATTATGGATACATGAGCCTGGAATCGATCCTCTCATCTACATCACTATGGTCACTACCATGGATGGGCCACTCTATTGTGTCTATGCACAGTGGGAGATCAGCTGGGTGAGGCTTTAAGTAAGCCTCCTCTATTTCATCTTTATAATCACTATCGACTATGAAGCACTCGTTCATCTCTTCCACTTGTTCCATAGGCAGCAGATGGCATATAAACACCGGACCTAGAAAGGTCGGCTTGATTTCCTCCTCAGATTGATCATCGTTTGAGGACTCATCATCCGCATCATAACTAGGTCCACTCATTTCGGAGGTGGACTCCTCCCCATCATCATCACAGAGATCTCCTGACTTGAGATCACCTACAGCATGGGGGTCATGCCCCTGCATACCAGTGTCATTGGTAGCACCACGGATTTGGTTACCCAGGTTGTCTCTGGGGTTGTCCTCTAAGGGCCCATCATGGTATGAATCAGGTGGCCCTATGGTAACAAATGATACCATCTGGCGAGTCCTCCAACAACTAGAAGGATCAGGGTGATATGGAGTAAAATCCACATCATCCCCCAGACTCAAGTACATGCGATCTAAGGATGCAACAAGCAAATCATCATGACCCTGTACTTGTAACCCTAACCCGAACCTATCAGTAGCTAACTGATAATGAGGTTCGAGTGGAGTTCTACGTCCTTGTTCGAAAATACCAAGGTCATACCCATGCCAATGATACGACTCAAAAATGTGCATGGCATATTTTAGGTTGGATAGATAGCACACATTCATAATGAATGGCTCATCATCATCCTCATCTATGGATATTCTGGTGGGCGCTTGATCCAGCCCTGCGTAGACGAAGTTTGTTTGGTTGGGTGGCTCACCCAATGACACTACAGATCCAATCAAAAATCGATGGGCATGCGGTCGGCCCATCTCTTGTGCAGTTTTTAGGATAGGTCCGAAAGTAACATTTTGCACAAGATACTCACCCAACCCTGTGCTGGCTAGATGAATGGTCACCTACGGTGCAGATGACCCTGCTGAAGATGCAGGTGAAGTAGGCTGAGGTGCCTCCTCGACTTTGTCTTGAGGTTCTTCCACATCCATGGGAGTGGGAGTCTCATTGGCGACTGATCTGGGCACATGATTTTCCACTTTCTCACCCAATTTTACCTTTAGCTTCTCGACTTGTCGGTGCATTGTCGATGCAATCGGCTTTAGAGAAGTTGTAGTCGTATGCTCAGATCTATGTGACACAGATGTCGATGGTTGAGCATGGGCTGCTGGTTTACCTATTGGAATCTTAACCGATGAGATAGGTCGGATATCCAAATGCATCGATGGGAGTACAAAACCCCCAGGCAAATCTGCTAGGTTCATGAACTTGAATGGTTCTTCATCCGAGGACACTACGTGAACTTGTCCCTCATGAATGTATTTCACACACTGATGCAAGATAGAGGGGATGCAACGCATTTCATGAATCCAAGGCCTCCCGAGTAGAATGTTGTACTGCATGGCGCCCTCTATCATGTGACACATCATAGAGATGGTCTTGAGTCCCACCTGAATAGGTAGAACAATTGTGCCAACCATCGAGCATAGCGCATCGTTAAATGCTCTCAATGTAAAGGTGGTAGGCACAATGTGTGACTTGGGTAACTTGAGGTGGCTCAGTGCCTTGGTCATGATTATATTGATCGAGGACCCAGTGTCGATCAAGACCCTTTTGAAAGGCATGTGGTTAACACACGTGATAATATGCAACGATGGGTCAGCCGTAATAGTAGGAACCATCTTCACTTCATGATCATAAAATTGTATCGTGGGTTCTTGACACTGTTGTACATGTCCCACAAAATTTGTAAATGCATGGGCATCTTGGGATTGTACCTCAATGGACCTCAAAATGTCCATAAGAGTCTCCCTGTGTCTAGGGGACTACTGAATAAGCTCATATATTGACAACTTCGTAGGAGCTGTCTGTAGGTTCTGAACTAACCTGCTCCTTATGGTCACCACCGGTCTAGCTGGTGGGCCTGGAATGTTCTGAGCTGGTCATTGATCTAACGTAGCTTGTATTCTAATGGGAGCATGAGGTCGATTCGGTTGATCGTACCTCCCATGTCTCGTAACAACATTGACCATGCCTACGAACCCCTGGGTAGGTGGTTCGATTCTCACTTGATTGACCTGGCCGACATTGTTACGAGGCACCTCATGATTAGGTAGTGGATTTTTGAAAATCCCCATGTTTCTATTGTCGGGTGCCTATGGGTTGCCTGGTATTACCAACTCTCCTTTTTCTATCATGTTCTACATGATGTGTTTGAAGGACCAACATGTCTCGATGTCATGGCCTTTCGCTCTATGGAATATGCAGAATAGATCATCTTGATGCCACTTTGACTTTGGCACATTCAGATCTACTAATTTGACCTCAGTCAATCGTATGGCCTTGGCCTCGCACAGTTGATGAAAAATCGAAGTCATCGATTCCGTCAAGGGTGTGAACTGGCGAGGTGGGCGCTCTTCTTTGTTTTTGCCCTTATAGTTGTTTTTGCGTGTCTCATAATGCGTAGGAGGAGGTTGAGCCTGATAATTAGGCTTTTGTTGTCCCTTGTCTTCTCCTCCGAGATTTAGTACTACTTGATTCACGTGGGCCTGCTTGCCCTATTGTTTTGTAGTACTCTTTTTAAACCCCTCTTTCCTGGTCTTGAGCTTCAAGCTGCCTTCTTGCAACTTGATGTCCTCGATCACCTTGGCTTGCACCATAACTTCCTCGAATGTAGGGTACTGCTATAGCTACAATAGTAGCGAGATGTGCTTGGCACAACTCTTTGTAAACATTCGGGTCAGTTCAGCTGCAGGAATAGGGAATGGCAACTTTACCATTATTCTATGCCACCTCTTTCCGTATTGCTCGATGGGCTCATCATCGCGCTGAGCTAGCACAGCTAAATCAAAAAGGTTGGCCTATTTCTTGATGCCAAATGAATAACATTCAAGAAATGCATCGGCCAACTACTCAAAACCAGTAATACTGTGTTTCTTCAGTTGGTTGAACCACTCTCGGGCTGGGCCAAAAAGTGTCGTAATGAAAGTGCGCAACAACAAAGCATCCTGACTCTCTATCTGGAAACAAGCATCCAAAAAACTCGTAACATGTTCTTGTGCATCCTCATCACCCTTGAATTTTTCCAATCGAGGCATATCAAAATGCTCGGGATATGGAGGCGTAGGCACCGAGGGGTCTAGAGGTTCATTGTGTATCTTCCTCAGTGTCGGCTTTTGCATAGCCGTGCCCTGCCTCTCTATTGCTTTGACCTTATCGACCAAAACCTTGTATGCCTTAGAAGATAAAAAGTCCTCCTCCCTAAGCTACCATGGAGGTGGTCTAGGAGGTAATGTCTTCTTCGAGGGAGGTGGAGGACATGGCTCTTCCTCCTCCTCAACTCGACAACTCTCAAGGTAGCCCTGATCATATCTGTCTGCATCTACGTGCTCATGCTGCCTCTGTCTAAGATCATTGAGTGATGGCAGTCGCTCCCTCTGTTGGGCACTGACATGAGTACGAGCATCTCTTCGCTCCTCGTGCATATCGGCTAGGGACACAACCCTTCTATGCACATGCTCTCTATGCTCCTCGAGAGGGTATAGGCCAGCCCTGGCTAGCCGATCCTCCTACTCTATACGCTCCTTTTGAGCTAGAATACGCTCCTCGTGCATGCGCTGCTCATATAATCTCTATCGTAGGAGCCTTTGCGCTTGAATATTTTCATCTTCAATATGCTGCCTCTCTAGGCGAGCATCATCCAATTGATCTTGGAGGAGCTGACGTCTTTGCTCGGACACCAGTCTATGTGATCTATCGATCTGGTCGACCGTAGGAGGCCTCTAGTGTGCGTGCTCTGTGCGAGCTACCTTATGGGTTCTGTACCCATCATATAGATGTGTGGACGGTGGACGTGTGACATGAGGGTGCTTAGAAGCCTCTCCATGCTCTCTAGTGATCTTGATACAACTACCGCTATGCTCACTCGAAGCACGAGTGGGTGGAGCTATAGGCTTGCAGCCTAGCTGCTCAAGAACACTACCTAGACCATCTAGTTGTCTAGACCTCCACCGCTCATGCGGTGGTGTTCCATTAGCTCCCACCTTTGATATATCAATGGTGATCTTGCATGGTGAGCCACACGTGGGAGTATGGGTGGACCTATGCTCGAAAGCGAGCCTATCCTCTTGCCCCTGAATGGGTGGATCTCTAACTCGTCTATACTCTGATGGTGGAGGGTTAGAACCTCCTATGGACCTAGTACGTATGGGAACCAACTTGGTCCCCTGCACCACATATTCCTCGATCGATCCCATGGATGCATGTGTAGTGCGGTCTCGATAATGGCTTTGGGGCAGAGCATCTTGTTAGTCTTACAATGGCACTGAGAGGGGGGGTGAATCAGTGTAGTTCTTTAAACTTAAATTCACAGCTCTTAAAACTGAAATAATGAAACCTTAAAACCAGATAAAGCAAGTATCACAAGAGAACATCACACAACACAAGATTTAACGAGGTTCACCAATTTGGCTACTCCTCAAGAATGACTACTTGGACTACCATCCAAATCCAGCCTTTGCAAAGCACCAACTTTACAATCAATTTACCAGCACCCACTGGAAGGAGCACCAACCCCTTATTTATCTACACCAATAGAAAGGAGCACCAACCCCTGATTTAAAAAGGAGCAAAGAAGGACCCAACCCTGATTTACAGCACCAATGGAAGGAGCACCAACCCCTGATGCCAAGCACCAACTTGGACTTCAATTTTGAATCTAGAAGTTTGATAGTAAGATACCTTTGCTTTTGCAAGACCCTGACTGGTCTTCTTCACCTTTGCGATCTCTGTGCACTCTACTCTCTCTGTGCAATCACTTCGCACACTCTACTTCATTACATCTACACTTTGCATCTGTCTTCACCCTTTGCACTCTCTGTGCCTTCTACTTTCTCTACGCAATCATAGTCGCACTTGGTCGAATTTCAACCTTTTTCTTTCTGCACTTTGCTCTATCTGTGCACTCACAGATGCACTTAGGACAATTTGACATGACTCTTCACTCACTTTGCGCACTTCACCATCATCTCACCGCTTCTACGCTTTCTACGCTCTTACGACCACATTTCACACTTCGACACACATTCGATGACTTATCCAACAACTTCACAATTCTCCAAACAACCCTCCTTTTATAACAATATTTTCATGATGAAAACCCTAATCTTAGTCGGCTTGCATAACAAATGTAAACCCTAATCTTAGTCGTGTCATTTTTTTAACTCATGAAGATATTTATTTTTTCATTTTTTCTTTTTTTGTTCACTCTTTTTGTAGAGATGTCGGTCTCATACTTCTCATTTTAGTTGGGTTCTTCTTCTTGTCTTGCGCACATACGACATGTCGTGAAATCGTGACATTTTTCCTCTGAAGCTTCTTTTGTTGTTGTTGTCGTGAAAATACAACATGTCACGATATCATGACACTTTTTCTCTCTCCTCTTTCTCTTTGCTTTGGCCCACAAAAATACATGTCGTGATATCGTGACACTTTTTCTTTCTCCTCTTTCTCTTTGCCTTGGCCCGAAAATGCAACATGTCGTGATATCGTGACACTTTTTCTCCTTGCTCCTTTTCTTTGCTTAGGCCCATAAAAATACAACATGTCATGATATCGCGACACTTTCACCTCCGTATACTTCGTCTTTGCTTTTGTCATGATATCGTGACACTTCTGCTTCCATAGACTTCGACTTTGCTTTTGTCGTGATATCGTGACACTTCTGCCTTCGTAGTCTTCAACTTAGCTTTTGTCATGAAATCGTGACACTTCTGTTCGTACTTACTTCTTTGCTTTTGTCATGAAATCATGACACTTCTGCCTTCGAAGTCTTCTTCTCTGCTTTTGTCATGAAATCGTGACACTTCTACTTTCGAAGTCTTGCTTTCTGCTTTTGTCATGAAATCGTGACAGTTCTGCTTTCGTACGCTTCCTCTCTTTCTTTTGTCGTGAAAATGCGACATGTCACGATATCATGACACTTTTTCTTTCTCTTCCTTCCTGCCCTTTTAAGTCATGAAAATGCGACATGTCACGAAATCATGACACTTTTCCAACTTACTTTCTCTCTCCTATTTTAGTCACGAAAATGCGACATGTCACGAAATCATGACACTTTTCCAACTTACTTTCTCTCTCCTATTTTAGTCATGAAAATGCGACATGTCATGAAATCGTGACACTTTTCCAACTTACTTTCTCTCTCCTATTTTAGTCACGAAAATGCGACATGTCACGAAATCGTGACACTTTTCTTACTTGTTCTCTTTCTTCGAACTTGTCGTGAAATCATGACACTTCTTCCTGCTTTCTCTTTTTCTTCCAACATGTCATGAAATCATGACAGTTTTTCCACTTGCCTTTTTCTCTTCCAACATGTCATGAAATCGTGACAGTTTTCCACTTGCTTTTTCTCTTCCAACATGTCGCGAAATCGCTGACAGTTTTTCCACTTGCCTTTTTCTCTTCCAACATGTCACGAAATCATGACAGTTTTCCACTTGCCTTTTTCTCTTCCAACATGTCGTGAAATCGTGACAGTTTTTCCACTTGCCTTTTTCTCTTCCAACATGTCACGAAATCGCGATAGTTTTTCCTGCTTTTTCTCTCTTCCAACATGTCGTGAAATCATGATAGTTTTTCTTGCTTTTTCTCTCTCTTCCAACATGTCACGAAATCGTGACAGTTTTTCCTACTTTTTCTCTCTTCCAACATGTCATGAAATCGTGACAGTTTTTCTTGCCTACTGTATATGTCGCGATATCGTGACACTTTTCTTACTTGTCTTTTTCTTTGATCTTTTGCATATGGGCCACTTCGGTCTTCTTGGAAAATCACTGTACATACTCTGAATAACCTTTGAACTCCTGTCTTCTGCATCTGAATAGCTTTTGAACTTCCTATCCACTGCATCAATAGATCTATCTGACTGTGTTGACAACAATGACAATATTGTTGTTGCACCTTGCTCAACAATCTCCCCCTTTGGAATTGTTGGCAACACATGTGCAATTTCCTGTAACTCTTCTCCCCCTTTGACAATAATACCAAAGGGCTACTGCAGACTCCCCCTGAGTCCATGCACAACATTCTCAGGCAAAATTGATTACACTTAGCAAAAATCATGAACATGAGCAAAAAAGATAATCAAATACTTAAATGCTCCCCCGAGAATGTGATCCCTGTAGCTAGTCAATTCTTGGGAAGTGTGACCACTCCCAATTTATTGTGAAGGTACTCAAAAACTTCCTTAGGCAATGGTTTTGTGAAGATATCTGCTACTTGCTCTGTAGTTGGAACAAAATCCAACTTAACCTCACCTTCCACAACTTTCTCCTTCAAAAAGTGATACCTGCGTACAACATGTTGTCACTGCAATATATTCTGCTTCTGTTGTCGATAAAGAAACTGACTCTTGTTTCTTATTGTGCCACGTGACCAATCTGTCTCCAAGATAGAATGCACCTCCACTGGTACTCTTTCTATCATCGACACCTCCTACCCAATCTGCATCTGAATATGAAATAAGGGTGAAGTCTTTACCTTTCGGATACCATAACCCATATTCCATAGTACCCTTGAGGTACATAAGGGTGAAAAGGCTTGTTTCAAATCTGCTTAACAAGATCACACAGAACTTATCCAATCTCATAGAATCATAAAGAGAATTGTTAGAGACTCAATATGTTCTATACTTAATGCTCAATCAATATATCAACTAAATCTCATAGAAGCATAAAGAGAATTGTTAGAGACTCAATATGTTCTATACTCAAATCCCAATCTCAACTCAAATCAATTCTTTTTTAACTCAAATCAAATAAGTTTATTTTATGGAACTTGAACAACCACATGCATCCAATCACTTGACTAGGCTCAATCAACTCTACTCAACCAATCACCTTAATTATATATCCCTTTATCACAAACCCTAGTCGAAGCATGTATCAACCAACTCTATGCAAGCATCAAACACTGTACCACAACACCAACCAAATCCCTTTTTACATTTTCAACTTGGTCTATGTTTTCTACAATCACCGTTGGTCACACCTTACTTTCAACTGTTCGAATCAGGAGACAACATTTTGTCAAACACTTCACGGCCAACTATAGTGCACCTTACTCAAACTCATACTTCTGGACCTCGGATAGGTATGATTCACAAAGCAAAGTTGCTCATCTTGATGAGCTAAACATGAATCAATAATCAGACTTCAATATTTTTCACCACAGCGTCATAATAGATCTAACAATCTTCACGTCAATGTGTAGTTCAAATACACACTGCTTTTATCGAAACACATATATGCGGCTAGGGCAACATTCTTTCACTAACCAAATTATCTGAACTGTTATAATCCTTAACTTTGGATAGTGGCAGTAAGAACCATCACCAGGACAACAATGACATATAGCAATACTACCAATAATGACAACTCTCAATTTAATCACCACCCTTCACGACACTTCCACAAACAACTACATGAACTGAAAACACACTTCGACAACTATACGACAACTCCCCTGACTACTTGCCTTTCATCCTCAGGTAATCAAACAAATACATAGGAGCATTAAAATGAAACTTTAAGATTGCTCCCCCTGAGGATGTGCTACCTGGAGTTGCTTAGTGCAATAGAGGAGTAGTCTCCTTCAGTCCAAGGAGACACGATTTCCTTTCTTCTATCTTTCTCCAAACTTTCTTGAACTCGGGCTTGGATTTTTCAACTACATCCCTGTTTTGCACCTTTTCGTGAACTCGAACATTTCTCTTGTGTGGTTGTCTCTTGTGCATCCTTGATGAATGATTATTTTCCTTTCTTTTATGTACATGATTTATTCCCTGTCTGTGTTGCGTTCTTTGCGTCTGATGAAATCTACTATTTTGCCTTAGATTAGATATAAAAGTGCTTGGACAAAACCTTGCTATGTGCCCATGACCATTACATTGAAAACATTGTACATAGTGTTCACTCGAAAATGCAGATGTATTTCTACCAACATAACTCTTTGATTTATTATTCAATCCACAATAAGTTGCCTTGTGACCATACTGGTTGCATCTGAAACAATAGCCATTAAAAGTATTATTATGAATAGAGTGAGAGTGATAGAACCTCTTTTGTTGTGGTTGCTTTGCTGTAGATCTCCTTTGATATTTTCTTCCTTTTGAAGATTCAGCTTCAAACTTTTCTTGCTTCGATCCTTCAACAGTGAACTTCTTCTTCTCTCCAGAGTTGGAAGATGAAGGTTGTTCAGCTTCATATCCAAGACCACGCTTATCCGTGGAGCTTCTTTGTTGGCTTATCATTTTATCTAGCAACTCTGTGCTCTTCTCGAATTTGAGATTTGTATTGGCCTCTTCTAGTTGTTTCTTCAATAAAACAATCTCTTCCTCTTGTTTGCAGCAACCAATCTCTTTCTCATTGATCTAGTGACCTCGAGAGTTTCTTCAATCCTTTTGAATTCTTCTACCTGTACTTTCAAACTGGTTATTATTTCATTTGCATCCTCAAGCTTTCTTGAGATTTCCTTATTCCTTTTTCTTTCTATCTTCAATTCATCCAGAGCTGCAATTAGTTCCTCTTTCAAATTTATTTCTGCATCAATTTCTTCTTCATCACATTCCTGTTCTTTTTTTATTTCTTCTTCGAGTGTCATGAAAAGACCTCCACCTATTTCCTTTTTAGAATCATCCTCTAGGACTTCATTAACTCTCAAGCATATATGCCTCTATGTTCTCATCGTTATTCAACTTTAAAGCTTCGAACTGAGCTTGATGTGTTTGTAACTTGGCCTCCTTGATCTCATCGTCTCCTTCATGAATACTCCTCAGTTTGTCCCATATTTCTTTTGCCATTTTACAACTCATGATCTTTACCAGTTCACTGTCTACTAATCCGCACCTGATAGCATTCTTTGCTTTTGAGTCATTCTCAAACAGATTCTTACCGACAACATCGGTTGGAGGAGTGATGGGTATTGTGTATCCACTGACTACTGAATCCCAGATGTCGTATCCCAAAGCACAAAGATATGCCTGCATCCTGATTCTCTAGATCACGTAATTAGTTCCGTCAAACAAAGGTGCTTTGTTTGATGAGAAGCCTTCAACCTTTTCTGGTTCAATTTTCTCTTCCACAGGAACTGAAACTGACTGAGATGCCCTTTTGGAGGAGGATCTATTCTTCTTACCCATTGCGTACTAATCCAAGATCAACCCTGACTGATTTAGCCTAAGAAGGGAACTTGGCTCTGATACCAATTGTTAGTCTTACAATGGCACTGAGAGGGGGGGTGAATCAATGTAGTTCTTTAAACTTAAATTCATAGCTCTTAAAACTGAAATAATGAAACCTTAAAACCAGATAAAGCAAGTATCACAAGAGAACATCACACAACACAAGATTTAATGAGGTTCACCAATTTGGCTACTCCTCAAGAATGACTGCTTGGACTACCATCCAAATCCAGCCTTTGCAAAGCACCAACTTTACAATCAATTTACCAACACCCACTGGAAGGAGCACCAACCCCTGATTTATCTGCACCAATAGAAAGGAGCACCAACCCCTGATTTACCAGCACCAACTGGAAGGAGCACCAACCCCTGATTTACCAGCACCAACTGGAAGGAGCACCAACCCCTGATGCCAAGCACCAACTTGGACTTCAATTTTGAAACTAGAAGATTGATAGTAAGATACCTTTGCTTTTGCAAGACCCTGACTGGTGTTCTTCACCTTTGCACTCTCTGCACACTTTGATCTCTCTATGCAATCACTTCGCACACTCTACTTCATTACAACTGCACTTTGCGTTCATCTTCACCCTTTGCACTCTCTATGCCTTCTACTTTCTCTACGCAATCATAGCCACGCACTTAGGACAATTTGACATGACTCTTCACTCACTTTGCGCACTTCGCCATCATCTCACCGCTTCTGCACTTTCTGCGCTCTTACGACCACATTTCACACTTCGACACACATTCGACGACTTATACAACAACTTCACAATTCTCCAAATAACCCTCCTTTTATAACAATATTTTCATGATGAAAACCCTAATCTTAGTCAGCTTGCATAACAAATGTAAACCCTAATCTTAGTCGGTTGTCATCGTCTTTTCTGGTTTCTTTTTTTATTGTTTCTCATACTTCTCATTTTAGTTGGGTTCTTCTTCTTGTCTTGCGCACATACGACCTATCATGAAATCATGACATTTTCCTCTAGACTTCTTTTGTTGATGTCGTGATATCGTGACACTTTTTCTCTCTCCTCTTTCTCTTTGCCTTGGCCCATGAAAATGCAACATGTCGCGATATCGTGACACTTTTTCTCTCTCCTCTTTCTCTTTGCCTTGGCCCATGAAAATACAACATGTCGCGATATCGTGACACTTTTTCTCCTTCCTCTTTTTCTTTGCTTAGGCCCACAAAAATACATGTCATGATATCATGACACTTTCACCTCTGTATACTTTGTCTTTGCTTTTGTCATGATATCATGACACTTTCTTCCATAGACTTCTACTTTGCTTTTGTCATGATATCGTGACACTTCGCCTTCGTAGTCTTCAACTTAGCTTTTGTCATGAAATCGTGACACTTCTTTCGTACTTACTTCTTTGCTTTTGTCATGAAATCGTGACACTTCTGCCTTTGAAGTCTTCTTCTCTACTTTTGTTATGAAATCGTGACACTTCTGCTTTCGAAGTCTTGCTTTCTGCTTTTGTCATGAAATCATGACAGTTCTTTCGTACGCTTCCTCTCTTTCTTTTGTCATGAAAATGCGACATGTCGTGATATCGTGACACTTTTTCTTTCTCTTCCTTCCTCTCTTTTGAGTCATGAAAATGCGACATGTCACGAAATCATGACACTTTTCCAACTTACTTTCTCTCTCCTATTTTAGTCACGAAAATGCGACATGTCACGAAATCGTGACACTTTTCCAACTTACTTTCTCTCTCCTATTTTAGTCACGAAAATGCGACATGTCACGAAATCGTGACACTTTTCCAACTTACTTTCTCTCTCCTATTTTAGTCACGAAAATGCGACATGTCACGAAATCGTGACACTTTTCTTACTTGTTCTCTTTCTTCGAACTTGTCACGAAATCGTGACACTTTTCCTGCTTTCTCTTTTTCTTCCAACATGTCACGAAATCGTGACAGTTTTTCCACTTGCCTTTTTCTCTTCCAACATGTCGCGAAATCGTGATAGTTTTTCCACTTGCCTTTTTCTCTTCCAACATGTCTCGAAATCACGACAGTTTTTCCACTTGCCTTTTTCTCTTCCAACATGTCACGAAATCATGACAGTTTTCCACTTGCCTTTTTCTCTTCCAACATGTCACGAAATCATGACAGTTTTTCCACTTGCCTTTTTCTCTTCCAACATGTCACGAAATCGTGACAGTTTTTCCTGCTTTTTCTCTCTCTTCCAACATGTCACGAAATCGCGATAGTTTTTCCACTTTTTTTCTCTTCCAACATGTCATGAAATCATGATAGTTTTTCTTGCTTTTTCTCTCTTCCAACATGTCACGAAATCATGATAGTTTTTCTTGCCTGTTGTATATGTCGCGATATCGCGACACTTTTCTTACTTGTCTTTTTCTTTGATCTTTTGCATATGGGCCACTTCGGTCTTCTTGGAAAATCACTGTACATACTCTGAATAACCTTTGAACTCTTGTCTTCTACATCTGAATAGCTTTTGAACTTCCTGTCCACTGCATCAACAGATCTATCTGACTGTGTTGACAACAATGACAATATTGTTGCTGCACCTTGCTCAACAAAGCATCCTCATGCTGAGAAGCTCTATGCTTAGTCTTGTGCCTAGAGGAGTGTACTGATCTCCCCGTGTTGATTTTTTGTCTCTAATGCTTATCAAATATTGTTCGGTTCACTCATGTGTATGAGGACTTGACACATGCTGATGTGACCAAGTTTGGGGTTGATCATGGGCATCGGTCCTAGACCTTTTTCAATTACCCCATGTGTTCACCATTTGTGTACCTGACATCCAGATGTGTTTTATTATGCAAAAAAATGTAAACAAATGGTGATTATCTCTTTAAAAAAAAATTTGTGAGCGCTTAACTATTTGATGTTGTTTTCATATGTGTTGTATCAGTGTTAGAAACTCTCGCATGTTTTGAAACATTTTTGGATTTTAAACTCAGTTAAATTAGCTTTCACCTATATACTTGCACAAGTCAAATATGGTAATGACATCCATACTCAACAAAGTAGCATAGGTACTACCAACCCTCACCCAACACATCGTGTGCAATGATACACCCTTACAAAGAAGAGTGCATGCTATTTTGCATGGATAGGACAGTTCTTGGGTCGGCCTTAGCAACGAGCGGGTCCCGATAATACAATTTCAAATGAGCCAACCAAGTGGTAATGACATCCATTGTTGGTCTCAATTAAGCAGGATGGATGTGAGAGCCCAATGCCACTAATTTTTAAATGATACATGGTGTGTGTGGTTCCTTTTATTTTTCAAAAATGACAAATGCATCACAGAGCATAATGACCATTCCTACATGATGTACATGAAAATAAAAGGAATGTTTCAAATTTAGACATAATGCATGCTAATGTCCTACATGATATTTTGACGATGCAATTACAATGACATGGCCACTGATTGGACATCAAGCATGCAAATGACACATAATATTTATCAAGGTCATTGTATTTAGGTGCATACTGCACTCATAGGTCCGCTATTCCCAAAAATGCATTTCCACTGAACAAAAAAAAAACTAGGACTTTTTCATTGACCCCTTATATATTTGTTCCTAGTTTGTAATAGTTCAATGATTTCTAAAAAATTGTAAAGCAAAAAATTCAACACAAAAGGTGAAATTGTGACCTACCTCAGCTCCTGCTCTGTTGCCCACTAATTTCCTTGATGTCTACTTCTTCCTCTGTGAACCACAGGTCTGACTTGTGGGCTGCAGTGGAGACTGTAGGTTACAGTCGTGGGCCAAAAAATAATTGTAGTTGAAAGCTGTGGTTAGCACCTATGGAAATAAAAATCCAAGAATAGTCAGAATTCAAGGCTAAAATTGTGGGGTTCCATCATGATCACCATCTAACATAACTGCGGAGTGCACGCCTAGCTAGTGTATTGATCTATACCATCGTAAAAACACAAATATCCACACAAATGCACAAATTGAACAAAGAAGCCAACTAATGCAAAGTTTCTTATATTAATATTCTAAAGGATCTCGGGTTACAAAAATGCCCTCTCAGGGTCACTCCAAATATGATACAAATGTTACAATTTCCAATGCCCTCAATAGGGTAGGCGCACTTATTTGTTGCTTCGGTGATTACTCACAAACTGCCTTGGGGTAGAGCTAACCCCCTTCTCTATGATGTGGAAGGATTATGATATAGGCTCCCTTTTTGCACCTGTCTCCCTATGAACAAGAAAAAATAGCACACAATTACAAATCTTGATAGCCTCTCATGATGAGGCCCTTTAAAGAAACATACATGTAAATACCATTAAACTAGTAAAACAAGAAAGCATAAAGAAAGGCTTTAAGCTATTCTAATCACATCAAGAATTATACTACAACATACATGACATGAATAATTAAATGATGCATTGAAAAAATATCGAATTAGAAGCAATAAAACATCTAAAATATCCAATATACTCCTACCCAATGCAACGCATAAATTCCCAATTCCTATAGTCAGAGTTTCTCTAAAATGCAATTAAACCTATAAAAAGACTAACATGACTAATCTATGCGGTAAAAAGTGAAATGAGTAAGGTGATATTTAACCTATTGCAAACCATAGCTGTGAGGGGCAGTCTACACTATGAACCATGGCTGATAGCCATGGTTTGACCTTTGATGTGTTTACACTCAGAATTAGGGGTAGTGGGCTTGACCTTATTATTTAAATTGATGTTCAAGGATCACCTTTGTCATCCTCTGACAAATTTTATGGTCAAATTGCTATGAAGGGCATTTGTTCACCCAGATTTGCATTTATTGATCCTCCTAGGCACCTAGGGCATATATGGCTAATTTTTCTTTGGATGGATAGCAAAGGGGGCTCTCAAATGCACAAGGTCATTATGCAATTTGATAGGGCTTCACTGCTCTCTTGATCAATTAGCTCACTCGATAATTTGCTAGCACTTCGCTATACAAATTATCTCTCCTCTCATCATCCTCGCTTGGAGGGGGTATTTGTAGCATGCCCCTAGGGCTAGGGGTGGCTTCATGGAGAAGCCAAGACCAAGAATATTTGTTGGGATAGTTGGTATGGAAGCCTTTGGAATATTTCATCCTCCAACTATCTCCTTCTAGATCTCTTGGTCGTTCCAATCGATTTGGCTCGAATGGAAGGCCTAACTAAACTCCAGTTTAGACCGTAGGTCACAGCTATGGTCCAAACTATAGACTACAAGTGTCAACCATAGTTCATACTGGAGACCGTAGGTCTAGGATGCGGTTCAGACTGCTTAGGCCAGAATGCCTAAATTGAGTGGTTAGAACCACTACTCTATCTTGGAGTCTATCCAAGATCCTTCATATGGATTTGGAGCATGTTCATATGAGTAGTCGTCCTTATCATGACGTGTTTTAGGTGTCTACACAAATATATAATGATGGAGGAGGAGTTCTTGGTGGTTGTACATGTCATAAATAAATTTTGCCATTATATCACTGGATACAAGGTGTTCATCCATACATACCATGTAGCTATCCGATATTTAATGAGCAAACCAGATATTTGCAAAAGAGTTATAATATGGATTTCATTATTGCAAGAGTTCGACATAACAATAGTTAAAAATATAGACAAGGAAAACATCATAGAAGATTTTCTATCTAGATTGACACCAGTAGATCACGTGAAAGTGGAAGACCAATTTTTGGACAAACATTTGTTCACCATCAGTGATCAAAAATCATGGTACACAGGCATAGCCAATTACTTAGCCACTGGAAGAACCTCGCTTGCTCTCTCCTCATGGGAAAATTAGGTAGTAGTAGAGAAGATCATCTCCTTTCTATGGGTTTATGGACTCATGTTTAAAATAGGACGTGATCAGATTATAAGGAGATGTGTAGCAAAGCAGGAATTCTTAGAAATACTCAAAGCTTGCCATGATGAACCATGTGGGGGATAATTTGTAGGGAAGCAGATTGCCTATAAAATCCTACAGGCTGGGTGTTTTTGGCCCACTCTATTTAAATATGTAGCCACCTATGCCAACAAGTGTGACGAGTGCCAAATAATGGGCAGACCAACCCATCGGGACGATATGCCCCTTCAATCGCAAGTGCATCTAGAGCTCTTCGATAAGTGAGGCATGGATTTTATGGGGTCAATTAATCCACCTTTGATAGGTAGGAGATTAATTTTAGTCTGTACAGACTATGTCACCAAGTGGGTGGAAGTTCAAGAATTAAGGGATTCAAAGGAAAGAATGGTAGCTGATTTCTTATTTGCTCATATTTTTACATGATTTGGGGTCCCCAAAGAGATAACAACAGACCAGGGGCCTAAATTTATCTCCAATTTGATTGAGGAGTTGATGAAGCAATATATAATTTGGTACAACAAGACTACGCCCTACCACCCACAAGAAAATGGGCAAGTGGAAGTGAGATTGAGAACATCCTCACAAAAATTATGCAACAACATAGAAAATATTGGGCTACACAACTTTTGAAGGTAGTATGGGCATACAAAACCACGTGTAAATTGACCATCGACTTCACACCCTTCCATCTGGTCTACGGTAAGAGTGCGATGATGCCCATTGAATTTGAAATCAAGAAATTGAGAACTGATTTAGAATTAAATTTGAGCTTGGAAGAAGCTCAAAAAGAGAGGGTTCGACAACTAAACTAGCTAGATGAAATCTAAATGGATGCTCTACAAATAATGGAGATCATATAAAAGCAAAGAAACAAATGGTATGATCGACACATAAATCTAAAGCAGTTCTAGGAGGGAGAATGGGTGTTGTTGTATGATTCCAAGTTCCAGGAATGGAAGGGTAAATTAATATAGAGATGGATGGGACCGTATGAGGTGGTATAGCTCATCAAAAATGGTGTTGTGCATGTTAGGACTATTGATGATAGCAACGTTGTATTGACAGTGAATGGCCATCGACTACGGCCCTAAAGCACATCCAAAAATTTACTGGTGGAGTCTAGAGCAGGCATGGGGGAGACCCTATCCCTGTAAATCTGGACCAAAATCTCAGTAAGCAGAATGGTGGACATGGAGGTGTCCACCAAAATTAGTTAGTCTAGGTTTTATTTTATTTCTTACAATATGTTTTACAGGTACAACACCCGCATGTAAGCTACAAGAATTCTAGTAGAGGGCCTATCAGGCATGGAAGGTGTATAACCACCTATAGTTTTCTTTTCTTTTCATTTGCTTTTGTACTCAAAAAATAGGTATCTGGGAAACCAGGCCTGAACTGTCTTAGCATATTGACACCTACGCATGTAGTTTAGAAGGATCATCTATCCAAGCTCGGGGATGGCAACAAACTCTCCCCCAGGAGAAAAATCACATGCCAGCCCTAGAAGGAAGATGTTGAGGTAGCATGAAGAAAGTCTGAGGAGGCTTGATCACCCTTACCCAGATGATCATGATGTGGCTGCTAAAGAAAAATGCCTTGCAAAAGGCCTTCCTCTTCAAAGAAGACTCTCCACTTGAGAAACAGTGCCTTCCTCCTCAGAGAAGGTGCCTAACTGAGGTGGATGGTGCCCGCCAGAAGAAGGTGTCCAAGCTGGAGGTAAGGTGTCTTCCTTATAAAGAAGGTACCCCACAAAAATAAGGCACCTTCCTTATAAATAAGGAACCCCACATAAATAAGGCACCTTCCTTATAGAGAAGGTGCCCAACTAAAATAAGGCACCTTCCTTATAAAGAAGGTGCCCATAGGAGAGTTCCTTAAAAAAAATAAAAAATTGAGAAGGAACCTTCTACATCATGAAGGTGCCATGAAACAAAAAAAGTATGATCAAGGTGCCTTCCATTCTAGGAAGATGCATTCATTCAAAAGTGCCTTCCACAGTGGGAAGGCATTGTTCTTCAAAAGCGCCTTCCGCAGTGGGAATGCGCCATTCTTCAAAAGTGCCTTCCATAGTAGGAAGGTGCCATTCTTCAAGAGTGCCTTCCACAATAGGAAGGCATCATCAAGCAGAAGTTCCTTCCACCTCGGGAATGCACCATTCATTTAAAGCACCTTCCACATTGGGAAGGCACCAAAAAATCACCTTCCACGTATAGTCGACGCTTTGGTTTCACATGTGCCTCGATTCAAAAAAGATCAACACACAATTGGGCAGCACCAGATTACCACCATCACTCCACATGATGGAAATCCATCCCAATAAAAAAAATTACAGAGCTACAAGGTGAGATCCTCGTGCACACCTCAAAAATGATGGATAGGCAATTTCAATACCAATCAGGAGCCTATCTTTGGCATCGAACCTCGAACAATGCAGCAACGATATCTAGCATAATCCACACATGTAAAATATCCATCCTCCATGTCATAGACCAATGAATCACTACTCTCCATGATGCATGAAGCATCTAATTAGGTACGTGCATAATTTTAATTAAATTTTTATATAATCATTTATGAAATAAGTAGTACCAAAAAATAGCACCACCATAAAAAGCATGCACCCTCCATGGCTAAAACATTGTGCAAACGTTATGGCTCGAGAGGCGTACCTTGCCAACCCCAAAATTGAATGCTAGGGTTAGGTACCTTCCTTATAAGAAGGCACCTTCCTGATAGAGTAAGGCAAAAAAATAGAGGAATGGTTATGGAAGGCACCATGGAAGGGCGATCAAAGAATCATGTTGTCAAGAAAAATGAGTTGAATGACATAGAGGGGATCACAGGGGCAGTCAGGACTCAGTTCAAAGCCAAGGGATGACTTGATTACTGTACCCTGGTCTATCAAAACTAGGATATGGAGGTAGCCAAGGAATTAGATGCCTACTTGAGGGGTGATGCAGGTGATCGGCTTACCTATTACAAGCAAATGCACATACAAGGGTGACATGTTGAAATAGTGCACTGAATTACTGCTACTAGGAGAAAATGTGCAGGTAGAAAAATAAGGGCTACCAAAAAGTAGAATTCCTATGGACCTACAAAAGTTGTTCGAGCAAATTGCTCAATTTTTCACATGCATAGGGAAATATTCCCACCTGCATGTTAATCATGTGCAGTTTCTAAATCACTTGGTGCATGGGAGGAAAATGAGCATGCCCTTCTACCTGGAAAATGCCCTGAAGGAGGAAGCGGCTTGATACCAGAGGGGTGCACCTTTCACCTTGGCTCACCACGGGATGATATCGGCACTAGTTCACCATGTAGAAGCATAAAGGGAAGACTTTGATGCAGAGGGAGATAACAACAAAAGAGGCTAGGAATTCAACCTCGAAGGTCTAGGGAGACCCAAGTATTTGTGTTAACCCAACGGATGACGATCAGTTCTAGGAGATTTATGGGTCATCCCATAGATGCCTCAAAAATATAAAGATATTTCGAGATATGGGGGTATATGGGCCCAAATTAGAAGCCGCTACCATTACAAGAGAAAATGTAGGGCTTACCCCTGAGGCAAACCAATTACACAAGGCCCAGGTAGTTTGACTCAGGGGGGATAATTTTGACATCCCTCTTGTAGTGGTCAGACCTCTAGATGTTGACCTATGGTAGTGTTGAGTGGTATTTTCACACACTTGTGAAAGTACACTCTCCTTTAGGATTTGGGCTCCAAATCCCCTCTTGCAAAGAAGTTAAACAACCAACTTCTCCAAGGTCTCCACTGTATTAGCATTTGCAACTGTGTATTAGTAATCTCAAATAAAGATATTCAATTAAAATGCTTGGAACACCTTAGTGATTGCAAGTAACTGTAAACAAGGGGCAATGTTGGTTTATTTCACCATGAAACTTTAGTGATTGTTCATTATTTTACTTTTTTTTTAGATTTTGTAATTTTTATGTATTTATTTTAACTAAGTTGAACCTTCTGGAAAAATAAAATAAAATGAAAAGAAATGCAAAAAATTAAAAATTGAACACGTTCGATCTGATGCTATCCTATTCCGACAAAACCGAATATGTGAGAGTTTCGTACATGCAACCTAGCCTATTTGACCTCGCAAAACAAACACAATCAAAGTAAACTAGGTGCTAGCTCCTAGGGTTTAAAATAATTTTCAGATTGCAGACATTCACATGAAATAACCCAAAACAATGGCATGAATTTCATTTATAAATCTGAAATCTGAAAGGAGAAAAATAGAACAATTAAAATGAAGCATGCAAAAAATTTCTCATCCTTTCTTGCCCATAAAATGCAAATTTTTGAACAATTCTGCATTAAAAATATGTCCTGTTACAATAGCAGAATCTCTGGTTTTTCTCAAAACCAGCAAAAGTGGAAGAAAAGCACTCCAAAGCAGGCCCAGAACGGCTAATCACCATCAACTCTGCAACCCCGCTCGCAGCGGTTTTCGACCGCCTCTGCATTTTATACTTTTGGTAAATTGCTTCTCCTTCCATGACGGTTCGTTTCGTCTTCCAATTGCTTCGTTTCACCTTCCTCACCTTTCCATTGCTTTTGATTTTATGCTCGAGATCTTCTCTGTGAACTGTAATGCCTCTGCAGCCCTTACACATGTACGCCACGTGTTTCACACTTTTTTGCATGTTCTGTAATGGCCCCATGTAAATCATGACAAAAAATAGCATGTAGCTTTGCTCCTTTACTTTCATCGTGAAAACGTGACATGTCGCGATATCGCGACATTTTCCTCCAACAACCTTGTCCACCTTCATGCAAAAAATGAGACATGTCACGATATCGCGACGTTTTTCTTTGTTTCTCCTCATGCATCGCAAAATGATACATGTCGCGATATCGTGACATTTTTTCTTCGGGCCGCGTGGATGCAACCTGTCATGAAATCGTGACGCTTTTTTCTTTGGTGTCTCGTCGCTTTCATCATGAAATCGTGATGCTTTTCTCTTGCCCGTCTGAAATCATGACGTTTTTCTTTGGTTGTCTTGCTGCATTTGGCCAAAAGTGACATGTCAGGAAATCGTGACATATTTTCCTTCTGTACCACTTCATTGCTTCCTGTCACGAAATTGTGACGCTTTTCTGCTTTGTGCCCCTTTACTGCTTCTTGTCGTGAAATCGCGACGCTTTTAGTGCCTTGCCCTGTTTGATGTGTTTGACCGCGATTTTGTGACATGTCTCGATTTCGCGACTAGTTTCCATTCTATCTTTCTCTCTCCTCTGACGTTCTCGTCAGAAATAAATTTTCATCAACTCTTCCTCTTGCGTAAAGACATGTCGCGATATCGCGACATTTTTTCATTTTCGGTCGGAGCAACATGTCGCGATATCGTGACAACTTTTTTTTTTTGGCAGTGACGGAGCGACATGTCGCGATATCGTGACAACTTTTATTTTTTGTGACGGAGCGACATGTCGCGATATCGCGACACTTTTTCTCCTTAGTGAAATTTTTGCTTTTTTCTTGATTTTTTAGCATCTGGGCTACTGTAGTTTTCTTTGAAAGCATGCAAAAATGTGGGTCCCCAATTTTGGGGTGTGTTGTGGATCAGCCACAACAAATGGCGACTCTGCTGTCAAATGCTCTTGAGCATTTTGGTGAGAACCCAACCTGAAACATACAAGCTTAGATACAAGCGTCAACACATAGAAGATAAACAAATACCGACAGATCAGAAATACATGAAACATCAGAATCATTAAGTATCAGCTCGGTGTGTGCAATGTGTTTCATTCCCTATCATTTGAACTTGTTCAACATTCCATTGTCAGTTTCACTTATGATTTGTATGCAAGGCTATGAATGATTTGTGCAGGATTTGATGCATGATGAAGATGCTAGAGATGTAACAACCCGCTTTATAAATGCTCAAACCTTCTAATATCATGGACAAACATATTAAAGATGTCAAACCCTCTTAGGACCAAATATATGTATACTGAATTAATTTACTAGATCCCAAAGTTGGTTATGTGTCACTACCATCTTGAACCCATGTGCAAGTGTGAGTGAAATCAGAACTTTGGGGAATAGGATTCCCAACCTAAGCGAGATGGGAATTTAACCCTATCCTTACTATTCTGATTTGGAGTTCATTACCTCATCTTGAACAAAATAATTTAACTTGTTATGGATGAAATGGTCAGGCTAGTCTATCCATATGAGCAATCAGTGGTCTTGCTTTTAGGCAAGACATGTTGCCACGCATGAGCATACTTAACCCCATAATCCATGACTTGGCTTTCATTCATTCTTTTCTCTCTTTTTTCTTGGACCTTTGGGATGACTACCCATCCTTGCTAGGGACATGTAGTACGATCCTTCCAATCCAATATTAAGATGAAATGGAAAATATTATCTTTTATCTCTTGGACCTTGGGGATGACTACCCATCCTTTGCAGAGGACACGTAGTACAATCCTTCCAATCCAAGATTGAGATGAAATGGAAAAAATTAGTTTTACTTTTATTGCTTGGACCTTTGGGATGACTACCCATCCTTTGCAGAGGACATGTAGTACGATCCTTCCAATCCAAGCTTTATGATGAAATGGGAAAAATGGAAGCTTTGGGGAATCGGATTCTCAACCTAAGCGAGATGAGAATTAAGTCCTATCCTTACTACTCCATGTAGGTCAAATCAGAGCTTTGGGGAGTTGGATCCTCAACCTAAGTTCGATGAGGATTTAACCCTATCCTTACTACTCTGGTTTTAGGCTTTAAGCTTGATGGAAATGGTAAAAACCACTGTTTTAAGGATTATGTTGCATGATAGGACAGACATGAAATATTCTTTTCACCTCACCTTTTCATCCAAGTATGGTTTTGACCATTTTGCTCAAGATTTCTTTTAATGTGCATGGAATGTGCTTGGTTCAAGATAGCTTGGGCAGCAGTTCCCAACCTTAGGATCCTTTTAATATATGTTATGTAATAATCCTAAGAGGATTCAACACCTTCTCAATAATTGCCCATGGAATGAAAATGTAACTCAGATGACATGTATATGCAATGTGGAATATGACATGAGATATGAATGCACTACTTCTTTTGGAATATATCATCTATTTTACCATAATGTGCAAAACTGACAACTTCATGCATCACAAGATCCAAACGATAATATTTAAATGTTTGTGTTACTTGTGGAGCTTTCTACAACACAATTCCAATGTTTCATATTCTCCTGATTTTAGGCATAAGTTGACATCTCAAATTTTCTTTTTTTTTTTTTATCAAAACAAACTAAACATGTCAAATGAAATCAAACACACAACTTAAATCCTAATCCAAATAGCAATCCCAAAATGAAACTTGAAAACACAAACCCAAACCAAAACCAAAATTTATATACAATATAGTACAAGATGATGCCAAGCTTGGACTATTACTTTCCTGGATCCCAAACATGATTAGAACATTTCAAAAGACATATGTCACAATACACATGCCAAATGTTGTAGGAATCCAACAACAATAAGATCAAACCAAGCAATGCAACAAATTTCAACTTGCCATGCTCACCATACCAATTTGATTTAGTTCTATTACCAACATCATAGGTGAGATTCAAATCAAATTGATTAGACAATGGTTGGTATTCAATTTTATTTTGTCTATTCTTTAAAGTGCAAGTTTCATCATTCCATTCATGATTTAGAAGTAGGCTTTCCTTTTCAAATGTGAGATATTGCAAACAAGAGCCTATTTCTAAAAGTCTTGAATTCAAATTATTTTTCAAGATTTTAAAGCAATCAAAATCAATCAAAACTTGACAAACATCACCAAGATTTGACATTTCATCATCAATGACATTAGCATCCAAAGGGACATCATGTAACCCATCACTTAAAATTTTTGTGGCTACTACCAAAGGTAAAGATTTCACCTTGTCACCCATACTCAACCCATCATGATTAGAATTTATCACAACTTGATGAGTGTTAGTAGCTTTTTCTTTTTCTTCATTGTCTTCTTCATCATCCAACACCTGTTCAAAAACACCAAAGTTAGGCACCCAATCAAACATGCATCCATCTTTTTCAAAACAAGAGCCTAATTTTTCAAGATATGTGTCACGTGACACCTTTCCATGATCAATGGCTTGAGTTGCCTCAAAATCCATATTTTCATTAGGATCATCAATAGTATCAAACCCACACCACTTAGGCTTTGTAATTTCATCATTTTGAGATGGCATAGACATTGTAGAAACAATAGGTGGATCAAGATTTTTGATTTCTTGCCCCTCAAGGGGAACAAAAACAATTGATTCTCCTTCTTCATCCATGGTAGTAAAATCATTATCCTTCTCCAACTTTTGATGAGATTCCAACCCTTCTTCCAAAACATTCTCAGATTGTACAGGACTTGTAATATCCTCATATGAAAGGGCAATTGTATTATCCTGCATATCAATAGGCACACAAATTTCATTAGCAGTTTTGGAGTGAGCATACTCTTCCCAAGAATCATAATGATCATCTTTCAAAATCAAATTGTGATGCTCAACTATTTCTTCTTCATCTTTTAATTCATCAACATGTTTCTCATCAAATTTATCTTCACCTTCCTTAGATGGTTCAATTACTTCCAAAATTGGGTTATTGCTTGTATTCAAATTGATAAGGCTATCATAATCCACATGTGTAACCCATGATTCACGTTTAACATGATTTGGAAGGTGTGAATTTTCTTGGCCATCATTTTCAACAATGTCATCCGAAACAGATTCATCCTCATAGAATTCATCTTTTGGTGAGTCAAGGGTTTCCAATTTGTCACATGTTTCAATACTAGTTGGATCTAGTACTCCTCCCTTGCCTAAAATCATATTCTTATGAAAATCATTAAAATTGATTTTAGAAATATCTTTTGAATCAAGATGAGTATTTTGAAGTTGATTCATACTTAAGAAAGATGGTTGATCTTGCATAGTAGGTTGAGGATTTTGAAATTGATTGAAGCTTGGGAATGATTGTTGATTCTGAAATTGATTTACACTTGAATTTGGTTGAGGTGGATAAATCATTGGATGGGTAAAGGAGGTATTAAATGATTGAAGATTATACGATCCAAAACCCACACCATAATTTTGACAACTCAATTGTTGCTCAATTGCCATTGCTTGAGTATAGGCTTGTGACAAAGATGTGATTTGAGGCATCCCTCGCAAATATGTGGAAATGAGTGGGTCAAGAGCATTTACATATATTTGGAGAGCCATTTCTTCTTGAAGAGCATAAAATGTCACTAATTGAGCATATAATCCAAAGAACCTTTCAGAAAATGACTTCACATTTTCACTTGGTCCTTTTTTAATAGTGAAAAACTGCTCGATACATGCGGATTGGGTCAACTTGCTCTTTTTTGAATTGATTAAGAAATGTTGCCTCTAGTTGAGCCCAAGAAGTGATAGACCCTAAGGGCAGACTTGTAAACCAATCAAATGCCACTTTGTCCAAGGTGTAAGGGAACATTTTACAAACAACATCATCATGCCAAATTGTTAAGTGATTCACAACAAATTTGAATGCTTGAATGTGTTCTCCTGCAATATTTGTCCCGTTAGACAAAAATCGAGGAAGACATCTCTCAAAACCAACGGGAAAATAATGTTGAACTCCTGGTATGTTCAATGGGCTACCTGTCATCCACGGTGAAAACATAGCCATTAGTGAATCTTAAAGAATATAACTTTAATACCCAAAAAAATTATTTTTATTTATTTATTTATTATTTTTTTTTTTTTAAATTAAATTAAATCACATTATTCCTGTATGAACAATCAAAGCGTTAGAACAGTGCATAGCAATTCATGTCCTCCTTTTAACAGTACAAAGTTGTATTGTTAAAAGAGGTCTAAAGATAATAATCAATAGGGCATGAAATATTCAAAATTTAAATCCCTATAGCATTTAAATCAATCTGAAATAAACCGGTTCAGGCCCTCCTTCTAGCGCCAAAATGTTGAGTGGTATTTTCACACACTTGTGAAAGTACACTCTTCTTTAGGATTTGGGCTCCAAATCCCCTCTTGCAAAGAAGTTAAACAACCAACTTCTCCAAGGTCTCCGTTGTATTAGCATTTGCAATCGTGTATTAGTAATCTCAAATAAAGATAATCAATTAAAATGCTTGGAACACCTTAGTGATTGCAAGTAACTGTAAACAAGGGGCAATGTTGGTTTATTTCACCATGAAACTTTAGTGATTGTTCATTATTTTATTTTTTTTAGATTTTGTAATTTTTATGTATTTATTTTAACTAAGTTAAACCTTCTGGAAAAATAAAATAAAATGAAAAGAAATGCAAAAAAAATTAAAAATTGAACACGTTCAGTCTGATGCTATCCTATTCCGACAAAACCGAATATGTGAGAGTTTCGTACATGCAACCTAGCCTATTTGACCTGCAAAACAAACACAATCAAAGTAAACTAGGTGCTAGCTCCTAGGGTTTAAAATAATTTTCAGATTGCAGACATTCACATGAAATAACCCAAAACAATGGCATGAATTTCATTTATAAATCTGAAATCTGAAAGGAGAAAAATAGAACAGTTAAAATGAAGCATGCAAAAAATTTCTCATCCTTTCTTGCCCATAAAATGCAAATTTTTGAACAATTCTGCATTAAAAATATGTCCTGTTACAATAGCAGAATCTCTGGTTTTTCTCAAAACCAGCAAAAGTGGAAGAAAAGCACTCCACAGCAGGCTCAAAACGGCTAATCACCATCAACTCTACAACCCGCTCGTAGCGGTTTTCGACCCCGTATCAATCTGTGCCTCTGCTTTTAAACTTTTGGTAAATTGCTTCTCCTTCCATGACGGTTCGTTTCGTCTTCCAGATTGCTTCGTTTCACCTTCCCCGCCTTTCCATTGCTTTTGATTTTATGCTCGAGATCTTCTCTATGAACTGTAATGCCTCTGTAGCCCTTACACATGTACGCCACGTGTTCCACACTTTTTTGCATGTTCTGTAATGGCCCCATGTAAATCACAACAAAAAATAGCATGTAGCTTTGCTCCTTTACTTTCATCACAAAACGTGACATGTCGCGATATCGCGACATTTTCCTCCAACAACCTTGTCCGCCTTCATGCACAGCGAAAATGAGACATGTCGCGATATCGTGACGTTTTTCTCTCGATGACTTTGTTTCTCCTCATGCATCGCGAAAATGATACATGTCGCGATATCGCGACATTTTTCTACTTCGGGCCGCGTGGATGCAACCTGTCGTGAAATCATGACGCTTTTCTCTTTTGGGCTGTCTCATTGCTTTTTGTCGCAAAATCATGACACTTTTCTCTTTCGGGTTGTGCAGATGCAATCTATCGTGAAATCGTGATGTTTTTCTGTTTTGGGTTGTCTTGCTGCATTTGGCCGCAAAAACGTGACCTGTCATGAAATCGTGACGCTTTTCGCTTCGTGCCCCTTTGCTGCTTCCTGTCGCGAAATCGTGACGCTTTTAGTGCCTTGCCCTGTTTGACTGGTTTGACCGCGATTTTGTGACATGTCACGATTTCGCGACAATTTTCCATTCTGTCTTTCTCTCTCCTATTTGGACCGCGATTTCACATGTCACGAAATCGTGACAATTTTTGATCAATGCCTCTTCCTACTTGCCTGGGCCGCAAAAGCTTGACATGTCGCGATATCGCGACATTTTTTCATTTTGGCCACGACGGAGCAACATGTCGCGATATCGCGACAACTTTTTTTTTGGCAGCGACGGAGCGACATGTCGCGATATCGCGACAACTTTTTTTTTTCGGCCGCGACAGAGCGACATGTCGCGATATCGCGACACTTTTTCTCCTTAGTGAAATTTTTGCTTTTTTCTTGATTTTTTTAGCATCTGGGCTACTGCAGTTTTCTTTGAAAGCATGCAAAAAAGGTGGGTCCCCAATTTTGGGGTGTGTTGTGGATCAGCCACAACAGGTAGGCTATAGAAGTTGCATTCTAGGCAGTAGGTACTATGCTGGCTATACCACTTCTAGGAGTATCTGGGGTGGGAACCTCAAATAGGCAGAGCCAATGGATTGAGCAGAAGCAGACAATAGTACCTGGCTATCCCAATATCATAGCTTCACATAGAAAAAGAAAGACTACACCTCCTGATGTCAATCCATAGAAGAAGCAATCGTAGGCCGTAGGTACAACCAGATCCACTGGAAAATGGTGATGATGAGGAAGTATGAAGAGCTACCTATAGTTTTGATGCCATGAGGGCGTGGCATATGTTAGGCATGGGGCGATGATGAGCCTAAAAAATGTTCATATTTTATATGGGTTTCATCGATTATTACATAGCAATATAATAGGAACTATGTACTTTTATGAATGATTATGTAATTATTTAATAGAATTATGTGTGTTATCTCATTTGTGTTTTTTTGTGGAAATATAGTTGGTTTTGACAGATTTGGATCAATCGAGGTCTTTCATGGACTTGACACTCTATTTCTTTCAGGTTCAAGGCATGATGAGTAGGCACCTTCCTCTTCAAGGAAGATGCCAAGAGAAGATAGGCGCCTTCCTCTTCAAGGAAGGCACCAAGAAAAGGGTAGGCACCTTCCTCTTCAAGGAAGGTGCCAATAAGGGGTATGTGCCTTCTGTATATAGAAGGTGCCTGACATACTTAGGCGCATTTCGCATAGGGAAGGTGCCCCATACAAGGCAAAGTGCCTTCCATATAAAGAAGGCACCCACATTAGTAGGTTCCTTCCATAGTAAGAAGGCACTCAACATCAGTATGCGCCTTCCACATACAAAAGGTGCCTATCAAAAAGCACATGAGGAAGGCACCTTCCTCGTAGAGAAGGCACCTCCATTCTTCACCAGTTGACCAAGTAAAGCAATGTGGGCAGAGTTAACCGGTGTCATTCTAGTTCCACATCACATAGGATAATTCTGGGAGTTGCACCAACGGATGAGAACATATTACCTACGCTAGGCAGAGCATGCACTAATCAGTGAATGCACCACCATTAGAAATAAAGCCTATTTTTAGTAGATGTCGATTACGTTTACCAAACTACCCCAGTTTAGTCTGAACTAAACTACTATTATAACTTCCTTATAACATAATATCTGTGTGTATGCTATATAAACACACACAAACCTCTTTGATAGATATCCAAAATCTAGAATAAATAATATATTTATCATTCTGAGGAGATAGCAGTATTGTAATAATTCTTTTGCAATAAATTTCAAGAGTTCCTAACTGCATGTTCAACTGGAAGGGAGTTGCTAGAGCCTGGACCCACTCCAAGCCAGTATTCCTTCCCTTTTACTTATGCTTTCCTAGATTAGTTTTCTACTTTCATAGGTTTATTTTCTGCACTATTATTTTTATTTCCGCAGTAAGTTTACTTTTATGCATGTATGAATATTTACATTCTCAATATTTAATTATTCATACATAAATTATTGTGGTGTGGATGAATGAATTACAATATTTTAAATCCCCCAATAGTAAAATTAGTTGGACTGATATCAAAGTGGGTATTGTAAGTGATCTTGTATGAGACACTTCTAAAGTTTACGAAGCTCCCTAGGTTGACAATTTAAATGATCGGGCAGTGAAAAAATAGGAACAAAATTAACCTATTTTTGGCCCACAACAGTTTGATGCATTTATTTATTGTTTTAAGAATCTTTCTTTCATTTTATTATCATGAAAATAGACCTAATCATGAGATATTCCCCATTTGCTATTAATGTTTTGTAAGTGTTCCTATGTGCAGGTTTTAGATCTTAATAGGAGCTCTTCGATACAAATATTCATCAATCTTGATCTCACCATGCAAAGGTCACAAAGAAACCCTCTTTATAAATAGTTTTGAGGTTGCAAGGATCCTACGAATTACACCTACCTTTGGTTATCTATTGTTATTTTTTTATCAAATTGGTATCTATTCCTAAGAGGGATATCTTTGTAACCACTTTGTAAAGGACAATTTCAAATATTAATGAGAAGGGCATCATTTTCTTCATTCTTTTATCTCAATATGGTTACATGATATTTCTTGCAATTTGATTTCATATACTTGTTTAGGTGTTAGGTTTTTGCATATCTACAAAAAATAACTTATAATTTCACTTAATCAATTTACTACAACTAATCAAGAATAATATGAAATGAATCTTCAAGAGTTATTTTGCAATTTCACTACAAACAAAGTTGTAGGAACTAGTCTTCTTTTTCTTTCCAAAGTAGATATTTGGTAGTTGATAGATAGTTGTAATTTTGTAATCTAATCAAATCCAAATTTAATGTGTAAATGAACCTTAAAAGGAAATTTTCCCTTTTGCCCTTTTGAAGACTATAATTCAATTTTTCTCTTTTGCAACTCTAATACAAATTAAGGTGCTTTAACAAATCTAATAAGTAATCCATTTAATGAATCTACTTGCACCAATAGTTGCTTACCTTTTTGAAAGATTTTGTAGCTCTTTTGCATCTTCTGTAGAGGATGTATATCTTGGTATCTAATATCACTAGGTTGCTGCTTTGAGTAGGATCTTGCTGCTTAGTTTCTTCTTAACTAAAAATTTATCTCAAACTTTCTTTTACAAGCCTATGTTTTGATGATTTGATTCTTTAAGCAATATTCTCCTTTTGTTGTAGAATTGGAGAAGTCTTTATCTCTAAAATGGTGTCTTCTTGCTGTGAGAGGTAATATTCAAGTCTCTTGTATTTGGAAGTATTCTCCTATATTCAAGCCTTCTTGTTGAATTCTGACTTCAAGTAGGACCTTCTCAATATTCTGAATGTTTTGAGGTCTTTTGAGATTTGGCACTCCTTGAAAAATTCTTCTTCTTCTTTTGGTTTTTTGTCAAATGGTGACAATTTTCCCAAATATTTCACTATATTTTGTTGTGAATTTATCCAATGAGTTCTCCTTTGATAATTTCTTTAGTAAGGCTCTCCAAGACTTTTACTAGATGCTCATTGAAACCTCCCCAAGGTCTTTGATCTGGTAGCTTTTTTTGGTCTTACTTGAGACCTTTTATTCAATCTTCTACTCCTAGAAGTTTTGGTGGCGAGATCTTCTTATGGATCTCTAATTCTACTTTTTTTAGATTCAAGAAGGACTCTCTTAGTCCTTCTTCTTCTTATATGACTAGAATTTCTTAAATGAGATCTTCTCCTGATATCTTTACCTTAAATTTTTCTTCAAGTGCTAGATTGATTCTAAAGAATATACTCTTCCTAATTTTCTTGTAGCAATTTCCCAACTCACTGAATCTCCTTTCCCTGCAACAAAGTATTAGTACTAAAATATTAATCTGCTTTTGAATCAGATACTCTCTTCTAGAGTCTTCTTTAGGATCAAGGATCCTGTGGCTTCTTTTTTTTAGTATCAAGGCTTTGGTGGCCTTTTCTAAAATATCAAGTCTTATGTGGTCTTTTTTTCAATATCAAGGCTTTTGTAGCCTTTTTTTTTAGTATCAAGGTTTTTTTGGCCTTTTCTTTAGTATCAAGGATTTTATGGCCTTTTCTTTAGTATCAAGGCTTCTATGACCTTTTTTTAGTATCAATTCTTCTATGGTTTTTTCTTCTAGGACAAGGCTTCTGTGGCATTTTCTTCAATATCAAGGCTTCTATGGCCTTTTCTTCTAGATCACGGCTTCTATGACCTTTTTTATGGAATAAGGATTATGTGGCCTTGTATTCTAGATCAAGCCTTATATGGCCTTCTCTTCTTCTGTGAAGTTCTCAATATAGCAATGGAGATCCCCAATATCCTAATTTTACCATGAATCTTCTCCAAAAGTCTTCCATAGTATTCTTTTCTTGCACAAGGAACTAATATTTACACTATGAAGGCATGCTAAGCTTAGGGTAACGAAGTTTAAGTCTCATAGCTTTCTATTGTAGGAGGTGTCCCAATAATTTGAGAATTATTTTTTTTATAACAAAATAATATTTGGGTAATAGTTAACAAATTCTAGATATCCTGAATGATCTTCACTATTTGATTTGTCAATCTAGTGGATTGAATGTTGAGTCCTAGTCTTCACAATTTTTTTTGCAACTCTGTGGAAATACTGTAGCCAAATATAATCTCAGTATTTTTGGAACTAAGATTTTTTTTATTTTTCACTTGTGGTTTTTCCTAATTCTATCATCTAGATTCTTCTAAGAGTTTTTTATAGTGGTTGGTCCAACAATGCATCATGTTGACAAAAAAAATTAGGCTCAATTATAATGGTGGTTTTCCTATTGATAACTGTGGCTCTGATACCACTATTAGATTTTGATACAATATGTAATGGGAGATAGCAATCACAAGATGTGGAATAATATGAAATCAATTAAATCTACAAGGTGACTAAAATATACTATAAAAGAAATGATAAAAATGAATACAATGTAGCTATGGAGGAAATAGACACTCCATGAACAAATCTATTAGACTACATTGCACTCATCACCAATATATGGTGATCTACACATCACTTATGCTACTACCTACAAATATGCTCTTATTACATTGCATGAAGTAACTATATAACTTTCCCCTAATGTCCTAAGTATGTACCTAGGAATTAACACGTGAATTTATTACATTACATGAGGTAACTAGATAAATTCCCCCTAAAGTAATCTAATATCCTAAGTATGTACCTAGGAAGGTACATTTACATGAACCAAATGATGTAATATAATCTATCTCTAACAATATCATGAGTCACATAATTGGCCTTGTGTCACTTCATTTTTCATGACTTGAATGCTATTATTGCTTCTTCTTGGGAGAGCACCCCACACAAATATTCCAAGGATGCATTTGTACACACAAAAAAACTCCCCTAGGGATCGGGTACTTTAAATATAGGAGGTATGGTCTGAAAGGCTACCTTACATTTATCTATCCACTAGAATTTTTTCCCCTTCCTTTGTAGGTTAGTCATTTGAGAGGTAATATTGGCCTAATATTTTACATAGAGCCTATAGTACCTTGTCAACCCCAAGAAGCTTCAAACCTCTGTCACATTTATGTATGGTAGCCAATTCAAAATATATTCTATTTTCCTAGGATCTACCATGATCCCTTCTATCAAAACACTATATCCTAGATATTACACTTTTGATAGATTAAAATCACACTTGGATAAATTTCCATACAGCTAATTTTTTCATTGTAATTCCAATACAACCCTTAGGATTTTGTCGTGCTCTACCTTATTATGGAAATATATAAAAATATCATCCAAGAATACTACCATACAAATTTATCCAATTACTTCCTCAAGATACTATTCATCACATTCATAAATAGAATTGGAGCATTTGTTAAACAAAAAGGTAAAACAATGTACTCATAATATCCATTACGAGGTTTGAAGGTTTTCTTGTGAGTATCCTCCTCCTATATCCTTAATTGGTGATATCCAAATTTCAAATATTAATATTTGGAAATATTATGGCATCTTTAAGCTGATCAAAGAGGTCTTTGATCCTAGGTAGGGGATATTAGTTCTTGAAAATCACCTTGTTCAACATGCTATAATATATACACAATCTTAAGAAACCATCATTTTTCTTCACAAATAGCACTGGTGCACCCCAAGGTGACACACTTGGTCTAATTAGTCCTTTCTCTAGTAACCCTTGTAGCTACACTTTCAGCTCTTGCATTTCTATGGGATTCATTTTGTATGGTACGCTGTGTATGGGTTTTGCTCCAAGTTGGAGCTCAATTGTGAAGTCAAATTCTCATTTAGGTGGTAATCCAAGTAAATCTTCTAGAAATACATCCCTAAATTCTTGCAGAAGTGGGTATCTCCTCAACACTTCTTCCTTATTATCATCATCTAACTCATTTATATTTACAACATAAACCATTCCCCCTTTCTTCATGGCTTTCTTGAGCTGCATTGTTGATAGAATTTGGGGTTGGAAATCCCCTTGTAGGTTGTACACCCTTTGCACTTCCCCACTATCATCCATGTACTCTATCCATCTATCTTGAAAGTTGACTACAACCTTATGTGCCTGTAGCCAATCCATTCCTAGGACCACATCAAAGGTATGCAAAGGTGCTACATAAAGACATCCTAGGGTCATCCCACTAGGTAAGGTAATTTCTACCATGGGGTAGCACTGACTCATAGAGTAGGTCTACCCCGAGCCATACTCAACTTTCCACCCATGTGCCAAGATTCTAGGTCTTTCAAAAATATCTCTAATTAAATTAGTGGAAGCAAAACTATCCGTAGCACCACTATCAATTAAAATTTTAACATTCCTACCAAAGACCTTACCCCTTATTAGCAATGGTGTGGCTTGTCCTTCCAGATCCTATTTTCCTATCATCACACAAATCCTGTATCAGTTTCTTGTACATTGGTTCCTTTCCCTTTAAACTCAATTTTGCTCTACATGGATAGTTGTTAGCATAGTGCGATCCACCATAATAAAAAAAATTGGCTATGGGTATTGGATGTATTTTCTACCTTTGTACCTCAACTACTTTCTCTACTGCAATGGGAGGACTAGGTTTTCTTTGAGATGATCTATTGTTTCCATTATTGTGATTGTTGGAGTTGCGGTTCTTTCCTCGAAATCATTTCTTGAACCTTCCCTACTTTCTCTCATTACTTTGATCCTACTTGGATGAGTCTTTGTTTTCCTATTCTCTTTCCCATTTTATGAAACCTACACTATTTTGCTTCCTTAGTGCCTCTTTGCCCTACTCATCCAACCTTTCATAGTCAAAATAGGGTTTGAGATAGGTCTTAGCTTTTCTGTCCAGATCATAGTCCTTCTGTAGTGTAGTGGGTTCTCACATATCCACTTCTTATCCTATTCTTGGATCTGCTTCTATTATAAACTTGTGGATCTTCATTTTATCATTTTAAGTAGGAATATACTTAAGGATATTAATAATTTTTTGATGGTACACCTCCACTGACCTAATTCCTATTGAGTGGTAATTTTGCCCAATTGCAAAACCACACTCATAGTTAGGATTTTGATAAGAAAACCCTCTCTTGCAAAGAAATAGAAATTTCTCCAAGGTTTCTTTTACTTAATGTATACATGTATGCTTGTAAAAATATGTCAAATAACTACTAGAATACCTTGGTGATTGCTAGAAACTGTTAACAAGGGGCCTGTGTTGATATTATTTTATTATGCTATGCTATTATTGTTCATAAAACTTAAAAGAAGAGAAAATTTGATTGGCTCTCATATGACCTCATATGACCATGATGTAGAAATGAAATTCATTTTATCTTGAATTTGTTTTTTATATTTATTTTATCTTTCTTTGTTAAGCAAGTCTTAACCACTTTTATCCTTTAATTAAACCTTTCTTTGAACATGAACAAAAAAATAAAATCTACCTCTAAAATATGAATCTGAAAATGATAAGTGGATTCATTTTATGTTGCTTTGAGTATGAAAGAAAGTAAATGTAAATGACTAAAATGTAATAGCCTTTGTATGCCATATAAATTACCCCCTTTAATGAAATTGTGATTTTCATAAAGGGAGTTAAGTTATTGCTTAAAAAAAATGAAATGTAAAGCCTGCAAATTTTGATTTTCTTTTAAACTGAAATTGCAGAATTCCTATTAAAAGTGTAAACTTTAAATAATATTGGAATTTTGAATTTCAATTAAAAGAAAAATGTAATTGATTTAAATGGAACGTTAAAGCTTATTCTTGCAATCCATATAATTGTTTTTGGAATTTTAATTTTTTTATATTTTTTTATTTTATTTTGTAGAAGTTAAAAAAATGTGGAAAAGATAGGGTTAGAAAAATAAAATAAAAATAAAACTAAAATTCTGGAATATGGACCAGAATAGGAAAAATACCAAAGATAGGGTTACAAAATGAAAATAAAAATAAAACTAAAATTCTGGAATATGGACCAGAATAGGAAAAAGACCAAAGATAGGGTTACAAAATGAAAATAAAAATAAAACTGAAATTTTGGAATATGGACCAGAATAGGGAAAAGACTAAAGAAAAACTACTGTAAACAAAATCCAACATATGTTGCAAAAAACATTAGATTTTGAAAACAAAAAAAACACAATCAGGTTAGACCTGAATTCACACAATCTAAAATCTGGTTATGGCAAGAGTTTAAGAAATTAATAACATGCAATACGAATCATGAATTTGTATTCAAAATCTATTTTCTGCACACAAAAATGAGGGAAAACTAGCTCCACAACAGCTTGAATAGCCTTCTAATCTTCTTCCATGCCTCCTGTTCCAAAAAATTCCAGCCTTGTTTCCTTTGCTTCCATGGCCTTTTAAATATTTTCAATAAAAAAGGAAACTCTTCATTTCATTTTACCCCCTTTTTTATTTGGCTTGGCCATGTAACTTCTTTGTAACTGCAATATCTTCCAAATGAAATGCTTCTTCCATAACACTTTTTGTCATCAATGAATTAAATAATGCTTTTATTTTATTTAGAAACCCACCAACATCAATATAAAGCATTAATTCAAACTAACTTTAATAAAATCATAAAGTCAACATAGAAATTAATACCAAACCAATATGTAAAGAAATACTAGCATGCCATGAGAAAAGGAAATGTTATTATTTTGTTTTATTTTATTCATTATATATATATATATATATATATAATTCTTATTTGTTTTTTTTTTGTTTTTTTGTTTTTTCTTCTATTTTTATTTTATTTTCTTTATTTATTTATTTATTTTTTATTTTTTAAATTTGATTTAATTAATTTGAAAAGTTTGAATTGTTTTAATTTAAAAAATTAAAACTAACCAAAACAATAAACTAACCAAAATAAGAAAGAACCTAACCAATGCACTAGACAACTTAAAATAAACCAAAAGGAGACACTAGTCAACACACCAACCTATCAAAATTATCACACAAAGAAACTAAAATTCAATAAAAATTCAAAAATTAAAGGTGGGTCCCCAAGCTTTGGGGCTAGTTGTGGAATGACCACAATAATTCCCTATCGAAGTCTAATGAATTCCTCAAATTTATGGGTATAATAGTGCTTCATGAGGAATCTATATTTAAAGGCCTTCATAAATACTTACCAACTTAAATCAACTATAGATGTAATTTTAAGTCCATTACTATATGTTTCCCACCAACTCACACCATCACCTTGAAGGTGCAAAGTGGTGTAGGATGTTCAGTTGCTAGAGGAGTAGTTCTTCAACACGCAGTAGGTTTCTTTTTACTTTAGCTACGACTCAAATTTATCACCATCCTCTTCTCCATTAAACTTGGAAGATTTCAAGTACTTCATATCCTTACCCAACTTAGCTTCTAGATGAACCCTAGCCCATTGTGCTTTTGTAAGGGATTCACTTGCCTATTTTGTTCTAGAGTTCCTAGTTGGTACCTCTCGATTCAATACAGAATCCAAAATCTATCTCTGAGTTTCTACCTACTCACGAAGTTGAGCCACTATTGTTGTGATATACTCTCTTTCATCACTAGGGTTCTCTAAACATACATCCAGGGTTACACCCTCTACATGGGTGTATTGTGTCTACCTCATCATTGGGGCAACACTTCCTCTCCTCTTCGATGGCATTGTTCTTGGCCACACATAGAAGAGTCATTAGGAATTAATTTACTATAGTAACTAAATTCTTAGTCATTCTATCTAGCAGAGTTAAAACCCTACTTAAGTGTATCTTTTATCCCACATATCAACTAGCCTTACGTAGTGTGCCTATTCCACTACAAACCGAGGCTCTGATACCAAATGTCATAACCTAAAATTACCTAACAACTTTTTTTTAAAACCCTTCTCAAACTAAGGTGTGCAACCCTACTAGAAAAACCCCTTAAGATATTGAAACTAGAAGATACACTACCCTCAAAACAAGATACTAGTCTATCCTTCTAAATTGATTTCTAGTTTAGCCACACCTCACTTCATGCATCCCTACAACTCCCATAGTTCCAACTATGAAAGTGTACTAGTTGAAACGATTTCCCTTTAGCTTTACCCACATATTACATAAGAAAATAAATTCTCCCCTTTCCATCTTCATAAGGGTAGCTACAAACCTTATTCATTGCATGATTCATTCTATACAGTGTTTCCATGCATCACATGTGTAAGATTACCACTTCCTATCCTTTGGAATTTGTAGCTTCATAACTTGCTCACTAAATAATTCAGTCTATGCAATCAACATATTTCATTCTATTAATCGAAGAGGTTCACGCTAATCTTTAAATTCTACATATGTCCTTCTATGTAGTGTACTAATCATGTTAAGAGTAAGTCCTCACTCTCCATTGTTGAGATTCCAATAATCTTAATCGACTACATAATAGCTTTTGTTCCAATAATCTTAACGCATGCCTAGAGTAATAATAATTTATTACACAAGGGTTATTTAGTCATTAATCCTATCTCTAAACACATATCTCTAAGGTTATCCTCATTTACAATATAGACTAGCAAATGGAGAAATTGTATTAGAATGAATTCCATTCTTAAAAAATGGATGTTCTTCGTAAGTGGTTTTACACAGTCTAACACAATCCACTCTTCACTAGAACAAAGAATATTTCTTGGATAACATAAACTACTATTAACTATTTCTATTTCTTGGTATGCTTCCCTTGAGAATAACATATTCAAGGTCAAAGGGTAAGTTCATAACCAAGGATACACACTCACTATTACTTCCTAGCTTACCCACTAGGACATGAACCTTGAGCTTACGCAACTCTTCCACACATACAATAATTGAGATATCAGGTGGTAAAAGTTTCAGTCGACCAACTATCCAACCAAGAGTGCTTCAAAACCATATTTATTCTTGGATTTAATTAAAAATATTTAACATTTAAGTCTCAGTTTCGAGGATTAAGCTTTTGGTCTAATCATAATGAAGATCAATTAATCACTTATCAACATAAATATAAATTAAACCATCACCACATAAATTCATGGAGACAACATGTTCCATATATGTTTGCAAATTATAAAGGGAAAACATAAATCAAACTTTATCATCATCATACCATTGGCATTAATTTTCTCAATTACAAATCAGTTCATTACACATGTATTTTCCAGCTGACCATCGATCATTCACAATGTAAAACCAGATACACATATTATTGTCTAACCAATAAGGTAACACATCATTATATTAAAGAGATTTGAAGTCTTCATTTAAAAAAAGTAAGGCATATGTATGTTTACCCTAACTTTTAGAATTTCAACAAGGCATGTTGTAAGGATAATTTCTCTTTTCCCAACATCAACAAGGTTATCAACTTCATTGTTGGTTATGTCATGCTATTCCTCATGGACATATTTTTAGGATATAGTAAAATTAAAATTGCTCCTAAATATTAAGCTAAAATGGACATTATCACCCATTGGGGTACATATTATTATCAAGTTATGCCTTTTGGTCTTAAGAATGCAGGTTCCACCTACCAATGGACCATGATGTACATCTTCTATGTTATGATGTACGATATTATTGAAGACTATATTTACAATATGTTGGGACATTACCTCAACTAAGAGGACCATTCCTATGACATCAAACATATATTTGAATGACTTAAAGAATGTAAGGTATGCCTAAAATCATAGATATACATCTTTGGAGTCACATCAAGAAAATTGTTGGGATATATTATTTCTTGTCAAGGAATCAAGGTTGATCCCAAAAAGATTTTAGCCATTAATATCATACCACATACTAGAAACATTATTGAACTATGAAGCCTCCAAGGAAAACTCCAATCCATTAGGATGATCATATCTCAACTCACTGATAAATATCAACCATTATCAAAGCTCTTATGAAGAGATGCTAGTTTAGGTGGGATGAAGAGTGCAAATCAACTTTTGACACCCGCAAATATTCTATTTTATCCTCACTTTTTCTCGTTCCTATTAGTCTATTCAAGTCATCCCTAATTTACATATCAAAAGTTATTTGTACCTTAGACACAATGTTGGCACACTTTAATATTCAACATCAAGAATAAACCATATATTATATTTTTGGGACCTTAGTTAGTTATGAGGTATAGTATACTCCTTTGGAAAAAAATTTATTTTCATTATCTTCACTTCATAAAAGATTAAGCATTACATGCTTAGTCATAAGACATATATCATTATAAGGGTTGATCTCTTATGCTATCTTATGTATAAACCCCATGTTTTAGGCCAAACCACCAAATGGATCCTTGTCCTTAATGAATTTAATATTGAATTTATTAATAAAAAATCCATATAAGGTCAAGTTATTGTTGATTAGTTAGTAGCAACACCTTTGGAAGATATTCATCCAATGGTAATGGAATTCTTAGATGAATCAATCCTTACCGTAGAGGTTGACCAACATAACTCTTGGACACAATTCTTTGATGATGCTTTCTATGTTAATTAAGTAGGGGTAGGAATCATCTTAAAAATTATACAATAGCATTTTATATCATTATCATTTAAACTCCAATTCTCTTGCACCAATAACACAATGGAATATGAAGCCCTTATCCTAGGACTGTGTGCCACACTAGCTTTATATATTAAAACAATTTAGAGATTTTTAGTTGATCGTTAACCAAGTTAATGGCATATACCAAGCCAAAAATGATAAATTAAAACCTTAAAAATCCATTATTAGAAATATTATGACTTTGACAAAGTCAAAGTGGAAGTCATTACTTGATCAAGAAACTTCCATGTTGATGCCATGGATATCTACTGTCCTTATCCCTTTATAACTCAAAGATAAGTAAGCTACCATCATCATCAAGAAAATCCAAGAACTGACTACCCTCAAATGTATCCAATAAACATTAGAAGTATTTTTAGCTAAGATGTCTTCTCTACTTGATCCTTTGAATTGAAACATCTTCATCTTCCTCAAATATGGGATGTTTCCTAAAGGCTTGAATTATAATGAATGAAAAACTTCAACCAATGCACTTGTGTATTTGTCACCATTGGATATATCTTATGTCATCACTTGACTTCCAATAAAGCTCAAATAGTTTTTAAGAAATCCCATGATGAATTATGTGGTGGTCATTTTAGCAGTGCTGTCATTGCTAAGAAAATCCTATGGATGGGCTATTATTGGAATCCATTGAAAATGACTCTTATGATTATGTAAATAAATATGACAAGTTCTAGAAGCATGATAATCTAATTTGTGATCCATATCAATCCCTTCAATAGATCACCTTCCCTTGGCCATTATCCATTTGGGGTCTTGATATCATTGGAAAAATCAATCCACCTTCGTTGGATGGACATAAGTTCATCATCACTACCATTGAATATTTTACTAAGTGGGTCAAATATATACCTTTATCCTTGGTCAGTAGAGTATAAATTTTCAAATTCATTCTCAACCAAATTCTCTATAGTTATGGAATTCCCTCCATTTTCAAAACTAAGGTCATTTCAAAGATTTGCATTAACTATAAAATTCAATATAAATAGTTGACACCTTATTATCCTCAAGGCAATGGCCAAGCTAAATCCTTAAATAAAACCTTGAATAAGATTCTCAAAAAAATTATCAAAAAAACTACATAGATTAGAATTTGTAGCTTTATCCTACTTTATGGGTATATCACACTAATATTTATATCCCTACTAAAGCAACAACCTACAAATTGGTATATAGGACCAAAGCCATATTTCCCTTCAAAATCAAAATTCTTATCTTTTGAGTCCTACTTCAATACTCCTCTACTGATGATGAATATTACCTAGGTCATCTTAATCGATTGGAGTTGCTTGATGAAAATAAAATTCATACCTTCAAGCATTTGTGTGTCTATTAAGATAGGATTCAATGAGCCTATGACAAGAAGGTATGACCCTATTCTTTTGAATTTGATGACTTGGTTCCCAAGGAGAATCAAAAAACACCAATACCAAGGATGAACTCAAAGGTAAGTTTAAATCTTACTAACTAGGTCCATTCATAATCACTGCTAAGTTTGGATTTGGAGCTTATGGCTATCCATACTTGATGCTAAAATCTAAAATAACCCATTAATATTATGCATATTAAAATATATTATAGGTAAATTTGTATGGACTATTTTTTCATTTTTTTGATTGCATGATTGCTTGACTACATGGTTGCTTGACATAATAGCTACTTGTATTCATGTGTCTATACCTACATGGTTTTCCTATTGCATATCGATTTAGGAAGCTTTTTTGGATTCAATTATGATCCTAGTTAGGAATAACTTACTTTAATTGCACTTGCACTAGGTTGAATGATGTTAGGGTATTTTACCTTGTCTAGGGATTATCAGTTGCACCAACTCCTATTCATCTCCTATCATCATGATTTTTCTCTGCAACAACTTTGTGAGGGTTACATGATATTGTGAGCACATGTAGATTTATAAGCAACCATATGATAATGAAATAATTGCATCGCCTCCATAAATATTGCTTGGATATAAAATTATAGCCTCAATCCATCCTTTTGCCTCTCTTACATTATGCATAATGATGAACATGATGATCCTAGGTATTCACAATTGCACTCGAGAACTGATGCTAGCATATCTTTCCCTATATAGTTTACTAAATGGTTTGCTTCATGTCATTCCAAAATATTATTTCACGTTTGTTTCCTCTTCTTATCACTATTATTGACCATGGAAATAGTCCTAATGTTTATCAAAGTATTTAATCACTAGTAGTCACATGAAGCTAATTTATGCTAGCAGATTCTTATTTTTCTCTTTGATATATATGTGAATGATTCTAAGCTTTTAATCATTTAATGTTCTAACAACTATAGGTAAATTTTCCTTATATCCCTGCTTCACTCTAATCTAGACTAGTCAAAAGTGGGACCAACCAAGCATATGTTGTTGAAAGGCACTTTCTAATTTTAGTTGAAAAGTGCTTCCCAACTTCAATAAAAAGGAAATAACTTTAAGAAAGGAAAGGTAAGAAAAATTCATGCTAGTTTTTATATCTCCCATCAATGAATAGCACTTCACATCCACCCAAATTCATCCAAGGTAAGGGCACCAAGGCCTATGGACCATTTATTTCCAATCTAATGACCCACATAGTCCTTTTGACTAAGGAAGAACTAGAGAAGAAGAGGATATTTGACCAAAATCCAAATAAAGACACGTTGCGACTAGTTAAAAGTCTATGATAGGAAAGAGCTAACACTCTAAGGAGAAGGTCCACTATTGGACAAAGGAGGTTCCATCCTATCCAAGGATACATGGAAGCTACATGTGCAAGAATAAAGGTAGGTAGAGGAGCATTAAAGAAGACATATACCATTGGTTGTAAAGCTTAAATTTCATGGCCAAAGCCTATTATAGATAATCACACACCAACCACAACCACTATACATCATATGTGTAAGCCCACCCTATCCACCTACACCAATCAAGGAGGCCATGTCCACCATGTTAACAAAATAATGTACTTTAGAAAAATTATAATGAAAGAGTTATAGTGTATTGATACAATAGTAGAGAGCCTAATCATATGCATTGATAATTCAAAGGCCCAAAAGCTTTTAATATTTATGGTCCCAGATCCAGAGACCTCAAATTTATTGTTACACAAGTTGCAAAAGTATTTCTTGGCTATAATAATAGAAGATATCCATATTTCTTCTACATGGAACTTCGAAGGGAAGGCACCCTCATCTTGTATTATATATAGGTCCAATTTTTATTATAAAAAATAGAAATTCATCTTCTTATACCTAAAACTCAACCTTATGGGATCTTCCTTTCACCCTTATTTACTACTATAAAAAGAGGAGCTTGAGCCTTTTCTCATGTCTAAGGAGCATCAAGCCCTCTGAGCCTTATTGTCTTGTAATCATTTTAGCAGGTTAATGGAAGCCATGACTAATTTTTCTCTATCCTCATTCTCTGGACTTGTCTTGTTTCTTGGTAGTGTGTTTTGCTTGGTTGTGTTCACTAGCTAAAGGTGACATTTTTTGTGTTCAATTTCCACTTGTAAAAAAAAAATTGGGGTCCCTTTTTGGTGTAAACTCAGCTACAAGAGACCCACAAAATGGACTCCAATAACATAACACAAATGCAATATAATGGAAGAAACCTACAAATCAATATTCTTCTCCTTTCTGAATTTATACCCCTTCTCCAAAAGAATACAATCCATCATATAGCCACCAAAAACCAAAGAAACCCTAAAAATGTCTTTTTTTCTAAAAACTGCTAAAATATAAATAAGTCGGATTGCACCCAAATTTTGTGCACACATCCCTATTACAATAATTAACCTTACTTTAAAATATTAGGTCTCAAATTAAGGTATAACAAAATATAATAAAACTCTAACATGGAAAAAAACTCAAAAAAACCAAGAACCTATTCTAAAATCTAATTTTGGGACACTAGATGTCGGAGTTAGGTCCCAAAAACATGTTTTTTGGAGGGTCAAGCACATAAAATATGAGCCTAATGCAGAACACTCACGTGGAACCACCCGTTAAATTTCAAGACAAACAGGCGTAGGTTCACAAGTTATGGCTCCAACAAGGTGCATCATTCTCCTCTGGTGAAAAAGAACTCAACTCCTGCAAGTTCAACTGAATTGAAATCATGTAGCTTTTTGTTATCAATTTTATTTAGCTCTGAATCTTAAACCCAAGTGTTATCTAACTATGGTAATCCTTCCCACTGAACTAGGTATCTATTGCAGCTCCCATGTCTGGTGGTGATCACCTTCTTATCGAGCACCTGTGCAACTCTATATTTTTCTTCTTAGGAATCTGTCGTGCCCAATTTATTGTCTCCTATAATTCACCATCCTTGGTAATACTAGGATACTAAAATAAATAAAAAACATTAAAAATGGGTAAAATATAAAATTCATCGAGCACCTCCACTTTATAAGCATTATCATTGATCTTCTTCAAAATACTGCATGGCCCAATTTTCTTAAGTTTCAGTTTTTTATACGTCCCCTTATGAAATATTTCTTTCCTAAGATGAACCATGACCATATCACCCTCTTAAAACACTTTCACCCTTCTGTGTGCATCAGTAGACTCTTTGTAGTGAGCATTACTACTCTACAATTTTTCCCTCACTAACTCTTGCACTTTCTATATATGCTTAGTAAATGCTTTTGCATCATCACTAACTTGTTCCCCAATTGGTAACTCAACCAAATCTAATACACCTCTAGGATTTTAACCATAAATAATTTGAAAAGAAGATTTACCAGTCGACCTGTTCACTAAACTGTTGTATGTAAATTCAGCTTGTGACAAGGCTAAATCCCATTGTTTTGGTTTTTCTTCAACTATGCATCGTAAGAGGTTTCTCAAGATTTTGTTCACTACCTTTATTTTCCCATCAGTTTGTGGGTGGTAAGCACTACTAAACTGTAGCTTGGTGTTCAAATTATTCCACAAAATTCTCCAAAAGTGACTCGAGAACTTAGTATCTCGATCAGAAGTAATAGTATTTGGAACACTGTTAGGATCCTCAATCCTAACATTATTAGTTAGTATTATTAATCATTTAATTATTATATTATTAACTTATAAATTGAACCATCACAACCCTTCATAACGTGAACCATCACGTCTCTTCATATGTGAACCATCATGTCTCTTCACCAACGTAGCTTTAGGGTAGATATATATATTAGGTTGGCCATCCATATCAAATCATCCAAGAAGAAGAATATTAAGCATATATTCTAAGGAGGGAGCCCCCTATAGTGGCAAAGCTATTACAAGGGAGCCCCCTTTGAGTGGCCTGTGATTACGTTTACATTAATTTATTAATAATTTTATTGTAAGACCTTGGGGTCTTACCATTTGGTATCATAGCCATGTGGGACCCAGTCATGTGGGAATTGCTCAAAGATCTTCATCAAATCACTTCTGTACGTGAGTATCAAACTTAGTTTTAGGATATCACCAAACACAACACAATATTGGATGAATCAGTTCTCATCAATGGCTTCATTAGGGGATTAAAAGAGGAAATTAGAATGGAGGTGACAAGGTTCAATCCCTATACCATGATGCAAACCTATGGATTGGCAAAATTAGCTGAAGATAAAATCAATGCAGAACAATGATTAGGAAAACCACTTATGGAAAAATCATCGACCACTTACATCGCTTCCAAACCTATGCATAATGGAATGGCACAAAGCACTTACACAACCCCTAAATCCAATCAAACTTTACAAATTAAACATCTTAGCTTTGAGGAGATAAAGGAACGATGAGCAAAAGAACTCTGTGATAATTGTGATGAACAATTTGGACCCCACCATAAATGTGCTACACTAACATTGTATTTATTTAAGGAATTTGATCCCTATCTCTCCATAGAGCAAGTAGATGAGGTAGTTGTGTCTGAAGCGACTAGTGCACCTACTCACTACAATGAAGACAATGAGGTCAATGTGCAAGAAGTGATTGATGTACCAAGAAAGGATGAAGTAGACATACCCAAAGTGATCAATGCTAGCCAAACATGCACTCTACAAGACCTACACATACCTTCCTCACCAATAGTGAGTTCTTGCCATATGACCAAACCTATTCGGAACCAATGCAGAGTGACTACACACTCCTTCTTTGTTGGCTCTACCAAGGAACAAAAAAAGGATACGAAATCATTACCATCACTTTTGATGCATCATTCTAAAGTATTTGAGGAACCCCAAGGGTTTCTCTCCCATCATCATCATGATTTTCCTAAGGGAGATTCTACTATTGTTCTTGGCAACCCCCCGCTAATGCTTCATCCTTCTTGATATCCCTACCTACAAAAGGATGACATTAAAAGAGTCCAAGAACTTACACAAATCCTTCTTGGAAAACAAAGGATAAAGCTTCTCACTTTGAGCTTTGAGGACAAAGCTCTTTTTAAGGAGGGTGGCATGTTAGGATCTTCAATCCTAACATTATTAGTTAGTATTAGTTAGTATTATTAATCATTTAATTATTATATTATTAACTTATAAAGTGAACCATCACAACCCTTCATAACGTGAACCATCACATCTCTTCATACGTGAACCATCATGTCTCTTCACCAACGTAGCTTTAGGGTAGATATATATATTAGGTTGGCCATCCATATCAAATAATCCAAGAAGAAGAATAATAAGCATAGATTCTAAGGAGGGAGCCCCCTATAGTGGCAAAGAGATTACAAGGGAGCCCCCTTTGAGTGGCCTACGATTACATTTACATTAATTTATTAATAATTTTATAGTAAGACCTTGGGGTCTTACCAAACACCATGCAACCGCACAATCTCATCAAAGAATAAGACTGTAATCCTATTTGCATCATTAGTTTTCTGGAAAGCAATAAAATGCACCATTTTTTAAAATCTATCTACCATAATAAAAATTGAATCCTTACCCCTCTATGTCTTAGGCAACCCCAACATTAAATCCATATTCATATTGGTCCATGGTCCTTTAGGAACTGGCAGTGGCATATACAACCCTATATTTTGTGCATGGCCCTTAGCCATTTGACATACTCTACATATAGAGATAAACCTGATTATGTCTCTCTTCATTTTTGGCCAATAGTACTTCTCCTCTACAAGAGTGGTAGTTTTAGCTACTCCAAAATGACCATCCAAACCTCCACTATGTAATTCCCTCAATATGTTCTCTCTCATAGAGCCATTGGGAATGCATAATAGATTACCCTTAAACAAGTAACCATTCTATAAAAAATACTCTTCAAAAATAGTACGAGACTCACCCTCTACCGCACTTTTACATTGTTGCACAATATTCCTAAAATCTAAATCATATTCATATAGATATTTAATCCCCTCAAATCCTACCACTTCATTCTCCATAGTGGTCAACAACAAGACTCTCCTGCTCAATGCATCAAAAACATTATTTTGTTTTCATGACTTGTGCTTCATGACAAATGTATACTGTTGCAAAAATGAAACCCATTTGGCATGCCTGCTATTTAACTTTTTTTTATAGTTGACATACCTCAATGCTTCATGATCAGTAAACAACACAAACTCCTTTGAGAGTAAGTAGTGCCTCCAATGTTGCAATGCTTGCACAATTGCATAAAATTCCACATCATATGTAGAATAATTCTTCCTTGCGTCATTCAGCTTCTCACTAAAAAATGCTATAGGTTGGACCTCTTGACTTAAGACACAACAAAATCCAACAAATGAGGCATCACAATCAACATCAAACACCTTACTTAAATTTGGTAACACTAGAATAGGGTCTTCTGAAACCTTCTTCTTCAAGAGTTCAAAACTCATTGTTTTTGCCATAGTCTATACAAACTCTTTTCCCTTCGTACACTCAGTTATAGGGGCCGCGATACTACTGAAGTTCCTGATAAAATTTCTATAAAATGTAGCTAGGCCATGAAAGGTCCTTACTTATGTTATAGTTCATGGAAGAGGCCATTCTAGAATTACCTTCACTTTCTTGTCATTCATCCTCATGCCATCTCTTGAGATTACAAATCCTAAAAACACTAAACTATCCTAAAGAAATCTACATTTCTTTAGGTTGACATACAATTTCTCCTTCCTGAGCACGTCTAACACTAATTTTAGGTGTAACAAATGCTCCTCTTCACTTTTACTATAAATCAAAATATCATCAAAATACACAACCACAAACTTACCATTATATTTCCATAGTACTTTGTTCATCAACTGCATAAATGTACTAGATACATTAGACAACCCAAATGGCATCACCATCCACTCGTACAACCCATATTTTATCTTAAAATTTGTCTTCCATTCATATTCTTATATAATTTTGATGTGGTAGTAGCCACTTTGCAGATCAATTTTACTAAAGTATTTAACTCCAGCCAATCCATCCATCATGTCATCCACTCTTGGCGTAGGATATCGATACTTTATTATGATATTTTTTATGGCTCTGCTATCCACACACATTCACCAGTCACCATATTTCTTTGGGGTCAACAATTCTGGAGTCATACATGGACTCATACTCTTCCTAACTAATCCATTCTTTATAAACTCTGTCACTTGCCTACTCAACTCTGCATTTTGTTTTAGTTTCAACCGATAAGCTACCTAATTTGGAAGTGCTAATCCTAGAATCAAATCCATGTGATGTTGGATATCCCTCATTGGTGGTATCCCATCTGATAACTCCTCTGGTGTAACATCTTTATATTCACTTAGCAACTTAGTTGTTGTTGTAGGCATAACCACTTCCTCTATTTCTAGCTTCCTAGTTGTTAAGGCATAATAGAATCTAGCGTCCTTGATCTCTGCAAGAAACTCCATCATCATCAAAAAGCTCTCACTCAACCCATCCTCCTTTAGAGGTACAAGAACTACCTTTACACCATCCTTCCAAAATGTGTAAGTATTCTTTCTCCCATTATGGTTAGTATCCCTATCGTACTACCAAGGTCTTCCCAACAGAATGTGACATGCATCCATCGGGATCATATCACACCACACTTCATCCTTGTAAGTGCTCCCAATTGAAAATTTAATTAAACACCTCTGATCTACTATTACCAATTTACCCTTCTCAACCCATGAGATGCAATATGGATAAGGATGATTTTCTCATTCCAGGTTCATTTTATCAAACATGAAATTTGACACCATATTCTCATAGCTACCACCATCAATGATAATGTTACATACCTTCCCTATTGATGTACACCTTGTTTGAAAGATGTTTGTTCGCATCCCAAAATCATCACCATCTATGGTCTGCCCCTTCGCTTTTCTCTGCACCTTCTCTTTCTTAGGAATAATCAACGTCCTCCTTATCATAAGTGCTTTCCCCATATGAGCAACAACTTCATCCTCATCCTGCTCTTCTATATCAACCAGATTGATCCTTCTTTGTTCTCCTTGACCCCTTTCTTGGACATCATATTGGGGACACTCAAATGCTCTATGTCCCTTCTCACCACATCCATAATAGGTATACGACCTTCTTGGATCATTCCCATTCACCATCGTAACCTCTACCTCATTGGTATCATCTTCCTCTCATATTTTACCCATATTCTTCTTGTTTAGAAGCTATTGAGGATTCTCCCTTGAGAAAATTAGATCCACTTTGACCCCGACATAAAGAGGATGTGAATCCCTTCTTACCTCTTCTATTAACCCTTTTCAATTTCTCCTCTGCCTTGAGGGTCATTTGATACGCATCCTCCACTGTAAGAGTGTGATGCATGCTCATCTCATCTTGGATAGCAAAACTTAGGCCATTTACATACTTGGAATTCTTTTGGTCCTCTGCCTCATTGTGCTCCACTCAAATGGATAACTTGTAGAATTCATTAGTATAGTCCTCAATGCTTTTATCCTTCTGTCAAAGATTCTAAAATCTATGAAATAGTCTACAAGTATAAATTGTTCTTGTAACTTCTTCTTCATATTTTTCCAATCCCTGATCTTTTCCCTTCCATTCCTCTGTCGGGTATTCTATAAATGATCCCACCAAATCAATGCATGTCCCTTCAACTTTGTGCATGCAAGCTTAATCTTCTTCTCTTTAGCAAGGTTACACCATTTAAAATATTTTTCTAGGCTATTGATCCAATCGATCAACTCCTCTGGTTTCAACCCACCAACATACTTGAGAACATCGATCTTGATCCCATATCAATTCCCCTTAAGCCCCTCTAGAGCTCGTATCATTCAATTTTCAAAATTGTACCCTTATTCCTCTGGGCCTTTTGGTTCTACTTCTGCGTGGAACTCAGATATACATTCCTCATGTATGTTTTCATCATCAGATCCTTGATCTGCATACACCTTGGGATGTCTCTCTCTCATACAATCAATCACATCAGTCAACCATGCTATTTTTGCATTCAGATCCTCAATGTACTTATTCATTTGGGCATATCTTCTAGGTGGCATATTCCCTTCACTAGCGAGATCACACCCACTCTGATACCAAATGGTGTAAACTCAGCTACAAGAGACCCACAAAATGGACTCCAATAACATAACACAATCGAAAACCAAAGAAACCCTAAAAACATCTTTTTTTCTAAAAACTGCTAAAAATAAAAATGAGTCGAATTGTGCCTAAATTTGGTGCACACATCCCTATTACAATAATGAACCTTACTTTAAAATATTAGGTCTCAACTTAAGGTATACCAAAATATAATAAAACTCTAACATGCAAAAAAACCCAAAAAACTTGAGAACCTATTCTAAAAGCTAATTTTGGGACACTAGATGTCGAATTTAGGTCCCAAAAACATATTTTTTGGAGGTTCAAACGCATCAAAGATAAGCCTGATGTAGAATACGCATGCAAAACCACCCGTTAAATTTCAAGGCAAACAGGCGTACGATTCATAAGTTATGGCTCCAGCAAGGTGCATCACTTTTTAATTATCTAGCACATTGCCTTCATAACTAAGGGCTTTACTTTTCCATAAGTATTGAATTTATTCTTTTTTACTTTCATTGCAATTCCTTATTTGGCTACACATATTCTAGTCTTAGCTCATGGAGGTCACTACACATCAAGGAGTTAAAATTCAATGAGGATCCGACCTCGATTAAAAACTTAAAGGTCACCCATAAAAATGCTTCCCTTCCATCCCATGGTGATTCCTACTACTTCAATCTATGTGATACATAGACGCAATTGTCTCCCTCCCAATGGATGCACTCAGATATAATAACAGTTTGTCTCACATGCTTGAGGGACCAACTTCTATAGTTTGTCTAACATGCCTAGTGGGATAAACTTCTATATTTTCTCCACTCATATTGAAGAAGCTTTACTATGATCCTGATGAAGGTCATAGTTTTTTCTTGAAGAGAAGCACTTGGATAATTCACTTGGCCACTCCAATTGATGACTTAGATTCAAAATATAGACTTTCAAAAGTTGTATGATAAAATATAGACTAAGATTCCAATGGGGGTCTCTATCTCATAAACTTATTGAAGCAAAATATCCCCACCTAGCATATCAAATTGGTGACTCAGACTAGAAGAATCAATTTTTGAGGGATCCTTTGCCTCATCAAATTGACTATGACATTCATTCATTCTATAAAAACTTTTAGTTTTGAAATTTTCATAATTATGGGAATTAGGTGTGTTGATCCAAAGCTAAGAGCCTATAGGATAGCTACTCAAATGGGTAAAGTCTTAATACAAATAATAAGGTTACTCCCCAGTCCATACCCACCATTGCAACACCTATATTATTATTCCCTAGCCATACAACTTGCTCCAATCATACTAGTCCTCCTGCATATCCAAAAAAACATAAGCTTCCTCTCCTCTAGATGCAAAAATTGATGAAAATTTAAAAACTACAAGGGCCCTCTCTAATGATACCATAGACCTTAAAAGGAAATATGACATCCAAAGGTTTTCCTACCAAAGTTATCCACAACCTTCCTTCCAATAGGGAAATCAGGGCTTTCGATCGCTCCTCATTAGATATCATAAACCCCCATTGTTTATCAACAAGAATCCTAGTTATTCCTATGACTTAACTCAATAGATAGTACTTGTATTAGTCTCAACCTTCCAAATGACTACAAACTTAGCTAGGACCTTATCACCACCCAAAAAAACTATGTTGAATATTCTATTGGTTGGTACTATCCCACTCCTAACTATCCTCCATTCGACTATTTTATTAGAATGAAAAATTAAGATATAGAGACTTCCTATTCAAATCACAAATATACTTATCTCTCTTAGTCAAAAGTCTTGATATCAAGTTAAGAACCCATCACTTAGTCTTTTACCACACCATCAGTTGCTAAATTATCAATCTTGGAGTGGATTTTTACCACCTAGGGTGACACAAGAGTATATGATGTGTCAAACAAAGCAAGCTCCTTAAAGGGAAGGCTGCTAGTCCAATCAAGGTATAATATATGGGTGAAAAGAAGGGCCATTGAGAAGTAGGAAAAACCTAGCCTAATAAATCCTAGACTTCAATGGATAAAAGTATGCAATAAAATATCCCTTTTTTGTAAATGACACCAATAAATCAAGGCAAAGGGGTCCTAACAAGGATAAAATAATCCCTAACCTATGTACTACTCTAAAATAGATGTGGGACTAATTTTAAGATCTCATCAAAATATATCTACACATATTATGAGTAGATCTACTCAACAAGGACATAACCATTGAATTCCAACTACCTTACAAGCACTCTCAGAGATTACCTAGAGTAGTAGACATCCAAATTATGAAGACCAGGTCCTAGTTGGACATCAAAACCAACTAGGATAGGATGATCCATAAAATAATTGTTTCACTTTTGCACATAGAGTAAATATTGTATATAACTACAAATATATATGTATATAATGAGAAATATTTTTTTTGCATTTGATTGGCCACTTGATTAGATAATTATCTATAGCTATAAAATTAGCACTTCTCCCAATCCAATTTGATAGGGTATTGAATCATGATTTCACCTAGAAGAGTGCATCCAAAAGGCCTTTGAGAATAACTCATGAGTGTAATTATCGATACCTATAAGCATGTGTAGAAAAGCATTGATAAATGAAATTGATGTAATATATGCATTAATATATAAAAAAACGATTTTCATAGAGACTATTGTAAGAGTGGCACACTTTTCAATTATGGAAATTATGTCTAGCCTCAAACCCCATTGGCCAAATTTAGGCCCTAGTATAATAACACCATGATGTCCATATCTCTGAAGCGGTGGTTGTATATCTATAGCATTGGGGAAAATGTAATATCTATCAAAATTTGATGGCCATATTGTGCATTATGGTAGGTGAGTAGGAAAAATTCATAGAGGAAGTAATTCTATGAATCACAAAGACCAAAAAATAGACCTAGGCCAAAGAAACAATAGATGTCTCTAATCACCTCCTTGAAAATATAATATATCACATACATGGAGCAACTAAAGTTGATCCACTTGTTAACCTCCAAAAAAGAAATATATAATAAGGGAAAATGACCTTTTAATTCTTTCTTGCAAGCAATATTTTTGAAATAACATCAAAGCATTAGACAAAAAAGAGGAAATAGAACTAAAATTAACTAGATCTCAACTGCATAAAAGTGTTCAAGAAGTAATGGAGAGAAGGAGCATCACCCATAGCCCTGAACCTAGGATAGGACATATACTAGCCCCACTAGAGCCCTCCCTAACCACTTTTTGCCAAGAAGGAATGACTCCATTTCCTCAGTCCATATACCAAATCCCATAAAAGATGCATCAAATAGGGTAATGGATCCTAAAATTTCTAGTAGAATGAAGGGCATGAGAGATGGGGCACTAAAACATATTAGGCAAAACTCTTTTGAGATTTTTAGCACCTGTATCTAGAAAAATAATTTGGCATAGTACATGGTTCTTGAAGTACAAAATTGTTATAATATAATTTCCCTATACCCAAGTTGTATAATCCTAACACCCAAGAAATTTGAACCCTCAATGAAAGCTTCAAGATAGTCATCAATGCCCACAGGATATGGGAGATGCTAATGGTAGAATCAATGGCCACCATGGTTGATTGTGTAAGTTTCAAAAATCTATACAATACCATCCTAGGGAAGTTTGACTATTTTTGTAATGAATGCAACATAAGGGGGAAGAAGCTATCAAATATTTCCCTAGATCTCAAGCATCTAAAGGATAGTGTTAGATATGTGACAAGGATGTTGGCATTCATTTTTTCTTTAAACAAGAGAAAGAGCTATTCTAGGCCCAAATCAGGATCTTATACCATCTAAGGCACCCCCTAGTCAAGAAAGGGTGACCCTTGACTTTATCGACTGCATCATAGAGAACTTCCATGTAGGACTAGTCGGGTTTCAAAAGACTAGTTACATTTTTTTATGTTTAGCATACTTGGCTCATTTGATCATATTCTAGGGATGACTCATGTCACCCACAACCCATATTTTCCTAGATAGAATTTTTGAGAAAGTCCTCCTCTTATTATAATTTTGTTGAAAATTTCTTGGTCTCGACATTGACTGATCTTAATGGAAAAAGTCCTGAACACTGTAGTGGAAGTTGCAAGAATTTCTTGGGGAGGCAACTTCTTGATGACTAATTTTTCACTAAAATAAAACACTGATTAGAATGCACAATTTTGGTAAACAAGCATATTGGATACCAAAATACATGTCAAAGAAATTTTTTACATTAGAGGCTCTTTGATAGTTGGATATCACTGATGCTATATACGCTAGTGGAAGGAATAAGACTAGTCTATTCAAGATTCATTTTTCCTTTGGAGGAGTTAGCCTAATAAAGAAAAAGGTTCAAGAGCTACTAGAGAAGAAGTTTGAAGAAATAAAATTTTAGAAGGCTCCTAGGGAATGGAAGTATGACCCCAATAAGAAGTTTGTGAAATGACTAACCAAGGTCAAGAACTTGATAGAGTTCATACATGAACCTAGGTTAGACTTTGAGGTCCTCCAACATCCTATGGATAAAAGAGGTACTCCTCTATTAAAGCAATTTCTAGAATGGGAAATACCACCACCATCGGGGAGGAAACCCTACAATACCTTCTACAAGGTGACTAGAAGGGTAGATTCAAATTTTCAAGTTCATGAACCTAAGCTACAATCCCTTAAGGGAAAGTGGAAGATGAAAACAATCAATGCATGGTGGATAATGCAACAAAAGATCAACAATACAATGTATGCATTTAGTTATATTGATAAATATATAGATTTTTATGAGTGATGGGACAATAAGTACATTAAAGAAAAAACCTCCAACTTAAATGAAGATAGTGGAGAGAAATTGGTGGATGCCAACACCCAAGCAATGATGGACATAGAAGTAGGGATAAAGGAAGTAATTTGATTGGAAAACTCCCCTTATAGGACATAGAGGCCATGATGCCCAAACAACATTCACTAGTTCAAGAGCATTTGGTTTAGGCATCTACTTTGATGCAACCTGAGCAAAAGGAGTCTTCCCATAGCATCAATTATCCTCCCATAAATAATAAGAAGAAAAATCCTTTGAAGGTAAGAATATAGGTATCCATGGCCTAGAAAGTTAGATTAGTTCCCCATGCCCCTCCTCCCCCTATAATCAAGGTAGGACCCCCGCTGGCCTTTTCATTAGCCTTGCTAATAACAACTTCCATCCCAGTAGCCTTAGCCATTGTTACCTCCCTCTAAACACCCAGTATGCCAGTTCTTTATACAAAGTTCCTACTCCAAAGACCCAAAGTCCTTACATTAATAACCTCCATCCCAACCACTCCTTAGATAGATGTCTAATCTACCCTATTCAAAGGATTTCCACCAATCTATACCACTTCTCCATTATCCCCCTCTGGCCCCTTTTTCTAGCCCATACTATCCAAACCTACATTAGGGTAATTATTAGTTGGCTTTGCTACCTCTCTAGGTACTATTGGGCACATAAATGTCATCAATCTTTACTTGACATTATAACTATTTATCCTTCAATTTTTTGTCTAGGCATGCACCCGATAATCGCAACTCGACACTCAAGCATTGGATGGGTAATCCAACCTCCATAGTAGATTGGTTTCTTATTAAATTAAAATGGTGTTGACTCAATTAAAGCTCCAATAGGGTTTTGATATTAGGGTTAGAAAAGGTTTAGGGTTAGAAATTTTATAAAGAAATAATGGTCGGATAGGCTAACAACATAGACAACTATAGCAAAGGGCTCCCACAAGCTATTTATAGTGTCCCATTACTCAAATACACATTACCCAAATCAATGAAATCTCCACACATTAAAACATAAATAGAGAAATATTGCAAAAAACAATTCCAACATCCAATATTGATAATCCAAATAGCAGAATAAATCAATAGTCATATTTAATAGAAATTAGACTTCCTAACAATATAGATCTAATCCAGGAAAGACTTCAACTACTCTTACAACTAGTAATCCAAAAGCTGAAATGAACTAACCATTCAAGTATTAATAGAAATGCAGTCCAAGACCTCAAACCTCTTGCATAAGATAATGAGATGACAAATTTGAGTCAAACAATCAAAGAAATGCTCCTTCCATTAGCTCACAAGAATATTTATAGTAGGGCAAGCAAACGACCTAGATCCAACCTCAAAAAATGAGCATTTAACCTCTATTTATAGTTTGAAAATTAAAGAATAATAAGGAACATTACAAATATTTGATTTTCAATAGCTTAGCAGAGATTTCTTGCTAGTATTTTCTTACTAGTTCAGCCTCCAGGAAATCTGTTGCAAGTATACCGCCATGGTAGCTCAGAGCTTCTTCAAATTATTGGTTGATTAATGTATGTTGGAGATCAAGCCATTAGATACTACATCTGCTATGTGAAATTTTCTTGGAAACTCACATCACCGCCGATCTGCAATTGGCTCTGGTTCTTGTTTCTTGAAACCCTTTTATGCTTTTGCTTCCAGTATCTCAACTAACTATGTTTGAATCCAGTAAGAAAAGCCTTTAAATACTTCGATATCATAAATAAAATCTTGATCTTTGATCTTCCCCATCACATGGATATGATTTGATTTGGAACATATTCTGTACAATGGCAGGGAAATATCAAAGCACCATTCTGATTTTTTAAGTTGATGATGTCACCTTTTTATCTTTGAATCTATGGAATGCCAATCTGGCATAAAATACACTAATAATTAAGTGGGATAAAATCTGCTCGTCAACCTTCCTTTTTCTTCTTGGAACTTTGAAGCAACCAAAAATTCATATTACAAAAGCTGTTGATGTCATCTTTGCTAAAAAAAATTTGCGAAATCAAGAATCCACGCTTGGACAAGTGTAAATCTTCTTTCATCTCCAATCCACCCTTGCCATAGTGTAATATAGCTTTTCCTCTATTTTGCACTATAATTAGTGTAAAATGCATCCTTGTCTCCATTCCAAAAAGAAGTCTATTCAAAATGCTTCTTTGTCACCAATTTGCACTTCTATAAATTTTTGCATCTTCATCACCATTCCAGAAAAAAATACTCTATACGCTCATCGAAATTGGTCTCTTCGACACTTTGCCACTTGGAGGATATCAAAACAAATAAGCAATTTCTATTCCACACTTCTCCTTACACTGACATCATCTTCACCCAAAAAAATTTCAGAATCAAAATGCATCACCAGTCTACTGCCAAATAAGTTATAAATTGTGCATAATTTCTCCAAGTGAAAAATACACTAAGTATTTGGTGGATTAGAAAACTCCTATTGTAGATCCACTCCAAAATACACTGAAAATTGTGTGGAATCAAAACTTCATACCTTAGATAAAATTTTCAATGTTTTCTAAGGATGTGGTCTTTTTGGGCCTACATTCTAGCGCCTCTTGGGTGGATTTTCTCACAAAGCCATCGAACTCAAAGTCTTGTCCATTGAGCATCAGGAGTAAAAAATGATTCTCTTCAAAATTTCTTTAAATAATAACATCCATATGAACACCACCCTCTAAAACTTTTATGGTCATCTTCGAGGATAAACGTTCATATCAAGACCATGCTTCATACATATGACATAAGCATTAATATCTGTGCTATTCTAGAAAAATTGCCTCACTGCTCTAGAAAAATGAAACACAACCATGTTCTCCTTATAAATCCTTTTTTACAATGCATGATAAAAATGCCTTCACACAAAAACTATTGTTTTTTTGTCTCTCTATGGTCTCATGCTTTTATTATTTCTTTCTGACAATGTCAGAGTAAAAATGAATCAAGAAAAAATACAAAACTTATGACTATATATGTACAAAGAAAAAATGACTAAGTTTATGCCCCTTTAGGGCCTATAATGGTTTGGTCCATATCTTCTTCTTGCTAAGCCTCTTCTTCAACTTCCTCTTCAGCTTCCATCTTAGCTTCTTCTTTAGGGGAAGATTGCTCTTGATTTTTCTCTCTAACATCATCACCAAATAATTGCACCATTAACTTCAAAGTTTGTAGGGCCTATTTCTAGGTTACCTCTGAGGGATTGGAAGTCTCTCTTAGCTACTTGTAAATATATTGGAGTTCACCAATATATTCATAATTAGTACCATTCCATTTATTTATCATATCTTCCATGAGGTCTCTCAATATGGTGAAATCAATGATCATTTATGAAGCTTGCTCTTGGTCCAGTGGCTCTTCCAGAGAGTCAATATTAGATTCATCCTATAAGGTCTCTCTAGTACTTTTCTTAATCTCTTCAACTGATAGCAAGCTATGATATTCCATCCATAAACCTCTGAAACCAATTTGTATCATTTCCTTGTTCACATACACTACATATTTGATTACCCCTTCAATTTTATCATAAAATAGATAGGCCTTTTGAAGTGCTATGTGCTTCTTTACTACAATTATGGTAACAACTCTAGCAATTTTCCATTCTTTATTAGGGATTGGCTTGGCAGAATAACTGAGTCTACTATCCACCAGCCTATAAATTTGCTCTATTGGGATTTCCATAGGCTATAGTTCTTCAGTGATTTTATCCAAATACTTTTGAATGCTCTAGAGTAAGTAGCTAACATCATCTAGATAATTGATAATAAGCTAGAGACCTAAGCATTTTTACTGGAATTTAGAGAGTAGTTCTTTTCTTACTTTCTTTAATCCATCTTTGGAAAAACTAGAAGATTTAGCTCTCTCAATCTGAAGTTGTTGCTTCAAACTTTGAATTTCTTTAGCCTACTCATCAATCAAAATTTTGGCTCTATTCACTACTCCCTAAGCTTATTGGCTTCTTGAAACTTTTCTTGCCAGCTCTTAGCTTCTTTTTTTAAAGCTTTCTCCACTTATTTCTAATTGCTAACAATTTTTTGAAGCTTTTTGATTTATTTTTCTAGCTTACCCACATTTTATTTAAATATATCATTCTTCACATAAAAAGTATCCAAGTGGGCTCTGGCTACTACCAATTCATCTTCGTAAGGCAAATTATCAATGTCTTTAGTATGCTCTTCAATACGATAATCTTGAATTGCCATCTCAGTTTTAGGCTTGCTTACCAGGGGAACCATGATCCTAGAAGTTATTTGCCTTGAAACCAGATCAACAATAATGCTTCTTCTCCTGGTAGCCATCCTATTAGAAGGCTTAGATAGTTTTTCTACCCAAAAATCATTGATTTTTTTATAGCCCCCTACTCCTTATGTATAATTTCCTAGGCCAAGAGGAGAATAAGATGCAAGTAATGAAAGATCAGAAACAAACATTGATGCTAACTATCCAGAATTTTTTATAGAAGACTCTATGAATACTACTGTTGTTGCAATTGGCAAGCCTATGTACACTAAAGAGAGACTCACAAATGGGTGAAGGAGTGAACTAGAAATAGTTTATTTATCAAAGGATGGTGGTGGAGGTAATGGAAAAGTTGAAACTATGGGGGATGATGAGTGTGGAATCTCATCTGATGAGTTTAGAACTTTGGATGATAAAGGTGGAACCTTAGATAATGAAATAAGGACTTGAGGTGATAAAGAAGGAATTTACTATGACCTTGGGGGAGATGGATTAGATTGCACCTCAGTAGATACTGATGAAACAAGAGGTGAACTATGAGGTGGGGAAGATACCTTCGTTACAACCTCTTGTTCATAAAGGGAAGGAGATTTCTTTGGGGAATTTGAAGGAGGAAAAGGAGAAGAGGGATTAGAGACCATACTTTCACCTACTAAAGTAGGATTTTTTGAAGATGTCTCAGTGATCTACTACTATTCTTGTTGTATCGATTCATCAGCAACTGAAACAATTATTTTCTCAATTACATACTCTTTATTCAGCCTTTGTTTCTTTGATATCTCCTTCTCAAATATTTTTGGGGCCCTTTTGGCCTTTCTTTGAAAAACTTGATAGGTAACTTTCTCAAATTCCATGTCTTCCTTAGATAGTCCTTCCTATACTATTTCCTCTAGTAACACCTGCTAAAAAGGGATTTAACTCCATTGTCACTGCGGTAGTGAAATTTATAGGTGTAAGCTTGAATCTCTCATATTTTTCATTCTAGTTAACATCTGTATCTGGAGGCTGAGCACCCAGGACTAGATTTTTAGGCCTATTTGTTATTTCTATAACTGGTGTACTAATAGACCTCTCCTTAGAATAGTGCATTTTACTCATACACCATGCTTCTTTTGGAAAGTGTTCTATCTGCTCAATTGAAGTCTAAAAATGCTTCAAGACTTCAATAGTGGTTAATGGAGTATCAGACTCTTCTTATTCTTATGGGGATGGAGAGTTAGGCCTAAATTATGACTTACCATATATGAGCACTACATTCCCTATGTCTTTGGGCCTCCAAGTTTGAATATTATTGTCATATAATTTAGAAAATTCAACATCCATTTTTGTCCCAAATTTGGATTTTGTTTTTACATTCTCGAATCTCATCTTCCACCAATTTGATATTTTGGCCTCATTCCATTTCCCTATATGCTCTAGCTTTTCATCAAGAAGCTCTTGAGGTTGAGAGTCTTATTTCTTTTCTATTTTTCTCTCAATATCCTTAATTGTAGACTCTTTCAACTAATGTTTTACATTGTTGTCCAAGTCAAAATTCACAATTTGCTCATAAAAGTCCAACCATAGGGGAATTTGATCCATTTTAGCAATATTCCATTCCAAAATATAAGTTTCTTTGTTGTTTCTACCTTGCTCAAAATAGGGCCTAGATTGCTTTTCAAATTTGTAGGTATTTTCCCCATTTAAGTCAATATTACTTTTGTGGAATATGTCATCTGGATCATAACTCCAACACTAAGGAATATAGAACGGACCCAAAATATCTAGGTATTGGTAAATTTGTTTGCCCTAATGCTTCTTTGTAATAGTTATATCACTAACATTCCAATATGTCAACATATATTTCCTCTTCCTCCCAGAACCAGAGTTCAAATTAATAGATTCTACTTGAATAAGATATTCTAAGGTAAATAGCCTTTCAATAACAAAGTGAGGTAGCAAAAAAGGCTTACCTTGGAAGCCATATAGTCTAATGATTGTGTGCTCTATTACGAGATACCAGTATCTTTCCTCTACACCCTTTGTTCTCAATATTTTCTCAGCCAGCAGTGGTATCCTAGGGCAAACCCCATACATTATTTTCAACATTGGTTCTAAGAATTCCAAATTGAATCTATACACAAACTCAGTACTTTTAAGATGCTTAGTCTTGTAATAAATTGCCATGGATTCTCCTTCATTGGTCTTATCCTTAATTGGAATCCAGGGTATCATATCCTTAACAGTAGCAAAAAACATCTAGATTAGGCTTGAGCAATGCCTAAAAATAGGTGCATCAAAGCTTTTTTTCATTATTACCAACTGCTCATGTATTCTTTGGGTAAGGAAAGTTAACCAATAAAAATAGATAACCTTGATACCCTTTTCATTTGTACCTTTTTTATACATCCTCTCATTGGAAATGCAGTATGTAGCATCTATTTGCCAAACCTACACCATTTTATCAGAATCCGGACCATCCATACAAGCTAACATAGAATAAAACTCTAGGTGTTCAAAATGTTCAATAGAAATTGGGACCCAAGGTAATCGTTTTTTGGGTCTAGTGTCTTTGAATTATTTGTATACCCACTTTCTAAAAGACACCATCATTAGCTTTCTTTTCCAGGGAATAGCATCCAACCTGGGTAGTGGTTCTAAACTCCTTTGATTTTATTAGTGGCTCTGCTTCTATGGAAAAAAACTTATTATAGTTTGTAGCTATAATGTTAAATAGGATATTGCCTTTAACAGTATTCATTAATTTCACTATTGGGTCATAAAACTTAATGATAGCTGCAATTAATTCAAGGCAAGGATGAATGGAATCACAAATATAAAAAGACAAATATAAGAGCATAGCACACCTACCTTCAATTGATAAGGCCACTCCTACCTTGTATCTATCGTTGATGTTTCTCCTGAGCTTCAATATCTCTGTTTGGACCAACTTGGTATCTACCATAGCTTTTACTTTTTTTATATATTGGCTTATTAACTTATTTGTTGATTTTTTTATCTCTTGGGAATATTCGAAAGCCATCTCCATTCGCAATGCCCTAGATTTTCTCTATTGAAGTTGTAGGTAATAATTCTTCTAACATTTTACTCTCCTCCACTTAAAAAATGCTGCTCTTATCAAATGAATAAGACTTTGTGCTATGTTCTTCCAATTAATGCTACATACATGTCTTCTGCCATTAATGTGGCTATTATGCGACCTACCCATTGGCACGCTTCTCAACTAGCACTCTATTCCTTTTGGCGGGTTAGAGGTGGCGTTCTAACTTTTGATTGGTTGAAATAAAAATGTGTTTTACCCTTGCAGTGTCGCTTTGTCCTCTCCTTTAGGTGTAATAAAATTTAGCATTTATTGCGGACATTTTACCCTCCTTTAGGTGATAATATATGAAAATACTGCCCTGCTCGAATGTAGAATTAAAAGAAAATGACGAATTAGCAACACCTTATTTTCCACAGTATCTAGCTCTAGGCCATTCCTCATTCCATGCCTCATAAGTCTAGAAACCTGATGAATTGGAACTCGCTCTTCACTCCACTGGCATCATGGTTCATTTGGATGCATATAAATAGTGTACATCACATTTCACTAAAATGTAGCTCATTTAGGTGCAGATTGAAATCTGCTCTTTTCTTTGCTAGTGTGATGATTCTTTTGCATGCGGATTGGAGTTTGTAAATATTCCACTTCACACTTATAGAGTATTTGAGTGCACAATAGGAGTTGTTGTATCCTTTGGGAACATTTAGCCAAATTTTCTCTTTCTTTTCTCTTTTTTTTATACATTTTACACAACACACTGTTAAAACAAAATTTGATACAAAGTGCAAAAATAAAGGGAATATGATACAATGTATATACCTATATTACACTGAGCTTATATTTTAATCAAAGTAGATTTTGAGATGAAAACCATTAACTAGAATTGGTTGTATGTTTCCTTCTAGATCTTCAAGTTGGAAAACATTTATCTCTTTGAACTCTACTATCTTGAAAGGGCCATCCTAGAAGGAGTCAAACTTTTTATGGTGACTTGGTTTTGTTCTTTCAATATTCCTCCTTAGGACTGAATCCTCAACCTATAATTTCTTGAATCTTACCTTTTTATCGAAAAATACCTTAATGTCCACATAATGTTTTTGAAAGCTCTCATATGCCTAAGCTCTATTTTCTTCCAACTGTAGTAGGTGTGGTAACCTTGTATCCACTGTATTTACCTCTAATTATTCTTCTAACTTTATTAGTTTTAGTTCTGGAATTTCTAAATGGATAGGTAGCACTACTTCCTTGCCATATACCAGAGCATAAGGAAAAGTCTTGATGGACTTCTTGATGGTAATCATGTCTTCCCATAGAGCTTGTTCCAGCATTAAGTGCTAACTTATTTTATTTCCTTCTAGTGATCTTCTCAAAATACTTAACCAATTTTTGTTGGTAGACTCTGCAAGTCCATTCCCTTGAGGGTAATAATTTGAAATATTCTTAATGGTTATACCATACTTACTGGTAAATTCAATATACTTGGGTCCTATGAAGGCTAGCCCATTTTCACTCACCAAGGCTTTTGAAACTCCAAACCTTAAAATTAAACTTTCCATAAAATTGATCACAACTTCTTAATCTAATTTCTTGGTAGGGATAGCTTCTACCCATTTGGTGAGGTAGTCTATGGAAGTTAGAATATACTTGTGCTCAGCCAAAGAATTTGGATTGATGACACCTATGAAATATAACTCCCATTTTTTAAATGGTTCTTCTATCTATATTGGTCTGATGGGAAATGATACAATCCTTGTTATCCCTACATATCTCTGGCACTTGTCACAAGATCTAGTGATTTTAAAAGTATCAACAAATACAGTGGGTTGGTAATAACTTGCTCTTATGATTTTCAAAGCTATGACCCTGCTTGAGAAATGTCCTCCATATGGCCCTCCATGAAACTCCTTAATGACCTTTCACTAGTGATCTTATTTCAAGCACTTAAGGAGGACTCCATCAAGGTTTCTTTTGTATAGCCCTTATGGCAGTAATACAAACTTCAAAACTTGTAGCCTGTATCTTCTTCTTTATGAGGCATTAAGATCAGGAGGGCATACTCTAATTTTAAAGTAATTGATCATCTGGTCTATCCAATCAGAGTTTCCCAGCTACATTATTTTAATTTGATCATCCTATGCTATCTAGAAATTTTTTATTCTATCTAACGCTATTGTTTCTATTAGACCTTGGCATAGGGATTTGCCTCTCACCAATTTTGTGGGGTGTATCTCCACATCGTATTCATGGATCTTGGTGATCCAAACAAATCCCTTATTCCCTAGTTCACCTTGAAAAATAAATTCTCATATATGGGTGAACAACATATACCATGATCTTACTCTAAACCAAGTATTGTCTAATTTCTTTAGTGAATTCATCATAGAAAATACTTGTGTTTCACTAAATTTATATTTTATTGGGTAGTCATGAAGAGTTTGGCTCCAAAATAATATAGGATGTTCCTTGCCTTGATCATATTTTTAAGTGAGCATTAAGGCAGAACTCTCTTCAGTTCTGTAAGCATAAAGGATAAAATATTTACTGAAAATATGGGTTTACCAACACTAGGTTTGTTGTAATGGACTGCTTTATTATCTCAAAATATTATTTTCTAACTTCAGTCCATTTAAACTTGACATTTTTCTTGAGTAACTCAGATATGGGCCTTACTTTTTGTGTAAAGTTAGAAATAAATTTCATGATAAATTTTATTTGACCCAAAAAGGATTGTAAGGCCTTCTTGTTTACAAGAAATGGGAGACCAAGAATGGACTTGATTCTATATGTATCTATGGCCATACATTCTTTTGAGACCACATGACCTAGCAATTTTCCTTCATGAACTGCAAATAATTATTTCTTAGGATTGAGTGAAATACCAAATTCTCCGCACTTTTGAAAAACTTGCTCAAGGTGTGCTAAGTAGTCATGCTTATCATGGGAGAACACATTCATGTCATCTAAATAGATCAAAATGACTTTATTGATAAGTTCCCCAGAGGCATAATCCATAGCTCTTTGAAATGTGGCTCCCACATTGGACAACCCAAAAGGTATTCTCTGGTAGGCAAATGTGTCCCATTTTGTGGTAAATGTTGTTTTATACTAATCTTCATATTTCACCCAAATTTGATTGTATCCATAGAAACCATCTAACAATGAGAACCTCTTTGCCCCTGCCACTATCTATAAGATCTGATCAATATGTGGGAGGGGATAGTAATCCTTAAGAGATGCTTGGTTAAGATTTTTGAAATCTACACACAACCAAATATCACCATTATTTTTTCTCATAGGTACCAAGTTGGCTATCCAGGTTGAATGTTTTATTGGGTAGATGATCTTAGCCTTTAACAACTTTAAGAGCTCCTCCCTCATAATGGCTTCGATCCTTTGGATTTACAAGCCTTTGATTCTACCTAGAAGGCTACGCACTAGGATCTAGCTTGATAGTATGTTGTATAATCATTTTGCCATAAACCTTGAGGTCTTCATATGACCAAGCCACAATGTCGTGGTATTTTAGGCATAAGGCTTTGATATCTTCTACCTTCTCTAGTGAACATCAAAATCCAAAATTGATCTTATTTTCAATACTGAATTCATCTTCTTTATAAATTTTTCATTGACTTTCATGGCTCTGGTATTTTTTCTCTCCTCTTTGTCAAACAAGCTCTCTAGGGTGACCAACCCTCTAGGAATCTGGTTGTTCCTTAATTGAATAACATCTTGTTTATCAATTTATTTTAGATTTTATTCTTGGATAGTGGAGAGGCATGCTTCTCTTACCAAAAATCAATTATCTGCCCATCACTTTCAAAAACCTACCAAAAATTTTGCTTATCTGGTACTGCAAGTATAAAAATAATTTGTATTCCCTTGTCTTTCTTGATTCCATAGTCTATAGAAGGTTTGAAGTTAACTCCCTTCATTGCTAAGGAATTTGCCAAAGTTTTCTTTTCTCTAGAAATAAAACTTATATTTAGGGCATCAAAGGATTCCATCAGATCCCATACCCTATTTTTGTGTGATTTTAGGTAATGGTGCTTACTGTTGTACCTTTTCCTTACCTGATGGATAATTAACTCAGAGTCACCATATATGTTTAGAATATTAATGCCCATGCTTTCTGCCTGTATCAGTTCAAGGTACAGGATCTCATATTTTGCTATATTATTTGTACATGACCATGTTAGTTTGTAGGTAAAACTCTTTGTTCCCTCTAATTGGGATTGTAGCACCACACCAACTCTTGCATAATTTCTGAATTTAGCACCATCAAAGTGCATGATCCATGTTTCCTTTTCTCTTAGTGATTGATTGAATATAGCATGGATCTTCTTCTCTAATTCAGTTGAAATACTATATGTCCCCATATCGGTTCCAAATATATTGTAATCCTCTTTTAAGGGTAACTCATCCTCAATATCCAATTCCTCAAAATTATCAACCAGCTCAAATTCCTCTAGGGGAGTAATATTGTACATGTCTTCCTCAATATTTTCAATATGATAAGACACTAGATTTTTGGGTGTTATCCTGATTCTCCTTCCTTTAAAAGGAATTACCATACTGGAATAATCCATATACATGCATCCACCTAATTTTGCAGTAAAATCCCTTGAAAGGCATAATATAAAGTAAGGGTCAAGATTTACCACTACTATCTCTTGTACAATCATCACCTCAGGAGCTCTATTTAATCTCATTAAGACATTCTTTATGACTCCCATTGTTTTCACTAGTGTTCCATCCAATTGTAATACTCATGGGCAGGATTGAGTATAATCCATACCCATCTCTTCACAAACTATCTTAGGCATGACTGTAATTGATACTCTTGATGTTGGCAATTTTGGGTTTGAGATCCTAGCTTCTTGTCTATGAGTTGTCATTGATGTCAAAAGGAAATGGCATTAATGTTAAGAGGATGTGTTGGCTTCAAAGGTGGAAGATTCCAAGAGAATATTTTTAAGAGAATCCGGAGAGATTCCATTGGCAAGGGTTTTTCATTAAAACCAAGTTGGATAGGGTTTTTATTAAAACCAAGTTAAATGGTTTTTATTAAAACCAATGGAGGTTCTCTTTATTATTTATTTAATTATTATTTAAAACCCTTCAAGGTTTTAATTAATTAATTATTTAATTAATTAAGGGAGAAATTATTTTTAATTTATTAAAAATACTTAAAGGTTTTTAAACCTTTTTTTATTCTTAATTTATTAAAATTATTTAAGGGTTTTTAAACCCTTTTTGAAAAGACTTTTGATTAATTTCGAAATGGTCTTTATTTCCACCGACGTCAAGGTGTCTTCGAAGAGACTATTTATTCTCCAACTCCTAAGGTTGGAAGGCTAATTAATTCAAAATTCCCCGAATGCAATTTGCGGTGTTTGTGCTCTGTATTCGCTGCGATCGAAGGAAGACTTAGAAGCACGTGCGGTTGAAAAGTCTTCGGGAGTTTTTTTCGAGGGTGAAGTGGAGGGAAGTTCACTTGTGAACTTCGTAGCCCACGTGGGCTAGTGGCAGCGAAGGCTGCTGTTGGGCGCTGCATTGGCGGAGGTCACCGTTTCGAGTCTCGCGGGGGTGCTTTGCTAGAGTAACACACGTTTTTATTAAAACGTCTTTATGCCGCGAAATTCGGAGTTTCTTGGACAGCGATTTATAAGGTGTGATTAAATTTTATGAGTTTTGGCTTTTGTGATTAGCATTGAATAAAAGCTTAGGAGAAATAAGGGCATATTTCTTTGGATGTATTTTTAAGATTATTCTTTGCTATGCTAAAATTAAAAATGGAGGTATAAGGTGTGAGTCTGTGATTGTTGATTTATTGGCATGTTATGGTGGTTGTGTTTAAAGAAGTGGAGCTAAAAGGTGTAATAAAGGAAGTTTATATTATTGCTCATTTCTTTTTATTCTAACCCTAACTTGGTTGGAAGTTTGAGAGTTGTGTGTGGTGAGAGCTTGAAGGTTCAATTATCTTCTACTCCAATAAGGTATGGGCACATTCTTCTTATGAGTATGATTGGTGTATGTTTTCTGAAATAAGGTTGGAGTGAAAAGGTATTCTACTAGGTATCCTTTGGCTAGGTGTAAATCCTATTTTCTGGTTTGTTGAAGACTACTTATGCATTGTTATCCTTAAGGAGAGTTTTTGGTGAATGCATAATTTTTGGTTTGAGATAGTGGAAGCTTTGTGCACTAGGGTTTATATTTGTGAGTCTAGCTACTTGCATTGAGTTGGTGGAACCCTTGGTTGGCTGTTTTGAGTTTGATGGTTGAGTTGCTTCCATAGAGGTTGTTTGATCAAGTTATTGCTTTACTTGATTCATGATATTGGGCTTACTCCATTGAGTTGATTTGAGCAAGTTATTCTTTGCATTTGGTGATATTGTGTTGGTGGCTGTTTTGTTCAAATATCTTTGGAGGGAAAAGGATTTCTACTTGTTTCCTTTTCTTGTGATGATTGGTTGAATGCTTCAAGGTTGATGTTGAGTTGAATGGTGTTGGTTGACTAAACCTTGTTTGATGAGCATTGTTGTTGAAACCCTAATTGATGGTGAAAAGAACATGAGTATCATTGTTATGTGATTCTTTGCATAGTTGGCAATTGTTGGGGTTTCATGTTCTTGAAAGAAAACATTCTATCCTATCCATTTCGGATATTGAGTTGAGTTTTCAGATTTGAGATTGAGATTGAGCTGAGTTGATTTGAGTTGAGTTTTGAGATTGGGATTTGAGTATAGAACATATTGAGTCTCTAACAATTCTCTTTATGCTTCTATGAGTTTGACAAATCACATTGGGTCTCTAACAATTCACTTTGTGATTTCCTACTAAGAAAGTTTTTCTTGGTGAGCTTGTTGAGTTTTTGGACAGGTTCTGGTGGGGACTTGTGAGCAATTTTGGACAGGTTTCGGTGGGGACTTGTGAGCAATTTTTGATAGGTTTTGGTGGGGACTTGTGAGCAGATTTGGACAGGTCCTAGCAGAGGACTTGTGAGCTGAGTTTGATAGTTCTATCAGAGAACTTGAGGACAGAGGTGCATTGGTTCTATGAGAAGAACCTAAGGATAGATTTGGCAAGTCTTTGAGAAGGCTTGTATGCAGAGGATTGATTTGTTCAAGAGTTGGACAGATCGATGAAACAGAGGAAGACTTGTACTAGACCGATTGACTATGTTTGGTACAGGTTGCTGAGCTACTATGGACGTGATCATAGAAGGCAGAGGTCTCTTAGGCTAAGCATTGAGGATAGGAGGTCTTCGGTGGAAAGGAGTTCCACGTGCTGGCAAGAGGTAGAGGCAGTTGATCTTCTGAGGGATCATTTCTAGAGTAGAGGGGAAGGTATCTCCTTTGAGCAGAGGCTCATAAATTCTGATTGGGGGAAGGTATCTCCTTTGAGCGGAGGCTCATAAATTCTGATTGGGGGAAGGTATCTCCTTTGGGCCGAGGCTCATAAACATTGTAATTGGGAAGGATTCCCAAAGAACTTTGAGATAACTTTTAGAGAAAAGTTTTGTGGACGTAGCCCAACCATTATGGGTGAACCACGTTAAAATTGGTGTCACTTTGTGGATGATATTGTGCATTGCTTTGATATTGCTTTGGGTATATTGCTTTACTATTTTGAAGTATAAAGGAAAAAGTAAAAAGAGGTCTTATCTTGTTCACCCCCCCCTCTCAGTATAAGCTTGTGTTCTTCAATTGGTATCAGAGCTGGTGCCTTCGAAAAGTTTAACGGCTTGAAGGAAAAGCTAGTAAAGAACACAATGGATCATTCAAGTGGCAATGCAGCACCTATTCTTGATGGGTCAGATTTTGGTCTTTGGAGTGCAAGGATGAAGGTTCATCTAATGGCACTTGGGAATGAGGTTTGGGAAGTGATTGAAGATGAGTACACTATTCCTGAACATGGTCCTAATACTAAAGAAGAAAGGCTCCTACATCACAGCAATTCAAAAGCAATGAATGCAATCCTGAAAGGCTTACGAAAGCAGATCTCACCAAAGTGATTCACTGCAAGACAGACTAGTGAAATGTGGAAGCAGTTGAAGGTGGTTCATACGGGTGATACAAATGTCGGAAAGGGCCAAGTTGAGACACTTCAAAGGTATGTTTGAACAACTCAAGATGAATGATGATGAAAATATTAGTGACTACATGCTTCGTATGGATGAGGTTGTTAACTCCATGAAAGACTTAGGTCTTGAGCTTGCTGAAAATGATGTTTGTGATAAGATTTTAAGATCTCTTCCTAATAGATTTAGTGAAAAGATTTCTGCTATTGAGGAAGCTAAAGATTTGGATAAGTTGAAAAAGGATGAGCTCCATAGTATACTTGCAGCATTTGAGTTGAGAACTCAAGTGAAGGTTGATGTCAAGAAAGAGGCGACTTTCAAGGCTACCAAGAATTCCAAGGGTAAACAGCTTCAAGATAGTGATGAGTCTTCTAGTGATGAAGAGGCATATTACGACAAGAAAGGCAAGTTCTCTAGAAAGCACAAAAGTATGAAAAATATAAGATGTTTCAATTGTGGAAAGTTTGGTCATTATGCTACTTGATTGTACTGTTCCCAAGAATGAAAGTGATGAAGATAAACAAGATTCTAAGAGCAAGGATTCTGAAAAGCACAAGCATCACGGGAAAAACAAATATGAGCACAACAATCAAGGAAAGAGGTATTCTCACAAGCACAAGAAGAGTTTCTACCTAGACAAAGCAAGTAAGTGTTCTAGTAGTGATAGTGAAAGTTCTTCAAGTGATAATGAAAATGAGATGTTGTTCATATCGAGAAAAAGAGGAAGAACCGAAACATAGATTCATTATCATGAAATGTCTTAGATGTGGAAATTTTGGTCACCTTGAGGATGATTGCACAAATAATGATTTGGTTTCTAGTATGTATGAGGATGCTTCAGAAAACTATAAGGAAGATGCATGTATGGTTTTTGAAAAGGGTAGCACCTCTAGTGATAAGAAATCTGAAAAAGGCTTTGATGATTCAAAAAGCAAACAAATAGAGGAAGATATAGAGGAAGGTGAAGTAGATCTTGAAGGTGAACTTATTAGTGCTCTTAGTGCTTTGAAAAAGGAAAGAAAGAAGAATGCTAGACTCAAGGATAAGTTAGATGAATGTTGTATGGAGAGAGATGATCTTATAGAAAGTCTTGACTTCTCTATGGCTAAGACACAAGAACTCAAGGATGAGTTAGAGTCTAAGGTTCTTGAGTATAGTGAGTTAGAACAGAAAATGGCTTCTTTGAAAGAGGAAACTAAAGAGTACAAGGATAAGCTTTACAGGTTTCAAGATAGCTCCAAAAAGGTTAAGTCACTCATCAAAGGTCAAAGAAAGACAACAGATAAAACAGGCCTTGGTTTTGTTAAGCCACACAAGGAACAAGTTGGAGAGTCTAGTAAGAGACTCCAAAAGGAAGAGAGTTCTGATGAGGAAAGTATTTCAGAAAAGGAGTCCTTGAATGATAGATGCATAGAAAACAAAATTCAGAATGAGAAGAAGAAGTTTTCAGAACCTAAGAGGTCAATTAAAGGAAAGTTTCAAGGGAGATGTTTTGCTTGTCACGGGTTTGGTCACATGGCTTCACATTGCATGGCTCAAGTGAAGGAGGTAAATGACAGTTTCAGAAGTGCTAGTTACTTTCAAGGGTATTGCTACTCTTGTCAACAGTTTGGGCACAAGGCAGTTTATTGCAAGGCAAATAACATGAATAGGTTTGGTCAGAACTGGTGGATTCAAAGATCAGGTTTACCTCAGAGAAACAACATCGTCAAGTGTTTCAAGTGCAACAATGAAGGTCACATAATCAGAAGGTGTAGAGCTGAAATTCTAGAATACGGGAACAAGAACAGTGGCATGATCGGGTCCAAGGATCAAGGCATGGACAAGAACAGGGATGAGAACAAGAACAAGAATAGTGACGAGGAATAGGAATATGGACAAAGAGTTCAAGAGAAGGCCCGACAAGGAAGTTATAGACGTTGATGATGATCAGTGCCTAATGGGAGTTTTACTCCCACCCAAGAATTAATCACCTCATGAGGAGGTGGGGGAGGGACTAAGCTAAGAGGCTCATTCTTAGTCCCGAGCCCCAAAGGTGACCCTTTGCCATTGATGACAAAGGGGGAGAGATTTGAGTAAGGGGGAGAGCCTCAAGACAGGGGGAGTTGTTTATGTTGAGTTTCTGTGTTGTTGAGAAGCATGGTTTGCCATCAATGACAAAGGGGGAGATTGTTGGCAATTTTGGGTTTGAGATCCTAGCTTCTTGTCTATGAGTTGTCATTGATGTCAAAAGGAAATGGCATTAATGTTAAGAGGATGTGTTGGCTTCAAAGGTGGAAGATTCCAAGAGAATATTTTTAAGAGAATCCGGAGAGATTCCATTGGCAAGGGTTTTCATTAAAACCAAACCGGTTTTTATTAAAACCAAGTTGGATAGGGTTTTTATTAAAACCAAGTTAAATGGTTTTTATTAAAACCAATGGAGGTTCTCTTTATTATTTATTTAATTATTATTTAAAACCCTTCAAGGTTTTAATTAATTAATTATTTAATTAATTAAGGGAGAAATTATTTTTAATTTATTAAAAATACTTAAAGGTTTTTAAACCTTTTTTATTCTTAATTTATTAAAATTATTTAAGGGTTTTTAAACCCTTTTTGAAAAGACTTTTGATTAATTTCGAAATGGTCTTTATTTTCGCCGATGTCAAGGTGTCTTCGAAGAGACTATTTATTCTCCAACTCCTAAGGTTGGAAGGCTAATTAATTCGAAATTCCTCGAATGCAATTTGCGGTGTTTGTGCTCTGTATTCGCTGCGATCGAAGGAAGACTTAGAAGCACGTGCGGTTGAAAAGTCTTCGGGAGTTTTTTCGAGGGTGAAGTGGAGGGAAGTTCACTTGTGAACTTCGTAGCCCGCATGGGCTAGTGGCAGTGAAGGCTTCTGTTGGGCGTTGCATTGGCGGAGGTCACCGTTTCGAGTCTCGTGGGGGTGCTTTGCTAGAGTAACACACGTTTTTATTAAAACGTCTTTATGCCACAAAATTCGGAGTTTCTTGGACAGCGATTTATAAGGTGTGATTAAATTTTATGAGTTTTGGCTTTTGTGATTAGCATTGAATAAAATCTTAGGAGAAATAAGGGCATATTTCTTTGGATGTATTTTTAAGATTATTCTTTGCTATGCTAAAATTAAAAATGGAGGTATAAGGTGTGAGTCTGTGATTGTTGATTTATTGGCATGTTATGGTGGTTGTGTTTAAAGAAGTGGAGCTAAAAGGTGTAATAAAGGAAGTTTATATTATTGCTCATTTCTTTTTATTCTAACCCTAACTTGGTTGGAAGTTTGAGAGTTGTGTGTGGTGACAGCTTGAAGGTTCAATTATCTTCTACTCCAATAAGGTATGGGCACATTCTTCTTATGAGTATGATTGGTGTATGTTTTCTGAAATAAGGTTGGAGTGAAAAGGTATTCTACTAGGTATCCTTTGGCTAGGTGTAAATCCTATTTTCTGGTTTGTTGAAGACTACTTATGCATTGTTATCCTTAAGGAGAGTTTTTGGTGAATGCATAATTTTTGGTTTGAGATAGTGGAAGCTTTGTGCACTAGGGTTTATATTTGTGAGTCTAGCTACTTGCATTGAGTTGGTGGAACCCTTGGTTGGCTGTTTTGAGTTTGATGGTTGAGTTGCTTCCATAGAGGTTGTTTGATCAAGTTATTGCTTTACTTGATTCATGATATTGGGCTTACTCCATTGAGTTGATTTGAGCAAGTTATTCTTTGCATTTGGTGATATTGTGTTGGTGGTTGTTTTGTTCAAATATCTTTGGAGGGAAAAGGATTTCTACTTGTTTCCTTTTCTTGTGATGATTGGTTGAATGCTTCAAGGTTGATGTTGAGTTGAATGGTGTTGGTTGACTAAACCTTGTTTGATGAGCATTGTTGTTGAAACCCTAATTGATGGTGAAAAGAACATGAGTATCATTGTTATGTGATTCTTTGCATAGTTGGCAATTGTTGGGGTTTCATGTTCTTGAAAGAAAACATTCTATCCTATCCATTTCAGATATTGAGTTGAGTTTTCAGATTTGAGATTGAGATTGAGCTGAGTTGATTTGAGTTGAGTTTTGAGATTGGGATTTGAGTATAGAACATATTGAGTCTCTAAAAATTCTCTTTATGCTTCTATGAGTTTGACAAATCACATTGGGTCTCTAACAATTCACTTTGTGATTTCCTACTAAGAAAGTTTTTCTTGGTGAGCTTGAGTTTTGGACAGGTTCCAGTGGGGACTTGTGAGCAGTTTTGGACAGGTTCTAGTGGGGACTTGTGAGCAGTTTTGGACAGGTTTCGGTGGGGACTTGTGAGCAGATTTGGACGAGGTCCTAGCAGAGGACTTGGGAGCTGAGTTTGACAGTTCTATCGGAGAACTTGAGGACGAGAGGTGCATTGGTTCTATGAGAAGAACACTGAGGACAGATTTGGCAAGTCTTTGAGAAGGCTTGTATGCAGAGGATTGATTTGTTCAAGAGTTGGACAGATCCGACGAGACAGAGGAAGACTTGTACTAGACCGATCGACTATGTTTGGTACAGGTTGTTTGAGCTACTTGTGGACGTGATCATAGAAGGCGAGAGGTCTCTTAGGCTAAGCATTGAGGACAGGAGGTCTTCGGTGGAAAGGAGTTCCACGTCCTTGGCAAGAGGTAGAGGCGGTTGATCTTCCGAGGGATCATTTCCGAGAGCGAGAGGGGAAGGTATCTCCTTTGAGCGAGAGGCTCATAAATTCTGATTGGGGGAAGGTATCTCCTTTGAGCAGAGGCTCATAAATTCTGATTGGGGGAAGGTATCTCCTTTGGGCCGAGGCTCATAAACATTGTAATTGGGAAGGATTCCCAAAGAACTTTGAGATAACTTTTAGAGAAAAGTTTTGTGGACGTAGCCCGACCATTACTGGGTGAACCACGTTAAAATTGGTGTCACTTTGTGGATGATATTGTGCATTGCTTTGATATTGCTTTGGGTATATTTCTTTGATATTGGTTTGGGTATATTGCTTTACTGTTTTGAAGTATAAAGGAAAAAGTAAAAATATGTCTTATACTGTTCACCCCCCCCCTCTCAGTATAAGCTTGTGTTCTTCACTTGAGTCTATTATACAATTGTGGACCACCCATCCTTCTATTCTTAAGGAGATATAGAAAGTATAGGGTTTATTTTTTAAAATAGTAGGGGTATTTCTTTCTTCTTTTATGGCATACTAAGGATTGTAGTGGCCGGTTTATCTTGTAGGTACTTGTTGAGAGAAGATTTAAGCAAGTCTATTTGGATAGGGATAAAAAGAGTGTCATATAAACTAGATTTTGATGTAATCCTTTTCATATCTTCTACAATGTTGTATTCAGACTTAGACAAACTGGTCCTCTCAGGCCTTCTTTCTGGCTCACAATATTTTATTTTATATTGTTGAGTGGCTTCTATTCTTTATATTTTGGTAATAGAGGGGAATCTAAGCCTCTCTTGAGCCTCATGTTTACTTCATTTTGTCTCCTTTAGTTTCTCTCTTTAATATCTTGGGTAGAATATCTTTCTCTTTCCCTTTAGCCTGGGGAATAGGAAAAGTATCATTGTTTTGGGGAAGTGGGTCATTTATTTTTGAGAAGGAACTTGGAATTTTATTATCATTTGGGGATATACTTGCAAGGTTTTCTTTCCAAACCTTGTAATAATAGTAATTGGGCTATCCTCATGAAACTCTTTTCCAACCATGATTTGGTTATATTGCCATAACATACTTAGTCTTTCCCTTTGATTTCTATCGACTTGATCCATATCTTGTTGAACATGGTACTAGTACATGATACAAGACTATGAGTCATGGGGATCATTACATACCAGAAACCATACATTAACTATACTTATCTTTGAAGAACACTTAGAGTCTTCATATATTGCATTCACTCTAACCCCAGTACTGTTACCAGGACCAAGTCTCTGATCTTTGTTCACATATGGAAATCTCCTTTGTTGTGACCTTTCTTGGTCTCTCTTTTCCATTAAAATAATTATGTTACTTATATTTTTTAGAATATTTTGTATATCAAGAATAGCAAAAAACTCTTAAGATGCTTGAGAAGGAATTGGAGGGAAATAAACTATAGCATATGATGCTTTAGGCTAAGGTATAGGATTCATTTGCAGATATGGGGATGATAATAAAGGGGGATCCATGTAAGATGAGTTTGTAGTTTGGCTTTGGCCATTAGTGGTTTTTGAACTATAAGGTAGCATAACTTTTTTTTTTTATATCAAAAAACCCCTTGCGAAGCCGCCTTGGTCTAAGATACCATGGACAGGGGGTTCGACACCATCAAAATCACCCAGGGGTTGCACCCGATCCTGCTTGCACCAACATTATCAATTAGATTTTGGATACCCAATTTAGCTTTTTGGTAGGGTGGAGATTTGAACCTGGGACCTACCTTGGAGGATTGCCCTCTCCTCTCCAACTCACCTACAACACCTAGGTTAAGGTAGCACAGCTTTAGGAGGTAACCTCCCCACATTAATTAAGATATTCTCTACATGAACTGTTGCATTATAAACTTGTGGAAAGGTTTCCACCCTAGATTGTTGGGTTTACAATCCTAGCTTTGATCCAAGAGCTATGATATAATACATATAGGCCAAGCATGCAACTGGTCTAGTTGTAGGAGGAATTCTTTTCCATATTCTACTAAATCTCAAATTGAAGTATGAGACAGTCTCTTGCTGAGACTTTTGCATGGATGTAAATTGGTTAAGCAAGGAGAAAGGTTCAACAGATTCATTAAATTCTTCCATAGAAGGCTCATCCAATGATTTCCTTTAAGTGATGGTGTTATCTTCTAGAGTTCTAAACCAATGCAAAATATTTCCTCTAAATGACAGGGCTAAGATTCTTAAAATAACATCCTCCTCTTTTATGTTTTGGATTACTATCAAATTCAAAATATCTTGATAATGCTCATATGCTATCTTCCCAAATCCATCATAAGTGGGAATAGCCTTGGACATAGCCTAGGGAATGGTATTCATATGGGTTAACCTAAGGGGACCAACTATGTTCTAGCTGGTATACTTTTAAAATGGCTAATTAGGAGCCAAATTTCTTTGATTTTGGGCTGCATTTCCTACCATATTTCCAGGTGTAGGTCTTGCTGGAGGGGCTGTTGGGTTAGCTATAGGATTTTCCTTAGAAATTTCTTCTTCTTATAGGAAATCTTGATTCAAACTTCTAATAATAACTGACCCTCTATAAGGTAGTTCACAATAGAAATAGGAGTTAGGGTTATTCCTTTTGAAAGACCTAGTATACATGAAAAGACACTGGTATACAGGGGTAATTCTTTTCTAGTTTCAAGGACCAAAGAATCGCCAGGTGAATTTTCTATTCTCTTCTTAACAAGGTCAATACAATTCACCAAATCTTGATTCCTTCGAGTAGAGATAAAACAATAACTCATAAGATGGATTTTTGTGTTCCTTGTGAACTTGTCCCACTAGGCATGCCAAAAAATGTTTGGCACCAAAATTTCATCAATATTTACTTGATACTGCAACTATCTATCCTCCAATTTTATATCCAAGCATGCACCTAATAGTCCCAGCTTGTCACTCAAGCATTGGATGGTTCAAAGTAAAATTTAATCCAACCTCTAGAGTAGGTTGGTTCAATGTCAACTTAAAATGGTATTCACTCAATTAAAGCTCCACTAGAGTTTTGATATTATGGTTAGAAAAGGTTTATGGTTAGAAATGTTATAAAGAAACAATGGTCGAATAGGCTAACAACATAGAAAAATACAACAAAGGGCTCCTAAAATCTATTTGTAGTGTCCCATTACTCAGATACACCTTACACAAATCAATGAAATCTACACACATTAAAGCATAAACAGAGAAATATTACAAAAAGCAATCTCAACATCTAATATTGATAATACAAATAGCAGAATAAATCAATAGTCAAATTTAATAGAAATCAGACTTCCTAATAATACATATCTAATCTAGGAAATATTTCAACTACTCTTATGACTAGTAATCCAAAAGTTGGAATGAAATAACCATTCAAGTATTAACAGAAATACAATCCAAGACCTCAAACCTCTTGCACAAGATAATGAAGATGACAAATTTGAGTCGAACAATCAAAGTAATGCTCCTTCCATTAGCTCACAAGAATATTTACAGTAGGGCAAGAAAATGCACTAGATCTAACCTCAAAAAATGAGGGTTTGACCTCTATTTATAGTTTGAAAATTAAAGAATAATAAGGAACATTACAAATATTTTCTTTTCAACAACTCAACAAAGAGTTATTGTTGGTATTTTCTTACTGTTTCAGCCTTCAGGAAATATACTACAAGTAGACCGCCATGGGAACTTCAACTCACTGGTTGGTTGATGTCAGTTGGAGATTAGGCTGTTAGAGACTGCATCTGCTCTATGAAATTTTATTGGAAGCTCACATCATCTTTGATCTACAACTGCCTTTGATTATTGTTTCTTGAAACCCTCTGATGCTTTGGCTTCTATTCTCCCAACTAACTATGTTTGAATTTGGAAATCCTTTAAATACTTCAAAATCATCAAAAAAATATTTATTGTTGATCTTATCCATCGTATGGCTACGATTTGATCTAGAAAATATTGTGTACAATGATAGGGAAAGACCAAAGCACCATTCTAATTCTTTAAGTTGATGAAATCACCTTTTTATATTTTAATTTTTGGAATGCCAATCTAGCATAAAATACACTAATAATTAAGTAGGATGAAATCCGCTCGTCAACCTTCCTTTTTCTTCTTGGAACTTTGAAGCAACCAAAAATCTGCATTACAAAAGTTGTTGATGTCATATTTGCTAAAAAAATTTGTGAAATTGAGAATCCACACTTGGGCAAGTGTAAATATTCTTTCATCTCCAATTCACACTTACCAGAGTGTAAAATAGCTTTTCCTCCATTCCAAACTAGAATTAGTGTAAAATGAATCATTGTCTCCAATTCAGAAATAAGTCTATTCAAAATGCTTCTTTGTCACCAATCTGCACTTCTTTTATAACTTTTCACCTCTTTGTCACCATTCTGGAATAAAATACTCTATGAGCTCATCGAAATTGGTCTCTTCAATACTTAGTCGCTCGAAGGATATCAAAACAAACAAGCACTTGCTATTTTGCACTTCTCTTTGCACTGACATCATCTTCACCCAAAACTTTTGTAAAATCAGAACGCATCACCAGTTCGTTGCGAAATATGTTATAAATTATGTAGAATTTATCCAAGTGAAAAATACACTAAGTTTTTGGTAGATTAGAAAACTCCTACTGTGGATCCGCTCCAAAATGCACTGAAAATTGTGAAGAATCAAAACTTCATACCTTAGATAAAAATTTTAATATTTTCTAATGATGTGGCCTTTTTGGGCCTACAAGTAAACTGCTATACTTTGAAGACCTTTAAAATAAGTCCTTAAAATATAAACAAGAGGAGGTGAAGAGAGTGAATAGGCTTATAGAAAGGTACCTCTAGATCCAAATTGATTTTTAAAAATGAATCCTCCACTTGGATCACATGGACCCAAAAGTATCCAAGCCAAAAGGTAAAGGTAGCTTCAAGAATATCAAGTGAACACAATGGTCATTGACCTAAAAGGTATTAGGACCAGGGAGAAAATTGAATTAACTAAGAATGCAATGAAGTTGCCTAAACATAATTTTATGACCTTAGAGAGAAAGTTATAAAAGAGAGAAAAGGAGCTCCAAGAAGTCACTCTTAGGATGAGGTCAAGGGGCTCTAAATTCAAATGGATCCAGTGGCAGGTAATTGAGAGATAATATTCTAAATTGAAGAAGAAAGAAGGAAGGAAAGGTAGCTATTGGATTTATTTTTCATCACAAAATCATATCTTAGATAATTTAGGAATGCTTTTAAGAAGGATCTAGAGGAATAACAAAGAAAATGCTCTAAAATCATGCAAAAAAAAATAGTGGATAAGCATAGCCAATTCCATGGCTTTAATATCCTTACTCTTTTCCTTTATAATTTAGGCATCCTGACTAAGCACAAAAATTTCTCAAGTGGAACAGGCCCTGGTAGTCAAATAAAAAAGGATGCATAAAGTAGAGTATTTCTAGGTTCAAATTGATGCCACAAGTGAACAAGAGCTAGAGGCCACTAAGATCTAGGACTAGGAGATATTATTCAAAAGGGTATGGGACACCAAAAATTGAGAACAATCCATGCTTGAATGTGTGTCTCAATTAGAAGCCTTGAACAAGTGGTCCAAAGCTTAGACACCTCTTTGGAATCCTTAATTCAAATAGGGTTGTCACCTCCATGGGGGAAAGGATTTTTTCCCATTCAAAGTAAGAATATGCATGGGCCCTAGAAGAATAAAAGGAAAGGGATATAGATTTAAAAAAAAAAATCCATAGGTATTGATGATTGAATATGCCATGAATGCTATCAAACCTATGGTAGAGCTTGAAGTACAAGTGTGGTAAGTTTCACATGAAGCAATAATTTTATCATGCCTAGACCAAGTTGAACTCCAGAGAAGCCACTATCATTTCCTTGAAATCCATGAAATTTCTATATAAGAGTGGTAGGAAGTGAGAGTTTATATGATAAAGCCCCCAGATCACTGAACATTCCCATGCTATCCTCAAAAAATATTGTATTTCCTATCATGTTTGTTGTTTTATTTCACTTTTATTTTTTGTTTTTTCCTCTCTATGTTTGTAATTTTTAGCATCCAAATTTTCATGTTGCGCTAAATAGACAAGGAAATAAATTTTGGGTTCACTCCTTCAATAGGCTAAGGAACCCTAGGAGTAACAAAGCTATATGGAGCTTTTCTTTGTAGCCCTGCTTCACTCTAAGCTAGCCCAATCAAAAGAAAGACCAGCCTAGGCTATGTTGTTGAAAGGTGCTTCCCACATTTAGATAAAAGATGATTCCTACCTTCAATCAAAATGAAATAGCTTCAAGAAAGGGTGGGCAAGCTAAAATTTATGATAGCTATTAGATCCACTTAAATTTGGCCAAGGCAAGGGCACCAATGCCCATAAAATATTGATTTCCAATCCAATGACATGTATGATCCTTCCAATAAAGGAAGCACCAATGAAGAAGAGAAGTTTTGACCAAAAGCTCAAGACACATGGTGATAAGTAAGAAGCCCATGAGAGGAAATATCTAGATCTCTAAGTAGAAGGACCACCATTGGCTGAAGGAGATTCCATCCCTTCCAAGGATACATGACATCCACACTATAATAAGAAGGGTAGGCAAAGGAGCATTAAATAAGACACCCACCATTGGCTGAAAAGCTTGAATTTCATGGCCAAATCCTGTTAGAACCAATCACAAACCAAACATGGCCACTTCCCACCATATGCATAACCCTACCCTATCCACCTACACCAGTAAAAGAGGCCATTTCCATCATGTCAATAGAATGATGCATTTTAGAATAAGAATAGTAGAAGAGTTATGTTGCAATCACCTTGATGCAATAATAGAGATCCTAGTCATATGCATCAGTCATCCAAAGTCCCAAAATATTTTATAATTTATGGCCTTGGACCCAAATACCTTTAAGCTACTATCATGAAATTTGTAGAAGGATTTCTCAACTACAAAAATAGAATATATCCTTAGGCCTTCTGAATATAAATTTATAGGGAAGGCACCCTCCTCTTAGCTTATAAGTGGGCCCAATTTTTATTGTAAGAGCATCAAAATTTGCCTGCTTATGTCTAGCACCTAACCTTGTGGGATCTCCTTTCACCCTTCTTTCTTATTGTAATAAGGAGATCCTAAGCCTTTTATCATGCCTAGGGAGCATCAAGCCCTCTATGCCTCATTGTCTTGTAATCATTTCAATAGGTTAATAGAAGCCATGACTAAGTTTTCTCTATCCTCTTGACTTATCTCAATTCCTGGTGGTGTGTTGTGCTTGGTTATATTCACTAGCCATAGGTGAAATTTTTGATGTTCAATTTCCACTTATTATAGTAAAAAATTAAGGGTCCTTTTTTAATTCTTTGGCACATCACCTTTATCACTTAGGACTTTACTTTTCCACAAGTATTCAATTTATTATTTTTTAATTTCATTGCAATTCCTTCTTTGGCTACACACACCCTAGAATCAGCTTATGGAGGTCACTATGCATAAAGGAGTTAAAATCCAATGAGGAGACAACCTCAATTAAAAACCTTGAAGGTCACCCCATAGGTCATTTTTTCCTTCTTTCCCATGATGCTTCTTAATATTTTATTCTATGTGAGGCATGTGCACAAGAATACCCCTCAACAATGTTAGATTTTAAGGATATATGCAGTAGGAGAGATCTAACATAGGTCCTAATAAGATACAGTAAATATGAGAGAATGTGATTTTGTAATATGACTAAAATATACTATAAATAGAAATGATGAAAATATAATACAGTATGGAGGTAATGGTCACTCCATCAATATAAGCTAAAGAACTACATTGTACTCCATACAAGAGTTATACTCATGTCTAATATAATGGACTTGACATGAACTTCATATGCTTGATATGAGCTTCACTATGAGGCCCTTTATATAGGAAGATAGATTCCTTGGCCAACGCTCTACCTAGATGTACAAGTGGACACCTTGCACATTGCAACATGCACATTGACACTTGTGCATAAGTAACTAGCTAACTTCCCCCTAAAGTAATATCCTATTCTAACTATGTACCAAAGGTGGTACATTTACATGACCCAAATGATGTACTATACTCTAACTCTAACACCCCCTATATTACATTATTTGGGTATTGAATATTTCAATCTTCAATTTGGATCTTCTTCCTATGGATGCTCTTTGACTTAATCTGGTTCTTTTAATTCCCATTGCATTGCATTCTTTCTTGAGATTGTTCCTCTTATTTTTCTTGGAGTCAAAATTAGAACTTGTATTCTCCTTCATTGCTTACTGTAATATGGTCAAGTAGGTAGTTAATGTCTTCATATGATGCAAAGAGAGTTGTAGTTGAGGGTTCTTCAGTCTTTATGATTTCTTTGTTATTCATGTCTTCGTTGCTAAGATCTATTTTAGCATATATTTTCTTCCTTTTCATCCTCTTGTGATTCTGTATTGATACTAGTAGAATTTCTACTTCATGAGGAGTTAGTCTATCATCACAATAATATTTATTTGTATTGCTAGCTTGCTTCATGTGTTGAGTGAGTACAAACACAATTAATGATAGGTAAATCATTAAACACTTCTCGTATGTGAATATAACTATTTGTTGTGTATTCCACCATGTTGAAAAGGTTTTCATGAAGATAACCAATTAATTATTCAAAGCTATCATCTTTTTCTTCTTTAAAAAATAAGGAGAATCTCTCCTTATCAAAAATTGATAGATTCTCAAATCCTTCAAGGGTATTTATCAGATTTTGAGAATACAATTCCATTTCATGAAATAATTCTTCAGTAATAAAGGATTTTATTATTCGCAATTTGAGTTATTTTATGTTGTCATTAATGTCACATGGATCATTGATGTCACATGGATCACATTGAGTTTTGGTGGCAAAAGCACTTCATAAATAATCATTTATGATATTTTGGAGAGCATGGATATATATAGGTTTTTTGTGAAAACCAAGGTAGGTAAAATAAAAGGTTTTATTTAAAACCACAGATGACATATTTGAAATGGGTTTTTCTTAAAACCCAATTTGGATTTTTGTTTCATCGAAAAAGGTGCCCCAATGATGGAGATATTTAATTTTAAATATTTAGTTTAAATTTTAAAATTAAAAATAAAAGTAATCCATCGACGTCATTGAATATGAGGGAGAAAACTATATAAAAATATGCCTAAGGTTTACTAATCCTTAAGCTTGCCCTTGTGAATTAATGTGATTTTTGGAAAGTGAAAAGAGCTCATGCAAAATAGGTTTAAGTGGTGGAAGCGAAGAATAAATCGGATGACATGTGAAATCCAAGTCACCTTGGGTAGTGTGGTACATTGGCAATTAGATTTTGGCTAAGGCAAGTGGTAGAACGAACATCAAGGTTTCAAATCCCCTTGGTTGCGTTAGAAGGTGTTGGAAGAAAGAGCGCGTGAAGCACTTTTGGTTTTTGTGATATGGAGGAGTGTTTTTAAGCACGTGGTGCCTTTCCCTCCCAAATGATCCTGTAGCTCGTGCGGCAGCTTGGATGTGGCTTAAGGCATTTGAATATAATTGAGGTAATTCAGAGGTTCGAATTCCCTTAAGGAGGTAACACATTTTTTTGATTTGATTAATTTTTGGTTTATGCCCTAAGTTGGAGTTATAAGGTTATTAAAGGTTATTAAATTTTTAATTAACCTTGTTTTATAAGGGTTGTGATTATTATTTTAAAGGTTGGATGAGTTGATGATTTAATTGATGTTTATGAAAATTATTGTATTGAGAATTAAAATTTAGGAGAAATAAGGAGTTGATATAAAGTAATTTTTGAGATTTACTTTGAGGCTTATTGATTATTATTTTTGATAAGGGTTTTCATTAAAAGGACTTTGGTGGTTGTGAAAATTAAATTTGGAGTAAAAAGGTGTATTAAAGTTATATTTTTGCATTGTGATTATTATTTGAAGTCCACTAACCCTCATTGAGATTGGAAAGGAAAGTTGTGTTGAGTGTGGTAGATTTTGTGGACAACTTCTTGGTATCAATAAGGTATGGGCAATATTCTCTATTGATTGTTTATGGTGGTTGATTTCTGAAATATCATTGGAGAGAAAATGATTTATTGTGGTTTCCTTTTCGAAAGTGATTGGTTTAATGCTTCAAGGTTTTATGGTTTGAGAGTTGAGATTAAACCTTATTTTATAAGCATTATTGTTGAAGCCCATTGGTTATGCAAAGAACTTGAACTTGAGAAGAACATGAGTATCATTGTTATGTGAGAGTTATTTTTTAGTATTGTTGGAAATATTTTGAGTTGATTGATTCATGCTTGGACTAGGGTTTGTGAGAAAGAGTTGTTCCTTATGGTGATTGGTTGAGTAGAGTTTCTTAAGTCTATTCAGGTAAATGTGTGAGGTGGTTGTTCAAGTTCCATAAAAACAAACTATTTCTATATTTTGATTTGAGTTGAGATTGAGTTGAGAAAGATATTGAGTTTGTGAATAGAACATATTGAGTCTCTAACAATTATCTTTATGCTTCTATGATATTGATCTGAGTTGAGATTGGTATTTGAGTATAGAACATATTGAGTCTCTAAAAATTCTCTTTATGCTTCTATGATTCATTGATTGAGCATTGAGTTTAGAACATATTGAGTCTCTAACAATTCTCTTTATGATTCTATGAGATTGGACAAGTTCTGTGTGAACTTGTTAAGCTGATTTGAGGTAAGTCTTTGAGAAGGCTTGTGGACTAATTTTGAGTAAGCTTTTGTGAAATATTGCTATGAAGATTTGAAAAAGTTCTTGGTGATCTTGCTAAAGCATATTTGAGCAAGTTCTTGGTGAACTTGCTAAGCATATTTGAGCAAATTCTTGGTGAGCTTGCTAAAGTAGATTTGAGCAATTTCTTGGTGAGCTTGCTGAGCATATTGGAGCAAGTTCTTGGTGAGATTATTGGAGCATATTTGAGCAAGTTCTTGGTGAGCTTGCTGGATCATATTTGAGCAAGTTCTTGGAGATTTTGTTGGAGAAATTTTTTGAGTAGGTTATTGGTGAGCTTGTTGAAGAATATTAGTGGATTGCCTACCTGAGCAGATCAAGATTGCCTAGCTGAGCAAATTAGTGTATTGCCTACCTAAGTAGATCAGGATTTTCTAGCTGAGAAGATCAATGGATTAAATACATGAGAAGATCAAGATTTCCTAGCTGAGAAGATCAGTGGATTGCCTAGCTAAGCAAATCAGTGGATTGCCTACCTAAGCAGATCAGGATTGCCTAGCTGAGCAGATTAGTGGATTGCTTTATTGAGTAGATCAATGGATTGCCCACCTGAGTAGATCAGTGGATAGCCTAGCTTTGATCAGATCAAAGTAATCATTTGTATTGGGATAAGGATCCATATTTCTTTGTGAAATATTATAAGGAGATTATCTTGTGGACTACCCCACATTGTGGGAACCACGTGAAATCTTGTGTCTCAATTGTGTGTGGTGATTTGTACTCTTTCTTGATATTACAATCTATGTCATTAATGCACACTGCTATATTTGGTTATTGCAATTAAGGACACTAATTGATATTGGTTTGGAAAGAAAGTAAAAATTGAGCACTATACTATTCACCCCCCCTCTTATTATAAGCTTGTGTTCTTAAATTGGTATCATATCGGGTTCCTTCAGAAATGCTAATAGCTTGAGGGTAGATTCTATAAGAACACAGATGACTTCACAGAATGGATCATCTACAATTAAGGCTCCATTATTTGACGATAATAATTATGCTTTTTGGAGCATGAGAATGAAGAACTACTTGATATCACAAGGATATGAGGTATGATAGATGGTTGTAAAAGAGAATAAGGTTAAAGGTGATCTTGAGGCAGATAAGACTATCAAGAAATTGGTTGAGATCAATTCAAGGGCAATTAATTATATTTTGAGAGTACATGAGATAGATTTTGCAAATGTCATGGTATGTAATTCAGCTAATGAAATGTGGACCAATTTGTGGAATACCTATGAAGTAGATTCCAAGGTAAAGTTGGAAAAACTACAGACTCATAGAAAAATATTTGAGGAATTGAAAATGGAAGACTCTGAATATATTGTAAAGTTTTTTCTTCTATTTGATGATATTACTAACACCATAAGAGGTCTAGAATTTGAGATGAAATAATTAGATGTTACTCAAAAGGTTTTGAGATCACTTCCCATGAAGTATGATGCAAAGGTTTCAACAATAGAAGAAATAATAGATATCAACAAGCTAAAAATGGAATAACTACAAGGAACTCTCATAGCTTATGAGATGAGGATAAGTAAGCATCAGGTTCCAATGAAAGAAATTACATTCAAGGCTTCAAATAAAGGGAAATATCTAGAGATAGATAGATATTTAGATAATGATGAGGAAGCTAACTTCATCAAAAGTAAAAAGAACTTAAGAAATTATAGGGATACGAAGAAAGTCAAATTTTACAAGTGTGGTTATTTTGATCACTATGTAAACAAGTATCAACATGAAGAAAATAGTGATGATGAAAAGCAAGGTCATAGAAGAAAAGAATATGGAAAGCATAAGCATGACAAATATGACGGATACAAGCAAATCAGGTATGAGAAGAAGAAAAGTTTTTGTAATATAAAGAAAACTTTCTACATTGAAGAAGCAAGTGATAGCTTAGATCACAGTGATAGAGACAAGTTAGATGATGAAAAGGAAGAACATATATTCCTAGGAATAGAAGGTGAAAGAGAATAGTGCTTTGTGTGTGGTCAAAGAGATCACAGATTGGGATATTATAATGGCTTCAGTGATAGTGAATATGATATGTCACATCAAGGAAATAGGCATGGTCAAAGAAATCATGAGATTTTATTTGCTATAGAATATTATAATGATCTTAGTGATAGTGAATATGAAGAAGGGTTTTTCTATGGGATAAAATAAGTAGAACATTCACTCCAAATAGAAAAATTTAAACAAGAGAATATTGTAAGAAAGATAGATGTCTCAGTTGATCTAAAGGAAGTATTCAATGATAACCATGAGAAACTACAAGAGGTTAAGGAGAATATAAAATAATTGATATGTTACATACTTGATAAGTTTGATCCATCACATGACTCAAAAGGTCAAGATATTTTCACTAATAAGGAAACATGTATTTCAGAGACAATAAATATGGATGCCAATTTTCTATTTGACATAAATGAAGAGAAATAATAGGAAAGTTCCAAAGTTCCTATGGCTCCAAACATCTAGTTTGGATATTTTTTTGAGATAGTTGAATCAAGTTCAATAGGAAAAGAATTCTTGAAAAGGAAATCAAGGAATAAATTAAGGAAGAGTATTTAGATACTACAAAGGAGGTTCAAGGATATAATTCACAAGTCAAAAATGATCACAAGATAATGTTCAATAAATTTATGAGGAACCAAGGCATGAACAAAGGGCTTTTCAAGGATATTACTTTTCTTGTAATGGATTTGTACACATGGCTATACACTACAGGGTCCATGGATCAAAGAAGTTTGATTTTGCTAGAAGGAACTTCAAAGGAAGAAGGTATGGTTTTTAGGGACATTGCTTCTTATGCAACAATATTGGTCATAGATCTTATCAGTGCAAAGAAAATGAGCAACATGGTTTTGGTTTTAGAGCTACACAATTCAGAAGTCATGGTCATAATGGTTATGAAAACAAAACTTCACAATATAGGATTCAGGAAAGGAATGGATATGGAACTTATTTCAAGAAAGAATTCAAGATATGGGCACCATTCAAAGGCTATAATATCAAGTGTTTTAATTGAAATAAATTTGGACATATTGCAAAATGGTGTAGGACTCAATTCCAAATAATTTCAAGACAAGAAGGTCAAACAGGTTCAAGACAAGAAGATCAAGTAAATCATCAAGAAAAGGATATCAAAAAAATATGGAAGGAAGTTGACAGAGGAAAGAAACAATGTAAAATGGGAGTAAAAGTAATCCCACCCCAAAATTAATCACTTCAATAGAGAAGGTGGTGAGGGGGCTAAGCTTAAGAGTTATATATTTTAGCCCCATAGGTGTCCCTTTTGCCATTGATGTCAAAGGGGGAGAGATTTGAGTTAGGGGGAGCAGCCTCCAAAGAGAGCATTGAGTTAAGGGGAGCAGCCTCCATAGAGAGTATTGATTCAAGGGGAGCAACTTTGATTCACAGAGATGGTTTTTGCAGTGATTGTGGTGATTTGCATTAGAGGTGTTGCCATCAATGACAAAGGGGGAGATTGTTGGAAAATTGAGTTATTTAATGTTTTCATTGATGTAACATGGATCATTGATGTCACATGGATCACATTGAGTTTTGGTGGCAAAAGCACTTCATAAATAATCATTTATGATATTTTTGAGAGCATGGATATATACAAGATTTTTGTGAAAACCAAGGCAGACAAAATAAAAGGTTTTATTTAAAACTATGGATGGCATATTTGAAATGGTTTTTTCTTAAAACCCAAGTTGGCTATTTGTTTCATCAAAAAAGGGGCCTCGATTATGGAGATATTTAATTTTAAATATTTAGTTTAAATTATTTAAAATTTTAATTTTAATTTTAAAATTAAAAATAAAAGTAATCCGCCAACGTCGTTGAATATGAGGGAGAAAACTATATAAAATGATGCCTAAGGTTTATTAATCCTTAAGCTTGCCCTTGTGAATTAATGTGATTCTTGGAAAGTGAAAAGAGATCATGCAAAAGAGATTTAAGTGGTGGAAGCAAAGAATAAATCGGACGACGTGTGAAACCCAAGTCACCTGCAAAAATTCACTATTCATTAATCCATTGACCAAAGTCAAAAAATACAAAGTATTATATAGTGTTCCCTAAGGTTGTTGAGAGATATTTGGGAGAGAAGAAATAGGGAGGAAAGGAAAATAAAATTAGGAGTCAAACTCCTCCTGCCGTCCATGTCGTCCTATCCCGTTGACTCGGTTGTCGTCCAAGGGTAAAAGGGTAAGGTCAAAGCTTACCGTTGAAAACAATTTTTTACCATTTTACCATTTTAACTTCCAACATTCTCCCCCTTAAAGTTGAGAGGTCTGACTATACAGTCTCTCAGCTTTATATATTGAGCTTTAGCCATGCCTTTGGTGAAGATATCTGCAATGTTGTCCAAAGTGCTGCAATATTTAAGCTCAACTATCTGTTGCTCCACCATGTCTCGGATGAAGTGATACTTCATATCAAAATGCTTTGATCTGCTATGGTGGATTGGATTGTATGCCAACTGAATGGCACTTATGTTATCACAATACAGTCGAGTTGGACCACTTTGACTTTCTCCAATTTCTTCAAGGACTTTTCTCAACCATAGGGCTTGAGTACTAGCATGTGTAATGGCTATATACTCAGCCTCAGTAGATGACAATGCTACAACAGTTTGCTTCTTGGAACTCCATGTGATTAGTCCTGACCCTAGACTAAAATAGTTCCCTGATGTAGATTTCCTATCATCTATATTGCTGCCCCAATCACTATCACTGAAGCCAACTAATTTCACAGAATTACATTTGTGGTAATGGATTCCAAAATCCAATGTACCTTTTACATATCTTAAGATTCTTTTAGTTGCTTGTAGATGCAGCTCAGATGGACTTGCCATAAACCTTGAAACTAGAGAAACAACATATTGAATATCGGGCCTTGTGTTGGTGAGAAACATCAGACTCCCAACCATGCTCCTGTAAGTGGTCATGTCAACCTTTGGTGCTCCGTCATCCTTGCTCAATTGGATCCCATGTCCAGTTGGAGTTGCAACTGATTTGCACTGCTCCATGGAAAATTTCTTGATCATGTCTCGAGCATACTTGTGTTGACATATGAAGATCCCCCTATTTGATTGATGCACTTCCATGCCTAGGAAGTAGCGCATTAAACCGAGATCTTTCATCTCAAACTGCTTCATCATGGAGTTTTTGAACTCCATATTCATTTTAGTGTTACTACCCATAAATATTAGATCATCCACATACAAACAAACTATGAGAATGTCTACTCCATGCTTTAGGTAGTACAAAGTTGGTTCACTTTTGCTTCTAGTGAATCCATACTCGCTGAAATAGTCATCAATGCATGAGTACCAAGCTCTTGGTGCTTGCTTGAGGCCATAAAGTGCTTTTTTCAATTTATAAACAAGGTTCTCTTTTCCTTGTTCTTGAAAGCCTTGAGGTTGTTGAACATAAACCTCCTCAGTCAAGTATCCATTCAGGAAAGCACTTTTCACATCCATGTGTTGAATGTTCCATCCTTTGTGGGCAGCTAAGGAAAGAACTGATCTGATTGTCTCTTGTCGTGCAACAGGAGCAAAAGTTTCCTCATAGTCAATGCCAAATTTCTGAGTAAAACCTTTTGCTACTAATCTCACCTTGTGCCTCTCAATGCTTCCATCAGCATTGTATTTGGTCTTGTAGACCCATTTACATCCAACACACTTTTTTCCTTTGGGTAGCTTTACTAGCTCCCATGTATCATTATTTTTTATAGAGGTTATTTCCTCTTCCATGGCTTCTTGCCATACATTTTGAGTACAAGCCTTCTCATAGCTAGTTGGTTCTAGCTGTGCACTAGCCAATAAAGCATAATTGACTACATCTCCCTTAGGATCTTGGGAGTTATCATCCCCATACAATTGCAAATTTTCAAGTTGTTGCAAAACTGTATTCATTTCACTAGCTTGGCTTCTAGTGAATCTTCTCTAGAAATTTTGATCCAACATTTGAAAGGATGGATGATGTTGTAAAGTTCTTTTGCCTCTTGATGGAGAGTCACTGTCAATGTCCATCGGTGAAGAACTTACTGATCTCTATGGAGAAGGACTTGGAGTGGCGGTTGAAGTACTTGATGTAGTACTCCTGCTTGGGCTTGGAGGGGGTGGTGTGCCTTTGCTTTTCTTGGGAGACACCTGTTGTACCTTGTACCTATGAAGAATTTACATCTTGGGACTCATCATCAACAAAAATTCTTTGATGACCCCATTCTCCCCCTTCATCAAAAATTACATCCCTGGAGAGTACAATTTTATGAGTCTTGGGATTGTAGAGTCTATATGCTTTGGTAGACTCACAATACCCTAGAAATATACAAGCTTGACTTTTGGGATCAAGCTTCTTCCTTTTCTCATCAGGAATGTGCGCATATGCTAAAGAACCAAAAACTTTGAAATGCTTTACATTGGGTTTCTTTCCATACCACCCCTCATAAGGAGTGATTCCATCTAAACTAGAAGTTGGACTTCTATTTAGAATATATACACTGGTTCTTACAACATCGGCCCAGTACATATTAGTTAGATGCTTAGTCTGAAGCATCGTTCTCGCCATCTCGACTATGGTGCGGTTCTTTCTCTCGGCCACACCATTCTATTGTGGGGTATAGGCAGTGGTGAATTGCCTTTTGATCCCACTTGCTTTACAATATTTCAAGAATTCTTTTGAGGAGTACTCACCTCCTCGATCTGTCCTAAGACATTTTACAAAATACTCACTTTGTTTCTCTACATTGTTTCTGAAATCTATGAAGCAATCAAAAGCTTCATCTTTATGTTTCAAGAAATAAATCCAACACATTCTAGAGAAATCATCTATGAAAGTGAGAAAATAGGAATTGTTTTCGATACTCTTTGTCTGCATTGGACCACAGATGTCCGAATGTACTAACTAAAGTGGATAGCTGGCTCTCCATGCTTGACCTTTCGAAAACTTTGACCTTGAGTGCTTTCCCAAAGCACATCCTTCACAGACCTCCTTTTGTTCATTGATTTTGGGAAGTCCTGTCACCATAGCTTGAGAAGTTAACAGTTTCAAGCTAGCGAAATTAAGGTGACCATATCGCAAGTGCCAAAGCACACTTGGATTTGCTATAGCTACATTTGCAAGTTGAGCTCCCCCTGGCTCACCAAATTTGAGAGGGAATAACCGATTCTTGGTCATAGGAACCTGTGTGATGACACGATTACAATTGTTTTTATCAAGAATGATACATTTTCCTTCATCAAAAACAAGTTTGTAATTATTCTCCATCATTTGCCCAATGCTTAGCAGATTGTGTTGGAGCTTTGGAGTGTAGTAGATGTCATTCACTTTCTTTAGTCCTTCTTTTGTTGGAACCTCCATGGCTCCAATGCCTTCGACTTGCAAAGCTTTATCATCCCCTAATTTGATTTGGGATTTGTAAGTGGAATCTAGAGTAGCAAATAGATTTTCTTTGCCACTCATATGGTTTGAGCAACCAGTATCCAGAATCCATGTGTCATTTAGATTCTGTTCTGATTGTCCATATGATAGAAAAATATTAGAGGTATCATCTTCTTCTCCATAATTTCCATATTGACTGCTGCTGCCTTGAGAAGATTTTGACCAACAGTCACGAGCAAAGTGACCTGGCTTGCCACAGTTAAAACAAGTTGTTTTGGACTTGTCACTTCCTCATCCTTGATTTCCACTTCGTCCTAGATTTCCTCCTCGATTTTGGTTTCCACCTCTGTTCTGATTGCCTCCTCTGTTGGAGTTGCCTCCTCTGTTTTGATTGCCTCCTCTGTAGTTGCCTCTGCCTCTACCTCTTCGCTGGCCTCTGCCTTGACCTCTTCCATGTCCTCTTCCAGTATTTTCATTGGATGTGAAGGCTTTATCATCGCCTCCATAGTTGGTTGAAGGAGATTCTTGTAATCTCTCTTCATGAGACATTAATGACCCAATTAATGCATCAAATGTTAAAGTGGAAAGATCTTTTGACTCTTCTATGATTATGGCTATGTGATTCCATATTTGAAGAAGTGTTCGTAACACTTTCTTTACAATTGTTTCAGGCTTAATTTCTTCGCCAAGAGTAACCATTTTATCAACTACTGCTTTCACTCTAACGTAGTAGTCACCAAATTTTTCATCTTCTTTCATTTTGAGATTTTCAAAATCTCGTTTCAGTGTTTGAAGCCTCACTTGCTTCACTTGATCACTTCCCTGGAATCCATCTTTCAAAGCTTTCCACGCATCTTGTGCAGTTATACAAGTGGCTATTCTAGGGAATATACTCTTCTCCAATGCTTCTTGGAGATGATAAAGAGCAGAGGAGTTGCTCTTTTGTGCTTCTTTCTTTGTTTTCTTATCTGCGGCACTTAATGTTGTCCAGTCTATGGGTTCGGTGTAACCCTCTTCCACTATGTCCCACAAACCTTTCCCTATGAGTAAGGTCTTCATTTTGATAGACCAATACTCGTAATCATATCCGTTGAATTCTGGAATAGGTAGATTGTTATGTGAGGCCATAGTTGTTATAAACTAAAACACTCTCTTTATTTCTCGGTTACAATAAAGCACTCTACTTTTTAAAATAAGGAAGAAAGAAGAAGAAAGAAGAGATTACAAATTTAAGTCAAATCTGACTTGATTCACTCTTTCATTGATTGCTTGTTCCTCTTGCTGTGGTGCTGCTATTTCTTGATTCATGAAATTGTCTGCTACTTGTTCTTCATCGTCACTGATCAATATTATCTCTGGTGATTCTGGTTCTAGAATTTCTACTGAATTACTGTAATGAGTATATTCAGATTCTTGTGGTGCAACTTCTATGGATTCGGATTGCTCAAATTGACTCCCAAAGGAGTTATCTTCAGATTCTGCCTCGTACCCTAAGTCTGGATGCCTCTGGTGTGCTATTACTGCATTCTGCAACTGACTAAACATAGTATGTAGCCCATAAGCTCTCACTTTTTCATCAAAACTTTCGGTGTTTTCTCTCACCAAAAGTGCACATAGGGCATGATAACAACCACTTGGTCTTATCATCAATGCCTCTTTACAAATTTTAGTTTGATCTTTTGTCTCTCTTACAAGGAAAAAACACTAAGCCTCTCAGGCTTGTTATACAAAATTTCCAGTTTGTATAGCCTTCTAGACTATCACAGTATGCTTTTACACTACAGTTTTTGATTCCTCGAATCAAGTGAAAAGCCCCTTCTTTTACAATAAATTGCCTCTTAGGCAATGTCCAAAAAAAAATTATATAGTCAATTATAATTTAAAAAAGTTATATTTTTTAAGTTAAACAATAATAAAAAATATTGATTTTTCTAAAAAAAACTTTTTTTAAAAAAACAATATATTTAATATTATTATTAAACTTATATAAAAAAACTTTTAAAAATTATAAAAAATTAAAAACTATATATATAAACAAAAATTATCTCTATCTCTTTTTAAAACCTTATAAAATATCAATCCGATCGATCTCATGCCAATCCGAATCCGATCGACCTCATGCCAAAAGAGAAATTGCGTCATTGGGTTTCGAACCCGCGACGTCCTCCCTGCCAAGTAGCGCGCTCACCAAGTGCGCTACAAGCCACTTTGGACTTCGAAGACGCCTTTGCAATATAAGAAGACTACGGGCATTGATTTTAAATAAAAAAAAATTAAATTTATTTATCCCACACGCAGTAGGATTTGGGCTACGAAGGGATTTAAAATCTCGAAGGTGCACAAAGGTCTTCGATTGCCTTCGGGCAATCGGACCTTGCCCTTTTGCCTTTGTTGGGTGAATGCCCTTCTGCCACGTTGTCACCTCGCGTCCGCTTGCCACGTCACTATGTCCGCCACTTGTCCACCACATCACTGCTTATTGTGTCTACCACGTCACTACTTACTATGTCCGCCACTTGTCTTCCTCGTTGTCTGCTCACCATGTGTCCACCTCTGGTTCGCTCATCATGTGTCTGCCTCTGGTTCACTCCACCAAGTCACCTATCAGTTTCCTAGGGAATCATGCCTGGTGTCCGTTGGTCAGTTGGTCAACCTCGAACCACGTGCTCTCTATGGGCCTCCTCTCGACCTCACCTCGGTTCACATTCTATGGGCCCTCTCGACCTCCTCGAGATCCATGCCTCCTGTGGGCTCGCTCCTGTGGGCCTCCTCGACCTCCTCGAGATTCGTGCCTCACTTGTGGGCCTCCTCGGGCCTCCTCGGGATCCGTGCCTAGCTTGTGGTTAAACTCTAGACACCCTCCGCTCTGATACCAGATATTGTAATCACAAGTTGGAATGCAAAAATTCACTATTCATTAATCCATTGACCAAAGTCAAAAAATACAAAGTATTATATAGTGTTCCCTAAGGTTGTTGAGAGATATTTGGGAGAGAAGAAATAGGGAGGAAAGGAAAATAAAATTAGGAGTCAAAATCCTCCTGTCGTCCATGTCGTCCTATCCTGCTGACTCGGTTGTCGTCCAAGGGTAAAAGGGTAAGGTCAAAGCTTACCGTTGAAAACAATTTTTTTACCATTTTACCGTTTTAACTTCCAACATCACCTTGGGTAGTGTGGCACATTGGTAATTGGATTTTGGCTAAGGCAAGTGGCAGAATGAACATCAAGGTTTTGAATCCCCTTGGTTGCATTAGAAGGTGTTGGAAGAAAGAGCACGCGAAGCACTTTTGGTTTACATGAGAGGGATGAGTGTTTTTAAGCACGTGGTGCCTTTCCCTCCCAAACAAGCCCGTAGCTCATGTGGAAGCTTGGCCGTGGCTTAAGGCATTTGAATAGAATTGAGGCAAGTCGGAGGTTCGAATTCCCTTGAGGAGGTAACATGTTTTTTATTTGATTAATTTTTGGTTTATGCCCTAAGTTGGAGTTATAAGGTTATTAAAGGTTATTAAATTTTTAATTAACCTTGTTTTATAAGGGATGTGATTATTATTTTAAAGGTTGGATGAGTTGATGATTTAATTAATGTTTATGAAAATTATTGTATTGAGGATTAAAATTTAGGAGAAATAATGAGTTGATATAAAGTAATTTTTGATATTTACTTTGAGGCTTATTGATTATTATTTTTTATAAGGGTTTTCATTAAAAGGACTTTGGTGGTTGTGAAAATTAAAGTTGGAGTAAAAAGGTGTATTAAAGTTATATTTTTGCATTGTGATTATTATTTGAAGTCCACTAAACCTCATTGAGATTGGAAAGGAAAGTTGTGTTGAGTGTGGCAGATTTTTTGGACAACTTCTTGGCATCAATAAGGTATGGGCAATATTCTCTATTGATTTTTTATGGTGGTTGATTTCTAAAATATCATTAGAGAGAAAATGATTTATTGTGGTTTCCTTTTTGAAAGTGATTGATTTAATACTTCAAGGTTTTCTGGTTTGAGAGTTGAGATTAAACCTTGTTTTATAAGCATTGTTGTTGAAGCCCATTGGTTATGCAAAGAACTTGAACTTGAGAAGAACATGAGTATCATTGTTATGTGAGAGTTATTGTTGAGTATTGTTGGAAATATTTTGAGTTTATTGATTCATGCTTGGACTAGGGTTTATGAGAAAGAGTTGTTCCTTATGGTGATTGGTTGAGTAGAGTTTCTTGAGCCTAGTCAAGTGAATGTGTGAAGTGGTTGTTCAAGTTTCATAAAAATAAACTATTCTATATTCTGATTTGATTTGATATTGAGTTGAGAAAGAAATTGAGTTTGTGAATAGAACATATTGAGTCTCTAACAATTCTATTTATGCTTCTATGAGATTGAGCTGAGTTGATATTTATTTGAGTTGAGTTGAGATTGATTTGAGTTGAGATTGGGATTTGAGTATAGAACATATTGAATCTCTAACAATTCTATTTATGCTTCTATGAGATTGAATTGAGATATTTATTGAGCATTGATTTTAGAACATATTGAGTCTCTAACAATTCTCTTTATGATTCTATGAGATTGGACAAGTTCTATGTGAGCTTGTTAAGCTGATTTGAGGTAAGTCTTTGAGAAGGCTTATGGACTAATTTTGAGTAAGCTTTTGTGAAATCTTGCTATGAATATTTGAGAAAGTTCTTGGTGAGCTTGCTAAAGCAGATTTGAGCAAGTTCTTGGTGAGCTTGCTGAGCAAATTTGAGCAAGTTCTTGGTGAGCTTGCTAAAGCAGATTTGAGCAAGTTATTGGTGAGCTTGCTAAGCAGATTTAAGCAAGTTCTTAGTGAGCTTGTTGGAAAATATTTGAGCAAGTTCTTGGTGAGCTTGCTGGAGCAAATTTGAGCAATTTCTTGGTGAGCTTGTTGGAGTAGATTTTTGAGCAGGTTCTTGGTGAGCTTGTTGAAGCAGATTAGTGGATTGCCTACCTGAGTAGATCAGGATTGCCTAGCTAAGAAGAATAGTGGATTACCTACTTGAGCATATTAGGATTGCCTATCTGAGTAGATCAGTGGATTGCCTACCTAAGCAGATGAGGATTGCCTAACTGAGTAGATCAGTGGATTGCCTAGCTAAGTAGATTAGTGGATTTCCAACCTAAGCAGATTAGTAGATAGCCTAGCTTTGAGCAGATCAAAGTAATCACTTGTATTGGGATAATTATCCCTATTTCTTTGTGAAATATTATAAGGAGATTATCTTATGGACTACCCCACATTGGGGGAACCACGTTAAATCTTGTTTCTCAATTATTTGTGGTGATTTGTGCTCTTGCTTACTATTGCAATCTATGTCATTAATGCACACTGCTATATTTGGTTATTGCAATTAAGGACACTAATTGATATTGGTTTGGAAAGAAAGTAAAAAGTGGGAGCTATATTGTTCACCCCCCCTCTCAGTATAAGCTTGTGTTCTTCATTTCTTATTATTTCATCCATATTCCTTATTGATAGATTTTGATATGGTGTTTTTTGTTATTTCTTAGAATTGTAGATATGGATTTGATAGAAGTCCTTTGAATACTCTAAATTGAATATTTTGAAGTAGTCTACCTTATGACTCCCTAGTTTAGAGTATGTGGATTTGATTTGATAAAACCTTTATAGAGCTTAGGTTTTGTAGGCTTCCTTATATCTCCCTAGTGTTTTTGGATATGTTGTAAGATTTATAGAGTGCTTTTTAGAATAGTAGTTCAATTTTGAGTTGATTTTGTAATGTTTTGTCACTAGCAAAAATCAACTTCTATTATACCTTATTACTTTTATTGAACTTAAACACTTTCTAATTTGATGAGGTTCTATCATTTGGATTTCTTTTGTCTCTTTAATATGGTTTTGAGACAAGTATACCAATTTATCTCCAAATAGTGGTTTTCTTTAATGAACCTTCTTTTATAGCCTTTGATATTTTGATATTTAATGTTTCTAAATTACAATTACCCACGTTAACGTAGTTTTCCTTATAACTCCCTAATATGGAATATTATAACACAATAATATTTGCAATAATAGATGTTTAATTTATCTAGGTAGAAATCCTTATTTCTCCTATGTTTTCGATTGCAAATATTAGGGTATTTTAATATATATTTTCATTTTAATTTTGCTTTCAATTATGGTTGATTTCCCTTAATGTTTCTACCTTATATTATATCCTTATAATTTCCTTTAATGAAATCAAATAAGAGTAAGGTAAACTCTTCCCTTTATAATACTTCAAACCTCTACATATTCAATGATAGATTCAGATGTATATGATAGTAACATTCAATGTTTCTCTTGGGTGTTGTGAGAAACGGTAGAATTTTATTATCCCTTGACTTCAATACTTGATAGGTGGTGCCTCAATTCTAGCCTCTTTGACCTACTTTAAATACCTTGATTGATATCTTTTAATGCTCTTCTTACTGCAGCTTGTTACTGCTTCGAATGCTCATGAGTTTTGTTTTCTCCTTGTTTTTAGGCACCTTAAATAGGAGGATAATATTCTTGAGAAGGACAAGTATCACATTGGTTTATTTCAACACTTGAAAATGCTATTAGACACTTGGAATTCATTATATAATGGAGATGTTATAGTATTTATGTAAACACTTGTATACCTTGGTTACAAGTGTCACCCCTTCTCTAATATTCCCAATGCTGACCTGTGTAACTCTTCTTTAGATTATTCACTTCACACGTGTAGAATTTTGAACATTATTTTAAAGGTTTTAGGGTTTCTTCTAAGGTGATAAGTTGCACCTTATTTATTTTGCATATCCTAGCCTTATTACCATATTCTTACAAGCTTCTCCAATGTATGTTTCCACGTTTTCCTTTGTTGTGTTTTGATGGTGCTAAGTTGGTTCTAATTGAGCAATTCTATGATGGAGATCGAGTGGCTTTAAATGTACTTCGGTGGAGCTTGAGTGACTTTGAGCTAGAGCAATGGGAAATGATTTAGAGGAGACTTCATGATGCTCCAATGATGATATAGAATACTCCTTGGATGTACATCTACCTCTGGTATTACTTTATTTGATTTTATCCTGCTTCCAAGCTGCTCAGTTTCTTCTTTTATGAATGCTATATCTTCTTCCTTGTGTTTTACTTTGTGTTTGTAGGTTACCTATTGTGATTTTCCAAATCATGGGTTATATTAGCTTTTTGATGACTCTTACAGCCTTGCTTAGATGATGATTTTCTATGGCCACTTTGACATGCTTCTTCCTTGTTAAGAATGTATCTTTGAGACACTTAAGACTTGTCCTTTCTCCTACATAGGATAGAATATCATGGTGTAAGACAATGTAAATACAATTTGTAATAACAATACATTTTTGCACCTCCTTTTGCAATCTCTTTTTGTTGATTTTAATGGAGGTTTTCTTGTAGGTAAGGGCTGATTTGAAGTTGTCTCCTTTGCTGGAAAACACTCTCCTTTTGCTTGGTTAGTCTGGTAATAAACCCAAGATAATAACCATGTAGATAGAAGCATTTATAGAATAATTTTTTTTGCACTAATTTTTCACCTGTATAAAAACCTTTAGTGCACCTTGAATCTAAGACTCACCAAGTCTTGATTTGTAGCTTATTTTTTTGATTTTGATGGTGGCTTTCTTCTCCACTCCTTGGAGGAATCTAGTATAATTTTTGTGGTTTCTTTATATCACAAAATATTGTAGGTTCTATGTACCAAATAGTGTATCTAGACACTTTGATAATCTACTAGTTTTGTGCTCTTGATCTTTAACAATCAACAAACACAAAGTAATCCTTTTGAGATTAACTTGTTAAAGATTAACTAGTGTAGTGCTAATGGATTAATATCTCCAACTTAGTTCACTTTAAATTTAACAATAATATCACCTTATTACTCTTATAAATGAACTCTCAAAATAATTTCAATGCTAATCTCTACAATTTTTAAGAGTAATATGTAATTAACCCTTAATGAATATGTCTTCTTGATTTCTAGGTAGATAATAGGTAGGTGATAATTTTATTTCTTTTGAAAAATATCCAACTATTTAATGTGCAAATATATCTTAAAATGAATTCTCCTTTTTGCACTTTCTTGAAGACTACAACATGAGCCCTTCTCCTTGCAAATTTAATCCAAATATGGTGCTTAATGGAATTTTATAATGAACCTTAATTTGAAGTTCAACTAAATGCACCCTATATGCTTACATTTAATGGCTTTTGTAGTAGATGTAGATCTTGGTATTTTGATTCACTAAGCTACTACCTTGTAATGGATAAATTTGTAGCTTCTTGTTCATTATTTTGAACAGCTCTTTGCTTTACCAAATTGTGGTCTTGAACTTTCTATCTTGAGCCTGGATTTTGGTGGCTTGATCCTTCCAATGATCTTCTATTTTTTGATGTAGATTCAGAGAACTCTTTTCTCTGAACTATGCCTTATTACTGTAAGAGGTAATATCTAAATCTCTTGGATTTGATAGGATTATTCTCTCTAAATATTTCTTCAATATTCTTATCAAATTATAACTTCAAATAGGATCTTATTCTTCTCAATATTTTGAATATCTTGAGGCCTTCACTGGATTCTTCTTCTGGGATTTGGCATTCCATACCAAATTCTTCTCCTCTTGGGCTTTTTGTTGGATGGTGATAATTGTCCCAAGTCCTTCACTATCAAGAGATTATCCTTGTTATTGGATTTCTCTAATGAGTTCTCCTAGGAACTCTTTTGATGATTATTCTAGGAGCTCTACAAAAAGGCTCTCCAAGCCTTCTTATTTTCTTCATCGATACCTCTTTAATATATTCTATCTTGCAGCTTTATTGGTCTTCCAACTAAGACCTTTTCTTCAACCTTCTACTTATGGAAGTGTTGGTAGTGTGATCTTCTTCTTGGATTTCTAAAATCTACTACTTATCTAATTATGGAATGGGGTTCTATTAGCTTCCTCTATATCTCTTCCAATATTGGAAGTTTTTCCAATGAAAACTTTTCCTGATCTCTTCAACTTCTTCTAAAATAAGTATTTAATCAATAAAGGAAAACACCAATCTCCTATTCTGTAGACTCTTCTCTTGAGTCTACTTAAAGAAATATTCTCTAGAGTTTTCTGCTAAATCAGGAACTTTTCTTTTAAATCAAAAATTCTTTTTTGAAGTTTTATTCAGAATTAAGGCTTTTATGGCCTTCTTCTTGATCGAGGCTTCTATGGTATTTTTTGCTTTTGCACTCTACAAGTATTGATGGCTATCACAAATCTCCTATATTCTCCTTGACTCATATTTTGGAGACTCTTCTTCCTTGATTTTTCGATAAGGCCATTGTGGCCTTTTATTCACTTCTGCAGTTTTCAGGATTGTAGCTCTTGTAATGGGACTTTTTTTTAGGTCTTTGAAATATTTAGTCTTATCCTTGTTGTTGCAAGTGTTGGAATAATTCTAAGAAGGTATTCTTCCTATATCTCTTGTAGGAAGATTCACAACACTTTTTGAATATTATTTTCCTATAACAAGATGTTAAAAACTAGAATGGAAGGATTTATAATTCTACAGATAATAATATTCACCGGTTAATCTATCAAACTAGTGGAATGAATGTTGAGTCATAATCTTCATGAGTTTTTTGTAACTCTATGGAAAGACTCTAGCCAAATGTAATCTCATAATTTTTATAGCTAAGATTTATTTTAGTCCTCACTTATCCAATCCTATTTACTATTATGATTTTTTCTATTAATCGATTCCTAATGGAAATATTTGCATGTAGTGGCACATAGTGGTAGATTTATTTTGTAATGATGTAGATAAATAGTAGAAATGGTGATTCACACTATTCCTCTTGACCTACTGGACTTCTCTTATGATGACTTTTACAAGTGGCAATGCATAATGGCAAGTCCAGTTTACAAAAATGTAAAGAGAAACTATGATGGATGTATGCCCTCCTATTATTGATTCATTGTGGCTCTGATACCACTATTAGATTTTGAGGATATATGTAGTAGGAGAGGTCTAACATAGGTTCAAATAATATATAGTAAATATGAGAGAAATGGATTCTACAATATGACTAAAATATATATATTTTTTAATTTTAATATTTCATTAAGCACGATTTTTTATAGGTTGACCCAAAACCTTTGTACAAAAGATAGCTTAAAGTTGATGTAGAACATCCTTATGGACCTGAGGATCCTCAATCCTCTAACACTACTATAATTCATAGGGAAATTACCATACAATAGGGCATCTAACTGTATTACCATAGCCATAACAAAATAATATATCCAACCACATGACAACTAGCGTAATCCAACAAGGCAACACAAAGATACCCTAGTTTTAATTGGATAGCCAACAAGACAACCAAAACTAAGATCTATTATACAAAAATAGCTCCATGTAGGGTAGCCAGTAGTAAGAAGCTAAAAAAATAGCTTACGCCTCGTTGAGGCCTTCGTCTTCATCCTCGTCCTTCTCATCATCCTTGTCCTCCTCCTTTGCATCCACATTAGAATTGGCCTCCACGTTTTTGGCCTCACCTCAACCCTGGTACCCTTCATTGAAGAACATGATAGTTAGTGCATATAGGAGTCCCTTCATTTACTATCTCATGTACGTAGCAGACATAATTATCTAACACTTGAGGACCAGATTGGTGGGATCAACATCCTCATCCTCAAACTCCACCTCAAGGATTTTTTAGCTGCCCTATATTTTCCTATATCTTAGATGCTATGATGATCTAGTGGGGCCTTATATGTCCTCAGTATTCACATTTTTCCTTGTAGGCCCTCCTTAGGCTAAAAAATCCAACCTCTACTTTGTTGAGGATGTCGTGCAAGGCTTGGGTAGCCTAGGGCTTTCTATACCTATGGAAAATTCAACTTGGGGAATGGCAAGGGATTCATTATGAGGGTAATTATCACAAATATAACTATAAATGATCTTATACAAGCCCTAGTGGATGGGTAGGTCTAACCCTTTCTTTTTCCTACATGAATTGATGGTGTAGTTCATTGAATTGAAGAGGAATTGAAGGATGTTTATGGGTTTTACATCTCGAAACAAGTTTACAAAAGCATAAAGCAAGCTTATGAGGACTTTTCTAGGGTCCTCAACAATGATGAACTCCATCACATTCTTCATCATAAAATTCCATGGGGTAGGGAGGTTAGTCCTTAGGAAGCCATTTTTTGCTTCCTTGTAAATATTTGAGTTATCTTTAAATTTTTTTAACTCCACCTCCCAGTTGTGTTTATCCTTATGTATTGACCTTCCTTTGGCCATCTGTCCCATAATAGTAGCTAAAAGGTTAACATCAATGATGAATTATTGCCCCTGGACCACCACTCTGCCACCATCCTATGACTCTAGCACTACTACGATGATATCATGCTCAGATCTAAAAAATAGGTTAAAGAAAGGGATGAAGCCCCTCTCGGTGAGAATGGCTTACACTAGGGTCTCCATCTCCACACATCTCAGATCTACATACATCATGGTTACCTCACACTCACAGTTCCTATCGATACCAAGAACAGTCATCAAGGACCTACTCTTAGCAAATGAAACATACCTTGGCATACCACCAAGCTTACTTTTAATAGAATATTGACAAAATTTTGGATGCCCTCGCTACTAGGATTTGGATCATCATGGAAGAAGGTGCCCAACATGGGGATGTGTGCCACTCTGGAATCCACCTGGATGGCGATCCACTTGGTGCTCTTTGTCAGTTAAAATTTTTTACCAACATGCCAAACATCGTAACTATCTGGATATCTTATCTTGGTAATCATGGACATATTTAAAATAGAAGGCTTGGCAATAAAATTAGGGCTTCCAAAATAGGCAACTCCACCAAGCACATGGTAGAAAGCCTCCAACCGCTCTCCTCAGGACCACGTCTCACATTGGTTAGCACTCCGAGGGTGAATGTAACCCTCTTTATCAATGTGCCCGTAAGGAACATGCCATATTCCATTACTAAAATACAATATAACTAAAATATACTATAAATAGAAATGATAAAAATACAATACGATTTGGAGGTAATGGTAACTCAATCAATATAAGATAAAGATCTACATTGTACTCCATATAGGATTTCTACTCCTATCTACTATAATGCACTTGACATGAACTTGATATGCTTGATATGAGTTTCACTATGAGGCTCTTTATATAGGAAGATATATTTCTTGGCCAACACTCTACTTATTTGTATAAGGAGACATCTTGCACATTACAACATTCACATTGAAACATATCAATTTATTACATTGCTTGAAGTAACTAACTAACTTCCCCCTAAAGTAATATCATATTATAACTATGTACCAAAGGTAGTACATTTATGTATCGCCCAAATTTTTCACACCCTTACCTTCAGGTTAAAGGATCCATGCCATGGAAGGGGGATGCAAGAAGGATGGGACAATACCTTGGATGGAGAGGCCCTTTGAAGGTCGTGCCTCTTGGGGAGGGGTATAAGGGTGAATTTTCTACGGATGGTGGGGTTCACCAGGAAACTTTGAGTGGCAGTTTTCGTGCCTAGGTTGAGAATGGGTTTGATGTGTTCATTTTATATTTAATAATTCATATTCCTAGGTTGGCCAAAATGAATCTAAGCTATTCTATATAAAATTTTGGGTTTATATGAAGACAACAAACATGAATGAATCCTAAATACAGAGACTATGTGAAATGGAGAGGAATACACCTAATTCCTGATGTCTGATGAAGATTCTAAAGCTTGTAGGAGTCCAGATCATCCTGGATATGATAGGATCATCTGTAATTGTACATAATCATACCAAATCATAAGTGATCATCTAATATTAGACAAGATCATCGATGACCTGACGAATTTGTCAAACAAATTCATCAAAAACCTGCAATCATGGAAACAGACACCAAAAACCGAAAATGCAATTGCAATAATGATGCAAAATGATAGAAATAATAGTATAGATGCTTAAATAATAAATCTAGATAGCAAATCAAATGGGATGCACTATTTTAATAAATTATTTTAAATTTTATCATGCAAATATGCTAAATGAGGTGAACTCCAGGATGTAGAACAGAAATAAATCGATCTAATGAATAATTAAATAAGAAATAAAGTTAGAAAACACAAACTCAAGGCTCTAGTTGCCCCCAATCTGAACTACAGTCAAAATAATATGCAATCGTATGAGATCATCACCGATCTCGATTGGATCATCCGAAATTGTGTTGGATCACCTGCGATGATCCGAGCTTCCTCCGGCTAAAATACAATGAGATCCTACAATAAAACTTGAAAACACAAATGCAAATTATGGGGAATAGGATGTTCTAACACAGTAAAATCTAAGATTGCAGGGAAATGATCAGCTAGGGAGCCAAGCAGGGGGATAAACTGAGAAAATCCCAGTTTATATAGGATTAGGGGAAGGTTAGGAGGTTGGGGATCATCCCAATCTAGGAGATCTCCAATGTAGGAATCTCCAACCGTGTAGACATGCTTCTGCCCGAGTTGGAGAGGTTGTTGAAACAGAGGCTAATTATGAAAATTTGGTTTTGGGATGAAATCGTCTAGACATTTTGTTCCAGACGAATTTGTCTGATTTGGGATGATATCGTCAGATCCGCGACGATATCGTCCAATGATCAAAACAAATTCTAAAAATGATGTGAAAATGAGATGAGCGGTTAACGGGCAATTTCGAGGTTAAAATTCAATTTTTTTATCTTTTACTAATGGTTTTACTAGGGTAAGCTTAAGAAGCTTAATAAAGGGTCAATTTTGATGCCACATAAAGAAACTATAACCCCCAATAATTTACCTGACTTAACTCCGAATATACATTTGGCTAGATTCAATCGGATAAGATATTATCTTAACCGATTAAATACTTTTCTCAAGTCATCTAAATGGTCATCTTCTTTAGTAGAATGAGCTATAATGTCATCTACATAATCATGTAGTATATCATGCATCATATCATGAAATATATAAGTCATGGCTCGTTGATAGGTTGCACCTGCATTCTTTAAACCGAATGGCATCACTTTCCAACAAAAGGTCCCCCAAGGGGTAATAAAGGTTGTTTTATCCTAATCTTCAGGAGCTATCATGATCTTATTATAACCAAAAAATCCATCCATTAAGGATATCATTCCACTCCCAGTAGTAAAATCAATGATCTGATCCATATTGGGAAGGGGAAAATCATCTTTAGGGCATGCAGCATTAATATCTCTAAATTCTGTACAAACCCTAACCTTAGTAGCTTCTTTCTTAGTTACTAGAACTACATTCGAGATCCATTCAGCATAATCAATGGCTTGTATAAAAATAACATTCAGGAGTTTTTATAACTCCCCTTTGACTAGTAAGGCCACTTTAGGATGCATTTTTCTAAGTTTTTGTTTAACAGGTTTAGCATCCGGGTGCACTACTAGGTGATGCATAACTACAAAAGGGTCTAAACCTGGCATATCTTCATGTCCAAGCAAAGACATCTTCATATTCTTTAAGAAATGCAATGTATTTATCCTATTTTTCTTGACTCAATTCTGATCTGATGTTGATTATGTGAGGGTTATCCTCGGTTCCAATGTTAATTTTTATGACATTTTCTACTTCCATGTGTAGATCTCTCTCAAAATTAAGTGGGGCGGGTGAAACACTCAATTCCTATAATTCTTCCAAGGTTAACTTGGATAATTCATCTTGAGGAGTCATGGCCTCAAGCTGGGCTATACTAGGTATAGAGCCATCAAAATAAAATATGTTATGTAATAATTCCTCAACGGAGACATCATGGAAAAGATCTCCCTTCAACTCATCTTCGAATTCAGCGATCATCTCAGGATAAGCTATAGATAGCATATTACATGTGAATTTCCTATTTATTAAATGCAAGGCATGGCGTTCATCTAAATAATATTGATAACATATAAGATGGTCATCATCCTCAAATGGCTGACCCTTACTAGAAAATAGGCCCACACCACATCGGGTGGGCCACGGTTCTACCTCAAAAGGTTCTTTCATACCATTCTGGAAAGGTCCCAAACCTTTCCCTTTATATCCCAATTTAAGCATTATAGGTTTGGCTTTAGTATACTCATTAGTAAAATAACATCGAGCATATCCATCATAATGAGTTCTGATGTTTCTGGGTATTCTACCCGAGTCATATCCCTTATATATAAAGGCATAGCTCCTGACTTGGTAAATACTTCCCATAGGCTGTGGGAGGCCCAAGGTATGAGGATATGGTGGCAAATTATTTAAAATAAGGGAATCTTGCATAGAAACATTTGTTTCTTTTGATATAATATTTTTAGATAGATCGGGTAAGAGCTCGTTAGTAAGAGCATAAGAGGTAGAAGGAACATTTTCTACATCCTCCGATGTGGAAAATATGACTTTGGTGGATGTAGATGGTGTAGAGGTGTTGATAGATGGGTCTATTATAGGTATGGAAGTTATAGGAGTAGAACAAGAGACATTGGTTGTGGGATTAGGATATTTCTTAGGTCCTAATGTGGTTTGTTCAGAAGATGGTTGAGCTATATGTGAAGGTGCATATGATGGAGAAGAAGTAGATGACATTGTGGGTGTGAGTTTAACACGTTTAGATGGATAATGAGAATTAGGATGTGTGGATGACAGTGCAAGGTAAAATTGAACTCCAATAGATTCTGCCAAAGCACACATATCAAAGGGTCTTGGATCACCATGAATGGTAACCAACTGATTCTTAAATTTGAATTTAACACATTGATGTAAATTTGAGGGAACATCTCACATCACGTTGATCCAAGGCCGACCCAAGAGTATATTGTATGATGTAGGGCAATGTACAATAAACACAATCATATCCAAGGTTATTGGACCAACCTGCAATGGAATGGTAATAACTCCACACGTTTCTTGTTTTTCGTCATTGAAAGATTTTATGATCATATCAGTTCTTTTCATTTCATCACTTCTAAACCCAAATCTTTGGTAGAAGTCAAAAGTGTAAATATTTAAAGATGAACCATTATCAATCAAAACTCGTTTGACAGCTACATCTCCAATTAAGGCAGTAATATACAAGGGGTTATCTTTATGTAAACTGTGTTGTGGTATGTCTCTATACAAAAATTCAATACAATCAACTTCACGAGTTATTATAGTATTGGCCATGGCTTCAGGTTGAATGTCATGTGGTACCATCATCTGGCTTAATGTGAGCATTAATTCATCTCTATGTGTAGGAGAAGATCTTAAAAGGTCCAAGAGGGAAATTCTAGTTGTAATATTTGATAATTGTTTATTAATATTATAAGGAGGTTTAGGTTGAACATTAGGTGCATGGTTCCCTTTATTAGGAACCTTCAAAACAAATGGAGCTGATCCACCATTCTGAATTTGATCTTGTTGACAATTTTGAGCCTGTTGTTTAGTAACAGCTCCGATTGTACCCACAATATTATTCTGCGGATGATGAATGGGTCTTGGTCTAGCATTTATAGCTAAATCATTAGAAAGTAATGGGTGGGACGATGGTCTAGTAGTGACTCTTCTTGGAAATGGTTCTGCTGGCACCATATGACTTGTGATAGGGTGAATAGTATCTGATTCATATTCAGAGCTATTTGATTTATTTGATGTAATTTCCATATCACTCTCAGTCTCATATTTTGTATCACTAAGATCAGGTATCTGGATATTATATAGAGGCCTGGTTGTAACCACGGATAAAGTTGTGTCAAAGATTTTTGGCTCATGAGCAGGTAAATGCCCACTAATAGTTCCTACATATCGAGAAGGAGGAGGAACATTATGATGTTCAATTTGATTAGCCACCTCCTTACCATGTTTTGGTAAAGGATGTTGAAAGATATCCAATGACTGGTTGGCGTTCTAATTCTAGTTTTGTGTGGTGTTCTATTGAGCATTATTAAGAGGATTTTTCTTAGGTTGAAAGGCTTGCACCTCCATCTCATTGTTATCAATCAAGTCCTGTATTTTATGTTTTAATATTTTACAAGAGTTGGTAGTGTTTCCAAGTCCTCTATGGAAGTCACAGTGTAAATTGGCTTTGTATCTGGGTATAGTTGGATCAGGTTCCTAGATGTTTGGTAATTGAATCAAACCTCATTCTAATAATTGTGGTAGAATAGTTGATAAAGGTTGATTTAACCTAGTAAATTCTCGAGGAGGTCTATCAGGAGGTTTCAGTACAAACTTCTCTGTTGTATTTGCAACATTAACATTAGCAATATTTTTGTTATCGATGACTCCATCACCCACAACTTGTTTATTCTTATATTGATTTTTGGATGTTTTCTCATCGTCTTTATTTTTAAGTTTGCCTCTCCTAATGAGAGCATATTCCCCTCTTCGGCTAAGTCTATAGCCTGATCAAAGGTGGTCAAGGTAGAAGTTGATAATTCGTAAGATAGTTGCTCTTGTAAATTATTAATAAAGATGTCCACCATCTCCCTATAAGGTAACACAAAGTGCAATTTTCCTATCAATTGTCTCCACCTAGCTAGGAAATCAGTAAAGACTTCATCTTTGTCTTGTTTTAATGGTCACATGTATTTCAATGTAGGCACTAAATTGATGAACAAAAGACTCGACAGTTTCTTTGAAATTCCTCAAAGAATTAGTGGATAATTGATAATACCACTCTAATGCCATTCCTCCCAAGCTCTTCGGGAACATTTTTAGTAATAACAAGTCATCATGTGATATATCATGACATGCTATCCTAAACATACGAATATGCTCTATGGGATCTTCCATTCCTTTATATATGGGTAGGACAGGCATAGGAAAATGTTTAGGATATGGCTATGCTACAACTACAGGATATAAAGGTTGGCTACACATCTCTCGATAGTTGTACGAGGGACGGTAGGGATCTATCTGATCCATGCGGGAAACTAGATGTTTCACCATGGTTTCAAGATTACTAGTTTGTCCACCACATTGGTTAGGTGGGACATAGATATGGAATTTATGAGTGTATGATGGTGTGACATAAGGATTAGATGCTATATTTCTATTATGCAAAGTGTTGGTAGGAAGAGTATTATGAAGGGGATTTGTAATAGTATTATGTTGTACCCAAGATTGTTGGTAATTAGTGTTTGGTTTTGTTTTGGGTTTTTGTTGATTTGAGGTATGTTGCTCAATAGCTTGGCGAAATAGAGCAGTAAATGATGGTTTATTTTGTGCAAGAATGACCCTAGGCTTGCTAACAGACACTTTAGATGGTTGGGTAACTTGTTGTTGTTGCATGCTCTAGATCATAGCTGCCATATCCAAATTGGATGGTCCAGCTTGATCACTCTCTTGATCAATAAAGGACAAGGGATTAGTGTGTGTGTGAAATACGTCTTCTAGAGTTGCTTGAGTGTCACTAATTCGATCCTTGTCCATATGGAATGCTCTATTAAAAACACCAATATTTGTGTTAATGAACTTAAAAAATTATTCCATGTTTTCAAAAGTGATAGCTCCTCCCAGAGATATTTTAGGGGATGAGGATCCTTCCTCTCTATTAGTTTCTTCTTGTTCATTTGCTATAGCAAGATCTTCTTCTTGTTGGTCCAGGATTTTCTTCTTCCTAAACTTGGTCCTTAGGAGGGACATTTTGGTCAATTAATGGTCTTCCTAACCAATATTCATCTTCTTCGGTTTGTTTTCCATTCTTAAGTCTAGGCATTGTGCTACACTTAGGTTTTAGCAAATATATATACTTATATATATATATATATATATATATATGTGGTAGGGTTGAGAGGTATATATTTTAATTATATACCTACTATAATACTTAAAAAGGAAATGTTTTGTTTTGTTTTTTTGTTTTTATTTTTGTTTTGTATTATTATTTCACAAGTATAAAAATAACAAACAACATGCTAGTTGCAAGAAATAACAATAGTAAAAATAATGACTTAGTTTTCTATAAATAGTTTATGGATATCGTTGATAGGATCAAGTTCATCAGGAGTCATGAAATGCTCCTCTTCAAATTGGAAGTGGTTTTTCAAGAACTTGACAAAGTGTGCTATGGTAATATGATCTATTTCAGACTCTGACCTGTAAAAATAAAGTTCATGATAATACTCTCGATACAACACAGCTCTAGGAACTCTATTCCATCTCATTCTATCTGTAATAATGACTTCTTGATCCTCTATGTGAGATAGAAATTTATGTACTATAAATGCATTCTAGAGGTATTCCTCAAAGGTGTATAATTTAGAAGACACAAGTGATCTTTTATTGGCTAACCACTTATGGCAAGCTCTCTAAAGTTCATGGTACAAAGTCACTTGATCAAGATCCAGGATTCTATCTAGGACAAACCTCTTAATTTTCCTAAGTTCTACAGATCTAGATTCAATAATACCCAATCTCCTATCAAGTTTGTCCCACAAAGGTTGGACTCTATTTGTTTGAGGTACTCTAAGCACGAAAGTAATCTCTATGGTCGTTAATTGATTTTCAACATTTATGGTGACAGCTCGTCTTCTATTATAATCTACCATCTAAATATGATATGCAAATTTAACTGTTGTCTAATGATTCTGGATGTTCTTAATAATGTGTTTTTTCTTTGGATTGTTTTCAAAAGGTGTTTTAGTTTCACGTCGGGTTCACCAAAATGTATCACCCAAAATTTTCACACCCTTACCTTCAGGCTAAAGGATCTATGCCCTAGAAGGGGGATGCGAGAAGGATGGGACAATACCTCGGACAGAGAGGCCCTTTGAAGGTCGCGCCTCTTAGGGGAGGGGTATAAGGGTGAATTTTCGACAGATGGTGGGGTTCACCAGGAAACTTTGAGTGGCAATTTCTATGCCTAGGTTGAGAATGGGTTTGATGTGTTCATTTTATATTCAATCATTCATATTCCTAGGTTGGCCAAAATGAATCTAAGCTATTCTATATGAAATTTTGGGTTTATATGAAGACAAAAAACATGAATGAATCCTAAATATAGAGACTATGTGAAATGGAGAGGAATACACCTGATTCTTGATGTCTAATGAATATTCTGAAGCTTGTAGGAGTCCATATCATCTTGGATATGACAGGATCATCTGTAATTGTATAGAATCATCCCAAATCATAGGTGATCGTCTGAGATCAGACAAGATCATTGGCAACCTGATGAATTCGTCAGACAAATTCATCAGAAACCTGCAATCATGGAAATAGACACCAAAAACCGAAAATGCAATTGCAAGAATGATGCAAAATGATAGAAATAATAGTATATATGCTTAAATAATAAATCCAGATAGTAAATCAAATGGGATGCACTATTTTAATAACTTATTTTAAATTTTATCATGCAAATATGCTAAATGAGGTGAACTCCAAGATGCAGAACAAAAATAAATCAATCTAATGCATAATTAAATAAGAAAGAAAGGTAGAAAATGTAAACTTAGGGCTCTAGTTGCCCCCAATCTGAATTACAGTCAAAATTGTCTATAATCATACGATATCATCATCGATCTCGACCAGATCATCCGAAATCGTGTTGGATCACCTGCGACGATCCGAGCTTCCTTCGACTAAAATACAATGAGATCCTGCAATAAAAATTGAAAATACAAATGCAAATTATGGGGAATAAGATGTTCTAACATAGCAAAAGCTAAGATTGCAAGGAAATGATCATCTAGAGAGCCAAGCAGGGGGATAAACTGAGAAAATCCCAGTTTATATAGGATTAGGGGAAGGTTAGGAGGTTGGGGATCATCCCAATCTGGGAGATCTCCAATGTAGGAATATCCAACCGCACAGACACGCTTCTGCTCAAGTTAGAGAGATTGTTGAAACATAGGCTAATTATGAAAATTTGGTTTTGGGACGAAATTGTCTGGACATTCTGTTCTAGATGAATTCGTCCGATTTGGGACGATATCGTTAGATCGGCGATGATATCGTCCAATGATTAAAACAACTTCTAAAAATGGCACAAAAAACAAGGTGAGAGGTTAACGAGTGGTTTCGGGGTTAAAATTCAATTTTTTTATCTTTTACTGATGGTTTAACTGCACCAATTTTAGGGTGCTACAATTTACATGACCCAAATGATGTAGTATACTCTAACTCTAACAGATGAGTGTGCTTAGAGATGACAATAGAAATCATTAATATCCTCATCCTTGTTAACCCATTGTATTCTTCAACTTAGTTACTTATATCTCTTAATACTCTAGGGAGACTTATTAAGATGTATATGATGATCCTAGTTAAGATAGTTTGCACATATGCTGCACTTGCACTAGGTGGATAATTCTAGTGGATCTCTCTATCTCTAATCACAACTCAACCTTGTTTGTTCTTATAGACTTATGTAACATGAGGAGGATAGGATTTGTCATTCCCACATCAATATTTGTATATTTTCCAAGCAATAGAATTACAAAGCCTATACTGCCTTACAAAGTGTAAGACTTAATTTACAATTTTCTAATGATTTATTGCTCTAAAAACCATAAAAAATCTTGTATTTATAAACTTTTTATTGTGTCTATATCTTCTAGTGCCTCTATGCATTCTATTATCATCCTAAGACCTCTTATAGATCCAATAGGTACAAACTACCATATTTTGTTGACTCATGGGTCCATAATGGGCCTAGGATGATCTAGTAAATACATTGACTCCATTTCATTCGATCATGTAGGTGCCTTTAGAGGGAAACATAATTTTTTTAGGTCATCACTTTACATATATGGAGAACTGTTGCAAGTGTGAAGAGGGTTATTTTCTAAGTGGCTCAAAAATATCCTGATTTATGGTCACAATGTGAACATGCATCCAAATTTATCAGCAACGTGTCGGCAAGTTTTTTTTTTTTTTTTAAATCCCCTTCTCTCTCTCTCTCTCTCTCTCTCTGCATTTACTCCCTATTTTTCTGCCACCATTTCCTCCTTATTTCCTCTATAACCTCCGCTCCTCATCCCTCCACCTTCTCGTTCTCCCCTTATCCCTCCACATCTCTCCTTTTTCCTCATCCCTCCTTATTCCTCTACCTCCACATCCCCATAAATACCCTATCCTTCAATGTCTACATAGTGTTGTGTGTGTGGTGTAATTTTTGAAGTTAATTAAATAAAGTCTTTTATATTTTATCCCACCATAAATCATTGGTATCAAAGTTGGGTGTTGCACTAGGGGCACAAAAATTGAGGTAGAGGCAATTTTTGAGGTAGGATTTTGGTGCAGTTTTTGAGATCCATGCACAATTTTCAAGGTGCGTTGGGAGGTGGACAGGAGGTCCATGTAGAGACAACATGTGAATTTCAAGGCAACACATGGTGCTAACTATGCGGTTGATGTAGGTCTGAGGTGGCAACCAGTAGGAGCTGGGCATGTAGTTTGAGATGCTAGGTGGTAGGTGCAGATTGGGCACACAGCTTGAGGAGCTAAGCTGGCAGAGGTGACGTGGCATGACTAGACGGTGATCTGGCAGTGACGTGTCGACGTGGCACATTGAGGTGGTAAGAAGTTGACACATGGTGGCAAGGTAGGCATTGACATGGTAGCGAGATGTATTTGTGACGTGGCAAAAGGATACATACACAATTACCCGAAGGCAATCGATTAATAACACACGATTTTGCGTTATTAAATCCTTTGACATCCATCTCGCAGTGCATGTGGGATTTTTTTTTTTAACTACTATTATCGTGATTAATTTAAATATTGTATTATTGCCTTTTAATCCCATCGGAGCATGTAGCCTACGTGGCAAATTTGGTAGCATTGCAGTGGAGAAGTGTCGGGTTCGAATCCCGCCAGGATGAAAATTAATAAGTTTTTTTTTTTCGTGTGAGCAAAGGATAAATGTGCGTGGGCACAAAAGCTATTTCAAAGGGGACCACGGGTGTAGTAGCCAAAGCTTTCCGCTTGGAAGCACGAAGGCTCAAGCTCGATTATCTACAAAAAGGTTTTTTTAATTATTTTCAAAGTTTTTTATTAAAGTTTTTTTTAGTTTAAATTTAATAATTTAACAATGCTTTTTTAATTATTTAAAAAAAGTTTTTTTTTGAAATTGGAAAAGCATATTTTATTATTAAATTATAAACTAGGAAAAGCTTTATAAGAAAGTTTTATAATAGAAATTGTGAACATTTTATGGTACATTGCAAAATCACCCAAAGGAAAAAAATGTGACGAGAAGCCTTCTGAAGCACCTATTAGTGCCCCTTGGAATCCCGCTCAAGGCTAAAAATTTTGTGTAATAGCCTCAGTGGCTGTAAGAGAGCAACCTCACAAGCTCTAACAAATTTTTCTTTTTGCCTTGATGAGTAGATGATCAGATCTACCAGATGTTACCATGATTTGTGCGCTCTATTGACGAGACAATCTGCTGAGTCTTTTGATGAGCAGGTCCAGCAAAATGGAATACATGTGGCATTCAGTCAACTGTAGAATTCAGTGATATCTCACTAGAGGAAGATCGATTCTAGATATGAGGCTAACTCAAAGGACAATAATTTTTGACAATGAGTGGAGGAGTCCGATTCAGTTGCATTTGAACCTAAGGAACAATCCAGTGAGAGTTATACCCCATGATCTCCAGAGCCTAAGCCAAAAAAACCCGAGCTAGTAGAGCCTGAGCTAGTAGAGCCTGAGCTAGAAGATCCTGAGCCAGAACAAGTCGAGCTAGAAGTAGCTCCTAAAATTATTATCATCAGTGACAACGAGGATTCCATTGCAGACAATTTTGGGCCTCTAGTACTGGGCAATCCACAAGAAGAAGAACAAGAAATCAATGAGATAATTAAGAAATCTAGATTTTATTTGAACTTGTAATTGCTTTGTACTTCCTATTTTTAGTCAAATCAAAGTTTGCTTTCAAGTAGTAGAAATGGCTTGAAATTCGAATCTCCCAGTTCCTAAATTTAATGGTAGTGATTATGAATACTGGTCAATAAAGATGAAAACTATGTTGATTGGTAAAGGTTTATGGGAAATAGTTGAAGAAGGATACACAAAACCCTCTACTACTAACTGGTCTGCTTTAAGTTTTGTCGATAGAAAAGCCAAAAAATAAGACCAAAAAAATAACTCCTTTGCCCTATACCATTTAAAAGCAGCTCTAGATAAAAGTATATTTCCTAGAATAGCATCCTATGTAATAGCTCAAGATTCTTGGAAGGCTTTAAAGGAAAGTTTTCAAGGGAGTGATCAAGTGAAGCAGGACAGGCTTCAAACTCTGAAAAGAGATTTTGAAAATATCATAATGCAGGAAAATGAGAAAGTAGGAGACTATTGCGTGCGAGTCAAAGTCATGGTAGATAAAATGGTTACTCTAGGTGAAGATGTTAAACCAGAGGTTGTGGTGAATAAAGTGTTGTGAACACTTCTTCCTAAGTGGAATCATGTAGAAATCATTATTGAATATTCAAAATATTTGAGTACACTTTCCTTTGATGCACTAATTGGTTCTCTTATTTCACATGAAGAGAGATTGCAGGAATCTCCTTCCACCAGCCATGGAAGTGATGACAAAGCTTTTGCTTCACAAGAAGGAAAATGCCAAGGTAGAGGTCATGGTAGAGGTCAACATAGAGGTAGAGGTAGGAATAGTCCATGAGGTGGAACTCCTAACAGAGGAGGATCTTCAAACAGAGGTAGAGCTCAGAATAGAGGTGGATAGCAGAATAGAGGGAAGCATCCTGGATGAGGAAAAGGAAGTGATAAGTCAAAACAAATTTGCTATAATTGTGGCAAACTTGGCCACTTTGCTCATGTCTGCTGGTCGAAATCCTCATAAGGGAGCAGCAACCAAAGTAGCCAGTATGGAAATTTTGGAGAAGAAGGGACCTAAAATATCTTTCTCTTATATGGTAAGTTAGATCAAAACCTGAATGACACCTGGATCTTGGAAACTAGGTATTCAAATCATATGAGTGGCAAAGAAGAACTCTTTGCTACCCTAGATTCTTCTTACAAATCAAGCATCAAGTTTGGGGATGACAAGTCATTGGTAGTCGAAGGTATTGGATCCATGGATATTCCAACAAAAGAAGGTGTCAAATAGGTAAATGATATTTATTGCACCCCTCATCTCCAACATAATCTTTTGAGTGTTGGTCAAATGTTGGAGAAAAACTATAAGTTGCTATTTGATGATGGTAAATGTACCATTTTTGATAAAAGTAATTGTGATAGAATCATTACTCAAGTACCAATGAAAAAGAACAAATTATTTCCTTTAAATTTTGGCCAGCCAGGAGGAGATAAATTGGTAATTGTTGCTATTGCAAATCTAAGTGTGTTGTGGCACTTGAGATACGGTAATTTGAATTCAGCCAGTTTGAAGATGTTAACTTCTTAAGCGATGGTGACCAAAATTCCTAAAGTCTAGGACAATAAGAAAGTATGTGAAGGTTGTACCTTGGGAAAGCATGCTAGAAGCAAATTTCCTCATGGGCAAGCATGGTGGGCTAGTTATCCACTCTAGCTAGTGCATTAGACTATCTGTGGTCCAATGCAGACCAAGAGTATTGGTAACAACTCTTACTTTCTTCTTTTCATTGATGATTTTTCAAGAATGTGTTGGATATATTTTTTGAAGCATAAATATGAAGCATTTGACTGCGTTGTATATTTTAAAGCAAGAGTTGAAAATGAGAGTGGATATTCAGTTAAGTGTCTTAGATCAGATAAAGGAGGAGAATACTCCTCTAATGAATTTTTGAATTTTTGTAAAAAACATGGAATAAAGGGGCAGTTCACTGCTGCCTATACTCCATAGCAGAATGGTGTGGCTGAGAGAAAGAACCACACCATTGTAGATATGGCAAGATCTATGCTTCAAACGAAGCATTTGAGCAATATGTATCGGGCAGATGCATCTAGGACTAGTGTGTATATTTTGAATAGGAGTCCTACTTCAAGTTTGAAAGGGAAAAATCCTTACCAAGCATGGTATTATAAGAAACCAAATATCAAGCGTTTCAAAGTATCTGGTTCACTGGCTTACTCACACATTCCTAATGAACAGAGGAAGAAGCTCAATCCCAAGAGTCAATCTTGCATTTTGTAGGGTACTGTGAGACCACAAAAGCTTACAGACTCTACAATCCCAGGGCTCAAAATATAATACTTTCCAGGGATGTGATTTTTGATGAAGGGAGAGAATGGGAACATCCCAAAATTTATAATGATGTTGAATATCATGATGTAGGTTCTTCACAAATTCAACAGGTGCCACAGAAAGGCAAGAAGTCTCCTCCTCCAAGCCCAAGCAGACATTCGACTTCCAATCCATCATCATCTTCACTAAGTACTTCTCCACAAATGTCAGTTATTTCCTCACCAATGGATATTGATTCTCCATATAGAGGTAAGAGAACTCTCCAACATCATCCATATTATCAGATGTTGGATAAAAATTTTCAAAGATGATATACTAGAAGTCAAGCAAGTGAAATGGGTTTAGTTTTACAAATACTTGAAAATATATATTTTTATGGAGATGATGACTTCCAAGAACCTCAGGGGGATGTAGTTAACTATGCCTTGTTAACTAGTGCACAGCTTGAACCTTCTAGTTATGAGAAGGCTTGTACTCAAAAGATATGGAAGAATTCCATGAAAGAGGAGATAACCTCTATAAAAAAAAATGATACTTGGGAGCTAGTAGAGCTTCCTAAAGGAAAGAAGTGTGTTGGATGTAAATGGGTATTCAAGACCAAATACAATGCTGATGGAAGCATTGAAAGGCACAAAGCAAGATTGGTTGCAAAAGGATTTACATAGAAATATGGTATTTATTATGAAGAGACATTTGCTCTTGTATCCCGACAAGATACTATCATAATAGTTCTTGCTTTAACTGCTCACAAGGGCTAGAAAATCCAACACATGGATGTGAAGAGTGCCTTTCTCAATGGGTACTTAACAGAGGAAGTGTATGTTGAGCAACCTCAAGTATTTCAAGAGCAAGGTAAGGAGCACCTTGTTTACAGACTAAAAAATGCGCTCTATGGCCTCAAGCAGGCATGGCAAGCTTGGTACTCACGCATTGATGGGTACTTCAAAGATTTTGGGTTTACCAAAAGCAGAAATGAACCCACACTACTACCTGAAGCAAGGTAATGACATCCTCATAGTTTGCTTATATGTGGATGATCTCATTTTCATGGGTAGTAATGAAAAAGTGAATATGGAGTTCAAGCGCTCCATGATGAAGCAGTTTGAGATGAAGGATCTCGGCTTAATGCACTACTTCCTTGGAATGGAAGTCCATCAGTCAGATATAGGGATGTTCATCTGTCAACTTAAATATGCTCGAGACATGATCAAGAAGTTTGCTATGGAGTAATGCAAACCAATTGCAACTCCTATTGGACATGGGATCCAGTTAAGCAAATATGACAGAGCACCAAAAGTTGACGTTACCACTTTCATGAGAATTATTGGGAGTTTGATGTTTCTCACCAACACCAGACTCGATATTCAGTATGTTGTTTCTATTGTCTCTTGATTTATGGCTAGCCCATATGAGTTGCATTTGTAGGTAGCTAAGAGAATTCTTAGATATGTGAAGGGTACATTGGATTTTTGAATCCAGTACCATAAATGTAACACTGTCAAGCTTGTAGGCTTAAGTGAGTGATTGGAGCAGCAATATTGATGACATAAAATCAACTTAAATGAATTGTTTTAGTTTGGGATCAGGGCTCATAACATGGAGTTCCAAAAAGTAAATTGTTGTAGCTTTGTATTCTATAGAAGCTGAATAAATAGCAGTCACCTATGCTAGTACTCAAGCCCTGTGGCTAAGAAAAGTGTTGGAAGAGATTGGAGAGCAGCAAAGTGGTCCAACCAGAATCTACTGTGACAATATCAGTGTCATTCAGTTGGCATACAATCTGATCCACCATAGCAGAACGAAATATTTTGATATGAAGTACCACTTCATTTGAGACATGGTGAAGCATGAAATTGTTGAGATTTAATTTTTTTGCACTTTGGAGAACATTGCAGATATCTTCACTAAAGCGATGGCTAAAGCTCAATTTATAAAGCTGAGAGACTATGTAGTCAGTCCTCTCAACTTTAAGGGGGAGAATGTTGCAAGTGTGAAGAGGGTTATTGTCTAAGTGGCTCAGAAATATCCTGATTTATGGCCACAATGTGAATATACATCCAAATTTATTGGCAACATGTCAGCAATATTTTTTTAAAATTTTTTAAACCCCCTTCCTATATTCTCTCTCTTTCTCGTCGTCTTTCCTCCCTATTCTTCTGCCACCATTTCCTCCTTATGTCCTCTGTAACCTCTGCTCCTCATCCCTCCACGTCCTCCCTCTCCCTTTATCCCTCCACATCTCTCCTTTTCCCTTATCCCTCCTTATTCCTCTACCTCCACATCCCTATAAATACCCTATCCTTCAATGTCTACATAGTGCTATGTGTGTGGTGTAATTTTTAAAGTTAATTAAATAAAGTCTTTTATGTTTTAGCCCACCATCGATCAAGAACAATATGCACATATTTATAGATAATAAGGCAACTATATTGTATTCTAAAGGCATATACCAATACAAATCACATGGTCCCCTTTATTATGTCTCATAAATAGGCCATATGATGAACATCATGATTATATGTGATCTTGATAGATCAATAAAGCTCTTTTCTATGATACTACCTTTATCTCATACAAATGCCCTGTAACACAACATTGTGGGACCCTCATGCACATATAAAGAAGAATGGTAACTACAAAACACCAAATAATGAAATAATTGTGTTGCATTCTGGATGCATATGCTAAGGAAGATGATGTAATTAAAATTACCTTCTATAAATTTCCTCTATCTTACCTAATTTAATTCCTCTATCTTTAATTTCCTCCATCTAGTGGAAGATGACTCTAACATAAATGATTCTCCCTCATGCAAGGCATCTAGTATTCATATGATTACCTTAAAATTAACCATCTACAAGCCCCCATTGGGGGAAACCAAATATTTTATCATTTTTATCATTATAAAAACTTGCTTAGGTTAACACCTCTCATAGGTGAGATTACTAGAACACCCCTTGTTTTTAATCATACCTAAGCACCCCTCATAGGTGAGCATTTTAAAACATTTCTCATAGGTGAGCATACTAAAACGCACCTCATGAATGAGCATACTGAAACACACCTAATGGGTGAGAATTTTGAAACACCCCTAATGGGTGGGATTTCTAAAATCCCTCATAGATGGAAATTCTAAAACACCCATCATAGGTGAGTATTATTAAACACACCTCATCAGTGAGCATACAAAATAAACCCTTATAGGTGAGAATTTTTAACATGCTTCATGAATGAACACATGTTAACACAATCCTTAAGTATCTTTCTTAAGGATACATATTTCTTCATCTTTTACATCCTGTAGAGGACCTAACAATTATTAACTTTGTTTACTCATTATAAATAAAGTGGAGAGGACCTATCCTAGACTTCTAAAATGCACTTTACCATACACAAACATCACTACACTACTTAAAAAATTTCTTTTGTATTATTCATTATTTAAATACACACAATAACATCAAAATAAAAAAATATAGATATTATCAAAATATTCATCATTCATTTATATGGTTCAACCCACTTGATTATCCATTATAATTTTTTTTTTTTAAGCAAAAAACCCCTTGCGGGGCTGCCTTGGTCTGAGAGACCATGAACATGTGGTTCTATACCGTCAAATTCACCCGGGAGTCGCACCCGACCCTACCCGCACCAACATTATCAATTGGATTTTGGGTACCCAATTCAACTTTTTGGTAGGGTGGAGATTCGAACCTGGGACCTCCCTTGGAGGATTGCCCTCTCCTCTCCAACTCACCTACAATACCTGGGTCCATTATAAAATTTTAATTATAATAAATTTACCCTACTTTTACCTCTATTTTTTCACTACCCAACCACTATAATCATAGGAACCCTTCTCAACCTCCTCAATAGGATGAAAATAACATTTGTGTAGCTCACTACCATTAAAATCATTCTCTAAATAATCTATATTCTTGTTGAATGTGTGCTTACAATATGGAATGGGATACCATAATAGGAGATATCAAAAACACTACCCTACCCAATACAATTTGTGTGTATCTAGTTGCTACACTAAGAAGTCCACCTAGTGCATTACTACAATCCAATTCAGGGCCAACATAACTTTCATATCTCTTAGTGATTAGGGAATTTTTTTGAATCTCTTCTTGTTGTCCCTTAGTTCTTGTTCACCATACTAACTCAACATCTCCTAAAACTCTTGTATGCATAACTCTTATGCCTCCTCCATCTATTTGATGCACTCAAGACTCCTTAACAATGAAACATAAACCCCCATGAGAAATGCTAGTTTGAGAAATTTACCTCTAACCATTAGCTCTTTTGATTGCTCCCTCTATCAATAATAATCTACCTCATCTAGTCTAATACTTTTATCTAGATAACAATAAAAAATTCCCTTAATTGAACCTCTAATATATGGATTGGATGTCTAGATACTGATCTTGTTAACCACATAGTTATGCAATTATAACATACATAACATATCCTAATGCTCTACAGAAATGGAATAGAAGGCCTCACAAAGTTTTTGTAGGTGTCTAGGTCATAGGACAATCCCCAAATCATGCAATAAATATTGAACAATATATACTTTTCTCTAAGCACTAGACATTATAATCATGTAGGCAAATGGTATTTTTGAAATTTTAACACTAAATTTTCTATTGCACTTGTAGCTCCTTACCCATTTTTAACTTTTCTTTTATATATGACCTCCTCCTTTCCTTTTTTAATTATTTTCTCCTAGTTCTTTATCAAAATTTTCCCTTGATCACCTTCTACAATGATTCAAGGAATGCAAGTAAATTTTGCTCCTTGTTAATTATATTTTTATGATTATCAAAGGTTATGAAACTTATCTCTTATGTTTATTATGGTATTGTTAATACCAACAAGGAGTTCACTTCTTTGAGTTCTTCAGTTGTGTTGATTAGATAAACCTCTTTGTTCAACACCTTTGTTGGCTTCTTTTCCTTGTTGCTCAATGGACCTACAAATTCATTCATAATTGCACACTTCCCTACACCACATTTAGGTCTACCCCAAGCATTTTTCCTTTTACCAAACCTGATGTTGCTTTGTGTGTTGCCCTCTATGTCTTTCCCATTATTTTCCCAAGCTTCATTTCCTACATTATCTCTAGTGCTTGATTGTTCTACACTCTTGACAAGGCCATCAATGCCTATCTCTCTAATGAGTGAATTAGTGTTGCTCAATATCTTGATAGCACTCATCCTAGTAGTACCATATGGATCCACCACCCTAGCCACCCCACTAGTGGGAACAATAAAACTTGTCATGCCTAAGCCACCCACTATATTTCTTGCACCATTTCCATCTTCTTCCATATTGTCTATGACTACAAATTTTCACTTTTCCTCTTGGTGAAGGCATTCTATAAAATTTCACTATACTAATGCTACCTCTTATTCTAGCACCTCAACCTTAATTTGTGACTCCAATAGCTGCAATGATATTTCTTTTGATCAATCACCTAATCCCTCTCCTCTTTCCCTCATAATTATGGGGATCCTTGATGGAGCTTCTCTAGGAATTAACTCTTTCAAGGTATTTAGATGCAACCTATAAGAACCCTTAGTGGTAGGTTATTGGTCACCCACCTCTTCCCTTACCACTCTGCCCATTTACATATTGTAATAAATTCTTTATCTCTCCCTAGCATGGTTGACACCAGACACAATCCACCTATCCCATGCAAGGCCAATTTTCCCCAACTAGTCTAATACCAACAACCTAATTAACCCATGATTTGATAAATTATTTGATATGTTATTTTTTTAATACCTTCTATTCATCTACTTTTACATGTGATAGAGATAATAAGGCATATTTAGCTTAAATTCATCAAATTTTACCTCCCTTTTAAGGTAAACCAACAAATATATATGATGCCTGATCAAGCTTGTATATCAACCCTCATACATAAAATATTTATGGCAATAGTGTATGATGTGGTAATAAAACATAGGAAGTAAGGTTCTCATGATCCCCTTTTGGTCAACTTCACAAGTCCTCTACTCCCTACAATAAAATAAAACCTATTTATTTCCTTTAGTGGAAATTGCTCCTTGAAAATTTATTTCCCTACTTGAAGCAACCATATCACCATATTCATTTCCTCTTCTAAGGATGCCACCTCAAATCCTCATACAATCATGTCATCTTCTTGATAGATTATCATGAATTATGTTATAACCTTATCACCACAACCCTATAGTCAATGACAATACCCAATCTAACTTATATGTTCCAATAATATCATAAAATATTTATCTTCATTGAGCTCTACAATATTCAAGGTATCATTCTATACTAATTTATACTAGTTTCCATTTCTTTTTTTTCTTTTTGATCCCTCATTCCTCTTGCACAACATGTAGCTATAGACAAAATAATGAAATGGCAATAAATTATTTGCTATGTTATCTTCACTCAAGTGTAAATAACATATTTCCCTTCCTGGCATCTATTATACTCTTTCCCATTCCCCCACCCATATCCATGAATGAGGAAAACATTCCCTCTAAAATGTCATCCAACCACACATGTGAGACAACATCTCATGCATATGACAATAATACCTAGAATCCTCTATGATTACCATCATGTGGCAACTATTTTTTTGGACCCTTAATGATGTAACACATGCATCCCTCATCACCCTTGGTGTATGTTTTTTAGTTGCCATGCACTTTACCCTAGTCTATTTAATGGTAATTAATCAGGATCCTACCTCATGTTTCTCCCCCCAACAACTTTTGTTCATATGTCTATATCATTTTTGAGTTTTCTCAAGATACTGTCCTCTCTCTAAAACTCAAGGAGCACACTTGGGGCATTCATTTAGTAGCGTCCACATCCTAGCATAACATACCATTGATATCATTCTTACTTGATATTCCACAACAACTACCCTCAACATAAAATTAAGGTGTATATGTAATTTTTATGTGCCATAATTTATTAGAAATAATAGCACTTTTGGGGTATCAGTATATATTGTAAACCTTTAAATAATATAATAAAAGCTCTCCTAGATATAGCTTGAAAGTACTTCTCAAATAGAGATATACAATAGCTAGTACAAACCCTCTTACCACCCATTCACTTAGTGTGAGGGGACCCGTATCGCCCAAATTTTTTGCACCCTTACCTTCAGGCTAAAGGATCCGTGCCCGAAAGGGGGATGCAAGAAGGATGGGACAATACCTCGGACGGAGAGGCCCTTTGAAGGTCACGCCTCTTGGAGGAGGGGTATAAGGGTGAATTTTCAACGGATGGTGGAGTTCACTAGGAAACTTTGAGTGGCAGTTTCCACACCTAGGTTGAGAATGGGTTTGATGTGTTCATTTTATGTTCAATCATTCAGATTCTTAGGTTGGCCAAAATGAATCTAAGCTATTCTATATGAAATTTTTGGTTTATATGAAGACAATAAACATAAATGAATCCTAAATACAGAAAATATCTAAAATGGAGAAGAGTGCACCTAATTTTTGATGTCTGATGAAGATTCTAAAGCTTGTAGGAGTCCAAATCATCCCGAATATGACAGAATTGTCTGTAATTGTATAGAATCATCCAGATCATAGAAGATCATTTGAGATTAGTCAAGATCGTCAATGACCTGACAAATTTGTTAGAAACCTACAATCATGAAAACAGACACCAAAAACCAAAAATACAATTGCAAGAATGATACAAAATGATAGAAATAATAATATAAATACTTAAATGATAAATCCAGATATCAAATCAAATAGGATGTAATGTTTTAGTAATTTATTTTGAATTTTATCATGCAAATATGCTAAATGAGGTGAACTCCAAGATGTAGAACATAAGTGAATTAATCTAATGCACAATTAAATAAGAAAAGAGATAGAGAATGCAAACTCAGGGCTCTAATTACCCCCAATCGAAACTACAGTAAAAATCGTCTACAATCGTATGAGATCATCGTCGATCTCATCAAGATCATCCAAAATTATGGTTGAATCGCCTGCGACGATCCGAGCTTCCTCCGGCTGAAACATAGTGAGATCCTACGGTAAAACTTGAAAATGCAAATGCAAATGATGGGGAATAGGATGTTCTAACACAACAAAAGCTAAGGTTGCAGGGGAATGATCAGCCAGGGGGATAAACTTGGAAAATCCCAAGTTTATATAGGATTAGGGGGAGGTTAGGAGGTTGGGTATAATACCAATATAGGAGATCTCCAAAGTAGGAATCTCCAACCGCACAGACACGCTTCTGCCCGAGTTGGAGAGGTTGTTGAAATAGAAGTTAATTATGAAAATTTGGTTTTGGGATGAAATTGTCTGGATGTTCTGTTCCAGATGAATTCATTCGATTTGGGATGATATCATCATATCGGCGACGATATCATCCAACGGTCAAAACAAATTCTAAAAATGGCATAAAAAATGAGGTGAGCGGTTAACGGGCGATTTTGGGGTTAAAATTCATTTTTTTTATCTTTTATTGATGGTTTAACTGCGCCAATTTTAGGGTGCTACATTTTGCCCCCTCTTTAGCAAATTTTTTGAAGAGAATGCGTTAAAGACAAGTTCATGCGTTAAAGACAAGTTCACGCTTTACGAGAAAGCAAAAATTTATTCTATTTTTTAGACGATGATTCTAGGTCGAATCGTACAACTGTTTGCTATGGTGCCCCCTCCGAGTTATTACCCAAATCGAACGTTTGAGGTAAAAGCGCGAAAGAGCAAAAAATTAAAAAAATGTTGTTTTTAAATAAAAATAGGAAAAATGGGGTAAAACCCTAATTCATTTTTACTATTCACTTTCATTGTTTCAGAGCTCTACAGGCAAAATGGTGGAAATGGCACACAGATCGACAGAGGTCCGATGCGGGTTGCGGGTAAGGATCTAAACCTAGTGTACTATGTTTTTAGCTTGATTTGTGTAATTTTTTAGTTTGAATTTTAATTGTTTTTGGGCGTCGCGGCCATTTTTAGGCCATCGACGACATCGGGATGAGATCGTCCCTATTTTTTTGAAATCGTCCCTATATAGCCGATTTCGTGTAAGGACAAAATCGAAGAAATAAGGGCGGTCCCGTCCAAGAAGGGGTGATTCCCAAATTGAAGAATCGAAGACGATTTCATCCTATCAAGGATGATTTAACTAAATTTGGTACGATATCATCCAATAATGGGTGATATCATTTTTTATGAGATGAAATTGATTTTAATGACTAGGTACTAATGGTTTTTTTTGTAGAGGGGATTTTTAAAGAGTCGAGAGTGGAAATACGGGGGTCTCAAGGATTACTTAGCCATGCTCGATCAGGCTAAGTGAGACAAACTAGCAAAGGTTGAACTGTGGCATGTGGCAAAGATGCCACAAATTCCTACAGACTTGTGGCTATTGACAGTCTTAGTAGAGAGATGGTATCCGAAGTCGTCCTGCTTTTGGGTATCGATAGGGGAGATGAATCCCACTCTAGAGGATGTATGGAGGATCTTGAGGATCCCCATACATGGGTGGTTCATGACTCCTACGACCAATCAGGGCCATGTCATGATGAGATTGTGCAGTGACCCAAGCTTTGCCCTAGAGAAGGGTGAAGTGAACATCAAGGCTTTGAGGCAGATGCCTGGGACATCTTGGTTGATCCAAGTTTTGGAAGGGGTGGTGGGTGGCCTTCTTCTATGCCACAAAATTGGATGCAGGTTACCATGGCTACTCTTAGATGTGGTCTATGATATGAGAGACCATGGGTATAGGTTTTCTTGGGGTAGCTTTGTACTATGCTTCTTGTATAGGATCCTCTCTGGGGTCATATACAAGGGAGGTCGATGTTTGGTACTGACATCACTGCTACAAGTTTGATGATGGGAGCACATTGTGATGTGGAGGCGGGTAGGGCTTCCACTAATAGGAGTTGACCGGGAGAGACCCCAAGTTTTCTATTGGTGGCTCCAGAGAGGGTCACAATGGTGGATAGATCTGTCGATGTCCCGGAGGTTGCTAGATGACCTCACACCAGATCGGATCACTTGGAGACCATGGAGAGAGCATCCAAGGTGGGCATAGGACGGACAAGATTTGGCTCGCATCAGGTGAGTCATTTGGTTGAGGATAGAGCAGGGAGAGGTAGAGCTCCACCACTATGACCGAGTTTTAAGGTAGTTTGATCTACAGTAGGGAATCCCTTCTCTTAGGGATTATGAGTACTACCAGTCTATTTAGGATAGTACCACACTAAGCGAGGCTCTAGACATGCAACGATTCTTAAGTTAGGACGCTGATGATGCCCCCATTCAGCAATTGGATGGGGATGATGGAGGGGTAGCAAACAGGTATGATGCCTGGTATGCAGGCATTCGCCCTCCTCAGATGATGAGGGCACAGGTTCTACTATATGCTATAGTGCAAAAGATGGAGAGACGGTGCCAGGCTACTATCGGTGTAGCAAGGGGTCACAAAGGGAGGGATCAGTGATAACATCCTTAGGAGAGATGTCTAAGAGCACCATAGGCTTCAGAGAGATAGTAGTAGCCAGAGAGGAAGGATAGACTCCCTTCTTAGCAGAGGGATAGGTCACCATCACCTGATAATGGCAAGGGTGTCGATGTGGGGGAGAGCAATGAGATGGCGGCTCTCCGGGTGGAGAATTCCCACCTATGAGCTCAGGTGCAGACTCTTCAGGATGAGGCGACATGGCCCAAGGCTCAGATAGGAGGGGTGAGCATTCTAGAGCTGGTGTGGGCTATTGCATAGACCGTGTTCTACCAGGGGTTGTACTATCATGTGGTTCCAAAGGAGCAGAGGATACCGCTGCCAGCCAGCATTACGGAGTTGATCAGGATGGGGTCGTCGAGGACATCATCATGATCGACATCGAGGACCCATGATACAGCACGGACTCCGATGGGACCACCTCCTCCACCTCAGGGTGGGAGAGGAGATGAGGCTAAGAGCTCGAGGGCTTCTCGAGACTAGCTGCACATTGTACATAGACCATATATTTTTGAGAGGATTGAGTATGCCAGGGTATAGATTGTGGCATACCAATCCATTTTGATATGATGTATATACTTTTTGATATATATATATATATATATATATATATATATATATATATATATATATATATATGTGTGTTCTTTTTGTGATATGACTTGTGCATATGTTTTATGATGCTTTAATATTTTAATTGTTGATTGACTATTCATTGGTTATGTCATTTGAAAATATTATAATTTTATGTCATGCTATAAATTTAAATGAAATAATCTGATGTAAACAAACTGGTTGTGGTGGTGTGATTTGATGAAAAATAAAGTGACTTCTAACAATATTTTCAAAGGACATTGTTGCTGTTACATGACCATTTCATGGAGTCACTGCTTGCTAGGTCATAAAGATAATCCCGTTATGAGAGAAATATTGCTAAAAGTAAACTGGTGCTTAAGAGACTTTCTTAAGACTTTTGTGTTGTAATGATAAAAAATGATGATGGTGATGATTTGTTGTCATATTTCCATAAAAATATTATGCATGAAATATTATAAATATGATTTTTTCTAGGCATAAAATTTCTAAGTGTGATAGAAATTTGAACAATTGCCTAGGAATTATACCATCGTCGCAAAACTGAATGTTGACATAATGAAATGAAAATAAAAAAGTTTTCATTCTTTTTAAAGCACAATTGTGTAACATAATGATTTAAGCCATATGATTTTATCGATTAAATAAATGAGAAATAAAATTAGAACGATGGACTGCGCTAGGCATAGAATTTTAGGTATAGACTTATACCATCATCGCAAAATTCAAAGAATAAATTGATGTAATAGTTTTATTGCATGGTTGATTTTTGATTTTGAGATAAACAGAAAATAAATGAGGACTTGCACTAGGCATAAAATTCTAATTTAGGTTTAGGAACTATACCATCATTGCGAAAGTCAAAAATATATAAATGTGACTTGATTGCTAGATTTTTTAACATGTTTTAAAAGAAAATTTTGGATTTTTGAAAAAAAAAATGTATTTAATTGTTTTTACGCTTAAGCCAATATTCTCAAGTAAGAAAATCAAATTATTCCAGAATATTTGCATAAATATTTTAAATTATCTCAAAGACAAAAGTTTAGATTTATAAGGAACCCCGTGTGCATATGTGAGTTCATTGCTGATCTTGATCTATCATAATGATACAAAATCTCTCAAACACAAATGTGTGTGCAATTGTATTGTTCATTTATCAATTTTGAGCAAGATAATTTGATACAAGTAATTTGAATTAACCAAATGAGTGTTCATTAACCATGATTTATATGCATGTAATCATACCAGACTACTATGTAAGTTGGGTCATCAAGAGCTAGCTAATCCATGAGCGGACATAGGTCTGTACAAAAGAAGGTCATTAATGTGACAGACATATCACCATGCTAGGAGTTACCCAAGGCCAAGCGGGTTGGGCACAAACCACCTTTTATGGGGCTTACCTCACAGTTTTTGAATAATTGAGAATTCTAGGGATTCAAGCTCATTCACCCTTCTTTTCTTTCAAATGGTAGGGGGGAAGGATTTATTGCTTTTTGCTTTTTCTTTTCTTTTCTCTTTTTTTTTTTTTGTATTTTTGCTTGACATTGAGATAATGCTGAAATATTTCTGAGGTGGTACAAAATGATACTAAAATAATGCTTCTTTTTCTCATGATTTTTCTTGATTTTCTTCTTCTTTTTCTTCCTATACTAGGGATACTTGCTCGGATTGGCTGTAGAGCAAGGTATTTTTATTCTGGGCAGGGGTGAGCTTGTCCTTTTGTCAATTCTCAAAGATTCTAGACCATGTGCATTATAGGATAGCAGGGGAACTTTTCGCTCAAGAGACCACTTCTACTGTGTAGCATCATTTTGAATTTGCAATGAAATCATTTTAATATGAAAAGGTGTACTTGATTCAAGTAAATAACAAGATCAGTTCTCTATGCTCAAAACTCTATTTAATTCAACTATGGACTTCGATATAAGAGAGATTAATAATCATACCAAATAAGATCAAGATATTTAGTCATGTGAGTGTGAAAGTGATGGATTCCAAATAAATGCTAATTTATCCACAATAACTAAAAATATAACTGCAATACTTCAAGAATTGACAAGTGCAAAAATAGAAGATGTTTTTGAGGATTTTGATGATTTTATTTTTTATTTTTTATATTTTGATTTTAATTTATGAATTAATATAATACATAATATTACTGTTTTTGAAATTTTTATATAAATTACTAAAATAAGATAATATGTATAATATATACAATGATGAAATTACCAGATTTATGCATAATAGCGCTTAAGATGCATAATGTTCATAGGTTCTTTAAGATATTTACCATCTAAGGTAGCTAATCTATATGCTCCCGATCCAAATTTAGCGGTGATAATATATGGCCCAAGCCAATTAGGCTCAAATTTACCTTTAAGGTCTTTAATTGCATTAGTATTTTTTTTATTTTCTTTTAAGATGAGGTCGTCGATCTCAAAGGATCGATGATGAAATTTCTTGAGATATGCTCGTTTGAGCTTGTTCTGGTAGGCATGAAGATGCTCCAAAGCATTAATGCGCTTCTCATCTAGGAGTTCTAGCTGACTAAATCTGCCAACACGATATTCATCTCCTACTTCAGTATCTTGAAGTAGCAGAGCCAAAGAAGGAACTTCTAGTTCAAAGGGAAAAACAACTTCAGCACCATAAACCAAAACAAAAGGTGAAGTGCCCGTGGGAGTACGAATGCTAGTTTGATAAGCCCACAAAGCAGGATATAATTGAATGTGCCAATCACGACCAGATTTATTGACCAATATTTTGAGGATTTTAATTAATGTTTTATTAGATGCTTCTGCTTGGCCATTACCCTAAGGATAATAGGGAGTGGACCAACGATGTTGAATTTTATATTTTTGACATAGTTTCTTTACATATTTATTTTTAAAACAATTTCCATTATATGAGATGAGATTTGCAGGAATTCCAAACCTACAAATAATTTGATTAAAAATAAACTTGGAAACTTGCGTTCCAGTGCAAGAAGCTAAGGGCATAGCTTCAACCCACTTCGTAAAATACTCGATGGTAGTTATGATGAATTTGTATCCATCAGATGACACAGGATTGATTTTTACGATGATGTCTATGCCCCATTTTGAAAAGGGCCAAGGATATGAAATAGCTTGCAGTTCTTATGCAGGCGCATGGACAAGGTCAGCACGTTTCTGGTACTTTTCACAATGGCACACGTAATCATGTGCATAATTCTCCATGGTAAGCCAAAAATATCCTATCCTAAGGAGCTTCTTAGCAATGGTGCTACCACTAAAGTGTCCCCCACAAGATCCATCATGGGCTTCACTCAAAGCTGATCTAGACTCTTCTAGATTCAAACATCTCGATAGGATACCTTCAAAAGATCTCCTATATAAGGTATTTCCAATTATGATGAAGCGACTTGCTCGTCTACGTAATAATTGATGCTGGTTTCTATTAAAACCTTTAGGGAAGGTCCCATTTTAAAAAAAATTGAGGATATTAGTGTACCAAAGTTCAGGAATAGTTTCGTTGATTAGAAACACGTCCGAAGGTTCCAAGCATGATTTAATTGAAGCGGGTTCCTGGAGCCAACGAATAATGATGGTAGCAGATTCATCATCTAACTCCAAGGGTAAAAGAGATGCAACTATGGCCATAGTGTCAGCTGCACGATTGCTAGTTCTAGGAATAGCTTCCAATGTAACTTGATCAAATAAAGATATTAATTGTAATACATATGCTTTATATGGGCGCAATTTATCATCTTTGGTCTAATAAAAATCATTAATTTGATTTATAACAAGTTGAGAATCACTAAAAACTAATATATTTTTAATTTTTAGTGCCAGGGCTGCTCGTAATCCAAGGATGAGAGCCTCATATTTAGCAGTGTTATTAGTATAGGCAAACATTAATTTAAAGGATATAGGTATGAGATGTTTCTATGGAGATATCAAAATAATACTTGCACCAACCCCACTCATGCATCGGGCTCCGTCAAAGTATAAGGACCATTGCTTCAAATGATCTGCCTCTAGTTTAAGGCATTCGTCAGGAAACTCAATGACGAGGGGATGGGTGGATTCTAAGGGTGCAACAACTAATTGATCTACTATGATTTGACCCTTAACAGACTTTTGTCCTATGAACGTGAGTTCAAACTTGCTTAATGCAAGAACCCACTTTGTTGTGTGACCAGACAGATAAGGTTGACTCATGAGATATCGCAAGGGATCAGATTTAGCAATAACGTATGTTTTCTCACTGAGCATATAATGGCATAGTTTCTATGTAGAAAATACGACTACTAGACATAAATTCTCTAATGTTGTGTAGCAGGTTTTATAACTAATTAATGTTCTGCTAATGTAATAATTAGCATGCTCTCTTTTCTCATCGTCAAGTTGAGCTAACATAGCTCCTAAAGCAAAATCTAAAGTAGAAATATACAAGATAAATGGGCGATCAGGTTTAGGTGGTGAAAGTACAGGTGGGTTAAGAAGATATTGTTTGAGGAGTTCAAATGCTTCCTAACATTCATCGTCCCAATGTAAAGAGACATCCTTCTTAAGAATATTACGAAAGGTTCTAGTTTTATCCGCCAGCTTATCGATGAAGCGATGGATAGCTTGATGCTTACCTTATAGACTCTGTAATTCAAATATATTTGTGGGTGCAAGCATATCAGTGATAACCGTAATCTTGAGAGGGTCAATTTTGATGCCACGTAAATAAACTATAACCCCTAATAATTTACCTAACTTAACTTCGAATATACATCTGGCTGGATTCGATCGGATAAGATATTCCCTTAACCAATAAAATACTTTTCTCAAGTCATCTAAATGGTTGTCTTCTTCAGTAGAATGAGCTATAATGTCATCTACATAATCATGTAGTATATCATGCATCATATCATGAAAGATATAAGTCATGGCTCGTTGATAGGTTGCACCTGCATTCTTCAAACCGAATGGCATCACTTTCCAACAGAAAGTCCCCTAAGGGGTAATAAAGGTTGTTTTAGCCTAATCTTCAGGAGCTATCCTGATATGATTATAACTAGAAAATCCATCCATTAAGGATATCATTCCACTCCCAGCAGTAAAATCAATGATCTAATCCATATTGGGAAGGGGAAAATCATCTTTAGGGCATGCAACATTAATATCTCTAAATTCTGTACAAACCCTTACCTTAGTAGCTTCTTTCTTAGTTACTGGAACTACATTTGAGATCCATTCAGCATAATCAATGGCTTGTATAAAAATAACATTCAAGATTTTTTCTAACTCCCCTTTGACTAGTAAGGCTACTTTAGGATGCATTTTTCTAAGTTTCTGCTTAACAGGTTTAGCATCCGGGTGCACTACTAGGTGATGCATAACTACAGAAGGGTCTAAACCTGGCATATCTTCATATGTCCAAGCAAAGACATCTTCATATTATCTAAGAAATACAATGTATTTATCCTATTTTTCTTGACTCAATTCTGATCCAATGTTGATTATGTGGGGGTTATCCTCGGTTCCAATATTAATTTTTATGACATTTTATACTTCCATGTGTAGATCTCTCTCAAAATTATGTGGGGCGGGTGAAACACCCAATTCTTGTAATTCTTCCAAGGTTAGCTTGGATAATTCATCTTGAGGAGTCATGGCCTCAAGCTGGGTTGTACTAGGTATAGAGCCATCAAAATAAAATCCATTATGTAATAATTCCTCAACGGAGACATCATAAAAGATATCTCCCTCCAACTCATCATCAGATTCAACGATCATCTCAGGATAAGCTATAGATAGCATATTACATGTGAATGTCTTATTTATTAAATGCAAGGCATCACGTTCATCTAAATAATCTTGGTAACATATAATTTGGTCATCATCCTCAAATGGGAATGACTGACCCTTACTAGGAAATAGGCCCACACCACATCAGGCGGACCATGCTTCTACCTCAAAATGTTCTTTCATACCATTCTGGAAAGGTCCCAAACCTTTCCCTTTATATCCCAATTTCAGCATTATAGGTTTGGCTTTAATATACTCATTAGTAAAATAATATCGAGCATATCCATCATAATGAGTTTTGATGTTTTTGGGTATTCTACCCCAGTCATATCCCTTATAAATAAAGGCACAGCTCCCGACTTGGTAAATACTTCCCATAGGCTGTGGGAGGCTCAAGGTATGAGGAGATGGTGGCAAATTATTTAAAAAAAGAGAATCTTGCATAGAAGCATTCGTTTCTTTTGATATAAGAATTTTAGATAGATCAGATAAGAGTTTGTCAGTAAGAACATAAGAGGTAGAATGGACATTCCCTACGTCTTCTGATGTGGAAAATATGACTTTGGTGGATGTAGATGGTGTAGAGGTGTCAATAGATGGGTCTATTATAGGTATGGAAGTTATAGGAGTAGAACAAGAGAAATTGGTTATGGTATTAGGACCTTCTTAGGTCCTAATGTTGTTTGTTCAGAAGATGGTTGAGCTATATGTGGAGGTGCAATTGATGGAGAAGTAGATGACTTTGTGGGTGCAAGTTTCACACATTTAGATGGATAATGAGAATTAGGATGTGTGGATGTCAGAGCAAGGTAAAATTGAACTCCAATAGGTTCTGCCAACACACACATATCAAGGGGTCTTGTATCACCATGAATGGTAACCAATTGATTCTTAAATTCAAACTTAACACATTGATGTAAATTTGAGGGAAAATCTCACATCACGTTGATCTGAGGACAATCCAAGAGTATATTGTACGATGTAGGGCAATGTACAATAAACACAATCGTGTCCAAGGTTCCTGGACAAACATGCAATGGAATGGTAATAACTCCACACATTTCTTGTGTTTCGTCATTGAAATATTTTATGATCATATTAGTTCTTTTCATTTCATCACTTCTAAACCCAAATCTTTGGTAGAAGTCAAAAGTGCAAATATTTAAATATGAACCATTATCAATCAAAACTTGTTTGACTGCTACATCTCCAATTAAAGCAATAATATACAAGGGGTTATCTTTATGTAAACTATGTTGAGGTATGTCTCTATCTCGAAAGTCAATACAATCAACTTCATGAGTTATTATAGTATTGGCCATGGCTTCAGGTTGAATGTCTTGTGGTACCATCATCTGGCTTAATGTGAACATTAATTGATATCTATGTGTAGGAGAAGATATTAAAAGGTCAAAGAGGGAAATTCTAGTTGTAATATTTGATAATTGTTCATTAATATTATAAGGAGGTTTAGGTTGAACATTAGGTGCATGGTTCCATTTATTAGGAACCTTCAAAACAAATGGAGCTGATCCACCATTCGGAATTTGATCTTGTTGAGAATTTTGAGCCTGTTGTTTAGTAACATCTCCGATTGTACCCACAATATTATTCTATAGATGATGAATGGGTCTTGGTCTAGCGTTTATAGCTAAATCATTAGAAATTAATGGGTGGGACGATGGTCTAGTAGTAACTCTTCTTGGAAATGGTTCTTCTGGAACCATATGACTTGTGATAGGGTGAATAGTATTTGATTCATCTTTAGAACTATTCGATTTATTTGATGTGATTTCCATATCAATCTCAGTCTCATATTTTGTATCACTAAGATAAGGTATCTGGATATTATATAGAGGCCTGGTTGTAACCACGGATAAATTTGTGTCAAATATTTCTAGCTCATGAGCAGGTAAATGTGCACTAATAGTTCATACATATCGGGCAGGAGGAGGAACATTATGATCAATATTATTAGCCACCTCCTTACCATGTTTTGGTAAGGGATGTTGAAATATGTCTAATGAATGATTGGCATTCTGATTCTGGTTTTGTGGGGTGTTATGTTGAACATTATTAGGAGGATTTTTCTTAGGTTGAAATGCTTGCACCTCCATCTCATTTTTATCAATCAAGTCTTGTATTTTTTGTTTTAATATTTTGCAAGAGTTGGTAGTGTGTCCAGGTCCTCTATGGAAGTCACAATGTAAATCTGCTCTATATCCAGGTATAGTTGGATCAGGTTCCCATATATTTGGTAATTGAATCAAACCTCATTTTAATAATTATAGTAGAATAGTTGATAAAGGTTGATTTAACCTAGTAAATTCTCGAGGAGGTCTATCAGGTGGTTTCAGTACAAACTTCTTCACTGTCTTTGCAGCATTAACATTAGCAATATTTTTGCTATCGATGACTCCATCACCCACAACTTGTTTATTCTTATATTGATTTTTGGATGTTTTCTCATCATCTTTCTTTTTAAGCTGGCCTCTCCTAATGAGAGCATCTTCCACTCTTCGGGCTAAGTCTTTAGCCTGATCAAAGGTGGTCAATGTGGCAGTTGATAATTCATAAGATAGTTGCTCTTGCAAATTATTAATAAAGATGTCCAACATCTCCCTATAAGGTAACACAAAGTGCAATTTTCCTATCAACTGTCTCCACCTAGCTAGGAAATTAGCAAAGCATTCATCTTTGTCTTGTTTTAAGTTATACAAATATTTAATGGTCACATGTCTTTCGATGTAGGCACTAAATTGATGAACAAAAGACTCGGAAATTTCTTTGAAATTCCTCAAATAATTAGTGGGTAATTGATAATACCATTCTAATGCCATTCCTCCCAAGCTTTTTGGGAACATTTTTAGTAATAACAAGTCATCGTGTAATATATCATGACAAGCTATCCTAAACATACGAAGATGCTCTATGGGATCTTCCGTTCTTTTATATATGGGAAGAACATGCATAGGAAAATGTTTAGGATACGACTGTGCTATGACTATAGGATCTAAAGGCCGACTACACATCTCTCAATAGTTGTACGAGGGACGATAGGGATCTATCTGGTCCATGCAGGAAACTAGCTATTTCACCATGGTTTCAAGATTACTAGTTTGTCCACCATATTGGTTTGGTGGGACATAGGTATGGGATCTATGAGTGTATGATGGTGTAACATAAGGATTAGATGCTATATTGCTATTATGCAAAGTGTTGGTAGGAAGAGTATTATGAAGAGGGTTTGTAATAGTATTATGTTGTACCCCAAATTGTTGGTAATTGGTGTTTGGTTTTGTTTTGGATTTTTGTTGATTTGAGGTATGTTGATCAAGAGCTTGGTGAAATAGAGCAGTAAATGATGGTTTCTTTTGTGTGGGAATGACCCTAGGCTTTTTAACAGGCACTTTAGATTTTTGAATAGCCTGCTGTTGTTGCAAGTTTTGAATCACAGCTGCCATATCCAAATTGGAGGACAAGGGATTAGTGTGTGTTTGAAATACGTCTTCTAGAGTTGCTTGAGTGTCACTAATTTGATCCTTGTATATACGGACTACTTTATTAAAAACACCAATATTAGTGTTAATGAATTTCCAAAATTGTTCCATGTTTTCAAAAGTGATAGCTCCTCCTAGAGATATTTTAGGGGATGAGGTTCCTTCCTCTCTATTAGTTTCTTATTCTTCATTTCCTACAACAAGATCTTCTTCTTGTTGGTCTAGGATTTCTTCCTCCTGAACTTGGTCCTCAGGAGGGACATTTTGGTCAATTAATGGTCTTCCTAACCAATCTTCATCTTCTTCGGTTTTTTTTCCATTCCTAAGTCTAGGCATTGTGCTACACTTAGGTTTTAGCAAATATATATACTTATATATATATATATATATATATATATATATATATATATATATATATATATATATATATATATATATATATATATATATATATATATATATATATATATATATATCTGTGTGTGTGTGTGTGTGTGTGTGTGTGTGTGTGTGTGTGGTAGGGTTGAGAGGTATATATTTTAACTATATACCTACTATAATACTTTAAAAGGAAAATGTTTTGTTTTTATTTGTTTTTTTTTTTATATTATTATTTTACGAGAATAAAAATAACAAACAGCATGCTAGTTGCAATAAATAACAATAGTAAAAAGAATGACTTATTTTTCTATGAATAGTTTGATTTTCACGTCGGGTTGACCAAAATGTATCGCCCAAATTTTTTGCACCCTTACCTTCAGCCTAAAGGATCCGTGCCCGAAAGGGGGATGCGAGAAGGATGGGACAATACCTCGGACGAAGAGGCCCTTTGAAGGTCGTGCCTCTCGGGGGAGGGTTATAAGGGTGAATTTTTGACGGATGGTGGGGTTCACCAGGAAACTTTGAGTGGCAGTTTCCATGCCTAGGTTTAGAATGGGTTTGATGTGTTCATTTTATGCTCAATCATTCAGATTCCTAGGTTGGCCAAAAATAATCTAAGCTATTCTATATGAAATTTTTGGTTTATATGAAGACAATGAACATAAATGAATCCTAAATATAGAAAATATCTAAAATGGAGAAGAGTGCACCTGATTTTTGATGTCTGATGAAGATTCTGAAGCTTGTAGGAGTCCAAATCGTCCCGGATATGACAGGATCGTCTGTAATTGTACAGAATCATCCAGATCATAGGAGATCGTCTGAGATCAATGAATATCGTCAGCGACTTGACGAATTCATTAGAAACCTGCAATCATGAAAACAGACACCAAAAACCAAAAATACAATTGCAAGAATGATACAAAACTATAGAAATAAGAATATAAATGCTTAAATGATAAATCCAGATATCAAATCAAATAGGATGTAATGTTTTAGTAATTTATTTTGAATTTTATCATGCAAATATGCTAAAGGAGGTGAACTCCAAGATGCAGAACATAAGTGAATTAATCTATTACATAATTAAATAATAAAAGAGATAGAGAATGCAAACTCAGGGCTTTGATTGCATCCAATTTGAACTATAGTCAAAATCATATGTAATCATACGAGATCATCGCCGATCTCATCAAGATCTCCCAAAATTTTGGTTGAATCACCTATGACAATCCGAGCTTCCTCCAGCTGAAACACAGTGAGATCCTTCAATAAAACTTGAAAACACAAATGCAAATTATGAGGAATAGGACATTCTAACACAACAAAAGCTAAGGTTGCAGGGGAATGATCATCCAGGGGGATAAACTGGGAAAATCCCAAGTTTATATAGTATTAGGGGTAGGTTAGGAAGTTGGGTATCTTCCCAATCTGGGAGATCTCCAACGTAGGAATCTCCAACCGTGCAGACACGCTTCTGCCCGAGTTGGAGAGGTTATTGAAACAGAAGCTAATTATGAAAATTTGGTTTTGGGACAAAATCATCTAGACATTTTGTTCTAGATGAATTCATCCGATTTGGGATGATATCATCAGATCGGCGACGATATCGTCCAACGATCAAAAAAAATTCTAAAAATGGCACAAAAAATGAGGTGAGCGGTTAACAGGTAGTTTTGGGGTTAAAATTCAATTTTTTTATCTTTTACTGATGGTTTAACTATGCCAATTTTAGGGTGCTACAAGACCCCTTTTCCTTCCTCTTATGGTAAGCATGAGGGGACTCCTTTACCCTCTATATTAATTTCATAAGCAATATTCTTTTACCATGATGCCAACCACCATGGATGAACTATATCGTACCTGATCAACTAAGCACTAACCCATAATAATTGGTTGAAAAATCTACAAATGATGATATGTGTCCATCACCAAAAGTAATAAATATTGAACCTATGATTTTGGGTTGATAAAACATGTGGAGATCCTCTACCTTGGTTTGTGAGGTGTGCAGATGATAGATGCATCGATAATTGATACCTAAACCTCGTCTTTTGTGGCATAACCAAATTTGTTGATCCAATGGATGAATCTAAGAAAGGTGTGATAAACTATGCATTTCTTGATTGTAAACCCACCTGATTACAATCCAAAGAAAACTATGGTTGATGGCCAATCGAGTAAATCTAGAATAGTCTAGGATATATTTACTAGATTATTAAAATTATGTCATTGCAATTTGAGTGACATAGCCTATTTATTGAGAAATCTTGCCCAAGCATAACCCTATCTACAAATGGATCCATGTGACACTTCACTTGGAAAGATCTCATTTGTATCTTAAATGGAGCCATGTCCAATTATGGACTCTAAATGAACCATGCATCCACCTACACAATGACTCTTGAATTTTTCCTATGAATACCCCTCTAAGGATAAGGATAGAAGACATGTTATTAAACTATTATTATGCTATTTAAACTATTTTGGATATCTTCTACACATTGTAGTACTATTAAAACCCTCTCATAGCCATGATCTAGTACCCATAGGTATCTTCATATGCCTACCCAATAGACTATGAGTTACATATTGAAGTGGAGAACAGAAAGCACATAATCATAGAGTATCGATTCATTTTTTCCTACTACTAGTTACATGTCTTGAATATCCTTTTATATGTCTCTATGGCATAGTACCACCTTGTACATCATGCTTCATGGCTCCTATTAATATTGCTTTTCTTTTGAATCTTACACTTGCTAACATCATTGCATGTAGCTGTAGACACCTAAAACACGTCATGTGTAGGGGACTACTCATATGGGACATGCTAACAGACCATATGAATGATCTTGGATAGCTCCAAGGAAAAATTAGTGGTTCTAACCACTCAATTTGGGCATTTTGGACTATCTAGGTTTAGCCGTTTGTGGCGCTCATGGCTAGGCTTCTTAGCCGCTTGTGACACCCACAACTAGGGTTTTTAGTCGCTTTTGAGACCCCACAACTAGCCTTATAACAAACTCGGGTGACCAAAGCCAATTAAAATCAGTTGCAATGGTCGTTTGCAATGGTTTTCAAAGTATTTCAGGCTTAGAAGCATCCATAAGTTTCCTCCCAACTGCCAAATCTTGTTCTTGGCTTCTCCATGAATCTAGAACAAGGATTTTGGGAGTCTACTTAAGACCCCAATTTTAGAGAGCAACAAAGGAAGAATAGCTTAATTGCATGTAGCAGAGCCCTGTCAGATTGGAGAGAAATTTCACATCCCATTGAGGAGTAATGAAGTGTTTTCCAATTGAACAATGACAACTATTCATACATCAATGGAGATCTCAAGAGCTTGAGGAGCAAGATTGATAATTGACATACTTCCATTTCCAATTCCAATGAATTCAACCACCAATCTATTCCAGAACAATGAGGAGACCCTTGATCATCAATTCCTTGGAGTATTTGAGAGTTGTTGGCTCTAGTTTTGAGAGAAATGACACTTTCACATTAGCCACGACTATCAGCCATGGCTAATAGTTCCAACCACTTTAAGCACCTATGACCAGAGTTTGATGCTCTCTTTCCTCCATTTTAGTAGCATATTTCCATTTTCAGTCATGCAATTAGCTTAGTCTAGCATAGATCGACATTTTAGCAGACATTTGACCAATTTAAATTAGGATTTAGAGGTAGATTCACTTCATTTCCTAGCAATTATCAATTTAGACTAGTTTCTTGCTATTTCCTATATATTAATTTTTGTAATGGTTAATTAGGATGTTTCTTAGCTAAATTCATGCTTCTTTACATTCTTTATTACAATTTCACCATTTCTTGCATAGATTGGTAGTTCTATAAGCTTTCTTGATTTCATGCTATCCTTTATGCAAGATTCCTCATAAAGCCTCATCAAGAGAGGTGTCATTTATCTCTAATTTTTTATTGTTGTTTCTTGAATGCAAAATTAACAGGGTTGTTACATTCAATGCATAAAATGCCTCTAATCATGGAGAAGAAGTTCATTGACACCTTGGAGCAGTTCGTGTCATCCTAAAGGGCATTTTGATTGCACCTACCCTTGAGAGGGATTTAACATATATTGTATTTGTTGTATCAAATGGGTATCCCTAAGAGGGATGAATCTATAATTTGACTCCATTGGAAATAATAAAATATTCATTATACTTGTTTATTTCTTGTTGTCAATTCATGTATGCTCATTTGTTTATCTTTCAATAATTGCAATATATACATTAGGTGTGAGCCTTTTTGGTGGTTACAAAAGGCGATCACTGTAGAAACCCCAAAAATTTCATGATCACTGATGTATTTTATATATTTTTTGTTGTAGGTGCTCACCGTGGTTGACAACCATGGTTAATAGTTTTAGCCACTTCAAGCAATTGCAGTTTGCAACAGATAGAGAAAACAGGAAGAATCAGACTACCTCTTCATCAAATGAGGAAAAACAGGTAATCCTTGATCCTCTGTAAATTCTATTTTTTATTCTTTTTCACTGTAGGTAATTAGCACACCTAGAAAAATAATAGGAAAATGAGCTTATTTCAAAATTCTATGTTGTCTATCAATCATGCCTGACAGTCGTGACTAGAACTATTAGCTGCATTTGTCAAGTACGGCTAGTTTCTTGGCCTATGGCTCTATGTTGTGGTTAAGTTGTTGGCCTACAGCTCTATGCCATAGTCAGAATTGTTTCTTGTGTCTCTATCTTATGATTAAAATATAGAGTATGTTTGCAAAGTCTACTTTTTATGGCCCAATCAGAGGCTAAATTTTATTTTTAATTGCATTCTTTGAATAGCATGTAGATAAATATGAATGCATCTTTCTGAATGATAAATGTATTTTAGTAGGCATTTTAGGAAATAGCATTTATGTGTTGGGTGATGCAATCTTATTTTATACAAAATTTAAAATGAACTCCACACACCATGAAACAATTAAACACTGATGAGATGGACTTCACACCCATCCATTAGTAGAGTACAACGATGGTGGTAGTGATTTCCACCCATTGACTCAACTCCCTCGTACCTTTGTTCTATAGACCAACATCGGATCCAATAACCATTTGTATCCTATAAAATTTGTATGTACTTATCTTCAGAGGATATAATGTTGATTAGGTGAGATTGGGTGAGGTTCTAGCAGGACCTGTGCTCCCTGAACATGTGTGGACTTCATTACTACACATTATAGGTTGGATTATGTGGCCTATAATTCATAGCCAGACTATCGATATGTGAGCATATAGGTAAAAGCCTTAAACTATTGAGAATTATATCAAAAATTTCAAACACAATGAGAGTATTTTAAGTTTCAAATCTCAAAACACACTAAACCAGTTTTAGGACACACATCTAATCTTTGAAAGAGATAATTATATTGTCTACTTTGTGTGTTTCTTTATTGTTGGGGTAATCAACATAATATCCTTGATCTAGAGCCAAACCCTAACCCTAATATAATTTTGTATTCTACATCCAATGGATCAAGAATCATACAAATCAGAGTTATAACAAAATAATTATTTTGATTTTATGATTACTCTATTTTCGACACCGAAAACAAAGAAAAACCACACTAAAATGATCATAAAATAGTCTAGACAAATCCAAATATTACCAAATTTATTTTGTTTTCTTAGATTTACCCTTGTGCACATCTCACAAACATTTTGAGTCCTAACTCTTCATGGTTCAAAATTTCCCAAAAATTCCTAAAAGTGGGCATTTCCCCACGAGCCCCGGTTAGCCAATTATTTCAAAAATACAAAATTTTGACCCGAAATTCATATTTTTGAGTTATAGCTCATTGTGATCAGCTCGTTGCACTGATTTTTTGATATATAACACTTATAACATTTTTTTGGAAGCCAAAAAATTTTATATGGTCGGGGGACCTCCCATGGTGAGCAAGACCTCCAATCTAGAGAGGGAATCAGGTTCCATAACCACTGAACATATTCAAATAAGTCTAGAGGATATGGCCATCCCTGAATGACATCCTAGGTATTATAATAACATCAATACCATCCATAGAGGTTCCAAATTTTGAGATATCCCTATTAGGGAGGCACCCATAGGTACTCTAGGAAACCTTCCTGACTGGAACACCTTGATAGAATTCTATATAAGGAAAAATCCACCAACTAATGAGCCTAGTAGGTCAATATCACATATTTCACATCCCATATTGCTCTATACATCAATCAAAAAGTGATCATGAACATACACCATGGCCTAGCTTGGGTGAGCAAACCACCCCATCTAGTCAAGCAAGCCACCCCCCTACTCCTCATAGGGAGCATGCTATGAAACCTAAATATACAAAGCTTACATCTAAGCCTAAACATGCATCATTCCTCATAGATGAGGAATAGGACCCAAGTCATCCTCCTAATCCTACTAAATACTATGTGTGGCAGCCACGTTGTGGCTCTAAATTGTCAAACTATATAGAGCCCACTCATAACTCAAAATATTAGGTCAATGCAACCTTTAAGGAGAATGGAAAACAAGTCATAGATCCTACAAGGGGGAAAAGACATGATAAACCCATCCGTATTTCAAATAAGAGGGTACATAGTTCCCATACAACTAAGCAATGGGATCATAACCAACAACATATGGATAAAATCCATTTGGATCAACAATAATTAAATCAACAATGGGTGGACTCACCGTGAGTACACCTACAAAGGTTGTATCAATGAAAGATACAAGAACAACAAAAGATACAATAATATCAAGTGCAAAATGCATTGCGTAAAGTGGTGCTTACGCCTAGCACCCAAAGGATGCAACAACACATAAGATGCCTAATGCAATCTCAAAATATTTCATCGTAGCCACACAAAAATCACATTCAACATCATAGGCTATTAGCTGGTTATCATCATGAACCTCATACTCCTCAATAGTACCAAGATTAATATGATGAGGAATCATATGCAGAGTCCCAATGGGAACATCAAAAATAAGTATGTGCTTACCCTGAATCCAATTATGATGAGGTACCTAATGATTATACTTATCATCCACCTCAGCATCAAAAGCAACCTCCTATGCCTAATCAAGGGTGAAAAGATGAAGATCATATCATTTTGTCAGGGCCATACAAAATGCTATCTAATCAAATAAATGCATTTGAAAAATAAAATCAAAGATTGGTTTATCAAAAACCTACACTGAATAAGCTTATAAATCAGCCTTTACATCCCTCAGTGTCATCACCAACATACCCATCAAATTTCAATATGCCTACACTTGAAAAGTTCAAATATGATGAGGATGCACAAGAGCACATGACAAAATTCATCTATATCTGCTTTTATTTTCAATACAATGACCCCTTGATGTTGAGAAACTTCATGAAAAAATTAGCTAGGGATGCTTTAAAAGGGTATAATCATCTACCACATCATAGCATATACACATTTGAGCAATTAGCCAATGCATTCCTGCAACGCTTTGCCTCTAGTTCTAAGGAAATGATAAACTTGACTAACTTGGTTAGCCTTAATCAACTTGATGATGAGCCAATCATTGAGTATGGCAATAAGTAGAGGAAGGTGATGTCAAAACTACCTTTCATCCTACCCACAATAGAGCTCATTCGAATGTTTACGATAAGTTGCTCAAAACAAATATCGCTTCTCTTGCAATTACAAGAGTATCAAACATTCGAGGAGACCTTAGCACATGCCTAGTTCATTGAAGACATTAAGATACAAGAAGGTGATATTCAACTCCACAAAAAATAATGGCCAAGCAAGAATTTTATAGGTGGCAGCATGCAATATAAGGTGACCTTGTTGGACATTTTGAGTCCCTAAGTCAAAGTTCTCATTGATGTCACCATTGATGCCACCAAATGAAGTCATCATTAATGCCAAAGGTTTTAGTAGGACATAAATGGGAAAAATATGGTTATTTGATATCCAGGAAGAAGGCCAAAGTTCAAGTGAAACAATGCAAAAGACAAAAGTTAAAAAGGAGTTATAATATTTATTTTATAAATTATTTAAATTCAATAGAATTTAAATTTTATAAATAAATATTAAAAGGTACTTTATCGAAGGTTAAAAAATATTATAATGGTTATTATAATATTTATCAAAGTGGTAAAAATCTAATTAAATATTATAATTTTTAATTATAATATAATTATATTTGAGAAGAAAAGTTTAAATTATTTAAAACCCTAAGGTTGGGTTTTAGAAAAATCGAGAGCAATTTTAATAATGTGAAAAACCCAAGGTATGGGTTTATTAAAGGCTTTCGAAGCCTTAAGTAGCACCGACGTATATTAATGCATGTGAGCACCGACATTTCCAAGTGAAGGGAAAGGCATATAAATATGCCACTAAGGTTTTAAAATCATCATCCTTGCTCGATTGAAAAGTGAATGGCATACAAATTAAATGCAGAGCTCATGAGATAAAGTTATGAAATACATTTAGGAGGTATAAGGAGAATTCTATTTTTTTTATTTTTAAAAGTCTTAAAAACTTGCCATTGTGGAATATTGAAAAATTTAAGACTTTATGGGTTGTATATTATTTTAAATAAAGGGATTTGTGATTATTGTGAGGATATTGATTATTTTTTAAGTTGGAGTGATAAGGTGTAATTGTGATATTATTTTTACGATTAAAAATTATCCTCTAACCCTTATGTGAGTTTGGAAAAGAGTTTTGTGAAAGTGTGGCAGATTTTGTGGACAACTCCTCAGCAACAAAGAGGTATGGGTAAAATTCTTCTCTATTGAGTTGGAGTGAAAAGGAATTTATTAGGTTTTCATTTTCAAAAGTGGTTGGTTTAATGCTTCAAGGTTTTCTGGATTGAGAGTTGTGATTAAACCTTGTTTTATAAGTATTGTTGTTGAAACCATTGGTTGTGTGAAAAATATGAGTTAGGGTTTGAGAAGAACATGAGTATCATTGTTAGATAAAGAATGTTTTATTAGCATTGGTGTTGAATCCAATTGTTTATGCAAAGAACTTGAACTTGATTTGGAAATATCATGAGTATCATTGTTATGTGATATTTTTTGTTGAACATTGTTGGAAACGTTTTGAGTTGGTTGATACATGCTTGGACTAGGGTTTTTGAGAAATTATTGTTCCTTGAAGTGATTGGTTGTGTAGAGTCGATTTAACCTAGTCAAGTGGATGCATGAAGTGGTTGTTCAAGTTCCATAAAACAAATTATTCTATATTCTGATTTGAGTTGAGATTGAGTTTTGAGAATAGAACATATTGAGTCTCTAACAATTATCTTTATGCTTCTATGAGATTGAATTAAGAAAGTGATTGAGTTTTAAGAATAGAATATATTGAGTCTAACAATTCTCTTTATGCTTCTATAATATTAAAGTTGAGAAAGTGATTGAGTATTGATTATAGAATATTTTGAGTCTCTAAAAATTCTCTTTATGTTTCTATGAGATTGGACAAGTTTTGTGTGGACTTGTTAAGCTTATTTGAGGCAAATATCTGAGAAGGCTTGTGGAATTATTGTATGTGAGATTTTTTGGAAGCTTGCAATGCAAATTTGAGCAAGTCCTATAGAGGACTTATTGAGCAAATTTTGATACGTTCTGTGTAGACCTATTGAGAAGAGTTGAGTAAGTTTTGTGTGAGCTTATTGAGCAAAGTTGAGTAAGTTTTGTGTGAGCTTATTGAGAATATTTGGACAAGTTCTATGTGATCTTGTTGATAATATTTGGACAAGTCATATGTGAGATTGTTGAGAATATTTGGAAAAGTTTTGTGTGAGCTTGTTGAGCAGATTTGATCAGGTTATGTATGGACCTATTGAGCATATTTGAGCAGGTTCTGTGTGGACCTATTGAGCATATTTGAGTAGGTTCTATATGGACCTATTGAGAATATTTGAGAAGGTTCTGAGTGAATCTATTGAGAATATTTGAGAAGGTTCTGAGTGAACCTACTAAGAATATTTAAGAAGGTTTTGAGTGAACATATTGAGAAAATTTGTGCTAGACTGAATGTACTATGTTTAGTGCAAGAGATTGAGTAAAGTTGTGCTAAATCATCTAGACTGTGTTTAGTACAATATTGAGATAGAGCTTTGGATGTGACATAGCAGAGAGGATAGAGTCTCCAGTGGATAGAGACCCATCAACCAGGATATTGAGGACATGTCTTCTGAGTGAGGATAAGAGTCTTCAAGTGGAGAGAGATCCACAATCAGTGCAGTAGAGGTAAATTCTTCTAGAGGATCACCAACCAGAGTAGAGGAGAAGGATTTCTCTTATGGATAGAGATCCACAAATTTTATTTAGGGGATTGGTGTCTCCTTTGTACAAAGGTCCATAAACATTGTAATTGGGAAGGATTCCCAAAAGATTGATTGAGAAAATTTTAGTGAAATATTTTCTGTGGAGTAGCCTGCATTGAGTGAACCACGTAAAATTGGTATTTCATGTGTGTGTGATGTTTTGTGCATTACTTTGATTACTTCTATTGATACTACTATCTATACACTAGAAAATATTGATTTGAAAAGAAAAGTAAAAAGTGGTCTTATACTGTTCACCGCCCCTCTCAGTATAATCTTGTGTTCTTAAATTGGTATCACAGTAGGTTCATTTAGAAGAGTTTGATATATTTAAGGAAAATTAGTCAAAGAACACAATGGATCAAAAGGATCAAAGGGACAGATCCATCAATAATGTAGTACCAGTATTTGATGTAAGTGACTTCTTGTATTGGTGTGTGGTGATGATATTTCACTTGATGGCACTTGTCAATGAAGTTTGGGATGTAGTGGAACTTGGATATGATTCAACAGTCACTCCTCCTATGGATAAGGAAGGTAAGATTATAATGCATGCAAATTCAAGAGCTATGAATACAATTATAAAAGGATTGGAGAGATAAAAATCTATGAAGGTTATGGATTGTAAAACAACAAAAGATATGTGGGAATTACTGCCTACCATATATGAAGGAGATAAAGGTGTCAAGAAATCTAAGAACATAAATATCAAAGGAGAATTTGAAAACTTAAGAATGCAGGATGATAAAAACATTCATGATTATCTCAGTAATTTTTATGAACTTGTACATGATATGAGAGGTCTTGGAATGAAGTTTGATGAATCTTATGCTTATGATAATATCTTGATAACTCTTCCAAAAAGGTATAGTGAAAAGGTTTCCTCTATAGAAACATCAATTGATAGTGATTCTCTAACAAAAAATTCTTTACTTGGCATGCTTATGACTTTTGATATAAGAACAAAAGATCATATTCCTCCAAAAGAGACTGCATTCAAGGTGAACAAGAAGATGAAGGGTAAGAAGGCAGAATAAAGCAGTGAATCATCTAATGATGAAGAAGCTAACTATGGTAGAAGAGATAAAGGTTCCAGAATACCCATAGATCTAATATTTTTTAAGTTTTTTAATTGTGGAAAGTATGGATATTATGCAACAGAGTGCAAAGAGCCAAAGAAAAATAATGATGAAGAAAAATAGGATCATAGGTACAGGTAATATGAAAGATACATTTTCTAGAAGAAAAGCAAGGATGAAGAAAATAGACAAGGAAAGAAGTTCTTCCAAAAGAAAAATATAAGATACTATGTAGATAATTCAAGTAAGCACTCAAATGATAGTGATGCTAGTTCTTCAGACAATTATAGATATGAAGTCCTATTTATGATTGAATTAAAGAACCAGTTAAGAAAAGGACTCTAGTTATTCTCAAGTGTTCTATATGTGGTAAATTTGGACATCTTTAAGATGATTGCACAAGGGATGGTTATAGTTTTAGTGATTTTGAAGATGCACTTGAAATACCAGATGAAAATATTCTAATGGAACTAGAAGAAGTGAGTGATCCTATAGAATACAAGCCAAAATAAAGTAATAATGTAGAAAAAGGTAAAAAAATAGAGGATTATTCAGCAGAGAATGGTTATGATCTCAAGGGAGAACTTATCTATGCCCTTGACACAGTAAAGAAAGTAATAAAGTAACTCTCTAAGCTTGAAATTTAGTTTCAAGAATGTGATGAAGAGAGATTATTGCTCATAGAGGATTTAGAAAAATCAAAGACTAAGGGAAGCAAGTTCAAAGATAAACTAGAAGCAAAGATCTTGGAATGTGAGAAGTTAACACAAGAAGTGGTACTACTAAAGGAATATTTAGAAGATTCCAAGAAAAAGTTATACAAGTATGTAAACAGTGCAAAGAGTGTGGATAAAATAATCAAGATACAAAGAGGAGCAACAAACAAGACAGGTCTTGGTTCTAAATAGGTACAAAATAAAATAGAATAAGAGTCTACTTCAAGTCTTGAAGAAGAAGAAACTTCAAATGAAGATACATCAAAAGAAGACAGTGTAAGTGGGAGTGAGAAATCAAAGGATGAATTGGACAACAAAGAGTTCAACAAATACAAAAGTAATGCATAGAGAAGGTATATATGGAACAAAAATCATAATAGGAGACCAATGAGGTCAAGACAAGGAAGCTTCAATGGAAGATATTTTTCATGTCACTGGTTTGGGCACATGGCTTCACAGTGCAAGACACACGAAAGACATGAAAATGAGAATTTTAAAAATAGGTAGCTTTTCCATGGGTATTGTTATTCATGTAATTAGTTTGGTCACAAGGAAATGAATTTCAATATTCATGATAGAAGAGGATATGGCTTCATTAGGAGAAATCCTAAGATATTTGCACCTCCAAGGAATAATAACATTAAGTGTTATAAGTGCAATAGTGATGGTCACATAGCAAGATGGTGTAGAACAAATATTTCAAAAACATGTATAAATAGAAATAGGAACACAGATGAGAATAGGAACATGAACAGGAATAGGAACATGAATGAGAAAAACAATAGGAACAGGAACAGGAATTATGTCAATAACAAGGATGATGACTTGAATAGAAACAATCAAAGGATTCAGAAAACTTAGAAAAGAATGGAAAAAGTTAAATATAAATAACTATGCTTTCGAGGAGTAGAAATACTCCCACCCTAGAATTAACCACCTCAATAGAAGGTGGGGGAGGGGCTAATCTAAGAGGCTCATTCTTAGCCCCGAGCCCCAAAGGTGACCCTTTGCCATTGATTTCAAATGGGGAGAGATTTGTGTGATTTGTGTATTGGGGAGAGATTTGATATTTGAGAGAGCATTGATCCAGGGGGAGCAATGTCCCAGGGGGAGCAGAAGAAAAAGAAAGGTCAGGTTTTAGTAAAAATAATATGGGTTGCCATCAATGAAAAAGGGGGAGATTGTTGGATATTTTGAGTCCCTAAGTCAAAGTTGTCAGTGATGTCACCATTGATGCCACCATATGAAGTCATCATTAATGCCAAAGATTTCAATAGGACATAAAGGGGATAAATATGGTTATTTGATATCTAGGAAGAAGGCCAAAGTTCAAGTGAAACAGTGCAAAAGACAGAAATTAAAAAGGAGTTATAATATTTATTTTATAAATTATTTAAATTTAGTAGAATTTAAATTTTATAAATAAATATTAAAAGGTACTTTATCGAAGGTTAAAAAATATTATAATGGTTATTATAATATTTATCAAAGTGGTAAAAATCTAATTAAATATTATAATTTTTAATTAAAATATAATTAGATTTGAGAAGAAAAGTTTAAATTATTTAAAACCCTAATGTTGGGTTTTAGAAAAATCGAGAGCAATTTTAATAATGTGAAAAACCCAAGGTATGGGTTTATTAAAGGCTTTCGAAGCCTTAAGTAGCATCGATTTATATTAATGCATGTGAGCACCGACATTTCCAAGCAAAGGGAAAGGCATATAAATATGCCACTAAGGTTTTAAAACCATCATATTTGCTCGATTGAAAAGTGAATGGCATACGAATTAAATGCAGATTTCGTGAGATAAAGTTGCAAAAATCATGTTTGACTTGACGACGAAAGGGAAACAAAAGATAAAGCATTTATTAGTTGGAAGCCACCAAGGCACTTTGGCCTAGTGGCAAGTAGGCTGCTAGCTTACATTTTTGGTGTGCATGGTGGATAGTGTTCGAATCTCGGTGGAAACATTTCGTGGACATGTTGAAAGTAGAAAATATTAGGCACATCCATTTTGCAAGGCAAGAAAAGACAAGGTGTTTAAAGCACATGGTACTTCTTCCTTCCCAACGAGCTTGTAGCTTGTGTGGTGGTTTGCACCATGGCCAAAGATGTTTGTGTGGGCTGCATTGAGAGTTCAAAACTCTCCAAAGGCAAAGGTAACAATTTTATATTTGATTCTATTAATTCCTAAGTTGGAGGTATAAGGTATTTAGTGGTTGAATTTTGAAAAATTTGCTTTGTGATAAAGGTTGGTAGTTGAGAAATATATTTAGGAGGTATAAGGAGAATTTTGTTTTGTTTATTTTTAAAAGTCTTAAAAACTTGCCATTGTGGAATATTGAAGTTTAAGAATTTATGGGTTGTATGTTATTTTTTATTTTTATTTTTAAGTGAAAAACCTCTTGAGGGACCGCCTTAGTCTGATATACCATGAACAAGGGGTTCTACACCATCAAAGTCACCCAGGAGTCACACCCGACCCTGCCCAAACCAACATTATCAATTGGATTTTGGATACCCAATTCAGCTTTTTGGTAGGGTGGAGATTTGAACCTGGGACCTCCCTTGGAGGATTGCCCTCTCCTCTCCAACTCACCTACAACACCTGGGTAGGTTGTATGTTATTTTAAATAAAGGTTTTTTATGATTATTGTCAGGATATTGATTATTATTTAAGTTGGAGTGATAAGGTGTAATTGTGATATTATTTTTGTGATATAAAAATTATCCTCTAACACTTATGTGAGTTTGGAAAAGAGTTTTGTGAAAGTGTGGCAGGTTTTGTGGACAACTCCTTGGCAACAAAAATGTATGGGTAAAATTCTTCTCTATTGAGTTGGTTGATTGGCTTGATTGAAAATTAAGTTTGGAGTGAAAAGGAGTTGATTAGGGTTTCCTTTTCAAAAGTGGTTGGTTTAATGCTTCAAGGTTTTATGGATTGAGAGTTGTGATTAAACCTTATTTTATAAGAATTGTTGTTGAAACCATTGGTTGTGTGAAAAATATGAGTTAGGGTTTGAGAAGAACATGAGTATCATTGTTAGATAAAGAATTTTTTATTAGCATTGGTGTTGAAGCCAATTAGTTATGCAAAGAACTTGAACTTGAGCTAGAAAGATCATGAGTATCATTGTTATGTGAGATTTATTGTTGAGCATTGTTGGAAACATTTTGAGTTGGTTGATACATGCTTGGACTAGGGTTTGTGAGAAAGTATTGTTCCTTGAAGTGATTGGTTGAGTAGAGTTGATTGAGCCTAGTCAAGTGGATGTATAAAGTGGTTGTTCAAGTTCCATAAAACAAACTATTCTATATTTTGATTTGAGTTGAGATTGAGTTTTGAGAATAGAATATTTTTGAGTCTCTAATAATTCTCTTTATGCTTCTATGAGATTGAGTTGAGAAAGTGATTGAGTTTTGAGAATAGAACATATTGAGTCTCCAAAAACTCTCTTTATGATTCTATGAGATTAAAGGTGAGAAATTGATTGAGTCTTTAGTATAGAACATATTGAGTCTCTAACAATTCTCTTTATATTTCTATGATATTGGAAAAGTTCCGTGTGGACTTGTTAAGCTGATTTGAGGTAAGTCTTTGAGAAGGCTTGTGGACTGATTATGTGTGAGCTTTTGTGGAAGCTTGCAATGCAGATTTGAGAAAGTCCTAGAGAGGACTCATTGATCAGATTTGGATAGGTTCTATGTGGATCTATTGAGCAGAGTTGAGTAAGTTTTGTGTGATCTTATTGAGCAGAGTTGAGTAAGTTTTGTGTGAGCTTATTGAGCATATTTGGACAAGTTTTGTGTGAGATTTTTGAGCAGATTTGGACAAGTTCTATGTGAGCTTGTTGATTAGATTTGGACAAGTTTTATGTGAGCTTTTTGAGTAGATTTGATCAGGTTCTATGTGGAATTTTGACCAGATTTGAGCAGGTTATGTGTGGACCTATTGAGTAGATTTGAGCAGGTTCTATGTGGATCTATTAAGAATATTTGAGAAGGTTTTGAGTGAACCTATTGAGAAAATTTGAGAACATTCTGAGTGAACCTACTGAGCATATTTGAAAAGGTTCTTAGTGAACCTATTGAGAAAATTTATGTTAGACCAAATGTACTATGTTTAGTGCAAGAGATTGAGCAAAGTTGTGCTAGAGAGACTAGACTGTGTTTAGTATAGTATTGAGACAGAGCTTTGGAGATGACAGAGCAAAGAGGAAAAAGTATCCAGTGGATGTATATCCATCAGCTAGGATATTGAGGATAGATCTTCTAAGTGAGGACACAATTCAAGTGGAGAGAGATCCACAGTCAATGAAGTAGAGGCAAATTCTTCTATAGGATCACCAACCATATTAGAGGAGAAGGAGTTATTCTATGGATAGAGATCCAAAAATTTTATTTATTGGTGTCTCCTTTGGACGGAGGTCCATAAATATTGTAATTGGGAAGGATTCCCAAAATATTGATTGAGAAAATTTTACTAAAAGATTTTCTCTGTGGAGTAGCCCACATTGGGTGAACCATGTAAAATTGGTGTTTCATGTGTGTGTGATGTTTTATGCATTGCTTTGATTACTACTATTGATACTTATATCTATACACTGCATAATATTGATTTGAAAATAAAAGTAAAAAGTGGTATTATACTATTCACCCCCCATCTAAGTCTAATCTTGTGTTCTTCAGACCCTAGTCAATCAAGTTGTTTTGAGTATCCCTGAATCCTTGAACCAGGTCACATCACCTCTACCAGTGTAGTATAATTACCAAGCTCAAATTCCTCTAGCCCAAAATAATATGTAACAAAATCAGATACAAGGCCAACAACGTCAGCCACAATGATAATATACTAATTTTCCAGAGACATTAGCATCGTTCTTTGATTGATTATATGAGGCACAAAGATTCAATCTTCTGGAGATCCATCCGTTGAAACCTAATAAGCATAGATCAAAGGCACATAGAGAAAATATATATTGTTTTTACCATCGACAAAGGGTTCATGAAATCGAGACATGTCATCCCTTTAGATATATAGTGCAAGATATGATCGAGAGGAAAGAGCTTCAGATAGGAGTCTTCCAAAACTCCTTGCCCACACACAAAGTAAGCATAATGCTTGCCAATCAAGTTGAGAAACCTAATCAGGTGCATATTAATCTACCTTCCCAATAGTTTATGGGAATGATCAGTATTGTAATAGAGAAACATGAATGTCAAAATCAATCTATGCAACTTGTGGCATCATCCAATGTTTCACCTTCACTTGTCTTGTCTCAGTGGGATATTAGCACTGCATAAAATTGCACATCACAGTAGGGGGAATCAGTTTCTACTACTCCTCCTATCCAAGCCAATCACAATGCACATTAAGGGTATTCAAGGTGTCACACCTTCCCCATCATCCACATCATGATCAATGAAACAAAGTGATGGTTCTAAAGGTATCACACCTTACTCACCTTCATTGAGTGGCACACATACTGGGGGGTACCTAAGGTAGTGTACCTTCCCATTTAAAAACATAAAACAAGAAAAAAAATCATAAAATATCAAAATAAAAAACATTCAAAACATTTAAATTTCAAAAACAATTGAAAAATCATAAATTCAAATATCAAAACATCAAAAATATGGAAAACATCAAAATCCATAAAAATGCACAGAAATATCCAAAGACATCTATAAGCCCTTTGGTCAATTTACAAAAGGCTCCAAAGGTATTTAAAATCCCTTGGTCAAATCAAAATTTCAAAAATTTATAAAAAATAAAAAGTAATAAAATCTAAAAATCTAAAAAATATAAAAATTCAAAAAACATTTTGCACATGTATTTAATTTAATTACATTGCATTAGGTATTTCCATCCATCACACTTGCATTAGGATAGATTGTGTTTGCAATCTTAAAAACGACACTACATTTGTGTTTCAATATGGATCTATGCATCCTTTGATCACCCTTGTGAGTAATTGTGTTTTTCAACACAACCCATTTTGTTGCTATGAAGAATATACTAGGGATTTTCGGTCATTCAACCATACCTAGTGGTCTTCTCAAGAGTTGGTAAGAAATCCTGCTTTGCTTTTGTGTTTGAGGTCTAGTTTGTATATCCCTTAGCATATCAGAATCCTATCACTAATCAAAAAATTAAAAAATCCTAATTAATACTAGGGGAAGATGAACGCTATGAAGCAAGACCAAGTATCCTAAGGTGAAAATTTTATTCTTGCCTATCCCCCTATGCGGACGATATGGGACATGTGGAAAATTGGTAAAAGGATAAGTTTATTCCCTACCCATATAAATATTTTTCTTACAAATGAAGAAGCAATAGCCCAGAGTGATATCCCAAATTAATATCAAATATTGATATCCCCTATCGATATCCTAGATCGATTTCCCAAATTGATATCTCAAAGTTAAAATCCCTAGTATTCAAATCAAAATTCAAATCAAGATCAAATGAATATCAAAATCAAGTTCAAAGTCAAATTAGTATCAAATCCCTTGCTGAAGAAAAATAAAATAAAATACAAAATAAACAGTGATTCTCATCACTATAGTACAAAATAAATAGTAATTTTTATCACTTTATCTGAGCAAGTATCCAAAAAAATTGAAGAAAAGAAAGGGGTGAGCTTAAATCCCTAGAATTGCCTGCACTATTGTACCTTATGCATGATGATATGTCTAATACATTAGTATTTTTCTTGTGTAGACCAATTTTTTAATGTGTATGAGCTATATTCAAGTTTCCTGTATCACCTAGTGGTCTATTCCAACTAAAATCTAAACCTAGGATTGGGTAAGACATTTGAGGATCCCCAAATCTTAGCAATGGGCTGAAATAATCCCACCTGACATTGGGGTATGCTTATGCCTTATCAAATATATTCACTTGCACACATAGGGGTAATTAATAGTTAGGGCCTATCCTAGAAAAAACCTTATACTTCAGAAGTCTTGTATGGTTAGTATACAACTTTTTATTAGACAACTAGGATGCTTGAGTCTCATGGTAAACCTCAACAATTCCCAAATAGCAACAACCATTTTCAAATGCAATCATTACAAATCAATCTCTTTTATGATATTTTGTTTGTTAAAATCATGCATGATATAGGCTAGATACCAGATGGATATCAGAAATGATATTTATACGACCACTGACTATGTTATCCATATTTTATTTTAATTTACAAAAACTTATAAATAGAAACCATATATCATTACATCTCACATAGGGGTGTACAATTTATCAATTATTCACAAAGATGTAGCAATTAAAATTCATGATTGTTATACATTTTGTGGTTTCATCCATTAGATTGTTAAATTCATATTACATTCATACATTATGTTTTAAGTGATTAAAACATACATGTTAATTTTCATAAATCATCATAAAAATCATGCATTACATACATTGCATTCACCATGTCATAACATCATAAATTAGAGGCATAAAATTAAATCAAATTAAACATATATTCAGCATTCATCATTGCATCCATAAGCATACATCATAGTAGTCCATCTACATATCTAGATCACAATATCTAGTCATACATCCATCATCTAGCTAGTGCATGTCATCCATACATCACATCATATAGCATCAAATCAGCATAATATATAAGCATTGGATCCACATGCATCTCATAAACATAAAATCAAAACAAAAAAATATTTTTAAGCATCAACTAGGGCATTATCAGTATTGATCCCCAAAAGCTCCAAAGAAGTCTAAATATTTGGTCTTTTCATTCAAGTCATAAATACACACATTTACTCACCATAAGGAGTTTCAAAATGGACAATTAAGCATCTCTATAGGTCCAAAAATTTCAAAATTAAAAAAAAAATTAAATAAATCAAAATTCACAATAATTCATCAGATCATCGAACATAGTGATTCAACACAAGCATAATTGGAATTGTTATCATCTTGATTTTGTGAGAAGGCCATTACGGTTAGACTGCTCAATGGGATAGAGATGGAAAATTACTATTCATAGTTGGAATCACGGTTGAGTTAGGCCTTGCCAAATAATAACATAAGTGCTAAAGTCTTCAACTATTCAAATCAATCATGAGGTCATGCGACTCATTGCTTCATTCATTGTCATTACCCTCATCTATTCGTCGCTTGAGGGGGTAGTCATAATATCAACTTCATAATAAAATTCAAAAAGAGATCACTCGATCTTGTCAAATTGTATTCATTCAAGAATCATTGACAAAGACAATCATGCACCCTCCTTGCTTGGGGAAAATAAGCAAAATATCAAGATCAAAGAAAATTTAAGCAAACTGGGCAGCTAGTCTCCTAATATAGGATTTGAATTAAGCTTGTCTCCTAATTGCTTCTAAGGCTAGGATTAGACTTAAGCTTGTCTCCTAATTGCCACTAAGGCTAGGATTTGACTTAAGCTTATCTTCTAATTGCCACTAAGGCTAGTATTGGACTTAAGCTTGTATCCTAACCGCTTAGGCTAGGATTACACTTAAGCTTGTCTCCTAATTATCACCAAGGCTAGGATTTGACTTAAGCTTACCTCTTAATTGTCGCTAAGGCTAGGATTTTAACTTAAGCTTTCTAGAATCAAGTTCTTAAACTCATCTAAGGAAATGATTCAATGATGTATGCTCTTTTCATGATAGGGGCATCTAATGTTGATCAGATCAATGATTATCATTCAACCTACGATGTCATTTTAGGAGGTCTATTTTTGCTCAAAAATGTTCATTCTCATAACGCATCCCAAAAGTGACATCTGTAGACACCTAAAACATGTCATGTGTAGGGGACTACTCATATGGTACATGCTAACAGACCATATGAATGATCTTAGATAGCTCCAAGGCAAAAGTAGTGGTTATAACCACTCAATTTGGGCATTTTGGCCCATCTAGGCTTAACCTCTTATGGCTCCCATGGCTAGGATTCTTAGCTACTTGTGACACCTATGACTAGGGTTTTTAGCCACTTTTGAGACCCATGGCTAGCCTTGTAACAAACTTGAGCAACCAGAGCCAAGTAAAATTAGTTGCAATGGCCGTTTGCAATGGTTTTCAAAGAATTTCAGGCTTGGAAGCATCCAGAAGCTTCTTCCAAACTACCAAATATTTTTTTTTGCTTCTCCATGAAGCTAGAACAAGGATTTTGGGAGTCTACCTAAGACCCCAATTTTAGAGAGCAACAAAGGAAGAATAGCTCAATTGTATGTAGGGGAGACCTATCATATTGGAGAGAAATTTCACATCCCCTTAAGGAGTAAACAAGTGTTGTCTAATTAAAAAATGACAATTGTGCATGCATTAATAGAGATCTCAATATATTGAGGAGTAAGCTTGATAATTGACATACTTCCATTGCCAATTCCAGTGAATTCAACCACCAATATGTTCTAAAACAACGAGGCGACCCTTGATCATCAATTTCTTGGAGGATTTGAGAGTTGTTGGCCCTGGTTTCAAGAGAAAGGACACCTTTACCTTAGTCATAGCTATCAGCCATGACTAACAGTTCCAACCATTTTAAGCATCCACAGCTAGGTTTTGATGCTCTCTTTCCTCCATTTTAGGAGTAGATTTCCATTTTCAATCATGCAATTAGCTTATTCTAGCATAGATTGACATTTTAGCAAACATTTGACCGGTTTAATTTAGGATTTAGAGGTAGATTCACTTCATTTCCTACTAATTATCAATTTAGACTTTTTTTTTGCTATTTCTTATATTTCAAGTTTTCTAATGGTTAATTAGGATGTTTCTTAGCTAGATTCATGCTTCTTTACATGATTTATTACAATTTCACCATTTCTTCCATAGATTAGTAGTTCTATAAGCTTTCTTGATTTCATGCTATCCTTTATTTAATATTCCTCATAAAGCCTCATCAAGAGAGGCCTCCTTTGTCTCTAATTGTTTCTTGTTGTTTCTTGAATGCAGGATTAACAGGGTCATGTCATTCAACACAACAAATGCCTCTAATCATGGAGAAGAAGGTCATTGACACCTTGGAGCAGTTTGTGTCATCCTGAAGGGTATTTTGATTGCACCTACCCTTGAGAGGGATTTAACATATATTGTATTTGTTGTATCAAATGGGTATCCCTAAGAGGGATGAATCTATAATTTGACTCCATTGGAAATAATAAAATATTCATTGTACTTGTTTATTTCTTGTTGTCAATTCATGCATGCTCATTTGTTTATCTTTCAATAATTGCAATATATACATTAGGTGTGAGCCTTTTTGGTGGTTACAGAAGGAGATAATGACAAAAACACTAAAAATTTCACTATCACTGATGTATTTTCTTTATTTTTTTGTTGTAGGTGCTCACCATGGTTGACAACCGTGGTTAATAGTTTTAGTCATTTCAAGCAACCATGATTAGCGGTAGATATAGATAATAGGAAGAATCATACTGCCTCTTCATCGAATGAGAAAAAAAGGTAATCCTTGGTCCTCTGCAAATTTGATTTTCTATTATTTTTTGTTGTAGGTAATTAGCACACCTAGAAAAATAGCAAGAAATTGATATTATTTCAAAATTCTATATTGTCTGTCAACCACGCCTGATAGTCATGGCTAGCATTGTTAGTTGTGTTTGTCAAGCGTGGCTAGTTTCTTGGCCTACGACTCTGTATCATGGTTAAGTTGTTGGCATGCAGCTCTACACCGCGATCAATAGTGTTATCCGTGGCTCTATCCCATGGTCAATAGACAAAGTTTGTTTGCAAAGTCTGCTTGTTGTGGCCCAATCATAGGCTAAATTTTATTTTTAATTGCATTCTCTAAGCAACATGTAGATAAATGTGACTGCATATTTTTGAATGATAAATGACTTTTAGTAGGCATTTTAGGAAAGAGAATTTGTGTGTTGGGTGATGCACTTTTATTTTATGCAAAATTTAAAATGAACCCCACACACCACGAAATAATTAAACACTGATGAGATGGACTTCACACCCATCCATCAGTATAGTACAACAACGGTGGTAGTGATTTCCACCCATTGACTCAACTTCCTCATACCTTTATTCTATAGACCAATACCGGATCCAATAATCATTCGTATCCTATAAAATTTGCATGTACTTCTCTTCAGAGGGTATAATGTTGATTGGGTGAGATTGGGTGAGGTTTTTGTAGGACCTGTGCTCCCTGAACATGTGTGGAATTCATTACCACATATTATAGGTTGGATTATGTGGCCTAGAATTCATAGCCATGCTATCGATATGCAAGCATACAGGTGAAAGAATTAAACTATTGAGCATTACATCAACAATTTCAAACACGATGAGAGTATTTTATGTTTTAAATCCCAAAACACACTAAACCAATTTTAGGATACACATTTAATCTTTAAAAGAGATAATCGTATTGTCTACTTTGTGTGTTTCTTTATTTTTGGGTTAATCAACATAAGATCCTTGATTTGGTTCCAAACCCTAAACCTAATCTACTTTTCGATTCTACATCCAACGGATCTAGAATCATGTAAATCAAAGCTATAACAAAAAAATTATTTTGATTTTATGATTACTCTATTTTTTACCCTGAAAACAGAGAAAAATCACACTAAAATGGTCATAAAATGGTCTAGGAAACTCCAAAAATTGCCACATTTATTTTGTTGTCTTAGTTTTACCCTTTTGCACCTCTCATAGAAATTTTGAGTCCTAAATCTTCATGGTTCAAAATTTCCCAAAAATTCCTAAAAGTGGGCATTTCCTCACGAGCCCCGGTTAGCCAATTATTTCAAAAATACAAAAAATTGACCTGAAAATTATATTTTTGAGTTATAGCTCATTGTGATCAGATTTTCACACTGATAATTTTGATATATAACACTTATAACCTTTTTTTGGAAGCCAAAATTTTTTATATGGCTAGGGAACCTCCCACGGTGAGCAAGACCTCCAATCTAGAGAGGGAATCAAGTTCCATAACAACTGATCATGTTCAAGTTAGTATAGAGGACATGGCCATCCTTGAATGGCATCCCAGGTCTTATTATAGCATCAATACCATCCATAGGGGGTCCAAACTTTGAGATATCCCTATTGGGGAGCTACCCACATGTCCTCCAAGAAACCTTCCTGACTGGAACACCTTGATAGAATTCTATATAAGGAAAATACACCAAATTAGGAGCCTAGTAGGTCAATATCATATTTTCACATCCCAACTTTCTCTATACATCAATCAAAAAGTGATCATGAACATACACCATGGCCTAGCTTGGGTGAGCAAACCACCCCATCTAGTCGAGCAACCACCTCCTACTCCTCATAGGGAGCATGTTGTGCAATCTAAATATACTAAGCTTACATCGAAGACTGAATATGCATCATTCCTCATAGATGAGGAAGAGGTTCCTAGTCATCCTCCTACTCCTCCTAAAGAGTACATAGGGCAACCACGTTGTGGCTCTACATCGTCAAACTATATAAAGCCCACTCATAACTTAAAATATTAGGTCAATGCAACCTTTAAGGAACATTGAAAACAAGTGATAGATCCTACGAGGTGGAAAAGAAATGATAAACCCATTCGTATTTCAAATACGAGGGTACATAGTCCCCACACAACTGAACAATGAGATCATACACATTAGGCACTGATGCCACAACTTAACCAACAACATATGGATAAACTCCAGTTGGATCAACAATGGCTGGACTTGCCGCGAGCACACCTACAAAGGTTGTATCAACAAAATATACAAGAACAATAAAAGATGCAACAAGTTCAAGTGCAAAATGCATTGCATAAAGTGGTTTTGATGCCTAGCACCCAGTGGTGCTTTGATGAAGCTTTGGTGGCCCTTGAATGGAGTCTGAATGGTAATGCTTGGATGAATACTCCTTGATGATTCACTTATGGTAGAAAATATTTGTATCTTACTTTGATAAGAATTCTCCTTTGCTTTGATGTCTACTTGCTTTGATATATATGCTCCTTTTTTTAACGTATGCTTTCTCTTTTGCTTTATACATTGCTCGATCTTCCCCTGTGTCTTGTCTTCTGAAGGTTCGAACGTCCAAGATCCATAGAGGATGAGCCAAAAGAAAGAATATTTGATATGCTTGGAAGAGTGATAATATCCGAAAACCTTTGGCTGATTCAACCTTCTTATAGTTTGCCTTTGAGGCACTTTCTAATCTATCTTTTTCCTACATAGAATGAGTTAGACTAGTGCAACTCAATGTATTAATAAGATGTCTTCTTGCACCTTTTATTGCACTCCCTTTTTGCAGTTCTAGTATTCTGATTTGTATGGCAGAATTATGAATGCAGTGTAGGATTTTGAGGCTATCTTTTTTGCTTAGACACCTTCCATTTTTACTTGGATATTATGATGATAAATCCAAGCTTAGATAGAAGTAGGTACATTATGCAATTTTTTGCACTTTTATCCTTGCAATTAACCCTGTAATACTTTGGATTTGAGACTCACCAAGTCTCAATTTTTTAAGATTCTACTTCTATTTTGGTTAGTCATATTCTTACCCAAGAAATGGAGGATTTTAACCTATTTTGGTGGCTTCTCTTGGCCACAATGTGTTGCAGGTTTATGTGCTTTAATAGTGTCTTTAGACACTTGATACAAATCAAATTTTTTGCCTTTCAAAAAATACAAAACTAATTTCTTTTTAAGAGTAGTATAATAGTGCAAGTCATTCACTTTTAATGCACTAATATTACACCTTATCACTCCAAACAACTCTCAAATTAATGCACTAACAATTTACTGCAACTAATAAAGAATAACCTAAAATGAATCTTTAAGAGTTATTCTACAATTTCACTACAACTAATATTGTAGGACTTAGTCTTCTTTTTCTTTTTCCATATTAGATAATACGTAGTTGATAGAAGTAATTTTGTAATCTAATAAACTCCTAATTAATGTGTAAATGAACCTTAAAAGGAATTTTTCATTTTGTATTTTCAAAGACTATAATCCAATTTTCTATTTGCAACATTAATTCAAAATTAGGTGCATCTACCAAATCTAATAGGTAAATTAATTAATGAACCTAATTTCACCAAAATGTTGCATACCTTTTTTTTAGTAGCTCTTTTATCGCTTCTGTAGAGGATGTAGATATTGGTGTCTAGTATCACCAAGTTGCTACTACGAGTATGTCCTTGTAGCTCCTTCACCAAATGATGGTCTTGACCTTTCTTTCATGAGCCTATGATTTGGTGGCTTGTTCTCCTCTTTTGTTCTCCTCCTTCTACTGTAGATTTGGATAAGTCTTTGTCTTTGAAGTGATACCTTCTTGTTGTGAGAGGTAATATTCACATCTTCAAGATTTTATGTGCTTCTTTCGTCTTCAAGTCTTCTTATCAAGTTTTGAATTCAAGCAATATCTTCTTCTCAGATTTGGCACTCCTTTCCAAATTCTTCTTCCTGGATTTGACATTCCTTACCAAATTCTTCTTCTCTTGGGCTTGTTTTTGAATGGTGAAAATTGTTCCAAGTCATTTACTATCAGGGGCTTCTCCTTGGTAGTGTATTTATCTAATGAGTTCTTTGATAATATCTTTAGTAAGGCTCTCCTAGCATTTTTTTTGAATTCTAGATAAAACCTTCCCAAGGTATTTTATCTTACAGATTCTAATGGTCTTTCTTGAGACCTTTTCTTCAACCTTCTGCTCCTGAAAGTGTTGGAGGTGAGATCTACTTTTGAATATATGATTCTACTACTTTTAGATTCAAGCAAAACTTACCTAGTCCTTATTCTGCTTCTCCTTCCTTTACAAGAAGTTCTATAATGAGATCTTCTCCTAATCTCTTCGATTTTGATTTAGGTGTTGAATTGATTTTGAAGAAGATACCCTTCCTAACTTTCTTGTAGGAAGTTTTCCAACTCACTAAATCTTCTTTCCCTACAACAAAGTATTAGTACTAAAATATTTAGTTTGCTTCTGAATTAGATATTCTCTTCAAATTCTTCTTCAAGATCAAGGCTTTTATGGCCTTTTTCAATATCAAGGCTTCTATGATATTTTTTAGTATCAAGGCTTGTATGGCATCTTTTAGTACTAAGGCTTCTATGGTATTTTTTAGTACCAAGGCTTATATGGCCTTTTTAGTATCAAGGCTTCTATGGCCTTTTTTAGTACCAAGGCTTCTATGGTATTTTTGGTATCAAGACTTCTATGGATTCTCCTTCAAGGCTTATGTGGTATTTTCAAGGTTTCAATGCCCTTTTTATGTTAAGGCTTCTATGGCGTATTCTTCAACTTGTGAAGCTCTCTAATTCAACAATGGATATCTTCAATCTCATGACTTCACCACAAATTTTCACTAGAAGTCTTATTCTGTAGTATTCTTCTCTTGCATAAGAAACTAATCTCTGCACTATGAGGGCACACCGACCTTCGGGAAAAGAAGTTAGAGTCTCCTAGATTTCTATCATAGGAGGATTCCTAATCCTCTGAGAATTATTTTTTTTGCAAAAAAAAAATTTAGGTACTAGTTAGCAAATTCCAGATATCTTGGATGATCCTCACTAAATGATTTATCAATCCAGTGGATTGAATGCTAAGATTTGGTCTTCACGAGTTTTTCCTAAAACTTTGTGGAAAGACTCTTGTTAGATGCAATCTTAGTGTTTCTAAAACTGATATTTCTTTTAGTCCTCACTTGGGCTCTCCCTAATTCTACCACCTAAAATATTTTGATATATTTTGATAGTGGTTGGTCTAGTGGTGCGTCAATTTGTCAAAATACTCAAGCTTAATAATGTAGCATGAGCAAAGTATTCCCTATAGGGGATGTGATGAATTCTAGTAATTTAAACTCAATTTGGTTCAATCCATATAGTTTTATGATTTAAAACTGTACAATTCTTAAAACATAAAACTAAAAAATGTACAATCCCAAAATGTATAGTTGTACAATTACAACTGCACACTTATATATTTTCTCCAAGAATCTTGGAATTGCCCAAATTCCAACCACTTTGAAATTATTCACCTAGATTTCATTGATTTACCTATAGAATGCTTAAAATACAATTTCAAGTCAAACCTCATCAACTGTACGAATTTACAAACCCCTTGTATGGGTTGGTACGATGCTTATACGATTTGGTAAAACCCTTGATATGCAAAATAACTTAATTCTAAAAAATACCCATTTGCATATTAATTACACAAACATTATTCCTAATAATGGATAACAACCATTGTTCCTATTTTATATTTATTTATCTATTTCACACAATGGCACATGGATGGTTGTACGGTTTTGAGAAATGCACGTTTGCCATAGATCTAGAATCAACAATACCTACAATATCAATAAAACTCCACAAACAATATAATTATTGATATTGCACTCTGATTCCCACACATGCATGCATAGATCTAACTAAAATAAGGATTTATATTATTTTGGTTATTTTATACAGTAATTGTACGATATTACATAGAAATAAATAAATTACAACATTAATCCATGCTTCACAATCCATGAACTGCACATGAACAAGAAGCCATGAACAATCTCCAACAATCCCCCAACAATCACCAACAACCCAACCATCCAACAACCCAAAAATTTGAATGGGGGGACTTATAATGGTTGTCCAAGTCATTCCAAAGCGGTTTCCTAAGATAGTTCATTATTTACAACTGCTCGTAACTCACTTTAATAACTTTTATTTAATGTTTCTAAATTTTAATGTAATTTTTATCAAATTACATTTCATCCGCATATCTTTACATTTCATTTCATTTCACATGCATTTTATATTTATTTTATTTTATTTATTTTATAATTTGTACAATTTCACCCAATTGTACATTTTACTTTCCACTTGTACAATTTATACCAAATTGTACATTTTATTTGCCAATTCTACATTTTACTTAAAATTTTGTAAATCCAACTTTAATTATTGCTTCTTACTTTTGGGACATGGATTTGCCTACCTAAAAAATATAATGGTGGTTTTCCTATTAACCTACATAGATTAGATATACCGTAGCTCTAATACCACTGTTAGCTTTTGATGTAACGAGCATTAGAAGATATCAATCACAAGATGTAGAATAATATGAAAGAAAGTAAATCTACTAGATGACTTAAATATGTAATAAATAGAAATGAAATAAAAGAAAAAAATGTAGTTGTGGAGGAAATTAACACTCCATTATAAAGCTACTGAACTACATTGCACCCATCACCAATGGATGGTGATACACATAGAACTAAGCTACACTATCGAACTATATCCCCTGACTCTTTATCTATATATCTCTATATGTCTATCTATCTATAAGGCCATCCTTATATAGGTAAAATAGGATACTTGGCCAACACTCTATCTAGATGTGCAAGGGACAACTTGTACATTGACACTTGTGCATTTATTACATTGTATGAAGTAACTAGATAACTTATCCCTAAAGTAATCTAAGTATGTATCTTGGAAGATACATTTACATAACCCAAATGATGGAATAGACTCTATTTCTAATAGCCCGATCATTTTGAGGCACAATTTCACCAGTCTATGAAATCATGATCACTTTGTACGGGGTATTATTTCACACAAACCACATTTGGGGGTAACCAACTACCTCCAAACCCTACATCTACATTATATGCTACATTTAGGTCATACTAGTGCATTATGTGCTCTATTTCATCAATCTCTTATGTTATATTTTGTTATACATGTTCATATTTGAAAGGTCAAATTTCGCTTCTATTTTCAAAGGTTAGATAAAAGGACCTAGGGGGCTTGACTGCTACACCTCCAAGTATTGCTATACAATATTCTAAGCAAGCTCCCTAATGCTAATCATATTTTTCAAGTGTTTTCTAAGTTATTTTATAGGAATATATTTCATTGGCTATCATTGGATAAAATATAAAAGCTTGGATCAACCACCTAATAAGATAAGTACCCTTATAATAATTTAGGTTTTTTATCGTGTGATTTCTATTTCTATCAAAAATCTTAGATCTGAGTTAAAAGAAATATATTTAATTAATTTCTAGGCATTTGAAAGTAAAACAACATATAGTGTGCACTTAGGGTTTAATATTTCTTATGCATCTTCTCCTACACCTTTGCTCAAAGGATTTCATTTTGCAACCCTAGGGTTAGAAAAGCATTCAAACATAGAATCATTTAGTGTTAGATATTGTATTCTTACATTCTATATTTATAAATTGTCCTTTATCTTTCATAACTTAAAACTAGAAATGTCAAACACAGGTGATTGTCTTGAACTGAATACATCAAACATTCTTAAACCCCTAGACTTGGAGTGAGTCATTAAACTATTCCTAGTGAACCCTTCCCTCCCCATTTTTTATACTAAGGTATAGATAACAACATATCCCATGGTCACCTTAGATTTATTTTGTGGATCTAACTGAGAATCATATGCGGTAGGGTAGTTTTCCCCCTCTACACATTTTGGTGAACCCAACGTGAACACCTCATTTTCTTTGAAAAATTTAAACAAGATCACTAATTCTATTTGCTTAGATAAAAAAATATTTAATAACTATCTTAAAATATTTTACTTATTTTCATTGGCATTTAGTCTTCTTCCTTTCCAATCCATACTTATTTCCTTTCCTAATGGCTTCCAACCTTGGGAATGGATGAAGGCTTTTAAGGTTTAATGAGATTTTCCAAGAGAATGATCATATTGATAGAGAAAATCATAATCTTGAGGAAGAGGAAAATGAAGAGATTGATAATAGTCTTGATCCTTCTAGGGGAACCAATGGGAACCTTACCTTTAAAATTTTTGAACATATGTGGAGCTTTTACAAGCATCATAAGCATACCTTAGATGAAGCTATTGAGGGAGAAACCCAACTTGAGGAAGTTGGAGTATCTCATGATTAAACTATTCCTCCTCGATATGTTCATAATAACTTCTTGAATGAATCTTTGAATCATGGTAATCCTGTCCATCATACAACTTATACCACTACTATAACCACCAATGTTGGAGGAAATATACAAGATCCTCCAACTAGTAGTGTCACTCAAAATTGTATTCAATTTCCTCCTCAATCCACTTATCTCAACAATTTTTCTTTTGTTCCACCAATTATTAATTATCCTCCCCAACAAGATGCCACATATCACAATAGTATCAATACTTCCAACTTGGGCCAAGTATCCCTTCAACAACCTCCCTTAGGGAATCTAGGGGCATTGCATAGAAATGATCCAGAGGTGCAGAACTTGAAAAATATGGTAAAATAGTTAGTTTCAAAAGTGGATATGATTCAACCTTTTGGTTTCACTTACAGTTATAAAGAGATGTGCAATCAACCATTGGATCCTATTGTGGCTACTAGACCTTATCCTAAGCACTTTCCTATGCCAGTTTTACCCATATATAAGGGAATAGAATATCAAATAGATAATTTAAGAAGATTTAGAATAGCATACCATAGTATCATATATGATGATATGTTGTTACTAAAAACATTCCCTAAAAGTCTTGGTGGTATGGCATTGGAGTGCTACTATCGATTACCTAATTATTCCTTGAGGAATTTTGAAGAAACAACAAGATTATTTGTTCAATAATTTAGTGCTTATATTGAGAATAATGTGACCATGAAAGATTTTTATAATTTGAAACAAATCAAATAATAGAGTTTTTTAGAATTTCTATCTCATTGGATAAGTCTAGTTGGATGCTTAAAACATACTTTACCTCCTCGAGATATGCTTGAAATATTTATTGGGAATTTTCAAGAACAATTATCTTATGCACTAGAAACAACTACTACTACATACTTTGAACAATAAATTGAGTTAGCAAGGAAATTAGAACAAGCTTGTATCATAAGAGGATAGCTCAAGTTAAAAGAAGAAAAATATACTAAGTCACAATATAAGAATGTAGACACCCAATTTTGACACACTAATTATGACTTCCCAAAACTGGTCATAAATCCTCCAAAATTTTCCAAAACCTATTCAAATATTCACAAAATTTTAAAATTGTCATTCCCCATCAATTTGGGCACCAAAAATTACCTTTACCAAATTTTCCACTCTGACCAAATTTTCCAATGGTAAATTTGGCAAGTTGAGTGGCAAATTTGGTAAAACTACAAAATCAAGATTTTTGACCAAAAAGCCAGTTTTTACCAAATTCGCCATCCATGTGGTGAATTTTTCTAGTGGAAAATTTGGCATCCCTTTAAAAATTTAAATTGTCCTAAATCCAATAAAAAATTTTACCAAATTTTCCAATTAGAACCAAATTAGCCACACCTTTGGTAAATTTGACAAACAATAGTGAATTTGGTAAAACGATCGAGAATCTTCCACATGAACCAGGCAGCCATGGATCAAGCATCCTTTCACCTACACCATTGATTTCACATGCTCCAGAAAGGTCTGAGATTAATTAGTTTGAACTTGTTCTTATCCATTCCTCCCTCCAAATCCTATTTAAGGACCCCCTTGGGTAGGCATTTTGTAAGGCAATTCACTGTAGCAAAGCTCTGTCCACATTATTCTAGCATTAGCATTTCTCTTTCAAGTTCTTCTCAAGCATTGCATAGGTTTTTATCAAGCATTTGAGTACTCTTTGTGAGCATTGAGAGCAATTCAAGCAAGGCTAGGAGGACTTGGGAGCAAGGAGGTCACCATTGGAGGTAAGAAGGAGAGCTCTCCTAGCTTCCTTCTTCTCTCCTCTCACATTGATTATACAAAAAATTTTCCTCTAGGTTGTAGCCTTGCTAACTTGACACCCTCTTTCCTTTTTTTATGCATTTCATTTCATATGCTTCAATTTCTATTGTAGAATTTCTATATTTTATCTTTGGTAGCCTCTAACCTTATTTTTGTAGCATTCTAATAGTGTTTGGAAGCCTTCTTGTTCAATATTAGCATCCTAGAATCATCTCTAACACTTATTTTGTAGGCTATTTTAGTTTGCATCTACTTTTAACAACACTTTTGCCTCTAATCCTCTATTTTGTAGGATTTTATTATGCTTTCCTTTGCATAAATTTGGATAAAATCTTGCTAACTCTCTTGTCTACAATTTATACATGTTAGCTACAACATACTAATCCTTTTGTGTCTTCTTCCATGCCATTTTATTTTACATATCAAGCACCTTTGCACTCTATTTTCCATTTGTTCAAGCATTCTAATAATATTTCCTTCATTTTATGTGCTTTCATTTTATGTAAATTTATTGCTATTTGAGTACTAATTTGCTTTTCATTAAGTTATATTAGCTCTCTCTTGCAATTAGCATTAGATTTTAGACTCTTTTACACCTCTGTTACATCTAATTTTAGCGCCTGGGCCTTGGCAAGAGACCACGGGGGTTCTCGGCCGGGTCGCTTCAATTGGTTGGGACCAAGTTTGAGGGGGAATAAAACGGGACCCTGGGACTGCGGTGTTACATCTAATTGCATTTACATTTCCTTTTGCTTACATACTGTCCATTTCATTTAAGATTCAAGTAGTTTCTTAGCATAACTCACTAAATTCTTAAATATATCATTATAATCTACTATTCTAATCTTATTAGGAGTTAATTTAACCCTAATTCAACATCCCTTAGCCTTCACTTCAAATCAATATACAGACATAGAGGTGATCCTTGGATATCAATTTAGGCAAGGAATCTAGTGCCACAACCCCTGGTTCTTGAGGTGAAGATTTCATTTCATGGTTGTTGTTCTTGATGCCACTGCCTGGGGTTTAGACATTATTTCTTGAGTTTAGTATAGATTTTTTTCCATTTTATAATTTATTTAGTAGTTGTTGTATGCTTTCATGGTGATTTTAAGTTATTAACTTTTGCTTGTTTTTTGCTTTTTGCTTTTATTTTTGTAGATATTAATAAAGCCTTGGTGTGTTTTGTGTGTTTTTTGTCTAGGCATTAAGGATTCAAAGCTGTCCTAGGAAAGCAAAGGAGAAGAGGATAATAAATTAGTTGTGGTTTGATAGGCTCAAAGTGCACCCATTTTAGGGGGCCCTTTGGCTGATTTAGATAATTGGGTTCGGGGTGAATGTTAAATGAATAATAAAAGGATTATTTGAATCTATATTTTTTGGTTTTTTTGCAGTATGTGCTGCTTCTAGATCTGCATCCCACAACCTTTTATAGCTTCAATTTGCAAAACTTGTAGACCCCTAGGGGGATTTCATGTTTTCCTTTTACAATTAAAATTTTAGTCCTCTAATTCTCTATTTTAGAAGCTTAATCCCTATATTTTCTTGTGCACAGACCTTCTAAAATATACTAGGATCCTTCCCTATCATTTTTAGCCAAAACCCTATTCAAATCAATCCCCAATCAACTCTAAAAGTTTAAAAATCTCCTAGTACCAAATTCACCATCCCTATGGTGAATTTGGAAAAACCAAGTTTTAGAGGTTTAATCCTCTAATCCTACTACTCATAGACCTTCTAGATCATATTAGGATCATCCTCACCAACTTTCAGCTCAAAAACATAGACAAAACCCATCAAAATCGACCTCAAAACTTAAATTTTCTCACCCAGGACCAAATTCGCCACCCCTATGGTGAATTTGGTAGTCAGAATCATAGAACCAAATTCTCCACTTAGACCAAATTTTCTAGTGGTGAATTTGGCAAGACCTAGTGGCAAATTTGGCAATAAGCCAAAATCCATTCCAAGAAGGCAAACATACTCATTTTTTTTGTAAAATAGGGGGTCTGATCAGCAGAAGAGATAGCCTATCAACCTCACTACCCTCAGATAGACCCCCTAAAGTAGAAAACCTATTTTTTTAGTTTTTGTGCAGGTTTTACCAAATTCACCACCCCTATGGTGAATTTGGCATCAATGGTAAATTTGGCATTGTTCAGTGGTGAATTTGGTAGATAAGCTCTAGTAAAGGTAACCCAGCCACTTGGCCCTTCCCTAGCTCAGTTATTTCATTCTCTCTATGTTCTGCTTCTGATTTTCTACTATTTTGAAACATAAAACACATTTATTTTGGGAAATTAATGAATTCTAGCTAGAAAACCCAAATCATTTACAAAACCTTGATAATTATTTACAAAACATTGTAGTTTCTTTACAAAACACTAAAATACTAATCAATTAAGGAACCCTAGGCTTGGTTTTAGCATATATTTTATATTCAAGTACTTAGGCAAGAAATCGAGAAGCATATAGTTGCATTTAGGCTAGTTTGTTTGATTGCATCCTTCCTTGTTTGCCCTAAAATCAAAATCTCCTTAGACTAGTGCATTCAAAACTTGAAGTGCATATAGGTTAGATCTTGTTTGCTTGCATTTGTGTGAATTAAACTAAGCATTGCATTTTATATGGTTCTGATGATTTAGGTTCAAATAACCATTAAGGCTCGATAAAGAGTCAAGATTAATAGAGATCCAAAACTTTTAGGTGTTTGTCTTAATTGAACCCATAAACACCACAAAACAAGCATTACATCAACCTCATACAACCTTAGAAAAAGCATAAAAAGTAGGGGTCTAGTTGTGTTGAGGATTTTCACATCCTCGGGATCTCCTTTGGAAAGAGATCCTCAAGTGGGGAAGTAAATATTCTAATGAATCTCCCTCACACACACTTGACATTTAATTAGATCTAAAAGGGAAAAGAACACGAGGTTTTCCCACCACCTACATAAATTGGTGAACCTGATGTGAACACTCCTTTTGCCTTAACTAAGATAAAATTTTGTTGAACTTAAATAGACCATCTAATTTGTTTGCTTAGTTTACATCACATTAAATTAAGATAACAAGAACATAACCAATTGCTAATCCTACTAGGGGAAGGTTAACGACCCCTTGAGTAAACCGATGTACGAACCTTAGGGGAGCAATCTTCTTTGGCAAGTATATTATGGTGGATTAGTGGGAGTCACAAGGAGGGTTGCTTATCTGGGTGACATAAGGATATCAAACATCTTCTCTTCTTTGCTATAAGTACTCTAAAAACAAAACTTTAATAAATTAACTCCCTCTTCGAAGCTAAGTCTTCTAACTATGTCTCAACATCCTTATAACACCCAAAACAAGGGTGTCCCTATTCCTTCATAGGAAGGATCATCCTCTCAAGGACAAATTGAACAAGAAGTAAACCCTTGGTCACAAGTGCCAAGGGAACAATTGATTGTTGAACAAATTCCTTATCAAACTATGGACCATGTTCGAGATTATATCAAAAGAAACAAAGACATCATCTTGGATGTTCTTAAAGAAGAACTTAGAGAACAAGCGAAAGTGGAATCCACCACAATGCACGAAAACTTAGGTTATTCTAATGAACAATCAACAACCGCTCAAATCAATGAAATTCAAAACACCTTGGCAAGTTTCAATGTGGCTATGACACAACCTACTGATTCTACAACACCTCCTACCTTATCAATAGAAATACCCACTTCGGGAAATCCTTTTTCAACTTTTCCTAGCGAAACAACTAATACCACAAATCCCTTCTTCACTCTCAATTTGGGACCCACTCAAGTCCCTCACATCACAACTTCAAATCAAAATGTTTCAACTCTTACAAGTATACCTTTTGCAACACATACATCCACTCAATCACATACTCAACCTCCATCAAATGATATTCAAAATATAAATACCAAAATCTCAGACCTAGAAAAGAGAGATGCCAAGTTTGAAGAACTTGAGCACCAAATTGCCTCCCTTCAAGGGACATCTAAACTTAAGTACTCTTTTGAAGAATTCTATAATGAACCTTTAGATCCCAAAATTCTTAATCACCCTTTTCCAAAGAATTTTGAAACTCCTAAGTTTCAAATGTATAATGGAAAACAAGACCCCATCAACCATTTGAGGCTATTCCAAATAGCTTGTAGTGACATCAATCATGATGAAAAACTTCTCCTTAGGTTATTCCCTAAAAGCCTTAGTGGGTTAGCCTTAGAATGGTACTTTCAAATACCTCATCATTCCATTAAGAAATTCAAAGAACTTATGGAAGCCTTCGTTAAACAATTTTTGATCTATATAGAAGATAAGGTTACCATAGATGACCTTTACCAACTTAAACAAGGTAAAAATGAGAAATTCATAGATTTCTTGGCCAAATGGAGAGCCCTCATAGGGAGACTCCAATACATTCCTCCTCCTAAGGAACTCTTGCATATTTTCTTATGAAACCTCCATGAACAATTGTCATATCCCTTGGAGATGATAAACTTAACCTCTTTCGAAGAAGCCATTGACATGGCTAAAAGGGTAGAGGCCATCCTCATAAGATGAGGCCAACTCAACTATAATAAGAAAGAGGATGAAAATCCCTCTAACAAGGGGCAATACAAAAATAAACATGTCATAGGAGATGGTGTAACCGATTCTCGACAAAACAACAATGTAAACACTACTCAAAATGCTCCTCAAAAATTGGTTATCCAAAAGGAGGACAAACCTCAAAGGCAATATACTAATATGGGACAAAGTCAAACAACCATGTTAAAAATACTCCTCGAATCCAAACTAATAGAACTTCCACCCGTTAGACCTTGGGACTTATCAAAAGGAATACCCACTTGGTATAGACAAGATGAATACTGTGACTATCACCAAATAGAAGGGCATACTACTAATAAGTGTAGAACCCTAAAGAACATTATTCAAGACCTCATTGAGGAAGGAAAAGTGACAATTAATAGAAAACAAAACCCCTAACAAAGATATGGGGATATTTCAAAACCCTTTACCAACACATGATCAAAAGGTAGCTAATTTTGTAGGTGTCATTCACCTATCAAGATCTTCCCACGCTATAACTAGACAACAAGCAAAGAATCAATCTTCGGACCAACCCCCAATGGTTGCCCCAAAAGCAAAAATCAACATTCCTAATAAATCACCCTTGGTGGTTACACCTTCTCAAAACACTTTGCATACCTTCGATCTTCATCTACAATTAGAAGAAGTACCTACTAAAATCTCTCTTCTAGAACTCCTAAAAACATCACCCGCTCATAGGGAAATATTGATAAAACTCTTAAGTGAACAAGAAGTCCCTCAAGACCTATCTCCAAATGATATCACCAACATGGTTGGATTGACTAGAATTAATAATACTATTTTAGCCTTTCATGAGGAAGACACTCCTCTCGAAACCATATCAGGGGATTCTCCCCTTTACATTATAATGCAAATAGGTGATAAATACATCAAGAGAGTCTTGGTAGACAATGGATCAACCTTGAATGTTTGTAATATCAAATTTTTATGAAACTTTGACTTAACTAAAAATGATTTACAAAAATTAGACCTCATTATTAGGGCCTTCGATAATGAGGAATGAGAAGTAACAGGCACCATTACTTTACCTATCAAAGTAGGACCTCATGTCTTAAACACCCTCTTTTATATCATATCATGTGATGTAACTTATAATATGCTTCTTGGAAGACCATGGATACATGCCATGAGGGTCGTACCTTCTACCTTACATCAATGCCTTAAATACGAATATCAAGGAAGGGTCATCCATGTTCCTGGAGATCCAAAACCTTTTGCCATGTGCAATTCTATAGATTTACAAGAACTTAACCTCTACCCTTCTATACAATCGACCAAGTCAAATGATCAATCAAAAGTTGATAAAGGGAAAGAAATATTAGAGGAACCTCTTATAGACTTAGAGGAAACCCCTCAATCATCCCTCAACACTAATCAAATTAACCACATTTATCGAAAACTAGATCCTTTCATAGAACTAGTAAGCATGTTCCTTTCCCCTCGAGACATAGGTATGCCTAGTAGAAAGGGACTCAAAATTCAGATAGGATCTTGCACTTTCATCCATGGAGGGACTACCTTCGATGAAAGAATCCAAGGATGCAACCTTATGCCTACCGAATGAACCTACGCTACATGTTATATGTCACCTACCTTCCCCATAGTTAAACAAATGCTTGTTAATATGGGTTATCAAGGTAAGGGCTTAGGTCATTATGAACAAGGTATTAAAGAACCTTTAGAAGCTATACCTTGGCCAACATGATGTGGGATTGGATTTATCCCCAATAAAAATGAACCCTCTCCTCTATCTAGAGAAGAGAATAAAGATGACTACTCCGGATCAATACATGGCTCTCAATGGGGTGAAGAGGATGAAGAAGAACTATGGTCACTCCTCAATCAAACCCCTCATAAAACTATATGATTTGGGAGCATTAATATGTTAGAATTAGTTCATCCAAAAGCCATTTCGATCAATGAAAACCTTGAAGAATCTTTAGACAACTATCATATAGAAGAGTCTCTAGATCAGATCTTCAATTTAAATGCAGCCCAACCTTCCGACTTGGAACAAACATCTATAGATCCTCAAGAACTTAAAGAACTAGGGATTATAGATGCCCCTCTTCATTTCAAATATGAGTCACAAGCCTTAATCGAAGAAACCATAGAGGTTAACATTGGAATAGATCAAGATCCACACCTTATCAAACTAGGGAAAGTCCTAACCCAAGAAGAACAAATAGAATACATAAATCTATTAAAATAATTCTCTGACATCTTCACTTGGGGATATGATGATATGCTAGGGCTTGACCCTTCATTGGTAGTCCACCATCTAGTAGTGCATCCTGATGCAAAACCCATCAAACAAAAACTAAGAAAAATACATCCAAGAGTCACCATTTTAATAAAGGATGAACTTCAAAAACTACTAGATGTTGGCTTCATAAAAGCCATAGATTATTCGGATTGGATTTCCAACATCATTCCTATCACTAAGAAAGAAGGATCCATTCAAATTTGTATCGACTTTAGAGACATAAACAATGCTTGTCCTAAAGATGATTTCCCCTTACCTAATATAGACATGATAGTCGACTTCACCATGGGATCTAAAATGTTATCCTTAATGGATGGATTCTCAGGCTATAACCAAATTAAAATCGTAGAAGAAGATCAATCCAAAATAGCTTTTACTACCCCTTGGGGAACCTTCTGCTATCAGGTCATGCCTTTTGGCCTTAAAAATGTAGGAGCAACTTATCAAAGAGCCATGACCTACATATTCCATGATCTCATGCATAAAATAGTGGAATATTATGTAGATGACATTATAGCTCGATCCCAAGAAAGGAAGGACCATACCCAAGATCTTAGATGCATCTTCCAAAGACTACGAGACTATAAAGTTAGAATAAAACCCCTCAAATGCATTTTTGGGGTGAAATTAAGAAAGATACTTGGATTCATCGTATCTCGATGTGGGATTGAAATTGATCCCTCTAAAATCGCTGCCATAACCAACATGCCACCACCTAAAAATTTAACTGAATTACGTAGCCTTCAAGGAAAATTATAGGCTATATGTAGATTCATATCACAACTTGTAGATAAGTGTCAACCTTTCTCCAAATTACTGAAGAAAGGAGCCAAATTTGAATGGGATGAAGGATGCCAAGAAGCCTTCGAAGCCCTAAAGACTTACCTCTTAACACCACCAATATTGGTGCCACCAAACTTAAACCAACCATTACTACTATACATAGCCACTACTGAACATGCCTTAGGAGCTCTATTAGCCCAATATGATGAACAACATAGAGAAAGAGCAATCTACTATATTAGTAGGACCTTAGTAAATTATGAAACTCGCTATACACCAATAGAAAAGATCTACCTAGCAATCATCTTCTCATCTCTTAAACTAAGATATTACATGCTTAGTCAAAAGACTTACGTCTTAGCAAGAGTAGATCCATTATGCTACCTTATGTCGAAACCCTATCTATCAGGTAGAACTACCAAATGGGTCATAGCCCTCAGTGAATTTGACATAGAATTCATAAACCAAAAGTTGCTAAAAGGGCAAGTTATAGCAGATCAACTTGTCATAGCTCCTTTAGAATTAGAACATCCTATAAACATCTCCTTTCCTGATGAGATGGTCTCATCAATAGAAGCCCAAGAACCTAAAACATGGGTCTTGTACTTTGATGGAGCAAGATGCACAAAAGGCGTAGGGGTAGGGATTATCCTAGTCACCCCACAATAACAACTCATCCCATTATCATTTAAACTTTGCTTCTCTTGCACCAACAACATAATAGAATACGAAGCACTTATTTTAGGTCTTAGGGCCACAATAAAACTAAATATAAAAAATATAATAGTATATGGTGATTCACAACTAGTAATCAACCAAGCAAATGATACTTATCAAACCAAAGATGAAAAGCTAAAACCATACAAAGATATTGTAGACTTATTAAAAGCTTATTTTGATCAAATAACCATAGAAGCCTTTACTATAAGGGTTTACTATGACCTTATTATATAATTATAAGGGTTTACTATAAGGGTAATCAACCAATCGATATGGCGATTACTAGATAACCATAAAATATAAAACCATACCATATAATTAGAAGGGTTTACTATGATGCAAAGGCTAATCCTTATTATAATTACATTTACATTACATCTGCCTAAGCTAACTAACATGTTGAGTAAACTCTCTCAATCCAAAAATATTGTCCTCCACTATCTTCCTCTATATCCCACTTTGTTACTTTCATCTTTCTTCTCTTATTCTCCCTCTCTTGGGTTAATTGATGTATAACGTGATCATCCATGGTCCTAATGACCCACCCTTTTCTCTTTCTTCCATACCAATATTGAGGGCAATCAACAAATAAACAACAATCAATTTTTATCTATATTATTTCCTCTATTTCTTAAAATTAAGCAATACATGTGACTTACTTTCTTCTATCTTACACATAATTCATATCATTAATTTAAACAACATTCTATAACATTATCAACAATACATATCTACAATACTTCTCAACAAAATAACTTTTGTATTCTATCAACATTCATGATTATTCTATAGACTCCTCAAAGACATCTCTTTCTCTTCTATATTGTAAAACAATGTATTGTAGGAGAGAATTTAAGAGTATTATATCAAATGTGTTGTGACATCTACACATCACATTATTCACATATAGCTTGTTTAATAGTCCATTCAGGGATGAGAAATTGCATTCAACCAATTAAATTCATAATCATTTGTGAATTCTACTAGTTACTGGTTGAATGGGATTCTCTTCCCTAATTGGACTGTCATTCGAGTTCACAAAATAATACCTAATACATCATCATTTGCTTACTCATTCAGTTGGTCACGAGGGCCAAGAGTCCTCTAATCATCCATTCCTATGTGGATTAACAATTACTTGTCAACTTTATATAGGAATAGATGATTAAGGGTACTCCTCCCCACTCGACATACTGTTTCAGTACGTAATCAAACATAAAGCATATGGTCTCATGCTATATTTTCAATAAGTCCTAGGAATAATAAGTTTCCCTTAATCTAATAATGTGCAGGTTTGCAACTTCCTCAAAAATATCATTAGGAAATGGATCAATGTTACCTTTACTTCCTCTTTGATTTATTGCATCGACATGCCATCAGACATATCACAAATCTTAATGATTGCCTTTGATAGCCCATAAGGATATCAAAGACTTTATTGATTCACTATATTATAGGTACACAATCACTTATGTGCCTCACTAGGCACTGGATCAATGTTATCTTCATATCCTCCTAGATCCTATCATTGGTATTCCACCAAGCGAAATCAAATATCTCATAGACTGTTGTTTAAAAGGGTCTACCATACTATGAATCCCTATAGATCCAATGCCTTTTTAGCATGTAATTACTTGTGTATTTCACCACATACTAGATCTATATTTTCTTCATAGCCACCTGAGCCTCTATAATAGTAGAACATCCACACATCATGTTGTCACCATTAGCTATTTACCTAATAATGCTATTGGATCAATAGATTTTTATTTCTAGTCAACTATATTACGTAGATACATAATCAAGCATCACAAGTCCAAAATGATCACCTATCAAATGAATATTATCTATTCACATGAAATAGATAACTTTATCCCTCTCAATAGGTGACAATAACTTGTCAATTCTTATTTCAAATCCAAAATATCCTAGCTGACTTATATGCTCTTTAGAGGCATCGAGGTTTGGTAATAAGTACTTCACGTACCTATAATAATTTATGACTACATAAAGCAATCGATTATCAAATCCCTGTGCATCCTAATAGCCTATAATCTAGCATGGATGTCATCTATTTATTCATACGAATGATTTCATTCAAAATCAAGGTATTTTTCTCATATGGACCTCCTAGATGAGGGATGTCCTGATCCCATATTTTGCATATATATATATATATATTTGTGTACACATGTCAATCATAGGAGAAGGATCTCGTCTTCTCTAGGATTGTGCATATGGGAGATTTACCCTTAGTATGAAATATTTTATCTACAAATACAAAATAAATAAAAAAATCAACACATCATATGGGGCAGCAAGTATCAAGCCCAATTCCTCATGTACATGTAAATATTTACAAAAACCATTTTACTTTTAGGAAAATGAAATAACAACATGAAATCATTCTGCAAGCCTTTTTACAAAAATTCTAGATTTGTTGTAACTCACGACAATAGCAAAATTAAAGCATCAACATCGCACTTCTCAAATAGCAATTAAAACATCTACTTTGCAAAAATATTCACAAAAACATTCTACTACTTTGCAAAGGCATTTGTGAAGTTCATTCCATTACTTTGCAATACCCCTTGCAAAGATCATTCTCTATCATTTGAAAAAGAAATTTAAAGATCATTCTAGCACTTTACAAAAATATTTGTAAAAATCGCTCTCCAAGACCTTGTAAAATATTTACAAAATAATTATCATTATTATTTTACAAAACATTTGCAAAAACCTCTCTAAATATTAGCAACACATTGATCACATAAGTAAAGCATCTCATTGCAATCGACATCAAAAGCATCCATATCTAAGCTTCAAAAAAGGCTTGCAGAATCTATTTTTCATCTATGCAACTAAGTAGAAAGTGGTAATTAGATATTGATGAAAATCAAACTTTCTTCCACCTACACAGTCAAGTGCTTCATAGAGAATGACACTTGAACATTGGTGAAAAATCCTATATTTTATCTACGCAGTCAAATGTTTGAAAAGAGCAGCATTTGAATATTGATAAGAATCAAAATCTATATTATCTACATAGTCAAATGTTTGCAGAGAGTAGCATTTGAACATTGATAAGAATCAAAATCATCCTATCTACATAGTCAAATATTTGTAGAGAGTAGCATTTGAACATTGATAAGAATTAAAATCTATCTTATCTACACAGTAAAATGTTTGTAGAGAGCAACATTTGAACATTGATAAGAATCAAAATCTATCTTATATATGTAGTCAAATTTTTGTAGAGAGCAGCACTTGAACATTGATAAAAATAAAAATCTATCTTACTTATGCAATAAAATTTTTACAAAGAGTAGCATTTGAACTTTGATAAGAATCAAAATCTATCTTATCTATGTATTCAAATGTTTGCAGAGTGCAACATTTGAACATTGATAGGAATCAAAATCTATCTTATCTACACAGTCAAATATTTGTAGAGAGTAGCATTTGAACATTGATAAGAATCAAAATTTATCTTATCTATGCAGTCAAATGTTTGCAGAGAGTAGCATTTGAACATTGATAAGAATCAAAATCTACCTTTTCTACATAGTCAAATGTTTACAGAGAGAAGCATTTAAACATTGATAAGGATCATACTATAGGTACCTCATCTACACAGTCAAGTGTTCATAGAGAATGGCACTTGAACATTGATGAGAAGAAAACATATGCATTATACTACATGTAAATATGATAGGTACCTCATCTATGCAGTCAAGTGTTCATAGAGAATGATGCTTGAACATTGATGAGAAGAAATATTTTTAAAACATATATGCTCTATTATTATAGGTACCTCATCTACGCAATCAAAATTTCATAGATAATGATGCTTGAACATTGATGAGAAGAAATATTCTCAAAATAAATATACTTCATTGTACATATTATAGGTACCTCATTATATTTTAAATGATATCATGAATATGGAATCATAGGCCACCATTTAAACATAATGAGATCATGTTCCTACCTATGTGAACTCAATAATAGGTATAACATTCACCTCCTAAATAATATGAGCACTCTCCTATATTAGGTATACAAACCACTACTCACATACAAACACCTCAACAATTCTCACAATTTGGGGCATCTCCCCTCATCTATATCATTCCTTAAACCTAAAAATCACTATAACACATCACACATCATTACAAAAAAACCTCATCATAATCCTAAAATAAAAAAAGTATCATCATATTTATACCTCGTGATATACAAGTCGAAAGAGAAGGTGCATCACAAAAGAGAATAATGATGCACCCAAATCGTCATATAAGGATGCACCACAATACCAAAATTAGTGCATTCACTCCTAAATACCCATAAATTCAACTAACAAGAGGATCCAACCTCCTTAGAATATCCCACTGGAAGAGGAGGACATGTGGCTGAGGACTAATAGTCCTCCAAGTATCACTTGTTGTCGTGTCTCTCAATCACGAACCTAAAGGAGTTGGTGCTTGCTACTCCATAGGAATTGTTGAGTGATATAGATTATGATAATGTGTGGCTCTACCATATGACCTCTCAATCTAAGTTGAAAATTAATACACCTGCTCTATAATATCTAACCTCATGCTCTTCATTATAGTCCTAGAAGCTACCAACTTGTGTTAAAGTGATCCCATAATAATGGTCACCACAGTCCCATCCAAGCCTCACCTAACTGTAGCTCGAGCCTCATCCCTCTCTCTCATCACCCACTCTAGATTATACCTAAGACAAATAATAATCACCTAATGAGTAGCTTTCTCTTCCATGACCCAATCTAAGGATGACTAAAACCTATAAAGGGCCTCTCTACTATCCATTTGCGCTCAAGCTACCTCATCTCTAAACTTGGTCACCTCCTCCAATCGCAAAGCCTCTAAGGTTGCTAACTAGCTCCTCACATAATCCATAGTATGATGGAGCACCTTCAAATCCACCACTATAACATCTACATCTGCCTTGCTAAGACCTGCACCTCCACCAAGATCTATCCTAGCTCCACTAAAATCCTATCCATCCAAACTTAATGTCCCTCCACCATCTATGGAACATAGAAGCATAATAGCAGCCAATGAAGCCACATCTAGAGGAGCTGACCTCCTAACCCTATACTTGTACATCCTCCTCCACCATCCTTCTCTCCCATCATGATGCCTAGCCACTCACAAGGCACCTAGTATATCCTATAATATCCACATTTGATCCCTCGATGGTGGATCTATGGTCAATCGATGAGGTCTAAACCACCTGTACCAAGTTTTTTAGTCTACCATCACCCCTACATCATCCAATGTAGGAGTCAGGACCATAGGATCATCCTCATCAGCCTCTAGGAAAGTAATAGGATCCATAGGATCCCACCAGGTCTTACGATGCACTCATCGTATCCAAACCTCCCCATTAGTTAGCACTCCTTGTACCTCTCCAAATTGGTGAGTCACTTGATTGTACTGGTACAACTCATAGGCCTTGTTCCTATCATCCAACCACCAAAATCATCTTACCCTAGTTAACTTCTTTTTGTTCTCAAACCATACATACACATATCTCCTGTTGTGACGTCTTTCACAATGACCCCAAAATTTTGGGGACCCACTTGAAATTTGAGAAATTGTTTGAGTGTTATCCTGATGGGGAATCAAGGTTATTCATCCATATGATGATGAGCATGCATAAGCATTTTACATACTATTTTATAAATGTTTTGTCATCAGATTTTTGTCTCATTACCTAAGTATTTCCTAATGTCCTTGTGTTGTTGTGTTGTGTCAATTAAATTCATCATGTTTTATGTGGTTTATATTATGTTGTGTCATAATATAATGTGTTTTGTAGGTTTAATTATTTTTAGATTATTTTTTTTGTGTGTAGTGTTATGTAAATGTTTGTTTGTATGCTATTTTTAGTTATGTGATGTTTTAAATTAATTAAATTATAAAGTTTTATAACTTTATAATTTAATATAGTTAGAATGATTATGTTTTAAATTAATTAAATTATAAAGTTTTATAACTTTATAATTTAATTATATTTAAGAAGATTATTTTATAAATGTTTTATATTCTAATTAATATTTGTTTTGTGGGCAGGATTATTAAAGGTTAATGGTGACAGTTTATTGAATGTCTTAATTTTAATTTTGAATGCCAATGAGGAGAAATATTAAATCCTTTGAAAAGGCTTTATTGATATTAGGGTTTCAAGAATTCATTTTTTAAAATGGACGGAATGGAGCAAATTAATCAAGAGGAACGAATTTCTCAAGTTATAAATGGAGAATTAGAAACCAAAGAGAGGGTCGGATAGGTTGGAGAAAAATAGGAAAGATTGAAAGGAGCCAAATAGAAGACCAAGTTGTAGAGGAAGCTACATTTGCACACGAATACAGAGACTTTGTTGGATTCATTGTAAGATCTAATATTTTATATCAAATTCAATTTTTATTGAAAGCAAGCACTATTGTGGTGTTTTTAATTTATAAGTTGATTGATATAATTTTTTTAATTAAAATTTCCATAGAAGATAGCACCAAATTTGTGGTAGGATTGTGTAAAATATGGTTTGCCTGAGTTTGGTTTTCAAAGTTGTGTTTTTCTGTTGTAGCAAGTTTGTCCGAACGTTTTATTCAAATTTGTTTCTTTACCCTAAGACCTTTTTAAATTTATTTGAGACATGAAGATTTAAGATAAAACCTAGTTTATTTTATAAAAGATTTAAATTTTACAACTAGGTTAAAGTTTGAATTTATCACTCAAATATTTAATTCTATAAATATTTCGGGTGAATAAATTTCAAGAGGAGGGAATCAATGAACTTTTGATTTTAAATTTCATAAAGTTTATAAAGTTCATTGAATTTGTTTTATTAAAACCCTAAGTTGAATTTCAAAGATTCAGATTTATAGAAAGGGTTGTAAAATTTATTTAGGTCAAATATTTAAGTTAATAAATATTTGACAAATAAATTTCAAAGAAAGAGAAGGATTATATGGATTATTGATTTTAATATCATAAAATTTTAAAATCCATAATTTGAGATTTATTTATGTTTCTGGAAGTTTGATTTATTAAAATTTTCAATCTCAAATCATAAAGTCCAAAGTACTATTGAAAGGATTAAATTTATTTACTTCAAATATTTAGTTTAATGAATATTTGAAAATAAATAAACATCACATTAAGGAAGATTACGTGAATTCTAATTTTCATATTATAAAGTACAAAAATTTATAATTAGAATTCATACATATTAATTATTTATATTTATTTATTTCAAATATTTGAATTAATAAATATTTGGTTTAAAAGGTTATATGAATTCTAATTTTTATATTATAAAGTACAAAACTTTATAATTAGAATTCATACACATTAATTATTCATATTCTATGAAAAGAAGCAAGGATTATAAAGCTTAGAATATTCTAAAGACCCAAACATAGGGATTATAAAGTGTTTCACATTTTATAATTAGGGTTTTTATTTTATTCATCATTTATTAGATCTGATTTTAAGCTTCATTCATGAAATAAATGCAAGTTTTGAATTAAAATGCTTTAAAACATTCATGCAAGTTTAATATAAGGTTAAAAGCATTTTTAATCAAAGTTCATCTTTTAAAATAGATTTGCATTCTCAAATATTAGCTTTAAAAGGTAAGTTTATTCATTTTGAGAAAGTAAATTATACTGATGAAAATGCAAGTAATGATTTCAAGATCAAAATATTTATTATACTAGGCCCCTTGTTAACAGCTGATTGTTAATCCTTGAGATGTTCTGTGCACTTAATTGACATAAATTCATAACGTTTTACGTAAAGAACCTTGGAGAAAACATATTTTCTTTGCAAGAGAGGATTACGATCCTAATTGTCGGGTGATATTTGTAATCGGACAAAATCATACCTCAACAAATTGGCGCTAGAAGGAGGGCATGAAAGGTAAATATTTGATTTTCATTTGAAATCATTCAAATCTCATTTTTTAAAAAAAATTACAAATTGAAGGGTGTTATTTAATGCCAAGGTTTAATTGATGCATATTTTTTTATCAATTGATTAGTCATTTCATGCTTAGTTGCAAGATATATTTCTTTGACTAATAATATTGGCATTAAATTTTGTGTTCTTTAAATTTCACTAATGGCATCACCTACTTCAGTAAAGGAAATGATGGCTTCTTGGATAGGTGATTATTATAGCAGTTTAAACATGCCTATTCATAAAATTCTTGAAGGTGTAGAAGTTTGTTTACCTAGATTTAGGCATGATGTGGATCAAGCCAAAGACCATATTCAGAGATACAAGAGTGTGTTAAGTCATTTGCAGCTCATGTAGGGAGATGTTCCTTGCAGATTATTTTCATACCCATTGGATGAGGTTGCGCTTAAGTGGTACATACAATTACCTGTAAGGTATGCTACTTCTTGGGTTAAACTAGAGAAAGCATTTCTCAAACATTTTGGAAGGTTGGATGATTCAGTTATGATGTTAAATCAATTTGTTTCTATTCAAAAAATATTTAATGAACCCATGAGATCATTTAATGATAAATTCCATAGGTTGTATACCGAGGTGGGAACACATTATATCATTTCAGAAGAAAGAGCTACTCAAATATACATGGGAGCCTTAGATCATGTTATTGCTATGTTTTTGAAAGGTATTAAAATTACATCATTGCCTAGAGCTTATAATGAGGTAGTAACATTTGAACAACAATTGATATCTCAAGGTGTTAATATGGAATAATTATACAGACTTAGACCTAAAACTCATAATCAAAGATCACAAATGAGTCAGGTGGAAATTGATAGTTTAGATGTCACAACCACCTTAGATGTTGAGAATGAGGTGCAGGTTTTAGATTCAATACCCATCAATGAACATTGTGATGATCAAGTTGATCAAAATATAGAAACTGACTTAGAGCCATTATTCACAAAGGAGGATTGGGATGATCTTATAAAACAAAATACAAAAATTGATCCCATTGAAGAAACCCTTGTCTTACCAAAGGGTGGTTGGTGGGGGGGAGGTGGGGGTGGGGGGGGGGGGGGGGGGGGGGGGATTAAAATATATAAAAAAAAGAGTAGAATTATAAAGAGAGATTTTTTTTTTTTTTTGTGGGGGGGGGGGGGGGGGGGGGTGGGTGGGGGTTAAAATAATTTGTTGGGTTTTTGTTTGGGGGGGAAAAAATTGGTTGTCGGTCTAAATTTTGCTGAGGAATATGAATTGTTTGAAGTTGAAGATGAATTCTTTATTGAAGAAGGTGAATCTAAAAATGAATTTAAAGATGGTATGAAAGAAAATATGGAATGTCACCAAGTGCTTCAGAAAGATAATGATTTTGTTATTTCAGATCATGAAGAAGAATTATTCACTTTATTCACAATTTCTAAAGAAGTTCTTATCTCATATGATGTGCAGGAAATTGAAAGCCTTGTGTCACTTAAGGATCCTACAATGCTCATACAACAAGAAATCAATAGGTCTTCATCTCAGGTGATTGATATAGGTGAATTTGAAAAGGAAATTATAGACCTATCCAAATTTTGCACAAAATATATGGTTGAACCTCACCTTTTAACTATAGAAGATAATTTTTATAATGGTTGGGGAAGATATGATGAATGTTTTTCTTTTATGCTTATTGATAAGAATTTTTCTTCATCTGAAATGCAAGATGCTAAAATTGATATCTTACATGAAGAGTTTACAACTCCTGTACAGTCAAAGAATCACATGTTTTCTAAAGCCATGATAAAATCTCATCCCTTAGCTTTAGAAGATAATTATTATAATGGATGGGGTATGTATGGTGAATCATTATTTTCTCATACTTCTACTGATAAAATTTTTGTTTCACTTGATATGCAGGATGTTGAAACTTCTATTTCAAAAGAAGATTTCACAATTCCTACTCAATCAGAAAATGGCATGCCTATTGCAGAAATAGAGAAGGTTCCAAAATTGAATCACTTTGAAGATGAATTTATTGAACACCTTGCTAAAATTGAAAATGAAGATATGGTAAATGTTTCTTATGACTCATTTTTTAGTAATGAGGAAGAGGTAAAGTCATCTCTTTTACCCGTGACTAATAAAAATTTGAGTACAAATTCACATGAATGGTTTGGATTTAATGTTGGTGATAACCTAAAGGAAAATGTTGATCTATCTGAAGTAACTCAGGTGGTTGATCAAGAAAATTTTTTATTTAACACATCTTGTGATCAGTCATATTTATGGTTTAAAAAGGATGGGCATACATTTAATTGGGTGCCTAATTTTGGTGTTTTTAACAAACAGGTATTTGATGAAGATGAAGAACTACAAGGTGATCATGATGGAGACCATGAAGAAAAGGAAAAAATGACAAATGCTCATGAAATATTGGTAAAAGCTAATAATGATGTGTTGAGTATAGATGACGAGGTAAAATCTTCACCTTTCTCATTGGTTACAAAATTTTTAGGTAATGATTTGCATGATAAGTTTTTTGATGCTAATGCTATCAATGATGAAATGTCAAATGTTGCTAACAAGAAATTGGAGATAACTCTTAAAATTTTTGCTATAAATGAAATGAAGGAAAACATTTTTGAAATGCTTAATCAAATTCATGAGCAATCAACTAGTGAATCTAGGGCACAAATTTTTAATGATCTTCTTATACCAAATGTCCTAGATGCTTGTCAATTCTTGCATGAATATGATTGGCATAAAAACATAGATGATGATCTTGCGCTAATTTGAAATTTTTAGAAATAGCTTCTTATTTGAAAGAAATTTTATATGCTTATGAAAAGTTAAGTTAGAGTGATGAATTAAGGTTTGAAATTCACATTGCATTGAATAAACAAAAGATAATTGAAAATCATATTTTCAATTTTAAGTTTAATAAATCAAATCTTAAACATGGAATTGCTTATAAATTTGAATCAACTCAATGGGATGAGATAGGCACAATGAGAATTTCTATTTTTGGCCTAATCTTATTTTTATTGTACTCTTACAAAACTTGCCAGGTATATAATCATGTATGTCTTTTAAGGTGTGCCTATCATGTTTGGGATCCAGGGAAATGATGGTAGAAATTTTGCAGTGTCTTGTACATAATGTATATTTTTGTAAATAGTCTTTTGGATTTTGTTTTCTTATTTTTGTGTTTTGTATAGTTTGTTGTTTTGTGAGTTTGTTAGTTAGTTATTTTGTTGATGTGTTAATTTGTGATGTTGTTGATGTTTTGTTGTTTTGTTGTTAAGTGTTGTCACATTTTGTTGTGTTTTGTTGAGTACAATGATAAATTGACTTTGCCAGTTTTGGAGCTTCATGATTTTGACGTGTGATTCAAGTTGATATAATTTTGAAGTGGGTTTTTCAAAAGTAAGGTAGTTATGATTGAGACGATGGTCACTTGTTGGTTCTGTTTATGTTTGATCCTGGATTGTATAGGATGAAATTACCTATTTTGAAAACCTGTGAAACCTGGAGAATAAGAAAAATGAGATGTTAGTTTATGTCCTCATGAATGTGAACTAAGATAAGGCAAATATGAAAAATTGGAATTATATTGCAAAAACTCCACAAGTATCACAAATACACTTGCATACACTCGCATTTCATAACATATTTCATAACATTGCATACATCACCCTCGCATTCCACATTTCACATCCCATAGAAAGATCATTTATCAAATTCAAAAGTTCTAATTGGTTTTAGCAAAAGTCATGTTGCTTTAATCAGGGGCACTTTCACAAAGGCATTTTGTACAAAACTATAAAAGACAAGGCTTCATGTTTACACACCATAGTTTTTGAATCCCTAAATGTTTTTGGTCACTCAGCCATTTCTAGTGTGGTAGGCAACCACCAAAAAGCGTGTCAGATTCTCTTAGGATCATTGCACAATATACATTAAAAAGATCTTGAGATCGGGAACTGATGTTGAAATTATCTGGAACCAAGCACAACTTACACATATTAAAAATATTTTGGGTAAAATGGTCAAAACCATCCTTGGAAGAAAATGTGAGGTGAAAAGGGGCATCCTTGTCGGTCCCATCATGCAACATAGTCCATGAAATTCATTATTACCATAAATTCTTGAAATTCTAAAAAAAATCAGAGTAGTAAGGATAGGGTCAAATTCTCATCATACTTTGGTTGAGAATCTGATTCCCCAAAGCTTTGAGTCTACTTGCATCATGCACCACTGACTATTGGGTCATAAGGATTCGTACTACTTGTCCCTCAGACGGATGGGTAGTCATCCCCAAGATTCAAGCAATCTAAAGCCAAAATCATGGACTATGGGGTTAACCTCCACCGGGGCTATAGATGCTTGACTAGCAGTGGAGTACGCTCATGCGTGGCGACATGTCTCGTTGAAAAGTGAGACCTATGATCGTTCAAATGGGTAGGCTAGCCTTGTGATTCATTCATAATAGGTTTAACCATTTTGGTCAAAATGAGGTAATGAACTCACTTGCACACACACTAGTTCTAGATGATAGTAGGATCATAATTGAGCTCTTGATCTGGTAAAGGAATTCATAGGCACACACATTTGGTCCTAAGAGGGTTAGACAAGTTTTAGTGTGTTTGTTTATTGTACTAGAATGTTTGAGTCTCTGTAAGACAGGTTGTTCATTTCAATACATTCTTTTAGCTCATATCATATTATTTTCCATATCATCCTATCAGTCATGAAAGGTCAGTTTTAGGGCCCCTGATTAAAGTACGATGACAAGCATGGCCAAAACAAAGATTTATATTGAAAATGATCATTAATACATATCACCTGATCCCCACCAACAATACATCATATCCTGCATAAATCATCTCTGATTTCGGTAATTCATATTTGTATTGGTCTATTCTCATTCTCTGGACACTTACTGATGCTTGTAATTCTAATATTTGGATTTTGTGTGTTTTCAGAGTTTGGTTTTTGAGTCTGAAATGTCCAGGTACATTTACCAGTAGAGTCGCCAATGTTGTGACGTCCTTCACAATGACCCCAAAATTGGGGACCCACTTGAAATTTGAAATTTTTTGTCTTCGCTTTTCGCTTTCATCATCTAGTGTCTAGAAGTTGATCTTTAGGTTTTGTTCTTTAATAATGTTTTGACATTAGATTTTATGTTTCATTACCTAGTATTTCCTAATCTCCTTGTGTTGTTGTGTTGTTTTGATTAATTATGTCTTGTTTTATGTGGTTTATATTATGTTGTGTATAATATAATGTTTTTATATCTTTAATTTTTTTATATTATTTTTTTATTGTTGTTTATGTATATGTTTGTTTGTATGTTATTTTTAGTTATGTCATGTTTTAAATTAATTAAATTATAAAGTTTTATAACTTTATAATTTAATTATATTTAAGAAGGTTATTTTATAAATGTTTTATATTCTAATTAATATTTGTTTGGTTGGCAGGATTATTAAAGTATATTGAAAAAGGCATTGGTGACATTAGGTTTTCATTGAAATATCTTAATTTTAATTTTGAATGCCAATGAGGAGAAATATTAAATCCTTTGAAAAGGCTTTATTGATATTAGGGTTTCAAGAATTCATTTTTTAAAACTGACGGAATGGAGCAAATTAATCAAGAGGAACGAATTTCTCAAGTTATAAATGGAGAATTAGAAACCAAAGAGAGGGTGGGACAAGTTGGAGAAAAATAGGAAAGATTGAAAGGAGCCAAATAGAAGACCAAGTTGTAGAGGAAGCTACATTTGCACACGAATACAGAGACTTTGTTGGATTCATTGTAAGATCTAATATTTTATATCAAATTCAATTTTTATTGAAAGCAAGCACTATTGTGGTGTTTTTAATTTATAAGTTGATTGATATAATTTTTTTAATTAAAATTTCCATAGAAGATAGCACCAAATTTGTGGTAGGATTGTGTAAAATCTGGTCTGCTTGAGTTTGGTTTTCAAAGTTGTAGTTTTCCGTGTAGCAAGTTTGTCCGAACGTTTTATTCAAATTTGTTTCTTTACCCTAAGACCTTTTTAAATTTATTTGAGACATGAAGATTTAAGATAAAACCTAGTTTATTTTATAAAAGATTTAAATTTTACAACTAGGTTAAAGTTTGAATTTATCACTCAAATATTTAATTCTATAAATATTTCGGGTGAATAAATTTCAGAGAGGAGGGAATCAATGAACTTTTGATTTTAAATTTCATAAAGTTTATAAAGTTCATTGAATTTGTTTTATTAAAACCCTAAGTTGAATTTCAAAGATTCAGATTTATAGAAAGGGTTGTAAAATTTATTTAGGTCAAATATTTAAGTTAATAAATATTTGACAAATAAATTTTAGAGAAAGAGAAGGATTATATGGATTATTGATTTTAATATCATAAAATTTTAAAATCCATAATTTGAGATTTATTTATGTTTCTGGAAGTTTGATTTATTAAAATTTTCAATCTCAAATCATAAAGTCCAAAGTATACTATTGAAAGGGTTAAATTTTTTTACTTCAAATATTTAGTTTAATAAATATTTTCAGTATTTGAAAATAAATAAACATCACATTAAGGAAGATTACGTGAATTCTAATTTTCATATTATAAAGTACAAAACTTTATAATTAGAATTCATACATATTAATTATTTATATTTATTTATTTCAAATATTTGAATAAATAAATATTTGGTTTAAAAGGTTATATGAATTCTAATTTTTATATTATAAAGTACAAAAATTTATAATTAGAATTCATACACATTAATTATTCATATTCTATGAAAAGAAGCAAGGATTATAAAGCTTAGAATATTCTAAAGACCCAAACATAGGGATTATAAAGTGTTTCACATTTTATAATTAGGGTTTTTATTTTATTCATCATTTATTAGATCTGATTTTAAGCTTCATTCATGAAATAAATGCAAGTTTTGAATTAAAATGCTTTAAAACATTCATGCAAGTTTAATATAAGGTTAAAAACATTTTTAATCAAAGTTCATTCTTTTAAAATAGATTTGCATTCTCAAATATTAGCTTTAAAAGGTAAGTTTATTCATTTTGAGAAAGTAAATTATATTGATGAAAATGCAAGTAATGATTTCAAGATCAAAATATTTATTATACTAGGCCCCTTGTTAACAGCTGATTGTTAATCCCCCGAGATGTTCTATGCACTTAATTGACATAAATTCATAACGTGTTACGTAAAAGAACCTTGGAGAAACATATTTTCTTTGCAAGAGGGGATTACGATCCTAATTGTCGGATGATATTTGTAATCGGACAAAATCACACCTCAACATCTCCATGGTTACCATGTGGCATGCACCACTCGCATGTCATTGATAAGATACCTTGACCAAGTTAATTTATAGGATGAGGGATGAATGCACCTTTCCACCTGTAAAATATAGGACTCTCATGATCAATCTACCTCATCACCACTATGGATCATTGAATAGCTATGTGTTCCCACACCCAAACCTGAAGTAAGGTGTAACAAGTCAGACTTTGACCCTATCGATAAACCACTCTGTACAAAGTGTGATATAGCCTAGCTAAGATAGTCAAAGCCCAAGTATTAACTATATGGCTATCCCTCAGCACTACTATGATTCATCCTCATACCCATGGCATGAAGCTCCTGCTAGTGTCACTCATCATCAGTCTGAATACCACTGTAGATAAAAGTGTGGTTCTCTAATAAATATGCCCTCCAATGTAAGCATCAAATTACCATTCTCTAAAAAGGCTAACTTCCTATTATCAATATTCATCCCCAAGTGAATAGGGACTCCTCAGACTAGCACCTTGAGGATGCACCATACATCCTCCAAAGTAACAATCATCTCACCTGTCAGCAACCTAAAGGTATTGGTGTATGGATACCACCTCTTCGCAAGGGTTGTTAGTAACAAGCGATCAAACTCTAGCTTAGGTATATAGGTAACATAATATAGCCCTATCATTGACAAAAGTGCCACATCCTCAATATTTTTCTCACCCTCTAAGATGCTCCCCAAGCACTTAGGTCGATGCTCTTGACTCATCAATACCTTCATCACCTACCAAAATCCATACAAAATAATGAGTTAGAAATATCATCAAATCATTCTAAAACTTCACAAAAATACCACCATTAGATAGCCCTCAAAAAGATATTTTTAAAATTTATAAACATGCCTATATTTGCACACATATCAAGGTCAAAAAATGAAAAATAAAAGTGGCTATCCCTGACCAAATTCACCACTGGTGCCAAATTCGCTATTACCAAGTTCACCATTGGGACCAAATTCATTATTGGCACCTCTACCAAATTTACCATTGGCACCAAATTCACCACAAGTTCCAAAAAATTATAAAAAATACCTTAAATACAAAACTTTTGCATCAGAATGAATGCCTACCTCTCGGTCTCACTCCGATACCTCAACCATCCCTCGAACCACATCAACATGATGCACCCATACTTAGATATGAGTCATATTCTCTAGCAACTCTATCTCACCCTCTTTGACTTTCTATAATAGGTAAGAGTGCTATTGAGGTCTTTCACCTCTTCTTTTGTCTTTTAAACCCTCAATCTATCAAACCCTAGTCAATCTAGAGCACCTTGCATCTAAAACATTTTCTTTGAATCTTGTAATCAGATGCATGAGTTTCAAAGATCATGTTTCTAGGACAAAAATTTCATAAGGACAAACAATATTTTTTGAATATTGAGGTATGCAAAATGAGGCATATATAAATAAAATCATCAAAACTATAAAAATCTCAATAGCTACAAATCAAAAAAATATCACAACAACAATGCAGCATAGTGTCAAAATTGAGTATCACATCTTAAATTTTGATGTAACATCTCAAAATATCACGTCAAAACTAGGGCAAAATGTAGACACTATGACTTCCTAAAACTGGTCATAAATCCTCAAAAAATTCCCAAAACCTATTCCAATCTTCACAAAACTTTAAAATTGTCATTCCCCATCAATCTGGGCACCAAAAATTACCTTTACAAAATTTTCCACTCTAACCAAATTTGCTAGTGGAGAAATTGGCAAGTTGAGTGGCAAATTTGGAAAAACTGCATAATCAAGCTTTTTGGCCAAAAAGCCAATTTTTACCAAGTTTGCCACCCATGTGGTGAATTTGTCTAGAGGTGGATTTGGCATTTAAAAATTTAAACTATCCTAAATCCAATATTATTTGTTTGCAAATTCACCATTCAAAACCAAATTTGCCACACTAGTGGTGAATTTGGCAAAACAATTGATAATCTTCCACATAAACCAAATAGCCACAAATCAATCATTATTTTACCTGCACCATAAATTTCACATGCTCTAGCAAGGTCTGATATTAATTATCTTAAACTTATTATTATCCATTTCTCCCTTCAAATCCTATTTAAGTACCCTCTTGGGTAGGCATTTTGTAAGGCAGTTCACTCTAGCAAAGTTTTATCAACATTATTCTAACATTAGCATTTGTCTTTTAAGTTCTCAAGCATTGCATAGGTATTTATCAAGTATTGAGTACTCTTTGTGATCATTGAGAACAAGTCAAGCAAGGCTAGGGGACTTGGGAGCAAGGAGGTCACCATTGGAGGCAAGAAGGAGAGCTCTCCTAGATTCCTTCTTCTATCCTCTCACCTTGATTACACAACATTTTATCCTTTAGGTTGTAGCCTTGCTAACTTGAAACCCTCTTTCCTCTTTTTATACATTTCATTTTTTGAAAATTTTGAGTAGTTGTGTTGTCATTTATGTCAATAATAAGTGTCAATAATGTCAAAATTCAGTGCAAGGAATTAGCAAAAGGAGGGTTAAAATATTTATATTTTAAGCCCAAGAGATTTGGTTTAAAGCTTCACATGATAAGTAAAAAGGTTGGCTAAACACCCTGAAGAAAGGAGATACCTAGGCCCAAAGGAAATAATATTATGATATTTATTATTATTATATTAAGGTTGTTAAGATAAGGCCTAAGGGAAGAAACACCTAGGTCCGATGGAAATAATATTATAATATTTATTATTATAATATTAAGTGTTAAAATAATTCCTAAGGTTACTTATAAATTATTTATAATATTTATATTATAATTAATTTATAAAATAAATTAATTAAAACCCTTGGTAAGGGTTGGGCACAAAAAAATTAAAATTAATTTTTCCCCATCGATGTTCGAGCAAAAAGATGTATGGTATTTATACCATAAGGTTTGTGACATTATTGCAAATCTTCAAAAAGGCATATGTGTGTATTGAAAAATTTGTGGATGCGAATTTGTGAGCACAAAAGGATAGAAGTCTTTTATTTTTTAAAATACAAGGGAAATCATCAAAGGATAAAATTACAAAGGCTCAAGGCCTTATCACCAACCACATGGTTGGGCTAGTGGTAAAGCTTGGCAGCGTAAGACGTGGATGATCACGTTCGACTCTTGGTGGTAGCAAAAGGGAAGAAAGGATTTTTGATTTTTTGGTTTAGGTGCCAAGCAGGAGGAACAAAGTGCACAAGGCACTTTAGCATCTCAAGTGAGTGCCTAGCTCACATGGTAGTGAAGCCGTGGCTAGGGTACTGGAAGCAACGAGATAGGGGATCGAATACCACCGAGGCAACGCACGCAAAAGGTATTCAATTTTTTATTTAATAAATTTTATCTTGGTCTAAGTTGTATGGTATGTGTTGTGTGGAGATATAAGGTGGTTAAAATAAATTTTATTTTTGAGTGTGGTGAATGATTTAAATTGTGATTTAAAAGGTACATTCGAATATTTTTGAATGGTGGTTATAATTATTTTGAATATGCATTTTTGATAAGTAGGGAGATATAAGGAAGAAATTTTGATTATTTTGTGCATTAAATTTTTAAAGAAAGTTAGAGTGTATTATTGAGAAAATGAAATATTGAAGTCTTTTTTTATTATGTTCTTGAGTGTGCTAAGAGGGAGTTAAAAGGTGTATGAGGAATTTTTGAATGTGTATGTTTTGCTAAAATATTTTGAAGGGTTTGATAATTGGAATTGATGCAATATTTTGTGAAACCAAGGGAGTGGTTTGGAGTTTATTTGGGCACACATATCGAAGGTTTTATAACTCATAAAGAAGTATTGTGCTAATATTTATAGTAGCAAAATTTATTGTGAGTGAAACAGGTTTTGAAGACATATCTCCATAAAAACAAAAGGTATGGGCACATCATCCTTTGATTAGAGTGTTGTTGAATTGAATGTTGTGAAATATAAGGTGGAGTGAAAAGGATTGTTTGATAAGCATTGTTGAAAATATTTGAGTGGTTTTTATATGCATGATTAGTGAATTTTTAGAGAACATTTGGGATAGAGATTGAAGATTATTGGAGTTAGGATTTGAGACCCACATTGTGCACTTTGGTTGAATTTAGTGTGAAGCACTTGGTTAGGGTTTGTAAGCAATTTGTGCTTCATTGGTTGAATGATTGAGTGAAACTCTTGAGCATTGGTTTTGAGTTATATTGAAAGTGAATGTGCAAACATTAGAAATCAGATTTGTGGAAGCAATAGACTTAATGATTGATCATGGCATATTGAGTTTTTGATAGAGTACATCATTCTCTATATGTTCTAGAGGTAAAATAAATTATGAATAGAATATTTCTAAACTGCTTCAATTTAAAGGAATTACTTTGAATATTAGACAAAATAATTGATAGCATTGTGTGCAAGATTTGATTTTGATTGAGCATATTTTATGAGTTGTATTGAGCATATGTTTGAGCAGATTTGAGTAAGATTTTATGAAAGCTTAAGGACAGGTTTGAGCAAGATTTTGTGAAATCTTGTAGGTATATTTGAGATAAGTCTTGGTGAAGACTTGTAGGTAGAGTTGAGCAAGCTTTTGTGAAATATTATAGGCAGATTTGAGACAAGTCTAAGTGAAGACTTGAGAGTAGATTGAGCAAGTTCTTGATAGAACTTGAGAGAAAATTTGAGACAAGTGTTGGTGAAGACTTGTAAGCATATTTGAGGTAAGCCTTAGTGAATACTTAAGATAGCATTGAGCAGAGTTGATTGAGTGATTTTTTCAAGATTTGTGTTAAGGATTGGGGTAATTTGAGTAGAATTGATTGAGTGATTTATTCAAACATTATGTTAAGGCTTGGGGAAGATCTGAGCAGAGGTGATTTGTGATTGGATCAAACTTTGTGTTAATACTTGATGATAAATTTGAGGATAGATTTTGGTGGACTTAGAGAAAAATTGTGCTAGATATAAGATAAATTTAGAGTATATTTGTACTAGATCAAGGATAGTGTTTGATGTATATTTGAGATAGAGTTGAGAGCAAGATTTAGAGGTGAAAAAGTAGAGGATAGTAGTCTCTAGTGGATAGAGTTCTATTAGCCAAGGTAGTGAGGATAGAGGTCTTCTGAGTGAGGACAAAGGTCTTTTGTGGAGATAGATCCACAAGCCAGTGCAGTAGGGGTAGTAGCCTTCTAGAATATCATTGGCCAGAGCAAAGGAGAAAGAGTTATCTTATGGGTAGAGATCCACAAACCATAGAAAGGGGAAAGAGTTCTCCTATAGAGTGTGATCTTTGAATTAGGTAGGAAGATAGATTTATTCTGTGGAGAGAGATCCACAAACCATTTGAGGAGAAAGAGTTCTCCTGGATCAAGTTCCACAAACCAGAAAATGGAAAAGAGTTCTCCTGTGAATAGAGATACATAAAGGAGATCATTAGGATATTGGTTTCTCCTTTTGATAGAGGTCCATAAACATTGTAACAGGAAATAGTTCCCCAAATATTTGTTGAGAAATTTTTAGTGAAAGATTTTCTCAGTGGAGTAGCCCACATTGGATGAACCACATTAAATTGGTGTGTATATTGTATGTGATGATTTGTGCATTGCTTTGATTACTACTGTTGATATTGACATTTATTATATTGGATAATATTTTTTAGAAAAGAAATTAAAAGTTGATCTTATACTGTTCACCCTCCCTCTCAGTATAAGCTTGAGTTCTTTAATTGGTATCAGAGTGGTTTCTTTCGAAATAGTTTAACAACTTGAAGGAAAAGTATACAGGAACATAGATGGCATCTCAGAGTGGATTTTCATCAAATAAGGCACCATTTTTTGATGGGAATAATTATGCATTTTGGATTGTAAGAATGAATATTTACCTAATGGCACAAGGAAATGAGACATGGCAAGTAGTTGAGGATGGATACACACCACCAACTACACCTCCTATAGATAAATATGGTAAGCTCCTACATCTGAATAATTCAAAGGTAATGGATGTAATATTAAGTGGTTTATGGGAAGCAGAGTTTACAAAAGTTATGCATTGCACATCAATAAAAGATATTTGGGAAAAGTTGAAGAAAATATATGAGGGAGACAAAAAGGTCAAGATGGCAAAATTGCAAAATCACAACAAAATATTTTAAGACTTGAAGATGAAGGATGAGGAAGAAATTACTACATACTTACTTCGTGTGGATGAGGTTTTTAACTCCATGAAAGGACTTGGGATTAAAGTTGAAGAATCATATGTTTGTCAAAATATTTTAAGGTCACTTCCCAAGAGGTATAGTGAAAATGTTTCAGCCATAGAAGAAACAAAATATATTGAAAATGTAACTAGGGATGAGTTACATGGAACTCTCACAACTTTTGAGATGAGAATAGGAAAGGATCCTCTTCCCAAGATAGAGGTAGACTTAAAATTAGCCAAGAATACAAATGATAAGAATTCAAATTCAAGTAATGAGTCATCTAGTGATGAAGAAGCAAACTATGGTAGAAGGAACAAGGACTCAAGAAAACACAAACGTATGAAAACAAATAGTTGTTAAAATTATGGTAAATATGGTCACTATGCATCTAACTATCCAGAAGCTAGAAGTAGCATTGGTGAAGAAAAATAGGATCATAATAACAAGGAAGCATGAAAATCCAAGTATCAAAAGAAAAATAGGTATGGACAAAACAAGCATGAAAATAAGTTTTTCCAGAGATATAAAAAGATTTTTTATGCAGATAATATAGGCAATATTTCAAGTTATAGTGATAGAATATCCTAAGATAACGAATATGAAGAAATAATATTTTTGACAATAGAAAAAGAAGACGTTAGAAAAGAAGCAAAAAGGAAACCAATAATACTCAAGTATTTCAGATGTGGTAACTTTGGTCATCTTGAAGATCACTTTACAAAGAATAAATTAAATTTTAGTGAAGATGAATATGAATACGCTCTTGAATATCTATAAAAATAAAGTCTCTTATTTGTAATAGAAGAAGAAGGAAGTGCTTCTATTGAAGATAAATCAAGAAAGAATGAAGATGCTCTTAAAGACAAAAAGGTAGAGAAAGAATCAAAAAATGAAGAGGAAGGAGAAGCCGATATTGAAGGTAAGATTATTTCTACTCTTAATGAATTAAGAAAAATTAGAAAACAAAATTCAAGACACAAGGTTCAATTTCAAGAATATGATGAAGATAAATGAAATCTTATACAATATCTAACAAACTCAATAGCTAAGACAAGGAGATTTAAAGAGAATTTAGAGGTAAAAGTCTTATAATGTGAAATATTAGAGCATGAGGTAGCTTCACTAAGGAAGGAAGTGAAAGAATCTAAAGACAAGCTACACAAGTTTGGGAGAAGCTCAAATACCTTGGATAAGATCATCAAGGTACAAAGATCTTCATCAAATAAGACAGAACTTGGTTTTGAAGAAGAACAAAGAGAACGAGGAGAGGATTCAATCTCAAGCACCAAAGAAGAAGAAGCTTCAGGAATAAGAGAGTGGAGGAGAAAGTGATACTGATGAGGATAAGTTAAAAAATAGAAGCTTCGCCAAGGAAGGAAACAATGCACAAATAAGGAATAGATGGAACAAGAAACATCACAAGGAAGAAAGGACTAAGAGACTAATGGGATTAAGGCAATATTTCTTAAATGGAGGTTGCTTCTCATGTCACAGGTTTGGACACAAGGCTATGCAGTACAGAAGACATGAAAAGAAGGAATATGGTTTCTCCAGGAGAAATTTCAGAAATGGGTATCTCTTTCAAGGATATTGTCACTCTTGTAATCAATTTGGTCATAAAGCAATTCATTGCAGGTTTCATGATAGGAATGGATATGGTTTCACAAGGAGGAACTTCAAGATATTTGCATATTCAAGGAACTACAACATTAAGTGTTATAAATGCAATAATGTTGGGCATATGCCTAAGTGGTGTATAAAATAATTTATAGAATCAAGAAGGAAAATGAATACTCAAAATAATTAGAATGATCAATTGAGGAAGAAGATGGAAAAATAAAAATAGCATTGTATGTTGGAAGTAGAAATACTCCCACCCCAAAATTAATCATCTCAAGGAGAGGATGTGGGGAGGGGGCTGAGCTAAGAGTCTTATCTTTAGCCCCAAATATGGCCCTTTGTCATTGATGTCAAAAGGGGAGAGATTGGGAATAGCATTCAGTCAGGGGGAGCAGTTTCTCAGGGGGGAAAATTGGAAAAAGGAAAAAGGAATGGTTAAGGAAAAAGGGTTGCCATCAATGACAAAGGGGGATATTGTTGGAAATTTTTAGTTGTGTTGTCATTGATGTCAAGAATCAGTGTCAGTGATGTCAAAATTCAGTGCAAGGAATTGGTTAAAAGGAGGGTTAAAATATTTATATTTTAAGCCCAAGATATTTGGTTTAAAGCTTTACATGATTGGTCAAAAGGTTGGCTAAATACCCTAAAGGAAGGAGATACCTAGGCCCAAAGGAAATAATATTATAATATTTATTATTATAATATTAAGGTTGTTAAGATAAGGCCTAAGGGAAGAAACACCTAGGCCCGATGGAAATAATATTATAATATTCATTATTATAATATTAAGTGTTAAAATAATGCCTAAGGTTACTTATAAATTATTTATAATATTTATATTATAAATTAATTTATAAAATAAATTAATTAAAACCCTAAGTTAGGGTTGGGCACAAAAACATTAAAATTAATTTTTCCCATTGACGTTCGAGAAAAAAGGTGTATGGTATTTATACCATAAGGTTTGTGATATTATTGCAAGTCTCCGAAAAAGCATATGCATGTATTGAAAAATTGGTTGATGCAAATTCGTGAGCGCAAAAGGATAAAAGCCTTTTATTTTTTAAAAGGCAAGGGAAATCATGGAAGGATAAAATGACAAAGACTCAAGGTCTTATCACCAACCACATGGTTGGACTAGTGACAAAGCTTGATAGCATAAGACATGGGTGAACGGGAGGTCTCACGTTCGAGTTTCGACGATAGAAAAAGGGAGAAAGATTTTTTGATTTTTTGGTTTAGGCACCAAGTAGGAGGAACAAATCGCATGAGATGCTTTAGCATATCAAGTGAGCGCCTAGCTAATGCGATGGTGAAGCCACAACTACGATGCTGACGGTAGTGGGATAGGGGATTGAATCCCACTAAGGTAGTGCATGCAAAAGGTATTTAATTTTTGATTTAATAAATTGTGCCTTGGTCTTAGTTGTATGGTATCTGCTATGTGGAGATATAAGGTGGTTAAAATAAGTTTTTATTTTTGAGTGTGGTGAATGATTTAAATTGTGATTTAAAAGGTACATTGGAATAATTTTGAAAGGTGGTTATAATTATTTTGAAAATGCATTTTTGATAAGTAGGGAGATATAAGGAAGAAATTTTACTTATTTTATGCATTAAATTTCTAAAGAAAGTTAGAGTGTAATATTGAGAAAATGAATTATTGGAGTCTTTTTTGGTTATGTTCTTGAGTGTTCTAAGAGGGTGTTAAAAGGTGTATGACGAATTTTTGAATGTGTGTATGTTTTGCTAAAATATTTTGAAGGGTTTGATAATTGGAATTGATGCAATATTTTGTGAAACCAAGGGAGTGGTTTGGAGTTTATTTGGGTACACATATTGAAGGTTTGCTAACTCATAAATAAGTGTTGTGCTAATCTTTATAGTAGCAAAAGTCATTGTGAGTGAAACAGGTTTTGAAGATATATCTCCATAAAAAAAAGTTATGGGTACATCATCCTTTGATTAGAGTGTTGTTGAATTGAATGTTGTGAAATATAAGGTGGAGTGAAAAGGATTGTTTGATAAGCATTGTTGAAAATATTTGAGTGGTTTTTATATGCATGATTGGTGAATGTTTAGAGAGCATTTGGGATAGATATTGAATATTATTGGAGTTAGGGTTTGAGACCCACATTGTCCAATTTGGTTGAAAGTAGTGTGAAGCACTTGGTTAGGGTTTGTAAGCAAGTTGTGATTAGTTGGTTGAATGATTGAGTGAAAATCTTGAGCATTTCTTTTGAGTGATATTGAAAGTGAATGTGAAAAAATTAGAAATTAGATTTGTGGAAGTGACTAACTTAATGATTGAGTAGAACATATTAAGTTTTTTATAGAGTACATCATTCTCTATTTGTTCTAGAGGTTAAAAAAATTATGAATAGAATATGTCTAAAATGCTTCAAGTTAAAGGAATTACTTTGAAGATTAGTCAAATTATTTATAGCATTGTGTGCAAAATTTGAGTTTGATTGAGAATATTTTATGAGTTGTATTGAGCATATGTTTGAGCATATTTGAGTAAGATTTTATGAAATATTAAGGATAGGTTTGAGCAAGCTTTTGTGAAAGCTTGTAGGTCAATTTGAGATAAGTCTTGGTGAAGACTTGTAGGTAGAGTTGAGCAAGCTTTTGTGAAAGCTTATAGGTAGATTTGAGACAAGTCTTGGTGAAGAATTGAGAGCAAATTGAGCAAGTTCTTGAGAGAACTTGAGAGCAAATTTGAAACAAGTTTTGGTGAAGACTTGTAAGTATATTTGAGGTAAGTCTTGGCGAAGACTTGAGACAACATTGAGTAGAGTTGATTGAGTATGTTCAAGCTTTGTGTTAAGGCTTGGGGTAGATCTAAGCATAATTTATTGAGTGATTTGTTCAAGATTTGTGATAAGGCTAGGGGTAGATCTGAGCAGAGTTGATTTGTGATTGGCTCAAGCTTTGTGTTAAGGCTTGAGGAAGATTTGAGTACATAGTTTGGTATAGATTTGAGAGTAAATTTGTGCTATACCTAAGACAGAGCTAGAGCATATTTGTACTAGATCGAGGATAGTTTTTGGTGCAAATTTGAGATAGAGTTGAGAGTAAGCTTTGGAGGTGACATAGTAAAGGATAATAGTGTCGAGTAGATAGATATCCATTAGCCATTTTAGTGAGGATAGAGGTCTTCTGAGTGAGGATAGAGGTCTTTTATGGAGAGAGATCCACAAGCCAGTGCAGTGGGGGTAGTAGTCTTCTAGAATATCACCAACCAAAGTAGAGGAGAAATATTCTCCTATGGATAGATATCCACAAACCAGAGCAAGGAAAGAGGTATCCTATGGAGTGTGATCCGTGAAGCAACTGGGAAGATATATTTCTTCTATGGAGAGAGATCAATGAACCAATTGAGGAGAAAGAGTTTTCTTGGATCAAGTTCCACAAACCAGAAAAGGGGAAAGAGTTCTCCTGTGGATAGAGATAAACAAAGTAGAGTATTAGGGGATTGGTGTCTCCTTTGGATAGAGGTCCATAAACATTGTAATAGGGAAGAGTTACCAAGATATTTTTTGAGAAACTTTTAGTGAAATATTTTCTTCGTGGAGTATCCCATATTAGGTGAACCACGTTAAATTGGTGTCTCTATTATGTGTGATGATTTGTACATTGCTTTTATTACTACTATTTATATTGCCATTGATTATATTGGATAATATTGTTTGAGAAAGAAAATCAAAATTTGGTCTTATACTGTTCACCCCCCTCTCAGTATAAGCTTGTATTCTTCACCATTTCATATGCTTCAATTTCTATTGTAGAATTTCTATAACTTGTATTTGGTAACCTCTAACCTTGTTTTTGTAGTATTCTAATAGTGTTTGGTAGCCTTCTTGTTCAATATTAGCATCCTTGCATCATCTCTAACACTTGTTTTGCAAGCTATTTTAGTTTGCATATACTTTTAACAACACTTTTGCCTCTAATCCTCTATTTTGCAAGATTTTATTGTGCTTTCCTTTGCATAAATTTGGATAAAATCTTGCTAACTCTCTTTTCTATAGTTTATACATGTTAGCTATAGCATACTAATATTTTGTGTCTTCTTCCATGCAATTTGCTTTTACATATCAGGCATATTTCCACTCTATTTTCCATTTGTTCAAGCATTTCTTTTATTTTATGTGCTTTAATTTTATGAAAATTTATCGCTATTTGAGTACTAATTTGCTTTCCATTAATTTTTATTATCTCTCTCTTGCAATTAGCATTAGATTTTAGACTCTTTTACACCTCTGCTACATCTAATTGCATTACATTTTCTTTTGCCTATATACTATCCATTTCAATTAAGATTCAAGTACTTTCTTAACATAACTTACTAAATTCTTAAATCTATCATTATAATATACTATACTAACCTTGATTAAATATCCCTTAGCCTTTTTTTTGCATCCCACCACCTTTTATAGCTTCAATTTGTAAAACTTACAAACCCCTAGGAAGATATTATGTTTTTATTTTAAAACTAAAATTTTAGTCCTATAATTCTCTATTTTAGAAGCTTAATCCTTGGATTTTTCTTATGCACAGATCTTCTAAAATATACTAGGATACTTTCCTATGATTTTTAGCCTTAGTCCCCAATCAACTCTAAAAGTTTAAAAATCTTGTCGAGTACCAAATTTGCCACCCCTATGGTGAATTTGGAAAAACCAAGTTTCAAAGGTTTAATCCTCTTATCTTGCTAATCACAGACCTTCTAAATTATATTAGGGTCATCCTCACCAACTTTCAGCTCAAAAACATAGACAAAACCCATCAAAATCTACCTTGAAACTTAATTTTTCTTGCTCAAGACCAAATTTGCCACCCTTGTGGTGAATTTGACAATCATAATCATAAAAACAAAATTTCCATTCAGACCAAATACGCCAGTGGTGAATTTGACAATCATAATCATAAAAACAAAATTTCCATTCAGACCAAATATGCTAGTGGTGAATTTGGCAAGACCAAGTGATGAATTTGGCAATAGGCCAAAATCCATTCTAGGGAGGCAAACAGACTCATTTTTTTTGTAAAATAGGGGGTTTGATCAATAGAAGAGATATATTATCAACCTCACTACTCTCAAATAGACCCTCCAAAGCAAAAAATCTAAATTTTTTAGTTTTTGTGCAAGTTTTACCAAATTCACCATCCCTATGGTGAATTTGGCATCAGTGGTAAATTTAGCACTGTTTAGTGGATAATTTGGTAGACAAGCTCCAATAAAGGTAACCCAACCACTTGACCCTTCCCTGGCTTCTGATTTTCTACTATTTTGAAACATAAAACACATTTATTTTGGGAAATTAATGAATTCTAGCTAGAAAACCCAAATCATTTAGAAAACCTTGATAAATATTTACAAGACGTAGTTTCTTTACAAAATACTAAAATACTAATAAATTAAGGAACCTTAGGTTTATTTTTAGCATATTTTTACATTCAAGTACTTAGGAAATAAATTGAAAAGCATATAGTTGCATTTAGGCTAGTTTTGCTTGATTGCATCTTTCCTTGTTTGCCCTAAAGTCGAAATCTCCTTAGACTAGTGCATTCAAAAAGTGAAGTGCATATAGGTTAGATATTATTTTCTTGCATTTGAGTGAATTAAACTAAGCATTGCATTTTATATGGTCCTAATAATTTAGGTTCAAATAACCATTAAGGCTCAATAAAGATTCAAGATCAATAGAGATCCAAAATGTTTAGGTGTTTGTTTTAATTGAACCCATAAACACCACAAAAAAAACATTACATCAATCTCATACAACCTTAGGAAAAGCATAAAAATTAGAGGTCTATTTTTGTTGAGGATTTTCACATCCTCGATATCTCCTTTGGAAAGAGGTCCTCAAGTGGGGAAATAGAGATTCTAACAATTCTTTCCCGCGCACACTTGACATTAATTATATCTAAAAGGGAAAAGAACATGAGGTTTTCTTGCCACCTACAAAGAATAAATAGGTGGTATATTATGGTGTAATTGATATTAGATCTATTAGCATTTCTAATAGTGTAAAAAATATAATACTTCAAAAACCTCCACAAAGGAATTTCACAAGACTTGGCATACCCATGGAAGTAGTTTTGAAACAACTTTTGGAATATAATATGATTGAGTTACATCCCATAAGGCAACCAGATACTACAACTAATTGGTATAAGATAGATCAACATTGTACATATCATAGAGTAGAAGGACATTGGATAAATTCTTGTAAGAAGTTGAAACATGTGGTTCAATATTTGATTGATGCAAGTCATATTGATGTAGAAATTTCTCAATATTTAAATGGTCAACAACGGTCCATGATTAATAAAAAATTATCCAAGTAAGGTTATTAGATAGCTAACCAAGTATCTTATAGGAATATGCCACCTTTTTATGGTAACATGGTTGGTATGATAGTAGCGACTTCATAGCAGCATGTGCAAAATCGATAGATCCAACGGTCTCGACAGGAGATGAGATTTTTAGAAAATATTTCTCTTTTAGAACCTTTGTTAACTTCTTCTACTCATGAAGAAGCTTTACTAAATGTTCTAAAATAATTATCTATTTCCCTATATATTTTAACTAGTGATATGGCCAATATTGTAAATTCTCTTGGGATACATCATATCACATTCTCGGATGATGATATTTCTTCCTCAAATTTACAAGGAGATTCTTCCCTTTACATCACCACATTTATTGGGGATACTTTTATCAAGAGAGTTATGATTGATAATGGTTCTTCCCTTAATTTATGCACATATCAATTTTTCCAAAAGTTTGGATTAAAAGAGGAAGATTTAATTAAATTTGGTGACATCATTAAAAATTTCAACAACGAGTCCTAAGAAGCTTATGGTACCATACCACTTCCTCTTAAGGTTTGACACAATATTTTAGATATATTATTCTATTTGGTATCTTGCCCTTCATATTTTAATTTGTTTATTGGATGCCCTTGGATCCATGCAATGAAGGTCATCCCTTCCACCTTTCATCAATGTTTAAAATTTGAATTTAAAAATCAACTTGTTACTATTTTGGGTGATCCTCATCCATTTGAATATTGCTCACTAGATGATCTAGATCAATTTCATTTATAATATTCCTCACCTAACATAACTAAGCAATTTGAAAATTTTAATGTAAGAGAGGAATCAATAACCAAAATCTCATCCTGGGATCAAGACAATCCTTCTCATCAGGAGCCTCTTCTAGATAAATCTCATCAAGGTTTAGAGTGGAGTGTTGAGGATGAGGGGCCACCCTCTTCCACTTTGTTTGTATCAACCCCATTGTAGTATACCATAGATTAGGATCTATCTCATAAGGATATCTACTTTTATGGGTTTATTTTTTGTGTAGCACATGTTGAGTTTTCTAGTTTGAGTGGACTTTTATTCTGTCTCCCAAGGATCTTGAGCAACTAGGAGTGATTCTTTCCCTCCCTTCTCTTTAGGATGATTTATCCATTCTTATCAAGGAGACCATATATATGAACATAGGTTTTGAGGAATCCCCTATAATCCTTAAGCTAGGCAAAGCCTTGTCCATGGATGAGTAGGAGCAATTGTCCAATTTGTTAAATTAATTTCAAGATATTTTTGCTTGGTCATATGTCGACATGCCAGGGCTTGATACCTCCCTTGTTATGCATCATTTTGTAGGTAAGCCTAGTGCTAATATTTTTAAGAAAAAACTTAGGAAGATACATCCTAAGATCACCCTTTTAGTCAAGGAGGAGCTCCAAAAACTCCTTGACATTGGTTTTTTAAAAGCCATTGACTATTCTGATTGGATATCCAATATTTTTCTTGAAGCTAAGAAGGAAGGAACAATCAAAGTATGTAATGACTTTCAAGACATTAATTTAGAATATCCCAAGGACAATTTTCTCTTATCCAATATAGATCAAATCCTAGACTTTACCACAAAATATGGAATGTTTTCGCTCATGGATGGTTTCTTAGGATATAATCAGATCTTGATTACCCTTGAAGATCATGCCAAGACAACATTCATCACTCCATGGGGTACCTTATATTGGAAATTCATGCCTTTTGGCTTGAAAAATATAGGAGCTACCTATCAACGGGCCATGAATTATATTTTCCATGACATGATGCATGATATTCTCTAGGATTATATGGACGATATTTTAGGTCGCTCCATAGAACGAAAGGATCATGTCCATGATTTAAGATGGATTTTTGAAAGGCTTCAACATTTCAAGGTTCATCTTAAACTTGCTAAGTGTGTGTTTGGAGTCACATTTAGCAAGTTATTAGGCTTCATAGTTTCTAGGTGAGGCATTGAGGTAGATCCCACTAAGATAGAGAATATTACTAACATGCCTCCTTCTTGCATCTTGATCAAACTACGAGCTTGTAAGGTAAACTTCAATCTATTTGTTGGTTCATTGCTCAATTAGCTGATAAGTGTTAGCTCTTTCTTAAAATTCTTAAAAAATATGTGTTCTTCCAATGGGATTCTAAGTTTCAAAAAGCTTTTGATAACCTCTAATAGTATCTCACTTCCTTACCTGTATTAGTTATCCCTATGCCTGATAGGCATTTGATGCTTTACATAGTAGCTACAAATCACACTTTAGGAGCTATGCTGGCCCAACATGATGATCAAAATAAAGAGTGATATATCTACTATATTAGTAGAACTTTGGTTAGCTATAAAACCAGGTACACTCTCTTAGATAATATTTTCCTTGTTGTAGTGTTTGCTTCCTAGAATTTAAGGCACTACATGCTCAACCATAAGATATTGGTAGTTTCCAAGTTTGACCCTTTGTTCTATTTGATGTCTAATTCCCACCTTTTAGGTCGAGCTACTAAGTGTGTGTTGGCCCTTAGTGAGTTTGACCTAACTTTCATAGGTTAGAAGGCTATCAAGGGTTAGGTGATTGTTAATCAGTTAGCCTCCACTCCCTTAGAATTTGCCCATCCTTTAGTCATTGAATTTCATGATGAGTACTTCAACATTGAAGTTGAAGAGCCAGAGTCTTGGATTTTGTTTTTTATGGATTTTGATGCATGAATGGAACTAGTGTTGGAGTCATTCTAGTCACTCCATAAAAATAACTTATCCCCATATTCTTCAAAATTTGTTTCTGTTGCACAAACAATACCATAGAGTACGAAGCTTTGATCCTTGGTCTTAGAGTATCCTTAGCTTTATAGGTTAGATTCATCTCGATATTTTGTGACTCTCAACTTGTGGTCAAAATGATGTGAGGGATTGGATTGGTCAATGATTAAAAAATATTTGTATCTTGTATTTATGGTGATATAAATTTATCATAGACTTTGATAGGATACAAAAATAATCATTTTTTCCTACTATCTTGTTGTGGAATATAGGCATATTTACACTCATAGGAAAAAAAATCAATCTTGATGCAATCATCCTATTGAAGAAATATTTCAAGTATTTTTTAATACCACATATTAAAAAAAATTCAGCTTGGGAGGTCATATGGTTGAACCATCTATGATACATTTTGAGGATTGAATTAGAATGCATTGTCTAATTGAGATAAGTTTCATTTGAGAGAAGTATAGACTCTATTATTTTGCAGATAGTACAATGCATCCCTATTTATATATGCTCTTGTGAATGGATGTGTGTGTCCCTATTCACAAGCAATGTATTAGACTTGTAATTGGTTAAGTGTGTCCCTAATAACAAAGGTTTATAAATAGATGAGTGTGTCTTTGTTTACAACTATGTAGATTATTAGCATGTGTGTCCTTATCCACCTATGATGTAAAATCTTGGAAAGTTGTATTTTTCGCTATCCTTAATTATATCTAATGTGGTTAGTACCACTAAGGTAAGCAACTTAGTTTATCCCTATTCATGATAATGTAAATCATGGACTAATGTGTGTCCTAGTCCATGATATTTAAAACTAAATTTTTTGATTCCTACCCTTATTTGAAGTATGATTTAATAAGGGGGAATGTTAGGAATTTATTACATCATGTAATATAGTTAGATTTAGATATATTTATATATTCAAGATCTGTATCCAAATAAGTGGTTTATAGTTCATTATGCAAACCAACCACTTACACCTTCATTGTATATATACACAATTTTTATCAATACAATATTTTTCAACACCCTATTGGTCCAATAAATTTTCCTAATGAAATCCAAGCCCCATTCTCGAAAGGGATTTATGAGAATTATAGGCTTCAAAGGTATTGTATCTTTTCTCCTCTTGCCTATGAACATATAACAATATTTATACTCTTTCACCCATTGAAAATAATCAAATAAAATAGTAATCCAATAATATCTTGCTCTTAATATCTTATGAGTTGTGGTTTCACATTCTACATGTGCACTCTATTTTCTCCTAATTATAGTTTTTTCATAATATGAAGTGAAAATTGGGCGTGATGATAAAATTTGGTATTACTATAGAAGATTAATTATCTTTCTAAATGTGAACATATGATCCTCAAAAATTTCAAGTGGTGGGATCTAGCATTTCAGGTTGGTGCTAGAAAATTCTATGAAAACTAGTGTTTGTTGGTGAAAGGTGTGTTGTAGTTTGGCTTTAGATATGGTAGCTTCGGGGGGTCCTAGTGACCCCAAATATTTGTATTTTAAGGATGTTATTTTGAATAAGGATGCCTCTTCTTCTGATCATGCAAATACCATGATGTTTTTTTGCATGCAACCCTTGATCCTATTTATAATTCCTCTTCAACTTCGAATTCGAAGAATAATGGATGTTTGGAGAAAAGAAAAGATTGTCCTATCTTGATTATTAGTCCTGGTTCTATTACAGATGATTTTTTATATTTGTTTGAGCATACACTCATATGCAAATTCATGGATCTCAAAATTTCTATGCCTTTTTTAGAAAATTGGGTTAGGATAAAATGGAGCCTTGAGTGTGATCTGGAGATTATTCTTGCAGCTAATGGGTATTTTATTGTGATGTTCTCTCGTATGGCATATCATAGTAAAGTATTTTATGGGGGTCCTTACTTTCACAATCAATATGGATTATTTATCAAACCCTGGCATTTAAGATTTAATATGGTGGAGAAGAGGCCTTATAGGATTCATGTGTGGATTTATTTGCCATGAATCCCTATGGAATATTGGAGGTCAGATATTCTTCATTCTATTGTAGATATTATTGGGAAATAAATTGGTCCATCTCACCAAACTTTGGATAGGAAATTTTATTCTTTTGCATGAATCTGTGTTGAAGTAGATCTTAATAATTTATTGCCTAAATCATTGGATATTAAACTAGGAAACATGTCTTGGGTCCAATAGGTAGATTATGAAGATTTTCCATTTCAATGCCACATATGCCATGAATATGGGTATCTTCAGAGAAACTGTAAGAAAGTGAATTCTCATCCTTCATCCTCTTCATCTAACTTTCAATATACATCTACAAAGGAAAAAGGAAAAGATATTATGGTTAATGAGATGTCTGGTTTTGATGGATTTATTCGTGTTAAGTCTCATTCAAGATCTAGGCTTTTTGTTTATTAGAAAAAAGGTGTAGGTAAGGAAGGTTCTGGTAACATATTTGATGTGCTTGAGAATTTTGAGGAGCCGCATGTTGAGGATCAAGTCTGGAATGGAGGTGATATGGATGCTTGTATTCAAAAGCTAGGTACTTGCTCTTTTCCAAATCCTTCTTTTGAAAGGTTAAATTCTGATAAGGAAGAGATGGTGCCTAATAACCCTTTTGTAGGAAATGAAGATAAGTCCAAAGAGGTGTCAGATTTTCTTGATAAAGTTCTTGATCATTCCCCTTTGGCTACAAAATTTATTGGGGGAAATAAGGATGAGACTAGGTTTGAACCCTCCCAGGATAGGATTGTTAGAGATGAAGGGAAAAAGAAAATTTCTTTTGTGTTAGGTATTCACCCAAAAACTATCAAAAAATATGGCTTAGATAAGGTGGTAAAAGCAAGAAGAAAAAAGGATCAAGAAAAAGTGAAATTGATAGGGGAATCCTTAGTGAAGAACATGTGCTTATACTAAGAGGGGGGTGAATAGTTTAAGATAAAAAAAAATTGCTTTTTAATCCAAATAATAGCATCAGCAATATTAAAGCAGTAATATCACACAAAGCATCACACACAAGAGAGACATGATTTTACGTAGTTCACCTAATGTGGGCTCCTCCACAAAGAAAATATTTCTTATAAATTTATCTCAAATAAATTCTCTTGGGAATCCTTTCCCTACAATGTTTATGAACCTCTGTCCAAAGGAGACCCCAATACCCTTGATCAAGTTAGTGGATCTCTATCCAAAAGAGACACCAATCACCTAACTTTGCTCTAGATGGTGATCCTCTAGAAGACCTCTACCTCCATGCCCTTAGAAAATGGAATTTTATCCACAAAAATACTTGTCCTCCCTAATATGGCTAGAGATCTTTGTCCTCAACTTTGTCACCTCCAAAGCTCTATCTCAAATATGAACTAAACTTAGTCCTTTGGTCTAGCACAAATTTATCCTCAATATCTATCCTCAAGCCTTAACTCAAAGCTTGACTTAATCTCAAATCAACTCTGTTGGATTTGCCCCAAACCTTAACTCAAGGTTTGAACAAATCAATCAATCAACTCTGCTCTCAAGTCTTCTCAAAGACTTGTCTCAAATATGCTCAACAAGTCCACACTAGAACTTGTTCAATCTCATAGAAATATAAAGAGAATTGTTAGAGACTCAATATGCTCTATACTCATCACAATTCTTAGTCACTTTCAACCACACTTTTAGAAACATATAAAGAATTGTTAGAGACTCAATATGATTCACATTCACCTCAATGCTTAATCACTTTCACAACTCAATTTAGAATATAGAATAGTTTGTTTTATATAACTTGAAAAATCACTTCACACATCCAATTGACTAGGTGTTGTGGCTGCTCCACAACGTACCCCAAAATTGGGGACCCACCCTTTTTGCATGTTTTCTAAGAAGACCGAAGTGGCCCATATGCTAAAGATCAAAGAAAAATCAAAACACCACAAGGAGGAAAAAGTGTCGCGATATCGCGACATGTTGCATTTTCACGGTCCAAAGCAAAGAGAGAGCAAGGAAGAAAAAGTGTCGTGATATCGCGACATGTTGCATTTTTGTGGCCAAAAGAGAAAAAGTGTCGCGATATCACGACATGTTGCATTATCACGGCCAAAAGAGAAAAAGTGTCGCGATATCGTGACATGTTGCATTTTTGCGGTCCAAAGCAAAGAAAGAGAGCAAGAAAGAAAAGTGTCGCGCTATCGCGACATGTTGCATTTTCACGGTCCAAAGCAAAGAGAGAGAGCAAGAAAGAAAAGTGTCACGATATTGCGACATGTTGCATTTTCACGATCCAAAGCAAAGAGAGAGAGCAAGAAAGAAAAGTGTCACGATATCGCGACATGTTGCATTTTCGCAGCCAAGAGAGAATAAAAGTGTCGCGATATCGTGACATGTTGCATTTTCATGGCCAAATGAGAAAAGAAAGAACAATAAATAAAAAGTGTCGCCAGATCGCAACATGTTGCATTGTCACGGCCAAAAGGGAAAAAGTGTTGCGATATTGCGACATGTTGCATTGTCATGGCCAAAAGGGAAAAAGTGTCACGATATCGCGACATGTTGCATTGTCGCGGCCAAAAGGGAAAAAGTTTCGCGATATCGCGACATGTTGCATTGTCGCGGTCAAAAGAAGAAAAGTGTCACAATATCGCGACATGTTGCATTGTCGCGGCCAAAAGAATAAAAGTGTCGTGATATCGCGACATGTTGCATTTTCGTGGCCAAACCAAAAGAGAAAAGTGTTGCGATATCGCGACATGTTGCATTTTTGCGGCCAAAAGAGAAGAAAGAAAAGTGTCGCGATATCGTGACATGTTACATTTTCACGGCTAAAAGCAACAAAAGAGAGCAAGGAGGCAAAAGTGTCACGATATCACAACATGTTACATTTTCGCGATGAAGGGCCATAAAATAGAAACGGAAAGCCTTGTTGGAAAACAAAACACATGCATGCACAAGGGAAGGCGAAACGAACAGCCATTGGAAAATGAAACGAACAGTCAAGAAAGGTGAAACGAACAACCATTGGAAAATGAAATGAACAGTCATGGAAGGAGAAACAATTATTTTTTAGAAGTTTAAATACGCCATTGAAAGAGGCCAGAAAGGGTTGGAAACTGCCACGAGCAGAGTGGAAGATTTGAATACAAGAGGGCCATTCTGGACCTGTTCGAGTTGTTTTCTTCCATTGACTGGTTTGGTAAAACCATAAATTTTTGTTATTGTAAAATGACAAATCTTTAATACAGGAAGTTTCAGAAAGTTGCATCTTATGGACAAGAAAGGAGTCATTTTCTGCATGCAAGATTAAATGTCTATTTTTCCCCTTTTCAGATTTTAGGCTTGTAAATGGAGTTTATGCAAGTTTCTTGGTTGCTTCATGCGAATGTTTAAATCTAAAAACCTCATTTAAAACCCTAGGAGCTAGCACTTAGCTTATCCGGATTGTGCTTGTGTTGCAAGTCCAATAGGTTAGGTTGCATGCATGAAAACCTCGCATCTTTGGTTTTGTCGAAATAGGATAGCATCATACTGAATGCATTTTATTTTCAGTTTTCTGCATTTCATTTTCATTTTCTACATTTTATTTTTCCAGAAATTTTAACTTTTTTAAATTTTTAGGCATTAAAATAAACATTAAAAAAATTTCAAAATCCAAAAATAATTTCACCATTCCGTAGGTTATACTTCAGACTTCCAATACTCACTTTGAAATTTCATTTTCGGAGTTTTTTAGTATTTTTAAAAATTCATTGAAGTTGTTGTTTTATTACAGATTTTGAAAATTTCGAAAATAGAAAATTTTCATTTTTGGACCGAATTTCATTTTTTCAGTTTCATGTTTCATTCATGAGCCTATGATGACATTCCCTTCATGAAAATTCTAATTTCATTGAAGGAGTTATGTTTTATGGCACTTTACAAATTTCCATTTTTGGAGCCTAAAATTGCCCTCTCTTCATAAAAATTCTAATTTTACGAAAGAGGGGTAATTTGAGTATTACATTGAAGGTCATATGAGGGCCAACTCACATTTGCTTTATTTTGGTTCAATGAACAATCACTAAAGTTTCATGGTAAAATAAACCAACATTGCCCCTTGTTTACAGTTACTTGCAATCACTAAGGTGTTCCAAGCATTTAATGTGAATATCTTTATATAAGATTACTAATACACATATGCAAATGCTAATATAGCGGATACCTTGGAGAAGTCATTTGTTTAACTTCTTTGCAAGAGGGGATTTAGAACCCAAATCCTAAAGGAGAGTGTACTTTCACAACCGTGTGAAAATACCACTCAACATTTTGGTGCTAGGAGGGCATGAACCGTCGAGTTGGTTTATTTCAGTGTGATTTAAATGCTATAGGGATTTAAATTTTGAATATTTCATGCCCTATTGATTATTATCTTTAGCCGTCTTTTAATAATACAACTTCGTAGTGTTAAAAGGATTACATGAATTGCTATGCATTGTTCTAACGCTTTTGATTGTTCATACAGGAATAATGTGTTTCGATTTGATTTTGAAAAATTTTGGTCTTGACTAACGAGGTTGTCTCCATGTAATTACTTTCATTTGATTTTAATGGATACATCTCTTGGTTGATGCTAACATGATTATTAATACGTTACATGTTTGATATTTGCTAGTCATTTCATGCTTATTTATGAGGAATTATTTTGTCTAAAATGTATTTGTTGTCGGTATTATGCTCTTCACTTGCATGTAATGCGATCTTGTGAATCAGAAAGCCTACAAAACTAGGAGTATGCTCTTCACTTGCGCATATGCGATCTGGTGAATCAGAAACTAATTTACATTTTTAGAATATTGCTTTGTCATGGTTCCTTCTTTTTATGACTAACAAATTGGTTTTGAAGTTATTCTTTGAGTTTCATAAATGGCTACAACTGTAGGAACGTGGTATGGGATACATGCTAGTCCTTTGAATATTAGTGGAGATTCTCATGATTTACCCAAAAACATAGAAACATGTTTGCCCAAATTTAAACACAATAGTCCAACATTAGCTGAGGAACATATTCAAGCCTATGTGGATATCCTAATTATATGGAATGTTGAACATGAGGATATGGCATGTAGAATGTTTCCTAGAACCCTAGATGAGGTGGCATATGATTGGTACATCAATTTACTCACTGGTTCTATTACATCTTGGACTCAATTGAAATATGATTTTATCAATCAATTTAGGTTGCTCGTTGATCCTCTCACGATATATCAACAATTAACTTCTTACAAAAGAGAACCTAATGAGCCAGTGATAAGTTTCAACTTGAGGTTTCGAAAGCTTTATGCTAGATTAATTTCTTCCTATACTATTGAGGAAAGTGGTGCTCTTCAAATATACTTTTGAGCATTGGATCCATTGTTTGCCATATTTTTTAGGATGAATCCCTTGGTTACTGATCTTGCATCGACCTACACTGAAGCTATGATTTTAGATCAACAATTGAGGCCACAAGGTTATGGAATGGAGCAATCAACTATGGTAGGACAACTAGGGGCTTGCAATCAAACCTCAATGATAAATCAAGCATGGGCACAACAAAATTTGATATCAAATGTTTTTCCCTACAATCAACTTTATCCTACCATAACAACTTATGGTCCCACATGTTCTTATACAAGTACTTCCATCCATCCAACTATACCTCAATTAGAGAATCATGTGGTCACTCATGGAACCATTGCAACAAATGTTCAAGCTTTGTCCATGGATATCAATCTAACTAATCCTACTACTTCTACCACTCAACCCAAAGAGCTCGTATCTGAAGTAAAAGAGCAAAAGAAAGTGGTTAAGAAGGTATGTAGGCATGTTCCACCACAAAAATGAGCACATCAATGTATGCATCCAAATCATCCTAATAAGAAAATTTGTAATGTCGATCTTAATGATGTTTCATGTCATGCTTCTTCAAGTGATACAAAATATTTTGAGGTGACTTACGTTGAATTAAATACCCATTCGAAATGTCCTGAAGAACATGAAGATTTTGGAGAATAAATTCTATGGAGGGGTAACAAGAAGTTGGAATCAAATGATCACCATATTGTTTTGGAAAAGAAATATCCAGAATCACTACCCAAAAAGGAGGATTTGGATGAACAAACTTATGTGGACATGATTTGGTCAGATGTACTTGCAAAGTATTGGAGCAACTATATGACATGGAATTCAAAAATTGATCCCATTATAGAAGCTCCTAAGCCATCACAAGTGGTTGAAAATGAATTGGAAAGAAAATCAACAAATGAAGTTGAAGACATAATCAAATTTCACCACTTGTTCTCGAAAGACACTTTGGATGATGTTCTCGAAAGTGATGACCAAGAGGATCCACAACTTCCAAATTGTGATAAAATTGACTCATGGGTTACAAATTTGGATTATGATAGCTTTACCAATTTGAATTCAAGAGATAACCCACTTTTCGAAATAACTGAACTATCTAAGGAAGGTGAAGATGAATTGGATGAGAAACATGTTGATGAATTAGAAGATGAAGAAGAAGTACTTGAACGTCACAACTTGAACTTGGAAGATGATTACTATGAATCATGGAAGGAATGGGAAGAATATTATCAATCTGAATCTTCTAATAAACTTGTTGTGTCAATTAATATGCAGGATAACTCAATTGCTTCCTCACATGAGGATACTATAAATCCTGTACAATTTGAGAAAGTTTTGGAAGAGGAATTCGAATCTCATCAAATTTTGGAACATGATAAGGATTCTACAACCATGAATCAAGAAAGAGAGTCACTTGCTTTAGATTCCTTTGAAGGAAAAGAAATTGAAAATCTTGATCCACTTACTTGTGCTACAATGATTATGCCATTTCAAAATGAGAAAATTAAAAAACCTAAATCATTTGGGTTTAATATCATTGATGATCCAATTGAAAATCTCAGGTTACCCAAAGTAACCCAAGTGATTAATCATGGAAATGTGTTAGTTAACCCACCCCTAGATAGACAAGACTTATGGTTTGAAAGGGATGGACATGTGTTCAATTGGGTACCTAAGTTTGGTGCCTTTGATAAACAAATCATGGAGAAATAACAAGTGCTACATGATGATGAATTTCATGAGAGAACAGAGGAGTTTTCAAATCCTCTTCAAGTAAGGTTAAATGAAGATATGCCAAAGGTAAAATCTCACCTTTTTGGTTTCACCATTCAAAACTCGAATGAAGGTTTACCTAATGAATGGTTTGATTCAAATATTATTAATGTTATGGCTTTATTGAATTAAAATGAAAGCTTATTTCTACACCATGAATCAAAGTGCAGAATGGACATCCTAAAGAATAGACATAAAAGAACTAAATATCAATCATTGTCTAATCAATTTGAAAATTTGAAACTCCATCATAGGATTATTAATGACACTAAATCAAATTGGTATGGTGAGAGGGGCCAATTGAAGTTTGTTTCTCGCTTTGGTTTGATATTGTTTTGGTTGGATTCCTACAAGACTTGGTATGCATATCACGTCATATATATTTTAAAGAATTCTAATCAGGTTTGGGATCCGGGAAAGTGATAATCCAAACTGTGCACCATCTTGTATTATATTGTACATTTGTATATACTTTTGGTTTTCATGTTTGGTTTTGGATTGGATTTCATTTTTATTTTAAGTTTTGTGTGTTGGTCCTTTGGACACTTTTGGTTTGGCTTGAAAAAACAAAAAAAAAATATATTGGAATGTCCTTATGAATGTTGACTAAGACTAGGAGAATATGAAACATCATAATTGTATTGTAGAAAGCTCCACGAGTATCGCAAACACATTAAAGAATATCATTTGGAACTTGTGATGCATGAAGTTGTCAGTTTTATAAATTATGGCAAAGTAGGTGGTATACTCCATCCGCATTTCAAAAAGAGCAATGCATTCATCCATATATCATGTTACATTCCACATTGCATAAACATTTCATCTCAGTTGCATCTACATTTCAAATACAATCATTGAAAAGGTGTCGAATCCTCTTAGGGTTATTACATAACATATATTAAAAGGATCCTAAGGTTGGGAACTAATGCCCGAATTATCTTGAACAAGCACGTTCTACACATATTAAAGAGGATCTTGAGCAAATTGGTCAAAACCATACTTGGAAGAAAATGTGAGGCGAAAGGATTATTTCGTGTCTGCCCTATCATGCAACGTAATCCTTAAAATAGTGGTTTTTACCACTCTCATAATGCTTAAAGCCTAAAATCATAGTAGTAAGGATAGGGTTAAATCCTCATCGAACTTAGGTTGAGGATCCAATTCCCAAAAGCTCTGATTTGATCTTCATGGAGTAGTAAGGATAGGGTCTAATTCTCATCTCGCTTAGGTTGAGAATATGATTCCCCAAAGCTTCTATTTTGCCCAATCAAGAACTTGAAATTCCAAAGCGAATATTTTTCATTCTACTTTTATTGCATCATTGATATTGGATTGGAAGGATCGTACTACATGTCCCTTGCAAGTATGGGTAGTCATCCCCAAGGTTCAAGAAATCAAAAGTAAAGGCAAATCCTAGATTATGGGGTTGATCTCCACCAATGCTATAGATGCTTTACTGGCAGTGGAGTATGCTCATGCTTGGCAACATGTTTTGTCTAAAAGCAAGACCACTGACTGCTCAAACGGACAGGCTAGCCTAAAAATTTCATCCATAACAGGTTAAATCATTTTGTTCAAGATGAGGTAATGAACTCCAGATCATAGTAGTAAGGATAGGGTTAAATTCCCATCTCACTTAGGTTGGGAATCCTATTCCCCAAAGCTTTGATTTCACTTACACTTGCACATGGGTTCAAGATGGTAGTGACACATAACCAACTTTGGGATCTAGTAAATTAATTTAGTATGCACATATTTGGTCCTAAGAGGATTTGACAGTTTTAATATGGTTGTTCATGAAACTAGAAAGTTGGAGCCTTTGCAAAGTAGGTTGTTATATCTCTAGCACCTTCACCATACATTAAATCCTACAGGAATCATCCATAACTTCTCATATGCACGGATTATAAGTGAAACAGACAATGGAAAGTTGAACGAGTTTCAAACGATAGAGAATGAAGCACATTGCACACACCGAGCTGATGCTTAATAATTCTAATGATTCATGTATTTCTCGTCTAGTTTCATTCTTGGGATATTTGCTGACGCTTGTATTTGAGTCTATGTGTTTTCAGGTTGGGTTCTCACCGAAATGCTCAGGAGCATTTCCTAGCAGAGTTGCCATTTGTTGTGGCTGCTCCACAACGTACCCCAAAATTGGGGACCCACCATTTTTGCATGTTTTCCAAGAAGACCGAAGTGGCCCATATGCTAAAGATCAAAGAAAAATCAAAACACCGCAAGGAGGAAAAAGTGTCACGATATCGCGACATGTTGCATTTTCACAGTCCAAAGCAAAGAGAGAGAGCAAGGAAGAAAAAGTGTCGCAATATCGTGACATGTTGCATTGTCGTAGCCAAAAGAGAAAAAGTATCGCTATATCGTGCCATGTTGCATTTTCGTGGTCCAAAGCAAAGAGAGAGAGAAAGAAAGAAAAGTGTCGCGATATCGCGACATGTTGCATTTTCATGGTCCAAAGCAAAGAGAGAGAGCATGAAAGAAAAGTGTCGCGATATCGTGACATGTTGCATTTTTGCAGCCAAGAGAGAAGAAAAGTGTCGCAATATCACGACATGTTGCATTTTCGCGGTCAAACGAGAAAAGAAAGAACAATAAAGAAAAAGTGTTGCGATATCGCGACATGTTGCATTGTCGCGACCAAAAGGGAAAAAGTGTCGCGATATCATGACATGTTGCATTGTCGCGACCAAAAGGGAAAAAGTGTCATGATATCACGACATGTTGCATTGTCGCGGCCAAAAGAAGAAAAGTGTCACGATATCGTGACATGTTGCATTGTCGTGGCCAAAAGAAGAAAAGTGTCACGATACCACGACATGTTGCATTTTCGCGGCCAAACCAAAAGAGAAAAGTGTCAAGATATTGCGACATGTTGCATTTTTGTGGCCAAAATAGAAGAAAGAAAAGTGTCACGATATTGCGACATGTTACATTTTCACGGCTAAAAGCAAAAAAAGAGAGCAAGGAGGCAAAAGTGTCACGATATCGCGACATGTTACATTTTCATGACAAAGGGCCACAAAATAGAAACGAAAATCCTTTTTGGAAAACAAAACACATGCATGCACAAGGGAAGGTGAAACGAACAACCATTGGAAAATGAAACGAACAATCAAGGTGAAACAAACAACCATTGGAAAATGAAACGAACAATCATGGAAGGAGAAACAATTTTTTTTTAGAAGTTTAAATATGCCATTCAAAGAGGCCAAAAAGGGTTGGAAACTGCCACGAGCAGAGTTGTAGATTTGAAGGCAAGAGGGCCATTCTAGACCTGTTTGAGTTGTTTTCTTCCATTGACTAGTTTGGGAAAACCAAAAAAATTTGTTATTGTAAAATGACAAATCTTTAATACAGGAAGTTTCAAAAAGTTGCATCTTATGGACAAGAAAGAAGGAGTCATTTTCTGAATGCAAAATTAAATGTCTATTTTTCCCCTTTTCAGATTTTAGGCTTGTAAATGGAGTTTATGCAAGTTTCTTGGTTGCTTCATGCGAATGTTTAAATCTGAAAAACCTCATTTAAAACCCTAGGAGCCAGCACTTAGCTTATCCGGATTGTGCTTGTTTTGCAAGTCCAATAGGTTAGGTTGCATGCATGAAAACCTTGCATCTTCGGTTTTGTTGAAATAGGATAACATCATACTGAATGCATTTTATTTTCAGTTTTCTACATTTCATTTTCATTTTCTACATTTTATTTTTCTAGAAATTTTAACTTTTTTAATTTTCAGGCATTAAAATAAACATTAAAAAATTTCAAAATCCAAAAATAATTTCACCATTGCATAGGTTATACTTTAGAATTCCAATACGCACTTTGAAATTTCATTTTCGGAGTTGTTTAGTATTTTTAAAAATTCATTGAAGTTGTTGTTTTATTACAGATTTTGAAAATTCCGAAAATAGAAAATTTCCTTTTTTGGACCGAATATCATTTTTTCAGTTTCATGTTTCATTCATGAGCCTATGATGACATTCCCTTCATAAAAATTCCAATTTCATTGAAGGAGTTATGTTTTATGGCACTTTACAAATTTCCATTTTTGGAGCCTAAAATTACCCTCTCCATAAAAATTCTAATTTTACGAAAGAGGGGTAATTTGAGTATTACATTGAAGGTCATATGAGGGCCAACTCACATTTGCTTTATTTTGGTTCAATGAACAATCAATAAAGTTTTATGGTAAAATAAACCAACATTGCCCTTTGTTTACAGTTACTTGCAATCACTAAGGTGTTCCAAGCATTTAAAATGAATATCTTTATATAAGATTACTAATACACATGCAAATGCTAATTTAGCGGAGACCTTGGAGAAGTAGTTTGTTTAACTTCTTTGCAAGAGGGGATTTGGAACCCAAATCCTAAAGGAGAGTGTACTTTCACAACCGTGTGAAAATACCACTCAACACTAGGCTTAACCAACTCTACTCAACCAATCACTTAATGAAACAACTCTTGCTTACAAACCCTAGTCCAAGCATATGAACATTCACTCAAAATATTTCCAACAGTGCTCATCAACCAATCTCACATAACAATGATACTCATGATATTTTCAAACCCTAGTTCAAGTTCTTCACACAACCAATGGCTTCAACAACAATGCTTATAAAATAAGGTTTTAACAATAACTCTTTATTCCAGAAAAGATTGAAGTATTAATTCAACACACTTAATAAGGAAACCCTAACCAAGTCCTTTTCACTCCAAACTTATTTTCTAGAAAACCAACCAATAAACTCAACTATGGAAGAATGTGCTCATACCTTTTTCTTGATGATGAAGGAACCTCAAATATCTTCCACAACCACAAACACTTCTTTTCCAAGCTCAAAGAAGTTAGATAATAATACAAAGCATATAATAACTCACAAATACACCTTATTAATCCATTATTAAAATAATATCCAACACCACAATAGTTTAAATATTCACTTTTGAAAACCCTAACTCACCACAATTTCATCTCAACCATTCAAATTTGACATAAGCTACTTCAAAAAATTATCCTCAAAAATTAACCCAATTTCTACTTATAACTCCCTACTTTAATATTGCATTTAAAAATAATTCTTTTGAAAAATAATGCAATAAATAATTTTCCTTTCCTCTAAGGTAAAAATATTTTTACCCACAAATTAATCTCAGCAAATACCTTTCATAAAACTCATAAAAATTCTCTTTAACTTAGGCTAAATTCAAAAAAAATATTCCCCTTATTTCTCCTAAGACAAACTTTAGCCTAAGCAAAAATCAAATTTAATAATTAAAAATATTTACCACTTTGGCATGTGTGTGAGTCGAACCGAGCACATCTCTCCCACTAGCACCTTGACCACAACTTCCATGTCGTGAAGCCACGTGATCCTCTTGGAGCCTCCAAGTGCCTTCATCACTTTGACCTTATAAAACACATGAGCCAAAATATGGCTCCTTCACCCACGCTCTACGAAACATGTTGCACGAAGTTACTACCGCAAGGAATGCACATGAAATAGCATGTGATAGTCTTTAGCGAATCGGGTGGATAATTTTACCTTTGGAAAGGCTATGGTATATATACCATATGCCTTCCAATGTGCTACCACATCTGTGTGAAGAACACAAGCTTATACTGAGAGGGGGGGTGAACAGTATAAGACCTCTTTTTACTTTTTCCTTTATACTTCAAAAAAGTAAAGCAATATACCCAAAGCAATAACAAAGCAATGCATAATATCATCCACAAAGTGACACCAATTTTAACGTGGTTCACCCAAAATAGCTGGGCTACATCCACAAAACTTTTCTCTAAAAGTTATCTCAAAGTTATTTGGGAATCCTTCCCAATTACAATGTTTATGAGCCTCGGCCCAAAGGAGATACCTTCTCCCAATAAGAATTTATGAGCCTCTACTCAAAGGAGATACCTTCCCCCAATCAAAATTTATGAGCCTTTGCTCAAAGGAGATACCTTCCCCTCTGCTCTGGAAATGATCCCTTAGAAGATCAATTACCTCTACCTCTTGCCAACACGTGGAACTCCTTTCCACCGAAGACCTCCTATCCTCAATGCTTAGCCTAAGAGACCTCTACCTTCTATGATCACGTCCATAGAAGCTCAGCAACCTATACCAAACACATTCATTCGGTCTAGTACAAGTCTTCCTCTGTCTGTCAGATCTGTCCAACTCTTGAACAAATCAATCCTCTGCATACAAGCCTTCTCAAAGACTTGCAAAATCTATCCTCAGGTTCTTCTCATAGAACCAATGCACCTCTATCCTCAAGTTCTTTGATAGAACTATCAAACTCATCTCACAAGTCCTATGCTAGGACCTATCCAAATCTGCTCACAAGTCCCCACCGAAACCTATCCAAAAACTGCTCACAAGAAAAACTTTCTTAGTAGGAAATCACAAAGTGAATTGTTAGAGACCCAATGTGATTTTTCAAACTCATAGAAGCATAAAGAGAATTGTTAGAGAATCAATATGTTCTATACTCAAATCCCAATCTCAAAACTCAACTCAACTCAATCTCAATCTCAAATCTGAAAACTCAACTCAATATCTAAAATGGATAGGATAGAATGTTTTCTTTCAAGAACATGAAACCCCAACAATTGCCAACTATGCAAAGAATCACATAACAATGATACTCATGTTATTTTCACCATCAATTAGGGTTTCAACAACAATGCTCATCAAACAAGGTTTAGTCAACCAACACCATTCAACTCAACATCAACCTTGAAGCATTCAACCAATCATCACAATAAAAGGAAACAAGTAGAAATCCTTTTCCCTCCTAAAATATTTGAACAAAACAGCCACCAACATAATATCCAAATGCAAAGAATAACTTGCTCAAATCAACTCAATGGAGTAAGCCCAATATCATGAATCAAGTAAAGCAATAACTTGATCAAACAACCTCTATGGAAGCAACTCAACCATCAAACTCAAAATAGCCAACCAAGGGTTCCACCAACTCAATGCAAGTAGCTAGACTCACAAATATAAACCCTAGTGCACAAAGCTTCCACTATCTCAAACCAAAAATTATGCATTCACCAAAAACTCTCCTTAAGGATAACAATGCATAAGTAGTCTTCAACAAACCATAAAATAGGATTTACACCCAACCAAAGGAAACCTAGTTGAAAACCTTTTCACTCCAACCTTATTTCAGAAAAAACATACACCAATCATACTCATAAGAAAAATGTGCCCATACCTTTTTGGAGTAGAAGAAAATTGATCCTTAAAGCTGTCACTACACACAACCCTCAAACTTCCAACCAAGTTAGGTTTAGAACCAAGATAAATGAGCATATATAAAAACTTTCCTTAATACACCTTTTAGCTCCTCTTCTTTAAAAACAACCACCAAAGAAGCCAAAAACACAACAACCAAAACTTACACCTTATATCTCCATTTTTAAATTTAGCATAGCAAAAGACTAATCTCAAAAATACAACCAAATAAATATCCCCTTATTTCTCCTATGTCTTTTAAACAATGTTAAACAATGCCAAAAATCATATCAAGAAAATAATCACACCTTATAATGGCTGCCCTTGAAGAATCCAAAATTCGCGGCACAAAACACGTTTTAATAAAAACGTGACTAATCCATGCACAACTCCCTCCGTGGGGATCAAAATGCAGACCTACGCCTACGCAAGGCCCAAATGCAGCCTTCGCTGCCACTATCCCACAAGAGGCTTACGAAGTCCAAGACGGACTTCCTTCCACATGAACGGTCAAGCTTTTCGAAAGCTTTTCAAACCACGAGCTCTCCTCTTTCGCAGCGTAAACAGAACATTCGATCGCAGCCAAACCAATTAATTGCCTTCAATTTTCCAAGTGACTTTAACCTTAGGAACCTTCTCATATATATAGTCCATACATGGACTTTAGAACACGTCGGCTGCAAAGAAAAGTAATTTTGAATTTAATCGAAATTTGCTTTCTAAAGGGTTTAAAAACCCTTAAGTATTTTTAATAAATTAAAAATAATTTCTCCCTTAATTAATTAAATAATTAATTAATTAAAACCTTGAAGGGTTTTAAATAATAATTAAATAAATAATAAAGAGAACCTCCATTGGTTTTAATAAAAACCATTTAACTTGGTTTTAATGAAAAACCCTTGCCAATGGAATCTCTCCGGATTCTCTTGGAATCTTCCACCTTTGAAGCCAACACATCCTCTTAACATTAATGCCATTTCCTTTTGACATCAATGACAACTCATAGACAAGAAGCTAGGATCTCAAACCCAAAATTGCCAACACTGTGGAGGAAGATGTCAACAATGCATGCGATGAAGTCGGTGGAGGGAGACATCAAAAATGTATGCGAAAGAACCGGTACCCAACATTAGACTTTGACCATTATTTATTAAATATAATAAATTAAATTCTTTTAACTTAATTATTATAATTTAATAATTAAATGGACTTTGGCCTTTTAAACCAAACTTTAGGGCCTCCTTGGTTTTTAGAAAAACCTTACAACTTGCCCACATGGTTTTAATGAAAAAACCTTTTATTTTTGCCACCATTGGTTTTAAAGAAAACCTTTTAAACTTATGCTTCCACATAATATTAAAAATATTATGAAGCTCTTTTGCCATTAACCTTTGCATTGTTCCTTTTGACCTTTTTACATCAACGGTAGCTTATTCCTTGACATCAATGATAACTTTGACTCAAAATGTCCAACCATATCCCCCTTTGTCATTGATGGCAACCCAAATTCTTTTTACCAAAAACTTAACCTTTCCTTTGTTCTGCTCCCCCTGGGACATTGCTCTCCCTAGCTCAATGCTCTTTTCAAATCTCTTCTCTTTACTCAAATACCAAATCTCTCCCCCTTATTCAAATATCTCCCCATTTGACATCAATGGCAAAGGGTCACCTTTGGGACTCGGGGCTAAGAGTTATTCTCTTAGCTTAGCCCCTCTCCCACCTCCTCTTGAGGCGGTTAGTTTTGGGGTGGGAGTCTCACTTCTAGTTTTCCTCGAAGATACTCAAAGGTTTCCTTTGAAAGTGGCTTAGCGAAAATATCTACTATCTTTTCCTTTGTAGTAACATATTCCAACTTGACATGTTTATCTGTCACGTATTCTCTCAAAAAATGATACTTAATCAGAATGTGCTTTGTAGTGGAGTGCATCACTATATATTTTTAGATACTTATAGCACTTATACTATCACATAGTATGGGAATAGGATGATCATGTTTTATCTTGAAGTCTTCTAGAGTTAACTTCATCCATAACACCTGTGTACAATTGGCCACTACTGCAGTATATTCTACTTTTGTTGTAGATAAGGATATTGAAACCTGCTTCTTACTAAGCCAAGAGACTAAACAGTCTCCAAGAAATAATGCTTCTCCACTTGTGCTTTTTCTGTCATCAATGTTGCTATCCCAATATGAATCTATAAATGCTTTCAGTATGAAACTATCACATTTGGAATACCAAAGCCCAAAATCCATAGTCCCTTTTAGATACCTAAAAATTCTTTTTACTGCTGCCACATGTTTTTCATTAGGTGCTGCATAAAACCTTGTCACTAATCCTACTAACTGTACTATGTCTAGTCTTGTAGCTGTAACATACAATAAGCAGCTAATCATAGATATGTATAATCTATGATCCGCCTTTGGAGATTCATCATTCTTACTCAACTTGCATCTTGTGACCATGGGGGTACTTACCAGTTTACATTCTTCTAACCTAAATTTTTTTAACATTTATTTTATATACTTGGATTGTGAGATAAATACCTCTTTCTCTAATTATGAAATCTAAAGTCCGAGAAAGAAGGACAACTCACCAATAATAGACATCTCAAATTTATTTTTCATGTTCTTAGAAAATTCTTTACACATCTTATCATTGTTTCCCCAAAAAAATAATATCATCAACATAAACAACCACAATTAGTAGATCATTACCTTTATTTTTTATGTATAAATTGTTTTTTGTGATCGTATTCGAACCAGGTGGCAATAAAAGACAAAAAATATGTTCTTTTATTATAATTTTCATGCAGTGCCTTCACATACATTGTATTTATATTGCGGTGAGGAAGGTGGTTAGAGAAGAAGGAGGAAGGGAGATGGCATGGAGGGATAAGGGAAATGAGAGGAGAGATAAGGGGTGAGATAAATGGGGTGATAATAGAGAGGAAAGAGGAATGTGAGAGAATAGAAAGAGGAGAGAATATAGGGAGAGGAGAGGTATATAAAAAAAATCTTGTTGACAATTAAACCCTACCAACAAACACCATTGTTTTCACACTGAGCCTAGAAAAACTAGATATTTCTAGGCCTTAACCCTCTTCACATTTGCAACATTCTCCTCCTTAAAGTTGAGAGGACTGACAACACAGTCTCTCGGCTTTATAAATTGAGCTTTAGCCATCGCTTTGGTAAATATATTTGCAATGTTCTCCAAAGTGTGGCAAAATTTAAGCTCAACAATTTCATGCTCCACCATATCTCGAATGAAGTGGTACTTCATATCAAAATGTTTCATTCTGCTATGGTGGATTGGATTGTATGCCAATTGAATGGCACTGATGTTGTCATAGTAGATTCTAGTTGGACCATTTTTTTGCTCTCCAATCTCTTCCAACACTTTTCTTAGCCACAAGGCTTGAGTACTAGCATAGGTGACTGCTATATACTTAGCTTTTGTAGAAGACAAAGCTACCACAGTTTGCTTTTAAAAACTCCATGTTATTAGTCCTGATCCCAGACTAAAACATTTCCCTGAAGTTGATTTTTAGTCATCAATGTTATTGCTCCAATCAGTATCATTGAAGCCTACAAGCTTGATAGTGTTACATTTATGGTAATGGATTCCAAAATCCAATGTACCATTCACATATCTGAGAATTCTCGTAGCTGCATAAAAATACAGCTCAGATGGGCTAGCCATAAATTGAGAGATAAGAGAAATAGCATACTGAATATCAAGTCTAGTGTTGGCGAGAAACATCAAACTTCCAACCATGCTTCTGAAAATGGTCACGTCAACTTTTGGTGCTCCATCATCTTTGCTTAATTGGATCCCATGTCCAACTGGAGTTGCAATCGGTTTGCAATGCTCCATAGCAAACTTCTTGATCATGTCCCGAGCATACTTATGTTGACATATGAAGATCCATGTATTTGTCTGATGAACTTCCAATCCAAGGAAATAGTGCATTAAGCCAAGATCCTTAATCTCAAACTACTTCATCATGGAGTGCTTGAACTCCATATTCACTTTTCTATTACTACCCATGAATATGAGATCATCTACATACAGGTAAACTATGAGGATATCGTTACCTTGCTTCAGGTAGTAAAGAGTGGGTTCATTTCTACTTCTGGTGAACCCACAATATTTGAAGTACCCATAAATGTGTGAGTACTAAGCTTGTGGTGCCTTCTTGAGGCCATAGAGTGCCTTTTTTAGTTTGTAAACAAGGTGCTCCTTACCTTGCTCTTGAAATCCCTGTGGTTGCTCAACATACACTTTATCTATTAAGTACCCATTGAGAAAGGCACTTTTCACATCCATGTGTTGGACTTTCCATCCCTTGTGTGTAGCTAAAGAAAGAACTGTTCTGATGGTCTCCTATCAAGCTACAAGAGCAAATGTCTCTTCATAATCAATACCATAATTTTGTGTAAATCCTTTTTCAACCAATCTTGCTTTTTTCCTTTTAATACTTCCATAAGCATTGAATTTTTTCTTGAAGACCCATTTACATCCAACATACTTTTTGCCTTTAGGAAGCTCTACCAGCTCCCAAGTATCAATGTTTTTTATATAGGTTATCTCCTCTTTCATGGCATCTTGCCATATCTTCTGAGTACAAGCCTTCTCATAACTAGAAGGTTCAATTTGTGCACTAATTAATAAGGCATAGTTAACTACATCCCCTCGAGGTTCTTGGGAGTCATCATCTCCATACAAATGCATATTTTCAAGTCTTTGCAAAACTGAACCCATTTTAGTTGCTTGACTTCTAGTATATCGTCTTTGAAAATTTGTATCCAACATCTGATAAGATGGATGATGTTGGAGAGTTCTCTTACCTCTAGATGGAGAATCAATATCCATTGGTGAGGAACTAACTGACCTTTGTGGAGAAGGACTTGGTGATGATGATGATGAACTAGAAGTCGAATGTCTTCTTGGGCTTGGAGGAGGAGGAGACTTCTTACTTTTTTGTGGTGCCTGTTGAATTTGTGAAGAACCTGCATCATGAGATTCAACATCACTATAAATTTGGGGATTTCCCCATTCTCTCCCTTCATCAAAAATCACATCCCTAGAAAGTATTATCTTTCAAGTCCTAGTATTGTAGAATCTGTAAGCTTTTGTGTTCTCATAGTACCCTACAAAAATGCATGCTTAACTCTTAGGATCGATCTTTTTCCTCTGTTCATTAGGAATGTGTGAGTAGGCCAGTGAACCAAACACTCTGAAATGTTTGACATTCGGTTTCTTACCATACCATGCTTGATAAGGAGTTTTCCCTTTCAAACTTGAAGTAGGGCTCCTATTCAAAATATACACACTGGTCTTGGTTGCATCTACCCAATACATATTTCTCAAATGCTTCATCTAAAGCATAGATCTTGCCATATCTACAATGGTGTGGTTTTTCATTTCAGCCACACCATTCTGCTATGGAGTATAGGCAGTAGTGAACTACCTCTTTATTCCATGTTTTTTACAAAAAATCAAAAATTCATTAGAGTATTCTCCTCCTTTATTTGATCTGAGACACTTAAAAAATATCCACTCTCATTTTTAACTCTTGCTTTAAAATATATGAAGCATTCGAATGCTTCATCTTTATGCTTCAAAAAATATATCCAACACATTCTTGAAAAATCATCAATGAAAAGAAGAAAGTAAGAGTTGTTACCAATGCTCTTGGTTTGCATTGGACCATAGATGTCTGAATGCACTAGCTGAAGTGGATAACTGGTCTGCCATGATTGCCCATGAGGAAATTTGGTTCTAGCATGCTTGCCCAAGGCACAACCTTCATAGACTTCTTTATTGTCCTAAACTTTAGGAATTCCGATCACCATCGCTTGAGATGTTAACATCTTCAAACTGGCTGAATTCAAATGACCGTATCTCAAGTGCCACAACACACTTGGATTTGCAATAGCAACATTTGCCAATTTCTCTCCCCCTGTTTGGCCAAACTTTAAAGGAAATAACTTGTTCTTTGTCATTGGCACTTGAGTAATGATTCTATCACTATTCCTTTTATCAAAAATGGTACATTTACCCTCATCAAATAGCAACTTATAGTTTTTCTCCAACATTTGACCAACACTAAGAATATTGTGTTGGATATGAGGTGTGTAATAGATATCATTTACCTATTTAATGCCCTCTTTTGTTGGAACCTCCAAGGCTCCAATGCCTTCAACTACCAATGACTTGTCGTCCCCCAATTTGATGTTGGATTTGTAGGAAGAATCCAAAGTAGCAAAGAGTTCTTCTTTGCCACTCATATGATTTGAACACCCAGTGTCCAAGATCCAGGTGTCATTCAGGTTCTGATCTGACTTGTCATATGAGAGAAAGAGATTTGAGGTTCCTTTCTCTTCTCCAAAATTTCCATACTAACTGCTATGGCTGCTGCTCCCTTGTGAATATTTTGACCAATAGTCACGAGCAAAGTGGCCAAGTTTACCACAATTATAGCAAGCTTATTTTGACTTGTCACTTCCTTTTCCTCATCTTGTATGCTTTCGTCTATTCTGTTTTCCACCTCTATTATGACCTCCATCTTTGTTTGAAGATCCTCCTCTATTAGGAGTTCCACCTCATGGACTATTCCTACCTCTACCTTTGTGCTGGCCTCTACCACGACCTTTTCCTTGTCCTTTTCCTTATTGTGAAGCGAAGGCTTTGTCATCACGTTTGTGGCTAGTGGAAGGAGATTCCTACAATATCTCTTCATGTGAAATAATATAACCAATTAGTGCATCAAAGGAAAGTGTAGTCAAATATTTTGAATCTTCAATAATAATTGCTATATGATTCCACTTAGGAAGAAGTGTTCACAACACTTTCTTCACTACAACCTTTGGTTTAATATCTTCACCTAGAGTGACAATTTTATCTACTACGGCTTTGACTTGCACGTAGTAGTCTCATACTTTTTCATTCTACTACATTCTGAGATTTTCAAAATCTCTTTAAAGAGTTTGAATTCTGACCTGCTTCACTTGATCACTCCCTTGAAAACTTTCCTTTAAAGCCTTCCAAGAATCTTGAGCTATTATACAGGATGTTATCCTAGGAAATATTTTTTTATCTAGGGTTGCTTGTAAATGATATAGGGAAAAGGCATTATTTTTTTGGGCTTCTTTCTTGGTTTTTCTATCAGCAGCACTTAAGGTAGACCAGTCAGTAGGAGAAGGTTTTATGTAAAATTCTTCAACTATTTCCATAAACCTTTACCAATCAACATAGTTTTCATATTTATTGACCAGTATTCATAATCACTACCATTAAATTCAAGAATTAGGAGATTCAAATTTGAAGCCATTTCTACTATTTGAAAGAAAACTTTGATTTGACTAAAAAAATAGGAAGCACAAAGCAATTATAAGTTCAAATCAAATATAGATTTCTTAACTCTCTCACTGATTTCTTGTTCTTCTTCGTGAGGATTGCCTAGTACTAGAGGTCCAAAATTATCTACAATGGAATCCTTGTCGTCACTGATGACAACTATTTTAGGAGTTGTCGCTAGCATGGCCTATGCTGGATCAACCTCTACTGGCTCAAGTTCCATTGGCTCAGGCTCTGGAGAGTGTGGGGTATAACTCTCATTGGATTTTTCCTCAGGTTCAAATGCTATTGAATCAGACTCCTCCACTTGTTATCTAAAAATATTGTCTTCTGAGTCAGCCTCATATCCAGAATCTAAATTCCTTTGGTGGGCTATAATAGAATTCTATAGTTGACTGAATATGACATGCAGTCCATCTCGTTGAACTCATTCATCAAAATCTTCAATAGTTTCTCTCTATAGTAGAGAGCACAAAGCATGGTAACATCTAGTAGATCTGATCATCTTTATAATTTTTGGCGTAGATAGGATCGAACCCTCGATCGCCTAGTTATGAGTGAGGATGTGGGCTGCTACACCAAGCGATGACTTTAAAACCAAACATGCGCTCCTCCTTGTTAAACCTTTCAACAACAAAAATAATTAAAATAACTTTTAAATGCTTTGAACCCGACGGGTTTCGAGCCTGGGTCCTCCAACCAGCAAGCCAACCGACTTGACCATGTGTGCTATGCGCTCAGGCGGAAGTAAAGAGGGCAATATTTATTTAAATAGAACAACAACGAATTTTTTTTTTTTTAAATGAATTATCTCACATGTAGTGGAAGGGAGGCAAACAAACTCCTTTTATATGCCCGTGAGTGCATATGCTCTCGATTTCCTTTGGGTAATTACCTTCAAAATATTTTGCCAATGAAACTATGTCATCCAATCACAACTCGCCATGTGGTGTCCACATCAACTCCTCATCACATCATCATGCTACGTCAGTTGCTCACTCAGTTTACACCTTGCTTTGTCATGTGTCTCTTTAGTTGCCATGTCAATGCCTACTCAGCTACCACGTCAACCTGCTAGCTCAGCTCCTTGAGCTATAGGCCCTCCACGTTAGCTATCCACATGTTGTCCACATGTCACTTCAAGATTCGTGCCCAGTCTGCCGCCTCATGCTATGCTCTAAAAAACATGTTGGCTATGTCATTTCATTCTCTGATCGACCTCAAAAAATAAGCTCTACCTCGGCTCTTGGTCTCCTCAAGTGCTTCCCACACTGGCTCTGATACCAATGATCGTATTTGAACCAGGTGGTAATAAAGGACAAAAAATATGATCTCCTTTTTTTATAATGTTCATGTAGTGCCTTCACATGCATTGTATTTATATTGCGGGGAGGAAGGTGGTTAGAGAAGGAGGAAGGGAGGCGATGTGGAGGGATAAGGGAAAGGAGAGGAGAGATAAGGGGTGAGATAAAGGGTGAGATAATAGAGAGGAAAGAGGAATACGAGAGAATAGGGAGAGGAGAGAATATAGGGAGAGGAGAGGTATATAAAAAAAATCTTGCCGAAAATACCCTTCTGACAAACACCATTGTTTTCACACCGAGCCTAGAAAAACCAGATATTTCTAGGCCTTAACCCTCTTCACATTTGCAATAGTATGCTATTCCTTTTTTGAAACCCTGTTCTTTAAGATACTTATCCAACCTTGAGTACCATGCTCTCAGAGCCTGCTTTAGACCATATAGTGCATTTTTAATCTGCATACATGATCTGGTTTATCTGCTAATATGAATCCATTTGGATGTTCAATATAAAATTCTTCTTCTAGAACACCATTTAGAAATGCCAACTTAACATCCATATGATATACCTTGAAGTTTTTGAAACTTGAGAAGGCTAAAAATATTCTTATGGATTCAATTCGTGCAACTGGAGCAAATATCTCATAAAATTCAATTCTCTCTACATGTTCATAACCTTTGCATACTAACATTTCTTTATTCATGACCACTTGTCCATCTTCATTTAACTTATTTCTGAATACCCATTTTGTGTCGATCACATTTTTGTCCTTTGATTATGAAACAAGTTCCCAAGTCTTGATTTTCTCTATCTAATATAAATCCTCATCCATTGCCTTAATCCAAAACTTATCCTCACTTTCCTAAGTGAAGTCTTTTGTCTCAATCTTAGATAGCAAAGAAAAATTTACTTGTTGATATGGTGTTATTATCCTTCTCCTTATCTGTCTTTCATTTGGATTCCCAATGATTTACAATTTTAGATGATGATTATGTACATTATCTAGATGGAGTTTTAGAAATAATTCTTTTTTTTTATTCTTCTTATTCATTTGATTTCTCACGAAACTCCTCTTGACAACTTTCATCTTCCTGATACATAATTTTCTGAACTAGTTCTCTTGAATCCATCTTCTTATAAATTGTTACATTTATAGTTTCTATAATAGTACATGTTCTCTTGTTGAATAATTTGTAGGCTTTACTCCTTGTGAAATAACCAAGAAAAATTCCCTCATAACATCTTGGATCAAACTTGCCTAAGTCTTGATCTTCCCGTCTTATGTAGCACTTTCTTCCAAAAATCTTGAAATGTTTTACAGTGGTTCGTCTTCCTTTCCAAAGCTCATATGGAGTATACTGATTTGAGCCCTAGTGATTATGTATACTTTTGTGTTTACTTCTTCTCTCCAAAAACCATCTGATAGCTTAGAATAATTTAACATAGCTCTAGCCATGTTCTCAACAGTCTTGTTTTTCCTTTCAACTACCTTATTTTGTTTAGGAGTTCTTACTGCTGAGTATTCTCTCTTGATCCCATATTTTTCACAAAACTCTACAAATTCATTTGTGGTAAATTCTCCTCCTATATCATATCTCAAACATTTAATCCTTTTGCCAGTTTTATTTTCAACTAGTTCCTTAAATGCTTTGAATTTTTTAAAGGCCTTTGACTTCTCTTTTAGGAAAGCTACCCAAACCATTCTAGAATATTCATCTATAAACAATATAAAGTAGCTCTCACCCTGAATACTTTGTGTTCTAGTAGGACCACACAAATTAGTATGTATTAGACTCAATGGCTCAGATGGCATATATCTTTTTGATGTAAATCTTGTCCTATTTTACTTCCATGTTGACAGGGTGCATAGATTATGCTTTGAGGTCTTCTTATCTTGGGTAAATCTCTGATCGCCTGTTTATTACTTATGTTGACTATGTTGTCAAAATTCAAATGACCCACTCTTCGATGCCACAACCAGCTTTCATCTTCTTGTGGTAGAAAGCACTTTTCCCTTTGATCTCACTGAGCATGTATAAATTTTTTGGGGTTCTTCTTGCATTGGCAATGACTTTTCTTGTTTTTTATTTTTTTATCTCACATCTATCTGGGTGGAAAGTAACCATGTACCCTTGATCACAAAGTTTACTTATACTTAGAAAATTATGTTTTAACCCTTTAACATACATCACATTTTATGTTTTTGTTTTTCCATTATCTAAACTTAGAGTTCCTCTTCCACCAATCCTTGCTGAACCATTATCACCAAAACTTACTGATACTCTATTGGTTTCTTTTAGAACAATGAATTTATCTTTATCTCTTGTCATTTGACTAGAGAAACCACTATCAAGATACCATTGTTCTTATTTATCTTGAGCTTGAAGGGTTGTTTGAACTAACATTGATATAGCCTTAACATTTTCCCTTCCATATTTCCTAGTTGTTAAGATTGTTTTTCTGGACTCAGGAAGTATCATCTTCCATCATATAGCCTTGTGTCCAAAATTATTGCATTTGTAACATATAATATCATCATCCATAAGAGGTGAAAAGGAATTGAAATTTCTATTGACATTGTTTCTTGCATGACTAATACAGTGTACAACTCTATGACCATCTTTATTACAAGAAAAGCAATGACCATGGAAGAAATTTTGTAACCTGCTTGGATGAATTTTGGATTGTGGTGGAGTGCTTCTTCTTCTTTTGCAATTAACTCTCATCCAATATTCTTCTTTTATTTCTTCCTTAGCTTTCCTATCTTTGTTTGAATTTTCTGCTTCTTGGAGACTTGATTCCTTTTTCTATTTCTCATACTTTACATCTTGTAATGCCTTGGTCTTTTCAACTTCATTCCTTAGGTAGAAAATTTCTACTTCCAATAAAACACATAATGTTTCTCTTTATCTTAACAGATCTATCATATCCTACTCAATTTTCTTTCTTTATTCCACCCTAATATTGAGTTTTGTGAGATTTTTTATAAGTTTCATCCTTGCTTCTTCATCTTCTTAAATTTGTTCCTTCATGCTTGAATTCTTCTCTCTAAGTATTTCCAACTTCCTGAGAGTAACAAATAATTCCTATTTTATGTCAAACATAGTCTCCTCTTCATTTTCTGAATTCATGTGTGCTACTGATGGATCCTCCTCCAAGTTGTTAGTATTTTCATAGAGAGATCCTCTCTGATACAAATTGAAGAACATGTGCTTATACTGAGAGGGGGTGAACAATATAAGATAAAAAAATTTACTTTTTAATCCAAATAATAACATCAACAATATTAAAGTAGTAAACATCACACAAAGCATAACACACATGAAAGACATGATTTTATGTGGTTCACTTAATGTGGTATACTCCACGAAGAAAATATTTCTTATAAATTTTTCTTAAATAAATTCTCTTGGGAATATTTTCCCTACAATTTTTATGGACCTCTATCCAAAGAAGACACCAATCCCCTTAATAAATTTAGTGGATCTCCTGAAGAACATAGACTTATACTAATAGGGGGGGTGAACAGTATAAGACTTAACCATTTATCAATTTTTACTTTAGATAGCAGTGGCATCATCATAGCATTAATCATCATAGAAAACATCACACAATGAAGACCCATTTTAGCATGGTTCACCCAAGATGGGCTACGTCCACTCAAATATTTTCTCTAAAAGCTTTCTCAAAGTTCTTTGGGAATCCTTCCTAATTACAATGTTTATGAGCCTCAAACCAAAGGATAAACCTTCCCCTACTCAAGTATTTATGAGCCTCTGCCCAAAGGAGAATCCTTCCCCTCCTCACAAATTTATGAGCCTCCTTCCCAAAGGAGAATCCTTCCCCTCAGCATGAATTTATGAGCCTCCTACCCAAAGGAGAATACTTTCCCTCAGCTATGGAAATGATACTTTAGAATATGACCTGCCTCTTATTTCGCTAGCATGTGGAACTCCTTTCCACAGAAGACCTCATGTCCTCAATGCTCAGCCTCAAGAGACCTCTGTCCTCACTGATCACCTCCACAACAACTCATCAACCTGTACTAAACATAGTCAGTCGGTCCATCACAAGTCTTCCTCACTCTGTCAGATCTGTCCCAAGATCAACTCATAAAGCTTGAACAAATCAATCTCTGCTGCACACAAGCCTTCTCAAAGACTTGTCAAATCTGTCCTCAGGTTCTTCTCAAAAAACCACTTCAACTATGTCCTCAAGTCCTCTGCTAAGACCTGTCCAAATAAGCTCACAAGTCCTCCCTAGAACCTATCCAAATCAGCTCACAAGTCCTCACTAGAACTTGTCCAAATCATCTCACAAGTCCTCACTAGAACCTGTGCAAATCAGCTCACAAGTCCTCACTAGAACCTGTCCAAATCAGCTCACAAGTCTTCACTAGAACCTGTCCAAATTAGCTCACAAGTTCATCAAGAAAAACTTGCTTAGCATGAACCCACAAAGAGAATTTTTAGAGACCCAATGTGATTCATCAACCTCATAGAAGCATAAAGAGAATTGTTAGAGACTCAATATGTTCTATACTTAACTCCCAATCTCAATCTCAATCTCAAAAGAATAAGATAGATGTAGTATGCTTTTCTCAAGAACATGAAACACAACCCAACAATTGCCAACCATGCAATAACTCATATAACAATGATACTCATGTTCTTTCCACAACCAATATCTTTTCACTACCAATTAGGGCTTTAACAACAATGCTTATAGACAAGGTTTAACCAACATCATTCAACTCAACATTAACCTTGAAGCATTCAACCAATCACTACATGAAAAGGAAACTAGTAGACATCCTTTTCCCTCCAAAGTTATTTGAACAAAACAGCCACCAACATAAATCACCAATGCAAGTAATACCTTGCTCAAATCAATCTCAATGGATTAAGCCCAAATCATGTATCAAGTAAAGCATTAACTTGATCAACCTCTATGGAAGCAACTCAACCATCAATCTCAAAATAGCCAACTAAGGGTTTCACCATCTCAATGCAAGTAGCAAGACTTACTAACATAAACCCTAGTGCAAAATGCTTCCTCTTCCTCAACTAGAATTATGCATTCACCCAAAAACTCATCAATGATTTTAATGCATAAACAATCTTCAATATCCAAAAAATAGGATTTACACCAACAAGAATACCTAGTAGACAACATTTTCACTCCAAACTCAATTTCAAAAAATACACCATCAACAATATACATGGAAGAAGTTGCCCATACCTTTGTTTGAGGAAGAAGAGAATAGTTCTTCAACCTGTTACCAACACCACCCTCAACTTTGCCACCAAGTTAGGGTTAGATCATAAAAGTAACCACAAAAATATAAAGCATACAAACAATATATCCTTTTACACCTTATTTCTCCAAATTAATTAAACCATGCTCAAGGAATAATAGCTTCTAAGCAAATCTCACTCAACAATCAAGCCAAAAATCTCAACCACACACTATCAACCTTATATCTCCAAAGAAGCATTTAACCTTAAAAATAATTTTAAATAAATCTGCCCAACCACTTCTTTAACAAAATGCAGATTTTATTTAAAAAACCTTACCAAAAAAAATGCTTCCAAAAATTGCGGGTCAACAGAGCCTCCAAAAAAATCAGAGCGCAAAAACTGTTCTCACACTCCACGATGGGAGTCGAACGCTTGACCTCCCTTCAAGCACCTTGGCAGAACAGTCATTGCCACTAGGCCAACGATGCCAGCTTGAAGGCTAGCAAGAGTCTCCTTCTCCTTAACATTTTGGTGGCGGATAAACATGGCAAAAAAATGATAGCCATAGCTTTTACTTCCCAACTTTTGCACAATTCAAATTTCTTTCACACCCTTGCTTTGGACTATAGGTTATGGCTTATATAGCCAAACTTCCATGCTATGTACGACGTCGACAGGAGGATAATTCAAATTTTTCGAATTAATATTATTTTGGTGCCTTCGAAACAACTTTAGGGTTTATGAAACCCTTTTGATTATTAAAAATAATCATAGGTCTTTTAGACCTTAGACCTTAGGTGGAGAACCCATTAAATTATTAAAATAATTTAATCACTAAATCAAATAATTAATTAATTAAAAAACCTTAAAAAGGTTTTATCAATTAAGTTATTTAATTAATAAGTGTCTCCAGCCTTTCAATTAAGCTGAGATTGGTTTTGAGAAAAACCCTTAATGCATTCACCTGGTTTTAATAAAAACCCTTAAACCTGCCATGGTTTTGATAAAAACATTTTCATCTGCCACATGGAAATCTTCTAGAAAATATTCTTTGGAATATTCAACCTTTGAAGCCAATAAATCCTCTTGACAATAATGTCAGTTCCTTTTGACATCAATGACAACTCATAGACAAGAAGCTAGGATCTGAAACCCAAAATTGCCAACATCTCCATCCATAGGAGACACCAATCTCCTAACTCTGTTTTGGCTGGTGATTCTCTAGAATACCTCTACCTCCACTACCCTTAGAAAATGGAATTCCATCCATAGAAGACACTTGTCCTCCCTGCTCTGGCTAGAGATATTTGTCCTCAACTCTAAAACCTCCAAATATCTATCTTAAATTTACACTAAACTTATTCCTTTAGTCTAGCACAAATCTATCCTCAATATTTGTCCTCAAGCCTTAACTAAAAGCTTAAATCAATCTCAAATCAACTCTGTTGGATCTACCCCAAACCTTAACTCAAGGTTTGAACAAATCAATCAATCAACTCTACTCTCAAGTATTCTCAAAGACTTATCTCAAGTTTTCTCAACAATTCCACACTATAACTTGTCCAATATCATAAAAACATAAAGAGAATTGTTAGAGACTCAATATGCTCTATACTAATCACAATGCTTAATCACTTTCAACCACACTTTCAAAAATATACAGAAAATTGTTAGAGACTCAATATGCTTCACATTCACCTCAATGCTTAATCACTTTCATAACTCAATTCAGAATATAGAATAGTTTATTTTATAGAAGTTGAATAATCACTTCATACATCCACTTGACTAGGCTTAACCAACTCTACTCAACCAATCACTTAATGAAACAACCCTTTCTTACAAACCCTAGTCCAAGCATATGAACACTCACTCAAAATGTTTCCATTAATGCTCATCAACCAATCTCACATAACAATGATACTCATGATATTTTCAAACCCTATTTCAAGTTCTTCACATAGCCAATGGCTTCAACAACAATGATTATAAAAGAAGGTTTTAATAATAACTCTTTATTCCATAAAACCTTGAAGCATTAACTCAACACACTCAATAAGGAAACCCTAACCAAGTCCTTTTCATTCCAAACTTATTTTCTAGAAATCCAACCAATCAAGTCAACTATGGAATAATGTGCTCATACATTTTTCTTGATGATGAAGGAACCTTAAATATCTACCACAACCACAAACACTTCTTTGCCAAGCTCAAAGAAGTTATATAAAAATACAAAGAATATAATAACTCACAAATACACCTTATTAATCCATTCTTAAAATACTATCCAACTCCACAATAGTTTAAATATTCACTTCTCAAAACCCTAACTCATCACAATTTCATCTCAACCATTCAAATCTGACATAAGATACTTCATAAAATTATCCTAAAAAATTAATCCAATTTCTACTTATAACTCCCTACTTTAATATTGCATTTAAAAATAATTCTTTTGAAAAATCATGCAATATATAATGTTCCTTTCCTCTAAGGTAAAAGTATTTTTACCCATAAATTAATCTCAGCAAACACCTTTCATAAAACTCATAAAAATTCTCTTTAACTTAGGATAAATTCAAAAAACAATATTCCCCTTATTTCTCCTAAGACAAACTTTAGCCTAAGAAAAAATCAAATTTAATAATTAAAAATCTTTACCACTTTGGCATGCACGTGAGTCAAACCGAGCGCATCTCTCCCACTAGCACCTTGACCGTGACTTCCATGCCATGGAGGTACATGCTCCTCTTGGAGCCTCCAAGCACCTTCAGTGGTTTTGACCTTCTAAAACACATGAGCCAAAAGATGGCTCCTTCATCCACGCTCTACGAAACACATTGCACGAAGTTACTGCCATGAGGAATGCGCACAAAATAGCATTTGATAGTCTTTAGCGAATTGGGTGAAGAATTTTGCCTCTGGAAATGCTATGGTATATATATACCATATGCCTTCCAATGTGCTCCCATGTCAGTGAAGGAAGACCTCGACAATGCATGCAATGAAGTCGACGGAGGGAGACATCGAAAATGTATGCGAAAGAACCGACGCACAACATTAAACTTTGGCCATTATTTATTAAATATAATAAATTAAATTCTTTTAAGAATTTAATTATTATAATTTAATAATTAAATGGACTTTGGACTTTAAACCAAACTTTAGGCCTCCTTGGTTTTTATAAAAACCTTACAACATGCCCACATGGTTTTAATGAAAAAACTTTTATTTTTGCCACCATTGGTTTTAAAGAAAACCTTTTAAACTTATGCTTCCATATAATATTAAAAATATTATGAAGCTCTTTTGCCATTAATATTTGCATTATTCCTTTTGAACTTTTTACATCAATGGTAGCTTATTCCTTGACATCAATAACAACTTCGTTCCTTGACATCAATGACAACTTTGACTCAAAATGTCCAATGCTTAGTTTAGTCTGGTGTTGTTAAGACATTAGATTCTCACTTCTCTATTCCCCCAAAATGAAAGTGATATCTTGGAATGTTAGTGGTTTGGGTAGAAGCCCTAGATAAAAATCTACTTGTAATTTGATTAGATATCATAGACCGGATATTGTTTTCATCCAAAAAACAAAAATATCTTGTGAAGATATGGTTAGAATTGCTTCTAATATATGGAAAGGTGGTCACTTTCTTGCTACTGGAGCCCAAGGTTTGTGGTGGAGAACAGATCTTGCATAATACAAAAAACCAGAGAAACAAGAGCCCAAAATTTGTATTCAATACTTCGGAAGAATTTTACAAGAATATACAACCAAACTGCCGTTTGCCAACCCCCTCTCATTACAATCCATGGGTTTTTATCGAGGTCCCGATCCTCTCGTGCTTTCAAACTTCCCACGATCTACAATTGCCACCTGGAACAATTCTGGAAAGTTGCATTGATGAGACTCTAGGTGAGGTGCGCGATCGGCTGCCATACCCAACGGAATCTTCTTCTCGATCTGTTGCTTGCTGTTAGTTGCTTTAAACGCGTCTTCCAGATATCCTGCGCGAGTGGCCAACATGCCCGTTGAAATCCTCCTTTGAACTGCTGCTTCACTGCCGCTAACTTGCCGCGCACGAAGGGACGCCTTTAAGAAAGCTGGGAGTGCGTGTTTTCCTGTTTGGTCGCGATATCGCGACATGTCGCGATATCGCGACCATTTCCTTCCTGCACCTTCTCTCTCCATTTTGGCCGCGATATCGCGACCTGTCGCGATATCGCGCCATTTTTTTTGTCGGCCTCCGTTCTCCTGCTTTGGTCACGAAATCGTGACATGTCACGATTTCGTGACCTTTTGTCTCCGTGCCTTGTCTTCCCTGCTTCGGTCATGAAATCGTGACATGTCACGATTTCGTGACCTTGTGCCTTCCGCGCCTTGGCTTCCCTGTGGTCGCGATTTCATGACATGTCACGATTTCGTGACCTTGTGTCTCCCGGCCTTGCCTTCCCCGCCTTGGGTCACGATTTCGTGACATGTCACGATTTCGTGACCTTATGTCTTCCGGTCTTGCTTTCCCCTTGGGCATGATTTCGTGACCTTGTGTCTTCCGGCATTGTTTTCCCCGCCTTGGGTCGCGATTTCGTGACATGTCACGAAATCGTGACATGTCACGATTTCGCGACCCTGTGTCTTTCGGCCTTGCTTTCTCTGCCTTGGGTCGCGATTTCATGACCTTTGCAACACTTAGAAAAAAAATAACTTTGCAACACTTAGAAAGAAATAACAACAAAAGTTTGGTTGATGCTCGATTGCTTTGCTGCCCTCGGATGCTCCTGCATCAGACACCCGGGGTGGATCGAGAAGTGATCCTCACTTCTATCTTTGGGAGGAAGACCCAAGCGGTCAACCTCTATTTTTGATAGCCAAGTTGCATCTTCTACAGGTCTGCCCTTCCACTTGATCAAATACTCGGAATATTGTTTGTTCCTTGTGCTTCTGCCTTCACGAGTATCTAATATTTCCTCGATCTCGTCTTTGGTTGGGTTAGACGCTGGAATGCTCCACAATTCTGTGCTTGGTGCCTCTGTACTATCTCCTTCATGGTATTCCACTAAATCAGATATGTTAAAAATAGGTGAAATGTCAAGCCCACTTGGCAATTCCACTTCATATGCATTGCCTGAATCCCGTTTTTCCAGTATTCTGCATGGCCCAAACTTCTTCATCTTCAACTTGTTATAAGTTTTGGCTGGAAATATTTCTTTTCTGAGATGGACCATGACTTCATCCCCCACTTCGAACTCTTTGAACCGCCGCTTTTGGTCTGCTCTTGCTTTATACTGAGTATTCATTTTTGTAATTTGTTTCTTCACTTCTTCATGCAGGCTTTTCATCTGTTTTGCGAATTCCTCAGCCTCTGCACTGCACTTTTCTCCTTTATCTAATTTTCTCAGCTCAAAAACGTTTCTCGGACTGTTTCCATATATGATTTGGAATGGAGATTTGTTTGTACTCTTATTGACAGAATTGTTGTATGCAAATTCTGCCTACGGCAAAACTAAATCCCATCCCTTGGGTTTATCTGCTATCAAGCATCTTAATAAATTACCCAGACTTCTATTTACCACATCTGTCTCATCCATCGCTTTGTGGGTGGTATGCGGAACTGAACTTCAGATCTGTCTTCAGCTTCTTCCACAATGTTCTCCAGAAATACCCAACAAACTTTGTATCTCTGTCATAAACTATGCTTCTTGGTAGACCGTGAAGTCGTACCACTTCCTTGAAAAATAACCCTGCAATGTGAACCGCATCACTTGTTTTCTGGCAGGGAATAAAATGTGCCATCTTGGAGAACTCGTCAACCACCACAAATACAGAGTCATTTCCCCTTTGTGTTCTCGGTAATCCAAGAATAAAATCCATGCTTATGTCCTCCCATGGCCTCTCGTGCATAGGTAACGGCTGGTATAATCCCGTGTTTTGCCTTACGCCTTTTGCCATCCGGCATATTCTGCAACCTTGCACAAACTTTTTCACATCTTGCTCAAGTTGCGGCCAGTAGTAATTTTCATTCACCAGGGCAATGGTCTTATCCCGACCAAAATGCCCAGCCAGTCCTCCGCTGTGCTTTTCCTTGATTAAGTTCTCCCGCATGGAACTCCTTGGAATGCATAATTTACTTCCCTTGAACAACATTCCATCTTGGATTAGGAAATCTAACCATTTTGTCCTGTCCACAGTAACAGGTGCCAAGCAAGCCGTCTAGGCTTCTGCAAAATCAGGATCTTCAGGATAAAGACCCTTCAGTTCTTCGAATCCTACCACTTCCACTGTCATTTCAATCAGCAGATTCTGCCTTCTACTTAAGGCATCCGCAACTCTGTTTGATTTCCCGCTTCTGTGCTTTAACACAAAGGTATAGCTTTGGAGAAACTCAACCCACTTCATGTGCCTCTGATTCAGTTTTGTTTGGTCGTTGATGTACTGCAATGCCTGATGATCCGTAAATAGAACAAACTCTTTTGGCAACAAATAATGCCTCCACTTCTTCAGAGCCTGAACTATAGCATAAAATTCCTGGTCATAAATTGAATACTTTTTCTCGAGCATCATTGAGCTTTTCACTAAAATAAGCAATAGGTCTGCCTTCTTGACTCAGTACAGCCCCTATTGCACTGCCACTGGCATCACAGTCTACCTGAAATACTTTGTTAAAGTCTGGGAGTGCCAAAATAGGCTGTTCTATGACCCTTTTCTTTAATGCATCAAAGCTCCTTTCAGCCCCTAAGGTCCACTTGAATTCTTTCTTATCCCCTCTCATTGTTTCTGTGAGGGGTGCACAAATGCTGCTGAAGTTTCTTATGAACTTTCTGTAAAAGTTGGCTAGACCATGAAATGATCTTACCTCTATTGTGCTTCTTGGGGTAGGCCATTCGATGATAGCTCTCACCTTCTCTGGGTCCATTTTCAGACCTTCTTCTGAGATTACAAATCCCAGGTATACTAACTCTTTCTTGACAAAATTACACTTTTTCAGATTTATTAATAACTGCTCCTCCCGCAGCTTTTCAAAAACCCTCCTGATGTGCATCAGGTGTTCCTCCAGGGTTCTGCTGAATATTAATATATCATCTAAATAAACAATGACAAATTTTCCTAAAAACTCTTTCAGTACCTCATTCATCAGCCGCATGAAGGTACTTGGTGCATTGGACAGCCCAAATGGCATGACCAACCACTCATACAAGCCCTCTCTTGTCTTGAAGGTTGTCTTCCACTCATCTCCTTCCCTGACACGGATCTGGTGGTAACCACTCTTGAGGTCAATTTTGGTGAAGTACTTGGCTCCACTCAAACAGTCCATTATGTCATCCATCCTTGGCAATGGAAATCTATATTTTATTGTGATCTTGTTGATGGCTCGAGAGTCTGTGCACATTCTCCACTCTCCATCCTTCTTGGGTGCTAGTACTGCAGGTACTGCACATGGGCTAAGACTCTCCCTAATCAATCCCTTCTCCAGCAACTCCTGGACCTGCCTGTTTAGTTCTTCAGTTTCTACAGGTGTCATTCTATGTGCAGCTTTATTGGGCAAGCTTGACCCTGGCACCAAATCAATATGGTGACTGATTTTTCTTACTGGGGGTAAACCCTCAAGCACATTATCAGATATGATATCTGGAAATTCCTTCAACAGATCTTGGACTTCTGCTGGGGCATCTTTGCATTCTGTATCCCTGACTCTAGGAATTAATGCATAACACATATGTTCATGCTTTAAATCATCTAAAAATTTTCTTCCGTCAACCAAGCAAATTCTTGCACTGCCACATACCTTTTCTTCCACCTCCTTCAGGGGTTTCAACTTATGACGCATTCCATTCTTGGTCACGGAATAGGTGTTGGCTCGGCCATCATGAACCGCACACCTGTCAAACTGCCATGGCCTTCCCAGCAGCAAATGGCATGCATCCATGGGCAGAATGTCGCACAGAACCTCATCACGGTAATTCCCAATACTGAATTTTACCAGGCACTGTTCATTGACCAAAACCTTATGGTCTTTCTGCAACCACACGATCCGATATGGATGCGGGTGTTTCTTGCTCTCTAGTTGTAGCTTTGTAACCATTCCCTCTAAAACTAGGTTATCTGTGTTACCGTTGTCAATGATAATGTTGCAAATCTTACCCGCGCATTTACACCTTGTGCGAAATAAGCTTTTCCTCCGATCTGTAGCTCCCTCTTCATTCAGCAGGACTCTCCTTGCAATCATTACTTCTCCTCTCTCAACTTCTTCAGAATGCTCAGATCCAGCATCTTCATCGACGATCGCTACTCTGGCATTTCCTTTCGGCCTCCGATTATTTCTTTCTCGTTGTTGTGGGCACTCATATTGGTGATGTCCCTCTTCCCCACACTGGAAGCAAGTCCCTCGAAATCTTCCTCTTCCTTGTCCACGTCCAGCTCTCCCTCTTCCCCCTCGGTAACCATTATTCCCGATTATGGGGGCGGTCTGTATTTTCTCTCCTTTGTTCTTGATTGCTGCTACCTTCTCCATTTTTCTGAGAATCTTCATTTCTTCTTCCACTGTTCCTTCCGTCGGTCCTTCCGCCATGACCTCTTCCTCTTTGCTTGTTTTCAAACCTCCTATTGAGCTTCTCTTCAACCTTTAAAGCAAATTGGTAAGCGTCCTCTATGGTGGTCATCCGGACTAGACTTAGTTCTTCCTGAATGCTTGCTCGTAACCCATTAATGTAACGGGCTACCTTCTCCTTGTTGGCCTCTGAGTGGCCTGTTCTAATCATTATTTTATGAAATTCCTCTGTGTATTCTTTCACAGACTTGCTTGATTGCCTCAATCCTTGCATTTTCTTCAACAGGTCTAACTCATAATCACCAGGGATGAACTGCCTCTTTAGCTTTTCTGCCATCCGTTCCCACTTAGTTATTCTCTCTTTTCCTCTTTTATTTCGCTCCAACTCGCACTCCCTTCCACCAAATGCTAGCATGACCTTTCGCTTTGGTCTTTGCGAATCTGACCCTATCAGGATCCTCAACCTCTTCGTACTCAAAGTACTCTTCCAGATCGTTGATCCAGTCGATCAATTCCTCTGGATCAAGGTTCTCGAAATATGTGGAAACCTCCATCTTCGACCTCTTCCCAATCTAGGATATGGCTTTGTATAGTCTGGCCTGAGCAGGATCTACTGCTTCTTCTTCTTCCTCAGGTTGGTCTTCTTCTTCATCATCTTCCTCTTCACTACCTTCGTCTCTTCTTGGCTCCAATCTTCTGCACATTTCTTCTTGCAGAGCTTGCATTTGCCGCCGCAAAGCTCAAACATCTTCTACTCGCTGCCATGCCTCTCCCACCAATCGGGTTTCTCCTTGGAGGCATTCTGCTCACCCAATTCCAAGCCCTTCCATAGATCCTGGTGTAACTGCCTCTCCTCCGATGATCTGTTACACACTCAGGAACTACTGGCTCTGATACCACTTGGTGGAGAACAGATCTTGCATAATACAGAAAACCAGAGAAACAAGAGCCCAAAATTTGTATTCAATACTTCGAAAGAATTTTACAAGAATATACAGCCAAACTGTCATTTGCCAACCCCCTCTCATTACAATCCATGGGTTTTTATCGAGGTCCCGATCCTCTGTGCTTTCAAACTTCCCACGATCTACAATTGCCACCTGGAACAATTCTGGAAAGTTGCATTGATGAGACTCTAGGTGAGGTGCGCGACTGGTCGCCATACCCAACGAATTCTTCTTCTCGATCTGCTGCTTGCTGTTAGTTGCTTTAAACGCGTCTTCCAGATATCCTGCGCGAGTGGCCAACATGCCCATTGAAATCCTCCTTTGAACTGCTGCTTCACTGCCGCTAACTTGCCACGCATGAAGGGACGCCTTTAAGAAAGCTGGGAGTGCATGTTTTCTGTTTGGTCGCGATATCGCGACATGTCACGATATCGCGACCATTTCCTTCCTACGCCTTCTCTCTCCATTTTGGCCGCGATATCGCGACATGTCGCGATATCACGCCATTTTTTCTATCGGCCTCCGTTCTCCTGCTTTGGTCACGAAATCGTGACATGTCACGATTTCGCGACCTTTTGTCTCCGCGCCTTGTCTTCCCTGCTTCGGTCGCGAAATCGTGACATGTCACGATTTCGCGACCTTGTGCCTTCGCGCCTTGGCTTCCCTGCGGTGGCCGCGATTTCGTGACATGTCACGAAATTCGTGACCTTGTGTCTCCCGGCCTTGCCTTCCCCGCCTTGGGTCACGATTTCGACATGTCACGATTTCGTGACCCTGTGTCTTCCGGCCTTGCTTTCCCCGCCTTGGGTCATGATTTCGTGACCCTGTGTCTTCCGGCCTTGCTTTCCCTGCCTTGGGTCGCGATTTCGTGACCCTGTGTCTTTCGGCCTTGCTTTCTCTGCCTTGGGTCACGATTTCGCGACCTTTGCAACACTTAGAAAAAAATAACTTTGCAACACTTAGAAAGAAATAACAACAAAAGTTTGGTTGATGCTCGATTGCTTTGCTGCCCTCGGATGCTCCTGCATTAGTTTGGTGGGTGGTGTTGCATGTTTGTGAAATCCATGAAGCTTAACTCCCTCTTTGTGGGTGGGTAGTAGGAATTGGCTCTTTGTGGTTGTTACCTACTTTTCATCTGGATCTTCTATTTTTCTATCTAATGTGTATGCCCCCAGTAATTTATCATGTAAAATCCTCTTATGGAATCATCTTAGATTCATTCAATCTCTTGCTCCCAATTATCCTTAAATTATGACTAGGAATTTTAATTCTATCATGTCCTTAGAGAAGAAGAATGGTGGTGTGGAGTGTTTGGGCCCTTCTTCTACTTTGATGTGGGACAATATTTCTTTCCTTAATCTTGTTGATGTGAAGCCTCAAAATGGGATCTTTACTTGGACTAATAGAATATGTGGAACAAATTTTATTTCTAAAATATTGGATCGGTTCCTTACTTTCGATAGTTGGTTTGATGATATTTGGACTTCATTCTTAGAGATTCTAGGCTGGAGGGGCTCTGAAAACTAGCCCATTCTCTTTTAGTCCTCGAGATTCTCACTGTCAAGAAATTCGTATTTTAAATTTCAACTTATGTGGCTCAGGGATAAGGATTTGTATGAATGTGTGGAGATGTGGTAGGTCAAAGGGAAACCCAAATTTGGCACTGCTATGTTTACTTTTTTTAAAAGCCTCCAGTTTGTCAAATTCAAACTTAAGCAATGAAACATATTTTATTTTGGAAATATTTTTCAAAATAAAAAGCAACTACAGGATAGCCTGGAGGAGATAACTTTTCAAATTAAATATGAAGGATTGACAAAGGATATGTTGGTAATGGAAGCTTCCCTTTATAGTTATCTTACTGAATGGGACATTTATGAGGATATTTTTTGGAAGCAAAAATCTCAGATTGATTGGTTGTTGGAAGGGGATGGAAGCACCTTTTTTTTTCACAATTTAGTTAAAGACTGCATGAATGGTAATGCTATAGTCTCACTTAATTCTGATTAGAGGGAAACTCTCTCATCCTTTTAGGATATCTCTAATGAAGCAATCAGGTTCTTCTCCTCTCTTTTTTTTGAGAAGGGTCCTCATGATATTGTTAATATGAGGCTTACTTTGGATTGTATTCCTAGGTTGGTCTCTAATGATATGAATAAGATGCTAATGGACCTCATCTCAATGGAGGAACTTAAAGTGGTGGTTTTTAAAATGAAAAAAAAAGATAAAACAGGTAGACCTGATGGTTTCCCTATAGAATTTTTCCAAGAATTTGGGGAAGTGTTATCTTTTGATCTGCTAAAAGTTTTTTAGGAATCCCAAGTTAATACGCAAATGCTTAAAGCTATTAATTCAAACTTCCTTGATCTTATTCCCAAATATAAAAATGCTATCTTGTTGGGGTCTCTCCGTCCAAGATTATTACCAAGATTATTGTAGATCAGTTTAAGAAAGTTATTGGTTTTCTTATTTCTCTTGAGCAAGGTTGGTTTGTTAAGGGTCGTCAAATTTTATATGATGTGGTGGTTGCTACTGAAGCTACTCACTCTATGGATATCTCTAAGGAAAATGATATGTTCATTAAGCTCTATATGTCCAAGGCTTATGATAGGTTTAGTTGGCCTTTTTTTGCATAACATCCTTAAATATTTTGGGTTATCGTATAATTGGATTGAATGGGTCATGAATTGTGTGACTTTGACCTCCTTTGCAATTTTAATCAATGGTTTACCATTTGCTTTCTTCTCAGCCTCTAGGGAGATTCATAAAGGATACCCCTTGTCCCCCTATATTTTTATCCTTATGGATAAAGGTTTGGGTAGACTTATCAAGAGTTTTCTAAATCATGGTGCTATCCAGGGATGGTCTTGGGCAGAGAATTCTTTATCCTAGTCTCATATTTAGTTTATCAATGATACTGATCTAATGGAAAGCACAAATTTTGAGAAAGTAGTGAATTTTAGGAATACTTTAGATATTTACTTATCTACCTTTGGTCAAATTATTAATGAAGAGAAATCAAATATATTCTTATTCAATACATATGATCGGATTCAACGTAGGATTGCTAATATTCTACGTTTTCAGGTGGGTTATTTGCTAATGGAGTATCTGGGGATTCCTATTTCTTCTAAAAATCTTGGAAGGGCTTCATGTAAAATTATTTTGGATAGATTTCAATCAAGGGTTAATCATTGAACTTTTTGATGGTTATCCTTTGCTGGTAGATTAATGCTTTTGAAGTATGTTCTTCATGCTTTGCCTATCTACAGGTTTTCTATCTTGGCTACTCCTAAGTGCTTTCTCAAAGAATTTGATTCTCTTTCTAGAATTTTTTTATGAGCAGGAAACTTGAACTGTAATATATGGATCTTGGTTATTTGGGATACTGTGTGTTTTCCTAAGATATGGGGGGGTCTTGGTTTCAGGTAATCCATTTTGAATAGTTTGTTTTAGCTGTTAAACTATATTGGAGGTGGTGCAGTAATCTTGATCAGTTTTGGACTAAATTCTTAGCCTCAAATATTTGTGTGGTGCTCTAGCTGATGAGATTTCAAGGTTGGAGTTGAGGGGGAAAGGTTCCATTATTTGGTACACTCTCAAAAAATATACCATGCTTATTAAGCAAGGCCTCTTTTGGATTGTTAATAAGGGAAACAATGTCTTATTTTAGGAATATTATTAGGATAATAATCCTCCTATCCTTTATTATTTCCCCCACCTTCGTCTTCTTCGGGATATTTTTTCTAATGTGGGCTGGTCTAAGGTGGCTGACTTCAATCAACAAAGTCCACTTGGTAGTTCTTTTACTCACTGCTGGTGGGATTTGCAGGGCTAGCTAGAGGGTGGTTGTTCTGAGTATCGTGACACTCTAGCTTATATTTTGGCTGAGATACCATGTTGTTTAGTTCAAGACTCTGATATTGTTGCTTGGGTCTATAATTCGAAAGGGAAATACACTTTTGATCTGGGCTATCAAACCCTTATTATGCAGAGAAGAGAAGAGATTGTGTCCCCTGGTGGAAGAAAATTTGGAATAATTTTGGTTGGCCCAAATGTAATTTTTTTCTTTGGCTATTGCATCAAAATAAATGTTCAACTTGGGATAATATTCATAAAAGAGGTTTTCAGGGTCCTTCACTATGTTTTCTTTGTGGAAAGAATGAGGAAACCATTCCCCATATTTTCTTCCAATGCTCATATTCCCTGGAGGTCTGGAACTTGTGGTGGAAGATCTAGAAAAGGTCCATCATCCATGCTACTTCTATTTTTTATTTTTAAGAAAGCTTAGGTAGACCCCCTACCTCTGCTTCATGTCTTCAAACTGCCTGGGATATTGGTGCTTCCTTCATATTTTGGTATATTTGGTTAGAATGCAACCAAAGAATTTTTTAGGAATATCAACTTGGAGCCTTATACGTATGGCTCAAAGTCAAAAGGATGGTTAAAGAGACTATTGATGCCAAATATGTTCTAAGTTCTCCTCTTACTTCCTATGATTGGAATATTATCAATAGATTGAATATTTATTTATCATCACCAACTGCAAATAGAGGTCTTGTTAGGGGGATTGGTTCATTGAAGGTCAATAAATCTGGGAAGTGGAGTCCCTCCCCTATGGGTGTTATCAAAATAAACATGGATGGTTCTTCCAGGGGTAACCTAGGTAATGTTGGTATAGGAGGAATTGGCTATGATAGTGAGGGTGTGGCCCACCTCTTTTTCTCTATGTACAAGGGAATTCATTCAAATAATCATATAGAAGCATTGGCAATTCTCCATGCATTGGAAATAACTTTTTCTTTGAGATGGAGAAGGGTTATTTGTAAACATGATTCCATGATAGTGGTGTCTCTTCTGAACAATAAGCATTTTTAGGATGCTTCCTGGTTTAAGGTTAGAATAGTGAAACAAATTTTGAGTTTGGTTGGGAATTTTGTTGAAATTTCTTTTGTTCATATCCCAAGTGAATGGAATAGAGTGGCTAATTTTTTGGTGAAGTGGGCTTCTGAAGTATTCCCTTACTAGAAATATAATAGCTAGAATTATCTTGATCAGGAGAAATCCAAACTCCTTAATCAGTTAATTCATGAGGACCAGGTAAGATAATTTCAAGATGGAGGAACATTATTGTCATGGGTTGTTGTGTCCTATTGAAGTTATTGTTAGAATGATCCATGGATTTTCTTGGTGGATTTATTGTATTTTGTATGATGTGCTAGCTTGTATAACTTGGAAATCCTTGTAGAATGTATTGTTTTACATTTTGAAAAAAAAAATCCCTCCCCCAAAAAAATGATCGTTAAATTTTTTATTAAAGTAGGGGTCCATCATGCAAAATTCATAAGCTTGTTAGTTTGACTGATCCAAAATTCCATATGATGGTCATGACAAGTTTTAATGTTTTAAATGGTGTAGAGATCTATCCTCCAATGAACATAATTGTTAATATTTCATTTGAGAATAACTTTTGACAATGGAAGTGTTGGTCAAATATCTACCTAAAATACAAATATACATTTGTGCACCCTAGATACAACAAACATTGAAAAGCCAAGGGAAATAAATGTCCTCCATGCCAATCTCTAGAGAGGGCTGACTCCCTTACTAATCCTACACCAGTTAAAGCCTAGAGTTGCAAGAAAGAAATTAAAAATATCAGAAAGAAATTGGAAATGTAGCTATAGCCCAAATATGTAGGATTGGGGATAGACTAGAAGCAAGAATTCCAACCAAGAGTTATAATAGCATAGAATAGAAAGGAGGTGAGATAATCCACTTGTTGGCAATTTTGGGTACTTTGGGTACATTGCCTTTGCTCAAGTGTATAAGTTGTCATTGATGTCAAGAAGCTTTTGAAGGAATTTGATTTGATGTCAAATAATTTGTTTTGATGAAGGTTACGGCATGACAGTTTCAAAGGTCTTTTGCAAACCCCAAGCCGACAGGTTCGAGAGAAAGAGCTCGCAAAGAAAAGTGTCACGATTTCGCGACAATTTGCAAGAGGGATTGTACGGACGAAAAAGTGTCACGATTTCATGACAGGTTCGAGAGAAAGAGCTCATAGTGAAAAAGTGTCACGATATCGCGACATGTCGGGTTTTCATGACCCGAAGAAAAGAAAAGCGCTAAGGAGAAAAAGTGTCACGATATCGCGACATGTCGGGTTTTCATGACCCGAAGAAAAGAAAAGCGCTAAGGAGAAAAAGTGTCACGATATCGCGACATGTCGGGTTTTCGCGACCCGAAGAATAGAAAAGAGCTAAGGAGGAAAAGTGTCACGATATCGCGACATGTCGCATTTTCGTGACTTAAGCAGGAGAGAGAAAGCAAGTTAGAAAAGTGTCACGATATCGCGACATGTCGCAATTTCGTGACTCAAAGAGCAAAGAAAATTAAGAAGTTGAAGAGGACGCGATTTCGTGATGGGTTACAAGGAAAGCGTACGAAAGCTGAAAGCATCACGATTTCATGACGGGTTGCAAAGAATGCGTACGGATGCAAAAAGTGTCACGATTTCATGACAGGTAGAAAAGAAAGCAGACGAAAGCAGAAGTGTCACGATTTCATGACAGAAACTGAAAGTAGGTCTTCTATAGGAGAAGTGTCATGATTTCATGACAAAAGCAGAGAGGAAGGCTATGAAGATAGAAGTGTCACGATATCATGATAGAAGTGAAGACGAAGTCTGCAGAGGCAGAAGTGTCACGATTTCATGACAAAAGCAGAAAGGAGGTCGATGAAGGGAGAAGTGTCACGATATCGTGACAAAAGCAAAGTTGATGCTGACAAAGATAGAAGTGTCATGATATCACGACAAGAGCTTAGTTGAAGTCGACAAAGGCTGAAGTGTCACGATATCATGACAAAAGCCAAAAGAAAGTGTACGGTTGCAAAGGTGTCACGATATCGCGACATGTTGTAGTTTCACGACAAAAGCTATAGAAGAGTTACAGAGGCAGTTGAAGCCGACAAAGTTAAATGTGAGCCGACGAAGATTAGGGTTTGTAATCGATGAAGTTTAGGGTTGTGCAACTGACTAAAGATCAGGGTTACAACCGACTAAGATTAAGGTTTTGATCTTGAAAGTGTTATTATAAAAGGTAGGCTATTTTGAAGAGTTTGAGTGTTGTTAGTTGCGACGTTCGTAGATAGAGCATAGAGTGAGAAGTTCGATCATCGAGAGCAGAGTGCAAAATTCGATCGAAGTGTGCAGAGTGAGCGAAGAGTCATGGTGAATTGTTCTAAGTGCTACTGTGATTGCATAGAGAGTGCAAAGGTTGAAGTTCGACCAAGTGCGGCTGTGATTGCGCAGAGAGAGCAGAGGGCGTAGAGAGCACAAAGGGCAAAGACGAATGTGGAGTGCTGCTGTATGAGGACAGAGGTGCACTGGTTCTTTGAGAAGAACTTGAGGATAGATTTGGCAAGTCTTTGAGAAGGCTTGTGTGTAGAGGATTGATTTGTTCAAGTGTTGGACAGATCTGATAGACAGAGGAAGACTTGTACTAGACCGACTGACTGTGTTTGGTACAGGTTGTTGAGCTGTTGTGGACATGATCATAGAAGGCAGAGGTCTCTTAGGCTAAGCATTGAGGATAGGAGGTCTTCGGTGGAAAGGAGTTCCACGTGCTGGCAAGAGGTAGAGGCAGTTGATCTTCTGAGGGATCATTTCCAGAGTAGAGGGGAAGGTATCTCCTTTGAGCAGAGGCTCATAAATTCAGATAGGGGAAGGTATCTCCTTTGAGCAGAGGCTCATAAATTCTGATTGGGGGAAGGTATCTCCTTTGGGCCGAGGCTCATAAACATTGTAATTGGGAAGGATTCCCAAAGAACTTTGAGATAACTTTTAGAGAAAAGTTTTGTGGACGTAGCCCACCCATTCGGGGTGAACCACGTTAAAATTGGTGTCACTTTGTGGATGATATTGTGCATTGTTTTGATATTGCTTTGGGTATATTGCTTTACTATTTTGAAGTATAAAGGAAAAAGTAAAAAGAGGTCTTATACTGTTCACCCCCCTCTCAGTATAAGCTTGTGTTCTTCAATTGGTATCATAGCCGGTGCCTTCGAAAAGTTTAACAACTTGAAGGAAAAGCTAGTAAAGAACACAATGGATCATTCAAGTGGCAATGCAACACCTATTCTTGATGGGTCAGATTTTGGTCTTTGGAGTGCAAGGATGAAGGTTCATCTAATGGCACTTGGTAATGAGGTATGGGAAGTGATTGAAGATGAGTACACTATTCCTGAACATGGTCCTAATACTAAAGAAGAAAGGCTCCTACATCACAACAATTCAAAAGCAATGAATGCAATCCTGAAAGGCTTACGGAAAGCAGATCTCACCAAAGTGATTCACTGCAAGACAACTAGTGAAATGTGGAAACAGTTGAAGGTGGTTCATACAGGTGATACAAATGTCAGAAAGGCCAAGTTGAGACACTTCAAAGGTATGTTTGAACAACTCCAGATGAATGATGATGAAAATATTAGTGACTACATGCTTCGTATGGATGAGGTTGTTAACTCCATGAAAGACTTAGGTCTTGAGCTTGCTGAAAATGATGTTTGTGATAAGATTTTAAGATCTCTTCCTAATAGATTTAGTGAAAATATTTTTGCTATTGAGGAAGCTAAAGATTTGGATAAGTTGAAAAAGGATGAGCTCCATAGTATACTTGCAGCATTTGAGTTGAGAACTCAAGTGAAGGTTGATGTCAAGAAAGAGGCAACTTTCAAGGCTACCAAGAAATCCAAGGGTAAACAACTTCAAGAGAGTGATGAGTCTTCTAGTGATGAAGAGGCATATTACAACAAGAAAGGCAAGTTCTCTAGAAAGCACAAAAGCATGAAAAATATAAGATGTTTCAATTGTGGAAAGTTTGGTCATTATGCTACCGATCGTACTGTTCCCAAGAATGAAAGTGATGAAGATAAACAGGATTCTAAGAGCAAGGATTCTGAAAAGCACAAGCATCACAGGAAGAACAAAGATGAGCACAACAATCAAGGAAAGAGGTATTCTCACAAGCACAAGAAGAGTTTCTACCTAGACAAAGCAAGTAAGTGTTCTAGTAGTGATAGTGAAAGTTCTTCAAGTGATGATGAAAATGAGATGTTGTTCATATCAAAAAAGAGGAAGAACCGAAACATAGATTCATTATCATGAAATGTCTTAGATGTGGAAATTTTGGTCACCTTGAGGATGATTGTACAAATAATGATTTGGTTTCTAGTATGTATGAGGATGCTTCAGAAAACTATAAGGAAGATGCTTGTATGGTTTTTGAAAAAGGTAGCACCTCTAGTGATAAGAAATCTGAAAAAGGCTTTGATGATTCAGAAAGCAAACAAATAAAGGATCTTGAAAGTGAACTTATTAATGCTCTTAGTGCTTTGAAAAAGGAAAGAAAGAAGAATGCTAGACTCAAGGATAAGTTAGATGAATGTTGTATGGAGAGAGATGATCTTATAGAAAATCTTGATTTCTCTATAGCTAAGACACAAGAACTCAAGGATGAGTTAGAGTCTAAGGTTCTTGAGTATAGTGAGTTAGAACAGAAAATGGCTTCTTTGAAAGAGGAAACTAAAGAGTACAAGGATAAGCTTTACAGGTTTCAAGATAGCTCCAAAAAGGTTAAGTCACTCATCAAAGGTCAAAGAAAGACAACAGATAAAATAGGCCTTGGTTTTGTTAAGCCACACAAGGAACAAGTTGGAGAGTCTAGTAAGAGACTCCAAAAGGAAGAGAGTTCTGATGAGGAAAGTATTTCAGATCATGAGTCCTTGAATGATAGATGCACAGAAATAGAAAACAGAATTCAGAATGAGAAGAAGAAGTTTTCAGGACCCAAGAGGTCAAATAAAGGAAAATTTCAAGGCAGATGTTTTGCTTGTCATAAGTTTGGTCACATGGCTTCACATTGCATGGCTCAAGTGAAGAAGGTAAATGACAATTTCAGAAGTGCTAGTTTCTTTCAAGGGTATTGCTACTCTTGTCAATAGTTTGGGCACAAGGCAGTCTATTGCAAGGTAAATAACAGGAACAGGTTTGATCAAAACAAGTTTGGTGAAGGTTTGGTGAAAGGTTTGGTCGAAGGTTTGGGAACAGGTTTGGTCAGAACAGGTGGATTCAAAGATCAGGTTTACCTCAGAGAAACAACATCATCAAGTGTTTCAAGTGCAACAATGAAGGTCACATAATCAGACAGTGTAGAGCTAAAATTCTAGAATACAGAAATAGGAACAGTGGCATGATCAGGTCCAAGGATCAAGGCATGGACAAGAACAGGGATGAGAACAAGAACAAGAACAGTGACAAGAATAGGAATATGGACAAAGAGTTCAAGAGAAGGCCCGACAAGGAAGTTATAGACGCTGATGATGATCGGTGCCTAATGGGAGTTTTACTCCCACCCCAGAATTAATCACCTCATCAGGAGGTGGGGGAGGGACTAAGCTAAGAGGCTCATTCTTAGTCCCGAGCCCCAAAGGTGGCCCTTTGCCATTGATGACAAAGGGGGAGAGATATGAGTAAGGGGGAGAGCTTCAAGTGAAGAGGAAAGCTTCAAGTCAGGGGGAGCAAAACTTCAAAGGAAGATTCTCAGTTGTGGGCGCAGTTTGTCAGTTGTTAGCACAGTTGGTTTCAGCTTTGGCTCTTGAGAAGTGTTTTCAGTAAAGGTTTGCCATCAATGACAAAGGGGGAGATTGTTGGCAATTTTGGGTACTTTGGGTACATTGCCTTTGCTCAAGTATATAAGTTGTCATTGATGTCAAGAAGCTTTTGAAGGAATTTGATTTGATGTCAAATAATTTGTTTTGATGAAGGTTACGGCATGACAGTTTCAAAGGTCTTTTGCAAACCCCAAGCCGACAAGTTCGAGAGAAAGAGCTCGCAAAGAAAAGTAGTTATTTAGAGGTTTTTGTTGAGAGAAAGAGTGGAAAAGTGTCACGATATCGATGTGGGAAAGAAAGCGTAAGGAGAAAAAGTGTCACGATATCGCGACATGTCGGGTTTTCGTGACCCAAAGAAAAGAAAAGCGCTAAGGAGAAAAAGTGTCATGATATCGTGACATGTCGGGTTTTCGTGACCCAAAGAATAGAAAAGAGCTAAGGAGGAAAAGTGTCACGATATCGTGACATGTCGCATTTTCGTGACTTAAGCAGGAGAGAGAAAGCAAGTTAGAAAAGTGTCATGATATCGTGACATGTCACAATTTCATGACTCAAAGAGCAAAGAAAATGTACGAAAGATTTATGACAGTTAAAGAAAAGGAAAGTTGATAGCGATTTCAGAGGGTTACAAGGAAAGCGTACAGAAGCTGAAAGCGTCACGATTTCATGATGGGTTGCAAAGAATGCGTACGGATGCAGAAAGTGTCATGATTTTGTGATAGAGAAAAGAAAGCAGAGAAGCAGAAGTGTCACGATTTCATGATAGAAATTGAAAGTAGGTCTTCTATAGGAGAAGTGTCATGATTTCATGACAAAAGTAGAGAGGAAGGCTATGAAGATAGAAGTGTCACGATATCATGATAGAAGTGAAGATGAAGTCTAGAGGCAGAAGTGTCACGATTTTATGACAAAAGTAGAAAGGAGGTCGACGAAGGGAGAAGTGTCATGATATCATGACAAAAGCAAAGTTGATGCTGACAAAGATAGAAGTGTCACGATATCGTGACAAGAGCTTAGTTGAAGTCGACAAAGGCTGAAGTGTCACGATATCATGACAAAAGCCAAAAGAAAGTGTATGGTTGCAAAGGTGTCATGATATCGCGACATGTTGTAGTTTCACGGCAAAAGCTACAGAAGAGTTACAGAGGCAGTTGAAGCCGACAAAGTTAAATGTGAGCCGACGAAGATTAGGGTTTGTAGCCAATGAAGTTTAGGGTTGTGCAACCGACTAAAGATCAGGGTTACAGTCGACTAAGATTAAGGTTTTGATCTTGAAAGTGTTATTATAAAAGGCAGGCTATTTTGAAGAGTTGGTAGTGTTGTTAGTTGCGACGTTCATAGATAGAGCGTAGAGTGAGAAGTTCGATCACCGAGAGCAGAGTGCAAAATTTGATCAAAGTGTGCAGAGTGAGCGAAGAGTCATGGTGAATTGTTCTAAGTGCCGCTGTGATTGCGCAGACAGTGCAAAGGTTGAAGTTCGACCAAGTGCGGCTGTGATTGCATAGAGAGAGCAGAGGGCGTAGAGAGCACAAAGGGCAAAGACGAACGCGGAGTGCTGCTGTATGAGGACAGAGGTGCACTGGTTCTTTGAGAAGAACCTGAGGATAGATTTGGCAAGTCTTTGAGAAGGCTTGTGTGCAGAGGATTGATTTGTTCAAGTGTTGGACAGATCTGACAGACAGAGGAAGACTTGTACTAGACCGACTGACTGTGTTTGGTACAGGTTGTTGAGCTGCTGTGGACGTGATCATAGAAGGCAGAGGTCTCTTAGGCTAAGCATTGAGGATAGGAGGTCTTCGGTGGAAAGGAGTTCCACGTGCTGGCAAGAGGTAGAGGCAGTTGATCTTCCGAGGGATCATTTCCAGAGCAGAGGGGAAGGTATCTCCTTTGAGCAGAGGCTCATAAATTTAGATTGGGGGAAGGTATCTCCTTTGAGCAGAGGCTCATAAATTCTGATTGGGGGAAGGTATCTCCTTTGGGCCGAGGCTCATAAACATTGTAATTGGGAAGGATTCCCAAAGAACTTTGAGATAACTTTTAGAGAAAAGTTTTGTGGACGTAGCCCATCCATTCGGGGTGAACCACGTTAAAATTGGTGTCACTTTGTGGATGATATTGTGCATTGTTTTGATATTGCTTTGGGTATATTGCTTTACTATTTTGAAGTATAAAGGAAAAAGTAAAAAGAGGTCTTATACTGTTCACCCCCCCTCTCAGTATAAGCTTGTGTTCTTCACCACTTACAGTTTCTTGGAGATAACTTCCATAATCACATTCCAGTACTCACACTCTCACTAGTAGTGCCCAAATCTAGATGCAAAATTTGAACTTAGCAGTAGATAACAGACATGAATATAAAATAGAAATGCTTAAATAGAAAGAAATCACACATAAGGACTGTTTGCAAAATCAGAAGCCAAATTCCTTCTATTTACACAGAAAACTTGAATAGTTTTTCTGTAAAGTGTCTATCCTCCTTTTTACATTGAAAATGTCTAGTATTTATAGAGGTTTTTGCCTCTGTCTATTTAATACACAAAATATAAAATGTTTACAGATCAGGAACCTTAGTGAGGAAATTCCTTCTTGAAAATCTTGAAAATCCACCTTTTGAGACAACGATCCAACTTTTAAGGGAAAATCCCTATGAAATCGACATATTCAGGTGTCGATGCATGGAAAACTATAAAGATGGTTGATGACTTGGTACATCCATTGCACCTCAAAAATTTACCCCTATTCATAATATCTTAGACCTCATGAAGATTACTCTGTGATTTTAATGTTGCAACTATTTTAGCATGCAATCATTAATTTTAGTTACTTTTCATCCCCATAATTAAATACTCATCATTCATCTGATCATAGTGCCTTATAATAATATTCATTGATGCTTAAAATCAAATTTACCCAAAACAAAGTGATGAGTGAAGGCGTTTCATTTAACTTCCACCATTTCCTTTTTAGTCACGTCCCTTGGTGGAGAGGGCACATTCAAAGTGACAACATTCATAACTTCATTCATCTTGTAGTTCTGAATTACACCTTTTATTGTTGCTCATAATTCTCATGTCATTGTGCTCCATGCACAACCCCTCACCTTACTCAATTTTGAATTCTCTACATTACATTATCTTCTTGTCTTGGAAAGTAGTCAACTCAGGGACAACTTGGGTAGAAACAACTTGTTATACTCCTTCAATTTTACACTTGACGCTTTGGATAATCTTCTTATAACTTCACCTTTGAAAGAAGCAATTCAGGGCTTTTAATTTCTCCCAAGGAGAAAGTCCTTCTTATGAGATGTCTTCCTTCTTGAAATATGCGTTCACCTCCAAAAGAGGCAAAAGGTATTGTTGCCCTTTACTTTGGGCGATCGTAACTTTAACTTTTTCAATGCCCACCTTTTAAAATCTTCCCAAAGTGTAGATAGAAAATTATTAATGCATTTGTGGGACCTTTTTATGTATATTCACCCCTGAGAGGGTTGAATGGGACTTTTTACCTTCACCTGGGATGAAAGTGCCACTACCTTTACTTCTCTCAATGTAATGCTAAGGTGGGGTCCACATCTTATGTTTACATATGCATTCACCCAAACTTCCTATTACTGGGATTTCACCCCAGGGAGGGGCAAAAGGGACTTTTGCCCCTCACCTAAGGTGCAATTCATTTTGAATAGTCAATCCACAAACTAGGCACATCATCTTTTAAAACTTGAGGACGTTCATCCCAAAGTAGGGCAAATGATACTTTTGCCCTAACTTTGGGGTGAACACACTTATTCAAAATGCCATCGTGCTTTGACCTTGGCTCCACTTCAAAATTAACCACTTGAAATGTGTTTTCACCCCTAGGAGGGGTGAAAGGTACTTTCACCCCTCACTTGGGGTGAAATTCATTTCCAAACTTGTCATTCTTTCTCTTTTACATTCACCCCAAAGTGAGGCGAATGAGTTTGTCACCCCACTTTTGGGGTGAACACACTTTTGCTCCTCCCTTTTCTCAACAACAAGATTTTTTCAAAAATAATGACGTCTCTACTCCAGGGAAGAAAGATAAGGGTTTTCACTCTTCATTCAGGTGAAGAGTGTTTTATATCCTTTTATTTTCCTTTGAATCTTTAAGCATTGTTTCCTTTTGATGTCCTCAAGTGACATTCACTTATTTTCATAGCTTCTCAAATAGTTTGTCTTGCCACACCCATTATTCCCAAGATTTTAATTCATGAATATTAGAAGGAAAATTAATACATAAAAATACTGTAACACATTATACTAGCCAAAATACTACAACATAGTATTAATATATTTATGCCACTTTTACAATCATAAATTATTCAACAAAATTTCATAAAAAATTTCAATGTGGCATAATATCAAAATTTCCAATATTTTTGGTGGTTCACGGGGTATCCGGCTTGCATGGATGCAAGTGATCCTAGGCCTTTATCCATTGGGATATTCAGTGGTCCTTCTTATAGGCTACCTTGGCTAGAAATTTTGATTTGGATGTTATTTTCTGTGCCTGCTCAATTGCTACCTTCTCAGCCACCTCATGTTCTGTTGCTATCTGTGATGTTGTTGCTTTCTTCACTGCTGCTTGTTCTATTGTGGCCTACTCCTTTTGCTCCTTCAAAATTTCAATGGTGATTTCATAAACTATAATTTCCTCTGCCCAAGCGTGTGTGGTGAACAAGAAAAGAACACTAAGTGATTCATAAATATACTGTAGATTCTTAGTATCTTCTAGGCTAAGGTGCTTAGCTCATTGGGCCAACTCAAATAAGGACAACTCTTTATGGGTGAACATATTCATAAGAAGCACAACTTGTTCCTATGTAATTGGTTCCTCCCACTTGTCAATTTCTAATGTGTCCTCCACAAAATTCTTCCAGGCCACTTCCAATTTTTCCTTTGGTAGTGACTCACTCCATTCATCAATAAAATCTGGAAATCCCATATCAGCGAGGGCATAAAAATGGATCATTGAAATAGTATGCTCTTGCTCTATGGTATTAAGGAGCTTTCTACCTTCTCTCACTAGATCCAACCTCTAGAAGTAGCTGCATAATGTCACCTTGGTAGTAGACCAGGCTTGGTCCATATCACTCATGGGGTGAATGCATATATTGGACTAAGCTAGGGCTTGAATTTTCATAGCCATCTCCAAATGAGGCTCCAACATCTCCTCAATACCATCTATTACTTGTTGGCTCAATTGAATCTATATTCGAGCCTCATAGAGATACTACAAAACCTGAACTGCTTTTGCCACCAACTTCTCACAACTTTGAGCCAACCGAAGGTGAGCCTCTTTAACTATTTTTTGAGAGAAGCCTATAGCTTGTGTGGCCTTCTCTACCAGTTGATTATGTATGGACTCAAGTTGCACCTTCAATGACTACACCTACTACTCTACTACATATTTCACCTTTTGATGAGCCCCTACTTGTTGATGCCATTTCTCAACTTTTACCACCATCTTCTCCTGTTGCGCTCTACTTGCTACCAAGGCATCCTCAAGTTTGACAATTTTTTTCTATAATATTCGTTGTGCAAATAGATTGAGCTCATATCAATCTATATATTCCCATTTTTCTTAGTAGTATCATTATTCATCTGATCCTCCATCATGGTATCATAAGCGTAATCGCTTGACATCATCTCTCCTCATGGTTTTTGGACTAGGGGAATTATCTTAGTAGTGTGAGCCTCTATGGCAACTGGATCGAAGGTGACATTTTTGAGTGGCCTAGTTGGAGAAAGTGCTTCTTTTATCCTATGGATCTTAAACCACTATGACGAACTGATATGAGCACGATTAATATTTTTCACATCGGGCTACTTGGGCATCACCTCGAATTCGAGCAGCAAATGCATCTCCAAAAATGGTGTGAAAGGAACCAAAATATACACATGGTTTGGCTGAAAGGAAGAAGAGAAGATGGAAATGAGAGGGGGACCAAAATAGAAAAATGAATGGAGGTACCAAGTTTGGCTATAGTTATGCTCACTCTTGGAGGAGCTTGCATACTTATAGCTATAGTGGAAGTAGTGATAGAAATGGAAGGTGAAGGATGCAAAAATGGGTTCGGACCTGACGCATACGAACTAAAAGAAAGGGAGGTCAAAGAGATGGGAAGAGAAGAAGGAGTAGTTTTAACTTGCGGATGGGAGGAAGGGAGAAAAATGGACATGGAAGGTATACCAAATGGAGGAGCAAAAGAAGTAGGGACTTATGGAAATGAAATGATAGCCACTACTTGCTTTAGAGTAGAAGAAGAGGGAAGAGGAGACGTACCTTTGAGTGTGGGCACCATGTGACCCAGTGATGGAAGTGACTGTGTAATAGGTTCTTCTTGTTGATACTTTGTTCCCACCTCAAGGTCTAGGATTTATACCTACTGGTCCATAAACTTCTTGTGAATTAATCAAAAAACTTGGGCAATGCTAACCAGAGCAAATGACACTTGCATTTGCAAATTAGTAGTTATTGGAGCAATTGCAACCATGGAAACTACAATAGCCAAAATTGTAATAGTAGATGAAGAAATAGCACCAGTCCTTGGCCTCTTTGCAGCCTTCAAAAATGGAAGTGCCTCTCCAATAGTTTGCTTCTCCAAAAAAGGTGCCTCATCTATATTTTTTTTCGCCCATTATGACCTCCTTTTAAATATGTACTACTACTCTTCTTCCTCATGTGTTTCCTCCTTAGCTATCGGGTGCTCTTCTTTAGCCACACTTCCTTCACTATCAGACTTTTGAAAACTTTGAGGCAAGATCTTGGTGAAAGCGATGGGTTGATAGATGTTAACAAATTCATCATATACCTCCAAAAATACCTCATCCATATTCAACCCATAAGGCGATGTGATTTTTCCCCTATGGACCCGCATAATCCACCAATTCATGATCTTCTCTTCGGACCACATGGGCAATTGTTCTTTCATCTAGCCAAATAGTCCTAGTGGAGGAATTTGATCTCTATACACAATGGGGTTATATTCGACCTCTTGCTTGTAGAATTCATGCCACTCCAAATTGTGCCCATCAAAATTGTTGTGATTTTACCGAATATCTAGTCATGGGAAACAATGAAAACTATTGCCCTTGATTATTTCTAAAAATTTACCCAATGGGTCATATCTCCATCATTGCGGTAGTTCTATTAGACCTAGGTCTTGAAGTGCCTCTATGAGCAACATTTTTTGGCCAACCTGGCTCACCTCTATGCTACCAAATTTGAAGGGCATGGTGCAAGTCATTATTTTACTGCACCCTACTCCATAAACATAATTAGTATAATCCATATGGTGCACCACCTCCATGGAAAAAACATGCTTGATGGTAAAATATGGAAGCAAGAATGGCTTACTCGTGAAGCCATAAATTCTCACAACCATACCTTGAGTTAGCAAAAATACGTCACCCTTCTTAGCTATGACAACCGCCTCCTTCATTGCCCATGGTACTCTTTCACTATTACCACAAATAAACTCAATTGTGGGCCCCAAAAATAAGTGGTTAAAACTATAGAATGAATCCTCCTTGATAGAGTGGGAGTCCACATATAAACGAGCAAGAAATCATTCTCCTCATCAACTTGCTTAATTGCAATAAATGAAAAATGTTGATGTAAATGAAAGAATAAATACCATACAAGGAAGGAAGTATGCTTGAATGAGGTCACCTCTCTAGTATTAATTTTCTCTATCTGAATATGCATTTTTTGATATATGAAATTGGCCCAATCAAAATAAATTAGATTTTTCCCCTTTCTCATGGCCATTGGAACGTAAAAATCCACCTGGGATATACATTACGCCAGCTCCACCTACCACTTGTGAACCATGGAATTCATTGAAAGACCAGCAACCCACACCAATATCAAAAATAAATCTAGGCTTTTGAATTTGGATAATAATTTTGGTAGATTTGGTAGCTGGCCTAGCTACAGCTCCTTAATCAATTGTGTCTCCATAAACTAACACATCGTCACTATAGACACATATCTCTCTTCTTGCTCATTAATATGAAAATTATTGAAAATCAAGTCAGAGGGGGGTTTTAAACCACAAGCAAATGCTTCCCTCACTTCATCAGTGGAGATAGAGAAAAGTACATTCACACTCGCATTATGAACCACCTTGGTAGTTGGGTTATAAAATTTGGCAATCAATTTCACTATCTCCGAGCAAGGGTGTACGGGTGTACACATATACCAAAATAACTATGCATAAAATGATATAGTTAGAGGCTCTCCAACATCAATCCTTGGATTTACTGTGAAATCCACATCCTACTGAAGCTTCACCACACCCTTATTGGTAATTAAATAGTTTCCAATATTTGCCATGGTGTCAGAGTACGGGTCCAAATCTATGTTTTCATTTTTGTGGGCTTTTTTGGATTTTGTCCCTTCTTCTACCCTCTTTTTTGACTATTTGAGCTCTGTGGTCTCTTTCACTTCTTTTATTTTCTTACCCATTATGTTGATTCTAGAAATCCAGCAATCCTGAAGGCATTCTACAACTTTTGCAACCAAAAGCTCAAAAAATGCACCAGTAGAAAATTTAAAATTTTAATCTTTGAGCAAGTTTACCTATGCTCTATTTATAGATGGATCTCTCAATCACTGGAGTAAATATTGCACTTTATCTTGGGGTTTTTGGGAGATCACGTGCCTCATTTCACTCAACTGGCACTATTCCTATTTCTCTAACAAAAATTAAATATTATTCACCACAAGATAATTTTTGAAAAGTGTGCCCTTATTGCCATATTACACCTTCGAAAAACGTACCTTGAATGCTAAAACTACTTCAAAAAAATAAATCTACCACCTGCAAACCAATGGGCATCCTTGCTTTTGACTTTGTGGGATTTCGGTCCTTGGGAATGCAAAAATGCCTCCCAATGCAAATCTGGGGTTTTAAATTAAATGCTCCAAAAATGCATCTTAACTTCCATGAACACCTTTCAAAACTCACCACGTGTCAGGGGTGAAATTTCTTTGAGTGGGCGCTCTAGAAAAAAAACATATCATGCCCAAAAAAATAATGGAGGGGCGAAAGCAATCTGGTGGCGCACTTGATTTGTTCTTCTTTCGCTCCCGAAATGCCTTCAATCTATTTGATTGAATTCATGGCAAAATTCGTCCTTTTAAAACAATTCCTTGCCTTTCTTTTTCACCCCATTTTTAGAAAAGCACCTTTTAAAGATTTTTTCAACTGGAGATTTTTTATTTCCTCTTTTTGTTTTATTTTCATGCCATATTAAGAAAAGAAAATCAAATTTAAAAAACTTTAATCTTTGCTTTTTTCTTTTTCCAAAGCTTTTAATAATAGATCTATGAAAATTTTTGCTTTTCTTTCCCCCTTTTTTGGAGTGCATCCTTCATGCTTTTAGAACTTTTCGTTGCTTTGCCTTCGTGGGGAGCGAATGAATGGGAGATTTGCCCTCTCATAGGGTGAAAGCGTAGTTGACGATTATTTTCTTTTAACTGGCACAACGTGTTCATTATCATAAACCATGTTTTCTTTGACGAACGACATGGAATATTTTGGCTCAAAATCTAGGGCAAAATACTTTTTAAAACATTTCTTTTTAAATAAAATTATATGGACGTTATGATTCAGCATTTTAAATCTTCATAAAATATTTTCACCCCAATGAGGGGTGAACGGTAGTTTCAGCCCTCATTTGGGACAAAAGCCCTTTTGACCACTTTCTTCTTGATGACTTGGAGCTTTTATATAGTCTTTCCCATTTTCTTTTCCTTAAAACATGCATGCACCCCCATTAGGAGACGAATGGGATTTTTTCCCTTCCTCGGGCAAAAATATTTTCCATTTACCACACTCCATAATTTTAAAAAAATTAGCCCTATGTATTTATATTTCAAGCAATTACTTCTCTGCTCCTACACTTTTTCTAGGTGCCCTCGAACGTCTTCCCTAGAACATTTTTCTTTTAACTCAAAAACTTTCAAAGTAAAGCAACCTTTTAATTTCGAATTTTTCAATCCTGTTAAAAATTTTAGTGCAACCATTAATTTTTCCTCAAATCATAATATGTCCTCATAGAAATATTTTGGGTAAATTTGATTTTCTAAGAGAGCAATTTTCAAAGCAAAGTTTTTATTAAGGAAAGTCTGGCATCTTTAGTAGATTCCACCTCGTACTTCCCTCTTTTTATCTTATATATATATATATAAAATAAATAAATATATACATATACATATATATATACATACATACATACATACATACATAATGTATGTATGTATGTATGTATGTATGTATGTATGTATATGTATATATTTATTTATTTTATAAAGCAATAAAATACTAGTAAACGAAATCTATACATATTTACACATTGGTAGTGTAGCAAATGTGAACACTTAATATTGTTAAGTGGTTATTTAGTGGTTAGGTTAGGTTAGAGTTGTCGGCAAATGTCGGCATGATTTTTAAGTCAATAAATTCTTCTCTTCCCCTTATCCCTCCATTCCCTCCTTTATTCCCTCTTCCTCCTTATCACTCCACCTCCTTTCCCCTTATTCCTCCAACCTCCCTTCTTTTCCTCTCCGCCGACTTCCTCCCTTCCCTCTTCATATAAATTAAACTATATCCTATGTTCTAGTTGTTGTAATAGCTCTACAATATATTTTAATTAAGGTTTATTTAATTTACCTATTACCTCCTGGTCCAAATTTAATATTTGGTATCAGAGCCAACCGGGCAAGCATGTCGGGCACGAATCTCGAGGTCGCACGGGCACGAATCTCGAGGTCGCACGGTGACTGGGCGAGCATGCTGGGCACGTATCTCGAGGGCACACTGTGTTCGAGGAGCTGGCGATCGGATCGAGGAGGTGGCAGAGCTGGGCATGGATTTTGAGGTGATTTTTGAGGTGACACATGGCAGAGCGAGCGATAGCTGACGTGGACACGTAGCTCGAGGAGCTGAGGTGGATGCTGAGGTGGCGATGACACGTGGGGGCGGAGGGGGAGGGCGATCGACGTGGGAGCCGACGTGGCGGTCGACGTGGCGAGCTGAGGTGGCAAGGCGGTCGAGCGTGTGCGGTGGCAAAAATTGGTTTGTCCACATGGCGGAAGCGGATTCGTCTGAAGCAGACGTGGCGGATGCAGATTGGTCGAGCAAGCATAGTGTTGAGGAGCGATTGCCCGAAGGCAATCGAAGGTAAATGCGCCTTCGCGCATATTTGAAGACTTGTTAGTCTTCCTCCCACTGAATGTGGGATAAATCCACTTTTTTTTTTTTAAATCTCCGCTCGATGATGGTATAAGGAACAGTGGTTCCTTTCCTCCCTCGAGGCGTAGCGTGGTTGTGTTGTTTGCTGGCGGAAGAGAGGTCCCAGGGTCGAATCCCGTCGGGGGTTAAAAAACAAGTTTTTTTTTTTTTTTTTAATCGTCGGAAAAGTTTAAGAAGGCGGAGGTCATTCTTCTCACCGGAGCCGCGTGGTGTAGCGGCTAGTGCCTGCGGGTAGGACACGGAGGTCCTTAGTTCGAATCCCGTCGGGGATTTCGCGATGAAAAAAAAAAAAGGTTTTTTATTTAATTTTTCATTATTTGTTTTTTAATTAAAGTTTTTTAAAATATTTAATAATTTTTATTTATATTTTTTATTATGTTTTTTTAAAATAAACTTTTATTTAAAAAAACTAATTTAAAATATATATAGAAAATTGTTAAAAATTTTAAGGGCTTTATTAAAACAAATTTTGGAAAATTGTTTAAAAAATTAAAAGGGTGAAAAGTTTTTTTTGGCATCATTATTGTAACCCAGTGCATGCGATGTAATTTTGGGTAGATGATTCGGTCATCTGGATGCTATTATGCATTGCTCTCTCTGTTGAGAAGAGAGACTCCTGATTCCTTTGATAGGAAAGTCCAGCAGAGTGGACTTCATACAGTGTTTTGTCAGTTGGAAAACCAAGTGATTGCACATCAGAGAAAACCAGATTCTGGATACGAGGCGGATTCTGAAGATAATATCTTCGGGCAAAGAGTAGTTGAATCCGAGATGGTTGAAATAGTACCTGAAGGACAATCAAGTGACAGTTATACTCCTGCAGTGCCTGAAGTTGAAACGAGTGAGAGCTATACACCTCGCTCTCCTGATTCAGAACCAGCAGAAGCAGAAGCAGAGGAAAAAGAACCAGTGGAGGTGAAACCTGCAATTGAAGAATGAGTTGTTCTCAAAAGGCATCTTGAGCCAGCAGCAGCAGCAAAAGAAGTCATTATAATCAGTGATGACGAAGCAGACAACTTCACCTTTCCAGTTTTGGGAAATCCTCAAGAAGAAGAACGCCAAATCAGTGAGCATTTTAAGAAAGCTAGATTTGATTTAAATCAGTAAATCAGTAATCTATTTTGTACTTCTTTGTACAGTTTGTTTGAAGTTGAAATAAAATTTGCTTTCTAAAATGGCTTCCAATACTAGTTTACCAATCCCTGAATTCAATGGTGGTGATTACGAGTATTGGTCAATTAAAATGAAAACTCTGTTGATTGGCAAAGGTCTTTGGGATGTGATTGAAGAGGGATATACTGAACCTTCAGCTGCTGAGTGGGCAGTTTTGAGTGGTGCTGATAAAAGGGCTAGAAAAGAAGCACAGAAGAATAATTCTTTTGCCCTTTATCACATTCACGCCGCCCTTGATAAAAGTATTTTCCCTAGAATAGCTTCTTTTAAAACTGCTGAATCTGCTTGGAATGCTTTACAAGAAAGTTATAGGGGTAGTGACCAAGTCAAACAAGTTAAACTCCAAACCTTGAAAAGAGAGTTTGAAACTCTTAAAATGCAAGAAAATGAAAAGGTTGGTGATTACTGCGTGCGTGTGAAAGCCGTAGTAGATAAGATGGTCACTTTAGGAGAAGATGTAAAGCCTGAAGTTATAGTGAAGAAAGTGTTGAGAACACTTCTTCCTAAGTGGAATTCAGTAGCCATCATTATAGAGGAATCTAAAGACCTAACTTCTCTGTCTTTTGAAACCCTCATTGGCTCACTTCTCTCACATGAGGAGAGATTACAGCCATCTCCTTCCACAAGTTATGGAGGAGATGATAAAGCCTTTGCTTCTCAAGAAGGCAGAGGTAGAGGTCATGGCAGAGGAAAGTCTAGAGGAAGAGGCAAAAATAATCAGAGAGGTGGAACTCCTAACAGAGGAGGAAATCAGAATAGAGGAGGATTCTCAAACAATAGTGAACAACAACAGAATAGAGGAGGACAACAAAATAGAGGGAAACAATCAGGCAGAGGTAAAGGAGGAGATAAGTCAAAACAATCTTGCTACAATTGTGGCAAACTTGGCCATTATGCTCGTGACTGTTGGACTAAGACTTCACAAGGAGCTAGTAGCAGCCAGAGCAGTCAGTTTGGAAACTTTGGAGAAGAGGAAGAGGCCACAAATCTCTTTCTCTCATATGGTCAGGCAGATCAGAACATGAATGATACATGGATCTTGGACACTAGGTGTTCAAACCATATGAGTGGCAAAGAAGAGCTCTTTGCTACTCTAAATTCCTCCTACAAATCCAGCATCAAATTGGGAGATGATAAATCATTGGCAGTAGAAGGCATTGGAGCTATGGCAGCTCCAACTAAAGAAGGAGTCAAACAAGTAAGTGATATCTATTATACACCCCATCTCCAACATAATCTTTTAAGTGTTGTACAAATGTTAGAAAAGAACTACAAGTTGCTTTTTGATGAGGGTAAATGCACTATTTTTGATAAAAATAACAATAATAGAATCATTACTCAAGTGCCAATGTCAAAGAATAGATTGTTTCCTTTAAAGTTTGGCCAACCAGGGGGAGATAAGTTAGCAAGTGTTGCTATTTCCAATCCAAGTGTTCTATGGCACTTGAGATATGGCCATTTGAATTCTGCTAGTTTGAAAATGCTAACTTCCCAAGCCATGGTCACTGGACTTCCTAAAGTTCAGGATAGTAAAGAAGTCTGTGAAGGGTGTGCTCTTGGAAAGCATGCCAGATCAAAGTTTCCTCATGGACAAGCATGGCGGGCCAGCTATCCACTCCAGCTAGTGCATACCGACATCTGTGGTCCGATGCAGACATAAGAGTCTGGGTAACAACTCTTACTTTCTACTCTTTATTGATGATTATACTAGAATGTGCTGGATATATTTTTTGAAACATAAGGATGAAGCATATGAATGCTTTATTGATTTCAAAACAAGAGTTGAAAGTGAGAGTAGATATTTTGTAAAATGTCTTCGATCAGATAGGGGAGGAGAATATTCCTCTAATGAGTTTGTGAATTTCTGTAAGCAACATGGCATTAAGAGGCAGTTCACTGCTGCCTACACTCCACAGCAGAATGGTGTCGCAGAGAGGAAGAATCGCACCATTGTGGAGATGGCAAGGTCTATGCTTCAGACGAAGCATTTGACTAATTCATATTGGGCAGATGCAACCAGGACCAACGTATATATCTTGAACAGAAGTCCTACTTCAAGTTTGAAAGGACTGACACCTTACCAAGCATGGTATGGTAAAAAGCCAAATGTTAAGCATTTCAGAGTGTTTGGCTCGCTGGCCTATTCTCACATTCCTGATGAGCTTAGGAAGAAGCTCGATCCAAAGAGTCATGCATGTATCTTTGTAGGATACTGTGAGAATACAAAAGCTTACAGACTCTATAATCCCCGGACTAGAAAGTTTGTGATTTCCAGGGATGTGATTTTTGATGAAGGGGGAGAATGGGGTAAGCCCCAAATATTCAGTGATGTTGAATCCACTGATGTAGTTTCTCAGCAGGTGCAACCACAGACACCACATAAAGGAAAGCAGTCTCCTCCAACAAGTCCAAGTTCATCTTCTGATTCCTCTTCTTCACCAAGTCCTTCTCCACAGCGATCTGTACGTTCCTCACCAATGGACATTGATTCTCCATCCAAAGGTAAGAGAACTCTACAGTATCATCCATCATCTCAGATGTTGGATAAAATTTTTCAAGAAGATACACTAGGAGTCAAGCTAGTGAAATGGATTCTGTTTTACATAGATTAGAAAGTATGCACTTGTATGGTGATGATGTCTCCCAGCAGGAACCTAGGGGAGATCAAGTTAACTATGCTTTGTTAACTAGTGCACAACTTGAACCTTCTAGTTATGAGAAGGCATGTACTCAAAAAATTTGGCAAGATGCCATGAAAGAGGAGATAACCTCTATAAAAAACAACGACACTTGGGAGCTGGTAAAGCTTCCTAAAGGCAAGAAATGTGTTGGATGTAAGTGGGTCTACAAGACCAAGTTTAATGCTGATGGTAGCATTGAAAGGCACAAGGCGAGACTAGTTGCAAAGGGATTCACTCAGAAATATGGAGTTGATTATGAAGAGACTTTTGCTCCTGTAGCCGGACAGGAGACTATTAGAACAGTTTCTTGCCTTAGCTGCAAATAAGGGATGGAAAGTCCAACACATGGATGTGAAAAGTGCATTTCTAAATGGTTACTTGACAGAAGAAGTGTATGTTGAGCAACCACAAGGATTTGAAGAGAAAGACAAGGAACATCTTGTTTACAAACTGAAGAAGGCACTTTATGGCCTCAAGCAGGCACCACGAGCTTGGTACTCACGCATTGATGGGTACTTCAAAGAATTTGGGTTCACCAAAAGTAGAAATGAACCCACCCTTTACTACCTACAACAAGGAAATGACATCCTCATAGTTTGCTTGTATGTGGATGATCTCATATTCATGGGTAGTAATGAAAAACTGAATATGAAGTTCAAACACTCCATGATGGAGCAGTTTGAGATGAAGGATCTTGGCTTAATGCACTACTTCCTTGGAATGGAGGTTCATCAGTCAGATACAGGGATCTTCATCTGTCAACATAAGTATGTTCGGGACATGCTTAAGAAGTTTGCTATGGAGCATTGCAAACCAGTTGCAACTCCAGTTGGACATGGGATCCAATTAAGCAAAGATGATGGAGCATCAAAAGTTGACGTGACCACTTTCAGAAGCATGGTTGGGAGTTTGATGTTTCTCGCCAACACCAGACCTGATATTCAGTATGTTGTTTCTCTTGTCTCTCGATTTATGTCTAACCCTTCTGAGTTGCATTTGCAGGCAGCTAAGAGAATTCTCAGATATGTAAAGGGTACATGGGATTTTGGAATCCATTACCATAAATGTAACACTATCAAGCTTGTAGGCTTCAGTGATAGTGATTGGGGTAGCAACATTGATGACAGAAAATCAACCTCAGGGAACTGTTTTAGTCTGGGATCGGGACTAATAACTTGGAGTTCCAAGAAGCAGATAGTAGTAGCACTATCTTCAACAGAAGCTGAGTATATAGCGGTCACTCATGCTAGTACTCAAGCTCTATGGCTACGAAAGGTATTAGAAGAAATTGGAGAGCAAGCAAAGTGGTCCAACAAGGATATTCTGTGACAACATTAGTGCCATTCAGTTGGCATACAATCCTGTCCACCATAGTAGATCAAAGCATTTTGATATGAAGTACCACTTCATCAGAGATATGGTGGAAACTGAAACTGTTGAGCTTCACTATTGCCCCACTTTGGAGAATGTTGCGGACATCTTCACCAAGGCGCCGGCTAAAGCTCAATTTGTAAAGCTGAGAGACTGTATTGTCAGACCTCTCAACTTTAAGGGGGAGAATGTAGCAAGTGTGAACACTTAGTGGTTAGGCTAGGTTTAGTTGTCGACAAATGTCGGCATGATTTTTAAGTTAATAAATTCTTCTCTTCCCCTTATCCCTCCATTCCCTCCTTTATTCCCTCTTCCTCCTTATCCCTCCACCTCCTTTCCCCTTATTCCTCCAACCTCCCTTCTTTTCCTCTCCGCCGACTTCCTCCCTTCCCTCTTCATATAAATTAAACTATATCCTATGTTCTAAGTTGTTGTTGTTGTAATAGCTCTGCAATATATTTTAATTAAGGTTTATTTAATTTACCTATTACCTCCTGGTCCAAATTTAATAGGTAGCTCTTGATTAGATCATTTAAAATAGGTGTTCAACTGAAGGCAGTTAACTGGAATTGGTAGATCCCAACCATCCATATCCTGAAGATGATACACATTCCTCAAATTTACTATAGAAACTTGAAACGGATCTTCCTAGATTACATAGAATTTGTGGTGCTTCCCTGGCTTAGCTTTATTCTCGTTCCACTTGAGGAGTAGGTCTCCCACATGAAACATGCATTTCATTGTACTTTTGTTGAACCATATTTGCATCATTTTTACATGTTTAATGAAAGCCTCGTATGCCTTTTCTCTCTCCTCTTCGAGCTACAGCAATTGAGGTAATCTTACAATCATAGGATAAAAACTCATTTTCTTCATCTTTGAATAATTGCAATGTCTAGAGGACAGATAGCTCGATATGAGTGGGTAAAAATACCTCTTTCCCATATACCAAGGAGTAATGGGAAGCTTTAATAGACTTCTTCAATGATATACGGTCTTCTCATAAAGCCTGATTCAACAATAGATGCCAACTTCTTTTATTGCTTCCAAGTATCCTTTTCAAGATCCAAAGCAAGTTTTTGTTTATGGATTCGACCAACCGTTTCCCTGGGGGTAATAATTGGAGGAGTTCTTGAGATAAATCCTATACTTGTTGGCAAATTCGATGATCTTTTTTCCAATAAATGGAGTCCTATTATCTATTATAATGGCATCTAGAACATAGAAATGGGTAATCAATCCCTCAAGAAAAGATATGACTATAGTATAATTTGCTTTTTTGGTCGAAATAGCCTTTGCCTACATGGTAACATAATCGATTATGATAAATATATATTTGTGCTCGATGGAGGAATGAGGACCGATGACTCCAGTGAAGTCCAGACCCCACTACTAAAATGGAGCTTCTACTTGAATCAGATGCAGAGGTAGATATGCTTTCTTATTTCTACCAACATACCACTGACAGTTATAGTAACATTGGCTCACCTTGTCTGCATTTACGAAAAGAGTAGACCAAAAATACCCAGCTTGAATGATCTTTAAGGCCATAGGCCTTCCTACATAATGCCCTTCGGATAAGCCTGAGTGGAATTCATCCAATATATTTTTCTTCTCTGACTCTTTCACACATCTGAGGAGGACTTCATTTATATTTTTATGGAATAGCCCACTCGGCAATAGGACATACCTAAGTATCTAAATTTTGAATCTTTGCCATTGTGAGGCATTGAGGTGTAATGGATATTTCCCAGATGTAAATAATTTGATAAGGTCCTCTATCCAATTATTGTCACTATAATTTGATTCACAAAGTTGCTTTCATTGATAAGCTCATCCTACACTAGGGGTAGCAATCTTGAAGCTATGCTTTTGGCCAATTCTTGGCAAAGAGCTCGTCCATGAACTAACTTAATCGGCTAGATCTCCACATCATATTCCTGAATCTTTGAGATCCAACCTGCTCTCTTATCACCTAATTCCCCTTAAATAATAAAAAAATTTACATCTAGATGAATAATGTAGATGACTATCTTGCTCTATGAAATGAAATGTTAGAATTTCTTCTATGACTTCATGACCACATACACCTTGCTTCTCAATGAAGTTATATTTCTCCTGATGTGGTGCAATGACTTGACTCAAGAAGGCAATTGGTTTCTCATCTCCATCATCTTGCTTTTGAGTGAGTATAATAGCATAACTCACCCACTCTCCTACTGTGTAAAGAATAAAATCTTTTGAATAATCTAGATTAATCAATATTGGCGCTTGGGTGATTCTCTTCTTGCTTTTTTGGAAAGCATGTCTCCTTTCTTCTGATGCTTAAAATTTAATTTGCCCAAAATAGAGCGATGAGTGATAATAATTCCTTTAAATTTCATAATTTTCCTTATTAGTCATATCTCCTGGTAGAGAGGATGCATTCAAAGTGGTAACATTCATAACATCATTCATTCTACAGTTCTAAATTATGTCTTTCATTGTTGCTCATTATTCACACATCATTGTGCTCCATGCACAGCACTCGACTTTACTCAATCTCGAATTCTTTGCATTGCATTATCTTCTTGTCTGGGTAAAACAAATTGCAATACTCCTTTGATTTTACACTTAACACTTTGAATCATCTTTGTATCACCTTGCCTTTGAAAGAGGTGACTGAGGACTTTGCCTTTCTTCCAGTGTGAAAGAGCTTCTCATGAGACATCCTTTTTTCCTTAAAATATACATTCACCCCCAAAGGATGTGAAAAGCCCTATCACCCTTTTCCTTGGGTGAACGTAGGTTTCACTTTTCCACACCATATCTTTTAATATTCACCCAAAGAAAAAATAAAAACTTCGGTGCAACTGTGGGGCCGTATTTATGTGGCTTTGCCCCAGTGAGGGGTGAATGGGACTTTCACCCCTCACATGGGGTGAAAGTGCCACCATTTTATTATGCATGTCTATGTGGGGTCCACAACTTCTATGTTTAGATGCATTCACCCAAAGAGAGGGCACAAGGTGTTTTTGCCCTTCCCTTGGGGTGAACAAAACTTTGACTAGTCAATGCCATCTTAGCACCTTGTAAACTTCTCCTTAGTATTCGCTCGAATTTACTATTTTTGAGCTTTTTCCCCAGGGAGGGGCAAAATGGAGTTTCACCCCTCACATAAGGTAAATATCCTTTTGACTAGTCAATGCACTGATGGGATGCATTATCTTTTAAAACTTGAGGACGTTCACCCCAAAGTGGGGCAAACGACACTTATTTAAATTGTCGTTGCACTTCGACCTCGGGCCCACTTCGACTTAACCACTTAAAATGTATTTTCACCCCTAGGAGGGGCGAAAGGGACTTTCACCCCTCACTTGGGGTGAAAGTCATTGCCAAACTTGTCATTCTTTTTCTTTTTACGTTCGCCCCAAAGTGAGGCAAATGAGTTTGTCGCCCCATTTTTGGGGTGAACGCACTTTTGCTCTTCCCTTTGCTCAACAACAAGATTTTTTAAAAATAATGATGTCTTTACCCTGAGGAAGGACGATAAGGGTTTTTCACTCTTCATGCAGGTGGAAAGGTTGTTATATCCTTTTCTTTTCCTTTGAATCTTTAAGCACTATTTCCTTTTGACGTCCTCAGGTGATATTCACTGATTTTTCACATCACTCTTCACAAACAATTTGCCTTGTAGCACCCATTATTCCCAAGCATGAAATTCATGAAAATTAGAAAGAAAATTAACACATAAAAATACTGTAACACATTATACTGGCCAAAATACTGCAACATAGTATTAATATATTTTGTCGCTTTTACAATAAAAAATTATTCAACAAAATTCCATCAAAAATTTCAATGTGGCATAATGTCAAAATTGCCAATATTTCTGGTGGCTCATGGGGTATCCAACTCGCATGGATGCAAGTGATCCCAGGCCTTTATCCATTGGGCTCTTCAGTGGTCCTTCTTATTGGCTACCTTGGTTGGCGCTTCTGATTTTGATATCTTTTTCTGCACTTGCTCAACTTTTTCCTTCTCAACTACCTCTTGGTCTTCTATTACTTGCTCCGTTGTTGCCTTTTCTGCTTGGCCTACTCTTCTTGCTCCTTCAAAATTTCATAGGTGATTTCATAAACTATAACTACCTCGACCCAAGCATGTGTGGTGAACAAGCAAGGAACACTAAGCGATTCATAAATATATCATAGATTCTTGGTATCCTCCAGGCTAAGGTACTTAGATCATTGAGCCAACTCAAACAAGGATAACTCCATGTGGGTGAACTTCTTCATGAGTGGTAGCACCTGTTCTTCTATGATTGGCTCCTCCCACTTGTCAATTTCTGATGTATCCTCCACAAAATTCTTCCAGGCCACTTCCAACTATTCCTTTGGTAGAGGCTCACCCCATTCATTGGTAAAATCTAGAAATCCCATATCGACGAGAGCATCAAAATGGATCATTAAAATAGTATGCTCCCACTCCATTGTGTTGAGGAGCTTTCTACCTTCTCTCACCAGATCCAACCTCTGGAAGTAACTACATAGCGTGACCTTGGTGGTAGACTAGGCTCGATCCATCTCACTCATGGGGTGAATGCACATATTGGACTGAGCTAGGGCTTGAATTTTTATAACCATCTCTAGATGAGGCTCCAACATCTCCTCAATACTATCTATTACTTGTTGGCTCAATTGAATCTGAATTCGAGCCTCGTAGAGATACTGTAGAACCTGAACTACTCTTACCACCAACTTCTCACAACTCTGAGCCAACCGAAGGTGAGCCTCCTTAACTATTTTTTGAGAGAAGCCTGCAGCTTGTGTGGCCTTCTCTACTAGTTGATTCTGTATGGACTCAAGCTGTACCTTCAATGATTGCACCTATTGCTCTATTGCATCTTTGGCCTTTTGATGAGCCCCTACTTGTTGATGCCATTGTTCAACCTCTATCACCATCTTCTCCTATTGTGCTCTACTTGCTACCAAGGCATCCTCAAGCTCGATAATTTTTGTCTCGACATCATAAAATATCTACTTATAATATTCATCATGCAAATAAATTGAGCTCATATCAACTTGGATATTCCCCATTTTTTTAGTAGGATCAATCTTTGTCAGGTCCTCCATCATGATCTCATAAGCGTAATCACTTGGTATCATCTCTCCTCATGGATTTTGGACCAAGGGAATTATCTTAGTAGTGTGAGCCTCCATAGCAACTAGATCAAAGGTGACTTTCTTGAGCGGCCTAGCTAGAGCAAGTGCCTCTTTTCTCCTATGGCTCTTCAACCACTATGATGAACTGAGATGAGCATGATTAATATTTTCTACATTGGGTTGCTTGGGCATCACCTCGATTTTGGGTAGTACTTGCATCTCCAAAAATGGTGTGAAAGGGACCAAAATTTATGCATGGTCTGGCTCAAAGGAAGAAGAGGATAAAATATGAGAGGGGGGACCAAAATAGTAGAATGGATGGAAGATCCAAGTTCAGTTGTAGTTACGCTCACTCTTGGAGGAGCTTGCGTACTTATAGCTAGTGGAAGTAGTGGTAGAAATGGAAGGTGAAGGACGCAAAAATGGGTTCGGACCTAATGCAAATGAACTAAAAGAAAGGGAGGTCAAAGAGAGGGGAAGAGAAGGAGTAGTAGTGACTTGTGGATGGGAGGAAGGGAGTGAAATAGAAATGGAAGGTATACCAAATGGAGGAGCAAAAGAAGTAGGGACTGATGGAAATGAACTGATAACCACTACTTGCTCTTGAGTAGAAGAAGAGGGAAGAGGAGATGTACCTTCGAGTGTGGGCACCATGTGTCCTGGTGATGGAAGTGACTGTATAATAGGTTCTTCTTGTTGATGCTCTGCTTCCACCTCTAGGTTTACGATCTCCACTTGTTGGTCCAATGGTTGCTCATGAATTAATGGAAGGATTTGAGCCACGATAGCTACAACAATTGCAACTATAGAAACTACAATAGTAGATGAAGAAATAGTACCAGTTCTTAGCCTCTTTGTAGCCTTTAGAAATGGAAGTGCCTCTCCAACACTTTGCTTCTCCAACAGAGGTGCCTCATCTATATTTCACTTCACCCATTGTGATCTCCTTTGAAATACGTATTGTTGCTCTTCTTCCTCATGTGTCGCTTCCTCAATTGTCGGGCACTCTTCTTTAGCCATGCTTCCTTCACTATCAAACTTTTGAAAACTTTGAGGCACGACCTTGGTGAAAGTGATAGGTTGATAGATATTAACAAATTCATCATACGCCTTCGAAAATGCCTCATCCATCTTCAACCCATAAGGTGACGTAATTTTTCCCCTATGGACCCGCATAATCCACCAATTCATGATCTTCTCTTCGGTCCACGTGGGCAATTGTTCTTTCATCTGGCCAAATAGTCTCAATGGAGGAATTTGATCTCTGTGCACTATGGGGTTATATTCGACCTCTTGCTCATAGAAGTCATGCCATGGTGGAAGTGACATCATGGCTTCGACATGCCACTCTAAATCACGCCCATCAAAATTGTTGCACTTTTCCTGAATATCTAGCCATGGACAACAATGAAAAGTCTTGGCCTTGATTATTTCCAAAAATTTACCCAATGGGTCATATCTCCATCATTGCGGTAGTTCTATCAGACCTAGGTCTTGAAGAGCCTCTATGAGCAACCTATTCTGGCCAACCTGGTTCACTTCTATGCTACCAAACTTGAATGGCATCGTGCACGTTGTTCTTTTACCGCACTATGCTCCATAAACATCATTAGTATAATCCATCTGGTGCACCACCTCCATGGAGAAAACATGCTTGGTGGTAAAATATGGAAGCAGGAATGGCTTACCCGTGAAGCCATAAATTCTCACAACCATACCTTGAGTTAACAAAAATATATCACCCTTCTCGGTTGTGACAATCACCTCCTTCATTTCTCGTGATACTCTTTCACTCTTGCCACAAATTAACTCAATTGTGGGCCCCAAAAATAAGTGGTTAAAACTATAGAATGACTCCCTCCTTGATAGAGTGGGAGTCCACATATAAATTGGCAATAGCTCATTCTTTTCATCAACTTGTTTAATTGCAATAAATGAAAAATGTTGATGTAAATGAAAGAAGAAATACCAGATGAGGAAGGAGGTATGCTTGAATGAAGTCTCCTCTTCGGTATTCAACTTCTCTAGTTGAATATGCATTTTTTGATATATGAAATCGGCCTAATCAAAATAAATCGGGTTTGTCCCCTTTCTCATTGTCGTTGGAGCATAAAACTCCACCTGGGATATACATTGTGCCAGCATCGCCTACCACTTGTGAACTATAGAATCCATAGAAAGGCCAGCAACCCATGCCAACATAAAAAATAAATCTAGGCTTTTGAATTCAGATAATGATTTTGGTAGATTTGGCAGCTACCCTAGCTGTGGCTCTTTAATCAATTGTGTCTCCATGAACTAGTGCATTGTTACAGTAGACACATATCTCTCTTCTTGCTCATTAATATGCAACTTCTTGAAAATCATGTCAGAAGGAGGTTTTAACCCATAGGTAAATGCTTCCCTCACTTCATCGGTGGAGATAGAGAAAAGCACCTCCCCATTCACTTTTCGAACTACCCTGGTAGCTAGGTTATAAAATCTGGCAATCAATTTTACCAACTCCGGGCAAGGGTGTACGGGTGTACATAGATACCAAAATAATTGTGCATAAAATGACATAGTCAGAGGGCTCTCTAGTATCAATCCTTGGTTTACTATGAATTCCACATCTTATCGAAGCTTCACCATGCCCTTATTGGTAATCATGCAGTCCTCGACCTCTACCATGGTGTCAGAGTATGGGTCCAAATCCACATTTTCATTTCTATGGGCTTTCTTGGATTTTTCCCTCCTTCTACTCTCTTTTTTGACTATTTGGGCTCTACGGTCTCTTTCACTTCTTTGCTTTTCTTACCCATTATGTCAATTCTAATAATCCTGAAGACGCTCTGCAACTTTTACAACCAAAATCTCAAAAATGCATTAGCAAAAATTTAAAATTTTAATCTTTGAGCAAGTTTACCTATGCTCTATTTATAGATGGAGCTCTCAACCATTAGAGTAAATGCTGTACTTTGTCTTGGTGATTTTGGGAGAGTGCGTGCCTCGTTTCACTTGATTGGCACTATTCTTGATGCTTTAATGATAATTAACTATTATTCACCACAAAATCATTTTTGAAAAGTGTGCCCTTCTTGCCATGTTATACCTTCAAAAAATGTGCCCTAGCTACTAAAACTACTTCAAAAAAATAAATCTACCACCTGCGGACCAATGGGCATCCTTGCTTTCGACGTTGTGATATTTCGGTCCTTGGGAATGCAAAAATACCTCCCAACACAAATCCAAGCACATTTTAAATTAAATGCTCCAAAAATGCATCTTAACTTCCATGAACACCTTTTGAAATTCACCACGTTTTGGGGGCGAAATTTCTTTGAGTGGGTGCTCTAGAAAAATCATCACATGCTCAAAAAATAATGGAGAGTGAAAGCAATCCGGTGGTGCACTTGATCTCTTCTCCTTTCGCTCCGAAAATGCCTTCAATCTGTTTGATTTAATTCATGGCAAACTTCCTCCTTTTAAAACAATTCTTTGCCTTTCTTTTTCACCCCATATTTAGAAAAGCACCTTTTAAATTTTTTAATTGGTTTTTATTTTCTTTTTTTTTATTTTTATGCATATTAAGAAAATCAAATTTAAAAACTTTAATCTTTACTTTTTTCTTTTTCCAAAAATTTTAATAATAGAGCTATAAAACTTTTCTTTTTTTCCCTCTTTTTTAGCGCCCATGTTTTAGAATTTTTTTCTTTCCTTTGTGGGTGAATGAATGGGATTCTCTCATAGGTGAAAGTTGATTTTTTTTAATTTTTGGAAGATTTTAGCTCAAATCTAGGGTAAATATTTTTAAAACATTTCTTTTTAAATCAAATGATATGGGTGCTATAATTTACATTTTAAATCTTCATAAAATACTTTCACCCCAATGAGGGGTGAACGGGAGTTTCACCCCTCATTTGGGGTGAAAGCCCTTTTGATCACTTTCATCTTGGTGACTTGGAGCTTTTATATAGTCTTCCCTTTTTTCTTTCTTTAAAAAATGCGTTCACCTCATTGGGAGGTGAATGGGGTTTTCGCCTCTTCCTTGGGGTAAATTTTTTCATTTCTACACTCATAATTTTAGAATTGCCCCATGTATTTATATTTCAATTAGGCAATTACTTCTCATCTTATACTTTCTTAGTGCCCTGAAGTTTCCCTAAAATTTTCCTTTTAACTTGAAGACTTGCAAAGTAAAGCAACTTTTAATTTTGGAGTTTTCAAACCTACTAAAACTTTTCAATATAATAATTAATTCTACTCGAAATCGTAATATGTCCTCATGGAAATATTTTGGGTGAAATTGATTTTCAAAGAGAGAAATTTTCAAAGCAAAGTTTTCTTTAAGGAAAGCTTGGCATCTTCTAGTAGAGTCCACCTCGTACTTCCTTTTTATTTTATAAAGCAATAAAATACTTGTAAATAAAATTTGTACATATTTACACACTTGTACCTCTTGATTACATCATTGAAAATAGGCCTTCAGATGAAGACCGTTAACTGGAATCGATAGATCCCAACCATCCATATCTCGAAGATGATACGCGTTCATTGAATTTACTATAGAAACTTGAAATGGACCTTCCCAGATTACATCAAACTTGTGGTGCTTCCTTGGCTTAGCTTTGTTCTCATTCCACTTGAGGACTAGATCTCCCACCTGAAACTTGCATTCCATTGTCTTTTTGCCAAACCACTTTTGCATCATTTTTGCATGTTCTGTGAAAGCTTCATACACTTTTTCTCTCTCCTCTTCCAACTATAGCAATTGAGCCAACCTTGCACTCATAGGATCAAATTCATCATCTTCATCTTTGAATAACTGCAATGTCTGGAGGATAGGTAGCTCGATATGAGTGGGTAAAACTACCTCTTTTCCATATACCAGGGAGTAAGGAGAGGCTTTGATAGACTTCTTAATTGATATATGATCTACCCATAAAGCTTGATTCAATAATAGATGCCAACTCCTTTTATTGCTTCCAAGTATCCTTTTCAAGATCCAAAGCAAGTTTTTGTTTGTGGATTCGGCCAACCCATTTCCTTGTGGGTAATAATTGGAGGAAGTCTTGAGATAAATCCCATACCTTCTTGCAAATTCGATGATCTTTGCCCCAATGAATGGAGTCTCATTATCTATTACAATGGCATCTGGAACACCAAAATGGGTAATCAATCCCTCAAGGAAGGAGATGATTGTAGCCTGATCTACCTTTTTGGTCAGAATGGCCTCTGCCCACCTAGTAAAATAATCAATCACTATCAAGATATATTTATGCTCGATGGAGGAATGAGGATCAATAACTCCAATGAAATCCAAGCCCCACTACTGAAATGGAGCTTCTACTTGAATCGGATGCAGAGGCAGAGATGCTTTCTTATTCCTACCAACATACCACTGATAGTTATCACAACTTTGGCTCACCTTGTGTGCATCTACGAAAAGAGTAGGCCAAAAATACCCAGCTCGAATGATCTTCAAGGCCATAGGCCTTCCTGCATAATGCCCACTAGATAAGCTAGAGTGGAACTCCTCCAAGATTTTTTGCTTCTCTAGACTCTTTCACACATCTGAGGAGTACTCCATCTATATTTTTATGGAATAGCCCACTTGGCAATAGGACATACCTAAGCACCTACAGTCTGAATCTTCACCATTATGAGGCATCAAGATGTGATGGACATTTCCTAGATGTAAAGAATTCGACAAGGTCCTCTGTCCAATCATGATCACTTGTAGCTCGATTCACAAAATTACTTTCATTGATAACCTCATCCTGTATCAGAGGTAGTGATCCAAAAGCTATGCTTTTGGCCAATTCTTGGTAGAGTGCTCAACCATGAACCAACTTAGTAGGTTGAATCTCCACATCGTATTCCTAGATCTTTGAGACCCAACCTACTCTTTTATCACCCATTTCTCCTTGAATAATGAAATTTCTTGACATCTGGATGGATAACGTAGATGATTGTCTTACTCTATGAAATAAAATGATGAAATTTCTTCAATGACTTCATGACCGCATACACCTATTTCTCAATGAAGTTATACTTCTCCTGGTGTGGCACAATTACTTGACTCAGGAAAGCAATCGGTTTCTCATCCCCATCATCTTGCTTTTGAGTGAGTACAACAACATAACTCTCCTGTTCTCCTACTGCATAAAGGATGAAATATTTTGAATAATCTAGATTAATCAATACTGGCGCTTGGGTGATTCTCTCCTTGATTTCTTGGAAATGCCTATCTCCTTACTTCTGTCCACTTGAAGTCTACATTCTTCTTCAGAAGTTCAGTCATTGGCTTGACTACTTGAGCAAAATCAGTAATGAATTTTTGAATGAAGTTGATCTGACCAAAGAATGACTGTAGATCCTTCTTACTAGTTGGTAGGGGTAATTTCAAAAGAGCTTCAGCTCTCATAGGATCAATCGCCAGTCCTTCTTGTGAAATCACATGTCCCAAGAGTTTTCCCTCTTTGATAATGAAAATGGATTTCTTCGGGTTAATGGAAATTCCAAATTCTTGACACTTTTTGAACACTTGCCTCAGATGAGAGACGTGCTCTTCCCTACGATGTGAGAAAATAGTCATGTCATCAAGGTAAATTACAATAATCCGATTCAACAACTCATCGAAAGTGACGTCCATAGCTCTCTGAAAGGTGGCACCAATATTGGAAAGACCAAATGGCATCCTCTGATAGGTGAAAGTGCCCCATTTTGTAGTAAATGTCATTTTGTGTTGGTCCTCATCTTTCACCTAGATCTGGTTGTAGCCGAAAAACCATCAAGCAATGAAAATATCTGTGCTCCAGTGACTACATGCAAAATCTGGTCGATCTATGGTAATGGATAGTGATCTTTCAAGGATGCTTGGTTCAGATTCTGAAATTCCACACACAGGTGAATATCTCCATTTTTCTTCCGAACTGGAACCAAGTTCGCCACCCATGTTGAGTGCTTGATAGGATAAATTATTTTTACCTCCAACATTTTTAACAACTCTACTTTCATAAGCACTTCAATTTTTGGATTGACAGGTCATTGTTTCTACCGAAAAGGCTTCACCCCTTCCTGCAATTCAATGGTGTGTTGGATCACGTTCTTGTCATATCCTTTCAGATCATGATAGCTCCAAGCGATGATGTCTGGAAACTCATAACACAATTTTTTAATATCTTCAAGCTCTTCTGACATACAATCTGTTCCAACTTTGATAACCTTTTTAGGCTCTAACTGCATTTCCTTGTATTCCTTCGCATCCACCTTGATCTTATGTTTCTCTACCCTATCATTTTGATCAAACAAACTCTCAAGAAAAATCAGTCCCCTAGGAATGTGATTATTCTTCAATTGAATCATTCCTTCCATCTCCTCTTCGACCAGTATTCTTTCCTCTATGCTTGCAACTTCCTTAATCAAAAAATTAATTATTTTTTCATCATTGTCGAACACTTGCCAATAAAGGTTTTTATCAAGGACCGAAGGTCTATAAATTACCCTCATAGTCTTTGGTTTCCTGACTACTTGCTCTACGGGAGAGAAATTAGCACCAAGGGAAGCTAGGATGTCTGCATGTTTGTTTTGCTCCCACAAAATCGCTTGAATATTCAATGCTGTAAAGGACTCAAACAAATCCCATACCTTGTTATGGTAGGCCTTCAAATAGTGCTACTTTGACACACATTTTTTTGTAGTCTAGTTGATGATGAGCTCAGAATCTCCAAATATTTATAATTGTTTTATTCCCAACTTTTCAGCTTTCTTCAAACCAAGGCACAATACTTCATATTCAATGGTATTATTCATGCAACTCCAAGTTAACCTATATGAATAGGTTTTCTGTAACCCTATAGGAGAAACAAGGACAATTCTAGCCCCTACACCATTCTTACACCTTGCACCATCAAAATATAACTTCCATAGCTGATCAAAGATAGGTTCTAGGGAATCAAAAACTTCTTCAATCTGTTCAGGTTTAGTTATGGTGTAACAACCGATATCAGTTTCTACCATTGCATTGAAATCCATTAGTGAAAACTCATCCTCAAGGTGGAGCTCACCAAGAGCTTCCTCCATCAAGTCCACTTCTTGCACTTCCTCTATCATCATGTTGACTGCACCAGTGGGCTTTTCTTCTTCTTCCAGTTTTTCTATATGAAAAGTGGATGGCTTTTCATTATAGATGTAGATTCTTCTTCCCTTGAAAGGGATCTCCAAATGTGAATAATCCAAGGAAATATATCCTCCTAGTTTCATTATGAATTCCCTCGAAAGACACATGCTAAAGTATGGTTCCAAGTCAACCACCACTACTTCTTGGATGACAATGATCTACGATATGTTATGCAGAATGATAGGAATATCCTTAATTACTCCCACTATTTTGACTAGGGTCCCATCCAACTACAAGACACCTAGACTGCTCCTTGTATACTCCATCCCCATGACTTCACATACTACCTTTGGCATGATAGTAGTCATAGCACCAGAGTCAATCATACAATTATGCATGATCCACCCTTCCATTCTGAGAGACAAATAGAATGGGGGTGGTCTATTCTTACCAATGGTAGAAGTCGACAGTGTCTGTGCTAACACTATTTGGGAAAGGCTTTTCTTTTGATCTTTTGTAGACTTGAGAGACTCTTACAATAGGTCAACTTGTCCAGGTAACTGTAGTGCATCATATAAACTTACTTTTATAGGGATCTTCTTCATTTCCTCCACAATATTATAATTAGAAGTACTAGAGACCTTTTCTTCACTAGTAACTCATATTTGTTTCGGTATTATTGAGTGGCTTCCACCCTTTGTCGCTTAGTCAATGATGGGTACTTGAGGTACTCTTTGGCTTGTTCTTTTGCCTCAGTCTGTACTTGAGCGGCTATGGGCTGTGAAGTTGATGCCTTCATCTGCAACTTCTCTTGAGCTTGTTTGGGCAATAGATCCTTCAACAAGATAGAATATTGTTGTTTCGTTGTTGCACTAGGCACTTTCGCTTGTGGTTGTACCTTTTCATTTTGTACCTTTTGTTTAGTAGGAACTTTTAGAGGCTCCATTTCTATTGGATCAATAGTCATCGACTTCTTTCCAGCCCTCGTAAGGACTAAAACTTGCTCCAAGGATGGGACCATAAAGTTATGATCAACTTCTATTATCATATTGATTTGTCCACCAATAAAACTTTCTGCTAATGTCTATACATAGTTCAAATGAACCATGCATGTGTCTTCACCATGAGGATCATTACAAGTGGAACACCAATATGCTCTCTCTGATGTACTAGCTTCTTCATTTGCCAACATAGTTGTATTTCTTTTAGGACCTTTGCTAGTAGTTGGTTGTTCTCTAGTAATTGGTGGTGTTTGAAATCTTCTTGACCAAAAATTAGCTTCAGCTTCTTCTTAACTATCATGATTTCATTTGACATTGTCCTTATGATTGAATTAATAGATTGTATTTCTTGTAATAATTTTATGTAAGGATCAAGATTTGAGGGTGTAGGAGGTGCTGGTAAAGGTAGAGGTATTGGTGGAGTAGGTAATTGTAATGGAATAGGTGGTGTTGGTAATGCTGGGAATGGAACTAGGGCTGGCAACTATGGAATAACTAGTATAGGTAATTATGGAATACTTGGAGTGGGGAGTTGTGGAATTAGAATTGGAGCAATTTGAGGTGGACCTGAGCTCCATGAGGGAATATGGTACATAGAAGGCATAGGCTATGAAAATGCACTTGAATATAGATGTTGTGGAAGATCAGGAAGAATGGGTATAGTTACCTTTGGAGGCAACTTACCTATAGCAATCAGATCTACCTCGACCTTCTATGCCTACGTGTATAGATCTAGAAATGTGTTGACATTGGCTTGTCGGACCACCATACCAATATCTGAGTTAAAGGCTCTAAGGTAGTAAAATATAGCTTGCTCATGCGTGGGCCGAAGGCCATCAGGGACTCTCTACCAACTTCAAGTGAATCTGACATTGAAGTCCACTATTTCCTCCTATGGATGTCTTTGGATATTTATAAATTGATGCAATAAGGAAAATGGATCAACTTGCTCATGAAAGTTCTTGATCAACAATTCTGCCAACTGGTCCCATGTGGTAATAGTAGTGGGTGGCAAGGATCGATACCAATACAACAATTTCCCTCTGAGTGACAATACCAATAATCTTACCATAATATCTTCATCTATGATGCCATGGATTATCGCCAAAGAGGCCACATCTTGGATATGCTCATAAGCAGTTTTACCAGTACCATCATAGGTAGGCAAAGCCTTCAATGTTGCTTGAGGGACTGGATTTTGTGCTTGTAAATTTAAAGCTCCTGAGCTATTCCATGTTGGGAACTACCTTGGTGGTTGTGGTTGTTGTGGTGGTGGATTTTGAGCCATGTGAACTAGTGTGTGAGGTTGAGGAGGTGGGATGCTAGTAGTAGTACTAGCTGGACTTGAAGGAATAGAAAATACACTAGCTAATTGTGAAGATGTTGTGACTGATGTATGAGGTGGAGTGATTAATCTGGGATGTTCTCCTAATTTTTGGGTGTCAAGTTCATAGAACTCAATGGGGTTTTCAGGATTTTTGGCCTTCGATCTTGTGATCATGAAGTACAACTTTCGTTGACTTCATGTTCGAAGGCTTCTAGGTATAGTTGAGTCGCCAGATGTTCTAACTTAACAATATGAAGGTGAACATCAAACCTTAATATTGTTGAAAGTGGAACTTTTGAATGTCCCATCGGGTGTGCCAAAAACTATTGGTCAAATATCTACCTAAAATACAAACATACATTTGTGCACCCTAGACATGACCAACATTGAAAGGTCGAAGGAAAGAAATGTCCTCCATGCCAATATCCAGAGAGGGTTGGCTCCCTTACTAATCCTACATCGGTTTAAGTCTAGAGTTGTAGGAAAGAAATTAGAAATAATAGAAATAAATGGGAAATATAGCCATAGGCCGAAGATGTAGGATTGGGGATAGACTAGTAGTAGGAATTCCAACCAAGTGTTATAGTAACATATAATAGAAAGGAGGTAAGAGAATCCACTTACAGTTTCTTGGAGATAACTTCCAAAATCGCATTCTAGTACTCACACTCTCACTAGCAATGCCCAAATCTAGATGTAAAATTTGAACTTAGCAATAGATAACAAACATGAATATAAAATAGAAATGCTTGAATAGAAAGAAATCACACATAGATATTGTTTGCAAAATTAGAAGCCAAACTCTTCTATTTATGTAGAAAACTTGAATAGTTTTTCTGCAGAGTGTCTATCCTCCTTTTTACATTGAAAATATCTAGTATTTATAGAGGTTTTCACCTCTGTCCATTTAATACATAAAAGACAAAATGTTTATAGATCAGGAACCTTGGTGAAGAAATTCCTCCTTGGAAATCTTGAAAATCCACCTTTTGAGATAATGATCTAATTTTTAAGGGAAAATCTCTAGGAAATCAACACATTCGGGTGTCGATGCATGGAAAATTGTAAATTTGGTCATTGACTTGGTACATCCATTGTGCCTTGGAAATTTATCCCTATTCAAAATGTTTTGGAACTCATGAAAATCACCCTATGATTTTAATGTTGTAGCTCTTTTAGCTTGAAATCAATAATTTTAGTCACTTTTCACCCCAATCATTAAATTCTCATCATTCGTCTGATCTGAGTGCCTTTGAAAAGTCTCCGTTGATGCTTAAAATTGAATTCACCCAAAATAGAGTGATGAGCGAAAGTGCTTCCTTTAACTTCCATCATTTTCCTTCTTATTCATGTCTCCTGGTGGAGAGGGTGCATTCAAAGTGACAACATTCATAACTTCATTCATTTTGCAATTTTGAATTGCACCTTTCATTGTTGCTCATAATTCTCACGTCATTGCGCTCCATGTATAACACCTAAACTTTACTCAATTTAAAATTATTTCCTAGGCAAAACAGCTTGTTATACTCCTTTGATTTTATACTTGATGCTTTGAATCATCTTCGTATCACTTCACCTTTGAAAGAGGTGATTGAGAGTTTTACCTTTCTCCTAGGGTGAAAGCGCTTCTCATAAGACGTCTTCCTTAAAATATACGTTCACCCCCAAAAGAGGTGAAAGGCATTATCGCCCTTTACCTTGGGTGAACGTAGCTTTGACTTTTCAATGCCATACCTTTTAATATTTTCCCAAAGCAAAAATAAAACCTTTAATGTATTTTTGGGGCCATCTTCATGTAGCTTCACCCCTGGGAGGGGCGAATGGGACTTTCACCCCTCACCTAGGGTGAAAGTGCTACCATCTTTACTATACATGTTGACATGGGGTCCACAACTTTTATTTTTATATGCATTCTTTCGAAGAGAGGGTGCAAGGTGTTTTCACCCTTCCCTTGGGGTGAATGATGTTTGTTGATTTTTTTTCCAAACTTACTATTGTTGAGATTTCTCCCTAGGGAGGGGCAAAAGGGAGTTTTGCCCCTCACCTGAGGTGAAAGTCCTTTTGACTAGTCAATGCATTGATTGGGCACATTATCTTTTATAACTTGAGGACGTTCACCCCAAAGTGGGGTGAATGATGCTTTCACCCCAACTTTGGGGTGAACGCACTTATTTAAATTATTGTCACGCTTCGACCTTGGGCCCACTTCGAACTTAACCACTTAAAATGTATTTTTACCCCTAGGAGGGGTGAAAGGGACTTTCACCCCTCACTTGGGGTGAAAGTTTCACCCCTCACTTGGGGTGAAATTCATTGCCAAACTTGTCATTCTTTTTCTTTCTACATTCGCCCCAAAGTGAGGCGAACGAGTTTGTCACCCCATTTTTGGGGCGAACGCACTTTTGCTCTTCCCTTTGCTCAACAACAAGATTTTTTCAAAAATAATGACGTCTCTACCTTGGGGAAGGACGATAATGGTTTTTCACTCTTCATTCAGGCGGAAAGGCTGTTATATCCTTTTCTTTTCCTTTGAATCTTTAAGCATTGTTTCCTTTTGACGTCCTTCACAAACAGTTTGTCTTGCCGCACCCATTATTCCCAAGATTTAAATTCATGAAAATTAGAAGGAAAATTAACACATAAAAATACTGTAACACATTATACTAGCCAAAATACTACAACATAGTATTAATATATTTATGCCGCTTTTACAATAAAAAATTATTCAACAAAATTCCATCAAAAATTTCAATGTGGCATAATATCAAAATTGCCAACAGGAAGCAAGCTTCAAAGCTTAAGTGAAGTAAATCCCAAATAAATGATAATTTCCAAAGTATTCCTCTCTATTCTCCTATAGCACCTCACTCCTAAGATTAGGTTGTGACGATGGTTTCTAATGCTTGCTAGGGCAATGGAAATCCCTATGTCGGTGGTGCTATAAGTAGTTTCAATGGTTTTTTATGGTTATGGTGATGGTCTCATTTTTGGTATTGGAAGTTTAACTCCAATAGTAGTCATTGTTATTTATAACTTTTATGTGGTGTTTCCTAATGATGGTTTTGCAACTTGTGTTGCTCAAATAGTTTAGTAACTTTATTCGTGAGGAAGGTCTCACCAACTGGATCTCCTATCTTGTATTTACTAATAATTATAATAAATATTGCATACAATTATATATTAGACTTATTGTTCTCCAATGGAATAAGAACCATTATGCATATATATTTTTAATAACCCTAGTTACATTATTGTCTTGTAACCTAGGTTATTTTCCTCTTATGTCTTATATTAGATATGTCTATATGTAATCCAAAAATGTTATATAAAAGTTAACTTTTAAACTTAATTTTAGGGTTTAAGAGTAGTTGGATTTTACATGGATGCTTTAATTTATTAATATTATAGTATTAAGTTATATTGATAATTGATCTAATATTTTACAAAAAATATATTTTTATGTACTAAATTCAAAGGAAGAAAATATTTAAATATGCGTTAAATATTTAATAGTAATATATTTGGTAAAACTAGAAATGTAAACTTGATATAAGAGTTGCATGAAAGATAAAATTTGTTATCATGTTATTTAAATTATCACTCTCTTATCCAAAGATGCAATTTAAAATAAAAGTCAACTGAAAACAAACCTATTGAAATTTTAAAATAAAAAACATCTAAAAAGGGTTTGATTGGTATCAAAATAAATGAGTGCAAATTGTTAAATACCTTAATTTTGAAAGAGGAGATCCATGTTCAAATATTGGTAAGAAATTAACTATAAAAAATAACCTAGTCCGTGATCTTTTTAAACTATGTAAGTTGTTGATTCCTACCCCTATTTGATGTATGATGTAATAAAGGAGGAATATCAAGAATTTATTGCATCATGTAATATAGTTAGATTTAGGTAAATCTAGGTATTCAAAAGTTGTACCCAAAGAGGTGGTTTATAGTTTGTTATTCAAACCAATAACTTGCACCTTCATTGTATACATACACAATTTTGATCAATACAATCATGTATTACATCCTACTAGTCCAAAAAAAATTCTAATGAAATCTAAGCCCCATTAGGGCTTTATGAGAATTATAGGCTTCAAATGTATTGGGGATTTCCTCCTCTTACCTATGAACATACAATAGAATTTATAATATTTCACCCATTGAAAATAATCAAAGAAAAAAACAAGTCAATAATATCCTAATCTTAAGATCATATGAGTTGTGATTTCATATTCTACTTATGTAATTTTTTCTCTTAATTGTGTTTATTTTAGAAGATAGAGTGAAAATTGGGCATGGTGACAAATATTGGCATTACTATAGAATATTAATGATCGTTAAGATTGAAAGGTTACAAATTTGATCAAAGTGGAGAGCATCATGCAATAGTCATGAGCTTGTGAGTTTGATTGATCCAAAAGTCTATTTGATGGTCATGATAAGTTTGAATATTGTAAATGGTGTAGAGTTCCATCCTCCAATGAAAACAAATGTTAATATTTAATTGGAGAAAAGCTTCCAATAATGGAAGCAAGTTTGAAATCTTAAGTGGAGCAGATCCCTAATCAATGATAATTGTCAAAGTATTCCTATTTATTATCCTATACTCCTAAGACCAGGTTATGATGATGGATCATAATGCTTGCTAGGGAAATAGAATTCCCCATGTTAGTGGTGCTACAGATAGCTTCAATGTTTTTTCATGGTCATAATGATGGTCTCAATTGTGGTAGTGGAAGTTTAACTCCAATGGTAGTCATTATTGTTTATATTTTTTATGTGGTGTTATCTAATGATGGTTTTGTAATTTGTATTGTTCAAGTAGTTTAGTAAATTTATTTATGGGGAAGGTCTCCCTAGTTGGAACTCATATCTTGCATTTACCAATAGTTATAAGAAATATTGCATAGAATTATATATTAGACATATTGTACTCCATTATGCATATGTTTAATAACCCTAGTTACATTATTGTCTTGTAACATATATTGTGTTCCTCTTATTTCTTATATTAGCTGTGTTTATATGCAACCCAAAAATATAATATAAAAGTTAATTTTCAAACTTAATTTGAGGGTTTAAAAGTAGTTGGATTTTACAATGATGCTTTATTTTGTAAATGTAATAGTGTTAATGTATTATTATTGATCTATTTTTTTTGCAAAAAAATATTTCTAAGTTCTAAATTCAAAGGAAAACAGAGATTTCAAGATGCATTAAAAATTTAATAGAATTAAATTTACGAAAAACTAGAAATGTAAACTTTAGATAAGAGTTGCATGAAAGATAAAAAAAATTATCATACTATTTGAGTGTCACTCTTTTATCCAGGGTCATTATTTAAAATAAAATCCACCTAAAAATAGACCTATTAAAATTAAAAATTAAAATAAAAATAAAAACATCTAAAATGGGACTAATTGCTATCAAATGACATGAGATCAACTTGTTAAATACCTTGACTTTCAAAGAGGAGATCTATTTTCAATTCTTGGTAAGAAATTAATTAGCAAAATTATCATAGCATGGTATCTAAAAGATACATATATTTTGTTTTTCCTAGTGAATTCATGATATTATATGTACATTATCCTATTCTCGAAGTTAAACCATTTAATATTTTAATCATGTCCTTAATATTAATATAAGCAAGTATCAACCAAAACTTGAGTATTTGAAATAGGTCATATTTCATGGAGAAGGCTCAAGTTTGGATCTCAATAGAAGTCTAATATGTGCGAGAGGTGGGTACTTGAACCTCAAGTGAGTTCTCTTGACCTCCATGTAAACCAAAATTTATGTAGCCTATTGAAAAGAAGTTTATTTTCAAAGGCTGACAAACTTTAAATATCAAAAAATAAAAACAGTTTTAAAATATTTGAGAAGTTATAACTAACATAATCCAAAATTCTATTTCCAAAGGCTATAAATTTCCTCAATCCATAATCTCTAGAGAAAAAACATATGGAATAAATTTTTCAAAAACAATTAATCAACATTGTAAATAACGCTTAGTGGTCCATTTTCATGATGGAATATTGAAAGAATATATAAAAATCATTACAAATTAATAGGCTAAAAGAGCCCAAATTGAGAATAAATTATTTATTATTTATTATTTATTATTTATTATTTATTATTTATTATTTATTATTTATTATTTATTATTTATTATTTATTATTTATTATTTATTATTTATTATTTATTATTTATTATTTGTTATTTGTTATTTATTATTTATTTTATAAGTTTAGAACTCCTATAAGTACATTGATTAGGGGGTATCAATATTGACCCTTAATATCTAGCCTATTATCTTTATTGGAATATTTTGCAACTAGCATTGTTTTCCAAAGGCACCTTTCAATAAAATAATCATTTGTAAGCCAAAGTCTAGTTTTCTCAATGCAAATAGGGTATGTCATTATTAAAGTACAAAATGTTCTTTCTATTTTAATCTAAACTAATATAATACTAAGAATAAATGTGAGAAAATTAACATAAAAGTATATATAAGGAGGTATGGGTGCAAGAGATTCAAATTAAATGCATTAAATTAAAATACAATCATAGTCAAAGCAAGGAGAAAGTGTGATCAATGTACTCTAGTGTGTATGAAATAAAAATAATAGAAGAAAAACAATAATAAAGAAATAATGCAATGCCACAATCACTATACTTTCCATAATCCAAAATTATTGTGCCACAATTGAAGAGCAAATGTCATGCAGTCTTTATATTATTTAAAAACTAGAGTAATAGTATAATTTAGAATCCATAGAGTATAGATATTTCTTCAACAGATAAAATATGTTTACAATAGAACCCCTAGATCCTATTTATAGAAAATTATTCATCTAGGAGTTATCTAAGGTAACAAATTCTACTCCTAGTAAATCTACTAGTTTAGGGAAATATTTAGAAAAATGATGCATCACAAAATGTTACAATACTCCAAAATTATATCTAAACTACTTACAAGTATTATATCTTACTTTTAGCACTACAAAAAGACAAAATAATACTTTCCTCATATTTTATGTTGCCCCTATCCTATTATAAGCCAAAAGTAGTGACTTGCTAATTTTAGGTGTGAATCACACCTTTTAGAGAATATCACCCATTTGAGAGAAGATCACACCTTTGGGATATAATCATACTTTTGGGAGTAAATTACTCTTGTAGGACAACCAGTTTTCTATCAATTTTCCAAACTTTGTCATTTTGAAAAACTATTCTTGGGCTTGCAAAACCCATCTCCCTATCATCCATTGACTAATTCCTTGTAGGAATTTAGTATCCAAGCTACTACATTGCTCTTGATTTCATGGAGAACTAAAATCAACTAGTGAGAGATCCTACATCCTACCTTTATCGTTGGATGTGGTGGGGACCATCTCTTATCAAAATAATTAAATAATAGGCAACCTTTGTTTACTTTTGGTCCAATAGGTTTGAAAGTGTTTGTCAATCTACATCAGTAAATAAGTTCAAAGTATTTAGCGCTTCACTATCCAATGTCAACTTCTTGAATTAATATTTTAATAGGTCTTACCTTCAATTTGCTATGCTCTTTTATTTTGTGAGTAGGTTTTCAAATCTAGTGATATTATTTGATATACCACGCATAATATTATCTATGGATACATTTTCTTTAGCCTTAACTTTATCAATGGATTGGCACTATTATCTTTATTTTATCGTGTTTCTCTCATTTGAATTGTTATCTCAATTGATATTCCTTATGTACCAATTGTTTTTTTAGTTTTATCACTTCATTTTTCATTTATTCCTTTGTTGATACCTAACCTTTGAGATCAATATTTTTCTTTTCAATATTTTCAACTCCAATTATAATTGTGTTACTTGATTATGTTCACCTCTTTCCAACAGTTTTAACTCCTACACACTATCATTGGCCTACTTCCTATATTTATAGCTTCATTAAATACTTGCATAGTCTTGGATTATTGCAAAAATTATATTGATAACATCATTTGGAAAGGAGCATCACTTAACATATCTAGAGTTGATAACCTGGTAGTGTAGTTAGTTGGAACAATTTTTTGGTCTACTTAGATCAATTGAAAGTGTCTTGATAACCAATAGCTTTATTCCCTTGGGATTAGTGAATCACAAGTGTAGTTGGTATTGAATCTCTTATTTTTTTCATTATCTTGATCACTTGCCTCCTACATGATGCTTGATATTGCCTCTGTATCCTTCCTCCTAGATTTTTTTGTTATCTATTAAGGAAATTATTGACTAACATCAAATGTGTAATTCTTCTTTGGAGTAGTGTGGATTGCCTTAGGCACTCCTAATACTATGGGGGGAAAGATATTCATTGTACCTATAGTGACCTATGGACCAATACGGGTGAGGATACTAGTTAATACAATTGCATGGATAATGGCACAAAATAGTGGGGATGGTGGATGAGAGGGGTTGAGATAAGGACATGTGGGTGTTGCAATAGAACTTGTGGTATGAGGGACCAAATAAAATTATATGGTAATGATATAGTTGATAAGGGTGGTGTCAATAATGGTGGAACAAATTAGGATTTTGTAAGTTGGTGATGACAAACATGAAGGTCCTAAAACTAGAGTAGGTAAACCTACTAGTGGCCCTAAGGCTATGATTATTTGAGGTGATTTGGGCACAAAAAAATATCTTATGGATATTTGATAATCATAGATAGAATAAATAAGAGGATGAGAGAAAATATTTAAATGAATTGTAGAGGTGGAAGTGAAGATGATCTTGAGGTATATGGTTGAGGTAATTTGTGCTTCTCAATTAGTGTTTTCCACTATTGTTTCTATATTCTTGATATGTAGTTTTTCTCCTCTTTAAGAATTCTCATTAGGGTTATACATCATTTCTCTATTTTATTTTTATCATTTTCTTCGTAAGTCATCAAAGGTCTCATAGCCTCATCCTCATTTTTCTTTGTCATTATGATTGTCAAGAAAAAGCCACATTCACCAACTCTTGTATTGACTATTATTTTTTACTTATCACTATTTCCTAGGTTAGAACATCATTTTATTTATCTCAAGAAATAAACCACTATTTTTATAGAGATATTCAACCAACATTAGAAAGAAAGGACTAAGAATAAATGGGAACCTGGGTGTCTCTTATGATATTTTCACTTTGGTGAGATATTATTTTTTTTAAATATAAAATTAAAGAAAAATGAGAAAAGAGAATTTATAGAAATAAGCAAGAAAATGAGAAAAAGAAATTTATAAAAATAAGCAATAAAATGAGAGAAGGAAATTTATAGAAATAAGAACTTAATAGTTATTTCACTAATCAAAAGATAATTATATTTATAGGATTAGAAAAATAGCTACCCATCCTTCTAATGATGATGTATAGCTCAAAATATTTCAACATTTATGTAAACATAGTAATTGAGATCACATTAATAGTCCATGTAGACACCTAATTTTGAATACATCATCGAGATCTCCAAATATCTTCATCAATTCGGCAATCTAAAATCTAAGATAAATTAATTATTCCTAATCTTAAATCAGGAACATTTATTACTCCAAAGTCCAAAGTGCTAGGTCTTAAGTTATAGTGTTAGTGGCACTTTTTCTCCTTGGCAGTGCTTTTGTGCAATTTAAAAAAAATCATATTTTTTTCCAAATTGATCGACAATGGTTATCTTGGCAAAAGCACAAGGGTCCAAAAGAAAAAAATTGATAATTAGTACCTTTCAATCCACCCATCAAAAATGCACCTAATCATACTAGTCTAATTTGCAACCCCAATAGAAATCAAAAACCCCAAAACTTATCATTTTTCTTTCTATCCATTAATTGCATCTTGATCCTATTTCAAAAACTTACCCTCATCAATCCTATCAACTTCAATGTAACCATATCCAAAGGAGTCATGGCTTCTTATAAAGTTAGAGCTTCTAAATAACTATCCATATGGTCTTGAGAAAATAATAAAACTCTATCAAAATTTACATCATTCAATCATCAAGCATGGAAAAAGTTTTATTAAAATCATGTTATGATATTTTGAAGGCAACAAGCTCTCAAACTCTTAATTTCTTGAGCATATCAGGTATCTCAATCTCTCAAGCACCACAAGTAACAAGCAAGCTCAAATAAAACACAAGGAGATATCAATATTGGTATTTTAGAGCTACAAATATGCTTGGATTTCACTCTCTCCCCTTCTTAGCTTGTCTCATTATCATTTTGTAGCTCTCTAATCTTTAATCATTGCATTTTTTTTACTAGGGTAAATACAATATTTTAAAAAAATTCATATACCTTTTTTAACTAGGGGAACATTGGGTTCCACCCTCCCTATGATTCGAACTTGGATATCTTAGTTGAAATCCTAAAGACATACCACTTTGGTGTCCTAGTAGGGACTTGATCATTACTTTGTTAATAATATTTGCTTATAATTATCATTTAGCTTTTTTAATCCTTATATTACATTTTCTATAAGCAATCATATTGTTTTACTACATCTATATAGGCTCTTACATCTCCAAGTCAAGTAATTACATCACTAATAAATATCATAGATCTATCATCTAAGCATCATTTTTTTGTTTCCATAGGTAAAAATACTACAAAATTATAGGTTCAATGGCACTATCACTCCATATTTTAGAGACAAATATCACAATCATTTAAAGCTAAATCATTGTTAGTTGATAAAATTTTTAGAAGCACTATTGCTCGCCCAATGGAGCTTTCACCACTAAGCACACAATCACTTTTTATCATTTCATAGTTTTCACCTAATCTTTGAATAAGGTTTTTATGTTGGTCAAGGGAGCCTAATTCTCTCTGATAGATTAGGCAAACCCCTTTGCTACTAATCCATCATTTTTTTTTGTCTATTTTGTAAGTGAATAAAAGTGCTATAAATTAGCAAAAACATCGACAATGTTTCCATAGGTCCCACAATGCTTCTACCAATAGCGTTTTTATCGAAGAGTAGTTATTCTATCTCTATGGAAAAAAAGGAGGTTCTATAATTCCAATCCTTTGTTTTTGGCATTTAGAGTATAGGTCTATTTGGCATTTGCTTTGCATCTATGTCTATTTTAATCTTTTATATTTATTCATTAAAGATAAAGATAAAAAAGAACTAGTTAGAATTAACCATTAGGGGATCAACTTAAATCTTTTATTTCATTGAAATAAAAATGCATATAGTCACATTAGGGATTCCTTGCTGCATAATCCTCTTGAAACCTTGTTTTCAATAGAAAATAATCCTTCATTTATCATCAAAATCAAAAGCATTTAGTTTATTAGAACTTGTTTGTTGCATTGCTTGATGCATTCATAGCTAGCATAGGACTAGATTAAGATTAAGCTTGTCAAAGGAAACTCTTACAATATATGTAGGTGTTCTCTAATTAATCCACCAAACTTTAATATCGATCTCATAAATTGTCTCTATCCTTGAGGTGACAAAGGAAGGAAAACATTGTGGTAGATCCCCTAAGAGACACCTTATGATTATTTCATGTTTTCCTTTTCCACATCTTAATGAACCCAACATAAACACCACTATGGGTCCAAAAAAATATTTGATAAAGCTAGGCCTTAATCAATCTAAAATTTATCAAACTTTAATAAAGACAATTAATCTTGTTTGCTTAGTTATATCATATTAAAACTAGATAATAATAACATAACCAATTGCTAGTTGTACTAAGGATCTTTATGGTCCTTTGAATAACTATCATATGAGCTACTAGGCTATATTGGGTATATAATGAGCCTCGGATACCAACCACCCACATAGGTTCTCATGCATACTTATGTCTAATAATAGTATATTACAATGGGCTAGTGGGAGACTTAAGGAGGTATACTATTATCCCTCATGTACAATTTTAGCCACATATTAAGGAGGTCACTTATATATATCATTGGCATCTCATATGTTGGCTTTATCTCATGTACTGATAGGTATATCAAGTGGATTCAGGTATATGGGGACATTTAGTATATAAGGAGACCCATAAGGTATATAGGTCATATTAATTATAACAAGGGAAAGATATATAAGCTTACTAAAACATCTTATTTTTATTCTCTTATCAACTCTATAAATGATTAAAACTTAAATAATCCATCTCCCTTATCCCAAACCTATGGCTGAGAAACACTACCTTACCTGTAACATTGGTCACTAGTTGGCCACTAACCCTAATCCTCTTACCAAGGGTCATGATGACCAACCTACCTTTGAGAACCTGCCTTCAATCAAGAAGGTGAGATTTCTACACCTCATAGTTGTAGAAATGAAATTTAACATGCTACACACAATTCCATTTCCACTTAAATAATTATAAAGATCTATAGTTATTGTAGTATACCAATAATAATGCACACAAAATCTACAACAACAATAATAGCAATAGAAGCAATAGCAACAACAATGGTAGTTAATAGTAACAGGCAGTTTTATATTAACAATGTCATTTATGATATAATATTATAGTTTTAGAATTACAATCTGCAACTTGCAAACCCTAATATGAATATCCCTCATGGTTGCATACAAGACCATATTGCATTCTATTCCACACACATAGGCATAAATTCTCACGCATACTAATGTTGTTTTGTTAATCCATCAACCTGCATAACTACCTTCGATGCCTGAACAACCATCATGAATGAACAACTTGAATGAATGAGGGGAGGGTTTATTTATACTCCAAAAAGTAGTTATCCTTCAACTATCTTATAACTTCCCTTAAATTAAATTTCATATGCATTTTCTCTTTGCATTACATGACATTTCCCACTACAGGAAAAAATAGTTTATAATTCTAATTTAGCTGGCATAATTGACTTTATTCTTAAATACAAATTACATTGCACTTTACAACATAATTAAATATATGCATGCACATTTTATCAAACACTTTACGTATAATTACAAAATAACACATAATACCAAAATTGATTCAGCAAATAAAGACATCAATTTTCTTATCTACATCTATCCCCTCCTCTAAACTAGTTGTCATCCTTGATGACACAAGCTAACAGTGGGAATATAAGTAATGAATAATTTAAATAAATTTCTTGTCACGCTCCTTCCTCTTTCTCCTGTTCCATACATCTTTGGAAATAGACTTCACTTGAGACTACTTGCAACACCTTATTCTCTGATTGTGCACTCCCCTTTTTGCAAGTAGTTGTAACATCAACATGATCAACATTCTCTGAATAAGCACTTCACTTTGATAAGTTAGCCATATTATCAACATGAGCAATGCCATCAACATCATGAATATGACAAGCAATATATGTTTACATCTATGTTAGGGGTCAAGGGGGTGGGAGTCCCCTTGCAAGGTCAAGGGATAATGTCCCTTGCAAGGTCAAGGGGCAACACCCTTTGCGTGCTTCCTATGACCTCGTAGGGTTTGAGGTGGAGCCTTGAAACCTCAATGGTAAAACCTTTAAAACCATCACTGTCGAAGTTAACTTTTTATCCTCATCAACCATTTGGAAGCTTTCACTCAACCTATTGAAAATTCTCTCTTAGCTTTAATTCACTACTTTCATGATCCAAATGATTGTTTATCAACCTTTTATAGACATGACCCTTGTTAGATTTTACTTCTAATAACAACTACTTAAATTTCACTACCTTGGATGATAATATTTTTGACAACAATCCATGATGACTTAGGCTCTAACGGATTAGACTAGATGGATTAGAAGTTTGACGAGTACAATGTCTAGACATATAGGACAATAGATTAGATGGCTTAGATGGATAGACATATTGAATAGGTTGTACATAGGTAGATGTCTCAGATAGGTTGCACACAGGTCTAGATAGATTAGTGTAGACATCATAGGAATATGGGCTAGATGTCTGGATGGGTTGTTAGATTTCTAGGATGGATGGCTAGATGGATGACTAGATTGTAGGCCAAAAAAATGGCTAGATTACTAGACAAATGGCCAAAAATATGGTTAGACGTTTGGGTTAAATGACCAAATGTTTGGTATGTATGGTAGATGTCTAGACTGGATGTCTAGACTAGATAGTTAAACATCTAGGATAGACGGTAGATGTCTTGACTAGACATTTGGACTAGATGGCTAGACGCCTAGGATGGATGGCAGACATCTAGACTGGTTATCTGTATTGAATGGCTAGATTTTTGGTATGGATGATAGAATTTTGTACTGGACATCTAGACTATATGGCTAGACCTTTGGGATGGATGGCAGACATCTAGACTAGACATCTGGACAAGATGGCTACACATCTAGAATAGGTAGACTTTATTAGAAGGGTAATTTTCTAGACGTTTAACTTTATTAGGTGGGTATGCTTCAGAAATGTACCCCCTATATGGGTAGCCTCCAGACGACTCTTTTTAGATGGATTTTTCTTAGATGTCGGTACCTCATATGGCTTGTTCTTAGAAAACTACACCTTAGACATCTCCTTCTCAGATGACTGCATCTCATATATCTCCTTCTAATATGGTTCCACCTTATACATCTCATCATAAGGTTGCACTTTATATGTCTCCTTCTCATATGATTGTAGCTTATATGTCTCTTTCTTAAATGGATACACTTTAAATATCTCCTTCTCACACGACTACACTTTAGACATATCCTTCTCAAATGGATGCACATCATATGTATCCTTCTTAGATAGTTGCACTTTAGATGTCTCCTTCTCATATGGTTGCACCTTAGACATCGCCTTCTTAAATTTCTATACTTGATACGTATCCTTATCATACAGTTGCACCTTAGATCTCTCATTCTCAAATGGATATAGTTCATACATCTCCTTCTCAAATTATCATACTTTAGACGTCTCCTTCTATGATAGCTACACCTCATATGTCTCCTTCTCATATGACTACACATCATACATCTCCTTCTCATACAACTACATCTTAGACATCTCCTTCTCATATGTCTGCACTTCAGATGTCTCCTTGCTAGATAGTTGCACCTCAAACATATCCTTCTCAGGCAGTTGCACCTCAAACATCTCCTTCTTAGATGGCTACACCTCAAATATCTCCATCTCATATGACCACCTTATATGTATTCTTCTCATATGGTTGTGCCTCAAATGTATCCTTATCAAACATCTCCTCTACTACCATATGACTACATTATCTAGTCATCTGAGTCTCATTCATCAATGAGGTTTTTGCATCAATTTCATAAGTTAAGGCATAATACAAAGCCTCTTGATATGATCTTGAAGAAAATATCTTCATATTCTTTTGATACATAGGGATAATTCCATCTATGAACCACATACTATTTGATTCCTCTTAGTGATGTTTCTCCACATGGTCAAACAACCTATTCAACATTTGATTGTAAAAATTAATGAGCTCCTTCTCTCCTTGAATGTTATAATTTTTGTCATTATCATATCATCAAAGTTCTTCCACAACTGTATCACGTAAATCTTCCCATGTATTGTACTTATTTATTAGAAATTTTAGGTACCAATCCATTATGAATAAAAGAAATATTACAAGAAACCACCTCCTCCAATCTACTTTATTGTTTGGCCCAATTGCTTCCACACAATGTGGAAAATTCTCCAATACCTAATCGGGTCTTCCTTCTCTTCTCCTATGAAAAGTAGATACTTTAGGTTCCTAAATTTGATGGCTACATTGGCCATTGATGGGTATCCTACTATACTACTCCTCATTGGATTTTTTTAGTCTAGGTACCTTTATTCTCACCAAACAATCTTCTTTCGACTTCTTGTGTGTCCTTACTTCGTGACCTCCTTTACTAGAATGTTGGTTGTGGGATTGTTCTTCCTTCCTAAGACCTTGTGTTTTGTTGCTTTGGTTCCTAAATCCCATCCTTTGCACTCCTCTACAACATTCCTACCACTTGTTACCATCCACTCACCATATCCTTGCATAGTTTCTGCATCAACATATTCCTTGAATCTTGGTGGTCCTTGTACCCCTTCTTTTGTTCCTAGCAGCAATGTTTCCCTCTTTTTTTCCTCTGTTCTTGGACTCTCTTCTTCCAAATAACTAATTGGTCTACCTATTTTGCCACTATAGACATCTAGACTATAGATTTCCATACTACAAAGATGTCTAGACTGTAGACGTCCAAAATGCAGATATAGACTGCAGATGTCCAAACTATAGATATAGACTGCAGATGTCTAAACTGTAGACATCTAGATTGCAAATGTCTGTGAATCCTCAATATGCAAAATCTTCACTTGTATTTTTGCATGTTATTGGTGTGCATGTTCCATTAGACATCCTTTCATCTACATCACCAAAAAAATAAAAAATCTAGTGCATCTTCACCTACGTTTGTGGTTGTACTCCATTTTTTATTATGCATCTCCCAAAGGGTTTTACTTCTCAAAACTTCATATCACCAATTTGGACCCAAATTCAATCAAGCAACGGTGTCAGAATTTAGAAATGAAATTTAACATGCTACACACAATTCCATTTCCAATTAAATAATTCTACATATTTGCAGTTATTGTAGTATAGCAATAATAATGCACAAAAAACTTGCAATAGCAATAATAACAATAGCAATAACAACAATAGAAGCAATAGTAGTAGTAATGGTAGATAACATTAATTACAGATAATTTCATATTAATAATAGCATTTATGATACAACATTACAATCTGCAACTTGTAAACCCTAGGTATAATATCCCTCATGGCTGCATAAAAGACCAGACTACATTTTGTTCCAAGCACATAGACATCAATTCTCACACATACCAATATTGTTCTATTAATCCATAAACTTGCATAACTGCCTTCAATGCCTGAACAACCACCATGAATGAACAACTTGAATGAATTAGAGGAGGGCTTATTTATACTCCAAAAATTAGTTATCCTTCAACTACCTTATAACTTCCCTCAAATTGCATTTCATATACATTTTCTCTTTACATTACATGACATTTCCCACTACAGGATAAAATAGTTTATAACTCTAATTTAGCTAACATAATTGACTTCATTCTTATGTACAATATTAAATTGCACTTTAGAACATAATTAAATATATGCAAGCATATTTTGTCAAACACTTTGCGTACAATTACAAAATATCACTTAACACCAAAACTAATTCAGCAAATAAATACATCAATTTGTCTATCTACAATAGTTCTCTAAATTCTACCCATGAGTAATATGGAAGGGTAGCTTCTAATCTACAACTCATATGATCTATTTCTTATAGAATCATTGGAAAACCATAGAGGCCTTCCTTGAAAAGGTTATTATAGTGAATTCTCACTACACTCAAAATGAGTGATGCCTTAGTTAGTTTTGAAATGAGTCTCTAGTGGAAGGAAAGTTATCTAGAATTCCAAGTTCCATAGGAAAGCCATGATGATAAATATACAAATAGAGAAAATAAGATTCCCAAGGAAGAGTTTGGGCATAGGCAAATACAAAATTTAGGTAACCAAACCCTCAAGATCAAAGCTAATATCAAGGTAATAAAATCAAAGTTTCAATAGAATCCCAAGGCAATGGTGCATGCAAAATAGTTAAAACTAAAACGAAAAAAGACTTGGGCACACCCACCAAATCAAAATATCTAGTAATCTCGAGCCAACGATAATGATTGAAATCATAGTCAAGATTCAAAGGGATACCATACACAAAAGAGTGGCAATCAAATTTTGGTTAGGCTACCTCCAACCATGCTCTAGATATTGAGGAGGTCAAGATTATACTAATATTTATAGCCTTCTTGTTGGATTTTAAGCCAAATTATATTAGGTCCCAATATCTTTGATCTAGAGTAGACTTAAATATAAGAGCAATCAAAATATAAGTTGGCCAATATAAATAATAATAACATTTAAGATAATATCAAATATAAATGTAAAATGGCCAAAATAATTCATGCAATAACATGAAGAAAACTTACGGTATAATTGCTCAAAATATGCATACAAGCTACAATATTATTAATTCTTGAATATGACATACATTTTTAGATACTCTTTGATACAGTGGATGCAACTTTATATCCATAATATAGCCATACAATATGACTCTTCAAGTACTTGACTATTGCTCTCCATATGACAACTCTCATGTCCTTTGGCTTCTCATCTTACCACTTGTATACATGACTCTTGACTCTCTACTTACATGCATACTTAACTCTATGACACTTGCACTCTTTTACCTAATATTTACACTTCTACATGCACACCTAATACATGACATTTGTTTATATCCTTACATTACATATTTGTACACTTAATTACATGACACTTGTGCACTTTATCTCATTACACACTTGCACTCTTATTTACATGACACTTGTGCATATTTTGCACATAAATACTTACATGAAAGGGGAAATATAAATCACTCACCTAAACTATAGACTCTCAAACCTTAATCTAATATTTACATTGTACCATAGGTACCATGGGGGTACATTAGCATGTATCAAATAATGTAATATTTTCCAATACTTCTAGGGTGTATGGTCCTCCTTCTACAAAAAGGTACAACATTAAAGACATTAATATAAAGCTTGTAGGGAAGTTACCATGGGCCTGAAAACATTAATTATAGGAAATATCTATGTCTAATCATTGTATATTTCTAGCATGGGTAGAAAGGTCTCACCTCCAAAAGAACCGAGTCCCTATAGCATTAACAACTCCAAATCTAGAGACCTCGATATTGTATGCAATCAATATGGGAGAGCCTAGGAAGGATTTTTGAAAAAAGGATTTTTATTTTAGGAGGGAAATATTTCCTAATTTTATCTATAAATACTATTTTTTTATTTATTGTAGACTAGAAGAGTCATTCTATGTATAGGTCCTTTTGAACCCTGTTGGCATTTTTGCCACACTAAAAAATAATTTTTTAAATTCATCCAAGTAAAGTACATCCAATGGTGAAAGGAAAATTAAATGAAATGATCTTTAGATATTTCATTGTGATAGATATTTTCTCAAGCTTTCCAACGATATATTACAATAGCCAATCGGGTGAACGGATCAAAAGTTATGGCTCCGGGAAGCTTTATCACCAAAAATCAATCTTCGAGGCGAAAATAGAAGGAAGAAATTGTTGGGCGTAGTCAAAGTCAAAGTCGCCCCTCAAGAGGGGCAAAATTAATGGGCAAAAGCATTCTCAGGGGAAAAAGCATCTCAAGGCAAAAGCACCTCAAGGACGAAATTAATGGGAAAAAGTACCTTAGGGGCAAAATTAATGGGTGAAAGCACCTCAGGGGTGAAAGCATATCAGGCATAAAATTAATGGGTGAAAGCACCTCAGGGGTAAAATTGATGGGCGAAAGCATTTTCAGAGGTGAAATTGCCCAGTTAAGGGGTGAAAGCATTTTAAGGTTTAGGGGCAAATGCAATTATGATCGCCTAAAAGGGAAGGCGAAACTCAGTTTTGCCCCTTCTAAAGGCGAATGTCAATTTAAAAGGGAATGACGTAGTTATCAAAACATTTTCACCCAAAAATAAAAAACAATTACTGCTATGATAAAATTGAATGCTTGGGGTAGCAAGAGCCATGATCCAAAATTTTTGCAAGTATTAAATGCTACATCCTCCAATCCGGTGTGATCTTGATGATTTTCAAAGCACCTTCTATGGACTTCGTTCCTTTTCAAAGCAAAATTATATTTCACTAATTTCAATCAACAAGGGTAAGATTCCAAGGTAAATAATGAGAGAATGTGATGGCACCCAGGATTTAATGTTCAAGCTATTGATTATTGGATGACATTGCTAAGTCTTAATGCATAGACACTTGGGACGCTCTCTCTATCATCTATTTTTGCTGATTTTTCTAGGCATGTTCCATGAAAACTGAATTATTATCCCCTGAAGAATAATCTGATTCGAGCATCGCCATTACCAAGGGAGAGAATTGTTGTTGTTGATCTTTGACCAACCGATATTTTGTTTGTAAGCACATTAAATGAAAAGAGACAAAACCTCTATAAATACTAATCAAATTTCCATTTTAAGAGAGGTTAGACATTTTGCAAGAAAAATTCATAAGTTCTCTGCATCAATAGAAAAGACTTGGCTTCAAAAATTTGCAAGCATTCTTGTGTATGTTCTATTTATGCTCATGTTCCTACTGTTAAGTTTAAAATTCTATTTCTAGATTTAAAAAATTGTTGGTGAGTGAGTTAGTTTTGGAATGCAATCTGGAGGTTGTCTTTGCAAAGGTGTGAGTGAAATTCTACTGTCTTCCTCTTGTTACATGCTATTATAAAACTTGGTGGAATTATTGCTACTAGTCTACCCCAAATCCTACATTTCAGCTTGTGGCTATATTTCCCATTTCTTTTCACATTTTCTAATTTCTTTCCTATAGCTCTAGCCGTCAACCAATGTAGAATTTAGTTTGGGGAGCCATCCCTCTCTAAATATTGACACAGAGGACATTCCTTTCCTTCGTTCATTCAATGTTGGCAATGTCTATGGTGTACAAACGTAGTTTTGTTGATTAGGCAGATATTTGACCAACAAACCCTTTCATTTTGGCATATGTATTTTACTAGTTTTTAACTTATATATAAGAGCTTTGGCTATTTAATTTCTTTCCCATTCTTTCTGTATATGTAAATTGGTATGGGAACCTCATGATTGGTATCTATCCCTTGTGCAAATTTTATGAGAAGTGTGTATGTTGTAGTGAGATTGTGCTCACTTTCCTAGCATGGGTGACTCATGTGTTCATCAATCCCATCAATTAACAAATAACATTTGTATTTCTTGGTGCATCACCACCCTAAGCTAGGCTAGTTATATTTTATTTGTTTTCCTCTACTACTTTTCTCTCTTCTCTTGTCCTAGACAAGACTTGGTGGACTAGGCTAGATTAGGAAGATGTGCATCAAGAAACTGACCTTGGTAAAAATACTTATAGGTTGTCCTCATAGCAACATCTAATGCTCCCTAGACTTCCCAAATTAAATTTTCCATGCAAGGCACATGCACTAGACACACTTGGTAACTCTAGTGGGTGGTCACTATGTCAAGTATGAAATGGATACAATCTTATTACCAATAGTTAAACTAGCATGCCTGGTGGGATGAATTACATCAAAAAGATCTTAACTCAAGACTTTGGTGAAGTTATCAACCTATTGTTTATTGAAGCATTGACAATGTTCACATGGTGACTTTTCTCAAGAACAAACATCCATAAGAAGCTAATTTTAAGAACATCAAATTGGGATTTTGATAAGGATCATAATATATCATCTTGAAGAGCAAAATATCATATTCACCTAGAGACTCTACTCAATTCAGGGGACTTAGAAGCTATAAATAAAATATCTACTACCATATCCTTTGTTGCTAACCTACACATGCTAGAACATGGTATCTATAATGCTTATAAGAATTGTAACATGGAATAAAACAATCCCCTTGTGGCATCTAGTGCCATATGTGATAACATTCCAATGTCAACACCTATATAAATTTCATACTATACTGGTGAATATCTAACAACCTCATTAGAGCATCTATAATACATGGTCTACCTATATTAATTGTATAACATGACACAAAAAAACATGGCACTAAGACTATTGGTGGCATAATTTAGAGGTAAATCTCTTGAGGGGTATGAATCTCTTTCTTCACACTCCATTATCGAATGGGACTAGCTTACTTCCTTTTTCATAAATATATTTAAATAGGAAGATAAAACAATCCCAATTGAACAACCTATGACCCCTCAACCTCCTCCTACATAACACCCTACTAATAATTCTAAGGAGAGTGCTCAAATATAGGGCCAATCCCCTAGGTTTCAATCTCAAAATATTATTTTGGGGATAATTTCCATGACTTTCAACTAAAGTACTACAATATGGGATGAAGAAGAGGCCAACAAGAGGACAAAGAAAGTAGATATTTCAACACTTAGTTGGTCATGGATGGAGCCCAATGATCATATGGGCTAGTAATTTAGATCCCTTTGAAGTGCTTGAGAAAATAATCACTTCCACTCATAATACCTAAAATGATAACTCCTCCATAATTCTAAGTTTTAAAGTAAACACATAATAATAAATATGCAAACAAAAACTGGATTTCCAAGGAAGATTTTGTGCAAAGGTGAATACAAAATTCTGGAAATTAGACCCTCAAGATCAAATCTGACATCAAGACAACAAAATTGGAGTTCTGGTAGAAGCCCAAGGTAATGATCCATGCAAAAAAAATATATCAAAAAAATGACACAAGTACACCCACCAAATCAAAATGTCTAATAATCTTGATTTAGAGGTAATGACCAAAACTCTAGTTGATATTCAAAGGGAGGCCATGTGCAAAAGAGCAACAACCAAATTTTGGTCATGCTACCTCCAATCATGCTCCAAAAATTAAGGAGGTCAATATTGTGCTAAGATATTCAGTCTTTCAAGGTGTATAGTCCTTCTACAAAAAGGTACAATATTAAAGGAATCAATATAAAGCTTGTTGGGAAGTGACCATGGACCTAACAACATTAATTATAGGATATCTTTGCATCTAATCATTGCAAATTTTTAGCATGGGTAGAAAAGTCTCACCTCTAGAAAAACCATGCCCCTATAGCATTAATGACTCCAAATCTAAAGACCTCAATATTACGTGTAATCAATATGGGAGATCCTGAACATGATTTTTGAAAAAAGGATTTTGAATTTTGGGAAGAAAATTTTCTTGATTTTGTCTATAAATACTAATATTTTCTTATTATAGGCTAAAAGAGATTAATAGTCTCTCATGCCTAGTATCTAGATCAATTAGAGTTGTTTTCTTATTTCTCTTGTGTATTTATCTGGACTCAAATCCCGAGTCATTCTCTTTCTAGGTCCCTTCAAACTCTTTCATTGTAGCATATGTATTTTATTGGATTTAAAATATATATGAGTTGTGACAATTTACTTTTAGTCCCATTCTTTTTGTGTATGTAAATTTGCATAGGAACCTCATAGCTAGTATTTGTTCCTTGTGCAAATTTCATGAGAAGAAGTGTGTATGTTGTAGTTATACCATGTTCATTTTCCTGGCATGGGTAACTCATGTGTTCATTTATCCCATCAATACATACAGAAAACTAGTATTTCTTGCCACATCACCACCCTTAGCTAGGCTAATTAGATTTTATTTACTTTCCTTTAATACTTCCTCTCATCCCTTTTTCTAGACAATACTTGGTATACTAGGCTAGATTAGGAATAAATGCATCAAGAACACACCCAAACAAGGAGCCAACATTGGTAAAAAACCTTTGATATTGTCCTCAAATCCACATCGCATGCTCCATGCAAGGTGTAGTCATCGAGTGCACCTAATAACCATAGTGGGTGGTCAATGTGCGAGAGCATGAAATAGGCACAATTTGGTTTCCAATAGTCATGAAACCCTTGGTATATCTATAGGGGAAGATTCACTAATGGACCATTCCCAATAGCTTGACTCAATTCCTTTACCATTAGATCAATTGGATCCATTGTTTGGGTCTAAAACTATAAACCTTAATTCATCAACATCTCTTCTCATTGATTCAACATGTCCCATTATCACTACAACAATAAGTGTTGGACGAAAAACCCTCTTGCCTTCATTGGAGAATCACTTATCTTTGCACACCTTGAGGAATTATTATAGGATAATGTTAGTTGCTTCATATTTCACAAATTAAACACAAGCTACACTCCTAATTAGAGTGTACCATTAAGTACACTAATCTCCAATCCTTATGTTTGTCTATATCATAGTCCTCATTCTAATTCCACAAGCATAGGTATGTAGTCTGGACAAAACCCTAACCATACAATATCTCATTCTTCATCTTCTAATATTTTTATCTTAGGTACCATGGGGTCAAACTATATTATGCTAGCTTCAACATCATATGCTTAGGTGTACCAAAATACTTTATATAATAATCATTAGAAAATCCCCTCTATCTCTCAGCACATACCTTATGTTCCATAAAATCATATTTCTCTCAAACTTCAACTGTTAACTTCTCAACTAGAGCAACTAAAACAAAAAATGACCATTATCTAAGTATATTTATCTAGTTAAAGAACTCAAATGACTTGTGTGACCACCCCTTAGATACTTTTGTAGCTAGTTGTCATTTTTCTCCTAACATTAAAACACCCAAGTTTCAAATGTACAAGGGGAAGGAGAACCTCATAAACTACCTTAGTTTGTTTAGAACATCTTATAGTGACAATTTTTATGATGAAACATTGCTACTTAAGATATTTCTTCAAAGCCTTAGTGGACCTCCCTTAGAACAGTATTACAAAATACCAAGGCATTCCTTAAAAAATTTTAGGGATATTATTGAAATATTTTTCAAGAAATTCTCTATCTACATTGAGGAAATGATCATTATTAGTGACTTTTGGTCATCAAATCTTCCCAGGAAAGGATTTGGGTAAGTGTATGCACCCTAGACCTGGACCAACATTGAAAGGCCGAAGGGAAGAGATGCCCCTCGTGCCAATCTCCGGAGAAAGGCCGACTCCTATACTAAACTACTTTGATGTTTAAGATAAGGGTGCAGGAAAGAGATAAACAGAGTAAGGGTGCAGGAAAGAAATAAAAGAGTAAGGGAAGAAATTTTAGTAGTTTAATGGTGGGAAAGAACCAGAAGCACGATTGCTAGCCAATAGCTTAAAATAGTAGCAAAGAACACCAAGAATAAACAAAATGAACAGAATATTAATCCTCCTATGTATCCTCTGGACGAGTTCCAGGATTACCCTTCCCCTTTCGTCAAAATTTAGAGTTCAGAGTAACGACGATTAGGGAAAAATGAATATAACAGAAACACTATCCACAGGCGGCATAAAAGAGAACTAATACAGCGTTTTCCTCCCCTATGTATCCTTCGAGAAAATTTTAGAGTTCTACTCCAATCACACACCTAAATCCAGAGTTCAGAATTACAGTATGCAAATGAAGAAAAGATGAAAGAAATAATCACAGAAGGCAGCATAAAAGAGAGAAATAGAGTCCAAAGCTCTTTAGTATTAATCGCAGGAATCTAAGTTACAATAGCTTTCTAGCAGAAAGTTCCCCCCCTTTTTACATTACAATGCCTGGGTTTTTATAGAGGACCCGACCCTCTGAGCCATAAATGCACAAAATGGAGGAGTACACCCTCGAAACCTGAGAAGTCGGCTCCTCGCGGCTCTCGTGACTGAGCTCTCAAATCTGTTACCAAAACTGGCAACTACGATCGGGTCAGCCATGGAAACATGCATTAATGAGCCATCTGAGCGTCCTTGGCTTTTGGGTACAGTGCTCGAGTGGCCGCCATGCTCATCGGGCTCTTCTTCGAGGGACGATACTTCATTTCCAATTGCTAAAAATGAGCAACGAGCTTACTGGGCACGTAAAAATGCATTTATGAGGCACTTGATCACCTCGAGAAAATACCCGGCTTGGAGCACGTGCCCTTGAAGCGCTTCACTAGATTTTCATTCGCAACTTCGCTTCGTAATGGACTTGTGCCGAAGCAGATCCTCCTTGATTTGTACTTCGCATGGTGGAGCTTCACAAAACTGCTTCGGGGGTGGTGAGTGCCGAAGCATATTTCCTTCGCAATATGGGCTCTTCATTTCTTGCTGCTTCATTGGAGAGACGTGCCAAAACTACTTCACTGATGTATCGTCAAAATGCTTCATCGTGATCTTCTTTCAAAATTGTGGTTCGGGAGGATTTTGGCCGAAGCGCATTCTTGCCTTCAAAATTGCTTTGACTGCTTCTACTTTGGGTGAAAGTACTTCGCACGAAAGTTGGCCAAAGTAGATGCTTCGCAATGACTTTCGGTGAAGTAGAAATGGTTCGCTGATGGGGAGGCCCGAAGTGGGTGCTTCGACGATTTTTTGGTGAAGTATTTTTCAATGTTGCGCTCCTTCGACTTCCGCTTCGCAAGTTTCTTGCCCAAAGTAGCTTTTGAAGTGCTTCGGGCCCGAAGTAGTTTTCTTGCCTTAGCAATTTGGACCATGATCTTTCTTCGATGAAGCTATTCTCTTGAAATTCCGCTTCAAAACTTTCACCCAAAGTAGCTGCTGGAAATGCTTCGGGTGCGAAGCTCTTTTTGATGTCGCTTCGCAAGATTTTCGCCCGAAGTAGCTTTTTGAGGAACTTCGGGCCCGAAGTAGTTTTCATCCTTAGCGATTTCTTTCGGTGAAGCTATCTTCCTTAGTTTGTTGCAGCGAAGCTCTTTCTTCTTCTTTTTATGTACAAGGGGGTGGCAGGGAAAGCCAAAATTGCTGCAACACTTGAAAATGTTGTTTCTAAAAGCAAGGGAACAAATTCATAAAATTGAAAGAAATACTTTACAAAAAATTTGATTCTTCTACCCCATTGTGCAATGTGACAAAATTGTCAACATTCTTGGCGGCTCACGGGGCAACGAGCTCGTCTCGGTGGGAGAACCCTCAGCTTTGATCCATTGGGCCAGAGTTACCTCCAGACCCTTCTCCCTTTTCTATCTCTGGGGGTGCTTCCACAACTTGTTCTTCTTCTTCTTCTTCTGCTTCCTCTGGCATGGCTTCCTACTGCGGCGATGGGGCAAGGCGATCGTGGATGCGCTTCATGGTTCGGCGGACATGAGCCTAGGCACCCTTCGAGAAAGGCTCTTGATCTTGCAATGCCTTAACCAAAATGTGGAATCGATCAATCTGCCCGATATCAGCATGTTTGGCCCTGGTGTACAGATCATTCAGGCAGGCTGCAATCTTGCAGTGTCTCAGAATGAAATCTGTGACCTACCCTTCTATTATCGGTTCCACCCATTCGTCTATCTCCGAGACGTCACCTTCAAAATGAAGCCATGTCGGCTTAAGCTCTTCCTTGGTCAGAAGGTTCCCATCATCATCCATGAAGCTCGGGAAACCTAAGGAAGAGAGATCCTGGAAATAGCCTAGCGATGCGCGCTGCTCATTCTCAAACATGTCCAGGAGGTCCTTCGCCTTTTGTGCCTTCCTCACCTTGGAAAAGAAGGCACAAACTATGGCTTGGGCCGTGGACCAATCCCTAGCCGTCCGACTCATTGCAGCAACCTGCAAGTCCTGATATTTAGTGCTTTGGACATCAAAGGCTAATTTGAGTCGGCCTCTAGCTTTTTGAGTGACCTCATCTATGATTGGCCCTCCTTCGGTAGTGGCACGCTATGCTTCGATGATGTAGGTCAAAATTGATAGGGCACTGGAGGCCCGAGACTTGAAATTCTTGAGCAAGTGCGAGCGGATTTCTTTGATTCTACCTCTGTCAAACAGCTCCAGGCTTTCTTTTTCATGTAATTGCTGCTACAACTGCAAGATCTTGCTTTCAAACTCTTTGGCCCTCAGATCAGCTTCGGCCTGTATTTGGCTTTGACTTTTGGTTGCATTCTGCAGTTGTCTTATTTGTCGTTTCAGAGCGTCTGCTTCTTTCTTTATCTGCTCACATTGCTTTTCTGAATCCTCCAGCTTGGAGCGGATTCTAGCTAGCTCTTCTTCCAACTTGATGTTGGCATTCTCTGCTTCAAATCTACGCTGATTAGCGATGTTTGCATGCGCACGAAAAGTTTCGATCCTGACGTGCATGGATTCAGATTCATTATCAACATTCAAATGCTCCAGGTCCTTGGATTTATCTTGGTAGTCGTAGTCCGCTAGAGTCATTTCATCCAGGGGCTTCTGGACCTTGGGGATATTTTTTACCTTATGCAACTTCCCAGCCTTCAAATCGAAGACAACGCATTTTTCAACTTGGGCCAGAGAGCGCCCTCTCTTCTTCCTCGCCTCCTTCAACATTTTCTCTATGTTTTTTTGGGCTTGGAGTAGCTTTTCAGCTAGAGGGCGTTCCTTTATCATGGACAGTTCCGATTCAAATAAGGTTGGATCTCCAGCCGAAGGGGTAAACAAATACAAATAATGAATGGGGGATGCCTCACCAGAAGGTTCGATGACGGGTGTAGCAGGAGCTTCGACGAGTGCAACAATGCCATGTGAGGGGGGAATGAGGAACGGGGTTCGGCGTTGGGGTACTATCTTCACCCTGACTGAGGACCAAGGGAATGGTGGCATGGGTAGGCGAAGTAGTATCAACAGACTTGTCTCGGCGAGATGACTCGAGTGGAGTGGGGCTAACGGGACCCTGAGGCAAACTTGGAATAGCAATGGGCAACATGTGAAGGGGTGATTGACTTTGCATGGGAGGGAGAGACTGATGGGAAGACTCGGCCGAGACCATAGTGGACATGTGAGAGACCAAGGCAAAGGGTGGAGAGTGCGTACCTATGTGCCCTTCTGGCAGAGCGGCCGTGGTGACTTCTTGTGTAATAGGCTCCTGCTCTTTTTGGACTTTGGCACTCTCGACCTCCATGACTTCTACTTCGGGGTCTCCCTCTTGTTGGAGGAGTTCCTCCACATCAATGATGTCTATACCTGGGACTGTCTCGGCACTTGGTGGCACCGCATCTTCAACATTTGCTTCGGCTGGGCCTGATGCAGGTTGTCCGGCAGGAGCACTTGGGAGCTTCGTGTGGGGTCGCTTTGGGTGGCTCGAAGGCACTTGAATTTGCTCTTGCCTCTTTCTTTTCTTCCTCTCCAATGGTTGCTCCGACTCTTCGGCACTTGTGTCATGGCTTTTCGATGGTCCCCGTGGTAGTGCCTCTGGTGTAGCTTCGGCTTCTTCCTCTTCTTCCTATTCTGAGGCATCGTCAGCTCCTCTTGGGCTTTCGCCCGATCCTGGGGTAGCTGGAGGAACAAAGTCAGCGAAGGATATGGACTTCCAAGTCCCAACATTGGCTTCGTAAACAATTGTGAAGTCCTTATCCATTGCCAAGAGTCCATAGGAATTCATCTTTTGGCGATGGACTCTCATTATCCACCACTCCCTTAGTTTTTCCTCGCCCCAATTCTTCAATTCTTCTTTCAAATCATCCTTCGCCTTTCTCCAAAATGTGGAGTCTGGAGTTGGGAAGGGATGTTGGTCAGGGTCAAACTCGACCTCCATAGGGTAAAATTCATGCCAAGGAGGCAATGTCCTCATCCTCTCTAAATGCCACTCTAGATCCTTCCCATTGGGATTATTTCTTTGCTCCACAATTTCAGGGTGGGGGCAGATATGAAAGTTCTTGAATTTTAAGTGATCCCTCATCACTCCCAAGGGATCATAGAGCCATTGTTGAGGAATCTGGAGTAGGCCAAAATTGGCAAGCTTTTCCTCCAGGAATACATTCTGCTTCAAGGCAAATACTTCAATTACCCCCATCTTGAAGGGGAAGTCACAGGTATGTGCCCATTTTCGACCGTGGCCGTAGATGGCGTTTGTTACATCGCTCTATCGAGCGACCTCCAATGCGAACTGGTACTCGGAGGGGTAGACAGGTAGCAGGAAGGGTTTCCCTATGAAGTCAAACAGGTGAATCACCAGCCCTTGTGTCAATTGAAAGACATCTCCCTTCTTCTCCATTACTACTCTATCTCTCAAACTGAGGGGCACCCGAGGGCAAGAACCCTTCAACAAATGCATAGCAGGTCCCAAGAATTGTTGATTAAAAGAATAATAAGACTTTGTCCTCAATAGGAGGGGAGTCCATTGGTACACAAGCAGAGGATTTCCATCCTTTTCGCTCGGAGAAATGGCAATGTGGGGGAATTGCTTATGTACATGGTAGAAAAATAACCAAACAAGGAAAGAACAGGGTGCGAAGTACTGGCCCGTCATCGAATTCTTCATGCTGGTGAGCCGCGTGTGCAAGTTTCGGGCCACCCATTCTGCCCAATCAAAGAAAATTGGGTTGGTGTTTGGTCTTGAAGCATCAGGGGCATAGAATTCCCCTCTCGAAATACATTCGGCCAAAGACACCTGCCAGGGTTGCACCGAAGCATCTGTCGACAGGCCCGCCACCCATGCAATGATAGAGAAAATATCGATGTTCTTGAAGGCCACCAAGGGTAAGGGCATTTGGGGCAGCTTGCCTGAAGGGAGCCCGCTTTTGAGGTTCTCGCATAAAAATTTCAATATGTAGTTGTTGGAGGTGAACCTCTCCATCTGTTCACTCAGAATGACGTTGCGAACGGAATAGCCCTTGGGCGGACCTTGCTGTGGCGCGAAGGCTGCTTGCACATCTTCCTTCAGAATTGAAAACAACTTATGGCCCACAGCATCCAACACTTGCCTGGAGGCAGGCTGGTAGTTCTGCGCGATAGCACAGATTAATTCGGGACAATGGTGAGCAGGCGGGGTCAAATACCAGTAAATCTGAGAATAATATGCAGCAGCTCTCTTGTTCTCCGGGGTGAGTCTGCTTGTCATAAATTCAATAGTGCGTCGGAGGTCAGCCACACCCTTTGAGAGCTCTGTGTCTCTAATTTTCTCCCACCCATCAATTGGTGGTTCTTCAAGTTGTTCCTCTTCAGAGTCCTCTCTTTCTTCCATCGGCTGCTTTTCTGGGCGAGGGGTGAGATTGATCTTCTTAGGTGTATGCTTTTTCTCTTCCTTGCCCTTCTTTGTTTTTTTGGGGCCTGTTACTTCTGGTTCCTTTCCTTTCTCCTTAGAGTTTTTCTTTCCCATTGTGAAAATGGTGATGGTAGAGTCCTTGATACAGAGGGCTTTGACGCAAAGGTCTTCGATGCAAAGGGCAGGAGAATTGCAGAGTAACCGAAGGCTCTTAGTCTTGCATGAACTGATGGATGAATAACCTTCTCTCTGCTAGGGCCTCGCGTTTTATAGCCTTAAAAGGCAACCACCTAAATTTATGGCACCTACCAAAATTAAATTTACACCTCGGATGGAGGAAGTTGTCGTGCCCTTTGATTGGCTCTGCGATAGCGTAGTACACGGGGCCACGCGCTTCGATGATTATGCCTTGCATTGGAAACGCAACCTGCTGCCACCTCGTACCTAGGCGTGAGCTTTTCTCTTAACCGAATCCTCTCGGGATGCACTCCACCACCTTTGCATTAAAATCATTTGCCCTGAACTCCCCTAGGTTGTCATCGGCGTGTCCCCCAAGACACGTTTTAAATGCTCCCGATTCGGTGAAGTTGAAATCAACATTGAAAATGCTTCATGGTGAACCTTTGGTGCGGGCTATTTTTTAGCGCTTCGGGCCCGAAGTAGTTCCTCCTCGCTGCACTGCCACTTTGTTTCATGAAGGCTACACACCGAAGCTTGTCTTCTTTTGAAATCTCCTTCGCAAAACTTCTGCCCGAAGTCGCCTTTTGAAATGCTTCGGGTGCGAAGCTCTTTCGTTCCTACTTTTCCCTTTTGATAATGCCTTCGGTCTTTCGAAGACCTTTTGGAAGCCAAAGTGCTTCGCTGCGAAGCATCTCACGTCAGTTGCTTCACACTAAAATTTGTCGAAGTTTGTTCCTCTTGGAAAATGGTTCGCTGGATTTTCTTTGAAAACTGCTTCGCTCATACTCCTTTTGCGAAGCATTTCTTGGCCTTGTTTCTTTTGAGGACTCCTTCCAAGCCAAAGTGCTTCACTGCAAAGCATATCACATCAATTACTTCACACACAAAATCCTCGAAGTAGATTTTGGTTATGCTTGGCGAAGCTAGAGTTTATCATTGTAACACTTAGCCTTTTGCAATCTCGGAACAGGGTGTATATACACAAATGAAAAATTATATACAAAAGTACATACTTTTTTTTTTTGTTTCGCCTCAGCGATGAAAAGTCTTCAGATGAAGACCATTGACAGAAATTGGTAATACCTGGCCATCTGCATCTTTGAGGATGAAAGAGTTGGCCGAGTTCACCTTCATGATTTCGAATGGCCCATCCTAGAAAGCATCCAACTTGTCATGATTCCCAGGCTTGGCCTTCCAAGAGTCCCACTTCCATACCAGATCTCCCACTTTGAATGTGCGATCGGATGATTTCTTCTTGAACCAATCTCGGGTGACTTGAGCATGCTTAGCGAAGCTCTGATAGGCTTTCTCGTGATCCTCCTCTAGCTGTAACAGCTGAGCCAGTCTATTTTCCATAGGATTGACTCCTTCTTCTAGCAGTTGCAATGCAGGGATCTCTACGTGGGTAGGCAAGATGGCCTCCTTGCCATACACTAGAGCATAAGGGGATGTTTTGATCGACTTCTTGATAGAAATCCGATCAGCCCACAAGGCCCGATCTAGAAGAAGGTGCCAAGTTCTTTTGTTTGTCTCTATGAGCTTCCTTAACACCCTCAACAGAGTCTTGTTGGTTGATTCTGCCAAGCCGTTACCTTGTGGATAGTAATTGGAGGAGACTTTATGATATATCCCATATCGGTAGAGGAACTCATTGATTTTGGCGCCTAAAACCCGGGACCATTGTCTGTGATGATTGCTTCTGGGATGCCGAACCGGGTGATCAACCCTTCAAGGAAGGCTATGACAGTCTCTTGATCAACATGCTTCGTGGGAACTGCTTCGGCCCATCTGGTGAAGTAGTCGGTCACGGTCAGGATGAACTTATGCCCGATGGAGGAGTTCGGCGATATGACCCCTATGAAATCCAACCCCCATTGTTGAAAGGGAGTTTCTACTTGTATCGGTTGAAGAGGCATTGAAGCATTTCTGCTTTGGCCGGTGAACTTCTGACACTGCTCACATCGACGACAAACTGTGAAGGCATCAGCGAAGAGTGTAGGCCAATAATAACCCACTTTGATGATCTTTAATGCCATTGTTCTTCCTGTGAAGTGACCTCCAGATAATCCTGAATGGAATTCTCCTAGGACTCTCCTTTTATCATCATATTTTATGCACCTAAGAAGGACACCATCAATGTTTCTGAAAAATAGGCCTTCGAGGCGCAAGGTATATCGGGAGGACCGCATCCTGAAATGCCTTCGCTGTGAAGCATTTAGATGTGAAGGACATCTGCCGGTGTTGAAGTATTCGACTATCTCACTGACCCAGTCTTTCTCGTCCTCTTCCTGGTTTGCGAAGCATCCTTCTACTGGTGAGTCATCCCACTGAGATTCTGTAGCTTCGGCCACTGCGCTCTTCGCCAGTTCTTGACACAATGCGCGATCGTGAACCAGTTTTGTAGGTTTGATCTCGATGTCGAATTCTTGTATCTTGCTGACCCAACCGGCTCTTTTACTACCCAATTCTCCTTGGATGATGAAATTGCGCACATCAGGGTGAATGACAAAGACTGTAACCCGACTTTGGGAGATGAACTGCTTGAATTTCCTAAGAGACTTCATTACTGCATGCACCTGCCTTTCTATGAAATTATATTTTTCTTCATGAGGGTTTATCACTTGGCTTAGAAACGCGATGGGGCGCTCTTCGCCATCTTCCCCCTTTTGTGTCAGGACCGCAACATAGCTCTCAGGTTCTCCTATAGCATATAGGATGAAGTCCCGATTGTAGTCAGGGTTGGTCAGGACCGGTGCTTGAGCAATTCGGGCTTTTATTTCTTTGAATGCTTCTTTTCTCTCCTTCGTCCAGATGAATTCTGCACCCTTCTTCAAAAGTTTGGACATCGGCTTGATGACCTGGGCAAAATCTGGGACAAACTTCCTCACGAAGTTGATCTGGCCAAAGAAATATTGAAGTCCTTTCTTGTCTACTGGGAGTGGGAGCTTCATTAGAGCCTCAGCTCTATCAGGATCTATAGCGAGACCCTTCTCTGATATCGCATGTCCCAGCAACTTCCCTTCGTTGACTACGAATATGGACTTCTTCGGATTGATTGAAATGCCAAATTCTCAGACATTTTTCGAAAATCTGTTGTAAGTGTAAGGGGTGATCCTCCCTTCTTCGGGAGAAGATGGTCATGTCATCTAGATAGATAACAATAACCTTATTCAAGAGCTCGCCAAAAGCTAGATCCATTGCCCTCTGAAAAGTGGCTCCCGCATTCGAAAGGCCGAATGGCATTCGTTGGTAAGCAAATGTGCCCCACTTGGTAGTGAATGCGGTTTTATGTTGGTCTTCGTCCCTGACCCATATTTGATTGTATCCTGAGAAACCATCGAGTAGGGAGAAGCATTGAGCCCCAGCCACCGAATGCAAGATCTGATCGATCTACGGGAGAGGGTAGTGATCTCTGAGAGAAGCCTGGTTCAGGTTGCGAAAGTCCACGCATAATCGTATATCTCCATTCTTCTTTCTGACTGGGACTAGATTCGCTACCCAAGAAGAATGTTTGATGGGATAAATTATCTTTGCCTCGAGCATTTTTAGGAGTTCGGCCTTCATCAAGACTTCGATCTTCGGATTGATAGGCCTTTGCTTCTACCGAAAAGGTTTGATCCCTTCCTGCAACTCAATTGTATGCTGGATCAGTTGTCGATCATATCCCTTTAGATCTTGATAAGACCAAGCCACTGTGTCGGGATACTTTCTGCATAGAGATCGGATCTGCTCTAGCTCTTCCGAAGTGCAATCTGTTCCAACTTTTATTGCTTTCCCAGGTTCAAGTTCTAAATCTTGATACTGCTTTGCATTAACTTTGATCCTATGAGAAACTGCTCGATCATTCTGATCAAAGAGGCTTTCAAGAGTAATTAATCCCTTAGGCACATGATTATTCTTCAATTGAACTAGCCCTTCATATTCTTCTTCATCAGGGCTTCTGCTCTCAACCGTGGCTTCTTCTTGAATCATAAAATTCACAATCTGCTCATCACTGTCAAAGACTTGCCAATGCAGATCTCTGTCTGGGACAGAGGGCCTGTAAATCATCCTCACAGCCTTAGGTTTATGCACCATGTCTTCTACTGGAGAATACTTGGCTGCGATGGATGCTAGAACATCGGCGTGTCGATTCTTTTCTCTTGGAATAGACTGCAGATTGAGAGATTCGAACTGGTCGAGCAAGTCCCATACCCTATTTTGGTATGACTTGAGATAGTGCTTCTTTGAAGTGCACTTGTTTGTGACTTGATTGCATACCAATTCGGAATCTCCAAATATTTGGAGATGCTTTATGCCTAACTTTTTTGCTTTCTTGAGTCCTAGGCATAATGCTTCATATTCTATTGCATTGTTGGTGCAACTCCACACCAACCGGTAACAATATTCCTTCTGCTCTCCAGAAGGTGATACTAAAAGAATCCCCGCCCCGATGCCATTTTTGCATCGGGCGCCATCAAAGAATAATTTCCATAATCCTTGGGCGAAGACCTTATCTTCTGACTTGATGTGTTTCTCAGGCTTGGCGATGGCATAACATCCCATCTCGGTTTCTATCATGGCATTAAAGTCTGCCAATGAAAACTCATCTTCACAACTTAACTGTGCGAGGGACTCCTCGACCAGGTCCACCTGCTCTATCTCCTCTACTATCGCATGCACAGGATCACTGCTCTCTCCTTCGGACATCTTCTCTACGAGGAAGGTGGAAGGCTTCTCATTGTAGATTTTTACCTTCTTCCCTTTGAATGGAATCTCCAAGTGCGAGTAATCCATAGATAGATATCCTCCCAGCTTCATCGTAAATTCTCTCGACAAGCACATACTGAAGTAGGGCTCAAGGTCAACGACCACCACCTCTTGTATAACTATGATTTGAGGCATCTTGTGTAGTCGGATAGGAATATCTTTAATCACTCCTACAGTCTTCATAGGAGTACCATCCAACTGGAGCACGCCATGACTGCTTCGCGTATATTCCATCCCTATCTCTTCGCACACTACTTTGGGCATGACTATTGTCATGGCCCCGAAGTCAATCATACAGTTATGTACAACATACCCTTCCATCTGTAGAGACATGTAGAATGGCGATGGCCTATTCTTCCCTGTAATGGATGTGGACAGGGTCTACACTAGGGCAAGCGGTGCTGCCTTTCTTGCTTTGGTTATCTTCAATGATTCTTGCAACAAGTCCACTTGTCCAGGTAGTTGCAGTGCATCGTACAGACTAATTTTGGTTGGAATCCTCTTCAGCTCATCTACAATATTGTACGCCAGGGAATTGGGCACCTCAGGTTCCTTTCTTGGCTCATATCTGGTGTGATACTATTCTATAGCTTCGACCCTTTGTCGCTTGGTCAGTGAAGGAAGCTTGAGCTTCTCTCTAGCCTGTTCTTTAGTTTCCACCTATGGTGGATTTGCAGGGGCCTGTTGGGCCTTCTCTTTGACTGGTGCAGGCTGTCGAGCTTCGTTCGGGGCTAGAGGAGGTTGTTGTCCTTTCTCATGATGAGCATGCACCTTTAAGGGAGCCATTTGAGTAGCATCCACCTCTATCGACCTCTTTCCTCCTCTGGTAAGGACTGCAACTGGCTCTTCTTCACCAATTACCAGGTTCTGATTCAATTGCCTGATGACATTGACTTGACCGCCATGACTACTGCTCGCCAACGTTTGTACATAGTGTTGGTGCAGCATGCAGGTATTCTCTTCGTGAGGGTCATTACACGTGGAGCACCAATGTATATAATCGAAAGTGCTCGGGGCTTCGTCTATTGCAGCATTTCTTGTCGAAGCTCTTCCTTGCTGGGCCGCTTGATCTTTAGTAAGCGCAGGTGTAGGATAAGATCTTCTTGGTAGAAACTCTTGTTGCGCTTGCTTCTTCTTCATAATGGTCATGTCATTAGATAGGGTCTACACTATGGAGTTCAGGGACTGAACTTCTTGCAGTATTTTGGCTTGCATATCATCGGCTTTAGGAATCGGTGGCAATGGAGCCATTGTTGGTATTGGAGGTAGGGCGAGGTGTTGAAGTGGTGCTGGCAGTACAGGGAATGCCAAAGTGACCATGGGCTGTGGAGTCAAAAAAGTGGGAAAATGAATTTGTGGAGCAGTGATTTGAGATACAATGGGATTCGGGTTCCAAGATGAGATCGAGAGTGCAGGGGTTGCAGAGATCTACGAAGCGGCTGCGCTTGCATACTAGGATTGATAGAAATCAGGAAGTATGGGCATCGGCATCCTTTGGGGAAGCTTACCCACAGCTATTAGATCCATTTCTACTTTCTGGGCTAACTCATATAACTCTGGGAAGGTATTGATGTTCGAATACCTCACCATGACGCTGATATCAGGATTGAAAGCCCAAAGGAAATAGTATGTTGCAGCTTCGTCAGTTGGCCGAAGTCCAACTGGTATTCTTTGCCAGGTTCGAGCGAACCTAACATTGAAGTCTATGATCTCTTCTTGTGGATGTCTCTGGATCATTGTGAACTGATGCAGGAGAGAGGTCGGATCGGCGGACTCATTGAAGCTTCGCATCAATTGTCCGGCTAACTGGTCCCATCCCGTAATGGTACCGGGTGGTAAAGATCTATACCAGTAGAGGAGTTTTCCTCTAAGAGATAGAACCAGAAGCTTTACCATAACCCGCTCTTCTGTGATGTCATGGATCACCGCCAGAGAAACTATGTCCTGGATGTGCTCCAAGGTAGTCTTCCCAGTTCCATCGAACGTTGGGATCTTCTTTATAGCAGCAGGAGGCACTTGCCCTTGTCCCGCTAGATTTAGCGGTCCCGAAGAATTCCATGTTGGGAATAATCTGGGCGGTGGTTGCTATTTGTTGTTGTTGTTGTTGTTGTTGTTGTTGTTGTGCCATATTTACTCTTGGATTTTGAGAAACAGGAATTCCCGAAGCTCCTCCTTGATTGCTAACAGGACGACCAATAGGAATGGAGGCACTAGGATGCTTCGATGAGTTGGGAGGATTAGGAGGAAAGCTAGCCACTGTGCTATCAGAAGTTAGGCCTTGTTCGTCAACAGCGGCCTCTTGCGAGGATGTTCCACGTAACAGAGACTCGGGGGTGACCAACCTAGATCATTCCCCAAAGGCGTCAATATCAAGCTCAAAGAACTCAGTTTCCTCTCCTCTATTCCTAACTCTCCATCTTGTTTGCATGAAGGCACAGACTTTGGTACCGGTCTCTACGACTTAAATATTCTTGGGTAAACAGAGTCGCCAGATGCTAAGAGTCTTTCGGTAATGAGAGCATCGGTTCTCACTACTACTCACAAGGTGAGACTGATCGGGTCCCACCGGGTGTGCCAAAAACTGTTGGTCATCAAATCTGCCCAGGAAAGGATTTGGGTAAGTGTATGCGCCCTAGACCTGGACCAACATTGAAAGGCCGAAGGGAAGAGATGCCCCTCATGCCAATCTCTGGAGAAAGGTCGGCTCCTATACTAAACTACTTTGATGTTTAAGATAAGGGTGCAGGAAAGAGATAAACAGAGTAAGGGTGCAGGAAAGAAATAAAAGAGTAAGGGAAGAAATTTTAGTAGTTTAATGGTGGGAAAGAACCAGAAGCACGATTGCTAGCCAATAGCTTGAAATAGTAGCAAAGAACACCAAGAATAAATGAAATGAACGCAATATTAATCCTCCTATGTATCCTCTGGATGAGTTCCAGGATTACCCTTCCTTCTTGTCAAAATTTAGAGTTCAGAGTAACGACGATTAGGAAAAATGAATATAACAGAAACACTATCCACAGGCGGCATAAAAGAAAACTAATACAACGTTTTCCTCCCCTATGTATCCTTCGAGAAAATTTTAGAGTTCTACTCCAATCACACACCTAAATCCAGAGTTCAGAATTACAGTATGCAAATGAAGAAAATATGAAAGAAATAATCATAGAAGGCAGCATAAAAGAGAGAAATAGAGTCCAAAGCTCTTTAGTATTAATCGTAGGAATCTAAGTTACAGCAGCTTTCTAGCAGAAATTTCCCCCCCCTTTTTCATTACAATGCCTGGGTTTTTATAGAGGACCCGACCCTCTGAGTCATAAATGCACAAAATGGAGGAGTACACCCTCGAAACCTGAGAAGTCGGCTCCTCACGGCCCTCGTGACTGAGCTCTCAAATCTGTTACCAAAATTAGCAACTACGACCGGGTCAGCCATGGAAACATGCATTAATGAGCCGTCTGAGCATCCTTGGCTTTTGGGTATAGTGCTCGAGTGGCCGCCATGCTCATCGGGCTCTTCTTCAGAGACTGATACTTCATTTCCAATTGCTAAAAATGAGCAACGGGCTTATCGGGCACGTAAAAATGCATTTATGAGGCACTTGATCGCCTCGGGAAAATACTCGGCTTGGAGCACGTGCCCTTGAAGCGCTTCGCTAGATTTTCGTTCGCAACTTCACTTCACAATGGACTTGTGCCAAAGCAGATCCTCCTTCTTGATTTGTACTTCGCATGGTGGAGCTTCGCAAAACTGCTTTGGGGGTGATGAGGGTCGAAGCAGATCTCCTTCGCAAGATGGGCTCTTCACTTCTCGCTTCGTTGGAGAGATGTGCCAAAATTGCTTCGCTGATGTATCACCAAAATGCTTCACCGTGATCTTCTTTCAAAATTGTGGTTCGGGAGGATTTTGGCCGAAGCGCATTCTTGCCTTCAAAATTGCTTTGACTGCTTCCACTTCGGGTGAAAGTACTTCGCACGAAAGATGGCCAAAGCAGATGCTTCACAATGACTTTCGACGAAGTAGAAATGGTTCACTATGGGGAGGCCCGAAGTGGGTGCTTCGATGGTTTCTCGGCGAAGTATTTTTCAACGATTGCGCTCCTTCCACTTCCGCTTCGCAAGTTTCTTGCCCGAAGTAGCCTTTTGAAGTGCTTCGGGCCCGAAGTAGTTTTCATTTTTCTTCCTTGTTTTTAGCTTCAAATTCTTGGTGTGTGGCTGTTTCTTGCCTTAGCAAACTCGGACCGCGATCTTTCTTCGGTGAAGCTATTCTCTTGAAATACCGCTTCGCAAAACTTTCGCCCGAAGTAGCTGTTGGAAATGCTTCGGGTGCGAAGCTCCTTTTTGATTGCCGCTTCGCAAGATTTTTGCCCGAAGTAGCTTTTTGAGGGACTTCGGGCCCGAAGTAGTTTTCTTCCTTAGCGATTTCTTTCGGTGAAGCTATCTTCCTTAGTTTGTTCGGCAACGAAGCTCTTTCTTCTTCTTTTTATGTACAAGGGGGTGGCAAGGAAAGCCAAAATTGCTGCAACACTTGAAAATGTTGTTTCTAAAAGCAAGGGAACAAATTCATAAAATTGAAAGAAATACTTTACAAAAAAATTGATTCTTCTACCCCATTGTGCAATGTGACAAAATTGTCAACAGTGACCTATACCAACTCAAGCAGTCAAAAGACAAGAAATTTTCCAACTTCTTGGCAAGATGTTCAATCCTATTAGGGAGAGTACAATACTTCCCTTCACCTAGATACCTAGTAGACATATTCATATGAAATATCAATGAGCAAGTGGCCTTCTATCTAGAGATGGATAATGTGTCTTCCTTTGAAGACACGATTGACATGGCTAAGAGAGTAAATACCACTATCATTAAATAGGAGCAATTTAAGACTAAGTCCATAAAGAGAAAGATAAGTTTTCTTATAACCCAAAGGGGTAGTACAAGAACAAACACATTGTAGGTAATGGACTCATGGACCCACACCATGCCATCAATGTTAGGGCTAGAACAAACCTTCAAAATCTTGTCTTAGAAAAGGTGCAATAATAAAATCCCAAAAGGAGGTACTCCTAACTAGATGAACCTCTTTTAGGTATGCTAGAGCAACTCTTAGAATATAAAATGATAAAACTCCTTATCAAACTTTTTGAACCTAGGAGGAAAAAAGCCCTAATTTTTGTCCCAATAAGTAATTTGCATTACATTGCATTAATGATCATGCAACCAATATATGCATGAGCCTTAGAGATTTAGTCCAAGACCTAATTAACAATGGCCAAGTGGTTCTCCATGGCTCTGACTCTTAGTCTTCTTCTAATCAAAATATGGGAATCTTCTAAAATCCACTACTTAATCACAATCAAAATCAAAGTAAAATAAATAACATTCACTATAGAAATGTGCCACTTTCAAATCAAGGTATGGTTCTATAAAATAACACAAAAATCAACCATTTGATCAACCTTCAAGATTTTCACTGGTTCTTTGTACAAAAATAACTTCATCCAAAAGACCTCCTCTAGTCATCCAACCAATCACCAAGGCTATTGGCATGTATGATTTGCTATGACAACTTGAGAGTACCCCAACCAAAACCTCCCTTCTTGAACTTCTTAGGTCCATAGATATATCTTACTTAAACTTTTAAGCAAACAAGACATCCCTCAAGACCTCAACCCAAATGATCTTACTTCTGTTGTAAGATCTATTATGGGTTAATCATGCAACTATATAATTCCATGAGGATGATATGCCTCAATCATTGTCTATGGTTGGACATCTACCATTATATATCAAAGGCCATTTTAGAAACAATTTTATCAAGTAAAACTTTGTCAATAATGGTTCTAGTCTCAATGTCTATAGCCTAAGGTTCATCAGCCATTTTAGGCTAACCAAATAATATTTAGAGAAATTTAATCTTGTTATCAAGGCCTTTGGTAATGGAAAACATGATGCTAGTGGAACTATAGTATTATCCCTCAAAGTTAGAACTTGCACTCTCAATACTCTCTTTTATGCCATGTCATATGAATCAACATATAACATTCTTATTGGAAGTCCATGGATCCATGAGATGTGGGCCATCTCTTCAACTCTTCATAATTACCTTAAATATGAATATAAGGGAAATACTTATAGCATTCCATCTAAACCCAAACCTTTCACTTATTTTTAGGTAATTGAGGTTAGAAATACTAAACCATGCTTTTCCCCTTCTCTTAATTCATCTATTGAATTATCATCATCTTCTTCTTAGTGTCATATTATTTATGGGTTAAGATCTCTCATCTTAAACAATCCATCTAAAAATAAACTTAAAGGTCAAAGTATTAATCCAAACATCATTAATGATAAAAAATCAACTCATCCTAGACCTATCCAAGGTCCCTCCATCATCCCAAACCTTAGGTTTGCTCTCTAGAAATAAGGGTAAAATAAATCAAATAGAAAAATGCTCTTTCATTTGCACTAGTACTACCAATGAGGATAAAATTTATGTTAATACCTTGCTTGTCTAAACAATAGTATGATTCATGCTACTTGTAAAACTTAAATCCCATCCCTAATAAAATGCTTCCCAATATGGTTATCTTGATAAAATATCAACTATCATCAATATGTCATCCTCTTGAACTCTAACCCAAATTAGGAGACTCCTAGGAAAATCTAAGCCATGCAAATATTCATCTACCAACTACATGATAAGTGTCAAGATTGTACCAAATTTTTTAGGAAGTATGCAATCTTTGAATAATATATTGACTATCAAGGTCCATTTGATGCTCTCAAATCCTACCTCTTATCCTTACCTTTGATTGTCCCACCTAATCATTCCATGTGCTTATTGCTATACATAGAAGCAATCAACCATGCCTTAGATGATATATTAGTATATTACAATGATGAATATGGAGAAAGGATTGTTTTCTACATCATAAATACTTTAGTCAATTATGAAGTCCAATATACACTCTTATAAAATCTTTGCCTAGCAGTAGTGTTTGCCTCCCAAAAGCTTAGATATTATATGCTCAACCATAAGACCTTTTTCATCAAAAAGGTTGATCCCTTGTGCTATCTCATGTCTAAACCTAACATCTCAAGATGAACTACTAAGTGGGCCATTATGCTTAGTGAACTCAAGCTTGAGTTTTTCAACCAAAATTCTATGAAATTTCAAGTCATTACCGACCAATTAGAGGTTGTACGTCTAGAAGCTAGCAAACCCTTAGTAATAGATTTTTTTAATGAGTCAGTCTTTAGTCTAGAAGTAGATGAACCTAGCTCTTGGAATTTGTACTTTGATGGTGCTATATGTGCCAAAGGAATGAGAGCAAATGTCATCTTAGTTACTCCTCAATAGTAAGCAATCCCTCTATCCTTTAAGGTTTATTTTTTCTATACCAACAATACTATTGAATATGAAGCCTTTATCCTAAGGTTATGTGCAACATTAGTTCTTTAGGTTAGAATCCTTTCTATCTTCAGAGACTCTCAACTAGTAGTCAACCAATTCAATAGTAACTATCAAACTAACAATGATAAGCTCAAGCCATACAAGGACATTATTGATAAACTAATGGCTACTTTTGATAAAGTTATTATTAAAGCTATCCATATGTCTAATAATTGGCATACCAATGCTATGGTCTCAGTTGCATCATTTATCTTATTAAATTGGATGATAAACAAGCTATGATTATCATTGGTAGATTAGGAAATGTTCAACCCTAGAATTTATTTAGCTTCCTCTAGCAATATTCTTCATAATAGTACCTTCACCCCCTAATCCTTGGTATAAGGATATCTTTGCTTACCTTAAGGATGATATATTGCCTACTGGTAAAAAATTTAAACTATAATGAGTGTAATAACCTCAAGCGATGATCCTATAAGAATGTCATCATTATGATATCTTATATCATCATACCCTTAATGATAGTCTAGATAGGTGTTTAGACTCAACCAAAGACCAAGCGGTCATCAAAAAGACCCACTATGGATCATGTGATAGTCAATTTAGTGGCATTGTCATCACCAAGAATATCCTATGGATGTATTATTCCTATCCCTCCATGGAAAATAATTCTTGTGACTATGTTAAGATGTGTGACAAGTGTCAAAAGCATGACAACCTTATCCATGCTCCATCCCAAGCCCTTTTATTTTTAACCTCTCAATGGAATTTTTCCTTGTGGGGATTGGACATCATTGGTAAGATAAACCTATGTCTTCTAATGGACACAAATTTATCATCATGGTTATTGAATCAAATGGGTTGAAGCTATACCTTTGGCCTCAACCACTAGAGTCCAAGTCTTCAATTTTATACTTAATAAAATTCTTAGTCATTATGGCATTCCATGTGTGCTAATAATAGATAATGAAACACCTTGTACGAATAAGGTTGTTTAGAAGATTGACTGGTTGATGCTCTGCTAGGGTTTGATGAGGAAAGCTACTTTGCTGGAATTTTTTTGAGACCTATCTGGTGGGCTCTGCGAGGATGGCAACAGTTTTTGGAGGAGGTATGAACAACTGGAGGAATGTAGTGATGGCATCAGGTCCGTCACAGAGCGTGCATGCTAGGGCTGGTATTTCTTTTAAAAATTATTGGAAGGAACAGGATTTCCCATTGCATGCCAGGAATCGCTTGTTAAAGAACAATGGATGTTTGGAACGATGTGAAGCCAGGCCGGTTCTAGTGGTTCAACCAGACTTGATGGCGGAAGATGTGGAGTATTTAACCAAACATGCACTTATTGGTAAATTTATGGGCATCCGAATTTCTCTTCCCTTTGTGGAGGCTTGGGTTAGGAAGATTTGGAACCCTGAAGGTGATGTGGAGGTGACGTTGAGTGCAAACAGCTATTTTATGGTGGTTTTTTCTTGTCTTACGGATCATAACAAAGCATTTGAAGGAGGTCCCTATTTCTGTAACCAAGCGGGACTCTTTCTTAAACCCTGGCATGTGGGTTTCAACCCATCAGAGGAGAGATCATCACGGGTTTCGGTGTGGGTTTGGCTTCCATGGCTCCCCTTGGAATTTTGGAGAAATGACATCTTGCATATGATTGCCCTTCTACTTGGGAAGTCGGTTGGGCCGTCAGGATAGATGCTGGATAAAAAGGTAATCTCTGTTGCCCGTATCTATGTTGAAATTGATTTAAACAATCCTATTCCAGATTCTATTAAAATACAGTTCGGATCAACCACATGGGTTCAAAAACTTGACTATGAAGCTCTTCCATTTCGTTTTTGGATTTGCCATGAATATGGCCACTTACAAATAAAATGCCTCCTGCCTGTGGCTTCAAATCCTGGGCCCTCTCAAGCTATACAAAATATGGATAAAGGAAAAGCCCCGATAAAGGAGGGGGATCAAGATAAGGAAGGCTTTGTTACGGTAAAACCTCGGAACAAAGGAAGAAAGGCAAAAAGAGACATTAAGGATAATCAGCCAGATGCTCAGCTCAATCGTTTTGAAATTCTAGAGAATCTTGATCAGTGCGTGGAGATACCTGAAACATCGCTACCTGTTATAGATATAACAGGACCAAATCAGTTTTCTCTTCATGAGGTGGAACGAAGGGAACCAGATATAGGGGATTTAAATGAAGAACAAAGGGCTTTAGTTCTGAGTATAGGTGATATGGTTGTCCCTAGCCCTGGAAGTGAAGTTATCTTAGAAAATGGCACAGATTTAGATGTGCCCTCTCCTACCAGGCAACGATGCGATCATCCATGGATCGTAAAACTCCTACGGTGCTGGGATTGCAGCATAAAATAATTAAAAAAATGCCTCAGATAAGAATATGAAGGTGGGTCGGAAGAAAGACCAGGATAAAATTAAGTTAATGGGGGAGACTTTGGTAGATTCAGGTTTGGTGAGAACATTTGACTCCCATTTTTATAACCCCCAAAAATGATTATACTTTCATGGAATGTAAAGGGGTTGAACAACATCCCCAGACAAAAAGTTGTTCGTGATTTGAATCGTGTTCATTCTTCGGATTTGGTTTTTATTCAGGATAGAGTATTGATAACTGGGAGAGTCTCCCGTCTGGGGATTCTCAACACCTACGGGAGTTGATGTTCAGACTTAATGTGGTTTGTTTTTTTTTTTTTTGGTTTTCTTTAGGAGTTGACCATGTCTGGTGATTTAGCCTATCTTGTTGCTTATTTGAGTCCTGGGTGGGGGCTCAGTTGTACTTTGTAATCTAGACTTTTTATCAATAAATTTTTACCCCTTTATTTAAAAAAAAAAGAATAAGGTTGTTTAGAAAATTTATGATAAATACAAAATCTAGCACAAACAGTTTATGCCTTACTATCCTCAAGGCAATGGCTAAGTTAAAGCTTCTAAAAATCTCTCATCAAAATCCTTAAGACTTTTGTTAACAAATATAGTAGAGGTTGGCATCTCCAGTTGTATCCCACCTTATGGACATATCACACTAATGTTAGAACTCCCATTGGCACGATGTCCTATGTTTTGGTCTATAGAAACAAAGCAGTATTCTCCTTTGAGCTTGAGGTTCCTTCCTTGCATATTTTTCTACAATATTTATCTATTGGAGATAAATATCATCTTGTCTATCTTAACTACCTAGAACTGCTTAATGAAAAGTAGATCCATGGCCCAAAAAACCTAAGGGTCTACCATCAAAGACTTAAACATATCTATAGTAGAAAGGTACGGTCTTAATCCTTTGAATTTGGTGGTTTTTTCCTTTAAGAGAATTAGAAAAACACCAAAGCCAAAAACTAATCTCAAAAGCAAGTTTGTGCCTAATTGGCTAGCTCCATGCATAATAACTACCAAGTATGGTTCAAGTGATTATTGCCTTTGCATGCTTGATGGAAAATAAATTTAACCAATGAACATAATGCATCTTAAACTATATTATATCTAAGTTTGTATTGGTTGTTTTTTGGCTTCCAACTACCTATCATTGCCTACTTACATTTTCCTAGCTTCATATATACCTATATGCATGTACTTATATTTTTCTAGATTGCCTATTGCATATTGAGTCAAGAATCCATGATGACATAAATTATTTTCCTTTTACTAGGTGATTGACGCAAGCAGAGCCTCTCGATCGTATCTTGTGAACTAGTTATGGTTTACATAATATAATTATAATTCTTATCCATCTCAAGATCCTTAGCTCTATAATCTTCTCTATAATATTCTCATAAAACCCTTGTTGCATGATGGCTACTATGAGTGTATTGAAAATTCACTATAGTGGGAAAATCTTGTTTCTAAAGGTAATTTTTGATCAAGAGTGTCTACCTAAAGCTGAAATGAAGAGGGCCAACACCCTTACTATTTATGAAGTAGCTAAATATAAAATATCATCCATAAAGCAACCAAGGAGGAGTAGTCATCATCAACTAATTTTGAATCAAAAGCTTTATTTTACAATAGACCTTAGCCTAACCACCATAATAACATCAAGTGATTACTCAATAGCCTTTCTAATGGAGGCTAAACCAGGATCCAATAATACTTGGAACCCCTGAGCCATTTTGATGACAATAAAAGTGGAATCATTTATAGTGAGGCCTTGCTTTGACCAAATTTCATGCCCCCTTTTCTCCTCTAGATAATAGGGACCCCAAAGTCGGTCCCTTCCCCCAACTAATGAGGTCCCTTAGTTCCAAGTGCCATCCCAAATTGATGCCACCAGGGACTAAGGCCCTTTCCTTAGTTGAGGGGAATGAATGCTTGAGAGATACAACTGGAGATATTTTAAGGTAAGCTTTTCCCTTCCCCTAGGGGAGCCTGATACCTTAAGGTTAGGGAAGGATAAAGAATCTTAAGAGACTTCCAACTGCCATGTCATCCCTGAGAGTTTTGTACTACCATCCAGCTACATAACTCTAGAACTTTTAGAATCATTCATTATTGATATCAACCAACCTAGGAAAATTTTAAAATCTTGCATGGATTTTTAGAGGTAAACTCTCCTTATAAATATCTCTCATTGTACATCATCAAAAATCCACCCATTATCCTAAGGGGTGCTTTCTTTCATTCCCTATTGTATCTTGTCCTGGCTCAAGCCTTGTATAGCCAGTCAAGGATTTTTTGAACCTCTTTTTTCTAGATGTATGTAACTCATAGTTCACACTAATAAGAATTTATGACTACTTATGAAGTCCTTGTCTTGGTTCTGGTGTAGATGTTCTATTTTATCAAATTATTTTGGATGAACCTGTGTTCCTTGTGTATTGTTGGTTGTTGCACATATGTTCACTCAACATGTAATAGTATGGGAGGGTCTTATTATATTTTTGGTGCATCACCATCCTTAGATAGGCTAGGCAGATTTCCCTTTTTGTAAATTTACATTTTACATTGTTTCACATTTTTTTTTCCTTTTCTTTTTCTTTGTCCCTACAATAATCGATCATAGTAGGTTAGCATAGCACTAGGAATATGATAACCGAAGATCACATCCAAAGCAACGAGCCAACCTTAGATAAAAACCTTAAAGGTAATTTTATGGGAGTCATGTCCCATGCTTCCCTAGACTTCCCAAGATTGGTGTCCCCTCCATGAGGCATAGGGTACCAGATACACCTACTTGGGGAGACGAAAGGTCAAACCACAACCATAGGGGGTCATGGTGATTGAGGGTGTAGGGGTTGTGATCTACCCCCAATAATGAGGTTCATAGGTGCTTATGGAAAGGTCAATCAGATCAAATGTCTCTTATCTCTCTAATATTCTATATTATTAACTACTAGTCACATGATGAATAATACAAGGTTCATAGGTACTAAAGGGAAGAACAATCCCATCATCTCTTGTATCTTGTGTATAACCATGCACGAGGACAACATGTGTATAACATATTTTTCCTCCTAATTGGGGACACATCCCTTTGTTACACCAAACACTAATAAAATTTCATCTACAATATTTCTGTATAAGGTAAATCAATCAAAGCACAACTCCTTTAGACATTTTTTTGAAGGTAAATCAAAGCAATAATTAAAATTCCTTTAGTAAAAGCAAAATCAAAAGTCCTTAAAGAAAATAAAAAGTCCTTTAGATGATTTTTTAAAGGTAAATCTATTTTACAAATTTCAAAAAACCATAAAATGCTCCTTCAGCATTTTCTTGGGGGCACCAAAAATATTTTTATATAATTGTACATACTTTGTATCATAGAACTAACTAAAGTACCCCTAGGAAAATCTCAAGGCTAACTAAATTCCCCCTAGGAAAATCTCAAAGCTAACTAAAGGTCCCCTTGGAAAAATATCAAAGCTAACTAAAAGTCCTCCTGGGCAAATCTCAAAGCTAACTAAATTCTCCCTAGGAAAATCTTAAAGCGAACTAGATTCCCCTTGGAAAAATCTCAAAGCTAACTAAAAGTCCTCCTCGGAAAATATCAAAGCTAACTAAATTCTCCCTAGGCAAATTAAAGTCCCCTTGGAAAAATATTTGTATATAGCTATACATAACTATATATATCTCCTATATCATAGCTAAGGTTCCCCTAGGCAAATCAGCTAAAGTTTCCTTTGGAAAATCTATATATGCATAGTTGTACATAGTTTGTATCAGAAGCCATGTCTCATAGAATTATCCAAATTCCCCTTGGGCACATCACTTTTTAATCTTAAACTAATCATCCAAGCCTATCAATAGTACACCTAAAATCAACTAAACAACTCCAATCAAAATAATTAAAATATTATCACATTTAGTTACATCCAATTATGTATCATTAATCAATTAACAATCACATAAGCATCAATCATCTAAACTAATCACTAAAATCACATAATGATCAACATCATCCACAATCAACTTCATCAAAAAAATAAAAAACATTAGAACATACATCACATAGTTCAATAAATCATAATGAATCAATGGTCATTGATATACATACATACATATATATAAAGTGTGTTTTACAAATAAAATCGTATAATAAATCATTTATTTACATTAAAAATACAATTATAGCAGCTATCTAAAATTGGCCCTTGTAGGGGCAGTTAGCTTTGTGTTATAATACCCAATGTTTATGTTGCTTTTCCTCCCGATAATAAAAGCATCCTCATTGACCTCCATGAGTGTCGCATCATGGACTATAAGTGTGTGTGTCCATGTCTATGAGCCCATACATGAAGAAATAAAATCCATTTGAGATTACTATGTCGTACATAGTCCACTAGTGGGTCAATCACTCAACCTCAACTATCAGGTCTACTTGAGTACAAACCAGTTTTATCATAAGTATTTATCAAGTGGTAGTCATTTGGCCTAGCAAGACGGATATGACCCTAATATAAAAAAAATTGGCCTAGCAAGCTCTATACCAATTGACTATTTCTCACTCCTCTTATTACCATAGCCTTTACCATAATTGTATCTCTTTATAGTTAGACTCTAGATAGTCTATTACATCATTGAGACATGTATCACTAGTCGATCCCTCTTAGCCATTTGTGTCACTGTATCTACCTAGGCTATTGCCAAAATAGCTTATAGGCTCACCACCTACCCTACCAAGGCATACCTATTTGCCTCCATAGTAGATTGATATCATTTATTGGGTCCTATCTTGCCTACCATAATCATCATTAGTGGTGTTGTTGCTACTAGTATTATTGCCTCCTTCTACCTGTGCCTATAGCACTCCCTGTACCACCTCAGTAGTAGTGGTGCTACCTATTGTACCCTCCTATCTTATCTACTAGGCCACATCCACTCTCCTATTCATAGACCACCATCACTCTTAGTGGATAAATGGTCGAGTATGATCCCTAGTAGTCATTACTAATTGAAAGGTCATCATTGCCTAAATCTAAAATCATTGTATCATCAAAGTTGTGATATGGCTATGGACTAAACCCCCTATATTTTATGGTCCTCCTATATTGCAAAAACCTCACTAGAATCCCCTATTAAACACAAAAATAACAAACCATGTGTCAAAATCGAAGAGCTCTCATTATCCCTATGGTCCCACTAGGTACCTGACTCATCTAACATAAGCTAGCTAAAAGGCTTCATCTCACCACCTTATGTGTTGTCTGAATGGCAACCAAGTGATCTACTTTCAATGTAAATCATTGATCAAGTGTCACATCACTCCCAAAAATCCCCTATGGGGCCTCCTCTATCTAGCCTTGAAGTGTCATGTCTAGTGTTATGTTGTTAGTGCCCCTAGATCTATGACCTACCCTAGCATCCATAGTGGTCTTATCATAGCAATGTGTAGCAAGATAGGATCCTACCTCCTTGATAGATAACCCATTGTAATGTATGGAACAATAATGGTAATACCATTAGGCCCCATGCAAAGGCAATCTACTCCTCGAGCATGACTACCACCACCTCTCCTCATCCTAAGAGGACTACTCATCTATTGGTATCTCTAAATAAGACTCCAGACACCAAGATGCATAAAAGAGTAGTTTATTGATCCAAGTGCCCCCTAGTATAGGTGGGATTTATTTCAATGCTAGACTTGATAACTAGGAAGTTTGCATCTTTTTCCAACTACCTCAAAGTCCATTACTAGTCCTAAATCATGTGGATTGATGCCCCTTTAATAGGCACTCACAATATATTCCATGCATCCTCAAGTGTGATAGTAATCTCACCATAGAACAACTAAAAGGTATTAATATTTGAATACCATTTCTCTATCATGGATGTTAGCAATGCCCTATCAAATTTTAATTTTAGCATCTTGGCTACACAATATAGGTCTGCCATCACTAGCATGATCAATGAAATCCAACAACCCCTAAGTGACCTCTAATGCATAAGGTCATATCTCTCTGCAATATAGATTCTATAATTTCTCCTAAAATCATCTCAACCATCAATTTGTTAGCCTTGATTTTAAATCAACAACAAGAAAACTAAAGGTAAACAAAAGCATCACCTATAAGCAAAGGCATCATCGGGTGGAAAAGGCACCACCAAGCAATGAAAGCATTGTCTATATGAAAAAAGTATTGTTGAATGGCAAAAGTGTCATTGGCTTGTACAAACACTAGCATACAAGTGCTAACCTTTTTTGGGTATGCTTTTTGAGGCACAAAATTCAAATTTGAGAAAGTTTTTAGGTTTGTACCTAAACATGAGGTCCTCCTCCTACCATAGGTGATCTCACTATATTTGTTTGATTTAGAGGCTACACATGTTGATCCATTGAAGTCATAGCTACGATAAGGGGTCCAAATCTCCTTTCTCCTCCTTGAAAATGGTAAAAATGATTTGGTTTTTATCCCCAAACCATTTTACCCCAAGCTCTTCTTGGCTAATTTTTGCTTTTGTCATCAATTTTCTCATTACAACAATGAAGTAAATCATGGTCAAGTTGATTTTCCCTGGTCCAACTTGTTTTTCCCTATAAAACTCAAGGGGACACATGAGGGTATGATAAAATTTAATGTTATCAAATAAGAAAAAAATTAACATCATCTCTACTCAAAAAATCAAAAGCATTGGCACCCAGGTGTTGTAGGTGATTCGGAGAGGAGAGGGCAATCCTCCAAGGGAGGTCCCAGGTTCAAATCTCCACCCTACCAAAAATCTGAATTGGGTATCCAAAATCCAATTGATAATGTTGGTGTGGGCAAGGTCGGGTGCGACTCCTGGATGACTTTGACGATGTAGAACCCCCTGTTCGTGGTCCCTTAGACCAAGGCGGCCCTGCAAGGGGTTTTTTGCTTTAAAAAAATCAAAAGCATTGGTCATCTTGCATCACTAATCTTACGCAACAAAAAATTTGTTTATCTCAAATTTGGGGTATTAATGTGATTTTTTGACACATTCATCATCCACTAAATGCATCAAAAAGAGGTAAATGTAGACACCCAATTTTGAGTGCATCATCACGATCTTCAAACTTACTAATATACTTATAAATAAATCGATCAAGCATCCAAGATAAATCAATTGTCCCCAAGCTCAAACTAGGAGCATCTATTACTCCAAAAGCAAAAGCACTAAGACCTAAGTGATAGCCTTGGTGGCACTTTTGCTCCCTAGCAATGCTTTTATGCAATTTCAAAAAAATTATCATTTTTGCCTAAATTGAATGGAAGTAGCCATATTAAAAAAGTGTAAGGGCATTAGCACTACCAACAGTATTGCTTCTAGTGCTACTGACTATCAACACCAAAAAGAAAAAGGTTAACAATTAGTACGTTCCAAGCCACCCACCAAAAATGGATCTGATCACATCAATCTAATCCATAGCTCCTACAAAAATCCAAAGCCCAAAACTTGTCATTTTCTATCTTACATCCATTAATTGCATCTTGATCCCATTTCAAATTCTTTCCCTCACCAATCCTTTTAACTTCAATGCAAACATCCCTAAGGAATCCATGGCTTCCTATAAAGCCATCATTTGGGGAGCCCAATATATATGGCCTTTTGAAAGTAACAAAACTTTGTCAAAATTCATATCAATCAATCTTCAAGCATTAAAAATTCTATCAAAATCATGTAATGATCTTTTCAAGGCAATAAGCTCTCAAGTATCTCAAGTTATTTAACACCCCAAGCAAAAAGTAAGCTCAAATAAAATATAAGAGGATATAAATATTGACATCTTGGAGCTACAAGTTTGATTGAGTTGTGCTCTCTCCCCTTCTTAGATTTTATCATTATCATTTTGTAGCTCTATAATATTTGATCATTGCATATTAACTCTACTTTGTTCATCATATTTGCATCTACATGTCATTTACCTTTTTGCATCCTTAGGTTACATTTTTATAAGCAAACATATTGTTTTACTACATCTATTAGGGCCCTTGCACCTCCTCGTTAGGGACCCTCATTGAATCACTTACAAAAATCACAAATCTGTCATCTAAACACCATTCTATTATTTCCATAGACGAAAAGTGCTGCCAAATTACAGGTTCAATGGCACTATCACTCTCTATTTTAGAGATGGATATCATAGTCATAGAAAGCTAAAGTATTGTTAGTCAACAAAAGCATCGGTAGCACTACTACTCACCTAGTGGAGCTTTCACCACTAACCACACAATCACTATTTTATCATTTTATAGCATTTCATTTAATCTCTAAACAAGTATCTACTATTGGTTAAGGGAGCCACATACTCTCCTCTAGATTAGGAAAACCCCTTTTCTATTCATCCATATTTTTTATCTATTTTGTAGGTGAATGAAAGTGCCATCAATTGGCAAATGTATTCAAAGTGCATTGAACAATAGTGTTTTTGCCAGCAACATTTTTATCAAACAACGACACTTCTGCCTCTATGTTACAAAAACTCTGGTTTTCCAGTTTGAATCCTTTATTTTTGGAATTTAGAGCATAGGTTTGTTTGTTGTCTACTTTGCATTTTTTTGGTTTCAATATTTTTTGTTTATTTATTAAAGATAAAGAGAAAAGAAAGAACTAGTTAGCATTATTCATTAGGAGACCAAGTTAAATCTTGCATATCACTGAAACAAAAGTGCATATAGTCATACTAAGGCTTGCTTGTTGCTTGATCCTCTTGAAGCCTTTTTTTTTAAATAAAATCATCTTAATCCCCGTGAGTGTCGTCTACCGGCAAGGACGACACTTGCATTATCGGTGATGTGACCCGGGTTCAATCCCCATGGTGGATGTGTATAAGAAGTATTTACTCAAAAAAAAAATCGTCTTTCACTTATCATCAAAATCAAAAGCATTTATTTTATTAGGACTTGTTTATTGTATTGCTTGATGCACTCTTAGCTACAAGAGGACTAGATTAAGGTTAATCTTGTCAGAGGAAAATCTTAGGAGAAACATGGGTTTTCTCTAACTAATCCATTGAACTTTAAGCTTGAGCTCACAAACCACCTTTATCCTCAAGGTAAGAAAATAAGGGAAACATCATGGCAGATCCCCTCACGGGTTCGCTATTTTTCTTGCTTCCTTTCTCCATAGTGCATATGGACGACCTTTGTCAAGGGGTCTTCCTCAATTTAAAGCTTCATGGATACACTTTGGGAGGTAGTATTTTTCTTCATCAAAATAATTAGAGGGATCATGGGTGGATGTCAAAGCCTAAGTAGTTGAAACAACTTTCTTTCTTACTATTTCTTTTTGATCTACTTCTTGATAACAAGTCCCTTGTAGATGATACACTTTTTTAAATTTGAAGTAGTTGGGAGCATGGGTGGGTGCTAAATTTTCTGCAACTAAGATAGCTTCCTCACTTTTTATCTCATTACATGATAGATTTTGATGTCAATTATTACTTTGTGCCCTAGTCTTTATGCAACCAAAAATCATATCATTTCTTAGGAATAGTGGCTCATCTATTGTTGATCTTTAACAAACTCAATATTGTCCTTTAAAGCACTAGACTATTGGAATACAATTTTTACCTTGGATTCACTCCCCAAGATTATGGGAAAGGTCTTATTTCTAGAATCATGGTCTCTATAATGCTTAATATAACCCCTTTGCCTAGAATAACTTAAACAATCTAGGGAGTCACAAGTGAATCCTTCTTTATATGTTGAGTGGTGTTTGCTTCTAGAATTTTCTCTTAGGAGAAGTAAAACACTTCCATAAAAGAGGACTCTCATGTAAACTTTTTTATTGTAGACTAATCTTTCCTCAAAATAAATTCATAAATTTCATAGTCTAGCTCGGTTCCTTCCTCTATTACACATGTGGGCTTCAGTATGAATGTTAACTTTGATATAAATACCTCATGTTCTAGTTGCAAACTTGTATCTACTACCATTATGGATTTCTCTTCTTTAAAGGGGAAATCAAACAACTCGTATTTTGGGCAACCAAAAATTTCTCCTTCCTTTCTAAGCCCTAACTCCTCATTTTCAAATTATTTAATTTTTTTGGGGTCCTCTCTCTGACCATGGGAAATTCAACTCCTAGCATAGACTCTTTGAAAGGAGTTGTTCATTCAAGGAGATTGTACATGACAGTATGTTGGGTAGGAAGGCGACATTTGCCAATTTTAGGTGCTTCAAGTATTGCATAGATCTGTGTTTCACATGGTATCTGATGAATTTGATAATTCCCTTCAAGAATTTCCTCTTCAAAGAAGTTGAATGCCTTCATAAAAGGGATTCACATGTCAATTATTAAAACCTTGCAAACTTTGTTTTTTCTTCATATGCCCGTCCAATTCTTATTTCCATTGTTCCTCTTTGCTTCAATTCATCATCCAATGGAAGCACCAATGTCTCATGTTTTGATTGTAAATTTGCCTTAGTTACCTTTGTGAGCTCCTCAACCTCAAATGGGAAACCAAATCCCTTGTCTTTTGGCTCAATTCTTGCTCCCATTATAGACCTTTCCCCTTCTAGGGGAAAACTAAATGCCTCACATTCTTTTATAGATTTTGACTCTTCATATGAGAAAGGATTAAAAATGTCACAATCTTCTTCAACCTTTGATTCTTTATCTTTGGAATTTTTGTTTTCAATTTCAAGTCTTTCCTAAGACCATAGGAGACATGCCTCTTGACGAGATGATTGGGGATATCCTATAGGAATTGTCAATCAATCATCATTTGGACCTTCCTTTATAATTGCAAGTTCTTTTTTTTTACCAAAGAGAGTATGGTTCCTAGTGGGTATGCAGAGGAGTTTTTGGAGAAATTAATTCACCATAATTAGGGTTGTACGTTATTGCTCTTTCTTATAGGGAGGTAGCAATTGTTCATTTTAGGTGTTCTAAACATTGCATAGGCTTGCATTACATTGATTTAAGGTGCAACCACTTGATTTTCCATTGAATAGTTTATCGTGAGTTGACTACCCATTGGTTGACTAACCACAATGAGCTAATCTACTATTGCAAATTGTTTTGCCACTTGATTTATTACCTGGGCATGGTGGATGACCATAGTAATTTGCTGAATTGTGGCCCATACAACAGGTGAAATACCAAAGTGTGCTTAGTTATGAATTCATGTTCTCCATCATGTTGTGCCCCTAAATGGTCATTGCATGCTTCCTTGCTAAGAATTTGTCAATTCTCCTCTTCAAATTGACAATCTTGTGCCATTAATAGCTGAAAGACTAGAATCATGCCCTTGAACTGGTCCAATTTCCATTGAATGTCTTGCATGGCCTGTTGATCTTAGGGAACCTGATAATATTGTGGAACCACTTGATGATATGTTTGGGCCAAATAAGTTGAATAATTGTTATAGATACACCATTAGACTTTGCTCAATCAATTGAGGTAGTTGAGGTGCTTGTCCATATTGTGTTTGTAAGCCAGATTGTCCTTGCTCACATAATATTTGATACAAAGCTTGTCCTATCAAGGCATATATCAATTTTTGTTTAGGATATGAATCATTTATTGATTTTGCACAAGTTGGAGATTTTGTGAAGTCACCTGTTGTATAAATTGTTAATGCAAGCTTTATATCAATTATTAGCTTTGATATATTTGTTGGGGATCAAGATTCTACATTATTTGAAGAGTTTGCATGTTCAACTGATTCTAAAAGAATTGTGGATATTATGGCATTTATTGATTCTAAATAAGACTCGAATTTGCAAAAATTGTTGTTGACCTTGGGGAGTTTGTAGGTATTGGGGTAGTTAAGGATTCAAAATCCATGACATATTTTGCATCATTTGAGTGTTACCCCCTAGTTGAGCCACCATGATGCTTGTATTTGTCAAAGGTAGGACCATAGGTTGTATGATACCTTTGTTCAAGGGGCGGGGTTCGAGGCAACACTTCAATAAAAATTAGGTATTTTATCTTGAAATAAACAATATGAATGCATTTCCTATTTACAGCAAAAATGATGAATCGTCGTTTGCCAAATTTTACTTAGGAAAATTTTACTATTCCAAAATTTGATGAATCATAATTCACTAGTGGTGAATCACAACTTTAGCCAAAAAATAGAAATTTTACAATCCAAGTGGTGAATCACTTTGTAGAAAATGGCAAATCACCAATTTCACACTTAGCAATTTTTTTGAACTTTTTGGGTCTCTAGATCTTGCAAATTCGAGAGTAGTCATAGCATTATCCTAGTCCTCCTGTTGTGCCTTTAACCTCACCTCATTCATACCTACATCCATGAGCATTTTAGATCCAAAAGACATGAGTTTTTGGAAAACTAGAGAATCACTAATTTTAGCAAAATGGTGATTCACTCAAAAGTTAATTAGACAAATTTGCAAAATAGAAAAAAGGACAAATCACTATTTTTAGAAATTGGTCGATTCACTACTTTTTTACTTAGACAAATTTTCCTCTTCAAGATTTGAGTGAATCATTCCTCAAAAATAACAAATCGCTATTTTGCCAAAAGTATGAAACGTTTCTCCAAAAGATGGTGAATCACAACTTTTAGCTGAAAATGGAGTAAATCACTATCTGGGTGAAAAGAATTTTTTTTCAAAATTGGAAAACTAGTATCTACCAACAGCGAAATCTTATTTTCTATCTTAAACAAATTTCTTGCAAATATAATTAATTTGTCAAGTCTTTGATTCTATAAGTTGAATTCATGAAAGATTTGATTTGCTATTTTGAATATGGAATGCGTCTATTTTAAAATTTTGTTGAATTTTATAATGGAGTCACCATTCCATGAAATATCTATAGCATCATAAAACAAATTTACAAGTTTGCATAGATTTCAAACAAAATTAGAAAAAGAGTTTAGGCTAGATTTCAACGTGGAAATTAAGCCCTAGGTCCCATCAAGCATGCTAGAAACTATAGAATTGCAAAAAGGTTTGACTTGTAATGTACCCACATTTCTATATGAACAGTAAAAGAAGGGAGATCATGCCCCCTTCGACCTCCGAATTTAGGTCAACTCCCCACTAACCTTGCTAATTTAATCTAAACTAATCTAAAACTGAGAATAAATGCAAGAAAACAAATGCATAAAAGTACGAGGAAGTAAGAGTGCAAGAGATTGAAAGCAAATCCATGAAATTAAAGTATGGTCGTAGTCGTAGCAAGGAGAGTGTGCAATCAATCAACAAAAAATCGAATAACATCAATATGCTTTAGCACGTATAAAATTGAAATTATAGAAGGACAAGACTAACAAAAAGTGAAAGGGAAATGTCACAATCACTATATATTCTATAATCCAAAAGGGTAGTGCCACAATTGAAGAGAAATTGTCATGCACAATCGTATTATTATTCTAAAATTAGAGCAATTGTACAATATGTAGTCCACAAAGTAGCTTTGATTTTTTCAATAGCCAAGAGATGTTTACAATGGAGCCTCTAGCTCCTATTTATAGAAAATTATTCACCAAGGAATAACTTGAGGTAATAATTTACACTCCTAGTACATTTTCTAATTTAGAGGCATCTTTAGCAAGATAATGCACCATTAAATGTTACATTCCTTGAAATTACACCTAAACTACTTAAAAGCCTTCTATTTTGCTCTTGATGGCACAATATGACAAAATGTCACTTTCCTTAAAATCAATGTTGCCTCTGTCCTATTATGAGCCAAAGGTGGGAATTTGCTAATTTTGAGAGCAAATCATATCGTTGGAGTGAACAACAATTTTGGGAGCAGATCACACCTTTGAAAACAGATTGCTCTTTTAGGACTTTTCCAATTTTCTGCCAATTTCCCAAACATTGTTGTTTTACATAAACTTGTTTTCTTTATCATCCATTGTAATTCCTTGTAGAAATTTGAAGGTGGTAGCCAAGTTACTACAATCATTCAATACGAATGGCCTACAAAGGTTAATTTTTCAACTTTGTATTTCAATGTTCATACAATATTCACTAACACTCTTTCGTATGGTGTAATCGATCTCATTAATGTATGGACAACCATGTCAACAAGAAACAACGTACACTCCATTGGTGTTCTTTTGATCTACAACATCCTTACATTTGACTTCAATAGATTTCATTGTTGTGCTAGAGGGAAAATTTATTAAATGTTCTTCCTCAGGATTTTGAAAAGCATATTAATAATCCTACCAATGGATAGAAAGTGGAATTTAGGTTGCATCCTTCTTTGTAATCAAACAAAAAAAAACACAAAAAAATGGGACCTTGTATACAAATACAAGGTCTTTGAAAACCTTAAAAAATAAAATCTATCTTCTGATTTTAAGACTTGTCTTTAATAATACCAAACTAAAAAACTGAATGATTTAGGATATGGTCTAAAAAAAATTGCATAATGGTTAAATGAAGATGAACAATTTTGTAATGTTATTTAACAAAAATGTGAAGAGGTGGGCAGTTACAGTAGCACTAGAAGTGAAAGGAGATTTATAAACCTAAACTAATAGCATTAGAAGTGAAAGGAGATCTATAAACCTAAACCCCAGTTGAAACCAAGAACCAAAAAAAAACTAGCTTTTTGAAAACCATAAAAACGTAAATCCATCTTCAAATGGCATTTGCTCAACCGGTTATATTCCTCAACTTCCAAGGAGGAGACTCAGGTTCGAATCTTGCAAAACAATAAATACATGATAACCAAGCTGTTATAATACCACTATATGATCATGATGTAATACAGGTGGGGCTAAACCCCAGTTGGGCCAAGAACAAGAAAGACTAAGATCCAAATAGGAAATAGTAACAAAACCAAATACTTGAGATGACATGGAGATATCAAAAACTAAATATCAAAAACTAAAGGCAGACAAGAACGAATCTATCACAAATAAATTTAGGATGGAATGAAAAAAAATGAAGACATCAAGTATGGATAACAAAGAAGAATTTGGTAAGAGCAAGGGACTGGAAATAGTGCTTGACCTGAAAAGGCAGGTGACAATGAACAGATAAATAACCCAAAAACTTTCCATAGTAAATGAAATTTTGAAATATGATCAAAAAAGAATTAAACCGTTGTTAAGGTTGTTCACTTAGGATAATCAATAAGTATATCAAACACCTAAATTAGTTTAGAATTGAGATAATATGAAAGAAAGAATGAAACTCATGTTGAAGTTGTTCACCTAAAATGATCAAGAAGTAAAAACGTTAAATTTGTTTAGGCAATTAAAAAGAGGTCTGTGGATCTCAGACCATCTCAGACCAAGTTCGATGATTAATTCTAACCTTATTTGTAGCACGTTGAATCAATTTTTTGTTGCTTAATTACGTGTACTGTAGTGGAAAACACATTTTGCTATAATGTATAGATGACATAATATTTAATAGGGAAAAATTCCTAAAATCCCCCAGAAATGTGACCTATGAATATTTTCAATTTAGAATGATGTATCGTCTTATTTTGAAAAATTGCTTTAAAAAATGCCAAAATCATTTCACTAGGAGTTCATCCATTAAATCTGAGTTTGTGGACTATGGACAAACATGATATGCTAGATACAGATCCATAACCCTATGACGGTACCTTAACTGTTCTACATCTGTTGAATAGCTGTCCAAAGTTTTCAGCTTTGAAAAGTTCTTACAAAAGAGAGCTTGCTAATACTTGTGCTTAAATCAAAACCTCTTCCACATGAAATCTTCATTGTAAGCTTATAACTATCAACCTCATCAGAAACTGGATGTAACATATGCTTTAGTTCAGCTTAAAAAAAATTCCTATTGATCATGGATTATGAATGCTAAGTGGCTGTGCCTCTGTCAAAGTAATACAAGTGTTGATTCTTGCATAGAAGAAGAAGGGGATTCGGGAAAAAAAAAATCCCTTATTATGATCACAAATGTGACAGTGACAAAAGTAATACTCTAAATCAAACAACAAGTTCCAGGAGAAAACTTCAAGACAAAAGCAATAATCAGGATTTCTAGATTTGTGGCAATCAATTTTACCCACAGTTTCTTCTGGAATTATTTGTGTCTACCAAACGAAAGCTATCAGTGAAAATACAAAAAGCTATAGTCAATTTTTTGCTCATCTGCAACTTAGCAGTGTACAGAAAAACTAGTGTCAAATTTTTACTCATCTTTGTACGCTGTTAGACGATTACATGATGTGTTTTGAAAGCACATTGAAGGATCTCCCAGGGTTCTTGTCATCATAAAGTTTTAACAAAATGGCTTGGCAACCACAAACATAAATTGATCCTTGTGGACACTCTTAAGAATTAATAATAAGAAATAAGGGGTTTCTCGTAAACCTCTTCAGGGAATGGAAGAGTCACAATGACTCTTCACCTTTCCAATTTTCTCAAAGTTTCTATATAAATGAAATACTTGAGGGAAAGGAGATGGGCTGGATTCACCCCCAAGATCTCTTTTTCTATCTTTCTGTGCCTGTCTTTTCTATGCAGAATAGATATTTCCTTCAGCATAAGTATTCTGGGAATGACTTCCTTAAATTTAGTGAATGGGAACGGATTTTCTGTGCCAAATGCAGATTATATACCACCCGGCGTCTTAAAATTCCTTTCAGACCAGTCACCATCTGGTAATACAAAATGTGAGCTTCAAGTAGTTGTGACATCAGCATCCTTTGCGTTGCAGTAAATTTCCTTCAAAATTGAACGCTCTGAATGGCATTCAACATACTTCCGAATGAAATCTTTCTCGGATGACATAAATAAATCAAGCAGACTAGGATTGGATTGTTGCCTTGAACAAAGAGCTTTGAAGACAGCATGCCGTGGTTTAAGCCTTTTCTCTAGGCCGAAATGCAACAGGACAGGATTTGTCAAAACAATCTGCGGCGCAAACCCTGCCGTGCCTACTAGGAAATCCATGTTTTTATGCATCTTATTTGTAGAAACTGAAAATAAAAGAGGGTCTTTCTTAACAAGCTCACGAATCTCGTCTTCTGTTAGACCGAGGCTTGCCAAATGCTTCAGTTTCTTTTCGCAATTTTGAGGTCTAATAATGCAAGTGACCACACAGAGGGCACGCACGAATGCTTTTGACCCTTCCAAAATGCCCATACTCCTCACATATGCTATTCTGCTTTTCAATAACTCTACACTTGATGCGAAAATGATTGGACGATCTGATATTAAAAATGAAAGCAACTCACCTTGAATCCCACATTGTTTAAAGAGTTCCAGCTTGGGTTCCACCTGCTTCTCCGTATTGATCAATAGAAGCCCAGGTGCTCTTTTGAGGGCCTTCACCAGTTTGGCCTTGGCGCCAAACAACGCTTCAAGATATTGAATTCTGGGTCTCAAATTATTTTCCACACTGCAGCCAAGAACTCTTGGTGCCCTGCATATGAAATTTGGCAAATCTTCGTCATGAAACCCTAGAGTTTCCAACAAGTCAAACTTGAGCTTCAATGGCCCATGGACTTTGAGGGTAAGGACAGCCGGGTATCTATGTATGGTCTTGCGGATGTGATGTTGGGTGAATCCACGGTCTCTCATGAACTCCACGGCCTCGCGAGCTGTTTGGGTGGATCTGATCGCCAACAGGGATTCCCTCTTTTTAATGATTTTGCTAACTTGGGAGAGGCGAAACCCACATTCGTTTAGCAATAATTCTGAAATGGAACTGGATGGGGTTTGTGGGTCACAAGGTTGGGGGATATCAGTTCGCGATGACAAGGATGAGAAAATAAAGGAAAAGGATGGAAAGCGTGCTCTCCTTACCGCCCTTGGAAGAGTAAGACATCTAGTTAGTGAAGGAGTGAATGAGATTGGCATTTTGAATAAAGAAGTCGTTACAGCAGGAGAGTAGCAAGAGAGAGACTGAACTCCAGAGGACTTGTGGTTGAATATAGGTGAGATTGGCACTTTGAATAAAGAAGTCGTTACAGCAGGAGAGTAGCAAGAGAGAGACTGAACTCCAGAGGACTTGTGGTTGAATATAGGTTTTGGGTGTGGCACTTGGAACTGTCAAGTATTAAGAATTAGGTTTTGTGTAGGACTTGGAACTGTCAAGTATTAAGAATCAGAAGCACATCAAAGCTTCCAACCCTATGCAGGTAATTTTAGGAAATTAAAACAAATTCGAAGCTTTAGGGTTATGTATAACGAGTCAGCTTCAAAACGTAGTTATAAAAGTTTAACGAATTAGTCTAGGCGAATAGTATGAAACGCATAGAAGGTTAACTATTATTAGGGGTAATGTTGTAAATTTAAACTTCAAATGGTCAAATAATTATAAAATTAGGACGAATCAACCCCCAAAAATATTGCACCCAACAAAAATTTTTGGCTAATGGACCTTGGTCAAAGGTCCCAAATATTAGTCAATTCCAAATTTTGAAAATCTTAATTTTAGCCAGTTGACTATAAATAGCCGCTATGCATAACCCTGTCGGAAGCCCCGTTGGCCTCTCTCACAGAAACCAAAAAAAAATTGGAAAATTTGTCGTAGACGAATAGGTGCTATTTTTTGAACCATACTTGAGCTAAGTCTTTACCTCACTATAAACATAATTTCTATTTGATATTAGCATCTATGAACTTAGCAAAATGGTGTATCTTGGTTTTTCTTAGCTCTTTTATTTATATTATTGTTTTAAGTTTTTTCCTCACAAACTACACATTATTAAATTAAATATTTTACTTATTCATTTATTTTGTGAGGGGGCAAGTGTCGTGGAGCACTTTGTCACCTCGCCTATGTCATCGTTCGATGATCCATGTTGTGCGCGGTAGTTTGGTGGGTTGTCGTGCCAGCATGGGTCTAGGGGATGGACTCCCTTGACCCTTACCAGGGTGCGTAAGGCCGCACGCCTGTCGCCCCCAAAGGGAAGTTGGTGAAGGACCTTGTCATGTGCCCCTTTCGGCCAGGCTTGGGGAGACAGGCACCTCAAGTCTTCTTGCAGGTTGGCACGCTGTAGGCGGCAACCGGCCCAACGACAAGGATGAAGGCGGATGGTGTGGGGACCTCCGTAACAAAGACTCTGGATTGGGTGGATAGGCTCCCCATTTCCTGTGCTTCTCGGGTCGGCATGCGGTGAAGCCACGACAGCCCAACAACCTCCCAGGAACACCATGCTGGGGGAGATAGGCGGTCCCGAGGAAGAATCCAATTGTCGTTCCTGCCAAGTCAGGGATAGGCTGCCAAGAGCCATCACGGTGCATACCTACTTGACCCTCAGGCGACCGAAATGGGACAATGACTTGAGTTCTATTAAGCAAGGGCGGAGACCTTCTCCATCTTCCCTTCGGGAGGCTACCGTCGAGACGGAGTCTACGACAGGGAGTCAGAGTCGAGTCGAACCCACGAAAGACCTTGCCCTACCAGCCCTACGATCCGAGTACACTGGCATTGAATTACTGTTGGGGGAGAGGCAACCTCGTTGGGTGTCCTTCGAAAACCCTTACCTTGATAGCTTGGCGATCGTGGTAACTCCCGACGTACAAAGTCTAACTTGGACGAGGCAACCCCGTTGGACGTCAGGTTTCAATAAGCGAGAGGCGATGCCTTGCTGTGATGTGACCACGATAAGGGTCGGCTAAGTCTTCGAGCGATGACAAAACCTGGCCGACAAAGTCTAGCGAAGCTAAGGGCATTAAGCGGCTAGCTTGAGCCATTCAAAAAGGTAGTCGAGCCTATGGCAGGTCGACTCTCCTCGATGGCAAGAGAGCGAATCGATGGATCGTCGGCTCTCTTGGAAAGGATCTGATGTGTTCGTGCGGTCCACTTGGGCCACCTAAACGGGTCGACGCGACAACCAAGGCCATTTTGATATAAATGGAGCTTGGTTGGGACCCTTAGTCTCATTCCAAAATAGCAAAACTTGTCGTGTTGTCTTCTGCTGCTACGCACACTATCGAGATAGAGGAGAAGCGAAGGGCAAACATTCCAATTACTGTTTGTGTCTCGTGTCTTGAAGGTGTAATCCGTGGAGCCTTTGGTGGCAAAGCTCGCACAATGCCAGGCGGAGTGTAGTCACCTTAGTCCAAGAGTTGACTCTGTCACAGTTGGTATCAGAGCTAAGGTTGGTGGCAAGTGTGCAAGCGAAGCAGCCAGTATGACGAAAGGGGACAAAGCGATTAGTGTGCGGGCTCGTCGAGCTGAATTATTGGCTGAACTCTATGCGGTGGACTTCCAGATTGCAAGGCAATCCATTGGACTGCACAACTGAGTAAGAGAGTTGGACAAAGAGATCAAGGAATTGCGGGTTCGGGCGGATGAGAAAGCGATAGAAAGGACAAGGGTCCTTCAAGAGATAGTTTGTTGCGAGCTCAACACCAAGGACCCTAAGTCGAGATCTGGAAGTTCAGTTGTGACAGCGACGTCCCCTCGACGACACTGTGAGAACTGTGGCGGGAACCACAAATCGTGAAGGTGTCCACTCAAAAGGTCGAAGGATAAACCAGTGAATGCGTGGTGGATTAGGTGCTGGTCTTGCCAGGGACCACACCTACAGCAATATTGTCCAAGTCGATGTCAAGTGTTCGACAGTCGTTCGGACGTTGAGGGAGACTGACGTAAGCCCCTTGAAGCCTACAACGTTGATCCAATGACAAGGAGTGAACATTCTCCGCGAGCGTTCTGTGACTTCGGTAATCATGAGTGGTCTGTCGAGGAGGACGTGGCTTCGAGATGAAGAAGAACCCGAAGACATGGTAAGGGAGGTCATTTGAACTTGGAACCCGATGAACCAGGTCGACGAGAGGACTATGTGGTGAAAGCGACTAGTCCCCGAGAATTTGATCTTTGAACCCCTACTGATTGCACCATGGGAACCATATATTGTTCAGATAGCTCCGTATAAACGGATCCACCGAGCGGTGTAAGACTTAATTGGGCAGACGAAGTGGATTGTCGCGACTCAGAAAAGAAGGTAAAACAGGAGGCTAAGGAAGTCGTTCAGCGCTCATCTTGGTTGGTTCAACCCAATCCGTCGCTAAACCCGACAAAGTCCCCTAATGAAGGTTGGTGCTAAGGAGGGGCGAGGCCCCTCCTAGGGGGTGTTGCATGAGATGCGGTACCCTCTTGTTTGGCATGGCTCCAATTTTCGTCGCCATGCCCCATGCGAAGGTCACAAAGTGTTGAAGGATGTACTTCGACGTCGAGGACGATGTCGATTTTAAAGTGGGAGAGGATTGTGAGGGGGCAAGTGTTGTGGAGCACTCTGTCGCCTAACCTGTGTCATCGTTCGATGATCCATGTTGTGCACGGTAGTTTGGTGGGTTGTCGTGCCAGCATGGGTCTAGGGGATGGGCTCCCTAGACCCTTACCAGGGTGTGTAAGGTTGCACGCCTGCCACCCCCAAAGGGAGGTTAGTGAAGGACCTTGCCATGTGCCCCTTTTGGAGACGGGCACCTCAAGTCTTCTTGCAGGTTGGCACGTTGTAGGCGACAACCGACCCAACAAGAAGGATGAATGCAGATGTTGAGACGACCTTTGTAACGAAGACTCTAGGTTGGGTGGATAGGCTCCCCAATTCCTGTGCTTACTGGGCTGACGTGTGGTGAAGCCGCGATGGCCCAATAGCCTCCCAGGAACACCATGTTGGGGAAGATAGACGACCCTGGGGAATAATCCAACCGTCGTTCCTGCCAAGTTCGGGATAAGCTGCCAAGAGGCATCACAGCGTGTACATACTTGACCCTCGAGCAACCAAAATGGGACGATGACCTAAGTTCTATTAAGCGAGGGCGGAGACCTTCTTCGTCTTCCCTTAGGGAGGCTACCATCGAGACAGAGTCTACGACGGGGAGTCAAAGTCGAGTCGAACCCACGAAAGACCTTGCCCTACCATCCCTACAACCGGAGTACACTAGTGTTGAGGTACTATTGGGGAAGAGGCAACCTCGTTGGGTGTCCTTCAGAAGCCCTTACCTTGATATCCTGGCGATCGTGGTAACTCTCGACATACAACCTCTAACTTGGACGAGGCAACCCCGTTGGAGGTCAGGTTTTGATAGGCGAGAGGCGACGCCTTGCTGTGATGTGACCATGACAAGGGTCAGCTACGTCTTCGGGCGATGACAAAACCTGGCTGATACAGTCTAGCCAAGCTAAGGGCGTTAAGTGGCTAGCTTGAGCCACTCAGAAAGGTAGTCGAGCCTATGGCAGGCCGACTCGCCTCGATGGCAAGAGAGCAAATCGATGGATTGTCGAATCTCTTGGAAAGAAGTCGACGTGTTCGTGCGGCCCACTTGGACCGCCTAAACGGGTCAACACCAAGGTTGACAAATCAGCCGACCGGAGGACGTCTTGGACAACCAAGGCCATTTTAATATAAATGGAGCTTGGTTGGGACCCTTAGTCTCATTTCAAAATAGCAAAACTTGGCGTGTTGTCTTCTGTTGCTGTGCACACTATCGATACGGGGGAGAAGCGAAGGGCAAACATTCCAATTATTGTTTGTGTCTTGTGTCTTGAAGGTGTAATCCATGGAGCCTTTGGTGGCAAAGCTCGCACAGTGTCGGGCGGAGTGTAGTCACCTTAGTCCAAGAGCTGACTCCGTCACACATTTGATATTTTGTTTCATAGTGTTCTTTTTGTCTATTTAGCTCATCTATAACCATGACACATTTGTCCAGCCTTTTTTAAATATCCTAGAAGATGAATCATTGTGGTTGTCTCAATAAGAAAACTACATGTTTCTATTAGGAGTAAAATTGATTATAATCAAATGCCTTTAGATTCTCTTTATTTGCCTCCATTTCAAATTTAATGAATTGTTGGTTTATACTTCACACTCTATATAACATAACATCACTAGCACTATCAACAATTCAAATAACATTTGAATGATCTTCCAATATCACAATTCTACCTCCCTACATTTATTTTGCAATGCAAAGAGTGCTTGCCAACCTCTCACTATTATTTTCAATTTGGATGTTATCCAACTAAGTCTATTGTTAAAATCTACATAAAGATATCTATATTTTGTTACTTTTTCTAGGCAGCCTTCAAAATGGAAGGCAAACCATTTTTTTTCTTTTGGTTGATGAAAACCATTATCATGGGTTTGCTACTATTTGCTTACATGTCAACCTCTTTGCAAAAGTGTTCTAAGACCTTAAAATGCTCTTTTAATCCTTATCTAGTCCTTGTAATTAAAATGAGATTGTTTGCATACACAATTAGCTTCACCACATAAATGCCTAGCTCGACACCTTATCCACCACTTGTATTTAGTCATTATTCTAACTTATTAGTAATAAGCAAACTAAAGTTGAAGATAACGAACATCCTTATTTAACTCCTATGTTACTTCCAAAGCATTATAAGAGACCTTATTTATGATTTTAGCTTGAACCTCTTCTACTATGTTTTTTTTCTAGTATTCCTAGTTCTTCCATCTCATTCCATAGCTTAGTTCTAAGGACTATGTCAAAGTCCTTGAATTTAACAAAATAGTAATACGCATCTCTTTTTACCTTCCATATTTTTTAATGGTATGTCTCAATGTGATGCAATTAGCTATTGTTATATGTTTTGACCTAAACTCTACTTGTTCTCTTGCCTTCTTTTTGTGTTCTTCTACTTGTTTGTTGATTTTACACTGAAAAAGCTTTACAAATAAAATATTGTCCGTTATGGTTCAATAATTTAAAATGTTGCCCACATTGCCACTTTTGAAAAGAGGTATAGCTAAGCCTATTATCCAATTCTTAAAAAGTCATGATGGACACCATTATTATTATTGTTATTATTTACACGTTTTTATGAGGGGTCCTAGTCCCCTCATACTGAGTGGGGTTTGAACCTTAGACCTCCCAAAGAGAGGCCAAAGCCCTTACCACTGTAGGAAAGGACACCATTAGATAACCTTACCTTAATATGGTATTAGGTCTTTTTATTCCGCATTTTAAATATTATGCTTGCACACCATACATATTGCAATTTTTACCTATTTCCAACCTCTTAATACCTTTTTATTTTCCCTCCTTTAATACACAATAAATTACCTTTTGATATATGGTATTAGATCTTTTTATTCTCCATTTTAAATATTATGCTTGCAACCATATATATTGCAAAGTTTACCTATTTTCAACCTCTTAATATCCTTTCTTACCTCCTTTAATATGAATAAATATGTTGTGTTGTTTGTATGAGGCACATATTTTTTTCACACTCACTACAATATTATTTTCTATTTATTTTTTGTTTTGGTGAAGTTCCTTCCAAAATTGCTTTGGATCATGTTTTCATAGATAAACGAATTCTTCTCTTTGTGCACCAATATGTTGATATTTTTTCTTTTACAATTATTATGTATGTTTTTTAATTTTTCTCTTCTTTGCTTGTTCATCCAAAATTTTCTTTGTTCTTTTACATTCTTTATCATACCATGCATTTGTCAAAAAAATAAAATAAAAATATTTATTTTATACTTTGTTATTTTACACCCTTTTAGCATTTCCTGAACTATATCCATTAATTCAAGGCTTTTAATTCCCTTGTTTCTTTTTTTTTCTTTTGCTTTTTATACTTCTATTTGTATTGCTTCTTTGAATGTTAAAGAATTTTTTAGTGTTAAGAGAATATTTCTTGATATAGAGGATTGTTGTTGATTCTTTAGGATCTTCTTTATTTATTGATTATTTTTTATTTTTTTATTTTTAATTTTAATTTTATATAATTTGTATTATGATAAAATTTTAGCTTTATTGAAGAATTATCAACCTCTACATTTATCATATCCATTACTAAGTTTTGTAGAAATATGACATAATTGACAACTCTTGAACATTATACGTTGTGTATTTTCTATATGTTTTTCACTTGTTTATACCATTAAAAATAATTAACCCATGTATGTTATACATAGCTAAAAGTTCTTCACCAACATGAGTGATGAGTAATTTCTCCTCTAAGTACCTTTTTTTTATTTTTTGTTTTCCTCTTCTTCTAGCCATAATCAGTTGCTATTCATATTTTAATTGTTAATTGTTAAGGTGTTGTTTTATTTGTTTGTTGTCCTTGCATTGAAATATAATATAAGAAGTATTTCTTTGCGTCTAGAATAACTTGAAATGTCTCTCTTTAATGTTGTGCATGGATCCTCATAATTCATGTCAATTTTTTTCTTTGGTTGAGGAGTGATGTAACAATCTACAATTCTAACTATTATTTTACTCACTTACTTTAGTCCATATATATTGTTTATTTGGGTCTTCATTCCTTCTTTTTCATATATTATCCAATTCCTTCCTCCTTCGTTACATTGAGATTAATTTTTCATCTAAAAAAATACGAACCTTTCAAAAGTCTCAAAAGTCTTATGTTTTTCTAACATTTAAGTTTTCTCACCAACATGTCTCATGATAATTTTGATAAGTCATTTTCTTCCTCCTATTTTTCTAAACCTTTTTGTTTGTTGTATTTGTCCTTTACATAGGTTTTTATGAGGGGTCTCGATCCCCTCATACTGAATGGGGTTTGAACCTTGGACCTCTCAAAGAGAGGCCAAAGCCCTTACCACTATAGTAAACTTGCAACTTAAAATTTGAATTTTTTCAATGAGTTTACACAGGTTTTTATGAGGGGTCTCGGTCCCCTCATATTGAGTGGGGTTTAAACCTTGGACCTCTCAAAGAGAGGCCAAAGCCCTTATCATTGCAGTAAGATTACAGCTTAAGTTTTTTCAATGAGTTTACACAGGTTTATGAGGGGTCCTGGTCCCCTCATATTAAGTGAGATTTGAACCTTAGACCTCTTAAAGAGATGCCAAAGCCCTTACCAGTGCCGTATGCAACTCTTTCAATAAATCATTTTTTTCAATGAGTTTACACAAGTTTTTGTGAGGGATCCTAGTCCCCTCATACTGAGTGGGGTTTGAACCTTGGACCTCTCAAAGAGAGGCCAAAGCCCTTACCACTACAACAAGCTTGCAACTTTAAACAAATAATCATTTTTTCAATGAGTTTACACAGGTTTTTATGAGGGGTCTTGGTCCCCTCATACTGAGTGGGATTTGAACCTTGGACCTCTCAAAGAGAGGCCAAAGCCCTTACCACTACATTAAGTTTACAACTTTTAATTGATCTCTTATGTTGCTCTTTTTTTCTCATTTATTATTTTTATTTGTAATTTTTTTGTGTAATGCTTATTACTTTCATTCTGCTTTTTATACCAATGTTTAAATCCATTGGTATGCTCTTTGTTTTATATCCTACTTTGTATTTTGTCATTCTTGTCTCTCTTTCTTTAATGTTTTCTAAAGCTTTGTCATTTTTTTCTTTAACCCTGTATTATCTTGTTTTGATTTATCTCCATGATTTCTTTAATTTTTTAAAGATTTTATTTTAATTTAATTAGCATAAAACTTATCTTTTATGCATTCAAAGTGGTTGGAACTCATCTTTTATGCATTCAAAGTGGTTGGAAATGGCTTTGAATGATAATGACATTTACTTAACCCCAATATAGAAATGTGTTATTTGACTTCAGTATATACTAAGATATCTTTTTAAGAATTCTTATAATAAGTTGGTTAGAATCCTTAGGGATTTTCTTTGAGTCAAGGGAAAGAATTTATGTGGTTTTCATCGAGTTGCTTGGGATATTTGTTGCATGCCTACTGATAAGGGTGGGATCGACATCATTGATATTTACAGGTAAAAAAATTCTTTGTGTGCTAAGTGGGTGGTCAAAGTTATTGAAGACCCTGAAGCTTGGAAGGTTTTGATTTACCACTGTATTTGTTTAGAGCTACCTTATGGATGCAAAGCTTGGGATAATATTGACCTTCATACTCTCATAATTACTTCTCCAATTAAGATTCATGGTTCCTTTGTTGTTAAAAGTATTTAATGGGTTTTTGAGGTGATGAAACCTCATCTTCATTGGATTGGTGATGTTTTCGTAATGGTATTTCATTTAATTCTTAGAATATCTAGTGGTATCCTATTATGTCTAACTCTTCAGTTCTTCTTACTTATATACCAAGGATTAAATCTTTGAGGTTGTTTTGCAAGGGCATCTGCTTTATTAAATATTTAGTGCACACTCAATATTAGATTCCTTGGCCTAATCTCAATCAAAAATTTAGATCTTCTTTTTTATTCTTAAGATTCAAGAGCTTATACCTAATGTCATATTTCATAAGCTTAGCCTTCAACCCCCGAGTGTCTGGTGGAGGGATTGACACTAGAATGTGGATACTCCTTTCAAGAACTACTCTTCTTCATTACTTTATCATCTTCTTAGTCATGTTTCCCTTGGTGTTGAAAAAATTAATGAGAGATGGAAAACTCACTCTACATCCTATACTTGGATTGCTCATTTGACCATATCTGGTAGTTTAACCTTAAACCCAAGATTACATTTTTTCTCTGGTCTCTTATTTATCAAGGGCTTCCTATGGGAGAGAGATTTAGTAGGGTTGGTCTTCCTAACCCTAAGTTTTCGGCTTGTCATTTTGAGACTTTTAAACATCTATTTTGGTTCTACCCTCGTGCTCAGTCTCCCTAGTCTTGGATTCACTCATTGTTTAAGCTCTTTCATACTAAATTCTTCAAATGGTAAATCATCTTTTTTAGAGATAATAGTTGTTAGCCTCCTTATATTACTACTTTGTGGAATTTATTTCATGCTATTATTTTGTTTCAACTTTTAAAAGTTAGGAATGTTGTTGTCTATTATGGAGATTCAATTTCTAGTGAGTTTTCTATGTATGAAATGATTACGGTATTTTTTGTTGTTACTGTTCAGATCCATTCAAGGGCTTCCAAGTTGAATCATGAGTTGGCACATTTGATAAATCTTATCAAGCACTGGCATGAGGCTCCATGCACTATTATAAGGGTTTTGCCTAACCTCCCTCTACCTTAAGGTTCCTTTGTTTCGGTGTAGCAGGTCGAGGGGGTGACGTTTTCCAGTCAGGTTGTTTTGTCAATGTCCACAGTAGGGCTCGCTCCTTTGCCTAGTTATGTTTTTATTCACCATTTTAAGGGTTGTTTTTTTTTAGCCTCAAGCCTCGTATTTACAATATTGATCGTTTGGATGGCATTGCACCCTGACCTTTACAATATTGATCATTTGGATGGCCTTGCACCCCGAACTATGATTTTTCCAGCTCCCTTTTTATTGTAACCTCTCTTATTTTTATTGAATATAATTTTTGGTTCCAATAAAAATATTAACAATAAATATAATATTTTGGTATTTTGATGGTTGTGGCTACCAATAGAAGTTACATATAACCTATTTTAAAAAAAGTTAAAATTATCCATGTTTAATTTGAAATAACTTAAAAAAAATTAATCGTTTCATCATAGATGATAATATATTGGATGATTTGAATCTCATCAAGTCACCCTTTGGAGCAAACTCCCTAATTTTATTATTCAGAGGATAGTCAGGGTTAGGAAAATCTTAGTCTAAACAATATTTTAACTGAATTTAGATTTATTAGTGAAGTAGGTGCTAAGACAAACACAATTTCAATTACAACAATTTATTTATTAATAGGCAAACTCATTTTACGACATATATTTTTATAAAAGCACTATGATAAACACAATTCAATTACAATAATCTATTTATTAATATGTACACTCATTTATTACATATATTTCTATGGAACCACTAACAAACATGAAGAAGGTAGAGTAACAATAACCTATTTTGGTTAAATTTATAAGTATGAAAACATATACAATAATGTTTTTAAATACCACATACAATTGAAGATTTAATTAAAGAAATTTTTAGGTTTGATTAATTATTTAAATGAAAAATAATAGTAACAACCATGTGAAGATCGTCAAAAATATCCTTTATATTGTTTCATAGCACTTATTTTTAGGGTTTTATAGTGTTAAAAATAGAAAAATTAATTTTTTTTCGAAACTATAAATTCTACTCTTTAAAGTGTCTAATTTATTTACAATTAATTTTTTGGAAAAAAATTGCTCAAACTACAAATCTTCACATCAATCTATATTCTTGACTACATATTTAGTTCCTTGCTTTTTCTCTTAAAAATCACCTCTCCACATCCTTGAAAATAATGACTTGACGTACCCAAAATTGGAAACTTTTCTTCAAAATCATTTCCTTAGGCTTTGTGCTACTACTTTTTGTTGTTTCCCTTACTAGTTATGTATCTTTAGCCCTAAATTCCACAAGTCATATGATAAATTCTTTCAAAATAATATTTCCCAATAGATCAACAATCTTTTGCATCATGGTAATATCATAAAGCAATAAATCATCTAAGAATAGGTTAGGTTATTTTTGTAGAATTTTTATCTAGATTAAATCATAGGTCCATTTCACATGATCTTAATCAAACTCAATATTAGATATTTCAATCTCTCTAGCCAATATCAATGAATATTAAATTCATGAAATAACAATATTAATCAATAATAAACTCACAATATATTGATGAATCAAATATACAAGATCTCTAATATTAAGATACACTTATTTTATATAATTACTGAATTACAATACTTGGAGCTTTACCTCCATAATATAACCTTTGAAATGACCTTTCAATGCTTTTATTATTGATTTTCTCACATATTTGGGACATGCATCCTATTCTATTCCTCACATATGACAAAAATCTCATATCCCTTGATTTTACATCTTGCCACATACCATGTGACTCTTCACTTGTATAATTGACACCTACACACATGACTCTTGACTTATTTATATGACACATTGCACATTCTCACACTTTACACACTTGCACACTTTATTACATGATACTTTGCACACTCTACACACTTGCACACTTTATTACATGACACTTGGACTCTTCTCACACATTGAAAAATACTTTAGGGTAAATATAAATCACACTCCCTAATATAATAAATCACACCCTAATCTAATACAAATATACATTTATACCATAGAGGTACTTTAACATCTACCAAATATATCTAACACCCCCTTATATTACACTTTTTAGTTTGAAGACTTTTAGTCTTCAATCTTCATCTTCATATTTTTTTCTTTGGCTCTTTGCTTTGGTATTCTTCTTTTGATTCCTTGCTTTCTAATTCTTCCTAGTATTGGTATTGATTTTGATCTTGATATTGTCCTATTGATATAAATTTTAGATATTTAATCAATAACATCATCATAATAATGAATTTTTAATTTGATAATTTTTTTTGTGGAAAACATCCCAGAAGGGATGCCACTTTCGGGTAAGACCCAAGGAGGCAGGGGTATCTCTTCCACAAAAATTGCCTAGGGCTCGCACCTAGCCTACCACCTTTGACACACTCAAGGAGCATGCCTACAACAACAAAAACAAGAACACACAAACACACAGACTCAAACAAACACAAAAAACACAACAAAAAACACACACACACAAAACAAAAAATAAAAATAAAAAAAACAAAACATAAACAACAACAAAACATGAAACACAAAAAAACCACAAAAACAACATAACAAAACACAAACATAACAAAAACAACAGAACAATACAAAGACACAACAAACAAAAACATGAAAAAAAAAACAAAAAAACAAAAACATACAACAAAAAACATAGAAAACACACACATACACACCAAAACACAAAAAACACAAACATACAAAAACAACAACAATAATTAAATAAACACTAACAAACACAAAAACACCCAAAACAAACTAAGCCATTGGAGCTATTGACTATTTAGACAAAACCCCCTAACAATCTCTATCAAGGATAGTAATGAAGAAATGCACCAAAACAGAAAAGATCAAAATAAATTGCATAACCACAACAGGGATCTGAAATGTCACACCAAAAAGGGAGTTGTCATCCATCCATCCTACCATTGAAGCTTTGATTGTTGAGACAAAACCCTCTAACATCCTCTATCATGAATAGTATTGAAGATTTTTTTTGGAAGTTTGGGATCCTGTCATGAAAAAAGCTCTACACTACTTATCATTTTAAACATAGCTTCCTACATTACCATCAAGAGACTGAACAAGGAGAAGATCAGTCCTAATTTGTTCTAGCCACCACCTAGGAGGATAACCATAACACTTAAAATCTCCTTTGTCAAGAGCCCAGTTTTCCATAGCATCTGCCACTTTGTTCTGTTCTCTAGGCACATGATTGAAAATAACCTCCTAAAAATTGTTTATGATTAACCTAATCTTATCTATAATATTTTGGATTCTCCAATCCACCTTCTTAGACCCTGAAGTTGATTTTAGATAATTGATCATAACTTGAGAGTCTGACTCAACAATCACCCTTCTCCACCCTGCCTTCAGAGCCTCCTACAAACCTCTCAAAATACCCTACCCTTCAGCTAAGTTATTGGATAGAATTCCTAATTTTTTTGTAAAAGTAAAAATTGGAGTACCATCCTCCAATCTACCTATCCCTCCTATACTAGCTCTTCCAGGATTTCCTCTGGATGCTCCATCAATATTGATTTTTATGAAGTTCTTTGGGGGAGGTTGCCATTGTTGAGTTCTATCCATCATTTGACCAGTCCCTTTCTTCCTTTTGTGTTGGGCTAATCCATTTCTTATCTTTAATCGAGCCATCATTTGTTCCCATAGTTGATTTGAATTGTGTGGATGAGTTAATAAATACTGGACAGTCTCTCTCACATTTTCTATGGTCTTTAGCCAGACATAGTGGATGTCCCTACTTTCTTGTTGAAATATTCACTTGTTTCACTCCTTCCAGATGTTCCAAGGAAGAATAGTCATACCTATCCAAACTATTTGGTTCACATACCAGTCTTTTCCTTCTTGTTTGCTCTAATCTCTCCATAGTTGTTCTATGGATTGTTCATTGGACCATCTTAAATTTAGAAGGAAAGCCATCTTCTTCCACAATGCTATAGCTATGGGGTATTCTATGAACAAATGGTTAAGAGTTTCATTGTTATCCCAACACATTACACATTGAAAGGGTCCATTAAAACCTTTCTTCATAAGCTACTCCCCTATGAGAACCCTTTTATGGAGCAACAACCAACTAAAAAATCTGACTTTTGGCCATAAATTTTGAGCCCATAACTACTTGAAAAGATCTTGATCCTGATGGGGATTAATAGGGCTTAAGGCTAAGTAACCCTGAGCAACAATGTACTCACGGTACCCTGAACTATTCTAGCCAATACAGTCCTCAGCTTGTGACCATGAAGGTGATCTCATTTGAAGGATTCTGTGAATAATCTTTTTTTGAGCTTCAGAAAGTTGGATTGGCCAATATTCTACTGGGATCCAACATCTTCCCACCTCTGCATTTCTTGTCTGATCTGTATAATATTTGGTAACTTTTATCCAATTCATCCTATGCATTTTCTCCATTATAGGCCTCAATTCTAGATGTTGGATTGACAACGAAAGGTGTCCATCCCAAGAGTCTGTCCAAAAATTTATCTTTTGACCATTTTGTACTATCCAAAAGAGATTTTTCTTTATCAACTCCTCTCCAATTTTTAGGACCTTTAAAATTGGGGACCCTCTAGAAGGTAGTTGATGATGAATTAAGTCAGACGTATCTTTATTTTCTACATACTTGGCTCTAATATTTTTGGTCCATAAGGCATTGGGGTGGCTAATCCATCTCCAATATAATTTTTCTACCAAAGCCTTATTATTCTTGACTGTCGATCTAAGACCTAAACCCCCTTCATGAGTAGGTAGACATAGAGTCTCCCACCTTACTAGGGCCTATTTCTTCTCCATTTTTGAACCTCTCTAGAGAAATCTATGACTAATTTTATCCAGTTCATTGAGCACTGACTTGGGGATGTTCAACACTGTTGAAAAAAATATAGGAATAGATTGAAGAACTGATTTGATAAGAGTTATTCAACCTCCTGATGAAAGCCATCTGTTGGTCCAACTACCAATTTTGTTCTTCACTTTCTCTAATAACCAACTCCAATGCTCTTTTTTTTGCTACCCAGATTAATTGGAACACCCAAGTATTTAATTGGAAGAGAAGTTTTTTTGAATCCTAATCTGTCCATTATCAAAATCTCTTTTCTAGGTGAGCAATGAAAAAAAGTACTTTTGATTTATCTTCATTAATTAGTTGCCCTGAGGCTCTAGTGAAATAGTGAAGAATTTGCTTTATTGAGGTTGCTTCCTTTATTGTTGCCTTCCCCAAAAGGGTGAAATCATCAAAAAATTGTAAATGAGTGATAGGTTTGACTCCTTTAGCTATAGTGACTCCTAACCTTTGACAATCTTGATTCTTAGCAAAAGTTCTTCCCAAACATTCTACTAGGATGATAAAAATATAAGGAGAAAGAGGGTCTCCTTGTCTAATGCCTCTAGAAGTTGAGAACCAATGAGTAGGATAACCATTAAGAATAATTGAATAAGAAACTAAAGATATACAACCTTTGATCCATTTTATCCATTCTTGAGAGAATCCAAATTTTTCCAAAACTTGGATGAGAAAGTGCCAATCCACCCTATCATATGCTTTGGATAAATCCAATCGAATAAACATGGAGGGAGGATTTTTGAGCTTCCATAGAGTGAATTGCTTCCTGGGCTAACACTATCTCATCCACTATTTGTCACCCTTCAACAAATCCCCTTTTTTGGAGAGATGATCTTGTGAAGCAAAGGTTTGAGCCTTTCTGACATAATCTTTGAAATGATTTTTAGAATAACATTACATAAAGCAATTGGTCTATATCCAGTAATGTTATCTACTTCTTGAGCTTTTGGAATTAGAGCTATAAAAGTCTTGTTGATATCTTTGAGGATATATTTTGCCTTTCTAGCCTCTTCTACCACCTCTAGAATGTCATCCTACAAAACATCCCAAAATTCTTGATAAAATTCAATAGGGAAACCATATGGACCTAGGGTTTTCCCCTTTTGCATTTTGAAAACTACCTTTTGTAGTTCCTTCTTAGTTATAGGAGCAGTTAGAGCCACATTCTCCTCATCAAAAATAAGAATAGGTATCACCTGTAAAATTTCTTATTGAGCTTTTGGATCAAGCAATTGGGCTGTAAAGAGGTTTGAAAAATGATTCACAACTAATGAAGACATGCCTTCCCAAGTGTGGACTATATATCCTAATTCATTCTTCAATAAGGGGATAAAGTTATGAGTTCTTAAGGCTAGGAGTTACTTATGGAAGAAACTTGTGTTCTAGTATACTTCTTGTAGCCATTGAATCATTGACTTCTATTTCCACATTAGATCTTCTCTTCTATCCCATTCCTTCACTTGGGCTGAAAGATTAATTTTTAATTTAACCCTATTTTATGTGAATCCCTCAAGATGAATTTGCTCATTCAACTCCTCAAGTCAAGTTAAAGCTTCCCTTTTCTTTGCCCTCACATCTCCAAATTCCTCCCAATTCCAAGTCTTTATTTTATATTTAATATACTACAAACTTTTGATCAAACAATACATCTCAATACCATTTTTTGGCTTACCTTCTTGCCACCACTATTGTATCCTTGATTTGAGAGATTCATCTCTAATCCATATTTGTAACATCCCTCAAGATTGTGCTACTAATTTGTTTATTATTTCCTATACAATGAGATACCACTAATGAGTTATGTGATTTTAGGAAATAAGATTTGTCTCTAAACGGAACAGTAGCCCCTGGTGACCACCTACTAAAAGGTAGGTGGGACATGATGCATATAACGGCTTGTGAGTACATGGATGCTTACGGAGGGAAAATTCATATAGGACATTCTGCTTGTTGCATCTTATGTGTGTTTGCTTAGTGAAGAATTGTTATGTTTTTTTATTGAAAGTCTTGTGGTCTTACAAAAATATATTTATTCTTACAATAATAATATTATAAAAATAAATACATATTTGAAAATAATAATAGTAATAAAAAAAAAAATTCAAATAAGTAGAATTAAGAATTATTACTTTTGTATTAAAATAAATAAAATAAAATAAAATAAAATGAAATATAATCCTGAATTGATTGCAACCAGACAATCCTTCTTACCTTTCTTCTGCATGATATTTTCTTCGTGGCATTTGGTAAATACCTCTCTGATGCTATTTAAACAAGATGGAAGTTTCAAAAAAAGAGATATCTCTTTCTTTTGGGAGAAGAATCTGGGCTGGAGCTTGCGAATTGCTGGTAATAGTTGACAGGTCTGCTTTTTCTTGATTACTTTGTGTGTGGTTATTAAAGAAAGCTGCTTTTGTTTCACTAAGCAAAAACAATAGGAAATTTGTACATAAGGATGTTACAATTTAATAGTTAAACCTAATGAAGTAGGTATTGGATGTTTACATTTATGTAAAATAATATATGGTTGTCATGGTTGTCTATATTTGTATTCTCTGTCTGGTACATTCAGGAAATAGAACTATTGTATTTTCATAGTCTTTGATGTTATGCTGCCCACTGCTTAATGTGTACTTAAGGTAGTAGTGAAACAAAGATAAAATGTTGAAACAATTAAAGTTTTTGTATGCTTTAATGTTGTTGTTGGTATCATTCCACAGACTTCAATTTAAATGATTACAATAGCTTGTTATAAAACTATAGTGTGTGCATTCTTTGGGTAGTAACATAATTATGGTAATATTAAATTCCAATCTTGAACCATGTAAGAACCTCTCAATTTTGACGTCAGTTGTGCAGCGGCTGTGAATGGTTAAGTGGAATAAACTTTGGTTTATCCTCTTTCATTGAAGAATTATTTAATAATACTATTAATACTAATTGAAAAAAATCTAAGTTTTTGTATTGTAGCTCAATCACTTAAATACTTTAAAGTGGGCCACCCCCATGTAATACAGGCGGGTAGGACCCGTTTAAATTTAATATATCCAGTTTTAAAAAAATATGGCATGCCAATATGCCATACCATTTTTAAATTTAAAATATCTAGTTTTTAAAAAATATGGAAAAAGTCATTTCTTGTTTAAATAAGATTTATTAATTTATATATTTTTTTTTTGAAAAAAATGAAAACTTGTATTAATACAAAGAACAATTACAAACGGGAGAGAACACATCCCGACCCAGAGCAAAGAGCAACACAACAAGTGCAAAGCACAAAGGCAGCACTAACAACCACAGGGCAAAGAAAACAACAGGGCGCGAAAAGGCGACATGTCGCGAAATCGCGGCAGTCACCCCCGTCTCGACCGCGTCGGCGCCAACAGTCGCGATAACGCGACATGTCGTGAAATCGCGACATGTCGCGATATCGCGACAGGAAGGGCCCTCGGCAGCCGCACGCAAAAGGAGTCGCGAAATCGCGACGAAGTTTCTAAACGACTCTCATGCCACAAAAGGGTCGCGATATCGCGACAATTATCCTCCCAACCGCTTAAGTGCCAAACGTGTCGCGATATCGCGACAAAAATACCTTGCAGCTTCCAGTTTACCAAACTGTCGCGATATCGCGACGAATTATCAACTTTGCTCTTCATCTTCAAAAGAGGCGCGAAATCGTGACATAATCTCAACAAGAGCCGCGATAGCGCGACATGTCGCGATATCGCGCCAGAAACCCGCCAAAGGCCGCAAAGGCTCAACTTGTCGTGAAATCGCGACAACTTCCAGCTCGAGGCCGCGACGGCGCTACGGGTCGCGATATCGCGACAATTTTCCTCCCGGCCGCTTAAGTGCCAAACGTGTCGCGATATCGCGACAAGATTACCTTGCGACTTCCCACTCTCCAACTTTGTCTCGATATCGCGACGAAATTTCAACTTTGCTCTTCAACTTCAAAAGAGGTGCGAAATCGCGACAGGATCTCAACAAGGACCGCGATAGCGCGACATGTCGCGATATCGCGACAGAAACCCACCAAAGGCCGCGGAGGCTCAACCTGTCGCGATATCGCGACAGCTTCCGGCTTGAGGCCGCGACAGCACTACAGGTCGCGATATCGCGACAAAAAATTTCCTTAGCATAAAAAACATTGCACATTATTTCAAAATTTGTTCAAGGCCTTGTCTAATCTCTGCATCCTCCACAGGCATATCACTATGCAGATGCATCCCAACCTCCCTCTCAGCACCCATCTTAGCAAGGAAATCAGCCGCTTTATTAGGAGTTCTGCTAGCATAAACAGGTATCACATCCTCTAATTCCTTCCAAAGCTCTTTAATTTGGGAGACGAGAATCCGCAGCCTCCAAGCTTTTAAGGCAAAGTTCCTCATGCAATCAAGAGCGCCAACCGGGATTTGGGAATCAGACTCAATGATTATCTTTCTATGACCACCGCTTGACGGCCCGGATGGAAGCAGATTTAATAGCAAAGGCCTCGGCTTCATTGTTTGTGGCATATCCCGGACCTTGCAATTCCCAATAGAGCACTGACCCGAGCATGATCACGGCAGATTACTCCACTTCCGAGCATTGCCCGGATTGCCTTTTGCGGCTCCATCGGTGTTGATTTTGATCCGGCCTTCAGGGGAGGTTTCCAACAACTTCTTACTGTCTCTCAAGATCAGCGACTCTCTCTTCCGAGAGGCTTAGAAGCGAGGCTGATTTTCCTCCTCGAGCATAGATGGCAACGGTTTCCACTACTTTGCTCCGGATGACTGCCATATCCCATCCACCGAAGAGAAGGTTTCACGGAAAAATACGAGCATTTCTTTCCAACCACACCTGCCACCAAATAAAAAGGAAACCAAGCTCCCAGCCAATTCGAAGAGCTTTAGATGTAAATCTACCTCTCTTCCGACTTTCCCATAAATTGGTCCGAGACAAGTCTCCAATAGCCTAAAGTTTAAAATGGGAGAACCAACGATGCCAAATATGTTGTGTGAAAGGACAATCAAACGAGAAGATGATCAGCGGTTTCCTCATTCCTATAGCATAAAACACACTTTGGGAAGGACCAATGATGCCTCCGATTATGAGATTGTCAAAGGTCGGGGATTCCATTGTGCATCGACTGCCGGGCAAAGAAGTTCACTTTCGGCCAGCCCTTGGGATGCCAAATCTTCCTCCATTCTTGAACTGGAAAAGAGTGTGGGGGGGGCTTTGGAAGGATCGAATCATAGCCCTCCTTCACAGTATAAACCCCAAGGTTCCCAAAGCCCCAGGCAAGCTCATCCTCCTCATCTCTCCCAATAAGAAACCGTTCTGACAAGATTTTTTCTAGAGTTGGAGCCTACTCCGGGGGGATTGGAATAGGCCATTCACCCAGTCGCTTGAACTTTTGAATCTTATACTCCCCCAATTGGTTGGTATTGAAGTAGCTCTCAATATGGATCCATCCCTTATCTTCTAGAGCTGATTTTAACGGATGCAATTCAGGAAACACAGCAAGAATGGGAGGATTCTGATCCCAAGAATCGATCCAGAACCGGGCCTTCTCCCCTCTCCCAACTTTCTGGAACAATTTATCTTTGATAATGCGAGATCCAAGCTTGAGAGCCTGCCACACTAATGATCCATTACCCTCCAAAGGAAAGCGGCCCAAGTCATTGGGGTGAACAAGACCCAAGTATTTACTAGAGAGGATTTTGCTGAAGAGGGACGTTGGCTGGGAAATCCACCTCCAATACAGTTTACCAGCCAAAGCCTGATTGTTAAACTTGGAGCTTCTTAATCCCAGCCCACCTTTTTCCTTGGGCTGGGTGACCTTATCCCATCCAACCAAGGCCCATTTCCTCTCTCCTTTGGCACCTTCCCAAAGAAAACTTCTAGCCACTTTGTCCAGCTCTTTCCAAATTGAAGGAGGGGCAGCCAGGATAGAGAATTTATAAATTGGCATGGCACTGAATAACGATACGCGGAAAGTCGGTCGGCCCCCATAGCTTAACCATCTATGAGACCGGTGATTCATTCTCTCTTTGATGCCATCCAAAAGGTCCTTCCGGAAATCGGCTTTCGGTTTTTTGAAATGCTAGAGGAACCCCCAGGTAAACTACAGGAAGAGAGGTCCTAGTGAATCCCAAGATCTCAATAACTCTGTCTTGTGACCTTTGATCAAGATTAAAGAAGACCACTTTGGATTTTGTTTCATTGATGACTTGATTAGAGGCCCGGAGGTAGACGTTTAGAGAATCTCTGATTCCTCTTGCTTCCCTGAGGCTGGCCACTCCCACCAATCCAGTATCATCCACAAACTGTAAATGAGTCAAAACTTCAGCCCCGATTTTAATTCCTGTTATCTGTCCTTGAAGTCTTCTTCTCAGGAGGAGTCTCGCCTAATCCTTCGACCAAGATGAGAAAGAGATAAGGAGAGCAAGGGTCTCCTTGGCGAAGACCCGAGAGGCTCCAAAAGGTGGCGAGGGAAGCCCCTTAATTAAAACAGAGTATGAAGGCGTAGAGATACGGCTCATGACCCGAGGCAATCCAGATCTGAGAAAAACCAAAGGCTGCCAACATCTTGACCAAGAAGCCCCACTCTACTTTGTCATAAGCCTTAGACATATCCAGTTTGATGAACATTCCTTTGTTACCTGAATTGTGCATAGTATGGATAGCCTCTTGAGCCAAGATCACTCCATCCAAGATCTGTCTCCCTTCAACAAAACCCCCTTGCTACGAGGAGATTATATTACGAAGAAGAGGTTTTAGTCTTTCAGCCATAATTTTAGTGATTATTTTGTAAATCACATTGCATAAGGCAATAGGTCCGAAATCGAAATGTGAGCCCCCCCTCTCCTTTTGGAATTAAGGTAATAAAGGTGTGATTTAGAGCCTTGAGCATTCTTTTATTAGTTCGGGACTCCTCAATGACAGCCAGCACATCCTCCTCCAGGGTATCCCAGAAGGCCTGAAAAAACTCAATAGGGAAGCCATCAGGACCAGGCGATTTTCCAGTGCACATCCCAAAGACCACCTTCTTGAGTTCATCACGATCAATGGGCTTAAGAAGGGCCTGATTCTCTTCATGAGAGATAATAGAGGGAATGCCATCAATGACTTCATTTTGGGCTTCCACATCATGCTCCATACTTTCCTTAAAGAGGTTTGAGAAATACTCCATTGAGTGGGAGTGCATACCGGGGAGAGTGTCAAAAGAGTTTCCATTCTCGTCTTGAAGGAGTTCCATGTTATTCAATTGTCTTCTAGCACGAGCAGGAGCGATGGAAAAATTTTGTATTTCTGTCTCCTTCTAATAACCATGTGTTTCTTGCTCTCTGTTTCCGGTAGATCTCTTCTTGATTATCAATGTCCTCAACCGCTTTGCGTAAAGCATCATCCTCGGATTTAAGATGCTCGGAAATGATTCCTTCCCTGAATTGTTTTTGCACCTCGTTCCATCCGGTCAACAAGGGAGCCCGTTGGAGCTGGAAATCAGATTTGTTAGTTTGCCTCCACTGTTTTAGTTTACTCTTAACAAAAAGAAGTTGTTTATGAAATTTGAACATAGCTGTCCCAAAAGGGAGACGACCTTCTTCCCACCACTGTGGAATTTTCCTTCGGAGGTCCTCTTTTTGCAACCAAAAATTTTCAAATTTAAATGGTTTGTAATATTGCTACGACATAGTCCCTCCCTCCGACCAAAATGGGAGAGTGATGCGAGGCTGGGCCCTCCAAAATCTGAAATTTGATATTCCATCTAACAAAAGCTTCCTCCGAGACCAGAAACCGGTCAAGCTTAACCCTTCTGTTGTATGGCTCTCTTCTCTTATTAGTCCAGGTAAAGTTTGTACCAGGGCCTTTGATATCAACAAGGTTAAAGGCCTGGACTTGGGCAATTAAAAGCCGGTCCCCTGTATCCAAAACTGGGATGCCACCTTCCTGATCCCTGGCAGATAATTTGGCATTGAAGTCCCCGACAATAATCCAATCAAAATCTTCCGGGAGGACCTCATGTTTTGAACGACTTTCCATTGAAACCGTTGACCATCGATGTTACGAGCCCCATAGAAGTTTGTAATTAAGACTTGTTCGAGTTGTAACAATGTTCCTAAAAAGAGATGTGAGGACACCCCTCCAAGCTATATGTTCTATTGCTATCCACGCCAAAGGGTTCCAAAGAGTAGCAATCCCTCCCGAGGCACCTAGAGCAGCCACGGCCATATGGCCAGCACCCCTCCAGATTCGGTCGACAGTTTTACTCATAAGGTCTAAAGACATTTTTGTCTCTGAATGAGCGAAAGTCTGTTTTTACTTCTCTCTAAAAGTCTTTGAACAACGGATTGATGGGTTCTCTTTGTTTAAACCCCTCACATTCCAAGATTGAATAATCATTGGAAACCTTGGGAGCAATAAGAATCAATTGTTCTCGCCAATCCTCCATTGATTAGCTTATCTCCTTGCACTGCAATTAGATCCTTATTGGATTTCCTGCCCGCCCCTTGGGAATTACTATTTTTCGACCTCTTCTCCACCTGGGTAATCCCTAGAGCTGGTCTTTCTCTGATCTTTTCTGCATTTCCCATGGTGACATCCTTAATAGCTGGCTGTGCTGGGGAGTGGATTACCAATGCCCCTGGGTTTTCTAGCTGCAAAATCTCGGAGGAGTCAATCACCTGTTCTAGGACGAGGGGTTGGTGAGGGAGGAGCATGAGAATGGATGATATTATCCTCAAGGTTCCCATCTGCTCCTTCCATAATTTGGTCTTCTTGATCCACAAGAGATTTGAAGATTTCATATCGGTTGGTTGGCTTGGGTTGAGCTTGCTCCTTGCCATTTCTCTTTTTGTTTCTTCTTCTCTTCTGTTGTTCAAAGCCATCTTTCTGGGCATCAGAACCAAGGGGAATGATGGGTGGTTCCTTGATCGGAGTGGGCTTACCCTCTCGGGGGCGATTTGGCATTCCCTGTGGAACATCCGCTTTGGTGCTCAAGATATTTGGGCAGAACCTAGCCAAATGGCCATGCTTATGGCAAACTCTACATCGGAAAGGTAGGGCTTCATAGTCTAACTACTGTATCCAGGATTGTCCTGCTAACTCCAGTTCCATCTCGGTGGTAGCGGCTGGCTAATATCCAATTCTACACAAACTCTAGCAAAAATAACGAGTGTTTCCTTCTATGGTATCTTTGGAAACTCCCAAATATCTACCTAGAGAGTTACCTATCAGTTCAAGAATCTGCTCACCCCAAAACTCCATCGGGAGAGCATACAGACGGATCCAAACTGGGACAGTAGTGGGCTCAATGCGAGGGTCGAAGCCCGCTCTCCACGGTTGGACAAATAACCTTACAGGGCCATGGCTCCTCTTTTCTGATTCAAATGCTCTGTTTCTATCCGCTAAGGAGGAAAAACTAATAATAAAATACCCATTGCTTATGGGCCATAAGGAGTACTCACCGATAGGCTCCCAGTTTTGTCTCACCCAGGTGTGCGAGAAAGTGCAAGGGTGGGTCGGATACCCATGAATTTGCAAATCAGGTCATGAGTAGCACGGTAGTTGATCGTGTCCTCGACCAGCTTTGGTTCTATGACAATCTTCGGTCTGGAAGCGGATTGCGGGAGACATCCATTGACTCTGTGCACAGGAGAACCCTTGCCCGCATTCCTGGATAGCGAATGGTAAGCACTCCGTCGAGCTTCATCGGAGGAAGACGCAGGGGTTTTCTCTTAATATCTCAGCATAAGAGGTCTTCTTCCCATCGAGAAATCCTGGAGGAGACCCCATTGGGCCCTCCGGGGGCAACGAAAGAGCCGTCAGCGAAAAACAACAACAAACCACCTGAGTCCCTGGTAGAATCTTCCCACCAGAAACCCTAGAGCCTCGGTCGACGACAGTTCAAAAAGTTTCCCGCCAAATCGCCAGAGCTCAAAAAACGACCTCTCTCCCAGATTCAGCAAAAGAACATTATTAGCAGGTAACTTTGCTATTTTTTTTTCAATAATTTATATTTTAAACTTATCAATCTTGGTTAATAATTTTATAAGTGGGTGTATAAGAAAACAAATGTTATTAATGTAGATGTCATTTTTGCAAGGTCTATTGTTGCTTTAATTTTTGGAAAAGTTATTTCTTCCTTAAATAAGATCTATTAATTTATATTTAAAACTTATCAATCTTGATTAATAATTTTATAAGTGGGTGCATAAGAAAACAAATGTTATTAATGTATATGCTATTTTGGTAAGGTCTATTGTTGCTTTAATAATTGGAAAAATCAGTTCTTGCTTAAATAAGATATATTAATTTATATTTTAAACTAGTCTTTGTTAATAATTTTATAAGTGGGTGCATAAGAAAACAAATGTTTTTAATATAGATGTCATTTTGGTAAGGTCTATTGTTGCTTTAATTTTTGGAAAAGTCATTTCTTGCTTAAATAAGATCTATTAATTTATATTTTAAACTTATCATTACCTATATGTTGTGGGTGTTATATTTCTATTAATTATTTGCATATAGATATTATAAAAATATATAATTGATTATTATATATTTGCAATATTGGATACCTTTGTTTAAGAACTATGTTATTTTAAATATATATATATTAACTTATATTCATTATAATATGGACATAATGCTTTATATTGTAGTTTTAAAAATAATTTACTTGTTATATAATATTATTATTTGTTTTCTTAACATTAGAACTTTATTAGTAGAATAGTTTTATGAATTTTTCATATTGAGGAAATATTTTTATTGTATTTATGGGTGAACCACCTTACTAAGACAAAGAAGACTTATAGAAACTAATAATTAACATTATAAAGCTCATTTGGTCTCTTCTTTAATAAAGTATAAATAATTAGATAGAACATTAGAGGTGGAAATATTTCTAATATTAAACAAAGGTAGATTAGTTATTTTACAATAAGATTAGTAAAAACAAATGATATTGTTTTTTGAGACTTAGACCTGGGGTGTTACAATATTAGCTGAAAACAAAATGGTGTTGGCTTACCCTCAGTTCTCCAAACTTCAATTAAAATTGGCTAATTATCAAAACCAACATTATTTAAGATTTTCACTTTTGGAATGTGTCCTTGTATAAAAAAACTTACCTAAAATCAAGAACCTATATAGCATTTCAAGAATGCATGTTGAGCCTTGTCTTCTATTGGACTAAGTCATCAAACCATTGGTTGGCTTGATAACTACTAAATGAAGGTTGGCAATGTATTCACTCATGAGTTTTGAACTCCCATCCAACTTCCAACTTCCTCCCATTTATTATTTTAAAGAAAGAATATAATTGAAATCTCCTCCTATCAAAGCCCAAGATTCAGGTAATTGAGAGGTGATAAAAGCTATATTTCTCCATACTATTCATTTCTCTTCTGTGGTACATGGAACATAGATATTTATATAAAGTATAACCTTATATGAATATCTATTTTGGGCAACCACTGCTAGCAATCCCTTGCTTCCCATCATGTATTGTGTTGTACTGTAATTTCCTTTGGATTCCAAAGACATGCCACTCCTCCCGAGGCCCCTTCGGCGCTAAGGGACATTATTTTACTTTTGGAATATATTACATTATTTGGTTCATGCTAATGTACCATCCTTGGTACATCCTTATATTAGGAAAGTGTGTTCTAGATTAGGAGTTATGATTTACTTTATGTAATGTAATAAATGCACAAGTATTATTAAAGTCTGCAAAGTATTTTGGTATATGCTTAGTTGTCCATGTGCACATGAGTCATAGAATAGGAAGTTGAAGAATCTAGAAGAGTGAAGGCCAAAAGTGCTCCATATGAAGAGTCAAATTACATTATATATGTAGAGTGATGTGAATATGTAAAGTGACATGATTTGATATGACAGTACTTGATACTTATAGATCTATGGCACAATTTCCATGAGCATCTGTTTATGGTATGTTTATGAATTATTAGTTATTTTTGTGTTTTATAGTTGTAGAATATTACCATATATATATATATATATATATATATATATTGGATTGTGACTTTATTTAACATCTTGTGGTTAATTTATCTTAAGTATATAGCTTCAAAAGCTAACAGTGGTATCAGAGCCACAAGGGAGATTGATAGGAGATAGGGAGAGCTATTACAAGGACTAGACTTGCATAGAATTTTAAGTTGCAAAGGATATTACCTTTGGAAGGAGAAACTAGAGCATTTTGGAGATTTACTTATTCCAAGAACAAATTTGGAATAGAAGGAAATTTCAAGTCTTGAAGACAAATCTTGATATTGAGGAGATTTAGGAGATTAAGAGACCTAAGAAGGAGGTCCTATTGAAGAAGTTTAGTAAATTGAAGGAGACTGCAAATTGCAGATTGGCTAGAGTCTTTCCATAGGTTTGAAGGAGAATTCATGAAGACTAGGAATCAACACAAAATTCTTTTCACTAGTTTTGAGGATAGCTAGTGAAGTTTGTTCATTTTAGAATTTTAATTTTGTTTATATATTTGGTACTACTATCTAAGTTTATTATTGCAAAAAATTAACACCTAGAAGTTGAGAAGCTTTCTATAATAGATAGAGAACAATTTCACCTTTTTTGCCTGAAAGTCTATGTGCTTTCCTTGTGCAAGGATTAATTCTTTGTTGTAGAAAAACTGAGATTGAAGATCAAGGAGGTTTAAGAAGAAGACCCCATTGGAGGTTGAAGATTGAGGAGACTCTAGAAGGAATTACCCATAAAATATGTAGACTGAAGATAGAAAGCTACAAATTGGAAAAGTTGAAGAGACCTGAAAGGGGTCATATTGAAGAACTTCTAGTTTTGAAATATAGAAGATTGGAGATAGAAGATTACAGATTAACGACTACATATTGAAGATTGAAGAGAATCTATAGGAGGTTCTTGATATAGATTGGATATTGGATATTTAGAAGGACTAAGAAGATATCCTATTGCATATTATAAGAGCAACAAACTTCATAGATTCAGGAGATTGAGGAGAAGCAAATTTTGGAGATCCAAGAAAGAGATCTCATTATAAAATTCCCATAGTTGGAATATTGAGAAGACCAAGGATAGGTCTCATTGAAGCATTGAAGGAAGGATTTGAACAGTTGTAGAATTAGAAAACCTAAGAGAAATGGTCTCAAGAAGATTTGGAGAAGAACAAGAAGGCTAGAGAAAGCCTTATTGTAGAAGCTACCATTGAAGGTGCTTTCAAGAAAGTGAGAAGTAGGACGTTGCAAGCAAGGAGAAGTTTTTGATAAGGAATATTTGGGGTAATTATTACCATCCGACAACAAGCCCAAGAGGAATATGTTTTTGGTAAGAATTTTGCCAAATATTGGAGAAGGGATTAAAAATCTCAAGATATTCATATTCTTGAGGAAGCAGATAGCGTAGGAGATCATTTTTGAAGTTAGAATTTGACAAGGATATTGTAGGAGAAGAGAATATTGAAGAGCCCAAAGTTTTGGGAAATCTAAGGATAGCCACAATAGTTTTGAAGGCTGATTTGATAAGAGAAGATTGTAGGTTTTGAAGCAAATATTGAAGGGTTGCAAGAGAACATATTCAAGGAAGCATAGAGCTACGAATTGGAGAATATTTGGGTAGATTTTGGAGTGCCCTTGAATAGGATATTGAAGGATTTTGATACAGTGATAGAAGGTAGCAGTTTGTAGAATTTCATTGCAATTTTTGGATAGCAAAAGAAGGAAGGAATTGACTGCATAGTTGTAGATTTTTGGATAGCATTAATAGCTACTAATTGCAGAGTTTGAAAAAATAGATTTGGAAAATATTTGAAGCCATAAAATTAGATTTGTGGATAGAATTAGGATAAGGAAGAAAGCTACGAATTTGGAGAACTTTATGGTAGAATTGAGGAGATTTACTAGACATAAAATAAGCTAGAATTTGAGTAGCAACAAGAGCTACATATTTGATAAGTTTTAGAATAGTAAAGTGAAGGTGCAAAACTTACAAAACTAAGTTAGCAAAAGGGTGAATCAATCACCAAATAAATTAGTTGCAAAGGTATAACTATTTTGGTGCTACATAAATTTACTCTTGAAGTATTAAGATCAGTTTTACATTAAGCATTTGAAGAGCACCATATTACTTTTATTAATATGAAGAAGGAAGAAGTCTTCAAGCAAAAGGAATTGATAGCATTTGCATCCTAAAGATCTGCAAGACTAAAACAACAAGCATCTAAGTACTTGTCTATTTATTATTGAATACTAATTTTAGATCATAAGTGTGCATATTTGTTTAAGCAAAAGGAAATATAACAAGATCATTTGGTTAAGAAAATTAAATACCATAAAAGAACAATAGCAAATCATATTTTTTCAGTGTTTAAAAACACTAAGAAAATACAGTTCGAAGGAGGAGCATAAGCAACATCACTATTAAAGTGAAGCACTCATCCATTGTGGAAGGTGTGACGATTACTCAAGGAAGAGCTAGTCACCATCATTCAAATGAGAACCATCATTGTATAAGAGTGTGCCACATTAAGAGAAAGCACCACTATTTCTCAATAGAGAGCCACCATTATTTAAAGATAAACCATCACCATATAAGCAAGAGCCATCATCAAATACATAAACCAAACTCATCAAATTTGAAGGTACATTGCCCATATTATATAAGGAGCCCAAGCTGATTCATCCCTGCAAAAGAAGATGAAATAGCATGCATACAGGAGATAAAGCAATTGAAAATCAAGATAGATTTCAAGCATTGAAGGTTGAAGGAAAATACTACATGCAATGGACAAGTGTTAATCATCAAGGTGATAAATAATGCCAGGGGTAGAAAGAGATGTTAACCCACACAATTTATAAAATTCATAGTGTAACATTAACCAAATCAAAGCTACAGTATACAATCATGAAAAGAGTAAGAAAACATTTTTGAGTGTTATAAGCATTTGAGTACCATTTGGCATGTGCACAGAGGATGGTAAACATGTTGGAAGATATCAAACGTCCATCTCAATGAGAATGTATACTAAAGAGATAAAGATAGAGGAGTATGACCAAAGATATTTTGTAGAGAAGCATTGGTGAATAAAGAACACATTGATAGGATCATTGAATGCAAGGCAAAGCAAGTGTAAGAGAGGTATATTATATTTGACAGTGTATCCAAGGTGTGGATAGTAGAGAAGTCAAACATTAGATCTCACTACAACTACAAGATTAGAGTGCATCATGGAATCCAAGCAAGGAGGTCGAAGAATATCATAGTCTCATAAGTACAGTCAAGCACCATGTTGAAGATATATGTTGGGAAGAGTGCCAATAAAAAGTGAGTCAAGTGCAATTGACCAAAGGATTACCACTTCCAAGGTTTAAGGTAATTCACTTTATTCAAGATTATTCATAAGCTTAAAATAGGAGGAATAAGGTTGGATAGAATTATTATTCTCTAAGGTTTAAAGTGGAATTATTTTGGAGAGATAATATTTAATACCTTAGATATAATATTGAAGCTATTTGAAATTCATTTGAAGAATTAAAGTTTGAATTGAATAAATTAAGGGAGTATACTTAAGGTTTTGTAATTTAATTATTTGAAGTTACAATTTTTTTTTGAAATATTTGCAATTCAATTAGATTGGAGTAATAAGGGTTTCTACATCAAATTAGATTCATAAACTTGCAAATATATTTTATGAAATTTCTAAATTTCTAAGTTTGGAGTCATAAGGCATTCAACATCAACATAGGATTAAGAAATTTAGAGGAAGTCATATTTTCAAGATTAGGAAGTTGTAGGGCAATCAATCTCAAAGGATTAAAGTTTTTATTCTACCAAATTTATTATTTTTTATCAAGGGCTACAAGAAATATTGCTTTAAAAGGAACTATGGAAACACCTATTAAGTATAAAGGACTCAAGGAATCATAATGGTTTAGAAATAAGTCTTCCAATAATTCCTCGAGGCCAGATGGATTTTCCCCCAAAATTTTCCAATAATTATGGAATATCATGAGTTATGACTTGACCACATCCATCCAGGAGTTTCAAAGGAATAAGTCTTTACCCAAAAATGTTAACTCCACCTTCATATCCCTCATTCCTAAATCCCATATTTACCAATCATTAGCAGATTACAGACCCATCATTCTTTGAAATATCATTTAGAAGATAATTACCAAAGCAATCGCTAACAGACTAAAAGAAGTTTTACCCATCATTATCAATCCTTGTTAAGGTAGCTCGGTAAAGGATAGGATCATCACTAACGGGGTCATCACAATCCATGAGCTCATCCACTCACTTTCAAAGATAAAAAAAACATACCTCCTCCTCAAGCTTGACATGAACAAAGCCTTTGATAGAGTCTCTTGGGACTTCCTCTTTACCATCCTCTCTTATTTTAGGTTTCATAAAGATTAGATCTCCCTTTTCAAAGAGTTCCTTTCCTCTGTCTGGTTCTCTATCCTTGTCAATGGATCTGCTGCTGGCTATTTCAAAATTTTCTAGAGGTTTGAATCAAGGGGACCCCTTGTCTCCTTTCCTCTTTATCATTCTTGTTGAATCCTTAGGTAGATCTCTTAAGGTTTCTTGTTCTATGGGGGCCATCTCTGGCATTGAGGCTTCTTCCAACACCCACCCCATTACTCATAAAAATTTCATAGATGATACTATTTTGGCCATCCTTTCATATATTCTTGAAGTTAAAACTATCAAGAAAATCTTAAATTTCTACAAATAAGCGGGGCAAAAGATCAAATTCTAGAAAAGCAAATTATTCTTCATCAATACTCCTATTCATAGACAACTTAATATTACCAGGATCCTAGGTTGCACCATATCTGAATTACCTTCCACTTACCTTGATATTCCTATTTTGGTAGACATACCATCTGATAATATGTGGAACAATATCATTGAAATAATCTCAAATAAACTTGCAAGATGGAAAGGATACCTCCTCAGTTAGGCTATAAAAGGTACTCTCATCCAAGCCTACCTCTAAAGAATTCTAGTCTACTTCATGTCTATATTTAAAGCTCTGGTACCAATGAGGCAAAGGATTGAACAAATTCAAAAAATATTTTGTTTATATAAAACCAAGAATAGGAATAGAATTCATCTGGTGGAATGGAATAGAGTTTGTTCAATCAAAAGCCAAGGCAGGCTCAACTTTAGAAGAGTGGGTAAAATAAACATGGCACTCATTACCAAGCAAGGATGGAAAATCCTTTCCAATGCCAAATCCTTATGGGTTGAAACTATCCAAATAAAGTACCTACAAAGAAGATACTTTCTAGATGAAGAACCTATACCTGACGAATCTCCCTTATGGAAATTCATTGTTAAAACAAGACCTATTATTAAAAAAAGACTTAGGTGGAGACTTGGTAATGATAAATTCATCTACTTTTGGGAAGACCCCTAGCTAAAAGTAGAACCTTTGATCAATTATCCCTTCTTTTAAGCCATCAAAGATGTTACTGACTGCCTATTTAGGAAGATGGTTTCCAATTTCATATTTAAAGGTTAGTCTCAGATTGGTTCATGGAAGATGATCCTATTGGAAGGCTTATTTGATGCTCAGGCATCCACAACCAAACTTCTTTCCAAAACCCTTAGGACTATTGTCATTTTGAGAACTCCTTCTCTAGACTCTCCTTTTTGGAATGCTAGCAAGGATGACATCCTTTCTATCAAGTCTACCTACCACATTCAGGATGACTTGATCCCTTCCATATTTCCTGTGAATCTAATTTGGCTGAAACATCTTATCCCAAATATCACCTTTTTCTCTTGGTTGGTCTTCTAGAACAAATTCATAACTCTGGACAATCTCATTACTAAGGGCATGATGCTTCCCACTCATTATGTCCTTTATTCCAAGGAGTCAGAATCGGTTTACCATTTTTTCCTTGAGTGTCCCTTCTCCTCATCTATGTTGTATTCTATATTTTTATCCTTTTTCCTAGCCTAGGGCCAATCCATCTCCATCTATGACTTATTAAACCAATGGTTCAAACCTTTTCATTGCATGCACCTAAGTTCTCTCTAGGCTTTCTATCATCCCCACTTCGTGTGGCACATTTGGCTCAAAAGAAACAATAGAATCTTCAATGGTTCTAGTCTCAACTCTTCTTTTGTTCTTTTGAGGATCCTTAGTTATATCGCTAAAAATTCTTGCTTGGTTCCCTTTGATGAATTCCTTAGAAGTGGTCTTGAATCCAATCTCTTTGCTCATTTTAATCTCTCTGGAGAGATTGTCTGGTTGTGTGTACCTCCTAAGGATTGCTCCAACATCAAATGGATTCCTCCCCCTACTGGGTGGATCAAAATAAATTTTTATGGAGCTACTAAAGGAAATCCTAGGAGGTTTGGTTGTAGAGTAATCATCATAAATAATATTTCCAAGGTCATCTTGGTTTATGCTAAAAATATTGGCTTTCAAACCAACCATGTGGCTGAAGCTCAAGCTTTGTACCATGGTATTTCCATCCTTGATGAGTTTCCCTTTAGTAACATAATAATTGAGGGTGACTCCCTCAACATCATCAATACCATCAAATTGAATTTGAATCCTTCTATAGAGAATATTCTCAACATGGTTGACAAATCAAAGAGATTATTGCAAAAGTACAATAATGTGATCATCCAACACACCTTAGAGGAGGGTAATAGAGTGGCAAACATGATGGCAAACACTACACTTTTTAAAGACAACCTCCATGTCTAGATTAACCATTTATTTATGTTCATATTTATCAATAACAATGACAGTGATTCCACATTCCTTTAGTTTGAGGGTCCAAGCTCCTTCTGGTGCTTGCCAGCATGGAAAGATTTATTTGACCACATGGACCTCCAGGTCAGGTATGATGATTCCCCATATCATGTGGCATATGATCCTAACTCAGCATTCTTCCCCAATGGTCAGCCCTTGTAATCATTGTAGAATATACAGGTTGTTGAAGGGCCTTCCTTGTAATCACCAGGGTAGTTTAACTTCTAAGCTATATTTACCTCGTATTCGCACCTAGAGCAGGGTCCACCTTAGACAGTGATCCCTCACATGGAGTGAAATATTCCTCATGACATGGGTCCATATAAAAGTGAACCCTTCTTCTATAATCATGTGGTGAATCATTTTCTAAAGTGGGACATGTCTTCTCCTTTTAACCCAACCATCAAATTGTAGCATCTCTTTGATTGGTATATTGACCCCATTGACCACATTAGGATCATTATGGATTGGACACCCAGTTCAAGTTCCCTTGAAATCAAGCTCTTCAATCAATGACCATCCTCTTTCTATGGCATGTGTTATTGGGAATGTATCGATGCTTCGTCTTCTCAAATGGTTATTTATACCAACACTATGATCACTAGTTTTCACATGCCAGCTCTGGTGCTATGGAAGAGTGAATTAAGGGTGAATAATTCTTGATAGACATGGTTATATTATAAAGAGTGGTGTGATTAGGAATCTAAATATAATGTAATTGGAAAAATGGTGCTTATGAGCCCTCATCCCTACATATCGATGCCCTGGTAAAAGAGTTTCTAACAATTCACCAAATGCTACCATTCATTTAAAAATTATAGGGTTACAACCCAGCTCTTTATGATGAGTTCATCACTTCCTGGGATAGAGGGTGGGTGATCATCAAAGGTCTAAAATTCAAGGTGAACATTCACTTTATTACGGAAGTTACCCAATTACCCATCGACGATGATTTTATCCACAAGGACTAACACACACTAGCCAAGGAACTCATCCATTTCAAGGAAAAGAGGAAGCGCGTCACTAGGAACAAAGGATAAATTGTGCGAAAGGGCCTTCCACTAACTTGGAATAGGGTAATGGTTCCTATAATGGAATATTTTATTGTGGATGACATCAAATCACCATTAAGGAGCTTTCACATGGTGTTCCTAAACCACATGCGATCAATGAAGGACATCAACATCCTTGAATACTTGTTTTGGTCACTTGATCTCTCTATCTCAAACATTAGGGATGGGTCTTCCACCCACCCTAAGCACCAAGACCTCCATATTTTGTTTTATCAACATGCATTATAGGAGGCATATAAAGTGACTCTCATGATTATCAGTAACCAGGATGGGATCCCTGTAGCTTCGATCGTTATTGTTGATGATTCAAAGGATGATTTTGATGGGGAACCTATAGATAAAACTTCCACCCTGGCTTGCACCCGTTCGTTGGCCAAGTTTGGATTTTTTCATCATTCGTCCAAGAGGGGAGATTTGGGAACCAAGCTCAAGATGATGGATATGGACTAATCATATTCAACCTCAAATATGGCCTCGATAAAAACTAAAAAGATCAAAGCAAAAGGTATCTCTAAATGGATGTGCTCCTTGGATACCAAAAGATATCCAAAAATGAAATAACCATGGGAGTGCATGGTTTAACTCCTGAGTTTCATGTCTTCCATGCTCCTCTAGGATGGAAAAATCATTGCTACTATGAACAACAACAACACTCATGGAGGTGAGTTTGAACTCACCATTGACCCTTCTGAGTAGGATAATCCCAAAGAGTAAGGTGGGGCCTCATGGCTGAGCCTCAATCTATTTTTATCTAACATTTATGCTTGAATATTTTTATCTTAGGATCATTTTTTGGGATACATTCCTTTATTGCTTATCGTCTGTTTGAGTTTTGGTCTCAGGATTGTTTCTGTTGGGATGATCTCCTTGTCCTATTGAAGGTGATCTACTGAAGCCATCCCTGGTTGGTTTAGGTTTAGGGATGACCTCATTTTGTTCTTTGGTGGGGTTTTCACACGTTTCAACTATTTGTAAAAGGTTTAGGGTCCTTTCAAAACCCTCTTACCTATCAAAAAAATTAATGGTTTAGAAATATATCTGATTCAAGGAATAGTAACAATATGAAAAATGTGATTAAAATAAAAGAACCAATATGGCTTAGGAAGACCCTTGAGGAATCACAAATTGATAGTATGACAAGAGTAGATCATATAAAGATATCTTCAAACAATATGGAAAGATAAGTTAATGGAAATACTAAAAGTAAATTCAAAAATTGTTCTCAAAAGGTAACAATTGTTGATCAAGAAGATTTCCTATAGACTTATAAAGGAAGCAAGAGAAGAATCAGCTTAATTATACACAAATGGTTATATCAATTGATCAATAAAATAAATGAAACCAAAATCTACAAAACAACAAAATGAGATTTGAAATGCACACATTGTAATAAAGATGGACATGAAGAAACTGATTGTTGGAGTTTACATCCTTGTGAATATTGTGGAAAAGAATCACATACATCTATTTTATGTTATCACAAGAAAGAATGTTACAAAAAATTTGGAGAAGTATTAATATCTAGGCTAGATTGTTTGTTCAAAAGGATTGTTTCTAAAATATTTACTAACAATGGAGACAAGCATGAAGTACAGGCAAGAAGACTTTCCAAAAAATTGAGAGAAAAAAAAGTGGACTAGATATGTAATTAGATCTCTAGTTGAACAAGGTTATATGATGATAGACTACATTGAAGGTCCAATATGAAATCAAACTTCAAAAGTAGATATAAGAAATTAGATCAAGAAAAGCAATATGAGGGATGAACATAATAAAGATATTAATCGTTTGCTTGATGAATATGCATGCAAGGAGCAGACTGAAAAAAATAGAAAAGAAGAGCACAAGCTCCAGAAGAAGGATGAAGACCATATTGAAGACTAAAGTCTTCAATAACCAAATAATGTAATATAAGGGGGTGTTGGAATATATTACATTATTTGGTTCATGCTAATGTACCATCCTTGGTACATCCTTAGATTAGGAAAGTGTGTTCTAGATTAGGAGTTATGATTTACTTTATGCAATGTAATAAATGCACAAGTATTATTAAAGTGTGCAAAGTATTTTGGTATTGTAAATATGCATAGTTGTCCATGTGTACATGAGTCCATAGAATAGGAAGTTGAAGAGTCTAGAAGATTGAAGGCCAAGAGTGCTCCATATGAAGGGTCATGTTACATTATATATGTAGAATAATGTGAATCTGTAAAGTGACATGATTTGATATGACACTACTTGATACTTATAGAGCTATGGCACCATTTCCATGAGCATTTGTTTATGGCATGTTTATGAGTTATTGTGTTAGTTATTTTTGTGTTTTATAGTTGTAGAATATTGTCATTAATATATATATTGGATTGTGACTTTATTTAGCATCTTGTGGTTAATTTATCTTAAGTATATAGTTTTCAAAAGCTAACATATACTGGATTACCACATCTTTTTTCGCTATTATTTCCATTTCTTCAAATTAAATATTTATCTCCTAAAGAAAGAGAAGTTGAGACTGATTTGTCTGAATCATTCTTCTAATTCTTTATTATTTAGAAGAACTTCCTTTCGTTTACCCCTAATATTCCAAGTGATAATCTTAATATTAACCAGATTTGAAGAACTAGGTAAGAACGATTACCTTATCTTCCTCAATTAACTTTTGACCTTCCTTTGCTAGATGATACTAGTTGGATTTATGTCCTACCTTTTGGTATGTATCCATATTATATTTTTATTTGTATCTTACTTCATTCCTATAAGGGTTATAGAATGATTACTTAGAACCAAGGCACTATTATTGGGATCTATATGATATTTTTGAGAAACCGACTTATTTTTTGTTTGAATCTAGCTTTTAGTTTTGCACTTATTTATTTTTTCTATGTTGTTCTTTTCTTGAAGGTCCATTGATAGATGAGATGACTCTCTATGGTTATTTATCAAAATTAAGGAAGTTTATTTTATTCCAATTTCATCATCCATTCCTTCATGTTCCTTCTCTTCATCAAATTGTGTTTCCTTAATCATTGTTTCCATTTTGTCATCCTCATCATCTAATTGCTTATCTATAGAGAGAATTTTAAAGGTGTTAGGTGAAATTACTATTTTATCTTTTGGTGCTATATTTTATAATATTATTTTGTTTGAGGATTTGAAACCCTGCTAAGTCCCCATCCCTTTTCTCTTTATTAGGGATCTTATGAGGGAAATCCTTAGCTATATAGCCCTATTTGTGATAGATTCTACATCTAAAAGGGACATTTTCATAGTCTACTTGTTGCTCCCATAATTCTTCCCCATATTGTAAGGTGATCCTCTCTAGAAGTGGTTTGTCAAATTCAATTAGAACACAAACCCTTGCATAAATAATATGATTCAACTATTGAGTGCTATCATCTATCATCATGATAACTCCTAAATAATTCCCAATTGTTGCTAATACATTTGGATTCTAGTATTTTGTTGGGAAGCCAAATAAATGGATCCAGATAGGTGCAGTTGATGGCATTTCTTCCTTGACTTTGAACTTGGTATGTCAAGGCTTCTTGAAAAACCCTGCCCTATGATCAAATTTACTGACATATGTTGAGTGCAATATTATTTCATTACATTATTTATTAGTATCCAAAAATATTTATGTATGACATAAGTCACTTGTGTCATAACTGATATCTTTTTTCATAACTAATGTCTTTTGTCACTAATTTATTATTTAATATTTTAATCAATTCTTCTTGTTTGTAACTCTTGTCCTTAAAAATCTCAATAATAAGTAATGTTATATACATTATCATACTTATATCTATAGGTAGAATAGTGTATTTTCTAGAATTTTCATGTGCTTCAATGAATTTTGACTCTAAATATTTGAAAAATGTTTCAAAGTTTTTGTTTTTGGCTTCTCTATAGATTGAGTATAAACTCTCATTCAATTCCATTGATGTGTCATGTTGATCATCAATATTGTCCATAAAATGTTGAGTGTGAATTTTCAAAATTTTCAATCTTTCCATACTTTATTCTATTTGATTATTTTCCTCCATGATGATTTTTGCAAAGTAGTTTCTTTCATGTGGTAATCCTTATTTCTCCAAAATTTATTAAATAAATTTTCAATCAAGCAATCTTCAAAATTCTTCAACCAATTGGTTTCAATATTTCAATCTTCAGTCAAGTAATTTTCATATTCAATATTCTTATAACTACCACAATTTTTTTTCAATGAATATCAAATCAATATTTAAATATATAATCAATTATCTTATTATGACTCCCAAATTATCAAACAATTACATATATTTTAAATTTTGAAAAATCATTTTTCACTCAATCAAATTTCTCCAAATTTAAAATCATGCAATTTTCAACATTCATTCAATCAAGTTATTCAATCCTTATCTTTCTAAATTAATTTCAAAATTTTAATTTCAAATAATTCTTTCCCATATAAATCCTATAAATAATTCAATTTTCAATTATATTTCTCCCTTATAGCTCCCTTTTTAAAAAAATCAAATTGTAATTATAACTCCACTTTTTCAAAAATCAAAGTCAAATAACTTTAATTTGACTTAGGCATCTAAAATATAAAATAAGTCATTTTAAAACTTTAGGAATATAATTTCTTACCTTGATTTCCATAATTTTTGTTGCACTAATTTAAATTTTAGGCATCTAAAAATTACGTTACTCTTCTTGTTGTTTGTAGTATACATTAGACCTCGGGAACTCATTTATCATGCATTGGAATTCTTACGTTTTTACCAAATTCAATCTCTAGCAGATATCAAATTGTTTTCTTCCTCTCAAGATAACTCAACTTAGCTTTTTGCTTACTGGTGGTTTGACTTCTTTCTTCTCAAATGGATCTTGACTCATCACTATGCACTCAGGTAGCTTTCACTTGATCTATATGGCTCTTAACTCATCACTTCACACTCATACAACTTTCACTTGCTTTAGATGGATTCCAACTCTATATCTTCACACTTAGGTAGCTTCCACTTTCTCTAGAAGTATCCCAACTCATCTCTTTGCACTCAAGTGACTTCCACTTGCTCTAAACATATCTAAACTCATATCTTTGAACTTAGGAGACTTCAATTTTCACCTTGTCCTTCTTTAGGCTTCAAATAAACAATTTGAGTAGCATGTCTTCCTTTTTATAATCCATGGACCAGTTCTTCTTTTCTGGATTTAAGCTTTTCCATAGTTTAGATTCTCCATGCTTTCACTAGTTTTCTTCTTAAGGTTATTTGAATGATACATTATAATTTGTGCTTCAAGAAAATGGCTCCTCGATTCTCCATATAAGGGTTTCTTCTCCAGACAGGTTCTCTACTCCAGGACAATAATCTTCTACTCGCCAAAACAAAGACAAACTTCCACATAAGGACTTTTATTAAGGTAGTCTTCTCTCTTGAATACCTCATGTTCAACATCCTTCCTCATCACTAAATATATCAACTTCAATTAATCTCTTTTTCAAATTGCTTTCAATTTCTAATAATCTTATAAACTTAATACTTTCTCTTCAACTTTGTGCAATATCAACCAATTTCAAATGTGGATGAATTCGACCTTATCCTTAAGACCTCTCAAATTAAAAATGGACAAAGTGTTGCTCTGATGCCATTTTTGGATTTTTAGCTATATTAATAACAAGCCCACTTACATGATCTTAATCAAACTCAATATTAGAGCTTTCAATATCTCTAGCCAATATCAATGAATATTACATTCATGAAATGACAATATTAATCAATAATAAACTCACAATATATTGATGAATCAAATATGCAAGATATTTGACATTGAGATACACTTATTTTATATATATTTTTGAATTACAATCCATGGAGTTTTACCTCCATATTATAGCCTTTCAAATGACCTTTCAATATTTTGACTATTGCTCTCCACACATCCAAGAGATGCATCCTTTTCTATTCCTCACATATGACAAAAACCTCACGTCCCTTGAATTTACATCTTTCCACATACCATGTGACTTCACTTGTATACTTGACACATACACACATGAATTTTGACTTACTTATATGATATATTGTACGCTCTCACACTTTATTACATAACACTTTGCACACTCTCACACTCTACACACTTGCACACTTTATTACATGACACTTGGACTCTTCTCACACATTGACACATACTTTAGGGGAATATAAATCACACTCCCTAATCTAATATTTACAAATGTACAATTTTACCATAGGGGTACTTTAAAATCTACCAAATAATATAATATCTCCAACAATATTCCTCTTAATTTACCAATATTTTTCTTTGATTAATCTAACATACATCATGTGGAATCACCTCCTCAATATATTAGCTCCTTAATGGACCATATATTTGTATGGAGTGATAGTTATAATATATCTAAAATTACAAATTGACGATCCAAAACTAGCAAAATCTTACGAATTTGCACAAAATTGGCTTGTATAACTAGCCTTTTCAAAGGTTATAGAATTGTCCTTTTTTTATTTTGACATTTCCCTAAAGCTTTATTGATCACAAACTTAATTACACATTGGTAGATAGTTTTGATCAAAATGGTTATGACTTTGGTATGGGATGAAAACCACTATAGTTTTGATCACTCTATGGGACATCGTGTCTATATGATGTCAAATATCAAAGATCTTATTCATTGAGCAAGGAATTTTAATAAAATAATGTACAAAAAATGATTAAACCATACAATAGAAGAATAAAGGTCTTTTAAAATAATAACATGCATTATCTCAACAAAATTAGAGTCTTCAATAACATTCATTCAATAGTTGAAGGTATCTCCATATTTTGCAAATTTCTTCAATAAACGTCAAATTTAAATCATTTTTCATTGAAAGTTATCATTAAGTATTTGATGCTATCATCACATCTGAGTGGAATCTATATAACATAATAACAGAATCCATGATTCCTTATATTGTTGCTCTTTGATTAATATTGTTAAGGTTTGTCTTCTTGGTCTTTTCCTCAATCAACTTTTCATATTCTACTTTAGAGACCAAATTATCATCTAAATCCCATGAATTAGGCAATCCTTTGTTCCCAAGATAGATCATTTTAGTTTTATTTTTGCAAACATTGTTTTCAATCTATCATTGGTCACTACATATTCATCTAGCTTTCTTTATGAAATATCATCTAGATAAGCAATGGACGCTTCTTTGTCATTTATGCTAATAGCTTGAAAATTGGGATTAGATTCTTTATATCCCTTCAACATTTTTTGTAAGTAAAACTTCCTTTTTAGATCTATTATTGGATCATCCATTGTATCCTCCATTGCTTGATTAAATTTTTAAAATTATCTAGTCTCAAAGAAGAAATCATTGAGTCTTTTAAGTTCCATGTGGATATTATCCTAGTAGTTGTTACACATTGCCTAAAAAATCTTATTTTTGTGCCCCTCGATTTTTGCCTCTTTGACCTTCTTTTTATATTTTCAATATCCTTTTGAAGGTCACCAATTTATTTTTATTTCTCTTGTTTGATTGCATTCAATTAAAAATCAAATATTCATATTCCCTTTTGCATCATCCATCCCTGGTTGCATTTGATCTAGTTGTTGTTTAAGGCCTTTGATTTCAATATTCTTTTAGTTAGTTATTTATTTCATATTCTTAGACTTCCTTCTTGACCTTATTCATCCTCCTTGGGATATTATGGGTTGTGCCTTCATAATGGACCATATAAAGTACAAACTCCACTGTATTGAGATAGAGTTTTCTAATAAAAATCCTTCAAACATCTTGTAAGGTGTATTTTTTATGTCTATGTTTAGGTCTATCACTTACACTTAACTTTATTTCAACAATGTTTGTTCTTAATCATGCTAGTACTTTTTTAATATACATGTATGAAAAGGACATTATTGCTTTTTATATGTTGTATTTTATATAGATGCATTTTTTTCTAGAATTATTCCAAAATATTTTTCATTGTTGAAGTTGAAATAAGTGGAAAGTTGAAATTTTTTAATTGAGGATACTACTTGATTTCATATAAAGTAACAGTAAAAAATTTCATGGTAAATGTTATTGAGAAATACCTAGAGATTCACTTTTTATGGGATGGAAAGGGAACATTAAATTACCATTTGAAGTAACATATGGGCCCTAGTATCAATAATAATACCCAATATTACTAATATTACCTTACACATTTACATGTAGAATTGACCATTTTTCTATCATGGTGTAGCTAATACTATTTATCTATAAAGCAATATTTTTTTATTGAACATAGTGTTATTTTATATTCCAAAGTGAAATAAAATTAATGGAACATCCCCATTAATTGAATTTCTAAGAAATGCGTCCTACTTTATCACAACATCCCCATCCTAAAAGTTCCATCGAATATAAAAAGTGAGCCAAAAGAATATTTTTTGTATAATCCAATTTTGAGATTTGACCAATAACTATATTCATGCCTTTGATAATTTTTAATCTTCTAAGTCACATTCAAATTTATATTTTGCTTTGTAGATAAAATGTGGATGGTATATATCATGTGATAGTAATGGTATTTAACATTTGATATCATTGTTTGGATAGGATTTAAGTCTTTAATCAACAACACAAGCAAAATAAATGAGACAACAATAATTATAAGCTTATTCTTTGGGATTGTACTTTCTTTAACTTGGTAGTTTTCTTATCATTCATATTTATCAAAGGAATAAATAGAACCAAGGATAGATTCTTAGAAGCTCATGATGATAAAAGTAATGAAGAATGTATTTTGATTCTAAATTTCTTGTCATACAAAATTCATTTTTGATACATTTCAAACTCTAGTATATGAGTAAAGAAATATTGATGACTACATTGACACAAATTTATTAAACTATTATATATAGAATTGATAGATATGAATATAATTTTTAATACATTTAATTTAGAGGAGATAAGTTCCATAAATGACTTACACTCTTAGAGTAAGATAGTAGAAAGTGAAATTAATGTCTTGTTAGAGTATATATAATGATAATCTAGTACTATAATATAGTTTCTCTATTTAGAAATAAAAAATGGGTCTAATTTCTAGATAATTTGTACTAACGTAATTAGTTCAATTATTCTGATATTTATCTTGAATGCTTATCTTCTTTGTAGGGTATACTTGAAGATAGCAAATTGTGGCAGTAAAGTAGATGCTTTTGAAATCAATAAAAAGCAATCATGAGTTCCTTAATGAATTGGAAATAATATCTATCATTTAACATTTATGAAAGTGTATGGTTGTTGGATGGAGGGAAAATAATTAAACTTAGTCTATTAATACTTGAAGAATAATAGTCTAGCCTTTTCTATATTTGTTATATCCATAATATTTATTGCATGTTCTATATTTTTACTACATTCCAATCTCAATTACCTCTTGCAATAAACTTTATATAAATATTTAGGTTTAGTATTTCTTAGGTAGAATAAATTATGCGTGGTTTGAATAGTTACAAAATACTAGGGTGAGTGATGGTGAGAGATCTTCCAAAATTTGAATATATGGCGAGTGGGAAGTAGAGGGCCGGGAGTAAGTTACCAGGAAGTGGATTGCAAGTACGCACTAACAGCACCAACAACAAATTTTCCAACCAAGAGATAGGGAGCGAAACAACAACCAAGAGATTTTCAATACCCCATTACACTCTTTAGAGAAGAGAGACAAGAATGTGATCATCCTTAGAACCACAAGTGATTTTTTGAACTTCGTTGACACAAACAAACTTATGGATGTCCAGTTGAAGGGGTCCTAGTTCATATGGAGTAACATAAGGGTAGGAGGTAATCTTATTCAAGAAAGGCTTGATCGCTTCCTTCTATCTTAGGAAGTGCTTCCCCTATTTGGAGACACGAATATGCAGGCTCTACCAAAGATCGGTTCCAACCATAACCCCTTATTTTTGAAACTATCAATAGACCACAATTCAAAACCCCTTTCCACTTTGAATCAATGTGGACCTAGCACCCAGAACTCAAAAATCAGATTGTTGAGTGGTGGAGGGAAAGGTTACCTAGGACTATAACAAACTAGGTAACCAAGAAATTATGGTCTATCAAAGCAAAGTTGAAGGTTTAGAACAAAGAAACCTTCGAAAACATCTTCAAAAATAAATAGAATGTCAAAGATAGGCTCTAGTGGATTGAGAATCTATTTTAGCAGGGCCAGGGGGATGACAGCATTAGAACCGAAGAGAAGCTCCTACTGTCATATTACCACAATATCCTACAAAAATAAGATATTTTTTTGCACCAAAAATCAAGGAAATTATGGCTTAAAGAATGAGACTCCAAATCTAAGTTTTTCCACCCTTCCACTCTTAGGCACATAGGAGCTAACAAGATCAAATGACTAATCAAGAAATATGGCTCGTTCACCTCAAATATCCACTAGATCTAGGATGAAGTAGTTTGTAATTTTGAGTCTTTCCTTGGATCCCACCCATCCTCCTCTGGCTAGGTCATGGACACCCTCCTCGAGAACATCTCCAAATCCATCTCTGATAGCATGAACGTATAACTGCTTAGCCCTTTAAATTCTTAGGAAATCCTCTAGACTCTCTTTTCCATACAACCAAACAAAACCCCTAGCCTCGATGGCTTCCACCCAAGGTTCTTCCAAACCTATTGGGACATCATTGGCCCTGATATCTACCTACCCATCTCTAAAATGCAACACTCTAGATCCATTCCTAAGGACATTAATTCCACCTTCCTCACTCTCATCCCTAAAGGGCCCAATTCCAATTCCCTATCTAACTATCAGCCCATAAGCCTGTGCAATGTTATCTATAAAATCCTTTCCAAAGCCATGGCCAATAGACTTAAAGGCATCCTCCCTTCCATGATCGATCCCTACCAAGGAAGCACTGTTAAGGGCTAAAATATAGTGGATGGAGTCATCACCATTCACGAAATCATCCACTCGACCCATAATTCCAACAAATTTGCTTTTTTTCCAAAGCCTTTGATAGAGTGGATCAATAATTTTTGACCAAGTTCCTTGTGAATTTTGGATTTCATGAAAACTAGGTTGATGTGATCTTGCAATGCTTCTTCTCATAATGTATTTTAGTTCTAGTTAATGGCTCGATGGTAGGTTACTTCCCCAAAACTAGAGGGTTGAGGTAAGGGGACCCCCTCTCCCCCATTCTCTTCATCATCCTAGTCAAGAGCCTCAAAAGATATATTAAAGCCACCTACTCTAAAGGAATGATCTTTGGAATTAAGGTTGCATCTAACCTTTAACCCTTGACTCATCAGTATTTTGTGTATGACACCATATTGGCTACTATTACCTCTATTTCTAAAGCCAAAATCATCAAATCTATCCTCAATCTCTATGAGGAAGCCACAGGGAAAAGAATAAACTTAATCAAAAGTAAACTTTACTTTATCAATACTCTGCTAAAATGACAAGCCAATATTACGAATATCTTGGGTTGCACCATTGCTACTCTTCCAACCACCTACCTGTAACCACCAAAAAGGCTCACACCTAAGGTATCCTATTGCAATAATTGATAAAAGCATAACATGCATACAAGAACAAGAAATTGACAACAAATGAATCAAGAAGAAATACGCTTTATTCCATTATATTCGAAGTCAAAATCAAATTACAAGTACATCCCTCTTAGGGATAATCACTTTGATACAATATTACAATAGGAGTGTGTAATTGTTTTCCTCTCAAGGGTAGGTGTGATTTCCAAGTGCCTTTCAGGGTGACACGAACTGCTCTAGGGTGTCGATGACCCTCTTCTTCGCGTTGAGGAAGGAATTGTATGCTTTGTCTCTTTCAATACCTATTCCCTATGATCAAGAAACAACAAGAAGCAATTAGTAACAAAGGAGGCCTCTCTTGATGAGGCTTTGAAAGGAATCTTGCATAAAGAATAGCATGAAATCAAGAAAGCATGTAAAACTATCAATCTATGCAAGAAATGAGGAAATTGTAATATAGCATGTAAAGAAGCATGAATCTAGCTAAGAAACATCCTAATTAACCATTAGAAAACTTGAATTGCATGAAACTAATCTAGATTAACAAATGCAAGGAAAGGTGAAGCAAATCTACCTCTAATTCCTAAATTAACCGGTCAAATATCTGCTAAAATGTAGATCTATGCTAGATTAAGCTAATTGCATGACTAAAAATGGAAATCTACTGCTAAAATGGAGGAAGGAGAGCATCAAACCCTAGCCGTAGGTCTGAGGTGCGGTTGGCACTGTTAACCATGGCTACATAGCCATGGTTAAGATGAAAGTGTCCTTTCTCTTGCAACCAAGGCCAAAAACTCTCAAATCCTCCAAGGAATTGATGGTCAAGGGTCGCCTGTGTTTTCTGGAATAGATTGGCAGTTGAATTCAATGGAATTAGCAATGGAGGTGTGTCAATTGTCAAGCTTGCTCCTCAAGCTCTTGAGATCTCCATTGTTGCATGCACAGTTGTCATTGATCAATTGGACAACACTTCGTTACTCCTCAAGGGGATATGAAATTGCTCTCCAATCCGATAGGGCTCCGCTATGTGCAATTGAGCTATTCTTCAGGATCTTTGCTCTCTAAAATTGGGGTCTTAAGTAGACTCCCAAAATCCTTGCTCTAGCTTCATGGAGAAGCCAAGAACAAGATTTGGCAGTTGAGAGGAAGCTTCTGGATGCTTCCCAGCCCAAACCGCTTTGAAAACCATTGCAATTCGGTTGTTGCAACTGATTTGACTCGGCTCTGGTCACCCGAGTTTGTTACAGTGCTAACCGTAGGTGTTAGCTATGGTTAGCATGTAGGATTTTTCTAACCGTAGGTGTTAGGTCCCCAATTGGTATATTAGCATGTACATGATCCTTCTAACCGTAGGTGTCATCCGCGAGCTAGCACCGACTAGGCAAAGGAGGCCCAATTGAGTGGTAAAAACCACTGCTATACCTTGGATTTGTCCAAAGGTCTTCCATATGGTCTTCTAGCATGTCCCATATGAGTAGTCACCATCGACATGACGTGTTTTAGGTGTCTACAGATGCCCCTTTTGTGATGCGTTGTGAGATCAAACAACGCATGAGCAAAAATAGACCTCCTAAAATGATGTCAAAGGTTGCATGATGATCATTAGTCTGATCAACATTAGATGCCCCAATCATGAAAAGAGTATGCATCATTGAATCATTACCTTCGATGAGTTGAAGAACTTGATTCTGGAAAGCTTAAGTCAAAATCCTAGCCTTAGTGGAATTAGGAGACAACTTAGCTGACCGCCATCCTAGCCTTGGCGGCAATTAGGAGATAAGCTTAAGTCAAATCCTAGCCTTGATGGCAATTAGGAGACAAGCTTAAGTCAAATCCTAGCCTTGATGGCAATTAGGAGACAAGCTTAAGTCCAATCCTAGCCTTGATGGCAATTAGGAGACAAGCTTAAGTCAAATCCTAGCCTTGATGGCAATTAGGAGACAAGCTTAAGTCCAATCCTAAATTAGGAGACTAGCTGCCTAGTTTGCTTGAAATTTGATCTTGATATCTTGTTTATTTGCCCCAAGCAAGGAGGGTGCATGATTGTCTTTGGCAATGACTCTTGAACGAATGCACTTAACAATGATTAAGCATTTAACTATTGATTTTGATTATGAATTTGTTATTATGACTACCCCCTCAAGCGATGAGTCGATGAGGGTAATGACACTTAAATGAAGCGACGAGGTCGCTTGACCACTATGAATGATCTTGAACAAATTAAGATTTAGCATTTGAATACTTGGTGAGGCCTAATCAGCTATGATTACACCATTTAAAGTAATTGCATATTCCTATCCCATGGAGCAGTCCAACCACGAAGGCCTTCTTAGGGAATCAAAATGATAGCAATGTCAATTATGCTTGTGGTGAATCATATTGTCGATGATTTGCTGAAAATGTCATAGAAAAAATGAAATGATTACTTCGTTCCCGTGGAGCGGTCCAGCCTCGAAGGCCTTCTTCGGGATTGAAAAGAAGCATATCAAATCAACGATGACAATTTTACCCCAAATGTCCTTATGGTAATTTACTCATCTTGTCGTATTGCATGGAGCGCAAGTCGCTGCAACCACCAAGTGTGTAGAATAAATGACTGAATACGAGGCACATTTGAATTTTGAATTATTTAATTTTTTTGTTAATTTTGAAATTTTTGAAATTTTGGACCTGTAGATTTGCTTAATTGTCCATTTTAAAACTCCTTATTGTGAGTAAATGTTTGCGTTTATGACTTGAATGAAAAGACCAAATATTTAGACTTCTTTGGAGCGTTTGGGGATCGATACTGATAATGCCCCAGTTGATACTTAAAAATATTTTTTTGTTTATTTTGATTTTATGTTTATGAGATGCACGTGGATGCAATGCTCATATGTTATGTTGATTTGATGCTATATGATGTGATGTATGGATAACATGCACTAGCTAGATGATGGATGTATGACTAGATATTGTGATCTAGATATGTAGATGGACTACTATGATGTATGCATATGGATGCACTGTTTAATTTGCTTTACTTGTATGCATCTAATTTATGATGTTATGACATGGTGAATGCAATGTATGGTAATGCATTATTTACATGATAGTAATCTAATGTAAATGAACTTGTATGCTTTAATCACTTAAAACACATGGAATGAATGCGATACGTGTTTATCAATATAATGGATGACACCACAAAATGTATAACAAATCATGAATGTAATTGGAAATCCTCATTACAAGAATTTACTCAATTAAACACCCACATATGAGATGCAATGATATGAACTGGTATGAAATGGGTGATATCATATGTCACTCTATACTTCTTTTGCAATTTTATGCATGATATAGTCAGTGGCTATCTAAATATCATTTCTGATATCCATCCGGTATCTATCCTATATCCTGAAAACTTTGTGCTTACTTGTAATGATGTATCTTGGATTCGACACTTTGCAATTTTCATGATTGACATGATTTATTTTTGGATGGTTTGTGATATTTGGTATGTTGTTGCTATTAGAGAACTTTTTGAGGTTTTCCATGAGACTCAAACACCCTAGTAGACTTCTCAAATGTCACATACTAACTGTACAAGGCTTCTGTTGGACAAGGCTTTCATCGTGAAAGACCCAACTATTCATTACCCCTATGTGTGCATGTGAGTATTTTTAGATAGACCATAGGCATACCCCAGATGTCAGTCGGGACTCTTTCAACCCATATGTGAGATCGGGTTCCTCATATGTTCGTATCATCCTTGTTTCAAATTTGATTGGACTATAATGCTAGGCAACCCTAGGCACCTAGAGCTAGCTCATCTTGCAAATTGATCAGGACTACCCCTCTAAAAGCAAGCGGGACTCTTTCAACCCATTGTTGCGATTAGGGATCACCCAACAGAACTACTACTCCAGAAGCAGGCGGGACTCTTTCAACCCATTGCTGCGATCGGGGTTCACTCTATGGCTTTTGAATGGTGAACAATCCAGGGATTCAAGTTCTCACCCCATTTTTTGATACTTGCTCATATGTAGTGATTTTCTCACTATTTTTTACATTTCATTTATGATTTACTTTGAGCAAGGGATTTGTATAGTGCTTTTGATTCACTATATTACTTTGATATTTGAGCTTTGAACTGTAAACTTTGAACTTTTTGGGATTTGAACTTTCAACTTTGAACTTTGAACTTTGAATTTCGATTTGAGATTTAAACTTTGTATCTATGTACGAGTAGGGGAAATTCTTGTCCTTTTGCCAAGGTTCACCACTCTAGACCGAACTATTTGCAAGACAAGCAGGTAATAAAACCCATCTCTCTAGAGAACCTAGGACCACTTTCGCAGCTTTCATCCTCCCTTATCTTAGCAGGATTTTATATGTTTTGCTTAGTGACGGGATCCTGATATGTCAAGTACTATCCCAACTACTGACCTCATCTACAAAAGCAAAGCAAACTTTCTATGACATCTGAGAAACCCACTAGGTATGGCTGAGTGACTGGAAAACTTTTGGATACTTACGTATTTTATAGCAACAAGCGTTGTGTATGAATGCAATGGATTATGATAAATGTAGAGGTGCATGATTTAGACACAAACATGGTGTCATTTGTAATACTGACAAACACGATCCATTCTACTATGGAATGCAATGGATGAAGAATGCCTATATGCAATGTAATGTAGTGAATGCATGTGTGAATGCAAATGAAAATGCAAAATGCAAAATGCATATGTTTTTGGATTTTACGCTTTACCAATTTTTTTTTGGATTTTATATATTGCTTTTTCAAATTTTATGGATTTTTGAGCCTTAATATTTGACCAAACGATGAGTACATGCCTTCGGAGCCTTTAGGAATGACCAAATGGCGAAGAAATGCCTTTGGAGCCTTTAATTGACCAAGCGATTCTTAAGAACCCTTGGAGCTTTTTAGGATGACCGAGCGGTTTTAAGAAAACCCTTGGAGCCTTTTTAGATTGACCAAAGGGCTTACAAATGCCTTTGGAGCCTTTATGCTTTGACCAAAGGGCTAAAGATACCTTTGGAGCCTTTCTTGAAAATGACCAAAGGGCTTATAGATGCCTTTGGAGCCTTTTTGAGTTTTATGGATTTTGATGTTTTCCATATTTTTGATGTTTTGATATTTAAATTTATGATTTTTCAATTGTTTTTGAAATTTAAATGTTTTATTTGTTTTTGAAATTTTGATATTTTATGATTTTTTTCTTGTTTTTATGTTTTTAAAGGGGAAGGTACGCTACCTTAGGTACCCCCAATGTGTGTGCCACTCAATGAAAGTGAGGAAGGTGTGATACCTTTAGAAGTCTCACTTTGCTTCATTGATCGTGATGTGGATGATGGGGAAGGTGTGACACCTTGAAGACCCCCAATGTGCATTGTGTTTGATGTGCCATGATTGGCTTGACTAGGAGGAGTAGTAGAAACTGATTCCCCCTACTGTGATGTGCAATTTTATGTAGTGCCAATGTCCCACTGAGATGAGACAAGCGAAGGTGAAACATTGGAAGATGCCACCGATTACGAAGATCAATTTTGACAATCTTGTTTCTCTGTTACAACACTGATCATTCCCACAAAATCTTGGGGAGGTTGATTGATATGCACCTGATTAGATTGTTCAACTTGATTGACAGGTGCTATGTTTACTTTGTGTGCATGCAAGGGGTCTTGGAAGACTCCTATCTGAAGCTCTTGCCTCTCGATCATATCTTGCACTACATCTCTAAAGGGATAACATGTCTGTATGTCATGACCTCTTTGTCGATGGTAAACACAATATAGATTTTCTCTATGCACCTTTGATCTACGCTTATTAGGTTTCAAAGGATGTAACTCTGGAAGATTGATCCTTCCCGCCTCATATAATCGATCAAAGAGCGATGCTAATGTCTCTGGAAAATTAGTATATTGTCATTGTGGCCGATGTTGTTGGCCTTGTATCTGATTCTTTTGCATATGATTTTGGACCAGAGGAGGCTGAGCTTGGTAATTATGCTGCACTGGTGGAGGCGGTGCACCCTGGTTTGAGGATCTGGGGATACTCAAAACAACTTGATTGATTGGGGTCACCTTTCGTTGCACACTGCCACCTATAATATTCTTGTTTGGCCATTCCTTTTTGTGGCGTGGAATATCACCCTCTTGTATCTTGATGTCTTCAATGACCTGGGCCTATGCTAAGGCTTCCTCAAATGTTTGATATTGTTGTAATTGCAAGAGAAGTGAAATTTGTTTTGAACAACTTCTCGTAAACATTCGAATGAGCTCTGTTGTGGGTAGGGTGAAAGGTAGTTTTGACATCACCTTCCTCCACTTATTGCCATACTCAATGACTGGCTCATCGTCCAATTGACAAAGACTAACCAAGTCAGTCAAGTTTGTTGTTTCCTTAGCACTAGAGGCAAAACGTTGCAAGAATGCATCAGCCAATTGCTCAAAGGTGTTTATGCTATGATGTGGTAAATGATTATACCATTCTAAAGCATCCCCAGCTAATGTTGTCATGAAGATTCTCAACATCAAAGAATCATTGTCTTGAAAATAAAAGCACATATGGATGAAGCTTGTCATGTGCTCTTGTGCATCTTCATCATCTTTGAACTTTTCAAGTTGAGGCATCTTGAAATTCGATGGGTATGTCGGTGAAGACACTGATGGATGCAAAGGCTGATTTCTAAGTTGCTTCAGCATGTGGGTTTTTGATAAACCCCTCTTTGATTTTGTTTTTTGAATGCATTTATCCGATCAGCTAGCACTTTGTATGGCCCTGATGAAATGATATGATCTTCATTTCGTCACCCTTGATTAGGTAGAGGAGGCCGCTTTTGATGTTGAGGTGGACGATAAGTATAATCATTAGGCACCTCATCATAATTGGATTCAGGGTAAGCATCCACTTCATCCTGATGTTCCCATTGGGACTTTACATATGATTCCTCATCGTATTGATCTTGGTACTGTTGAGGAGTATGAGGTTCATGATGATAATCAGATACCAACCTATGATGTTGAACATGATTTTTGCATGGCCTCAGTGAAATATTCTGAGATTGCACTGGGCGTCTTATGCGTTGTTGCATCCTCTGGTTGCTAGGCGTAAGTGCCACTTTATGCAATGTATTTTGCACTTGCTCTTGTTGTATCTCTTGTTGTTCTTGTATCTTTTGTTGATACAACTTTTGTAGGTGTGCTCGTGGCGAGTCCACCCATTGCTGATTTAGTTGTTTTTGATCCAACAGGATTTGATCCGTTTGTTGTTGGTCAAGTTGTGGTCTCAGTGCCTGATGTGCATGATCCCATTGTTCAGTTGTATGGGGGCTATGTATCCTTGTATTTGAAATACGAATGGGTTTATCATGTCTTTTCCCCCTAGTAGGATCTATTACTTGTTTTCCACACTCCTTAAAGGTTGCATTGACCTGATATTTTGAGTCATGAGTGGGCTTTGTATAGTTTGACGATGTAGAGCCACAACGTGGTTGCCCCACGTACTCTTCACAAGGAATAGGAGGATGACTTGGGTCCTCTTCCTCATCTATGAGAAATGATGCATACTCAGGCTCAGATGTAATCTCTGTATATTCAGGTTGCATAGAAGGCTCCCTATGAGGAGTAGGGGGGTGACTTGCTCGACCCGATGGGGTGGTTTGCTCACCCAAGCTAGGCCATGGTGTATGTTCATGATCACTTTCTGATTGATGTATAGAGAAAGCTGGGATGTGAACCTGTGACATTGACCTACTAGGCTCCTCAGTTGGTGGATTTTTCCTTATATAGAATTCTATCAAGGTGTTCCAGTCAGGAAGGCCTCCTGGAGGACCTGTGGGTGCCTCTCTAATAAGGCTATCTCGAAGGTTGGACCCCCTATGGATGGTATTGATGTTATGATAAGACCTGGGATGCCATTCAGGGATGGCCATGTCTTCTGGACTAATTTGAATATGTTCAGTGGTCATGGAACCTACTTCCCTCTCTAGATTGGAGGTCTTGCTCACCATGGGAGGTCCCCCAGCCATATAATTTTTTTTGGCTTCCAAAAAAGGTTATAAGTGTTATATATCAAAATGATCAGTGCGATGAGCTGATAAAAATGAGCTATAACACAAAAATATGATTTTCGGGTCAAAATTTTGTATTTTTGAAATAATTGGCCAACCGGGGCTCGTGGGGAAATGACCACTTTTAGGAATTTTTGGGATATTTTGAACCATGAAGATTTAGGACCCAAAATTTCTGTGAGAGGTGCACAATGGTAAAACTAAGACAACAAAATAAATTTGGCAAGTTTTGGAGTTGTCTAGACCATTTTATGACCGTTTTAGTGCAGTTTTTCTCAGTTTTCGGCTTCAAAAATAGAGTAATCATAAAACCAAAATAAAATCTTTGTTATAGCTCCGATTTACATGATTCTCGATCCGTTGGATGCAGAATCAAAAAGTAGATTATTATTATTATTATTAGGGTTAGGGTTTGGCCCCAGATCAAGGATCTTATGTTAATTACCCTAACAATAATGCAACACACAAAGTAGACAATATGATTATCTCTTTTAAGGATTAAATGTGTGTCCTAAAACTGGTTTAGTGCATTTGATTTGTTGTGAATATACTCTGAACTCTTATCGTGTTTTTCAAAAGTTGATGTTATACTCAATTTGTTCAAAGGTTTTCACCTATATACTCGCACAAGCCGAATATGGGAGTGAAGTCCATACTCAACGAGGTAGCATAGGTACTACCAACCCTCACCCAGCACATCGTGCACAATGATACACTCTTTCGAAGATGAGTGCATGCTATTTTGCATGGATAGGACAGTTCTTGGGTCGGCCTTGGCCACGAGCGGGTCCCGATAATACAATTTCAAATGAGCCAACCAAGTGGTAATGACATCCACTGTTGGTCTCAATCAAGTGGGTTGGATGTGAGAGCCCAACGCCACTGATGTTTAAATGAAATGTGGTGTGTGGGGTTCTTTTTACTTTGCATGAAAATAAAATGCATAAAACAACATTCACATGATTCTCCTACATGCTTTTCAAAAGAACGTTTGCTTTTCAGAGAATGCACAATTATACTAGATGATATTCAGAGAATGCAACTATCTATGATGAAAATGGCCACTGATTTGACCTCATACATGCAAACTCTAAACAATCAATATCCTAGACCATTGGAGACTAGGGCGGACTGCAATCAGAGATCCGCTATTCCTAGCAACGACTAGTGGAAAACTAAAAAGCATCTAGGATTTTGCCATTTTACTTTTTGCTATGTTTTCCTAATTAGCATCCATCTATTGCATTCTACTTTTGTAAAAACATAGACATAAAAATATAGAGAGGGAAAAATGCTCCTACCTCAGGTCCAAGTCTGCTGGTGATGTCTGATTTTGCTATTTTTCTGTTCTCTATTGACCACGTCTGTCAAGCGCGGCTGCGACTATGAACCATAGGTGTGAACCATAGTTAGCACTATGAACCATAGGTGTGAACCATGGTTAGCACTGTGAACCATGGTTGTTACCCGTGGTTAGCACCTGCAACAAAAAAATAGAGAAAAACATCAGTGATCATGAAATTTTTGGGGTTTCCATCGTGATCGCCTTTTGTAACCACCAAAAAGGCTCACACCTAAGGTATCCTATTGCAATAATTGATAAAAGCATAACATGCATACAAGAACAAGAAATTGACAACAAATGAATCAAGAAGAAATACACTTTATTCCATTATATTTAAAGTCAAAATCAAATTACAAGTACATCCCTCTTAGGGATAATCATTTTGATACAATATTACAATAGGAGTGTGTAATTGTTTCCCTCTCAAGGGTAGGTGTGATTTCCAAGTGCCTTTCAGGGTGACACGAACTACTCTAGGGTGTCGATGACCCTCTTCTTCGCGTTGAGGAAGGAATTGTATGCTTTGTCTCTTTCAATACCTGTTCCCTATGATCAAGAAACAACAAGAAGCAATTAGTAACAAAGGAGGCCTCTCTTGATGAGGCTTTGAAAGGAATCTTGCATAAAGAATAGCATGAAATCAAGAAAGCATGTAAAACTATCAATCTATGCAAGAAATGAGGAAATTGTAATATAGCATGTAAAGAAGCATGAATCTAGCTAAGAAACATCCTAATTAACCATTAGAAAACTTGAATTGCATGAAACTAATCTAGATTAACAAATGCAAGGAAAGGTGAAGCAAATCTACCTCTAATTCCTAAATTAACTGGTCAAATGTCTGCTAAAATGTAGATCTATGCTAGATTAAGCTAATTGCATGACTGAAAATGGAAATCTACTGCTAAAATGGAGGAAGGAGAGCATCAAACCCTAGCCACAGGTCTGAGGTGTGGTTGGCACTGTTAACCATGGCTCATAGCCATGGTTAAGATGAAAGTGTCCTTTCTCTTGCAACCAAGGCCAGAAACTCTCAAATCCTCCAAGGAATTGATGGTCAAGGGTCGCCTGTGTTTTTTGGAACAGATTGGTGGTTGAATTCAATGGAATTAGCAATGGAGGTGTGTCAATTGTCAAGCTTGCTCCTCAAGCTCTTGATATCTCCATTGTTGCATGCATAGTTGTCATTGATCAATTGGACAACACTTCGTTACTCCTCAAGGGGATATGAAATTGCTCTCCAATCTGACAGGGCTCCGCTATGTGCAATTGAGCTATTCTTTAGGATCTTTGCTCTCTAAAATTGGGGTCTTAAGTAGACTCCAAAAATCCTTGCTCTAGCTTCATGGAGAAGCCAAGAACAATATTTTGCAGTTGAGAGGAAGCTTCTGGATGCTTCCCAGCCCAAACCGCTTTGAAAACCATTGCAATTCAGTTGTTGCAACTGATTTGACTCGGCTCTGGTCACCCGAGTTTGTTACAGTGCTAACCGTAGGTGTCAGCTATGGTTAGCATGCAGGATTTTTCTAACCACAGGTGTCAACCATGGTTAGCATGTAGGCTTTTGCTAACCGCAGGTGTCAGCCGTGGTTAGCACTGAATAGGCCAAGGAGCCCAAATGAGTGGTAAAAACCACTGCTATACCTTGGATTTGTCCAAAGGTCTTCCATATGGTCTTCTAGCATGTCCCATATGAGTAGTCACCATCGACATGATGCATTTTAGGTGTCTACACTACCTTGGCCTCCTAATGTTTCAGGGGAGACCAGCCAAGTCAATATGGAATAACATCATCGAGAGACTTCATAAGAAATTGGCAGGTTGGAAAGGGGATCTCCTCTCTCAAGCTGGTAAAGCCACCTTGGTCATGTCAGCTCTCTAAAGTATCTCGATGTATTTCTTATCTATTTTTAAAATACTAGTAGTAGTAGGGGAGGTGATTGAACAAATTTGAAAGTGTTTCCTTTGGGAAGGAGCTGACAATTAGAAGAAGTTCCACCTTATGGTTTGGGACAAAGTTTGCACTCCTAAAGACAAGGAAGGGCTTGGATTTCATAGGATCAGTTTGATGAATCAGGATCTTCTCGCTAAGTAGGCTTGGAAGGTGGTCACTAAAAAAACTTGGAATGGGTTTCAACTATCAAAAGGAAATACCTGCAACACCATTCCTTCAAGGACAAATGGAATCCCTGTATTGGGTCCTATTTATGGTGGCCCATAACCCAAACAAAACATATGCTACAACAAGGTACCAGGTGGCAACTTGGAGATGGGAAAGACATCAACTTATGGCATGATCCTTGGATGAGGGATGTGCCCCTTATCAGAGATATCGACATCGTTGTGATCAAACATCTCATAGACAACAAGTTTGGGTATAAAGTCACCAACTTCATTACTAATAATCAAGACAACCGCAAGTGCAAGTATATCCACTCCAAAGTTAAAAACGTTGTCTTAGATAGAACCATTTTTTCTCTGCAAATAGTCCTCAGGGCTAACTTCATCCCTAAAACCTAGATGGTAGACAAACCTTTCTAGAAAGGCACCAACGATGGGAAATTCTTGGTGAAGTCCACTTTTCTTTTGTCAAAGACTTCGTAGAGTAGGCACAACCCTAAGAATGACCATGCTACAACTAGCACAATTTGGCTCAAGCATCTTCTTTTGAAGGTTACCCATTTCTATTGGCTTGTGTTACAAAATAGGATTCTGACTACTAACAATTTGATAAAAAGGGATGTCATTGTCCCCAATAGGTGCTATCTCTACTCACAAGCATGGGAGTCCAACCAACACATTTTTATTGAATGCCCCTTTGCCTACAATGTATTCTCCACCCTGATCAATAGGTTCCAAGTCAATTGGGTATGACCCAAGTCAACCCTTAACCTATTCACTTAGTTGCCCACAATATTTTGGAACCCCAGGATAAAGTTCATGTGGAAAGCTCTACTACACCACACAATTTGGAAAATTTGGCTTGAGCATAACAACAACATATTCAATGACTGATTTAGGGATCCAAAAGTTATGGCCAACAAAGCATTATGCTTTGTCATTGAAAATATGAACCTGATCCTTTGCTCGAACATGCCAATGTTTGGGCTAGATTCCTCCTTGTTCAATACTTTGGGTATATCTACCGAGTGCTCTCGATCCCAGACCCCCACCAGTAGCAGATCTAATACCAAGTTAAATCCTCCCCCTCTCAGGATGGCTCAAGGTAAACTTCAATGGGTATTCCAAAGGTAACCCTGGGGATGCTGGGACTGGAGGAGTCATCAGGGACCATGAAGGTAAAATCATCAAGGCTTTCATTGAAAACATAAGGGTATAGACTAACAACTATGCTGAAGCTCAGGATCTATGGAGAAGCATCAAGGTTACCAAAGGTTTGACTGCCCCCATGATTTTTGAAGGTAATTCATTAAATATGGTCAACCACATTAATAACAACACTAGCAGATGTTGGAACATTCAAAACATTATCCAAGAGTATCAAAATACCCTCAGATAATGCCCACTCAACATAATTCAACATGTGTTTAGAGAGGAAAATACGATAGTTGACCTATTGGCTAACAGAGCAGCCAACCAAAACAACCTAACCATTTGGGAAGAATTCTTCCCTCAGGACATCATCGATGCAACCAACCATGATGTGGAGAGCATATTCAAATAGCAACAATTGCCACTCCAAAGGTGTTTTTATTAACACCAAGGGTCTTTTTTTCAACACCAAGGAATTTTGTGTCCCTACTCCCTTCATCATTTCTCTCAATATTGCATGTACTTTTAATCATGTGGATTACCCTAATAGTGGTAAAGATCATAGTTACTCTAGCAGCCCTTTGCCCTCCCTGTGCCTCTGCCTCACCACCCTCATTTTTCCCTACCTCTTGTCGTATGTCCATGTCCCCTTCCATTTCCAACCCCCTCTTATTTCTTGCACCACTGGCTTCATTCGACCTCTAGCCCCTTCCATTATGGTAGCTAATCATTCCATCTATGTATCCATGTTCCCCCCCATCTTGTGTTGTTGATAAGGCTAGTCTTTGCTTTTATCACTTTCATATTTGCTTTGAAAAAGGCCCCTTATTTGGTTTTCCCCCATGCCTTAGGCCTTGGCCCTATTTACTCCTTTCCATCCCTCTTGTGTGTACCCGCTTGTGGTGCAATAATCAGGTTGGCATAGGCCATTACAGCAGCATGAACTCTTTCAGGCACTCTGGCACGATGGCCATCCTCAAACCTTTGAAGCTTCAGCTCAACCCTATGGTCGAAGCTCTACTTGAAGCCAAAGGGTTCATCCCCTTTTTTAAACTCTTCAGTGGCATCGACGACCAAGTAACTAGTAACTTTGTCACCTCATGGAACAACAGTGCGATGGAGGTCTAGGGGATCCATATCGAGGTAAATATTCATTTTCTTGCTAATATTTTTTGTTTGGCTCCAAAAGGCAGGGCGGTTTGAAGGGACAAGCATAACTTCAAGTATGAAATCGAGCACTTCCCTAATAAAGGAAAGGATATAGAATGGGAGAAAGCACGAGTTGTTTGGTCCTCCCTCCCCTGTTCATGGGAATTCACCATTGTTCCTATTATCCAGTACATTATTATTGATAATCCCAACCAACCCCTTCATACCTACCACCTTGCACTTGTCAACCACCTCCACAATGTCAAACCCGTTAACATCCCTGATTTTCTCTATAAGTCCATCAATATTACCATCAATAATTTCAAGGATAAAAAGTCTTCCAAGCCCCCACATCATCAAGGTCTATTTTTAGTTATCTACAAGCACACCCTCATGTACCAACCCACTAGCGGCCCTTCTTTTCCCCCCAAGCCTATAACCCTCCCCTATGTCTACCCATAATGCTAAGTCAAGTGATCCTAACTCCCTAGCGGATTCCCCCAACCCCTCTACTGATATCCCTCCATATTCAGAGTCCCTTTTTGAAATTCCCTTGAAAAATGTCACCCTTACCCAACCTAGCAGTAAGGGGGAGGAAAACCCTTCCCCTGCTCCCAAAGACTCAACCATTGTAGAGCAGTACCCTTCTAGACCTAGCCTGAGGAGCAAATGGAAAGCTATCTGATCCCCTAAAAAACAAAAAAATCATGCTAACTGAAGACAAAGAGTAAGAATACTTCATTTCAAATCCCAAAAATCATTTTGGACAAGGAGGAAGAGGTTACTAGCAATGCAAAGGATTTATTGTGTTCTTCTACCATAAACCACATCACTAGAGCAATGGAGAACCTCATTTCTGTTGTCAACATGATCAAAGAGGTGGGTGCCTTCCTATCCAACACCATTAACAAGGTCTAGGAGCTTTCGATCATGATCATGGTCCTTCTATATTTAGACCAAAAAGATACAATCAAGGAGGACAAGGAAGAGTCCCAGTAGCATTGAGAAGGCATTAGCGGGCAGTAGGCCTGTTCATGGTTTTGTTGTTTTTAGCTCAGTCCTTTGTTTCCTATCTTTAGGGGTTCAAGCCCTATAATTGCTTTCCTATTTTCTCTTGGTTTGCTTAATTAGTCAATTGCTAGATCTCCAGATTGTGAATTTTTGTAATGTCTATCCTTGTGATGATAGGATGTGCCAATTTTGTACTATTGGCATGTCAAGTGCCTACTGTAACAGGGGCGGTACCCTTCAACCCAGAAAGTAAATATTTTTTTTTACCTACCAAAAAAAGTATTTCCTAAGTAATAAAATACATTATCCATAATATCAATGACTTGAGTACAACATAAGCACTCACAATTTGTGTACAATTTAGACATTATAAGTTCACTTGTAAGGCATGTTTAGTCCACTTTCAAAATGGTGAATTTCTTGTATTGCTTGCTCTATTTTCTTGCATTGTAAAACAAATAATTATTTTTTAGTAGCATCACCTAAAAATCACAATTCACACCTTATCCAGTGACTATTATCTTTTGTGTTAAGTATCAACAATAGTGGTAGAATTGTTCCCTACATGATTGTGTTGGTTATTTAAGCTGCAAGATTCCATCCAAATTGGCAACATTCTAATATTATTTGCCTGTTGGCTTTCTCTTACTACATATGAGCACTCTATTATTCCAAAAATAATATATTTTTGTAATTTTTTAAATCTTTTATTTTCAAAAAACTTATTTAAAGAGTTTGTGATGTAACTCATAGGTCCCCAAGAATTTAGGCTTAAGATCAACAAGTGTAAACAATGCAACATATGCCTTGGATTTGTACTCGGTTTTGCATGTTTACATGGAAAATATCTATAAAAATGGTACATATTCATACCAAATATATTAGACTTGGACTGGCCAAGTTATTTGTGTTGAATAAAACTCACCTTAGCTCCATAGTCATAGGAACAATGTAAGATTGTTTGTTTTTTTATTTTTGTTTTTAAAGCTAGATTACTTGATAAAAAATATATATTTTTGGAGTAATACTTCTTATACACATCCACCATGGGGATTGAACCCATGTCACATCACCGATAATGCAAGTGGCATCCTTACCGATAGACCACACTCATGGGGATAATTGATAAAAATATTTATCAAGCTACATTACATAGTTTTAGTACTTTTATCAAAATAAGTTAGATGTATAGTCCAAGGGCATCACAAAAAACCATCTTATACAAATGACATAAAATATTTCACGTGAACTAAAATTCTAAAACAATGTATTTTTTTTTCTAGTGTATATATAACTCCTAAATATACTTTAAAAGGTCAAATTCATAAATAAGACAAATGTTTACGATTTTAGAGTGGTAATCCTTAAAATTGTGAGTGGTAGAAAACATAGAGAAGACATTACAAAGATAAATGGTTTATATATTATAATGGTTAACTATATAACCACCTATATTAAATTTGTTTAGAATCCATGTTCATGTTGAATGTTAGAAAACAAAACCATATTCTTAAATGTTGAAAAATTACATCCAAGGAATACCCTATTTAATAGTAGTTGGCTAGCATTTATAAAAATGATTAAAATACAATTTTGAAAAATTCAATTACAATACAAAATATTATATTGGGTATGTAGAGGTTTAAATATTGGCTTTTACCTTTTAAACCTTTCATGATTCAATACTGGATGATTCTTCCTATGACTAGATGCAATCCCTATGCCATTGGAATTTCTTACCATTGGTAATTGGTTGCTTAAATAATCTAGTTAGGCATAATTATTGTCATTTTTGGCTTGCATTCTATATTTCATTAAGATCACCTTGTATATTGTTATCATCTTGAATGTTAGTTTAGTTGCCTCCTTGAGGTTAGATTTAGGGTTAACTAGTATTCATATAATTAGTCATCTTTGGAAGTTGTTTGAGATAGAATCTAGATATCCAACACACTAATGAATAGGGCATAAGTACCACCCTAAAAATCTATTAGTATCAATTGCTCAATAAATAAAAATCAAATTATAATAAGAAGAAAATAAGATTTGTACAAAATGTATAATATTTATAGGTAGTTGGAAGGTGAAATAATTTAGCTTCCAACCAATCAAGAAGAAATCTATAGAAATTATTAAATAGCTATTTTATTCCATTTCCTCTATAACTAGAATCAGATTGTAAATTGCCACATGGAAATATTGGATATGTACAAATGCATCCTCAACACCTTACATTGGTAGGATTTCCTCTATGCATTTTAAAACTTAGTGATGATGCATGGAGTTGGCACCATAGGTTTATTTTTCTATAAGTATTAATACCATTAAGGTTGGCACCAAAGGGAGATTTATGTCATAGAGGTCATGACAGTACAAATTAAATTCACATTATGTGAAAGTTTGATGTCCTAAGAAGTATTAGAAGTAGTATGTCAAGGAAGAGTCTAGAAATACATCAAGGTCTAAAATATGAAAGTGCCTTGGAATCATTATCCTTAGTAATTTGTGAAACCTTTGCTTTTCTCACATTATTTATCTACCCATAGAAATCAGTGGTCCTCATCGTGTTAGTCTTCCAATATAGAAAAAGAAATTGATTTGGTCAAATATATTCCACTTAGTTTGGGAAGGAAATTGGCCTTGCTTGGAAACCTTAAATGGGTTGTGTGCCCGTTGGTGAGTACACTTACTAGTGATGTCAATCATATAGTATATTGCTACAATTTTCAACTAATCTAGGTCTAAATATTTTTAATATTGTACTACCATGAGCTCCAATAGATGAGGATGGTATGTCTTGAGGAGTTTTGCATGAAATTATGAATGCATCCCAAAGCAAGATGAAAAACAAATATATAGTTTATACCCCATGTGGGTCTTTCCTATCCATGCCATGCTCATTATTTTTATAAGGCCATCCAATAAGTTATTGTCTTATGGATTTCCAATTTGCCTTTGCTTGCATTCATGAGTGATTTGCTCACAAATTTTGAGGAACTTTCTCATTAATTTTTTAATTCAAACATAATAACCTAACAATGGTGTCAATAGGATGTGTTGATAGGGGGGAGAAAAATAAGATAATTAGAAACAAATGAGGAATTTAATAGATGAAGGAGAAAGGAGAAAAGGGGTTTTTAGAAGTATGGGGAGAGGGAATACTTATCAAAATAATAATCGCTACTATATACATACTTAAACATTATATTGACAAGAATTCTTATTGCTAAATTGGATAGAGATGTTGTCTATTTATAGAAATAGGTAACATAATCCCTTCCATTGAGGCAAGCCCATAGGAATTTGGAGCTATGGTCATAACATTTTGGTGGGACCCACTCCATAATAAATTGATCTTTTAATGTACCCTTAGTTTTGCTCAAACCTCATACCATTTAATTATGTAGTCTCCTTTATATTTTTTTTATGTGGATCCATTATCAAACCACCTTTTTGTAGATTCTTGATGTTGCATAGTATTCTTATATATCTTTTGCCTTTCTTATTCTAGGGCAAGTAGTGCATTTAACCTTGCTTGCATGGGTTCAATGTTAGTGTCCTCAAATTCAAGTTGTTGTGACATTTAGAGGGAAGGGAGTTTTATATTGATTGGCAACACAACTTCTTTACCATATAATAACTTGTAAGGGGATGATCTAGTGGATACTTTTGGAAACACTCTATTATCCTATAATGCCTTATGTAGCTCAATATTATATTCCCTTTATAGAGATGGTTCTTTTCATGATCCTCATGATGTTCTTGTTAGCTGATTCAACCAAGTTGTTACCTTGAGGGTAGCAGATGGATGATGTATTCAATAAGAATTTGTAGTAGAAAGTGAATTTTATCACTTTGGCCCCCTTAAAGTAGGTGGTATTATTTGTCACTATGGAAGTAGGTGCTTTGAAATTTGTGATAATATATTTGAGTAATTGAAATAATATTTTCTAATTAGCTACTTTAGTTAGCACTACTTCAACCTAATTAGTGAAATAATCCATTGTAGTGAGGTTCTATCCATGTACTACACTTAATAGTGGGTTGAATTTACCTATGAAATCTATGTCCTATTTTTTTAAACAATTTAGTCACAATGAAAGGTTTTAAAGGCATTAGAGATATTTTTCTTCCCCTAGACATGTAGCATGATTTACAACCTTTGACTGATCGATTATAATTGGTGAACATAATGGACCAATAGTACCCATCTCTTAGGATATTATAAATTATAATGGGCTTAGAGAAATTCCATTCTTTATTGTGGTATTGCTTTATTAATGGACCCTTATTTTCTTATTCTATGTAGTGGAGAAGTATGTTGTCATTTCCTTTCCTAAATAAGACATCATCTAACCAATGATAATGTGTTGTTTTTTGTCAGAATCAAACACTTTCCTTGGCTATTATCCCTTTTGGTACTTTCCCTCTAGCTATATATTTGCACATGTCATTGATCCATCCAGTTCTACCATCCATATCTATCTATTCTACTAGAGTGACTTGATCATTGAAGATTGTCCTTGCCAATCGTTCACATAAATCTCGCCCCCTTATCATTTTGGTGGGCTTGATCTCAATGATAAATTATTGAATTTATTGATCAACCTGACCCTCTTTTTTTCTAATTCATTGTGTAATTTTATTGATCATACATTATGGTTTACTACAAATATGGTAGTATTTTTGTGAGATAGGTAATAACTACACTTTTTGAGAGCCTTCATGATGTGAACACTTGCTTTTCAATAAGGGTATATTTATCTTCATAGTTGTGAAGGTCTTGAATCATGAAAGAGGTGGGATTCTCCTTTTTTTTCATTATTTTGGGTTATAATAGTTGTGATGTTTCATCTATACCAGTACATACAACCTAGAATATTTTGATAAATTTGGGTTGATCAGGATTGGGGTTTAGGTGATGGTATCTTTGACATCTTGAAAGGATTTCTTTCTTTCATCAGTTCATTTTATCTACTAATCCTTTTTAACATATTGGTTATAGATTTGACCATTGCAGAAAATTTTATAATAAACTTAGTGATAAATTAGATTTTCCCTAGGAAAAACCTAATCCCTTTGATTTATGAGGGCAATGGTAAGTCTTGGATTACTTTTATCTGATCAAGATCTATGGCTAGTATTTTTTGGTATTACATGACCTAGTAACTTTTCCTCTTTGACCATAAAAATAGACTTCTTAAGGTTAAGAGAGATACCATACTCCTTGCACCTCTAGAATATTGATATGGTTGGCATGTTTTCTTATATCTTTGAAAATATCATTAAATAATCAAGGCATATGAGAATGATATCACCTACAAGCTCAATGAAAGCTATATCCATAGTACTTTGGAAGGTTACCCCTATGTTTGATAGATTGAATGACATTTTTTGGTATGGGAAGGTTCCCCACTTGGTGGTGAAAGTTATTTTATATTGATCTCTATCTTTAACTCAAATCTAGTTATATCTTGAGAATCCATCAAGGAGAGACATCTATAAACCAACTACCTTCTACAAAATCTAATTAATGGTAGTGAATAAATAATTATATTTTAAGGAGACCTAATTAAAGTTTATAAAGTCAACATAGAGGTTTATATCACAATTTTTCATTTGTGCTAAAACCAAATTGGAAACGTAGTTGGAGTGTTTAATTAGAAATATAAATTGAACTTGCAAAAGTTTCAACAACTCTTTCTATATAATTATCTCTATTTTTGGATTCATCAATCACTTCTATTTGAATGGTTTAGTATTAGGTTACAGTTCAATGGTCTACTTTATGATTCTTCAAATGTAGACCTTAAGATCTTCATATTACTAGGCAATATTATCTCCATACTTACCATAAAGCTCTTTGAAAAGGTCCTTTTTTTCCTAAAAGTAGTAGTTTTTTTTCTTCAACTAACTCGATAATATGATACATAGAATATTTTACTTTGAGGCTCACCATTCTTGTACTATCAAATCTTAATAGTCTTTTTAGAGTTATCATACACTTGGATAGTTGATTTGACTTATGTTTTATAATTCCATATTTGATTTTGTCCTTGGACTCATTATTTTCTTTGATGTGTCGAACCACCCTAATTAGTCATTCTATGATTTGCTCATAATTATCAAAGACCTACCAATAATCAAAATTATTAGGAATTATTGGTCTAAAAACTACCTCTAATTATTTAGGTTTATCCAATACATCATTGACAGAGTTGAATTTGGATGCCATTCCTACCAACTCATCTACATTGGTTTTCAATTATCTAGGGATTTCTTTGATTTTGTATGTATCAAAACTTTTCAACAAATCCTAGAATCAATGATTGTAAGACTTCAAGTATATATTATTTATGACACAAAATATTAACTTGATTTAAAATTAGTTTAGAGTCATTATAACCTTATTTATAATTAGTTCAGAGTCACTGTACATTCTTAGGTTCTTGGTTCTTATATTTTCATCTTCTCTCCAATAGATATAAAGTGTCTCATATTTTTTCATATTATTGGTACAATTGAATAATAACTTATAGGAAAAATTAGTTTGTACACTTTTTTGGTCAATGAACTAAAAATCTAAATCTACTTCATTCTTGGTCCTAGCACCATCAAAGTACATTTTCCACAACTTATCTTTCCCTTAACCCATCATAGGTGGAATATTGGAAGGCATTTCAATGATGAGATAGTTTTCTAATTCAATCTCTTTGTGTTCAACCTTAGTATATCCATTGTCTCATAATACACTTGTAGACACCTAAAACATGTCATGTTGAGAAGGCTACCCATTTTAACACCTTTTAAGGCCAAATGACTCACCTTGGGTCTTCCCAAGACCTAACAGTGCAGCTGCGTACTTAAACAGGGATAATCTATCCTTTACAACCTGGATCATCATACTGAGGAGTGACCTCCACATTTCATAATTCACAATTCACAGTGGTGATCATGCTGTGGTTACAATTTGTTGCTAATTACATTTTTTCTTATTTTCTTGAGTTACAGGTATCGTCACTTTGGGTCAAAATGGCTCACAAAAGCCATCGTCATACCCTGTGATGGCCTTTAGAGCCTACCACTCTTCCCTATAATGATATCAGAATAGAGTCACAAAACTAAAGAGGTAGCAACTTCATCGAATGTTGGCTTCACTTGTGAGTATATTTGCACTTGATTTTACTACTTTTCATAGAAAAATATAGGATTTCAAGTTTTAATTGATAAATATAAAGAAATTCTTAGATTTGAAGCTTTATGCCTATGACTACTCCTAGGTCCAGTAGCCTCTATTTTTTGTCGCTATAGGGTACAGTGGCCCCTATTTTTGACCACTCCTATGTTAGACGATATCTATTGTAGATCACCTTACATAGTGACGATCCTTGATTTGCTATTTGTTAGGGTTTGTCTACTTGTTGCCTATCTAAAGGATAACATCATTTAGGGTTTGCACTTTCAAATTTTCTAAAATTGAAATGTTTTTATTTAGAAATTTAGAAATTTGAAACATATTTTATGCATTAGAAAAATCTTATTTATTGCTCCATGTTGCATCTTTCTTTTTTCATAAAGTAAAAATAACCCACACACCACATCTCAAATTAAAAATCAATGGGTTGGAATTCACACCCAACCTCTGATCAAGACTAATTATGGTATCCTTCATCACCACCTCGTTAGATTTCTTGTGGTTCTTCACACCCCATTTTGACTAAGGCTAGTCCAAGAACCATCCTAGCCAAGAAATATAGTACGCATCTCTTTTTAAATAGGTCTATCACTGATCAAGGTGAACTGGGTGAGGACTGGTAGGACCTAGACTCCCTCATCAAATTTGGACTTCACCACCAAATCTCGATGGGTTTCATGACCTGGACTTAATCACCAAGACTATGTATGAGAGGATATAAGTGAAATCCTTTTAACTGAGTATTTACATCAACAATATCAAAAACTCGGACAAGAGAAAAGCAATAAAATAACGAATCAATATACACAAGCTAGCTTAGGAAACACAAATAATATTTAAATGAGATAATCATCCTATATACTTTGTTTGTTTTATTACTATATGCATAATCAATATAAAATGATCACAACGCGTAGCCATACCAAGTCACATACTGAGGCTACATGGAATGCATGCTAAGGCCCAACACACCTTTATTATAGCCCAACAAATTTACTCTTACCTGAATGGTGTTCTAACATCCATCACGAAGATAATTCCACTCACAGGGGATTTTATCATTGAGATACCCCTACTAGGAGGACTCCTATGGTACCTCCCCATGATTAATAAGAATATCTTCTTAGACCTCATCCATCTCATGCTACTTCTAAACAAGATCCGCCCATTGAGGGGTCAAGTAGAGGTGTCACACGAATTTGTATACCCAACCAATATGCACTCCCATTTGAGCATGGGATAGGATACATACCCTTAGCTAGCCTATATGGAGGAGGTACTCCTCCTGATCACCCTTGGTTGAGTCATAAGTTAAATCACCAATATAGGTATGGCCCTAATGCAACCCATAGAGCATATTCTTCTATCCATACTTATTCTTAGGATGGGCATGATGAAGATTTAATATGACCTATCCATACACACGAAGAGTGTTCTACACAAATACGCTATGCACCTATGCCATACTCACATGAGGATAAATCCCCTAGGGTCCAGCATAGAGTAAACACATCTTCGATTGATCAAGGTAAGAGGGTAGCCATCCCTACTATGCAAACTAAAATAGCCAAAACCCCTCGTATTGATATGAGAAGTCATAGGCCACATATAGTGGATTGGATAGATTGGCTATCTAGGCCCAACACCAGTTAGAGAGAGCATTTTATCCAATCCTAATTGGATGATTTGCACTATGAGTGAGAGTGCCTAGATAATGAACATGCAGAACAACAAAGGCTACATCACCAGTGGTTGTATGAGCATAGACTATATGAGGAGATAATCCTAGAATAGATATTGCACAAGGATAAATTACGTAGGGTAGCTCATGATAAAATTACCATGCCGAGCACTTATCGATAATAACTTAACATAAGACACACTACATAGCAGCAGGAGTTGCCCTCTAGGAAAACCAACAATTGTCCTCTTCCTACCTCTATTCATCAATCTTGGCCAAGATAGTGCCAAGTGTCAAATCCACTAGAATATGAGGTTTACAAAGAGACAAAAGCAGAGGAATAGGATCAAGAATATCTTGAGTCATTTTGTGAGGATGTGGCAGATGATTACAATCTATCACCTTGGCCAAATAGGAACCTTCCACCTCCTCCTGGGAGATCACTTCAATAGAATGAGATTATCTCATCTTATGAATATAAATTCCTCACAGAGTGAATTCAATTGCTAGAGAAGCAAGAAGCAGGTTACCAAAAACCCACATTGCACAAATTGTATAACCAACCCATGTATCCATTAGTTCCTTGTCCTGCTTACCTAGAGTATTTCAAAATACCTAAGCATGATAAATTTAGAGGGGAAAATGATACCAAAGGAAATGTCACAAGTTTTATGAACTTGTGTTTTTCAATTACAAGACAATAATGCTTTTTTTTTAAGAACATTTGTGATAACACTCAATGGTATAGCCTTAGAGTGGTATAACCAATTACCCCAACATAGCATCTTTATATTTGAGCAACTAGCAAACACCTTTATTGAATGCTTATCCTATGAAATAAAGAAGAAGGTAAAACTAACTGACTTGTCAAACTTATGATAATTTGATGATGAGCCAATTATGGATTATGGAAACAAATGGTGAAATATAATGTTAAAACTACCTTTCATTATTCTTGTTTTAGAACTAATGCAAATGTTTACAAAAATTTGCTCTAAGCACATATCACTTCTTTTACAATTGTAGCAGTATCAAGAATTCAAAGAGGCTTTGGTGTAAGCCAAAATTATTGAGGACATTAAGGTCCAAGAGGGAGACATAAAGCTTCCTAATAAGGAATGGAACAAAAATCCTTGTAAAAATCACCATCAAATGAAACCAACTTTGATTAATCATATTGTTTTAAATATTACTAAAGCTAAGAAAGTGCCACAATAGCCTAACTATCAGGCTCAACCCCCTCCAACATAATACAATAAATAGCACCAAATAAATCAAGGGCAAGATAAGCAACATTGTCCTCCTCACACATACATTCCATTTCCTGAGTCTTTTGTGTCTCTCTTCAATAGAATATGTGAGGCTAAGGTGATTACCTTGCTAAAAATTTGATTGATAGATCCTACTTGCTCAAAACATAAAGGGTATAGAGAGGATCTATATTGTGCTTATCATAGGTAAAATTGACATGATATACAAACATGCTATTGTTTCAAAAATCTAGTACAAAATATGCTATATAGGAATCAATTGCATATAGACAACTCTCTCACTCCAAATAATCAATAGATGGGAATTTTTAAAGATCCGTTACCCACCCACAAGATCAAGGGTAATAAAACTAGGTATGTTAGTGAGATACATATGGATCCACCCACACATGGGTTCATAGGTATGATAAATATCATGACACGAAATAGAAGATACAATCAAGTTGAGCCACCTACATCTCCCATTCAAATACCTTCTATACCTCAACCCTTTCCAGCTCAAAACCCACTGATAGGTCCATCCTCACAATCGATTATTATGATTAGATACAGGCTTACTCAAATCCTATAGATAGCATCAACCAAGCTCTTCATTTACGAGCTTATTCAGCAGTCTCCTAGACATAGGAAATCACTCATGAAGATTCTCAAATCTATCAAGCTTCAACCCTGAGATCCTAATACATTCACTAACTTTTTAGGGTATGTCAAAAAATACAAATATCCTATGGTCACCTTCTACAACCACAAAATTAAACAAGTACCAACCAACGTAATGGATCCTCCATTACACATAATATCTTGTATAAACCAGATACAATACAAGCAAGTGTTGATTGATATAGACTCATCGATCAACATCATAATGACGATAGCTTTGTAACATCTGAGCCTTCCAATGTCACACATAGTGGTATCTACTTTCACATTATGAGCATTTAATGATGCATTATGCTCAATGGTTGGCACTATAGTCTTACCTATTCAGGTTGGAGTAAAAGTCATTTTCATATTATACCATGTGTTGGAAGGAGCAATGCAATACAACATATTGCTCAGGCATCTCTAAATTTAAGACATGAAATGTGTTCTTTCTATTTTACATTAATGTAATAAATACTTGCATGAAGGACAGGTTCATGTCATTCCATTGGATGATGAACCCTTTAGGTATGTCAATTAGGTTAAAAATCCAAGGGAGTTTATCTTACCATGAACACATTTGTATATCAGACTTAGTTCTCCCATCAAGAATCTAGAGTGCAAACCTAAAGTAGCACATGTTGATGCATCCACCTTAGCACCACTACCATAACCTAAACTAGTAGTTGCTTATGATATACCTTTATCATCATCTGATCCTCAAATCAAAAAAAAATTGAAAGCACCCATGGTAGATGAATCATGATCCTAAAGTCATCCCCAATATCTCTACAATAGATATTTTAATTTCCATGGAATAATCACCTAACATAATGGATGACATGCCTCAACCTACTTCACCTACTTCATCTACTGTATCATCCACACCACAAGTGACTATTCATTTAGTCAACCCTGAGCTTGTCGAATACTTGGTATAAAATTTCACTTTTACACCAATTATTGAGTCTGTACAAGACATGGGGACACCTCATGCTCCTCCCTTGTCCATTGGAATGGTGGTACCCCTAGGTATACCTCCCAACCAGAAAAATTTCATATATGGGAGTTTTGACCAAGCCATAAATCAATATCCTATTGTCAATCATGATAATAAACCTTTCACAGGAAACATCTACTATATGTTGAACCCTAAATTTACTCTAAGATACTTCTACCATTACCATTGGCATAATAATAACTTAGGTTTGTATGAGCAGGGTCAAAAAATACCTTATCTACTACAATATCAATTGTCGATAGATAAGTTTGGTTTAGGATATTCCATCTGCATGTTAGATGAGTTGTTGGATGGTTCCCTAGAATGCTTAAGCCTAGGATTTGGGGGGGACATTGAAAATAATGAGTACGTTGACCCTAGCCCATATAATTTACCAAGGAATAATTTTAAAATCACAATGGTTGCCATAGAAATTCTTGAATCATATCATAAGACCAATCAAGAAGAGGAATCAAAACTCAATGATATTCCTAAAAATGATTAGGTTGATGAAAATGATGAATATAAGGATGAAACAAAAATTGCATACTTATGTCCTACCTATATTTATCGTCTCAATAATTATATAGGAGATTGAGCCAGTTAGGTCCCCTATTGATATAGATGACATCTATCACAAGATATTTTTTGCTCTACCTAATTGGATATAGTTGCTCCCTCTTGAGAACCCAATTATCATATCTACTCCTAGAGCGAACCTAGAGATCCCAATGCCTCTTAATCCACATCTGGAGCATCTAGAGAAATCAATAATCGATAGGTCCTACCCCTACGGTCATGGAGATCACCAAAAATCCATCAACATGATTTTCATTGATTTAATCGCACCTCTCTGCAATTCAAGTTATCCCTCAAAGTTGTTGTACCTTAACCTTGAGGCCATTAACTTTGATTGTATTGTGTTAGCACCATCAGTTGAGGAGTTCTTTCCATGTGAAAATTTATACAACTATTTCATTTAACTCTAGGCCATGCTTAGGATGTCTATAATGCTAAGGTCAAATCTGATATGATAGATCATCCAAATCCAATGGATGATATCCACTTGATCCCTACACCTCATCAGCTTGAGGAGGGATCCCACATGTCAATTGAGGAGACTTTCAACATGGATATTAGCACTGATCCTAACCATCCTAAGAAAGTCAAATTTGGAGAAAGTTTATCTCCTAAAGAGCATGCCATCCTCATACCTCTTTTGAAAAATAATTCTGACATATTTTCTTGGTAATATAAAGACATTTCGGGTCTTGATCTGAAGTTGGTTACACATAGCATTAATTTAGACCCCACTATGAATTCAATCAAGAAAAATCTTAGAAATATGCATCCAAAAATCACCTTAATGATGAAATATGAATTACAAAAATTGTTGGATGTAGAATTTATTCAACCCATAGACTATCCATAGTGGGTATCTAATATGGTACCTGTAGGTAAACCTGATGGGAGGATCCATATTTGAATTGATTTTAGAGACCTAAACAAGGCAACACCCATGGATGCATTCTCGTTACCAAACATTGACACTCTTGTAGTTGCAACTGTTGGTCATGATATATTATTCCTTATGGATAGATTTTCAGCCTATAATCATATTTGGGTCAAACCTAAAGATCAACATAAGATAGCCTTTACCACACCATGGGGAACATTCTGCTATAAAGTTATGCCATTTAGCCTTAAAAATACTGGTGCAACCTATCAGCAGGCCATGACATATATTTTTTATGATTACATGCATAAGATACTAGAAGATTACATAGATTATTTGCTCACCAAATCATTATTGCGTGAAGAGCATGCAGAAGTTCTACGAAAAGTTTTTGATCACCTTATAGAGCATAATGTTAGGTTGAATCCTAAGAAATGTGTTTTTGGTCACATCAAGAAAACTCTTGGGATTCATAGTCTCTAAAAGAGGGATTGAATTAGATCTTGCAAAGGTCAAAGGAATTCTATAAATGCTTCCCCCCATGAACATTAAAGAGCTTTGCAGATTACAAGGCAAAGTAGCATCCATCAAATGCTTCATAGCGTAGTTGTCGGATAAATGTCAAATCATAAATTCAATTGGGATGAAGTATGTCAAAAGGTTTTTGATGAGATAAAAGAGTACCTAGAAACACCACTAATTTTAGCTCCACATCAACTAGGTGTACCTTTCTTGTTGTACATTTTAGCCATAGACTATGATCTGGAAACCATGTTAGCCCAATAGAACAAAGAAAACAGAGAGCAAGCTATCTATTACATTATTTGCACCTTGGTCAGTTATGAGCTAAAGTATGCATATGTCAAAAATATCTACTTAGCAATGATGTTTGCTACCAAAATATTTGTCACTACATGCTAAGTCATACCACATATGTCATATCAAAAGAAAATCCTTTGTGATACATGATAAGTCACACATATCATAATACATAAATTGTAAAGTGGATCATGTTATTGATGAAATTTGATCTTGAATTCATCAATCAAAATTCCATTAAAGATAAGGTCATATTTAATTAGTTAGTAGAGGCACCTCTTTAGTATGACAAGCCTCTCATGATAGAATTACCTGGTGATTGTTGGAATATTACCATTAGTAAAATGTTAAAAATTTGATTTTACCTTGGGTAAAGGTAACTTACCTTTTACCTTACCTAGACGGCAGTGGACGACAGCATTTGGGCGGCAAGAGAATTCGAGTCATCTTTCTTTTCCCCCAATTTCTCCTTTCCTCCCTTTCTTTCTCAAATAGGTTATTTACTATTTATTTAATCTATGTAACCTATGTTTTATTGTTAATGCAATTAACCATTTTTCGTCCACACTCACCTTTCACATTTGGTATCAGAGCGACATGATTCCCGAGGCGGTGGTACCGGTAGTTCAAGGTGGTGGCACGGATCTCAAGGCAGCCCGTAGGAGCCGAGGTAGCATGGATCTCGAGGCGGACCGTAGGAGCAGATCGACGTGTATCTCAAGGCACTGGTGGAGTTGGACGAGGCGGCCTGCAGGAGCAGCAGATCGATGTGATTCTCGAGGCACTGTTGACATGGCGTGGTGGACATAGCGTAGCCCAAGGCACTGGTGACGTGGCAACCTACAGCATGCGGCCCGAGGCATGGGATTGACGTGGCATGATGCGTGGCGACGTGTGACTGGCATGCGGCTCAAGGCATGGGATTGACGTGGCATGACGCGTGGCAACGTGTGACTGGTGCACGGGCCGAGGTGTGGTGATGTGGCGATCCACGCGTGCATTGATGGCAAAAGGAACCTGCGATGATAGTGACTACCCATAGGTAGTCAAAGCACTGTAAGTGCTTAGCTCTTTTTAAAGAGCTTATACATCGCCTTACGGGCGATGTGGGACTAAAGTCCCAATTAAAACCAAAGCTTCGTACCGAAGCGCGAAGCCAATATTAGCTTCGTGCTCGACATGGAAGCTATAGGGCGAGGAGCTCGCTTAGCTCCTGGATCTACCCGGTAGCGCAGCGGCTACCCTCTGCCCTGACACCCGCGAGGTCGCAGGATCGACCCTCGGCGGGGTCAATAGTTACTTAAATTTAAAAAAAAAAAAAACTATAAGGAAATAGTTTAAATTTAAAAAAAATATTTTTTTTTTTGTAATTTCCTAAGAGGAAATATCTGTTCATTTAAAAAAAAAAAAATATTTCAAAGTTGATAGAAATTTCCTGAGAGGAAATAATTGTAAAGTTTTTTTTAAAAAAAACTTTGAAAGTTAAATTTTTTTTTTTTTATTTCCTAAGAGGAAATCTTTGTAAAAGAAAATTTTTGGGAAATTTTCTTAAATGATAAGATCGGAAGGATGTTATCATGCCCTCTGCAAGTTTTTACTGAGAACAAACCCTGAAAACTTTGATAGGCATGTGAAAAAACTAGGACTTAATACAGTTTTTTCACAGTTGCAAAACGCGGTTATTGCACACCAGAGAAATCCTGATCAAGGATACAAAGTAGATTCAGAAGATAACTCCTTTGGCAATAGGTTTGAACAATCCAACACAGTTGCAATTGCTTCACAAGGATCTGAATATACTCATTATAGTAATTCAGTTGAAATCCTACAATCTCCTCCTGAAATAATATTGATCAGTGACGATGATGAACAAGTCGCTGACAATTTTGTAATTGTTGAACAACAAGTGTGAGTTGTTTATGATTGTAAATCAAGCAGGGCTTGATAGTTTGTAAAGTATTTTTTGCAATAAGACTATAAAAGAGAGGTTTCTTGTTTTAGTAGATAATAATGGGATCACATAATAATCTACCAATTCCCGAATTCAGTGGGGATAATTATGAGTACTGGTCCATCAATATGAGGACATTACTCATCGAAAAAGGACTATGGGATATTATTGAATACGGATACATTGCTCCAACAGATTGGAGTACTTTAAGTGCAAATGATAAGAAGATCTACAAAGATGCACAGAAAAATAATTCTTTTGCCTTATACCATCTTCAATCGACATTAGATCCAAGTATCTTTCCTAGAATTGCATCTTACTTAAGTACTACAGATGCATGGAATGCCTTGAAAGAAGGATTCCAAGGAAGTGATAAAGTAAAGCAAGTCAGGCTTCAGACTTTGAAAAGAGATTTTGAAAATCTCAGAATGAAGGAAAATGAAAGAGTCAAAGACTACTATGTACGAGTCAAAGCAGTAGTTGATATGATGCAAACTTTAGGTGAAGACACAAAAAATGAAACAATTATGAAGAAAGTGTTGCGAACACTTCTTCCTAAGTGGAATCACATTGCTATCATAATTGAAGAATCCAAAGACCTTTCTACTCTTACATTTGATAGTTTGATTGGATCATTAACATCACATGAAGAGCGACTTCAAGGAGCACCTTCAACAAGCTATGGAGGTGATGACAAAGCCTTCACTTTGAATGAAACTGCAAGACAAGGAAAAGGAAGAGGTCGAGGCAGAGGACAACAACAAAGAGGCAAGGGACCAAGCAACTCCTATAGAGGAGGTAATCAAAACAGAGGAGGAAATCAAAACAAAGGAGCCAATCAGAACCAAAGTGGCAATGCAGCCCATGGAAATCAAGGACGAGGAAGTAACAAGACTAAAACAACTTGTTTCAATTGTGGGAAACAAGGCCACTTCGCTCGTGACTGCTAGTAAAAGTCTTCAAAAGATCAAAGCAGTCAATATGGCTCATTCTACGAAGAAGAAGAAGGTCCACCAAACCTTTTTCTCTCTTATGGACAGCCAGATCAAAATCTAAATGATACATGGATTTTAGATACTGGTTGCTCCAACCAGATGAGTGGCAAAGAAAATCTCTTTGCTACATTAGATTCAAATTACAAATATCATGTTAAGTTAGGCGATAATAAATCTTTGCAAGTTGAAGGCATTGGAGCTATGGCAGTTCCAACAAAAGAAGGCCTTAAAAATGTGAATGACATATACTATACTCCACAACTACAACACAATTTGTTAAGTGTTGGCCAAATGATGGAGAAGCATTACAAATTAGTTTTTGATGAAAGAAAATGTACAATCTTTGATAAAAAAATTGTAACCGGGTCATCACAGAAGTACCTATGACAAAGAATAGGTTGTTCCCTCTAAAATTTGGTGAGCCAGGGGGAGCTCAACTTGCAAACATTGCTATTACAAATCTAAGTGAATTGTGGCACTTGAGATATGGTCACCTCAATTTCGCTAGCTTGAAAATGTTAACATCACAAGCTATGGTGACAGGTCTACCAAAAATTCCAGAACATAAAAAGGTATGTGAAGCATGTGCTTTAGGAAAGCACTCCAGAACGAAGTTTCCAAGAGGTCGAGCGTGGAGAGCAAGCTATCCTCTTCAGCTAGTACATTCGGACATTTGTGGTCCAATGCAAACAAAAAGCCTTGGAAACAATTCTTATTTTCTAACATTCATAGATGATTATTCTAGAATGTGTTGGCTCTATTTTCTGAAACACAAAGATGAAGCATTTGATTGCTTCATAGACTTCAAAAATAATGTAGAAAAGCAAAGTGACTACTATGTCAAATGTCTTCGCATTGATAAAGGAGGAGAGTACTCCTAAAATGAATTTCTTCATTATTGTAAGCAAAATGGGATAAAAAGGCAGTTCACCACTGCCTATACCCCACAATGAACGGTGTGGCTGAGAGAAAGAACCACACCCTTGTTGAAATGGCACGAACAATGCTTCAGGCAAAGCATCTCACAAATAGCTATTGGGCAGATGCAGTGAGAACAAGTGCATATATTCTAAATAGAAGTCCGACTTCTAGTTTAGATGGTATCACTCCTTATGAAGGATGGTACGGTAAGAAACCAAATGTCAAAAATTTTCGAGTATTTGGTTCTTTAGCATATGCACACATTCCTGAGGAGAAGAGAAAGAAGCTTGATCCAAAGAGTCAAGCATGTGTTTTTGTAGGGTATTGTGATTCAACCAAAGGGTATAGATTGTACAATCCCAAGACACATAAAATCATTATCTCCAGGGATGTAATTTTTGATGAAGGGGGAGAATGGGGTCATAAAAAATTTGTTGATTTTGACTCTAATTCGGACAATTCCACATTAGTACCTCCCACATTGGTACAACCCAAGAAAAGCAGTGTAAAAATTCCTCCTCCACAAATTCCACATTAGGAAACTTCATCAAGTACATCAAGTGGTACACCAAGTCCAAGAGGGACTTCTTTGTTGGCACCCCCAAATTCTCCAAAACGATTTCAAAGATCTGTAAGCGCTCCAAGCCCGATGGATATTGATTCAGTTTCTCAAAGGAAAGAGACAAATAGAGGAAAGCGTATACTACGAGTCATCCATCTACTCAAATGTTGGATAGGAATTTCCAACAAAGATACACTAGGAGTCAAGCTAGTGAGATGGATGACATTTTGTCAAGACTTGAAAATCTTCAAATGTCGGGGGATGATGAGTCTCATGAACCAAGGGGTGATGTAGTCAATTATGCTTTGTTGGTTGCTGCACAGCTAGAACCATCTAGCTATGAAAAATCTTGCATTGAAAATATATGGCAAGATGCCATGGAAGAGGAAATATCCTCAATTAAAAAAAATGATACTTGGGAGCTTGTGAAGCTTCCCAAGGGAAAAAAATGTGTTGGATGTAAATGGGTCTATAAGACCAAATTCAATGCTGATGGAAGCATTAAAAGGCACAAGGCAATATTAGTAGCTAAAGGTTTTACTCAAAAATATGGAATAGATTATGAGGAAACCTTTGCTCCAGTTGCTCGACAAGAAACAATTAGAACTGTTCTTTCCTTGGCAGCCCATAAAGGATGGAAAATTCAACACATGGATGTGAAAAGTGCATTTTTAAATGGATACCTGACAGAAGAGGTGTATGTTCAACAACCTCAAGGTTTCCAAGAACCAGGAAAAGAGAACCTTGTTTATAAATTAAAAAAAGCACTTTATGGCCTCAAGCAAGCACCAAGAGCATGGTACTCATGAATTGACGGCTATTTCAGCAAATATGGTTTCACAAAAAGCAAGAGTGAACCAAAACTATACTACCTAAAAAATGGAGTAGATATCCTCATAGTTTGTTTATATGTGGATGATCTAATATTCATGGGTAGTAAATATGGAGTTCAAAAACTCCATGATGAATCAGTTTGAGATGAAGGATCTCGGATTAATGAGATACTTTCTAGGAATGGAAGTACATCAATCAAAGAGTGGGATCTTCATATGTCAACAGAAATATGCTCATGACATGATCAAGAAATTTTCTATGCAGCAGTGCAAATCAGCTGCAACACCAATCGGACATGGAATACAACTAAGCAAAGAAGATGGAGCACAAAAAGTTGACTTGACCAATTTCAAAAGCATGGTTGGGAGTTTAATGTTTCTCACCAACACTAGGCCAGATATACAGTATGTTGTTTCTCTTGTATCACGATTTATGGCATGCCCATCTAAGCTTCATCTTCAAGCAACCAAACGAATTTTACGATATGTAAAAGGTCCATTGGATTTTGGAATCCATTACCACAAGTCTAACTCTGTGAAGTTATTTGGTTATAGTGATAGCGATTGGGGCAGTAATATAGATGACAAAAAATCTACATCGAGGAACCTGTTTTAGTCTAGGTTCGGGACTAATAACTTGGAGTTCCAAGAAGCAATCTGTTGTAGCATTATCATCTATAGAAGCTGAGTACATAGCCATTACTCATGCCAGTACTCAGATCCTCTGGTTGAGGAAACTCCTTGAAGAGATTGGCGAAAAACAAATTGGTCCAACCAAACTGAATTGTGATAATATTAGTGCCATACAGTTGGCATATAATCCGATCCACCACAAAAGGTCAAAACATTTTGATATGAAGTATCACTTCATAAGAGATATGGTGGAACAATAGACAGTTGAGCTTCAATATTGTAGCACTTTGGATAATCTAGCGGACATCTTCACCAAAGGCATGGCTAAAGCTCAATTTATAAAGTCGAGAGACTATATAGTCGGTCCTCTCAACTTTAAGGGGGAGAATGTTGGAATATTACCATTAGTAAAATGTTAAAAATTTGATTTTACCTTGGGTAAAGGTAACTTACCTTTTACCTTACCGGACGGCGATGGACGACGGCATTTGGGCGAGCAAGAGAATTCGAGTCATCTTTCTTTTCCCCCAATTTCTCCTTTCCTCCATTTCTTTCTCAAATAGGTTATTTACTGTTTATTTAATCTATGTAACCTATGTTTTATTGTTAATGCAATTAACCATTTTTTGTCCACACTCACCTTTCACACTAATGTAGTGTTCATACTGTCTGAATCGCCTAAACCCAAAGAACCAAAAAACAAAGCAGACATGACTTTGTTCTTCAATGGTTCTAAGTGTGAGCAAGGGAGTGGTGTAGGGATCATGTTCTTCACACTACAAGGAGATCCTATGCCCTTGTCCTTTAAACTTTATTTTTCTTCCACCAACAATAACACTGAATATGAGGTTCTAATCTTATGTCTCCGAACAACTATCACCATGAAGATTAAAAATTTTAATATCTTTGGTGATTCCTTGCTCATTGTAAACCAAGTAAAAGGTATTTATCAATGTAGATGTCCCATATTAAAATATTACAAAGAGCTTGTGGATACATTATTAGCCCAACTGGATTGGTATGACATCGAGGTAGTCCCTCGTATGTCTAATCACTTTGTATATATAATGGCATATTTGGGATCCTTAATCCCTTGGAATCCTTCCATTGATTTTACAACCATCCATGTTAAAATACCCTTGAAATAAATGATGTTGCATGAGGCTTCACACATTAATGAATAAATCCACATGTTTTAGATATAACCAAATCACGAGTGGTTCTACAAAGCATGAGAATTTCTAAAACAGGCATCCTGGGGGTCCTTGATCTCGTAGGATCCTTCAAATAATGGCATGACCATTCATCATAAGGTTATCTTTCAATTAGCATTTGTTTATAATAAATTACAATGGGAACAAGTTGTTTAGACAGTTGAAGCTCAAGCTTGTCAATATTGGCTTGTCCAATCAAAAAATTATCTAAAACTTGATAGTATCCCTTAGGGATTGTTGCATGCTGCAAAATGAGAATTTAAATAGAAAGTGACTAGATATGTATTACTAGGAGATATTTTGTATCATTGGAGTTACGATGGACTCCTCCTTCATTGTCTTGAGCTCCAAGAATCCACTTGGTAAATCTCACAAGCTCATGATGGTACCTATAGTGGCCATTTTAGCAACATGGCTATCGTCAAGTGCATCCTTAGAATGGGTTATTATTGGCTCATGATGGAGAAGGATTGTTGCACGTATATTAGAAAGTGCATAAAATATCAACATCATGCTAATATCTCACACCTACCATCTCAGGCCTTTCAACCAATTCAATTAGCTTAGCCTTTTTCTTAGTGGGAATTTGATCTAATCGAGAAGATATCTCCTCCATATTTGGGCCATCACATGTTCATTGTAATAACTATTGAGTACTTTACTAAATGGGTGGATGAAGAACACAAGCTTATACTGAGAGGGGGGTGAACAGTATAAGACCATTTTTTACTTTTCTTTCCCAATCAGTATTATGCAATGTATAGATAGCAATATCAACAACAATAATCAAAGCAATGCACAAATCACCACACACAATAGAGACACAAATTTTACATGGTTCACCCAATATGGGCTACTCCACGGAGAAAATAGTTTTACTAAAATTTTCTCAATCAATCTCTTGGGAATCCTTTACCTATTACAATGTTTATGGATATCTATCCAAAGGAGACACCAATCCCCTAATCAAGTTCATGGATATCTATCCATAGGATAACTTTCTCCTTAGCTCTAACTGGTGATCTTCTAGAAGAACTGTTACCTCCAATGCTCTGGCTAATGGATCTCTATCCACTAAAGAATCCTATCCTCACTACCCTGGCTAATGGATCTCTATCCATTGGAGACTATCATCCTCTATACTCTATCACCTTCAAAACCCTATCTCAAATCTACACTAAACACAGTCCTTCAATCTAGCACAAATTTATCCTCAATATCTATCCTCTGATATGCACTAAACATAGTCCTTCGATCTAGCACAAATTTGTCCTCAATATTTGTCTTTCGTCTGGCACAAACCTGTCCTCAAATATTCACCAAAATTTGTTCTCATATTTTCATTAAACATAGTCCTTTGGTCTAGCACAAATCTATCCTTAATATCTGTCTTCTAGCCTTAACACAAAGCTTGACTCAATCTCAAATCAATTCTACTGTATTTGCCCCAAACCTTAACTCAATATTTGAACAAATCAATCAATCAACTCTACTCTCAATTCTTCTCAAAGAATTGTCTCAAATCTACCTTGTAAGCTTCCACAAAATCTCACACCAATATGTCCAAAAGTCCTCTCTAGAACTTGTCCAATTTGCTCAATAAGTCCTCACTAGAACTTATCCAAATATGCTCAATAAATCCTCACTAGAACTTATCCAAATATGCTCTCAATATGTATTGTAAGCTTCCACAAAATCTTACCCAAATATATCCACAAGTCTTCTCAAATACTTACCTCAAATCTACTCAACAAGTCCACACTATAACTTGTTCAATCTCATAGAAATATAAAGAGAATTGTTAGAGACTCAATATGCTCTACATTCATCACAATGCTCAATCACTTTCAATCACTCTCTTAGAAATATATAAAGAATTGTTAGAGACTCAATATGCTTCACATTCACCTCAATACTCAATCACTTTCAATCACTCTCTTAGAAACATATAAAGAATTGTTAGAGACTCAATATGCTTCACATTCACCTCAATAGTCAATCACTTTCAATCACTCTTTTATCATAGAAACATATAGAGAATTTTTAGAGACTCAATATGTTTCACACTCATCAACACTCAACCTCTTTCTCAAATCAATTCAGAATATAGAATAATTTGTTTCATAGAACTTGAACAATCACTTCACACATTCACTTGACTAGGCTCAACCAACTCTTCTCAACCAATCACTCAATGAAATGATCCTTGCTCACAAACCCTAGTCCAAGCATATGAATACTCACTCAAATATTTCCAACAATGCTTTATCAACCAATATCACATAACAATGATACTCATGTTTTTTTCAAACCCTAGTTCAAGTTCTTCACTCAACAACTCACTTCAACAACAATGCTTATAAGACAATCTTCACATAACAATGATACTCATGTTCTTTGCAAACCCTAGTTCAAGTTCTTCACTCAACTCAAACACTTCAACAACAATGCTTATAAAACAAGGTTTTATCAACAACTCTTAATTCTAGAAAACCTTGAAGCATTAATTTAGAACACTCTCAACAATGCAAACCAAACAATCCTTTTCACTCCAACTTTCATTCACAATTTTCAACAATCACTCACTAGGAAGAATATGCCCATACCTTTTTTTGGATGTAGAAGTGCCTTTAGAAAACCTGTCTTAATCACAATTTTCTTCTTTCTAATTCCAATGGTTAGACACAACAATATTACTTCAACACTTTACAAAATATTCCTTGGACATAAAACAATCACAACTCAATTTATGCCTTATTGCTCCATTTTAAAATAACACTCATCATACCATAGTTAAAGATAATTTCCTTGATACACCTTATAAAATCCAACTTAAAATAATATCCAACACCATAAAAAAATATCAACCAAACACCTTACAATATTTTCAAGATATTTGAGAAAACAAAATTAAAAATTTAATTTTGCAAAAAACCTTATAACTCCTTTAGCAACCTTAGAACCAATTTAAAACATGGAAAAATTAATTTTTAAATGCCCAAACTATATTCCCAAAATTTTTGACTACCAATTTTCAAGCATACCTCTTTCTTTTCCAAAAGGGTATTCGGTGAGATTCGATCTGCCATCTCCTCTAGCCTAAGTGCCTTGGCACTTGGGAGCCCACCATGTGGGCTACTAATTCCCATGTGAAAGAAGGTAGAGCCCCTTCCTCTTATGCCTCCACTCACCATTTATTTCTCATGAACCTTGCAAACTCCTTCCTCACTTTAGACATAGCACAATTTGTAGGCTCACAATTCTTAAAGCTCACAATAATATTCGAAGGCATGGTAAGGTTTGTTAGGATGGGAGTTCCCCCCTTATATACACATTTTAATTTCTCCTCACGTCAATGACACTTTATTCGAAATTGAATTTTGAATTTTAAATTTGATAACCCACCTTAGGGTTATTTAACCTTAGCTTAAATTAATTAATAATTAATTTAAATAACTTTATAAGTTAAGTAAATTAACTAATTAATTAATTTATAATTAATTTTAAACTTCCTTTGCATAATATTATAAAATAATATTATAATATTATTTATTTGGGCTTTTTCTTGCACTTTGGACCTCATATGACTTCCTTGAACTAGGTCTTGAAACTGAAACCAAAATGGATGCTGCCAACTAAAACTGCTATTTATTGGTGCTGAAAGTTCAACATAAATGACCACTCACTCTTGACATCAATGACAACTTATCACTCAAAATTTCCAACTATGGAATCAATCCCTTTAACCACTACAACTGGACCATGTATTGCAGAGTTCATACTCTGTAATATTATATGTTGTTTTGGTATTCCATCCAAAATAATATTAGATGATGGAACATCATTCAAGAACAAATATGTACAAGCTTTAACGTCCAAATATAATATTTAGCATACCTTTGCAACACCTTATTATCCACAAGAAAATGGGTAGGCAAAGGCCTCTAACAAAACTGTAGTTTCTATATTGAAGAAAATTGTTAAGGAAAATTATAAGAATTGACACCTTCAATTACCTCTAGCTTTATGGGCTTATTGAACTAGCATTTAAAAATCCACTGGGGCAACCCCGTTTTCGCTAGTATATGGCACTGAGGCCATTATACCCTTGGAATTAGAAATTCCATCATTGTGTCTCATTGAAATAGTTCATCAATGATGACACATCATGACAAGCTCACCTCAATCAATTGACCCTTCTTTATGAACAATGAATGAATGCTCTCGAGAATATTCATGTTTATCAAGATCATCTTAAATGATCTTATAATATTAAATTCCATCCAAGAGACTTTAAATATGGGGATCTTATGCTTAAAGAGAACCAATAGAACTCAAATATGCTACCTTATTTAAGGGATAAATTTGTGGCCAATTGGTTAAGTCCTTTCATTGTAACAGAGAAAATAGGACCAGGAACTTAGCGCCTAACTTCTCTAGAAGGAGTTTAGGAGCCCAAGCCTCTCAATATTCTTCATCTATTGGTATTTTATACTTAGATCATAAAACTATCAAAATCACAAAAACAACAAAAATCATCAAAAATTCCAAATAAATCAGAAAACATAAAACTCAAAAATGATACAATACATTAAAATACATAAACATTTACATTATGTTATCATTCATTTCATTGTATGTATTAAATAGTTGTATTGCAATAGGTATCTTCATCCATTACATTTGCACTAGGATATATTGTGTTTACATTATTACGAATAACACCATGTTTGTATGTCAATCATGAATCCATACACCATTATCATTCATATTTCCATTATGAGTAATTGTATTTTTCAACACAACTTATGAGTTTCTATAGGGTGTATACCAGGGTTTTTTGGTCATTCAGCCATTCCTAGTTATCTTTTTATATTTTTTAGAAACCTATCTTGGATTTTAGAAGGTAAGGTCTAGTTTTGATAGTACCTTGCATATCTCAAAATCCCAACACAATATACACATTAATAATCCTAGTCTGAATAAGGAAAGATGACACTACAAAGTGATCCTTGTCACCTTAAGCAAAAGGTTTTTCTTGCTCATATTATTATGCACATGGTCTAGAATTTTGAGAATTGACAAAAGGACAAGCTCCTCCCTATCCAAAAAATCCCTTGCTCTTCTACAAAAATGAGCAAATTACCAAAACAATGCAAAATAAATAGTGTTTTTCATCACTAAGATAATACCTTACTAAAAAATAGTGGTTTTCACCACTAAGCATGAGCAAGTATCTCAAAAAATTAGAAGAAAATAAGGGGATAATGAGCTTGAATCCCTAGAATATTTAGTGTGCAAAATCCATGGGGTGATATCCATTACAATAATGGGTTGAGTGAAACCCACCTGGAAATAAAGTAGCCTTACGCATGATGATGTATGTCATATTAGTGACCTTATTTTGTACAAACAAAAGTTAGCTTATGGATGAGCTAGATTTTGGTGGCTTGTATTGCCTAGTAGTCTAGTCTAACTGCATTCAAACTTATGATAGGATGACCATAGGGTGATCTTCATTATAGCAATCAATTGCATGAAACCCGCATGGCAATGAGATAGTCTTATATTTCATCTAATATATTTACTTTACACACATAAGGATAATGAATATTTGGGTCTTCTTAAAAGGCTTGTATCTTTCAAGAGTCTTTTTTAGTCAGTTTACAAATTTTAATCAATCAACTAGGGCGTTTGAGACTCACATAAAACCTCAAAAATCCCCTCATAGAAACAAATCATTTCATCAACATTCATAGTTTTATTTATGAACTTTTGTTTATTAAGATATTTTCATATAATAGGATAGATATTGGATGGATATCAACAATGATATTTAGACGACCATTGACTATTTTATGCATACCTTTTAGTTTACAAAATATTATATGGAAAGCCCCTACATTTCACATAATTTCATCTCACATATGCATGTATAAATGTATAATTCTTATGATAAGAGTTAATATTTTAATTCATGATTTGTATACATGCTATAGTATTGGTCATTAGTTTGTTAAACACAAATTAGATTTATGCATTATATTTTAAATAATCAAAACATACAGGTACATTTGCATTAGACCATCCACATGAAATTAATGTATTAACATACATATTACATTCATCATATCAAGTAATAGAAATTAAATGTATAATCAATTGAAAAAATCTAAACATGCATTTAACATTATCTATTGCATCCATATACGCATACATAGTAGTACATCCATACATATAGATCATAGAATCTAATCATACATCCATCATCTAACTATTGCATGTCATTAGTACATCGCATATATAAAACAATACATCATCATATAAGCATTACATCCATTTAGTGCATACATAACATGAAAAGTAAAGCCCAATATAAGCACATGATGAGCCAAAAAGAAGATCTCATATATATATGGGAGTGTCATAAATACATAGTGATACAAAATGTATGTAGGCTATAATAGAGTGGGTCCTTAGATCTTGCACTCTAAAAAATGTAGAGCATACATAGATCAGTCAGGCTGGCCCTACATAGTTTCTTTCACCTCCACCCTTAGCTCTACTGTGATGAGGATTATAACCACTATCCTATGATCTCTAAGGATGATCTCAGAATAGATGCACTTGCTACCTCATTGATGACTACCCTAACTTAATGTGTCTACTCTGATAAGATAGCCCTGATGAAGATCATATGGGTAGTACACCTCCACATCACTCTACCTCATCCTCTAGGCTACTAATGTGGGCTCAATATGATCTATGATGAGAGGAATATTGATCCACCTATGGTTCCAAAGTCACCACATCACTTGTAACCTGTATACCTATCCTTGGTTGCCCTTGTGTTATAGTCAAAGTATCCACCTAAGCTTATAGAGCATCTTTCTCCACTGTATTGGCATATCACTTGGCTATTCGGGCTATCATCTATGTCTATAGAGCATCATGCTCTACTATGGCCTTGTCCCTCTCAATAGTAACCCTATTAATTTTTTTTTGGTTTGTATCCACCTGGACTTTGAAGAGAGCTCTCTCCTTAGAGGACCCCCTCCATAGCTATTGTCCACTACTCAACTAGAACTGGACTATAATGAGAGTCATATCTCACTCCACCAATCATTCCTATGAAATCTACAACTATGCTTATAGTTGGGCCACCTCATCAGTTGGGACATCCTCCTCACCCTTCTCAGCCTGGGATCCCTCTACTTTTCCTACAGCCTATACCCACTCACCCTCTATCCTACAATGCACTCGTCGCTCATCACCATCATAATCCTCCTCCAAAATTATTACTGTAGGCCTACCCATCAGACCTCCTCCCTACCATAATTTAGTGATCCACTAGGTTTCATACTCTATGTTGGTCCTTGGATCCACTAAGTCGATCTTTGCTACTACATGGTCCTCTTCCTCTACAATGTCCTCCACTCAAGGTAGATCTAGTTGTGTCTCGTGGTTGCGATGACAATAGAGGATTGACGCCTCTAGGACATCCTGATAGATGCCAAACTGATGAGTAACCTAAGAGTAATGTAAATATTCTTACTCAATTCCATGCCACCCAATGAGCCATCTCCTACATCTCACCCTAGCTAAATACTATGTTATCTCAGTCTAGTCAAGGAAATCTAAGACCTCCAAATGACTTGATCTCACTATAGCCTATCCAACAACCTAGGATAATGCACCAATCTACCTACCTCTAGTTGTCTTTGGCCAATCTCTCGATGACCATCGTGCTATATAACCAATGTTTGTATCCTCGAGATCAGCTCGGGGTATTGGTAGTCCTATGGGCTGATCCACGCAGATGTATTCCCATACCCATACATGGAGTAGTAGATTGCACCCTAATATGATGCACCTCCTATGATGTATCTCATAGAGCTCATCATATAAGTGTGCCAATAGCATGCTCTCCCATGCCATGATAATCAATTATTGAAGATCACACTTTAGTAGGTCCTGAACCATATCGAGGAGGTTCTAAGGAATCTCACTCCTAAAGAAATTTGATAGTAAGAAATTGGATATGATATACATCAACACTACCCAAAACTAAGAGAATGCCTCAATGTCATACCATGAGCTAACCAAGACTCTACCATGGTCCAAATATATCAAAGCCTCATCCACCCTATCACCAAATATCTGTTATAGAAGCCTCACCCGATTCCAAATAGGAGTGGAGGTAATGGCTCATACTTTAATGGGGATTCTATAAATATTATACACATCCTCCAATATCACCATCATCTTGTTGGTTTAGAGATATAAAGTGTTGGTCTTGTTGTCCCAATGATGAGCCAGGGCCATTAGATATGCTTGATCTGACATCATGCTAGAGAGACACACCATCCGTTTGAGGTCAATCATCCCAAACCATGTCCAATCATTAGCATCGAGCTCTCTCCATAAATGTGTAAATAGGGTGGGTTCCCTAGCATGATCTATCAAAATTTGATGCCCAACAACACACCTCAACACACAATGCACAAAAAAAATACAATTAAAATTTCAATTCAAAAAACAAAAAAAAACAAAAAAATATTAAAAAATTTCCTAAATTTGGGAGGCTGCTCTGGGCCCTAACGGTCATTAGGCATGATTTTTAGACCCTAGGATGGCCACCCCAATGGTTAAAATTTTAACCGTTGGAATTCAAATGCGGCCACCATACCCCATGACGACCCCCTTCTCGCCAAAGGGGAGTTGCTCCTACCTAAGACAACCCCATAGTGGCACCTACGTGGGGTCACTTCCCATCCTAAAAATGCTAAAAATTAACTAACCTACTCTTAAGCTAGCCTAATATACATTCCTGGACTAGTTTGAGGTTCTTTGACAATAGTTTAATGGGTTTCATTTTTCTCATTACTTACTGAGGTTCCTTTTACTTTGCATAATTTATGAGAGAAGGATTGAGAGTTCTACCTTAGGAGCTCTAGCTCCCTCTATCATCGAAACTTTTTGCTGGTCTATCGTGATCGTCTATAGTAAGTTCGACATCGTTCCTTATCAAAATTTCACCCTTCTACCTCACAACTCACTTTTATCTCACTGCCAACTATCACAATAACATTAAAAATTAGAAAATTTTCTTTTATATTTTCCAAATTTCTTAATCGTCTTGGGGTGGAGTGGTCACATTTTGGCATGATTGTCTTACCCCAAGATGACCCTAGATTTTGTAGACCTTGATTGTTGTACCCTAGGATGTGCTCCAAATGGAAATAAATGCATACATTATATCAGCATCATGAGCTTTAATTTGGACATATAATAACATCTAATGGTCCACTTTAATAAAAAATTATAAAATTAACAAAACAAATCAAATAAAAAAAATCTCAAGTGTGCCTCATACCTAGTAATTTACCCTATACACTTGGTGGTTGCAACGACTTGCACTCCATGCAATCTGGTAAGATGAGTAAATTATCATAAGGCCATCTGAAGCAAAATTATTCATTGATGAATTAAAATATATTTACTTCAATTCCCAAGAGGGCCATGTGATCAGATTGCTCCAAGGGAATGAGACATATATTTCATTCTTCTATTAAGTTTCATAAAATCATTGAACATAGTGATTCACCTTAAGCTTTAATTGAATTGTTATCATATTGATTCCCTAAGAAAGCCATGTGGCTGGATTGCTCCATGGGATAGAGGTATACAATTACTAATAATGGTTGAAATCATAGTTGTAATAGGACTTTTCCTTTTATATTTATTAACATCTTGTAATGCTCCATTAGATCATCTTGGTCAAGAAACTCATCACTTTCATCACTTACCATTTCCTCACTGACTCATCGCTTGAGGGGTAATCATAATAAAAGGATTCATAATCAAAATCAATAATTAAACACTTAATCATGCAAATTACATTTATCCAAGAATCATTGCTAACATATATCATAAGCTTCCCTATTTGCTATGGCAAAAAGCAAAAATGATAAACTAAACCTTTGTCAGTCTAAACTAGAAAAACATATAGCTAAACAATCCTACCCGATTGCATTTAGATTTGTCAAAGTTTTACACGAATTAAGTCCACCAAACTATTAGAGGCAATGATTCGAAGATGCATGCTCTTTCCATGGTTGGAGCATCTAAATTTGATCAAATGAATGAACATCAATCAACCTGCAATATGATGTTAGGTTGTATATTTTTGCTTAGTGTTGTGCTTTCACACCATGCATCTCAAAAAAGGGTATCTATAGATACCTAAAACACATCATGTTGAGTACCCATATGGACACCATTTTAGGCCATATGACTCACCTTGGGCCTTCCCAAGACCTAACAATTGTTATAATCACTCAAACGGGGATAATATATCCTTTATAGCCTAGACCATCATACCCAAGAGCGATATCTAGTGACCGCTGGACCCTATGATGGTCCCCAAGCCTAGTCTCTCCACCCTGGGATGATTGCATCTATAACAAACTCGAGCTCCCTGAGTTAAGCTAAATAAATTATAGGGCAACTTGAGCATAATGACAAACTATGAGAAGGTTCTAGAAATTATGATTGGGTTTCCTAAATCCTAACCAAATCTTTATCTTGGCTTCTATTACAAGCCAATATTGCAATTGGAAAATATTATAAAAAGGTGCTCAAAAACTTGATCAGAAAGAGAGATGAAATTGAATAGGAATGCAACAAAGTGTTGTCGGTTTGAGGAATAGAGAGAACAATCTCTCATTAGCAATGGAGTGTTGCCCAAATCCAACCATGAAGCTTGCATGCGTATCAATGGAGTTTTTAAACCTTGACAAACAAATTCAACCATTATGTATCATAAATCATCATGAATTTGAGACAATTATCATGATTCAGCTATGCTTCAAAGAGCAAGATTCTTGAACATCAATTTTATGGATAAATCAAACATCACCTCGCATAGAGCATGAAGAGCAGGCTCAAACATCACCTCACATAGAGCATGAAGAGCAGGCTCTTTGTTCAATGGTTGCTTTACCCCAAAGCGGCCCGTAGATTCAGTCGTTGGATCCTCTGATGACTAACAGAGCTAGCCGTTACACCCCATAACAACCTCTCTGTGATAACTGATTTTCTTTGTTTTCTTAGTCAGATTATTATTAGTGGCATTCAATTTGATTTCTAACATAGTTTCATTTAGTTTTACATGCATTTATTTATTGTTTTCAACATCTTTACTTCATTGGCTTATTATAGAAATGGACCTCATCTTGAGAGATTCCACATTTGCCACTGATTTTTTGTAAGTACTTTTATGTGTAGGTTTCAGGCCTTATCAAGAGCTAATAATCATAAATATCCTTCAATATTTATATCATCATGCAGAGGTCACAAAGAAACCCTCCATAATCAATTTTGGGAGAGCAAAGACTCTATGAATTACACCTACCCTTTGGTTCTCAATTGTAATTTGTATCAAATTGGTGTAATCCCTAAGAGGGATGTCTTTGTAACCATTTTGTAAAGAAAATTTTCAAATATCAATGAGAAGGGCATTATTTTCTTCATTCTTTTGTCTCATTATGGTTACATGATATTACTTGTAATTTGATTTCATATTACATGTTTATGTGTATGGTTTTTTCTACTCTACAACACTAATTATCAAGTCAACCTTTAGATCCTAGTCACCTTCAAGATACTCATCATATTCTATAAATTATGGTAGTTTATTGTAGTTGACTATACTTTCATCATCAAGCTTATGTAGAAGGTAGTTGCAACATTGTTTTATTTTTAATATTGATTACCTTCCTATCCGTGAAATATTTATATGAGTATATTCCATTGCTAGATAACCATCTCCTAACAAATTATAGTCATGGAGGTAGGTCCATGACTATAATTTTCTATACTACTATGAACTCTAGGTGTCTTGGTGTAAGGAAGATACATTTTATCACAAATAGCTTTAGGCATATTGTTGCACACGAATCACTTATGCAAATTTTGAGTATGTAATTTTTAATCTTGAGTGTTGTATAAAATGGATATGGCTTTAGCATGTTTACTTTTGGGGAATTTAATATATCTGACACATTGACCTAGATGTCTGTCAGATGCTCTACCATAAAAATTTGTTGATCTACACTATTAGTTTGAGTTAATTATGATTGCTTATCTATAGCATAACTTTGTTCTTGGTCTTTCAAAGATTCTTGAAGTAGGTCCTATTGTCCTAATATGGCTAATTCTTCTAGCATGTTATCCTTAGCTGGCATTCTTTTTATTTCCTCTATGATATTGAATTTGAACTTCATAGAGGTACCCTAATTTTATATCCTAAACTTTTGATATTGCTTTGTAGGCATATCTCATACTTTGCTTATGAGATAAGGGTATTTTAGTTACATTTGGTCTTCTTTTTGAAGTTGATCCCTTTCTTTATAAACCTCCCTTTTGACAGATTTATCAATTTCTTATGTATCCTTTATCCATTGTAGATTATTTTCCTTTATTTATCCTCCTATCTTGACCAATTTATATCTCTTCCTTATCCTTATGAGGTGTACCTATGGATTTTTTTGAAGTCCTATTTATCCTTCTATTTCTCTTGTGATGTGATAGGTCCTTTATCCTCAAGGTGCAAAGGTAACTTCCTTATTCTAAGGATGATTAGACCTTTTCTAGTTTTAGTTTTTTTCTTAATTGGTTATTCTTAAGAAGCTTTCCTCTTATCCATAGTCTCAACCCCTTGTTGATTAGTGTATATGGTGTCATATTCAAACACTAATTCTTCATCTATTTCCATAGCACTAAAATTAGCCAAGATCATATAATTGGGATTGGGTAGGATAGGCACTGATTACAAAACCTAGAATTGTTGGTATGTGGTTGGATTTGTTATGGGGATATTTGGCCCATGATGGTATCATATTGAGTCTAACATTATTTATTATAATAAATATTCTAAGAATATCTAAAGTCTCTAATGCATTTTATGGGATCATGCCTAACGTTATAAGGAAAATACCATGTTGGATCTACATCTTTATTGGTGTTAACAATGTGATTGTGAGTTTGATTTACTCTTTGATTAGCTTGTCAAGGCACCTAATCTTTTATGAGGTATAGAGCCTTATAGGGTTGCCAATTCTCTGATTATTTCCACTATTTATTTTTAGCATTATTCTAGTTCACTAATATTTTGATCATGTCCAACAATTCTCTCATTATAAAATTATTGTTTGACTCATTGCTTGATTTGAATGGGGTAAGGAGGGTTGGAAGTTATGGCTAAAAGGCTATAGTGGATGATGCATAATGGCTAATATGAGAAATGATGTATGATTATGTAGAAGGATGAATGGAAGCATTTGGTTGGGGATTAGGAATATGTGACATGTTGGGCATAGAACTGGGTATAGTTCTAGGTAATTTGGGATGCATAGGCCATTGGTGGAGCATAGGGTATTTTTCCTACTCAAATGAGAATATACTTTTCCGTGGTCACTTCTTTGAAATATTAGCTAGCATATGATAGTTATCATTAGAAACCTCTAAAGCTATATGTTATATTATAAACCTTTGATGTAATATGATAATATTTGTTCTTCATTTAGCCTAATGTTTTGTGAGATTAAGTTCAAGGTCCTCAAGAATACAGTACTAACACCATATATATATATATATATATATATATATATATATATATATATATATATATATATTCTTGGGAATTCCTTTGTATTGTGTTTAATTAGATTTAAATGGAGAGATCATTTCCCATGCTATTAAATCTCTACATAAACAGTTCCACTATTGATGCCCAACTTATAACTAAATTATTTGGTAATCCCCTATACTATAAAGTAGCCCTATCATAAAGAGAGTAGATTAGCAAGTGCCTCCTACTATATGTGATGAATTGATTTAAACATCAACGATTCACTAAGATGGTCTAGTGTTGTCTTATTTCCATTTCTATCAATTGTAGGCAATGATTTCATAGCTATTAAGGAATGGGGTAATAGACCACCAAATTTAGTGGTCCTTGGTAGATCCAATCAACAAGTTGGTTTTGTGGCCTAGTGGGAACTCTTGGATTGTTTTGTTTTGGAGGAGGCTAACCGTATTTCTATTGAGGAGGGGGGTACACTGCATAGTCATAATGTAATTATGATGGGTATAGAGGATACAAATATGGAGGATAATAAGATGCAAGGTAATAAGGTGTAAAATTTTGGTAAAACCGACAAACCGTGTAGGGCAAGAATAAAGTGTTTCAAAAAAATGATGAAAAATGGAATGAAGGAGACGAGGAGAGCAGCGATGAGTGGGAAGGTAGTGGTGGGAGGGCACGGGAGCGGGAGCGCCAGCACTGTGAACCTGGGCATCGACAAGTTGGAGGGCCGTAGTAAGGCAAAAGGAGGGCAGTCAGAGAATGGAGGCTCGACGGAGTTACCCGAAGATGGAGGCAGATGCGGGAAGGATCCGCCTGAAAAAGGGAGAGACTACCAACAGAAATCGTATGCAAAGGCAGTAGCTTCTAAAACCCCAAATGGTATTTTCACTAAGGACCTCTTTTCGTCCGAGGATGAACTGGACATCTCGAAGGAAATCCTATCAAGTTTCGTCAAATTTGAAAAATTTACCCTAATCGGGAAGTTTATTGGAGGGTGTCCTGATATGGAGACCATCCACAGGTGGGCGAAAGGAAAATGGTGAACCTCGGGTCATATGGAGCTGGCTGCCCTATCCTAGGGTTTTTTCGCAATTAGGCTAAATAATACAAAGTATTACTGTAAAATTTTGGCTAGGGGCCCTTGGTTTCTGGGACGCAGGAGTCTCTTTCTCAGGAAGTGGGGGATGGATTTTAACCCCGAAACCCAGAGTATTAATATTGCCCCAATATGGGTTAGGCTGCTGAACCTTCCCCTTTTTTGCTAGCATGAAAATGTTATCAGGGGTATCGCCCGTTCCATTGGTGAGTTGGTCACCATTGACCCTCCCACTCGGGCCTAAACCAGATTTGTCCAAGCTCGCTTTTGTGTCCTAGCGGATTTGGAGGTGAACCTTCCATCCTCCATCACTCTTCGGTCTGGAGGCTCCGTTATTCATAAGCAAGTCATTAGCTACGAAAATAGACTAGCCTTTTTCCCCCGGTGCAGTTCCCAGGGGCATCTTCGGTCAAATTGTCCTCTTCAAAAGTCGGGGATGAAGGGTGGGGCTTCTGGCAACCCCCCGAAGCAAGAAGGAAAACAACCGAAACACCCTATAGCGACAGTGCCTGAGTCTCCAGATCCTTCTGGGGTTCTCCCCGAGTCGGATGTCGTTCTGTGCAATGCAAGTTCCCAACCAAAACCTCAAGTGGAAAAGGATCAGTCTCCTTCCTGTATGTCTGCTTAGGCTAATTCCCTTATTTTTCAAAACCATAAACCTCCCGAGTCCCTACTGGAAGAGTATCTGCTGGTCAAGAGGGAAAAACAACATGGCAACATTAGTCCACGAAACACTAGAAGCCGAAAGCAAGAGGTGGATTTCGACTGTGAAATAAAATAGGGGCGACCTCCTAACAAATAAAGAAGGGATAAGGACACGGTAGCAAACATTGCAAATGGATCCTAGCGGTTGCTTTTTCAAGAAGATTTTGACTCCCTGGTGGGTGATTCGCCTATCCCAAAACCTCCCATCCAGCAGGGAAAGGGAGGCAAGAAAGTCTTTAAAATGTCCAGATGAAAATCCTCTCATGGAATGTGAGAGGTCTTAACAAAGCGACCAAACGTAGGGTGGTGGCCGATCTCCGAAAGAAGTCTAACCCATCCATCCTCATTTTGCAGGAGACTAAGTCTGATGCCTCTACCTCTATCAAGGTTGCCAGGGCCATTTGGGCAAAGGCCAAATTCCTTTCTAGCCCTGCAATAGGTTCTACAAGCGGTCTCATGGTGTTGTGGGACTCGACAAGGTCGAGGGTAGTCTTCTATCGGCTTCCAGTAGGACTATCAATGTCCTGTTTCATTCCAAGGTTGATAATTTTTCATGGATTTTGACCAATGTTTACGCCTCGAACTCTGCTTCGAAGTGAGCTGAGTTGTGGAAAACCATATCTCTGATGAGAGAAAGTTTTAGTGACTTCCTGTGGGTTGTGGGAGGGGATTTCAATTGCCCTCTTCATCCATCTGAAAAGAAGGGAGGTGCTGAGCTGGCCAACCATAGCATGGAGGATTTCAAAGATTTTGTTTCATCCAATAATCTGCTAGACATCGAACTTAAGGGGGCATCCTTCACCTGGAGCAATAGGAGGATTGGGAGCAATCTCATCCAGGTCAAGCTCGACTGGTTCCTCATTTCCCACAAAGTTATTCCCTTCCTCGATGCTGCAACTCTCTCATATTTTCCAAGAATCGGGTTGGACCATAATCCCATTCTGTTAGAGGCCACTGGCGGGCCTAGGTTTAATATCCCTTTCAGATTTGAGTCCATGTGGATTTCCCACAAGGATTTCAAACAGTTGGCTTCGGAATGGTGGCAGGTGATGGTGGTTGGTTCAGCGTCCAAAAGACTGGCCCTAAAACTTAATATGATTAAAAAGAACTTAAAGGCATGGAATAAGGAGGTTTTTGGCAACATTTTTGAGTCTAAAAGGTCCATATTTGAGCACTTGAAGATTTTAGAGGAAAATATGGAGGTCGAAGGGTATTCTAAAGGCCTCAGAGAGGAGGAACGAAGCCTCCTGGTGGACTATCATTCCATTCTTGCCAGTGAGGAAACATTTTGGTGTCAAAAGTCGAGGGATCTCTGGCTGAAGAGCGGTGATTCAAATTCAAAGTTTTTCCATGCATCTACCATGAGACACAGGGGGCCAACAAGATCAGACAGGTGCTATGTAAGGATGGGCGCACTACTAGGGAGATTGAGGAAATTCAAAGCGAAGTAGTCGATTTCTTCCAGGATTTGCTGGGTGCTCCTCCTGATAGTGTCCTCCAAGTTCAAAAATCCTTGCTTGCTAATTTCCCTACCAAGGTCCCCCATGAGGCAAGTATTAAACTCTTGGAACCTTTTTCCCATTCCGAGATTAAAGATGCTCTTTTTTCCATGCAACCAGATAAGGCCCCCGAGACTGATGGGTTCCCCCCCTGATTCTTTAAAATTATGTGGGATGTTGTGGGGCCTGATGTCTGTGAGGCTATCTTTGAAATCCAAGCATCAAGATCCATCCATCCGAAGCTCAACTCTACCTTCCTAGCTCTCATTCCTAAGTCGCCCGCCTGCAAAAGTTTTTTTGACTATCGTCCCATAAGCCTCTGCAATGTTTTCTACAAGATTCTTACCAAGACCATTGCCAATCGTCTGAGATACCTCCTCCCTTCTTTCATAGGTTCAGCTCAGGGGAGCATCATTAAGGGTAGAAACATCCTTGACGACGTCATTACTATTCATGAAACCCTCCATACTGCCCAATGTTCCAAGAATGCTGCGCTTTTCCTTAAACTAGACATGAATAAAGCTTTTGACAGAGTGGACAGGAGGTTCCTCTGTGTTGTCCTTTGCAAGTTGGGCTTCCATCATCACTGGATTGACCTTGTGAATAGTTGCATGTCCACTCCATCCTTTTCTATGCTGATCAACGGGTCCCTCGCTGGATTCTTCCAGAGTGCTCACGGCCTCAGACAAGGTGATCCTTTGTCTCCTATTTTATTCATTCTTTTGGCAGAGGTCCTTAGATGGTCTTTTAATGAAGCCCTCCACCGAAGCAATATTTTTGACATTCTGCCTACTTCCAGAATTGATCCTGTCACTCACCAACAGTTTGTGGATGACACGCTCATATCCACTAGAGTGTCTGTCACTCAGGCCAAATCTATCAAGTGCATTCTATCTCGGTATGAGAAGGCTTCTGGCCAAAAAGTTAATTATTTGAAGAGCAAAATTTATTTTGTTAATACCCCTCTACGTAGGCAAATTTGCATTTCTAGAATCCTCAAATGCACTATTGATTCCCTACCTGCAACTTATTTTGGGTTGTCGCTAGTTTGCAATGGGCGAGGCGGTGGGAACATCTGGAATTCGATTTTGGAATGGCTTCATAAGAAACTCAGCACTTGGAAAGGCAAATTGCTATCTCAAGCTAGGAATGCAACCCTCACCAAAGCCTATCTTCAAGGAATTACCACCTATTTCATGTCTATTTTCATGCTTCCTATGTTTATCCATTCCAAAATCGAGCAGATTCAAAGGAATTTTCTCTGGTCCGGCAACAAAGAAAAATCCAAAATTCCTCTGGTGGCGTGGGATAAGGTTTGCCTTCTAAAGGACCAAGTGGGCATGGGATTAAGAAGATCCAGGCTCATGAACACTGCCTTAATTGCCAAACATGCTTGGAGAATTCTTATTAATGCACCGATGGAATGGGTCAATATAGTTAAAAGAAAGTATCTTGGGGAAAATTATCTCCTGGAAGCTGAGTCTCCTCATGAAGCTTCGGCTTTCTGGAATACGGTGCTTCAGGGCCGTTCGATGATTAACAAGGGTGCTCGTTGGATCTTGGGGGATGGATCCACAATCCTTTTTTGGAGAGACAGGTGGGCTACATATGAAGCTCTTGTTGTAAATCAGAACTTGGCTGGCTTGAGGGCCCAGATTGATCCAAACAGTCATCTCAAGGTTTTAGATTGCATTGACCAGAGTTCCCTTCCCCCTCGGTGGAAACTTTCGATAGTGGATGGGTTTGATAATGAGTGGATTTCTTGTACAGTGTCCTCCAATTTGTGTTAATTCCTTCGATCATAAGAGACAACATAATTATTTGGAGCAACACGCAGGATGGGCGGTTTTTTGTTAAGTCCGCTTATGATCTTCTGTCGTGTGAGGCTGCTGTGGACCCTCGATGGAAAGCAATTTGGAGGAAAGGGATTATTCCTAAGATAAATTACTTTTCTTGGATTGCCTTTTATAACAAAGCCCTCACCAGAGACAATCTCCACAAGAGAGGCCTTGCAATTCCCAACAGGTGCTATCTTTGCTTAGCTGACTGTGAAACATCCGATCACTTATTTTTGCATTGCCCATTTTCCCATTCGGTCCTAAGCTGTGTGTTGTCTTCCTTCCAAGTATTTTGGCGCTCCCCTCTCTCCCTTAAATATGCCTTCCTCCAATGGCCCAAGCCCTTTAAGAATTATAAGCTCCGATTCCTTTGTGAGGCTGTCTTTCACCATTCCATCTGGCAAATTTGGCTGGAGCGTACTGCTAGAGTCTTCGGCAAGATCCCTAGAATGGCCCCCTTTGTTGCCCAGTGGGCCTTATTCTTTGCTGTCGAGAATTCAAAAACTATTCCCAGCTCCCACCCTCACAATCCTTGGGAGGCAATTATTTTCAAAAGATCGGACCTTGGCTCCTCTTCCGGAGTTGACTCGGTGAATGGCCGCAGGGAGGTCACTTGGACCAAACCTCCTTTGGGGTGGATCAAACTTAATTTTGACGGGGCTGCTAAAGGCAACCCGGGACCCGCTGGTTTCGGGGGCTTGTCAGGGACCATAATGGGAAGCTGATCTTGGCCTATCGTGGAAAATTTGGGCCCTCAGACCAATCATTTTGTCGAAGCCCGTGGTGTGTTGAAAGGGTTGCAGGTCATATCGAATGATCCTAGGCCTTTAATTATTGAAGGTGATTCTCTAAACATTATCAACTACCTTCGTGGCTCCAAAGACCCGTCATGGCGGGTCCTGAATATCATCCTCGAGGCTAGGATGCTCCTCTCTCGGTGTGCCAGGTGGGAGGCGGGGCACATCTACAGAGAAGGTAACCGGGTGGCGGATCACTTGGCCAACAAAGGACTGATGACCATGTGCCTGGGTGTTTTGGCGTTCTCGTTTCCCAATCGAGGTGGACAGTTTGGCCAAGGAAGATATTCCCTCATAATGAAGAATTTGTATCATAGGTCTTCTCCCAAAGTTTGTTGATATATTGTCTTCGGCTATTATTCTGTTTTAATGTATTTCAAGATCAAGATTTCCAGGACTGTCCGCGTCTTCTGGGGCCCTCGGGAATTTTGTATTTCCCTATATTTTTTACGAACTGCTCTATTTACCCAGCCATCCGGCATGAAATATCTTTTAGCAAGGCTAATTTTGTACATAAGGTTTTGGGATCCTTTATAAAAACCCACAATTAATCTATTATTATAATTACCAAAAAAAAAAAAATTGGTAAAACCATTATTGGTTTTTATATGTTTGAATACTTTGTTATGGGAGAGGATAATTCAGACCTATTTGCAATATTTGTTAGTTTTGGCAAGGTGGACCTTGCAAATTTTATTGTTATTAACTAGTTAGAGAAGATGTTAATCCTTGGGTGTTTTCCTAGGATACCTACAACCCAATTTGTCTAGTCATCATTTATGTATTTTGAGCAAGGTTCAAATTTAAACCTAATGACCCTATATTGGGAGCCAAAGATTGACCTGTAGGGATGTTAGATGTTAGATGTGTTTGATAGAATGGATACAAGTGAAATGTGGGTTAATAAAGCACTTTTAGGAAGGATGTTTTGTATACCAAATTTTTATGGTGGGTTACTATCACATAATTGACTTGCAAAAAGAGGGTTATTTGTGAGGTTATTCACATCAACTAGTATCCCATAGAGAGAATTAGTATGAGTCAAGGTTGGAGCCAAATTAAATCAAGTTGATTTGCTAGAGTAGATGAATAAGTTATTTATTGGCTCAAGTAATTGATTTATGGTGTTATGAAGCCTTGATTAACTGGATCAGTCATGGGTCTTTGCTTTTCAATCGAGAAATATTATATATTAGAATATCTTTAAACATGTATTCTTGATGCAACCATGTTATAGTTTATTCTTTTATCTTTCCTTTCATATTTTTTTGATGGTACATAATGATTTCTATTATTTGATGATATTTCTTTATTTTTTTAGCCTTCAATCATGTATTCATAAATTTGCATATACATACCTACATAGACAAAGTCTCAATGTCAAAAATTATAAATATTTAAAATTTGCATGTGAAGCAATTCACTCACAAAGTTAGAGTGATTCATTAGTAGTAAATTATTTTGAAAATTTTACTTGTAGAGTGCTTCACTCAAAAATAGAATCAATTCACTTGTTTTTAAGTGATTCTCTCACTAATTCTACACTTATAAAATATTTAGCGAGAAGGATTCCAAGCACATCGGTCAAAATAAATCATCTTCAAAATTGGAACGAATTGCCTTCTTCTGAGGGAGGGAGGAAGAAACTTTTTATTTCCTAGAGAATCACTTATTAGATATATCCTAGAGATATTTTACTATTTTATAGTGAATTGCTTGCTTATTTCAAGTGAATTGCTTACTGATTTGATTTTTGGTAAAATAGCTCAAAATATACCTTAAGTGCTTTCTATCAGTCACAAATATACATATGAGGTTAGTTTCAAGTTTTGACGATGCTCAAATATTTTTTAAATCATCATCTTTGAAAAAATAAAAATTTTAAAGCTCATGCCAAAGTCACATTCATAAAGCACCTAAAAAAATTGAGCACAAATAACAAAAAAAATAATCTATTGTAACGCCAATTTGAGATTGGAAATGGAAAATCAAGTTCTTGATCTCAACAAATCACTCTAGATTCAACTTATTAAAGAGCATACTTTTTTGAGTGAGTCACTCATTGAAATAGAGTAAACTGTAAATTTCAAGTGAATTGCCACTTGAATGCCTTAGTGAATTTTTAGGTATTTCACTTAAATAGAGCAAATCGCTTTGAATTTCATAGTGGATCGCTATCAAAACTTGAATTAGTCAAAATTTTCTCAATTTTAATCCAACTACTCCATCAATGATGGATGCGATTTTAGCATGAAAATCGAGGCTTTAAGTGTAAATTTGAGAAATAATGAGGGTTAGTCCCACTAGGAGTGCCAAAAAACTATTTTGAACTAGGGAATTGTCCTAACTTCTAATTGAGATTTTGCAATCCCCAATTCAAGTTTTAACAAAGTTGGAAGGAATTTGCAATGGCTTCTCCCAACCTATGAATTTAGGTTGGCCCCTCATTAATATCACAAGATAATCCTATGATAATATAAATTAACTTGCATTAAAAGTAATATATAGAAAGGAAAATACAAAAAAATAAAGTGTAGAAATAAAATGCATGAAAGTTAAAGGGTGTGATAGATTTAAGCAAATACAAATTTTAAACCATAGCAAAAAAAGTGTATGATCAATCAAATCATGAGAAGTTAAAAAAATCAATGACCACCCATTCATTAGATTATGAAATTGATAACCAAATGACAAGATGGGCTTTAAGGGTCATGTCATAATTGTCACACACTAAACCAAAAAGGTGGTGTCATTGATGGAAAGCCTAAGGACTTGCCTATCTTTGAAAATATCATGAGGATAAAACACAATGTGGATTTCTTAAAGCATATCTCTAAATTCTTGCAACCAAAAAATGAGAGGGTCTTAGGCCCCTATTATAGTAAAACTTTACCCCCAAGTTACCTAGCATGAGAAACAATTACTCCTACTAAAATTAAATATTTAGGGGTAACTTTACCAAGATGTTGTACCACCAAATGTTATATCCCTTCAATTATATCTTTAACAAGCTTACAATGCTTTAAAAATTTCTTAGCATGCCACTACATGTTAAAATGTTGTTTTTTTGAAGATTTACCTCAAGATTCATGCCTTTAATTCATATTTGTGAATATCTAAGAAATTCACTTTGGTTTTATGAGCAAATCACTTGTATTTACTAGCACATCAATACTATTTATTGAGTGAATCACTCCCTTGAGCCAATTGATCCTCATCAACTAGAAAAACAACACTTGGAGCCAATCAAATGGCTTTTACTACCAGATCGATCCTTGTCCATACTTGCTAAATTTTGAGAATTCTGGCATATCTCTACTACCTAATTTTCTATACCACATGCTCCTTAAAAATTTACAAAAATTACATACTATGAAGGTACTACAATACCTAAGCAAAATAAGTGGTAAAAAGGAAGAATAGGGTAATCATGGAGATGGTATGAAGCATGCTACTTGTACAAGGTTTTTTTAATCACTTATGGGATTAAGTAGTTGCAATAATATGTACATACTCAATAGAACTTCCATAATTATGGTTAATAATATGACTCTTCATGATTTATGGTATATAAATGAGCCTTTAGTAATTCACATTAGAGTTTTCAGTTGTTTGGTTTATTTTTATGTTAAAAATACCAAATAAGTTTAGATATAATGATTCAAACATGCATTTTATTTGTTAATTTGAATAAATCAAGGCATATATATGTTATAACCCCAATTTTAGACAATTAATTGTATCTAAAGATGTCATTTTTAATGCAATGGGAGCACATGAATGATAAGCGAAAAAGAAAAGATAACATTAGAATCATATCCACGGCAAGAATTTCTCAAAAGATAGGCAAAAAAGAGAATAGAACATTACAAACACATCCAATCTTGCAAATATTGGATCAGATTTTTGATATGAGGTTCATAGGAATTCAAGGATGAGCCCAAGAACAAATGCAAAAGCAATAAGATGATATGGTAAACTATGCACTAATGTATAATATTGAAGTAGAGACATCATATTTTGAAGAAGCAACCCAAAGTAATGTATGGACCAAATTCATGCAAAAATAACTAAATACAACTAAAAATAATTACATGTGGGAGTTGTATAAAATTTAAAAGAATGAGATACATAGAGTGAAGTTGTTCAAGACCAAGTACAATAGTGATGGATCGATTAAAAGGTATTAAGGTAGGCTATTGGAAAAAAAGTATGCACACATAGATTATGATGAGACATATACACTTGTTGCGAAGTTGGACAATAAAAATGGTCTTAGTCTTGGCACCTCAAAAAATATAGTGTACATCAACTTGGTGTACATAGCTCATTCTTAAATTGTAAGATTGAAGAAGAAATATATGTGGAAAAATCAAAAGGATTTGAAGTAAAGTGTAAAGGACATATATACAAGTTGAAAAAGGTACTATATGGAAGCAAAAAAGCACCATGGTCATTGTATTCAATAATTGATACAAATTTCTTGAAGTGTGGATGCAAAAAATCTATAATAAGCCCACATTATACTACAAAAAAGGAAGGTGGTGATATTTTAATTATTTGTTTTTTGTTGATGATCTACTTTTCATAGGAAGTCCATCAAGAATGAAGGGAGAGTTCAAGAAATCCATGATGCAAGAATTTAAAAAGAGTGATTTGGATTTTATGGATAATTTTCTCGGAATGAGAGTACACCATACAAATAAATGGATCTAAATTTTCCAATCTAAATATGCACATGATATTTTAGAGAATTTTGGTATGAAAATTTACAAAGGTCCTTCTTCCATAAGATGAATGAATGTTACAAAAGTGAGAGAGTGGATGAGAGGAAGTATATATGTTTAATTGGAAACCTTATGTACTTAATAACAACACCAAATATTGTATATGAAGTTTTTTGGTTTCAAGATTCATGAGTGAGCCTCAAAAATATCATATGAGAGCAACTAATAGAATTTTGAGGTATCCAAAAGGAATTTCAAATGATAAAATCCATTATACTTTAGTCAAAAATATTGAGTTGGTTGGTAATAATTTAGATTGGGAAGTCTCAATTGATGATATAAAATCTATATTAAGAAATTGTTTCTCGTTGGAAAATAGGTAGACAACTTGGATTTTGAAGAAATAAAGAATGGTTTTACTCTCAATAGTAGAGGCAAAGCATATAATATCTATATCAATAAGCATACAATTAGTATGGTTGAGGTGGATCCTAGAAGACTTGGGTGAAAATAAAGAAACACAAAATAGCATTGTTTGTAACAATATGAGTGTTTTGAATGATTAAAAATCTTGTTTTCATACAATATCAAAGCACATTAAGTTCAAGAATCATTTTAAATAGAGAATTAGATGAAAATTTTAATTTGAATTGAAATTCTATAATTTAAAATATCAATATATACATACTCTTACAAAGGCAAATATGGAAAATGAGTCTATTTCACTCAAATATAGAACAAAATTCTACCCATTTAGTCTCAAGGGGGAATTTTGGGAGTTACAATACTAAATGTGATAAAAATTTGAAGCAAAAAAATAGAGTTACAACTAAAACCTAAAAAGAAAAAAGAAAAAATATTCTCACCCAAATTGATTTTGAGAGGATGTGAAGCATCAAGAGTTTCTTGAGTTAACCAAGAGTTATTTTGTAAGTATAGTGTGTTATATTTAAGTTGTGTGTGAGTATTTGAATAATTGAAGAAGTGTTTTTCTTTGTGGGGTTTAGTGCAACTTTATTTTCTTTTTTCTTTTTTGTATATTATACTAATTTTTTATTTAGAGGACCACCACACCACAAAAGTAGCTTCTAAAATATAAATGTTTTGCAATGATATAATAATACTAACAATTCAAACAAAAGAAATTTTATTCATATGATATCATGAATACCTTTCTTAACCCTTCTAAAAGAGAAATCCAAACAATAAGAAAAAAAAAACAGGAAATATTTGTAAATATGGGTAAAATAATTGATATAATTTGAAATATTATCTGTTAATTATCTACGAGGATTTAATGAAAGACCTTGACCTTTATTGATGGATGGCACAAAATAAAATTAAGAGAGTGTGATACCAAATTTAATGGATGATTGTGACCTCAACAAATACAAAGGGAATAAAAAACATTAGGCACAACAAAAGTATTCTTGAAGGGTTTGGGGTTCTTGTAAGAATTTATCAACATAATAACATCAAAATAGATAGAGATTGTGTATAAAGGGAGCATTTTGGAGTGAATGACTATTATACATTTTCATGTATGGATATTGAAATGTTGTTCTATAGAATAAAATGGATAAACACTAAGATCAAGATCAATAACATGGAAAGACATACTAAATGGGTATTTGTATGTTATCAATATTAATGGCATATCTACTCCATATTTTGTGCTTAGACACATCCTACCTTTTTGATGTGTCAAAAAACCCTAAGTTGAATCAATGGTATGAAAATGCTCCTTTAAGATGCATTTGCATCGCCATTGATTTCCCAATAAGATCACTATTAGTATATACATGTTTTACACTTACAATTTTATCAATTCAACTTGTGCTTTAGGCTTTATTATTAGATAGGGCATCAAAAACAAGATGAAGTGAGATGATTAACATAAGAAATGACATGGGAAATCAAAGAAAGACAAAAAATGATAGGTGTGTGCTTTGACTACCTATTTCAATGACATCATATTGAAAGACTAACTAGGTAATACAACCCCTATCTCATGTAGGGAGGATGATGCTCTTCACAAACTATAATTTAAATGTTAGTGTTTCTTTATATATATTCAATTTAAAATTAAAAAAATAAGAAGTATCATAGTCTATTATGATTATGTTTTAACTTTTAGCAAAAAGTGGACAAGCACCTTGAGCATTTGAACTTTGTGATCAAAAAACTTAACAAGGAGAGGCTCTTTGTCAATCATAAAAAGAGTTAGTTTTGCAAGGATGAGCTTATTATCCATGGAAATATAATTTTATCTATGAGAGTGAGTATGGATCCTAAAAAGTTTAAGTATATATTGGAATAAGTTACTTCTCAAAGCATACTAAAATAAGGAGTTTTCATGATCTTGAAAATTTTTATAGGATGTTTGTTTGATTTTTCAATGGCATATATTTTTTCTTAACAAATTATAGAAAAATGAAAGTCTTTGCATTGAGCAAAGAATCTAAAAGGATTTTTAAAATACTTAAGAAAGTTAATAAAGCACCCTTCTTTTCTCCATTAGATTTTGAGAAGATTTTTACTATGGTATTATGATTCAACAACTATCATTGGGGGAGGTTTGAGTTAAAAAGGTAAATTGATTGCCTATTTTAGTCATAAATTAGATAAAGCCAAAAAGAAATACAAGACTTTATCATAAGGAGCTATATGCTACAACTCAAGTATTGAAGCATTTGAGAAAATACTTTTCACACAAGGAATGCAAATTATTGACTAGCAACCAAGCACTGAAGTATGTAAATCCCTAACCAAAATTATCTTGTAAACACACATAACGGGTCTCCTTTTGCAAACTTGTAACTATATTTTATAAGAATTCAGAAGATCAATGCTATAGTATATGCTTTAAGTAAGAGGCATCACCTGATTCTTACCATGATCCATTAAGTTTTTGGGTTTTAAGATATAAAGGAAGAGTATGTAACTACGCCATATTCCAACAAATTTATGATGTACTCTACAACTCAAGGGACATAAAAAGGGATTCTTTGGAGAATATTTATTGGGTTATAGGCTTATATTTAAGATATTGCAATTATGCATTCTAGTCATTTCTATAATAATGATATTGATTTAAGAAGTCTATTTTAATGGACTAAGTAGGCATTATAAATGAGATAAAACTTACAAATTGGCAAGTTAGAAGTTTGTTTAGATTCATATAAGGAAGGAACTTAACAAATTTCTCTAATCCTATCAAGATTTTCAGAGAGTTAAGGACATCATATATTAGCCCTCAACAATGAAAATAGAAATTTGGAAGATATTTCTATGGATTTTGTTTTGGCACTACCAACAACTTAAGGAGGTAATGACTCAACTTTTATGCTTGTAGATAAATCTTTAGTAACTGTATAAGAATAATAAATATGCTAGTAAGATTTTGGATTTTCTTTTAATGAGATTGCACACTTCCATGGATTTCCTATGATTGTTACAAGTCATAGGGATATTATATTCTTTAGGTACTTTGGTAAGACATTGTAGAAGAAACTAGAAAGTAAATTATGATTCAACTTAGTGAATCAACCAACAAAGTAAACTAAAGCTTAAGAAATTTGTTGTTTCGTTTGGTTTGTGAAAATTTTAAACAATAGGATTAGATTTAAAAGCAAGTTGAATTTGGTAAAAATAGATCCATAAGTAAGTCCCTTTTTAGGTTGCATATGGAGAAAATCTTAAAAGGGTTGTAAATATTCTTGAATTGTTATGCAAACTATCATTGATACCAAAAGCTTTACGAATCATATACAAGATGTACATCAAAATGGTAAGGCTAGTTTGCAAGAGATGAATTGATATTATAAACAAAGGGGATATATACACTCAAGAAAAATTATTTTAAGATCAATATTAACAATGCATTGGTATAAGGAGATGTATCCCAAATGTGATTACAACATCCAAGGAATATTAGCCCATCCCAAATTTGGAAAAGAGCTAACAATAGTGTATTGTTTATTAACTCATTATCCTACTTAGATATTAGTCTAGTTTTTAATATTGTAAATAATTTTTCATATGTTGCAAGACTAGAAGAGGTAAGGGATTCAAAATAACTTAAATATTGGACAACGCATATTTCAATAAAATGTAATATCAAACTAAATAAGTGGTTGACACAAATATATCATTAGCAAATACAAAGAATTACAAGATGTACCTTATTAAATGGAGAAGATTCCTCAATTCCAACAATACTTATAACTAAAGAGAAAAACTCAAGTTTAGTCCTCTCAATGGTTTTGATTCTGAATTTCTTTTATATGGGTAGACAATGGTGTGTGGACCCCAAAATTATCCCACTATATTTTTTCACTTGTGGTGCATGTAAGAGGACATACAGGTTTTCTTGTGTTTGTAAACATATAGTAAGCAATGTGTTGTATAACTATTTTTGTATATATAATAAGTTTGTAAATATACAAGAGAGTTAGAAAAGGAAAAGTCCCTATGAGGCCTTGGTTATCTTCTTAGGGTATATGGAGAGATACAAGTACGAAAATCTCTCTGTAAATATATGACCTCGAAATTGCAAGCAGAAGAATTAACAATGAAACCCAAAACTTCACGGAACGAAACGAAATATCAAATCAATTGTTTATAAAAATGAAATTGCCACTTTAGGTGGGCACACCCTCGTCGTGAAGGCAGTGATTGCGATTACGCAGATGATAAGAAATAAAAAGATGAGATGAATCAATTAATTAAACAACTACCCTAATAAATATGAATTTCTTATGCACTTGGAGAACCTAGCCGACGGCTAGGTTTGGTATGTAGCATGACTCCCCTCCTCGGAAAGCTTTGTCCTCAAAGCTGGAAATGTCTGGAAAATACTTTCATGTTCCCATGTGGCATCTTCCTCTGGTAGGTCTTGCCATTTGATGAGAAATTCTTGGATCGGCGTGATCTTAGTCTTCGTATTCTGTGTTGTAATATATCTTTAGGTTGGAGATGTATGCGTCCTTCCTCATCGAGCACTGGTAATTCTGATTGACTTTGCACTTTTTGACCAATTACCTTTTTGAGACATGAAACATGAAATACCGGGTGTATTCGTGATGATGAAGGTAGCTCTAACTGATAGGCTACTTCTCCAATGCGGTGCACAATTTTGTAAGGACCATAGAATCGTGGTGCCAACTTTTGACTGGTCTTTATCCTTAACGATGCTTGTTTGTAAGGTTGCAACCTCAGGAAAACCTTGTCACCGACATTAAAAGTTTGTTCTGATCGGTGCAAGTCTTGTTGTTGTTTCATGCAATTTTGTGCTTGGAATAAATTCTCTTTGAGTATGGTGAGTGTGGACTGCCTTTGTTGAAACCAATCATCCACTTTGTCTACTTTGGATGAACCTGGGACGTAATCTGCTACAATTGGAGGCTTGGTTCCATACAATGCCTCAAAGGGAGACATCTTAATTGAATAATGGTAAGAAGTGTTGTACCACCATTCCGCCATTGCTAGACATTGGCTCCATTGATATTGTTTATCTTGAACGAAACATCGTATGTACCCAAACATTTGTTAACTACTTCTATTTGCCCATCTTTCTGGGGATGGTAAGCGGAGGACATGTTCAATTTGGTACCACTAAGTCAAAATAATTCTTGCCAAAAGTTACTAGTGAAGATGGGATCTCTATCACTTACAATATTTTTTGGCATACCATGTAATTTGAAAATTGAATCCATAAATACCTTTGCCACCTTGCTTGCGAAAAATGGATGTTGTAAAGCCTGGAAGTGAGCGTATTTGGATAACCGATCTACCACTACGAAGATTACTGTCCTGCCTTCTGACTTTGGAAGACCTTCAATAAAATCCATGGATATATGTTCCCACTGACGTTCAGGGATGGGTAAGGGTTGTAATAACCCTGGTGATTTGACTATTTCACCTTTATTGTGTTGGAAAACTTTGCATTCTGCTACCCATTGTTTGACTTCGGCTTTTAATCCTTTCCAACAAAATGATTGTTTGATCCTTAAATATGTTTTCAAAAATCTTGAATGTCCCGTTGATGGAGAAGTGTGAGATTTGTCTAGGATCTTTGATTTGAGTTCTGAGTTGTGTGGAATGTAAATGTGGTTCTTCTTCCAGAGGATTTTATCTTCATAAGAGAACAAAGGGTGTTTAGAGGACCCAATAGATAATTCTTGAATTATCTAAGTAGTTTCACTATTGGACAACCATTCATCTTGTAATGGGTGGGAGCAAGGACCTAAAATAGCGTTAATGACTACTTCGTCTTCATATTTCCTGGATAGCGCATCGACGACTACATTTTCCTTCCCCTTCTTGTATTCAATAACAAAATCATAACCCAATAGTTTGGTTAACCACTTATTTTGTTCCGGATAGGAAAACCTCTACTCAAGAAAATGTTTGAGACTACTATGATCTGTTTTGATAATGAAGCGACTACTGATTAGGTAGTGTCTCCATTTTTCTACTGCATGAAGAATAGCCAACATTTCTTTTTTGTATGTCGATCTTCCCAAATTTTTCTCGGAGAGCTGTTTACTTTCAAATGCCAACGGATGACCTTCTTGCATTAATATAGCCCCAATTCCTATTCCTGACGCATCACATTCGATAATAAATGGTTTGTGAAAATTGGGGGTTGCTAATACTAGAGTTGTACACATGGCCTCCTTAAGAGCTTCGAAGGCTTGAGTAGCCTCTTCTGAACAACAAAAATCATCCTTCTTTGTGAGCGCTGTGAGAGGTGCTACAATATTACCATAATTTTGTACAAACTTGCGATAGTAGCCCGTGAGACCCAAAAAACCATGAAGTTTCTTGATGGTTTTAGGTAAATGCCACTCTTGAATTGCCTTAATCTTATTGGGATCAACTTTGACGCCCTCATGTGAAACTATATGACCAAGATACTCGACTTCTTGGACACCAAATGAACATTTGGAATGTTTGACAAATAACTTTTCTTTGTGTAAAATGTGAAGGGCCTTATCCACATGATGTAAATGATCCTTCCATGTTTGGCTATATATGAGAATGTCATAAAAAAAAACTATCACAAACTTACGGAGGAATGGACGAAACACTTGGTTCATGAGACTTTGGAAAGTGGATGGTGCATTGGTGAGACCAAAAGGCATGACCAAAAATTTGTAATGACCTTCATGAGTACAAAAAGCAGTTTTGGGAATATCTTCTTCTCGAACACGGATTTGGTGAAATCCTGAGTGAAGGTCTAATTTTGTAAAAAAATTTGCACCATGCAGCTCATCTAGTAGGTCATCTATGACAGGGATAGGAAATTTGTCCTTGATAGTGAGTTTATTGAGAGAACAAAAATCGGGACACATACGCCAAGAATTATCTTTTTGTCGAGCCAGAACTATAGGTGAGGAATAAGGGCTAGTGTTGTGACGAATGACTCCATGATCTAGCAGATCCTAAACGATCTGTTCGATTTTTGTCTTTTATGGTTGAGGATAGCGGTAAGGACGGCTATTAGGTGGGACACTCCCTGGAACCAAATGGATGGCATGGTCATGAGATCATTTAGGTGGTAATCCTTTAGGTTCTTGGAAAACCTCTTCGTAATTTGTTACGATGTCTCATAAATCTAGAGCAGTAATATCCGAAGTTGCTCGAGATTGTTTTTCCAAAAAATTAATTTGAGCTATAAATCCATATCCACCCTTTTTTAACATCTTCTCCATACTATGAGAGCTCACCATTTGTGATGGAGGAGTAGTAATGCCTTGTAAGCGAATGACTCGTCCGTTTTCCTTCCATTCCACAAATAATTTTTTGAAATTGAAGCTAACCGTGTCTAATGTTTCCAACCATTCAACTCCCAAAATGACATTCGAGTTCCCTAAATTCATGACGAAAAGGGATCCAAACCAGGTATAAGTACCCATTTTTATGGAAACTTGAGATGTTCGACCAACACATTGCGCGTTCACCCCATTGGCCACTAGAACCTGGAATTTGTCTTTGTTGGAAGAGTTAATGAATAGATTCAAAGCTTTTGCTGTTTTGATGTCGATAAAATTGTGGGTATTGCCGGAATCAATTAGCACATTCACCTTTTTTTGGTGGAGAAATCCTGGTACCTTGATGGTATGGTGGGCGGTTAACCCCATGAGGGCATGTACGGAGATTGCCATTGTATCCTCTTCCTTCTCTTCTAGAGTAATTGGTAGTTCTTCTTGCATAGGTTCTTCTTGTTGGTAAATTTCATCCTCTTCTCCTTCATATTGATCACACTCAATATGAAAGTTTTGTTTTTGGGCACAAGCTTGTTCCCTGGGATGATGAGTGTGACATTTATAGAAAAAGTATCTTGAGGGTTGATCATTTCTACGAAAGGAATTGTTGCGATATGGAGGACGACTATAGATTTCACGTCGTGCATACAACTGAATTCTCTTCTCAGCCAGCTTGGCTATTCTTATACAATCATTTAGTGCGGTTGGATTTTGAATATCCACCTCCACCCTAATATTTTCTTTCAATCCATTGTGAAAAGCTCCCACCACTGTGTCGGGGCTGAGGTCTAATGTATATGGTAGTAAACTGGTGAACTCCAAAACAAACTCGCTAACCAAACCTTCTTGTTTAAGAGATAACAATCTTACTGTGTATGACGATGTAGCTCCTTCATCAAATCTTTCTAAAAAGTAAGTAGTGAATTTTTTCCAGTTAATAGTAGCTCCTTTCTCTCGCTTAAGCCATATGAACCATTGGTAGGCCTCAGTGCCTAATTTTGATGCAGTGAAAGGGACTTTATCAAATTCCTTAATTTGGTATAAGTTGAGAATGCCTTCCATTTTGGCTATCCAACCACGAGGATCATGACCCTCAAAAGTGGGCATATCAATGCGTGGAAAATTATTAGGGCCTCTTGGTTGGTGATAACCCATATCCCTTTCCTGATCTTGGTTATACCGTTGTCTATGATAGCGATCCCTGTAGTTATCCGAATTTCCTCTTTTTTGTTCCCAATCGTCATCCTGAGTGTCATTTTCTTCATTCCTTTGGGCATGGGAGTGATTGTGGGGATTAGTATTGGGATTACGCTGGTTTTGTGTGCTCACTAGGGTTTTTAGGTTGGCACTAATTTCTTGCATACCATCTATTAAGAGTCGAAGAGTTTCATCGTTGGAAATGGCCGAGTTACTTGAGTCTCCTTGTGTGATGTTGTCGCGATTTGGGGGAGGGTTAGTACCCATAGTGTCTGCCAGTGGATGATGTGGATTATAACTACCGATTTTGAAAGGAGAAGGAGAATTTTTTGTACCTGGGCTTCGATTAGGTCTTCTTGTGTTGTTATTGGTCATTTTCGAGCTTGATAGTCGACCGTCAGAACCTTTGGTCCACCTTTTGCTCATGCACTTGTTAACATAACCTGCTTAGGATTTTGCTTCAACTGCTGCAAAATTTGGTTGAATTTAGCAAAAATGTGGATTTCACTTCAACTGTCGCTCCTGCGGTTTGAATTTTATCGTCTCGCCTCCTTAACAGCCACTTTTGACGACTTTCAGCAATTTTGATGATGTTGACAAGTTCTAGATGATTTGGACAACTTTGGACAATAGCTAATATCGACAAAAACTAGACCAAGACACGATGCGGCACGACACGACTGGCAGTGATGGCACGACACGACACGACAAGCTTGATAGCGACGATGCGGCATGACACGACTGGTAGCGATGGCATGATGCGACACGATAGGACCGATAGCGACGATGAGTAGGACTGATAGTGAACAACTACTGGACCAAGATGGATGGAAAATAGAATGCTAGATCGAGACAAACAGAAATAGGACTCGACGACAACACGTACGGACTACTGGACCAAGATAGATGGACAACAGAACTCGATGATAGCATGTACAAACAACAAAACACGACAATGGGACATGACGACAAACCGAAACGGATGGACAATGAATGGACAACGGGACACGACGACAGAGGCCACGCATGAAGGAACTCCCAATGTGTGACCGAAGTCACAATGCTAATTGCATGCAACTTTCCTTATTAACCACTTAGGGAAATCGAATTTAATCGATGATTGTCGCGTTTTGATTGGACGATGGCTCGCGGGTTGAAATACGATGATTTTTTTGTTTCTCAAGCACGAAAACGTAATTCAGTTTGGTTGAGCATGTTGGCCTGTGAAGCTGCGGCTAGAACTGGCCTGTGAGACTGCAACTTGGAGTGTAGTTTTGCACCTTCCTACGACACCGAATGGCTTCGAAATCCTGATATGCGTAAACCTCCTATAGGCTGTACTTTCACAAACCAAGAATGTGTTTAGCCTTTTGCGATGCGTTTAGCCTTTTTCTAGGTCACTGCCGCTTGTAATTTGATGCCAGCGTTGTGAGCCATCTGAAACGTGGACGCCGAATGACAAGTTCCTGGGAGTTTTGTTGGAACGCACCTTCGCTAGCGCCCGCCCGATGCGCGTTTAGAATTCCTGGTCAATCGAAACCAGTCTACTGATACCACTTGGAGAGATACAAGTACGAAAATCTCTCTGTAAATATATTACCCCAAAATTGCAAGCAGAACAATTCACAATGAAACCCAATACTTCATGGAACGAAACGAAATATCAAATCAATTATTTATAAAAATGAAATTGCCACTTTAGGTGGGCACACCCTCATCGTGAAGGCAGTGATTGCGATTACGCAGATGATAAGAAATAAAAAGATGAGATGAATCAATTAATTAAACAACTACCCTAATAAATATGAATTTCTTATGCACTTGGAGAACCTAGCCGACGGCTAGGTTTGGTATGTAGTAGTATACCCATGTTACATCCTTATCATGTAACCATGATGTTTCAACAAACCACATAATGGTAATTACAACAAATCATATTATCACAACATTGCATATCACTTAGAAAGATTTAAAGCTAGATCTCCCCATTGAAAATGCATATTTATAACCACTTGAGATCATGCCATTTGATATATTATGGTATTTGTTATGGTTTTAGGGTAGAGTGGGTTCTAAGAGATGAACTTCTAAGGTGCAACATTTTAGGTACCCTAAGTGGCCTAAGGATGGAGAATTTAAAACTCTAAATAGAGATATAAGGTTTGAATCCTATGGGGTGTAGGTTGTACACCATGCTATGGTAAATAGAGTATGGTTGGATAACCATATATTAGGTAAAATAACATTCCCCGTGAGGGTCATCTAATATGGATTTTATGCATTTATCATTTGATTTTACAACTTGGATTTTATGCATTTATCATTTGACAAGATTCAAACCTAGGTATCCTTCATGAAAGTTGATAAATTTAACTAATTGAGATAATTCCATTCTATAACAAAGAGCATTATGATTCAACCTCATGATCTCATTGACATTGAGTATTTTTAAGAGATGGTTTCACCAATGTGTTGTGGACTTTGAACACTACAGTTTGTGCCCCCTCTTGAGTGTTGAAATTCATAATATTTTCTATAAATAGATAAAATCAATTCATCCACTCAAATATTATACAAAAAGCATAAAAGGATAAAAATAAAAAATAAGAGACATAGAAATTATGGGGTGCTCATAGGAACCATAAATAATCATACACTATCCATGGATAAGAATCAAAACACTTTGATACAATGGTTGGAGTGGTTGGGGGTATTTATACAATACCTAATCCCCGAAATTACATAAATGGGTTTTATCTAAGTGGATAGAACATGAGGGATTTAAGGTTAAAAATAAGTTATAAGATGGGTTTAATCATAACAAGGTTAATCATGACCTATAGTGCTTACATAATAAAATCAATAAATTATATGCATTATAAAATGATTGCCCTTACTCATTGAGAAAAAAATTATTGCCTTTAGGCTTAGACAACATTACATCATACAATTTTGCCCTTGCCTATGAATCAAATTACACTTTCAACACCCCCTCATAATCTAAATTGAGAGGGAACAAAGAAAATACATTAGTGATAGTAATGCCTCCCCCCAATAATGGATGCTCTATTGGGCCTCTACAATTGAGGTAGATCCTTTTGAATTTCTCTCAACATATATAAGATATTTGCTAATATTTGGATTTTTAGCTTCAATCCTTTACAAATTTAGCAAACAATTATTGGTTGGAAGTCCTTCCCTCTTATAGTATCTACAAATGGTGTTTAACTTGTTTGAAGTTGTAGCTTGGCCCTTGGACCTCTACATATTAGCATCCTTAGTTTTTAATTCCTTTCTATGAGATTGTATTTGTGAAGTACTATCACAATTCTTCATTGCTGCCTAAAAATAAACTAGGATAGAGATAATTTGATCAATAGTAAGAGTTTTTTAAGATTCTAAAAATATAGGAATCATATGAATCATGAGGCTTAACATATAAAAAGAGATATATTAGCAAGTACAATCTTCACACGTTTTGCATCATCTTTGTTTTTGCCTCTAGATGCAATATCCTACTCACAATACATTTAATCTCACAATATAGTCCTCAACATTACCAAAATCAACCAATTTGAGAGAAGAAAACTCTAACTCAAAGTGATTTACTTTAGTTGTACTTATTTTCCCAAATAACTCATGCAATTTTAATCCTATCTTGATAGGTTCATCTTCTTTTTTGATATAAAAAAGTAATTATAGTTCAATCAACAAGGAGAGTAGGCTAAGAGCTTATTCTTTTTTATGCTAGTGAATTTTTTCATCAATGGTTGTTGCTTTATCTTTTTGAAATGTGTACCATAGTTTCTATTGAATAATAGGACAATCCTTTGGATTGACTAAATACTATAATTTCATCCATTAAGGCAAATTACTATATCTTGATGATCCATCTTACACAATTTAACCCATAACACTATAACAGGTCCTTGAACTAATGCTATCAAAACATAGAGATCAAAAAGTCATGCAATTTGGAAAAAGGGATCAAAATGCTTACATATAGACTCCATACATTTTTCCATAATGGACCTTAAAAAAACAAAAACAAAATCCCTAAACCTTAGAGAAGCAAGAACAAATTTTGACCTGGTGGTTGGTAATTTTTTATTCTTTGGTGCACTTCACTCATTTTTCATCACTTTATCTCTTCTAAACTACTTAGGTATTGATAATTGGTACTCTCTAATTGTAATATGTAATATATAAATGAGAAAAGTTGATTACATGTCACACAAGGGTGCCACTTCAACTACCAATTTGGACATCCATTATATTCATTCTAAAATAATCCTGAGTAATACTACGAAAGTTCAAATCTTGGTATCATGAGTGCAAGGTTCACTACACTAAGCATCTTAGCAATTGCATCAATTAGAAGTAAAAGGATTTCCCTTTCACTTAAACACCTATCAAAATAAAACCAAGGTGGATCCATGCCTTAGAACCAAAAATTATGTGTGGGACTTGAGCATACATCCTTTCTCCCCTAATACTATCATGCAACCAATCTATCATCATACATAATGAATATTAGGAAGGCTTCTCATCCATAGAATAGACAAAGCCCACCTTCTACTTTGGAAAATGATGCCATGAATCAAACACACATTCTATATTCTTCAAATTGTAAATATAACCACAATTTCATGTTCTTAGTTGAAATGGAAGAAGAGAAGATTTGGTTTTTCATTGTTGCTTTCAAAACTTTTTGAAAAATGTGATCCTCTCAACCAGAAAATAGCATGCACAATGATTCAAACTTAATTTAATTTTGCATGAGTGTTTTATACTATTCTTTGCTAGCTACAATGGACATCAGTTAGGGTGTGTTTTGATGTGCCTTTTCTCTATGAAGAAGAAATTTGTGTGCTCCAAACCTTTTGAATGCCAAGCCAAATCCATCACTCAAGAATTTTGACAATTTTTAATTTAAAAAAACACATCATTTTCCCTCCTTCAAACTATTAGTCCTAATGTGATTCCTTTAGAAACAAAGGATCAATATCCTTGAAATTTAATTTCTAATTTTTTTTTTTTTAATAATAAAATGGATTATCTCCAATTCTCTTGGAATGATAAATAAATAAAAGAAAAAGAACTTTTTTGTCTCTTGAAAAAATGGCTTATGAGACATTTAGGAGGAAAGCATCCTAGGATTTAAAAGAAGTATAAAAGGCTTTAAAAAATATTTTTGCATAACCATATGAGGTAGCTCTATACTCATTTTGATACCATGTTGAGAATTCACAATATTTTCCAAATGTATATAGAAGCAATCCATCCACTCAAATATTTTAAAAAGCATAAAAGACAAAAAAAGAAAAAAAGAAAAATTATGAGGTGCCTGTAGGCACTATAAATAATCATTGTACTATCCATGGATAAAAATCATAATACTTCAATACAATAGTTGGAGTGGTTGGGGTAATTTATAACAATAAATTATCCCCAAAATTATCTAAACTATTTTAAACTAAGTGGATATGATTAGAGGGCTTTAAGGTTAATTATAAGTTATAAGATGTATTTAACCATAACAAGGTTAATCACAACCCATAGGGCTTGCATAGTAAAATAAATAAATTAGATATATTATACAATGATTTCCCTTAGGCCTAAACACCATTACATCATACAATGTTCACCTTGCCCATGAATCAAGTTACACTTTCAACACCCTCTCATAATTTGAATTGAGGGGCTAAGGAGAGAATACATTAATGATAATAATGTTTTTCCCCAATAATGGATGTTGTAGTCAGCCTCTATAAACCTTCTAAATCCCTCTAATCATTTGAAGGACCTTTGTTGACCTTCAAAAATTTAGCTTCAATCCTTTGCAATTTTAGCAAACAATTATCGATTAGAAGTTCTTCCCTCTTGGAGCATCTACAAATGGTCTTTGACATATTTCAATATTTAGTTTGGCTCTTGATACCTACAACTTAGCCTCAGTTTAGAATTACTTTGCATGAGCTTGTATTTGTAAAGTATTATCATAATCCCTCATTGTCACCTAAAAATCAACTAGGACAAAGAAAAGCTAATCAATATTAGGAGTATTTTGAGATTTTAAGAACATAGAAATCATATGAACTAGGAGGAGAGAAGTTAACAAAGACAAACTTCATACATTCTACATCATATTTATTTTTTCCTCTAGAAGATGCAATAATTGTTCTCAATACATTAAATCTCACTACATAGTCCTCAACATTATCAAACTCAACTAATATTAGAGAAGAAAGCTCTAATTCCAAGTGACTTACTTTAGTTGTGTTTACTTTCCCAAGTAACTCATGTAATTTTTTTAATTTATGTATGCTAGAGGAATTGGTAACTCATTATATTTTTTAATGCCTCTTCATGGGTTTGAATATTGCTTCTTGTTACCACTATAAACTCTAGTTGCATTGAGTAAACTTTTTAATTTAGTCAATGACATTGGCATGACATGCCCTTTGGTTCTACAAGGCTTGAGGGATTTGAACTATGGTATCCACCCTCCCAAGGGAGAACTTTGACCAACAGGCCAAACCCTTTGACCTATGCATGTAATTTTAACCATAGCTTGATAGGCTAATTTTCTTTTTTGATATGAAAAAGCAATTATGGTTCATTCAACAAGGAGAATAGGCTAAGAGCTTCATCTTCCTTATTCTAGAAAGCTTCTTCATTACTATTTGCTTTATCTTATTGAAATATGAACCATAGGTTCTTGCTATGTAATAGGCCAGTCATTTAAGTTGACCAAATACTTTAATTTTATTCATTAATGTGAGTGACGAGGTATTGATGATTTATCTTACACAATTTGATCCCTATCACTCTAACAGGTCCTTGAATTAATGATACCAATGCGTAGAGCTCAAAAAGTCATGCATTTGAAAAAATGGGCTCAAAACACTTATGTACACAAAATGTTATAGCCTCCAAATGTTTTTCCTAATGGACCTCAAAAAACCAAAAATATAATCCCCAAGCCTTAGAGAAGCAAGAGTGAATCTTGACCTACCACTTGGAAATTTTTTATTTTTTGGTGTATTGCACTCCTTTTTTGCCACTTTAGCTCTTTTGAACCACTCAATTATCAACACTTGGTGCTCTCTTATTGGAGGATGTTATATATGAGAAAACATTAATTACATGACACGCATGGTGATAATTTATCTGCCATATTGGTCATCCATTATGTGTATTTCAAAAAATAGTGACCAGTACCATGGAAGTTTAAACCTTGATATCACAAGTGCAAAGTTCATTGCACTAACCGTCTTAGAAATCATGTGAATTAGAAGTAAAATGATTTCCCCTTCACTTAAACACTTTCCAAAACATAATAACCAATATGGATCCATACCTTACGATTAAAAATTAAGGGCATGGTATTCAAACATGCATCCTTTTTCCCCTAACACTATCTTATAAGCCATTTTTTCATCACACATGATGGTGATTAGGAAGGCTTCTCTTCCATAGAAAACACAAAGCCTCCCTTTTGCTTTGAAAAAGGGTCCATAAATTAAACATGTTGTCTACATTCTTCAAAGAATAATGCTAACCACCATGTCATGTCATAACTTTGAATAGAGGAAGAGAATTTTGAGTATATCAGTGCTACTTTCAAGACCTTTATGAAAAATGTGGTCCTCTCAATCTAAAAATAACATCTATAATTATTGAAACTCAATTTGATTTTATGTTAACATTTTTCAATTAGTTTTGTGTGAACATTTTATACTATGCTCTACTAGCCATAATGGACACCTATTAGGGTGTGTTTATATGTGCCCCTTCTCTATGAAAAAAATATTTATACACTTTGAACCTTTTGAATTCCAAACCAAAGCCTTTATGCAAAAAACTTGAACAAATTGAATTTGAAAAAGCATTTCATTTTCTCTCCTTTGAATTAGTAGTCTTCAAAGTGATTCCTTTGGCAGTTGAGGATCATGATCCTTAAATTTTAATTTTTGAAATATTTTTTGGAAGAAGAAAATGGATTATCTCCAATACTCTTAGAATGTCAGATAAGTAAAGGAAATAAAACCCCTTTTTCCTTAAGCAAAATGGCTTATGAGATATTTAGAAGGAAATCATCCTAAGATTCAAAAGAAGTGTTAGAGGCTTCAAAAAGCATTTTTGCATGACCAAGTGAGGTATCTCTATATTTTCTTTAGTACCATATTGGAATTCACAATAGGAGTAAAATCAATCCATCCATTCAAATCTCATACATAAAACATAAAAAGACAAAAGAAACAAATAAGAGATAAAAAATATATGATGCCCATAGGCACCATAAATAATAATTATACTATCCATGGATAAAAATCACAACACTTTGATACAATGGTTGGAGTGGTTGGGAGTATTTATACCAATATGTGATACCCAAAATTACATAAATGAATTTAATCTAAGTGGACATAATATGAGGGTTTCAAGATTAATTACAAGTTATAATATGGGTTTAACCAAGGTTAACAACAACCCATAGGGATTACATAATAAAATCAATAAATTAGATATATTATACAATGATTGCCCTTAGTTCTATAAAACATTACATATACAATGTTGGCCTTGCTCATGAATCAAATTACAATTTCAACACCCCCTCATAATATGAATTGAAGTGACAAGGAGAGAAGACATTAGTGATAATAATATCTCCCCCCAATAATGGATTCTCTACTGGGCATCTGTAGTTAAGGTAGATCATTCTAAATTTCCCTCATAATCTAGAAGATGTTTGTTGATCTTCAAAAATTTAGCTTCAATTCTTTGCAACTTCAATAAATAATTATTTGTCAAAAGTCCTCCCCTTTTGTAGTATATGCAAATGGTTTTTAACTTCTTTGAATACTTAGCCTATTTCTTGACCCCTACATCTTAGCCTCCTTAGTTTTGAAATTCTTTGCATGAGCTTATTTTTATGAAGTACTATCACAAGTCCTCATTACCACCTAAAAATAAACTAAGATAGAGAAAAGTTGATCAAGAGTAAGATATTCCAAGAACATAGGAATCATATGAACCATGAGGTTCAACATTTGAAAAGAAGAGAGAGTAGCAAGGACAATTTTCACATATTTTGCATCATCTTTTTTTGTCTCTAGAAGATGCAATATTTGCTCTCAATAACTTAAATCTCACAATATAGTCCTTAATATTATCAAACTCAACCAATTTGAGAGAAGAAAGCTCTAATTCCAAGCAACTTACTTTAGTTGTATTTACTTTCCCAAATAACTCATGCAATTTTAACCATACCTTGATAGGATTATTTCTTTATTGATCTGAACAACAATTCTAGTTTAATCAACAAGGATAATAGGCTAAGAGCTTCTTGTTCCTTATGCTAGTGAATTTCTTCATCAGTTGTTGTTGCTTTATCTTATTGAAATATGCACCACAAGTTCTTGTTGCTTCATAGGCTAATCATTTAGGTTAAAAATTACTATAATTTTACCTATTAAGGTGAGTGACTAGGGCTTGATAATCCATCTTACACAAATTGATCTTTAACACTGTACTAGGGCAGCTACAATCTTACTATAGTGGTAAGGGATTTGACTTCTCTTTAAGAGGTCCAAGGTTCAAACCCCACTCAGTATGAGGGGACCATGACCCCTCATAAAAACATGTGTAAACTCATTGAAAAAATATATATATTTTTCATTTAAAAAAAATATTGTACTAGGTCCTTAAACTAATGTTACCAATGTGTAGAGCTTGAAAATTCATACAACTTGAAAAATGAGTTTAACCTGAGCCAACATAATAAGAAGGAATTAAGGTTGGTTACAAGTTGTAAGATGCATTTGCCCATAATAAGATAAACTACAATCCATAGGGCTTACATAATAAAGTGTTATAATAAATTATAAACATTGTACAATGATTTACCTTAGGCCTATACAATATTACATCATACAAAGCCAACATTTGCCATAAATCAAATTACACTTTCAATAGTCACAAGCTATGCAATTGAGCTCGGCTAGCAATTTTTTATTTTATTTTTTTATGTAAGATAAACCTTCATGAGTTTGGAACTCAAGCAAAAAATCTTCATATTTACCCCATGACATGTGGGCCTCCAACCATATGTTTTTCAACGTACACCCCATGACTGATGCCCACCAATCAATATCTTCCCTATTATTATGTGATAGGAATGTTGTTGATATATTATTATTACACTACTACTAAAACATGATTGGTGTATTTTTTGTTTATGTCTTGAAACTCCTATTTTGTTGTGTTATTTCCTATTATGTATTTCAGCTGCATAAGTCTATATTTAAATAATTATATTATTATTTTTATAGTGTTGCAAAATTTAAATTTGTGTACCTTATTAGTAATTGCATCATCTTATAGCTTAAAAGTGTGCATTACAAAGACTGTTAGTGGATACATCATTAAAAATATATTTTAGTATATATAAAAGTCAAACAACTCATTTCTATATTGGGGTTAAGAAATGTCACTCTCATTCAAAGCCACTTCCAACCACTTTGAATGCATAAAATACAAGTTTTATGCTAACTAAATTAAAATAAAATTTAAAAAAATTAAAGAAATCATGGATATTAATCAATACTTAAAACAAGATAATAAAGGGCTAAAGGAAAAAATGATAAAGCTTTAAAAAACATTAAAGACAGAGAGACAAGAATGCAAAACACAAAGTAGGATATAAAAGCAAAGAACATACCAACGAATTTAAAAAGAAGAGTGAAATTAATAAGCACTACACAAATAAATGGATTACAAACTCGTTGGAAATATGTTGAATATTTTCCATGTTATTTTGGCGGGGTTAACTCTAAAAGATAATGTACACTCTCCATGTATCCTCGTCAAGGTTCGGAGGTGGTAAACCCCAAAAATTAGGGGTCCAAGGGTGACAACCCCTGACAGAATTTTTAGGGTTTCTTAAGCTATTTTTAGATCCATATGGGCTATTTAGGGTTAAATATTTGAATCCATGGTTTTGTTCCCATGGTATTGTAAAAATTTGTTCTTGTGTTGTTGTTATTTAATTGTACTTGCATCAAGGTTTGAAGAGAGATGAGAGATGAACATTATTATATTGGAGACAGTTAAGTTTATACAATAAGGAGATATTATTGTGTTGGGTTTTTTTCCATAAGTGTTTACCAAGTGAAATACTATATTATGTGTGTATTTTTTATCTTCTTCTTTTTTATTTGATTTTGTATTAATTGTTTTTATAGATTTAATTTATCAGGGCTTTTTGCTCTTCATTTGGTATCAGAGCTAGGTTTTTTAGCTTTGTTCAAGGAGTAACAGTTTCAACCCTATGATAAATTAATTCTTGAGTTGAAGTCGTACGCGAAAAAATATAGGTGAAGAAAAATGATGGGAAGCACATGGATAGAGATTGAAAAATTTAATGGATAGAATTTTCATTTATGCAAACTCAATATGGAGGATTTGTTGGTTGATAGAGATCAGTGAATTGCGATCTTGAGAATAAAACCAACATCAACGACATATGAGAATTGGTTGAAGATTAATGGGAAGGCAAGGATTTCTATCATATTGTGCTTGTTTGATTTAGTCTTGTTGAATGTATTGATAAAGGCCACAACAAAGTCATTATGGGATAAGTTGGGAACTTTTTATCAAAAAAATCACTGGTAAATAGACTCTTTCTTCGAAAGAAGTATTCATTTTGAAATAATTATGGTGACTCTGTGGCTAACATCTGAATGCTTTTAACACTTTGGTAAGTCAATTAAACTCTATTGAAGTAAAAATAGATGAAGAAAAAAAGTGTATTACTTTACTTTGTTCATTATCTAATTTGTGGGATAACCTAGTTATGGCTATCACCAATACTACTTCTACATTGAAAGTAGAGGATATAGTAGAAACATTGCTATATGAGAAAATGAGATAAAAATCTTCTGAGAATTATCATGAGAAGGATGCCTTGGTTGTAATAGGTCGTTCTCAAGAAAGAAGCGAAAAGAAATTACGAGAAATGAAATCGAGATCTAGGGGTAATTTTGTTGCTCCAAAAAAGAGAAAATGCAAGAAGTGTGGTAAAAAAGGGCATTATAAAAGAGACTGCATATCTAAAAATGTTGATAATAGTCGATCATCTGATGAAGGAACTTATACAAAAATGAAAACCATAAATGAATATTTAGGGGACTTATTATTAGCTATAGCATGATCAAGTGAATGCCATGACTCATGGTTGATTGACTCAGGTTCTTTCTTTCATATGACTCCTCATAGGGAGGGGTTCTATGAATATGAAAAGATAAATAAAGGTGAAGACTTTTTAGGAGAAAATTTGACATACAAAATAATAGGTCGAGGAAGAGTCAAATTGAGGTTAAAATATGGAAGAATTAAAACCCTTCCTAGTGTGTTGCATATTCTAGGTTTGGCAAGAAATTTGATATTCGTGAGTAAGATGAATGATGTGGGTGTGATTGTGGTATTCAATAAGGATAGTTGCAATATGGTTCATGGAGTCTTGATGTTGGCAAGAGGAGTTTGTATAGGAACTTTGTTTAGACTTGAGGTTAGCACTATAAGTATTGATTGCAATAACTCTTTAGTTATAGAGGAAAATAATATGGTAGAAGTAGCTTTGAGTATTCTTGTAGTGAAGACAATGTTGTGGCATCAATGCATGGGGCATATTGGTGAGAAAGACCTTTGAACATTAAAAATGAAAGGTATGGCTAAAGGAAATTTTGATTGCCCATTAAGTTTTTATTTTTGTGAGCATTGTGTTTTTGGAAAGCAAACATGAGTCAAGTTTCATAGTAGTGTTATAAGATCTAAATGAATTTTGCATCTAGTTCACAATGATGTGTTTGGACCTAAAAAAGTACCATCGTTAGGTAAATTTATCTATTTTGTTACATTTATAGATGACTTTTCAAGAAATACCTGGGTATATTTTTATGAAAAAAATCTGATGTTTTCAATAAATTTAAAGATTTTAAGGCTCTTGTAGAAAATTAGATAGAGAAAAAGATAAAGGTTTTGAGAAGTGATAATGGTGGTGAGTATTGCTTGAATTTGAGGATTTTTGCAAGGACTTTGGAATAGAAAGGCATAAAAAATCTTTGTATATATTTGCAATTTGAGTTATTTTATGTTGTCATTGATGTCACATGGATCATTGATGTCACATGGATCACATTGAGTTTTGGTGGCCAAATGATATTTTGGAAAGCATGGATAAATACAGGGTTTTTGTGAAAACCAAGGCAGGCAAAATAAAAGGTTTTATTTAAAACCATGGATGGTATATTTGAACTGGGTTTTTCTTAAAACCCAAGTTGGCCTTTCGTTTCGTCGAAAAAGGTGCCCCGGTGATGGAGATATTTAATTTTTAATATTTAGTTTAAATTTTAATTATTTAAAATTTAAATTTAAATTTAAAATTAAATATGCAAGATTTTCGTCGACGTCATCAAAAATAATAAGGAGGCTATATAAAGGGGATACCTAAGGTTCATAAACGAATGCTTGCTCGTGGTTAATAATCGTTGGCTAAGCATCCGAATTGAGCTCGTGCGAAAATATTTTAGAAAGCGAAGCAACAAATAAACGAAGGTTGGTCAAAGTCCAAAGTCATCGTGGGCAGAGTGGCGCATTGGCAATTGGCTTTTGGCTAAGGTGTGTGGCAACACAAACATCAAGGTTTCGAATCCCCTTGACTACGTTCGAAAGGCGTTGGAAGAAAAGCGCTCGAAGCGCTTTTGATTTGCGGAAAGGGAGGAAAGGTTTTAAGGCACGTTGTGCCTTTCCCTTTCGAACGAGCGGCTAGCTCGTGTGGCAACCTTAGCCGCGGCTAAGGCGCTCGTGGTGTGGGCAAGTCAGGGGTTCGAATCCCCTTGAGGAGGTAAATACATTTTTGCTCTAATTAATTTTGTTAAGCCCTAAGTTGGAGTTATAAGGTGGTTAGGAATAATTAAAGTTTTTAATTAAACTTTGTTTTTATAAGGGTTGTGATTATTATTTCAAAGGTGGATGAGTTGTTGATTTAATTTGATGTTCATGAAATTGAGAATTAAGATTTAGGAGAAATAAGGAGTTGTTATAAAATAATTTCTGAGAGGTTTATTGATTATTATTTTGATAAGGGTTTTTATTAAAAAGGACTTTGGTGGATGTGTTTATTAAGTTGGAGTAAAAAGGTGTAAATTGAGTTATGCTTTATCTTGTGATTATTATTTGAAGTCCACTAACCCTTATTGAGATTGGAAAGGAAAGTTGTGTTTAGTGTGGCAGATTTTGTGGACAACTTCTTGGCATCAAAAAGGTATGGGCACATTCTCCTATTGATTGTTTATGGTGGTTGATTTCTGAAATATCATTGGAGTGAAAAGGATTGATTGTGGTTTCCTTTTCGAAAGTGGTTGGTTGAATGCTTCAAGGTTTTCTGGTTTGAGAGTTGTGTTTAAACCTTGTTTTATAAGCATAGTTGTTGAAGCCCATTGGTTATGTAAAGAACTTGAAAAGAACATGAGTATCATTGTTATGTGAGATTTGTGGTTGAGCATTGTTGGAAACATTTGAGTTGGTTGATACATGCTTGGACTAGGGTTTTGTGAGAAAGAGTTGTCCCTTGTGGTGATTGGTTGAGTTGAGTTGATTGAGCCTAGTCAAGTGATTGTGTGAGGTGATTGTTCAAGTCCCATGAAACAAACTATTCTATAATTCTGATTTGAGTTGAGATTGAGCTTAGAACATATTGAGTCTCTAACAATTCTCTTTATGCTTCTATGAGTTGACTTGAGTTGAGATTGATTTGAGTTGAGATTGATTTGAGTTGATATTGAGCTTAGAACATATTGAGTCTCTAACAATTCTCTTTATGCTTCTATGAGTTGACTTGATTGAGTTGAGATTGATTTGAGTTGAGTTGAGTTGAGATCATTGTGGATCATTGTTGTCATCCATTGTAGAGTGCATTGCCATTCATTGTTGAGTTCATCTTTGAGCCTTGCCTTCATAGATTTGTGGATGAGATTTGAGTACTACTTGAGCATGATTGATTGAGCCTTTGAGAAGGCCTTTGGGATAGATTTTTGGACATATTTGTGGTAGTTTGTGTATGATTGATTGAGCCTTTGAGAAGGCTTTGTGGATAGTTTTTGGGACATATTTGTGGATAGTTTTAGATAGATTTGGGATAGATTTTGATGAGGTTCTGAGTGAGCCTATTGAGCAGAGTTGAGCAAGTTCTTGGTGAGCTTGCTAGAGCAGTTTTGGACAAGTTCTTAGTGAGCTTGTTGGAGCATATTTGAACAAGTTCTTGGTGAGCTTGTTAGAGCAGATTTGGACAAGTTCTTAGTGAGCTTGTTGGAGCAGATTTGAGCAAGTTCTTGGTGAGCTTGCTAGAGCATATTTGGACAAGTTCTTAGTGAGCTTGTTGGAGTAGTTTTGGACAAGTTTTATGTGAGCTTGTTGAGCATTTTTGGACAAGTTCTGTGTGAGCTTGTTATGCATATTTGGACAAGTTCTGTGTGAGCTTGTTATTGCCTAGCTTTGAGCAGATCAAAGAAATTTGGACAAGTTTTGTGTGAGCTTGTTGAGCAGTTTTGGACAAGTTCTGTGTGAGCTTGTTATGCAGATTTGGACAAGTTCTATGTGAGCTTGTTATTGCCTAGCTTTGAGTAGATCAAAGAAATCATTGTATTGGATAAGGATCCTTATTTATGTGTGAAATATTATAAGGAGATTATCTTGTGGAGTACCCCACATTGGGGGAACCACGTTAAATCTTGTGTCTCAATTGTGTATGGTGACTTGTGCTCTTGCTTACTATTGCTATCTGAGTTATTAATGCACACTTCTATATTTGGTTATTGCAATTAAGGACATTAATTGATATTGGTTTGAAAAGAAAGTAAAAATACTGTTCACCCCCTCTTAGTATAAGCTTGTGTTCTTCAATTGGTATTAGAGTGGGTTCCTTCGGAAAAGCTAATATCTTGAGGGCAGATTCTACAAGAACAGAGATGGCTTCATAGAATGGATCATCTACAAATAAGGCTCCACTGTTTGATGGTAACAATTATGCTTTCTGGAGCATGAGGATGAAGAACTACTTGATATCACAAGGATATGAGGTATGGCAAATGGTTGAAAAAGAGTATAGGGTTGAAGGTGATCCCGAGGTAGATAAGACTATTAGAAAATTGGTTGAGATCAATGCAAGAGCAATGAATTGTATTTTGAGTGGGCTATGAGAGATAGATTTTGCAAAGGTTATGGTATGTAATTCAGCTAATGAGATGTGGACCAAGTTGCGGAATACTTATGAAGGAGATTCCAAGGTAAAGTTGGAAAAACTACAAACTCATAGAAAAATATTTGAGGAATTGAAAATGGAAGATTCTGAAGATATTGCAAGGTTTTTACTTCGAGTTGATGAGATTACTAACACCATGAGAGGTCTAGGATTTGAGATGAAAGAATCAAAAGTTACTCAAAAGGTTTTGAGATCACTTCCCATGAAATATGATGCTAAGGTTTCAGCAATAGAAGAAACAATGGATATCAACAAGCTAACAATGGAAGAATTGTAAGGAACTCTCACAACTTATGAGATGAGGGTAAGTAAGCATCAGGTTCCAATAAAAGAGATTGCATTCAAGGCTTCAAAAAAAGAGAAATGGAAAGTTCCAAAAATAGGTAGAGTTTTAGATAATGATGAGGAAGCTAACTTCATCAAAAGGAATAAGGACTCAAGGAATTTCAGGGATATAAGGAAAGTCAGATGCTACAAGTGTGGTGATCTTGGTCACTATGCATACAAGTGTCCACATGAAGAAAATAGTGATGATGAAAAATAGGGTCACAGAAGAAAAGAAGATGGAAAGCATAAGCATGACAAAGATGACAGATACAAGCAAAACAGGTATGAGAAGAAGAAATTTTTTCGTAAGGCAAAGAAATCTTACTACATTGTAGAAGCAAGTGATAGCTCAGATCATAGTGATAGAGACAAATCAGATGATGAAAAGGAAGAACATCTATTCCTAGGAATAGAAGGTGAAAGAGAGTAGTGCTTTGTGTGTGGTCAAAGAGATCACAGATCAAGATATTGCAATGGTTTCAGTGATAGTGAAGATGAGATGACACATCAAGGAAACAAGCATGGTCAAAGAAATCTTGAGAGTTTGTTTGCTATAGAAGATTATAATGATCTTAGTGATAGTGAATATGAAGAAGGGTTTTTCTATGGGATAAGAGAAGTAGAAGAAGAACATTCACTCCAATCAGAAGAAGTTAAACAAGAGAATAGTGTAAGAAAGTCAGATATCTCAGTTGATCTAAAAGAAGACTTCAATGAGATCCATGAGCAACTACAAGAGGTTAAAGAGAATCTAAAAGAATTGAGATGTTCCATACGTAAGAAGTTTGATCCATCACATGACTCAAAAGGTCAAGATATTTTCACTAAGAAGGAAATATGTATTTCAGAGGCTATAGATATGGATGCCAATTTGCTACTTGACACAAATAAAGAGAAAGAAGAGGAATATTTCAAAGCATCAAAGGTCTCATATTTCAGGTTTTGGGAATCACACTCAAAAGGAAAGGAAGTTCTAAAATATGAAAGCAAGGAAGCACCTAAGTGTTATGAAGAAAGTTCCAAAGTTCCTATGGCTCCAAAAATTCAGTTTGGTTCTTGTTTTGAGATAGGTGAATCAAGTTCAAAAGGAAAAGAAATACTTGAAGAGAAAAGCAAGGAAGAAACTAAGGAAGAGGATTTAGATACTACAAAGAAGGTTCAAGGATGCAATGCACAAGTTGAAAATGATCATAAGGATAATGGTCAAGAAAGGTATGAGGAACCAAGGCGGATGAAAAAGAGTGATTTTCAAGGACATTTTTTTTTTGTAATGAAGGGATCTATACACTATAGGGTCTATGGATCAAAGAAGTTTGATTTTGCTAGAAGGAACATCAAAGGAAGAAGGTATGGTTTTCAGGGACATTGCTTCTCATGTAACAGGATTGGTCATAGAGCTTCTCAGTGCAAAGGAAATGAGCAACATGGTTTTGGTTTTAGAGCTACACAATTCAGAAGTCATGGTCATAATGGTCATGAAAACAGAACTTCACAATACAGGGTTCAGGAAAGGAATGGATATGGAAATTATTTCAAGAAATATTTTAGGATATGGGCACCATCCAAAGGCTACAATATCAAGTGTTTTAATTGCAATAACTTTGGACATATTGCAAAATGGTGTAGGACTCAATTCCAAACAAGTTCAAGGCAAGAAGGTCAAATAGGTTCAAGGCAAGAAGATCAAGAGAAGGATATCAGAAAAACATGGAAGGAAGTTGATAGAGGAAAGAAACAATGTAATATGGGAGTAAAAGTACTCCCACCCCAAAATTAATCACCTCAAGAGAGAAGGTGGTGAGGGGGCTATGCTTAAGAGTCATATCTTTTAGCCCCATAGGTGTCCCTTTTGCCATTGATGTCAAAGGGGGAGAGATTTGAGTAAGGGGGAGAGCATTGAGTTAGGGGGAGCAGCCTCCAAAGAGAGCATTGAGTTAGGGGGAGCAGCCTCCATAGAGAGTATTGAGTCGAGGGGAGCAGACTTTGATTCTCAGAGATGGTTTTTGCAGTGATTATGGTTTTTGCATTAGAGGTGTTGCCATCAATGACAAAGGGGGATATTGTTGGCAATTTGAGTTATTTTATGTTGTCATTGATGTCACATGGATCACATTGAGTTTTGGTGGCCAAATGATATTTTGGAAAGCATGGATAAATACAAGGTTTTTGTGAAAACCAAGGCAGACAAAATAAAAGGTTTTATTTAAAACCATGGATGGCAGATTTGAACTGGGGTTTTCTTAAAACCCAAGTTGGCCTTTCGTTTCATCGAAAAAGGTGCCCCGATGATGGAGATATTTAATTTTTAATATTTAGTTTAAATTTTAATTATTTAAAATTTAAATTTAAATTTAAAATTAAATATGCAAGATTTTCTTCGACGTCATCAAAAATAATAAGGAGGCTATATAAAGGGGATACCTAAGGTTCATAAATGAACACTTGCTCGTGGTTAATAATCGTTGGCTAAGCATCCGAATTGAGCTCGTGCAAAAATCTTTTAGAAAGTAGAAGCAGCGAATAAACGAAGGTTGGTCGAAGTCCAAAGTCATTGTGGGCAGAGTGGCGCATTGGCAATTGGCTTTTGGCTAAGGTGTGTGGCAGCACAAACATCAAGGTTTCGAATCCCCTTGACTGTGTTCGGAAGGCATTGGAAGAAAAGCGCTCGAAGCGCTTTTGATTTGCGAAAAGGGAGGAAAGGTTTTAAGGCACGTTGTGCCTTTCCCTTTCGAACGAGCGGCTAGCTCGTGTGGCAACCTTAGCCATGGCTAAGGCGCTCGCGGTGTAGGCAAGTCGGGGGTTCGAATCCCCTTGAGGAGGTAAATACGTTTTTGCTCTAATTAATTTTGTTAAGCCCTAAGTTGGAGTTATAAGGTGGTTAGGAATAATTAAAGTTTTTAATTAAACTTTGTTTTTATAAGGGCTGTGATTATTATTTCAAAGGTGGATGAGTTGTTGATTTAATTTGATGTTCATGAAATTGAGAATTAAGATTTAGGAGAAATAAGGAGTTGTTATAAAATAATTTCTGAGAGGTTTATTGATTATTATTTTGATAAGGGTTTTTATTAAAAAGGACTTTGGTGGATGTGTTTATTAAGTTGGAGTAAAAAGGTGTAAATTGAGTTATGCTTTATCTTGTGATTATTATTTGAAGTCCACTAACCCTTATTGAGATTGGAAAGGAAAGTTGTGTTTAGTGTGGCAGATTTTATGGACAACTTCTTGGCATCAAAAAGGTATGGGCACATTCTCCTATTGATTGTTTATGGTGGTTGATTTCTGAAATATCATTGGAGTGAAAAGGATTGATTGTGGTTTCCTTTTCGAAAGTGGTTGGTTGAATGCTTCAAGGTTTTCTGGTTTGAGAGTTGTGTTTAAACCTTGTTTTATAAGCATAGTTGTTGAAGCCCATTGGTTATGTAAAGAACTTGAAAAGAACATGAGTATCATTGTTATGTGAGATTTGTGGTTGAGCATTGTTGGAAACATTTGAGTTGGTTGATACATGCTTGGACTAGGGTTTTGTGAGAAAGAGTTGTCCCTTGTGGTGATTGGTTGAGTTGAGTTGATTGAGCCTAGTCAAGTAATTGTGTGAGGTGATTGTTCAAGTCCCATGAAACAAACTATTCTATAATTCTGATTTGAGTTGAGATTGAGCTTAGAACATATTGAGTCTCTAACAATTCTCTTTATGCTTCTATGAGTTGACTTGAGTTGAGATTGATTTGAGTTGATATTGAGCTTAGAACATATTGAGTCTCTAACAATTCTCTTTATGCTTCTATGAGTTGACTTGAGTTGAGTTGAGATTTGAGTTGAGTTGAGTTGAGATCATTGTGGATCATTGTTGTCATCCATTGTAGAGTGCATTGCCATTCATTGTTGAGTTCATCTTTGAGCCTTGCCTTCATAGATTTGTGGATGAGATTTGAGTACTACTTGAGCATGATTGATTGAGCCTTTGAGAAGGCCTTTGGGATAGATTTCTGGACATATTTGTGGTAGTTTGTGTATGATTGATTGAGCCTTTGAGAAGGCTTTGTGGACAATTTTTGGGACAGATTTGTGGATAGTTTTAGACAGATTTGTGGACAGATTTGGGACAGATTTTGATGAGGTTCTGAGTGAGCCTATTGAGCAGAGTTGAGCAAGTTCTTGGTGAGCTTGCTAGAGCAGTTTTGGACAAGTTCTTGGTGAGCTTGTTGGAGCAGATTTGAGCAAGTTCTTAGTGAGCTTGCTAGAGAAGATTTGGACAAGTTCTTAGTGAGCTTGTTGGAGCAGATTTGAGCAAGTTCTTGGTGAGCTTGCTAGAGCAGATTTGGACAAGTTCTTAGTGAGCTTGTTGGAGCAGATTTGGACAAGTTCTGTGTGAGCTTGTTGAGCAGATTTGGACAAGTTCTGTGTGAGCTTGTTGAGCAGTTTTGGACAAGTTCTGTGTGAGCTTGTTATGCAGATTTGGACAAGTTCTATGTGAGCTTGTTATTGCCTAGCTTTGAGCAGATCAAAGAAATTTGGACAAGTTCTGTGTGAGCTTGTTGAGCAAGTTTTGGACAAGTTCTGTGTGAGCTTGTTATGCAGATTTGGACAAGTTCTGTGTGAGCTTGTTATTGCCTAGCTTTGAGCAGATCAAAGAAATCATTGTATTGGATAAGGATCCTTATTTCTGTGTGAAATATTATAAGGATATTATCTTGTGGAGTACCCCACATTGGGGGAACCACGTTAAATCTTGTGTCTCAATTGTGTATGGTGACTTGTGCTCTTGCTTACTATTGCTATCTGAGTTATTAATGCACATTGCTATATTTGGTTATTGCAATTAAGGACATTAATTGATATTGGTTTGGAAAGAAAGTAAAAAGTGGTCTTATACTGTTCACCCCCCTCTCAGTATAAGCTTGTGTTCTTCAAGATACTCCACAACAGAATGGAGATGTAGAATGAATGAATAGAACATTGATGGATAAGGCCAAAAGCATACTAAGTGGTATAGGGTTAGAAAATAAATTATAGGTATAAGTTGTGTTAACTACTTGTTACCTCATAAATAAATCTCCTACCTCAGCTTTGGTGGATAAGACTCCACAAGAAGTGTGGACTAGTAAGAAACCCTCTCTCAATCATATAAGAGTTTTTGGTTGTGATGCTTATATGTATGTTCTAAAGAGAAAATGACTAAGCTAAACTATAAATTAAAAAAATGTATATTTGTGGGTTATACTATTGGTGTTAAAGGATATAAGTTATTGAACCTAGAAACACATAAGATTGTTTACAATTGTAATGTGATATTTAGATAAACAAAAGGGGTTATGAAATAGGAAATGCAACGAAGAAAAGAACTTGAAATAGTCCAAGTAAAATTAGAATAGGAGGAATAACTTGTGGTAGAACCTAGTGCTATAGAATAAGATGAACTATAGAGAGATTCTGAAGAGGAAAATTCAAAGGAAGAAGGTGAGGAGGAAGATGAAGATGCAAAACCTAGAATTTAAATTTGAGGAGATCAGATCGAGTGAGAAGACTCCCAAAAAGGTATAGCCCTTCAAATATTTTTTATGCATTTAATATATCAGTTACTGATGAAGAACCCAAGATTGTAAAGGAGGCACTTCAATCAAATGAAAATAAATCTTGGAAAAGGACTAGGAGGAAGAAATGGAGTCCCTGGATATGGGACTTGGTAAAATTACCCCATGGAAGAAAAAAGATTGGTTGTAAGTGGGTATTCAATAATACGTACAACGTAGAAGGAAATTTGGATAAGCGCAAGGTTTGCTTGGTTGCAAAAGGATTTTCTTAAGTTAAGGGAATTGACTTTGGTGATATTTTTTCTCATGTGGCTAAAATAACTTCAATTAGATTTTTTTTGGCTATTTCTATTGCTTTTGATCTTGAAATAGAATAAATGGATGTAAAGACAACATTTCTAAATGGTGAACTTGATGAAGATATATATGTCACAACTAAAATTCTTTAGGGTAAAAGGTGAGGAGGACTTGGTATGCAAGTTCAAAAAGTCTCTTTAAGGCTTAAAGCAATCTCCAAGAATGTGGAACCAAAAATTTGATAGGTTTATTTTGAAACTTGGGCTTGTAAAAAGTAAAGCAGATCCATATGTGTATTTTAAACAAGAAGGTAAAAATTTTGTTATCATTGTTTTGTATGTGTATGACATGTTTTTAATTGGTAATAATTAGGATATGATAAAGTTACTACTAAGTTATATTCTAAATTTGACATGAAGGATTTGGGTGCTGCAAAATTTATTTTGGGTATGGAAATAATAAGGGATCGCACAAATAGATAGTTGTGGTTAAATCAAAAGAAATATGTTGTTTGATACTATAGAGATTTAGGATGCATGATTGTAAACCAGTATGTACTCCATATCCTGATGGTTAAAAATTATTTGCTAAACAATATCCTAAAATAGATGTGGAAATTAAATAAATGTGTTATGTTTCTTATGCTAGCATTGTTGGTAGTCTCATGTATGCAATGATTTGTACTAGACCTGGTATTACACATGCAATCGTAGTAGTTAGCAGATATATGTCCAATCTAGGAAAGAAACATTGGAATACTATGAAGAGGATATTTAGATACTTGCATGGAACTTTAGACTATGCTATCTATTACCAAGAAAAATTTAGAGATAGTAATATTGTAAATCTACAAGGTTTTATGGATGTTGACTAGGTTGGAGATCTGGACAAGAGAAGATCCACGAGTGCTTATGTGTTCAAACTATTTGGAGGGGCAGTAAGTTAGATGAATAAAAAGTAATCAGTGGTTGCTTTGTCCACAACAGATATAGAGTACATTACAACAACTCATGACTATAAATAAGTAATGTGGCTATAGAGGTTGTGTTCAATATTTGGTCTTAAGTAGAAGGTTGTGAGAATTGACAATGATAGACAAAATGCAATATTTTTGGCCAACAATCCTAGTTTTCATGATCAATCAAAACATATTGATATCATGTACCATTTTGTAAGAGAGATGGTTGAAGGGAATTAGGTGATGCTAGATAAAGTTGATACAAAGAATAATGTTGATGATTCATTAACAAAGGTTGTACCTGCTCAAAATTTATCTTAGCGTAGAATATCTATGGGCATGGTTGCCCTTGACAATTGATAATGATAATTTTTGACCCCTATGGAAAGTATTCAACAAGTGGGAGAGTATTGAAAATATGTTGAATATTTTTCATGTTATTCTAGTAGGGTTAACTCTAAAAGGTATTGGATACTCTGCATGTATCCTCATCGAGGTTCAAGATCGGGTCGGGCCTCGAGCAGGGGTTTAGGGGTGATAACCCTCGAAAAGCGAGGGTCTATGGGCGATAGCCTCCAATGAAATTTTTAGGGTTTCTTAAGTTATTTTTAGACCCATATGGGCTATTTAGGGTTAAATATTTGAACCCATGGTTTTTTGCCCATGGTATTGTAAAAATTCATTCTTGTGTTGTTATTTAATTTCACTTGCATCAAGGTTTGAAGAGAGATAGGAGATGAACATTATTGTATTGGAGACAGTTAAGTTTATACAATAAGGAGATAATATTGTGTTGGGTTTTTCTCGTAAGGGTTTTCTAAGTGAAATATTGTGTTATGTGTATATCTGTTATCTTTTTCTTCTTTTTTCTTTGATTTTGCTTTACTATTTTTCTACATTTAGTTTATTGGGGTATTTTTCTCTTCACAAACAACAATAATAAATGAGCAAAAAAGAGCAACATAAGAGGTCAATTGGAGGAAACTACAAGCTTACTATAGTGGTAAGGTCTTTGGCCTCTCTTTGAGAGGTACAAGGTTCAAACCCCACTCATTCTGATGGGATCGAGACCCCTCATAAAAACCTAATTAGAGGAGGTCAAGTAGGGTTATGCATAGCGGTGAATTTTTGCCATTGGGGCAAAAATTGGTATTTTCAAAAATTCAAATTTATGAATTTGGGGGACCCAAACGTTAGTCATTTAGACAGAAATTTTTGAAACAAAAAAATTTTAGGTGTCATTTACTCATGCGTTGATAATAGTATCATGAATATTTTTAAAAATTCACCAGCAATCCTGCCTAAATAGAGGACCCTTTTCACCATAAAATTTCTAGATTATTAAATTATCTCGCCCAATTAGCCAAGTATACCACTATATATAACTAACACCCCATCAATAATTTTTCATTTCTAAATCTTGTTCTACACTATATGGATATCTTGACCCAATTCTACACTAGATCAGACTCATTTTTGCACCAAACAAGATGAAAATATTTTTTGCACCAAACCAGACCCTATTTTTACACCATACCAGACCTTGTTCTACATTCGGCCAATATCTGAACCTTGTTCTACATCTGATCAAACTATCAGACCTTGTTTTGCATCTAGTTGAACTATCAGACCCAAATCTACATATGGCTGATATTCAAACCCTGTTCTTCATTTGGAAGATATTCAAAACCTGTTCTTCATTTGGAAGATATTCGAACCCTGTTCTACATCTGTATGGACTATCAGACCCTGTTATGCATCTAAATGAACTACAACATCTTGTTTTTCATCCAGATAATATCCAAAACTTGTTTTGCATTCGATTGGACTACTGGATCTTGTTCTACACAAGGCCTATATTTGAACTCTATTTTACATCCGATTGGACTATCAAACCTTGTTTTACAAAGGGAAAAATACATCTATTTTTGGCTTCACCGTCCCATTGGACCCCCCTCTCGGTGACATAGTAGGGGGCGTTTCCCTCCCTACACCCCCCCTTCATGGAGTGGGTCCAAGTGCGGCTAAAAACAAGAACTCCAAATTATATAGAATCAGGCCCAGCAACCAATACCATGTTATGTATTTGGTTGGATATCGGACCTTTTTCTACACCTGGTTCAAGGTCGAACCATTTTTTGCATCAGCCCATGGTTGAATCTTGTTTTCCACCCGGTTCAACTAGAACTTTCAAATTTACTAATATTTTATAATTCTTTTTGAAAAAATAAGGTAATTCACCATGTCCTCCTACATTAATTTGGTCAGGACTTGATAGTGTTTCATAATGGATTTGCCATTTTTTTACAAGTACATTTTGGGTCCGACCTCTTATGCATAACCCTGAGGTCAAGACATGGGCATGAGTGGTGAAAGACCCAAATATGCAAAAAAAAGTTAAAAGCATATGTTAATATGCAAGTGAAGGAGTAAAAAGAAAGACACGACACAACAACAAATATAATCATCATAGGGATGAAAGACTATTGAGATGGTGAATTTAAAAAATTGTAAGATATTTTCTTAAGGAGAAACCATAGTGGAAAGGACAAATACAACAAACAAAAAGGTTAAGAAAAATAGGAGGAAGAAAATAACCTATCAAAATTAACATGAGGAATGTTGGTAAGAAAACGTATTTTTTAGAAAATCATAAGAATTTTGAAAGGTTCATGTTATTTTTTACATGAAAAATTAATCTCAATGTAACAAAGGAGAAGGGAATTGGATAATATATTAATAACAACGAATGTAGAGTCAAATAAATAATATATATGGACTAAAGTGAGTGGATGAAATAATAGTTAGAATTGCAGATTGTTACTTCACTCCTTAACCAAAGAAAACAAAAATTAACATGAATTATAAGGATCCATGCACACCATTAAAGAGAGAGATTTCAAATTATTATAGACTCAAATAAATACTTTTTATATTATTTCAATGCAAGGACAACAAGCAAATAAAGCAACACTATGAACCTGTAAGGGTGGCACATTGGTGATTGCGAACAACTCCTTCCATTTGAGATATCTCGAGTTTGAATTCCTATACAAACATGACATCCGAGTGGGTATCAAAAAATATCCTATGGCTTCCCTCTAGATAGTGGTATACCTATAGGGGATGACACTGCCAACCATATAAGAGCAGCTCTATAGGTTTATCTCTACCCAAGAGTTTAGTCTTTGGGGGGCAATGCAATGATTTGAGCTTTGGATTTTCTTTGGGAGGTCCAAGGTTCAAACTGTGATATGTGTATGTGTGTATGGTTGTGTGTTAATTATCTATTGATAAGTGTAGCTTTTGACCTTACGAGGGATAATGGATATGATGGGAATTCTCAAATCTATGTATCGATTATAGGGGTTTATCACACTACTCAATTAAAAATAATAATAATGAAAACGTGAAGAGCAACTGATTATGTCTAGAAGAAGAGAAAAATAATAAATAAAAATGTACTTAGAGGAGAAATAATGTGGAACACTTAAATATCACAAGATAAATTACAAATAATAGAATATGCAACAGAAGCATAGTTTGGTTGGTAACAACAAAACCAATGCATGCATAGGTGGCTAACAAACTGTAATTCAGCCAACTCAACCTATAACACATAATCCAACATGAAGTTTCACATGGTTACAATAATAAAAAAAAAATAAGCATAATACAATAAAGTATGCCTTAGATGTCCTCATAATTCCTCCCCATCATTTTTTTTTAAAGCGAAAAACCCCTTGCGGAGCTGCCTTGGTCTGAGAGACCATGAACAGGGGGTTCTACACCATCAAAGTCACCCGAGAGTCACACCCAATTCTGCCCGCACCAACATTATCAATTGGATTTTGGATACCCAATTCAACTTTTTGGTAGGGTGGAGATTTGAACCTGGGACCTCCTTTGGAGGATTGCCCTCTCCTCTCCAATTCACCTACAACACCTGAGTTAATTCCTCCCCATCATATAAGCATTGGACTCTAATGCATTTACAAGAAAGGGGGAGAGTGTGTCAATGTCTAAAATTCAATCCTTAAACTAATGAAGAAGATAAAGACCCTTTGGAAGGCTCTACTGTATCGTAAAGAGCAAACAATCACTTTAAAGAATCACTACCACTCCTATGAAGGAAGTATCCAAAGCAAACTATGCTCAAAGGGCCATGGTAGGAATTGTTTTCAGTCTTATTCACAAAATTTTACCTACTCATCACATCACTCAATTAGTGTTTTGTACCATCCTACCAAATAGGTGCCTCAAAACTGTACTTGATTCATTGTGGGACAACTTACAACAAAGATAGAAAGAGTGTCGAGTACCACCAATCTTGCACTCCATATTACAATTCCATAAAGTACAATTGCTTACAAAGGCATACAAATGACTTTAGCTAAAATTAAGTACAAAATAGGACTCAAGGCACCTTAATACAAGCTTAATTATATTACTAAAAAATAATTAATTATAAGGTGCAGAATAATTAAATTAATAGTTAATTTGATTTAATTGATTAAACAATTTAATCAATAAATCAAATTATTATTATTATTATTATAACATTGTTAATTGTCTTGCAACATGACTAGCATTGGTGCTAGTCATGCACATCATGTGTGGTGCATGCGTAGGTTGCGCGTAGGCCACATGGATCTTTAATTCTATGTATGGGGAGCCCATAGTCAATGCATGGGTCGTAACTCCTAGCCAAGGGTCATAGGTAGGCCATGTGGATCATGTGTTTACATGCAAATAGAGCACAATTAATGCATGGTCCATAGGGAGCTATGCAAAGTTTATGCACAAGGAGAAGATGGAGGTAAAGGGGGGAGATGTGGAACATGGTTGGATTGCATTGGAAAAACAAGAAAAGGATGGACCAAGTGGAAGGTGCATGAAGGGGGTAGGGAGGAGGGGGCCATCTTGCATAAATGTCGATGTAATTTTTATGCCCATATCTATAAGGAAATTCAGATGCTACAAATGTGGTGATCTTGGTCACTATGCATATAAGTGTCCACATGAAGAAAATAGTGATGATGAAAAACATGTTCACTAGAAGAAAAGAATATGGAAAGCATAACCATGACAAAGATGATAGATACAAGCAAAACAGGTATGAGAAGAAGAAAAATTTTCGTAAGGAAAAGAAATCTTACTACATTGTAGAAGCAAGTGATATCTCATATCATAGTGATAGAGACAAATCAGATGATGAAAAGGAAGAAAATATATTCCTAAGAATAGAAGGTGAAAGAGAATAGTGCTTTGTGTGTGGTCAAACAGATCACAGATCAGGATATTGCAATGGTTTCAATGATAGTGAATATGAGATGACACATCAAGGAAACAAGCATGGTCAAATAAATCTTGTGATTTTGTTTGTTATAGAATATTATAATGATCTTAGTGATAGTGAAGATGAATAAGGGTTTTTCTATGAGATAAGAGAAGTAGAAGAAGAACATTCACTCCAATTAGAAGAAGTTAAACAAGATAATAGTGTAAGAAAGTCAGATATCTCAGTTGATCTAAAACAAGACTTTAATGAGATCCATGAGCAACTACAAGAGGTTAAAGAGAATCTAAAAGAATTGAGATGTTCCATATGTAAGAAGTTTGATCCATCACGTGACTCAAAAGGTCAAGATATTTTCACTAAGAAGGAAATATGTATTTCAGAGGCTATAAAGATGGATGCCAATTTGCTACTTGACAAAAATAAAGAGAATGATTTCAAAACATCAAAGGTCTCATATTTCAGGTTTTGGGAATCACACTCAAAAGGAAAGGAAGTTCTAAAATATGAAAGCAAGGAAGCACCTCAGTGTTATGAAGAAAGTTCCAAAGTTCCTATGGCTCCAAAAATTTAGTTTGGTTCTTGTTTTGAGATAGGTGAATCAAGTTCAAAAGGAAAATAAATACTTGAAGATAAAAACAAGGAAGAAACTAAGGAAGAGGATTTAGATACTACAAAGAAGGTTCAAGGATACAATGCACAAGTTGAAAATGATTATAAGGATAATGGTCAAGAAAGGTTCTATGGATCAAAAAAGTTTGATTTTGCTAGAAGGAACATCAAATGAAGAAGGTATGGTTTTCAGGGATATTTCTTCTCATGTAACAAGATTGGTCATAGAGCTTCTCAGTGCAAAGGAAATGAGCAACATGGTTTTGGTTTTAAAGCTACACAATTCAGAAGTCATGGTCATAATGGTCATGAAAACAGAACTTCACAATACAGGGTTCAAGAAAAGAATGGATATGGAAATGATTTCAAGAAATATTTTAGGATATGGGCACCATCCAAAGGCTACAATATCAAGTGTTTTAACTGCAATAACTTTGGACATATTTAAAAATGGTGTAGGACTCAATTCCAAACAGGTTCAAGGCAAGAAGGTCAAATAGGTTCAAGGCAAGAAGATCAAGAGAAGGATATCATAAAAACATGGAAGGAAGTTGATATAGGAAAGAAACAATGTAATATGGGAGTATAAGTACTCCCACCCCAAAATTAATCACCTCAAGAGAGAAGGTGGTGAGGGGGCTATGCTTAAGAGTCATATATTTTAGCCCCATAGGTGTCCCTTTTGCCATTGATGTCAAAGAGGGAGAGATTTGAGTAAGGGGGAAAGCATTGAGTTAGGGGGAGCAGCCTCCAAAGAGAGCATTGAGTTAGGGGGAGCAGCCTCCATAGAGAGTATTGCGTCAAAGGGAGCAGCTTTGATTCTTAGATATCGTTTTTACAGTGATTATGGTTTTTTCATTAGAGGTGTTGCCATCAATAACAAAGGGGGATATTGTTGGCAATTTGACTTATTTTATGTTGTCATTGATGTCAGATGGATCACATTGAGTTTTGGTGGCCAAATGATATATTGGGAAGCATGGATAAATACAGGGTTTTTGTGAAAACCAAGGCAAAAAAAATAAAAGGTTTTATTTAAAACCATGGATGGTATATTTGAACTAGGGTTTTCTTAAAACCCAAGTTGGCCGTTCATTTCATCGAAAAATGTGCCCCGGTGATGGAGATATTTAATTTTTAATATTTATTTTAAATTTTAATTATTTTAAATTTAAATTTAAATTTAAAATTAAATATGCAAGATTTTCATCAACGTCATCAAAAATAATAAGGAGGCTATATAAAGGGGATACCTAAGGTTCATAAACGAATACTTGTTTGTGGTTAATAATCGTTGGCTAAGCATCCGAATTGAGCTCGTGCAAAAATATTTTAGAAAGCAGAAGCAGCGAGTAAACGAAGGTTGGTCGAAGTACAAAGTCATCGTGGGCAGAGTTACGCATTGGCAATTGGCTTTTGGAGAAGGTGTGTGGCAACACAAACATCAAGGTTTCGAATCCCCTTGATTGCGTTCGGAAGGCGTTGGAATAAAAGCACTCGAAGCGCTTTTAATTTATGAAAAGGGAGGAAAGGTTTTAAGGCACATTGTGCCTTTCCATTTCGAACAAGCGGCTAGCTCGTGTGGCAACCTTAGCCATGGCTAAGGCACTCGCGGTGTAGTCAAGTCGGGGGTTCGAATCCCCTTGAGGAGGTAAATACGTTTTTGCTCTAATTAATTTTGTTAAGCCCTAAGTTGGAGTTATAAGGTGGTTAGGAATAATTAAAGTTTTTAATTAAACTTTGTTTTTATAAGGGCTATGATTATTATTTCAAAGGTGGATGAGTTGTTGATTTAATTTGATGTTCATGAAATTGAGAATTAATATTTAGGAAAAATAAGGAGTTGTTATAAAATATATTTTGAGAGGTTTATTGATTATTATTTTGATAAGGGTTTTTATTAAAAAGGTCTTTGGTGGATGTGTTTATTAAGTTGAAGTAAAAATGTGTAAATTGAGTTATGCTTTATCTTGTGATTATTATTTGAATTCCACTAACCCTTATTGAGATTGGAAAGGAAAGTTGTGTTTAGTGTGGCAGATTTTATGGACAACTTCTTGGCATCAAAAAGGTATAGGCACATTCTCCTATTGATTGTTTATGGTGGTTGATTTCTGAAATATCATTGGAGTGAAAAGGATTGATTGGGGTTTCCTTTTCGAAAGTGGTTGGTTGAATGCTTCAAGGTTTTATGGTTTGAGAGTTGTGTTTAAACCTTGTTTTATAAGCATAGTCGTTGAAGCCCATTGGTTATGTAAAGAACTTGAAAAGAACATGAGTATCATTGTAATGTGAGATTTGTGGTTGAGCATTGTTGGAAACATTTGAGTTGGTTGATACATGCTTGGACTAGGGTTTTGTGAGAAAGATTTGTCCCTTATGGTGATTGGTTGAGTTGAGTTGATTGAGCCTAGTCAAGTGATTGTGTGAGGTGATTGTTCAAGTCCCATGAAACAAACTATTCTATAATTATGATTTGAGTTGAGATTGAGATTAGAACATATTGAGTCTCTAACAATTCTCTTTATGCTTCTATGAGTTGACTTGATTTGAGATTGATTTGAGTTGATATTGAGCTTAGAACATATTGAGTCTCTAACAATTCTCTTTATGCTTCTATGAGTTGACTTGAGTTGAGTTGAGATTGATTTGAGTTGATTTAAGTTGAGATCATTGTGGATCATTGTTGTCATCCATTGTAGAGTGTATTGTCATTCATTGTTGAGTTCATCTTTGAGCCTTACCTTCATAGATTTGTGGATGAGATTTGAGTACTACTTGAGCATGATTGATTGAGCCTTTGAGAAGGCATTTGGGATATATTTCCAAAAATATTTGTGGTAGTTTGTGTATGATTGATTGAGCCTTTGAGAAGACTTTGTGGACAATTTTTGGGACAGATTTGTGGACAGATTTGGGATATATTTTGATGAGGTTCTAAGTGAGCCTATTGAGCAGAGTTGAGCAAGTTCTTGGTGAGCTTGCTAGAGCAGTTTTGGACAAGTTCTTGGTGAGCTTGTTGAGCAGATTTGGACAAGTTCTTATTGAGCTTGTTGATAAATTTGGACAAATTATTAGTGAGCTTGTTGGAGCAGATTTGAGTAAGTTCTTGGTGAGCTTGCTAGAGGAGATTTGGACAAGTTCTTAGTGATCTTGTTGAGAATTTTTGGACAAGTTATGTATGAGCTTGTTGAGAAAATTTGGACAAGTTATGTGTGAGCTTGTTGAGCAGTTTTGGACAAGTTATGTGTGAGTTTGTTATGCAAATTTGGACAAGTTTTGTGTGAGCTTGTTATTGCCTAGCTTTGAGCAGATCAAAGAAATTTGGACAAGTTCTGTGTGAGATTTTTGAGAATTTTGGACAAGTTTTGTGTGAGCTTGTTATGCATATTTGGACAAGTTCTATGTGAGCTTGTTATTTCCTAGCTTTGAGCAGATCAAATAAATCATTGTATTGGATAAGGATCCTTATTTATGTGTGAAATATTATAAGGAGATTATATTGTGGAGTACCCCACATTGGGGGAACCACATTAAATCTTGTGTCTCAATTGTGTGTGGTGACTTGTGCTCTTGCTTACTATTGTTATTTGAGTTATTAATGCACACTGCTATATTTAGTTATTGCAATTAAGGACATTAATTGATATTGGTTTGGAAAGAAAGTAAAAAGTGGTCTTATACTATTCACCCCCCCTCTCAGTATAAGCTTGTGTTCTTCAGTATACTCCACAATAGAATGGAGTTGTAGAATGAATGAATAGAACATTGATGGATAAGGCCAAAAGCATACTAAGTGGTATAGGGTTAGAAAATAAATTATAGGTATAAGTTGTGTTAACTACTTGTTACCTCATAAATAAATCTCCTACCTCAGCTTTGGTGGAAGAGACTCCACGAGAAGTGTGGACTAGTAAGAAACCCTCTCTCAGTCATATAAGAGTTTTTGGTTGTGATGCTTATATGTATGTTCTAAAGAGAAAAGGACTAAGCTAAACTATAAATTAAAAAAATGTATATTTGTGGGTTATACTATTGGTGTTAAAGGATATAAGTTATTGAACCTAGAAACACATAAGATTGTTTACAATTGTAATGTGATATTTAGATAAACAAAAGGGGTTATGAAATAGGAAATGCAACCAAGCAAAGAACTTGAAATAGTTCAAGTAAAATTAGAATAGGAGGAATAACTTGTCGTAGAAGCTAGTGCTATAGAATAAGATGAACTATAGAGAGATTCTGAAGAGGAAAATTCAAAGGAAGAAGGTGAGGAGGAATATGAAGATGCAAAACCTAGAATTTAAATTTGAGGAGATCAGATCGAGTGAGAAGACTCCCAAAAATGTATAGCCCTTCAAATATTTTTTATGCATTTAATATATCAGTTACTGATGAAGAACCCAAGATTGTAAAGGAGGCACTTCAATCAAATGAGAATAAATCTTGGAAAAGGACTAGGAGGAAGAAATGGAGTCCCTGGATATGGGACTTGGTAAAATTACCCCGTGGAAGAAAAAATATTGGTTGTAAGTGGGTATTCAACAATACGTACAACGTAGAAGGAAATTTGGATAAGCGCAAGGTTTGCTTGGTTGCAAAAGGATTTTCTTAAGTTAAGGGAATTGACTTTGGTGAGATTTTTTCTCATGTGGCTAAAATAACTTCAATTAGATTTTTTTTGGCTATTTCTATTGCTTTTGATCTTGAAATAGAATAAATGGATGTAAAGACAACATTTCTAAATGGTGAAATTGATGAAGATATATATGTCACAACTAAAATTCTTTAGGGTAAAAGGTGAGGAGGACTTGGTATGCAAGTTCAAAAAGTCTCTTTAAGGCTTAAAGCAATCTCCAAGAATGTGGAACCAAAAATTTGATAGGTTTATTTTGAAACTTGGGCTTGGAAAAAGTAAAGCAGATCCATATGTGTATTTTAAACAAGAAGGTAAAAATTTTGTTATCATTGTTTTGTATGTGTATGACATGTTTTTAATTGGTAATAATTAGGATATGATAAAGTTACTACTAAGTTATATTCTAAATTTGACATGAAGGATTTGGGTGCTGCAAAATTTATTTTGGGTATGGAAATAATAAGGGATCACACAAATAGATAGTTGTGGTTAAATCAAAAGAAATATGTTGATTTGATACTATAGAGATTTAGGATGCATGATTGTAAACCAGTATGTACTCCATATCCTGATGGTCAAAAATTATTTGCTAAACAATATCCTAAAATAGATGAGGAAATTAAATAAATGTGTTATGTTTCTTATGCTAGCATTGTTGGTAGTCTCATGTATGCAATGATTTGTACTAGACCTGGTATTACACATGCAATCGGAGTAGTTAGCAGATATATGTCCAATCTAGGAAAGAAACACTGGAATACTATGAAGAGGATATTTAGATACTTTCATGGAACTTTAGACTATGCTATCTATTACCAAAAAAAATTTAGAGAGAGTAATATTGTAAATCTACAAGGTTTTATGGATGTTGACTAGGTTGGAGATCTGGACAAGAGAAGATCCACGAGTGCTTATGTGTTCAAACTATTTGGAGGGGCAGTAAGTTAGATGAATAAAAAGTAATCAGTGGTTGCTTTGTCCACAACAGATACAGAGTACATTACAACAACTCATGACTACAAAGAAGTAATGTGGTTATAGAGGTTGTGTTCAATATTTGGTCTTAAGTAGAAGGTTGTGAGAATTGATAATGACAGTCAAAGTGCAATATTTTTGGCCAACAATCCTAGTTTTCATGATCGATCAAAACATATTGATATCATGTACCATTTTGTAAGAGAGATGGTTGAAGGGAATTAGGTGATGCTAGATAAAGTTGATACAAAGAATAATGTTGATGATTCATTAACAAAGGTTGTACCTACTCAAAATTTATCTTAGCATAGAATATCTATGGGCATGGTTGCCTTTGACAATTGATAATGATAATTTTTGACCCCTATGGAAAGTATTCAACAAGTGGGAGAGTATTGAAAATATGTTGAATATTTTTCAGGTTATTCTAGTAGGGTTAACTCTAAAAGGTATTGGATACTCTGCATGTATCCTCATCGAGGTTCAAGATCGGGTCGGGCCTCGAGCAAGGGTTCGGGGGTGATAACCCTCGAAAAGCGAGGGTCTATGGGCGATAGCCTCCAATGAAATTTTTAGGGTTTCTTAAGTTATTTTTAGACCCATATGGGCTATTTAGGGTTAAATATTTGAACCCATGGTTTTCTGCCCATGGTATTGTAAAAGTTCATTCTTGTGTTGTTATTTAATTTCACTTGCATCAAGGTTTGAAGAGAGATAGGAGATGAACATTATTGTATTGGAGACAGTTAAGTTTATACAATAAGGAGATAATATTGTGTTGGGTTTTTCTCGTAAGGGTTTTCTAAGTGAAATATTGTGTTATGTGTATATATGTTATATTTTTCTTCTTTTTTCTTTGATTTTGCTTTACCATTTTTCTACATTTAGTTTATTGGGGTATTTTTCTCTTCACAAACAACAATAATAAATGAGCAAAAAAGAGCAACATAAGAGGTCAATTGGAGGAAACTACAAGCTTACTATAGTGGTAAGGTCTTTGGCCTCTCTTTGAGAGGTACAAGGTTCAAACCCCACTCATTCTGAGGGGATCGAGACCCCTCATAAAAACCTAATTGGAGGAGGTCAAACAGGGTTATGCATAGCAGTGAATTTTTGCTATTTTCAAAAATTCAAATTTATGAATTTGGGGGACCCAAACGTTAGTCATTTAGACGGAAATTTTTGAAGCAAAAAATTTTTAGGTGTCATTTCGTCATGCGTTGATAATAGTATCATGAATATTTTTAAAAATTCGCCAGCAATCCTGCCTAAATAGAGGACCCTTTTCGCCATAAAATTTCTATATTATTAAATTATCTCGCCCAATTAGCCAAGTATACCACTATATATAACTAACACCCCATCAATAATTTTTCATTTCTAAATCTTGTTCTACACTATATGGATATCTTGACCCAATTCTACACTAGATCAGACTCATTTCTGCACCAAACAAGATGAAAATATTTTTTGCACCAAACCAGACCCTATTTTTACACCATACCAGACCTTGTTCTACATTCGGCCAATATCTAAACGTTGTTCTACATCCGGTCAAACTATTAGACCTTGTTTTGCATCTGGTTGAACTATCGGACCCAAATCTACATATGGCTGATATTCAAACCCTGTTCTTCATTTGGAAGATATTTGAACCCTGTTCTTCATTTGGAAGATATTCGAACCCTGTTCTACATCTGGATGGACTATCGGACCCTGTTATGCATCTAAATGGACTACAAAATCTTGTTTTTCATCCAGATAATATCCAAAACTTGTTTTGCATTCGATTGGACTACCGGATCTTGTTCTACACAAGGCCTATATTTGAACTCTATTTTACATCCGATTGGACTATCAAACCTTGTTTTACAAAGGGAAAAATACATCTATTTTTGGCTTCACCATCCCCTTGGACCCCCCTCCCGGTGACATAGTAGGGGGCATTTCCCTCCCTACACCCCTCCTTCGTGGAGTGGGTCTAAGTGCGGCTAAAAACAAGACCTCCAAATTAGATAGAATCAGGCCCAGCAACCAATACCATGTTATGTATTTGGTTGGAGATCGAACCTTTTTCTACACCTGGTTCAAGGTCAAACCATTTTTTGCATCAGCCCATGGTTGAATCTTGTTTTCCACCCGGTTCAACTAGAACTTTCAAATTTACCAATATTTTATAAATTTTTTTGAAAAAATAAGGTAATTCACCATGTCCTCCTGCATTAATTTGGTCAAGACTCGTTAGGGTTTCATAATGGATTCGCCATTTTTTTACAAGTACATTTTGGGTCCGACCTCTTATGCATAACCCTGAGGTCAAGACATGGGCATGAGTGGTGAAAGACCCAAATATGCAAAAAAAAAGTTAAAAGCATATGTTAATATGCAAGTGAAGGAGTAAAAAGAAAGACACGACACAACAACAAATATAATCATCATAGGGATGAAAGACTATTGAGATGGTGAATTTAAGAAATTGTAAGATATTTTCTTAAGGAGAAACCATAGTGGAAAGGACAAATACAACAAACAAAAAAGTTAAGAAAAATAGGAGGAAGAAAATAACCTATCAAAATTAACATGAGGAATGTTGGTAAGAAAACGTATTTTTTAGAAAATCATAAGAATTTTGAAAGGTTCATGTTATTTTTTACATGAAAAATTAATCTCAATGTAACAAAGGAGAAGGGAATTGGATAATATATTAATAACAACGAATGTAGAGTCAAATAAATAATATATATGGACTAAAGTGAGTGGATGAAATAATTGTTAGAATTGCATATTGTTACTTCACTCCTTAACCAAAGAAAACAAAAATTAACATGAATTATAAGGATCCATGCACACCATTAAAGAGAGAGATTTCAAATTATTCTAGACTCAAAGAAATACTTTTTATATTATATTTCAATGCAAGGACAACAAGAAAATAAAGCAACACTATGAACCTGTAAGGGTGGCACATTGGTGATTGCGAACAACTCCTTCCATTTGAGATATCTCGAGTTTGAATCCCTAGACAAACATGACATCTGAGTGGGTGTCAAAAAATATCCTATGGCTTCCCTCTAGATAGTGGTATACCTATAGGGGATGACACTGCCAACCATATGAGAGCAGCTCTATAGGTTTATCTCTACCCAAGAGTTTAGTCTTGGGGGGACAATGCAATGATTTGAGATTTGGCTTTTCTTTGGGAGGTCCAAGGTTCAAACTGTGATATGTGTATGTGTGTATGGTTGTGTGTTAATTCTCTATTGATAAGTGTAGCTCTTGACCTTACGAGGGATCATGGATATGATGGGAATTCTCAAATCTATGTATCGATTATAGGGGTTTATCACACTACTCAATTAAAAATAATAATAATAAAAACATGAAGAGCAACTGGTTATGTCTAGAAGAAGAGAAATATAATAAATAAAAATGTACTCAGAGGAGAAATAATGTGGAACACTTAAATATCACAAGATAAATAGAGTATGCAACAGAAGCATAGTTTGGTTGGTAACAACAAAACCAATGCATGCATAGGTGGCTAACAAACTGTAATTCAGCCAACTCAACCTATAACACATAATCCAACATGAAGTTTCACATGGTTACAATAATAATAAAAAATAAGCATAATACAATAAAGTATGCCTTAGATGTCCTCATAATTCCTCCCCATCATTTTTTTTAAAGCGAAAAACCCCTTGCGGAGCTGCCTTGGTCTGAGAGACCACGAACAGGGGGTTCTACACCATCAAAGTCACCCGAGAGTCACACCCAACTATGGCCGCACCAACATTATCAATTGGATTTTGGATACCCAATTCAACTTTTTGGTAGGGTGGAGATTTGAACCTGGGACCTCCTTTGGAGGATTGCCCTCTCCTCTCCAATTCACCTACAACACCTGAGTTAATTCCTCCCCATCATATAAGCATTGGACTCTAATGCATTTACAAGAAAGGGGGAGAGTGTGTCAATGTCTAAAATTCAATCCTTAAACTAATGAAGAAGATAAAGACCCTTTGGAAGGCTCTACTGTATCATAAAGAGCAAACAATCACTTCAAAGAATCACTACCACTCCTATGAAGGAAGTATCCAAAGCAAACTATGCTCAAAGGGCCATGGTAGGAATTGTTTTCAGTCTTATTCACAAAATTTTACCTACTCATCACATCACTCAATTAGCATTTTGTACCATCCTACCAAACAGGTGCCTCAAAACTGTACTTGATTCATTGTGGGACAACTTACAACAAAGATAGAAAGAGTGTCGAGTACCACCAATCTTGCACTCCATATTACAATTCCATAAAGTACAATTGCTTACAAAGGCATACAAATGACTTTAGCTAAAATTAAGTACAAAATAGGACTCAAGGCACCTTAATACAAGCTTAATTATATTACCAAAAAAAATTAATTATAAGGTGCAGAATAATTAAATTAATAGTTAATTTGATTTAATTGATTAAACAATTTAATCAATAAATCAAATTATTATTATTATTATAACATTGTTAATTGTCTTGCAACATGACTAGCATTGGTGCTAGTCATGCACGTCATGTGTGGTGCATGCGTAGGTTGTGCGTAGGCCACATGGATCATGAATTCTATGTATGGGGAGCCCATAGTCAATGCATGGGTCGTAACTCCTGGCCAAGGGTCATAGGTAGGCCATGTGGATCATGCGTTTACATGCAAAGAGAGCACAATTAATGCATGGTCCATAGGGCATGGTCAATGGCATGCAACACACATAGGGAGCTATGCAAAGGTTATGCACAAGGAGAAGATGGAGGTAAATGGGGGAGATGTGGAACATGGTTGGATTGCATGGGAAAAACAAGAAAAGGATGGACCAAGTGGAAGGTGCATGAAGGGGGTAGGGAGGAGGGGGCCATCTTGCATAAATGTCGCTGTAATTTTTATACCCATATCTATATGCACTATCTTCCAACCAAACCAAATTTCCACAACACAACAAAAAAAAGTGAAGCAAACTAGTTTTCAATGTATGTAGTGAGGGAAAGAGTCTAGAATCGATGAGTAGTGGGGGTCGTAGTGGTAGCCAAGGATGTGGCCAAATTGTGATGTAGATCAATCGTAAATCTCCAACCACGACAAACCATAGGGTCAAGCCATAACATAATCATCACTAGTACATGTTCTAGTGACCACAAGGTGGAGCAGATTATCATGGACAACCTTGACCATGGAAGGCTAGAGTTTCCAAGAATGTACAACAACAAGGATTGATATCCTCATAGGCCAATTATTGACCAAAACAACACAACAATTAAATAGAATGACATTGTTCAGAACAAAAATGGTCGAAATAGGATTAGAATCTTCCTGACCAATATCAAAGAAAAAATGGATGAGACCTTATTCCTTTGGGTCTTCATCAGGTAGGCCATTAGACAAGCCTTCAAAGCTTTTTTCTTCAATTTCAATAATTTTGAGTTTTCATTAGAATGATTGGCAAATTCTTTTGCTTCAAGAGCAACATCATCTAATGGAAAGACTATGGTATTTTTGCCCATAAATCCTTAGACCCTGGTTCGAATCCAAGTGCTACTTTACTTGAAAACATTTTAGAATCATTTTCTTCAACCTTATTAGTGAGGTTTTCTTTGTCATCCATGTCACTCATTTTTGACATGGTGATCAACATCTAAGCACAAATATTATTAGCTCATTTTGCTAACTCTTGCAGATCCTTCAAAGCATCCTAATTAGGAATCATGGTGCGCTAACCAGACATGAGCATAATCTACTATTTTGAAACCAATGATATGGCTCATAAGATCCAACACGCAATATTGAAGAGGCAAAAACTAAACTAACACATGCATAGGTGGCTAACAAACTGCAATTCAACCAACTCAGTCTCCAACACATAATCCAACGTGAAGTTTCATTTGGTTATAATAATAATAATAAAATAAGCATAATGCAATAAAGTATGCCTTAGATGTCCTCATCATCATCACTCATTGTGGTGAAGAAATTTTGGCTATGTATAACATACATGGGTTAATTATTGTAATGGTATAAACAAGTGAAAAACATATAGAAAATACACAAAAGATGTTCAAGAGTTCTAAATTATTTCATATTTTTACAAAACTTAGTAATGAATATGATAAAAGGCAGAGGTTGATAATTCTTCAATAAAGCTAAAATTTTACCACAATAAAAATTATATAAAATTAACAATAAAAATAATGAATATATAGATAATATCATAAACGATTGACAACAATCCTCTATATAAAGAAATATTCTCTTGAAACTCAAAAATTCTTTTTTTTTTGTTGAATAAATACTTCATATTAAAGAAAGGATAAAAAATACATCAACAAAAAACAGAGATCCATTACATCAGCTTGCAAAATAAAATCAAACAATCAGATCTAGCACTTTTATCTATTCTAAGGCAACATTTTAAAATTTCATCCCTAAAAACCTTAATTTGACCAAAAACAAAACTAGTTGCTCTTCCAATAGTAGCATCAATAGGGGCCTCCTCATTTCTGAAAATCAAGTTGCATCTATCCTTCCAAATTTTGAAAAGAATAGAGATCCTGATAACATGCCAAAACACCCTTCTACCATAAAGCCAGGCTGGTGCTCTCCAAACCTTCCTTGTTCTTGGGCATTTCCAAAATATGTTCTTAATAGTTTCACTTTGACCACAACTAGCGCAAGCATCAAAAATATGCATCCACTTGGCTAATCGAGCTTTACTTTGCAGACCTTGCATCATCATCAACCAAGCAAAAACCTTTAGTTGCATTGAGACCCTAAATTTCTAAACTCCAGACAACCGTTTCTTCTATTTCTTGCATGTACAATTCAGACCCCATAGACCATTCAATATGTCCCCAAGATGGATACTAGGAAGCATCACCTGATAAATTTTAGAAGCCTTGAAGCACCAAATTGGATTCCTATAATTCCACCTCCAGTATTTCCAAATTGGACCCGAAAGGCCACCTGAAAGCTTATATAGTTGCTCATATGGAAGAAGACCTTGTTCTATTGAACAATGAATTTATCAAAAGGTTTTAATTTGAACTTAACAAGCAACTATTGCCAAGGAATCCACTGTCCAACATTCCCATCCCATATATCAGCCCATTTAAAGAGACCTTTCTTGCTAAGCCTCTTACATTGCAGATTAGGCCTATCCACAACATACATATCATTTTCCTGCCAAAGACAAATAGATTTGGAAGAAAGATTCCAACCTCTCCTATCATCCAAAAAATCCCAATTAACCATTCCAACAATCTCTTTCTAGGCCTCCCAAATCCTTTTAATCAAGATGCCTCCTCTAATTTTGAATCGACTAGGATGCCCAACAATATCCTCAAATTTGAAAGCCCCATGAATCCCATCAAGATTGATACAATTATGAATCCGATATCTCAACAACTGCTGCCATCCAAAATTACCCTCCAAGCATCTGGTAATCCACTTAGAAGCAAGAACTTTTTCGTGCACCTGAATGTCCAAAAGCCCCCAACCACCCTCCTTCTTAGGAACAGTGCAATATTTCCAAGCAATAAGGGGAACACGCCTGGAACCATCCATATTAGCCGACAATAAAATCCTAATGCAAGTCTCCAACCTCCTATATTGATTCAAGTTAGGAAGCCAACAAGAGGAGTATTACATGTGACAAGTCTAGAGAATCTTACTAATAACAGTGAGATTCCCAGCAAAAGAAATCAACTTATTTTTCCAACCTTGAAGCTTCTTTTCAAACCTATCCATGCACCAATCTCACATAGATTTTAGGAAAATCCTCTTGCTAAAGGGAATACCCAAATACCTAACAATTTATCCATCCTCAACTTTCCTCCAGCCAGTGTTAATACCACCAGGCAAATCCTCAACTCCTATTAGCCAGTAATCTGATTTAGCCTCACTCACCACTGCACCAAAAGCAAGACAAAATTATTGAAGATAATATTGCATACCCAAAATAGAATCTCTATCTAGTTGTACAGTAATTAAAGAGTCATTAGCAAAATGACTATTTAGAATATGTCCTTCTGGAAGAGCGATGCCTTTAATAAGCCTAGCTGACCATTTTTTTTCCAACATATACCCCAAAGCATCCGTAGACAAGACAAACAACAACGGAGCCAAAGGGCAACCTTACCTGATTGATCTGAAAAGCTGAATACTTTCAGACATTCTCCCATTGACCACCACCTTGGTAGAAGTTGAGGATAAGAGCATACAGATCTTCTAAACCGCAGAGCTGCTAAACCCAAGCCATTCCAACATTTTAAAGATAAACGTCCAATCAACCCTATAATATGCTTTCTCAAAGTCTATTTTTAAGAAGAGAGCCTACTGCTGATATTCTTCCACCCATTCCATTGTCTCCCAAACAGAAATAATAGTATCCAAGGATAAATATCCCTTTCACAAACCTAGTTTGTTCTTATTTAACAATTTTGGTAGCAATGTCTCGCAGCCTAAAATCTAAATCTTTAGAAACTATCTTGTACGAAACATTCAAAGAGTAATAGGTCTCCAACCACCAATTTTGTCCTTATTACTTCCTTTGGGGATTAAATTAATCACACCTTGATTCATCCGAGAAGAAAATCCTACCCCTTCAAACACTTTCTATACTATTTTAGTATAGTCTTCCCCTATGCAATCCCACATATGCTTATAAAATGCTGCTAGAAGACCATCAGGACCAAAAGACTTACCATTCTTCATTCTAGATAAAGCACCAAACAATTCCTCCTTGGAAAAATCAACGACCATGCGATCACTCTCAAAGCTGAAAACCTTCTTTGGAATGCAATATTTAATCAACTCCCTAGCATGTTGAACATCCACAGTGCTCTCATATGCCGCAAAAATCTTACTGAAGTGATTACCAAAAAGCTCCCTTATCTCTCCCTCCTCCTCAGTATGAGTACAATCTTCCCGCTGCAGAATTAAAATCTTTTTTGAAGCATTCTTCTTATGAATGTAATTGAAGAAGAATTTAGTCAGAGCATCTCCTTCCTTCATCCAATGGAGTCTGCTTCTCACTTGCACTCCTCTACCAATATAATCCTTGATTTTCTTGATTTCTCCCTCTAGAGCAACAACTTTTCTTGTAAGGAAGAATTAATAGGACCAACTTCCAACTTTCTCTTGTCCTCCTCAAGATTTTGTCATAGAGACTTCATATTTCTCCTTTTTCTAGCTAGAAGTCTCCCCCATCCCCTTAAAAATTGTACCACCCTTTTGACAGCAACATCCCACCAAGGGGCCCATCCCTTCTCGGAAGGCCTTGGCTCCAGATTCTAGACACAACGAATCAACTCTCTACAATCTGCAGAATCAATATGCGAGACATTCAATTTGAAAGGAAATTTTTTCTTCTCGACAAGCATCGTACCAATGTGAACACATGTAAAAATAGGAGCATGGTCAGAAATTCTTCTTTAGCATTACAAGAAGTAATAAAACTATGACTACAAAAAGCAAAATAAAAAAATAAATACAATAATTAAAAGCCATGAATTAATGGATATAGTTTAGGAAATATTAAAAGGGTGTAAAATATCAGTCTAAAATGAAGTTTTTTTTTTTTAAATGCATGGTACAACAAAGAATGTAAAAGAAAAAAAAAATGGATGAACAAGTAAAGAAGAGAAAATTTTAAAAAGATACAAAATAATTGTAAAAGAAAAAAATAACATTTTGGTGCACAAAGAGAAGAATTCCTTTATCTAGGAAAGCATGATCCAAAGCAATTTTGGAAGGAACTTCACCAAAAGAAAAAATAAATAGAAAATAATATTGTAGTATCCAATGACTTGAGTATGAAAAATAATTTTGTGAATGTGATTAAGAAAAATATGTGACCCATACAATCAACGTAAAAAAAAGGATATTAAAAGGTTGAAAATAGGTAAAAATTACAATATATATGGTTTACAAGCATAATATTTAAATTGGGAAATGAAACGACATAATACCATATATCAAAAGATAATTTAATGGTGTATTAGAGGTAAAAAAAAAGTAATAAGAGGTTAAAAATAGATAACAATTGCAACATGTATGGTCTACAAGCATACTATTTAAAATAGGGAATAATAAGACCTAATACAATATATCAAAAGGTAATTTAATGGTGTCCTTCACCGTGACTTTTTAAAGATTGGATAATAAGCTTAGCTATACCTCTTTTCAAAAGTGGCAATGTAGACAACCTTTCAAATGATTGAACCATAACAGATAATCTTCTATTTGTAAAGTTTTTTTGAGTGTAAAATCAACAAACATGTAGAAGAACAAGGAAAGAAGGCAAAAGAACAAGTAGATTTCAGGTCAAAACATTTAACAATAAATAATTGCATCACATTGAGACATATCGTTGAAAAGTATGGAAGGTAAAAAGAGATGCATATTACTATTTTGTTAAATTCAAGGACTTTGACATAGTACTTAGAACTAAACTATGGAATGAGATGGAAGAAGTAGGCATACTCAAAAAAATATAGCAAAAGAGGTTCAAGCTAAAATCATAAATAAGGTCACTCATAATGCTTTGGAAGTAACATAGGAGTTAAACAAGGATGTTCGTTATCTTCAACTTTAGTTTACTTATATTCTAATAAGTTAGAAGAATGACTAAATAGAAGTGGTGGATAAGGTGTCCAACTAAGCATTTATGTAGTGAAGTGTATGCAAATGATCTCATTTTAATTACAAGGGTTTCACAAGGATTAAGATAGCATTTAAAAGCCTTAGAACACTATTGCAAAGAAGTTGACATGCAAGTAAATAGTAGCAAAATCATGATACTAAGGTTTGTATTCCATTTGAAGAGGGCCCTTTAAAAAAAGTAACAAAATATAGATATCTTTATGTAGATTTTAACAATAGACTTAGTTGAGTAACATGCAAATTGGAAAGAATAGTGAGAGGTTGAAAATCACTCTTTGCATTGCAAAACAAAATAGAATTGTGAGATTAGAAGATCATTCAAATTTTATTTGAATTGTTGATAGTGCTAGTGGTGTTATGTAGAGTGTGAAGTATAAGCCAATAATTCATTGAAGTTGAAATGGAGGCAAATAAAGAGGACATAAAAGCATTTATCCTTATAGAAACTTGTAATTTTCTTATCTTCTAGGATATTTAAAAAATATTGAACAAATGTGTCATGGTTATAGTAGATGAGCTAAATAGAAAAAAATAACACTTAGATGAAGAATGTTGAGTGGATGAATAAGTAAAATATTTAATTTAATAATGTGCCAAAAGAACATCAAAGATATAAAAGTTTGTGAGGAAAAGAACAACAATATATATATAAGAGCTAAGAAAAGCAAAGGTATACAGTTTTTCTAAATTCAACCCCACATATGATGTGAGTGTCATAAAAAAACATATATAAATACAAATGTCAAATGAAAAGTATGCTTGTAATCAAAATAATAATTATAGGGAGGTCCAAGGTTCAAACCATAGCGTGGGTGAGTGTGTGAGGTGGTGGGTGTGTGTCTGATTGCACATTCGGGCTTTGGCTCTTCTTCGGGAGGTCCAAGGTTCAAACCGCGGCGTGGGTGAGTGTGTGAGGGGGTGGGTGTGTGGTGGCTTTGTGTTAAATTCTCTATTGATAAGTATAGCTCTCGGATTTATGAGGGGTCATGGTTGGGAGGAGACTGCTCAGCCCTGTACGTCGGTCATAGAGGTTTCTCACAATAACCAAACCAAAAATAAATAAATAATTATAATAATATATTAAAAATTTATATTTTTAATTAACAAAGGAAATCTACATAACAAAATATTTATTTTTTGATATAAAGTTATAAAATATTTTGATCTGAGGAAAGATTAAAAACTTCTATTCTATCAACTCCACGGGACATCCATCCCAATCCGCTTCCCTGCTTCCACTTCCCCTAGTTATGTCCTAGTTCCTTGGCACTTCCTTGGCCTTTCTTTCTTGGCTGACAATTGTTGCAGACGATCTCCATGGCGTGGGAGGTTACTTTTCCATTTGTCTGCTCTTTTCTCAGTCTGATTGAGGGTTTCTTTTTTTGTGCATGGGTTCCAGGATGTCCTTGGGACCTCCCTTGGGTTTTCTAGGTTGCTTCAAAGATCCCTTTTCCCTGGTGCTCTTAGATTTGTCTCTTTTTTGTTGTAGGTTCTCTACTTGGAGCTGTTTTTTAGAGGTTCTTCGGATGTGGAGCGTCGCAAATTTGGAAGAAGGGTTTGACTCCATCTTTGTGCTTCTTGAGCAGAGTTTCACAACATCTTTTTGGTCTGGGGGGACCTCGTGCTTCTCTTCTGTGGATCTGCTCTTCGAGCTCCTAGATTTGGTCTACCTGGTGGTCTCTCAGCATATCTTTCTTGGCTTCGTGGGGGCCTCTGTTTTGCTAGCTGTTGAGATCTCGTTGGTTTTCATTTTTTGGTTCCCATAAGTCGTTTGGTGGTGGAGTTGAAGGTTGTATAGGGTTTTCAGTTGCACCTTTTGGTCTTGGGGAGAACCTGTGCTTAATGCCTGCAACCTGTTAACCCTGTGGCTCCTTCTGTTCGAGTTCTGTGGGCCCTCCCGCCCTCCTTCTCGTGGCCTGTAGTTTTGCCTCTACTACATCCTCTAGTTCTTTCGGTTTCCTCGTAGATCTACCTCATGTGCATGGGGATTTTGTGGTAAGTAGAAATCCTCAGATTTGCTGCTCCATATTCCAGGTCTTATGCGGGATGCTGTAATGGTCATGTTTTTCTGCGTCCTTGCGTTCATCCCCAAGCGGGATGATACTTCTTGGCGTTTCCTCTGCTCCTCCTACCATCTCGAGGAGGTTTTTTTGTTTTGCGATTTCAATCTCTAATTTTTCCTTAACGAGATACCGGATCTGGTTTTTCTCGAGAGAGACTTTTCAAATTGTATTATTCTTGCATGGGTAGAAAATTTTGAATTCCTTGCTTAGGATTGTTTTTCAATTTTCCCGCTTTGGGCGGGTTTTTTAAATTATTTCTTGTTTATTCCACCTAAGCGGATTTATCTATATCCCTACCTTGAGTGGATTTTTAATGTAATTTTCCTTCGGCCTATCCTTTGGCCATTCTCTAATGTTATAATAAAATTTTTGGTCCCTTTCAAAAACCCACTTTTTAATAAATTTTTAACTCATAAAAAAAACTTCTGTGCTATCTCCATGAGTACTAAGGTCGTAAGGTTCTATTCTATCTCCGCGAGTACTAACATGAGTACTAAGGTCTGTAGGTAAAACCATAAAAAACGAGCAGCTATTCGACTGTGACAAGTATTCCAATATCTTGTTTTCGTAACAAGAGGCTTTGAACCTTCGAACCACAGTTTCCTTTATGCCCCTGCCTTTTAATATTTGGCAGTTCCAAGTCCCAGACCCAAAACCTATATTCAACCACAAGCCCTCTGAGTTCACTCTCCTGCTGTAACGACCTCTTTATTCAAAATGCCAATCACATTCACTCCTTCACTAAGTAGATGTCTTAGTCTAACAAGGGCGGTAAGAAGAGCACGCTTTCCATCCTTTTCCTTTCTTTTCTCACCCTTGTCATCGCGAACTGATATTCCCCAACCTTGTGACCCACAAACCCCATCCAGTTCCATTTCAGAATTCTTGCTCAACGAATGTGGGTTTTGCCTCTCTGAAGTTAACAATATCATTAAATAGAGGGAATCCCTGTTGAGAGTCAGATCCACCCAAACAGCTCGGGAGGCCGTGGAGTTCATGAGAGACCGTGGATTCACCCAACATCACATCCGCAAGACCATACATAGATACCCGGCTGTCCGTGACCTCAAAGTCCATGGGCGATTGATGCTCAAGTTTGACTTCTTGGAAACCTAGGGTTTCATGACGAAGATGTGCCAAATTTCATATGCATTGCACCTAAAGTTCTTGCCTACAGTTTGGAAAATAATTTGAAACCCAAAGTTCGATATCTTGAAGAGTTGTTTGGCGGCAAGGCCAATCTGGTGAAGGCGCTCAAAAGAGCACCTGGGCTTTTACGCATCAATATGGAGAAGCAGTGGAACCCAAGCTGGAACTCTTTAAACAATGTGGGATTCAAGGTGAGTTGCTTTCATGTTTAATATCGGCTCAACCAAACATTTTCACAAATAGTGTAGAGTTATTGAAAAGCAGAATAGCATATGTGAGGAGTATGGGCATTTTGGAAGGGTCAAAAGCATTCGTGCGTGCCCTCTGTGTGGTCATTTTCCTTAGCCCTCAAAATTGCGAAAAGAAACTGAAGCATTTGGCAAGCCTCGGTCTAACAGAAGACGAGATTCGTGAGCTTGTTAAGAAAGATCCTCTTTTATTTTCACTTTTTTCAAATAAGATGCATGAAAACATGGATTTCCTAGTAGGCACGGCAGGGTTTGCGCCGCAGATTGTTTTGACAAATCATGTCCTGTTGCATTTCAGCGTAGAGAAAAGGCTTAAACCACGGCATGCTGTCTTCAAAGCTCTTTGTTCGAGGTAACAATCCAATCCTAGTCTGCTTCATTTATTTATGTCATCCCAGAAAAATTTCATTCGGAAGTTTGTTGAATGCCATTCAGAGGGTTCAATTTTGAAGGAAATTTACTGCAACGCAAAGGATGCTGATGTTACAACTACTTGAAGCTTACATTTTGTATTGGTGACTGGTAATCTGCATTTGGCACAGAAAATCCTTTTCCATACACTTAATTCAAGCAGGTTATTCCCAGAATAATTATGCTGAAGGAAATATCTATTCTGCATGTTAATTCAAGCAGGTTATTCCCAGAATAATTATGCTGAAGGAAATATCTATTCTGCATTGAAAAGGCATGCACAGAAAGATAGAAAGAGAGATCTTGGGGGTGAATCCAGCCCATCTCCTTTCCCTCAAGTATTTCGTTTATATAGAAACTTTGAGAAAATTGGGAAGGTGAAGAGTCATTCCATTCCCTGAAGAGGTTTACGAAAAACCCCTTATTTCTTATTATTAATTTTTAGAGTGTTCACAAGGAGCAATATATGTTTTTGGTTGCCAAGCCATGTTGTTAAAACTTTAGAATGACAAGAACCCTCAATGTCCTTTCAAAATATGTATGCAATCATCCAACGGTGTACAAAGACAAGCAAAAATTTGACACTATTTTTTCTTTATACTGCTAAATTGGAGATGAGCACAAATTTGACGATAGCTTTTTTGTATTTTCAGTGCTAGCTTTCGTTTGATAGACACAAATTAATCCAGAAGAAACTGTGGGTAAAATTGATTGCCACAAAAATTCTAAAAATCCTGATTATTGCTTTTGTCTTGAAGTTTTCCCCTGGAACTTGTTTGAATTAGAGTATTACTTTTGTGACTGTCACATTTGTGATCATAATAAGGTAATATTTTTTTTAAACGAATCCCCTTTTTATATGCAAGAATTAACACTTGTATGACAGAGGCACAGCCACTTAGCATTCATAATCCATAATCAATAGGAATTTTTTTAAGCTGAACTAAAGTATATGTTACATCCAGTTTCTGATGCTTACAATGAAGATTTCAAGTGGAAGAGGTTTTGATTTAAGCACAAGTATTCGCAAGCTGTCCTTTGTAAGGACTTTATCAAAGCTGAAAACTTTGGACAGCTTGTTGGACAATTTGAGTTCCTAAGCTAAAATGTTGTCATTGATGTTAAAAGGTTATTTGATGTCAAAAGGATCTATGATGGCATGCACTATGTTCTGTGAAAAGTGCAAGGAAGGGTTTTTGTGAAAACCAAGGCAGGCAAAATAAAAGGTTTTATTTAAAACCATGGACAACAAATTTGAAATGGGTTTTTCTTAAAACCCAAGTTGGCTTTTCGTTTCATCGAAAAAGGTGCCCCGGTGAGATATTTAATTTCAAAGATTTGGTTTAAATTTTAATTTATTTAAAATTTAAATTTAAATTTTAAAATTAAAATAAAAAGAATATTCGCCGACGTCATAAAGGAAGGTTCAAAAGCGTCGATGTTTCCAAGCTAAGGGAAGGCATATATATATGCCATTAAATGTTTGAAGATTAATTATCCTTGCTCTTGTTGTTAATGCGATTGTTGGAAAGCGAATAGAGCTCGTGTGAAAAAAGGTTTTAGTGGTGGAAGCAATGAATAAATCGGATGGCGTGCGAAACCCAAGTCACCTTGGGCAGTGTGGCTTGTTGGCAACTCGGGCAACACAAAGGCATTTGGTAGCACGAGGTCGTGTGTTTGATTTTTGGCAAGGTTCGTTCGTTGTGCTTTGTGGTGGAAGTGCCTAGGGCGCACAAAGTTTTTGAGGCACGTGGGCCTGTAGCATATAAAGGGAAGTCGTGTCCCTTTTGCATTGCGAACGAGCGGGTAGCTCGTTTGGCTACCTTAGCCGCGGCTAAGGCGCTCGCGGTGAGGGCAGGTCGAGGGGTCGAAACCCATTAAGGAGGTATGCAAATTTTTGATTAAAATTTAATTAATGCTCTAAAGTTTGGAGTGATAAGGGTTAGGAAATATTTTATTTTTGTAAACCTTTGTTGTGTTATTAAAAGGTTAATTAATTATTGGTGAAAACCATAGATGATTAAATATTTTTTTTTCTAAAGCGAAAAACCCCTTGCAGGGCCGCCTTGGTCTGAGAGACCCCGAACAAGGGGTTCTACACCGTCAAAGTCACCCAGGAATCGCACCCGACCCTACCCGCACCAACATTATCAATTGGATTTTGGATACCCAATTCAACTTTTTGGTAGGGTGGAGATTTGAACTTGGGACCTCCCTTGGAGGATTGCCCTCTCCTCTCCAACTCACCTACAACACCTGGGTACCATAGATGATTAATTAAGCCTTATGATAGTGATTTAAATTTTTGAGAGCATTATATTAGGAGAAATAAGGGTTTTGAATAAAGTGGAAATTGAATAGTGACTTATTGATTATTATTTTTAGAGGGTTTTTCTATAGAGGGACTTTGGTGGATGTGATTATTGAGTTGGAGTAAAAATGTGTAAATTGAGTTATACTTTATCTTGTGATTATTATTTGAAGTCCGCTAACCTTGTTGAGATTGGAAAAAGAAAGTGTGTTGAGTGTGGCAGATTTTGTGGACAACTTCTTGGCATCAATAAGGTATGGGCAATATTCTCCATTGATTTATTTGGGTGGTTGATTTTTGAAAATATCATTGGAGTGAAAAGGATTGATTGTGGTTTCCTTTTGAGAGTTGTTGGTTGAATGCTTCAAGGATTTTTGGTTTGAGAGTTATGGTTAAAACCTTGTTTTATAAGCATTGTTGTTGAAGCCATTAGTTGTGTGAAAAACCCGAGTTAGGGTTTGAGAAGAACATGAGTATCATTGTTATGTGAAGAATGTTTTATAAGCATTGTTGTTGAAGCCCATTGGTTGTTCAAAGAACTTGAACTTGAGTTAGAGAAGAACATGAGTATCATTGTTATGTGAGATTTGTTGTTGAACATTGTTGGAAACATTTTGAGTTGGTTGATACATGCTTGGACTAGGGTTTGTGAGAAAGGGTTGTTCATTAAGGTGATTGGTTGAGTAGAGTTGATTGAGCCTAGTCAAGTGATTGTGTGAAGTGGTTGTTAAAGTTCCATAAAACAAACTATTCTATATTTTGATTTGAGTTGAGTTGAGAAAGAAATTGGATTTGAGTATAGAACATATTGAGTCTCTAACAATTCTCTTTATGCTTCTATGAGATTGTTGAGTTGAGATTGATTTGAGTTGAGATTGGGATTTGAGTATAGAACATATTGAGTCTCTAACAATTTTTTTTATGCTTCTATGAGATTGTTGAGTTGAGATTGGGATTTGAGTATAGAACATATTGAGTCTCGAACAATTCTCTTTATGTTTCTATGAGATTGAGTTGAGATTTTGTTGAGCTGATTTGAGGCAAGTCTTTGAGAAGGCTTGTGGACTGATTTTGAGTAAGCTTTTGTGAAAGCTTGCTATGCAGATTTGAGTAAGTCCTAGAGAGGACTTATTGAGCAGATTTGGACAAGTTCTGAGTGATCTTGTTGTGCAGATTTGAGCAGATTTGGACAAGTTTTGAGTGAGCTTGTTGAGCAGATTTGGACAAGTTCTGAGTGAGCTTGTTGAGCAGATTTGAGCAGGTTTTGAGTGAGCCTATTGAGCAGATTTGAGCAGGTTTTGAGTGAGCTTGTTGAGCAAATTTGAGCAGGTTCTGAGTGAACCTATTGAGCATATTTGAGCAGGTTTTGAGTGAGCCTATTGAGCAGATTTGAGCAGGTTTTGAGTGAGCCTATTGAGCAGATTTGAAAAGGTTCTGAGTGAACCTATTGACAAAGCTTTGAAGGTGACAGAGTATAGAGGACAGAGTCTCAATGGATAGAGATCCAGCAGTCAGGACAATTGAAGACATATCTGAGTGAGGAGTCTTCAAGTGGAGAGATATCCACAAGTCAGTGCAACAAAGAGACAAAGTCTTCTAGAAGATCACTAGCCAGAGCAGAAGGGGAAAGAGTTCTCCTGTGTAAGAGATCCACGAACTTGAGATTTAGGGGATCAACATATCCTTTGGACAGAGGTCCATAAACATTGTAATTGGGAAGGATTCTCAAGAGATTGATTGAGAAAGTTTTAGCAAAAGATTTTCTTCGTGGAGTAGCCCGCATTGGGTGAACCACGTAAATTGTTGTGTCACTTTTGTGGATGGTGTTTTGTGCATTGCTTTGATTATTGCTATTGATACTGTTATCTATAAACTGCATGATATTGAATTGAAAAGAAAAGTAAAAAGTGGTCTTATATTGTTCACCCCCCCCTCAGTATAAGCTTGTGTTCTTCACAACTATTCAAAAGATGTAGAACAGTTCAGGTATCGTCATAGGGTTATGGATCTGTATCTAGGATATCATGTTTGTCCATAGTCCGCAAACCCAGATTTTATGAATGAACTCATAGTGAAATGATTTTGGCATTTTTAAAGCAAAATTTCAAAATAAGATGATACATCACACTAAATTGAAAATATTCATAGCTCAAAGTGACAACTCATTTCTTGGCGATTTTAGGAATTTTTCCTTATTAAATATTATGTCATCTATACATTATAGCAACTATGATACATCACACTAAACTGAAAATATTCATAGCTCAAAGTCATAGTTCATTTCTTGGCGATTTTAGGATTTTTTCCTTATTAAATATTATGTCATCTATACATTATAGCAAGATGTGTTTTCCACTACAGTACACCTAATTAAGCAATACAAAATTACTTCAACGGGCTACAAATAAGGTTAGAATTGATCATCGAACTTGGTATGAGATGGTATGAGATCCACAGACCTTTTTTAATTGCCTAAACATATTTAACTTTTATACTTAATCACTTTAGGTAAATAACTTCAACATGAGTTTCATTCTTTCTTTCATAATATCTCAATTCTCTAAACTAATTTAGGTGTTTGATATATTTATTGATTATCTAAGTGAACAACCTCAACAACGTTTTTATTTTTTTTTGTATCATGTTTCAAAATTTCATGTACTATGGAAGGTTTTTGGGTTGTTTATCTGTTCATTGTCACCTGCCTTTTCAGGTTGAAGACTATTTCCAGTCCTTTGCTTTTACCAAATTCTTCTTTGTTATCCATGCCTTTACATCTAGATACTTGATGTTTTCATTTTTTTCATTCCATCCTAACTTTATTTGTGATAGATTCATTCTTGTCTGCCTTTGTTTGTTTGACATCTCCATGTTATCTCAATTATTTAGTTTCGTTACTGTTTCCTATTTGGATCTTAGTCTTTCTTGTTCTTGGTTCAACTGGGATTTAGACCCACTTGTATTACATCATGATCACATAGTGGTATTATAACAGCTTGGTTATCATGTATCTATTGCTTTGCAAGATTCAAACCTGAGTCTCCTCCTTGGAAGTTGAGGAATATAACCAGTTGAGCTAATGCCATTTGAAGATGGATTTGCATTTTTCTGGTTTTCAAAAAGCTAGTTTTTTTTTTTTTGTTCTTGGTTCAACTAGGGTTTAGGTTTATAGATTTCCTTTCACTTCTAATGTTGTTAGTTTAGGTTTATAAATCCCCTTTCATTTCTAGTGCTACTGTAACTGTCCACCTCTTCACATTTTTGTTAAATGACATTATACAAAATTGTTCATCTTCATTTAACCATTATGCAAATTTTTCTAGACCATATCCTAAATCATTCAAATTTTTTAGTTTGGTAGTATTAAAGATAAGTCTTAAAATCATATGATAGTTTTGGTTTTTTATGGTTTTCAAAGACCTTGTATTTGTATACAAGGTCCCTGTAGCACAGGGGTGCAGTATTCTCGGAGGAGGAGGTGAGTGGAAGATTCTGGAATGAATTCCTATGCTCAAGAACCTCTTTGGCCCAGCTTGTACAATTTGCTGGTGATCGGTTTGCAACTTTACAAAACTGCTTGTACGGATTGCAAATCGTACAACACTCTAGATGATGTACCGAATACAAAAAAAACCCAACTAGCCTAAGGGGTTCACCCGGATGGAACAGGCCATGTAGAACGAAAAGTCCTAGCCCCAGGGGATACCAAAAACAATTTTTCTTAACAAAGGTTTTTGCCCCCAAGGGCTAGGTGGATTGACAAATCCCTGGCCAAGTACTTACCAAGAAAAGATCTAGGTTCAAACCTTGGGAGCATGTTGTTGGCTTTAGCAAATGTAGTAGTCTGTTATGAATCATTTGAGTGCACGCTAGATCGACAACAATGGTACAAACCTCGTGCTCGCTAGACCGACGACGATGGTACAAACCTTGAGCGACCAGTAACCCCATCTCATGTTGGATCAACAACAACGAGATAAATAGGCTTGTTACAAGCAATCCATGTGGTTTGAGTTGTGCTCTAGTGGTTGTAACCAACTCCCTTATGTAATAAAAAAACATTTAAGTATAGTTGGATAACCATATATTAAATAAACATCCTTTATAAGAGTTGTTTCATATGACCTATTTACCTTTTTATCTTTGTAACATTTAAATATGTTCACATTAAATATATATCTATTACATCTTAAAAACTATAAAATAAGGAAACACTTTATTTTAAAATGTAATACTTATAATAAAATATTAAAAAATTATTCAAACCGCGGTGTGGCGAGTGTATGAGGGGTGGGTCTATGGTGGTTGTGTGTTAAATTCCTTATTGATAAGCATACCTCTCGACTTTACGAGAGGTCATGGTTGGGAGGAGACTGCTTAGCCCTGTGTGTTGGTCGTAGGGGTTTCTCACACTAACCAAATAAAAAAATATATTAAAAAATTATAAATATAAATTAACAAATAAAATCTACATAACAAAATATTATTATTATTTATAACAAATGATATATTAAAAGTAAATTATATATCTGGATTGAATATACATCTTTTACACCATCAGGGATTATAGAAATAGAGAAACTATAATAATTGCAGGTACACCATAAGTGGGTTTAAGGGTGAAGACTTTAAAATTCTAAATAGTGGTTTAAGGTTTGAATCCTATAGGGTTGGGGTTGTATACTATACTTTGATAATTTAAGTACGATTAAATAACCATATGTTAGGTAAACAACCTCCTCCATAAAAATCGTCTCCTACAACATATTTATCCTTTACCTCTACAACATTTAAATGTATTTATATTAAATATATATCTATCTCATCCTAAAAGTTATAAAACAAAAAAACACTTCGTCTTAAAATACAAAACCTATAATAATATTTAAATAGTATTCTAGGGGAAGCTTTGACTCTTCTTTAAAAGACCCAAGCTTTAACTCTTCTTTAAAAAGTCCAAGATTCAAACCCCAACTTAAATTTAAAAAAGTCAATAAAAATATATATATTTAAATAATTATAATAATATATTAATAAAAATTATATATTTAAATTAATAAAAAAAATATGCATAATAAAATATTAATATTTGACAGTTCCAAGTCCCAGACCCAAAACCTATATTCAACCACAAAGCTCTCTCGAGTTCTCTCTCTCTCTTGCTACTCTCCTGCTGTAACGACCTCTTTATTAAAAATCGCCAATCCATTCACTGCTTCACTAACTAGATGTCTTACTCTTCCAAGGGCGGTAAGGAGAGCACGCTTTCCACCCTTTTCCTTTCTTTTCTCACCCTTTTCATCGCGAACTGATATCCCCCAACCTTGTGACACACAAATGCCAGCCAGTTCCATTTCAGAATTCTTGCTCAACGAATGTGGGTTTAGCCTCTCCGAAGTTAGCAAAATCATTAAAAAGAGGGAATCCCTGTTGAGAGTCAGATCCACCCAAAGAGCTTGGGAGGCCGTGGAGTTCATGAGAGACCGTGGATTCACCCAACATCACATCCGCAAGACCATACATAGATACCCGGCCGTCCTTACCCTCAAAGTCCATGGGCGATTGAAGCCCAAGTTTGACTTGTTGGAAACCCTAGGGTTTAAAGACGAAGATGTGCCAAATTTCATATGCAGTGAACCAAGAGTTCTTGGCTCCAGTGTGGAAAATAATTTGAGCCCCAAAAGTCAATATCTTGAAGAGTTGTTTGGTGCCAAGGACAATCTGGTGAAGGCCCTCAAAAGAACACCTGGGCTTCTGTGCATCAATATGGAGAAGCAGGTGGAACCCAAGCTGGAACTCTTTAAACAATGTGGGATTCAAGGTGAGTTGCTTTCATGTCTAATATCAACTACTCCAAACATTTTAACCAGAATTAGTGTAGAGTTATTGAAAAGCAGAATAGCATATGTGAGGAGTATGGGCATTTTGGAAGGGTCAAAAGCATTCGTGCGTGCCCTCTCTGTGGTCACTGGCATTAGTCCTCAAAATCTTGAAAAGAAAGTGAAGCATTTGGCAAGCCTCGGTCTAACAGAAGACGAGACTCGTGAGCTTGTTAAGAAACACCCTCTTTTATTTGCAGTTTCTACAAATAAGATGCATAAAAACATGGATTTCCTGGTAGGCACGGCAGGGTTTGCACCACAGATTGTTTTGACAAATCCTGTCCTGTTGGGGTTCAGCGTAGAGAAAAGGCTTAAACCACGGCATGCTGTCTTCAAAGCTCTTTGTTCGAGGCAACAATCCAATCCTAGTCTGCTTCATTTATTTATGTCATCCCAGAAAGATTTCATTCGGAAGTTTGTGGAATGCCATTCAGAGGGTTCGAATTTGAAGGAAATTTACTGCAACGCAAAGGATGCTGATGTCACAACTACTTGAAGCTCACATTTTGTATTACCAGATGGTGACTGATCTGAAAAGAATTTTAAGACGCCGGGGGACATATAATCTGCATTTGGCAGAGAAAATCCTTTCCCATTCACTAAATTCAAGGAAGTTATTCCCAGAATAATGATGCTGAAGGAAATATCTATTCTGCATAGAAAAGATAGAAAAAGAGATCTTGGGGGTGAATCCAGCCCATCTCCTTTCCCTCAAGTATTTCATTTAAATAGAAACTTTGAGAAAATTGGAAAGGTGAAGAGTCATTGTGATTCTTCCATTCCCTGAAGAGGTTTACGAAAAACCCCTTATTTCTTATTATTAATTCTTAGAGTGTCCACAAGGATCAATTTATGTTTTTGGTTGTCAAGCCATTTTGTTAAAACTTTACGATGACAAGAACCCTGGGAGATCCCTCAATGTGCTTTCAAAATACATCATGCAATCATCTAACAGCGTACAAAGACGAGCAAAAGTTTGATACTAGTTGTTTTTGTATACTGAAAGTTGCAGATGAGCAAAAATTTGACTATAGCTTTGTGTATTTTCACTGCTAGCTTTCGTTGATAGACACAAATTAGTCCAGAAGAAACTATGGGTAAAATTGATTGCCACAAAATTCTAGAAATCCTGATTATTGCTTTTGTGTTGAAGTTTTTCCTAGAACTTGTTTGTTTGAATTAGAGTATTACTATTGTCACTGTCAGATTTGTGATCATAATGAGGGATTTTTCTCTTTTCCTAACCTCCCTCTTTTTATATGCAAGAATCATCACTTCTATTACTTTGACAGAGGCAACAGCCACGTAGCATTCATAATCTATGTTCAATAGGATTTTTTTTAAGTTGAACTAAAGCATATGTTATATCCAGATTCTGATGAGGTTGATAGTTACAAGCTTACAATGAAGGTTTCAAGTGGAAGAGGTTTTGATTTAAGCACTAGTATTCGCAAGCTGTCCTTTGTAAGGATTTCTTTGATGTAGAACAATTCAGGTACTGTCATTGGGATATGGATCTGTATCTAGCATGTTATGTTTGTTCATGGTCCATAAAACCAGTTTTTTTTGGATGAACTCCTAGTGAAATGATTTTGGCATTTTTTAAAGCAACTTTTTGAAATAAAATGATACATAATACTAAATTGAAAATATTTATAGGTCAAAGTCACACTTCATTTCTTAGGAAATTTTTCGTATTAAATATTGTTAGCTTTTGATGCTATAAACTTGAAGGAAATGTTAGCACAAGTAATAAAATGGGCAACTAATGTGATAACTATGATAATGACAAACTAAGAAAGATGCAAATAGCATAAAATACTACTGAAATCACTCATATAATATCCATTGATATATCTCACGAAAATTGATACAATGCTTTGTAAGTGTTCCTTAATCTCAAGGCTATAACATGTCTAAATAGCCTTTCTACAATGACTCTTGGATGACTATGACTCTTGGCCTTCCATATTCCTATGACTCTTCATCTTCTTGTAGACTTATGCATGATAGACAAGTGTGGACATGCATACCTAACTAGGACACTTGTTCTTCCTATTCTTGAAGGACTCATGTACATGTGGACAACATGCACATTTACATCATTGCACATTCTTATGCATTTATTCCATTGCATAAAGTAAATACTTAAATCCTAATCTAGACATGTACCAAATAATGTAATATTCTCCAACACCCCCTATATTACATTATTTGGTCATTGAAGACTTTAGTCTTCAATATGGATCTTCATATTTGTTTTCATTATTCAAGTGGCCTTGCATTTGATCTTCTACTTGAGCTTCACCTCTTTGCTTGACTTTGTATTGTGACTTTTGTACTGTTGTTGTTTTCCTTCCAATTCTATTGCCAAAGAAGTTCACATATTTCTTGTATCCACCTCTGTTCCTTGAGAAATTTCGTTAATGAGGTTTCTTGTCATTGTATATACCCAATCAAAGAAATGATTTTCTTTGTACCAACAGTGTCTTTGAGAATGATGGGTTCCTCCACAAAAATCATAGCTATGGAGATTCCAACATCTTTCTACCTTGTGCCCATATCTATCACAATGATTGCATTTGTTTTCTGTAGCCAAATCTCTTTGACCATTTTGTCCTTCATAGCAACTATTTCTGTTAATCTCTGTTACTGATTTGATGTCACTATGTTCTGTTACAAACTCTATCTTTTGCTTATTGCTGCTAGTCTGACTTGTACACTCAAAATCTTCATACTCTAATCCAATTTTTGATGCAATTGATTCTTTTATTTCCTGTTCATGCTTTTTTGAACCTATATCTTCATGTCTCATCAACTCTGAATCAAATCCATTAGTATGCTTCTCAAAACAATCATTAGATTGATCTCTATCAACATTTGTATTTGTGCCTTCATCAACTGAACAATCATAATTGTATTCAAATCACTTGTATACAATATTTCCTTTCATATTGACTAGAATTATAGTTTACATCTTTATCCATTTGAAGAAGGTCACTAGTATCATAACATGCATCAATCATCAATGGTTTTGATTCTATAGTATTGCAACATGAATCTACCATCATAGGTCTTAATTCATTTGTGTCACTAGAGGCATATTTCATTTCGATTTTGTTTTTTATCTCTTCAATGTGTTCTTGTTCTCTCATCTTAAAAACATTAAGAGTAATAATTCCTTTGTAGATTATTCTCCATAGACTAATAGGTATAGTAACAAAATCTTCATAGTAATCATTAGCATTATTAAGAACACTTTGCATGCATTTCTGAAGTATAGAATAAGTTTCATTAGTAATATCAACAAGTCTACTGTTCAAAATATTTGCTTCATCAATATACTTGTTCTTCAAATATTCTATCATGCTCTCTTGTCTTCTATTCTTGTCTTTTAGAACTTCATTGGAAAGTAATGCCATATATATCAGGTCTCCTATATAACTTGGTAGCATGAAACTATTTTTAGAAGCTTTATATGTCTCATCAAGTCTTCTATTCAAATAATTGCTAAGTGCTGAGAAATTTTCATTTTTGATGTCTTTTAACATTGATTGTACAACACCCTTTTTATTCTTTTCTATCAAGTGTTGTGTATGACATTTTAATATTTCCAATCTTTTTGAAATTTCTTGAATGTCTAACTGTTCTTCTTGGACTTCTTGATTGCATATTTGTCCTTCTTGACAACATATGTTCCCTATTTCAATTGTCTTCAACTCATGTATTTATGTTTCTATTTTTTGGTCATTTGCTTTCTTCTTCATTTGGTTTTTCTTTGCCATGTTCTTTTGATGTAGACTACCTTATGACTCCAAACTTATCAAATTGCAAATATTTAATTAGTTTGTGCAATTTTAAAAATATTACTTCAATTTAATAAAGTTTTCTAAGTTTCTAAATTCCAATATTCTAGTTTTTGATGTAGTATTCCTTATATCTCCCTAATTTAATACTTTAGAAAATGCTATTATTTGCAAAATAATGAAATTTCTCCTATTTCCCCTTTTTATCTAATTTATTCTAATTTCCCTTATATCTCCTTAAACAAAAACTTATTAATATAAAGTTTACCTTTAAATATTTGGCTCCTCCTTTGGTGCAACAATTTTAACGGGCAATAGCAGCGGCCTCGTAAATCTCTTGACAACAATCATTCCTCCTCTCTGCCTCACTTATCGGGGTTTTCTGCCACATTTCTTTGATGATGTCTTTGACCTTCAAACGTTCTTTTCCAACAACTGACGATTATTACATACATCCAGCAACTGACGAAAACTTTGATAACAACCGGTTAATGATGTAGAATGCTTGATTGTAACTGTGCAGGTTTGAATCTTGTAGAAAATAAGCTATCTTCTGCACTCAATAGTGTCTTTTAACACTTCTACTTTAATTTATGCACTCAATCTTAAATCAATGCACTATTAATAACCTTTAAGGATAACTAGTATAGTGCACTATAATTTTCTCCTTATTACTCCTTTAAATGAACTCTTAAACATGCGCTATAATCTATGCAACTTTTAAACCTTGAATTTTGGTGCTTAATAACCTTGATAATAAACTGAATATAAGGGTTTAGATAATGAACCTATTGCACCTAAGTTGCATACCTTTTTAGCCTCAATTTGATGGTGAAGTTCTTGGTGATTTGGATCACCCAAATGTTGCTCCTTACTAGATGAATCTGTAGCTCTTTCTTGCTATCCAAAACAACTATTTAATCCTCCTATTTGCAGCTTTAAAACTCTTGTAACTTTCTGCCTAGAACTGGGATTTGGTGGCTTCAACTCTCCTCTAAGTAGCCTTCTCAAACTCTAAAAGTTTACAGCTATTGATGCTACCTAAATACTGCCCTCGAATCTTTGAAATCTGTCTAGAAACTCCTCCAAGTTTTTGCAAACTTCTTGCCAAATATTTCCTCCTTTTGGGCTTGTTGTCGTATGGCAACAATTGTCCCAATTCCTTCTAATCAGGTGCTCCTGTTCGCAATATTCTGACAAAAACTTTGCTTTAAATATCCTCCAATGGTTGCTGCAATAAGGCTTTCTCTAGCGTTCTTTCCTTCCTTCAAAATTTGTATTAAGACTTCTATCAAACAATCCCAAAACAATGATGTTTATAAGTGGCGGTGCACAATGGCGAATCAAGTTTACAAAAGACATCGTAAAGTTCAAGTTGATAGTAACAATAGTGGTCCCTTGTGGCTCTAATACCACTGTTAGCTTTTGATGCTATAAATTTGAAGGAAATGTTACCACAAGTAATGAAATGAGCAACTAATGTGATAACTATGATAATGGAAAACTAAGAAATATGTAAATAGCATAAAATACTACTGAAATAACTCAAAATATCCATTGATATTATCTCATGAAAATTGATACAATGCTTTGAAAGTGTAGTAAGTGTCCCTTAATATCAAGGCTATAACATGTCTAAATAGTATTTCTACAATGACTCTTGGATGGCTATGACTCTTGGCATTCCATATTCCTATGACTCTTCATATTCTTGTAGACTTATGCATGATAGACAAGTGTGGACATGCATACCTAACTAGGACACTTATTCTTCCTATTCTTAAAGGACTCATGTACATGTGGACAACATGCACATTTACATCATTGCACATTCTTGTGCATTTATTCCATTGCATAAATTAAATACTTAAATCCTAATCTAAACATGTACCAAATAATGTAATATTCTCCAAAAAATATTAAAATGTGTTTTCCACTATAGTACACCTAGTTAAGCAATAAAAAATTGCTTCAACGCGCTACAAATAAGGTTAGGATTGATCATCGAGATTCACAGACCTTCTCTTTTCAATTGCCTAAACAAATTGAAGTATTTGATCCACTTCTTGATCATTCTAGGTGAACAACATCCATATGAGTTCCATTCTTTCTTTCATCTTATCTCAATTCCCTAAACAAATTTATTTTTTGAAAAAAATTGAAAAAATAATATTAAAACAATATTATTTATAGGTTGGGATGAGACTCCTCCCAACCTTAGCCAATAAGAGCACTTGTTTCCTTCTTTTAACTTTTCAACAAACTTTCATAACTCTAAAACCCAAGATCCTAAGAACTAACCACTTTTGGTTACAACACTAAAAGGAGATCTACATTGGAGCCAAATATCCTAAACCATATGTCTGCAATGGTTCTCCAAATTAGCAAAACACTAGATATGCTCACCAAACTACCTAATCCTCTCATCCTCAATAGCCATGTCACTGTGCCATTGAACCCATATCTCCTTCTCGATACTCATCTTAGCTAGGAAGTTTTCTATTTTATTCAGAACTCTACCCACATAAATTGGAATCACATCATCCAATTCCCTTCACAACTCCTTAATTTGGGTGATAAGAATCCTCAACCTCCATGTCTCCAAAGCAAAGTTTCTCATGCAATCCAAAGCTCCTACCAATATTTGGAAATCTAATTTTATGATTATCCTCCTATAACCTCTTCTTACCACACTGATAGAAGCAAATTCGATAGCTAAGGCTTTCGCTTCATTGTTTGTGGCCTTATCCAAGCCCTTCCGTTTCCAATAGAGCATTGTCTCAACATGATTTCTACAGACCACTCCAATTCTAGTTGTACTTGTATTGCCATTTGCAACTCCATTAGTATAAATTTTAATCCAATATTTTAGGGGTGTTTTCCAACTAGCTCTATCTTGTCCCTCTTGCCCTTTAGCTTCCTTCTGCATTGTCCCTATGTCAAATTGAGTTTCCTCTTTAGCATATACTACCACAATTTTTGTGACTTTGCTCCAAATGACCTAGAGACACCATCCAAGGATAAAAAGGTTGCTCTAAATTTTTTATCATTTTTCTCCAACCATACTTGCCACCAAATAAAGTTTAATCCAAGCTTCCTCCTGATACGAAGAGCTTTAGATTTAAATCTGCTCCTCTTCCATTTTTCCCAAATATTAATATGATTAAAATCACCATTGACTCAAATTTTATAAGCTAAAAACCATCTCTCCCAAATTTGATGCATGAATAGGCACTCAAACATCAAGTGGTCAGATGTTTCCTCACTTTTGTAGCATAAAACACATTGGGATAGGCCAACAATTCCCTTGCATCTCAGATTATAAAAAGTAAGAATTCCATTGTGCATGAACTATTGAGAAAAGAAGTTTACTTTTGGCCAACCTTTGGACTGCCAAATATTTTTCCAATCCTCAACATGATCTACATGAGGAGGAGGTTCTGGAAGGATCTTTTCATATCCATCCTTCACTATGTAGACTCCAAGGCTCCCATAGCCCCAAGCTAATTCATCCTTCTCATATCTACCTATAAGAAATATTTTTTCCAAGATTTTAGTCATGATGGGTGTTAATTTAGGAGGGATTGGAATTGGCTACTCGTCCAACTTCTTAAACTACTTAAACCTATAACTTTCAATATTGATCCAACCCTTGCTTTCCATGGTTGTTTTTACTAGTTGTATTTTTTGAGATTTCAACCATTATAGGTGGATATTGATCCCATGAATCTGTCCAAAATCGTGTCTTTCCCCTCTCCCCACTTTTCAAAATAATCCATATTTCACTACCCGAGATCCTAAATTTAGAGCCTGCCACACAAGAGACCCATTACCATCCAAAGGGAAATGACTCACCTCATTTGGGTTCCCCTGTCCCAAATATTTACTAGTTAAAACACTACTGAATAAAGAAGTTGGTTGGGAGATCCACCTCCAGTAAATATTTCCAACAAAAGCTTTATTATTTAGCTCTGATATCCTCAATCCCAAACCTTCGTTTTCCTTGGGTTGAATTACTTTCTCCCAACCTACTAACGTCCATTTCCTCTCTCCTTTTACTCCTCCCCATAAGAAATTTCTAGCCATCTTGTCCAACTCTTTCCATATGGCATGTGGGGCAGCAAGGATAGAAAATTTATTAATTGGCATGGCCTGGATTACTAACTCCAAAAAAGTTAATCTACCCCCAAAGGTTAACCCTTTGTGATTCCTCTAGATACTATCTTCTATTTTTTAAATGCAAAGGGACCCCAAATATAGAGCACTGGGAGAGAAGTCCTTATGAATCCCAAGATCTCTAAAATTTTGTCCTAAAGCCTTATATCAAGATTGAAGAACACTTTGGATTTCTTATCATTGATGACTTGGTTTGTGGCCCTAAGGTAAACATTAAGAGTATCTCTAATATTTGGCCACTCCCACCAATCCAATGTCATCCACAAACTCTAGGTGAATCAAAACCTCCTCACTTACCTTGATACTTACTAGAAAACATTGTTGTCTTTTCCTCAAGATGAGTCTACCCAAGCCTTTTTCCAATATGAGAAAAAGATAAGGGGAACAAGGATCTCCCTGATGAAGGCTTCGAGTGGCTCCAAATGGTTGCGAGGGAATTCCTTTTATTAAAACTAAGTATGTCAAAGAAGAGTGTAGCTCATGATACATTCTATCCTTGAAAAGAAGCTCCACTCCACCCTATCATAAGCCTTTGACATATCTAATTTTATGAACATTCCTCTATTGCTAGATTTTTGCATTGAGTGAATTGCCTCCTAAGCTAGAACCACACATCCAAGATTTGTCTACCCTCTATAAAACCCCCATGATCCTAGGAGATAATGATGTCTAGGAGAGGTTTTAGCCGCTCAGCCATTACTTTTGTGATTATTTTGTATATAACATTACATAAGGCAATAGGTCTGTAATCTAAAATATGCACCCCCTCCTCCCCTTTTGGAATTAAGGCATTGAATGTATGATTTAATGCTTTAAGCATTATTTTATGCCTCTCGACTCCTCTATGATAGTTTCTATGACTTTTCTCCAAATGACCTGCAAGACGCCATCCAAAGATAAAAAGGTTTCTTTAAAAAAAAATTCATTTCTCTCCAACCACACTTGCCACCAAATAAAGTCTAATCCAAGCTTCCACCTAATATAAAGAGGTTCAGATTTAAATCTACCCCTCTTCCATCTTTCCCAGATATTAATATGGTTAAAATCACCATTGACTCAAATTTTATACGGTAAAAACCATCTCTCCCAGATTCGGTGCATGAACAGGCACTCAAACATCAAGTGGTCCAATATTTTCTCACTTTTGTAGCATAAAAAACATTGGGATTGGCCAAAAATTCCCCTACATCTTATATTATCAGAAGTAAGAATTCCATTGTGCATGAACTACCAGGCAAAGAAGTTTACTTTTGGACAACCCTCGAATTGCCAAATCGTTCTCTGATCCTCAACATGATATGCATGAGGAGGAGGTTCTTGAAGGATATTTTCATATCCATCCTTCACAGTGTAGAATTCAAGGCTCCAATAGCCCCAAGCTAATTCATCCTTCTCATATTAACAATAAGAAATCTTTTTGCCAAGATTTTAGTCATGGTGGGTGTCAATTCTGGAGGGATTGGAATTGGCCACTCATCCAACTTTTTAAACTGCTTAAACCTATAATCCACCAATTGATTGGTGTTGAAATAACTTTCAATATTGATCCAACCCTTTCTTTCCATGGTTGTTTTTACTAGTTGTAGTTCTAGGAATTCAACAATGATAGGTGGATATTGATCCCATGAATATGTCCAAAATCATGCCTTCTCCCCTCTCCCCAATTACCAAAATAATCTATCTTTCACTACTTGAGATCCTAACTTTAGAACTTGCCAAACAAGGGATCCATTACCATCCAAAGGGAAATGGCTCACCTCATTCGGGTTCACTTGTCCTAAATAACTATACTGAATAAAGAAGTTAGCTGAGAGATCCACCTCCAATAAAGCTTTACAACCAAAGCTTTATTATCTAGTTCTAATATCCTCAATCTTAAACCTCCCTTTGCCTTGGGCTGGCTTACTTTCTCCCAACCTACTATTACCCATTTCCTCTCACCTTTTACTCCTCCCATAAAAAATTTCTAGCCATATTGTCCAACTCTTTCCATATGGTATGTGGGGCAACAAGGATAGAAAATTTATTAATTATCATATCCTGGATTACTAACTCTAAGAAATCTAATCTACCCCCAAAGGTTAACCATTTGTGAGACCAAGGTTAATTCTTTCTTTGATATAGTCCAAAAGATTCCTCCAAATAGTTATCTTTAGTTTTTTTTAAATGTAAAGGGACCCCAAATAGACCACTAAGAGAGAAGCACTTATGAATCCCAATCTCTAAAATTTTGTCTCGAAGCCTTATATCAAGATTGAAGAAGACCACTTTGGATTTCTTATCATTGATGACTTGGTTTGTGGCCGTAAGCGAAACATTAAGAGTATATCTAATCATTCTTGCTTCCCTAAGGTTGGCCACTCCCACCAATCCTGTGTTATCCACAAACTGTAGGTGAATGAAAACCTCCTCACCCACCTTGATACCTGCTAGCAAACCTTTTTGTCTTTTCCTCAAGATGAGTCTACCCAAGCCTTCAACCAATATGAGGAAAAGATAAAGGAACAAGGATATCCCTGATGAAGGCCTCAAGTGGCTCCAAATGGTTGTGAGGGAAGTCCTTTGATTAAAACTAAGTATATCAAAGTAGAGATGTAGCTCATGACCCATTCTATCCAATCTTGAGAGAATTTGAAGGCTGCCATCATCCTTGACAAGAAGATCCACTCCACCCTATCATAAGCCTTTGACATATCTAATTTTATGAACATTCCTCTATTACCAAATTTTTGCATTGAGTGGATTACCTCCTAAGCTAGAACCACACCATCCAATATTTGTCTGCCCTCTACAAAACCCCCTTGCTCCAAGGAGATAATGTTGTCTAGGAGAGGTTTTAGCCGCTCAACCATTACCTTTGTGATTATTTTGTATATAACATTGCATAATGCAATAGGTCTGTAATCTAAAATGTGCACCCCCTCCTCCCCTTTTGAAATTAAGGCAATGAATGTATGATTTAATGCTTTAAGTATTCTTTTACTACCTCTAGACTCCTCTATGATAGCCATTACATCCTCCTCCAAGTTGTTCTAGAAGGTCTAAAAAAATCTATTGGGAAGCCATATGGACCTGGTGTTTTTTCGTACTCATTCCAAAGACTACCTTCTTCAACTCCTCTTTATTAATGGATTTAAGCAGGGCCCGATTTTGCTCTTCAAATATGATAGAAGGTATGATAATAAGAACTTATGTCTAAGCCTCTTCTTGCAACATACCTTCCTTGAACAATTTAGATAAATAATCCATTGAATGGAAATGCATACCTAGGATAGTATTAAGGAGAGCCTGTTCTCATCCTAAAGAGCTTCCATCTTGTTTTTTTTGTCTCCTAGCACAAACAACCCGATGGAAAATTTTGATGTTTCTGTCACCTTCCAATAACCAAGTGGTTCTTGCTCTCTATTTCCAGTAGATCTCCTCTTGGTTGTCAATGTCCTCAACCACTTTATGCAATTCATCATCCTCTTCTTTGATTTGCTTTGTAATTGTTCCTTCCCTAAAGAGTTTTTGCACCTCATCTCATCTGACCACCAATGAAGCTCTTTAGACCTAGAAATCTGACTTGTTATCTCACCTCCATTGTTTTTGTTGATCCTTGACATAATGAAGTTGCTTATGGAATCTAAAAATTCTTGTCCCATATGTTGGGTGTCTCTCTTCCCACCATTGTGGGATTTTCTTCCAAAGTTCCTCCTTTTGTAACCAAAAGTTTTCAAATTTGAACGGTTTACAATGCTACCCTATCTTGATCTCCCCTCCATTAGAATGAGGAAATAATCCAAGACCAATCCCTCTAAAATATAAAATTTTAGATTCCATTTCACAAATGCCTTCTCTAAAACCAACAAATGACCTAACTTCATTTTCTTGTTATGTGGCTTCCTCCTCTTATTAGTTGAAGTATAGTTGCTTCTTGGATATTTAATATCCACCAAGTGTAATGCATGGACATGAACAATAAGTCAATCCCTTAAGTCCAAAACTGGAATTCCCCCTTCCTAATCTCTGGATGATAATTTAGCATTAAAATCCCCACCAACAATCTAGTCTAACTCCTCCTTTGAGACTCTCATTATTCACCACTTTCCATTGATGAATCTGACCATCTAGGTTTTGATCCCCATAGAAATTTATGATTAAAACCTGATTAGTCGTCATATTGTTCCTAAAATGCAATGTGAGGACACTCGTCCAAGCTATATGCTCTATTGTGGTCCATTCAAGAGAGTTCCAAAAGGTAACTATCCCCCTGAAGTCCCTTGGAAATCCACTTCCATATGACCAACACCTCTTCAAAGTCTATTTATTGTTTTATACATGAGATCCAACAACATTTTTGTCTCTTGAATAAGTAGGAATCTATCTTACTTTTCTCTAAGAGTCTTCAAATAGTAGATTGATGGGTTCTATTGTTTAAATCCCTAATATTCCATGATTGTATAATCATTGTTTACCTTGAGACCAATAATATTTCCTAAAAAAATAGGTGTTTGATATACTTATTGATTGTCCTAAGTGAACAACCTCAACAATAATTTTGTTCTTTCTTTGATCTTATTTCAGAATTTCATGTACTCTAATCAAGTGGCATTAGCTCAACCTGTTAGATTCCTCAAAATTTAAGGAGGAAACCAAGGTTCAAATTCTTCCAAGAGATACATGGATAATATCCAAGTTTTTTTGTAATACTACTACGTGGTGATGATATAATACGGGTAGGGCTAGTTTTAATCTCATATAACCAATTGAAAAAAAAATCATGTACTATTGAAATTTATTGGGTTATTTATTTGTTCATTGTCACCTCCATTTTCTAGGTCAAGCAATATTTCTAGTCCCTTACTATTACCAAACTCTTATTTGTTATCCATATGTTTACATCTAGATACTTGATGTTTTCATTTTCTTATTCCATCCTAAATTTATTTGTGATAGATTCATTCTTGTTATGATTTTGTTTTTTGACATCTCCATCATCTCAATTATTTGGTTTATTTATTGTTTCTTATTTGGATCTTAGTTTTTCTTGTTCTTGGTCTGACCAGGTTTTAGCCCAACTTGTATTACATCATGACTATATAGTGGTATTACAACAACTTGACTATTATGTATATATTGCTTTGCAATATTCGAACCTAAGTCTCCTTGAAAGTTGAGGAATATACCCAGTTGAGCTAATGCCATTTGAATATGGATTTGCATTTTTATGGTTTTCAAAAAGCTAGTTTTTTGTACTTGGTCCAACTGGGGTTTAGGTTTATAGATCTCCTTTCACTTCTAACACTACTAGTTTAGGTTTATAAATCTTCTTTCACTTCTAGTCTTATTGCAATTGCCCACCTCTTCACATTTTTTTTAAATAACATTATAAAATTGATCATCCTCATTTAACCATTATGCAAAAAATTAGACCATATGCTAAACCATTCAAGTTTTGTAGTTTGGTAGTATTAAAGACAATTCTTAAATCAAAAGATAGATTTGTTTTTTTTATGGTTTTCAAAGACCTTGTATTTTTATTCAAGGTTTCGTGTATGTGCTTTAGTGTTTGATTGCAAAGAAGGATGAAACCTAAATTCCACCTTCTATCCATTGGTAGGATTATTAATATACTTTCCAAACTTCTAAGGAATAAATTAAATCAATCTTTGTATCTAACACAAAAATAAAATATATTGAAGTCAAATGAAGGATGTTGCAGATCCAAAGAACATCAATGGAGTGTATGTTATTTCTTGTTGACATGGTTGTCCATACATTAATAATATTGGTTACACCATACAAAAGAGGATCGGTGAATATTGTATGAACATTTAAATAGAAAGTTGAAAAACTAACCTTTGCATGCCATTCACATTGAATGATTGTGTAGAGGGGGAAAACTTCCCTACCGCATACAATTCCTAAAAATATTGGATCCGTGAGAGATAGAAAGCCTTATGGGGTGAACCGCGGGGGTATGTTGTTCTCTACACTCGGTGCTAGGGGGAAGGGTTCACCAAGAACGGTTTAAGGACTTGCTCCAAGTCCTTAGGAATTTTGGGATAGTTTTATGTATTTAGTTAAAAGCAATCACCTAAGTTTGGTATTGCTAGATTTATGCTATGAAAGATAAAGGACAATGCAGAAAATAGAATGCAAGAATACAAGATCTAACCTAATATGATTCTTTCTTTTGAATGCTTGATAACCTAGGGTTTTATCCAGAAAACCTTTAAAGCAAGGACACAAGATAAATGCACACTATATGCTTTTCAATTTCATATTCCTAAGAACCAATACTCAGATCAGATCTTCAACCAATAATTAAAACACTTATCTTGACCGATGGTTGACTTAGCTTTTTCTGTCTCTTGTCCAATGATATCAAAAATACCTGTTTTTGCAAGATAAATTATAAAACACTTGAAAATGGGATTAGCATTAGGGGGCCTGCTTAGGCCATTGTACAACAATGTTTGGAGGTGCAACAGTCAAGCCCCCTAGGTCCTTTTATATGACCTTTGTAAAAAGAAGTAAAAATTGACCTTTGGAGAATTAATCATAAAACAACAATGCAACAACAAAGAAGCCAAAAATAAATTATGCTATCATACCCTAAATGCAGTTTAAAAACTACTCATGCAATCAAAATCTAACAAATACCCCTAGTTCAGTCTTGGGAAAAATCGTGCCTCACAGATAACAGACACGATAATGCTACAGAAGAAGTCGTGCTCCATCAGAATGAGGCGCAATCTCACTTTTGTAAGCAAAAACCCTAAATTAGGGTTAGTGAAGTTGCACCTCATTGGGATAGGGTACGATTTCACTTCAGAGACATGAAAAATACAAGTTAAATACAAAGCATAAATAAATGCAGGAAACAAAGTGCGCACAACTTAATGGATAATGCAAAAGCAAGAAGAAGAGATCGAGGCATCCAAAATGGGCACTCTCTTTCCTTATGAACTACAACATGAATCCACCAAACCACACAACAATCCAAATCAATCCAGCAGAAGATCAAATACAAAATTTGCACTTCGAGGTTAGCTTGTATAAGAAACAGAAAGCAGAGAGAAAGTAAGGATGCGAGCACTAATTAATCATAAGAATTTCAAACTTAATTAATTTCCAAGATCGATTGCTTGTATATCTAGAGTGGGATTAACCCCTCATTTTATAAACGAAAATCAGGGTGAAATAAGCGAAAAAACAAACATAAGCCAATGCCAAACACGCTAAAAAGTGTAGCACAGGGGTATAGTATTCCTGGTGGGGAGGTGGTTTCTAAGGCTTAGAATGATCAATTTGTTGTTCCCAATCAATGGAAAAAATTGTACCATCGTACAGTCTCTACAACTAGTGATATGCGATAACTAAATAACTTGTACGGAACCCAAATCGTACCACTTTATGATCCTGTTGAGTGGTGATTTTGCCCAAGTGCAAAACCACACTCACAGTTAGGATTTCATTATAAAAACCTCTCTTGCAAAGAAGTATAACTTCTCCAAGGTTCCTTTTACTTTAGTGGGTGCATGTATGCTTATTAGATGAGTGCGTGGAATACCTTAGGGCTCTACAAAAGAACTGTTAACAAGGGACCTGTGTTGGGGTTATTACACTATAATATGTTGCCGTTGTTTATTTTAAACCACTTTTATCCATTTCATTAGACCTTGCCTTAAACCTGAAATATAAGATCAGATCTGCTTCACAAAGGTGAATTTGAAAGCTATGAAGGGATCTCTCTTATGCTGTTTCATAAATGAAAGAGAAATGATATTGAATGGCCAACACTGTAGCTATGAAAGCCTTTGATGTGCTTTGTAAATGACCTTCTTTCATGAAATTTGATTTTCCATGAAGACTGTTCAGTTTATCGCTTTAAAATAATAGCCTTTTTGAAAAGCCATATAAGACAACCACCCTCATGAAATTTGATGTTCAGTTTATCGCTTTAAAATAATGGCCTTTTTGAAAAGCCATATAAGACAACCCCCCTCATGAAATTTGATTTTCATGAAGGAGAAATGCCTTATTGCTTGACAGTAAAGAAAAATAAAGCCTGCAATCTGCATATGCTCTTGCCATATGAAAACATGTAAAACAGAAATTGCAAAACTCCTTTAAAAGAAACTGCAAACATTGAATAATTTTGCAATTTTATCCTTGCATCAAAACAAATTCGTAGCTGCTCTAGATGAGACTTCAGAGCTTATTCTTTAAATTTAAACCTCTGTTTTTGTATTTTTATATTTTTGGTTTCTTTATTTTATTTTATTTTGAAGACATTAAAAAAGGAAAAGGTAAGGTTAGAGAAGAAAATAAAATAAACAAAAGCAAAATAATGCAATAAAACAAAATGCTACAATTTTGAAGACTCCCACAGACCCTGTAATGTTAGTATCCTGCATTAAAAAAACCTGCATTAAAACGACCCATGTTCATGCAATTTAATTTTAACGAGGTGCAATCTCCTAATGAGAAAAGAGCAATAAAGCAATATATTGAAACAAGAAAATCCTGCATTAAAACCTGCAACAGCTTCAATATATTAATAACTGAAAAATTTTCAATGAACTCAAAGTGCAGAACATAACTTTCATTGGGCATCAGTGGTAAGATTACAATCCAACGGAAATATGGAAAGAAAAAATTTCAGAGAGAAGAACCCAGTACTAAGCTGTATGCCTTCCTTTCCGCAGTTCCCTTCTGAATGTTTCCCTCCTCCTTCGTAACTTCGCTTGCATCCCTTTTAAAGTCCTTTCCAACTCTCTGTATATCTCTTCTTGACTTTAGTTTCAAACAATGTCTTTTTTTTTTCTGACAAAATGTCGTAACCGTCCATAACACTCCTTGTCCGTTTTACCTTTTTCCCAAGAAAAGACTAACATCATCACATTGATTAGAATAATCGTGCCTCTCCTTCGTATAACGCCTTTATAACTTTTATCTCCCTCCACAGTCTATCAATAAACTACTCTTTGTAGGGATATTTTTACAACATGGGAATCTAAACACGTGGTATCCCATTTCCTTGTCTATTTTAAACCCTTATATTTAAGCTTATTGTACCATCATATCAATGGGGCGCTCCTATACCTCAACTCCCCCAACACACGAGCTACTCTTTTATTCAAGTATCTCAAAATAATGATACTCTCTGCATGTTGTTGCCACCCTGTCTAGCATTTCAAATAGTGGCTTTGTTTTATATCTCCCAGACGTTGCTTACTCTCCAAACAAAACAAATGCTGTCGGGTGTGTTTTATTCCACATTGCCATTGATGTCAACTCCTAGAATTTTGGTCTAATTTTAGTAACTCCTTCGACCATCACCGTGAAATCCTATTGACAGGTACATTCCAACCTCATGGTCCAACGAGGCAACTTTTCCACTGAAAACACACTCTTATCCATTTCACTTGGTCCGGGATATCTATGTTGCCGCCGTCATTGCCTTGTTTACTCATGCTGATGTGTCAGGATTACTGCTCACCTCATCCGAGTTGTACACTATCAGCATCTGCCATCTTGGAATTCGGGTCACCATGTCAATTGATGTCCATGTTGGTTGGTAACACGTCATCCGCTTTCTTCAATCTGCCTTCCAGTTTGACATTACCACATCACTGCGTGGTCTTCGTGTAGCTCAAACTCCTGTCCATGCCCTTAACCAGCCACATAATGAACCAAATACATTAGTCTTTCTAAATGTCTAAGGCTTCTCCACTTAATACCTAAATGAAATTCAAAAATGAACTAAACTAACAAAAGCTTCGTAATACAAGACAAAATTAACAGCTAAACTATCTACACAAGACAATTAAACACAGAACATAAACCCATTAACACAAAACTACTAAAAGCTTCAAAAGTAAATAAACATCTTTTACACATAGTGCAACCAACCACGATTAAAAAAAAAAAGGCTACCCTCTAATTAAATTTATTTCTCAAGAAACAAATTTTAATTATTTTTTTATTTTTATTATTTTTTTGTTTTTATTTTTTTTAATATATTATTATTATTATTATTATATTTAGTTTTATTTATTATTTATTATTATTATTCTTTTAAATTTAGTCTTAACTAAACTATTAGGATTGAATTAGAGAAACAACAGAATACATAAAACCAAGGTAAAATTCAAACCAAACACCATAACACCATATTCCAATAGATGAAGGACACACAACAAAGATGATCCGCGGATTATATCGAAATTGTCATTCCAAGAAGCTAGGAACTCCTAAAAACCAAAATTGGAAGGTGGGTCCCCAAAATCTGGGGATAGTTGTGGAAAATGCCACAACAGATCCCAAATCGTACAATGACAAATCTTGTACAATTTCACACTTAGCCAATCATTCAAATTTGGTTTTGCAAGCTACCGTACACAGTTTTGCAACTAAACAAGTTGATTTCGCAATGCTACCAAATCGGGTAAATTCCCCTCAATCGCATAAACTGCCAAATCGGGTAATTATCCTCTGTACGATTTGTACGAAATCTGGTGTATGATTTGTACGAAACGAAGGTAAATAAAAATGATAAATTGGATATTCTTTTGGCCCAATCTCTCTCAGATAAGTTTTATAAGGATTTAATATGGCAATTAATCCTAATTCTACCAACATGCAAAGTACTTTATTAGGGCTGAGAGAGTTATCTATCCAATGGCGACATATGGAAATCATACAACAATGTTCAATACATATCCTTTGATATCATCATCCTCACAGATCATTCCTCAAAACCACACCAGTGCTGGTTTAATCCAAATCCTCCATAAGAATGCATAAAATAACCATAACAACCAAAAAGAAGTACATGCAATAAAATTAAACTATCAATTGCTATTCAACCATTCCAGGATCTACATTATGTAATAGAAACCATGAGATATACTCAATATTTATTATTGTTCAACAATATCAATCAACAATCAGAGATATGCAATAACACTTCACAACCCAACTCATAGCCTTTCCTACTAACCAGAATATCATCAAATCATATCCAGAATATAACCAGACTATCAAAATTCAAAATGGGGCCTTATATAACGTTGCCTAGGCCATTCCAAAGCAGTTTATAAGGCAATTTGTTATTCAAAACTGCCCATGCATAATGAAATACATTAATTAAGACTTTTACTAAGTCTAACACCTTAATTATCAAAATCATGTACAATTATAACTTAAAATTATATTTCCCATGCATTTCATGTCATTTCATTGCACATTGTATGGTTTACCTTCACCTTGTATGATTTGCCATTCTGGTTGTACAGTTTACTCCTACCTATATGATTTATAAAATTTGTCAAAATTGTCAAACTTAAGCAAATCCATTTATCACTTCTAGGAGGTGGATTTACTACCTACATCTGCCCTCCCTTTTACTTTGGTCGGTGTCCTCACCAACTCATATTTCTACTTTTGTTGCACCTCATAATCCGTGACTATAACTTTCAAGTTTTCCTCTTGGGTTTGAAGAATTGCATGTTGGTTCTTCAACTTGGCTGTGTAGTTACCCATTTTTACTACTTTCAGTCCATGGTGACTAGCTTTCTCTTTAGTAGTCTTTAGGAGTTCCCTCAATTGCTTTTCACGATCAGTGACACTCTTCTTTAGCTTCTCCTACAAATGTGCTTCTATTCGAGTTGCTTCTTGTAATTCTTCATTCTTATCTGTAATGGTCTACATATGGTGATGAATATCTGCCTCCAAAGCATGAACAATATCTATTTTAGCACTCGATTGCACTTGCTTATCCAGGACCATATCATTATATCTTTTGTTGTCCTGTGTGAGCTCTTCTATATTCTTTTCCTGTGTCACCATTTGCTCATATTTCTTGGCCAACTGTGCTTTCATCCGTTCATATTTTTCTCTGAGTTGAGTGTCCAACTCCTTGATCTTGTCTTCTGCAATTTGCGAGACATGTCTCTTCTCCTCTTCAAGAAAACTAATTATAGCCTCAAAATTAGCCCTGGTACTCAACAGTTCTTCTTCCAATTTCTTAAATTTCTCTTCTACCACAACCTTATTCTTATGCAATTCTTCCTCTATTTCAATCATTTCTTTTTGAGTGGCTTCAGTATTCTCTTTATGAGCTTCCTTGAACTGATATATTTTCTCCAATCCTATGCTCAACCACTCTATCCAATGTGTGAAGAAGTTCAACTTCCTTAGAGTGATAACCAATCCCGTAGTAACCCTCTTGTGTTCCAAATCCACTGTATTCGTGGGATAAGTCGGATGATTGACTCTATCCAGGTACAACCTTAGATGTTGCCTGTAATTGGTTCTCATCCCATCTAGCAAGCCATATCTTCCCAACATCGTGGTTACCTCTTCCTTGGGTAACTTCCATGGGTGTTGTACATGAATGTCTGCAATTCTCCTTGTATGCTCCTCATTGCTCACCCATTCTATTATCTTATCTAACTTTAGAAACACTTGTTCCTCCCATAGCTTCAACTCTCCTTTGCATCCAATACAAAATTGTAATTTGGTGCTAGCTATGGCATTGTCTATCTAAGCGAAGAAATATTCCACCTTATCTTCTACTCCTTGCGCATCCTCCTTAGTTTCAATCTTTGTGAACTGCGATACCTCCAAGAAATAACTTTTTTGCTACCTCCACAATTCTTCCTCTTCTTCCATGTGGCTAGAGCTTCACCTAAGCTCTAGTAATGCTCTCTCTGTATTTATCTTTTACCGAGGTGGAGTCTATTCTATAGTCCTCTCTGCCTCCACATTGTCTTCTATATTCATAATATCCTACTGATATTTTTATTGTTATGTTGATTCCTGGGCTTCCTTCTATTTAGTGAAGCCCACCTGTTGTTCTTTGGTCACCTACTCATCCTCTTGATTTTACTGAGTTTCCATTGCTGTGACTTTTTCGCCAACATGTTCTTGTTCCTGTGATACCTTCATTTCTTCTTGTGCATCACTCTGATTCGAACTTCCTCCCATCACAAATTTGAAACAAGGCTTATTATTTTCTTTAGACTCTTCCTTTGAGGCTTCCACTCTCACCTCAATTTTCTCTTTTTCTTCCTGAGTTGTGGCTGCTGCTTCCTGTGCTATCTGCCTCACTTCTGTGTCCAACATTTTTGAAGAGTAAAATTTAAATTTCATCATGCTAGAAAATCTGTGGGGATTCCAACTTCTATTTTTCTTCTTTCCATTTCCATTCCTGCAAATCCAGCTTCTTCGAGTCTGACTATCCCTCTTCTTGTTGATTTTTTGTACATTCTCGACTTGTTTTTCTAGAATGGGATTATTTGCCATTCTTTCCCATTATCTCCTTGTTTGTACTCATACTGAGTTGGAGTGCCTCCCTACAATTTCCTCTCTTTCTTGAACTGATGGTTGCTCCTGTTGTCGTTGTTGAAGTGCTTGTTGTTCTAGTTCAGGTTCTAATTTCCTAGGTCTTTTTCTCTAAGGGTGTACATCCTCGTCCGAAGAAGTATCCCCCTATAATATAGTGGCTTGCTACTCTTTCTTTGTTCGATAATTCTCTAGAGTCTCCTTATGAACTGGTATTGACTTTGCCCACCTCAAAATGGTTCGTTATCTTACCTTAACATCCTTGGGTTTTGTCAAACTTGGAAAGTGGATTCCCTTTTCTGTAACAATATATAAAACAATATAATGGCATGGAAATTCATCCCAAAATTCTTCAATCTCCTTGTCAGTACTTCGTTTATCTTTTTCTCTAAATAGATACCACAATCATACTTGATTTCTTTGGTGATATCTTCTACATACTGAGCCATCTAGATTGGCATATCTGTAGCCCGTGTATCTCTTGATAGTTGAGCCATCACAATATTCATAGCACATGACCAATATTTCCCTTTCAACTAGCTATGTTTAATTCCTCGAGTCCCTGCACCTAAGATCTTTGCATTAGTCACTGATTTCACATTTGTGAGTGAAGTGATGATACAACGTGTCTCAATCGAATCAACCAACTTCTTAACTATCTCTGTGCCATATGTTGGCAATCCAAATGTTTTCTTGAATGCCTCTGCCATGATTTCTACTTTCACTGACCTCTTGCCCATAATGACATACGTAATTCTGGTTGTAGGATTATATGCTTGAACCATCTATAATAGATAGTTGTAGGAGGTCTTCTAGTATAGTGGCACTTATACTATTACAACTACACCAGCCTCAAACTATTTTCTCCAAGGTTGGTTCTTGTTTTCGTTGCTACTCCACCACTTCCTGCATGTCTCTCCATGTTGTACAAATGATATATTCATTATTTCAACCTAGCCTTCCCTAGGTCTGCTACTCAGATCCTCATTCGGATTTGGAAATTGTACTTCACTCCTCAACTTCCTCCTTAGGATCCTCTCTTGTGCCATTTCCTCCTCTCTGTATCTTGGTGGTGTCCTCCTTCGATCAGCCCTCCAGTACCTCTACCCTCTCCATGACCTGTATCCTCCTCTCTTTCAAGGATGAGAACCACGCCAATCATGGAATTGAAACTATCACCCTTGGTATTATCATGAATGTGAATCTCTCTTGTGCAGGGGTCTTGGTGATTGTTCCAACCTATTAGCTGCAATTCTTCTTAATCGATATCCAAACTCTGATTTTCTTGCCACACCTTCGATTATATTTCTACTCGAACATCACCAATTCCACAACTAAAAGTGTTCTAAAAATCATACAATGTAGTAAATAATTCAATACACTTTCCCACTTGCTCTTATATGGTTTCCCTATCAACAACCACCTCCAGATCGTACAACTGTTCAATCTCAACTGTTCAATATTCAACTATTCAATCTTCAAATTGTTCAATATTTTGCAAATCATACAACTATAGCATAAAAACATATAAGGTCATACCATTATGTACAATATCCCTATCTAACTATTATCCTTTATTGAATTTGTACACTTTCGTATGATTTCATACGATTTGCTCAAAGTAGCTTAAAACAACCCAAAAATTACCTAAAATCGCATAATATTTTTTTTGAGATCATACAGTCTACCTCCAAATCGTACAATACATATCTTAAAACTATTTTTCACCTAAAAACCATTTTTTTTCACTTCTCCATAATTTCTCTCCGACCCAGTTGCCAAAAATACCCTGATCTATCTTTTCAATATCTTTTGAGAGAAAATTCTCAAATTTTCCACACTTGGCACAATTTATCCCCAAAACAAAATTTTCTAGCTATTAAATGGGGTTGTACGGTATTATCCTTCCTTCCCTATGTATTTCCTAGTTTGTTTTTGGTTGCTTTCACCATATTAGGATTTGTGATTGTAGGCAGCAAATCCACCTCCCAGAAGAAGAAAAGGTGATTTGCTAAATTTGACAGTTTTGGGATGATTTGCTCAAGTTTTGGGAAACCGTACAGTGGGAGAAAATCATACAGGGGATCATACAATTGAAGTTTCAAACCGTGCAGAGCAGTGGCAAATCGTATAGGGCGCATCGAAATTCACTCAGATGCAAAGGAAATGTAATTTCGGGATGAAATGTCGCATGGATTTGCTAACCTAAGGTGTAAACTTAGGAAATTGCCAAAATAATGTATTCAGTTGTAGATGGGCAGTTGTGAATAACTAAATGTCTCAAGAACCACTTTGGAATGGCCTGGGAAACGTTATATAAGGCCCCATTTTTGAATTTGTAGGTCTGGCTACTAGTTTACTGGTTATTAGTTGCTAGAGTAGAGAGATAGACATATTTCTGAGTTATTGCAATTACTATGAGAGTTTTCCACATTGTAACTGAGTTGATAACCATTAATGAGAATAACAGACATTGTGGATGATAGTGTATGATCCTGTTGTGTATGGTTGATGCATTGTGGATGATTATTGTGTAATTGAGTTTCTTCCTTACTGTTATATGTTAGTTGTAGGCTTTGTTACATATTGTGAGCAAATTGTTACTGGTGGAATCATGGAGAATGATCTAGGAGTATGAGGATGTTGGCAAATATGTACTAAAGTAGACTGTACAATTTTTGGGTATAATTATTTGGATGGAATCTCTCACTAGTCCGGATTGGATGTTTTGCTTGTGAATGAAACTATCTTGTTTAGGCTGTTAAACCTTTACGAAAAATCCTAGAGAGAGATTGGAGCAGAAGAGTATAGTAATTAACATCTTTTTGTACCTTTGGATCATACAAATCGTACATCGTACAAATCGTACAAAGAGTTATTACCCAATTTGGTAAAATAGGTGATTGACGAGAACTTGCCCGATTTGGCAGTTTTGGTAAGTCGGCTCGAACGATTAAAAAACTGTGTACGGAAGCCTCAAAAACAACATCTGTCAGATTTATTGAGTGCAAGATCGTACCATCTTGGTCACTGTACAATCTGAGATCATACAATGTATGTATTTGAGGTCCGTACAAGCAATTGATAGATCGTACAAGTGTCATTTGGGGAATTAGAAGACTGTTCGATTTGGTAGATTCAACCTAGATATCATTATTACCTCTAGAGAATACATCCCCATCGAGAATACTCCATTGTTGTATTACATTTGGCATCGTTGCCTTATCGAATCTGGCATTTTTGTTAAAACGGGTAGAATTTGACTAAAAAAATTGGAGGTGATTTTTTATGACGAACACCAGTACATGAAGCCGTGGGAGAAGAGAACCATGAGAGAACATTCCAATAAGAAGTAACATAAGGATTGCTCAAATAGGAAACACGAGTAACTCAAATCAAAGTATGCAGAACCAAATATAGAGCAAGTTTGGACATCCGAAGATGGAGACTTCTAGACGTTGTTGATTGAGACAAAAAACGAGGAGGAAGACCCACCGATCGTAGAGGATACAGGTGACAAAGACAAAGTGCATACAACAGAGAGTGAATGGTAAGACCTGAGGAAATGACAACGAGGTTGCAAGAGGGTGCAGAGGACGGGAGTCATACACCATGGCAACAGGATGCGGGGACTTAGGAGGATAGACCAAGATAATCTCCATCTCAAAAGCAAAGAAGGTCGCAGAGTGAGGACGCATGAGAATTTGGTTACCGAGTGACGAGACAAAATAAGATACCTCAAATTGATACTTCTAATGACAACGAAAGTAGGACATCCCTAAGGAGGAATCCAATAGAGATTCCACGGGACACCTCAAGTGAGAGCTTCGACTCTCCTAAGATGGCTAACAAAGCAACCAAACAAATATGTCCACCGTTTTTAGGTGAGGGTAAGGAAGACCCCACACGACACATATGAACTTGCATAGCCATTTAGAGATAAAATGGTGTAGACAAACCGAAGGATTAGGTAGTCCTCTTTCCTGCCACCTTGAGGGGATTGGTAATAGACTAGTACCTAAAGAGAGAAAATAATGTTGATTTCAGACTTGGAATCAGATAAAGGAGAAACTCATTGAGGAATTTTGACCTTTGAAAGATGATGGAGACATAGTCACCGAGATTTGCGTAACAAAACAAAAAGTATATGAGGATATAAAATCCTACAACCATCGACTAAAGTAGTTAGTCGATAATATGCAGATGCCCTTGGTAGATGTGTTGATAAAACGATGGTTCGTAGATCGGTTACTACCAAAATATAAGAAAAATATGAAGGGAGTACCATCTGACACATATGAAGAAGCATTGAAACACGTAAAAACCTTTTAGAGTGAATCAAAATAGACATACACGGGAATCTTATCTCATCCCAAGTTGAAAGATTCAGATAGTGAAGAAGAAGACACTATCGAGAGGACGATAGCATCGTTCTGCAAGGAGTTTGATAAAATAGTTAAGGAGAAAAAGATCAAACCGAATATAAATGAGTTGTGGTGCACAGAATGCAAAAGTGAGGGACATACAAATATGAAGTGTCTGAAGAATGACTATTGCCATATTTTTAATATGATGGGGTATAAGGTAATGCTCTGTCCCTACAATGCAAGAACCCATCCACAGGTACTATCAATCCAAGAGCAAGAGCAAAAACCACAGGCCCAAGGGAGTGGCCAACAAGCAACGAGTGGCAGTTACAAAAATATCATAAGAGGTGGCAGATAGAATCAAGGTAATCAACAAGGAGGACAAAGTCACTTACAATATGACTCGAAAGGTAGAACGATCATACAATGTCACAATTTCCAAGAGTGGGGGCATTTTGCGAAGAATTGTCTTGCACCTTCGATGCAAGGAGCACCACAAAAAAGCACTACACACATATGTAGATGATGTGGTCCGAGGAATCATAAGGAGGAGAATTGTCCAAAGTAGGCAAGTTCGAGCAACCCATAGAATGTGAGTTATTTGGACATCGAAATTCCTCAAGTTAAAGAGGAAACTTAGGAAGTATTAGCCGTGATGAGGAATCAGGCTGAAAAGGATAAGTATCCAGAGCCAGCAAAAGAGAAGCAACATTGGCAAGTAGCAAAGAAAATATTGCAAGAAGAAACTGAGAAAACTAAACAAGGAGAGTCGAGCATTCAAATGGAATTACGAAAACCATCATAACAAGAGACAATTGTGCAGAGCCTGGCAGCACAGGTGTTGGATACCACAGTGGAAATTAAAGTATCTAACTTATTCGAAGCTATCCCAGAATTGCAGAAAGCAATTGTGGAGGAAATGCAACCACAGAAGGTGATGGAAGTAGAGAGCCAATCAATTTTAGAGGAAGGACGAAAAGACCAATTTATGGATCCTACTATATTAATAATTGATGTGGGAAAGAAGCTTGCATTAATGCATATGGAGATTTTGGGGCACAAATTGACACAAGTGATTGTGGACGGAGGTTCCAATGTTAATGTGCTACCAGAAAGAACTTGGCTAGAACTAGGCACTCCATCCCTATGGGCATCGAGCTTCCGACTGTATGGGGCTGACCAGAATGATATTAACATCAAAGGATTTTTTATGGCACAACAAGCTATGATAGCTGAGCAAGAATTTGTCTTGGACTTCGTTGTGATTTCAATGCAGAAACCTGCATACGACCCTCTCTTAGGGAGAGGATGGCTATGAGTGGCCAAAGTTAATCACAATTGGGGAAAGAATCAGATCACCTTAAAGAAAGGATAGCATAAATGCATGATCAATTTAGCTAATCAAAGAGTTAGTGAGGATGTAGCTAAAACTAACGAATAAAAAAACTCATCAGGGGATGAAGGACACGAACCTGATGGAGAGGGAATATTGTACATAGATGAATGTAGTGAGGATGAAGCTCGATATAATAGTGGACTTCTTCATTGACAAATGGAGGATTACAAGGTGTTTCAGCCCAATTGCTTCTATATTGAGTCAGAAGAGATCAAGGAAAAACAAGACAAACCGAAAGTCAGTAAAGAAAATAAGAAGAAAATAGAAGAGAAGTGGACGTTTCAAAAAATCTTTGTGGAGCATATAGTAGGAGATGCAAATATTGATACAAGACCGATACATCCAGAGAAAGTAATGAAAGCTACGAGTGAGATGGAAAATATCAAGTATGAAGGACCTAAGATAGTGGATATCAATCTAGGAACGGAGAAATAATCTAGGACAGTCCACTATGGCGATGATTGGAATCCTGTATTTAAGGCAACAACTTTCAAGATATTTCTTGGAATACAAGGATGTCTTTGCATGGACCTATAAGTATTTGAAAGGAATCCCGCCCGAATTATGTGTCCATAAGATTACACTAATGTCTGGAACTCAACCTGTTAGGAGGAGACCATATAGAATGAATCCCAAGTATGCGATATTGGTGAATACGGAGATATAAAAGATGTTGGAGGTAGGAATTATATTCAGGGTGACGAACAGTGAATGGGCTTCACCTATATTAATCACCTTGAAAAATGAATTCAATAAGATAAGGATATGTGTAGACTTCAGGAGTCTAAATGCAGTGACCATTAAGGATCCCTTTCCTATTCCATTCACAGATTCTATCTTCGAAGAAGTTATAGGACATGATATATGTTCATTTTGGATGGATTCTCAAGATACACTCAAATCAGCATCACTAAGGAGGATAAACTGAAGACCATATTTGTTGTGGAGAATGGCATCTACATGTATAATCGAATGCCATTTAGGCTCTGTAATGCCCCAACTACATTTTAGTGCATCATACTGTATATATTTGACCAATTGACGATGGGGAATTTCAAAGTATTTTTGGATGATTGGTCCATTTATGGGAAGATCAAGGAGCATCTTCTAGCTCTTAGTGAATGTATGAACAGGTGCAGAAATGCACATATATCATTGAACCCAGCAAAGTTTTTTCTATTGCTACCGTATGAAAAATTGTTAGGACACATTGTGTGCAACAAAGGATTGAAGATAGATCTAGATAAAATTCGGGTAATATTATACATGGAAGAACCCTTTGACGTGAGTTCTCAAAACCTTCCTTGGGTCAACAGGATATTACCAAAGGTTTATCAAAACTTATGCACATGTAGCCTACCTGTTAGATACTTTGATGAAAAAGAATATTCCTTTCAGATGGACAGAGGAGCACCAGGGAGCCTTTGAGGAGTTGAAGGCTAAGTTGGTAAGCAGTCTGATTTTTGTGTTTCCAAGTTGGGATAAGGAATTCCATGTCCACATCGATGCCTCGAACTTTGCAATTGGATGTGCATTGGTACAAGAAATACAGTTTAGGTTGGATCAGCCGATTTTCTTTGTTGGTTGCCTTTTGTCAATGTCAAAAAGAAATTATAGTACAACAGAAAGGGAAGCCTTGGGGATGGTATATGCAGTTCAAAAGTTTAGGCCTTACCTATTGGCGAACCCCTTTACATTTTATGTCGATCATCAAGAATTGTTGTACTTAATAAACAAACTAGTAATACAAGGACGAGTTAGTAGGTGGCTCGTTATGCTCCAAGAGTTTGTATTTCGAGTTGTGGTGAGACGTGGCAAGAAGCATGTGATTGCAGACCAGTTGTCTCGAATACGATCAGGGGAGCCATTAGGAACAGGAGTTCCTAATGAATTTCTAGATGCATAGTTATTTACCATCAATTTTGTGCCATCATGGTACAAGTTGGTTGGCCAATACCTATCCATAGGGGAGTTGCCACAAGAGATGATGACAACTAAAAAGAAGAGAATAATCATGAAGTCAACACCTTTCCAGATAATAGCAGGATTGCTATACAAGATAGGAAGTGATGGTATCTTGAGGAGATGTGTAATGGAGGAAGAAGTTAAGATGACATTGAAGGAAGCCCATTTAGGCTTAGCAGGGGGACACATGGGACCAGATGTGACTGCATGGAATAAAATAGAGCTAATTATGAAATGACCATTGGGTATGTGTAATGAATACAGTCATGGCTCAATTGTTAGGCGATATAAGGACAACACAGATGCCAATGTGGATGGCCCAATAGGCAGAAGGTATTACCCAAGGGATTCCATATGATTGGGGTACCTATCTGGAGAGAAGAATGCATGAAGCATTGATGAAGAAACCAAAGAATTTTGGGATGGCCTTTCAGGCTATAGGATTACTTTTGAACGCAGTCAGAAGTGGGAATGCAGTTTCCAGGGTTGACGTCGCCTAGAGAAATCAAGCAGGGCCAACCAAAAATATTGAGATGGGTAAATGATGTACCTATAGCTAATATTACTCCAAAGAAACCATGCACAAGGAGTGAGTGACACAAGAGTGAAGCTCAGGAAGATACTTCTCCGAAAGAGGATGCCGATGTACATCATCGAAGAAAGCATTCTAGATGGTTGGAGCCGAAACTAGAACAAGTACCTGAACAAAGGTAGCAAGAGTAACCTTTCGATCAAGAAATGGAGAGTAGTCCTATACAGATAAGGAAGAGGAGGCAGCAAGAAAGAATGGCAGGGATACTAGCTCCAAACGTACAAAGAATGGAACAGTCTGATTCAGAAGCGATGAAGTTGGATGAGTTGTGTTGGGTGGAGGCAGAGAAAATAGTACGCTCTTTGGATATTTTTGATCATTTTGAGAGGATGGATGCCTTTGAATTCTTTGGAGGAATTGTGATAGGGCATGATGGAGTAGCCACTACCCTGGAAGAAGCGGGAGTTGGACCAAGTACTGCATCAGCAGAGCCCAAGAAGAAGACTCGATACATAATTGTATCAATAGGCTCTAGCAAGCAAGAAGTCCCGAAAGATATAGAAGTACCACATGTAGGAGAAGCACTTGTTGCTCAGTAGGTCATAGTTGGGGATGCACAATAAACTCAAGAAGAAAGGGTGACAGTGGAACAACAAGTGGATGGTAGGGACAAGGAAGGAGCTCAGGGACAATATGAACTTGTGCTTGCACCATTATTTCTTATACCACTCCTTGAATTTATCCCCTAATTATCCTCTGGTTCCTCTTCTAGATCCTATAGCCTAGTCATTCTTTGTTCATCCAGCCTTTGTATTGTACTATCCAATTTCTAGATGATTTATTCTCTCAACCTTACATTATGACCTCGCAATGTCTGATATTCTTACTACAGTTGTTGAGTCTACAATCGCATTCTATAATGTAATAACCCTATCTAATATAATGGGGTAAGTCCAACCAATTCTTCATCTATGGTCTCATTCCTATTCTCCTCTAGAACTTCCATTTCAAAAGTGTCCTCTCTATCCTCATATCGTCCTGTTAACCGTATTCTTCTTCGTCTTTCATCTTCTTGGGGTGATTCTTTACGCTCCACCCAAGGATACATCACATTCCTATTTACTTGGGGTGCTTCTTCTTGTCCTTCCCTATTTTTGGGTAACAGTACTATCTCTTGATGTCTCTTTCATTTGGACAAATCCATTCTTCATCTTCCTTTGTTACATGTTCAGTCCCATCCATAAGTTTGACATACACTCACAATCATTTTATTTCTCTAAGTCGAGGTGCCAACTCCTACTATTCTATGGTTGGTCTTGTCTCCTTCCATTCTATAAATAAGCGTGTGAATCCCATGTCAGGATCCTCCTGTGATGGACCTTTCTCACCTTGAGTCCTCCATTGAGCTTCTGCTCATATTTTTCGTTCGATCTCTTTTGAAGAAATGAATAAGCATTGTACTTTGTCAGTTTATAAATTTAAGCCATTTATAGTGTCAGGTACCTCCATCCCATTCATGTTCTGCAACTTGACTACTCCGTTATTCATTACTTCTACCACTTTGTACGGACCAAGCCATAACGTCTTCAACTTACCAGGCTTGATTTCTCGCTTCCCATTAAACTTTAGAACTAAGTCACCTGGACTAAGTTCTAACTTCCTTAAATGTTTGTCATGCCATGGCTTCCTTCTTTTCTGAGATACCTCAATCACCCATTATGCCATAACTCTTCTTTCATCTAACTTGATTAGTGCTATCAACCACTCTTCCAAACTTTCTTTATCATCCAAACGATGCTCTATCATGACTCTCAAACTTGGTATCAAGAATTCAACTGGCCCCATTGTCTCCTGTCCATACATCAAATTGAAAGGTATATGCTCTATTATTGGTTTAAAATTTATTCTATATGCCCACAAAACATATGGCAACCTTTCCTCCCAATCTGGTCCTTCTATTCCATAGATTTTATACAGAGTAGATACCAGGACTTTGTTTGTTGCTTTCGCCTGCCCATTTGCTCTGGGATAGTACGGACTAGACAATGAATGCAAAATCCTAAATTTTGTTGTTATTGTTTTGATGATTTCATTAACTAAGAGTCCTCCTCGATCACTAATTATCTGTAGTGGAATACCAAATCTTGTGATTACCTGCTTGTACAAGAATCTCGCTATACTTTTAGCTGAGTTATTAGGTAATGCTCTCTCTTTGACCTATTTTGTCAAGTATTCCATTGCTACTACGATGTACTTACACTTCCTTCTATGATATGTTTTCAATGGTTCGACGAAGTCCAATCCCCATCTTTCAAATAATTCCAAGGTTTGTGATGGGTGCAAAGGCATAAAGTCCCTCTTTATTGGCTTTCCTACCCTTTGACAAGTGTCGCATGCTTTCACATACTCTTTTGCATCATTATACAGTGTGGGCCACTATAATCCTGCTAGTAATATCTTTCTAGCGATCACATCTAGTCCCATGTGCCCTCTTGCTAAGCCTTCATGAGCTTCTTTCAATGCCACTTTGACTTCTTCCATCACACATCTTTGTAAGATACCATCACTTCCATTTGTACAGTAATCCTGCAATCAAATGGAAGGGTGATGACTTCATAATCATTTTATTTTTCTCATTTTTCGTCATCTCTTGTGGCAACTCTCATGTGGAAAGGTACAGGCCAATAAATTTATACCACAAAGGAACAACATCTATGGTGAATAACTATGTATTAGGGAATTCCTCCACAACCCCTATTCCTGCAGGATCTCTTTATCGTATTTGAGACATTTGGTCTGCAATTACATACTTCTTACTAGGTCTCACTACTACTCAGAATACGAACTCTTATAAGGTGACGAGTCACCTAATGACCCATCCTTGTATCATCGATTTGTTTATTAAGTAAAATAGGCCTTGGTGATCTACATAGAAAGAAAAGGGATTTTCCAGTAGGTAATGTCTAAAATTTTGGATTGCATATACCATACTAAAACCTTCTCTTTCTATTGTACTATAATGTCTCTCCACCCTTGACAATAGGTGACTAGCAAAGAAAATAGGTTGATCTAGCTTGAACTTTACTTCTTGTGCTAAAGCACATCCGATTGCAAAATTCAAAGCATCAATATGGACATGGAATTCCTTATCCTAGTTTGGGAACACCAAAATTGGGCTACTCACAAGCTTGGCCTTTAACTCTTCAAAGGCTCCTTGGTTATCCTCTGTCCATCTGAAAGGAACATTCTTCTTAATCAACGAATCTAATGGATAGGATACATGTGCATAGTTCCTGATAAATATTTGGTAATACCCTGTCGATCCAAGGAAGGTTTTAAGTGAACTCACATTGTATGGTTATTCCATGTGTAACACAGATCTGATCAGGATCTATTTTAATCCTTCATCGCACATTATGTGTCCTAAAAAATTTCCATATGGTACCATCAGGTAGCACTTCCCAGGGTTTAATGATATTTGTGTATTTTTGCACCTACTCATGCATTCATTGGGAGTAGGGAGATGCTCCTTGATCTTCCCATAACTGGATAAATCATCAAAAAATGCTTTAAAGTTCTCTATTGCCAACTAATCAAATATATATAGTACGATGCGCTAAAATGTAGCTAGGACATTACGAAGCCTGAATGGAATTCAATTATACGCATAGATGCAATTCTCCACAAAAAATGTGGTCTTCAGCTTATCCTCCTCGACTATACTGATCTGATTGTACCCCAAAAATTCATCCAAAAATAAGTAGATCTTGTGTCCTGCGACTTCCTCCAGGATAGAATATGTGAATGGAATAGGGAAAGGGTCCTTGATAGTTACTACGTTTAGAATCCTAAAGTCCACATATATTATGTTTTTGTCAACTTTCTTCTTCAATATGACCACTATAGGTGATACCCACTCGCTGGTCATAACCTTGAAGATGATTCCTGCATCTAGTATCTTTTCTATCTCTGCATTCACCAATGCAACATATTTTGGGTTCATTCTATTTGATCTCCTTCTTACGGGTTGTGCTTCAGGCATTAGTTTAATCTTATGGACACATAACTCAGGTGGTACTCCCTTCAAGTCCTTATATGTCCATAAAAATACATCTTTATATTCTAAGAATATCTTAAAAGCTACTGCTTTCAGTACATGATTCCAATCATCACCATAGTGAATCATCCTAGGTTCATCTTCCTTTCCTAGATTGATGTCCACTATCTAAAGTCCTTCATATCTAACATTCTCCAACTTACTTTTTGCTTTCTCTACATTCTTTGGATGTGCCGGTCTTGCATCAATTTTTGCATCTCATACTGTATACTTTGCAAAACTTTTTGGGAATGCCCATTTCTCTATTGCCTCCTTCTTAGGTTCCTGGCCGACTTTTGGTTCATCTTGCTTTTCCTTGATCTCCTCTGAGTCAATACAGTGGTAGTTGGGCTAAAAAAATTTGTACTCGTCCATTTGCCAATGAATAAGTTCGCTATTAGATTTAGCTTCCTCTTCACTACATTCATCCAGGTACAACATTTCTTCTCCATCTAGTTCATACCCTTCATCTCCTGAGGAATTTTTTGATTCATCAATCATAGTTGCATCGTCACTAAACTTTTTATTAGTCAGATTAATCATATATTTGTGCTATCTATTCTTGAAAGTGATCTGATTATTTCCCTAGTTGTGATTAACTTTGGCTACTCGTAGCCATCCTCTTCCCACTAGAGCATTGTATGCAGGCTTCTACATAGTAATCACAATGAAATCCAAGACAAACTCTTGGTCAGCTATCACCACATATTGTATTTTCAAGACTCCCTTCGTCTCGATACCACACTTGTCAACACCATATAATCAAAAGCTTGATGCCCATAGAGATGGAGCACCTAGTTCTAGCCAGGTTCTTTCAAGTAGCACATTGACGTTCGATTCTCCAAACACAATAACTTGTGTCAATTTGTACCCTAGTATCTCCATATGAACTAATACAGGTTTCTTTCCTACATCAATCATTAATATAGTTGGATACATAAATTGGTATTTTTTTCTTTTTCTTGAATCGATCGACTCTGCACTTCCATCACCTTATGCAGTTGTATCTCTTCCACCATCGCTTTCTATAATTATGGAATAGCTTCCAATAGATTAGCCACTTTGATCTCTATCATGGTGTCCAAAACCTGTGTTGCCAGACTCTGCACAATTGCCTTCTATTTTGATGGTTTTTTTAGTTCCTTTCCTTCAGCTAACTTCACTTGTTTAGCTTTTTGTGCTTCATCTTGTAGTATTTTATTTGCTACTTATCAACGCTACTTTTCCTTTGCTAGATCTGGATACTTATCCTTTTTAGTCTGATTCCTTGTCACGGCTAAAAATTCTTGGGTTTCCTCCTTAACTTGAGGAACCTTAATGTCTAAATAATTTACATTCTACGGGTTACTTGAACTCACCTGCTTGGGGCAATTTTCTTCCTTGTGGTTATCCGGACCACACCACCTACACATTTGTGTAGTGTTTTCTTGTGGCATTTCCTATCTCTGAGGTGAAGGATAATTTTTCATGAAATACCCCCATTCTTGGCAATTGTGACATTGTATGATCGACCTCCCTTTCGAATCATACTACAAATGACTCTATCCTCCTTGTTAATTTCCCTAGTTTAATCTTCCACCTTGCCGACTATTTTTATAACCATCACTTGTTGTTTGTTTCCCGCTTCCTAGGGTCTTTGGTTTCTCTTCTTGAGATTGGATTGTTAGGATATGTGGATGTACTATCGCACTATACGAACATAGCATTACCTCGTGTCCCATCACATTACAAATGTAATAATAATCATTTCATGGATACTTTATATTTGTATACCCTTTAATCTTGCATTATGTGCACCAAATGTCATTCCTATCAGGTTTACTTCTTTGTTATTTCATGATCTTGTCAAACTCCTAACGAAATGATGCTACTATCCTTTGTATATTGTCATATTCTCCACTATCTGGATCATTAGACTTGGGATGAGATAAAATTCTTGTGTATGTTTGTTACGATTCACTTTCAAAATTCTTTGTATGCTTCATATATTCATACGTTTCTGATGGTATTGCCTTCATATTTTTCTTATATTTCGATAGTAATCCATCTAAAAATCACCACTTTACCAATATATCTACCAAAATAATTCACATCTTATCTACTAACTGCTTCAATCTACAGTTGTATGATTTTACATTTCATCAAAATTTTGCTTCGTCATGCAAAGTTCCGTAATAATGTCTCCATCATCCTTCAAAGGCTGAAATTCTTCAATGAATTTTTCCTTTACTTGAGTCCAAATCTAAAATATACAGTATTTTCCCTCTTCAGATACCAACAATCACCAATCCTATTAAGGTAGCAGGAAATAAAGTTACCCAATCATCTATCATGTCTACACCATCTTCCCTCCAAATATTTATACAAGTTTCAATATGTCTTTTGGGATCTCTTTTACCCTCACCTGTAAAATGTGGACATGTCTGCTTGGTTGACTTATTAGCCATCTTCATAGAATTGTCCTTGTCACTTGAGGTCTCTCGTGAAATCTCTATATGATTCCTCCTTGGGGGTATTTTACTACAGTCATCATAAGACATTTATATCCGAGGTATCTTATTCTGTCCCACCAATCGTTGACCAAACTCGTGTGTGTCTTCACTGCATGACCTCCTTCGCTGATGTGAGGGATATGGTCTTGGTTCTTATTCCTAAGACCTCACACTCTATTTCTCTAGTGCCTGACTCCAATCCTTTGCACTCCCTTGCAACCCTTCCATCGCTTTCTTAGGTGTCACCATCCACTCTCCTTCCTCATGCACTGCTTCTCTGTCAACTCATACCTCTATGCTAGGTGGTTGTGGTACCTCCTCTTCTATCTCTATCAACAATGCCTCAAAATATCCTTCTTCAGATGTCCAAACTTGCTCTATTTTTGGTTCATGTGTATTATGGTTTGAGTTACTTGCATTCTCTCTTTGATCAATCCTCGTGCTCCTTCTTACTGGAATGTTCTCTCGTATTTCTCATCTCTTACATATTTGTAATGGTGCCAAATGTAGCATAAGGGTGTAGTATTCTTTATGGTAATATGGTTTCTAAGACTTAGTATGATCAATTTGTAGTTTCCAATCGATGGACCAAATTGTACCACCGTATAGTATCTACAACTAACAATATGCGACAACTAAATAACTTGTACAAAACCCAAATCATACCACTGTACGATCCCAAATTGTACAGTTATAGAGCTTGTATGATTACATACTTAGCCAATTCTTCAGATTTGGTTTTGTAAGCTGTCGGACACTGTTTTGTAACTAAACAAGTCAATTTTCCAATTTTGTCAAATCGGGTAAATTCCCCAATCGCATAAACTACCAAATCGGTTAATTATCCTCTGTATGATTTGTACAAACTCTGGTGTACGATTTGTATGAAAAGAAGGTACAAATAAGTGAAAAATTAGATATTCTTCTGGCCCAATCTCTCCTAGATAATTTTTTTAAGGATTTACTATGGTAATTAATCCTAATTATACCAATATGCAAAGTAATTTATCAAGGCTAAGAGAGTTATATATCCAATTGCAACATCTAGGAATCATACAAAAATGTTCAATACATCTCCCATGATATCATCATACTCACAAATCATTCCTCAAAGCCACACCAGTGTTGGTTTAATCCAAATCCTCCATAGCAATGCATAAAATAGCCATAACAACCAAAAAGAAGTACATGCAATAGAATTAAACTGTCAATTGCTATTCAACCATTCCAGGATCATACATTACATAAGAGAAACCATAAACTATACTCAAGATTTATTATTATTCAAAAATATCAATCAACAATTAGAGATACACAATAACACTTCACAACCCAACTCATAGCCTTTCCTACTAACCAAAATATCACCAGATCATATCCAAAATGTAACTAGACTATCAAAATTAAAAATTGGGCCTTATATAACGTTGTCCAAGCCATTTCAAAGTGGTTCTCGAGGCAATTCATTATACACAACTACCCATGCATAATGGAATACATTAATTAAGACTTTTACTAAGTCTAACACCTTAATTATCAAAATCATGCGCAATTATAACTTAAATTCACATTTCCCATGCATTTCATGTCATTTCATTGCACATTGTATGGTTTACCTTCACCTTGTACGGTTTTCCATTCTGGTTGTACAATTTACTCCTACTTGTATGATTTACAAAACTTGTCAAAACCATCAAACTTGGGCAAATCTATTTATCACTTCTTTTTTTGGGAGGTGGATTTGCTACCTAAAAAAATATTAAACCCAAGTTTTAATAAATTAAAACCCTAAAAATAGCGAAGTCACACCCTATGCCGATGGGGTGTGATATTGCTTCTGCAAAGTTGCGTCCCGTCATAACCAGGCGTGATTTTGTTAAAAGGCTAAATAAAAGCAAGGTAGAGGGCAAAGAGGCTTACTCTTGCCTAGGGCAAGGGTTAGGGACCCCTTAGGAGCTCTAAGGAAGATTACCCACTAAAAGTGGGTCAATTTTCCATGTCTACATTTTCCCCCTCTTTGATGCATTTAAGGCCAATTAAATGCATCAAAGAAAGGATGTAGGCACACTCACTAGAAGAGGACAACAAACAAAAATGGGATGGCTAGTTTATAAGAAAGGTGTGGTGCAAAAATAGTGTCACTCTAGATACTTTCTTATTTTACATGCAAATCAAGGCATTAGGGACATTAATGCCTCTATAGGCTAGGGTGCCCCCTCGAGTTTTTATGAAGATGATATATCTCATAAAAACTCGAAAGAACTGATGCAGAAGAAGAAAGAGAAAGAATGAAAACCAATGAAAACAAGAGTAACCAATAGAGCTTAAAATGATGAAAAAGGATAAAACCCTAATTCATTTTCACCATGCATTGGTAGAGAAAGGGTTCTTGGGAGAAAAAAGAAATGGCATTACCAGTTCATTGAGTAGCGGTTGTGAGGGGTGAAGTTGGGGCACGAGAGCGGGTAAGTACCAAATTCCTCCCTCCTATTGTACCTTTTCTTCTATTTTTCATGGATTTTAGGGTAGAATTTGGGAAATTTCACCGTGTTAGATGGTGATTTTTGCACTCGATTGGGACGTGATTTCATGGCCTGGCCACGATTTTGTTCTAGGTGAAGCGCAGCAAAATCGCGTCCTAATAAAAATCAAGCGCGACTACGTGAAATTGTGCCTCCCAAAATGGAGAGAACGATTTCACCAAAAGGTTGGAAAAAAGGAAAAAAGAAAAAGCAAAAAATAAACACAAGAGAAAAAGAGGGAAAAAAAACAATTATGATCAATCTTTGTGTTTTGATTTAAAACTATGGATTTTATTATTATTGTTATTTTTGTATTTTATTTTATTTTTTATTTTTATTCATGAAACTCATTTAATTTTATTTGTTTTTGGATGCAGCTAGGTATCCTTGAGAGTTGAGAGTGGAGGGTAGGAGCTCTTGTGGTAGAGATGTATGCACTAGGACAGACAGAGAGGGATAGACTAGAGGTGATGGGGCTAGACCACCTAGCGAGGATGCCTCACATTAAGACAGATAGGGCTATACTGATAGCCCTGGAAGAGAGGTGGTACCTGGAGTTATCTACTTTCTGGTTACCCATGGGAGAGCTCACCATCACACTAGAGGATGTGTGGCAAATCTTGTGAATCTCTATCAGAGGGTTAGTAGTTTGCGAAGCACGAGGATGGGTGGCCACACTATAGTGGTTCTTGATAGGTTTTACCCATCGGGTGTGAGAGAGCACCATATAAATCGATGATCTGATGGACTATTATGGGGTAGATCCTTTTATCGCCATGTTTTGTGGGGTTGTGGCTGGTCTACTGATATGCCATGATAGCAAGTGACACTTACCATGGGCGATGGTAGGAGTAGTGGCAAACATGTGTGATTAGAGGTTTCAATTCACATGGGGTCCATATGTGTTGGTCTGCTTATACAAGATGTTGTACAATGTGATGTATAAGCAACATACAAGATTGGTGTGTACAAAATTACTCTAGGTGTGGTGCTGGAAGCACATCGTGGTACAAAGACTGGAGGTACTACCAGGCCCACTTCCCAACCTAGAGCGATCGGCAAAATATAAGTAGTCGAGGTCCCTAAAGAGGACCATGAGGGCCTATGTAGGGAACTTACCACTAGCGAGGAAGGTGATTGATGAGCTTTGATAGGCGAAGATCATCTGGAGGCCATGGTAGCTTCACCTTGTATGGGTGGAGGATGGGATAGATCTAGTCAGGATACGAAGGATTAGGTGGTTGAGGTCATAGAAGGGAGGGCCAGAGGTCTTCAAATTTGATTGAGTCCTCCAATAGCACAGGATCTTATAGGAAGTCCCAAACCTGGGGGACTACTAGTACTAGAGGGTGACCCAGGACCCAACAGGGGTGGGAGGTGAGCCAAACCTCACCAGGTGGGCCAAGGAGGATATGGATAATCCTCCTTATGTTGACCCAAGGGTAGAAGACGTAGGAGTGGTTGTTGGGTACATACAGTGGTATAGAGGAGTTGTGCCCCAAAGGATATTCCTCCTAGTATTGATATAAAGGCACCAGGTGATGGACCTAGGAATGCAACGAGTATTTTGAGAGGTATCTCATCAAGCCACAAAGATGGCATAATAGACTTCTATCATTTCAAGATAGAGACTAGCCTGTGTTTGGATCTTGGTGGTAGAGAAATCCATCCAGGCAGCAAGGACTAAATATGGGGGGTGAGGTATGCCCTTATAGATAGGGAGGCCATAGGTCAGAGATACTAGAGAGGCTTCCACATCTATAATAGTAGCTGACAAGGGCTAGGAGAGGAAGGAGATAGAGGAGCTATAAGCACAGGTAGCCTCTTTACAAAGCCAGATGGCCCAGGTCTAGGTAGATAGGGCCAGGAGGCTAGAGAAGTTATAGAGGTCACTGAGCACCACTGAGGCTTAGACATAATCAATTTGAGCAGACACTAGTAGGCTCCAAGGAGATATGGCTTGTCTAGATAGAGAGTGCTAGAGAGATAGGGTAGAGGGGATGAATATAATTGATAGTAGCCAGGAGGGCAATGTGGTGTAGCTCCTTCAGGTCAAGGTGTGATGGATGAGAGATGTTGGAGAAAACCCTTCAATGGGCTATGTTTTACGAGATAGTTTACAACATAGTTTTCCCACCAGGTCAAAGGATACCACTTCCTCCATCCCTGCAATCAGCAATAATATCATGATCTCAATCACGGATGACATCGATATCATGGTAGTTCATGTCACATCCTAGGTTACCTCCTCCTTAGGATAAACTAGAGGGATTTGGTTCTCATAGGAGAGAGAGGATTGAGGATCAAGATGATGTACCCATTTTTATATTGTGGTGTACATACCTAGGTTGATTATACTAGGTCTGGATTGTGATACACCAACCTGACACGAGGACTATGTACTCTTTTTCTCTCAAGTAATATATAGCTAATTTTATTGATTTATTTGTGTTTAATGTGTTTCTATTTAATTCATTTTTTCATGTATGCAAATTATATATAAAAATGGATGGATGCAAAATAAGGAGAAAGACAAAGAAGAAAATTAGAAAGGAAGGAAACAAAAGAAAGAGGAGAAGAAAGAAAAGATAAAAGAAGAGAGAGGAGGAGAAGAAGAAGAAGAAGAAGGAAGAAAAGAAGAAGAAAAATCCAAAGATAAACCATCTAAAAAGGAGAAGAACTGATGACCCATAGCATGGAACTAACATAGGTTGCAAGAAACCAGTGTAGTTAGATACCATAGGCCGTTATAGAAATAGAGCTAGACCCACTATAGGTTTAGCACTTACATTAGTGTTAAAAATATGTATGAAGTCTGACCCAGTATGGGTGGTTGCTCCCTTATTGACTGCTATGAGGCGTTTCCCCGCTAGGATGCATGTCGAGGTTTGCAAAAATTGACCAAGGAGCTTATCCTGTAATGGGGTATTGATACTGCTAAGTCAAAAGAGAGTATGACCTGATAGAATATCGTAGACGATGTAATACCTACTAGGATGTATAAGTATACCATATGGAGTGTAATATGTAAATAAATGATATGCAAGTGCTATCCCAAATAAGGATCTTAAGAAGACTTTGAAAGCATTTATCATGATAAAAAAATTGAGAGAAGGAGAAGAAGGAATTATAAGAAGAAATAAGGAAGAAATCCCTAGGAGGGATCTTGCTAGGCATCAGAGTCCTAGTGATAAGTGCAATGCATGTGAGCTATAATCTAACTAGGTATCATCACATACCATTTTCACAAAATCCCCAAAAATCTATATGAGCAAGCAATCATGAAAAAGTAACAATGCAGTTATGATAGGTATTCATACATTTTGTTATTTAGATGTCAAGCAATCATGCAAGGATGACAAGCAACAATGCAAAATGAGCAAGTCAGTGGATGCAATGAAAATGCAAATGCAACTACATGAAAGTTTATTATTATTATTATTATATAAAATTGAAATCAATACAAAACCTAAATGCACCATTCATCTTATTAAAATAAATTAGCATGCCATGAGGTGTTAGATCGAAGATATCCCCAAGGAGTGCATTTTCTCGATGATAAAAATCATGAGAAAGTTCTTCCAAGGCCCTTATTTGGACATCCATGGCATGATAATCAATACATCTAACAACACCATTCTTTTTAGTAAAACAAACATTATATAAAGATCCACCATTCTCTTGCATAGAAGCAATGTCATCTTTAAAACAAACAGAATCAATCATATTGCAAGACATTATATTTGAAGGAGAAACATGATTAATACTTTTATTTTCATCCATTATCATCTTTTGATATTCTATATATTCTGCATAAGTCACAAGATGATCATCCTCCTCAAAAGGCAAAGGTTGATTTTTATTAGGTATAAAACCTATACCACATCTCCCAGGCCAAATCTCAACATCCAAAGGTACTTGAATACCTTTCTATTGTGTTCCTAATCCTTTACCTGCATATCCCATACTAGATAGGATCTACTTAAGAAGGGTATAATCATTAATGAGATAACATTGAGTGAAAGAGCGTTCACTAGGAGATGGGTTGCTACCACAAATCTTTTCTTTGAAGGTAGTCCCTCCAAAGATAAAGGTACACATGCCAACATGTACAACATCATCCTTCTTATGAGGTAAACCCATAGTTCGATGTGACAGTGGTAGTTTGGGGAGATCCAAAAGAGGCTCTTGAAGAAACTGATTATCATGATCTAAGTATGAAGAATAGGGTTGACGTTTCTCACTTAGTTTTTTAATTTTTAAGATGCTCTAAAATTTGAGATGAGGAACATGGAGAATTAGTTGAAGAAATAGAAGGACAAGAATAATATTCAGATTGAGCTAACTCTATATTTGAACATAATTCAAAGGGTCAAGGATCATCCAAAATGGTGATAACTTGATTATTGAATTCAAATTTGAGACATTGATGAAAAGTAGAAGGGATAGCCTTCATTGCATGAATCCAAGATCGTCCAACAAGAAGATAAAAATATGTAGGATGAGACACCACATAAAACAAACTATACAATATTCGAGGACCTACTTTTAATGGAAGAGATATGACACCACAGTTCTCTTGGGATTTGTTGTTTAAAGCTTTAATAAGGATATCAAATTTTGTTAAGGCAAGGTAAGGAACACCTATCACGTGAGGTTGCAGACAACTCACCAGCCAACCGCTATGGGGATCACACAGGTAGCACATGTAATTGATCAAGCCAACCACATTAGTGTACACGGATCATGGTTCTTTATCGTTGATTTCAAGCACCATAAACGGACATAAAAGGTAGCAAAGAAACACAAACAATCACGCCAACCGCAGTAAGGGGGAAATTAATATCGATGCGTTTCTATTCGCAGACCAATCATATAACAAGGCATGAATTAGGGATGATAGTCGTCGATCGAAGCACATCAACGACCAAAATTTGCATTACGATTAAAGTTTGTTTATCGCCATAGATTTTAGGGTAAAAACCACCATCGTAGATAGGTTTTCAAAGCATATCCACCGTCGATGGAAAGTAAAAAGTATCTACAGCTGGGTGAAACCTAACGACGTTGCATGTGGCCATGTAGAGGAAAACACCAACCCCAATTCGAATCCAGTCGCAAACTACAAAAAAATTGTGAGGATTTATGTGTGATTTTTGGGTTTGTTTGATTGAAAAGGTCAAAATTATGTGATTTTCCATGTGTTGGCATCGAATTCAGAATATTACTGTAGGTAGAAGGCAAGGGTTGTCGAGAACATCGAAAGGTGGCGAAGCTGCGGTGATAGCAACAGGTAAGATTTCAATTTTAAAATTTTGATGTTCGTTTTTTGTTGTTGTTGTTTTCCTGTATACAAAAATAAAAAGTATTTTCTATTTTTCTGTACATACGATAAAAATAGATACAGAGATAGACAAAAAATTAGAGGAAAATACAAATGTTTTTTTTAGGGTAAAATTAGGGTAAATTACAGAGATTTTAAAAATAAAAAAATATACAGAGATTATAAAATTAGGGTTTTTGAAAATATAGGGAAAGAAAAAAAGAAAATCATATGTATTAAAAGTTTTAGAACTGGTAGAACAATTACAATAGTTAAAATGGTTTTTTTACACAGATCTGGTATGATTACAGTAGGGTTTCGAACAACTATTTGAGGATGTATTTTATTTTTAACCATAAAATATAGTAAAATTCTAAATAAAAAACAATAATAATAAAAATAGTAAATTTTTAAGGGCTTTGTTGACTTTCGAGGAAATTATGTTTATATATAATTTGTAGGATTCTTGGTGATAAATTTGAAATCCTCTTATCTCAACCCTTAGTCGTCACCATGCCTCCACCCGTGTTTCAAAAACGTAGTGAATCATCATCTATTGAGACCCAAAACTCGAGTGAGTCTGTAGTCAAGTTTTTCCAGAACGCCTGATGGTAGGAAGCATTGACTAAGTTTAGAGGCCATGATTTAGGGGTGGCTAGACATTTCATAATGAACTGTAACCTCGACACAACGTCTACCCGTGTTGGAGGACTCCAACTAGACTTAAACCCTAGCTTGATCTCTGAGGTGGTGATAAAATTTGGTCTACCTTATTATAAAAATTTGTCTAAAAGCGTCACTCAGTTGGTGATAAAATTTGGTGAAAAGTGTACAATTCTTAGAGACAAGGAGGGATGGATAAAAGGGGTTTCGACTTCTACACTTCCCCTCCTATGGCAAGAAGCAGTTGTCATTATTATTAAGTTCTTCACTCTTGAGGGACAAGTGTTTGTCTTATAAGCTTACCACATTCGTATGTTAATGAAATTAAAATTCTCGGATAATAAAGATTGTGTCATTAATTTACCTTACTTTCTGTTCCAATCACTAAAATCCACTGTTTTGCGAGTTAAACCCAAAAATTCTCAAGGAAAACCAAGACTGCACTTGATTGCGCACCACGGTTTAATTAAATTGATTATCCTGAAAAAATCTCATGAAGTGAAAGCATCCTGGAATAGCATCGTGGATGAATCCAACTTACCCGAATACTTCAAATCTACAGATCTAGGGGGGAACATTCAAAAGAGGAATAAAATGACTCTAATAGTCAGGAAGAAGAGCCTGAAAATCCAAAATAGAAATGTAAGGCTTTGAAAATTAATAAACAATCTCGACTAAAAATCAGATGTCAAAAAAAAGTTGAAAATTTTGAACAAGAATATGAACAAGGGCCTAAATTTAAATTACCTGCAACTGAGTCTACTGTAGAGACCTTATCCTACCTTCATGTGTAGAATACAATTTTATAAATGAAAATTGACATATTAAGGGAAGATTTTACAGAACACTCTAAAATTATCTAGAGAGCCCTTGTTGTTCAGATAGATTTCATTAAGCAGTTTTATGTGGATAAGACACCAAAGCCTATGGACTCTATCAACCGGACACCACCTATCGAAGTCTCCTCGCATAAAAGTTCTACTTCTAGTAAAAAGCCTAAAAAATCTATAAACTTCAGCAAACAGGTGTACACTAATAAATAAATTGACTTTTCAAAGATCCTCGAGGAGGACAGTTCCCAGCAAATTCTTAGTATTACTCAACAGAATCAACCTACAAAATTGGATCTGCCCACCAAGAAAGGAAAAAATTAAAAGGTCTTGTCTTGGATGTCCTTTGGAGCTTGATCTGATGGTTAACGATGAGGAACTTTATCCTTCGCAGACAAAAGATACAAAGCAGAAAGGAAGCACTCAGGAGGTTGAGCACATCAAAACAGTTATGGTGGAAACACCAGTTGCAGCAGTTGTAGCAGTTGTAGATCAATGGGCTAAGGAATAGATACAATGAGTAAAACGAGAGCGTAAATTACCAGAACCAAGACCACGATCATCCCGGATTTCTTCTCAACATGCACTAGTTGGATGAACAATGAAAAAACTATTATTTTATTAATTACTCAGACTTATATTTTTATGTATTGATCATATTTGTAGTATATTATCCATGGTATTTTATTTGTAGACTTTTATATGATGACATACATAATATGTATAGTTAATATTTGAAATATTTTCGTTGAACTGTCATTTACTGATATAAACTTTTTATTCTCAGTTTTGTGAAATTAATAATTTTTGATAAATTGAATTGATAGATATTTATTGTATTTTGGATAATTGATTATTTTTCTTATTTTCTTGGAGAAACTTAGCATGATTCTGTTAAATATATCTATTTGATTTGTTTTAGATTATTTCTAGCAAAATCATATGCATGTTTCAAAATCATTATAAGTTCTATAAACAGTATTCTCTGAAATTCTGGTAATGATTGTAATGATTTATTTTATTCTTTCTATACAAATATCAATGTACTTAGAATTTTTAGTTATTCATAAAATTCTGAATATCTGATGCATGTATAGGGCTGTTATATTTTGTTCATCTTATCTTTTCGCATGCATGAGGACATGCATAAAATTTAGTTTGGGAGAAAATGATGAGTGGTTATTTGACACCTATTTCTGTATCAGAATTGTTTTATTGTTATAATTATTTAGTGATTATGATATGTTTTATGTGAATTATTATTGAATATTGTGTGAATTATTAGTAAATCTGATTAATTGCAGTAATCTAACAAATGTGTTTTATTTATACAAAATTCATTCGAGTCTTGAGAAAAATGCAAGAACAAGTGTTGATGATCGATGAAGAGATTGTAGAGCTTTGGAGTGCGCCTCATATGAGAAGAAGGACGAATAAAAATACCCAGGATAAAAGCAATATCGGTGACAACAGTAGTTGACTTGTTACAAAAGCATGTTATAGATGTATATTACTCAAGTATGTTACAGATGTATATTACTCAAGTATGTTACTGAAGTATATTATTGAAGCATGTTACTAAAGGTAACTACCGAAGAAAATTACTGAAGAATATTTTACCAGCAGTTACCGAAGGATAATAAAGACTATTGACTTACGTAGCATGCCACATTAGTGACAACACGTCAAGTTTGGATGGCAACATATATTTTTACTTAGTAAAATATTTCATTTATGGCATACTATTCGCGGGGATATTTCGATTGATAAAGTTGTTATTTGCTTAATAAAGTTTGTAATCAAATTATTATGAGAAGTTTTAGATATAAACGCAAGACTGTTAAACCCTTTCTAGAATATAGGGCATGAGGTCCTAATGTATATCTTGTGAATCATTCAAAATAGTATTGTCTTGTTAGGTTTATTTGTAGGATGCCACTTGGACCAGTCAGAATATTTATCAAGTCCAAGTAAGAATATGTATTATGTTAGGATTAGATTATTTTGGTTGATGCATAGTTGTCACATTAGGAAGTCCACAAAATCTACATGGCAAAATACGTGTAGAAATATTGTTTGGAATTGTATTAGTTACAATATAAATTACATAGGAGAGACCTTGAAATAGGTCTACTAGATAAATACAAGAAATTATTATATGTTTGAAGTTTACAATCTGAAGAAATGCGCCAACATGTACAATTGAATATCTAGTAATAAAAGTAGCATTTTGTTCTTCAAAAATGGTAATTTATATCAATTTCATGTGTTGTTTATTTTATGTTATGTAAATTATGTTTATCTGTTACCTGCATTGACAGAATAGACATAATGTTAGTATTAGTTATAAAATCTAGTTCTTCGAGATAAAGTAGACTAGGGGAGAAAGACTTACACTGCCCTCTAGGAGGTTGGGCCCACTCCTATAGCCAGTCCCTGAGCTCTCGCCCCTACAATAGGTTAGGATTAATTAGCCTTAAATTAAATTGCATTTCAATTTATGTAAAATAAGATAGATTACACAAGGATCCTCACAAATAAATTAAATCATGTCATAAATACATAAGTTTACAAATAATTATGTGCATCAGTAAATCAATTCATCAATAAAAGTAAATTATTATTGCATCAATTATTTATTATACTCTGTATCATTTATTTCTGCACAAGTTTTATTTTGTTTATTACTTTCATGTACATGTGAAACTTGAAAAAGAAACTTGAGATAAGCTTAGTATTAATCCCCACGATACAATCTATACGGGATTCCTACTCTTTAAATATAACTTTGATTTCCTTCATATTGATAAAATTAAATGTAAGCTCTACAGCCGATCAATGTGTATTTGTTATCTTCTTCTTTTTTTCTTTGATTTCGTATTTATTTTTTTTCTAGATTTAGTTTATCGGGGCCTTTTGCTCTTCATTTGGTATTAGAGCTAGGTTTTTTAGCTTTGTTCAAGGAGTAAGGGTTTCAAATCTATGATAAATAAATTCTTAAGTTGAATTCATATGCAAAAAAATCTAGGTGAAGAAAAATGACGGGAAGCACATGGATAGAGATTGAAAAATTTAATGGATAGAATTTTGAGTTATGGAAACTCATGATGGAGGATTTGTTGGTTTATAGAGATCAGTGAATTACGATCTCGAGAATAAAACCAACATCAACGACATATGAGAATTGGCTGAAGATTGATGGGAAGGCAAGTATTTCTATCAGATTGTGCTTATCTAATTCAATATTGAATGTATTGACAAAGGCCACAACAAATTCATTATGGGATAAGCTAGGAACTTTGTATCAAATAAAATCACTAGTAAATAGACTCTTTCTTCAAAAAAAGTTGTATTCACTTTGAATGAATGATGGTGACTCTATGGTTGAACATCTGAATGCTTTTAACACTTCGATAAGTCAATTCAACTCTATTGAAGTAAAAATAGATGAAGAAAAAAAGTGTATTACTTTACTTTGTTCATTACCTAATTCGTGGGATAACCTAGTTATGACTATCACCAATACTACTTCTACACTGAAAGTAGAGGATATAGTAGAAACATTGCTATATGAGAAAATGAGATAAAAATATTTTGAGAATTATCATGAGAAGGATGCCTTTGTTGTAAGAGGTCATTCTCAAGAAAGAAGCAAAAAGAAATTAGAATAAAGAAAATCGATATCTTGGGGTAAATTTGTTGCTCCAAAAAAGAGAAAATGCTAGAAATGTGGTAAAACAGGGCATTATAAAAGAGACTGCATATCTAAAAGGTTGATAGTAGTCGATCATTTGATGAAGGAACTTATACATAAACGAAAACCATAAATGAATATTTAGGGGACTTATTCTTAGATATATAATGCTCAAGTGAATGCCATGACTCATGGTTGATTGACTCAGGTGCTTTCTTTCATATGGCTCCTCATAGGGAGGGGTTATATAAATATGAAAAGATAAATAGAGGTGAAGTCTTCTTAAGAGAAAATTTGACATATAAAATAATAGGTCAAGGGAGAGTCAAGTTGAGGTTAAAATATGGAAGAATTAAAACCCTTCCTAGTGTGTTGCATATTCTGGGTTTGGCAAGGAATTTGATGTTGGCAAAGGAAGTTTGTATAGGAACTCTATTTAGACTTGAGGTTAGCACTATAAGTATTGATTGCAATAACTCTTTAGTTATAAAGGAGAATAATATGGTAGAAGCAACTTTGAGTATTCTTGTAGTGAAGACAATGTTGTGGCATCAACACATGGGGCATATTGGTGAGAAAGACCTTTGAACATTAAAAATGAAAGGTATGGCTAAAGAATTTTTTGATTGCCCATTAAATTTTGATTTTGTGAGCACTGTATTTTTAGAAAGCAAACCCGACTCAAGTTTCCTAGTAGTGCTATAATATCTAAAGGAATTTTACATCTAGTTCACAATGATGTGTTTGGACCTACAAAAGTACCATCGTTAGGTAAATTTATCTATTTTGTTACATTTATAGATGACTTTTCAAGAAATACCTAGGTATATTTTTTACGAAACAAATTTGATGTTTTCAATCAATTTAAAGAGTTTAAGGATCTTGTAGAAAATTAGATAGAGAAAAATATAAAGGTTTTGAGAAGTGACAGTGGTGGTGAGTATTGCTCTAATGAATTTGAAGAGTTTTGCAAGGAATTTGGAATAGAAAGGCATAAAAACTCTGTGTATACTTCACAATAAAATGGAGTTGTAGAATGAATGAACAGAACATTTATGGGTAAGGCCAAAAGCATGCTAAGTGGTATAGGGTTAGAAAATAAATTCTAGGTAGAAGTTATTTTAATTGCTTGTTACCTCATCAATAGATCTCCTACCTCATCTTTGGTGGATAAGACTCCATGGGAAGTGTGGACTAGTAAGAAACCCTCTCTTAGTCATATAAGAGTTTTTTGTTGTGATGCTTATATGTATGTTCTAAAGAGAAAAGGACTAAGCTAAAATATAAATTAAAAATATATATATTTTTGGGTTATACTATTGGTGTTAAAGGATATAAGTTATTGAACCTAGAAACACATAAGATTGTTTACAATTGTAATGTGATATTTAGAGAAAAAAAGGGGTTCCAAAACAGGAAATGCAACCAAGCAAAGAACTTGAAATAGTTCAAGTAAAATTGGAATAGGAGGAAGAACTTGTGGTAGAACCTAGTGCTATAGAAGAATATGAACTACAAAGAGAGTTTGAAGAGGAAAATTCAAAGGAAGAAGGTGAGGAGGAAGATGAAGATGCAAAACCTGGAACTCCAAGTTTGAGGAGATCAGATCGAGTGAGAAGACTCCTAGAAAGGTATAGCCCTTCAAATATTTTGTATGCATTTAATACATTAGTTACTGATGAAGAACCCAATACTTGTAAAGGAGGTGCTTCGATCAAATGAGAATAAGTCTTGTAAAAAGAATATGGAGGAATAAATGGAGTCCCTGGATATGGGACTTGGTGAAATTACCTCGTGGAAGAAAAAAGATTGGTTGTAAGTGTGTATTCAAGAATACACACAATGTAGAAGGAAATTTGGATAAGTACAAGGTGAACTAAACTAACTTCAATTAGATTTTTTTGGCTATTTTTGTTGCTTTTGATCTTGAAATAGAATAGATGGATGTAAAGACAAAATTTCTACAAGGTGAAAACATTAAGAAGGTTTTTCGCAGGACTGCCCAAACTGCCGAACTCGTTTCGGCCATATCTCACTCATCCGGACTCGGATTGAGCTGAAATTTTGAGGGTAGATGCCTGAAAAACCCTAGAACGTCTCCACCAATTTTCATATCATTTGGAGCAACACAGATCCTAGCACATCCCTATGTGTGAACGACATATTTGGCAAGCGGCTATGCGAGGGTTTCATCTGGGGTTGAGTGCAAGCAGCTCCAGAGGTTGGTTTTTAGGGCCTTCGGGCCCTAGCGGCCAATATTTTTGTGGTTTATGCTCAATATTTTAGCAGGAAATGTTGCAGGGGATACAATATGGGTTAGAAATTTGTCTTTCAATAGATCATACCGTGAACTTGAGTGACAACGGCTTCCAATTTGCTGCACAAAAGAAAAGTGAAAACCATACCTTTCCACGACGTCTAGGGCAAGGATTAAAGAGATCACGAAACAAGTTTCAAGTAGTTGATCAAAAAATGGCTCATATCTCAAGTGAATCTGGTGCTAAGGTGCACCCACAAAATAATTCTACTGTGAAAACCCCTATCAAGGGTAAGAATTTTGAAGACTCAGTCCCAAAAATGAATTTTAGGGATGCCCTTCGTGGTGGACAGCCTCACCCCAATGCTAATATCAATATTAGGGCTTCCCATAAACCTCTAAGAATGCCTAAGATTGATCCCAGGAAAATGGAGTCAGGATGTCTTAAAGCAATTGATGGAACTCCTATTGTTAAGCTTGATATGGGTAACATTCAGTTCGGCATTGAAGATTTGGAAAAAAGAGGACTAATTTGTCGGTTCGTGGGTTTTCATCCGAGTCTATCTCCTTTCAAAGTCTGGGCTGCAAAAAGCTAGAAAACTAAAGGTGAGTTACAAATCTCTATTTATCCAAATGGTTATTTTCTTGTTTTATTTGCTAATAATGAAGATAGAGAGAAAACTTTTCAAGGGGGTCCTTGGTTTTTTGGAAGGGCAGGGCTTTTCATGAAGCCCTGGCATACTAAATTTAAAGCCGAAGAAGAGATGCCTTCTATAGCTCCCGTGTGGGTTAGACTCTTTGGCCTCCCTATTGAATTTTGGAATCCTACTATTTTTTCTTCAATTGGAAACTCTTTAGGAACTTTTATGATGACTCGTTGATTGTACTCAAAATTTTGAACATATTATTTATGCTCGGATTTGTGTTTTAATGGATTTTGACAAACCCCTACCTAAAAAGATCACATTACAATTTGGGGAAGACACTTGGGAGCAAGTAGTGGACTATGAGAACATTCCTTTTCATTGTAGAATTTGCCATGAATATGGTCATTTGGCCAGTGCTTGCCCAAATAAAATTCCCGATCAAAAGAAAGAAGATATAAACTCTAGCAGGTTTCCAAATACCTAAGAAGAAGAACACTCGTAAAAAACCAGTTATGAAGGATCAATCAAAGTCATCTCGCTAATATGTTTGAAATCCTTTCCACAAATGATGTCCCAAGTGAGGAAGAGGAAATAATGGAAACTAAAATCTTAGAAACACAATTTAAATATGAAGGGAAGAACTCGGAGACAAACCAACAAATCAAAGGTTTTCAACAGAAAAAAAGGAGAAAATTTACACAAGAAAAACAATATTTCAAATGTCAAAACTTCAAATAATGCAGGTCCCAATATAGACTCCGTTGAACCATCTAGTAAAATTTTGGCTGTGTACGAGCATTCTTCAAGGTTAGAAGCCATCTCAGATTCAATTGGAATAAGTCAAGAAACAGGGAAAAAAAATTGAAGATGGATTCTAATCAAAAAGTAGGTCGCAAGACCAATCAATATCATATGGTAAAAGAAGGTGAAAAGCTTGTAGAGGAAGGTAAGATTAATGCCCTTCCCAACTTTTTTAGCCCTGGTATTAATGAAGATCATCACTTGGAATATTAGAGGACTCAAAGGGAGTCTTTCAAAACAAAATGAAATTAGAAGAATGATTCAAGTAAATCATCCACATCTTGTTTTCCTTCAAGAAACAAAGATGTCAATGGAGGATATGGACTTAATTGCCAGTAAAATTTGGCCAGCTAGAAAAGTGGTTTCCCTCAGTTCCCAAGGGACTTCGGGTGGCATTGCTTGTCTTTGGGATCCAAAAGAGGTAGTTATTCACCATATGGTTGGCAGTTGGGGTTTGTTGGCTATAGCTATTCAAAGTAGACATTCCAACCAGATTATGCTCTACATTACTATTTATGCTCCGACTTCTTTGGAGGAAAAAAGAAGACAATGGAAGGATATTACTCATATTATCTCTCATTTTCCTAAATCTTGGATCTTGATCGGAGGAGATTTCAATACCATCCTCTCTCTAGATGAGAAAAGGGGGGGAAATAGAAATTTGGACAAAAGCACTGACCTCATGAGCGAATATATTGCAAACCTCCATCTTGTGGATATCCAACCGGATAATGGCCTTATGACTTGGTCTAACAGAAGGCAAGGCTTAGCTTGTATAATGGAGAGATTGGATAGGTTTTTGCTCTCTGAAAATTTCTTAATCCATGGTCACATTCCTAAAGTGAAGACTCTTAATAATGTTGGTTCGGATCATTGGCCAGTCATGGTGGAAATGTGGAAAACCAATGTGAGTTTCTCTCCTTTTCGTTTTCAATTAATGTGGCTTAGAGACATTTCCTTCAGACCTCATGTGCAACAATGGTGGAAGGAAGGTAAACCTAGGCATGGGACTAAGATGTTCTGTTTTGCCAAAATACTGCAATACATTAAATCCAAAATCAAGACTTGGAACTGGAAAGAGTTTGGGGATGTTCATAAAAAAAAACATGAAGTTATTGCTCATCTTGAAAATTTGAATAAGAAAATCCGTTTAGATGGCCTCACAGAGAAGAGAAGTGCAGATGAAATTAAACTCACAACTCGGTTAGAGGAATGGGAAAAAAGAGAAGAAATCTTATGGAAGCAAAAATCTAGAATTCAATGGCTCAAAGAAGGAGATCGAAACACAAATTTCTTCCACAAATCTCTTCTAGCTCGAAGATCTCACAACTTTATTTCTTCCTTAAAATCAGATTCTGGAGATGTTGTTTATACTTGGGATGGCATGAACTCTATTGTTGTTGATTACTTTTCCAATATTTTTGCCGCTACTCCCCTTGACTCAGCTTCACAATATAATGTTCTTCAAGCAATCCCTTCTCTTATCACTTCTGAGGAGAACTCTATTTTGACTGCTCCCGTTACTATCAATGAGCTTCAACAAGTAGTTTTTAAAATGCAAAAAGGAAAAACCCCAGTGTCCCGATGGTTTTCCTATTGAGTTCTACCAAGAGTTCTGGGATATCCTTCATGTTGATTTATTAGAGGTGGTGGAAGAAGCCAGGAAAGCCAAAGAAATTTTGAAGGTTATCAATAAAACTTATATTACTCTTGTTCCAAAAGCTCAAGAGGTTGATCATATCTCAGCTTTTAGACCTATTGCTTTATGTAATGTTCTTCTCAAAATCATTACTAAAATCATGGCAGAAAGGTTGAAGCCTCTTTTGCATAAGATTATTTCCCCAGAGCAAGGGGGTTATGTGGAAGGACGTCAAATAGTAGATGAGATAGTTCTTGCTCAAGAAGCCATCCATTCCATGGATATGCAAAATTCTCCTTCCATGTTCATTCGGTTAGACTTATCCAAAGCTTATGACAGAGTGGATTGGCACTTCCTTATCAAAGTTTTGAGGCAATTTGGTTTCTCTAAGGATTGGATGGATTGGATTATGGGATGTATCTCTTCTGTTTCCTACTTAGTTCTTATCAATGGCAGGCCTTCTCAGTCTTTCCCAGCTTCCAGAGGTATTAGGCAAGGTGACCCGCTATCCCCTTATTTATTCATCATTCTTGTTGAATGCTTGGGTAGGACTATAACCAAAAAGAGGGAAAACAAAACCCTTGAGGGAGTTACCATTGCTCATGGAGCTAGACCTATCTCTCATCTTCAATTTGTGGATGACTCTACTCTTTTAGGTAAAGCTACAGCTTAAGGAAGCTTCTAATATTAAGCAAATCATTAGCTATTTTTCTAAGGCTATTGGGCAATTGATCAATGAAGACAAATCTAAAGTTATTTTCTTTCACTGCTCTGCTAGACAGGAATCCATGGTCTTGGATAAACTAAGATATAAGAAGACCTCTCTTCCAATCACTTATTTAGGTATTCCCATAAATATTCAAAGGCAGAAAAATAAATATTGGAATTGGTTGTTGGACAAAGTCAAGAAGAAAATTGGAAAGTGGACCAACAAGTGGCTTTCTTCTGGGGTAGAATCACCTTGGTAAAATCAGTCCTTCAAGCTATTCCTATTTATGTTTCTTCCATTTTGAATATCCCAAAGGTTGTTCTTCGAGAATTGGATCAAATCAGTCATCGTTTCCTTTGGAGTGGTACTAAGGAGAAAAGAAAATGGGCCTTGGTGAAATGGGATACTTTATGTCTTCCTAAGAGTGAAGGGGGGTTAGGATTACGGTCTTCAATTAATAACAACAAAGCTTTAGCTGCTAAATTATATTGGAGGATGTTGCATAACCCCAATGCTCTTTGGGCCAATAATCTCCGTGCTAAATATGCTCGAGAACAAAAGTCCTGAAGACCTTGTTCGCTATCAACTTCCTACCAAAGGTTCTCCCATTTTAGCAGTTCTTAAGACTGGTGAGGATTTGATAAAGAAAAAATTATTTTGGATCATTCATAATGGTCAACATGCAAATTTTTGGACAGATTCTTGGGATGGTCACAAGCCTTTGATAACTCAGTTTCCCGATTGGAGGCCTTGGATGGAGGAGCTTCACCGAGCTAATTGGATAAAGGTGGCTAATTACTATCGATACCATACTGGTAATTCAAAGGTTGGTAGATATTGGATCCCTATTGAGGACTGGCCTATTCAAATCCCATAAAGGCAAAGACAAGATATCCAAGGCATCCTTCATATGAGATCCCTCTCTTGGTCCCATGAAAAAGATTGTTTTGGATGGAACAACACTACTAAGGGTGAGTATTCAGTTGCTCAAGGTTATTTGACCTTATGCCATAATAATCCCAACCATTCTTCTGACATATTTTCTCGATTGTGGGCTCAAAAGCTCTGGCCTAAGGTGAGGTTCTTTAATTGGCTTTTATTGCATCGTAGGGTGCTTATCGGTGAGCAACTTATGAAGCATGGTTTTCATGGCCCTTTTAGATGTGAAATGTGTGAAGAGAATGTAGAAAATATCAACCATATTTTTATTGAGTGTACTTTAGCCTCTGAGCTATGGAGGAGAATGGCCACTTTACTTGGCTTACAAGTGGTCCAATTTTTTTACTTTTGAACAACTTTGGAGGGATTGGCCTAATCAAGAGGGTGTTGATCATTTTATTAGGCAGTTAGTTTGGATGGGTTCTACCATTCTTCTTTGGAATATTTGGAATGAAAGGAACAACCAAATTTTTAATCAAGATAGGAAGGATATTCACTATATTTGGCAAAATACCATAGCCAACTTAGTTGAATCAGTCCATCATCTCCTTAATCACCCCCAAAACTCCCACCAAAGATGGGATCAAGTGATGCAAATATTGAAGATTAAACCTTCTAAGGGCAACCAACTTAAAGGGAATGTGAGTATTAGTAAGATGGATAGGAATAGAAATTGGCAACCTCCTCCTAAGGATTTTGGAAAAGTCAATACCGATGGAGCCTCTAGAGGGAACCCTGGAAAAGCCAAGTATGGGAGGAATTGGTAGACTTTCGGATGGCTCCCTGGTTTTTACTTTTGCTGAGAATTTGGGTATTCTTTCCAATAACCTTGCTGAGGGGTATGGTATCCTCAGAGGCCTTCAGGAGGCTACTAAGGTTGGATGGGAAAAGGTGTTAGTTGAGTCTCGACTCTCAACTTATGATTAATCTCTTGAAGAATCCTTCTAAGAATCATAAGGTGGATTGGAGAATAAAAAGAATTATTGAGAAGATTCAGTTAATCCAGATGGGATTTTTGAAAGTTGATTACAATCATGTGGTCAGAGATCAAAACAAGAGTGCTGATGCTTTAGCTAATTGGGCTTTGGACAAAGGTGATCTTACTTGTTATGGCCACCCTCCTATATGGTGGGCTTCTCAAATTAGGGAAGCTCTTCTTTCTATCATTTCTTTGGATGGCTCCAGCTTCAAGGTACCTAGTTTCTTCTTGTTTTTTTTTTTGCTTCTCTTTGGTTCATTCAGTTTTTTTTAGTTCCCTAGCTCATTCTATTCTTTATTTTGTTTCCTCTGTTGATTCTTGCCTTAATAGTCTTCTGGTCTAGATAGGTCATTGTTTTGTTCATTTTTTATTTCTTTTTTCTTTTTTGTTTTTTTGTTTAGTTTTTTAAGGTGGGTGGGTTTTTTTATTTTGTTTTGTTTTTGTGTTCTTTGTGTTGTTTTTTGTTGTTCTTGTGTTTTTGTTGTTTTGTTTTTTTTTTTTTTTATGTTTTTTGTTATTGTTCTTGTGTTTTTTTCGTTCTTGTTCTTGGGTTTCTCTTTGTTTGTGTTATTTCGTGTTTTTATGTGTGAGTGTTTTCTATGTTTTTTGTTTTTGTTTATTGTCTGTTGTTGGTTGTTTTTTATTTTTATTTTTATTTTTTTATTTTTTAATTTTTTAGGTTTTGGTTGTGTTTATTTTTCATGTTTTTTTTGGGTTATGTCTTTGTAGTGTTCTGTTGTTTTTGTCTTGTTTGTGTTTTGTTATGTGGTTCTTGTGTTTTTCTATGTGGTTTGTGTTGTGGTTTCTTTTATCTTATTGTGCGTGTTTGGTTGTGCTTTTGTTTTTGACACACTCAAGGAGCATGTTTTTTATTTTATTTTATTATTTTTGTTGTTATTTACTTATTTTTAAATTGGTTTTGTGTGTTTGTTTGCTCCTTGAGTATGTCAAAGGTGGTAGGCCAGGTCCGAGTCCCGGGCATTTTTGGTGGAATGGATACCCTTGCCTCCTTGGGTCTTACCCGAAAGTGGCATCCCTTTTGGGATGTTTTCCACAAATAAAAAAAAAATTCTACAAGGTGAACTTGATGAAGATATATATATATATGTCACAATTAAAATGCTTTAGGGTAAAAGTTGAGGAGGACTTGGTATGCAAGTTGAAAAAGTCTCTTTATGGCTTAAAGCAATCTCCAAGAATGTGGAACCAAAAATTTGATAGGTTTATTTTGAAACTTGGGCTTGGAAAAAGTAAACCAGATCCATATGTGTATTTTAAACAAGAAGGTAAAAATTTTGTTATCATTGTTTCGTATGTGTATGACATGTTTTTAATTGGAAAAAAAGGAGATGATAAAGTTACTACTCAGTTATCTTCTAAATTTGACATGAAGGATTTGGGTGCTGCAAAATTTATTTTGGGTATGGAAATAATAAGGGATCGTGCAAATATAAAGTTGTGGTTAAATAAAAATAAATATGTTGATTTGATACTATAGAGGTTTAGGATGCATGATTGTAAACCAATATGTACTCCATATCTTGTTGGTCAAAAGTTATTTTCTGAACAATGTCCTAAAATAGATGATAAAATTAAAGAAATGCATCATGTTTCTCATGCTAGCATTGTTGGTAGTCTGATGTATGCAATTATTTGTACTAGACTTGGTATTACACATCTAGTAGGAGTAGTTAGCAGATATATATTCAACCTAGAAAATAAACATTGGATAACTAGGAAGAGGATATTTAGATACTTGCATGGAACTTTAGACTATGCTATCTATTACCAAGGAAAATTTAGAGATAGTAATATTGTAAATCTACAAGGTTTTATGGATGTTGACTAGGTTGGAGATCTAGACAAGAGAAGATCCACGAGTGCTTATGTGTTCAAACTATTTGGAGGGGTCGTAAGTTGGATGGATAAAAATTAATCAGTGCTTGCTTTGTCCACAATAGAGGCAGAATACATTGCAACAACTCATACCTATAAATAATTAATATGGCTATAGAGGTTGTGTTTAACATTTGGTCTTAAGCAGAAGGTTGTGAGAATTGACAATGACAGTCGAAGTGCAATATTTTTGGCCAAAAATCCTAGTTTTCATGATCGATCAAAACATATTGATATCAAGTACCATTTTGTGAGAGGCATGGTTGAAGGGAATTAGGCGATGCTAGAGAAAGTTGATACAAAGAATAATGTTGATGATTCATTAACAAAGGTTGTACCTGCTCAAAAAAAAAATTGTGTAGAATATCTATGGGCATGGTTGTCCTTGATAATTGATAATGATAATTTTTTATCCCTATGAAAAGTATTCAACAAGTGGGAGCGTATTGGAAATATGTTGAATATTTTCCATGTTATTCTAGTAGGGTTAACTCTAAAAGGTATTGGATACTCTCCATGTATCCTCATCAGGATTCAAGATAGGGTCAGGCCTCGAGTAGGGGTTCGGGGATAATAACCCTCGAAAAGTGAGGGTCTAGGGGCGATAGCCCCCGATGAAATTTTTAGGATTTCTTAAGCTATTTTTAGACCCATATGGGTTGTTTAGGGTTAAATATTTGAACCCATGGTTTTGTAAAAATTCATTCTTGTGTTGTTATTTAATTTCACTTGCATCAAGGTTTGAAGAGAGATAGGAAATAAACATTATTGTATTGGAGATAGTTAATTTTATACAATAAGAAGATATTAGTGTGCTAGGTTTTTTCTCGTAAGGGTTTTCTAGGTTAAATATTGTGTTGTGTATATTTGTTATATTTTTCTTCTTTTTTCTTTGATTTTGTATTTACTATTTTTCTACATTTATTTTATTGGGGCATTTTTCTCTTCATAAACAACAATAATAAATGAGCAACATAAGAGGTCAATTGGTGGAAACTACAAGCTTACTATAGTGGTAAGGTCTTTGGCCTCTCTTTGAGAGGTACAAGGTTCAAACCCCACTCATTATGAGGGGATCGAGACCCCTCATAAAAACCTATGTAAACTCATTGAAAAAAGAGGTCAATTGGAGGAGGTCAAGTAGGGTTATGCATAGCGGCGAATTTTTTCCATTGGGGTAAAAATTGGCATTTTCAAAAATTTAAATTTGCAAATTTGGGGGACCCGAACGTCAGACTTTTAGATGGAAATTTTTGGGACAAAAAATTTTTAGGTGTTGGTTCATCGTGCATTGATAATAGTATCATGAAATTTTTTAAAAATTTACCAACAATCCTACCTAAATAGAGGACCCTTTTTGCCATAAAATTTTAAAATTTCTAAATTATCTTGCCCAATTAGCCAAGTATACCACTATATATAACTAACACCCCATCAATACTTTTTCATTTCTAGACCCTATTCTACACTAGATGGATATCTCGACCCAATTCTATACTAGATCATACCCATTTAGACAAAAAAAAATATCGAAACCATTTTTGCACTAGATTAGACCCTATTTTTGCACTAGACTGGACCTTGTTCTACATTCGATTGATATCCAGACCCTGTTCTGCATTTGACCAAACTATCGAACCCTTTTCTACATCCGACCGAACTACAGGATCCTGTTTTGCATCTGGCCAATATTCGAACCCTATTCTACATTTATTCGATATCTGGATCTTGTTCTACATCTAAATGATATTTGAACCCTATTCTGCATTCGGATGGACTATCGGGCCCTATTCTGCATCTGAATGGACTACCAAACCTTGTTATGCATCCAAACAATATTCAAAATCTATTCTACATCCGGACAGACTACTGGATCTTTTTCTACACAAGGCCGATATTTGAAACCTATTTTGCATCCGACCATACTACCGGATCCTATTTTACAAAGGGAAAAATACATCTATTTTAGGCTTTTCCACCCCCTTGGACCCCCCCCCCCCCCGATGATGTAGTAGAGGTGTGTTACCCTCCCTACACCCCCTTCGTGGAGTGGGTCCAAGTGCGACTAAAAACAAGACCTCCAAATTAGAGAGAATCAGGCTCTACAACCAATACCATGTTATGTATTTGGTTGGAGATAGGACCTTTTTCTACACCTGGTTCAAGGTCGAACCATTTTTTGCATTAGCCCATGAATGGATCTCATTTTCCACCCAGTCCAGCTAGAACTTTCAAATTCACCAATATTTTATATTTTTTTTGAAAAAATAAGGTAATTTGCCATGTCCTCCTACGTGAATTTGGTCGAGATTCTCTAGGGTTTTGTAATGGATTCGCCATGTTTTTACAAGTACATTTCGGGTTCGACCCCTTATGCATAACCCTAAGGTCAAGACATGGGCATGAGTGGTGAAAGACCCAAATATGCAAAAAAATAAGTTAAAAGCATATGTTAAGATGCAAGTGAAGGAGTAAAAAGAAAGACATGACACAACAACAAATATAATCATCAAAGGGATGAAAGACTATTGATATGGTGAATTTAAAATGTTGTAAGATATTTTATTAAGGAGAAACCATAGTGGAAAGGACAAATACAACAAACAAAAAGGTTTAGAAAAATATGAGGAAGAAAATAACTTATCAAAATTAACATGAGGAATGTTGGTAAGAAAACGTATTTGTTAGAAAATCATAAGAATTTTGAAAGGTTCATGTTATTTTTTACAAGAAAAATTAATCTCAATGTAACAAAGGAGGAGGTAATTGGATAACATATTAATAACAAGGAATGTAGAGCCAAATAAATAATATATATGGACTAAAGTGAGTGGGTGAAATAATAGTTAGAATTGCAGATTGTTACTTCACTCCTCAACCAAAGAAAACAAAAATGAACATAAATTATGAGGATCCATGCACACCATTAAAGAGAGACATTTAAAATTATTCTAGACTCAAAGAAATACTTCTTGTATTATATTTCAATGCAAGGACAACAAGCAAATAAAGCAACACTATGAACATGTAAGGGTGGCACATTGGTGATTGCGAACAATTCCTTCCATTTGAGAGATCTTGAGTTCGAATCCCTATACAAACATGACATTTGAGTGGGTATCAAAAAATATCTTATGGCTTCCCTCTATATAGTGGTATACCTAGAGGGGACGACACTGCCAACCACCTAATAGCGGCTCTAGAGGTTTCTCTCTACCCAAGAGTTTAGTCTCGGGGGGGCAGTGCAATGATTCAAGCTTTGGCTTTTCTTTGGGAGGTCCAAGGTTCAAACTGTGATATGTGTGTGTGTATGTTTGTGTGTTAATCCCCTATTGATAAGTGTAGCTCTTGACCTTATGAGGGATCATGGATAGGATAGGAATGCTCAACCCTATGTCTCGATTGTAGGGGTTTATCACACTACTCAAATAAAAAAAATTAATAATGAAAACATGAAGAGCAATTGATTATGGCTAGAAGAAGAGAAAATTAATAAATAAAAGTGTACTCAAAGAAGAAATGATGTGGAATACTTAAATAGCACAAGATTAATTACAAATAATAGAATTTACAATAGAATCATAGTTTGGTTGGTAACAACCAAACTAATGCATGCATAGGTGGCTAACAAACTATAATTCAGCCAACTCAACCTACAACACATAATCCAACATGAAGTTTCACATGGTTACAATAATAATAATAAAAAAAAGAATAATACAATAAAGTATGCCTTAGATGTCCTCATCATTCCTCCCTATCATATAAGCATTTGCAAGAAAGGGGGAGAGTGTGTCAATGTATAAAATTCAATACTTGAACTAATGAAGAAGATAAAGACCCTTTGGAAGGCTCTACTCTATCATAAAGAGCAAACAATCACTTCAAAGAATCACTACCACTCCTATGAAGGAAGTATCCAAAGCAAACTATGCTCAAAGGACCATGGTAGGAATTGTTTTCAGTCTTCTTCACAAAATATTACCTACTCATCACATCACTCAACTAGCAGTTTGTACCATACTATCAAACAGGTGCCTCAAAACTATAATTGATTCATTGTAGGGCAACTTACAACAAAGATAGAAAGAGTGTCGAGTACCACCGATATTGCACTCCATATTACAATTCCATAAAGGACAATTGCTTACAAAGGCATACAAATAACTTTAGCTAAAATTAAGTACAAAATAGGACTCAAGGCACCTTAATACAAGCTTAATTTAATTAATTACTAAAAAAAATTAATTATAAGGTGCAAAATAGTTAAATTAATAATTAATTTTATTTAATTGATTAAACAATTTAATCAATAAATCAAATTATTATTATTATTATAACATTGTTAATTGCCTTACAACATGACTAGAATTGGTGCTAGTCATGCACATCATGTGTGGTGCATGCGTAGGATACGCGTAGGCCACATGGATCACGAATTCTACTTATGGGGAGCCCATAGTCAATGCATGGGTCATAACTCCTGGCCAAGGGTCACACGTAAGCCATGTGGATCATGCGTATACATGCAAAGAGAGCACAATTAATGCACGATCTACAATACATGGTCAAATGGCATGCAACACATGTAGGGATCTATGTAAAGTTTATGCATAAGAAGAAGATGTAGCCAAAGGGGGGAGATGTGGAACATGGTTGGGTTGCATGGGAAAAATAAGAAAAGGATGCACCAAGTGGAGGGTGTGTGAAGGGGGTAGCGAGGAGGGGGCCATCTTGCATAAACCTCGATGCAATTTTTATACCCAGATCTATATGCACTCTCTTCCAACCAAACCAAATTTTCACAACACAACAAAACAAAGTGAAGCAAACTAGTTTTCAATGCATGCAGTGAGGGAAAGAGTCTAGAATCGATGAACAATGGGGGTCGTAGTCGTAGCCAAGGAGGTGGCCAAACTATGATGTAGATAAATCGTAAATCTCCAACTACGAAAAACCATAGGGTCAAGCCATAACATAATCATCGCTAGTATATGTTCCAGTGACCACAAAGTGGAGCATATTGTTGTGGACAACCTCGACCATGGAAGGCTAGAATTCCCAAGAATGTACAACAATGAGGATTGATGTCCTCATAGGCCAATGATTGACCAAAACAACACAACATTCAAATAGAACGATATTTTTCATAACAGAAATGGTTGAAATAGGATTAGAATCTTCATTACCAATATCAAAGAAAAAAGGGATGAGATCTTATTCCTCTAGGTATTCATCAAGTAGGCCATTAGACAAGCCTTCAAATATTTTCTCTTCAATTTCAACAATTTTGAGTGTTCATTACAAAGATTGGCAAATTCTTTTGCTTCAAGAGCAACATCATATAATGGAAAGACTATGGGATTTTTTCCCATAGACCCTTAGACCCTGGTTTGAATCCAAGTGTTGCTTTACTAGAAAACATTTTAGAATTATTTTTTTCAACCTTATCAGTGAGGTTATCTTTGTCATCCATGTCACTTATTTTTGACACGGTGATCGACATCTAAGCACATATCCTTCTAGCTCGTTTTGCTAACTCTTGCAAATCCTTAAAAGTATCCTGATTAGGCATCATGGTGCCCTAACTAGACATAAGCATAATCTACTATTTTGAAACCAATTATATGGCTCATAAGAGCCAACACACAAGATTGAAGAGGTAAAAAACTAAACTAACACATGCATAGGTGGCTAACAAACTGTAATTCAGCCAACTCAACCTACAACACATAATCCAACGTGAAGTTTCATGTGGTTATAATAATAATAATAAAATAAGCAGAATGCAAAAAAGTATGCCTTAGATGTCCTTATCATCATCACTCATTTTGGTGAAGAACTTTTGGCTATGTATAACATACATGGGTTAATTATTGTAATGGTATAAACAAGTGAAAAACATATAGAAAATACACAAGTTATAATGTTCAAGAGTTGTAAATTATGTCATATTTTTACAAAACTTAGTAATGGATATTTAAAATAGGGAATAATAAAATCTAATACAATATATCAAAAGATAATTTAATGGTGTCTTTCACCGTGACTTTTTAAATATTGGATAATAAGATTAGATATACCTCTTTTCAAAAGTGGCAATGTAGACAACCTTTCAAATTATTGAACCATAACGGATAATCTTCTATTTGTAAAATTGTTTTGAGTGTAAAATCAACAAACAAGTAGAAGAACAAGGAAAGAAGGCAAAAGAACAAGTAGATTTTAGGTCAAAATATTTAACAATAAATAATTGCATCACATTGAGACATATCATTGAAAAGTATGGAAGGTAAAAAGAGATGCATATTACTATTTTGTTAAATTCAAAGACTTTGACAAAGTACTTAGAACTAAACTATGGAATGGGATGGAAGAACTAGGCATACTCAAAAAATATAGCAAAAGAGGTTCAAGCTAAAATCATAAATAAGGTCACTCATAATGCTTTGGAAGTAACATAGGAGTTAAACAAGGATGTTCGTTATCTTCAACGTTAGTTTTTTTATATTCTAATAAGTTAGAAGAATGACTAAATAGAAGTGGTGGGTAAGGTGTCCAGCTAGGCATTTATGTAGTGAAGTGTATGCAAATGATCTCATTTTAATTACAAGGGTTTCACAAGGATTAAGATAGCATTTAAAAGCCTTAGAACACTTTTACAAAGAAGTTGACATGCAAGTAAATAGTAGCGAAACCATGATACTGGTCTCATCAACCAAAAGAAAAAAAAGGTTTGTATTCCATTTGAAGAGGACCCTTTAAAAAAAGTAACAAAATATAGATATCTCTATGTAGATTTTAACAATAGACTTAGTTGAGTAACATGCAAATTAGAAAGAATAGTGAGAGGTTGAAAAGCACTCTTTGCATTGTAAAACAAAATAGAATTGTGAGATTGGAAGATCATTCAAATTTTATTTGAATTGTTGATAGTGCTAGTGGTGTTATATAGAGGGTGACATATAAGCCAATAATTCATTGAAGTTGAAATGGAGGCAAATAAAGAGGACATAAAAGTATTTGATTATAAATATTTTTTATCCTTATAAAAACCTGCAATTTTCTATCTTCTAGGATATTTAAAAAATATTGAACAAATGTGTCATAGTTATAGTAGATGAGCTAAATAGAAAAAAAGAACACTTACATGAAACAAAATGTGGAATGGATGAATAAGTAAATCCCCATGTGGAATGGATGAATAAGTAAATCTCTGTGAGTGTGGTCTACCGACAAAGACGCCAATTACACTATCGGTGATGTGACCCGGTTCAATCCCCATGGTGAATGTGTATAAGAAGTATTACCCAATAAACAAATATATATTTAATTTAATAATGTGTCAAAAGAACATCAAAGATATAAAAGTTTGTGAGGAAAAGAACAACAATATAGATAAAAGAGCTAAGAAAAGCAAAGGTATACCATTTTGCTAAATTCAACCCCACATATGATGTGAGTGTCATAAAAAAACATATAAAAATACAAATATCAAATGAAAAGTATGCTTGTAATCAAAATAATAATTATAGGGAGGTGCAAGGTTCAAACCATAGCATGGGTGAGTGTGTGAGGGGGTGGTTGTGTGATTGTACATCAAAAAATAATAATAATTAGTATAAAATATAAAACTTATAATAATATTTAAATAATTACGTCGCTAATAGGGGTTTCTCACGATAAATAAAAAATTAAAAATTAAAAAAAAAAAATGTTAAAATAATTATAATAATATATTAAAATTTTATATTTTTTATTAACAAAGGAAATCTACATAACAAAATATTTATTTTTTTATACAAATTTATAAAATATTTTGATCGGATAAATACGAAAAACTTTTATTCTATCAACTTCACGGAACATTTTTCTCGATCCGCTTCCCTGTTTTCCCTTCCCATGGTTCTTTCCCATTTCCTTGGTACTTCCTTGGAATTTCTTTCTTGGCTGGCTATTATTGCAGACGATCTCCATGGGGTGGGAGGTCACTTTTCCATTTGTCTGTCCTTTTCCTAGTCTGATTGAGGGTTTTTTTTGTGCCTCGGTTCAAGGACATCCTTGGGACCCCCTTGGGTTTTCTAGGTTGCTTCAAGGATCCATTTTCCTTGGTGCTCTTAGATCTGTCTCTTTTTTGTTGTGGGTTCTCTATTTGGAGCTGGTTTTTAAAGGTTCTTCGGATGTGGAGCGTCACGACTTTGGAAGAAGGGTTTGACTCCGTATTTGTGCTTTTTGAGCAAATTTTCACAACATATTTTTGGTCTGGGGGACCTCATGCTTCTCTTTTGTGGATCTACTCTTCGGGCTCCTAGATTTGGTCTACCTGGTGGTCTCTCAACATATCTTTCTTGGCTTGGTGGGGGCCTCTATTTTGCTTGTTGTTGAGATCCCGTTGGTTTTCCTTTTTTGGTTCCCATAAGTCATTCGATGGTAGAGTTGAAGGTTGTATAGGGTTTTCTGTTGCACCTTTTGGTCTTGGGGAGGACTTGTGCTTAATGCATGTAGCCTGTTAACCCTATGGATCCTTCTGTTCGGGTTCCCTGGGGCCCTCCCACCCTCCTTCCTGTGGCCTACGATTTTGCCTCTACTGCATCCTCTGGTTCTTCTAATTTCCTCGTGGATCTACCTCATGTGAAAGGGGATTTCATGGCCTGTAGAAATCCTCATATTTGTTGCTCCATCTTCCAGGTCTTGTGCAGGATGTTGTACTGGTTGTATTTTTCTTCATCCCTCCGTTCATCCCTGGGCAGGATGATCCTTCTTTTCGTTTCCTCTACTCCTCCTACCATCTCAGGGAGGTTTTTTTGTTCGACGGTTTTGATCTCTGATTTTTCCTTAGCGAGATATTGATTTCTGGTTTTTCTCTAAGCGAGATTTTTCAAATTGTATTATTCCTGCATGGGCAGGAAATTTCAAATTCCTTGCTTAGGGCTATTTTTAAATTTTCCCGCTTTGGGTGGGTTTTTTAAATTATTTCTTGTTTATTCCCACCTGGGTGGGTTTATCTATGTCCCTACCTCGGGTGGGTTTTTAATGTAATTGTCCTTTGGCCTATCCTTCGGCCTTTCCTTTGGCCATCCTCTGGCCTTCGTTTAATCTATTGTAATAAGATTTTTGGTCCCTTTCAAAACCCACTTTTAATAAAATTTTAACTCATAAAAAAAGCCTTTTATTCTATCTCCATGAGTACTAAGGTCGTAAAGTAAAACCATAAAAAACCAGCAGCTATTCGACTGTGACAATTATTCCAATATTTTGTTTTCAGAACAAGAGGATTTGAACCTTTGAACCACAGTTTCCTATATGCCCCTACTTTTTAATATTTGACAGTTCCAAATCCCAGTTTCAAATCCCAGATCCAAAACCTACATTCAACCACAAGCCCTCTGGAGTTCACTCTCTCATACTACTCTCCTGTTGTAATGACCTCTTTATTCAAAATACCAATCCCATTCACTCCTCTAAGTAGATGTCTTACTCTTCCAAGGGCGGTAAGAAAAGCACGCTTTCTATCCTTTTCCTTATTTTCTCACCCTTGTCATCGCGAAGTGATATTCCTCGACCTTGTGACCCACAAATCACATCCAGTTCCATTTCAGAATTATTGCTCAACGAATGTGGGTTTCGCCTCTCCGAAGTTAGCAATATCATTAAACAATCCATGTTGAGAGTCAGATCCACCCAAAATCTCGTGAGGCAGTGGATTTCATGAGAGACTGTGGATTCACCCAACATCACATACGCAAGACCATATATATATGCCCGTATTTCCTTACCCTCAAAGTCCATGGGTGATTGAAGCTCAAGTTTGAATTCTTGGAAACCCTAGGGTTTCATGACAAATATTTGCCAAATTTCATATGCAGGGCGCCAAGAGTTCTTGGCTGCAATTCAACATGTCTTCCGTTAAGCCAATGTTGTTGCTGACACTTTGGCTAATTTGGCAGCAAACCAATCTGATTGCATTATTTGGGAAGACTGCTTTCCGGAGGATTTAATCAGCATTGTTCAAAAAGAAAATGAGCAGGTTTCTTAATAATCACATAAATGCCAGCAAAGGTATTTTTTTCAATGCCATAAGGTGTTTTGTCAACACCGGTGTCTTTCCTTTCAAGTATTTTTCAACACTATTTTCAGTTCCAACAAAGGTTTTCTTTTTAATGTTAAAAGGTGTTTCGTAAACACCCTGTTCTTTTGTTTATGGTGTTTTGTCAACACCACTCCTTGTCCATTTCAGGATCCCACATATTTTCTTTCAAATTGCGGGCTTTTTCAAAATTGTGGTTTTCATCACAAGGCTAATGTTTTCACCTCTATGCAAAACCTTCTCCATGTTTTTCACGTTAGCCACCCCACTAAAGGTTTCATTTATTTTTCCAAGATCCTCTTAGGCATTGATGACCATATTACTGACGAGTTTGTTAATTCATGGAATGATGGTATGGTTGAAGTTAGAGGGTTTCAAATTGAGTTCATGAATGAAGCTGAGAATATTAGTAGTTGTTTTGTTAAAGCCCTTCATTCTAGAATCATCAACTATGTCTTGGGGGGGTTGACCAAATCTTGGAAGTAGGCAATATGATCAAGGAAGCTAGGGTCATCTTCTCTCTTAACATCAAGGAATTGCAAGATCTTTTGACGTCACTCGGTGCTTTTCTCTCTCATTAGTAGGATAATTCTACTAAAGCTGATGATAAAGCCCAGTACTCCTGGGTTTTGGGTTAGTGGGATTTTTTAGTTTAGTTTCTGTTACCGAACCTTCCTTGTTTTTTTGGGTATATCCTTAGTTTTCTTTCTATTATTGCAAAAGGTTATTGGAATCTTCTACTTTGCTTTTTTTGTGTTCCCATAGAACTAGCACAACTCTTCCCTATATCTATGGGGATTATTCTGATTTTGTATCTTCGGTGCTAGATAATAGCCTTATATAAATAGGGATTGGGACCCTTCAACTCAACAATATTAATAAATTTTATTACCTACCCAAAAAAAAATCTTGGTTGCAGTGTGGAAAATAATTTGAGACCCAAAGTTCCATATCTTGAAGAGTTGTTTGGCGGCAAGGCCAATATGGTGAAGGCACTCAAAAGAGCACCTGGGCTTTTACGCATCAATATGGAGAAGCAAGTGGAACCCAAGCTAGAACTATTTAAACAATGTGGGATTCAAGGTGAGTTGCTTTCATGTCTAATATCAACTAGTCAAAACATTTTAACCAAAATTAGTCTAGAGTTATTGAAAAGTAGAATAGCATATGTGAGGAGTATGGGTATTTTGGAAGGGTCAAAAGCATTTTTGTGTGCCCTTTGTATGGTCACTTGCATTAGTCCTATTGCGAAAATAAATTGAAGCATTTAGCAAGCCTCGGTCTAACAGAAGACGAGATTCGTGAGCTTAGCACATTCCATAGATTAGATGCATGAAAACATGGAATTCCTAGTAGGCACGGTAGGGTTTGCACCGTAGATTATTTTGACAAATCATGTCCTAATGCATTTCAGTGTAGAGAAAAGGCTTAAACCACGACATGTTGTCTTCAAAGCTCTTTGTTCGAGGCAACAATCCAATCCTAGTCTGCTTCATTTATTTAAGTCAACCGAGAAAGATTTCATTCAGAATTTTGTTGAAGTCGTTCAAAGGGTTCAATTTTGAAGGAAATTTACTGCAACGCAAAGGATGCTGATGTTACAACTACTTGAAGCTCATATTTTGTATTACCATATGGTGACTGGTCTGAAAGGAATTGTAAGATGTCAGGGGATATATAATCTACATTTGGCACAAAAAATCCTTTTCCATACACTTAATTCAAGCAGGTTATTCCCAGAATAATTATGCTGAAGGAAATATCTATTCTGCATTGAAAAGGCATGCACAAAAATATAGAAAAAGAGATATTTGGGGTGAATCAATCCCATCTCCTTTCCCTCAAGTATTTCATTTATATAGAAATTTGGAAATGTGAAGAGTCATTGTGACTCTTCCATTCCCTGAAGAGGTTTACGAAAATTCCCTTATTTCTTATTATTAATTTATCCACAAGGATCAACATATATTTTTGGTTTCCAAGCCATTTTGTTATAACTTTACAATGACAAGAACCCTAGGAGATCCCTCAATGTGCTTTCAAATTACATCATGCAATCTTCTAACAGCATACAAAGATGAGCAAAAATTTGACACTATTTTTTCTGTATAGTGCTAAGTTGCAGATGAGCAAAAATTTGACTATAACTTTTTTATTTTCACTGCTAGCTTTCATTGATAGACGCAAATAAATCCAGAAGAAACTATGGTTAAAATTGATTGCCACAAAAGTCTATAAATCCTGATTATTGCTTGTCTTGAAGTTCTCCCTAGAACTTCTTGTTTGAATTAGACTATTACTTTTGTCATTGTCATATTTGTGATCATAATGAGCGATTTTTTGTTTTCCCCTAATCCCCTTCTTCTATGCAAGAACCAACACTTGTATTAATTTGACAGAGGCATAGCCACGTAGCATTCATAATCCATGATCAATAGGATTTTTTTTAAGTTAAACTAAAGCATATGTTACCTCCAATTTTGATGAGGTTGATAGTTACAAGCTTACAATGAAGGTTTCACGTGGAAAAAGGCTTTGATTTAAGTGCTACCATTCACAAGCTATCCTTTGTAAGGATTTATTTAAAGTTGTACTTTCATTGGGTTATAGATCTGTATCATAGTTTACAAAACCAATTTTTTTTATGAAATCCTAGTGAAATGATTTTGATATTTTTCAAAGCACATTTTCAAAACAAGGTGATACATAATACTGAATTAAAAATATTTGTAAGTCAAAGTCACTGTTCATATCTAGGGGATTTTTGAAATTTTAACATATTAAATATTATGTCATCTATACATTATAGCAAAATGTGTTTTCCACTAAAGTACGCGTAGTTTAGCAATCAAAAATTGCTTCAACCAGCTACAAACAAGGTTAGGATTGATCATCGAACTTGGTATGAGATCCACAAGCCTTCTCTTTTCAATTGCCTAAACAAATGTAACTATATGATCTTCTTCTTGATCATTTTAGATGAACAACATCAACATGAGTTTCATTCTTTCTTTCATATTATCTCAATGTCCTAAGCAAATTTAGGTGTTTGATATACTCATTGTTTATCCTAAGTGAACAACCTCAACAACGGTTTTATTCTTCCTTTGATCTTATATGTACTATGGAAAGTTCTTGGGTTATTTATCTGTTCATTGCCACTTGCCTTTTTAGATCAAGCACTATTTTTATTAGAATTTCCCAAGAATAGACTTACAAAGCATTATGAGATTTGAAGAAACAAAATAGAACTGATTGATTATTCCATTGATCAACTTTGTATAAATAACAAAGTTGATCATTGAGAGTCATTGGATTACAACAACTCATAAAATCTTATCTAGACTATAACTGAGAGTTTACCTGACTCATGAAGGAGTGGAAACTCAAAGTAAGTCTATCCTAGTAGAACTTAAGAGAATAATTACTTATTCTAACACCCCCCTTAAGTGATACTAGGGGTGTATTGTATAAAATGAGTCCCGAAAACATGGCCTGATGAGGTACTCATGTACAATGTTTTCTTTTCTAGAGAGATGGTAAAAACCCCATGGGAAAAACCATCAATCAAAAAAAAAAAATAGGGAAGAGGCTTGTCTTCGGATGGCAAAGATTGTCCTCTTAATACAAAAAAGGATGAGTCCCGACAACATGGCCTGATGAGGTACTCATTTACAATATATAGATGGTGAAAAAACCCCTTGGGGAAAAACCATTTGTCATAAGAAAATATCCAAGATAGAGGTATGTCTTCGGATGGTGAATATTGTCCTCTTAATACAAATAAAAAGGATGAGTCCCGACAACATGGCCTAATGAGGTACTCATTTACAATATATAGATGGTGAAAAAACCCCTTGGGGAAAAACCATCTGTCACAAGAATATATCCAAGATAGAGGCATGTATTCGGATGGCGAAGATTGTCCTCATACAAATAATGAGTCTCGACAACTTGGCCTGATTAGGTACTCATGAACAATATATATGTTTTTGGAGTGATGATAAAAAAAACAAGGGAAAAAACCATCCTCCAAAGAATACAATAATAATAGGAGAGGTGGAAGACCTCTGTTTTAATGCAGCTGTATTACTCCAAGTTTTCCTCGCAACTGTATGTAACGCAGAGAAGGAAATGCCTTGGTGAAGATGTCTGCAACTTGATTTTTAGTTGGAATATATTCCAACAATATGTCCCCATTCTGAATATGTTGTTGAATGAAGTGCATATGTATCTCAATGTGCTTGGTGCGCTGATGCTCAACTGAGTTGCATGCAATATGAATTGTGCTCTGATTGTCATACCAAATAGTAATAGGTTTGTCATTGGAAAATGCAAATTCTTTTAGAATCTAACGAAGCCAAAGAGATTCCTGACTTGCTAAAACTACTACTCTGTATTCCACCTTTGTAGATGATAAGGCCACTACTTGTTTTTTGCATAACCAAGCAATTGGTGAAGAACCAAGACAAAAGACATAGCCAAAAGTTGAACATATGTCTTCTACTAAACCTGCCCAATCTGAATCCGTATAGCCATATCAAATTTTTTAGAGAGGGAATCTTTTATAGTCTGAATGTGAGCGAAGTCACTACCAGTGAGTAGCAGATCATCAACATATAGAACAAGTATGGTGATTTTTCCTTCATCTCTCCAAATGTAGACTGTGTTATCAGACTCACAATGAGAAAAACCTGAGAAAAGAAGGAAGGAGTCAATTTTTTCATACCAAGATCTAGGAGCTTGTTTGAGGCCATAGAGAGACTTCTTTAGCCTACAAACAAGAGAGGAGTCTTGAGTGAAACCAGCAGGTTGTTCCATGTATATTTCTTCCTTTAAATCCCCATGTAAGAAAGCACTTTTAAATTCATTTGAAATACATGCCACTTTTGGGAAGCAGCCAGAGCAAGAACCAATCTTACAGAATCCATTTTTGCAACTGGAGCAAAGGTTTCAGCATAATCAATTCCTTCAATTTGAGAGAAACCTTTGGCTACTAGGTGAGCTTTGTGTTTGTCAATTTCTCCATTAGGACCATATTTTGTTCTGTAAATCCATTTACAATGGACTAATTTTCTTCCTTTAGGCAGGGGAACTAAATCCCAAGTATTATTTTTTATTAAGGAAGAGAATTCATCTTCCATGGCATCATCCCATTCTTTAATACCAGTTGCTTCTTTGAAGGACTGAGGATCAGAGGAAGTAGACTGATAGACAAGACCAGTGCCTATGGGGTTGGTAGATCTGGATGAAGGAAGATTTTGAATGTAAGGAGTAGCTTCTTTAACAATGGTGCGGGCCCATTTTGGCATAGTGGAAGGAGTAGAAGGAGTGGAAAGACTTTGATTTGGAGTTATAGGTTCCTCATCTTGATTATCAATCTCTAAGTTTATCTCTAGAGTTGGTTCTTCATAATATTGAGGTTCTACTATAGGAGAGGGCTCAATAGAGGAAGAGGAGGGTTGAGGATCTTTCTGAGGGAATGTTTCATCAAATTGGACATTCCTATGAAAAAATACCTCATGAGTTGAGGGATCAAGGAGCCTGTATGCTTTCATTTCCTCACAATAACCAACAAAGATGAGCTTTTTTCTTTTCTTATCTAGAGCTTTCCTTTTCTTCTTTAGAATGTATGCCCAAGCAGTACACCCAAATATATTGAAGAAGGAAACATCCAGTTTTGAGCTAGTCCATGCTTCTTCAGGAGTTAAATGGTCAAGAGCTTTATGAGGTATGTGGTTTTGAATATAATTGGCACAGTTAATAGCTTCTGCAAAAAAATTTGGAAGATCTCTTGAATGGAGCATGCAATTTGCCATTTCCTTCAATATTCAGTTTTTCCTTTCTACAATGCCATTTTGTTGTGGATTATGGGAGACAGAATGTTGATGAATGATGCCATGACTTGATAGAAATTTGGAGAACTCATTACTGCAGTATTCCCCCCCATTATATGTGCGAATTTGCTTGATGTTGTAGGAGGTATGATTTTCTACTAAGGCTTTGAAGACTTTGAAGTGGGATAGAACATCACTTTTATATTTCAAGAAGTAGACCCAAGTTCTTCTAGAAATTCATCAATAAAGTTTAGAGCATATTTTGCTCCTTTGAAAGAAGGCTCTGGAAAAGACATCAAGTCACTATGGACTAACTCTAGAGGGGATGAGGCCTTTTGAGATCCACTTGGGTGGAAAGGATATTGATGTTTCTTTCCAAGAGCACATCCAGGACATACTCCATAAATAGAAGAGACTTGAGGTAGACCTATTACCATTTCATGGGTGTTCAATTCCTTTAGGTAGTTATAACTAATATGACCAAACCTTTCATGCCAAATTTTACTTTCAAGATCTCCATGAGCCACAAAATAGGAGGCCCCTTCTAGATTTTTGAATCCTTTGAAGTGAAATAGGTGAGTGTTGTGATCAATATCCCCTTTAGCTATAATATAATGGGGTTCTTAAAAGTCTCTTATCTCAACTCCTGTTGGAGAGAAGAGAATAGTTTTCCCCTTTCCAAAAGTACAAATATGATAGATGGAGAGGAGATTTGTGGAAATGTTTGGAACATAGAGAACATTATTGATAGAGCCACCATAAATGGATATGTCACCCTTTCCTTTGATTGGGATAAATGAAGAGTCACCAACTTCTATGCTATATGTTGAACTTGAGGAGATAGAAGAGAATGACTCATCTGAAGCAGTCATGTGATGAGTTGCTCCAGAATCTAGGACCCATTAATTAGAAGAAGTATTGGTGGTCTTCCCTTGAAAATTTAGGGATTTTCCTATCTACTTTTTATTGTCTATATTTTGATCCTTCATAGCTGCCTCTAGTTGTTGTAATCTTTTCCAGCATTTATTTGTAGAATGACCATTCTTTTTGTAGTGAGTACAGGTTATGGGACTTCTTTATTTCTTTTTAAATTTTTCTTTAGAGATGGTGGATGCTACTAAGGCTTTAGAGGAAGAGATATAGATCTCATACTTAGCAAGTTTAGTTTCTTCTCTAGTTAGTCTCTCACAAAATTCTTCTAAGGAGGGCATTTTGAAATTTGTACCAAGAGCATCTTTTGTAGATAGAAAGGTGGTTGCGCATATTTGAAAAACACAATTTAATTTAGAAATAATTAGATAGATGCATTCTTCATATTTTTTATCCTTGTCATTGCCTTTAAATTGAGTAAGGACTTCTTTAAATTTGGTGAGAAAGTCAACAATATTGCTAAAGTCGTCAGGAGATAAAGCTGTTAATTTTGCCTCAAGTTGCATTGACCTCATTTGATCTACTTTTCCAAATAAGTTCTTTAGTTTCTCCCAAATTTCATAAGGAGTTTTACAATTTTTAATGTGAAACCATAAGCTTTCATTTACATTAGTTCTTATAATACCCATTGTTTCATACAATTTTCCTTTATGAACAATTTTTTCATATTCTTTTTCAAATTCAGGTTGCTCTTCTTCTAGTAGATGTGTGAGCCCTTTTTGAGAAATGAGATTTAAAATTTTGGGTTTCCATGTATGGTAGTTATAAGGAGTAAGAGGATCAATTGTATTCATTTTGAAGTTAACCCAAAGTTCCCCCCTTTAACTTTAATTTAGAGAATGCAATGGATATTAGTTAACAGAAGCCTGAAAGAAATACCAATTATCTCAAAAATACCCACCCTAACGAGAGGGAAACTATAAGTAATTTGATTTTTTGATATTAAATGAGGCCAATGAGAACAAATATGCCAAAGCTTTAAGAAACACCAAAATATCTCAAAATACCCGCCCTAACGAGAGGGAAACTATAAGTATATATGAGAAGATTTGATATTAATTTTAGGTTAATGAGAGCAAAATCCAGACCTATATATCTTGTCTCTCAAATACCCGCCCTAATGAGAGGGAAACTATAAGTATTGAGTAGATGTGATACTTGGAACATAGGCTAATCAGCCAGACTCCTATATTGGTTATCCAATAACCCGCCCTTACGTGAGGGAAACTATAAGTTATTTAGAATGTCCAATATAGGTGTATAGGTGATTAATATATTGTTGATTAGAATATTTGTATTTAGAAAGGAAAAAAGGAGAATATAATAGATAACAAGGGTTGTTTTAAAGAGATATCCTCACTTTCATTAAGATTATTTTAAGAATAGATTTAATTAAATAAAAAATATTATTTTTTTGATAAAAAGTGGGTGTTTAAAAGTAATGAGTATCATCTTAAAAGAGTAGACATGCAAAATGAAAAATATTAAATATTCCCTTGTAAAGAATTAAAAAACTTAATGATTAGAAGGATTTAACTTAGAGAAAAGAAATTTCCTTTATATAAAAAATTACTTTATGTTATAATTTAGAGTAATGAAAGAAAGGAAGTATTTAAACAAGGGAAAGATAAAAATAAATAAAATGAAGGAAAAATACGAGACAATGAGAACCCCACCTTAATGCTTAGATAGGTGCAAAAATAGCACCTATACAAAAAAACCCCAAATAATTTAATTTTTATTTACGAGATTACAATTCTCTTCCTTTTCTTGGGCCTTGAAAGGGCTCTAACTAAAGGATATATGTAATTAAAACAAAAGGTACAGTATAAAGCAACTTAGGAGACCTTATAAAAAAATTATTTTTTAATAAAAATTAAAAGATTATATGAGCTCTGTGTTTTGAAATCAGAATAGAGAATGAGATGATTCCCACAGAGGTCGCCAATGGCCTCTTTCGCAATGAATAGAGGACGTCAGCGGAGGTCCCCTCGAGCTGCGTCGATGTTGGAATCAAGGAAGAAATTCGAAAGGTGACTGAAAACTTGGACAATCTCCACTTAGATGAGATGTTAATTCAAAAATCTCCTTATCAAAATGTTGTTTACCTGATGGGTTTGTCATACGACGCTGGAATGGTTGGATTTGAATCACTGTTGGAAGTTAGATAAAAGGGAGCCAATATTAAAAAAAATTAATAAATAAAAATATACCTCCTTGTTGTGATAGGAATGGAAGGATCTGCAGATGGCAGAGAGGGCGTGATTCCTGAAGAAGACACACACAGAAGATTTCGAAGAGACTTTACCTAAAGGAGAGAAGGCCCATTCTCGAAAGACGATAAAATAGCGCTACGCGATGGCGCCACACACAGGGTTGTCTTCGAACAAAGTTACCTTCCTTAAACATCGGAAAAAACTCACAGTCCTCAAATAAAATACAAAATTCGTTAGGCAACATAAATTCATCAACCAAAATTATATTGTAGAGATTTTAATTTATAAGTAGATATTAGATGAATTTAAAGGGAGTTCGTAGTTCCTTCGGGAGTGCCGAATGACGAAATTAAAGGAGAAACTTCATATATGAATAGGGAACTCAAATAAAATCTTCGAACGTTAGGAAATAGGGAAAGAGTCGTTTAAAATACATCACCCCGTCGCGCGTAAATCGAACGTTGGCAAAGTGCCACATGTCAAAAAAATAGATAGACTTGGTATTTTCTTTAATAGACCAAAATTCTAATGTATTCAATGACGAAAGAGGCAACTTTCCTTTAGAAGAAGATTTCATGCAAAGAATTAAAAACCCTATATTTAAAAATAATTTTATTTTTATTGCCCACCTTATAAAGAATGCTATTTTTACTATATCCACCTCAAACGAAACATAGAGCTACGTTCGTCTATGGATGATACGTAGCATGGCTATTGAGCCAAATGAAGTTGCATTCGTCCAGATTGATAGAGGATTTTTGAATGCAAAAATAGGCAAAAGAGGTGGATAATAAAAATAATAAAAAAATTAGGAGAATATTTGCATAATATGGTGATAAAAAGCTAGTTAAACTATGAAGATATTACCATAAACAAATATCTGAAAAAAATTGCAGATTTAAATAAGCAATCTACAAAATATGTAAAAGATCTCTTTTCCTTTTTTTAAAAAACAAAAGATAAGAGATTAAGAACCAGATCGTGAAACTTCCTTCAAGAGAGAATGCCTAGTAGAATCTATCTTGCTCTGGTACCATGTTAGAATTTCCCAAGAATAGACTTACAAAGCATTACAATATTTGAAGAAATGAAATAGAACTGATTGATTATTCCATGGATCAACTTTGTATAAATAACAAAGTTGATCATTGAGAGTCGTTGGATTACAAAAACTCATCAAATCTGATTTAGACTATAACCGAGAGTTTACCTGACTCATGAAGGAGTGGAAACTCAAAGTAAGTCTATCCTAGTAGAACTTAAGAGAATAATTACTTATTCTAACAATTTTCAGTCCCTTGCTCTTACCAAACTCTTCTTTGTTATTCATGCTTTACATCTAGATATTTGGTGTCTTCATTTTTTCATTCCATCCTAATTTTTTTTTTATAAGACTCATTATTGTTTTGCTTTTGTTTTTTGACATCTCCATGTTATCACAAGTATTTAGTTTTTGTATGGTTTCCTATTTGGATTTTAGTTTTTCTTGTTCTTGGTCCAATTGGGGTTTAGTCCCACCTGTATTACATCATGACCACATAGTGGTATTATAACAGCTTGGTTATTATGTATGCATTGCTTTTCAAGATTCGAATAATAAAAGAGTGTGCATGACATTTGCTCTTCAATTATGGCACTACCCTTTTGGATTGTAGAATTTATAGTGATTGTGGCATTGCCATTTCACTTTTTGTTATTCATGTCCTATATTTTTTATTTCATATGTGCTGAAGCATATTGGTGTAATTTGCACACTCTCCTTGCTATGATTGTGACCATACTTTAGTTTCATGGATTTTCGTTGAATTTCTCGCACTCTTACTTCCTCTTATTTAATTTTATGTATTTGTTTTCTTGCATTTATTCTTAGACTTTAGTTTATTTTAGATTAAAATAACAAGGTTAGTGGGAAGCTTACCTAAATTCGGAGGTCAAAGGGGGCACAATATCCCTTCTTTTAGTGTTCATACTAAATTGTGGGCACATTAGAAGTTAAACCTTTTTGCAATTCAACAGTTTTTGGCACGCTCCATGGGGCCTAGGGCTTGATTTCCATGTTGCCTAGTCTCTTTTTATAAAAAAAAAATTTGAAATCCATGCAAACTTACCAATTTGTTTTATGAAGCTATAGATATTTTGTGAAATGGTGACTCCATTATGAAACTCGACAAATCTTTAAAAGATACATATTCCATATTCAAAATAGCATATCAAACCTTTCATGAATTCAATGTACAAAGTTAAGACGACAAATTAATTCAGTTTGAAAGAAAATTGTCCAAGGTAGAAAATGGTGATTCACTATTGGTAGATTATTGTTATCCAATTTTGAGAAAATATTCTTAAATTTTCACCCAAATAACAATTTGCTCCATGTTTAGCTAAAAATTATGATTCGCCATCTTTTGGAGAAATTTTTCATCTTTTCAGCAAAATAGCAATTCGTTATTTCTAAGAAGGGATTCGCTCAAATCTTGAAGAGGAAAATTAGTCTAAATCAAAAATTTGCAAATCAACCAATTTCCAAAAATAATGATTCACTCTTTTTTCTCTTTTTGCAAATTTTTCTAACTTTTGAGTGAATTGAAAACTTTCTGAAAGTAGTAATTCTCTAGTTTTCCAAAAAAATCATGTCTTTTGGATTTGAAATGCTCATGGATGTAGGTATGAATGAGGTGGGGTTAAAGGCACAACAATCTTCACTAATCTCGAATTTGCAAGATCTAGAGACCCAAAAAGTTCAAAAAGTTTGCTAGGTGTGAAATTGGTGATTTTTCATTTTCTACTAAACGATTCACCACTTGGACTATAAAATTTCTATTTTTTGGCTAAAGTTGTGATTCACAACTAGTGAATTGTGATTCCTCAAATTTTGGAATATGAAAATTATCCTAAGTAAAATTTTCCAATCTATTATAGAATAAAAGAAGTGATTGGATAAGAGACAAAAAGACGATTCACCATTTTTTTATATAAATAGGAATTGCATTCACAATTTTTATTTCAAGTTTTTTTTAAGTGTTGCCTCGAACCCCGCCCTTTGAACAAGGGTATCATACAACCTCTAACCGAACCTTTGACAAGTACAAGGGTCCGATATCATCATTGTGGCTCAACTAAGGGGTAACCCTTAAATTATGCAAAACATGTCATCGATTATGAATCCTTAATTACCTTAGTACCTACAAACTCCCCAATGTCAACAACAATTTCTACAAAATTTGAGTACTACTCAAAATCAATAAATGCTATAATATTAACAATTCTTTTAGAATTGGTTGAACATGCAAACTATTTAGATATTGTGGAATTCTGATTTGCAACAAGTATATCAAAGCTAATAATTAATATAAAGCATGCATTAGCAATTTATACAACAATAGGTGGCTTCAAAAAATCCCCAACCTGAGAAAAAATCAATAAATGATTCAATATTCTAAACAAAAATTTATATATGTGTAGACACTAAAATCTGGTCAATCCGATTATGCTACCAAAAGCAACGGCTAAAATGACACACCAAGGCCCCTAGGGCAGCCCTCAGGAGGTATACAGTGGTTCTAACCACTTTGTGCAAGGTTTTGGAAGGTTCTAGGCCATTTTTGGGACCTTTTGGACACCCTGTTTCTATTCGTCCCACCCTGGAGCAAATAGTAGCATTCGTTCCACCGGTGGAGCGAATAGCAAGTTTGATCGACAAAAAGTCAAATCTGGACAAATGGCACCTAGCAACGGTTACATTTTTTGCTTGCCCATACCTACAAGTCAGAGCATGTAGCATCTTTATGCCTTGCTCCATAAGGGAGGCCAATTTGGGAGATTCTCTTCCCCCTCCAATGCATGTCGCCCTGGTGGCCAAGTGGCACCCCCCCCTGCATGCCCTCGCATGCCTTTTGACCCATGAGCCTCCTTGGGCTATAAAGTGGATGCATTTTCCACACAAATAATAGAGAGGAGTTTTAGTACAAAGCAACAGAGTGCTACTAAGATTTCCTTTCACCTTTTGTGCCCATTTTTCCCTCGAAATCTCTACCTAGCGAAGGAGGTTTGTGAGTGAACTAGTAGGCGCAATTTGTCACATAACCGAACCATATGAGTGAATTTCCTCACCAAATTTGATGAAAATACCCCCCATAGTGTTTTGGACCATTTCCCAGTGGAATTGGTGGTAAAATTTAGGCAGAATCGGTGGGCATCCCACCCCTGGCACCCCCCAATTTGTGATAGTCCTATTCGTCCCACCCTATGATGAATAGAAATATGTGAATAATTTTTTGACTATTTTTAATTAGTTATTTTCTACATGTTCATATTATGTTGCAGTTCAAATTTCATGTCATTCTGAGCTATATTGGCCGAGATATTGCAATTTTAGTGTTTTGTAGGGTCTCATGCAGGTCTACGGTGGTCATCTGGAGAAACACCTAAAATGTTACTGATTTTGCAAATATGATCATATGGGTTTTCTTAAAATATCATTTTATGTATTCTTTCCAATTTTTGTGCATTTTGGATATGTGTAGGGGCAGAAATTGTTTGCTTTGGGTTTTGTAGGTTGCGAACGGTCATTGGAATTGCGAAGCCCCATCGGATGCAATTTCGGTGCAATTTCTGGTGATATCTTCCCAAAACCACTTATTTTACATACCTCTACAATTTCAAGTCATTTGGAGTTGATTTGATGCATATTCTCATTACTAGTCTTTTGGTGCCTATGGGGATTGCATGTTTTTCATCATACGCACTTGCTATTTGACATTTCTGGTTTCCTTGTGTGTAGGTGCAGGTTCTTACAATGCATTAGGAAGGATCATAAGACCTCAATATCAAATATACAAGCAGAAGCAACATTGGCCCGCCCACCTCGATTGTGGGTACGAGGAAAGACATTGGATGTGCACCCGAGTTACTTGAAGGATTTTGATCCTTGGGCACCCGATTTGTAAATAATTGTATCAATAATTTGAGCCCTCAAAGGGGAAATTTTGTAACCTGGATTTTAATTTCCTAATTAATAAGAAGTCGATTTACTTTGCTTCATTTCTTGTTATTTGCTATCTTTTCCATCTTACTTGCATGCTTCCGTTTGATGCTCATACGCAATAGGACATAGATACACATATTTTTTATCATCATTTGGTGCACCATTTTTCCCTAATTCAGTGGTGATCATGGTGGGACCTAGTCCCTTTTGCTTTAGGTGAAGTTTGGATCTCATTTTTCATCTTTTTATGTTGCAGGTGCTATTCGTTCTGGACTGAAACGAACTCTGACCTGCTATTCATGCCACCCTAGGATGAATGCGAATTCATCCCACCCTGGAATGAATGCAGACCTGCTATTCATCCCACCCTAGAGTGAATAGAAACCAGAGAGCTTTCTGAGCAGAATTCCAGAAATAGCAAGTTTTGGCAGTGATGAGGTAGGCATCTGAATCTTCCATCTCTATTTTGCACTTTCAGAAACTATTTTATTTGGTTTTTCCCACATATTTTGCTTGTTTAGAAAGGTTAAAAGTTAGTTTCCCTTTTTCTTAAACACAAAATAACAAAAACATATAAAAGGAGAAAAATCAAAGAAAATCAGAGTAGGAATGCATCTCTATGGTTTGCTTGCTTGTAGCCTACCCAATGGGTAGGCTAACATTTAGGGTTTCACATTTCTAGATACATTTGTGAGTTCTTTTTATACTAAATTTCTGAAAGTAAAATGCACCTTTTGCATGCATTTAGTGAATGATCATCGAATGCTTCTTTGTTTACTTTCTTTGGATTAAAAAGAACCACACACACCACGATTCACTTAAATGCTAGTGAGGTGGATTTCATCACCATCCACTAGTAGAGTTCGACGAGGTGGCTTTCATCTCCATCCATCATCTCAAATCCCATGAACCTTGTTCTTTTCCAAGGCTGGTTCCAAGATCCATCATAGCCCATGGGTTATAGCACGTATCTCTCTTCGGAGAGGTATATCACAGACTACGGGTGAATTGGGTGAGGAACTGGTAGGACCTGTGCTCCCTGGCCATGTGTGGACTTCATTACCACACATTATAGGTGGGATAACATGACCTAGAGTTCATAGCCAGGTTGTCGAGCTATGAGTATATAGGTGAAATCCAATTAAACACAAGATTATCATTCAACAAGATTTCAAACATGTGACACAAGGTCATTCTTTACAAACAACACATCTGAAACACACAAAATAGTTTAGGGATTCACATCTAAAACTTAAAAGAGATAATCATCTATCTTATTGAGTGTTTCCTTTCTTGTTTACTATTTCATTAAGAATTTGTAAAGAAGATAATCATCTAGGGTTTGGTAGAGAGTTACGATGGTGTGCACCCATAGCCAAGCCCAATCATGGGTGGAAGCTATGGAGAGTGGGTTAGGAGACATGAGTCATCTCCGCTATAGCCCTAGGGACTTGGTCATACCTCCCTGGTGAGCCTCTACTCACCCCAACCCCAAGATAGTGGGGCATGAGCCACACCTATGAGGGAGCCCTATGCGGGACACCCCTAGAGGTGATGGACCTTACTTGGGAGAGTGTTCCCAGTATTTAGATACATCACATGCCTTCTTTGATGAAAGGCAATAGTGTGTTGAGGTGCTAATAGATAGAGTGGTGCCATGCATCTACGTACCTATCAGGTCTAACATGCCTATTCATAGGCTTGAGCATGACTTCACACACTAGGTAGAGCAGGTTGATCCGACCTTCCTTTACATCACCTTGATAGGATACAATAGTTTAGGCAACCCGATGGGTATGATACTCATCGCTCGAGGTGAGCTAACTCTACCCTTCCCTTCCTCGTTCATGAAGGAAGGCATGAGGATATCCTTAATTATCCTCAAGAGTAGTATTTTACATATGCTCGATGTGCCTCTGTGCCTGCTGAATATAATGAGCATATGCTCAGGCTCAAACCTCAAGTCAATGCGATGGTCCTCGATCGAGGGAAGCATGCGATAGATATCATAGATTATCTTGAATGAGGTCATCCTCAAGGTGAGACTCCTAGGCCCCCTAGGCCTCACATAATAGAAAAAATTAAACAAGCAGTTGCAAAATATGTGGAATGCCAAGCTTAGTTCAAACAACTTTAATAAGATAAAGAATAACTAGACCACTTGCATCAACTTGAGAAAGAGAGAATCGAATGATAGACCAATGAGTTATTCTAGAAGACTTTATGAGAGAGGGTTCCTACCCCTAAGACACATAGATAGGAAGTCCACCTGAGGCAACCCACACTCATTCGAGATAGGTCTCCTAGACCTTATCTAATGTTGCCTCCATGACCTCCTAGGCTAGATCGAGACTTGCCTCCTAGGCCAAACATAGGATGCCCATAATGGGTAGATACCCCTCTTTATAGATCAACTCGAGAGATGCCCTATGGGGCCTACATTGAGCATGAGCTAGAGGTAGAGTATTTAGAGATGCCTTATCAGGGGTAGGGGGTGATATGCCACCACCCCACAATAGGTTGGAGGATCCTAGACCTCCATCATAGGATGTGAGTAAGGATAAGGAGATTAAATCCTCAGGCCCATATCAAGCATTTCTAGAGCACCTAGAGTTAGTAGAGAATAAGACCTCTAGGTCTGGATCTCAAAAGCCCACTCTATGCTAGTTGCATAGTCAGCCCCTTCATCCTTCGGTTCCTGCCCCCTTATCTAGAGCAATTCAAATTGCCTCAATTGGCTATGTTTAAGGGAGAGGAAGATGCGTAGGAACATGTCACTAGATTCCTGGGTCAATGCTTCGACATCCATGATAATGATGCTTTGCTTTTGAGGATATTCATGACTACCCTCTCTGGCCCTACCTCAGAGTGGTTTTACCAACTCCCTAAGCATAGCATCCATAACTTGGACCAACTTGTAGATGCATTCCTAGAATGCTTCACCTTCAATACCAAGAGGAAGGCGACGTTGGCTGATCTCGCTGGGTTGAAATAGTATGATGATGAGTCGATAACAAATTTTGGCAATAGGTGGTGAGCCTTGCTCACCAAGCTACCTTATCTACTCCCCATGTCGGAGTTGACTCAGATGTTTTCCAAGAGCTACCTAAAGCCAATCTCCTTGTTGTTGCAACTACAATAGTATCCCACTCTTGAAGATGCCCTAGCGCAAGCTAGGACCATTGAAGACATCAATATTCAAGAGGGGGAAATTGTGAAGCCTCACAAGGAGTGGAACAAGAATGCTAAGAACACCCCAGTGCAGCCTAAGCTAGTAGTAGTGAATCAGGTTGCCATTAGTGTCCCAGGGTCGATGCAAGCAGTGCCACCTCAAAAGCCTAATTATCAGGCCACGCCTAGGAACTATGCCAAGGACAACTAGAATAGTCAAGGGAAAAATCAATAGCATCACCCCAAGTGATAGTTCATACCCATTGTAGAGTCTATGGACTCATTTTTTGAGCACCTCTTAGTAGCTAATTCGATCAATCTACCTGAGATTCGACCTATCGATCCAAATGCACCTAGGCCCAAAGGGTATAGAGAAGACCTATATTGCAAATTTCATAGGCAAAATGGGCATGATGTGCAAATGTGCTACAAGTTTAAACACTTGGTGCAAGACCTGATCGATAGGAAGGCCCTTCAGGTAGACAACCCTATCACACCAAACAACCAATAGATGGAGGTCTTCAAAGACCCCTTGCCTGCCCATGCGGAGTAGGCCAAGCCAGTGCCCTAGGTGAATGAGGTTCACCATGCCCCCCCTAAGCAGGGGTATGTCAGCATGATCAACATTGTCATGAGAAATAGGTGGTACCCAAGCCCAACCATGCCACCTATGGCTCATAGCGATGTCCCTTCGACATCATAGTCATTATCGCCTCCTCTGTCGAACCTCCCACCTAGGCCTATGGCCACCATTAAGAGTAAGCTCACTCAGATCTTAAGAACAACATCTTCTCGGATCTCCATCTATGAGCTCATTCAACAATCATAACCTCATAGAGAAGCCTTGATGGAGATCCTTAAGGCCATAGAGCTTCCGCCCTAGGAGTCTAACTCCTTCAACAACTTTGTGGGGCATGTACGATAATGCATAGAATCGATGATTACCTTTCGAGAAGATGAACTTAAACCGGTTCCAAATGATATGGTGGACCCTCCCTTGCACATCGTCGCATGTGTAAATAGGACACCATACAAGAGAGTGTTGATAGACACTAGGTCTTCTAGCAATATCATCACTACGATAGCTCTCAAGCACTTGAAGCTCCCAACATCCCATATTGTCGCATCTACCTACACCCTTCGAGCATTCAATGATGCCATATGCTCGATGGTTGGTATGATCATCCTACCTATTCAGGTAGGGGAAAAGACCATCCCAATGTTGTGCCACATCCTGGAGGGTGAGATGGCATACAATATCCTGTTAGGTAGACCATGGATTAGGGACATGAAGTGTGTCCCTTCCATCACTCACTAGTGCCTCAAGTACACTCATGAAGGGCAAGTTCATGTCATCCCTATGGACCTAGAGCCCTTCAAGTATTGCAATATGGTGCAGTAGCTCCCCGAGTCAACCTTACCATCAACACACCTAGATTTCCAACCGAATAAATCTAGCCAAGGTTTGACCCCATCATCATCACATGCCATACCATCCTCATCATCGACACCCTCCCAGATGCCCATTGTGCCTATGGATCCTTTGCCTAGGAACCTAGGGAAGCGGCCTATTGATGAGGTCCAACTGACCATATCCACCATCTCCATAGAGGAGATACCTAGCCTAGATGATGAGGAGCTACCACATGAGGTAAATGATGAATCATATCAGGTCTCACTCTCATCCCTCTTCTATCCATAGCCTTAGGTCATAGTGCACCTGGATTCCACCAGATTAGGAGAGTACATGGTTAGGAATGTTACAACTACCCTTGCTATAGAGTCGGTGCAAGACATGGGTCGACCCCATCTTCCCATAGGCACTATCGTACCTCTAGGCATCCCCCCTAATCAAATAAATTTCATCTATGGGGGCCTTGACTATGGCATCGAACCCTATCAATAGTAGGAGGAGGATGAAGAGCCCTTCTCGAAAGACATCAACTACTTGTCTAACCCTGACTTCACCCTGAAGTACCTCGACCTTTGCAATTGGCATGGTTATGGGTTAGGCTTGTATGAGCAAGGCACACATGTTCCATTTCAACCCTAGTATCAAATGCCATATGATAATTCAGGATTGGGACATCACCACCCCTTGCCTCTAGATGTTCTCATAGATGGCCTGGAGCACCTATGCCTCAATTATAGGGATGAGTTGGCATGAGATCCCTTTGCCAACCCCAATCACGTCTACTCACTAGGAGACTACTTCCCTATGCCCTTGGGAGATGATGACCCACCTCACGATGGTATCCAATATTATGAGAGAGGTGAAGGTTCATGTACTCTTCCCCATGATAGTGAGGAAGAGGATCCAAGGTCCCCTTATGAGTGGATGTCAGATGATGAGTCAGACTATGGAGTCACACCGATTGACTCTGATAGTTCTGATGGAGAGTACACACAAGTCATCCCTTTGGATGATGAGGATGAGTACTATTTATGCATGTTCCCATTACAAGATCCCATTTGGTGATAACTTCTACCTCATGAAGAGCAAGTTTACCCTCAGCCACACCGACCATCGTCGGTCATTCCACCACCTCCATAACCACCTCCTCAAGTCTTGCGACATCTAAAGGTCCATGGTCACCATCAACCACCTAGGGGAAATCATCCATCCATAAATATGATTTCCATAGATCTATTCAAGCCCCTACGAGATCTGAATAACCCATTGGAGCCATTGCACCTTGACTTGGGGGTAATCAAATTTGAGTAGGGAGATTCTCCCCCATCACCTTCTGAGTACTGGCCTTGCGATGAGATGCTACAACCATTTCATTTCTCTCTAGGGCCAACTCATGATGTCTTCCATGCTGAGGAGGAACTCGAGGTTCCCATTGATGATCTAAACCTAGCTGATGACATCCATTTGATCCCTACCCCCCACCAGTTGGAGGAGGGTTCACATATGTCAATCGAGCCTATGATTGATAAAGATATCGGCTCGGATCTCGAGAATCCATAATGTATCAAGCTAGGGGAGAGCCTATCCCCCAAAGAGCAAGCCGATTACATAGCCCTTCTCATAGAGAAGAAGGAGGCTTTTGCATGGTCCTACAAAGATATGTCGAGACTGGATCCAAATCTAGTCACCCACAATCTGATGCTTGACCCCAAGGCCAAGCCTGTCAAGCAAAAGCTGAGAAAGATGCATCCAATAGTGGCCTTAATGGTCAAATATGAGCTACAAAAGCTGTTGGATGCAAATTTTGTCATTTTTATAGACTATCCACCATGGTTGTCCAACATGGTTCCCATCAAGAAGCCAGATGGGAGGATTCACATTTGCATCAATTTTTGAGACCTAAACAAAGTGAGTCCTAAGGATGATTTCCCTTTGCCGAGCATCGATGCCCTGGTAGATGCCATAATGGGCCATGAAATGTTATCCCTCATGGATGGTTTCTCTAGATACAATCAGATTCATATCAATCTAAAGGACCAACTCAAAACAATATTCACAATACCTTGGGGAACATTTTGCTATAAGGTCATGCCTTTTGGCCTTAAAAATGTCGATGCTACCTACCAGCGTGCCATGACATACATCTTCCATGACTACATGCATAATATTTTGGAAGATTACATGGATGACTTACTGGCTAAATATTTATTATACCATGAGCATCTTGATGTCCTACGCAAAGTCCTCGATCACCTTATTGAGCATAACGTGAGATTGAACCCCAAGAAATGCATCTTTGGCATCACATCTAGAAAAATCTTGGGATTTATCATCTCTAAATGAGGCATTGAAGTGGACCCCAACAAGGTCAAGGTAATCCTCGAGATGCCTCCCCCAACCACAATCAAGTAGCTCCAAAGTCTGTAGGGCAAGATCACGTCCATCAAATGCTTCATAGCACAATTGTTCAAATAAGTGTCAACCCATGAACAAGTTGTTGCACAAGGGGGTCACATTCCATTGGGATGATGAGTGTCAGGATGCCTTTGATACAATCAAACAATACCTGGCTTCATCACCAGTTTTGGCTCCACCTAGACTAGGAGTACCATTCCACTTATACATCTCAGCCACTGAGATTGCATTGGGTGCCATGTTAGCCCAAAATAATGAACTGCATAAGGAACATGCTACTTACTATCTCAGCCGCACCCTGGTCAGTTATGAGATCAAGTATGCATACATTGAGAAGTTATGCCTAGCAATGGTTTTTGCCACCAAGAAGCTATGACATTACATGCTTAGCCATACCACGTATGTTGTATCTAAAGAGAATCCATTGTGATACATGATGAGTCACACTTATCATAATAGTCGCATGATAAAATGGATCATGTTGTTGATGGAGTTTGACCTTGAGTTTATTGGACAAAAATAAATTAAGGGTCAGGTCATCATCGATCAACTCGTAGAGGCTCCTCTCTAGGATGATCAACCTCTTAGCATGGAGCTTCCCAATGATGGAGTCTTCCAAATATCAGAATCACTTGATTTTGATGAGCTTGAGTCATAGGTAGATATGACTCTATTTTTTGATGGCTCCAAGTGCGAGCAAGGGGGTGGCACAGGGATCATGTTTTTCACACCGCATGGGGCTCCCATACCCCTATCATTTAAACTTGATTTCCCATGCACCAACAATAATGTCGAGTATGAAGCCTTGCTCATAGGTCTTCAAATGGCTATCACCATGAAAATCACCAAGCTTAACATTTTTGGTGATTCCTTGCTCATTGTTAACTAGGTCAAAGGGGTATACCAATGCAAGTGCCCAGTTCTACAAGCCTACAAAGCCCTTGTGGATAAATTCCTGGAAAATTTTGAATGGTATGACATCGAGGCACTCCCTCGATCATCTAACCATTTTGTGGATACAATGGCCTCCCTAGGGTCCTTGATCCCATAGAACCCTATTGATGATGTGACAACCATTCAGGTCAAAATGCTCTCGCAGTCCATGGTTGAGCATGAGAACATTCAAGTCATACCAGAAGTCCACTTGATTCAAATTGAACCTCCTCAAGAGAGATTCTCGCACATTCATGAGTACTTGAATCATGTCGATTGGGGGACTCTATTCCCTCAAGCCCCTTTTGATAGCAGTACAATGCTATTCTTACAAGTTCTTTCCCAATCAACATTTGCTCGGGATGAACTTCAAGAGGGATAGGCAGTTCATGCGATCGAGGCTTCCTCACAATAGGACTGGTCCACACAAATCAGGGAGTATCTAAAGCTTGGTAACCTCCCTCCTGGATTGTTGCACACCGCTAAAAGAACATTCAAATGGAAGATGACAAAATATGTCTTGCTAGGAGACATTATGTATCATCGGAGCTATGAAGGGATCCTCCTTCACTGCTTAGAGCATCAAGAGTCAGCTTGGGCAATCACCCAAGCACATGATGGTACATGTGGTGGCCATTTTAGTGGCATGGCCATCGCAAAGCGCATTCTTCGCATGGGCTATTATTGGCCAACTTTAGAGCAATATTGTTGCACATATGTGAGGAAGTGCATGAAGTGTCAGCACCATGCTAACTTGACACACGTACCTTCTCAGGCCTTACAACCAATTCAATCGGCATGGTCATTCTCACAATGGGGGTTGGATTTAATTGGGAAAATCTCCCTCGCATCCTCGGGCCATCACACATTTATCATCATGGCTACCGAGTATTTCACAAAGTGGGTGGAAGCAATTCCCCTTACCACTATGATAGGACCCCACATAGCGGAGTTCCTATTGCACAATATCATTTGTCATTTTGGTATTCCATCCAAGATCATTTCGGATAATGGGACATCATTTAAAAATAAATATGTGCATGCTTTAATAGCAAAGTATAAAAAGAATCTAGCAATTTTTTGATGCCCTACTATCCGCAAGAAAATGGGCAAGTAGAGGCTTCCAACAAAATATTGATTGCCATTCTCAAGAAAATTATCAAAGAGAATCACACATATTGGCACACACAAATACCCCTTGCTCTATGGGCCTATCACACTAGCATTCGGATGCCCACTAGGGCTACTCCATTTTCATTTGTGTATGGTGTCGAGGTAGTCATGCCTCTAGAGCTAGAAATCCCATCACTATGCATATCCATGTAGGAGTTCATCGATGATGACACCACATGGTAGGCTCACCTAGATCAGCTTACATTGCTTGATGAACATCATGTTAATGCTCTTGAGCACTTATATATTTATCAAGAGCGACTTAAGAGAGCCTACAATATGAAAGTCCATCTTAGAGACTTTCAGGTTGGTGATCTCATTCTGAAGGAAAACCAACAAAATTCTAATTTTCCACCCCATCTATGGGACAAGTTTATGATAAACTGGTTAGGTCCCTTTGTCATCACTAGTCATATAGGACCTAAAACTTATCACCTAGCCTCCCTTGAAGGTGTTGAGGATCTTGAACCCTTGAACATCCTTCATTTGTGGCCTTTCCATGCCTAGAGCATGGTGGCCCATCCTAAAATGCTCCTAGGTGGTCTATGACCATCTAGGTCATCCCAAAATGCTCCAAGGGTGTCTACAACCCACTTGGTCAACCTAAAATGCTCCTAGGTGGTCTATGACCATCTAGGTCACCCTAAAATGCTCCAAGGGTGTCTACAACCTACTTGGTCAACCTAAAATGCTCCTAGGTGGTCTATGACCATCTAGGTCACCCCAAAATGCTCCAAGGGTGTCTACAACCTACTTGGTCAACCTAAAATGCTCCTAGGTGGTCTATGACCATCTAGGTCACCCCAAAATGCTCCAAGGGTGTCTACAACCCACTTGGTCAACCTAAAATGCTCCTAGGTGGTCTATGACCATCTAGGTCACCCCAAAATGCTCCAAGGGTGTCTACAACCCGCTTGGTCAACCTAAAATGCTCCTAGGTGGTCTATGACCATCTAGGTCACCCCAAAATGCTCCAAGGGTGTCTACAACCTGCTTGGTCAACCTAAAACACTCCTAGGTGGTCTATGACCATCTAGGTCACCTAAAAATCCCCAAAGGCATCCATAAGCCCTTTGGTCACCCAAAATGCCCCAATGGCCCCCAATAAGCCCGTTGGTCACATGTATATACATATATATCAATCAAAAATTCAAAAACATCATCAAAATATCAAAAATACAAAAATATTGCATCGCATCACATTGCATCCCATTGCATTTTATCATCACTTGCATTTAGGCATACTCATCATTTGCACTTTGCATTTTAGAGTTGCTCATACATGTCTAGCACTAAGACTGTACACTAGTCATCATTCAAAATCAATGTTGTGAAAGTAATCATTCACATAATTCAATATTTCACTTATCATTTTCACCCATATTTTCCATATTCCATATTTGTGTCCACTCCCTTCACCTAGTCATTTGTTCTAGAATGTCATTAGGGTTTTTGGTCACTCAACCATCTCTAGTTTTCTTTTCAGATTTTGTAGAAAGCTATCTTGATTTTTAGGAGGTAGAGTCTTGCTTAGATTATACCTTGTATACATCAGATCCCAAACACATTTACACATTAATAAATCCAAGTTTTGTACAAGGAAATATGAAAATTATGAAGTGGTCTAGGTTACTTTAAGCGAAAATGTTATCCTGCTCATCCCCCTATGTGAATGGTTCAAGAATGTTGAGAATTGGAAAAAGGACAAGCTCTTCCCTACCCAATTCCCCAAAATAAACAGTGGTTTTCACCACTATCAAAAATCCCAATTCCTCAAAAATCAAAAAAAAAAAAATCAAAATTCAAAAATCAAAATCCCAAAAGTTCAAAATCAAAATCCTCAAAAAGAAAAAATCAAAATCAAAATAAATAGTGGTTATCACCACTTCCCAAATCCCTTGCTCAAAAAAAACAAAATACAAAATAAATAGTGATTTTCATCACTACATATGAGCAAGTATCCCAATAAAATTGAAGAAAATAAGGGAGTTTTGAAGCTTGAATCCTTGGAATTCTCAGCATTCAAAAAACCATAAGGTGATCCTCATTACGGGTTTTGTGGATAGCCTATCCGGAAATGGTGGTATCCTTATGCATGATGATATGTCTATCACATTAGCTTTTGCATGTGTGCAGACCAATGTTTGCATGTGGATGAGCTAGCTTTTGGTAACCTAGATTGCCTAGTGGTCTAATCCTACTAAGTACAAACCTAGGATCATGACATTCATAGGGTGATCCTCATTACAGGTTTGGTGGATAGCCTATCTGACAATGGTGGTATCTTTATGCATCTCACAGGAATGAACTCACTTGCACACACAGGGATATGGAGTATCTTGGTCATCCTAGCAGATTCATACCTTGTCAAAAAGTCTTGCATAGTCAGTATACAACCTTTGATCAAGTTAGCTAGAGTGTTTGAGTCTCATAAAAACCTCATCTACATTCTCTAACATCTCATTTCATTTATTCCATTCTACCACATTGCAATAATACATTTCCATATTTCCATTAAACAAAAACAAAAAAAGAGCATTAATGTATTTTGTATAGTCTATGGTGCTAACATAGTGTGTCAAATCATTAGCCACAATTCATTTTATCAATCAATCAAATATCCCATCTCACTATGCATCCATGCATATAGATAGCATCAAATCAAATCAAAATACACATGCATACATGATATATATCTATCACCATTCCATCATGTCACAAAAGCATCCATATGCATACATAATAAGCATCTAACACATAATCATAAATAAATACATACATTGCATCCATCTCATAAAGAAATAATGGAGACACATGATGACCATAATAAAATCTCATATATATATGGGGTAAAAATATACATCATAGTTTCCAAAAATGCTCGTAGGCTACAATAAAGTGGGTCCTCAGACCTCACCAATACCAAAAAGCCAAAATCCAAAAAGAGTCCCAAGAGTCTCCATCACCATGGTCATGTAGGACCGATGCTATGACTCACACTACCACCTATAGTCCACGTCCACTGTGATCCCCCATGCCTACTACCACCAATCCTATCAGTCCTCCACCTAGAAGAAGACTACACTATCTCACTCTATCGAGTCCAATGTGATCCTCTAGTCTCCCCATCATCATGAAGATGCCCTCCAAGGTGCACCACCTCCATCTCTAATCGATCCATATAATCCTACCTTCGTTGTCCCTATGCTTGGTATGTCTCCACCATTGACTGTAGCCATAGCACCTCCACCTATAGCCTCTCTACCTCCCCACTATTGGATCCCTCCTACCTAGGACCCTATGCTCTCAACTATACCCATAGGGAGGATATCTCGGCCTGATCCTCCTGTTCTTGTGCTCAAAGGAGATCTCTCTCCTATCTGACCTTGCCCAACTCAACCTACAGCTCTAGGTATCGGTCACCCTGTATACCCTACTATACCTATGCCCCATGATCCTCTACATCCACATCATCACCCTGATCTCCCAAGTCTAGGAGATCTACCTGCTCATCCACCTCTACCTGGTCCTCCTCTGGGGCATCCTGCATCACCTCATCTACTACCCTAGTCACCTCACCCCCTAGGGCCCTTGTACCTCACCACTGGTGCATCACCCACCATGAGTCATACTCCTCCATAGTCTTAGTATCATCCATATCTGGAATATCTACTACAAGATTTGACTCCTCACCCACCTCCTCCACTATCGGCCACCTCAATGTCCTCTCATCCCTATGGTATCGATATACCACTAGCTCCCCGGGAAGCCCTACTATAGCCCAAACTATCACATGACCCAAGAAAAAGGGAAGTACTCCCACTTGGTCCCATGCCTCATAATCAGCCATCTACCTCACCTCACCTAATAAAGTTGCTTGTCATCACTAACCCAATCTGGATAGTCCTTGTAAGGTCACCATATCACCTACCCTGGCACCAATCATGAGAAGGCATCGATATAGTGATCCACATCACCTACAAACTATCGACTCTACCCTCTCTCCTGAGCCCTCTACCATAGGATACCATATCCTATCTCCTTGTCTGCTAGCTATGCCCAGGTCATCCATGGTAGTCCATGTGGTCACCCCATAGCTATGTGCTACCATCCCCAACATTACAATAAGAAGTTGCACCCCAAGCCCTTCCATTGATGATAGCGGATCTCATACAACTCATCGTAGAGCTATGCCAATAAGGTAGTCCCCCATGCCATCACTAGTGGCTCCTCCTTGGTGCACCCCACTAGGGCGTACACCAGCTCTAATAGGTTCCAAGGGAACCTGGCTCTTGAGGAATCAGGGAGGAGCATATTGGAGATGAGGGTCATCAGTAGTGCATGCCTCACCCCCAATACCCCCTCCTCATGCTATAACCCCACCAATATCCCCCCATTTTGGTAGTCTAACTCTGCCACATCCGCATCCTCACCAAAGTACCTCATCAACACTACACCTCTCTGGTCATAGTGCATAGAGTGGATCGGTCACCCCTCTATCGAAATCTATAGAATCTGGTAGATATCCTCTAGCATCACCATCATCTCCCTCATCGGTAGGTGGAAGGTGTTGGTGCATGAGTCCCACAAGCTAATAAGCATAGTCAAGTAGGCTCGGTCGCCTATCATAGGCTCCAACCGAGTAACCTACTTGAGCCCCATGGCATCAAGCCACTCCCAGTCAACCTCAGTCAAGGCACCTTAAGTGGTCTCAAAGAGCCTCAATTTTTGATACCGACTCTTCACCACCTAGTAAAGATAAATAAAAGCAATAAGCAAGCATTCACCATGCTTCAAAATGGCCTCCAAAAGGCCCAAAAATAATGCAAAAACAAAAATATACAAAACAAAACAAAAACAAAAGCAACAAATATTGCACTTTTCAATAATGAGGTCGTAGAGTCAGTACATACCCTCCTCGCACTGGCTCCTTCATTGGATGCCTCTACTTGCTGACTCATGATGATCATGGGATGATTTCGATAGTGCTTCACTATGAAAAATCACTCTCCTCCTCCTCACCTCTCAAATCGCCAAAGAAAACATGCAATAATGAGCCCAAAACTCACATTTGAGGTTTATATAGGCTTGCAACGGTCCTATTCATCCTAGGGTGGGATGAACACACTTCTGGCCATTCTTCCCACCCTAGGATGAATACCAACTTTGCATTCATCCCACCCTAGGATGAATACAACATTTTTAGGCCAAAACAACTTCAAATGCTCCAAAAAAACCCACAAAAATAGCCCAATTTTGGTCTAAATTTTCACATAATACAAGAAGCACAATAAAATGCTACCAGGGCCTAGAAAGGACATCACTTCATTCCCCAAGAAGGCTAGTTTAGCTGGACCACTCCACGGGAATGAGGTTTTTCCTTCCTTTCCTCTCCAACTGGCGCTAAAAACAAAAGGGTTCAAAACCCACCAAAAACAAGTCAAATATGATGGAATTCATTCAGGGTCAATATGGAATGCAAACTTCTCATGGATGCATGGAAAATTTACTACTTCACTCCCCAAGAAGGCCATTTTGGCTGGACCACCCCACGGGAATGAAGTTTTCAACTCTTTGCTTCCAGGAAACCTCCATAGCATCATCAAAATCCTTTCAAAACTGTGCCATTTTTCAATGAGTACAACTGAAGGTAACCTTAACAAAAGTCATCTGGGTCAAGTGACTCATCACTTTTCTCATGATTCATTCCCTCATCGACTCATCGCTTGAGGGGGTAGTCATACTCAGTCCAAATCAATAAGCACACACTCAATCATGCAAATTGCGTTCATTCAATGAATCATTGACAAAGACAATCACGCCCTTGCTTGGGGCAGCAAACAAGCAAAATATCAAATCAAATTGCTTAGCATTTTAGAAGCATGAAGGATGTAGAGGCTTTGCCTCTTCATGACTAAACAATTTCTAAGCTTAAACAAGTTCCTTAGCTCGTCAAAAGCAAGGATTCAAGAACGCATGCTCTTTCCAGGATTGGGGCATCTAAAGTTGGTTAGGTTATTGAGTAACCCTAATCATTGAACATTTTAGTCATCTATTTTTTCTCAGCACTATGTTGCACACAATGCATCTCAAAAATGGGCATCTGTAGACACTAAAATCTGGTCAATCTGATTATGCTACCGAAAGCAATGACTAAAATGACACACCAAGGCCCCTAGGGCAGCCCTCAAGAGGTATACAATGGTTCTAACCACTTTGTGCAAGGTTTTGGAAGGTTCTAGGCCATTTTTGGGACCTTTTGGACACCCTATTTCTATTTGTCCCACCCTGGGATGAATACAGAACCTATTCATCCCACCCTGGAGCGAATAGCAACATTCGTCCCAGGGTGGAGCGAATAGCAGGTTTGATCAAAAAAAAGTCAAATCTGGACAAATGGTGCCTGGTAATGGTTACATTTTTTACTTGCCCACACCTACAAGTCAGAGCACACAACATCTTTATGCCTTGCTCCATAAGGGAGGCCAATTTGGGAGATTCTCTTCCCCCTCCAATGCATGCCACCCTGGTGGCCAAGTGGCGCCTCTTGCCTTGCATGCCCTCGCATGCCTTTTGACCCATGAGCCTCCTTGGGCTATAAAGTGGATGCATTTTCCACACAAAGGATAGAGAGGAGTTTTAGGACAAAGCAACGGAGTGCTGCCAAGATTTCCTTTCACCTTTTGTGCCCATTTTTCCCTCGAAATCTCTACCTAGCGAAGGAGGTTTGCGAGTGAACTAGTAGGCACAATTTGTCACATAACCGAACCATATGAGTGAATTTCCTCACCAAATTTGATGACAATACCCCCCATAGTGTTTTGGACCATTTCCCAGTGGAATTGGTGGTAAAATTTAGGCAAAATCGGTGGGCGTCCCACCCCGAGTGCCCCCCAATTTGTGACAGTCCTATTCATCCCACCCTATGATGAATAGAAATATGTCAATAATTTTGTGACTATTTTTAATTAGTTATTTTCTACATGTTCATATTATGTTGCAGTTCAAATTTCATGTCATTCTGAGCTATATTGGCCGAGATATCACAATTTTAGTGTTTTGTAGGGTCTCATGCAGGTCTACGATGGTCATCTAGAGAAACACCTAAACTGTTACTGATTTTGCAGGTCTACGGTGGACATTTAATAACCTGGATTTGATCTGATCGATTAATAAGAATTCAATTTACTTTGCTTTATTTCTTGTTATTTTCTATCTTTTCCATCTTACTTTCATGCTTTCGTTTGATGCTCATACACAATAGGACATAGATACACGTATTGTTTATCATCATTTGGTGCACCATTTTTTCCTACTTCAATATGCCCTGATGGGACAACCTATGTATCAAATATTATGTGAGCAAGGACAATGTGGTTCACAAACACAATATGGAAAAACACCTCAAGTATCTCAATTGATTGAATGACAGTCTAATGGTGTCTTTGTAACAACTATTCAACTTATTTAGCCCAAACCCATCAACAAGAAGTGGTTCCATAGTGTTAAAAAGTTCCCCAAGATCAACAAGACATACAGGACATTCAAAGGAAATTGGACTAGCTAAAGGGAATGATTATAGTCTTTTAGTTCTTAATGGCACAAGATTATGAATTTGAAGAGGAGAATCAACAAATTCTTCACAAGGAAGCATGCAATGACCATACTTGGGCACAAGAACATGAATTCATAATTAAGCACATTCTAGTGTTTCACTTGTAGTATGGGCTACAATTAAACAAATTTTGCCATGGTTTTCCACGATACCCAAGCAATAAATCAAGTGGCATATCAACCTACAACAGTAAATTAGCTCATTATTGTCAGTCAACCAATGGTTAGTAAGCTCACAATAAACCAACCAATAGCAAACCAAATATTTTTACCTTAATTCAATGTAATACAAGCCTGTGGAATGTTTGGAACATCTGAAATGAGCAAATGCTACCTCCCTACCCAAAGAACAATAATGTACAATCATCATTATGGTGAATTAACTTCTATGAAAACTTATCTACCTACCCACCAGGAACTATACTCTCTTTGGGTAAAAGAAAAATAACTTGGGATGATAAAGGAAGGTTCAAATGATGATAGATTGACAATTCCTATAGGAGATCCCCAATCGTCTCGTCAAGAGACGTGCCTCCTATGGTATGAGGAAAGACTTGAAATTGAAACATAAATTCCAAAGATAAAGAATCAAAGGTTGAATAAGATTGTGACTCTTTTAATTTTTTATCATATGAAGAGTCAAAAGCTATAAAATAATGTGAGGTGTTTAGTTTTCTCCTATAAGGGGCAAGGTCTATGATGGAAGCAACAATGGACTGAAAAGACAAGGAATTTGGTTTCCCATTTGAAGCTGAGGAGCTCATGAAGATAACAAAGGAAAATTTACAATCAAAATATAATGCGTTGGTGCTTCCATCTAATGATGAGTTGAAGCATATAATAATAATGGAAAGAAAAATTTGGCCTAAATATGAAGAAGAAACAAAGTTTGCAAGGTTTGAAAAATTGACATGTGAATCCCCTTTTATGAAGGCATTCCACTTCTTTAAAGAGGGAATTCTTGAAGGGAATTATCAAATTCATGGGATACCATGTAAAACATAAATATTTGCAATACTTGAAGCACATAAAATTGGCAAATGTTGCCTTTCTACCCAAGATATTGTCATGTGCAATCTCCATGAATCAACAACTTCTTCGAAAGAGTTTATACTAGGAGTTGAATTCTCCATGGTTAGAGAGAGGAATTGAAACAAAAATTGAAGAATTTGAAAATGAGAAGTCAGGGCTTAGGAAGACGAAATATTTGGTAGTCCAAAATATTAAGCATTTGATTTCCCCTTTAAAGGAGAGAAATACATAGTGGTAGTAGAGATAAGTTTGCAACTAGAACATGAGGTATTTATATAATAATTGAAATTGATATTGGAGCCCATAAGTGAAATAGAGGAAGGAGCTAAGTTAGAATATAAAATATGACTTTATTTTGAGGAAAGCTAAGTCTACAATAATGGAAAATTTTACATAAGAGTCCTCTTCTCATAAGATAAAATTATAGAAGGAGACACCGCTCAACATATAGAAAAGGATTCACTTGTGACTCCCTAGATTGTTCAGGTGATTCTAGAAAAAGGGGTTATATTAAGCAATAGAGAGGCCACGACTCTAGAAATGAGATATTTTCCATAATCTTGGGGAGTGAATCCAAGGTAAAAAATATTTTCCAATAGTTTAGTGCTTTAAAGGATGATATTAAATTTGTTAAAGATCAATAATAAATGAGCCACTATTTCTAAGAAATGATATCATGTTTGGTTGCATAAAGACTAGGGCTCAAAGTAATAGTTTTCATCACAATCCATCATGGAATGAGATGAAAAGTGCGGAAACTATCTTAGATGCAAAAAATTTAGCACCCACCCACACTCCCAGCCACTTCAGATTAAAAAAAGGGTATCATTTCCAAGGCAATTGGCATCAAGAGGTGGATCAAAAAGAAATAGTGAGAAAGAAAGTTGTTTCAACTACTCAAGCTTCAACATCCACCCTTGGTCCCTCTAACTATTTTGATGAAGAAAAATACTACCTTCCAGAGTGTATCCATGAAGCTTAAATTGTAAAAGACTTCTTGACAAAGACCCTCCATATACACTATGGAAAAGAAAAAGGGGAAAAATTAGCAAAAGGTCCCTTAGGGGATTTGCAATGATGTTTCCCTTCTTTTCTCACACGGAGGATAGAGGTGGTTTGTTATTTCAAGCTTAAAGTTTAGTGGATTAATTAGAGAACACCTATTTTTCTTCTAATATTTTATTTGACAAGATTAACCTTAATTTAGTCCTATTCTAAATACAAATACATCAAGCAATACAAGAAACAAGTCCTAATAAACTAAATGTTTTCAATTTTGATGATAAATGAAAGATGACTTTCTTTTAAAAGTAAGGGTTCAGGAGGATTATGCACCAAGAAAGCCTTAGTGTGACTATATACCTTTTTTTTATATGTAAGATTTAAATTGGTCCCCTAATGGTTAATGCTAACTTCTTTCTTTTTTCTTTATCTTTAATAAATAAACAAAAAATACTGAAATAAAAATAGATACAAAGTAGAAAAAAACAAACCTATGCTCTAAATACAAAAATTAAAGGATTGGAATTGGAAAACCTATTTTTTTACCACAAAGGTAGAAGAGCTATTGTTTGAAAAAATGCTACTGGCAAAAGCGTTGTTGGTTCTACAAAAGCACTTTGATGCATTTGCCAATTGATGGCACTTTTGTTCACCTACAAAATAGACAAAAAAAATGATGGATCAATAGCAAAGGGATCTGCCTAAGTTGGAGGAGAGTATGTGTCTCCTTTAACCAACATTAGACACTTGTTCAAAGATTAGGTGGAAAACTACAGAATGATAAAATAGTGATTGTGTGCTTAGTGGTGAAAGGTCCACTAGATGCGTGATAGTGCTACTGATGCTTTTGTTGACTCATGATGCTTTAGATTTCTATGACTATGTAATCTATCTCTAAAACATCGAGTGATAATACCACTTAACTTGTATTTTAGTGGCACTTTCACCTATGGAAATAATAGAATGATGTTTATATGATAGATTTGTGATTTTTGTAAGTGATTCAATCAGGGTCCCTGACCAAGAGGTTTAGGACCCCTGATAGATGTAGTAAAATAATGTGATTGCTTATAAAAAAATGTAGCCTAAGGATGCAAAAATCTAAACGACAAGTAGATGCAAATATGATGAACAAAGTAGAGTTAATATGCAATTATCAAAGATTAGAGAGCTGCAAAATGATAATGAAAAAAGCTAAGAAGGGGAGTGATCACAACCCAAGCAAACTTATAGCTCCAAGATGCAAATATTAATATCCCCTTATATTTGATTTGAGATTGTTTTTTTCTTGGGGTGTTTGAGAGCCTGAGATGCTTGAGAGCTCATTGTCTTCAAAATATCATTACATGATTTTAATATAAGTTTCCATGCTTGAATATTGATTGATATAAATTTTGACAATTTTTGTTACTTTCAGAAGGTCATATGGATTTGGATCCCTAGTGCTAGCTTTATAGTTAGCCATGACTTCCTCATTGATGGTTGCATTGAAGTTGTTAGGATTAGCAAGGGAAAGAATTTGAAATGGTATCAAGATGCAATTAATGGATGGAATATAGAAAATGATAAGTTTTGGGCATTGATTTTTTGTTGGGGCTATAGATCAGACTAATGTGATTAGATCTATTTTTGGTGGATGATTTGGAAGGTACTAATTGTTAACCTTTTCTTTTTGGTGTTTGATAGTCAATAAAATTGAAGGCGATAGTACTAAAAGGGCTAATGCCCTAGTGCTTTTCCAAGATAACTATTTATAGTTTATTTAGGCAAAAATGATAAAAAATTTAAAATTGCATAAAAGTGTTGCCAAGGAGCAAAAGTGTCGCAAAGGCTATCAGTCAAGTCCTAGTGCTTTTATTTTTGGAGTAATAGATGCTCCTAATTTGAGCTTCGGGATAATTGATTTGGCTTAGATGTTTGATTGATTGATTGATGAATTAGTAAGTTTGAAGATCTTCATGATGCACTCAAAATTGGGTGTCTACATTTGCCCCTTTTTGATGCATTTATTGGATGATGAATGTGTCAAAAACTCACATTAATACTCCAAATTTGAGATAAACAAATTTGTCGTTGCTTAAGATTAGTAATGCAATATGACTAATGCTTTTAATTTGTTGAATAGATATGATGTTAAATTTTCCTTTATTGATAGCATTAAATGATTCTACCCTAGTGTGCTCCCTCAAGTTTTAGAGGGGAAAACAAGTTGGACCAAGGAAAATCGACTTGATGATGATTTACATCATTGTTGTGATGATAATTTGATGACAATAGAAAAAATCAGCCAAGAAAGGCTTGGGGTAAAATGGTTTGGGGATAAAAACCAAATCATTTTTACCATTGACAAGGAGGAGAAAGGAGCTTGGGATCCCTTATTGCAGTTGTTACTTCAATGGTTCAACTACTAAATCAAGCAGATAGGATGATACCACCCATGGTAGGAAGAGGACCTCATGTTTAGCTAAGAACCTAAAAACTATCCTTAAATTTAAATTTTGTGCTTCAAAATTCATACCCAAAAAAGGATAACACTTTTACACTAGTGCTTATACAAGCCAATGACACTTTTGTGCCATATTGGCAATTTTACCATTTGACAATAGTTTTGCCATCTGGGCAATTCTTTCATTGGTCGATGATACTTTTGCCACCCAATGACACTTTTGTTTATGGGTGGAGTTCTTGCTTACCTTTAAGTTTTTTATTTTTTTTTATTTAAAAGCATCAAGGCTAATAAATTGATGATTGAGATGATTGTAGGAGACATTGCAGACTCTACATAACAGAGAGAAATGACCTCATATATTAGAGATCGTTGCTAGATTCATTTGTGTTAGGACCTGTTGGCATTTTTGCCACATTGATTCTCATTGATGAATGCATTGATGTATTGTTGGGGATCTGACCTTTGATTGATGCAACTTGGGCGAAAAAAGGAGAAAAAATGAGCAAAAAATGACTAAGTCTGAAAATTGCAGCGACGCGCTGACATGTTGCATAATCGCGGTCAACGCAACCAACGCAGTGAGTTGGCGGAACCGTCGCGATATCGCGACGTGTTCCGAAATCGCGGGTCGGCGGGCAAAAAGCATTAAGTTGAAAACATGCAGCGATTCGCTGACATGTCAGCGAATCGCGACCCGGGGAGCGTCGAAGGCAAAAAGTGCAAACTTGCAGCACGTCGCTGACATGTCAGCGAATCGCGACCGAAAATGGCGATTGATGCGGCGACGGAAACATGTAGCGAAATCGCTACATGTTCCGATTTCGCGGGGCAAAGCGCAGGGAGGAGCCAACGGCGGAAACATGTAGCGAAATCGCTACATGTTCCATTTTCGCGGGTCTTCAGCAGCGAAGCGTACGGCGGAAAAACACGTCGCGATTTCGCGACCCGTCGCATTTTCGCGACCTGCGCAGTTTTCCCGCCAAGTGCAGGATGAACGGCCGAGAGGGTTTTTCCGATTTCCGATGATTTAATGCTGACCCGAATTAAATAATTTGCGGATTTCCGATGCGGTTAAGGTCGAAGAGTGCCCATGCCACCAAAATTAAAGGATTTATTGGTTCAAAGCTGCGGTTCGTGGATTAATTCAACGGTTTTCATGCACATGTTCGAAGAATCGTATTTAATAAAGGACCGCGAACGTTTCATGGCATTTAATTTTTATTTCCTCGAGGCCGCTATTAAGGGGTCGTGTTCCCGATTTTCAAGATATTATTGTAGATCACGAGGAAGTTGGTTTTACGTTTTTAATGCCGCAAAGAGGACGGACCTCTATAAAAACCAATGTAATTTTCATTTGCAAAGGTTGGAAAAACTTGCTGCTAGAAACTGGAATTGTATTTGCGGGAATACAAGGATCGACTTCTAATTTTTCAAGCGTCGCATGGATGAATTTGCTTTCTCGTTTTCTCGCATTTCTAATAGCATTCGTACTCCCGCATTGCTATTACATTTAAATTCTGCATACTGGATTTAAATATCGCGGTCGTGGTACAATTCCCGGAATGTGGGTTTGGAGGGATTTGCGGCATGTGATTGTGCGAGGATGAAGCTGATTTCTTATGTTACTTGTCGTTGTTGCGTTTGTAGTTTCCTCGCCGTTGTTTTTCTCGATCCCATCACTTCGGCCTCGTGGCCATATTTCCCATTTCTTTCTCGCAACCTTTTAAATCTCTTTCCAAAGAACCCTATCTTAAACCCAATTTTAGAATAGTAGAGGGAACCACCCCACTGGAGATTGGTCCTGGGAGCCATTTCTTGCTTCCAACCTTTCAATGTTGGCCGGGTCTAGGGCGCAATTGTAAAAATCCTTTCCCGTGGCGTATTCGTGACCAACAGTTTTTGGCACGCCCGGTGGGACAGATCGTTTCAGTCTCCAAGAATTCATAATCGGTGGGATACGCATAATTTTCCAAAGTGATAACCCCACCGGTGCCAACAGTTTTGGCACGTTTTAACACCCGGAGGTCTCAAGATTTGATGAGCTGTCTTGGCCTCACAAATGAGATTTGTAAGTTCATCTGGCGACTTTGCTGAGTTGAAGATCTGTTCGTGGACGCCTATTGTTTTTAAAAAAAAAAAAAAAAATTTCAAAGAATGTTCATCTGGCGACTCTGACTTAATGGCGATGGCCGTGATTCCGCAGACCACTGCCACAAAGGCGAGGGTTTTTTCTAGATGGGATGATCCTGGCCCTCTGAATCTGCAAGTTCGGCATGAAATTCCCGAAGGTGCCCTGAAGAACCCGGCAAAATATGATGGTACCGAAGGCATGGCTCGGCACATGTTGAAGATATTGCTATTCTCGTCCATGATCCATGTCATAGAACACGAAGATGTCATGATCCGACTTCGGTTCAGCCTTTGGAAGGAAGAGCATTGCAATGGTACAGATTGCTCAAACGTCAAAGCATCACCATGGGATGATCTAGCGGGAGCACTGATCAAAAGATTTGACGAAGATCCTTTCTACAATTCTTTGGATCTCTACCAATTTTTCATGTACATCAAGAGAGCACCTCAAGAAAGCATCACGGACTTCAATGTCCGATTCTTGATAAGTTGGAAGAGAATTCCGGAGAAGATCCGTCCATCACCCACCCAAGCCCACCTCTTTTATGTTCGAGCTTTTAACTCTGACATAGGTCTCTTTTTGCTGCAGTCAGGTGAACAACGCTTCCCACAAATCTTTGAGGAAGCAGTGCCGAGCGGAACAGCTTGTTGCTCTTATCAAGAAAGTTACCGTGGGGAGAAACTCCATTACCTTCTCCGGTGGTTGCTGCTCCTGTTTACCCTGCACATTCATGCCAGATCCCTGAGATGCAGTCATGTGAATTTCAAGGGACAGATCTCGTCCAAAGTCAAGGATTGGAACATGCAAGCACTTTTCCAAAGAATGAACAATATGGTTGCTTGCGCTTTCATCAAGAGATGGGCCAAGTAGAAGAACAAGTTCAAATTCCATAGCCTGAGGAGATCCCAGAATCAGATTTCTCACTTGAAGAGCCCTGTGATCACATCAAGGAGTTAGAGGAGCCTGTACTCAACCCACAGCCAGTAAAGTCTGCAAAGTGGTGGTGTTGGTTCCAGCCACTACATCCAATACCTGAAGAAGTCCTCCATGTGGGTACTAGTAAGAAGGATAATCTGCTGAATTGCATCCTATTCGCACCATGGAGAACTTCAGGAAGGAGCCAGCCTAATTTCAAGGACCGACTTAAGTATGATCAGATCTGGTCGGGACATTGCAGATTTACCGGATAACATTCTGAGATTGGATGTCTGGTGGCGACATGCCAATCATGTCGTGCATTATTGTATATAGTATTTTGAAAAAACAAAAAAAAAAAATAGAAAAAGAAGAAGAAAAAAAAAAAGTGGTATTGTTTTTATTTGTTCATCTCGGCTCTTGTTGCCTGCGAGCCGTAGATGCTTGTTTTTTCCTTTGTTTTTCTCCTCCCAACAGCTTTGGTGGCTTTCTAGCACTTTCTTCTTTTCCCTTCCCCGTTTCCTCTCTTTCCTTTCTTCATATTCTTCCTTCTCGTTTCTTCTCGCATTAAAACAAAATAAGCCACTACCGTTGTTTCTTTTTCCCTTTTCTCGTTTTTTCCCTTCCCTTCTTATCCCTTTCCTCTAAGTTCAGCCTTTTACGCATTTGCTAATCAGCCTAGTTCATTTCATTTCACAACCTTTCCTAGTTCCATTCCCACTCCATAACTTCGTTCATTTTCATTTCATCATTCCATTGCAGCTACCGCTTGCGCAACCGCAAGAGCTCACTCCATCATCGCTTCCATTAGTTTCATTTCATAATCAAGTTGTAGGTTCTTCCAGCTTTCAATTTTTCAGCAGAACATGTATTGCAGCAGCCCGCCTTCCGTTCGGATATGACTCTGTGCCCAATGGACTAAGGCCTGGATTCTTGCATACAACGAGCTGTATACCCCGCGAGCCGCCAAGAATGTTGGCATTTTTGCCACATTGATTCTCATTGATGAATGCATTGATGTATTGTTGGGGATCTGACCTTTGATTGATGCAGCTTGGGCGAAAAAAGGAGAAAAAATGAGCAAAAAATGACTAAGTCTGAAAATTGCAGCGACGCGCTGACATGTTGCAGAATCGCGGTCAACGCAGTCAACGCAGGCAGGTTGGCGGAACCGTCGCGATATCGCGACGTGTTCCGAAATCGCGGGTCGGCGGGCAAAAAAGCATTAAGTTGAAAACATGCAGCGATTCGCTGACATGTCAGCGAATCGCGACCCCGGGAGCGTCGAAGGCAAAAAGTGCAAACTTGCAGCGCGTCGCTGACATGTCAGCGAATCGCGACCGAAAATGGCGATTGATGCGGCGACGGAAACATGTAGCGAAATCGCTACATGTTCCGATTTCGCAGGCAGAGCGCAGGGAGGAGCCAACGGCGGAAACATGTAGCGAAATCGCTACATGTTCCATTTTCGCGGGTCTTCAGCAGTGAAGCGTACGGCGGAAAAACACGTCGCGATTTCGCGACCCGTCGCATTTTCGCGACCTGCGCAGTTTTCCCGCCAAGTGCAGAATGAACGGCCGAGAGGGTTTTTCCGATTTCCGATGATTTAATGCTGACCCGAATTAAATAATTTGCGGATTTCCGATGCGGTTAAGGTCGAAGAGTGCCCAGGACACCAAAATTAAGGGATTTATTGGTTCAAATCTGCGGTTCATGGATTAATTCAACGGTTTTCATGCACATGTTCGAAGAATCGTATTTAATAAAGGACCGCGAACGTTTCATGGCATTTAATTTTTATTTCCTCGAGGCCGCTATTAAGGGGTCGTGTTCCCGATTTTCAAGATATTATTGTAGATCACGAGGAAGTTGGTTTTACGTTTTTAATTCCGCAAAGAGGACGGACCTCTATAAAAACCAATGTAATTTTCATTTGCAAAGGTTGGAAAAACTTGCTGCTAGAAACTGGAATTGTATTTGCGGGAATACAAGGATCGACTTCTAATTTTTCAAGCGTCGCATGGATGAATTTGCTTTCTCGTTTTCTCGCATTTCTAATAGCATTCGTACTCCCGCATTGCTATTACATTTAAATTCTCGCATACCGGATTTAAATATCGCGGTCGTGGTACAATTCCTGGAATGTGGGTTTGGAGGGATTTGCGGCATGTGATTGTGCGAGGATGAAGCTGATTTCTTATGTTACTTGTCGTTGTTGCGTTTGTAGTTTCCTCGCCGTTGTTTTTCTCGATCCCATCACTTCGGCCTCGTGGCCATATTTCCCATTTCTTTCTTGCAACCTTTTAAATCTCTTTCCAAAGAACCCTATCTTAAACCCAATTTTAGAATAGTAGAGGGAACCAGCCCACTCTGGAGATTGGTCTGGGAGCCATTTCTTGCTTCCAACCTTTCAATGTTGGCCGGGTCTAGGGCGCAATTGTAAAAATCCTTTCCTGTGGTAGATTCGTGACCAACAGGACCCCATCCTAAAACTATGATGTAATTTTCCTTGTGAATGTGGGAGGATACCAATAATAATATTTTGTATTTTTTGTAAACGTGGGGAACACCCATGATAATGTTTTGAAATATTTTGTAATAGTTGTAACTCTAGAAGCACCTAGACAAGTGGCACCATCATATGTAACTGTTATCAAGAATGTAACTATTTTGTAGGTAAGATATTCTAGCTCGGGTGGCATTTTGCATTTAAGCCAACCTTGAGAGTTAGGTGGTAGATAAAATATTTACAACTGTGAGGGGAAAAAATGTTGCATCTTTTGACATAATTGAATGAAATTATTGAAGGAAGTTTCCCCCTCAAAGTGGCATGTGATTTTGTGTTTTCTATGAGATTGTTTATTTATGCGTTTATATTTCATATTCGTTTTGTGAGATTTATGTTTATTTGCAATATTTGTGTGTTTATTTTTAATACTAGGTTCCTAAAAAATGGTATCAGAGCGCTTTACAAGGCCATGTTTTGTTGTGACTATGACAATTCCTACCATTTCAGTTGTTGGTATAAGATTTCATGTTTTAGTTTTTTTTGCTAGTTCTTTATCAAAAAATCCAATCTTTGTTTTTATTTTTTGTATTAGTTATCTAGGTTAGAAACCCTATGTCGATGGTTTTAAAATATCACGGAGGAGTCATCGTTACTGGCTAAGCTAGATTACCCATAAAGCGTCTAGTGAAGTGAGGGGCAATCAGGTTCCAAAACTTAGGCCTCAGACAACACCCATCTACAAAATTGAGCTTCCACGTATCTTTGGGTATATCGGGATATCCCCTAGCTTTAGGAGAGACCTTTCACCATTAGAAATATTTTTAGCCTTGTATTCTCTATAGTACACCAAACATAACATCCAAGAATATTACCCTCTTGTATTGATAGAGAGGCGAGTAGTGTGCTCAAGGGTATGTGTGGAATCCTCCTTGAGTAGTAGCCTAAAATATTTGTCTAAGCACTATCATTCATCATTGTGGTATAACAAAGGGCCTATGAGAAGTACATACACCTTGGCTTACCATACCTTGTTATGTCAAATTTCAAACCTGCAACAAAAATCCTATTCTATGAATTTCAAACATTTTACCATATCCTTATAATATAATTTGAGCATACAAAGAAGACATCCCTATTCCCGAGTTCCCGCATGTAAAACAGTCAACAAAATTATAGAAGAAAATTACAAGCCAACAAAAGCCACCAAAGTCAAAAACATGGGAACATGGATGGTCAGTGTTAGTTATAGTGAGGAAACTTTTGTCAATAACAATCAGTATAGGATTGTCAGGTTATCAATGTTAGAAAAATTATGGAGGAAACATAAGGCAAAAAAATAAAGCAGTCATTTTCGATGGTTAAAGAAAATCGAGGACGTTTAGACCTTACGCCACATTGGATAGCGCAGCGCAGTTGGCAAGAGATAAATTTGGTGCAAGGGAGGTATGCATTTCGAATCTCGCAGGGGCAAAAGTTTTGGTGGAAATCATTTTTTCATTTTAAGAACAATCGAGCACAGTTTATACAACAAGGTTGGGATTTATTTCTAACGTGGGCTTGTGCCCACGTGGTTAGCGTCTCACAATGCTAGCAAGGAGGAACAGAGTTCGACTCTCGCAAGTGTGAATGCGCTCATCAATTTTTGTGAAACATTTTCAAAGGTTAAGGCCACAGTTTCTAAATTAAAGGTATTTATGAGAAGCACCTTGCATAGTTGATATTGTGAATGCTTTGGGTGTATGAAAAATAATTTTTTAGAGATAGGAAGTTATAAGGTTTTGTAAGCTTGTTGTTATTTCTAGGAGGAATAAGAGTTGTGATCCACTTTTGAAAAAGAGAAATTTATGGTGTTTTTCCTTTTAGAAGTATATCATATTATATATCGTTGGAAAGCTTATTTCAAGGGCTATTTGATTAACTTGCTTAGAGGGAGAAATAAGGTGTATGTAAAGATATATTTCTATTTTTTAAAAGGGGTTCAAAAGTGAAGGCTATTTTGTTCTTTTTCAAAAGTGATTAATTATTTCATAAGGGGACATGATGCATTTTGTTGAGTAGGAGTGATAAGGTGTTATTTGGATATTGTTGTTGTGATATTAATCATGATCTCTAACCCTTGTTGAAAGTTGAAAAAGAAGTTTGTTGAGTGTGGCAAATTTCCAAAGAGGTTTCTTCATCTTTATAAAAGGTATGGGCACATTCTCCTATTGATTGATTATGGTGGTTGATTTCTGAAATATCATTGGAAAGAAAAGGATTGATTGTGGTTTCCTTTTCAAAAGTGATTGGTTGAATGCTTCAAGGTTTTCTATTTTGAGAGTTGTGTTTAAACCTTGTTTTATAAGCATATATGTTGAAGCCCATTTGTTATGCAAAGAACTCGAAAAGAACATGAGTATCATTGTTATGTGAAGAATGTTTTATTAGCATTGTTGTTAAAGCCCATTGGTTATGCAAAGAACTTGAACTTGAGAAGAACATGAGTATCATTGTTATGTGAGATTTGTGGTTGAGCATTTTTGGAAACATTTGAGTTGGTTGATACATGCTTAGACTAGGGTTTGTAAGAAAGAGTTTTTCCTTGTGGTAGTTGGTTGAGAAGAGTTGTTTGAGCCTAGTCAAGTGATTGTGTGAAGTGGTTGTTCAAGTTCCATGAAACAAACTATTCTATATTCTGGATTTGAGTTGAGAAAGATATTGGATTTGAGTATAGAACATATTGAGTCTCTAACAATTATCTTTATGCTTCTATGAGATTGATTTGAGTTGAGATCATTGTGGATCATAGTTGTCATCCTTTGAAGAGTGTATTACCATTCATTGTTGAGTTCATCTTTGAGCCTTGTCTTCATAAGATTTGTGGATGAGATTTGAGTACTACTTGAGTATGATTTATTGAGCCTTTGAGAAGGTTTTTGAGCAGATTTGGACAAGTTCTATGTGAGCTTGTTGAGCAGTTTTGGACAAGTTATGTGTGAGCTTTTTGAGCAGTTTTGGACAAGTTCTGTGTGAGCTTGTTGAGCAGATTTGGACAAGTTATGTGTGAGCTTGTTGAGCATATTTGGACAAGTTCTGTGTGAGCTTGTTGAGCAGTTTTGGACAAGTTCTATGTGAGCTTGTTGAGAAAATTTGGACAAGTTCTATGTGAGCTTGTTGAGCAATTTTGGACAAGTTCTGTGTGAGCTTTTTGAGCAGATTTGGACAAGTTTTGTGTGAGCTTGTTGAGAATATCAGTGGAGTGCTTAGCTGAGCATATCAATGGATTGGATGCCTAAGAATATCAGTGTGTTGCCTAGCTGAGCATATCAATGGATTGCCTACTTGAGCAGATCAGTGTATTACCTAGCTTTGAGCAGATCAAAGTAATCATTGTATTGGATAAGGATCCTTATTTCTATGTGAAATATTATAAGGATATTATCTTGTGGAGTACCCCACATTGGGGAAACCATGTTAAATCTTGTGTCTCAATTGTGTATGGTGACTTGTGTTCTTTCTTACTATTGCTATCTGAGTTATTAATGCACACTACTATATTTGGTTATTACAATTAAGGACATTAATTGATATTGGTTTGGAAAGAAAGTAAAAAATGGGCGCTATATTGTTCACCCCCCCCTCTCAGTATAAGCTTGTGTTCTTCAGGTAGAGTGTTAGAAAGGTTTGGATGACACATAACCTAACTTTTAAACCAAGACTCCAGAGAAAAATCGACCACACTAGTAGACTCAACAAAACACCAATATAAAAAATAAAAATAAAAAGTTTGGGGATGTCCAAAACTAGTATTGTGGTATATAGCTCATTGTGATCATCTTATCGAGTTGATCATTTTGATATATAAAACCCAAATTACTTTTTGGGCTCCCTATTAAAAATAGCCACCCCTAAAACCACCATTCTTTTTTTACTAAGTCTCACCAACAAGATCTAACTCTGAGAACATGGCTACTGCTACTTAGAAATAAGAATTAGATAACCAATTAACTCAAAAAGTGGATAATATGGGCAAACAAATATGGTCCTCACTCAACCACAACTTAGACAAGATAAAGACATAAATTAAAAGCTTCCAAGACACTGAGTGTGGTCATCGAGGAATAGAAAGAAATGAAGGTAGAGAGGTATAGTAATACTAACTCATTTGGTCATTAGGATCAACAATATACAAGTACAAATCATTATCAATGGAATGTACCAGATCACAATAGATTTAAATTGCCAAAATTAAACTTCCCAAAATTTGATGGAAAATATCTAAAGGGGTGGATTTGTAAGGCCAAACAATATTTCACTCTTCACAATGTCCCACACTACATGTGGTTGACCATTTCTTCTTTCAATTTTGAATTAGATGCACTACATTAGTTTTTGTGGCTTAGGAAGGCTAAAACTAACCTTTCTTGGTAAGATTTTGAATGTCTGCTTACTCGCTTTAGTTTTAGTGAGTTTGAAGATTTTACAGGAGCTCTTTTAAAGCTTAGACAAACATCCACCATTCGATAGTATCAAAGTCAATTTTAAAACTTTCCAATCATACCACCGGTCTAAATGCTGACTCTTTCCAAAGTTGTTTTATGAGTGGTTTTAAGGATGACATTAGGGTTGAGGTTAAACTATTGAGACCCCAAACATTACCATAGACAATACAATTGGCTAAATTGGTAGAAGAAAAATTAAGGCTCTAGGACGCACCTCTAAATTTCCTCAATATCGGTCATACTTTCCACCCAATTCAATGACAATTCCTACCACTAAATGTCTAACTATAAAAAATTGACTTGTGAAGATATGGAGAGTAGAATAACAAAAGGACTATGTTTTAATTGTGATGAAAAGGATTCTAGGGAGCATAAGTGTGTGCAACAAAAAATATATTTTCTAGATCTAGATGAAACACCAACCGCAAAATCTTCAAAGGAAGAGGAGGATCCTCAAGAGGGGGAAACATCATATCAAGCAATAGATTTAAAGGACTCCCAACCAAAAATATTTATGCATGCTTTAGCAAGAGTTTCCACTCCCCAAACAATGAAAGTGATTGGCTACTTCAAAGGAAAATGGGTCATCATTCTTATCGACTCGGGAAGTACACAACTTTATTGATCCATGTGTAGCCAAACAAGGAAACTATTACATTACTACATGTAATTCCTTTGAAGTCATGATTACTAATGGAGGCACCCTACCATGAAAAGGAAAATATGTAATGTCAAACTTCAAGTTGGGTAATATAATATCAAGATCGACATGTTTGCACTACCCCTTTGTGGTTGTGATATAGTTTTAGGAGCACAATGGTTGAGAATATTAGGATTAGTTTTGTGGGATTTTGTTGAGTTGTGGATGAAATTCAGTCAAGAGGGGAAGGAATATACTTTATGTGGCATGACAGCTGGTGCAAATCAGTTTATTTCTACCCATAATATGGAAAAGTTGCTAAAAAAGTCCTCTCATGGAGTGGTGGCACAAATTTTTGTTATAACTACCCCTGAGGAAAAAGAATAGAACCATCCAATGCAATTATAAGGATTATTAAACAAATATGCTCAAGTTTTTTAGGAACCCAAGGGACTACCTCCTCATCACTCACATGACCATGCAATACAACTTTTTCCTGGTAGTCTTCCTCCTAATGTCCATCCATACATGTACGCTTTATGTGAGTGAGTAAATATTTTATGTAATGCAATTATGTGCAGAAAATGCACAAGTGTCATGTAAATATGTGTGCAAGTGTTGTGAGTGTAAATGTGCACAAGTGTCTAATATGTAAGTGTGCACATGTGTCCTTAAAATAGGAAAGTGAAGAGTTGTAAAGAAGTGTGAAGGTCAAGAATCCAACATATGAAGAGTCAAATACAATTATATATTTGTGACAAAGCATTGGAATATTCATCGAACATGCATAGATTTATGTTTGCATTAGTAGACCTTTATTCAATTGCATTTTCAGTATTTTATGTGCAATATTGTGAGCATGTCTATGTGAGTATTCTTATAATATTTTCTATTTTGATATTACATTTTGAGTTATTATTTGATTCATTTTATTGCAACTTCATTATATTAGATCCTGTGATTATTTTCTTGTAAGATTTACATTAGTATTAAAGCTTCAAAAACTAACATTTTTTTCTATAAAGACAAAAAGATTGAATATGTGTCATAGTTATAGATAAGCTAATTAGAAAAAAAAAAAACACTTGATGAAACAAAATGTCAAATGTATGAATAAGTAGAGTATTTGATTTAATAATGTATCAAAATAACATCACCGAGATAAAAGTTGTGAGGGAAAAATTTAGTGCAACAATATAGATAAAAGAGCTAAGAGAATAGAAGGTGCACCATTTTGCTAAGTTCAATCCCACATGTGAGCATCAAATATCAAATGGAAAATATGCTTGTAGTCCAAGTAAGGACTTGGTTCACAACGAATTAAATGTGACAAAGGTAGGTAGATGGAAGAGACTAAAGAAAATGAGAAGAGAGAATATGCATCTAGTACACCATATGGGTATTAAAATAGAGAAACACTTCATCATGAAATGCAAAGCTTATACTAACATTTAGATAATGCCCCCAAGAACTAGGTGGATTGGTAAGTGCTTGTGTGGCTAGGCATTTACCAAGAAGACACCCAGGTTCAAACCTCAAGGGCAATCTGTTTGCAAAGGTAGCAGTCTGATCTAAATCCTCCCAGTGCGCTCCAAACTGTCGATGATGATACGAATCTCGAGCGACTTATAGTTCCCTTCACGTTGGGTCAACAATAATGAGATGGAATAGGTTTGGTGGAAGGAGCCCTTATGGTTTGAACCCTGCACTTGTCAATTACTAAAAATAATGTGGTTGTGACCAACTCTCCTATATAACCCTCTTCCAAAAAAATATTTAGATAATTATCATAATATACAATATTATATTTGTCAATTACTAAACATAATGTAGTTGTGACCAACTCCCCTATGTAACCCCCTAAAAAAAAACATTTAGATAATTAAAATAATATACAATATTACATTTTATATGCAAGATTGAATATGCACCTATTATAGGAGCATGGAAGTAGCGAAACATTTTATCTTGGTATATAAAGCTTTTAAAAATATTTTAGTGATATATTAAGAGCAGATTATATATCTAGATTGAATATGCATCTTTTATGCCTTAGGGCCATAGAAACAGAGGAACACTTTATCTTGAATGCCTGTAAAAAATACTTGGTACAACTTGAGTAGGTTTAACGTTGAAGACTTTAAAATTCTAAATAAAAGTCTAAGGTTCAAATTCTATGAGAGTTGGGGTTGTATACTATGCATCAATAATTAGAGTAGGGTTGGATAACTATAAATTAGGCAAACACCTTCTCCACAAGGATTGTTTTATATAGCCTATTTACATCTTACTTGTATAATTTTTTTTTTAAAATTGATTATATGGAATTGAAATAGGCCCACTCGTGTTACATCATCACCACTACTGTAGAGCTTAGATATTATCCATGTATGACTTAGTAAGATTTGAACTTGGGTCTCTTCTTTAATGTTGAAGAATCTAATCAATTAAACTAATGCAATTTGATATTTTACATTTGAATCCATTTACATTCATTCATTCATTTATTTATTTATATATATATTTAAACCACCGCGTGGGCGAGTTTGTGGGGGGGTGGCTGTGTGGTGGCTATGTGTCAAATTCCTTATTGATAAGCATAGCTCTTAACTTTACAAAAAATCATGGTCGAGAAAAAATTGATCGTAAAAATTTCTCACACTTAATATATATATTTAAATTATTATAATAACATATTAAAAATATTATATATTTAAATTTAAAAAAAAAAAATTACACAACAAAATATTAACTTTTTATACAAACTTATAAAATATTTTGATTTGATAAAGATTAAAAACTTCTATTTTATCTCCACGTGTACTAAGGTCCAAAGGTAAGACCATACGCTCTATCACCTTAACTTAGGTTTGAATCTCCATAATCTAGATTAAAAACTAGCGGCTATTCGACTGACAACTATGCCAATATTTTGTTTTCGTAACAAGAGCTCAACAGGCTTCGAACTTTCGAACCACAATTTCCTATATACCTCTGATTTTTAACATTTGACAGTTCCAAGTCCCAAACCCAAAATCTATATTTGACGGTTCCAAGTTCCTCTGGACTTCACTCTCTCTTGCTACTCTCTTGCTGTAACGACCTGTTTAATCAGAATGCCAATCTCATTCACTCCTTCACTAAGTAGATGTCGTACTCTTCCAAGGGCGGTAAGAAGAGCACGCTTTCCATCCTTTTCCTCTCTTTTCTCACCCTTGTCATCGCGAACTGATATTCCCCAACCTTGTGACCCACAAACCCCATCCAGTTCCATTTCAGAATTCTTGCTCAACGAATGTGGGTTTTGCCTCTCTGAAATTAGCAATATAATTAAAAAGAGGGAATCCCTGTTGAGAGTCAGATCCACCCAAACAGCTCGGGAGGCCGTGGAGTTCATGAGAGACCGTGGATTCACCCAACATCACATCCGCAAGACCATATATAGATACCCGGCTGTCCTTGACCTCAAAGTCCATGGGCGATTGAAGCTCAAGTTTGACTTCTTGGAAACCCTAGGGTTTCATGACGAAGATTTGCCAAATTTCATATGCAGTGCACCAAGAGTTCTTGGCTGCAGTTTGGAAAATAAGCTGAGACCCAAAGTTCCATATCTTGAAGAGTTGTTTGGCGGCAAGGCCAATCTGGTGAAGGCGCTCAAAAGAGCACCTGGGCTTCTACGCGTCAATATGGAGCAGCAGGTGGAACACAAGCTGGAACTCTTTAAACAATGTGGGATTCAAGGTGAGTTGCTTTCATGTTTAATATCGGCTCAACCAAACATTTTCACAAATAGTGTAGAGTTATTGAAAAGCAGAATAGCATATGTGAGGAGTATGGGCATTTTGGAAGGGTCAAAAGCATTCGTGCGTGCCCTCTGTGTGGTCATTTTCCTTAGCCCTCAAAATTGCGAAAACAAACTGAAGCATTTGGCAAGCCTCGGTCTAACAGAAGACGAGATTCGTGAGCTTCTTAAGAAAGATCCTCTTTTATTGTCACTTTCTACAAATAAGATGCATGAAAACATGGATTTCCTAGTAGGCACGGCAGGGTTTGCGCCGCAGATTGTTTTGACAAATCATGTCCTGTTGCATTTCAGCGTAGAGAAAAGGCTTAAACCACGGCTTGCTGTCTTCAAAGCTCTTTGTTCGAGGCAACAATCCAATCTTAGTCTGCTTCATTTATTTAAGTCAACCGAGAAAGATTTCATTCGGAAGTTTGTTGAATGCCATTCAGAGGGTTCAAATTTGAAGGAAATTTACTGCAACGCAAAGGATGCTGATGTCACAACTACTTGAAGCTCACATTTTGTATTACCAGATGGTGACTGGTCTGAAAGGAATTTTAAGACGCCGGGGGATATATAATCTGCATTTGGCACAGAAAATCTTTCCCGTTCACTAAATTCAAGGGAGTTATTCCCAGAATAATTATGCTGAAGGAAATATCTATTCTGCATAGAAAAGACATGCACAGAAAGATAGAAAAAGAGATCTTGGGGGTGAATCCAGCTCATCTCCTTTCCCTCAAGTATTTCATTTATATAGAAACTTTGAGAAAATTGGAAAGGCCATTCCCTGAAGAGGTTTACGAAAAACCCCGTATTTGTTACATTTAATTCTTAGAGTGTCCACAAGATCGATTTATGTTTTTGGTTGCCAAGCCATTTTGTTAAAACTTTATGATGACAAGAATCCTGGGAGATCCCTCAATGTGCTTTCAAAATACATCGTACAATCGTCTAACAGCGTACAAAGATGAGTACAAATTTGACACTAGTTTTTCTGTATAGTGCTAAGTTGCAGATGAGCAAAAATTTGACTCTAGCTTTTTGTATTTTCACTGCTAGCTTTCGTTTGATAGACAAAAATAAATGAAGAAACTGTGGGTAAAATTGATTGCCACAAAATTCTATAAATCCTGATTATTGCTTTTGTCTTGAAGTTTTCCCCTGGAACTTGTTGTTTGAATTAGAGCATTACTTTGGTCACTGTCACATTTCCGAATCCCCTTCTTCTATGCAAGAATCAACACTTGTATTACTTTGACAGAGGCACAGCCACTTATCATTCATAATCCATGATCAATAGGAATTTTTTTTTTAAGCTGAACTAAAGCATATGTTACATCCAGTTTCTGATGAGGTTGATAGTTATAAGCTTACAATGCAGATTTCAATGGAAGAGGTTTTGATTTAAGCACAAGTATTAGGAAGCTGTCCTTTGTAAGGACTTCATCAAAGCGGAAAACTTTGGACAGCTATTCAATAGATGTAGAACAGTTTAGGTACCATCATAGGGTTATGGATCTGTATCTAGCATATCATGTTTGTCCATAGTCCACAAACCCAGATTTTATGGATGAACTCCTAGTGAAATGATTTTGGCATTTTTTAAAGCAAAGCATTTTTAAAGCAAATTTTTAAAATAAGATTATAAATCATACTAAATTGAAAATATTCGTAAGTCAAAGTCACAGTTCATTTCGGGGGATTTTAGAAAATTTTCCCTATTAAATATCATGTCATCTATACATTATAGCAAAATGTGTTTTCCACTAAATATTATGTCATCTATACATTATAGCAAAATGTGTTTTCCACTACAGTACACCTAATTAAGCAATAAAAATTGCTTCAATGTGTTACAAATAAGGTTAGAATTGATCATCAAACTTGGTCTGAGATGGTCTGAGATCCACAGACCTCTTTTTAATTGCCTAAACAAATTTAACTGTCTTACTTCTTTCTTTCATATTTAGGTGTTTGATATACTTATTAATTATCCCAAGTGAACAACCTTAACAACGGTTTTATTCTTTTTTAATCATATTTCAAAATTTCATGTACTATGGAAAATTCTTGGGTTATTTATCTGCCTTTTCAGGTCGAGCACTATTTCCAGTCTCTTGCTCTTTACCAAATTCTTCTTTGTTATCCATGCCTTTACATCTAGATACTTGATGTCCTCATTTTTTTCATTCCATCTTAAATTTATTTGTGATAGATTCATTCTTGTTTGCCTTTGTTTTTTTGACATCTCCATGTCATCTCAAGTATTTGGTTTTGTTACCGTTTTCTATTTGGATCTTAGTCTTTCTTGTTCTTGATCCAACTGGGGTTTAGCCCCACCTGTATTACATCATGATCACATAGTGGTGTTATAACAACTTGATTATCATGTATCTATTGCTTTGCAAGATTCGAACTTGAGTCCCCTCCTTGGAAGTTGAGGAATATAACTGATTGAGCTAATGCCTTTTGAAGATGGATTTGCGTTTTTATGGTTTTCAAAAAGCAAGTTTTTTTTGGTTCTTGGTTCAACTGGGGCTTAGGTTTATAGATCTCCTTTCACTTCAAATGCTATTAGTTTAGGTTTATAAATCTCCTTTCACTTCTAGTGCTACTGTAACTGCCCATCTCTTCACATTTTTGTAAAATAACATTATACAAAATTGCTCATCTTCATTTAACCATTATGCAAATTTTTTAAGACCATATCCTAAATCATTCGAGTTTTTTAGTTTGGTAGTACTAACGACAAGTCTTAAAATCGGAAGATAGATTTACTTTTTTTATGGTTTTCAAAGACCTTGTATTTGTATACAAGGTCCCATTTTTTTTTGTGTGTGTTTTTTGTTTGATTACAAAGAAGTGTGAAACCTAAATCCCACCTTCTATCCATTAGTAGGATTATTAATATGCTTTTCAAAATCCTGGAGAGGAACATTAAATAAATTTTCCCTCTAGCACAACAATGAAATCTATTGAAGTCAAATGTAAGGATGATGTAGATCAAAAGAACACCAATGGACTGTACGTTGTTTCTTATAGACATGGTTGTCCATACATTAATGAGATTGATTATACCATACAAAAGAGAGTTAGTGAATATTGTATGAACATTTTGAAAAATTAACCTTTGTAGGCCATTCACATTGAATGATTGTAGTAACTTGGTTACCACCTTCAAATTTCTACAAGGAATTGCAATGGATGATAAAGAAAACGAGTTTATGTAAAACGACGATGTTTGGAAAATTGACAAAATATTGGATAAGTCCTAAAATTGCGATCTGTATTCAAAGGTGCGATTCGCTTCCAAAATTGTGATTCACTCCAACGATACGATTTGCTCTCAAAATTAGCAAATTGCTACCTTTGGCTCATAATAGGATAGGGGCGACATTGATTTCAAGGAAAGCAACATTTTGTCATATTGTGGTGCCAAGAGCAAGATAGAAGGCTTTTAAGTAGTTTAGGTATAATTTGAAGTAATGTAACATTTAATGGTGTATTACCTTGCTAAATATGCCTCTAAAATAGAAAATGTACTAGGAGTGTACATTATTACCTCAGGTAACTCCTTGGTGAATAACTTTCTATAAATAGGAGCTAGAGGCTCCATTGTAAACATCTCTTGGCTATTGAAAAAATTAGAGGTACTTTGTGGACTCTATATTGTACAATTGCTCTAATTTTAGAATAATAATAAATATTGTGCATGATAATTTCTCTTCAATTGTGGCACTACCCTTTTGGATTATAGAATATATATTGATTGTGACATTGCCCTTTCACTTTTTGTTAGTCTTGTCCTTCTATAATTTCAATTTTATACGTGCTAAAGTATATTTGTGTTATTTGATTTTGTTGATTGATTGCACACTCTCCTTGCTACGACTACAACCATACTTTAATTTCATTGGATTTGCATTCAATCTCTTGCACTCTTACTTCCTCGTATTTACTTTTATGCAATTGTTTTCTTGCATTTATTCTTAGTATTTAGATTAGTTTAGATAAAATTAGCAAGGTTAGTGGGGATTGACCTAAATTCGGAGGTTGAATGGGGCATGATCTCCCTTATTTTACTATTCATACATAATTGTGGGCACATTAGAAGTCAAAACTTTTTGCAATTCTATAGTTTCTAGCATGCTCGATGGGTCCTAGGGCTTAATTTCCACGTTGAAATCTAGCCTAATCTCTTTTTTTTAATTTTGTTTGAAATCTATGCAAACTTGTCAATTTGTTTTATGATGTTATAGATATTTTATGGAATGGTGACTCCCTTACAAAATTCAACAAAATTTTAAAAGATACGCATTCCATATTCAAAATAGCAGATCAAATCTTCCATGAATTCAACTTATAAAATCAAAGACTTGACAAATTAATTATATTTGCAAGAAATTTGTCTAAGATAGAAAATAACAATTCACTATTGGTAGATATTGGTTCTCCAATTTTGAAAAAAAAAAATCTTAACTTTTCACCCAAATAGCAATTTACTCCATTTTCAACTAAAAATTGTGATTCACCATCTTTTGGAGAAACTTTTCATCTTTATGGTAAAATAGCGATTTATTATTTCTGAGGAGTGATTCTCTCAAATCTTGAAGAGGAAAAATTATCTAAATAAAAAGTAGTGAGTCAACCAATTTCCAAAAATAGTGCTTTGCTCTTTTTTCTATTTTGCAAATGTTTCTAATTAACTTTTGAGTGAATCTCCATTTTTCTAAGAGTAGTGATTCACTAGCTTTCCAAAAAATCATGTTTTTTGGATTTGAAATGCTCATGGATGTAGGTATGAATGAGGTGAGGTTAAAGGCACAATAAGAGGACTAGGAGAATGCTATGACTAATCTCGAATTTGCAAGATCTAGAGACCCAAAAAGTTCAAAAAAATTGCTAAGTGTGAAATTGGTGATTTGCCATTTTCTACTAAGCGATTCACCACTTGGATTGTAAAATTTCTATTTTTTTGTCTAAAGTTGTGATTCGCCACTGGTGAATTATGATTCATCAAATTTCGGAATAACAAAATTTTCCTAAGTAAAATTTGGGAATCTGCTATAGAATAAATAAGTGATTGGATAAAAGAAAAAATGATGATTCATCATTTTTGCTATAAATAGGAATTGCATTCATATTTTTTATTTCAAGATAAAATACCCATTTTTTATTGAAGTGTTAAACAGAGGTATCTTAAAACCTCTAGTCCTACCTTTGACAAATACAAGCATCATGGTGGCTCAACTAGGGGGTAACCCTCAAATGATGCAAAATATGGCATGGATTTTGAATCCTTAATTATCCAATACCTTAAAACTCCCCAAGGTCAACAACAATTTTTGCAAAATTCGAGTCTTATTCAGAATCAATAAATGCCATATTATCCACAGTTCTTTTAGAATCAGTTGAACATGCAAACTCTTCAAATAATGTAGAATCTTGATCCCCAACAAATATATCAAAGCTAATAATTGATATAAAGCTTGCATTAACAATTTATACAACAGGTCACAAAATCCCCAACATGTGCAAAATTAGTAAATGATTCAATATCCTAAACAAAAATTGATATATGCCTTGATGGGACAACCTTTGTATCAAATATTATGTGAGCAAGGACAATGTGACTTACAAATACAATATGGACAAGCACCTCAACTACCTCAATTGATTGAACAACAAAGTCTAATGGTGTATTTATAACAATTATTCAACTTATTTGGTCCAAAAACATCAACAAGAAGTGGTTCCACAATATTAACAAATTCCCCAAGATCAATAGGCCATGCAAGACATTCAATGGTGGACCAATTCAAGGGTATGATTCTAGTCTTTCAGCTATTAATGGCACAAGATTGTCAATTTGAAGAGGAGAAATGACAATTTTTTAGCAAGGAAGCACGCAATGACCATTCAGGGGCACAACATGATGGAGAACATGAATTCATAATTAAGCACACTGGTAGTTCACCTATTGTATGGGCCACAATTCAACAAATTACTATGGTCGTCCACCATGCCCATGCAATAAATCAAGTGGCGAATCAACCTACAATAATAAATTAGCTCATTGTTAGTCAACTCATGATAAACCATTCAATGGAAAATCAAGTGGTTGCACCTTAAATCAATGTAATGCAAGCCTATGCAATGTTTAGAACACCTAAAATGAGAAATTGTTGCCTCCCTACAAGAAAGAGCAATAATGTACAACCCTAATTATGGTGAATTAACTTCTCCAAAAACTCCTTTGCATATCCACTAGGAACCATACTCTCTTTGGTAAAAAAAAAACTTGCAATGATAAAGGAAGGTTCAAATGATGATTGATTGACAATTCCTATAGGAGATCCCCAATCATCTCATCAAGAGGCATGTCTCCTATGGTTTGAGGAAAGACTTGAAATTGAAAACAAAAATTCCAAAGATAAAGAATCAAAGGTTGAAGAAGATTGTGACATTTTTAATCCTTTGCAAGGGAATTGTCATCAAGAGGTAGATCAAAAAGAAATAATAAGAAAGAAATTTAAATTCAACTACTCAAGCTTTGACATCCACCCATGATCCCTCTGATTATTTTGATGAAGAAAAATACTACCTCCCAAAGTGTATCCATGAAGATTTAATTTGAGGAAGATCCCTTGACAAAGGCCCTCCATATGCACTATGGAAAAAGGAAGCAAGAAAAATAGCGGACCCCTAAGGGAATCTGCCATGATGTTTCCCTTATTTTCTCACCTTGAGGATAAATGTGGTTTGTGAGCTCAAGCTTAAAGTTTGGTGGATTAGTTAGAGAACACCCATGTTTCTCCTAAGATTTTTCTTTGACAAGATTAACCTTAATCTAGTCCTATTCTACCTAAGAGTGCATCAAGCAATACAATAAACAAGTCCTAATAAACTAAAAGCTTTTGATTTTGATGATAAATGAAAGATGATTTTTTTTTAAATGCAAGGGTTCAAGAGGATCATGCAACAAGCAAACCTTAGTATGACTATATGCACTTTTGTTTCAAAGATATACAAGATTAAAGTTGGTCCCCTAATGGTTAATGCTAACTAGTTATTTCTTTTCTCTTTATCTTTAGTGAATAAACAAAAAATATTGAAACAAAAATAGATGCAAAGTAGACAACAAACAAACCTATGCTCTAAATGCCAAAAATAAAGGATTGGAATTGAAAAACCTATTTTTTTCTACCATAGAGGCAGAAGCGTCGTTATTTGACAAAAATGTTGCTGGCAGAAACACTATTGATCAAAGCACTTTAGATGCATTTTAAAAATGATGGCACTTTCATTCACCTACAAAATAGATAAAAAATATGGATCAATAGCAAAGGGGTCTGCCTAAGCTAGAGGATAGTATGTGGCTCCCTTAACCAATAGTAGACAGTTGTTTAGAGATTAAATGAAATGCTATAGAATGATAAAATAGTGATTGTGTGCTTAGTGGTGAAAGCTCCACTAGGTGAGTAGTAGTGCTACCGATGCTTTTGTTGACTAACAATACTTTAGCTTTCTATGACTATGATATCCATCTCTAAAATAGAGAGTGATAGTGCCATTGAACCTATAATTTGGTAGCACTTTCATCTATGGAAACAATAGAATCATGTTTAGATGATAGATTTGTGACTTTTGTAAGTGATTCAATGAGGATCCCTAATGAGGAGATGGAAGGGCCCTAATAGATGTAGTAAAACGATATGTTTGCTTATAAAAATGTAACCTATGGATGCAAAAAGCTAAATGACAAGTAGATGCAAATATGATGAACAAAGTAGACTTAATATGCAATGATCAAACATTAGAGAGCTACAAAATGATAATGACAAAAGCTAATAAGGGGAGAGAGCAACCCAATCAAACTTGTAGCTCCAATATGCCAAGATTGATATCCCCTTATATTTGATTTGAGCTTGTTTGTTGCTTGGGGTGTTAAATAACCTGATATGCTTGAGAGTTTATTGCCTTCAAAATATCATTACATGATTTTGATAGAATTTTCAATGCTTGAATATTGATTGATATGAATTTTGACAAAGTTTTGTTACTTTTAAAAGGTCATATAGATTGGGCTCCTCAAATTGTGGGTTTATAGGAAGCCATGACTTCCTTAGGGATGTTTGCATTGAACTTAGAGGGATTGGTGAGGGAAAGAATTTGAAATGGAATCAAGATGCAATTAATGGATGGAAGATAGAAACTGACAAGTTTTGTGCTTTGGATTTTTGTTGGAGCTATGGATTAGATTGATGTGATCAGATCCATTTTTGGTGGGTAGCTTGGAAGGTACTAATTGTTAACCTTCTCCTTTTTGGTGTTTGATAGTCAGTAGCACTAGAAGCAATAGTGTTGGTAGTGCTAATGTCCTAGCACTTCCATTCAATTTAGGCAAAAATGATAATTTTTTTGAAATTGCATAAAAGCATTGCTAGGGAGCAAAAGTGCTACCAAGGCTCACTCAAGTCTTAGTAATTTTGCTTTTGGAGTAATAGTTGCTCCTAGTTTGAGCTTGGGGACAATTGATTTGTCTTGGATGCTTGATATATTGATTGATAAATATATTAGTAAGTTTGAAGATCATGATGATGCATTCAAAATTGGGTGTCTACATTTACCTCTTTTTGATGAATTTATTGGATGATGAATGTGTCAAAAACTCACATTGATACCCCAAATTTAAGATAAACAAATTTGTTGTTGCTTAATATTAGTGATGCAAGATGACTAATGTTTTTGATTTGTTGAATAAAGATGATGTTAAATTTTGCCTTATTTGATAACATTAAATTTTATTATGCCCTCGTGCATCCCCTCGAGTTTTATAGGGAAAACAAGTTGGACCAGGGAAAATCAACTTGACCATGATTTACTTCATTGTTGTAATGAGAAAAATGATGACAATAGCAAAAATTAACCAAGAAGGGCTTGGGGCAAAATGGTTTGGGGATAAAAAACAAATCATTTTTACCATTGACAAGGAGGAGAAAGGAGATTTGGACCCCTTATTGTAACTACGACTTCAATGGATCAACATGTGTGGCCTCTAAATCAAGCAAACAGGGTGATATCACCCATGGTAGGAGGAGGACCTCATATTTAGGTACAAACCTAAAAACTTTTCTCAAATTTGAATATTGTGCCTCAAAAAGCATACCCAAAAAAGGGTAGCACTTTTATGCTAGTGCTTGTACAAGCCAATGGCACTTTGCCATTCAACAATACTTTTTTCATCTAGGCAATGCTTTCATTGCTTGGTGGTGCTTTTTCCACCTGATGACGCCTTTGTTGATGGGTGATGCTTTTGCTTGCCTTTAATTTTTTTGTTGTTGATTTAAAAGCAAGGCTAACAAATTGATGGTTGAGATGATTTTAGGAGAAATTGTAGACTCTAGATTGTAGAGAGAGATGACCTCATGCATTAGAGACCATTTAGGGGTTGTTGGATTTCATCAATCATGCTAGTGGTGGCAGACCTATATCGTGTAGCCCTGATGCTAAAAGTGAAATTTGATAGGGCATTCCTAACATCCATGATAAAGAAATGGTATTTGAAGATTAATACCTTTTAGTTGCCCTATGGTGATATTATTGTCACACTTGAGGATGCATGGAATATATTATGAATGCCTATTAGAGGGGCATCAATACACATGATTTAGGACTAGTAATGAAATTTGAGGTAGTTGGCAAAATATGCAAACTTCCTAGTTATCAAGTCTAGCATTGACATCAATCCTACCTATGTTGGGGGTCGCTTGTATCAATAGACTACTCTTTTATGCATCTTGGTATATGGAGTCTTATTTGGAGATAACAATAGATGAGTAGTCCTCTTAGGATGGGGAGAGGTGGTGGTATCCATGCTCGAGGAGTAGACTACCTTTGCATGGGGCCCAATGGTATTACCGTTATAGTACCATACATTACAATGGGTCATCTATCAAGGAGGTAGGATCCTATCTTGCTACACATTGCTATGATAAGGCCACTAGGGATGTTAGAGTAGGTCATAGATCTAGGGGCACTGACAACATACCATTAGGCATGACACTTTGAGGCTAGTTAGAGGAGGCCCTATAGGGGATTTTTTGGAGTGATGCGACACTTGATTAATGATTTACATTTAAAGTAGATCACTTAGTGGCCATTCAGACAACACCTAGGGTGGTGAGAGGAAGCCTTCTAGCTAGCTCATGTTAGGCGAGTCAAGTAGCTAGTGGGACCATGGGGAGAATGAGAGCTCTTCCATTTTGACATGTGGTTTGTTATTTTTGTGCTTAATAGGGGATTCTAGTAATGTTGGTGCAATATAGGAGGACCATACAAGATAGGGGGTTTAGTCCATAAGCCTAACCCAAATTCATATCACAACATTGATGATATGATAATTTTAGATTTAGGTAATTATGACCTTTCGGTTAGTAATGACTACTAGGGATCATACTAGACCATCTATCCCTTGATAGTGATAGTAGGTGGTCTATGGATAGGAGAGTGGATGTGGTCTAGTAGATAAGATATGATGGCACAATAGGTAGCACCACTACTAGTGAGGTGGTACAGGGAGTACTATAAGCAAAGCTAGAGGGAGGCAACAATATTAGTAACAACAACACTGCTAATGATGATTATGGTAGGCAAGATAGGACCTAATAGATAATCTCAATCTACTATGGAGGCAAAGAGGGATGCCTTGGTAGGGTAGGTGGTGAGCCTATAATCTATGTTGGCAAAAGCCTAGGTAGAGGCAATGACACAAATGGTTAAGAGGGACCGACTAGTGATACATGTCTCAATGATGTAATAGACCATCTAGAGTCTAACTACAAAGAGATACAATGATGGTAAAGGCTATGGTAGCAAAATGAGTGAGAAATAGTCAATTGGTATAGAGCTTGCTAGGCCAAATGGATACCACTTAATAAAGACTTATGATAGAACTAGATTGTATTCAAGTAGACCTGACAATTGAGGTTGAGTGATTGACCCACTATTGGACTATGTACCACATAGTAGTCTTAAATGGATTATCTTCCTTCACCTATGGGCTCATAGACATGGACACATACACACTTATAATCCATGATGCGACACTCATGGAGGTCAATGAGGATGCTACATGCTACTGTTATCAGGAGGAGAAGCAACATAAATATTGGGTATTAGAACACAAAGCTAACTTCTCCTGGATAGTTGCTATAATTGTAGTTGTAATGTAAATAAATGATTTGTTATATGATCTTATTTGTATAGCACACTTTATATATATGTATGTATGCCTATCAATGACCATTGATTCATACATCTCTGGTGAACCTCCACCTAAATGATTGCAAAGATTTGACAAGGATACTAACTTATTTCGATGGTCTACTGCAACTGAAATACATATGTCCTCATCAGAGGACTTGGAGTCTTTGTATAACATCACGAAACTCTCTTCACTTAAGCATCTTCTCCTTTCTTCTTGCTATGGCGTAAAAGTTGCATCTTCTCCACAAGAGCTAGTAACGTTGTTACTCTTCAAAATTCGAGGCTTAGACGGTGCTACAAACTAGTTGAGCTTCCCAATCTAGGAAACCTTTTGCATCTGAGAATTCTTGATTTGTTCAAAAGCTCTTGCATATCTAATCTCCCGCCCCCCAAAGTTTCTTTGGACTTAAATCATTGGTGAGTTTAGAGGCAGGGAAATGCAATATTGAGGAAAGTGGTCTCCTAGAAAAGAAAATATTGGAAATTTAAAGTCATTAGAATACCTGAATATAGAAAGCAATCTATTTATGCCTTGCCCTCAAGTGTTAGTTTTCTTGTTAGATTGACGAAGTTGATTCTACATCACTCTCAAAATTTACTGGAGCTGTCGATTCTTCCTGAAGGGCTTGTAAAGGTCGATGGATGGATGCAATGGATGCAATGTTTCACTTCTCCAAGACCAAATTCGTGTGCAGCATAAAACAATCCATAAGACTGCTTCCAAAATCCGTGCATGGTAAGGCTATTAATGCGAATATTACTGCGAATGTGAATTGGTTGCTTAAAAAGATTTAAATCAAATGGGGTTGATGGCTGACCTTAAACTGTACAGGCTGAAAAAGGGATCCAGAAAGTTTGGTTGCATTTCCAGCACTTGATGCATTTTACTTCGCGTGTGAAAGAAGGCAATGCAAGTTGAGATTTTTACGGGGAATTATGTTAGATTGAGGAAATACCGACAAGTTTGATCACAGGTTTTCTTTCTTGTTAATACCAAACTTTATTAATAATATTTTTAATTTATTATTTTAGAAATCGTTAATACTTTTGCTCAATACAACTCGAGCATTATATTTTGTTACTACTATTAAAGTGAAACGATCCTATCAACCTTTACCTGAATTTTTTAGGGCATTAAATCGGTATTTAACTTGAAAATACTGGCTACTATTAATGGACCAATTTTTTTTTAACTTAATTTTAATTTTTTTTAATTTAGTTAGTATAAGAAATTTTTACCATCTAAAAATGAGACCAATATTATAATTCTAGAAATGAGATATTTTCCATAATCTTGGGGAGGGAATCCAAGGTAAAAATTGTATTCTAATAATCTAGTGCTTTAAAGGACAATATTGAATTTGTCAAATATAAGCAATAGATGAGCCACTATTCCCAAGAAATGATATGATGTTTGGTTGCATAAAGAATAGGGCCCAAAGTAATAATTGACATCAAAATCTATCATGGAATGAGATAAAAAGTGAGGAAGCTATCTTAGTTGCAAAAAATTTAGCACCCACCCATGCTCCCAACCACTTCAAATTGAAAAAAGTGTATCTTTTGCAAGGGAATTGTCATCAAGAGGTAGATCAAAAAGAAATAATAAGAAAGAAATTTGAATTCAACTACTCAAGCTTTGACATCCACCCATGATCCCTCTGATTATTTTGATGAAGAAAAATACTACCTCCCAAAGTGTATCCATGAAGATTTAAATTGAGGAAGACCCCTTGACAAAGGCCCTCCATATGCACTATGGAAAAAGGAAGCAAGAAAAATAGCGGACCCCTAAGGGGATCTGCCATGATGTTTCCCTTATTTTCTCACCTTGAGGATAAAGGTAGTTTGTGAGCTCAAGCTTAAAGTTTAGTGGATTAGTTAGAGAACACCCATGTTTCTCCTAAGATTTTTCTTTGACAAAATTAACCTTAATCTAGTCCTATTCTACCTAAGAGTGCATCAAGCAATACAATAAACAAGTCCTAATAAACTAAAAGCTTTTTATTTTGATGATAAATGAAAGATGATTTTTTTTTAAATGCAAGGGTTCAAGAGGATCATGCAACAAGCAAACCTTAGTATGACTATATGCACTTTTGTTTCAAATATATACAAGATTAAGGTTGGTCCCCTAATGGTTAATGCTAACTAGTTCTTTCTTTTCTCTTTATCTTTAGTGAATAAACAAAAAATATTGAAGCAAAAATAGATGCAAAGTAGACAACAAACAAACCTATGCTCTAAATGCCAAAAATAAAGGATTGGAATTGAAAAACCTATTTTTTTCTACCATAGAGGTAGAAGCGTCGTTATTTGACAAAAATGTTGCTGGCAGAAACACTATTGATCAAAGCACTTTAGATGCATTTTAAAAATGATGGCACTTTCATTCACCTACAAAATAGATAAAAAATATGGATCAATAGCAAAGGGGTCTGCCTAAGCTAGAGGATAGTATGTGGCTCCCTTAACCAATAGTAGACAGTTGTTTAGAGATTAAATGAAATGCTATAGAATGATAAAATAGTGATTGCATGCTTAGTGGTGAAAGCTCCACTAGGTGAGTAATAGTGCTACCGATGCTTTTGTTGACTAACAATACTTTAGCTTTCTATGACTATGATATCCATCTCTAAAATAGAGAGTGATAGTGCCATTGAACCTATAATTTGGTAGCACTTTTGTCTATGGAAACAATAGAATCATGTTTATATGATAGATTTGTGATTTTTGTAAGTGATTCAATGAGGGTCCCTAATGAGGAGATGGAAGGGCCCCAATAGATGTAGTAAAACGATATGTTTGCTTATAAAAATGTAACCTATGGATGCAAAAAGCTAAATGACAAGTAGATGCAAATATGATGAACAAAGTAGACTTAATATGCAATGATCAAAGATTAGAGAGCTACAAAATGATAATGACAAAAGCTAATAAGGGGAGAGAGCACAACCCAAGCAAACTTGTAGCTCCAATATGCCAAGATTGATATCCCCTTATATTTGATTTGAGCTTGCTTGTTGCTTGGGGTGTTAAAGAACCTGATATGCTTGAGAGTTTATTGCCTTCAAAATATCATTACATGATTTTGATAGAATTTTCAATGCTTGAATATTGATTGATATGAATTTTGACAAAGTTTTGTTACTTTTAAAAGGTCATATAGATTGGGCTCCTCAAATTGTGGGTTTATAGGAAGCCATGACTTCCTTAGGGATGTTTGCATTGAACTTAGAGGGATTGGTGAGGGAAAGAATTTGAAATGGAATCAAGATGCAATTAATGGATGGAAGATAGAAAATGACAAGTTTTGGGCTTTGGATTTTTGTTGGAGCTATGGATTAGATTGATGTGATCAGATCCATTTTTGGTGGGTAGCTTGGAAGGTACTAATTGTTAACCTTCTCCTTTTTGGTGTTTGATAGGCAGTAGCACTAGAAGCAATAGTGTTGGTAGTGCTAATGTCCTAGCACTTACATTCAATTTAGGCAAAAATGATATTTTTTTTGAAATTGCATAAAAGCATTGCTAGGGAGAAAAAGTGCTACCAAGGCTCACTCAAGTCTTAGTAATTTTGCTTTTGGAGTAATAGCTGCTCCTAGTTTGAGCTTGGGGACAATTGATTTGTCTTGGATGCTTGATCTATTGATTGATAAATATATTAGTAAGTTTGAAGATCATGATGATGCACTCAAAATTGGGTGTCTACATTTACCTATTTTTGATGAATTTATTGGATGATGAATGTGTCAAAAACTCACATTGATACCCCAAATTTAAGATAAACAAATTTGTTGTTGCTTAATATTAGTGATGCAAGATGACTAATGTTTTTGATTTTTTGAATAAAGATGATGTTAAATTTTGCCTTATTTGATAACATTAAATTTTATTATGCCCTTGTGCATCCCCTCGAGTTTTAGAGGGAAAACAAGTTGGACCAAGGAAAATCAACTTGACCATGATTTACTTCATTGTTGTAATGAGAAAAATGATGACAATAGCAAAAATTAACCAAGAAGGGCTTGGGGTAAAATGGTTTGGGGATAAAAAACAAATCATTTTTACCATTGACAAGGAGGAGAAAGGAGATTTGGACCCCTTATTGTAACTACGACTTCAATGGATCAACATGTGTGGCCTCTAAATCAAGAAAACAGGGTGATATCACCCATGGTAGGAGGAGGACCTCATATTTAGGTACAAACCTAAAAACTTTTCTCAAATTTGAATATTGTGCCTCAAAAAGCATACCCAAAAAAGGGTAGCACTTTTATGCTAGTGCTTGTACAAGCCAATGGCACTTTTGCCATTCAACAATACTTTTTTCATTTAGACAATGCTTTCATTGCTTGGTGGTGCTTTTTCCACCTGATGACGCATTTGTTGATGGGTGATGCTTTTGCTTGCCTTTAATTTTTTTGTTGTTGATTTAAAAGCAAGGCTACCAAATTGATGGTTGAGATGATTTTAGGAGAAATTGTAGACTCTAGATTGTAGAGAGAGATGACCTCATGCATTAGAGACCATTTAGAGGTTGTTTGATTTCATCAATCATGCTAGTGGTGGCAGACCTATATCGTGTAGCCCTGATGCTAAAAGTGAAATTTGATAGGGCGTTCCTAACATCCATGATAAATAAATGGTATTTGAAGATTAATACCTTTTAGTTGCCCTATGGTGATATTATTGTCCCTATGGTGATATTATTGTCACACTTGAGGATGCATGGAATATATTATGAATGCCTATTAGAGGGGCATCAATCCACATGATTTAGGACTAGTAATGAAATTTGAGGTAGTTGGCAAAATATGCAAACTTCCTAGTTATCAAGTCTAGCATTGACATCAATCCTACCTATGTTGGTGGCCACTTGTATCAATAGACTACTCTTTTATGCATATTGGTATATGGAGTCTTATTTGGAGATAACAATAGATGAGTAGTCCTCTTAGGATAGGGAGAGGTGGTGGTAGCCATGCTCGAGGAGTAGACTACCTTTGCATGGGGCCCAATGGTATTACCGTTATAGTACCATACATTACAATGGGTCATCTATCAAGGAGGTAGGATCCTATCTTGCTACACATTGCTATGATAAGGCCACTAGGGATGCTAGGGTAGGTCATAGATCTAGGGGCACTGACAACATACCATTAGGCATGACACTTTGAGGCTAGTTAGAGGAGGCCCTATAGGGGATTTTTGGGAGTGATGCGACACTTGATTAATGATTTACATTTAAAGTAGATCACTTAGTGGCCATTCAGACAACACCTAGGGTGGTGAGAGAAAGCCTTCTAGCTAGCTCATGTTAGGCGAGTCAAGTAGCTAGTGGGACCATGGGGAGAATGAGAGCTCTTCCATTTTGACATGTGGTTTGTTATTTTTGTGCTTAATAGGGGATTCTAGTAATGTTGGTGCAATATAGGAGGACCATACAAGATAGGGGATTTAGTCCATAGCCTAACCCAAATTCATATCACAACATTGATGATATGATAATTTTAGATTTAGGTAATTATGACCTTTCGGTTAGTAATGACTACTAGGGATCATACTAGACCATCTATCCCTTGATAGTGATAGTAGATGGTCTATGGATAGGAGAGTGGATGTGGTCTAGTAGATAAGATATGAGGGCACAATAGGTAGCACCACTACTAGTGAGGTGGTACATGGAGTACTATAAGCAAAGCTAGAGGGAGGCAACAATATTAGTAACAACAACACCGCTAATGATGATTATGGTAGGCAAGATAGGACCTAATAGATAATCTCAATCTACTATGGAGGCAAAGAGGGATGCCTTGGTAGGGTAGGTGGTGAGCCTATAATCTATGTTGGCGATAGCCTAGGTAGAGGTAATGACACAAATGGCTAAGAGGGACCGACTAGTGATACATGTCTCAATGATGTAATAGACCATCTAGAGTCTAACTACAAAGAGATACAATGATGGTAAAGGCTATGGTAGTAAAAGGAGTGAGAAATAGTCAATTGGTATAGAGCTTGCTAGGCCAAATGGCTACCACTTAATAAAGACTTATGATAGAACTAGATTGTATTCAAGTAGACCTGACAATTGAGGTTGAGTGATTGACCCACTATTGGACTATGTACCACATAGTAGTCTCAAATGGATTGTCTTCCTTCACCTATGGGCTCATAGACATGGACACATACACACTTATAATCCATGATGCGACACTCATGGAGGTCAATGAGGATGCTACATGCTACTGTTATCAGGAGGAGAAGCAACATAAATATTGGGTAATAGAACACAAAGCTAACTGCTCCTTGATAGTTGCTATAATTGTAGTTGTAATGTAAATAAATGATTTGTTATATGATTTTATTTGTATAGCACACTTTATATATATGTATGTATGCCTATCAATGACCATTGATTCATACATCTATGGTGAACCTCCACCTAAATGATTGCAAAGATTTGACAAGGATACCAACTTATTTCGATGGTCTACGGCAACCGAAATACATCTGTCCTCATCAGAGGACTTGGAGTCTTTGCATAACATCAAGAAACTCTCTTCACTTAAGCATCTTCTCCTTTCTTCTTGCTATGGCGTAAAAGTGTTGTTATATTCTCCACAAGATCTAGGAACATTGTTACTCTTGAAAATCTGAGGCTTAGACGGTGCTACAAACTAGTTGAGCTTCCCAATCTAGGAAACCTTTTGCATCTGAGAATTCTTGATTTGTTCAAAAGCTCTTGCATATCTAATCTCCCTCCCCCAGAGTTTCTCTGGACTTAAATCATTGGTGAGGTTAGAGGCAGGGGAATGCAATATTGGGGAAAGTGGTCTCCCAAAAATTATTGGAAATTTAAAGTCATTAGAATACCTGAATATGGAAAGCAATCTATTTTATGCCTTGTCCTCAAGTGTCAGTTTTCTTGTTAGATCGACGAAGCTGATTCTGCATCACTCTCCAAATTTACTGGAGCTACCGATTCTTCCTGAAGGACTTGTAAAGGTCGATGGATGGATGCAATGGATGCAATGTTTCACTTCTCCAAGACCAAATTCGTGTGCAACATAAAACAAGCGATAAGACTGCTTCCAAAATCCATGCATGGTAAGGCTATTAGTGTGAATATTACTGTGAATGTGAATCGATTGATTAAAAAGATTTAAATCAAATGGGGTTGCTGGCTGACCTTAAACTGTACAGGCTGAAAAAGGGATCCAAAAAGCTGGGTTGCATTTCCAGCACTTGATGCATTTTACTTCGCGTGTGAAAGAAGGCAATGCAAGTTGAGATTTTTATGGGGAATTATGTTAGATTGAGGAAATACCGACAAGTTTGATCACAGGTTTTCTTTCTCGTTAATACCAAACTTTACTAATAATTTTTTTAAATTTATTATTTTAGAAATCGTTAATACTTTTGCTCAATACAGCTCGAGCATTAGATTTTGTTACTACTATTAAAGTGAAACGATTCTATCAACCTTTACCTGAATTTTTTAGGGCATTAAATCGGTATTTAACTTGAAAATACTGGGTACTATTATTGGACCAATTTTCTTTTAACTTAATTTTAATTTTTTTTAATTTGGTTAGTATAAAAATTTTTTACCATCAATTTATAAGGTTGAACAGTCTGCAGATCAATTTTCTTCTAAATTTAATTTAATTTAATTTTTTTTTAATTTGGTTAATATGAGAAACTTTTGCGACTAACTTATAGGGTTGAACAGTCTCTTCTTAACCATGACCTCTTATAAAACAAAGAGCTATGCTTTTCAATAAAAAAATTACCACACAAGCACCACTTCATACACTCACTCACAAACAATTTAAACCTTGAACCAAAAAAAAAACCAATTTTTTTTTAATTAAAAGAGTCATTGCCTTTGCGCGTGCATACACATACTTGGGCATCCACTACTAGACTTTTCCGAAAAAAATCTTAAAGTTCAAATAAATAAAATTATAATTTATTTTGCTTAGATCCATTATTGGTACTAGAATTTTTCATTTATAGATTAATTTATTATTTATTTTAATTTATTGTTGTTTAATATTGGATTCAATGAATGAGTTATGAAATAATATTTATGTTGATTTTAAAATATGGGATAATATTGGTAGTTAATATGTGCTGGTAGTTACTAAAAATCGTGATTGTAACCATTGCTTTTATGTATCAAAAAAAAAAAATATATATTGGTAGTTAATATATATATGGTTTTTAGTTTTTGTAGTGAAAGTGGAGAAGGTGAGCTTAGCCTTGTTGAATGGAAGGTTCACGATTCGAACTTTTGCAATGTGAAGGGGGATATAAAAAAAATCTTTTGTGGTTTTTTTTAGATAGTTGCATATTTGGATGAGATGACATTTTGACGGGGACCCGAAAAACGCAAACTTCTTCAAACCCCACTTTTCATTAATAAATCTGAAAAATTACAGGCATACAGCCCGCAGGCTTACAATCAGAGGCCCTCGGCTCGGTTTCCTCCACTGCAACTTCTCTACGTATTAAATCTGAAAATTTTACGTCAAACAGCCCGCAGGCTTTACAATAGACTCTCTCAGCGTGCATTCCCCGATCCACCGTCCTGACTAAAACAACAAACTAGGTTTTTATAGAGGCCCCGACCCTCTCACGCATTAAACCACGCATTAATCGGGACACCAACCCGATTAATTACATTAACTGGGTTTTTATAGAGGCCCCGACCCTCTGAAACAAAAACACGAAAATCGGGACACCAACCCGATTAAAGACCCCTCTCCGCACGGTCCCTGTCATCTCTGAATCCGTCAAAAAATTTTGCGCGCCCATCCTTCTCGTCTTCCATGCTTCTGGGTAGTCCCCCGCTTTAACTTCAATTCGTGCCACGTGTCATTTTTGAATGGTCCTCGAAAATGTCGTTCCCGCCATCTCTTCCTCCTCCCGCGCCTTTTTCTCTCTCCGTCGCGACGTTTCTGTCTTCCTGCGCTCTTTTCCAATTTTGGTCGCGATATCGCGACCATTTTGCCTCCTGCTCCTCCGCTGAGAAACTCGTCGCGATATTGCGACCGTTCTGCCGCCTCGCCTTGGCTGCCTTTTGACGTCGCGATTTCGCTCCCCTTTTCGACTTTTGCTTCTGCCTCAACAACACGTTGCGAAATCGCGATGTCGCGATTTTGCTACAGCTTCTAACTCCTGCCTCTGCCTCGATTTGACGTCGCGATTTCGCGACGTCGCGATTTCGCTACCATTCTCTGCCTTCACCTCCGCTTTCGACTTTTCGAATTTCGTGACTTGTCGCGAAATTGCGGCCCCTTCTGCTGCACTTTCTCTCTCCTTTCGACTATAGCGATTTCACGACGTAGCGAAATCGTGACAGTTTCTGCTGTGAACTTCCTCCTTGCCTTCTGCTTTTTCTTCCTTGGCCGACTCTTCAATACTGGCTTTCCCACAACTGGACGCCTCTGCATCTGATGCTGCTGGATGCTCCTGCATCAGACACCGGGGTAAGTGGAGAAGTGATCTTCACTTCTACTTGGTCCGGTTGCTGCCTCCTGCAACACTTCCAGACTTTCCTCTGCCTCTGCAGTCTGCTCTAACCCCTTCTCCGGGTCCACATAATTTTTGTCTTCTACCGGACAGATTTTCTCATTGCTGCAAACTTCTTCTACAGCCTGCTTCAACTCTTCCTCTTGCACAGAAAAATCTGTGCCTTCTTCCGGGCAGGTCTCGGTACTGCTACACTCTCCTGCAGCCTTCTTCAACTTCTCTTTCTTTCTCTGTCTTTCTTCCCGCCTTCTTTGCCGCTCTTCTTGCTCCCGCAACTTTATTGTGAGCCATTCCTTTTGCAGGGCCTTCAACTATTTTTGCAAGGCTATGTATTCTTCTTCCGTCACCATATCTTCTTTGCTGTCCCGTCTTCTTCGGGAATGCATTTTTCTTTCTTTGCTTTTCTCACAAGCTTTAACGATCCGGTGTAGCTGCCTCACGTCCGACGATCTGCTAACATGCCCGGGATCTTAACTCACTCTCTCTCAGAACCCTCCATAGATCCTGGTGTAACTGCCTCACGTTCGGCGATCTGTTACACACTCAGGACCACTAGCTCTGATACCACTGACGGGGACCCGAAAAACGCAAACTTCTTCAAACCCCACTTTTCATTAATAAATCTAAAAAATTACAGGCATACAACCCGCAGGCTTACAATCATCGGCCCTCGGCTCGGTTTCCTCCACTGCAACTTCTCTACGTATTAAATCTAAAAATTTTACGTCAAACAGCCCGTAGGCTTTACAATAGACTCTCTCAGTGTGCATTCCCCGATCCACCGTCCTGACTAAAACAACAAACTAGGTTTTTATAGAGGCCCCGACCCTCTCATGCATTAATCGGGACACCAACCCGATTAATTACATTAACTGGGTTTTTATAGAGGCCCCGACCCTCTGAAACAAAAACACGAAAATCGGGACACCAACCCGATTAAAGACCCCTCTCCGCATGGTCCCTGTCATCTCTGAATCCGTCAGAAAATTCTGCGCGCCCATCCTTCTCGTCTTCCGCGCTTTTGGGTAGTCCCCCACTTTAACTTCAATTCGTGCCACGTGTCATTTTTGAACGGTCCTCGAAAATGTCGTTCTCGCCATCTCTTTCTCCTCCCGTGCCTTTTTCTCTCTCCGTCGCGATATCGTGACATGTCGCGATATCGCGACGTTTCTGTCTTCCTGCGCTCTTTTCCAATTTTGGTCGTGATATCGCGACCATTTTGCCTCCTGCTCCTCCGCTGAGAAACTCGTCGCGATATCGCGACCGTTCTGCCGCCTCGCCTTGGCTGCCCTTTGACGTCGCGATTTCGCTCCCCTTTTCGACTTCTGCTTCTACCTCGACAACACGTCGCGATTTCGCGACGTCACGATTTCGCTACAACTTCTAACTCCTGCCTCTGCCTCGACTTGCGTCGCAAAATCGCGACGTCGCTACCATTCTCTGCCTTCACCTCCGCTTTCGACTTTTCGTCGCGATTTCGCGACATGTCGCGAAATCGCGGCCCCTTTTGTTGCACTTTCTCTCTCCTGCCGACTGTCGCGAAATCGCGACGTAGCAAAATCGCGACAGTTTCTGCTGTGAACTTCCTCCTTGCCTTCTTCTTTTTCTTCCTTGGCCGACTCTTCAGTACTGGCTTTCCTGCAACTGGACGCCTCTGCATCTGATGCTTTCGGATGCTCCTGCATCACATTTTTGGTCACCTAAGAGCGGCTCTTAAGGGCTAGGTGGATTGGTAATTGTTTGTCTCGTCAAACACTTACTTAGAAGAGATCTAGGTTCAAAGTTTGGGGGCATGCTTATTTGCAAAGGTAGTAGTTCGAGCCCCCAAGGGCTAGGTGGATTGGTAATTGTCTGTCTGGTCAAGCACTTACCCAAAAGAGACCTAGGTTCAAATCTTGGGAGCATGCCTATTTGCAAAGGTAGTAGTTCAATCTAAATCCTTTAAATATGTGTTAGATCGATGACGACGATACGAATCCTGAGCGACAGATGATCCTCTTCACGCTAAATTATAAAATAACGAAGTGGTATAGGCTTGTTCGAATAGCCCCTTTGATTTGAACCCACTTAACAGTTACTAAAATAGTATGAATGTAACCAACTCCCCTATGTATCAATATATATGGTTTCTATCTTTTGGACTTCTTATTCTCTTGCACTCAACATAATAATAAAAAATAATTTTTAGGTAAAAAAAAGTTTATTTATTAAAATGTTTTGTATTAATATTTTTAATGAGGAAAAATAAATAGGTTTGTCGTCATTTGTAAATGGCTAGCTCAGTTGCTACTGAGCCAGCTGGGGAGAGCAATGACGCTAGGGAAGCATCCGCAAAAGTTTGTACCGAAAGTGTTTCACAAGGTAAGACTACTATCCCTTTTGTTTCCATTCCCTTGCATGAGTTTCATAATGCTTGCCACTAGTTTGAGTCACATACCCTTATTGGGTATTTCCTGGGTAGAATTCCCAATGATACCCTCATTAGGTCCTGGGTGCAACAAGTTTGGGGTCCGCATGGTGTGATAGTTGAGAATGTTCAGAATCTCACCAAGGGTTATTTCCTTTTTCGCTTCCTTGATCCTGCTCAAGCTCAAAAAGTGTTAGCCAAAGGTCCCTGGACGGTGAGAAATTCCCTGTTAATTTTACAATCTTACACTCGTGACTTCATAGCCAGTGACCAAGCTGAGTTGGAAGTTCCTGTGTGGATTGAGTTCCCGGGTTTACCTGTCCCCTTTTGGGGTTTTTTGCAAATGCTCGCCTCTTCCCTCGGCAAGTTTGTATGTCTTGAGCCTGAACGGTTTTTCTCAGCTCACCCTACCAAGCGAGCTTGTGTCAAAGTTGACCTCACCAAAGACCTATTGGATTTCATAGATATCCATATTGGTGATACCTCCATTAGGCAACTTGTCACCTATATCAATTTACCAAATACTTGTTATCATTGCCAGTCTGTTGCTCACAAGATTCGAGATTACCCACTGATGGAGTGGAAGTTCAAACAGACCCAATCCCCTTTGATTGCCCCGGTAGCTCAGTCTAACGAGGCCCGAGAATGCCAAGGCGACTGGCAAACGGTTACTACCCAAAAAAATCGTGCTTCTAAGCACTCTGAGCAGGCCAATCCCTTTATGCAGCCTACTCAAACCAGGCTCGTTGATACCTAGGTTATGAAAGCCCTCACTGGCTATGTGCAGTCTTATGAAACCATCACATCGGTTGTTGTTAACATGCAGCCCGCCATGCAAGTTGTAAGAGTCCCAAATGCTACTCCGACTACCCCTGTAGTTACTCAACCGCCACCTTTTTTAGCTTCTCTTTGGGCCTCGATTGTTGCTAAGGCTCGTCCCACTACCATGCCATATTTTTCTTCAATAGTGCCCACATACTCAACAATTACAAAGGAACAAGCTTTTAAAGTTTGTCATTTTTGAAGCCCTTCGAGGGATAGCTTGGGCTTGAGCTCTGACAAGCATTGCAAAATATCCTCGAGCGAGGGTAATTTCAGTGGAGGTGCTAATTCCTTCAGTTCGCTTCGGGGCCTAGGTGATTTCGAGGATGTCATGGATATTATGAATCCTGACAAGTCCTCATGCGAATTGTGTTGATGAAAAACTGACCAAAGCCCAATGCTTGAAGCATAGAGTTTGTTCAGGTCTGACTATCAGAGGTAGCAGAGGCCGCAGCTTACGAGCAACATGTATTCTACCAAGAATTTACCTAGGAAAGGAGGAGTTGTCCTAGAGGCAGAAGAGGTCGCAACTTACGAGCAACATGTATTCTACCAAGCATTCCAAGCTGAGTCAGCTAGGGTCCTCCTCAACGGACTCTGGTTGGTGGTAATGCAAATGAAGGATGGACTGCCCCAGTCTCTTCGAATGGCGGCTAGTAGTGTGTCAGCGAGGAAGATAACTTTCGTCCCGCTCCTTGATCTTTGTTTACTGATTATGTCTTGGGATGTCTGTGTAATGATTGCTCGCGACAACGTGTAGTAATATTTTTTGGACTTTGTTTTTATTGGGGAGGTGTGATTTCCTCCACCTAGCGGATTTTATGGTTTGTGGGGTGTGCTAATTCCACCCGCCCTTTTTTGTATGATTAATCTTAATTAATATAAGGTTTTTTAATTAAAAAAAATGGTTAAAAATTAATAAAATTATAATTATTTAAAAGTTTAATTTTTAAAGTCAAAAAAAAATAATACTTTTAATTAATAATATATTATAATTAAATATATGATAATAGCGATTGATCTACAGGTAGTTGTGGAGAACTAGGGTTTGAGGCAAAGCGATGGTAGAATGCAAGGCTTAGGTTGGGACTTCTTTGCATCAAACTATGTTCAAAATAATTGCAAGTACTTTTTATTTATCTATTTTTCTCTTTGTGTGAATTGTTAGGATTTTTTCGATTTTCTATGGTTTTCAATGGCCCCTTATCCTGGTGGGCCATAAAATAGTACTGGAAATAGTGAGGAGAAGATAAGCAAAAATGGAACCCACATAGCATCCCCAAAAAAATTTACTACTGATGATTCACAAGTCAATCAAGGAGATTTGTCCTTCAACCAACGATCTTTTGCAGAAACAGTTAAGGGTAACGGTAGGAGAGAGGTCCACAAAGAGGCACAAGCTAAAAAACAAATGCAAGAATCTAACAAACAAAAAGACACAGAACCAGAGCAAACACGAAGAAATGGGTGTTTTCCTCAAGTAGACTTAGTTCTTGTCCTTGAGATTGCAGAAGAGATAATTGTAGAAGACATCATGTACAAATCCACCCATGCTTTGATTTGTAATTTGTGGGGTTGAGGCCATCCCATCGTTTCTTATACAACTAGGCAAAGAAACATTGGGATCCCCAAGGATAAGTTGATATTTTGCTTCTTTCAAATGGGTACTTTGTAGCAGATTTTATATTGGTATCAAATAGGAACAAGACTTTTGAAGGGGAACCATACAACATTGGACCGACATGTTTATTCATACAACCCTGGCGACCTGCACTCGATCCTCATGTGGAGCCATCAACCGCCCCAATATGGCTAAAGCTCTTTGCTCTCCCGCTTGAATTTTGTAGAGAGGATATCCTTGGGATGATTGGTAACCTCCTGGGCACATATATAGGAAGATCACGAGAATCAGTAGAGGGGGGATCAATAGCATATGCAAGGATATGTGTGGAGATGGACTTGGAAAAACCATTCCCGACAAAAATTGAATTGCGAGTGGGAAGAAATACATGGAGACAACAAGTGGATTATGAATTGATTCCTTTTAGGTGTAGAGCTTACCATGAGTATGGGCATCTGGTAAGAAACTGCCCTAAAATAGGGAGAGGAGATGCATCAACCTAATACTAATCCTGAAAACCCTCCCCCACAAAAAGAAAACGATGAAGGGTTTCAAATAGTAACAAGGAGAGTCCAAAGAAATAATTATCAAGCAAGAGGAAAAAATCCAACTAAAGCAGGAAAAATGAACCAACGCCCAGATTGGAGGGCATCTCTTAATAAATATGAAATCCTTAAATTAGATGATCAAATGGAAGGGCAAGAGGATTAAGAGGTGGAACCGGTCAATGACAAGGGCCAACAACAAGAAAGAGAACAAAAAATCCATCGGGAGTACACCCCCATCCCACAGGAGACAAACCCCTCCCAAATTATAATTGATCAAAATTTTAAAATTAGGAAGAGTCAAGAAAATCAGAAGATTATGACACAACAACAAAAATAAGAGACATATAGACCCCAACAAATTGACTTGTTAGGGGCTTGGGAAGAGCAACAACAAACACAAGAGATATCTATGTTTCAACAAAATGATATGGTAGGGGCAATGATAGTGCTTGTACAAGATCAAAATCCATCAAAAGATATCATTATGGGAGTGGCAGAGAAAAACAAAGAGAAGCCAACACTAGGAATCATCCAGATAAAGAAGCGACCAAAGAATGCAAGTCCATAAAGGGTGGGAAGAAAAACAAATAAGGACAAAATACAACAAGGAGAACAAATGAGAGAATTTGGATTGGTGAAGTCCAACTTCTACAATATAGAGCCTCAATGATGATAAACACATGGAATGTAAGGAGTTTAAACAACCACCCTGGATAATTGGTTGTTAAGAAAATGATTTTAGAAAACAATTTAGATGTGGTTTTGCTACATGAAATTAGAACTTCCTTAGAAGCTATATAAATATTGCTAATAAATGTTGGGGGAAAGCAGATTTTATGGCCCAAGCCTCTCAAGGATTTTCAGGAGGAATAACCACTTTATGGAATAAAAACTGCTTCTAATTGATGGACTCAGCTTCAGCCAAAGGAGTCCTCATGACCAAACTTAGGGAGCTGGTTTGGATGATAATTAATTTTTATGGCATGATAGAGGTACAAGCTTAAAAAATCCAATGGAAGGTAGTCCAACAGTTGAGGGAAACCCATCAGGAAGACTTTTGGATAGTGAAAGGGGATCTCAATGCTAAATAATCAGTGCAGGATCAAGGAGGAGGTTTGACCCAACTCAATGAGAAGGATAGGTTGTTGTTGGCTCAATCATAGCACCTAGATTTGATTGACATACCCCCACCAAGATGCAACAACACATGGACTAATAAGAGAAAATGAACATTCACAATCAAATCTAGATTAGATTGGTCTCTTGTGGAGAGAAAGTTTCCACCCTTTGACACTGTAAATCACAAATTTTGAATCAATTAGCATCTGACCATTTTCCAGTATCTATCTACATAGGAAAAAGGCCTATTGAAGGAATAACTACTTTAGTCCCTCCTTATCTAATATAAGGAGATCAAGGCTCTCCACTAATAGAAATGTTAATATTACTAATTCTTCTAGTTGAAATGTTAATATTACTAATTTTTAAAAAAATATAATTATATGTATAATATAATCTTTTAAAACATAATTCTTGACAACACATCTTGTAATCATAATTGTTATTATATTTTAACCGTAACGTGAGCAAGTGTGTGAGGGGTATATGTGTGGTGTTTGTGTGTTAAATTCCCTGTTGATAAGCATAGCTCTCTACTTTATGAGAGGTTATGGTTGGAAGGAGTGTGCTCAACTCTGTGCATCGTTCGTAAGGGTTTCTCACACAAACAAAAAATAATAATAATTATATCTATAATTATCATTATATAATTATTTTTATTTTTATTTTTAGATTTGGGTAGTGTGATAAATCCCTACAATCGAGTATAGTGTTGACCAGTCTCCTCCAACCATGACCTCTCATAAAGCCAAGAGTTACACTTATCAACAGGGAATTTAACACCTACCCCTCACACACTTACACTTATCAAGATGGAATTTAACACACAACCATCACACACCTACCCCCTCACACAGTCGCCCACGCCACGGTTTGAATTTTAAACCTCCTGAAAAATAGCCAAATCCCGAATACCGGACCGTTGCTAACGCTTCATAGTCAAATTTATCCCTGAAATATCAACTTTTATATATATATATATATATATATATAACACATTTTTAAAAAATCATTATAATTAAAAAATTAGAGACATGCAAGACCCAATTAATGGTGATTTGGTTATTGTGAGAAACCCCTATGACTAATGCAGTCTCCCCCCAACCATAACCCCTCCTAAAGTTGAGAGCTATACTTATCAATAGGGAATTTAACATAAAACCACCACACACCCACCCCCTCACACACTGGCGGAGACTTGCAAAAAAAGCCGAAGCCCAAACCATTGTGCTACACCCATGTGCAGATGCAAAATTTTTTGTTTTTATAATGAAGGTATGAGATCATGTCAGTTTCTTTCTAATTTTTTTATAACATAATTTTTAATAAAATTTCATTCTAATTAATTAATTAATATATAAAATTCAATTCAACCCATCAATCGGAGAGGGTGGCTCCAGCTATTAAGCTACGTTAAACCATAAAAACTCAGCCCGCCAATGTTGAAGGAATTTGGGAATGAATGGACGCGTAATCACAGAGCAGGGCAGAACAAGTATGGAGCAGAGCTGCAGATACGACGTATTTCTGAGCTTCAGAGGGCCAGATTTAAGAAAAGGATTTGTTGATCATCTCTACTCTTCCCTCGTTAGCACTGCAAAATTAAATGTTTTTCTTGACACGGAAGAGATCGAACCAGGAGACGACATAACCAGGGAAATAAAAAGAGCCATCGAATGCAGTAGCATTCGGATCCCCATTTTCTCTGCCAATTTTGCCGAGTCAGCTTGGTGTCTCAAAGAGGTCGCCCTCATGTGCAATTCCCCCGAGTTAACAGTCATTCCGTTGTTTTACAATGTCAGTCCCTCGGATGTTCGCTACCCTGATAAAGGCCTATTTGCTTCAGCCTTTCACAAGCACGAACAAAGATATTCCCAAAATACAGTCGCAGAGTGGAAGAGCGCCCTCTTTACAATCTCCTCCTTCTCTGGCTGGTCTCTCGACGTCACTCAGGGGTAAAGGAAAGCTTTGTTATTGCATGCAATTTCAAATCAATAATATTTTTGGGTGTTGTTATTATAATTTTAATATGTAGGGTTAGATAAGTTTAGTGGAGAAGAATTTTTAAGGTATTTAATTGAGTTGAGTTATCAGCATTCAACCTATCTTCTAAATAAACCATAATTTGAACCTTGAACTTCCAAAAAAAAACAAAACCCTAAAATAATTTGAACCTTGATCTTCCAAAAAAAACAAAACCCTAATTTTAATCTTAAAAAAATCCAAAACGGCAAGGAATTTCTAATTAAACTAAAATTTTGAGTGGGATTGTGTTTGCAGATACAAAGAAAAACTAGTAAAACTTGTGATCCATAGTTTAAATCTTAATCTTTCAAAAAGAGATAAAAACCCTAATTTCAATCTTAAAAAAAATCCAAAACGCTGTGTTTGTTAGACTGCAAGGAATTTCTTATTAAGTTAAAATTTTGGGTGGGATTGTGTTTGCAGATACGAAGGAAAGCTAGTGAAGCTTGTGATCCAGGACGTGCTGAATAAATTAAACAACGTGCCATTAGACGTTGCAGAATTTATTGTTGGAATGGAAGAGCGAAAAGCGGAGGTGATTAAAATGCTTGGCATTGACTTAGAGAGGAGATTACCAACAGTTGGGATTTGTGGAATGGGAGGTGTGGGGAAAACCACAGTTGCAAAAGCTGTGTATAACGACATTTATCTGAAATTCGAAGCAGCCTGTTTTGTGTCCGATGTTCGCCTCAAGTGCCAGCAAATTAATGGAATGAGCCAATTACAGGGGCAGATACTCAAGGATCTCTTGAAGGTCGAATACCAAGTGAACGATGATGCTCGTGGCAAGGCTCTCATTAAAGATCGTTTGAGATATCTCCGCTCCCTTGTAATCCTTGATGATGTCGATAATGCTACCCAGTTGACTGCAGTTAGAGGAGATTGGTTTGGCCAAGGGAGCAGAATTATTGTCACAACCCGTGATAAGAATGTGCTCAGTAACCAAAAAGCCGATCAAGTTTATGATATGGAGGGCATCCCTGATGATCAAGCTCTTCAACTCTTCAGCTGGCACGCTTTTCTCCAGCCAAGTCCAGATAAAGAGTTTGAAGATCTTTCCCTCATGGTTGTCAAATACTGTGGCGGATTGCCGCTTTCGCTGGAAGTTGTTGGAGGTTTTCTACATAATAAGCCTGACAGAAAGCTTTGGCTTGAAGCGTTGAAGCAATTGGAGAGGGCCATGTATGATAATATCCACGGAAGACTCAAAATTAGCTATGACGGCCTTAATTCTACCGAGAAGGAGATATTCCTAGACATAGCTTGTATTTTTCTTGGCAAAGATGCGGAATCTGCAATCTTATTTTGGGAAGCATCAGATTTGGCTCCAAATATAACAGTGATGAATTTAGTACTCAAGTCCCTTGTCAAAATAAGCGATGACGGCAAATTCTTGATGCACGATCACCTCAGAGACATGGGAAGGGCCATAGTTGCAGGGGAATCCAAAGAGCTCGGCAAACGTAGCCACCTCTGGAAGCTACATGAGGTGCAACACGTGCTCAATTACCATCAGGTAAAGAAAGCTGCTTGCATTCATTATTTCTTTCCCTCGCAGAAAATTCTTTTGCTAAAACTAAGGCAAGTTGGATACTTGCTCAGGGAACCGAAAGCGTTAAATGCCTTATAATAGATGGAGGAGAACTGGACATGGATAGTGCTGTCTTGAATACAGAATGTTTGGCTCCAATGCATAATCTGCAACTGCTTTGGTTAACTGGTCTAACCATCCAAGGCAGATTGGAAAGATTATCTCCCCATTTAAGGTGGCTCAGATTGGAATTTTGCACCGGTTTGAATTGCTTGGGATCGGAGTGGAATACGGAACATCTAGCCATATTAGAATTGAATGGGAGCGATATCAAAGCACTATGGAGCCAAAGTTCAATATCAAAGGTAACTTTTGCCCCTGGGATTTAAGCTGTGCGGCTGATTCCCTGGAATTTTAGCTGAATATTTATATATGTGTTAATTGCCTTGACAGGTTCCGAAGAATCTCAAGGTGCTTAATCTTAATCGCTGTCAACAGCTGAAGGAATTCCCCGACTTATCAAATCATACATCTCTGGTGAGTCTTCACCTAAACGATTGCAAAGATTTGACAAGGATACCAACTTATTTTGATGGTCTACGGCAACTGAAATACCTAGATCTGTCCTCATCAGAGGACTTGGAGTCTTTGCATAACATCACGAAACTCTCTTCACTTAAACATCTTCTCCTTTCTTCTTGTTATGGCGTAAAAGTGTTGCCTAGCCGACTTGGAGAGCTGGGATCCCTTGAAGTGCTTGATCTGTCGTCGACAGGAATAAAAGAACTACCTGATCTCCCTAGTGGAAGTTTGAAAGAATTGGTTTTACAGAGATGTTTATTTTTAAAGAGTTTGCCTCAGTCTATAGGGCGCTTTAGATGTCTAACATATTTGGAAATAAACGATTGCCACAGCTTGATCGCCTTGCCCCCATCAATAGGTGAACTGAGAAGTTTGTGTAGCTTGCACATGAAGGAATGCAGACAGATATCTCGTTTGCCAGATGAAATTAGAAATCTTGTGTGTCTGAAAGAATTAGTCATGAACAATTGCTGGAGTCTGACGGAACTTCCTCAAATTGGGAATCTGGTGAAGTTAGAATATCTGCTTCTCAATGGGTGCAGTGGGCTAAGAACTTTGCCCTCGGATATTGGGCACCTCAAATCTTTGATCTTTTTAGACTTAGGGTATTGCACTAGTTTGACAAGTTTGCCTGTCTCAATAGGGGAACTGAAATCCTTGGAATCTCTAGACATGCATTACTGCATAAGCATAAAGCAGCTTCCACAAGAGCTAGGTAACGTTGTTACTCTTCAAAATCTGAGGCTTAGACGGTGCTACAACCTAGTTGAGCTTCCCAATCTAGGAAACCTTTTGCATCTGAGAATTCTTGATTTGTTCAAAAGCTCTTGCATATCTAATCTGCCCCAGAGTTTCTCTGGACTTAAATCATTGGTGAGTTTAGAGGCAGGGGAATGCAATATTGAGGAAAGTGGTCTCCAAGAAAATATTGGAAATTTAAAGTCATTAGAATACTTGAATATGGAAAGCAATCTATTTTATGCCCTGCCCTCAAGTGTCAGTTTTCTTGTTAGATTGTCGAAGCTGATTCTGCATCACTCTCCAAATTTACTGGAGTTGCCGATTCTTCCTGAAGGACTTGTAAAGGTCGACGTTGGTGATTGCCCCCAGTTGAAAAAAGTGGGAAATTTATCTCATCTGAAGAAGCTGGAGCGGTTAGTAATATGCAACTGTGGTCAGCTATACGAGTTGCCAGGGGTGGAGGCCCTGGACTCATTAAAAGAACTGAACATTGCAGGGTGTGTCAATCTCAAAGGCCTAGAGAAAGTCCAACAGCTACAATCCTTAGAGAAGTTGTACCTCGATGGGTGCAATGTCTCCGTAATTGATGTTCTTAGCTTGACCAAGGTATGGATACCCCTCTTATAAGTTTCACATACAGAGTTTTTAACTGCTATGCAAACGTTTACACGAACAAACCTTGCGATGCAGGAAAATCCAGGGTTGCAGGAGTTCAACCTTAGCGCAAACAGAGTTCCCAAGTGCTTGGAACATAAAATGGAGGCCATAACGGTCGGGCAAAGTGACGTTGCAGAGTATGTTGAGGTTTCCATTCCTCCAGAGAAGAATGAGATTAGATATACAGGTATTTTGATGTGCCTGCACTTGCGATGCAAGAAGCGCATACTTGACTTCGTGGGGGATGAAGATTCCATAGTAATGAGCATAATAAATGACGACGGAGAGAGCTGGGAGACTTGCTTCACCATTAATATTTTTGGCAACAGACACAACAGTTCAGGGGATCGATTGTGTGTGTTTATTTATCGGGGAAATCACCCGTTTGTGACGAATCTTAGCAAGGGGAATAAGATCCGGGCAAAGGCGGCATTCATGAGGTGGATTTTAATCAAAGAGGGTGCCATACAAATCCTCTGCGAAAACCAAGTCGACGGCAATAGCGACGACAATGCAGTGTTAGAGGCGTTCTCCCTGGAATTGAATTCTCTTCTCTCCAACTCCCGAAATGATACTACCAATAAAGGCGATGCAGATGGAGTTGAAGCAGTTTCACTTCTCCAAGACCAAATTCGTGTACAGCATAAAACAAGTCATAAGACTGCTGCCAAAATCCAAGCATGGTAAGGCTATTAATGTGAATATTAGTGAATCAGTTACTTAAAAAGATTTAAATCAAATGGGACTGCTGGCTGACCTTAAACTGTGCAGGCTGAAAAAGGGATCCAGAAAGCTGGGTTGCATTTCTGGCACTTGATGCACTTTACTTCGTGTGGGAAAGAAGGCGGTGCAGGTTGAGATTTTTACGCGGACTTAAGTTAGATTGAGGAAACAGGGGGCAGGACACTGAGGAATAGTTTCAAGGTATCGAATTCCAACTTTTCAAAGGATTAAATCAAAACAATTTACAATTGTAATTTAAACCTAACCCTAATCATTAACACTTTTTTTTAATTTAATTTTGACTTTCGGGCTTTTAAAGGCCCTGCCTCTCTGTATATATATATAGTGTTGCTTTGTTCTCGCAGTAATCCCAATCGTTAAACCACCATACGTGGAAAAAATCCTTTTCTAATTTAATTTTGCTTAGGTGTAGTGTTGGTCCAACTACTACTAGAGTTTTTATTTTTTATTTTTTTACTATTTATTATATTGAGGTTCAATATTGGATTCAATCGATGAGATATGGGATAAATTTGTGTTGATTTTAGTTTGGAGTTTTTTTTTTTTTTTTTGGTTATTGGTGGTTTTTTTAAAAAGAATTTGAAAATTTTATATTAAAACAAGATCATTTACAAGTTGGGATGAGACTCCTCCCAGCCTTAGCCGATAAGAACACATGTTTACAATAGTAAAAGAAGATCTGCATTGAAGCCAAATCTCCTAAACCATATTTCTACAATGGCTGTCCAAATTAGCTAAACATTGGATTTGCTCACCAACTTGCCTAATCCTCTCATCCTCAATAGCCATGTCACTGTGCCACCGAACCCCTACCTCCTTCTTAGTACCCATCTTAGCCAGGAATTACCACTTTATTTAGATCTCTACTCACATAGATTGGAATCACATCATCTAATTCCCTCCACAATTCCTTAATTTGGGTGACAAGAATCCTCAACCTCCATGTCTTCAAAGCAAAGTTCCTCATGCAATCTAGAGCTCCCACCAATATTTGAGAATTTGATTCTAGGATTATCCTCCTGTAACCTTGTCTTACCGCCCAGATAGAAGCAGATTTGATAGCTAAGGCTTCTGCTTCATTGTTCGTGGCCCTTCCCAGGCCTTGCAGTTCCCAATAGAGCATTGTCCCAACATGATTCCTATAGACCACTCCAATTCCAGCTCTACCCGGATTACCTTTTGCAGCTCCATCAATATTAATTTTAATCCAACCTTCTGGGGGTGGTTTCCAACTAGCTTTGTCCTGCCCCTCTTGCACTTCAACTTCCTTCTCCATCGTCCCTATATTAGCTTGAGTTTCCTCTTTAGCATACATTGCCACCGTTTCTATGACTTTGCTCCAAATGGCTTGCCAAACGCCATCTAAGGATGAAAAGGTTTCTCTAAAAATTTTGTCATTTCTCTCTAACCACACTTGCCACCAAATGAAGTTTAATCCAAGCTTCCAACCGATACAAAGAGCTTTAGATTTAAATCTACCCCTCTTCCATCTTTCCCAAATATTAATCCGATTCAAATCACCATTGGCTCGAATTTTATAAGATAAAAACCATCGCTCCTAGATCTGGCACGTAAATGGGCACTCAAACATCAAGTGGTCAGATGTTTCCTCGCTCTTGTAGCATAAAACACATTGAGATGGACCAACGATTCCCCTACGTCTCATATTATCAAAAGTAAGAATTCCATTGTGCATGAACTGCTAGGAAAAGAAGTTTACTTTCGACCAACCCTTGGACTGCCAAATCTTTCTCCAATCCTCAACTTGATATGCATGAGGAGGAGGTTCTAGAAGGATCTTATCATATCCATCCTTCACTGTGTAGACTCCAAGGCTCCCATAGCCCCAAGCTAATTCATCCTCCTCATCTCTACCTATGAGAAATCTTTTTGCCAAGATTTTAGTCATGATGGGTGTCAATTCCGGAGGGATTGGAATTGGCCACTCATCCAACTTCTTAAACTGCTTAAACTTATAATCCCCCAGCTGGCTAGTGTTGAAATAAATTTCAATCTGGATCCAACCCCTGCTTTCCATGGTTGATTTTACTGGTTGTAATTCTGGAAATTCAACAATGATAGGTGGGTATTGATCCCATGAATCTATCCAAAATCGTGCCTTCTCCCCTCTCCCCACTTTCCAGAATAATCCATATTTCACTACCTGAGATCCTAACTTTAGAGCCTGCCACACCAAGGACCCATTACCATCCAAAGGGAAATGACTCACCTCATTCGGGTTCACTTGTCCCAAATATTTACTAGTTAAAACTCTACTGAATAAAGAAGTTGGTTGGGAAATCCACCTCCAGTAAAGCTTTCTAGCCAAAGCTTTATTATTTAACTCTGATCTCCTCAGTCCCAAACCTCCCTTTACCTTGGGTTGACTTACTTTCTCCCAACCTACTAAGGCCCATTTCCTCTCTCCTTTTACTCCTCCCCATAAAAATTTTCTAGCCATCTTGTCTAACTCTTTCCATATGGTATGTGGGGCAACAAGGATAGAAAATTTATAAATTGACATGGCTTGAATGATTGACTGCAAAAAAGTTAGTCTACCCCCATAGCTTAACCATTTGTGAGACCAATGATTAATTATTTCTTTGATACAATCCAAAAGATTCCTCCAAATATCTATTTTCAATTTTTTAAAATGCAAAGGGACCCCCAAATATACCAGTGGGAGAGAAGTCCTCATGAATCCCAAGATCTCTAAAATTTTGTCTTGAAGCCTTCGATCAAGATTGAAAAAGACCACTTTGGATTTTTTATCATTGATGACTTGGTTTGTGGCTCTAAGGTAAACATTAAGAGTATCTCTAATCATTCTTGCTTCCTTGAAGTTGGCCACTCCCACCAATCCTGTGTCATCCACAAACTATAAGTGAGTCAAAACTTCCTCACCCACCTTGATACCTGTTAGCAAACCTTGTTGTCTTCTCCTCAAGATGAGTCTACCCAAGCCTTCAGCCAATATGAGAAAAAGATAAGGGGAATAGGGATCTCCTTGATGAAGGCCTCGAGTAGCTCCAAACGGTTGCGAGGGAAGGCCTTTGATTAACACTGAGTATGTCGGAGTAGAAACACAACTCATGACCCATTCTATCCAATCTTGAGAGAAACCGAAGGCTGCCATCATCCTTGACAAGAAGCTCCACTCCACCCTATCATAAGCCTTTGACATATCCAATTTTATGAACATTCCCCTATTGCCAGATTTTTACATTGAGTGGATTGCCTCCTGAGCTAAAACCACACCATCCAAGATATGCTTGCCCTCTATAAAACCCCCTTGCTTTGAGGAAATAATGCTATGTAGAAGAGGTTTTAGCCACTCAGCCATTACCTTTGTGATTATTTTATATATGACATTGCATAAGGCAATAGGTCTATAATCTGAAATATGCACCCCCTCCTCCCCTTTCGAAATTAAGGCAATGAATGTATGATTTAATGCTTTAAGCATTCTTTTACTACCTCTGGACTCCTCTATAACAACCATTACATCCTCCTCCAAGTTGTCCCAGAAGGTCTGAAAAAACTCAATTGGAAAGCCATCTGGACCTAGTGTTTTTTCGATACTCATTCCAAAGACTACTTTCTTCAGTTCCTCTCTATCAATGGGTTTAAGTAGGGCCTGATTTTCTTCTTCAGAGATAATAGAGGGTATGACAACAAGAACTTCTTTTTGAGCCTCTTCATCTTGCACCATACTTTCCTTAAACAATTTAGCAAAATAATCCATTGAATGGAAATGCATACCTGGGATTGTATCAAAGGAGTGCCCGTTCTCATCTTGAAGAGCTTCCATCTTGTTCATCTATCTCCTAGCACAAGCAGTCCAATGGAAAATTTTGGTGTTTTTGTCACCTTCTAATAACCAAGTGGTTCTTGCTCTCTATTTCTAATAGATCTCCTCTTGGTTGTCAATGTCCTCAATTGCTTTACGTAGTGCATCATCCTCTTCTTTGAGTTGCTCTGTAATTGTTCCTTCCCTAAAGTGTTTTTGAACCTCATCCCATCTGGCCACCAATGGAGCTCTTTGGACCTGGAAGTCTGTCTTGTTAGCTCGCCTCCATTGTTTTAGTTGATCCTTGACATAATGAAGTTGTTTGTGGAATCTAAACATTGTTGTCCCATATACTGGGCATCCCTCTTCCCACCATTGTGGAATTTTCTTTCGAAGTTCCTCTTTTTGTAACCAACAGTTTTCAAATATGAATGGTTTGTGATGTTGCCCTGTCTTAATCCCCCTTCCAATAGAATGGGGAAATGATCTGAAACTGGACCCTCCAAAATATGAAATTTTAGATTCCATTTCACAAATGCCTCCTCTGAAACCAAAAAATGGTCTAACTTCACCTTCCTGCTATGTGGCTCCCTCCTCTTATTAGTCCAAGTATAGTTGGTTCCAGGACATTTAATATCCACCAAGTGTAATGCATGGACTTGGGCAATCATAATTCGATCCCCTGGATCCAAAATTAGGGTTCCCCCTTCTTGGTCTCTAGATGATAATTTAGCATTAAAATACCCAACAACAATCCAGTCTAACTCCTCCCTCGAGACTCTCATATTATGCACTGCTTTCCATTGACGAATCTGACCATCTAGGTTTTGAGCCCCATAAAAATTTGTGATTAAAACCTGCTCAGTTGTCACATTGTTCCTAAAATGTGATGTGAGGACACCCCTCCAAGCTATATGTTCTATTGTTGTCCATTCAAGAGAGTTCCAAAAGGTAACTATCCCTCCTGAGACCCCTTGGACAACCACTTCCATATGACCAACACCCCTCCAAAGTCTATTTATTGTTTTACACATAAGATCCAACAACATTTTTGTCTCTTGGATAAGCAAAAAATTTGTTTTACTTTTTTCTAAGAGTCTTTGAACAACAGATTGATGGGTTCTACTGTTTAAACCCCTAATATTCCATGATTGTATAATCATTGGTTACCTTGAGACCAGTAAGAGTCTATTATCCTCACCAATCCCCCAGTGATCATTTTGTCTCCTTGAATTGCTATCAATTCCTTATTTGATTTTCTACCCACTCCTTGAGAGCTGATATTCTTTGACCTCTTTTCCACTTGAGTTATCCCTAGAGTTGGCTTTTCTTTGTTCTTTTTTGCTATACCCATGATGACATCCTTAATTATTGGTTGCTCTTGGTTATGCACTATCAATGCCCCTGCAATCTCTGATTGTGGTAACTCACTACACTTTGTCACTTGCTCAGGGATAGGAGGTGAAAGAGAGGTTTGAACATGGTTGTTATTGTTTTCATTATTCCCATCTACTCCTTCCATGATTTGTTTTTCTTCCTAGTCCACTAGTGTCTTGAATATCTCATACCTATTTGAGGGCTTGAGTTGGGTTTGCTCTTTACCAAGTTTTTTCTTTTGCCTTCTCCTTCTTTTGGGCTGTTCAAAACCATTTCCTTGTGCTTCTTCACCCTGAGAAATATTGGTTGTTTCTTTATTGACTGTAATATTCCAGCCAAAAATAACACAAAAAATTGCAGTTTTATAGAAAATTATAGCAATCACACAATTCTGATCACACACAATCTCAATGAAACTGATGTTTATTTGTAGCCAAACATGCATAGCAGATCTAATTACTCTAGAATGAGTAATTGACTGCACTTCAGAAAATTAAATAGGAAACACACCAGATCTGGTTCAATGAACCAAGTGTCTTGGCTTGAATTGCCAAGTTCTGATACTGATGCAAAAACAACTCTCCAAAGCCTGATGTATTCTTCAAACCTCCGAAATGGCCCCTCTAGAGCAGAAGCTCTCACCTTGGGGTGAGGAATTGCAGATCTAGTTTCTCCAATTGATTTGTTCAATGAAGCACCAATGCAAAGCCTGTGTGACTTTGCCCTAAGGAATATGTGAGCTTTGGGGTTTCAATGGAATTGAAATCACAAAGCCTCTAAGAGGTTGGAGTGCTCTTAGGGTTCCTTCTCCTGAAGCTTGTCCCCTCTTCGAGAGCCAAATACAAATTGCTAGCCACAACAAATTGTCAAGAAATATCAATATGATAATAATAATCAAGTCTGTTTCACAAATGAGATGTCTCATCCTTATATATGCTTCCCTTCTCAATGGATGATTAAATCATGACCCTTAGATCCAATATGAAATAATGAATGGTGGGGATTTCATCTTGGAAACAATGAAATTCGGGTGTAATATATTTAATGCCAAAATAGGCACTCAAACCACCCAACTTCTAGCTGAAATGGTCTCAAATGGCCTCACAACGCCCAATGTTGGCTTGGGATCTCTTTTAAGTCCAACCATGCCCTTTTAGAATGCCTCTAACTTACTTTAATAATCCAAACCTCATCCTTATCTTCAAATTAGTCTTGGAACTCACACAATATGAACCTCATCCTTATCTTCAAATTAGTATTGGAACTCACAAAATATGACTAGGATCAAAGACTTTGACTTACAATTGCCAAATAACATTAAATAATGCTTGGTCTTATCCACACATCACACCTTATCCTCAAAACAGTCTTGGGAGTTGTAATTTTCGGATATACACTTGCCAAGGCAATAAATGCACTTGGTCTTTATCCCAAAACATAACTAAACACCAAAATAACAATACTAAGACAAGTATTTACATCATACTTAGCAATTCTTGCTAAAGAACACCCTAAAATACTCTAAAACATGAAAAATAAAATATATACAATGCTGGAAAATATTTGGGACATCACAAGTCCTCCCCTCCTAAATTGCTTGCCCTCAAGCAATCCAAGAAAGTTGGGTGTTGAAGGATAGCAGGTCCTTCCCAAGTAGCATCCTCAATAGGCAAGTCTTTCCACTTAATCAAGTACTCACTAAGGACCTTGTTCCTTAGCTTCTTCTCCCTTGTGCCCAAAATGGTTTCAGGTACTAAAACAAGTTTTTCTTCATCATCAAGGGGTGGTAAATCTGTAGATGGTACAATATGTTGTCCCAAAGCTTTCTTCAAATAGGAAACATGAAAAACATTGTGAATCTTATTGTTTGGTGGTAGTTCCAGCTCATAAGCAACCTCCCCAATACGCTTCAACACCTTATATGGTCCATAAAAACGTGGCTGAAGCTTCTCAGCTCCACTTCTTTTCAATGTGGATTGCCTATAGGGTTGTAGCCGCAAATATACCAAATCATTTACCTCAAAACTGTGTTCTGTTTTGTTTTGATCAGCATACTTCTTTTGTTGATTTTGGGCCTGTTGTATGTTGTCTTTCAATGCTTTCAGAATGTCATGATGTTGTTGTACAAAATCAGTTGCAGTAGGGACCTTGCTGTCCTCAAACAGAAAATCTGCAAATTGTGGTGGTTCATAACCATATAATGCCATGAATGGAGACATTTTAATGGACATTGTATGAATTATTGTAACAAAACTCACCTAAGTACAACCACTTTATCCAAGGATGCTGCTGTCCCAAAACATAGTTTCTCAAGTAGTTTTCCACCCATTTATTTACTATCTCAGTTTGGGGGTGGTAAATAGTACTTGGAGTCAAGTTAGTACCACATAACCTGAACAACTCTTGCCAAAACAGACTTAGAAACTTGCTGTCCCTGTCACTAACAATGGTTTTTGGCAACCCATGGAGCCTAAAAACCTCCTTGAAAAATAAATCAGCAAGTTGTGGGGCTGTTGTAGTGACTGAAATTGCAAAGAAATGAGCATATTTTGACAGTCTATCAACTACAACATATATGCAGTCCTTACCTTGGACTTTAGGCAAGCCTGTGATAAAGTCCATAGAGATACTTTCCCATTTTTGATGAGGAATGGGCAATGGTTGTAACAAACCAGCAAGAAGAGTATGTTCAGCCTTGTTTTGTTGGCATATGGTACACTCCCTCACATGCCTCAAAACGTATTCTTTTAGCCCTTTCCATGTAAACCTTTCTTTCAATAGCCTGTATGTCTTGTAAAAGCCCGGATGGCCTGCCATGGGTGCATCATGCAAGGCTGCCAACAATTTGTCTTTCAATTTTTATTCTGGCACAAGAAAAACCCTGTTTTTATACAAAATCAGTCCATTCCTGATTTTATACCCGTCATCCACATGTTGCCCATCAAGTATGTTAGCAGCAAAAACATTCTTAACATACTCAGCCATGATTTGGGCTTTCCAATCAGCTGAAATAACAGAAATAATATGAAAAGAAGGGTTTCTAGAAAGTGTATCAGTTGCTGTATTTTTCTTCCCTTTCACAAATTCTATCTCAAAATCATAAGCTTGCAGTTTTGTAACCCATTTTTGTTGTCTATCATTGAGATCACGCTGCCCAAGGAAATGTTTAAGACTGTTATGATCAGTTTTGACTACAAACCTGTTGCAAATTAAGTATTGTCTAAATTTAGACAATGCATGCATTACAACCAACATTTCCTTATCATAAATGCTGAATGTCCTTTCAATAGGACTGAGTTTCCTACTCTCAAATGCTATGGGCTGTCCTTTCTGCATCAAAACTGCACCAATACCCAAACCAGAAGCATCACATTCAACTATAAATGGCTGTGAAAAATCAGGAATTGCCAAAACAGGACAAGAACACATGACTGTTTTTAATTTCTGAAAGGCTTGTTCTGTTGTTTCACTCCATACAAATGCCCCCTTTTTAGTCAATTCAGTCATTGGGGCTGCCAACTGTGAAAACCCTCTTATGAATCTTCTGTAATAACTACACAGCCCTAAAAATCCCTTTAATTCAGTCAAGGTGTTTGGTTTAGGCCAATTCTTGATTGCTGTAATTTTTTCTTCATCTACATGGACACCTTTAGAACGATTTGTGCCTATATAAAAATTTTGTATTCCAAACTATTTTGACTTTTTGCAAAAGCGTGTGTCCAAATTGTCAAATAGAATCAAGTGTTCATGTGTTTTCCATGTGTTGCTATAAATCAAAATGTCGTAAAAAAACTAGATGTTTCTTAATTCATTCTGAAAATATGATTCATGGTTGGAAAGTGGGGTGCATTGGCAAACCAAAGGCATAAGAAACTCAAAGGACACCTAAAAGGTTTGTACATCCTCATCTCTCACTTTGATCCGATGGAATAGTTTAAATAATTTAGAAAAGAAAACAACGCATGCAACTCATCAATCAATTCATCCATCTAGGTATAGGGTATCATTTTTATTGTTCTTGTCAAAACCCTATAATCAATGCAATTCTCATAGTCCCATTTTCTTTTAACCAACACAACTAAAGATGCAAATGGACTAGAGCTAGGAGATATGCCCATTTTAAGCATTCTTTTATTGTCTTTTTATCTCATCCTTGTAGATCCTAAGTGCCTATAGGGAGTGATCATAATGGGTTTAGAACCTGGTTCTAACTCAATTATATGCTGAAATCCCCTATCAGGAGGTAAACCCTTAGGCAAGTCTCCAAAAACAACACTATGCCTATCTAATATTGCTTGAATTTGTGGATGAAAAGTAACATTTTCCTTCTTGGAAGGGGTAGGCATACCTTTTAGCATGAAGAATGTGGCTCCCCATTTGATGTCCTTCTTCTTGAACAATCTTTCCATCCCATTGGCTGAAATCTGCTGTGGGAAATACTCCTTCATTCCTCTCAAAACAACCATCTTCCCATTGGATCTGAACTTGATTTCCAAGGTTTTATAGTTGCAGTAAATTTCCCCTAAAGAGTGCAACCATTGTACACCCAAAACAGCTTGGGGAATTCCTCCCATTGGAAAAACATAAAAATCATCAACCACATCATAATGTCCAAAACTGATTTTTGCTTTTCTAACCACTTGGTCACACATAGATACTACACCATTAGCATTTTTCACACTAAAACCAGAAAATGTTTCTGTTTTCAGTCCTTTCCTACTAACAAAATCAACATCTATGAAATTATGTGTAGCTCCTCCATCAACCAAAACAACTACACTATCATTACCAATTTTACCTTGCACCTTTATGGTCATGAATTTGGACTCTCCTGACATGGTAGCCAAAGCTCCTCCTTCACCATCATTTTCTTCTTCTTGAGGTGGCTGTAGTGGTGGTTGATCCATCTCAAACTCAGCAAAATCAGCCTCATCAATTTCTGGTTCATCATAAAACTGTTCTTCAAACTCAAAATCATCAACTTGTTCAAGGTTTTTATGCTGTCCACACTCATGGGTTCTACTCCAAGGCTGTTGACACTTCAAACACAGTCCTCTTTTCATCAAATCTCTTTTTGTGGCCTCATCCAAGACTGGTCTTTGCTGGTTCTGATTTCTCCAAGGCTGAGATCTCTGATTTTGACTGTAATTTTGCTGATTTGGAGGCTGAAACTTTTGATTTTGGGGCTGATTTGGCTTTCCCCATGACTGTCCACTTGGTTGGTGTGCTCTAGATGGCCAAGATCTATTTTGTGCACCAAATTTTGATGGCTGTCCCCATGTGGAAAATCTGGATCTGCTGCTGTTCAAGGTGGGTTCTAGATCCAATGCCCTATCTACAACATCATTGAGGGTTTGGGGTTTGAAAGCCCTCACATGCCCTCTCAAGGGATCCATCAAACCATTTATAAAAAGATAAACAACCCTATCTTCAGCCATATCAGGAACCATTATAGAAAGCTTCTGAAATTCATCAATGTAATTTGCTACAGTATTTTTCTGTTTAAGGGCAGCCAACTCACCAAAATAATCATTATCTCCTTTCCTATCAAAACGCTCCAAAAGCCTTTGTGCAAACACATCAAATTTAGTAATGGTGCTATGCCCTTGAGTAACAAGGCCATGCTGCCACCAATCATAAGCTACACCATCTAAATGCAAAGATGCAAATTGAACTGCTTCCTCTTCTACCATAGGACTAAGACAAAGATATGTTTGTACCTTAAGCAACCATGCCCTAGCAGAAATTTTATCATCACCACCAAAGTAAGGGAGTTGCATCTTACTCAATTTATGTTGCAAATCTCTCTTGTTGTCACCTCCACGGTTGCCACCATGAGATCTAGCTCCATTTTGCTTCTTTCCCCTAATTTCCAAATACCCATCAAATGAGACTGCATCTTTGAATGCTTGGGATTTGGCTGCATATTGCTGAAAAAGAACATCAACTTCTTGATCTGTCACTTCAGGTACAACAACTTCAGTTTGAGGCTGAATGAACATGGATCTAGGGGGTTTCCATAACTTAGAAACCCTAGCCATGAAACTCCCATGGAAATTTCCTCCATAATTGTTCCCTCCATGTGAAGAACTCTCTCCTTGAGAGACATTAGGATTAGGAACTGTATTGGCACTTTGTTGTTGGGGCTGAATTATGTGATGGGGCTCTTGTTGCTGCTTGTCAAGCCTCTCTTGCCTCTCATTCATGGAATGAAGGGATCTCTCCATTCTTGCCAAAATAGTTGACAAAGGACTTTTCTCCAATGCCACAACCAAAGAATCTTCCATAACCTTGGCAAGCTTTTCCTCTTCAGAGGGTTCTTGTTGCTGTTCAACCCGTTGCTCAGGGATTCTTATACGTTGTTCTTCATTTCCATCTAAACCAGAGTGTGGTCCTCCACCTTCCATTGGCTTAGGGTTTTGCTTTCCCTTATTCTTCTTACTTCTGGTATCGTAATGATGAGAACCACTCATCCAAAATGATCACAGGATGGCAGGAATTTGGCTCTGATACCACTGTAATATTCCAGCCAAAAATAACACAAAAAATTGCAGTTTTACAGAAAATTACAGCAATCACACAGTTCTGATCACACACAGAAAACTCAGCGAAACTGATGTTTATTTGTAGCCAAACATGCATAGCAGATCTAATTACTCCAGAATGAGTAATGGACTGCAATTCAGAAAATTAAACAGGAAACACACCAGATCTGGTTCAATGAACCAAGGGTCTTGGCTTGAATTGCCAAGTTTTGATACTGATGCAAAAACAACTCTCCAAAGCCTGATGTAGTCTTCAAACCTCTGAAATGGCCCCTCTAGGGCAGAACCTCTCACCTTGGGGTGAGGAATTGCAGATCTAGTTTCTCCAATTGATTTGTTCAATGAAGCACCAATGCAAAGCCTGTGTGACTTTGCCCTAAGGAATATGTGAGCTTTGGGGTTTCAATGGAATTGAAATCACAAAGCCTCTAAGAGGTTGGAGTGCTCTTAGGGTTCCTTCTCCTGAAGCTTGTCCACTCTTCAAGAGCCAAATACAAATTGCTAGCCACAACAAATTGTCCAAAAATATCAAAATGAGAATAATAATCAAGTCTGTTTCACAAATGAGATGTCTCATCCTTATATAGGCTTCCCTTCTCAATGGATGATTAAATCGTGACCCTTAGATCCAATATGAAATAATGAATGGTGGGGATTTCATCTTGGAAACAATGAAATTCGGGTGTAATGTATTTAATGCCAAAATAGGCACTCAAACCACCCAACTTCTAGCTGAAATGGTCCCAAATGGCCTCACAACGCCCAATGTTGGCTTGGGATCTCTTCTAAGTCCAGCCATGCCCTTTTAGAATGCCTCTAACTTACTTTAATAGTCCAAACCTCATCCTTATCTTCAAATTAGTCTTGGAACTCACACAATATGAACCTCATCCTTATCTTCAAATTAGTCTTGGAACTCACAAAATATGACTAGGATCAAAGACTTTGACTTACAACTGCCAAATAACATTAAATAATGCTTGGTCTTATCCACACATCACACCTTATCCTCAAAACAGTCTTGGGAGTTGTAATTTTCGGATATACACTTGCCAAGGCAATAAATGCACTTGGTCTTTATCCCAAAACATAACTAAACACCAAAATAACAATACTAAGACAAGTATTTACATCATACTTAGCAATTCTTGCTAAAGAACACCCTAAAATACTCTAAAACATGAAAAATAAAATATATACAATGCTGAAAAATATTTGGGACATCACATTGACTTATCCTCCTTAGGAAGATTTGACATTCCTAGAGGAGCTTTCGTTTTGTGTTCATATTGTTTGGGCAAGACCGAGCCAAATACCCATATTTATGGTAAACTCTACACCTGAAGGGCAATGCCTCATAATCCAGTTGTTGAATCCAAGATATGCCTGCAAGTTCGAGTTCAACCTCTGCTGACAAAGATTGGCTGAGATCCATTTCCATGCATAATCTAGCATAAACTGCTATGTTTCCTTCCATTGTGTCTCTAGAAACACCCAAATATCTTCCAAGGGAATTACCGATGATTTCCAATACTTGCTCACTCCAGAACTCCATTAGAAGTGCATACAAATGGATCCAAACCAGGACAATAGTGGGTTCAATTCGGAGATCAAATCCCACTCTCCAGGGTTGAACAAATAATCTTGCTGGACCATGATTCCTCTTTTTCGAATTCGAAAACCCTATTTCTATCGATAAGTGAGGAAAACTAACAATAAAATATCCATTACTAATAAACCACAAAATACTCACCAAGAGGCTCCCAATTTTGCCGAACCCAAGAATGAAAAAAATTCAGGGTAGGGCGAATACCCATGAATTTATAGATCAGATCGTGATTGGCTCTATACAAGACCATTTCTTCAACCATCCTTTACTCAATGAAAATATTTGGCCTTGATTTTGACTGTGGCAAGTATCCATTGACTCTTTGAGATGATATTTTTCTCGTAGTCATAAAATACATTTTTAATGCAGTTTTTTATGTTTCTTCAGTCTCAGCTGGAGATTTTTCCTTCAACAAATTTTTAAAAGAACTCTACCTCTCTAAAAGACGATCCAAAGGTGTCCCCATTGGGCTCTCCTAAGGCAGTAATCTTATCTTCAATCCCGCAGCAACAAGAAAGCACTTCGTCTATCCAACCGATGCCCTCAAAACCTGGAGAAATTCCAATAGTTCAATTATGTTATAATCAAAAGGGCTTATGGTAGCCAGTGTGATTAGAACCAGAGTTGAATGGACCCACAGTACGAATCACAGACCTCAACTGGTAGCCTCACCTTTGTTATTGGTAGTTAATATAAATGGTTTCTATCTTTTGGGCTTCTTCCCGTTCTCTTGCACTCAAATTTATAATTATAATTATTTAAAAAAATAGTCTATTTATTAAAAAATTGTTATGTGAATGTTTTTTAAAATGGAAAATAAATAATATTATATTTTTTTAAAAGTTTTATTTTAAAGTTAGAAAAATAATAATACTTTTAATTAATATTTCCGTGAGGGATATTGTAGTTGGAAGTCTTTGAGTTTTTATTCGAGAGACTCACGTTCAAACTCCGATAAGAGGGGACTAGGACCCTTTATAAAAAGCTGTGTAAACTTAAAATTTTTAGGGAGTGAACATAGCCAAAAGCAAGTGCGAGCACAATCAAGAGTGAATAATGTTGGAAGCGAGTGCGAGCACAAGTCGAGAGTGAGTGCTGTTGGAAGCGAGTATGAGCGTAGCTGAGAGTGAACATAGTCGAAAGCAAGTGCGAGCACAAGCCAAGAGTGAGTGCAGTCAAAAGTGAGTGCGAGCATGAGCCAAGAAGCTAGGAGTGAGTGCAGCTAGAAGCGAGTGTAGCCAAAAGTGAGTACACGCACAAGCTAGGAGTGAGAGGGAGTGCAACCGCACAAGAACAACGTACATTACCACAGTGCCCACATAGTCCCCTTCCTGCCATCCAAGCACCTTAGGACTCATGACCCCTGAATTATCCTGACTCCAAAGCTAACCTTTTATCCTCACACAACACAGGAACAAAGCACCAACCATGCCCGTTGCCCCTCATAGCACAAGCCACCGTTGCACAAGAGCAGGAACATTCCTAGACAACACACATATAATGTTAACTACTCTTTCCAGCATGACACCCCGTCACATAAGAGCAACACACGAATCCTTTCAACACAACACACCCACTACACAAGAGTCAACGAAATTTAGTGGCTATCCAATAACATGCCCTCATAGTTCCTCCAACATTGTCCAAGCACCACCATGCCATAGTTCAATAGCACCTTACAAAGACAGGGTAAACTAGCCCACATCGTCCATTCCAACTTCGTACATAGACAAGCCCACATAGAACCTCACAAGGACATGGCACACCAACCCTCAAAGTCCCTCCTCTTGGTACACGAGCAAGCATCCTACACCTAGCACAACATAAGAACAAGGCACCAAAACATGTCACTGCTCCTTTTAGCACTTCCTCTTGAAGTACAAGAGCAATAAACATGTCATCCTTCACATTGGATTCACCTACACAAACCTCCCACTCAAAAAATAGGTTTATCGCAGACCCAAGATGCTCTTGCTCTTCTCAAATCGAGCTAAACCATAGCAACAAAGATATCTCCTTGAAGCCAAAAATCTTGGCTTTGATACCAGATGAAGAGATTGATAAACCTATTCTAGAGATATTAATGCAAACATAATCATAATAGAAAAAAATAATATGCATACACAATAAACATGAATATTTATCTTGGAAACCCTTGATCGAGAAAACTAGCAAAAACTCAGAGCCACACCTCTTGCTCTGGTCTTATTATTCTTATTCCTATGCATATTCTGGTGCACCTTTAACAAAGTAATTACAATATGTATAGGTATCTCGCAACATCCAAAAATAAGTCCATGGGCTGAAATAAGACCACCCAAAAATAAGACCATGGGCTAAAACCACCCATACCTACTAATTTAAGGAGACTGCCCAAGAAAAAGACCTTGGGCTAAAATAAGACTTCCTAAGAATAAAATCAAAGGCTATAACCAACCATACCTACTAATTTAAGGAGACTGCCTAATAATAAGAGCATGGACTAAAATAAGATCACCCAAATAATAAAACCATTTGATAAAACCATTCATACCTACTTATTTAAAGAATCTGCTCAAGAATAAGACCATGGACTAAAATAAGACTACCTAAAAATAAGACCATAGACTAAAACCACCCATACTTATTTAAAAAAACTACCCATAAATATAGTCTAAAACCACCCTTACCTACTTATTTAAAAAAATACCTATAAATAAAACCATGCAATTTTTTTCCTTTTTTGTTCACGCAAAGGATACAACATATCCAATAGCCCTCACATACAATTCCCCCGAGTTAACCGTCATTCCATTGTTTTACAAACTTTCAACTCTCCCTTTAGTTCCATTTATTCAACCTGGGTCTTAACTACCATTTTTTGAATACCCATATGAAAGAATGTATCTTCAAATTTCTCTTGCGTGAATTCATGTTGATGGGTCCAATTAAAGTTCATATTTCATGATGTAGTTTGATTTTTATAACTACCACTTTCAGATTGCTACTAAACTACAATTTTTGTTTTCCAAATGGTTACCAAACTATAGAATTTTTTTAAACCAGACTATCACTTCCAAACTGCTACCATATTGTGGGATTTTTTAATTGCTACCAAATTGTAGACCATTTTTTATTTAACGACTGCCAAATTATAGACTAGGTATTTCAAAACTACCACCATATTACGGTTGCTACTTTGTGGACTGATATTAAAGTGCAAGTTGCTACTCTGCGAACCTTTTTTTATGGACTTTTTTTGGACTATTTGGTAGACTGCAATCTGTTTGCTCTATTTAAGCTATGGAATTGTTGTAAACTGCTACACTTTTACCCTCAAGAAGACTAGATTGCTGTAGATGGGATATATCCCACATGCCTTAATAGGCAGGATAAGGCGATGTATTAACACTATATATACCTCCTCGACGGTCTCTTTGGGCATGTTGAGTGTTTTGCTAATATAGATTTGGCGCATTGTGATGTTGTATTGGTGCTCATCTATGTCCTCTTTGGTGTTGTTTTAATATTTTTGCAATAATTGTGTTTGATTTGTATTGTTTTTTAGGGTATGCACGATATATTGGAGGAAGAACTATCCCATGTGGTATTAGAGTTGAAATTTCAAAGGGGCAAAGCAAGTACAAATTTTTTCCCTTCTCTTTGCGTTTGTTTTAGAAAAATTAGTTGAGCTCTGTCATTACTATTCCAACTCATGTTGAGCACTCAAAAATATGTTTGTTTTTTTTGCATTTTTTTTGGTTTGTGGAAAACACCCCAAATGGGATGCCACTTTTGGGTAAGTCCTATTGAGTGGTAATTTTGCTCAATTGCAAAACCACACTCACCCTTAGGATTTTGATAACAAAACCCTCTCTTGCAAAGAAATATAAATTTCTCCAAGGTTCCTTTTAATTATGTGTGCTTGAGTGCTTATAAAAATGTATCAAATTAAGTGCTAGGAATACCTTAGTGATTGCAAGTAACTGTTAACAAGGGGCCTGTTTGGTTTATTTTATTATGCTATGATAATGATTGTTCATGAAACTTAAAGCAAGTGACTGTGAATGAATTCTTTTTAGCTTGCTTTGATGAATAACATAAAAGGAAATAAAGATGCATGAATAACCATGAAATGTAAAGGCCTTAAAATGTCATTAGAAATTATCCTTCTTTAATGAAATTAATTTTCATAAAGAAGAAATAATTTAATGCTTTAAAACACTAGCCTTTGATATAATGATAAATTACCTCTCTTTGATGAAATCAAAATTTTCATAATTAAAAAAAGATGGCCTATGGAATGCCATTTAAATTACCTCCCTTTGATGAAAATGAAATTTTCATAACGGAAGGTCATCTATTGCTTATAAATAGAAATGCAAAGTTTAAAAATTTGATTTACCTTCAAAACATGAAATAATGTGAATTTCCGAAATTATAAAAACCTCATAAAACAACGATTTTCAACAATTTTTATAAAATTGAAATGGCTTCGGAATGAGTTTGAATTTATTTTGGATGAAAGGTTGAAGCTCATTCTTCACATCCATGTATTTATTTTTGTTATTTAATTTTTTTCAATTTTTATTTTAATCCTCGAAGTTTAAAAAAAAAATATGCAAAATGAAGGGTTAAAAAATTAAAAATCTGGAAATAAGCTGAATGCTGAAAATGTAAATCTGCAAAGTTTTATCAGTTTGATGGTACCCTGTCCTGCAAAACCGAAGATGTGACAAACTTATGCATGCAACCTAATCTATTCCAACCTGCATTTACACAATCAAAATAAACTAAGTGCTAGCTCCTAAGGACACTGAAAATAAATTCCAGACTTTAAACATTCAATGATGTAACCATTAAAATGCATTGAACATCATTTATAAGTTTAAAACATGAAATGGGAAAGATAAAAAAAATTAAATCCGAGCATGCAGAAAATTTTCTCCTCATAGTCCAAAATTTTGAAAAATAGTTGCATTAAAATAATATTTCTTTTTACAACAACTTTTCAATAGCATTTGGCCTCCCTCCAAGAAGAACCAACCCTCTTTCAATGGCTTGGATAGGTATTTGAAAATCTTCCACGAAACCCTTCGCTTCCGTCTTCTTCCTTTCTGGTTGTTTGAGCTTCCTTTGCTTCATTTTCCTCTTTCATTCAGTTACAAACGTTTCCCTTTTTTAACTTAGTAACTGCCAAATACTCGTGCATGCTGTCATTCTTCTTACTCTTTCAGCTTCACTCATGACTACTTGGACCCTTGATGGAAATGGCTTGACCATTCTTAAAACAAGCACTCTTCGCCTCAGCATGAGTTTGTCCTTGTAACGCCATCTAATGTCCCTTCCATTGATTTTAATTGACTATAAATACATGCCAATCCCGTCCTGGCCATTATGGCTAAATGAGTGTGTTTTAGTTGGTCCTTTATAGCATACAGGTTTAATTATCTACTTTATCTCAAAAGGATATTTTAATAGTGTGTTCTTCATTGATTGGATTTCCTTCACGAGGCTCCCTACCGTTGAATTCCATCTGGTATTGCACAGTTGGTGAATACCTGAAACATAAAACACCTATTTTGCTGCCTTACCCGCTGGTGAAGTCTTCAAAGGTCTGTTTTACACACATTGTGCGATCTGCAGGGATAGACAAATGTCCAATCCACGTATGCCCCTTTGTCTTTTCATAATTTCCAGGGCCAAGCTCCACCTCATATGACTCTCACGTGGAAGTTTTCAACCTCAAATCCCATACATTCCAATGATCAACTGTGGTGATCACCGTTCGCATACGCTCCCTTCTGGTGCATCAATGTAAACACATAGGCGATGTGGACCCTCAACCTTGTTGTCACTTCTAAACCCACTGATTACCAATGTCGTTGCTCACTTTCACATCTGCGTTCTTCATTTCTCCATTAAACTTGTTGAACAGTGCCAACATGCTAGGGGATATCCTCTTATTCGGTGCCACTCATCCCGGTGAACGAACGTTACAATCTTCATTCTATTTGAAAGCAATGCACATCCGATAACATGGCTCACATTGAATGTCCATTAGACGAGCAACAAACCCCTGCCTTCATTGAATCGTCGGTAACCTATTATGACGAGAGAGCGCAAATCTTGGTCCACCCATGTCTTCATCACCCTGTAAATCTGAGTCTCCGTGGGGTATCCAATATAAAACAAAACGAAATTGAATGATTTTGTATCATTGCTGCTTTGATCCACCGTGAAGGTAAATAGAAATAAAATCAACTACCCCATGAATCCTTCAACATGTTGTTTATCGTTTTCTCACAGTCTAAATCACTGCTGTTTACTACATCATTCTTATGCAAGTCCACATCGCCTTGTGAGTAATCTACGCAAACCCTGGTCATCCGTCCGTGCTCGCAGGTTGGTCCACTACCGTGTTATGGTCGCTTCCTTTTGTCTGCTGTAAAACATCACCCGATAGGTGTCCCACGAAACCTCTGGCATTTCGAGTAAAATGATCTTCCCCATCATTGCATCCCTAACTATGTCTGTGCTATCCAGTTATAGCCATTGCACTCTGAAATCTACCGTCGAGCCTACGTCCACAATGTTGATGAGTCTCACCCTCCATGCATATACCGAATCATTTATCGATCAGGCCCGAGCAAGTTAGCCACATGACACCGATATTGGTAAGGATACAATGCCGCGACAATGTAGAATTTCTCTACTGTCGTCACACTGCTGCGATTACACCATGCTCATAAAAACTGTCACCGAGTTTTCTCCTTTGATTTTGTCTTCCGCTTAGGACAGACAACTTCCACCATTACCGCATTCTTCCGACAATCTACCATGATATTTCTCTGACGTACAAAACTCGACACTACTACGATTTCATCACACTTCGTTCTTTCGACTCAATAATATTTGTCCTGACCGCTTTGCTCTGCGCTTTCTCCGTGGTGGTTGTCGTTCAATGACACCCATGCCGTCCATTATTTCCGGTAAAATCTCCAGTTCTACTCACATGTTGGAATTTCATTCCACCTTAATAACTCTTCTCAATTGGTGGCGAATCACCTAAGCAGTCTCGGTTTGTTCATCGTATTTGACCATGTGTCCGTCGAGAGCTCACAACGCTACCGAATATCCTCATTGACACCCGAGAGACCACGTCTCGATCCCATAATCTTTCAGAGTGACTAGGGAGAGGTTGTCACGGTGATTATCCTCTTCTACTTCCTCTGCGCAGTGGAGAAACGGTCTCCCTTGGTCTATGCTGCTACATTGTATGATACTTTGCTGGGGTCTCGGTATGCGGGTAACAAGATGCAAGCAATAACACGTGCATCCCAAAGTGCTTCGTCGACAACACCACAATGTTCACATCCTGAAACCGTAGCGAGGCTCCTTTCAACACCCGTCTGTGCGTACTCCAGCTCAATTTTCATACTCCACGTTATCACCTGCATCAACCAAACCAAAACAAAAATTAGAACAAAAATACCATAATAACCAAGCGCCCTTTATAAAATTGAAGCTTACTATATGCAATGGAAGCATTTTTTTTATTTTTATTTTTATAATTTGATATATATATATATATATATATATATATACTTTTTATTATTTTTAAATTTTTATTTTATTTTATTTTTATATTATACTTTTTATTATATATTATTATTATATATAATATATAATAATAATAATATTTATTTATTTATTTTGATAATGTCTCATATATATATATATATATATATATATATATATATATATATATATTAAAACATGAACTAAACTGCTTGAACTATAAATATCTTAATAAATAGAAAAAATAAATGTAACAACAAATTGACAATAAAATTGTTGACAAGAAATTAATAATAAAAATCGTCAGTAACAAATTGATAATAAAAATTGTCAAAAAATTGATAACAACAAATTAACAATAAAAATCGTCAGCAACAAATTGACAATAAAAATCATCAAAAAATTGTTAACAACAAATTGACAATAAAAATCGTTAACAACAAATTGACAATAAAAATCGTCAAAAAATTGTTGACAACAAATTAACAATAAAAATCGTCAACAACAAATTGACAATAAAAATCGTCAAAAAATTGTTGACAACAAATTAACAATAAAAATCGTCAGCAACAAATTGATAGTAAAAATCGTCAAAAAATTGCTAACAACAAACTAACAAAAAACTACAACACAAAAACAAAGCAAACCCACTAGCAGGGTTATGCACAGTGGCAAATATTCGTAAATTGGGCGAATATTAGGATTTCCAAATTTGGAAATTGGCGAATATGAGGACCCTCGACGTCGGCCCATTCGCCTAAGATTTTTGGGACCAATTTTTTCTTAGGGTCAGTTTGCCACAATATATATCCTAACATAGGTATATTGTACTCGTTAGAAAGCTCTTTATGAGCCTAATTTAATGTTGGTATATTTATGAAGTTATAAGGTGATTTAATAGGCCAAAATTTACCCCAAAGATGACCTTACTTTTTAGAGCTTCAAATACCCCCAAATTTTTGTGTGAAGATGATTGATTTGATTTGCTTAGGATTCACCTTGATTTCGATTAGGATTCACCATTTTTTACAAGTACATTTTGGGTCCAACCCCTTATGCATAACCCTGCCCACTAGACACTCAACACGAAACAAAAACATCCAAACACAAAAATGAAAAAGTGGGTCCCCAATTTTGGGGCAAGTTATGCAACAGTCACAACAAATGATGACTCTGCTGGGAAATGCTCCTGAGCATTTCAGGTGAAGAACCCAACCTGAAATGAGAATAGAAAAGATCAATGAAATACAAATTATTTAGCGATGTCCCGAGAAGGTGGGGGAAAATAGCTTCGAATAAACAACTAATTCATCTATTTTTGTTTAGTGCGTGAAATAGTAATTCATTTTTGCACCTCTGAAAACCTTCAAGATTCCATCATTAATTTCGCATTTAAGCTATGAAGCACGACTCAACAACAAAACTTTTACAGATAGATCCCTACTGCCAGTCAGGCGTATATAGCCTCGGTAGGGTTTATCTAACTCACCCTTGTGTGCTTAATACATTATAAAGCGTTTTTTTATAATCGAGCTATGTCTATACAGAGCCCTACTGTCGGTCATGCATCTATAGCCCCGGTAGAGTTTATCTAGAATTTGTGACTAATTTGATCAAACTTTTCAATGCTCGTTTTCTTTTTTTCTTTTTTTATATAGCTTTGCAATAATTTATGTGTCACTAGGGTTAGGAAGCATGGAGATAGAGCGTGTTAAATTTTTGCCTTAATTTGCAAACCAAGATAACTTCATCCTTAAAGACTTCCAGAAATACCCTTTAAAATGTGATTTATAAGTGGATCTTTAGCAAAATGTTTCATTATTCCATTCTCCACCATTTTAGTCCCAAATATCTGAGCATGATCACAAAATAACTCATCCCCCTTTTCTAAGGTTCACTTGCTTTTAGATTAGGTATTCCAACCTACTTAACAAAGGAACACAAAAACGGTCCAGAGGCCATTAGTTAGTGACCACGAAACATCACCTCAAAACAAGGGAGAAACCCAAAATATAAAATTAGAAACACAAACCGAAACCAAATACAAATCACAGAACAACAAACCAACAACAAAAGGAAGAACACCAAAACTATATACAATAATATACAATAATGTACAAGATGGATGTAAAATTTGAGCTATCACTTCCCTGGATCTCAAAAATGATTAGCACATTTAAATAGACATATAACATGATACGCATGCCAAGCTTAGGCCATAAAATGCAACAATTTTCATCTTGCCTCTTTCACCCCACCAATTTGATTTAGTTCTATTAACAATCCCATAGGTGAGCTTCAAATCATTAAATTGATTAGACAATAACTTATTTTCAATTCCTTCTTGTCTATTCTTTAATGTGTCAATATCACAATTTGATTCATGATTTAGAAATAAGCTTTCCTTTTTAAATATGAGATCTTGCAAATAGGAGCCTATTTCTACAAATTTTAAAGCCATGTCATTTTTCATGTTTGTAGACCAATCAAATTTATGCAACCGCTTGCAAGCATTTAGGATATTTATTAAATGAGGATCATCATGAGTTTGTATCCTAGATTCAATAATTAATTGATTATGAACTTAATTTAACACTTCAAGCATATCAACTTTTTTTTCATTCAACAAAGCAATATCATTAGTGGTGTGAGGAGAAATTAACTCAAATTCTTTATCAACCACAAATGGCATTTCATCATTGATAGTATTTGAATCCAACAATCCATTAGATAAACCTTCACCTAGATTTCAAATGGTGGAACCCAAAAGGTGAGATTTTACCTTTGATGCACTTTCATTTACCAATACTTGATGAGTCATCATGATATTTTCTCTTCATGGGCTTCATCATCATCAAACACATGTTAAAAAATACCAAAGTTAAATACCAAAATTAGGCACCCAATCAAACATATGACCATCATTTTCAAACCATGAGTCTTGTCTATCTAGGGATGTGTCAAATAACACATCTTCCTAATTGATCATTTGAGTTGTTTCAAACCAAGCCATATTTTCAACCCTTGAAGGACTAGAAGTCAATTCTAGTTCCTTGCTAACCACCAATGGTATTTATTCCTTTGAATCTTCAAGATAATCGTGTGAATATGTATCCAAATTTTCAGTATCCTAAAATAAAAGAGAAGGTTTTTGCTTTTCCTCATCCGAAATAGATGAGTCATAAGAAATATTTACCATTTCTTCCCTTTCTATTTCAATAAGATCTTCAATAGATTCATATTCAACATGATCTAATTTGGGAACCTTCTCTATTCTTGCAAATGCAATATCTTCATGTGAAATGACGATTTTAGGAACCTGCATATCAATAGAAATTTCATCAATAGGGGTGTGAACAACCGATGGTTCATCATATCTTCCCCAACCATTATAAAAATTGTCACTTAAATTTGTGGAATGAAACTCCATTGTCTCTTTGGACTCATCTATCGATTCCTCTATCAATTTCTTTTCACCTTTATCCATGGTATTATAATCATTATCATTTTCCAACCTTTGATGAGATTCCAAGCCTTCTTCCAAAACATTCTCATATTGTACAAGACTTGTAATATCCTCATGCGAGAAAGCAATTGTATAATCCTGCATATCAATTGAAACAAAAGTTTTATTAAAAGGTTTGTAGTGAGCGTATTCTTCCCACTTCTTCCAAGAATCATAGTAATCATCTTCCAAAATCATGTGGTGACGCTCAACTACTTCTTCAACATCTTCCAATTCATCAATGTGTTTCTCATCAAATTCGCCTTCACCTTCCTTAGATGGTTCAATTATTTCCAAAAGTGGGCTACTCTTTGTATTCAATATTGCAAGATCACAATCCACATTTGTAACCCAAAATTCAATTTTATCACAATTTGGAAGGTGTGGATTTTCTTGACCATCAGTTTCAACAATCTCATCCAAAGTGTTTTTCGAGAACAAGTGGTGAAATTTTATTATGTCTTCGAATTCATTTATTGATTCTCTTTCAACCTCATTTTCAACCACTTTATTCAATTCTATGGAAGGTCTTGTCCTATCACATATCTCCATGCTAATTAACTCTAGGACTCTTCCATTTTTTGAATACTCATGCATTTCTAAAGATGAACCCATCTCTACACAATCCTCATTGTTGGATATTGGCTTTAAAGCTTGTACCTCCTCTTGAACAATATCTAAGGTGGTTGTAACATTTGGACATTCGACTTCATCCCATTGATTGTTCACATTAGACATCATTGAATTAGAGGGTACTAGATTAGATGGTTGGTGTAGGTTGGCTTCAATAACTCCTGAAGAACAATCTCTCATGGGAACATGTTGTGCCTCAACTTGCCATTGTTCTAATATTATTGCGGCATTGTAGGCTCTAGGCAAGGATGGATCTTCAAGATTCTCCCCTAGAAATGTATCAATTAAGGGGTCTAAGGCTCCCCTGTATATTTCAATGGCTTCCTCTTATGTTATGTCATAATATGTATCCATTTTGATATACAACCTATGGAACCTATCATTGAATTGACTCATGGATTCATTAGGTTCTTTACATATAGAGGTAAATTGATTTGATATTGTATCCCAATCATCTAATGTTCCAAAATGGTTGAGAAACATTGCTTCTAATTGAGCCCATGAAGTGATAGAAGTTGCAGGAAGATTAATAAACCAATCATGCGCAATCTTATCCAACGTGTATGAAAATATTTCACATCCAACATCTTCATGCATTATGTGTAAACAACTCATCATATTTATGAATGCACGAATGTGTGCTTCAGCTGACCTAGTTCCATCATGCCTAAACTGAGGTAGATAAGACACCCAATCCATAGGCACCTCATGTGAAGGCCCATGTATGTTTAAAGGACTACCTATCATCATTGGAGTAAATATTGCCATAGTCAAGGAGATATAACTTTAGTACCAATTTTGTTATTCAAATAAATATATCTTGCAAAGAAGCATGAAATGACTAACAAATCTCAAATTTTTAACATATAAATCAGGTTAGCATCAATCAAAAGGTATGCATCAATTAAACCATAACATTAGAGAACATTTTCCAATTTGTAAAAGGTTAGCATTAATGCATCATCAATTAGAAAATGTTTGAATCAATGAAAGTGATCACAAGAGAACAAAACTTCGTTAATCAAGACCAATATAAATCTTTTAAGTAATAATGAACAATATATAGCATTTAAAATCACAATAAAATAAACCACTTCATGCCCTCCTTCTAGCGCCAAAATGTTGAGTGGTAATTTTACCCAATTGCAAAACCACACTCACCCTTAGGATTTTGATCACAAAATCCTCTCTTGCAAAGAAATATAAATTTCTCCAAGGTTCCTTTTAATTATGTGTGCTTGAGTGCTTATAAAAATGTATCAAATTAAGTGCTAGAAATACCTTAGTGATTGCAAGTAACTATTAACAAGGGGCCCATTTGGTTTATTTTATTATGCTATGATAATGATTGTTCATGAAACTTAAAGCAAGTGACTGTGAATGAATTATTTTTAGCTTGCTTTGATGAATAACATAAAAGGAAATAAAGATGCATGAATAACCATGAAATGTAAAGGCCTTAAAATGTCATTAGAAATTATCTTTACTTAATGAAATTAATTTTCATATAAAAGAAATAATTTAATGCTTTAAAACACTAGCCTTTGATATAATGATAAATTACCTCTCTTTGATGAAATCAGAATTTTCATAAAGAGAAAGGAATTTATTGCTTTAAAAAAAGATGGCCTATGGAATGCCATTTAAATTACCTCCCTTTGATGAAATTGAAATTTTCATAAAGGGAAGGTCATCTATTGCTTATAAATAGAGATGCAAAGTTTAAAAATCTGATATGCCTCCAAAACATGAAATAATGTGAAATTTTGAAATTATAAAAACCTTATAAAACAACGATTTTCAACAATTTTTATAAAATTGAAATGGCTTCGGAATGAGTTTGAATTTGTTTCGGATGAAAGGTTGAAGCTCATTCTTCACATCCATGTATTTATTTTTGTCATTTAATTTTATTTTAATCATTGAAGTTTTAAAAAAATCTGCAAAATAAAGGGTTAGAAAATAAAAAATAAAAAATTTGGAAATAAATTGAATGCTGAAAATGTAAACATGCAAAGCTTTGTCAGTTTGATGGTACCCTATCCTACAAAACCGAAGATGTGAGAAACTTATGCATGCAACCTAGTCTATTCCAACCTGCATTTACACAATCAAAATAAACTAAGTGCTAGCTCCTAAGGACACCGAAAATAAATTCCAGGCTTTAAAAATTCAATGATGTAACCATTAAAATGCATTGAACATCATTTATAAGTTTAAAACATGAAAGGGGAAAGATAAAGAAAATTAAATCCGAGCATCTCCAATTTTACTAACAAAGTCCAAATTTTTGAAAAGTATTCACATTAAAATAACATTTCTTTTTACAACTTTTCAACATCATTTGGCCTCCCCCAAGAAGAACCAACCCTCTTTCAATGGCTTGGATAGGTATTTGAAAATCTACCACGAGACCCTTCACTTCCGTTTTCTTCCTTTCTGGCTGTTTGAGCGTCCTTTGTTTCATTCTCCTCTTTCATTCTGTTACAAACGTTTCCCTTTTCTAACTTTGTAACTGCCAAATATTCGTGCATGTTGCCATTCTTCTTATTCTTTCAACTTCACTCATGACTACTTGGACCCTTGATGAAAATGGCCTGATCGTTCTTAAAACAAGCACTCTTCGCCTCAACATGAGTTTGTCCTTGTAACGCCATCTAATATCCTTTCCATTTATTTTAAATGACTATAAACACGTGCCAATCCCGTCCTATCCATTCTGGCTAAATGAGTGTGTCTTAGTTGGTCCTTTATAGCATACAGGTTTAATTATCTACTTTATCTCAAAAGGATATTTTAATAGTGTGTTCTTCATTGATTGGCTTTCCTTCACGAGGCTCCCTGCCATTTAATTCCATACGGTATTTGCACAGTTGGTGAATACCTGAAACATAAAACACCCATTTTGCTGCCTTACCCGCTAGTGAAGTCTTTGAAGGTCTGTTTTACACACATGGTGCGATCTGCAGGGATAGACAAATGTCCAATCCACGTATACCCCTTTATCTTTTCGTAATTTCCAGGGCCAACCTCCACCTCATATGACGTCCACGTGGAAGTTTTCAACCTCAAATCTCGTACATTCCAACGGTCAACCGTGGTGATCACCGTTCGCATACACTCCCTTCTGGTGCATCAATGTATACACATAGGCAATGTGGATCCTCAACCTTGTTGTCTCTGCTAAACCCATTGATTGCCAATATCGTTGCTCACCTTCACATCTGCGTTCTTCATTTTTCCATTAAACAATACCAACATACATGCTAGGATATCCTGCCACTCATGATGAACGAACATTATAATATTATAATTGAAATTTCGTTCCACGCTAATACCTATCTATCTATTTATTTCATTTGAAAGCAATGCACATCCAAGGACGTGGCTCACCGTTGAATGTCCGTTAGATGAGTATTGGACTCCTTGGGGTATCCAATATAAAACAAAATGAAATTGAATGATTTCGTATCATTGCTGCTTCGATCCACCGTGAAGGTAAATAGAAATAAAATCAACTACCCCATGAATCCTTCAACATATTTTTTTATCACTTTTTCACAGTCCAAATCACTGTTGTTTACGACATCATTCTTATGCAAGTCCATATCGCCCTGAGTAATCTGCACAGAACCCGGTCATCTGTCTGTGCCCATAGGTTGGTCTGCTACCGTTTTATGGTCGTTCCCTTTTATCCACTGTAAAACATCACCTGGTGGGTGTCCCGCGAAACCTTCGATATTTCGAGTAAAACGATCTTCTCCATCGTTGCATAATCTCTATCTTGACCGCGTTTGCTCTGTGCTTTCTCCGTGGTGGCTATCATCCAATGACACCTATGTCGTCCATTGTTTTCGGTGAAATCTCCAATTTTACTCACATGTTGGAATTTCATTCCACGTTGAAACCTCTTCTGAAACAGTGGTAAATCACCCACGCAGTCTCGGTTTGTTCACCGTATTTGACCAAGTGTCTGTCGAGAGCTCACAACGCTGTTGAATATCCTCGTTGATGCCCGAGAGACCACGTCTCGGTTGCATAAGCTTTCAAAGTGACTGGGGAGAGGCTGTGACGGTGATTATCCTCTTCTACTTCCTCTATGCAGTGGAGAAACAGTATCCCTTGGTCTATGCTACTACACTGTATGGATACTTTGTTGGGGTGTCGGTATGCGGGTGATAAGGTACAAGCAACAGCACTTGCATCATCCCGAAGTGCTTCGTCGACAACACCGCAATGTAGCGAGGCTCCTTTCAACACCCGCCTGTGTGTATTCCGGCTCAATTCCCATACTCCACGTTATCACCTGCATTAACCAAACCAAAACAAAAATTACAACGAAAATACTATAATAACCAAGGTCACTTTATAAAATTAAAGCTTACTATACGCAATAGAAGATTTTTTTTTTTTTTTTTTAATTTGATTTCATTTTTTATATATATATCATATATAGATATAAGAATATATATACTCTTTATAATATATATATATATATATATATATATATATATATATATATGACATTATCAAAATAAAAATATATATTATATATAATAATAATATATATTAAAATATAATAAAAGTATCAAAATAAAAATATATATTATATATAATAATAATATATATTAAAATATAATAAAAGTATAATATATATATATATATATATATATATATATATATATATATATATATATATATATATAAAACATGAACTAAACTGCTTGAACTATAAATACCTTAATAAAAAGAAAAAACAAATGTCACAACAAATGACAGTAAAATTGCTGACAATAAAAATCATTAACAATAAAAATCGTCAGCAACAGCTTAATAATAAAAATCATCAAAAAATTGCTAACAACAAATTAACAATAAAAATCGTCAACAACAAATTGACAATAAAAATCATCAAAAAATTGCTAACAATAAATTAACAATAAAAATCGTCAGCAATAAATTGACAATAAAAATCGTCAAAAAATTGTTGACAACAAATTAACAATAAAAATCGTCAGCAACAAATTGACAATAAAAATCATCAAAAAATTGTTGATAACAAATTAACAATAAAAAAATCGTCAACAATAAATTGACAATAAAAATCATCAAAAAATTGTTGACAACAAATTAACAATAAAAATTGTCAACAACAAATTGACAATAAAAATCGTCAAAAAATTGCTAACAACAAACTAACAAAAAACTACAACATAAAAACAAAGCAAACCCACTAGACACTCAAAACGAAACAAAAACACCCAAACACAAAAATTAAAATGTGGATCCCCAATTTTGGGGTGAGTTGTGCGGCACTCACACCAAGTCCCAAGGAGGCAGGGGTATCTATTCCACCAAAAATGTCCAGGGCTCACACCTGGCCTGCCCCCTTCGGAATACTCAACGAGCATGCTTAAAACAAAAAAAACAATAACAAACAAACTAACAAAAAGAACCACAAAACAAACAAAAACAACATAAAATCATTAAAACAACAAAAAACTCAAAAATAAATAAATAAATAGAAATAAAATAAAACAAAATAAAAAAAAACAAAAAAACACAAAACACAAGAAATCCATAAAAACAACAAAACAACACACAAACACTTAAAAAAAAACCAAAAACGCAAAAAACAAAAACATGAAAAACAACAAAAACACAAAAAAAAGAAGAAAAAAAACACAAAAACATAAAAAACAACAAAAACAACACAAAAATGAAATAGTACAAAAAAACACACACCCCTTGAAAAACTAAAAAAAAAGAAAACAAATAACAAAACACAACTACGACCTTTTTAAGCCAAAAGACTTTTAAGGCAAGATTCGTCAGAGGAAACAAAAGAAAGATATGTCTGAGCTAGGGAGCTAAAATACCTTGATCGAACCAAAGAGAAGCAAAATCAAAGCAAAAAGGAACTAGGTACCTCTAGTACTGGAGCCATCCAAGGAAAGCTTCTCTTATTTGTGAAGCCCACCATCTAGGAGGGTGGTTGTAGCAAGTAAGATCACCTTTGTCCAATGCCCAATTAGCTAAAGCATCAACACTCTTGTTCTGTTCTCTGACCACATGATTGTAATCAACTTTCAAAAATCCCATCTAGATTAATTGAATCTTCTCAACAATTCTTTTTATTCTCCAATCAACCTTATGATTCTTAGAAGGAGTCTTCAGAATATTAATCATGAGTTGAGAGTCATATTCAACCAACACCTTTTCCCATTCAACTTTAGTAGCCTCTTGAAGGCCTCTGAGGGTACCATACCCCTCAACAAGGTTATTGGAAAGGATACCCAAATTCTAAGCAAAAGTGAAAACCAGGGAGCCATTTGAAAGTCTACCAATTCCTCCTACACTAGATTTTCTAGGGTTCCCCCTAGAGGCTCCATTGGTATTGACTTTTCCATAATCCTTAGGAGGAGGCTGCCAATTCCTTGTTCTTTCCATCTTGCAATTACTCACATTCCTTTTAAGCCGGTTGCCCTTAGAAGAGTTAATCTTCAATCTTTGCATCACTTGATCCTATCTTTGGTGGGAGTTTTGGGGGTGATTAAGGAGTTGTTGGACCGATTCAACTAAGTTGGCAATAATCTTTTGTTAGATATAATGAATATCATTTTTTTCTTGATTGAAAATTTGGTTGTTCCTTTCATTCAAGATATTCCAAGGTAGAATGGTAGAACCCATCCAAACTAACTGTCTAATGAAATGATCAACACCCTCATGTTTAGGCCAATCCCTCCAAAGCTGTTCAAAAGTAAAAAAATTGGACCACTGTAAGTCAAGTAAGATGGCCATTCTCCTCCATAGCTCAGAGACTAAGGTACACTCAATAAAAATATGGCTAAGAGTTTCCACATTCTCTCCACACATTTTGCATCTAAAACGGCCATGAAAACCATGTTTCATAAGTTGCTCACCAGTGAGCACCCTATGATGCAATATAAGCCAAGTAAAGAACCTCACTTTAGGCCAGAGCTTTTGAGCCCACAATTGAGAAAATATATCATAAGATGGTTAGAATTATTATGGCATAAGGCCAAATAACCTTGAGCAACTGAATACTAACCCTTAGTAGTGTTGTTCCATCCAAAATAATCTTTATCATAGGACCAAGAGAGAGATCTCATATACATAATGTGTTGGATGTATTGTCTTTGTATTTCTAGAATTTGAATAGGCTAGTCCTCAATAGGGATCTCCTTCTTTGAGCCACTGAATTCTAGATTTTTGCTTCCATAAGAGTTATTCTCTTTTTTCCCATTCCTCTAAATGAGTTGTGAATCTAATTTCATCTGTACTTCTGCTCTCTGTGAGGCCATCTAAACAAATTTTCTTATTCAAAATTTCAAGTTGAGCAATAACTTCATTTTTTTTTGTTGAACATCCCTAAACTCCTTCCAGTTCCAAGTCTTGATTTTGGATTTAATATATTGTAACCTTTTGGTAAAATAGAACATCTTAGTCTCATATCTTGGTTTACCTTCCACCATTGTTGCACTTGAGGTCTGAAGGAACTATCTCTAAGTCACATTAACTGAAATCGAAAAGGAGAGAAACACACATTGGTTTTCCAAATTTCTACCATGACTGACCAATGATATGAACCAACATTTTTAAGAGTCTTCACTTTAGGAATGTGACCATGGATTAAGAAATGGTTAGAGAGCAGGAACCTATCCAATCTCTCCATGATACAAGGTAAGCCTTGCCTTTTGTTAGACCAAGTCATAAGGCCATTATCTGGCTGGATGTCCACAAGATGAAGGTTTGTAATATATTCATTCATGAGGTCAGTGCTCTTGTCCAAATTTCTATTTACTCCCATATTCTCATCCAGAGAGAGTCATTAATACCGGGGCTAAAAAATTTGGTAAGAGAATTAATCTTACATTCCTCTACAAGCTTTTCACCTTCTTTTACCATATGATGTTGATTGGTCTTGTGACCTACCTTTTGATTAAAATTCATCTTCAGTTTTTTTCCTATATTTTGACTTACTTCAATTGAATCTGGGATGTCTTCTAACCTTGAAGAATGCGTGTACAAAGCCAAAGTGTTGCTGGAAGGTTCAACAGAGTCTATCTTGGGACCTATATTATTTGAAGTCACAACATTTAAAAGATTATTTTTTCTTGTGTATATTTTATCCTTTTTTTTGTTGAAAACTTTTTATTTGTTGGTTTGTCTCTGAGTTATTCCTTTCATCTCTGAATTGTTTTCTAAGATTTTTGTTTCCATTATTTCCTCTTCCTCACCTAGGGCATCATTTATGGAATGAATTTCAAACATATTAGCTGATAACTTTGATTGATCCTTCATAACTAGTTTTTTCTTATTAGGCATTTGAAAACTTTTTGAATTTGTATCTTCTTTCTTTTGATTTGGAATTTTATTTGGGAAAACACTAGCCAAATGACCATATTCATGGCAAATTCTACAACGAAAAGGAATGTTCTCATAGTCCACTACTTTCTCCCAAGTGTCCTCCCCAAATTGTAATATGATATTTTTAGGTAGGGGTTTGTCAAAATTTATTAAAACACAAATATGAGCATAAATAGTATGTTCGAATTTTTGAGTACAATCAACAGTCATCATAAAATTTTCTAAAGATTTTCCAATTGAAGAAAAAACAACCGAATTCCAGAATTCAATTGGGAGGCCAAAGAGTCTAACCCACATGGGACCTATAGAAGGCATCTCTTCTTCGACTTTAAATTTAGTATGCCTAGGCTTCATAAAAAACCCTGCCATTCCAAAGAACCATGGACCCCCTTGAAATGTTTTCTCTCTATCTTCATTATTATCAAATAAAACAAGAAAATAACCATTTAGATAAATAAATATTTGTAACTCACCTTAATTTTTCCAGATTTTTGTAGCCTAGACTTTGAAAGTAGATAGGCTTAGACGAAAACCCAAGAAACGACAAATTAGTCCTCTTTTTTCCAGATCTTCAATGCTAGTCTGAATATCACCCTATCAAGCTTAACAATAGGAGTTCCATCAACTGCTCTAAGACATCCTGACTCAATTTTCCTTAGATCAATATTAGGCATTCTTAGAGGTTTACGGGAAGCCCTAAGATTAATGTTAGCATTAGGCTAAGGTTGTCCACCACGAAGGACATCCCAAAAATTTATTTTTGGGGTTGAGTCTTGGAAATCCTTGCCCTTGAAAGGGGTTTCCATTATGGATTTATTTTGGGGGTACACCTTAGCACCATATTCACTTGAGATATAAACCATTTTTGATCAATTGCTTGAAACTTGTCTTGTGATCTCTTTAATCCGTGTCCTAGACACCGAGGAAAGGCATGCTTTTCACTTTTTTTATACAAAAAATTGGAAGCCATTATCAATCAATTTCACCACATGATCTATTGAAAGATAAATTTCTAACCCATATTGGATCCCTTGCAACATATCCTACTAAAATATTGAGCAAAAACCATAAAAATGTTGGCCACTAGGGCTCGAAGACCCCGAAAAACAACCTATGGAGCTGCTTGCACTCAACCTAGATGAAACCCTTGCACAATCGCTTACCAAAAATCTCGTTCACCCATAGGGATGTGTGATGCAGGAGCATCCAACGAAGAAAAAGAAAAATATTTCCAAGGAGAAAAACTGTCGCGATATCGCGACATGTTTTGGCAAAGAAGAAAAATGTCACGATATCGCAACATGTTGGCAAAGAGAAAAAGTGTCGCGATATCGCGACCAAAAGGCGAGAGGAGGAGCCAGAGAGAAAAGTGTCGCGAAAATTGTGACATATCGCATTTTCGCGACCAAAAGGCAAGAGGCAAAAGTGTCACGATATCGTGACATGTCGCATTTTCACGACCCGAAGAGGAAAGAGGAAGCAAGGAAGAAAAATGTCGTGATATCGCGACATGTCGCATTTTCGCGACCCGAAGAGGAAAGAGGAAGCAAGGAAGAAAAATGTTGCGATATCGCGACATGTCGCATTTTTGTGACCCGAAGAGGAAAGAGGAAGCAAGGAAGAAAAATGTTGCGATATCGCGACATGTCGCATTTTCGCGACCAGAAGAGAAGAGAACGAGCAGGAGAGAAAAGTGTCGCGATATCACGACATGTCGCATTTTCGCGACCAGAAGAGAAGAGAACGAGCAGGAGAGAAAAGTGTCGCGATATCACGACATGTCGCATTTTCGCGACCAAATGAGGAGAGAGAAAGGATGAAGGAGAAAGTGTCGCGATATCACGACATGTCGCATTTTCATGACAAAATGAGGAGAGAGAAAGCAAGGGAGGAAAAGTGTCGCGATATCGCGACATGTCGCATTATCACGACCAAATGAGGAGAGAGAAAGCAAGGGAGAAAAAGTGTCGCGATATCGCGACATGTCGCATTTTCGCGACCAAATGAGGAGAGAGAAAGCAAGAGGGAAAAGTGTCACGATATCGCGACATGCTGCATTTTCAGGGACCGTTACAGAGTTACAGTGTGACAGTTACTAGAAGTCGGTGCGATAGTTTCAAGGGCCGTTACAGCAGTTACAGGGGGTCGTTACAGCGGTTACAGGGGCCGTTACAGAGGAGATCATGGAGCGGTGGTTACACGGAACGTCATCAGATGAATACCAGAAAGTTATAAAAGGGTAGGTAGAAGGCGTGCAGAAGGGTCGGAAAACTACTAAAGCAGAGTTGTAGAGTCAAATGCAGAGAGCTATTTTGGACCTACGTAGTCAGAGTTTTTTCTTCCATGGGCTGGGGAAAGCCTGGAAATTGTAAAAATAATATTTCTGTAAATCTTTCCAAGTTATTTAATGAGAATTAGATTTTTTGCTTGTTGCTGAGTTTGGCTCTCCATCAAGTGGTATCAGAGCGAGTGTTCCTGAGTGTGTAAACAGATCGTCGGATGTGAGGCAGTTTACACCAAGATCTGTGGAAGGGTTGCGAGAAGAGAGAGTAAGGGTTCCTGAGTGTGTGAGTAGATCGTCGAAAGTGAGGCAGTTCGCACAAGGATTTGTGAAGGGTTGAGAGAAGGAAGCGAGGATGAATGCCTCCACGAAGAAACCGTGGCGGTGCTAGAAATGTGGTATCTGAAGAAGATTTCAGAGCTTTGTAGAGGCAAGTGCAAGCCCTACAAGAGGAGTTACGAAGAGGGGTTGAGCCAAAGGGAGAAGACCATAGTGAAGATGAAGCTTGGAAGGCTGATGATCCATCCGATGAAGAAGAAGCCATGGATCCTGTAGAAGCTAGATTATTTAAGGCCATATGTCAGATCGGGAAGAGGCCAAAGTTGGAAGTCTCCACGTATTCTGGAAATCTCAATCCAGAGGAGTATTTTGAGTATGAGGAAGTCGTAGATCCAAATCGGATCAAGTTTGCAAAAATGAATTTGAAAGGCCATGCCAGCATATGGTGGAAGGAAGTGCAGCTAGACAGAAATAAAAGAGGAAAAGAAAGGATAACCAGATGGAATCGAATGGCAGAGAAGTTGAAGAGACAGTTTATTCCTACAGATTACGAGTTGGATATGTTGAGGAAAATGCAGAGTTTGAGACAGTCAAACAAATCTGTCAAAGAATATACAGAGGAGTTTTACAATATCTCAATCAGAACTGGCCATTTAGAGGCTAACAAGGAGAAGGTAGTCTGTTATATCAATGGATTGCGAAACAGCGTTCAAGAAGAGTTGAGTCTAGTTAGGATGAGCACCATTGAGGATGCTTACCAGTTTGCTCTAAAAGTTGAAGAGAAGCTGAACAGAAGGTTTGAGAGTAAGCAGAAAGGAAGAGATTGTGGTGGAAGAATAGATGGAGGACAAGATGAGAAGAAAGAAGAAGCTAGCTGTAGTCAAGATCAAAAGGGAGATACTGATTGCAGTTCCCATGGCCAAAATGACTACCCAAGAGGAAGAGGTAGATCTGGACGTGGTTATGGAAGAGGAGAATTTTGTGGAACCTGTTTCCATTGTGGGGAAGAGGGACATCGGGCATACGAGTGTCCCCAACATCAAGAGAAGACGAATAAGAGACTCGAGGGTCATGCCAGAGCTGCTGTAGCAGATGAAGGTGCTGAATCAGAACATTCTGAGGAGGCAGAGAGAGGAGAAGCATTGATGACAAGAAGAGCATTGTTGAATGCGGAGAAAGAATCAGACCAGAGGAAGATCCTGTTTTGCACAAGGTGCAAATGTGCAAGTAAGGTCTGTAATGTTATAATAGATAATGGTAGTACTGATAACTTAGTCTCTAAATAAATGGTTACTAAGTTACAGTTAGAGCGGAGGAGACACCCGCATCCATACCGGATTGCGTGGTTGCAGAAGGACCATAGGGCATTGGTCCGTGAACAGTGCTTAGTCAAGTTTAATATTGGGAGATACCAGGATGAGGTTCTGTGTGATGTTTTGCCTATGGATGCTTGCCATTTGTTGTTGGGGAGGCCATGGCAATTTGACAGACGTGCGATGCATGATGGGCATGCGAATACTTACTCTCCGATGAAAGATGGAGTGCGCCATAAAATGAAGCCATTGAAGGCAGTGGATGAAAAGGTATGCAGTAATGCTAGAATCTGTTTGGTAGATGGTAGAAATTTTTTGGATGGAGCCCATAGAATGTCTCCCATGGAGGATGAAGAGTTGAACAGACAGGTTCAAGAGTTGTTGAGGAAGGGGTTGATTAGAGAGAGTTTGAGTCCTTGTGCAGTACCTGTAGTACTAGCATCGAAGAAGGTGACAAAATAGTACAAAAGTGAAGATCACTTCTCAATCCACCCCGGTTGTCTGATGTAGGAGCATCCAACAAAGAAAAATAAAAATATTGCCAAGGAGAAAAACTGTCGTGATATCGCGACATGTTTTGGCAAAGAAGAAAATGTCACGATATCACGACATGTTGGCAAAGAGAAAAAAGTGTCACGATATCACGACCAAAAGGCGAGAGGAGGAGCCAGAGAGAACAGTGTCACGATATCGCGACATGTCACATTTTCGTGACCAAAAGGCAAGAGAAGGAGCAAGAGGCAAAAGTGTCGTGATATCGCGATATGTCGCATTTTTGTGACCCGAAGAGGAAAGAGGAAGCAAGGAAGAAAAATGTCGCAATGTCACCATATCGCGATATGTCGCATCTTCGCGATCCGATGAGGAAAGAGGAAGCAAGGAAGAAAATTGTCGCGATATCGCGACATGTCGCATTTTCATGACCCGAAGAGGAAAGAAGAAGCAAGGAAGAAAAATGTTGCGATATCACGACATGTCGCATTTTCATGACCCGAAGAGGAAAGAGGAAGCAAGGAAGAAAAATGTCGCGAAATCGCGACATGTCACATTTTCGTGACTAGAAGAGAAGAGAACGAGAAAGAAAGAAAAGTGTCACGATATCGCGACATGTCGCATTTTCACAACCGAAGAGAGGAGAACGAGCAGGAGAGAAAAGTGTCACGATATCGCGACATGTCGCATTTTTGCGACCAAATGAGGAGAGAGAAAGCACGAAGGAGAAAGTGTCGCGATATCGCGACATGTCGCATTTTCGCGACAAAAAGAGGAGAGAGAAAGCAAGGGAGGAAAAGTGTCGCGATATCACGACATGTCGCATTATCGCGACCAAATGAGGAGAGAGAAGGCAAGGGAGAAAAAGTGTTGCGATATCGCGACATGTCGCATTTTCGCGACCAAATGAGGAGAGAGAAGGCAAGAGGGAAAAAGTGTCATGATATCACGACATGCTGCATTTTCAGGGACCGTTACAGAGTTACAGTGTGACAGTTACCAGAAGTCGATGCGATAGTTTCAGGGGCCGTTACAACGGTTACAGGGGGTCGTTACAGCGGTTACAGGAGCCATTACAAAGGAGATCATGGAGCGGTGGTTACATGGAACATCATCAGACGAATACAAAAAAGTTATAAAAGGGCAGGCAGAAGGCGTGCAGAAGGGTCGGAAAACTACTAAAGCAGAGTTGTAGAGTCAAAGGCAGAGAGCTATTCTGGACCTACGTAGTCAGAGTTTTTTCTTCCATGGGCTGGGGAAAGCCTGGAAATTGTAAAAATAATATTTCTGTAAATCTTTCCAAGTTATTTAATGAGAATTAGATTTTTTGCTTGTTGCTGAGTTTGGCTCTCCATCAATGTGCTAGGATCTTTATTACTTCAAATGATATAAAAATTGGTGGATATATTCTAGGGTTTGTCAGGCATCTACCCTCAAAATTTTAGCTCAATATTAGTCTGTATGAGTGAAATATGATCGAAACACGTTCAATAGTTTGGGTAGTCCTGCAAAAAATGTTTTCTTGGGTCTTTTTTTTTTTTGTATTTGTATCAATCTTTGCTTAGGGTTTTAGTCTTCAGCCATCGTATGCTCCCACCTCACCTTTGTTGATCTTGGTGATCAAAAAGTTGTGAATTTAGCCTTTCTATTTTTTAGGGTTTTGCAACATTCACCCACCATATGCTCTCACCTCACCCTTATGGATCTTGATCAAAAATTGGTGACCCTATATTTTCTCTCCTCAGACTGATTCAAATCTGAAAACACAAAAAATAACAGAAAAAGAATAAAAAATAGAAAGAAAAACCAAACAATGGAAAAATTTTAGTTTAAAAGGGATATTTCTTCCCTTTGTGTAGATAAAATTGAGGACATTTCAATTTTAGCTATTAGTTCGAGGAAAACAACCTATAGACACCCCACCTGCTTAATTGTAATACTGGGAACAACTGGTTATAGACACCCCAAGCACATTCCCCTTTAAATCCTCCCCTCCCCCTTCTCCAAGTTAATCCCAACTTCTTAAGCACCCTTTTTATCTCTCTACTCCCACCTCCTATTCTCCCTTTCATCTATACCTATCCTACTTCTCTCTATCACCTCTCTCGAGTTCATCATCATGGCCCCCACTCCAGTTTCTAATTGTTTTTTTGTCCTTGAGACCCAATTTGTTAAGAACCTCCATTTTCAATACCATAAATCATTCACCAATATATCAAAATATTCAACATGCTTCCACAAATAAATTGTAAAATAAACTGCTCACAATAAAATAGAGATTGATTGTACCCTTGAGGTAGGGAAACATCGTACAATACTCCTTTTGGAAGGAAGCCACTCCATAAGATCTCTAGTTCCATGAGCCAATACTTCCTCAAGAATACATCATAGATACCAATTACAATGGGGTTATATCTTTGTTTATACAAAAGTGTGATGGTTCACCTTCCACGAGCTACAAGATCACCCATTTGGTGGTTCACCTTCCATGAGTTACAAAGTATGTAATAATATGACAATATTCCTTGCAGTTACATATGACAATATTTCTTGTAGTTACATATGATAATATCCCCCAACAATTACATATATGATTTTATGACGTACCTATTTCTAATTTTATATGTGGTCTTCCTTACTCAATAATAAATTAATGGCTCATACCATTATACAATACAATATTAAATTATTAAGTATCTATCTTGGATACTTAACATTCCATCCCTTTACAAAATATTTCATCCATAAAACATTAAAAGAGGCTATATAATATGATATTTTGAGCCATTCTGAATATTAGTACCGATCTCGATCATCCTTTCATTTTAGTGAAACTATGATTGGTGGCGGTCTTTGTTGATGCCAATGCCACGTGTTGGAAGCATAAATTTCACTTTTTTCATCCAAACCTGCTTATATTTATGACAAAATTTTGGGCTCCTCTAGTTTCATTGCTTGTATTTATGACCAAAGTTTGGACTCCTCTAGTTTCTTATATGTCCCTCATAGCTCCTTTGTTGCTCTATGTCTTGTCTCCATGATTATTGCCTCTCATGGTGGTGTGGATGATGATATACTCCAACCTTAGCCCGATGTTCAAATTATTTTCTCTCTTCTCTCTTACTTCCTTCCATTGATTCTTCCCTTACTTTTGCTTCCTTTATTTCTGCTACTGCCTCCTCTTGAGATTCTATTTCAGGTTCTTTTGTTTGCTCTTCACTTTGTTCCCCTGCAATAGCTACATGTTTGTCCTTACATTGAGAAATGTCCTGTAATGTTATCTTCTTCTTCTTCTTGTACCATAACTTTATGAATTGCTTTTGCACATTAATGTTAATAGTACCCAAAGAATGCAACCAAGGATAACCAATAACAATATCTACATCATTCATCTCAATAGCATGAAAATTTGAATGTAAAACATATTTATCCATGGTGATTTTCAAATCTTCAAAAATCTGAACATCCTCACCCTCAAGCTTTATATCTTTGATTTTATTTTCTTAAACTTGCAACATCTTAGTCAAAAACATATTGATAAAATTATATTTGTTGCTAGGGTTAATGAAAACAATACTTTTTTATTTTGAATGCAACATTTGTTTTACTACTATTTGGACTTGACTCATAAGGTGTAGTTTTCATAGCCTGCACATTATTATCCTTTTTCTCTAATCCCCGTTTGCTTAAAAATGCAATTTCAAATTCTTCCCATGTGTATGAAAACTTACAATCATATCTAAAATTCTCAAACCATTTTGAAGTTTCCCCTAAAAAAGAAAACCAAAGTTTACTTCTCCATGCCCATTCAAAAAAATTTAAAATGTTTTTACACTTTATCAACCAGTCCTTGGCATCACTATCATCCCCTCTAGTGAATATTGGCAAATCCATATGTTTTTTTTTTTTTAAGCAGCTAGGGTTTTAAATAATATGAAACTCTCAAAAATTAAAATTTTTGAAATCTCATCTATTCCCTTCTTCAGCAATTAAATTTGTAAATTTTCTTTAAAACAAAACAAACGACAACTGATTTGCTTACTCGGATTGAAAGTTATAAAATTTTCACTTTTTCATGCAGCCCAAAAAATAGCACCAAATGCCCAAATTGCAATAGGTGTAACTCCCTCAATACTTATCATAATTTAACAAGTGAATAGTCATTTTTATAGTACTCAAAATAACTTGCATGCTAGTGCAAAAATATTATGAAAATCACTGCTAAAAAATTTAATATGAATTTTTCTTTTTACAAAATAAAATTATGTAGCCCAAAAATAGTCTCAACAACCCAACTTCAAATAGTTTTAACTCTCTTAATACTTATCAAAATTTCACAAACGAATAGTTGTTTTATAGTACTTAGAATAGTCTACATGCTGGTGCAAAAAGCTTTTGAAAATAATTGCTTAAAATTTTAATACAATTTTTTTTTTCTTTTTGTAAAACAAAATTCGTGCAACCCAAAAACAACCTCAACAACTCAACTTCAAACAAATGTAACTCTCTCAATACTTATCATAATTTGACAAATGAGTAGTCATTTTTGTAGTACTCAAAATAATCTACACAATTATGCAAAAATATTCTGAAAGTGACTGTTGAAATATATAATATGGCCTCTGCAAAAAGTGATATTTTTTTGAAATAAAATGTGCCCTAGCTCTACAAAAAGTGATATTTTTTTGAAATAAAATGCGTCCTAGCTCTGCAAAAACAAACCCACTTTGCTCAAACCGCTGCTCTAATACCAAATGTTAAGAACCTCCCTTTTCAATACCATAAATCATTCACAAATATATCAAAATATTCAACATGCATCCACAAATAAATTGCTCACAATAAAATAGAGATTGATTATACCCTTGAGGTAGGGCAACACCGTACAATGCTCTTTTTGAAATGAAGCCACTCCATAATATCTCTAGCTCCACGAGCCAAGACTTCTCTAAGAATACATCATAGATTCCAATTACAATGGGGGTACATCTCTCTTTATACAAAAGTGTGATGGTTCACCTTCCATGAGTTACAAGATCACCCATGTGGTGGTTCACCTTCCATGAGTTACAAAGTGCATAATAATATGACAATATTCCTTGCGATTACATATGATAATATTCTCCCAACGGTTACATATATGATTCTATGATATACCTATTTCTAATTTGACATGTGGTCTTCCTTAATAATTAATTTATGGCTCATACCATTATACAATACAATATTAAATTACTAAGTACCTATCTTGGGTACTTAATATTTTATTTTTTCCCTTCAGTGTAGGAAGCCATAAACAAAATTTCTAACAAGATGGCTAACCTATCACATTTCCTTTCTTGGAGGATGGATAATTTTGATAACCAACTAGCCACCATGTCATCTACCACAACTTCCTTAGGAATTTCTCCTCCTCTATCACACCCACCTCCACCTCCTCGTCATACCATCCACTAAAAGCTTTAAGTCCCTACTTTTGATCCTAACCTCAATCGATCCTCTACTCGTAGTTGGGTGGAACACCTCAAGTCATACTTCAGTCTCAACCCCATGTCAGTTGTTGACCAACTCACATTTACATCCATACACCTTGCAAGAAAAGCTCATCACTGATATCATTGGTGGTAGCATGAGTGCCCTACTAAAAAAACTTGGGCCTCCTTTTGTAACCATATCTTCGGCCAATATGAAGACACCTTGTATCATTCATTCTTCAGTCAGCTTACTTGCCTCAAGCAACTAGCATTCGTCAAATCCTACACATATGAGTTCCAAGCTCTACAAAATCATACCACTCAGTTGTTATACTGCCAATCCATCATCGATATTTATGTTTTAGGATTGCAAGACCGCATCCAACTTCAACTCAAGATAATACCCATCAACATAATTTAGGAAGCTATTTTTATGGCAAAAGTTGTTGAAGTGGAGTTCGCCAATGAGTACCTCATGTTTTATAAAAGGAGCTCATCTAGTTTTTTCTCACCCTTGATCTGTCAATTCACTACAACAATGATCTAATGATCCGCAACATCCTCTAGTAGTAGAACCAATAGACTATTCATATTCCTATAGCAAAATCACTCGACGATGAGAAGTTGGCTTATGCATCTGATGCTCAAAGAAATGGACCTAGGATCATCCATAATTTTACCATGCTTGACATGTCATCTTCACCATAGACCTAGAACTTTCGCCTGATGATGATCCTAATCTTGATGATGAACCGCTACATGAACCAACTCCCAATCAACCTACTAAACCCCAACTTGATGTCTCCCTTCCTATCGTTTCCTCCACTTCATGTTCTAAACCACTTCGAGTTAAAAGCACCCTTAGGAAAACCCCCATACCATCCTTATTGATGGAGGTGCCTCCCTTAACTTTATCAACATTGCTCTTGCTCACTAGTTAGACTTGTTAATCATCCCTAAAATAGGGTTCCCTTGTTCCCTCTTGAGCTACCATACTCTCCAATGCATTGGGATAATCAAGAACCTACGTATCCAAATAGGTACATACACATTGGTCTCTGAATTCTATGCCCTATCCATTGATGGTTCTAACATTACCCTAGGAGTCTGGTGGATCCAAACTTTGAGTATTTATAACACCAACAATTTTCCTTCCCACCCTTTCATTATTTTCAAAGGTAACCTTGGACAATCCCATAAATTGCATGGCATCACCCCACCCCCTAATAGAGTAATCTCCCCAAACCAAATGTGGAAACAATTGAACTCCAAAGTTAGGTTTATTGTCTGCATCAACAATATTGAAGCCCAACCCACCACCCACCTTGACATCCAAAAAATCCTCTCTCAATACCAACTAGTATTTTCTCCCCTTCCCCCATGCCCACCACCCCCTCGTGACCTCAAGTACACTATTAACCTACAACACCTACATGACCCTATTAGTCTTTGTCCATACTATTAGACTTATTTTAAAATAAAATAAAATAGAGAAACTCACATATGAACTCCTTGACATTGGTATTATCCAACAAAGTAAAAGCCCCTATGTTGTCCATATTGTCTTAGAAAGAAAGATGGATCCTTCCATCTCTGCATTGATTATCGACAATTAAATAAACTTACAATAAAAAATAAATTTCCCACCCCATGAATTGATGATATGTTGGATGAGATTCATGGTGCCTCGATCTTCTCCAAGCTTGACCTACAATTCAGTTATTACCAAATCCCCATTGCTCTAGAAAATTTTCACAAAATAGGATTCTCATCCACCACGATCATTTTGAATTTTGTGTCATGCCTTTCGGTCCCTGCAATGTCCCGACCACTTTCCAAGCCTTTATGTGTTAGCTTTTGATGAGAGGTAATATGACCACAAGATGTAAAATAACTAATCTGAGATGAATGTAAACTAATGGCACAATAATATGCAAGAAAGTAATAAGATGAACATCTGCAAATAACTCAGAAATATGCCATTAATAAAACAATGCTATATAATGGAGGACATGAACACTCCATGTACAAATATGAAAGGACTACATTGTACCATACTCCTAAATTATAACACCTACTCTCTATAATCACTTTCTCTTCTAAAACACTCACTATGAGGCCTTTAGATAGGAATATAGATTCCTTGGCCCTTACTCTACCTAGGACTTATGTACATGTGGACTACATGCACATTTACAACTTGCACATTGACACTTGTGAATTTATTACAACACTTGGAGCAACTAACTTCACTCTAAAGTAAACTACTCTAGCTATGTACCAAATGTGGTACATTTACATAACCCTAGATGATGTAATATACTCTAACATTATGAAAAAAATGTTTGCTCCATATCTCTATAAGTTTATCCTTATTTTCTCCAATGACATCCTTATTTATAACGTCAATCTCACTATCACCTAACTCATCTTTATAATAAAAAGGAGAAAAATTATGGACGAGAGCATAGTAGCTCATGAAGTTATACTTCTAGATAAGAGAAAGCAATGATCTTAAAACTTGATATGAGTAAAGCCTATGATAGGGTTAAATGTGATTTTCTTTTTGCAGTTTTCGATAAGTTTAGTTCCAGGAAAAAATGGGTTAGATGGATTAAAGCTTGTGTCTCTGAGTTTCTTATTCAATGTTGGTCAATAGGTTAGTGATAGAATCTTTTAAAGCCAAGAGAGGTCTTAGACAAGGAGATCCTCTATCTCCTTATTTGTTCATTATTATGGCAGAAGTTTTGAGTAGGAACTTAAATAAGGCTTACAAATATGGGCTTATAAGTGGACTTAAGGTTAGTAATAACATAGATAACATCACCCATCAACGGTTTGTAGATGATACAACCATTTTTGGAAGGGTAAAAATAAATGAGGCCAGAGCTTTGAATAAATTTTTAAAAGAGAACAAAAGAGTTTTAGGGCAAAAAGTTAATAGGACTAAATTCCAAATTTACTTCCTTAACACTCTTGCTAATATCAAAGCAAGAATTTGCAGGTTGCTTCAATTGGAGGAAAATTTACCAACAACTTATCTAGGGATGACTTTTTTGAGGGAAGAATGAGGATAGATTTATGGAATCCAGTTATTAGTAAAGTTTAGAATAAACTTCTAGCTTGGAAAGGTAGATGGCTATCATTAGCAAGAAGAGTGCAGTTAATTAAGTCAGTATTATAAGCCACTCCAACATTTTGTGTCATTGTATTCTATGTCAAAATCAATTGAAAAAAGTTTAATCTATAATATGCAATCCTTTTTATGGTCACGTTTACATGATAAAAGGAAATTTTCTTTGGTGAAATGGAGCAAGTTGTGTGATGATAAAACTAGGGGAGGTCTTGGTTTAAGAGTTATTATAGATGTAAACTTAGCTCTTAGGGAAAAATTTATTTGGAGATTGTACAAAGAGATTCAAAGACAATGGGCAAGAATTATTCTAAGTATGTTGATCCCAATGACCCAAGTTTAATATTTATTGCATTCTTTCTATCAAATGGTTCTACTCTTTGGAATGGTTTAAATAAATCTATTGATCTTATGATTAAAGGTTTAAGATGGATGGTGGGAATTAGAGAAAAAATTTCTATTTGGATGGATACTTGGTGTAATAAAAAACCACTCAAATTAGATCCAATTTTGAAACCTTGGATGAGACTGCTTCAAGACAAATATGATGATAGAGTTTCAAACATTATGCATAAGGATAGAAAAGGAATATACAAATGGAAAGACAATTTTTTTTACAAGTATACAAGACATTGATGCTAGGAGGCAATTGAGTAGAAAGATAACAACTATGATTATTCTGAGGGGAGCTACAAATTGATTTGGGAGTTGAATAGCTCAGGAGAATACACAACAAGAAGTGGATATAATGTTCAACACCAACAAGATAATAATATCACTAGAATTTAGAAAGATATTTGGGATAGCCCAAACATTCCTAAAGTCAAAATGTTTGTTTGGCTAAGAATTTTATCCCAGGATAATATTATGAAAAGGGGTTTTCATGACCCCTCTCAATGTATTTTTTGTAAAAAGGAGGAGAGTATAGACCATCTCTTGGGACATTGTTCAATAGTATGGAATCTATGGCAATGGATTCTTAATATGTTTGGTAAATGCATGGTGATGAATAACATAATTGAAGATTGGTTAAAGCAATGGTAGAGCACTTATAAAAGTGAGGCTTTACAGACAATATGGGATATATCAAAAGATACAATACTTTGGACTATATGGCTAGAAAGAAATAGAAGAATATTTAAAGGAAAGGAAAGTAATTTAGAAGTAATGAAAAAGAAGATATTTTTAGCCATAGAGGAGTCTAAACCAACCCTATCAACTCACCCAATCCCTAATCTGGAAGTAGAGAACCTTGATAGATAGATTCAAGTCATTAAATAGAATTATGATGTTGGGTACAAGAGAAGCAAAAAGAAGACAAATAATATAAAGTAAAAACCACTAGATGTGGAGTGGATTAAATTGAATTTTGATGGAGCATCTAAAGGAAATCCAGGACCAACAAGAGGAGGAATAATTAGAAATAATAGAGGAGATATTTTATCTTGTTATGCTTTCAATAGTGGATTTAAGACGAATAATGAAGTTGAAGCTTGGGCATATTTAGAAGGGTTAACTATATGTAAAAAAATGAAATGGAATAGAGTATGTATGGAAGGTGATTCTCTCATAGTAATAAATATAATTTTAAGGAAAGCAAAGGCTCCATGGAACATACAAGAGAATTATGGAAATTCAAGATATTGCTAAAGAGTCTGAAGAAATTAGGTTTACACATATATTAAGGTAAAGAAACAAATGTGTAGATAAGCTAGGCAATAGACGGGTTTTGATTGAGGATCGTGAAGTTAAATTCTCCTTTCCATGGTTAAAGGAAGTAGAAAGTTTAGTTGAAGTTGACAAAAAAATGTTGATTGCCTGAAAAAATTAATGATTAAGATTTAATTTAATGTTTTTCATTGGTAATATCTGCTTTATTTTGTAACAATAATGTGTTTTCATTTAGACTATTTATTATAATTTTTGTGGTTGCACTTGTGTTTTAGGAAGGAAACTAGCAATCTAGATTTGGTAAAGCGGACTATGATAGTGCGATGTTTTGGAAATATTACTCTACTAAGATGCAAGGCATAGATAATAGAGGTGAATTTTTGGCATTGTGAAGGTTGCTATAGGAAAATATCAAGAAAGATGCTAAATTTTGGATTAATTGTATTCATACAAAAATTTGAAAAGATCCAAAAAATTAAAATCAAGAATTCAAACATTTAGTATAAAATGATGTATGTTTCTAGCTATAGCATCTCAATTGAGATGAGAAGTGTATCTATTTGTAAACTCTCAAGCTCTAAAGAAGAGAGATGTAATTTGTCAAGGGTGGGGGACCCAAGTACAACCCCTTATTATCCAGCAAAAAAAAAACTTATCTTGAGACTGTTTTGTGAGTCCTATCCAAACAACTCTATGCTAAATTTTCTAAATGTAAATTTGGCAAATCCCAGCTCTAGTGCTTGGGCCACATTCTCTCAATTGATGGAGTTCATGTTGATTCTGAAAAAATATTTACCATTGTTTTGTGGACCCAACCAAAAATCCTCACTCAGTTTTGCACCTTCCTTGGCCTTATCGAGTTTTATTATTGCTTTGTTAAAAGATATGCCTCCATAATGACATGACTTACCAACCTCCTTCACTTTGACTCACTCTAGTGATAAGCCACAACCGAGGTTGCTTTCCACAAACTTAAAATCCTCATGACTTCCACTCCATTTTTGGCCACCCTTGACTTCTCCAAACCTTTTCAACTTGAATGTGATGCCTTTAGGGTAGGCCTTGGAGTGGTTCTCATACAAAACTTCCACCCCATTGTCTTTGAGAGTCACAAACTTAAAGACCATGAGTGTCACCTCTCTACTTACCAAAAATAAATAAAATTTATCCTTCATGCCCTTGATAAATGATGACAATATCTACTTGGCTCCAAGTTCATCATCCTGATCAACCACCATAGCCTTTGTCTACTGCTTGATCAACCAAACCTATTAGAGGAACAAGTAAAATGGGTTGACTACCTCTAGATCTTTGACTTCATGATAACTTACAAAAAGGGACAAGACAATGTGGTTGTTGGTGCTCTATCTCGCCTACCTAATGCCCCTACCCTCTAAGCCATCTCTTGGCCCCAACCCACTTGGCTCACAAAGCTCGTAGCCATCAAAGAGTATCAACCACACTTTGGCCTATGGACCTCAAAAATTCACTTTCAACTAGGTTGGTCCTTGCACAATGATCACCTTTTTTATAAAAATTGTATTTTTCTCCACCCTTCATCCTTCTTTATTCCTTGCATCTTGTCTAAGTATCACTCCACTCCCCTCGGGGGCCACTCTAGGTTTGATAAAATGTATCATCGCATTTGCTCAAATTTCTATTGGCCCAAGATGAAAACTCAAATCCTCTCCTTTATTTTCGAATGCGACACATGCCAATGTAATAAAGCCGAGACTATCACCCAACCTGACCTTCTTCAACCTCTTCAAATACCTTAGGGTAAATGGTAGGACATTGCCATGGACTTCATCACAGGGCTTCACTCCCTGCTAGCTTCAATTCCATCCTAGTTGTTATTGATAAACTCACCAAATACACCCACTTCCTCCTCGTCCATACTTCCTATACAACCCCATTCTTGGCTGACCTATACATCCAATTCATGTTCCACCTTCATGGTTTTCCATCCACCATAGTCTGTGACCTATTGGTATGGAAATCTATCTAATGGTAATGTTGTGCGCCCACAGATCTTGACCAACATTGAATGATCAAGAAGTTGTGAAGGCTTTCATGGTCAATCTTGGGAGGAGGCCAGTTCCTTTTAAGTTCCAACTAACTATTCCTTAATCCTATGGGAAAAGGGTGTTGACAGAAGCAAAAAGGAGCTAAAGCCAGAACTTATAGTGGTGTAAATTAAGCAACATCAAGACATGCATATTAAGAGATTATGTGAATAAACTAGGAAATTTTCTAACAGACTAGCCAATTCGATTATCAACTACAAAATAATTAGTCATAATATTTTGTATCTAATCAAACTATGAATTCCAAAACCAATAAATGAACATGAGCACAAATTCAAAATTTAGAGTAAGTCCCATGAGCATTCGATAGGCTTAAATTAGAAATAAACAGTCCTCCATACATACGTGTTCTACAAATGAAATAAACTAGAAGCCAAACAACAATCCCTCTATATTGATATGCAAAAATATCCTTCTTACATATGAATTGTAAAAGCCTAAGAGTCGACCTATTTTCCTTTTACATATTAGTATTTATAGACCTTTTACAATGTTAAAATTATCAATGCATCATTACCTTAGAAACGAATTACTTCTTATGTCAGGAAGTCTACCAGCTTGTTGGACTGCTTGAAAGTATGGTTGCTCCAACTACCTAAACATGGTTCGTTGATGTGGTCAATATCTATGTTTTCTTGAGTTTGTGACCACCTTGCTGGTTGCATTTGGTCCCTCGATATTGTTGGGTACGAATCTGCCATGAGGAAAGGATTTGGTACAATGCGCCCCAGATTTGCCCACCAGATTGAAAGGCAGGAAGGAAGGAATGCCTTTTGTGCCAATCTCTGGAGAAGGCCGGCTTCCTATGGGTTTTTAGGTGTTTAAGCTAAGAGTGCAGGGAAAGAGATAAAGTGCGAAAAGAGAATCCAAATGTGATTGGAGTTGGGTGGGGGGAATAAGCAACACAACAACGATCAATCACCACTACTAACAACAATTAAACACAAAACACAACATAGAAACTACAAATATCATTCATCCTATGTATCCTCTATCTATGCATTCCAGGAATACTTAATCACCAAATACTGGAGTCCAAATTTTAGTACAATAGTAAGCAATGAAATAAGAAACATGAGGCAAAAATGACAAGGAGAGGCAGCATACAAGATAATGACAGTAAGCAGATCCAAGTATGTGTCTTGCATTCAGAAGCAAATGCACAGCTATAATGGTTCCCTAGTAGTATATTCCCCTTCCACCCCTTTACAATGAAATGTGGTGGCTATGTATAGCCCAAGTTCCCCCTGATTACAATTACGGGAGTAAAGTCCCAGACCAGACAATGGTTGACAAAAGTGGCCAAGGAGATGTTGATGCTGACTTCTATCGGTGAGGACTATACTTGTGGCAAGGTCTCCCTGAAATTTGTACAGATACGTGCCAGCGCATTGGGTGAAACTTCCAATCAATGGGAATGTGGGTAGCTATGGTAGATGAGACTTTGTATCAGCTTTAAATGGTGGCAGCTGGCGTAGGTAGTGCGGTCCATGCTTGTCCTTATTCCTATCACATCTCAGATCGAATCCCAAGGCTAGACACTTGTCGAATTTTGATGAGTGACACATGTCTGCCTTGAAAAGCAGTTTGTCCAACTTCACCCAGGATCAGAGCGCTGTCGGGTAGCACAGGTGGGAAACAACGCAGTTGGGGAGGCCTCTGTGCCTTAGCCAATTTTTGGGCTTGCTTGATGAATCTTACCCAACTGCACATCGGCCAGAGGGCGTAGCCCAAATTCACTGTGAAGTCAGGTTGCGCACCGGTACCTAGCTATTTTCATCCCTGTTCGGACTGCGCACAAGAAGGGGAGCGCACCTCGACTTCATTGTGAAGTCGGGCTGCGCTCCAGCACTTAGCTGAATTTTTCCAACACTGCTTCCCAAGTGCGCACAAGAAGAAGAGCGCACCCCGACTTTGCTATGAAGTCGGGTTGCACTCTGACACTTAGTCAAATTCTGCTCAATTCCTGTCTACTTTCGCACTTCGCATTCCCTAGTGTGCTCCAACTTGAGGGCGCAACCCGACTTCGCTGCGAAGTCGGGTTGTGCCGTAACACTTAGAATTTTTTAGGGAATAATTGCTCAGTTCTGGGAACTTGAATGGGGGAAGTACAAGAGAAAAAAGGAGGAATGAAGCTACAGGAAAGAAAGAAAGGGAAAAATGGAGAAATGAAAAAGGAGAAGGAAGGAATAACAACTTACTTATAAAATCTGAAAACATGGCACCCCATGGAAAATGTGACAACATTCCTGGCAGCTCATGGGGTGTCGAGCTCGCCTCGACGCAAAGAACCAGGCCTTCATCCTTTGGACTCAGAGGAACTTCCTTCCCCTGCTTTCTGCTGTTCTGATTGCTTCCTTTTGGGCAACTATTCTTCTTTAGGTTCACTTTCGATAGTTGCCTCTTCTGTTTCTCCTCCTGAACCTGAATTTTCTTCACTATCGGTCTCCTGCTCACGGATGTGATCATATGCGGCCTTGGATTGGCCCTAGATTTTTGCTTGAAAGGGGCTTATGTCGCTGAATTCTTTTAGTGTTGCGTTGAATGTAGCGACCGCATGCAGGTCGATGGTGTTGTATCTTTTTCCCAACTCCTTAAGGGAGGAGTTGATTTTGCAATATCTCAACACCATATGGGTGACCTGAACTTCCTGAATTGGCTCTGCCAAGCTATCAATTTTTGTTGTGTCTGCCTCAAAAGACAGCCAATTCTACTTTACCTTATCAAGGGTCAGAAATTTGCCTTCCTTGACGAAGCTCGAGCACCTGTGTTCGGACAGAGTTTGAAAGGGAGCTAGGAAAATGCTCATTTCATGTTCTAATGCATCCAACATCTTCCTGGCAGTTCTTATCTTCTCTGTCTTATCAAAATAAACATGCATGGCTACCCTTGCATCTGCCCACTTTGAGGCAAGTTGGGACATCGGGGGAAATCGAAGGCCTTTGCGCTCATACTCCTTAAGTTTTATAGCCAGGTCTAGTCATTGCCTCGCCTGGTGTTCGGCCTCCTCTACCACAGGCTTTCCCTGGGCAGATACTTCTTCGATCTTGGACACGAAATCCAGGACTGATATAGATTTAACAATGTTGGGCTTGCATCCCTGTAGCAGACCAGCTCGCATCTCCTTGACTCTGCTCTTTGAAAAGGCCACCGTCTGTGATATCTTCTCTTCAAGCTGTGACTGAGCCTGTTTCAATGAATCCTAGAGCTGATAAACCTACTCCAACGTTGCTCTTTTCTCCTTTGATAGTTGCTCGGCTGTCTGTTTCTGCGTTGCGGCCTCCTGCTGAGAGGCGACCAGCTGGGATTTTAGTTCGTTTATCTCTTGCTGTGCAGACCCCAGCTATGCGGTGGCCCTAGCTAGATCTTCTTCTAGTTGTCTTATGCTATTCTACAGCTGAAACAGCGCCTCCTGGGTCTCAAGCCACTTAACAAGGAGATTATTGGTTCTGCGACGAATACCATTGATCTCGTATTCCTCATTGATGTCATCAAAGCTCTTCTCCTTCCTCTGGTGCTCATAGTTTGTCTCGGTCATTTACCGAAGAGGATTCTTTACTTTCAGGATCAAATTCTTAGTTGTCAGCACTCTCCTATTAAAGTCGTACTTGGTGCGCTTTATCGGGGCAGCTATCTCTTTAGCTCTCCTTTGATTGATGCCCTAGAGAAAGGAGGTGGAACATCCTATGAATTTTGTTGCCAAAGGCTGATTGTCTGCATTCTGCAGATGTTCGCCCATGAAGTCCAGGTCTTCCAACATCTGGTCTTACTGCGGCATCTTCCCTGCAAACATCGAAGCGGGAGGTATTCCAGATGGAGTGGCTGCTTTTAAGGGTGACTAGGTCCTAGGGGAAGCAAGCAGCTGAGTGGATGGCATTGGTGGGGTTTTGAACAGATGAGGTGAGCAGCGCGACGATGTTTGTGCGGCTTCTACACTGGCTATGGGCGAGGGTTCCAGAGTTTGGCTGAGAGATTGGAAGGCGTTAGGGTCTTGGGCAAACTGGTCAAAAGAATGGGGGCTGCTGGATGGTTGGACAGTCTGGGAAGAGGAAGATGCAGCTATGGCTTGCCCTAAAAGAATGGGGGATGACGTTATGGCAGGGTCGACTGGGACTTGGGGGAGCAGGGAAGTGGACGTACCTACGGGCTTTGCCTGAGCCACCGTTCGAGGGACGCTTACAACCTGAGTTTCTACTTCTGCTTTAGGACTGTCCAGCGAGACAATTTTTGGCACAGCCGTCTCCGTCTGCGCTACGGCTGGTTGCTGTACAGGTTCCTTAGGCCGCTTGGTCTTTTCACCTTATTTCCTCTTCTTTTCTTCTGGCGTTATGGCTTGTTCAAAGGAAGGGGACGAGGTCGGGGTGGCAGACAATGATGTCCCCATAGTAAAATTGTACTTGGGTCTAGCTGGAAGGATGTCTGTCATGGCTGGTTTGCTAACTGGCAACGCGGGCACTTGTTTTGCTTGAGGGGCCTCCTCAGGAGTTGACCTCTCTGATCCTTGCGCCATTTCGGGTACTACTTCAGGAGCTGGAGGCTGCATTGGGCCCACACTTAGAATTTTTCATGTTTCCCATGATAGGCTATTCAGGCTGTGACCAAAATTAAGGGCACACTCGGACTTCGCCCAGTTTTGACTACGCAGTCAGACTTCGCTCCAAAAAGTTGTGCAGTCTGTTTTGACACTTAGCCATTTTCTTCTTTTCTCTCCCTGCTCCCCGACTGCGCTCCCAAGATGGTGCACACTCCAACTTCACTGTGAAGTCGGGTTGCGCACCCAGACTTAGACAAATTCTTTCTCCCTTTTCGGCTGCTTTCTCTCAAAATTTGCACGATCCAAGGAGTGATACCCGACTTCGCTGCAAAGTCGGGGTTTGCTTTAAGTTCTACTTGGGCTCTTGAAAATTAAAAAACTGAATGTTGAATATGTACATTCTGAAAACTAAAAATGCAGAAGGGAAATTTGTACAAGGAAGGACCCATTGGGTGCCTTTAGTGGTGATAAATTTTGAGGTGGAACCCGTTGACGGGAATGGGGAGAAGCTGTCCCTCCATTTCCAGGAGCACGAATGTGTTAAAATGATTTGCCCGAGCAATCTGATAGGGACCTTCCCAGAGGGCGTCGAATTTTCCATGGTTGCCCCTCTTTGCTTTCAGTGAGTCCCACTTCAACACTAGGTCCCCGATCTTGAAAACTCGGGAGGTGGTGCCTTTTGCAAACCATCCTTGGGTCACTTTAGCGTGCTTGGTGAAGGCTTGGTATGCTTTCTCTCTATCTTCCTCTAACTACAGTAGCTGGCACAGTCTGGCGTCCACTGGATCCTCGTTGCCTCTCTCTTCGTCCAACATCCAGAGAGAAAGAATTTCTATGTGGGTCGGCAAGACTGCCTCCTTGTTGTATACGAGCGCATTGGGGGATGTCTTGATGGACTTCTTGAATGATATCTTGTCTGCCCACAATGCCCGATTCAGGAGTAGGTGCCAAGTCCTCTTTTTCTTATCTACTATTCTCTTGATGATTTTTAGTAGATTCTTATTGGTGGAATCAACCAGGCCATTCCCCTGCGAGTACTAATTAGAAGACATTTTGTGATAAATGTTGTACTTGTTGGTGTACTCCATGAGTACAACGCTTGTGAACCCCAAACCGTTGTCTGTCACTATTGACTCAAGGACCCCGAAACGGGTAATGAGGCTCTTGAGGAACCTGATGACCGTATCCTGGTCTGCATTCTTGGTGGGGATCACCTCTGCCCACCTAGTGAAGTAATCGGTGGCGGTAAGAATAAACTTGTGCCCCGCTACAGAGTTTGGTGTGATGACCCCGATAAAGTCCAGACCCCATTGCTGAAATGGAGTCTCGAATTGGATCAGTTGGAGGGGCAGGGGTGCTCTTCTATTTCTGCCAGCAAATCTCTGGCATTTGTCACACTTTACACAGACCGCATGTGCGTCTGTGAAGAGCATGGGCCAATAGTACCCAGCTCTGATGATTTTCAAGGCCGTAGGCCTTGCAGAATGGTGTCCTCCAGACATCTCAGAGTGAAATTATCCAAGGACCCTGGGTTGGTCAGTTTTCTTGACGCACCGCAACAGGATGCCATCAATGTTTTTGAAGTACAGCCCCTCGGGGCAAAGAGTGTATTTCAATGCACCTAGCCAAAACATCCTTCTTTGTGAGGCATTTAAGTGATCTGGACATCTCCTGGTTGAGAAATACCTCACTAGGTCATCTATCTAGTCACTCTCCTCTGATAAGGAGTTGGCTAGGTTGGTGGTTGCTATCGGATCCTCCCACTTACAGGCAGATATCTCAGCTGCTGCACTTCGAGCCAGCTCCTGGCACAAGGCTCGGCCTCTGATAATCTTTGTTGGCCATATCTCAATGTCAAATTCCTGGATCTTTGCAACCCATATTGCTCTCTTGTGACCCGGCTCCCCTTGTATGATGAAATTTTGGACGTCCAGGTGTATCAGGAAGATAGTTGTCCGGCTCTGGGAGATGAAATGCCTAAACTTTCAGAGAGACTTCATGACTGCGTGAACCTACTGCTCTATAAATTTGTACTTTTCTTCATGCGATTGAATCACTTGGCTTAAGAATGCTATGGGGCACTCTTCGCCATCGTCTCCCTTCTGGTTCAGGACTGTGGCATAACTCTTGGGTTCTCCCACTACGTACAGGATGAAGTCCTTGGAGTAGTCTGGGTTTATCAACACCGGAGCTTGTGCAATTCGATCCTTGATCTCCTCAAAGACCTGCCTCCTCTCATCAGTCCATAAGAATTCAACATTCTTTTTCAGCAGTTCGGACATGGGCTTGATTACCTATGCGAAGTCCGATATGAACTTCCTCACGAAGTTGATTTGGCCGAAGAAGGACTATAGCCCTTTCTTGTCGACAAGAGCGGGCAAGCGAAGGAGTGCTTCTACTCTGTCAGGGTCTACTACGAGGCCTTTCTTGGATATGACATGTTCCAGTAGCTTACCTTCTCTTACTGTGAAGACATATTTATTTGGGTTTATGGAAATACCGAATTCACGACATCTCTCAAATATCTGTTGCAGGTGGGAAACATGGTCCTCTCTCCTGTGAGAGAATATAGTCATGTCATCCAAATACATGACAATGATATTGTTTAGCAGCTCTCGGAAGGCTAGGTCCATGGCTCTCTGAAATGTGGCATCAGCATTGGATAAGCCGAAGGGCATGCGTTGATAGGCGAACGTTCCCCATTTGGTGGTGAATTTTGTCTTATGCTGGTCCTCATATTTGAACCAGATCTAGTTGTACCCAGAAAAGCCATCTAGGAGGGAGAATCTCTATGCTCCAGCAACTATATGGAGGATCTGATCAATCTGGGGAAGTGGATAATGGTCCTTGAGTGAGGCTTGATTAAGATTTTTGAAATCCACACAGATACGAATGTCTCCGTTCTTCTTCCTCATGAGAACCAAGTTTGCAACCCAGGATGAATGATTGATGGGGTAGATGATTCTGGCTTCCAGCATCTTCAGGAGCTCGACTTTCATCATGGCTTCAATCTTCGGGTTTACAACCCTCTACTTCTGTCAGAATGGTTTTGCACCATCTTCTAGCTCAATGGTATGCTGGATTACCTGTCTGTCATACCCCTTCAAGTCCTGGTAGCACCAGACTACTATATCAGGGAGCTCTCGACATAATGATCTGATCTGCTCGAGTTCCTCTTCAATGCAGTTCGTCCCGACCTTGATTATTTTTCCAGGTTCGAGCTCTAGGTCAGTGTACTGCTTAGGGTCTACTTTGATCCTATGTGATATTGCTCTGTCATTCTGATCAAAGAGACTTTCAAGTGTAATCAATACTTTTGGGACATGATTATTTTTTAACTGTATCAACCCCTCATATTGCTCGTCATCAGGGTCTCTACCTTCGATTGAACATGCTTCGTTAACCAAAAATGTGAAGATCTGCTCGTCACAGTCAAACACCTACTAGTGGGTGTCTTTATTAGGCACAGAAGGCCGGTAAATGATACGAACCGGCTTCGGCTTCTGGACAGTGTCATCAGTCAAAATGTACCTGGCTCCAACAAAATCCAGAATGTCAACATGCTTATTTTTCTCACGTGATATGGCTCTGACATTCAATGAGTCGAATGACTCCATCAGGTCCCAGACCTGATTACGGTATGCCTTGAGATAGTTCTTTTTAGAGGCATACTTGTTCGTAATCTGGTTACACACCAGATCTGAGCCGCCAAATATCTGTAGATGCTTTATCCCTAGCCTCTCCGCTTTTCTCAAACCCAAGCACAAGGCTTCGTATTTCGTTGTGTTGTTGGTACAGCTCCAAGCCAGCCTGTAGGTGTAGTCCTTCTGAATCCTGGTCGAGGAAACTAGGAGCACACCTACATCAGCACTATTTTTGCATCGTGCATTGTCAAAGAAAAGCTACCATAGCTTTTCTGGTGCAGGTCCTACTTCTTTCTTGGTTGACTTGTCCAGCCTCTCAGGTTGAATGACGGTGTAGCAGCATTTCTCGGTCTCGATCATGGCATTGAAATCCTGCAAGGAGAACTCATATTCCACTTGCAGCAGCTCAAGAGCTTGCTATGCCATGTCCACCACTACCAGTTCTTCCTCTGTAAGCTGAACCATGTAGTCCTGCGACTCTTCTTCGGGTATCTTCTCTACTAGGAAAGTGGAAGGCTTCTCGTTGTAGATATTCATTCTCCTTTCTTTGAAGGGCACTTCCATATGCGAGTAATCCAGAGACAGATACCCACCCAGCTTCGCAGTGAACTCCCTGGAGAGACACATGCTGAAGTAGGGTTCCAAGTCGACAACCACGACCTCTTGAATGACCACTATGTCAAGAGATTTGTGCAGTCGGATCGAGATATCTTTGATGACACCGATTGTCTTGATAGGGGTGTCATCTAGTTGTAGCACACCTTGGCTTCTCCTTCTATATTCCATCCCAATTTCATCGCAGATGGCTCTCAGCATAACAGTTGTGGAGGCACAAAAATCCACCATACAATTGTGTACTATGTACCCTTACATCCGTAATGACAGATAGAAGGGAGGTGGTCTGTTCTTCCCAGTGGCTGAGACTGTCAGAGGTTGAACCAGAACAACAGGTTGTATCTGCTTGCCATACTTCATGCTCTTCAGATATTCCTGTAGCAAATCGACTTGCTCTAGGAGTAGAAGAGAATCATACATGCTTATCCTTGCGGGGGTCCTCTTCAGCTCATCCACTATGTTGTAGCCTGAGGTGCTAGCTCCTTTCGCTTCTTTTTTTGGCTCATACTTCGTTCGGTATTGCTAAGTGGCCTCAACTCTCTATCTCTTTGTCAGAGACAAATATTTTAGCTTCTCCTAAGCTTGTTCTTTGGTTTCAGCTGGAGGCTGAGCAATGGGAGCTTTAGCTGCGGGAGCTTTCGCTACGGGAGGCTTGACTGCAGGAGCCTTTGCTGCAGGAGCCTTCTCTTTGGCTGTGTAAGACCATAACCTTTTGTCAGGTGGTAGCCCAATAGGTTGCATCTTGTCTCTTCTGGCGTATACCTTCAAGGGCTTTGCAACAGCTTCAACAGATCTACTATCTTCCTTGGCAGGGGGCGACAGTAGATCCTCCTCTGGGACGACAAAGTTGCCTTCATCGTCCAGGATCATGTAGAGTTCTTTGTCCTCTATGGCGCTACCCGCCAGAGTCTGGTAGTAATGCTGGTGCAGTGTGCAGTCTTCTTCTGAATGCTAATTGTTGCACGTGGTGCACCAGTTGACCTGGTCAGAAGTACCAGGTTGGTCCTCGATGGGAGCATTTCTTGTAGGGGGTGCCTTTGCAGTTGCTGCTCCACAGCTCGATCTTTTGTCAGTGCCGGAGGAGGATATGGCCTCCTTGGAACAAGGTCCATCTGGGCCTGCTTCTTCTTCAGTATAGTCATGTCATTGGATATGGTGTGATATCTAGAGGCTAGAGCCCGTACCTCCTAGAGGATCTTGTTCTGAATATCATTGTCTGGAGGTGGCAACTGAGCTGGCAAAGGTAATGTAGCCAATGGAGGAGGTGTAGAATACTACGCATACTACAGGGGAGCTAGGAGTGTTGGATAATGCGAAGGAGGAGGAAGCGGACTAGGGTAGTGAATTTGTGGTGGGCCATAGGGATTTATGTTCGACGTCGGATTCCATTGCTTCTGGGGTTGCTGTCCTGAAGTGGACGACATGACACCGAAAGCTAATGGATACTAGGACTAAGGAAAGTTGGGGTAAATGGGTGGCTATACCCTATGCGAGAGTCTGCCTATGGAGATGATATCCATTTCATCTTGCTGGGTGGCCTCGTATAGGCCAGGGAATGAGTCGATTCGGGCTATCTTCAGTAGTAGGCAAATGTCTGAGTTGAAAGACCTCAGGTAGTAGTGGGCAGCCTGACCTGCTGAAGGTCGTAGTTCATGAGGTACTCATTTCCAAGACCTCACAAACCTGATGTTGAAGCCAGAAACCTCCTCTTGGGGGTGTCATTGGATGCTTTGAAATTGATGCAACAAAGAAGAGGGATCAGCAGACTCGTTGCATCCTTTCACGAGCCTGCCAGCCAGCTGGCGCTACCCTATGATAGATCCCTTTGGCAGCGATCTCCACCAGTAGAGAAGCTTTCCCCTTAGGGAAATGGCCAGCAGACGGGTCTTCACACTTTCATCTGTAATGGAATGTAGCACAGCCAGGGCTAGAATGTCTTGGATGTGTTCATACGTCGTCTTGTCATAGCCATCATAAGTAGGGATGGATTTTAAGGCAGCGGGGGACACAGCTTGCTGTCCGACTAGGGCCAAGGGCCCCATGGAGTCTACTGTCGGGAAGATATCATCATCGTTCTGCTGGGCAGCCATGTCTTCTTCTCCTCCAGTAGTGTACTCGGTGTCGGTACCATACGAGGATGTAGATTGCTCTTCAGCCTTAGCCTCTTCGATTTTGGGCTTGAATTACTTTATGCGAGCTTGGTGATCAACCAGCCTGACACACTCTCCTGGAGCGTCAATGTCAATTTCATAAAAGTCAGGCTGGTTTCCCAGATTCCTTGCTTGCCACATTCTCGTTTGCATGAAGGCATTAGGACCGGTCTTTACGGACTCATAGAATATTCAGGTACTTGCAGAGTCGCCAGGTGCTCTAATTTTTTACAGTAATGAAGCGAACACCAGTGCTTCGATTATGTTTGGGGGTGGGAAACTTTGATGTCCCACCGAGTGTGCCAGATAAATTGTTGGTTATGAATCTGCCATGAGGAAAGGATTTGGTACAATGCGCCCCAGATTCGCCCACCAGATTGAAAGGCAAGAAGGAAGGAATGCCTTCCATGCCAATCTCCGGAGAAGGCCGACTTCTTGTGGGTTTTTATATGTTTAAGCTAAGAGTGCAGGGAAAGAGATAAAGTGTGGAAAGAGAATCCAAATGTGATTGGAGTTGGGTGGGGGGAATAAGCAGCACGACAATGATCAATCACCACTACTAACAACAATTAAACACAAAAAACATCATAGAAACTACAGCTATCATTCATCCTATGTATCCTCTATCTATGCATTCCAGGAATATTTAATCACCAAATACTGGAGTCCATAGTTCAGTACAACAGTAAGCAATGAAATAAGAAACATGAGGCAGAAATGACAAGGAGAGGCAACATACAAGATAATGACAGTAAGCAGAGCCAAGTATGTGTCTTGCATTCAGAAGCAAACACACAACTACAATGGTTCCCTAGCAGTATATTCCCCTTCCACCCCTTTACAATGAAATGTGGTGGCTATTTATAGCCCAAGTTCCCCCCGATTACAATTACGGGAGCAAAGTCCTAGACCAGATAATGGATGACAAAAGCGGCCAAGGAGCTGCTAATGCTGACTTATGTCGACGAGGACTGTACTTGCAATAAGGTCTCCCTGAAAGCTGTACAACTATGTGGCAGCATGTTGGGTGAAACTTCCAATCAACGAGAATGTGGGTAGCTATGGTAGATGAGAGTTTGTATCAGTTTTAAATGGTGGCAGCTGGCATAGGTAGTGCGGTCCATGCTTGTCCTTATTCCTGTCCCATCTTGGCTCAAATCTCAAGGCTGGACACTTGTCGAATTTTGATGAGTGACACATGTCTACCTTGAAAGGTATTTTGTCCAACTTTGCCCAAGATTAGAGCACTGTCGGGTAGTGCAGGTGGGAAAAAACGCAGTTGGGAGGCCTCCGTGCCTTAGCCAATTTTTGGGCTTGCTTGATGAATCTTACCCAACTACGCACTGGTCAGAGGGTGCAGCCCGACTTCGCTACGAAGTCGGGTTGCGCACCGGTACCTAGTTGTTTTTATCACTGTTCAAACTGCGCACAAGAAGGGGAGCGCACCCCGACTTCGTTGCGAAGTCAGGCTGTGCTCCAGCACTTAGCTAAATTTTGCCAACACTGCTTCCCAAGTGTGCACAGGAAGAAGAGCACACCCCGACTTTGCTACTAAGTCAAGTTGCGCTCTGACACTTAGTCAAATTTTGCTCAATTCCTATCTGCTTTCGCACTTTGCATTCCCTAGTGCACTCCAACTTGAGGGTGTAACCCAACTTCGTTGCGAAGTTGGGTTGTGCCCTAACACTTAGAATTTTTCAAGGAACACTTGCTCAGTTCTGGGAACTTGAATGGAGGAAGTACAAGGGAAAAAGGGAGGAATGAAGCTACAGGAAAGAAAGAAAGGGAAAAATGGAGAAAGGGAAAAGGAGAAGGAAGGAAGGAAGAGCAGCTTACTTACAAAATCTGAAAACATGGCACCCCGTGCAAAATGTGACAACAGATCTCTATTGACCTTTCCAGATTTATCACCCTATCGTCTGTATGATGGTTCATGTCGTTAGAATCATTTGATAAGGAATATTGTCTAGTAAGCATTGTGAAACAAAGTCCTATTTTTTGTTGGAAAGGGACCACCAGATATTATGCATGCCTATCTCCTCTGAGAGGTAATGCCTCTTCATCATTCATATGGCTTTTGATCACATACAGGGCTTCTGGTAGCTCAACCATTTGGACGAACACTTCTCTTCGCATCGGATTTTTAGAACTCTGGTGGACTCTGATCGAGTGCAAATGTTTCGGTACCCTCAGCACTTAGCCATTTTCTTGCTCTTTCCTAAGCCGAGCTTTCAAGAATTTATCGAGTTTCAATTGGGTGCTTTTGTTTTGGCACCCTCAGCACTTAGTCATTTTCTTCATTATTCTCCTTTTGAGCTTCCAATCTCTGGGTGGAGAATTGATGTCATTTCGGGCTCCGAACAGGTACCAATATTTTGACATTCTTGGCACTTGGCCATGTTTACAATCTAGAAAAATATTTAGTGTTCTCCAATTTTACTTTTGAAAAGAAAACAAAATAAGTAATTGCTAATATCTTAGCGTGGATAGATGCAAAAATTACCCATATTCTTGGTGACTCATAGGGGATTTTCACTTTGTGGAAACAAGGAATCCAGATGGCCATATTTTTAACTTAACACTTTCTAATAAAATAAAGAAGAATGGGATAGAAAAGAAGGTGGAGAGGAAAGCAATTGGGATAAGCTACAAGATAAAGGAGGGTGGTGGGTGATAGGGTAGAATTTACTCGCACAACAAGGTGAAACATAATGGTGAAGCAGAGAAGAAAGACCAGGCATAGGAAAGACAAAGGGAGGAAATAAGAATAAGAATTGAGAGGAGGGGAGAGGAGGAAAGGAGGTAGTAGTAGGGGGGCTAAAAGTACCATCAACTCAAGGAGTTAGTGATGCAATTGACCTACCAACAACAACCAAATGGGAAAAATCAAACAAAAAAAAAATAGGAAAGGGAAGACGATGCTAGGGTAAGCTGATAACAAAGAGAAACAGAACTACTGGATCCATGGGACACCCCCATAGAGTAGCAGATTTAATTTTCTATTTCATCAGATATCCCCAAGCATTGTACTCCCATAAACATACTCCATAGATAATAGTCGTTGCTTCCAAAATAAGCAAATTGCCATGCATAGTCGCCATCCTTGGAGCTTTTTCTCTATTTTTTTGCATAGTTTAGCAAGAACTTGTTTTGCAAATCATTTTCGGTCATAAGAGCCTTCAACTGTATTCTCGAGCTCATCTTTATTGCATAATTGCTTCATTTTTATGGCATATGAAGTCTTGTATAAAATTCTAGGGGATAATTGTGCCAGGTGGAATGTACAAACATTATGTCTTTGGACTATGCACTTTTCTCAAAAAGATTTGGCTTGATGTGAATCATCCTTAAACATTCCCTTTTTTTCAACCTAAACCCATTCTTTTTTGCAGCTTTCTTTTTGGATGACATCATCCCCTTATATGAAATGTCGCATTACTTAGCTCGCACAAGTAGTGTCAGTCCTATTTTAAACCATTGCAAATTATGAGGTGTCTCTCTTGCAATTATGTACTGTTTTGTTCTTGTCCATTGGGTTGCAAAGTCAAACACATAACACTGAGAAAGGAAGGAACAAAAAGGGGGGGAAGAAAGTACTAAGATAAATACTAATGACAGCCTACGAAATTTAATGTTCCATAATTTTTTGTGGCTTTCAAATAATATCATGACCCTCTTTTTACACATTCTCTTTCTATGTACAAGGTGATACAATATATTGCAAAAATTATTGATCGCCATACTAGCTTATTTACTTGTCACCTGTTTATACAAAAGTGTGGTGTGTGTGTCACACCTGATTCAAAATATATAATGCAGATTATCCCATGAATCTACAATATCCTGATCATACAACATTGAACTTGAAACTTTCTCTGTATTCAGTTCACCCCATCTTGCCATTATCATCACACACAGTCATACTCCAGAATAAAATTAACCCATGCTCAGGAAGACTTGAATTTTGGTTTGAGGCATCTTGCCAAAATCCTATATCTTCTAATTATATCTATAAAAACTTTCTTGCTCGAGGTTTTTATAAAACCTACCACATCTTCCTTGATTTCCCGTCTGGTGGCTCCATTCAGGGTGGCAACTCAACGATCATAAGAATCCTCATGTTCTATATCCCATTGATATTCGAGATCAAAACATGAAAACTTGTGCAGAGTTGGGTTAGTGGATTCACAAGCCTAATTTGTCCTTGGACCTAATAGGTAATTTGTTTTAATATTACATCAGGTACAACTTCTTACGTGACACATGTTTCTGACCCTTTGATATCCTCAATGAAAAAAGGTTGCACCCCCTGACTTGATATCTTCATAATCCTCTTGGTCCGTGGAATGATTATCAACTCCTGCTTTTGGGTTATGCATCCTTTAATTTGTGTTAGGGTATACTAGGATACACAAATCCTGAATAATGTGGGTACATCAACTATTATTATATCCTGAGTGACAAACAGATATGGATGACCACATAGCATAATGAGAACATTGCATAAAACTCCCACTTTTCTTAATATGACCCCTTGAAACATATGAATGCAGACTCTTCAATTTTTGGTCTCAGTCCCAAATTTTTACAGACCTCCAATGGCATAATTGAGACTTATGCCTTTGCATCCACTACAAAGCTGTGCAATATATGATTTTCTATGAGAAGGGATAAATAGAATGGGGGAGGAAGGTTTTTTGAGATAGTTAAGGATGAGCCTCTTTTGGATGAGTCATCGATTTTTGATACCCTTTAGATGGAAAGATCTATCAGGTTTACCTTCTCGAATACCAATAAATCTTCCCTAAATTTGGTAGGTGATGAGGGATCCTTTTTGAGCAGACTATAAAATTGTTCAACCCTTTTAATTCTCTACTTGATATCGATGCTTGGGAAGTATAACTTTTTACAAGCCTCAATTCTCTCCTTATTTAAGGATTTTAGAGTTGATAACTGAGTGCTTATTTGGATATCTTCATCCACTCTTTGGCCTCCTGCAAACTATGTATGGTTTCCAGTGAGGCATTCAATCTGGCTTGTCTTCATAATATTTGTATCTGTCCACTATTTTTGCTTCTCCATGGAAGTCATGGCTATCACATTTTCTATTAGAGGCATTGACTGACAATTATTGGGCTGCATGTATTCCTAGGAATAAACTTTATCTAGTGATGGAGTTTTTGCAAGTTTCATTGTTTCCATTATCTTTTCCTTGTGACATATGTGATTACACTCAATTTATTCTATTTCTCTGGTTTGCAAAAGTTGATATGGCTCACATGACTCTGCATACTCTTGAATCTTAGAAATATTTACTTCAGATTGCATAATTCGTATCTTCATATCCTCAACTTCTTTCGTCATCTCCAGGATTTTTATCCTCAATTGTTGTTCTAATTATTGTTGATTGTTTGAAGAAGAAAAAGACCAATTATTTTGAGAATAACACCAAGGGCATGGTTTGGTTACTTGTGGGAGTGATAAGAAGCCTATGGATGACACTTCAGTACATGCTATATGTCTAGATGGGAGTTTGTACCATAATCAATATATTTTCAGCTTGTGGAGCTTTATGAAAAGGTAAGGGAACCTTCTCTCTTTAGATTGTTGAATGAGGATGCTGAGATTAGGATGAAGAGCTTGGATATAGTAAAGATACTCTTGAGAGGGAGATGGCCAAAATTCTTGTGGGATTATTTTCCATGTTCTTTTGAACCGAATATAGAAATAAACAATACTTTCCTGAGGAACTTGTTTGATGAATGAGAATTGAGTAAGTAGAGGAAAAGGATCCCCTGTATCATAAAATGTGTCTATGAGTGCCTCTGCCAAATCAACTCATGTGTGTATGCTTCCTTGTTCGAGGGACTTATACCACAACAATACCTTCCCCTTGAGAGATAGAGCAAGCAATGTAATCATCACATTTTTAGATGCAATATTATGGATGGTACCCATAGAGGCTACGTCTTGACAATGCTCATATGCAGTTGTTCAAACCCCAAAGGTTTTAATATGAATTTAATAAATAAAATTAACATAAACTTCAAATCGTTGGAAAATTCGAGGGGGCTTCCTCCTTAGAATCGTATGCCACTTTGATGGGGCTCCCTCCTTGCCACTTCGAGGGGGATCCCTCCTTAGAATCTAATATCACATATTCTTCTTCTTCATGATGCCTTACAAATATTGCTTGTACACATATTTATAACTATCCTAACCCTAACCCTACATTGGTTCATATATGACGGTTCAATATAATAATTAATTATATTATTAATAATTAATAAATAAATGTTAGGATGTGGGATCCTAACATGCTACCCATCGTGGAAACAAATTTGTCCTCAAAGTTGGAACTGAGGAAATTGTTGCAAAAATTCATCGCAAAAAAAGTTGTAAAAAGTCATCGCAAGAATTGCTTGCTAGAGGCCGATATTATGCCACGTATCCTTCAATGTTTGGGAGTTATTTTTTATTTAGGGTTTTGATACATACTTGATTAGATAATTTAACCTTATAAGGATAATTTAAATTGTCTTTTGAGTGTACTGCGATCCTTGGATCCGTTGGAATAGAATTGCCATGTTGATCACCGTCAACAGATCAAAACAATCATTGGAAAACACAAGGAGTCATGTTGGAAAAATTGTACGTAAACTGCGACTGTGATCACTTTTTGAACTTGTTGAAAACATGACAAAAAAATTATCCTGATGTGATTGGTCATCTGCCAAGTTAGGCCAAGTGCCTTTCTGCGGTAGGGTGTTGATTTAGCATTGTCTGGAAGACAAAATGTTTAGAATATTCATGATGATATACCTTCTCTCCACATTTTGGGGACCAATAAAATAATCGTATAAGAGAAGAAAACCTGATCTGAAATGGCTTCCATCAATCACAATGCATGGAAAATAGAAACATCTCATGAATATTGAATAGCTTGAGGCTTGGGAATGAGGATGTCTTGGTTTTTGTATCTTTGCAATAATTCTTTGAACATTATAGGTAGTTTCAACTTTTAGTCTTTCCTGTATGACCAACAATAGTTAAATGCACTCGCAAATATTAACTTTATATTGTTATATTAGATGCTCAGGCAGTCCTTAGGATTTAACAAATATGCAATTAGTAAAGCAGGTTTTCATTCACTCAATAATTAAGTTTGGATGTGAATGCTTTCCATTGATAGGATTGCAACCTAAATTTTGTATCATTGCATGTCAACCTACAAATTTTAAGGTAACATTATATTTGATTTCTTTTATAAACTTTGACATCTTTCTATTGATTTTTGTTGCAAAATTTGAACTGTTGTATCTATAATATTTTGGTGGAAGTCACAAATTTTGCTGTAACGCGAGATCTTATAGCCTCAATGTCTCTAGGCAAACCTTCTAGATTATGGAACTAATATGCTTGACACATTGAATGCAGACACGCACGCATGGGATATCCTAATCTTAGATGAAGAAAAACTCTTTTATACTGTTCATCTATGGCTCATGGTTGGTTTGTTCTTTTGCTTCGGGGTCCTCATCCAAAAAAGTTCAAGCACTATGGGGGAAACTAGGTTGTCTAAGAAATTAAAGTGGTTTCTCCACATAATGATCTTGTACAATCGTACCTTTCAAAATGTTATTTAGCTTTTGATTGCCAATTCTATAGTATTATTCTTGGGTGAGTTAAAAAGGAGCTGTGACATTTTCCTACGTTGGAATTTCTTTTCACTTTAATACCTCTTCTTCTTCTATTTGTTCAAACTTGTTCAACAGATTTTTCCACGTGGATGATGGATTCTACGTCGAAGAACCTGATTTGATATGCACCCATCCTTTCATCATTGTCATTTCAAGTATCATCTATGAATTTAATAGATTCGATGATTTTATTTTAATAGATGGATATATATAAAGAGTGAAGCAGTAATTAAGGAGCAGATTGCTATTGGAGAACATGGAAAATGAAGTTTGTGGGACTACTTTATGTGAAGTTACGTATGTATGATGGATAAGGTGTTAGGAACTGAGAGTGACACTCATCTAAATTTCTATAATTGGTAGCACTGTAAAGTGGGTTGAATCTAAATTTGGGTAGGAGTCTTGTAATATAATTGTATTAAGGTGGGCCCATTAGGTATGCTTTGTATACTCTAATGATGACATGTCATGATGTCACTTGAAATTCATTGTACGACTTTGTTTCCACAGTTCTATAACACTCTCAACCCCTTGTTCTTCTACTCAAGGTTATAATTTTCTCTGTTTATTCCTAAACATTTCGTTCTAGGATTTTCACTTTGTGGAAACAAGGAATCCAGATGGACGTATTTTTAACTTAACACTTTATAACGAACTAATAAGTAAGAATGGGATAGAAAATAATGTGGAGAGGAAAGTAACTGGGAGAAGCTGCAATATAAAGGAGGGTGGTGGGTGATAGGGTAGAAGTTACTCACACAACAAGGTGAAACATAATGGTGAAGCAGAGAAGAAAGGCACAGGAAAGATAAAGGGAGGAAAGAAGAACAAAAACTGAGAGGAGGGAAGAGGAAGAAGGGAGTTAGTATTAGGGGGATAAAAGTACCATCAACTCAAGGAGTTAGTGATGCAATTGACCTACCAACAACAACCAAATGGGACAAATAAAAAAAAACAAAAACACGAAAGGGAAGATGATGCTAGGGTAACCTGATAACAAAGAGAAACAAAACTACTAGATCCATGGGACACCCCCACAGAGTAGCAAATTGAATCTACTATTTCATTGGATATCCCCAAGCATCGTACTCCCATAAACATACTCCATAGATAATAGTCGTTGCTTCCAAAACAGGCAAATTGCTATGCATAGTTGCCATCCTTGGAGCTTTTCCTCTATTTTTTTGCGTAGTTCATCAAGAACTTGTTTTGTAAATCATTTTTGGCCATAAGAGCCTTCAACTGTGTTCTCGAGCTCATATTTATTGCAACATTGCTTCATTTGTGTGGCATATGAAGTCTTGTATAGAATTCTAGGGGATAATTGTGTCAGTTGGCATGTGCAAACATTGTCCTTGGACTACGCACTTTTTTCAAAAATATTTGGCTTGATGTGAATCATCCTTAGATATTCCATTTTTTTCAACATAAATCCTTTCTTTTTTGCAACTTTCTTTTTGGATGACATCATCCCCTTATATGGCATGGCACATTACTTAGCTCGCACAAGTAGTGACAATCCTACTTTAAATCACTCCAAATTATGAGGTGACTCTCTTGCAATTATGTACTATTTTGTTCTTGTCCATTGGGTTGTGAAGTCAAACACATAACACTGAGAAAGGAAGGAACAAAAAGGGGGGGAAAGAAAGTACTAAGATAAATACTAATGATGGCCTACGAAATTTAATGTTTCAAAATTTTCTACAACTTTCAAATAATATCATGATCCCCTTTTTACACCTTCTCTTTCTATGTACAAGGTGACGCAATATATTTCAAAAATAATTGATCGTCATACTAGCTTATTTACTTGTCGCCTATTTATACAAAAGTGTGGCGTGTGTGTCACACCTGATTCAAAATATATTATACAGATTATCCCATGAATCTACAATATCCTAATCATACGAAATTGAACTTGATACTTTCTCTGAATTCAGTTCACCCCAGCTTGCCATTATCATCACACACAATCATAATCCAACCTAAAATTGATCCATGCTCAGGAAGAATTGAATTCTGGTTTGAGGCATCTTGCCAAGCTGCTATATCTTCTAATTATATCTATAAAAACTTCCTCGCTCGAGGTTTTATAAAACCTACCACATCTTCCTTGATTTTCCATCTGGTGGCTCCATTCAAGGTGGCAACCCAAATATCATAAGAATCCTACTGTTCTATATCCCATTGATATTCGAGATCAAAACACGAAAAATAATGTAGAGTTGGGTTAGTGGATTCACAAGCCTGATTTGTCCTTGGACCTAACAAGTAATATGTTCTAAGCTTACATCAGGTACAACTTCCCACGTGACACATGTTTTTGACCCTTTGAGATCCTCAATGAAAAAAGGTTGCACCCCTTGACTTGATATCTTCATAATCCTCTTGGCCCATGGAATGATTATCAGCTCCTGCTTCTAGGTTATGCATCCTTTAATTTGTGTTAGGGTATACTAGGATACACAAATCCCGAATAATAGGGGTACATCAACTATTATTATATTATGAGTCACAGCCAGATCTAGATGATCACATATCATAATGAGAACATTGCATAAAACTCCCACTTTTCTTAATTTGACCCCTTTGAAACATATGAATGCAGACTCTTCTATTTTTGGTCTTAGTCCCAAATTTTTACAGACCTCCAATGGCATAATTGAGACTTTTGCCTTTGCATCCACTACAAGGTTGTGCAATATATGATTTTCTATGAGAAGAGATAAATAGAATGGGGAAGGAAGGTTTTTTGAGATAGTTAAGGATGAGCCTCTTTTGGATGAGTCATCGATTTTTGATACCCTTTGTATGGAAAGATCTATCAGGTTTACCTTCTCGAATACCAATAAATCTTCCCTAAATTTAGTAGGTGATGAGGTATCCTTTTTGAGCAGACTGTGAAATTGTTCAATCCTTTTCATTCTCTACTTGCCATCAATGCTTGGGAAGTACAAATTTTTACAAGCTTCAATTCTCTCCTGATTTAATGATTTTAGAGCTGATAATTGAGTGTTTATTTGGATATCTTTAGCCACTCTTTGGCCTCCACTCTTTGGCCTCCTAAAAAAAATGCATGGTTGCCAGTGAGGCATTCAATCTGGTTTGTCTTCATAATATTTGTATCTGACCACTATTTTTGCTTCTCCATGGAAGTCAAGGCTATCACATTTTCTATTAGAGGCACTGACTGACAATTATTGGGCTACATGTATTCCTAGGAATAAACTTTATCTAGTGATGGAGTTTTAGCTAGTTTCGTTGTTTCCATTATATTTTCCTTGTGACAGATGTGATTACACTCCATTTCCTCTATTTCTATGGTTTACAAAATTTGACATGGCTCACATGACTCTACATACTCTTGAATCTTAGGAATGTTTACTTCATATTGCATATGTCGTATCTTCATATCCTCAGCTTATTTGGTCATCTCTAGGATTTTTATCCTCAATTGTTGATTATTTGAAGAAGAAAAAGACCAATTATTTTGAGAATAACACCATGGGCATGGTTTGGTTACTTGTGGGAGTGATAAGAAGCCTATGTATGGCACATCAATGCTTGATATATGTCTAGGTGGGAGTTTGTTGACCATAATCAATAGATTTTAAAGCTTGTACAACTTTCTAAAAAATTTAAGGGAACCTTCTCTCTTTCGATTGTTGAATGAGGATGCTGAGATCAGGATGAAGAGCTTGGATATAGTAAAGATACTCTTGAGAGGGAGATGGCCATAATTCTTCTGGGATTCTTTCCCATGTTCTTTTGAACCAAATATTGAAATCAACAATACTTTCCCGAGGAACTTGTTTGATGAATGAGAATTGAGTATGCAGAGGAAAATGATCCCCTGTATCATAAAATGTGTCTATGAGTGCCTCTGCTAAATCAACTCATGTGTGTATGCTTCCTTGTTCGAGGGACTTATACCACAACAATACCTTCCCCTTGAGAGACAGATCGAGCAATCTAATCATCACATAGAGGCTGCATCTTGACAATTCTCATATGCAGTTGTTAAAACCCCAAAGGTTTTAATATAAATTATATAAATAAAATTAATATAAACTTGGACACTTCGAGGGGGCTTCCTCCTTAGAATCATAGGCTACTTCGATGGGGCACTCTCCTTTCCACTTCGATGGGGCTCCCTCCTTAGAATCTAATATCACATATTCTTCTTCTTTATGATGCCTTACAAATATTGCTTGTACACATATTTATAACTATCCTAACCCTAACCCTATGTTGGTTCATATATGACGGTTCAATATAATAGTTAATTATACTTATTAGTAATTAAATAATAAATGTTAGGATGTGGGATCCTAACATGCTACCCATCATGGTAAAAAAATTATCCTCAAAGTTAGAACTGAGGAAATTGTTGCAAAAATTCATTGCAAAAAAGTTGCAAAAAGTTATTGCAAGAATTGCTTGTCGGAGGTCGATATTATGCCATGTATCATTCAACGTTTGGGAGTCATTTTTATGTAGAGGTTTGACAGATACTTGATTAGATAATTTAACCTTAGAAGGTTAATTTAAATTGTCTTTTGAGTGTGCTGTGATCCTCAGATCTGTTGGAATAGAATTACCACACAGATCACCATCAACAGATCAAAACAATCGTTGGAAACCACAAGGAGTCATGTTGGAAAAATTGTACGTAAACTGTGACTATGAGCACTTTTTGACCTTGTCAAAAACATGACAAAAATATTATCCTGCTGTGATTGGTCATCCGCCAAGTTGCGCCAAGTGCATTTCTGCCATAGGGGTTTATTTAGCGTTGTCTGGAAGACAAAAAGTTTAGAATATTCATGATGATCTTACCTTCTCTCCACATTTTTGGGACCAACAAAATATTCATATAAGAGAAGAACACCTGATCTGAAACGACTTTCATTAGTCACAATGCATGGAAAAGAGAAACATCTCATGAATAATGGATAGCTTGAGGCTTGGGAATGAGGATGTCTTGGTTTTCGCATCCTTGCATCAATTATTTGAACATTATATGTAGTCTCAACTTTCAGTCTTTCTTGTATGACCAACAATAGTTAAAAGCACTCGTCAATATTAACTTTATATTGTTATATTAGATGCTCAGACAGTCCTTAAGATTTAACAAATATGTCATTAGTAAAGCAGTTCATTCACTCAAGAATTAAGTTTGGATGTGAATACTTTCCATTGATAGGATTGCAACCAAAATTTTGTATCGTTACATGTCAACCTACAAATTTTAAGTGGCATTATATTTGATTTGTTTTCGAAACTTCAACCTCTTTTCTATTGATTTTAGTTGTAAAATTTGAATTGTTGTATCTGTAATGTTTTGGGGGAAGTCACAACTTTAGCTGTAATGCAAGATCTTATAACCTCAATGTCTCTAGGTAAACCTTCTAGATTATGGAACTAATATGCTTGACACCTTGAAAGCAAACACGTACAACTTGTATTTTGTTGTATAATTACAGATGACCATTCCTAATTTTTCATGCACACATTGGATGTCCTAATCTCATGCGAAGACAAATTATTTTATACTGTTCATCTATGGCTCATGGTTGGTTTGTTGTTTAGCTTCGGGGTCCTCATCCAAAAGGGTGCAAGCACTATGGGGAAACCAGGTTGTCTAAGAAATTAAAGTGGTTTCTCCAGATAATGATCTTGTACAACCGTACCTTTCAAAATGTGGTTTAGATTTTAATTGCCAATTTTGGAGTATTATTCTTGGGTGAGTTAAAAAGGAGCTGTGGCATTTTCCTACGTTGGAATTTTTTTCACTTTAATACTTCTTCTTCTTCTATTTGTTCAAACTTGTTCAACAGATTTTTCCAAGTGGATGATGGATTCTATGTCAAAGAACTTGCTTTGATATGCATCCATCCTTTCATCATTGTCGTTTCAATGATTGTCTGTGAATTTAATAGATTCGATGATTTGATTTTAATATATATATATATATATATATATATATATATATATATATATATATATATATATATATATATATATATATATATATATATATATATATATAAGAGTGAAGTATTATTTAAGGAGTAGATTGTTGTTGGAGAACATGGAAAATGAAGTTTGTGGGACTACTTGATGTGAAGTTATGCATGTATGATGTATGAGGTGTTAGGAACTGAGAGTCACACTCATCTAAATTTCCATAATTGGTAGCACTGTAAAGCGGGTTGAATTTGAATTTGGGCAAGAGTCATGTACTATAATGGTATTAAGGTGGGCCCATTAGGTATGCTTTGACATGTCATGATGTCACTTGAAATTCGTTGTACAATTTTGTTCCCACAGTTCTATAACCTTTTTATTATCTAGAGCACTCTCAGCCCCTCATTCTTCTACTCAGCGTCAAAATTTTATCTATTTATTCCTGGACATTTCGTTCGGGGATTTTCAATTTGTGGAAACAATGAATCCAAATGGCCGTATTTTTAACTTAACACTTTCTAACGAAAGAATGGGATAGAAAAGAAGGTGGAGAGGAAATTAACCAGGAGAAGCTATAAGATAAAGGAAGGTGGTGGGTGATAGGGTAGAAGTTACTCGCACAACAAGGCAAAACATAATGGTGAAGCAGAGAAGAAAGACTAGGCACAGGAAAGACAAAGGGAGGAAAGAAGAACAAGAAGTGAGAGGAGGGGAGAGGAGGAAGAGAGGTAGTAGTAGGGGGACTAAAAGTACCATCAACTCAAGGAGTTAGTGATGCAATTGACCTACCAAAAACAACCAAATGGAAAAAATAAAACAAAACAAAAACACGAAAGGGAAGACGATGCTAGGGTAACCTGATAACAAGTAGAAACATAACTACTGGATCCATGGGACACCCCCATAGAGTAGCAGATTGAATCTCCTATTTCATCATATATCCCCAAGCATCGTACTCCCATAAACATACTCTATATATAATAGTCGTTGCTTCCAAAATAGACATATTGCCATGCATAGTCACCATCCTTGGAGATTTCCTCTCTTTTTTTGCATAGTTCAGCAAGAACTTGTTTTGCAAATAATTTTTGGCCGTGAGAGCCTTCAACTGTGTTCTCGAGCTCATATTTATTACAACATTGCTTTATTTGTGTGGCATATGAAGTCTTATATAGAATTCTAAGGGATAATCGTGATAGTTGGCACGTGCAAACATTATGTCTTTGGACTACACACTTTTTTCAAAAACATTTGGCTTGATGTGAATCATACTTAGACATTCCTTTTTTTCAACCTAAATCCCTTCTTTTTTGTAGCTTTCTTTTTGGCTAACATCACCCCCTTATATGGCATGGCACATTACTTAGCTCGCACAAGTAGTGACAATACTACTTTAAATTATTGCAAATTATGAGGTGCCTCTCTTGCAATTATGTAGGATTTTATTCTTGTCCATTGGGTTGTGAAGTCAAACACATAACACCAAGAAAGGAAGGAACAAAAAAAAGGCGAAAGAAAGTACTAAGATAAATACTAATGACGACCTATGAATTTTAATGTTCCACAATTTTCTGCGACTTTCAAATAATATCTTGATCCCATTTTTACACCTTCTCTTTCTATGTACAAGGTGACGCATATTGCAAAAATCATTAATCATCGTACTAGCTTATTTACTTGTTGCCTATTTATACAAAAGTGTGGAGTGTGTATCACACATGATTCAAAATATATAATGCATATTATCCCATGAATCTATAATATCCTGATCATACAACATTGAACTTGATACTTTCTCTGTATTCAGTTCACCCCAGCTTGACATTATCATCACACACAATCATACTCCAGCCTAAAATTGATCCATGCTCAGGAAGACTTGAATTTTGGTTTGATGCATCTTGCCAAGCTACTATATCTTCTAATTATATCTATATAAATTTCCTCGCTTGAGGTTTTATAAAACCTACATCTTCCTTGATTTTCCATCTGGTGGCTCCATTCAGGGTGGCAACCCAATGATCATAAGAATCCTATTGTTCTGTATCCCATTGATATTCGAGATCAAAACACGAAATTGTGCAGAGTTGGGTTAGTGGATTCACAAGTCCGATTTGTCCTTGGACCTAACAGGTAATCTGTTCTAAGCTTACATCAAGTACAACTTCCCATGTGACACATGTTTCTAACCCTTTGATATCCTTAATGAAAAAGGTTGCACCCCCTGACTTGATATCTTCATAATCCTCTTGGCCCATGGAATGATTATCAGCTTCTGTTTCTGGGTTATGCATCCTTTAATTTGTGTCAGGGTATACTAGGATACACAAATCCTGAATAATGGGGGTACATCAACTATTACTATATTCTGAGTCACATCCAGATATGGATGACCACATATCATAATGAGAACATTACGTAAAACTCTCACTTTTCTCAATATGACCCCTTTGAAACATATGAATACAGACTCTTCTATTTTTGTTCTCAATCCTAAATTTTTACAGACCTCTAATGGCATAATTGAGACTTGTGCCTTTGCATCCACTACAAGGTTGTGCAATATATGATTTTATAAGAGAAGGGATAAATAGAATGGGGGAGGAAGGTTTTTATGAGATAGTTAAGGATGAACCTCTTTTGGATGAGTCATCAATTTTTGATACCCTTTGGATGGAAAGATCTAAAAGGTTTACCTTCTCGAATAACAATAAATATTCCCTAAATTTGGCAAGTGATGAGGGATCCTTTTTGAGCAGACTGTGAAATTGTTCAACTCTTTTCATTCTCTGCTTGCTATCGATGCTTGGGAAGTACAACTTTTTACAAGCCTCAATTCTATCCCGATTTAAGGAGTTTAGAGTTGATAACTGAGTGTTTATTTGAATATATTCATACACTCTTTGGCCTCCTACAAACTATGCATGGTTGTCAGTGAGGCATTCAATCTGGCTTGTCTTCATAATATTTGTATCTGTCTACTAGTTTTGCTTCTCCATGGAAGTCAGGGCTATCACATTTTCTATTAGAGACACTGTTTGACAATTATTGGGTTGCATGTATTCCTAGAAATAAACTTTATCTAGTGATGGAGTTTTAGCCAGTTTCATTATTTCCATTATCTTTTCCTTGTGACAGATGTGATTACACTCCATTTCCTTTGTTTCTCTGGTTTGCAAAAGTTGACATGGCTCACATGACTCTGCATACTTTTGAATCTTAGGAATGTTTACTTCAGTTTGCATAAGTTGTATCTTCATATCCTCAACTTCTTTGGTCATCTCCAATATTTTTATCCTCAATTATTGTTCTAATTGTTGTTGATTATTTGAAGAAGAAAAAGACCAATTATTTTGAGAATAACACATGGGTCTGGTTTGGCTACTTGTAGGAGTGACAAGAAGCCTATGGATGGCACATCAGCACATGTTATATGTCTAGGTGGTAGTTTGTCGACCATAACCAATAGATTTTTCAGCTTGTACAACTTTTTGAAAAATGTTAGGGAACCTTATCTCTTTAGATTGTTGAATGAGGATGCTGAGATTAGGATGAAAAGCTTGGATATAGTAAAGATACACTTGAGAGGGAGATGGCCAGAATTCTTGTGGGATTCTTTCCCATGTTCTTTTGAACCGAATATTGAAATCAACAATACTTTCCTGAGGAACTTGTTGATGAATGAGAATTGAGTATGCAGAGGAAAAGGATCCCCTGTATCATAAAACGTGTCTATGAGTGCCTCTGCAAAATCAGCCCATGTATGTATGCATCCTTGTTTGAGGGACTTATACCACAACAATGCCTTCCCCTTGAGAGACAAAGCGAGCAATCTAATCATCACATTTTTAGATGTAATTTTATGGATGGTACCCATAGAGGCTGCATCTTGACAATGCTCATATGCGGTTTTTAAAACCCCAAAGGTTTTAATATAAATTATATAAATAAAATTAATATAAACTTCGAATCGTTGGACACTTCGAGGGGGCTTCCTCCTTAGAATCATAGGCCACTTCGATGGGGCTCTCTTCTTGCCACTTCGAAGGGGCTCCCTCAGAATATAATATCACATATTCTTCTTATTATTTATGATGCCTTACAAATATTGCTTGTACACCTATTTATAACTATCCTAACCCTAACCCTACGTTGGTTCGTATATGACGGCTCAATATAATAATTAATTATACTTATTAGTAATTAATAAATAAATGTTAGGATGTGGGATCCTAACATGCTACCAATGGGAAAAACTTTATCCTCAAAGTTAGATCTAGGAAAATTGTTGCAAAAATTCATCGCAAAAAAGTTGCAAAAAATTATTGCAAGAATTGCTTGTCGGAGGTCGATATTATGCCACGTATCGTTCAACGTTTGGGAGTTATTTTTATTTAGAGGTACTTGATTAGATAATTTAACCTTAAAAGGTTAATTTAAATTATCTTTTGAGTGTGCTGCAATCCTCAGATCCGTTGGAATAGAATTACCACGCCGATCACCATCAACAGATCAAAACAATCATTGGAAACCACAAGGAGTCATGTTGAAAAAATTGTATGTAAACTGCGACTGTGAGCACTTTTTGACCTTGTCAAAAACATGACAAAAAAATTATCCTGCTATGATTGGTCGTCTGCCAAGTTACGCCAAGTTACCCATCGATGGCCTGTTGTCCTTGTCATCCCGGATTCACCCATCGACAACCTGTTGTCTTTTGAAGGACATCCGTAGCACTATTGCATATATTGAAAACATCGAGGAGATATAAAGGCCTTGATTTGAGAATTCAATACACATTTGGTCACTTGAATGCATCCAATAGATATTCACAAGATTCAGTCAACCATGTAGAAGTGGCAAGGCCACATGGAAGGTTAGCACGATAGCTCTTGAGAGCACACTTGAAGAAATCTCTCCAATGTTAGTCCACGAAATGGAGAATGGTGTTATTCCATGAATGGTGGTGGGATCCATTAGAGTCCATTGAATCGGTGATTTGTTAACAGTTTTTTTGTTGCTTCTGTCTATTTGCTTACAGGCATTGAGATATCATCACCGTGGGGGATCAAAAAAAAAATTAGAAATGGTGTTGATTTTGGATAAATGTCCTCTGCTCACATTTATGTTGCCACTTGTCATCTATTCGGTTTGATTGCTATTTTAAAAATTCAATTTTTTTAACTATACCCCCAAGCCCTTCGGAAGAAATACTACACCATTCCCCACTATTTGTGAGCACTGTACGGTTTCCTACGATGGATATCGAACAGGTGTGAAGAGTGCCAAGTCCAAGTCCATTCATAGTGACAGGCGTAGTTTCCAAGATTGTGATTCATGAGATAACATGGGGTAATATTTTTTAAAACCTCAGATAAAGTGAATGGGGGGCTATCATGAGTAAGTGGGGGTTATTAAATGATGGGCCCATGCAAGACCACCTAGAATGCATATTTTTTTATAAATGTCATTGTGTTCTATTTTGAATATTAAAGTGACCATTCTTCCGTCGATGATCTCGTTGTCTAGCTTTGTATGGCATCGATGTGTTTATGATCTCCTGAGTATGCTGGAAATAAAACAATATTAAAAAAATATTGAAATATCCTTTCAGACGACAATCATGAGATTGTGGCTCCCAATTTGGTCACTGTAAATATCATATAGTCTACCCTTTTCATTTTTTGGGAATGGTAGCCTTGCTTTAGCAATAGTATATTCTAAGACTCTATTTGTTATGATAGGTTGTGCAACTAAATGTCCCATTGGTACTGCATTCAAGAAATCCATGAACAGATTCAAGTTGTGCATCATACAAAAGAGCTTATTTCATGATCTACGATCCATGTCTGGATCGACTATGATCTCGTCTCAAAACGCCTTGATATAACTCTTGCAAAAATAGTAGCTCATATGAGGTCGAAATAGTCTTTTTGATCTTGCACATATTTATCACACCTAAAAAATCTCCAAACATCAGCACTCTACACACATCGCTTATTTTTGAAAAGATATCACCGATCTCTCGTGGCATTAACAACATCTACACACATCATGCCACCAAATCTATGCAACAACACTATAAATGGCGTCAACTGATAGATGTGAATCTACTAGCGGTGCACGAAGCGTCTGGTTCATCAGACACCCACATGAAAGAGAACATTTTCTTATCCAGAAAATATCTAGGAGACACACATATTGGTAAAGAAAACATTCTGATATGCTTAACACACCATGCTGCTACAGCTGAGGGCCAGTAAAGGGTTGCTCCAAAATAAATACATAGAGTCAAATAATAAAAACAAAACAATGCAGGATACAAAGTCGCCATGATCATTGAATCTCTCTATGAGGAGCTCAAGGGATGCACATTATAATAACAAAACTAGACCAAACAAATTCAAACATAATCTAGGAAATATGGATAATCTCTCCCACCGTAATAAGAAAAAAAATTGGAAAATACATTAGTATGAAAATGGAAATAAGGGGAAGGGAGGATTTCCATAAGGGAAATCCTCCCTCAAGGGTTTACATAGGGCAGGAGAGCGATTGCGCTCTGATACCAAATGTTAGGAATGGAAATGATATGAGATGTTTTATTGATACAATATAGATTACAATATATAGGCATAAGCCTATATGAAAAACATGACAAGTGTCAAAAAGAAGGCATAGTGCACATTATAATATTCTAACAGCTAGCTTTGAGGAGACATAAATAGGTATTGTGTTGAGGATTGTTTTTATATTTTTCCTCCTATAGATAGCCACCTATTTGTCCAATTTTTCAATTTGGCTTTCACTTTCTGAATGCCAAGTCCATTCCTCCTTTTTTTGTGTTATAACTATAAGTGGAATTCCTAGGTAGGTTATTGAAGATATGTCTTCTATTATCTCAATTTATCCAACATTATGTCCTATCTAGGTGAGCAACGGAAAAATATGTCCTTGAAACTTTCTTCATTTATAAGTTGTACAGTCACTTTTGTAAATCATCTTGGAATCATTTTAAATCTAGAGGCCTCCCTTGTAGTTGCTTTTCCTAATAATGTAGATTCATCAATAAATTGTAGGTGAGTAATTGGTTTAGCTCCAATTGCTATTATTATTCTCCCCAAAGCTTTGGTGTTATTTTTTCTAAATTTGAAAGAGTTAACAACAATGTGTATTTGGTTAACTCAGTATCCTACTTAAATATTGTAGACACCAAAACCTAACCACTTGTCATCCATCCAGGTCTTCCCACCATTTTACCCATTTATTTATATATATTTAGGCATATTTATTAAATATATAATTAATATTAATATTTTAATATTATATTTTATATATTTAATAAATATAAATATTATATATGTGAATAAATCTCAACCATCCGATTTAACTTAATCCTAGCCATCCATCCACATCAATCCATGCCACACACCCAAAATTAATATCCACCCTCTGTTATATTTTAATTTGAGCCACACAATTCATGTCGCTCAAACCCTAACATACCCTAGTATGGATTATTAAAAGGAGCCATTTTGATGGCTCAACCCCTAAGTTTCCCTTGAGTTTTCCTAAGCCATTCATGTCCTAAGATATTTTGCTAAGCCATTTACCCCCAAATTCCCTAGAGCATCCAAGCACTCTCGCATTCCGTCCTCGCTCGCCAAATCCTCACCTCAGCTCCTAAACGCCTTCGAGCACTCTCTATCACTGCTGGGCACCTTCGGGTGTTTCTCCTCCATCACCAAGCACCTCTGAGTTCCCTCAACCATTCCCAAACACCCACGGGTGTTTTTTATTATTTTATTCTATGCATTTTTAGTTTTTGTTCATGCTATTTACATTATATAGCTAGGGTTTTTGTATTGATCATAGAGAGTCTCACATTGTGGAGCCCTCACAGTTGCTACTAACCTATTTGTTATTTTCTTGTGTGCATATCTGGAAGTGTTACATTAGCATTGTGTAGTTGCTTAAGCTGGAGTGGCTCAGTATTGGATAACATGAAGTCCACTCACATATGTTGGGAGCACGGACGCGTTTTGAAGACACCATCAACATTGTAGCTAGGGTTTTGGAGAACCCTAGCATTGTGTATATTTGTATCAAAGAGTTCAAAGATTATTTATTGTAACAATGAAGTTTTGAGGCTCCCCCCATTAATAAAAATCATTCATTGTGCAATATTATCTTTTTGAGTTCAATCTATATCTTGTTATTTGGTGTTGCATTTTTGTCTCTACAAATGGTGATCACGGTGGGACCCCCTAAGGGTTTCTTACTTTGATTTACCTTTTTTACTAATTTATTGTTTTCTATATCATCTTGCAAGGTTCCCATAGGCATATAATTCATAGTTTTCGCTAGATCAGGGTTTCTAGATATTTGTAGAAGGTGCACAAACGCCCAACGGTGCTCGAGGGATATCCAAAAATGCCTAGGTGCATTTCAAAAGTGTCTAAGGGTGTTTTACAAAGAGTTAGAGCAGAAATGTAGGCTTCGAGATAAGTTTATTGTCAAACCCTAACTTTTTGTTTTTTACGTTTTCTAGAACTTTTACATTTTTTCATATTTGGGATTAAAATGAATATCATTAATAAATCCGAAAAAAACAAATCATTTTCATTGCATTTTAGATATTAGATTAATAATTTCATTTATCCACATATTTTTTGATTAAGGATTTCTCAATTTTCTGGTATGTTGCATTATTGTTTGCATTTGAATTGTTAAGTGCATACATTAGTTTGCATCCTACGGTTAGAGATTTCTATTTTTGTAGGTCTAAATAGGAATATTGTTCAAATACCAAAAGTATCCTTGTACTTAGGTGATTCCATATGGAAGAGTAGACGTACCCCCCAGCAATCTAGAGCGGTTTTTAAGTAGTGTACTTTACATCCTTTGAAAAATTGGTATTCTAGATAGTGGATTCTGATTTAGACTATCGAAAGTAGTTATTTTTCTAACATTGTATGTACACAATAGAGAATTAGAATTTTTTAAAAAGAATCACACAGTTCACTCTGCACATTTAACAATAATGGTTGGATTTCATCACCAACCATTGCTTGAGATTTTGTGATGGTGTCTTTCATCTCCATCCACCAATATCTGCCCCTAGAAACTTTAGATTACCCATGAGCAAACTTGTTGGATTTCATCACCAACAAGAATCTCGTTGCTCCATCCAAACCATAGGATTCACCCCATTTAATTTATATTAGCACATTGAAACACACAAAATCAAAACCAAGAAAATAAATTCACATTAAAATGATATAATCAATGAATGAGGTAAGACATATTTGTTGAACAAACTTAGCATTGATTGTTTATTTTTCTTGTAAAATTTCAATTTTGTATTTAATTTTACTGAATAATCTATGTTTTGGTTTAATTGCTTATGGTATTAACAAGAAAACAAAAGAAAACATTAAATCAAGACAATTCAATGGAACCTTCATCCACCTTCCCTACCAGTTCTATGGTATATTTCCTAAATGTGACATAGGAAGATTTGTCTGCAGGTCCCTCATATTCCTTGTCACCCATAACCTTTCATATGGTTATCCCCAAAATAGAGTCAACCTCATCAAACATTGATCACCACATTACCCACATAGACATGGCACGAGTATAAGCTCTTATGAAGTCTTCTAACTATATCTTAAGAGTCAGTCCCTAACTCACCTAGATAGGATCCTACTTTACAATAGGAACTTGTCTATTCCCATTTGTCATCTAGATTTACCCAGGTGTACACTAACCCTCTTTTCGAGGTATCAGTTATACCTTCCTCTCATGTGTCCATTCCTCAACCATCATGTGCTCCTAGCACTTCATACACATCCATATATACCAAAACCCTTTATGAAGCACATGTAAATGTTGCTTCACAAGTTCTAGCCCCCCAAGTTACCATGCCAAGTGTAATCTATTCCTCCACCACATCCTCTATACCATCTGCCTCCATATATTCTATTTTTGATAGAGATATTAATGAAGCAGGGGAACATTTGAACAAATTGCTTAAGCAGCATCAAAATTCTCAATAGCAAGTGCAAGTGAACCCTAAGCCTTTACCAAACTCTAATCAGAGTATCCTCATTAATCAGGGTTCATCATGGACACCACAGTCCTCTGTGGTTTCTATCCCTTTTCCTACACCAAGCCATACCAATACTCATCCTATTCCCATTGGCCAACCCAGCCATAACCCTCATGCATCGACCTCATTCTAAAACTCTGCATCTCTTCATTATCAATCTCCTCTTCATCAATTTCCATCACATTCACCTACTCATCATCACCAATCTCATCATCATTTGGTTAGCCCACAAAATTTCTCCACCTCACCTCAAAATCATTAGGTAATTTAAGGATTCCACATTCTTGGAGAAGACCCTCGAATTAAGGTCATGCAACAACAAATAGATCATGTGATACAACATACTCCTAGTTTGATAAACCAGAATCCAACCTTACATCAACTAATCAACCAACCCATTCATCCTTTGGTACCATCATCGCCATATCCAACAGATTTCACGGTGCTTAAGTTTAACAAATTCAAGGGAACTAAGTATCCCAAAGAGCATGTGAGCACGTTTCTACACTCGTGTTTTAGAATCCAAAATGACAATGCTCTCATGCTTAGAACATTTCCTTAAACATTAGGAGGAGATGCCATAGAGTGGTACAACCAATTTCCCAGTCATAGTATTTATACTTTTGAACAATTGGTTGACCAATTCTTTGAGTGTTTCATCCTAAAGTTTAAAAATAAAATCTCATTATCTGATGTCTATGCTTTAAGACAACATGACGATGAGTCTATCTATGATTTTGGAAACCGTTGGAGGGTCTTCATTACCAAGTTGCCATTCACCCTACCAATGGAAGAGCTTATCAAACTATTCACCAAGAGTTTTTTAAAACCTATCTCTTGGATGCTTCAATTACAGATATATCATTCATTTGAAGAAGCTCTAGCACAAGCTAGTGTCATTGAGGAAATAAAAATCCAATAGGGTGTTCTTAATCCTAAGAAAAAGGAATGGCAAAACAAGAGCCAATATAAAAGGAATTATTTTGGCCAATCAAAATCAACACAGGCCACTCCAGCCAGTCAACCTAATCATGTTAATCAAGTGGTCATGAGCCAACTAATAATGGCTCAACAACAATAAGTTCAACAGTCATCGCAATAAATTTCTTATCATGTGGTACCCTCGATAACTCAAGCCATGCAAAACATAGTGCCAACTGTAGAGAACCATCCCCGATGACAGTTTGTCTGATAGAATCATAAATACACCCCCTTGCCCAAGTCATATGCTTCTCTTTTCTGAAGGTTGTATGACACAAACAAACTTGTTTTACCTAAAATCAAACCATATGATCCCGCTATGCGTGGAAAATATTATCGAGAACATTTTTTTTATCCTTACCATAGGTAAAATAGGCATGATATTAATAATTGCCATGTATTTAAAGACATCATTCAAGACCTAATTGACTTCGAGGCCATCAAGCTTGACAACCCCCTTGCTCAACAAAACCAAAACCTTGATATTTTTCAAACACCACTTCCTCACCATGAGGAGGCACAACCAAATATGGGAGGAGCTAATACCAAGACTCCTAATTAGGTTAATCACGTCCAAAAATACCAAGGATTTGTATGTTCCATGCATGTGATTACTAGAGGTCAATGAAATAATCAGCAAAATGCAAGGCAATAACCTCAAGCAAGTGTGTCACAACCTCCTACATAACATTCCATCCAAAATTTTTCCAATCCTTCATCGCCAATCCACATTCCTAACCAATCAAATCCCCCAATTCCATCCATCAATCATCCACCATGACCAGTCATCTCATTGAGTAGTCGGTTAACCACAAGTCTAAAGATGGCTTTCGCAAAATTGTCAATTTATGAATTAATTCAACAATCTCCCTCACATCATGAAGTATTAATGGATATTTTGAAATCCATTGAATTACAATCTCAAGATTCTAATGCCTTCAATAATTTTGTAGGGAGCATTCAAACATGCATGGAGTCTTCCATTACATTTTATGACTTTGATATTAAGCCAATATCATAGAAATCAGTAGATCCTCCATTGCACATCATGGCTCTAATTGACAAGAAGCAGTTTAAAAGAATTCTAATTGATACATGTTCCTACATCAATATCATCACCATGTTTATCCTTCATCATTTGAATCTTCCTCCATCTCATATCACCAAGTCATCCTTCACCCTAAAAGCCTTCAACGATGCTTTGTGTTCTACAATTGGCGTTGTTGTTTTACCCATTGAAGTAGGGGTCAAAACATTGCACACTATTTTTCACATCTTGGAAGGGTCCATGGTGTACAATGTACTTCTTAGAAGACCTTGGATGAGGGAGATGAGATGTGTCCCTTCAATACTACACTAATGATTAAAGTACATTCATGAGGGACAAGTGCATTGCATATCGATGGACGTTGAGTCATTTAAGTATTGCAATTTTATCTCAAATCTGTATGAGTCCATGCTTCCTTCCACTCACCTTTTCATATCACCATCAGCCAATCCATCTACCACTCCACCCATTTTCTCATCAAAAGCTCCCATTCTTGAGGAGTCCCCTATCACCAAATCTAGCCTAGATTCCATGACCCCATCATCTTCATCATTGACTACATGCACATGTAGTCAAAATCAATCCATTTCATCATCGCTAGCCATTCAAAAACCTTCCCAACCCAATCCATACCCCTCACCTAACATTTCACAAGTTGAATTGAAAAATTGTGAGACGTCTTCATCTTCACCATTCCTCAAGCCATCATCCAATCATGGTCTTGCCACATCATCCCAAGTCGAGGTCCACCTCACTAATCTCAGTATTGGTGAATATGTGGTCCAAGAAATCATCATCACATCGCTCACCATTCCTACTTCTAAGGATTTTGATGACCCATGTGACCCACCTTTATCCATAGGAGTAGTATATGACATGGCTTCATCTCCCAATAGCATAAATTTTGTATATGAAGGGATTGATTCTTCATCAAATCTAGCTCCCCTAGAGGAACCCAAGGAACCAACACTTTCCAACATTCCAAACATATCGGGATTTCCATCTCGCTATTTTCACATAGTCAATTGGTAAGGTCATGACCTAGGATTGCATGAATAGGGAGTGCTTCAACCTATTGATGTTCCATATCAATAAGTGGACAACCATTTGGATCTAGGTTACCGACAACTTTCCACCACCTCTTCTCTTGAATAAGCCTTCCAAAGACTTGATCTAAATTCAATATAAGGAGCCCTCCATCCCGATGACTTGGATGATGAAATTTATGAAGAATTCGAACTCATATCGATAATTTTAGATGAATCTGAAGAGGAATCGGAGCCCATCATTTCCCATACTAGATAGGATGAGTTTTATCTCATAATGTTCCCCATCCATGATCCCATATTTCACTTGCTTCTTCCACAAGAATGAGACTCCCCTACCGGTGAACCACCACCTCCATCTCATTAATCCATTTCATAAGTCAAACTTGTAACATATGTGCATAACACAAAAACAGTGGTTTTCACCACTACGAAAAAATAAAAATAAAAATAAAAAATCAACAAAATCATTTTTCTTTCTCCGCATTGCATGTATATATAATTTAGTTAAATGCATTCATTCATGTTGCTTGTTGTTGTTTAGGTTTACCAAGCTCCTAGCATCGGTTCTTAGGTTCCATCCATTCCATCCGACCTTATCCACTTTCCACTTAAATCAACATGAGTCCTGTTGATTTATTTACCCCACTCTGTAATCCATATGATCTAGCTAAGACAATTCCAATTGATATAAGCCTTATCGATATGGATCATATTTCTTCACCTCCATCATTTTTCGAGTTTGTCTTGTTCGAGGAATTGTTAAGGGTTTTTTCTAACTACATTCCTCCATCTCCTCCACCTTCACCTTCACTCTCACCTTCGAATCTTGATGTTTTCCAGGCAGACATAGATGAGGATAAGTTAGAAGAGTTTTATGACATCTTTGATGACATTCATCTAATCCCTACTCCCCATCAACTTGAGGAAGGTTCTCACATGTCAACTGAAGATACTATCGATGTGAACCTTAGTTCAAACGTCGACAATCCCCAAATTGTAAAGCTTGGCAAGAGCTTATCCAACAATGAAAAAGAGTAATTAATTATTCTTCTCAAGAGGAAGAATGGCATATTTGCATGGTCCTATAAGGACATGCCTGGTCTTGACCCTAGTTTGATTATCCATAATCTTACCTTATAGCCTTATGCTAATATGATCAAAAAAATACTTAGGAGGATGCATCCTATCGTGGCCTTCTTGGTAAAAATAGAGCTTCAAAAACTATTAGATGTGAACTTCATAGTTCCTATCGACTATCCTGAGTGGCTTTCAAACATGGTACCTATTCACAAACCTAATGGGACGATATGCGTTTGCCCTAACTTTCGAGATCTTAACAAAGCGTGTCTTAAGTATGACTTTCCTCTTTCAAACATCGATACTCTTGTTGACACCTACCCTGGCCATGAAATGCTTTATCTCATGTACGATTTCTCAAGATACAACCAAATTCAAATAAATCCTGTTGACCAACACAAAATAGCATTCACCACACCTTGGGAAACTTTTTGTTACAAGGTGATACCATTTTGTCTCAAAAATGTAGGCACCACTTATCAACGTGCCATGACATACATTTTCCACAACTACATGCATAAGATTATCGAAGATTATGTGTATGATATCTTAGCTAAATTAAAAACTCAACAAGAGCACATTGGTGTATTGAAGAAATTTTTTGACCAACTTCTAGAGCATAATGTAAGGTTGAACCCCAAGAAATATATCTTTGGTGTTACCTTGGGTAAACTTCTAGGATTCATTATCTCCAAAAGAGGCATTGAGGTGGACCCAAACAAGGTCAAGGTCATCATGGAGATGCCTCCCCCAACTAACTTAAAAGAATTACGTAGTTTACAAGGAAATATTCAATCGATATATCATTTTACTGCACAACTTTCTAATAAATGTAGGTCATTCAATCACCTACTACAAAATGGGGTTCCATTTTCTTAGACAGATGAGTGCCAAAAAGTCTTTGATGACATTAAGCAATACCTAGAATCTCTGCCAGTCTTAGCTCCTCCTCATCTGGGGGTCCCATTCTATATTTATATTTTAGCAATGGACTTTGCATTAGCTATGAGCATTAAGCGTATAAGGATATTTGGTGATTCTCAACTTGTTGTTAGGAAAATCAGTGGAGAATACCAATGAAAATAACCTACCATTAAGCTTTACCATGAAGTAGCAATGAAATTGCTCTCTAAGTTTGATTGGTATGAAATCAATATTTGCCACATTCGACTAATAGATTTGCATATGCGATGGCCTCCCTTGGATAATTGATTCCAAAATACTCCTTTGGAGAGGTACAATCCCTTATAATTTCAACGATCTCTAAATCTGGAATTATCCGTGCTAAATCTAAAGATAAAAATAGTGTTTGATTTATCTAGTCGGATCCACATGAGCCTTGGTCAAGCGATATAGTAGCCTTTATCAAGTTTGGAACACTCCTATCTGACATGTCTCAAATTGCTAAATGCACATTCAAGAAAAAAGTAACCTGTTTTGTTCTCTTAAGGGACGTGTTGTATAAATATGGTTATGAAGGAGTTCTCCTTTGTTATCTCGAATCTAGTGAGGCACAAAGAGCCATAACTAAAGCCCATGATGGTACTTGTGGTGGTCATTTTAGTGGAATAGCCATTGCAAAGTGTATCTTACGCATGGGTTATTATTGGCCCACAATGGAACATGATTGTTGCACTTATATTAAACATTGTAAGAAATGTCAAGAACATGCTAATTTAACTCATGTACCATCACAAGCTTTACAACCTATCCAAAGCCTTTGGCCCTTTTCACAATGGGATCTATATTTAATTGGCAAAACTTTACCTCCTTCATCGGAACAACATACATTCATCATCGTAGCCACTAAATATTTCACAAAGTGGGTTGAGGCAATTCCTCTAACCGATACGACAAGACCTAGAATTGTGGAGTTTATACTTCATCACATCATTTTTCATTTTGGTATCCTCTCAAAAATCATCTCCGACAATGGTAAGTATTTTAAGAACAAGTATGTTTAAGCACTTTGTAAGAAATATAACATTCAACATAGTTTCTCGACTCCTTATTACCCACAATATAATAGACAAGCTGAAGCTTCCAACAAGATCTTAATTGCTATTCTCAAGAAACTTGTTAAAGAAAATCATAGAGATTGACATACACAAATTCCCTTGGTATTATGGGCTTATCGAACAAGCATCCGCACACCTATAGGGGCAACACCATTTTCATTGGTCTATGGAGTCGAAGCAATCATACCTCTTGAGCTCGAGATACCCTTCGTATGAATTTATTTGCAAGAATTCATAGATGACAACACTGCTAGACAAGCACATATTGACCAACTCACACTTCTTGATGAGATGCGAGTCAATGCTTTAGAGAATTTACGAGTTTATCAAGACCGCCTAAAGTGTGCTTACAATACCAAAGTTCATCTATGTGAATTCCAAGTAGGAGATGCTATCCTTAAAGAGAATCAATAAAATACCAATGCATTGTTGCATCTTTGTGATAAATTCGTGGCTAATTAGTTGGGTCCATACATTGTTACTCAAAGAGTGGGTAACGATACTTATGGGCTTGCCAATCTAGAGGGAGAAGAAAAACCTGAACCACTTAATGTTATACACTTGAGAGCATTCTATACCTAATGATATATATATATATATATATATATATATATATGGCTAATACACAAAAACATTGCACTTTATTTGCATACATTTCATTTGCCAACTTTGCATTCCATCCATAGTTCACATATCATATTAGGAATCATTTATTAAGTTCAAGGTCTTAATTGGTCCAAAAAATTCATGTTTCCTTAATTAGGGGCACCCTCACAATATCATCCACACAATTCCACCAAGTCAAATCACCATTTGCCTCCATACATTCACAATTCCTAGGTGTTTTCAGTCACTCAACCACTACTAGTGTTTTAAGTAAACCTCAAATACATGTCGACCCTTTTAGGAACATTGCCCATATACACTAAGAAAATTTTAAGTTTTAGCAATTGACTCCAAAACATTCTTGAACCAAACATAATTTCACATCTTAAAAACATCTTGTGTCAAAGAGGGATAACACCATACTTGGTATGAACCTCGAAGTGAAAAGTGTCATCCTTGCTAGTCCCATCATGCAACATAGTTAAAAAAAATAGTGGTTTTCACCACTATCACAATTGGTTCCAAAAGTTAGAGTAGTAAGGATATGGTACAATCTCATCACACTTAGGTTGAGAATCTGATTCCCCAAAGATCTAAATATTTCATCACACATCATTGATTATTGGGTTGTAAGAATCGTACTATATTTCCAGTCAGGTGGTTAAGTAGTCATCCCTAAAACTTAAGAGATCAAATCCTTGGACTATGGATTTAGCCTCCATTGGAGCTATAGACACTTGATTGGCAGTGGAGTACGCTCATGCGTGGTGACATGTCTCTTTTAAAGAGACCTCTGACTACACATACGGATAAGGTAGCTTCTTGGTTTCATCCATAATAGGTCACACCTAATTTAATCAAGATGAGTTAATAAACTCACTTGCACACACATTGTTTCTTGACTGCCTTGAGTCATTACCTTGCTTATAATTCGATAAATAAATTCATTGCACACACATTTGATCTTAGAGGAATTAGGCAGTTTTAGTGAGTTTGTCTGATACCACTAGTATGTTTGGGTCTCTACAAAATAGTCAGTTTTCCATATCAGCATCCATATCTTCTTCCATATCAACATCTGCAATTTTATTTCATATCACTTCGTGAGTTACCCACATACCACCAATTTTGGTGCCCTTGATTAAACAACAAGGCTAGAAACCAACCAAGCAAAATCTAAATTATAAATGACCATTAGGAAAATCTGCATTCCATACCTTGCATTAATCATCCATAACATCCCATTTGTATTAATCATCCATAAAATATCATATGCATTCATCATCCATATAAAAATGCATTCAAACAAACATATAAAACAAAAAGGTAAAAGCCATGTATATATATATGTATAAATATTGCATGTACAATGAGTGCAAAAAGGGCACATACTATGGATCCCCAAGGCTCATATACAAAAAGTGCATCTAAGGACTGGTTACACCCTCCAAGAGGACCCCTATGACCTAGAAGGAGACCTAGACCTAGAGCTATGCCTAGACTCGTTGTGCCTAGCAGCCTAGGATACAGATGAGATTGGAAGATCACGAAGTGGAATATGATGCTTCATCAATGTATCCTACAATACCCAAATATACCTATGTCGAGACCAAAGGTACGCTATATCGACATTATACCGATGCTCCCTCTCTAACAGCTCTATCTAGAGCCTTGTGATCCTCTCATCCTAAACCATCACCATCGCATCTCGTTCTGCCACATGTTGTTCCAGCCTCACCCAATCCTCCTCACTCTAACCTAGAGGTCCATCTAGAGTTTCCTCCATATCCTCCTCATCTTCGCCCTCTCTACCACTCTCGAGAGCCTACCTCGCCACACCCTTAGGCCTCCTCCTTCGACTATTTGATCAAAGGTGCCTTTGTCGCTTAGGAGCCTCATGAGTCTCCTCCATCTCATCCCCATCTCCACCAACTACTACTAGATTCGGTGTCCATGGTGGCTATGTAGAGAACCACACATCGTACTTTGTAGTAGTCCCTACATCATCTATATCAGGGAGGTCCATCTCCTCATCATCCTCATACACCTCCCTCCATGGCTTTGCAAATGGTAGTCATGTCTCCTCCCGATGCATCCTATAGAAGACCGAATCATCCAGAATCCCCTGCCTCAAGCCAAACTATCAAAGTACATGTGAGAACTAAAAATACTCAGCCTCACTCTAATATCTTCCAACCACCCACATAGCCTTTTTCACCTATCACAGATGCTCTCCATCTCCGGTCCACCTGCTACCCCACCATGGCCTCTATATCACTTGGGCAGATGTTAGTCCAACCCATAAATCTTGGTACCACTAGCTCGTCCGCACAGGCCAACTCGGTTGTACCTCCTTGACCATCACCCATCTCTTTGCATAGGGTTACTTCCTACCCAAACCTACCATTGGTAAGCGTTTCGATCGAGCCATGCAAAAGTGCTCCCATCCCCAACACTACAACAACAAGTTGCATCCTAATTCCTTCCTCCCCTACCTCCTCACATCATAGACCTCCCGATATGCCTACACCAATAATACAAGATCCCATGCATACACCTACTGCATAGTGAGCATATCGATCACTAACCCTATCATTTCTAGGGGAACTTGCACTTAGTACTATTCGGGACCACGATGTTGGCCAACATGAACATCACCAAAGCACAGAGGACATCAAAATCCTTGTCCACATACATGGACAAGTAGGGAATACCCCCACTCTCCACCCTCACACCCTGCCAACTATCCTCAAACATATTCTTCATCTTTGTACCTCGATTGCATCTAACCTGGATTTACACCCCCTCCACTGGCACCTTGAGGATGCGGTATACATCCTCAAGTGTAAGGGTCACCTCTCCCATAGGAAGTTGAAAGGTTACCCTATCCTGATCCATCTCCACCAAGGCAGAAAGGTACCCCTCATCCACCCTAATCACATCAATTTGGGCTACTTCCACTAGCCCCAAAGCCTCAAGCAAATCCCACTCCTCCACCAATGCCTTTCTCATCCCAGGGATGTAAGATGAGAACTAATGTCGAGCCTCCAAAATCCTAAGCTTCAACACAACAAAAAACATTTATCATTAACAATTGTTTAAAAAAAACACAAAATCATAAATTTTTGGTACAAAAAGAACATTACCTCAGCCGCTCGCACTCTAGCTCCAGCCCCCGTCTTTGCCCCTTCCACTACCATAGCTTTTGCAATCAAATTGCTTAACCTCACTCTACTCCACTCCATCCAACTCTCCTAGATGCAACTTCTCAAACTCACAAATGCACAAATAAGATTCATTTCTCATCCTGACAACTATTTATAGCTACTTAATGCACCTTGAGATGCCCATGGACGTTTCCTAGTGCACTAAAGTGCATCGGGGTATTTACGAAATTCCCAAACATTGATGGGTGTCTACGCATGCAAATATTTACAAAACAACCATAATAATAATTCTCATCATCAATACATCATTTTCACATTATCAATATCATTCCATATCATTATTTGCATATTTGCCAACTTCAAACAATATTCAAGTGAGCCTTGTATCTAGTAGTTTATTCTATATATTTGGTGATTACAACGATTTGCATCCATGCAATTTGGTAAGATGAATAACCTACCATAAGGGCACTTGGTCATTTTAATCAATCCATATCTCCTTGTTCTAAACCATAAGCACATTTGGTACTTCACATTTTGCGTGAAACCTTGCCAAGAACAATTTGCATAATAGTTGTCATTTATGGCCTAGTTCATGGGGCTTAAAACATGGACAAAATCATATTTCACAACTCCCTGACAGTCATCACAGATATAGGCACTAGCTAGGATTATTGGTTTTAATCATGGGAATTATTCAACAGTCACTAGCAGGTCCACCAATGTTGAATCTTTTTATTTGCATCTTCATATTTGCATATCAATGACATCGAAAGGCACATTTTCAAAAGCATCGAATCATCCCAAATCTGAGGCAACCACATGTGGTTTTGAATTTCCCACAATGAGATACATATTACATGATCATGATATTTATACTTAGAAAAAATCCCTTCAACTATTGGGGCAAAAACAGACACATTTTTCATCACATTTTTAACAAAAATCCCTTCATTTGTTGAGGCAAAAATAGACACATTTTTCACAAAAACCTTCATTTCTTGGGGCAAAAATATATGCATCATTTCACATTTTTCATCAATCCCCTTCTCACCATTGGGGCAAAAACGGTATCACATTTACATCATTCATATTGTACACCATTAATTTGCACAAATTTTTCAATTGGCTCATGAGATTCATCCACAAACTCACTTGCAAATTGAGGTGGTAAGCTACACAAATCCAAATTCTTTAATTCTTTTGTCTTAAAGCTCATTTTTCATCCCAAAAGAAAGTTGCTTTTGCACCTTACCCAAACAAGTGTCTTGTGTTTTTGCACTACACTGTGTTTCATGCAACACAGTACAAAAATGGGTATCTATAGACACCAAAACCTGTAAACTTGTCGTCCATACATGTCTTATCACCATTTTTACCCATTTATTTATATATATTTAGGCATATTTATTAAATATATGTTTAATATTAATATTTTAATATTATATTTATATATTTAATAAATATAAATATTATATATGTGAATAAATCCCAGCCATCCAATTTAACTTAATCCTAGCCATCCATCCACATCAATCCCTGCCATACACCTAAAATTAATATCTACCCTCCATTATGTTTTAATCTGAGCCACACAATTCGTGTTGCTCAAACCTTAACATACCCTAGTGTGTATTATTAATAGGATCTATTTTGATGGCCCAACCCCTAATTTTCCCTTAAGTTTTCCTAAGCCATTCGTATCCTAAGATATTTTTCTAAGCCATTTGCCCCCAAATTCCCTAGAGTATCCAAGCACTCTCGCTTTTCGTCCTCACTTGCCATAACCCTTGCATCCATCACCGTCCCTCTTGCCTAGATAGATATGCTTCTACATATCCTCACCTCAGCTCTCAGATGTCTTCGGGTGCTCTTTGTCACTGCCAAGCACCTCCGAATATTTCTCCTCCATCACCAAGCACCTCTTGGAACCCTAAACCATTCCCAAGTGCCCACAAGCATTTTTTGTTGTCATCGAGTACCCGCAGGTGTCTTACACGAGAGTTTTGTAGCCCTCAGGCAATGCTAGGGCATTGTCTCACATATTTCCTACACCAATTACATCAAATCAGGGAATAAAAAGTGTCTCAAGGTAAATCTTTTTATTTTTATTTCATTCCATGCATTTTCAATTTTTGCTCATGCTATTTACATCATATAGCTAGGGTTTTTGTATTATAGAGGGTCTCACATTATGGAGCCCTCACAGTTGTTACTAACCTATTTTCTATTTTCTTGTGTGCAGATATGGAAGTATTACATTAGGGTTGTGCAGCTACTTAAGCTGGAATGGCCTAGTATTGGATAACACGAAGTCCACTCACATCTATTGGGAGTAAGGACGTATTGTGAAGATACCATCAGTGTTGTAGCTAGGGTTTTGGAGAACCCTAGCAGTGTGTATATTTGTATCAAAGAGTTCAAAGATATTTTATTATAACAATGGAGTTTTGAGGCTCCCCCCATTAATAAAAATTATTCATTGTGCAATATTGTATTTTTGAGTTCAATCTATATCTTGTTATTTGGTGTTGCATTTTTGTCTCTATAAATATTAGTATAGTTTTCAATGTTGTAAACATTTTTCCAATATGTTGCATGACTAGAAGAGGTAAATAATTCAAAATACATCGAATATTGGACACCACATCTTTCAATAGAAGGTAATATCAAAATACTTTGACATAGATATATCTTTAAAAAATACAAAGGATTACAAAATGTACCTTGTTAAATGGAGAATATTCCTTGATTCCAATAATTCTTATAACTAAATAGAAAAAACTCAAGTTTATTCCTATCAATGTTTTTTGTCCCAAATTCCTTTTATATGGGTAGAAAATGGTGTAAAATATAGACCCCAAAATAATCTCACTATATTTATCTCACTTATAGTACATGTAAGAGGATAGATAGGTTTGCTTGTATAACTATCTGTGTATATATCATAAGTTTGTAAATATACAGGAGTTAGATAAGGAAATGTCCCTATGTGGCCTTAGTTACCTTCTTAGGGACCATCCATATTACATCCTTATCATGTTACCATGATATTTCAGCAAACCATATAATGGTAATTACAACAAACCATATTATCACAACATTGCATATCACTTGACAAGATTTAAAGCTAGATTCCCCCATTGAAAATGCATACTTATGACCACTTGAGATCATGCCATTTGATAGATTATATATTTTGTTATGGTTTTAGGGTAGAGTGGGTTCCAAAATATAAAATTATAAGGTGTAATATTTTAGGTACCTTGAGTGACCTAATGATGGATACTTTGGAACTCTAAATAAAGGTCCAAGGTTTGAATCCTACAGGGTATAGGTTTGTACAATATGCTTTGGTAACCACAACATGGTTGGATAACCATATATTTGGTAAAAGAACATCCTCCATGAGAGTAATATCATATGGCCTATGGCCTTGCAAAATTTAAAAACTACTTTACCCTCTTTTACAACTTGGCTATTATGCATTTATCATTTGACAAGATTCAAACTCAAGCCTCCTTGAAATTTGAGGAATTTAACTCGTTGAGATAATTCCATTAAATAACAAATAACATTGTGAGTCAACCTCATGATATCATTGGCATTGATTATTTTGAAGAGATGGCTACACCAATGTGCAATGGACCTTGAACACTACATTTTGTGCCCTCTCTTGAGTGTTGGAATTTATTATTTTCTAGAAATAGATAGTCAATTCATCCACTCAAATATTATATAGAAAACATAAAAGAAAAAAATAAAGACATAAATTATGGGGTGCTCATAAGCACCATAAATAATCACTACACTATCCATGGATAAGAATCACAACACTTTGATACAATGGTTGGAGTGGTTGGGGGTATTTTTACAATATCTAATCCCCAAAATTATGTAAATGAGTTTAATCTAAGTGGACATAAAAAGAGAGTTTTAAGATTAATTACAAGTTATAAGATGGGTTTAACCATAACAAGGTTAATCACAACCTATAAGGTTTACATAATAAAATCAGTAAATTAGATGCATTATAAATTGATTACCCTTAGGCCTATACGACATTACATCATACAATGTTGGCCTTGCCCATGAATCAAATTACACTTTCAACACCCCCTCATAGTCTAAATTGAGAGGCCATGAAGAGAAGATATTATTGATAATAATGTCTTCCCCTAATAATGGATGCTCTAGGGGACCTCTACAATTGAGACAGATCTTGTTGAATCCCCCTTATCATATATAACCCATTCATTGATCTTTAGAAATTTAGCTTCAATCCTTTACAATTTTAGAAAACAATTTATGGCCGAAAGTCCTTCCCTCTTGCAGTATCTACAAATGGTCTTTGACTTGTTTGAAGATATAGCTCAACTCTTGGACCCCTGCATCTTAGCCTCCTTAAGTTTTAATTCCTTTACATGAGCTTATATTTATGAAGTACAATCACAATTGCTCATTGCCACCTAAAAATAAACTAGGATAACAAAAAATGATCAATAGTAAGAGTTTTTTAAGATTCTAAGAACATAGGAATCATATGAACCATGAAGCTTAAAATCTAAAAAGAAGGAGATATATTAGCAAGGAAAATCTTCACACATTATACATCATATTTGTTTTTACCTCTAGAAAATGTAATATCTACTCTCAATACCTTAAATCTCATAATATAGTCCTCAATGTTATCAAAATCAACCAATTTGAGAGAAGAAAGCTCTAATTCCAAGTGATTTACTTTAGTTGTATTTACTTTCCCAAATAACTCATGCAATTTTGACCATACCTTGATAGGTTCATTTTCTTCTTTGATATGAAAAAGTAATTCTAGTTCAATCAACAAGGAGAGTAGGCTAATAATTTCTTCTTTCTTATGCTAGTGAGTTTTTCATCAATGGTTGTTGATTTATCTTTTTAAAACATGCATCATAGGTTCTTGTTGCCTAATAAGCCAATCATTTGGGTTGACTAAATACCATAATTTCACCCATTAAGATGAGCGACTAGGGCTCGATGATCCATCTTACACAACGATAAGGATAACATAGGATTTATTCGAATAGTTTATTAGTTTTCTTCATCTTATGTGAAACGTGCAAATAAGCTTCACGTAAGAATCTTCTTAGTGGTTAGACTTAGTAATTATTTAGCTAGTTAACTATTTTTAGGTGGTTGTTAGATGCCTCTATTCTTCATTTTATTATTTATTCTATGTTTATCCCAAGTATACTCCATGTAGATATTGTAGATCATGTAATTATAGCATACTATATGTTTATTTAATCCCCAAATTATCAATAAAATATTAATTAGGTTCGAATCCCTCAACATTGGTACTAGAGCCTCTTGGATATAACCTATGAGGGAGAATTTCCCTCTTGGAAATTCTCCCTCCCCCTTTCACATATCTATAGATCGAAGTAGCAGGTCATAATGGGAAAATTAAGAGAATTTCCATGATCATTTGTTGGTGATTTATGATTCAATCGAAAACTTTATAATGGAGAATATTTGAGTTGTAGTCCTAAAAGCAACAGTGCTTTCAATGTTAGCATAGCCATAGTCTAACATTCACCAATTTTTTAGGGTATGTTTAAATACCCTAGGAAGGTTTATTGGTCTTTCTACTTGGTGTCATGATGTTAAGCATTACCCCTATCCAATTTAAATATGAAAGATTAAATTTCCATTGTGGTCATAAATGCAACAACCTTATACCATGAATGCCATACCATTTTGGGCCCTTGTGCATAGATATTTTAGTCAAGTAACTTCTAGCATGGTTCCTTCTACCTCTAGAAAACTCACCACCAATGCACATAAATCACACTCTTGTTTCTAGATGGTGGCATTTCCTCTTGGCTCAAGTCATCATGGGTCCTGCAACCATGACCTCCATTATTGATACATCTTATAATATCCTTCTATATTATTGTGGATGATGCGTGCCACACACACATTTTTGTGTGCATTGTTAGCGCAAAAATCTAATCCCTTGGATTTAGTTGTACGGTCCTAATCATATAATCTTATCTTCCTTATACTTGGTGTTTTCTCTGCCCTCTAGTATTAATATGCTAACCAATTTGGTGAAGCACCCCCACATCTAGGACAAGCTCTATGATAAGATAGTCACCATCATCGAAAAGGAAAAACCGTTGGAAGATGATGACTTAAGCCAAATATCTTATCTAGAAGTAGTAGTGAAAGAGATCCTTAGGCACCACCTGTTGAGAAAGTTTTTTGTCCTACTTACCATAATGGAGGTATGCACCCTCAATTGGTATGACATTCCAATGAGCACCATTATGAATTTTTGCATGGGCGAGTTGGGCAATGATCCCAATATGTGTGAGAATCCCATAGATTTTATTCTTGTGGTTCCTAAGGGTGGATATCGAAATGTCCAAGAGCAAAAAGATCAAGATGATTTTATTTGTCATCAATAGGAGAATTTTCCCTAGCTAGGGGTTGGTTGTTTTTTATGTGAAGCTTATTTTGGGGTGATTGGCTTGGCTCATTAGCCCCTTTTGTGCCATATGGAACTGTCTAAAGTGATTTTTGGGAGTGAAGACCCAAATTTGATGCCTAACACTATAACTGGTCCTTGAACTAATGATAACAATACGTAGACCTCAAAAAGTCATGCAATTTGAAAAAACGACTCAAAATGCTTACATAGGAAAAAGTTATAGACTCCAAATATTTTTCCCTGACGGACCTTAAAAAAGCAAAAATTAAATCTCCAAACCTCAAGAAAAAATCTTGACCTAAAAATTGGTAGTTTTTTATTCTTTGGTGCACTCCTTTTTCATCACTTTAGCTCTTCTAAACTACTTAGTTATTGACATTCAATGCTCTCTAATTGGTAGATATGATATATACAAGAAAAAATTGATTACATGGCATGCAAGGGTGCCATCTCATATGCCATATTGGCCATCCATTATATATATTCTAAGAAAATATTAAGCAACACTATGGGCATTCAAATCTTGGTCTTATGAGTGCAAGGTTCATTCCCTAACAGACCTTAAAAAAGCAAAAATTAAATCCCCAAACCTCAAGAAAAAATCTTGACTAGACAATTGGTAGTTTTAATTCTTTGGTGCACTACACTCCTTTTTCACTAATTTAGCTCTTTTGAAATACTTAGTTATTGACACTCGATGCTCTCTACTTGGTAGATGTGATATATATACGATAAAAAGTTGATTACATAGAACACAAGGGTGCTACTTCAACTACCATGTTGGCCATCAGTTATATGGATTTAAAAAAAAATATTGAGCAACACTATGGAAGGTCAAATCTTGATCTTATGAGAGCAAGGTTCATTGCATTGACCATGTTAGCAATCACATCAATTGGTAGTAAAAGGATCATCCTTTTACTTAAACACCTACCAAAAAACAACCGAGGTGAATCCATTTCTTACAAACAAAAACTAAGGGTGTGGGATTCAAACATGCATCCTTTCTCTCCTAACACTATCCTACAAGCCAATATACCATCACACATAATGATGATTAGGAAGGCTTCTCATACATAGAATAGACAAAGCCTTCCTTCTACTTTGAAAAAGGGTTCCATGAATCAAACATGTGGTCTATATTCTTCAAAGTATAAATATAACCACCATTGCATATCATTAGTTTAAATGGAGGAAGAGAAGTTCTAGTATATCAATGTTGCTTTCAAATCCTCTATGGAAAATGTGGTCCTCCAAACTAAAAAATAGCATCCACAATGATTCAAACTCAGGTTCATTTCACATGAGTATTTTATACTATGCTTTGCTAGCTATAATGGACACCCATTAGGGTGTGTTTTGATGTACCCCTTCTTTATTAAGAAGGCATGCATGTGCTCCAAACATTTTGAATACCAATTCAAATGCATCACTCAATAAATTTGAAAATTTTGAATTCGAAAAAGCACGTGATTTTCCCTTCTTCAAACCAATAGTCCTATTGTGATTGCTTTGGTAGCAAAGGATCAACATCCTCGAATTTTAATTTCTAATATATTTTTTGGGAAGAATAAAATGGATTATCTCCAATTCTCTTGGAATGACAAATAAATAAAAGAAAGAGGACATTTTTTTACCTCTTATGCAAAAAATGACTTATAAGACATTTAGGATGAAAGCATCCTAGGATTTGGAAGAAGTATCAAAGGCTTCAAAAAACACTTTTGCATGACCAAGTGAGGTAACTCTATGCCCACTTTGATACCATGTTGGGAATTCACAATTTTTTCAAAAAATAGTTATAATAAATCCATCCACTCAAATCTTATAGAAAGAATAAAAAATAAAAATAAATAAGAGAAAAAATTAAGATGTGTCCATAGGCATTGTACTATCTATGGATAAAAATCATAACACTTCAATACAATGGTTGGATTGGTTGGGGGTATTTATACCATTATGTAATCCTCAAAATTACTAAAAATGGGTTTAAACTAAGTGGACATAATTAGAGGGCTTTAAGGTTAACTACCAGTTATAATATGGGTTTAACCATAACGAGGTTAATCACAACCCATATGGCTTTCATAATAAAATCAATAAATTAGATACATTAGACAATTATTTACCTTAGGCCTATACAACATTATATCATATAATGTTCACCTTGCCCATGAATCTAATTTCACTTTCAACACTTCCTCATAATTTGAATTGAGAGGTCAAGGAGAGAAAACATTAGTGATAATAATATTTCCCTCCAATAATGGATGCTCCACTTGACCTCTATAGTTGAGGCAGATTCTTCAAAATCCCCCTCATCATTTGAAAGACATTTGTTGATCTTCAAATATTTAGCTTAAATCCTTTGTAATTTTAGCAAACAATTCTAGGTCAAAAGTCCTTCCCTCTTAGAATATTTGAAAATGATCTTTGACTTCTTCGAATATTTCGCTTGGCCCTTGACCCCTACAACTTAGCCTCCTTAGTTTTAAATTCCTTTGCATGACCTTATATTTGTGAAGTATTATCACAATTCCTTATTAACACCTAAAAATGAACTAGGATAAAGATAAGTTAACCAAGAGTAAGAGGATTTTGAGATTCCAAGAACATAGGAATCATATGAATGATGAGGCTCAACATCTAAAAAGGAGACAAGTTAACAAATACAATCTTCACACTTTCTGTTTCATCTTTGCTTATACCTATAGAAGATGCAATAATTGATCTCAATACATTAAATCTCACAATATAGTCCTCAAAATTATTAAACTCAACCAATTTGAGAGAAGAAATTTCTAATTCCAAGTGACTTTAGTTGTATTTACTTTGCCAAAAACTCATGTAATTTTAACCATAGATTGATAGATTAATTTTTTATTTGATATGGAAAAACAATTATGGTTCATTCAATAAGGAGAATAGGCTAAGAGTTTCCTCTTTCTTATGCTAGCAATTTTTGCATTAATGGTTGTCGCTTTATATTCTTGAAATATTCGCCATAAGTTCTTGCTAAGTAATAGGCCAATCATTTGAGTTGACAAAATAATATAATTTCATCCATTAAGGTGAGTGACTAGGGCTTGATGATCCATATTACACAATTTGATACCTAAAATTGTAATAGGTCCTTGAATTAATGCTACCAATGCGTAGAGCTCAAAAATTCATGCATTTGAAAAAATAGGATCAAAACACTTATGTAGGCAAAATTTATAGCCTTCAAATGTTTTTCCCTAATGGAACTCAAAAAAGCAAAATTTAAATCCCCAAGCCTTAGATAAGCAAGAACGAATCTTGACTTACCTCTTGAAAATTTCTTATTTGTTGGTGTATTGCACTCTTTTTTTACCATTTTATATCTATTGAACCACTCAATTATCGACACTTGGTGCTCTCTAATTGGTGGATGTGATGTATATGATAAAATATTGGTTACAGGACACACATGGTGCCGCTTTAGATGCCACATTGGCCATCCATTATGTGCATTCTAAAAAATCCTGACCAACACTAGGGAATTTCAAACCTTAATCTCTTGAGTGCAAGGTTCATTACACTAAAAATCTTAGCAATCATATTAACTAGAAGTAAAAATATTTTTCCTTCACTTAAACACTTTCTAAAACACAACAACCAAGGTGGATCTATGCCTTACAATAAAAAATTAGAGGTATGGAATTTAAACATGCATCCTTTCTCCCCTAACACTATCCTACAATTCAATATTCCATCACACATGATGGTGATTAGGAAAACTTCTTCTCCATAGAAAACACAAAGCCTCCCTTTTCTTTGAAAAAGGGTACCACAAATTGAACATGTTGTCTATATTCTTCAAATCATAATGCTAACCACCATGTCATATTGTAACTTCAAATAGATAAAGAGAAGTTATAGTATATCATTACTTCTTTCAAGACCTTTATGAAAAATGTGGTCTTCTCAACCAAAAAATAACATCTACAATTATTCAAAATCGAGTCAATTTTATGTGAACAATTTATACTATGCTTTACTAGCCATAATGGACACCCATTAGGGTGTGTTTCAATATGTCCCTTCTCTATCGATGCATGCACTTTGAACCTACTGAACACCAAACCAAAGCCATTACATAAGAAATTTTATGAATTTGAATTTGAAAAAGCATGTCATCTTCCATTCTTTGAGCCAACAATCTCTAAATTCCTTTTGTGGTTGAGTTTCAAGATCCTCCAAATCTAATTTTTGAAACTTTTTTTGGGAAGAAGAAAATGGATTATCTCCAATACTCTTAGAATAATAGATAAATAAAGGAAATAAAACTTATTTTACCTCATGCAAAATGGCTTATAAGACATTTAGAAGGAAATCAACTTGGGATTTGAAATAAGTATTATAGACTTCAAAAAGCATTTTTGCATGACCAAGTGAGGCAACTCTATACCTACTTTGATAACTGTTGACAATTTTGTCACATTACACAAAGGGGTAGAAAAATCAAAATTTTGTACAGTGTTTCTTTTTTGTAAAGTATTTCTTTTGTTGTTTTGAAAATATTTGTAAGTTGCAACAATTTTGGCTTTCCCTGCCACCCCCTTGTACATAAAATGGAAAAGAAAGAGCTTTGCTATCGAACAAGCTAGGGAAGATAGCTTTGCCGAAAGAAGGAAGTAAAATATGAAAAGAGCTTCGCACCCGAAGCATTTCCAGTAGTCGCTTTGGGCCAGATTTTTGCGAAGCGGTATTTGCCGAAGTAAGAATATAAGGAAAACTACTTTGGGACAAAAGCGCTTCAAACCACTACTTCGGGCAAGAATTTTGTGAAGTGATGTTGCCGAAGAAAGAGTACAAGGGAGGCGTAAGAAAGAACTTCGGGCCCGAAGTACTTCCAGAAGCTACTTCGGCCAAAAAACTTGCGAAGCGGAAGTTTGAAGAAAAGCGACATCTAAAAGGTACTTCGCCAAAAAATCGTCGAAGCACCCACTTCGGGCCTCCCCATCAGCGAACCATTTCTACTTCGTCGAAAGTCGTTGCGAAGCATCTGCTTCGGCTAGCTTTCGTGCGAAGTATTTTCACCCGAAGCGGTAGTGGCTAAGAAGAACGAAGCATTTTTGAAGGCAAGAATGTGCTTCGGCCGAAACCCTCCCGAACCGTAGTTTTGAAAGAAGATCGCGACGAAGCATTTCTACAAGGCATCAGCGAGGCAATTTTGATAGCGAAGCGACGAAGAATGAAGAGCCCCATTTTGAGGAGGAAATCTTCTTCGGCACTCACCACCCCCGAAGCAGTTTTGCGAAGCTCCATTTTGCGAAGTACAAATCAAGGAGTTATTGCTTCGGCTCGAATCCATTGCGAAGCGAAGTTGCAAATGAACATCCAACGAAGCGCTTCAGGGGCACGCGTTCCAAGCCGGGTATTTTCCCGAGGTGATCAAGTGCCTCATAAATGCATTTTTTCATGCCCGATAAGCTCGTTGCTCATTTTTAGCAATTGGAAATGAAGTATCAGTCCCTGAAAGAGATCCCGAAGAGCATGGCGGCCACTCGAGCACTGCACCCAGAAGCCAAGGACGCTCAGATGGCTCATTAATGCATCTTTCCATGGTTGACCCGGTCATAGTTGCCAGTTTTGGTAATAGATTTGAGAGCTCGATCACGAGAGCCACGAGGAGCCGACTTCTCAGGTCTCGAGGGTGTACTCCTCCATTTTGTGTAATAATGACTCAGAGGGTCGGGTCCTCTATAAAAACCCAGGCATTGTAATGTAAAAGGGGGGGAACTTTCTGCTAGAAAGCTATTGTAACTTGAAGTCCTACGATTAATACTAAAGAGCTTTGGGCTCGATTTCTCTCTTGTATGCTGCCTTCTGTGTTTATTTCTTTTGTCTTTCTTCATTTGCATATTGTAACTCTAAATCCTGAATTTCGATGTGTGATTGGGGACTGAACCCTGAAATTTGCCCGAAGGATACATAGGGGAGGAAAACGCCATATTGGTTTTCTTTTATGCTGCCTGTGGGTAGTGGTTTCTGTCATATTCACTTGTCCTAATCGTCGTTACTCTGAACTCTGAATTTCGATGAAAGGGAGAAGGAGAATCCTGGAACTCGTCCAGAGGATACATAGGAGGGCTAATATTGCATTTCTTTCATTTATTCTTGGTGTTTCTTGCTGTTGTTTCAAGTTGTTAGTTAGCGATCGTGCTTCCTGTTCTTTCCCACCATTAAACTACTGAGATCTCTTCCCTTACTCCTTTTATTTCTTTCTTGCACCCTTACTCTTTTATCTCTTTCCTGCTCCCTTACTCTTTTTATCTCTTTCCTGCACTCTTATCTCAAAACACCAAAGTAGTTTAGCATAGGAGCCGGCCTTTCTCCGGATATTGGCACGAGGGGCATCTCTTCCCTTCGGCCTTTCAATGTTGGTCTAGGTCTAGGGCGCATACACTTACCCAAATCCTTTCTTGGGCAGATTTGATGACCAACAGTTTCTAGCACACTCGGTGGGACCAAGGTCCCATATTTTAAGGAAACTCAAGTTTGGTGAATCTCTGGCCTGTCTCCACCAAGCCAACAATCTCTAGCATTGCTGGGGACCCGATCAGTCTCACCTTCTGAGTGGTAGTGAGAATCGATGCTCTCATTACCAAAAGACTCTTAGCATCTGGTGACTCTATTCAACCCAAAAATATTTAAGTCATAGAGACCGGTACCTAAATCTGTGCCTTCATGCCAACAGTTCCCCGATTTTAAGCAAGCCCGAGTTTGGTGAATCTCCGGCTTGTCTCCATCTGATGAAATCACCTGGCGACTCTGTTTAGTTGAAGATCCAGATTTCTAGATCGAAGAGGTCTTTGAAAGAAGACATCCCGAAGGAATCAAGGTTCGGTGAGCAGCCTTGACCTCACAAGCGGAGAAAAGAATGTTCACCTGGCGACTCCGACTTAGCGGTGATAACCGTGATCTCTGCAGACCACTGCTATAATGGCAAGGGTAAGCTATCCTAGTTGGGATGATTCTGGCCCCCTGAATCTTCAAAGTTACCATGAGATTCCCAAAAGCGCCTTGAAGACATTGACGAAATACAATGGCACTAAGGGAATGGCCCAAGAGCACCTTGAAGATGTTGCTGCTTTAGCGACCCTCCATGGCATAATCCACGAAGATGTCATGATCAGACTTCTGGTTCTATCTTTGGAAGGAAGGGCGTTGCAGTGGTACAGACTGCTCGGGCGTAAGAGCATCTGCTCATGGGATGACTTAGCGGGAGCACTAATCAGAACATTTGATGGCTCTCAGGACCCTTTCCAGCTTTTGATGTACCTCTCCACCATCATGAGAGCACCTTTGGAGAGCATCATGGACTTCAATGTCCGATTCTATAGAAGTTGGAAGAGAATTCCAGGGGAGATCCAACCGACGCCCGCCCAAGCCCATCTCTTCTATGTTCGGGCCTTTCACCTGGACATGAGCCTCATCTTACTGCAATCAGGTGAATGAAGATTCCCTCAAATATTTGAGGAAGCAGTACGAGCAGAACAACTTCTGCTCCTATCGAGAAAGTGGCAGTGGGGAGAAACCCCATCACCTTATCCGGTAATTGCTGCTCTTGTCTATCACACACAGTATTCACCATGGAATATTCCTCATACAGAGTAGAGGCCTGAGATGCAATCGTTTGAAGCTCAAGAGGCAGATTTCATCCAAGTCCAACGATGGGAATATGCAAGCCATGTTCCAATGAATGAACAATATGGTTGCTTGCAGTCTCCATCAGAAGATGGGCCAAAGAGAAGAACAGGCTCAAGTGGTAGAGCCTGAGAACGAAGAGGGCACATTTTTGCACCCTTTTTGTATCCCAAGGGATGGTACACGAGTGTTCAGCCAGAGCCCATCAAGCATGTCTCATCAAGAAGTTGAGCCTGAAGAGATCCTGGAAGATTACTCTTCGCTGGAGGAGCCTTGTTATCGCATCAAGAGGATGGAAGAACCTATACCCAGCCCACAGTTAGTAGATTCTTCGATATTCTAGTATTGGTTCCAGCCATCACTACGACCAGTACCCCAAGAGGGCCCTCACGTGGCAAACTTCTTCGCCACATCTTTCATCAACAGTACGGGTATTGGCAAGAGCGACAACTCACTACGTTGCTCCCTGATCGCAACATGGACAACTTTTGTAAGATGTTATTCGAACTTTAAGGATCAACTAAAGTTTAATCAGATCTGGTCTGGACATTGTAGGTTCACCGGATAGACACCCGAAGCTCAGTTCATGGTGGTAGCATGTCAATCATGTCGCAAAATTTTGTGTAAATACTGTAAATAATCTGGTTAGTAAATAAAGTTCCGGGGGCACTAAGTGTTGCTTAGGAGCTTAGGTCAAATTTTACTTCGGTATGTAAAAAAAAAAAATCTCCTTCGGGAACTTTGTGTGCGAAGTAGCTGATGCAAAGTGGTTCGCAGCGAAGCACGTTGGCCGAACAAAATTCAGACTAAGGCATGAAAGGTGCTTCACCAAGAGGAGTCCAAGCAAAGCAGTTTTCAAAGGAAAATCAACGAACTACTTCTCAAAAGGAACAAGCTTCGGAGGAAGTCTTCCACGAAGCAAAGTGGTGACACAACGAGGAAGAACTACTTCGGGCCCGAAGCACAAAAAATCGGCTCGCACCAAAGGTTCACCGTGAAGCATTTTTCAGCCCGATTTCGACTTCACCAATCCAAAAGTGCATGAAGCGGAAGGCATTTAAAATGTGCCTAGAAGAATGTGTCGACAACCACCTTAGAAAGTGTTCGAAGCAAGCGAGTTTAATGCAAATATGGCAGAACACATCCCGAAAGGATTCGATTAGGAGAAAAGCTCGCGCTAAGGTACGAGGTGGCAGTAGGTTACGTTTCCAATGCAAGGCATAATCATAGAAGCACGTGGCCCCACGTACTACATCGTCGGATAAGCCAATCAAACAGTGCAGTGACCTCCCAGGTCAGAAATGTAGATTTAATTATGGCAGGAGCCATAAATACAGGTAGTTGCCTTCTAAGGCTATAAAATGTAATCCTTAGCAGTGAGAAGGTTATTTTCCTACCATTGCATGCGAGATTGAGAGCTCCGTTGCTAATCCTTCTGCCTTTCACGTCGAAGTCCTCTGCGCTAAAAGTTCTGCTTCTGTAAATATCCGTCATGGGGAAGAAAAGCTCCAAGGAAAAGAAGAAGGAGCCAGAAGTTGCAGGACCCGAAAAAACAAAGAAGGGTCAAGAGGAGAAGAAGCAGAGACCCAAGAGGGTCGAACTGAACCTCCGCCCAGAAAAGCAAGTTGTGGAGGAGAAAGAAGATTTCGAAGATGAACAACCTGCAGAACCACCAGTTGATGGGTGGGAAAAGATCAGGGACACAGAGCTTTCGAAGAGCGTGGCCGAACTCAGGTATACCATTGAGTTCATGAGGAGTAGGCTCTCGACGAAAAATAAAAGGGCCACCGCATATTATTCGCAAATCTATTGGTATCTGACTCCGCTCGCGTATCATTGTCCTGAGCTGATCTATGCCATCGCGCAGAACTACCAGCCCTCCTCCAAACAAGTGATAGACGCCGCTGGACATAAATTGTTTTCAATTTTGAAAGAGGATGTGCAAGCAGCCTTCGCACCGCAGCAAGGGCCGCCTAAGGGATATTCAGTTCGCAATGTTATTCTGAGCGAACAGATGGAGAGGTTCACCTCCAACAACTACATTGTAAAGTTTTTTAATGAGAACCTCAAGAGTGGGCTCCCTTCAGGCAAGCTGCCCCAAATGCCCCTACCCTTGGTAGCCTTTAAGAACACCGATATTTTCTCCATCATTGCATGGGTGGCGGGCCTGTCGACCGATGCTTCGGTGCACCCTTGGCAGGTGTCGTTGGCCGAATGTATTTCTAGAGGGGAATTTTATGCCCCCGATGCTTCGAGGCCAAACACCAACCCAGTATTCTTTGACTGGGTAGAATGGGTGGCCCGAAGCCTACACACATGGCTTACCAGCATGAAGAACTCTAGAACGGGCCAATACTTCGGCCCTTGTTCTTTCCTTGTTTGGTTATTTTTCTATCATGTACATAAAATTTTTCCCCATATTGCCATTACAGCAAGCGACAAGGATGGAAATCCTCTGCCTGTGTACCAGTGGACTCCCCTCCTATTGAGGTCAGAGTCCTATTATTCTTTTAATCAACAATTTTTGGGACCCGCTATGCATCTGTTAACAGGGTCTAGCCCTCGGGTGCCCCTCCGTTTAAGAGACAAGGTGGTGCAGGAAAAGAAGGGAGATGTGTTTCAACTGACACAGGGGCTCATGATTCACATATTTGGCTTTGTAGGGAAGCCCTTCTTGCTACCAGTCTACCCCTCCAAGTACCAGTTTGTATTAGAGGTCGCTCGATAGAGCAAAGCAACAAACGCAATCTACGAACATGGTCGGAAGTGGGCACACACTTGTGACTTCCCCTTCAAAATGGGGGTAATCGAAGTGTTTGCCTTGAAGCATAATGTTTTCCTGGAGGAGAAGCTTGCCAACTTTGGTTTGCTCCAAATTCCTCAACAATGGCTCTATGATCCCTTGGGAGTGATGAGGGATCACCTTAAATTCAAGAACTTTCATGTGTGCCCTCGCCCAGAGATAGTGGAGCAAAGGAACAATCCTAATGGGAGGGATTTAGAATGGCATTTAGAAAGAATGAGGACATTGCCTCCCTGGCATGAATTTTACCCTATGGAGGTCGAGTTTGACCCTGTCCAGCATCCCTTCCCAAGCCCAGACTCCACCTTCTGGAGAAAAGCTAAAGATGATCTAAGGGAGGGAGTGAAGGATTGGAGCATGGAGCAACTAAGGGAGTGGTGGATAATGAGAGTCCATCGCCAAAAGATGAATTCTTACGGATTCTTGGCAACAGATAAGGACTTCGCAGTTGTTTATGAAGCCAATGTTGGGACCTGGAAGCCCATATCTTTCGTCGACTTTGTTCCTCCAGCTACCCCAGGTTTCGAGCGAAAGCCCAGGAAGAGCCGATGATGCCTCGAAAGAGGAGGAAGAGGAAGAAGCCGAAGCTATGCTAGAGGCGCTACCACAGAGACCGAAGGAAATCCATGACACAAGTGCCGAAGAGTCAGAGCAACCATTGGAGAGGAAGAAAAGGAAGAGGCAAGAGCAAGTCCAAGTGCCTCCAAGCCACCCGAAGCGACCCCGCACAAGGCTTCCAAGTGCTCCCGCTGGACAACCTGCATCAGGCCCGACCGAAGTAAATGTTGAGGGTGCGGTGCCACCAAGTGCCGAGACAGTCCCAAGCATAGACATCATTGATGTGGAGGAACTCCTCCAACCAGAAGGGGACCCCGAAGTAGAAGTCATGGAGGTCGGGAGTGCCGAAGCCCAGAAGGAGCAGGAGCCAATCACACAAGAAGTCACCACGACCGCTCTGCCAGGAGGGCACATAGGTACACACTCTCCACCCTTTGCCTTGGTCTCTCACACGTCCACTATGGTCTCGACCAAAGGTTCTCATCAGTCTCCCATGCAAGGTCAATCACCTCCTCATGTGTTGCCCATTGCTATCCCAAGTTCACCTCGTGATCCCGTTAGCCCCACTCCACTCGAGTCATTCGATCGGGACAAGTCTGTTGGTACTACTTTGCCTACCCATGCCACCATTCCCTTGGTCCTTAGTCAAGGCAAAGATAGTACTCCAACATCGAACCCCGTAGCCCATTCCCCCATCATACACGACATTGTCCCACTTGTCGAAGCTCCCGTTACACCCGTCGCCGAACCTTCTGGTGAGGCATCCCCCATTAATTCTTTATATTTGTTTACCCCTTCGGTTGGAGATCCAGCCTTATTTGAATCAGAACTGTCCATGATAAAGGAACACCCTCTAGCCGAAAAGCTTCTCCAAGCCCAGAAAAACATAGAGAAAATGCTAAAGGAGGCAAGGAAGAAGAGAGGGCGCTCTCTGGCCCAAGTTGAAAAATGCGTTGTCTTCGATTTGAAGGCCGAGAAGCTGCATAAGGTAAAGAAGATCCCCAAGGTCCAGAAGCCCCTGGATGAAATGACTCCAGTGGACTATGATTACCAAGATAAATCCAAGGACCTGGAGCATTTAAATGTGGATAATGAATCGGCATCCATGCACGTCAGGATCGAAACTTTTTGAGCGCATGCAAACATCGCCAATCAGCGTAGGTTTGAAGCAGAGAGCGCCAACATCAAGTTGGAAGAAGAGCTAGCGAGGACCCGTTCCAGGTTAGAGGACGCTGAGAAGCAGTGCAAGCTGATGAAAAAGGAAACACATGCCCTGAAACAACAAATACTACAACTGCAATGTACAGCTGAAAACCAAGCACAAAGACAGGCCGAGAATGATCTGAAGGCCAAAGAGCTTGAAGGCAAAATCTTGCAGATGCAGAATCAGCTGTACAAAAAGGAAGGCCTAGGGCTGTTGGACAGGAGCAGAATCAAGGAGATTCGCTCGCACTTGCTCAGAAACTTCAGGTCTCGGGCCTCCAGTGCCCTTTCAATTTTGGCCTACATCATGGAAGCCTAGAATGCCATTGTCGAAGGAGGACCAATCATAGATGAGGTCACTCAGAAAGCTAGAGGCCAACTCAAATTAGCTTTCGATGTCCAAAACATTAAATATCAGGACTTGCAGGTCCCTGCGATGAGTCGGACGGCTAGAGATTGGTCTACAACCCGGGCCATAGTTCATGCCTTCTTCTCCAAGGTGAGGAAGGCACAAAAGGTGAAGGACCTCCTAGACGTGTTTGAGAGTGAGCAACGTGCATCGATGGGCTATTTCGAGGATCTCTCTTCCTTAGGTTTCTCGAGCTTCATGGATGATGATGGGAACCTCCTGACCAAGGAAGAGATTAAGCCGACATGGCTTCATTTTGAAGGTGACGTCTCGAAGATAGACGAGTGGGCGGAGCCTATAACAGAAAGGCAGGTCACAGATTTCCTTCTGAGATACTGCAAGATCGTGGCCTGCCTAAACGATCTATATACTAGGGCCAAACATGCTGATATCGGGTAGATTGATCGGTTCCACGTTTTGGTTAAGGCATTGCAGGATCTAGAACCTTTCTCGAAGGGTGCCTGGGCTCATGTCCGTCGAACCATGAAAAACATCCACGATCGCCTTGCCCCACCACCGCAGCAGGAAGCCACTCCAGAAGAAGCCACGCCAGAGGAAGGAGGAGAAGAAGAAGAAGAAGAAGAAGGAGAACAAGTTGTGGAAGCACCCCCAAAAGGAGAAAAAGGAGAAGGGTCTGGAGGTGACTCTGGCCCAATGGATCAAAGCTGAGGGTTCTTCCATCGAGACGAGCTCGTTGCCCCGCGAGCCGCCAAGAATGTTGAAAATTTTGTCACATTGCACAAAGGGGTAGAAAAAAATCAAAATTTTGTACAGTGTTTCATTTTGTAAAAGTATTTCTTTTGTTGTTTTGAAAATATTTGTAAGTTGCAGCAATTTTGGGCTTTCCCTGCCACCCCCTTGTACATAAAATGAAGATGAAAGAGCTTCGTCTGCCGAACAAGCTAGAGAGGAAGATAGCTTCGCCAAAAGAAGGAAGTAAAGTATGAAAAGAGCTTCGCACCCGAAGCATTTCCAACAGTCACTTCGGGCCAACTTTGCGAAGCGGCATTTGCCGAAGGAAGAATACAAGGAAACTACTTCGGGCCTGAAGCGCTTCAAAAGGCTACTTCGGGCGAGAATTTTGCGAAGCGACGTTGCCGAAGAAAGAATACAAGGAGGGCGATAAAAGAGAACTTTTGTCTCGAAGTATTTCCAGCAGCTACTTCGGCCAGAAAACTTGCGAAGCGAAACTCAAAGGAGCATTGAAAAGTACTTCGCCAAAAAATCGTCGAAGCACCCACTTCGGGCCTCCCCCAGCAACGAACCATTTCTACTTCGTCGAAAGTCATTGTGAAGCATCCGCTTCAGCTAGCTTTCATGCGAAGCATTTTCCACCCGAAGTAATTAAGGTCATGAAGAACGAAACATTTTGAAGGCAAGAATGTGCTTCGGCCGAAACCCTCCCGAACCATAGTTTTGAAAGAAGATCACGGCGAAGCATTTCTACAAGGCACCAGCGAGGTAATTTTCACAGGCGAAGAATGAAGAGCCCCATTTTGAGGAGGAAATCTACTTCGGCACTCACCACCCCCGAAGCAGTTTTGCGAAGCTCCACCATGCGAAGTACAAATCAAGGAGGAGTAGTTGCTTCGGCTCGAATCCATTGCGAAGCGAAGTTGCAAACGAACATCCAAAGAAGCGCTTCAAGGGCACGCATTCCAAGCTAGGTATTTTCTCGAGGTGATCAAGTGCCTCATAAATGCATTTTTTCGTGCCCGATAAGCTCGTTGCTCATTTTTAGCAATTGGAAATGAAGTATCAGTCCCTAAAAGTGAGCCCGACGAGCATGGCGGCCACTCGAGCATCGCACCCAGAAGCCAAGGACGCTCAAACGGCTCATTAATGCATCTTTCCCTGGTTGACTCGGTCATAATTGCCAGTTTTGGTAACGGATTTGAGAGCTCGATCACGAGAGCCACGAGGAGCCGACTTCTCAGGTCTCGAGGGTGTACTCCTCCATTTTGTGTAATAATGACTCATAGGGTCGGGTCCTCTATAAAAACCCAGGCATTGTAATGTAAAAGGGGGGGAACTTTTTGCTAGAAAGTTGTTGTAACTTGAAGTCCTACGATTAATACTAAAGAGCTTTGGGCTCGATTTCTCTCTTGTATGTTGCCTTCTATGTTTATTTCTTTTGTCTTTCTTCATTTGCATACTGTAACTCTGAATCCTAAATTTCGGTGTGCGATTGGGGACTGAACCCTAAAATTTTCCCGAAGGATACATAGGGGAGGAAAACGCCATATTGGCTTTCTTTTATGCTGCTTGTGGGTAGTGGTTTCTATTATATTCACTTGTCCTAATCGTCGTTACTCTGAACTCTGAATTTTGGCGAAAGGGAGAAGGAGAATCCTGGAACTCGTCCAGAGGATACATAGGAGGGCTAATATTGTGTTTCTTTCATTTATTCTTGGTGTTTCTTGCTGCTGTTTCAAGTTGTTAGTTAGCGATCGTGCTTCCTGTTCTTTCCCACCATTAAACTACTGAGATTTCTTCCCTTACTCCTTTTATTTCTTTCTTGCACCCTTACTCTTTTATTTCTTTCCTACTCCCTTACTCTTTTTATCTCTTTCCTGCACTCTTATCTCAAAACACCAAAGTAGTTTAGCATAGGAGCCGACCTTTCTCCGAATATTGGCATGAGGGGCATCTCTTCCCTTCGGCCTTTCAATGTTGGTCCAGGTCTAGGGCGCATACACTTACCCAAATCCTTTCCTGGGAAGATTTGATGACCAAAAATAACATACTTGGAATTCATAATATTTTCTAGAAATAGACAAAAGCAATCCATCCACTCAAATCTTATACAAAATGTATAAAAATACCAAAGAAATAAATAAGAGATAAAACTTATGCAGTGCCCATAGGCACCATAAATAATCATCCATAGATAAAAATAACAACACTTTGACATAATGGTTGGAATGGTTGGGGGTATTTATACCAATACCTAATCCCCAAAATTACATAAATGAGTTTAACCTAAGTTGACATAACAAGAGGTATTTAAGGTTAATTACAAGTTATAATATGGTTTTAACCATGACAAGGTTAACCACGACCCATAGGGATTGCATAATAAAATCAATAAAATAGATGTGTTATACAATGATTGCCCTTAAGCCTATATAACATTACATTATACAATGTCGACCTTGCTCATGAATCAAATTACAATTTCAAAAACCCATCATAATTTGTATTGAGGGGCCAAGGAGAGAATATATTAGTGATAATAATGTCTCCTCCAAATAATGGATGCTCTAGTGGGCCTCTATAGTTGAGGTGGAACCTTCTAAATACCCCTCATCATATGGAAGGTGTTTGTTGATCTATAGAAATTTAACTTCAATCCTTTGTAATTTTAGCAAATGATTCTTGGTCTCCTTTGCAATATTTTCAAATGGTTTTCGATTTATTTGAAGACTTAGCCTAACCCTTGGCCCTTGTATATTAGCCTCCTTAGTTTTGAATTCTTTTGCATGAGCTTGTATTTATGAAGTACTATCACAATTCCTCATTACCACCTAAAAATGAACTAGGATAGAGAAAAATCAATCAAGAGTAAGAGTTTTTTAGATTTCAAGAACATAGGAATTATATAAACCATGAGGCTCAACATTTAAATATAAGGAGAGAGATTAGCAAGGATAATTTTTACACATTCATCACCTTTGTTTTTGCCTCTAGAAGATGCAATATCTGCTCAATACATTAAATCTCATTATATAATCCTCAAAATTATTAAACTCAACCAATTTGAGAGAAGAAAGCTCTAATTCCAAACAACTTACTTTAGTTGTATTTACTTTCCTAAATAACTCATGCATTTTTACCTATAGCTTGGTAAGATCATTTTCTTTATTGATATGGAAAAGCAATTTTGGTTTAATCAACAAGGGGAATAGGCTAATAACTTCATATTATTTATGCTAATAAGTTTCTTAATCAATGGTTGTTTCTTTATATTCTTGAAATATTCACCACAGGCTCTTGTTACATAATAGGCCAGTCATTTAGGTTGGTAAAATACTATAATTTCACCCATTAAGATGAGTGACTAGGGCTTGATCATCCATCTTACACAATTTGATCCTTAACACTATAATCAGTCCTTAAACCAATACTACCAATGCGTAGACCTGGAAAATTCATACAACTTGAAAAATATGAGTTTAACCTAAGACAACATAACAAGAGGGATTTAATATTAGTTACAAGTTATAAGATGCATTTAGCCATAATAAGGTTAACTACAGCCCACATGGCTTACATAATAAAATATTATAATAAATTATATACAGTGTACAATGATTTGCCTTAGGCCTATACAAGATTACATCATACAATATTAGCATTGGTCATAATTAAAATTATACTTTCAATAGTCACAAGCTCATGCAATTGAGAGTAGCTAACAATTTTTATTTTGTTTTGTTATGTAATATAAACCTTCATAAGTTTGGGACTCAAGCAAAAAAAACTTTATACTTCATGGACCTCCAACCATATGTTTCACAACCTACATCCCATGATCGAAGTCTATCGTTTGATATCTACCCTACTATTATATGATATGGATGTTGTTGATATATTATAGTTACAATATTACCAATATATGATTGGTGTATTTTTTGTTTATGTTTTGAAACTCCTATTTTTTATGTTATTTCCTATTCTGTATTTCATGAAGTATTTAACCTAAAATCGAAGAGCAAAAAAGTGCAGCAAAAAATGTAGCAACAAAAATTGCAGTAGAATGGAACAGTCAAAATTTGAGGGACCAAATATGCTCAAAATTCAATGAAATTTTGTGAGTATATTCTACATAAAATATCTTTCAAATGGTATAGAAAACAGGGAAAAGCAACATTTTTTTCTCCAAAAGAATGAAATAGAATATTGTTTCTCATTCCAAATGAACTCAGAAGTATTACAGTGCTTTCTCCAAATTCTTCTATAGCTATTTTATACCATTATTTTACAAGAGACAAAAATATGTTATAACTGCAAGGGTATTCCTACCCTTGTCTTGCCATGCATTAACCACGATCACGGATATAAATCAAACAATATTTATCCAACAAATCCAAGAGTAATAAAACATCAAATTGAATGCACGATAGATCGAACAAAAGATTGTAATCAAGCAAAAATGAATGAAATGTTATTTAAATCAAATATACCACTTAAGGAGGGCTGGTCCTCGCCACTTGGAGGGCTCAGTCCTCTGTGAATATGCAAATGAATTTGAATATATGATGATCAAATTAAATCAAATCAAACTATATTAATAGTAAATTAATTAAATCATTCTTGGAAGCATCAACATAGCCGACTAGCTATGTTAGGTATGTAACATGGCTCCCCTCCTCGGAAAGCTTTGTCCTCAAAGCTGGAAATGTCTGGAAAATACTTTCAGGTTCCCATGTAGCATCTTCTTCAGGTAGGTCCTGCCATTTGATGAGGAATTCTTTGATGTGATGAGATCTCAACATACGTGTTCTGCTTTGTAAAATTGCTTCAGGCTGGAGATATATACGTCCTTCTTCATCGAGTACTGGTAATTCTGACTGAGATTGTACTTTTTGGCTGATCACCTTTTTGAGATAGGAAACATGAAATACTGGATGTATACGAGATGAGGGAGGAAGCTCTAGTTGATATGCCACTTCTCCAATGCGACGCACTATTTTGTAAGGGCCATAAAATCATGGAGCCAACTTTTGACTGGTCTTGATCTTCAATGACAATTGTTTGTAGGGTTGCAAATGCAGGAACACCATATCACCTGTATTAAATTATCTTTTCGAATGGTGTGTGTCTTGTTGTTGCTTCATACGATTTTGTGCTTGGACCAAGTTGTCTTTGAGAATGTTGAGCATTGACTGTCGGTGTTGGAACCAATCATCTACTTGGGCCACTTTGGAAGAACCTGGAACATAATCTGCTATTGTTGGTGGTTTGACTCCATACAATGCTTCAAATGGAGACATCTTAATGGAATAATGGTACGAAGTGTTGTACCACCATTCTACCAAGGAAAGCCAATGACTCCATTGATACTGTTTATCCTGAACAAAACATCTTAGATAGGTACCCAAACATTTGTTAACTATCTCAGTTTGGCCATCTATTTGTGGATGGTATGCAGAGGACATATTCAACTTGGTACCACTAAGATGAAATAATTCTTTCCAAAAATTGCTAGTAAATATGGGATCACGATCACTTACAATATTTTTTGGCATTCCATGCAATTTGAAAATTGAATCCATAAATACCTTAGCCACTTTGCTTGCTGAAAATGGATGTTGTAAAGCCTGGAAGTGAGCATATTTGGAGAGGCGATCCACTACCACAAAAATTACTATTTTGCCTTCTGATTTAGGAAGACCTTCAATAAAATCCATTGAAATATGTTCCCATTGATGATCTGGAATAGGTAATGGTTGAAGCAATCCTGGTGATTTGACTATTTCACCCTTATTGCGTTGGCATACTTCGCATTCAACCACCCATTGTTTAACCTCTACTTTTAATCCTTTCCAATAAAAGGATTGTTTTATCCGCATATAGGTTTTCAAAAAACTTGAATGTCCTACTGATGGAGAAGCATGCGATTCATCCAGAATCCTTGATTTGATTGTAGAATTGTGTGGAATGTAAATGCGATTCTTTCTTCTTAAAACCTTGTCATCATAGGAAAAAAGAGGATGCTTGGATGAACCCAACAACAATTCCTGAATTATTTGAGCAGTTTCTGTATTTGACAACCATTCTTCTTGCAGCTGAGAAATCCATTGGGAACATGGACCTGAAATAGCATTAATAACCACTTCATCTTCATATTTTCGTGATAATGCATCTACTGCCACGTTTTCTTTCCCTTTCTTATACTCGATAACAAAATCATATCCCAACAATTTTGTTAACCACTTGTTTTGCTCTGGATAAGAAAATCGTTGTTCTAGAAAATGCTTGAGACTACTATGATCGGTTTTAATAATAAAGCGGCTACTGATTAAGTAGTGTCTCCATTTCTCCACTGCATGTAGAATAGCCAACATTTCTTTCTCATATGTGGACCTTCCCAAATTTTTTCCTGAAAGTTGTTTACTTTCGAATGCCAAGGGATGACCATCCTGCATTAATACTGCCCCAATACCTGTTCCTGAAGCATCACATTCAATCACGAATGGTTTGTGAAAATCTGGAGTTGCCAAAACTGGAGTAGTACACATTGCTTCTTTGAGGGCCTCGAATGCTTGAGTGGCTACTTCCAACCAATGAAAAGCATCCTTTTTTGTAAGAGTCATGAGAGGAGCTACAATTTTTCCATAGTTACGCACAAACTTGCGATAGTAGCCGGTAAGACCCAAAAAACCATGAAGTTTCTTGATGGTTTTAGGTAAGGGCCAATCCTGAATTACCTTTATCTTATTAGGATCCACTTTAACACCTTCCTGAGAAACTATATGACCCAGGTACTCAACTTCTTGAACACCAAAAGAGCATTTAGAGCATTTGACAAACAATTTTTCCTTGTGTAGTATATGAAGAACCCTTCCCACATGCATCAGATGATCCTTCCATGTTTTACTATATATGAGTATGTCATCAAAAAAGACTAGGACAAATTTGTGAAGGAATGGATGAAACACATGGTTCATGAGACTTTGGAATGTGGATGGGGCATTAGTGAGACCAAAAGGCATGACCAGGAATTCATAGTGACCTTCATGAGTACGAAAAGCTATTTTGGGAATATCCTCTTCCCTAACTCTAATTTGGTGAAACCCAGAACGTAAATCCAATTTTGTAAAAAAATTTGCACCATGTAGTTCATCTAGTAAATCATCAATGACAGGTATAGGGAATTTATCCTTGATGGTGATTTTGTTAAGGGGATGAAAATCAGGACACATACGCCAAGAATTGTCTTTGCGACGGGCCAAAACTACTGGTGAAGAATAGGGACTAGTGTTGTGATGGATGACTCCATGTTCTAATAGTTCTTGGACAATTTTCTCAATTTCTATTTTTTGAGGTTGGGGATATCGATAAGGATGACCATTAGGAGGAAGACTTCCTGGAACAAGGTGTATGGCATGGTCATGAGATCTTTTGGGAGGTAGTCCCTTTGGTTCTTGGAAGACATCATCATAGTTAGCCACAATGTTTTGCAGATCTTCTGATTGAATTTCTGGCATATCTTGTGCTTGCCTTTCCATACAATTAATTTGAGCAATGAATCTGTAACTACCTTTTCTTAATATTTTCTCCATGTTGTGAGAACTTACTACCCTTGATGGAGGTGTTGGAATTCCTTGGAGGCGAATGGTCTTTCCATTTTCTTTCCATTCCACAAAGCGTTGCTTGTAATTAAAACTGACCGTGTCCAATTGTTCTAACCATTCAACTCCCAAAATGACTTCTGAATTCCCTAAATTCATAACAAAGAGAGGCCCATGCCAAGTATAATTTCCCATTTGTAATGAAATTGGAGATGTTCTACCGATACATTGAGCATTTCCTCCATTTGCAATTATAACTTGAAACTTATCTTGATTGGAGGAGTTAATGTGTAAGTTTAATGCCCTGGCTATTTTTGTATCGATAAAATTATGAGTACTTCCTGAATCAATCAACACATTTACCTTCTTTTGTCGAATGAATCCTGATACCTTGATTGTATGGTGAGCTGATAGTCCCATAAGAGCATGTACTAAAATTGCCATAGTGTCCTCTTCAACTATCGCCTCCTTATGTTCAATTTGCTCTTCTGTTATGGGAGAGTCAGGTGAATTGATATCCACTATTTCCTCCTCATCTTCCTTGTCAGCATATTCTATTTGAAAGTTTTGTCTTGGTACACATGCTTGATATTTTGGATGGTGATTGCGACATTTAAAGCAGTAATATCTTGATGGTTGATCATTTCTATGGAAAGAGTTGTTGCGATATTGATGTCGACTATAGGAATCACGTCGGATAGATGTTCCATATTGCACCTTCTTCTCAGCCAACTTGGCAATCTTTATACAGGTATCTAAAGAGGATGGATCTTGTAGGTCAACTTCGATTTGAATATTCTCTTTCAACCCATTTCTAAAAGTAGATACCACCACATCGGATGGTAAGTTTCCTGCGTAGGAAAGCAGACTAGTGAATTCTGAAATATACTCCCTTACTGATCCTGTTTGCTTAAGTGACAACAACCGAACCATGTATGAAGATGAGGATCCTTCATCAAATCTATTAAGGAAAAGTGTGCTGAATTCATCCCATAATATGGGCTGCTTATTACCACGTTTTTGCCATGCAAACCATTGGTAAGCTTCAGTACCTAGTTTGGAGGAAGCAAAAGGAACTTTTTCTGAATCGAGAATCCGGTATAAGTCTAAAATGCCTTCCATTTTAGCTAACCAACCACGTGGATCATGACCCTCAAAGGTGGGCATATCAATGCATGGGAAATTAACACCATTAGGACCTCTTGGTTGTTGATAAACTTCCTCTCTATCCTGATCCTCATTATTCCTCTATCTATGGAAGCGATTTTGGGCACCTCTAGTAGGACCTCTTTGTTGTTCATAAACTTCCTCGCTATCCTGATCCTCATTATTCCTCTGTCTATTGAAGTGATTTTGGGCACCACCAGTAGGACCTCTTTGTTGTTCATAAACTTCCTCTCTATCCTGATCCTCATTATTCCTCTGTCTATGGAAGCAATTTTGGGCAAGGGATGCATAAACTTCCTCCCATCCTGATCCTCATTGTTCCAGTGTCTATGGAAGCGATTTGGGGCAGGAGGGGTTGTTTGGTTTTGGTTTTCCACTAGTTTGGTCAACATTGCAGTCAAATTATTCATGCCCTCTAGTAATTGGGTGACACAATTTTGCATATTTGGGTTGTTTGCATTGGGGTTTTCTATTTCCTCATGTGTGAGATTCTCATGGGAAGAGGTAGGAGAAGGATTGGGAGCCATGGTGTTAAGAAGTGGATGATCGGGATCAAAACTATTAATGCGTAAAGGAGAGTTGTATTGTGTACCTTTGGTTTGAGGAGGTCTTCTTGGTGACTTTAGGAACCCTTCGTTTGAATTCTCTGAGCTTGATAATCGACCGTTTGGTCCTTTGGTCCACCTTCCGCTCATGCACTTGTCAATAAGTCCTGCTTAACAAATTTTTTCTTCAATTTCTACAATAATTTGGTTAAATTGGGCCAAAAAATTTGTTTGGTTTTTTTCTCTAACTACGATGCTGAAATTGATCTGCTTTTCAATGGCTAGTTTTTTCTCGTGGTTAGTTCGAATGGCTAGGCGACAGTTAATTATTCAATGACTACCCCAATGACCAGGTGGTAGTGGTCGGAGAGACAAGGCTAGGAGACCTAGGAGAGCACTGGGACACTAGAAATGTGTGACAAGAAACCATGGTTAGACCCCAATGACAAGGTCGATGACTGGATATGACACACGACAGTAAAATCCCAAAACATATAATTGACACGATAGCATACGGAAGAACTGACACGACAACGACACAATAGTGGACACAAAAGACAAGAGCCTAACAAAATGATGACAATGAATATAACATGAAGAACAGAACCTAAGACAATAGCCTGGCATGATAGTGATAGCAAATACATAATACAAGAGCTTGATACAATGATGGTAGCAAAGACAACATGATAGACAAAACCTGAAGTGACTACGACTCGACAATAGATGAATGGAAGGACTCAGTAAAGCTAACTTTCATACGAGGACACTATAGCGGATAACTAGGAGATACGATACAACTGATAGCTAGAAAACATGATACAACAACACAACGAACAACTAGGAAACAAAAAAACCAACTAGGTAACACAAGACCAGACTAAGTAAACCGACAAGGGACACGTGACGGATAGGGTTCACATGCGAGCAAGACAACTAGCGAGTGTGATCGAAGTCACAACTCAATAGATGCGTCCAAATCCTTATAAAGGCTCTCTTCATCAACCCCATGATGTATGTGGGATAATTGACCCCGATGTAATTAAAAAATATAATATAAACTTTCTAACCTTAGGTTACCCATGATTTTAAGCTTAATACCCGATGTCGATTGGCCGACGACTTCAGACTATGTAGTGTTTGTTCTATAGTATATTGGCATGATTCTTTGGTGAATGTAGAGGATTGTGATCATTTGGTTGTCCTTGATAACATCGTTGGGCCACTATTTTAACACCCAAAGTTTCAGGTGCATGACGATACAATGTTTTACCCTAAATATGGTACAATTGTCCACAAAAGTGCCATATATGCTTTAACTTGGTTTAATCCTCTCGTAATAGTGTTTGACAATATTACTACACTAGTTGCATACGTTTCCTATATCTACGGTCCCTTCTGCTTCTACGCAACCTGACAACACCCCAATTTTTTTATGTTGTGAAGCCACTGATGCCCCCTTGGATCGTCCAGACTGATACCACTTGCAAGAGTAATTGCTACAACCCTAATATAGCATACTATGTTAGGTTTCAATTGAATTAATTATTTACTATTTAGACTAGGATTGATTTATTTTGAAATCATCTATCATCTTAAGTAGCTGAGCATTTATTCTAAATTCCATTTTATCATCTATGCAAATTGCATCAGTGTTGGTTATCTATCATGGTTAATTTATTAGTGATATACTTATTGTTGGACTCGAATAGAACTCGTAGGAGTTACTTCTAAGTGGTACCAGAGCTTGCATCGATCTTAGGGCCTACGACATTATTGTCATCAAGTGTCCATTCAGTTCTTGACGTTGTGCACAATAGCAAAATCTAATAACAAACACTTGGAGATTCGTATCCTCCTCATGAGTGAGCATATTGATGCATCGTAGTTAAACGACGTCCACGTCGAAGGTAGAATCAATGCAATTTCCCAAATTTCCTTCCTTCATCTACGTTAAATCAGTGGTTAAAATCGTCATGGTTGGCCTAAAATCTAGCGGTCATCCGGGCAGCAAAGCAAAAAAAATACATCACAAGGAGTTAGCAAAAAAATCAAGGCGAGTACAGGTTGATTTGAGCACCAAAAAAATGTACTCCCAAAAATATCGGTGGTGGCATTACGAAGTAAAAATTTTATCATGATATCACAGTAATTTTATAAAACATCACACCCAGAAGAAACACTGTAGCAAGGATATATCTCCACAAGCTAAAAAATGAGTAGCCAACAAGGGTAGTCCCAACCATTGTCAGATATTTCAAAATCATCGATTAAATTACTGTGAAACCAGACCAGAACACCATATTTATAAACACAAGCCGCAGACCAATCAGTGTGCAGAAATAAAATTATTAAACGCTTATCCTAAGGTACATTTTTTTAATTTTTTCTTTGAATCAAGACAATTATCCAACACGGATAGTGAGATCAACAAAAGGGGGATTTAAAATCAATTTTATGCTCTTAAACAAATGTGAATTCGATCACATTAGCTTCTCCCTCACGCGTACGTAACCCATCATGTCGTCCATCCATTTTCTTAGTTGTCGTCGTTCATGTCCATTCCATTGGTTTCAAGTCATCTGTTGTGTCCTTCGAGTCTGAGTCGATTTCTATTGTGTCCCATGTCGTGTGTTGAGCTGTGCAGTCTAGATGTTGTCTGTTGTGTCCTTTAGGTTTGCATATGTTTCTATTGTATCCTATGTCTCATGGTGTCACCTAGTCGTATCAGTATTGTTGTCGTCTGGTCCTTCGTTGTGTCGTATCTAGTGTTAGGGACTAGTCATCTGCATTCCATGTGTCCTCTTGTGTTGTATTCGTCATGTCCTAAAGTTATCCTAAAGTTGTCTTCGAGCTACTTCTCACCTGCATCCCAGTTACCATCGAGCTGCTTCACCTACATCCTAGCTATCTTTGAACTCTCCTCCACCTGTGTCCCACGTATCCTCTCGAGGTTGGCTTCTCAGTGTCTTGTGTTGCCCTTGTCTTCATGTGTGGTATCCATGTATAGTCTACATCGTGTTGTGTCAAAAAATTGTTGGTCAATAGTCATTGAAAAGTTGCTTGTCTCAAAAGTCATTGAAAAGTTGTTTGTCTTGTCAAATTGTTGTCTAAAAAGTGTCAAAAAGTTGTAGCCTTGTCAAGTAATTGTAACCCAAAATCGTCCAAAAGTTGTCCAAAGTTGCAAAAGTCATTGTAAAGGAGGTGAGCCAAACAAAACATTCCGCGTCGCAGTTGGAGCGACAGTTGAAGCGAAAAACAAACAATTTTTTTTGGCACAATAATTTTTTGCAGAAATTTGAAGCTCAAAGGCTCCTAAGCAGGAGATTTTGGAAAGTGCATGAGCAGAAGTTGGATCAAAGGATCTGACGGATGATTAACAAGCTCGAAAACTCCCAACAACATAAGAAGAGCTCGTCGAAGCCAAGGTACAAAAAATTCTCCTTCTCCATCCGAAATTGGTAGTTTTAATCCGAGTCATCCAGTGGTCAGCCCAATGGCATCCAATTCTTCTCCAGATTCCACACAGGAAAACATCACCCAAGTAGAAGGAAATCATCCAGTGCTCAATGATGAGTTGTTAAAATATTTGATATTAAATCTCCAGAGGATGACTGAAAGTTTCAACGCATCTCAGAAACCGCCCCAACCAAATCCTTCTAGTTCCAATCACTGGAGTACAGATGTCTACAATGACGACTATACACACCATAGAGGTCAAAATAGTCAGTCCCTGACTCACAATGGTCACCAAAATATTGAGGATAGGGGTAATGAAGAAAATATGGAGCAACAAAGAGGGTTTAACAGACCCTATCAAAATAACAACCAGAGACAGAGAAGTAACGAGGAACAAGATAGAAATAATTTCCACCAACCAAGAGGTCCAATGGGAGTCAATCATCCATGCATTGACATGCCTACCTTTGAAGGCCAGGATCCACGTGGGTGGATTGCAAAAATGGATGGCATCTTAGAATTTTACAAATTTTTGGACAAGGACAAGGTCCCTTTTACAGCAACCAAATTTGGCACTGAAGCTTATCAATGGTTTACATGGTATAAACGTGAGGAGCCCCAAGATGCATTATATTGGGATACTTTCAAAAGAGCCTTTCTTCACAGATTCGACAAAGGTCCCACGGGTTCATACACAGTACGATTGTTGTCACTCAGGCAAACAGGATCAGTAGGGGCCTATATTTCTGAATTCACCAGTATGCTTTCCTATGCAGAAGACCTACCACAGGACGTGGTAGTAGCAGCTTTTCGAAATGGATTAAAAGCACATATTAAAGTTGAGGTAGACCTACAAAATCCATCCAAGTTGGATGAGTGTATAAGGATTGCTGACTTAGCAGAAACAAAGGTGCACATAGGATCATCCACACGACGTGATTCATATGGTCGACCTCCATTCCGCAACAACTCTTTTCATAGAAATGATCAACCGTCATGATACTTCTACTACAAATGTCGCACTCAACATCAAAAATATCAAGCATGTACACCACGACAAAATTTTCAAATTGAATATGCCGACCAGGAAGAAGAAATAGAGGAGTACGATGCACCTGAGGATCTCCCAGTTGAGGACCAAAATGCACAAGATGAAGTTGTCGCTGAGGAGGATACCATGACTATTTTAGTACATGCTCTTATGGGGTTATCTTCTCACCATACAATCAAGGTGGCAGGTTTCATTCGAAAGCAGCGGGTGATGGTACTAATTGATTTCGAAAGTACTCACAACTTCATTGATGCAAGACTTGCAAGGACACTGGGTCTGCACGTCTACTCTTCTAGTCAAGATCGGTTTCAAGTCAGAATGACAAGCAGGGAAGTTTCTCAATGTCTCGGTAAGACATCTTCAATTTCACTACAAATGGGTACGTATACTTGGCAAGGTCCTCTTTTTGTTATGGAATTAGGAAATTCAGAAGTTATTTTAGGTGTTGCATGGATGGAACAATTAGAAACCACCGTGGGTTTTAATCACAAACATCGCTTTGTGGAATGGCAAGCCAATGGGAGGACCATCCGTCTTCAAGGACTACCCACACCTCCATCAAAAGTTGTAAGTTCACATAGCATGGAAAAGTTGTTAAGAAAATATGGTGGGGGATTCATAGCCCGAATCAATTGCATTGAAAAATTAGAACAAGATATGCCAAAAATCAAAGAGGAAGATCTCCAAAACATTGTGTCTAACTATGAGGAGGTTTTTCAAGAACCCATAGGCCTACCCCCCAAAAGATCTCATGACCATGCCATACATCTAGTGCCTGGTAGTCTTCCACCCAATGGTCATCCTTATCGATATCCCCAACCCCAAAAAATAGAAATTGAGAAGATTGTCCAAGAACTATTAGACCAGGGTGTCATCCATCATAGTACTAGTCCTTATTCCTCACCTGTCATCTTAGCTCATCGAAAAGACAATTCTTGGCGTATGTGTCCAGATTTTTGTCCTCTCAATAAAATCACAATCAAAGATAAGTTTCCTATTCTTGTCATTGATGATTTACTAGATGAGCTACATGGTGCCAAATTCTTCACCAAATTGGACTTACGCTCAGGGTTCCACCAAATCCGAGTTAGGGACGAGGATATTCCCAAAACAGCCTTTCGAACTCATGAAGGTCATTATGAATTTCTGGTCATGCCTTTTGGTCTCACTAATGCACCATCTACATTCCAAAGTCTCATGAACCAAGTGTTTCATCCATTCCTACGAAAATTTGTTCTAGTCTTCTTTGATGACATACTCATCTATAGCAAATCATGGAAAGATCATTTAGTACATGTGGACAGAGTTCTCCATATCCTACGCAAAGAAAAGTTGTTTGTCAAAAGATCTAAATGCTCCTTTGGTGTTCAAGAAGTGGAGTACCTCGGTCATATAGTATCTCACGAAGGTGTTAAGGTAGATCCCAATAAGATTAAGGCAATACAAGATTGGCCCCTGCCTAAAACCATCAAAAAACTTCATGGTTTTTTGGGTCTCACGGGCTATTACCGCAAATTTGTGCGTGACTATGGTAAAATTGTGGGTCCTCTCATGGCTCTCACCAAGAAGGATGCTTTTCAATGGTCAGTAGTAGCTACTAAAGCTTTCGAGGCTCTCAAGGAGGCCATGTGTACGACTCCAATTTTGGCCACTCCAGATTTTCAAAAACCATTTGTCATTGAATGCGATGCTTCAGGAACAGGTATTGGTGCAGTACTAATGCAGGAGGGTCATCCCTTGGCATTCGAAAGTAAACAACTTTCAGGGAAAATTTTGGGTAAATCCACCTATGAAAAAGAAATGTTGGCTATTTTACATGCAGTGGAAAAATGGAGGCATTACTTAATCAATAGCCATTTTATTATTAAAACCGATCACAACAGTCTCAAGCATTTTTTAGAACAAAGGTTTTCTTATCCCGAACAAAATAAGTGGTTGACTAAATTATTGGGATATGATTTTGTGATTGAATATAAGAAAGGTAAAGAAAATGTGGTTGCGGATGCATTATCTAGAAAATACGAAGATGAAGTAGTTATTAATGCCATTTCAGGGCCATGTTCATAGTGGGTGTCTCAGTTACAAGAAGAATGGTTGTCCAATAGTGAAACAACTCAAATAATTCAAGAGTTATCTATGGGTTCCTCTAAGTACCCTCTTTTCACATATGATGGCCAAATATTACGTAAGAAGAATCGTATTTACATCCCTCATAATTCACCAATCAAAGTACAGATTCTAGAAGAGTCACATGCTTCTCCTTCAGCAGGACATTCAGGGTTTTTGAAAACCTACATGCGGGTTAAACAATCCTTTTGTTGGAAAGGATTAAAGGCAGAGGTTAAGCAATGGGTAGTTGAATGTGAAGTGTGCCAACGCAATAAGGGGGAAACAGTCAAATCACCAGGATTACTTCAACCGTTACCTATTCCGGATCGCCAGTGGGAACATATTTCCATGGATTTTATTGAAGGTCTTCCTAAGTCGGAAGGAAAAATAGTAATTTTCGTGGTAGTTGATCGCCTTTCCAAATATGCTCATTTTCAGGCTTTACAACATCCATTTTCAGCAAGCAAAGTGGCCAAGGTATTTATGGATTCAATTTTTAAATTACATGGAATGCCCAAAAATATTGTAAGTGATCGTGATCCCATATTTACCAGCAATTTTTGGAGAGAATTATTTCGACTTAGTGGTACCAAATTAAATATGTCTTCTGCATACCATCCACAAACAGATGGTCAAACGGAGGTAGTTAACAAATGTTTGGGTACCTACCTAAGATGTTTTGTTCAGGATAAACAATATCAATGGAGTCAATGGTTGTCATTGGCGGAATGGTGGTACAATACTTCTTATCATTCTTCCACTAAGATGTCTCCTTTTGAAGCATTATATGGAACAAAGCCACCAACAATTGTCGATTATGTACCAGGATCTTCCAAAGTGGCTCAAGTCGACGATTGGTTACAAAAGCGACAAGCAATGCTCACTATCTTGAAAGATAATTTGATCCAAGCACAGAATCGTATGAAGCAGCAACAGGACAAGCAACGTTCAGAACGAACATTCAATATTGGTGATATGGTATTCCTACGTCTTCAACCCTACAAGCAGCTATCATTGAAGCTCAAATCCAGTCAGAAGTTGTCACCACGATTCTATGGTCCTTATAAAATTGTGCGTCGCATTGGCGAGGTAGCATATCAACTAGAGTTACCCCAATCCTCTCGCATACACCCAGTATTTCATGTCTCCTGTCTCAAAAAGGTGATTGGCCAGAAGGTACACTCTCAGTCAGAATTACCAGTGTTGGATGAAGAAGGGCGTATCCATCTACAACCAGAAGAAGTGCTACAAACCAGATCACGCAGACTCAGATCTCGTCACATCCAAGAATTTCTCATCAAGTGGCAGGATTTACCTGAAGAAGATGCAACCTGGGAATCTGAAAGTATTTTCCAGTCATTTCCAGCTTTGAGGACAAAGCTTTCCGAGGAGGGGAGTCATGCTACAACCCTAACATAGCCGACTATGTTAGGTTCCATTTGAATTAATTATTTTTACTATTTAGACTAGGGTTGATTTATCATTCATAATCATCTATCATCTTTTTTTATTCTTTCATCTGTGCATATCGCATAAGGCCTTTACGGTGAGGGAGTGCCCACCTTAAGTGGCTAAGCATTTATTCTAAATTCCATTTGATCATCTGTGCAAATTGCATCAGTGTTGGTTATCTGTCATGGTTAATTGATAAGTGATATAATTATTGTTGGACTTGAAGAGAACTCGTAGGAGTTCCTTCCAGTAATCTTATCCTTGTCTTGCCATGCATTAACCATGATCACGAACATAAATCAAACAATATTTATCCAACAAATACAAGAGTAATAAAACATCAAATTGAATGCACGATAGATCGAACAAAAGATTGTAATCGAGCAGAAATGAATTAAATGTTATTTAAATCAAAGCTTCCACTTAAGGAGGGTTGGTCCTCGCCACTTGGAAGGCTCAGTCCTCTGCATTACACACATGAAGTTGAATATAAATTGATGATCAAATAAATTCAAAGTGAAACTATTTTAATAGTAAATCAAATAAATTATCTTGGAAGCTCAACATAGCCGACTAGCTATGTGAGGTATGTAACAATAACCCTTCATTTCACATTCTAGAAGTCCAACAGTCACAATGTCTCTTCAAGGCCTATAGAAACTTTTGGGTTTCTTCAAATTCATGGGAGAACTTTTTATTTTGTATTTTTCTTGGTTAGCATTAATATCCAACATCTTGTCCCTTGATTCTACGTGGTGAGACAAGTTTGTCTCTCAATCTCAAAAATTACTCTTTAGTAACACCTTTGGTAAATAGGTCTGCAAGTTGTTGTTTGGTGCTGCAATATTATAAATCTACAACCTTATTTTCTACCATGTCTCTTATAAAATAAATCTTCAAATCAATATGTTTAGTTTTACTATGATGGACTGGATTTTTTGCAATCTTGATTGCACTTGTCTTGTCATGAAAAATTGGTGTTGGACTATTTTGAACTTCACCAATATCTTCAAGTACCTTTCTCAACCAAAGTGTTTGTGTACTTATTATAGTAGCTACAACATATTCTACCTCTATAGAATATAAAGAAATAGTACTTTGGTTCTTTGAGCTCCATGTTATCACTCTTGAACCAAGTGAAAAATAATTTTTAGAAGTTGATTTTCTATCATCTAAGCAACTTCCCCAATCTGAGTCACTATATCCAACAAGCTCCATTTTGTTGTTAGCATCATAATGTATGCCAAAATTCAAGGTTTCTTTGACATACCTCAAGATTCTCTTGGCTGCTCTCATGTGGTTTATTCATGTACCTCGATATAAGTGAAAATGCAAAAGCAATATGAGGCCTTGTTGTAGTAAGAACATTAAGCTATCAATAATGCTTCTAAATAATTTTTCATCAAATTTCTCTTCTCCATCATCTCTACACAACACTTCTCCATGTGCCACAAGTATCCAAACTAGTTTGTAATTTTCCATGCCATATTTCTTCAACATATCCTTTGCATATGTTGATTGATAAATGAAAATTTTTCCATCACCTTAATGTACTTCCACACCAAGAAAGTATTGCATCAGTCCTAAATATTTCATATCAAATTCCTTCATCATAGCATACTTAAAATTATTCATCATATTTGAACTACTTCCCATGTAGATCAAATCATCAACATATAGGCACACAAGAAGAATATTATCACCTTCATTATTGAAATAGAGTGTGGGGTCATTCTTACTTTTCTTGAAACCACAATATTGGAAGTACCCATCAATTCTTAAGTACCATACTCTAGGTGCTTGCTTCAGTCCATATAGTGCTTTCTTCAATTTGTAAATATGGTTTTCCTTTCCTTCCACTTCAAATACTTGAGGTTGTTGAACATAAACCTCCTCATATAGATAACCATTCAAGAATGCACTTTTCACGTCCATGTGATAAACTTTCCACTATTTATGGGATGCCAATGAAAGAATCATCTGGATTGTCTCTTGTCTTGCAACAGAGGGAAAATGTCTCTTCATAATCCACACCATATCTTTGAGTTAATCCTTTTTCAACCAAACTTGCTTTGTATCTTTCTATGCTTCCATCATTGTTAAACTTTGTTTTGTAGACCCACTTGGATCCAACAATCTTCTTGTCCTTGGGCAATTCCACAAGTTCCCAAGTGTTATTTTTTCAATGGACTAAATTTCTTATTTTATTGCTTGCACCCAAACATCATTAGTACAAGCATCTTCATAACATGAAGGTTCCAAATCAGCTTCATAAAATGGAGCATAATTCACCAACTCACCTTTTGGTTCTTCTTCATCATCACCATACATTTGGAGCTTATCCAATTTTGAAAAAACTTGGTCTAACTCTTGCAATTGGATTCTTGTTAACATTCTTTGAAAGTTCTTGTCCATCATTTGGTTGGTTAGATGTGCTTTGAGTTTTCTCTTTCCTTTATTTGTATTCTTCGTGGGACTTGTAGATGACTTTCTTGTGCTTGAACTTGGTGTAGTCTCCTTTGAACTTGTTGATGGGATGCTAGGTGGGCTTGGAGAAGTAGACAAAATTTTTGAAGGTTGTCCCCCAATTGTATTATCTTCTTCAACATCAAATATTTTTTTTGCAGGTTTTTTATGACTATACACTCCCCCTTCATCAAAAATTACATCTCTAGAGACTACAAACTTGTGAGTTTTTGGATTATATAGTCTATATGCCTTACTTATTTTAGAATATCCCACAAGAATACATGGCTCACTCTTGGGGTCCAACTCCTTTCTCACTTCATCATTCACATGTGCATAAGCAAGACAACCAAAAACTCTTAAATGAATTTTAGTGGATTTTGTGCCACATCATGCTTCATGTGGAGTCATCTTGTGTAGTGCTCTTGTGGAGCATCTATTAAGAATGTATATCGTTGTATCAATTATATAAGACCAATAAGAACTGCTCAAAATTTTTTGTTTTCAACATGCTTCTTGTCATTTCTACAATGGCTCTATGTTTCTCTCAACTACCCTTTTTTGTTGTGGTGTGTAGGCCGTAGTGAGCTTCCTCTTGATGATATATTTTGCTTCAAATGTTATTGAACTCATTTGAAAAACATTCTCCTCCGCGATCAGTTCTCAAACACTTTATTTTATGTCCACTTTCATTCTCAACCAATGCTTTAAAATTATTGAATATATCAAAAGCTTCATCCTTATGTTTCAAAAAATACACCCAACACTTCCTTGAAAAATCATCAATGAATGTAATAAAATAAGAAGACTTACCCAAATTTTTTCTTTGTAGGTCCACAAAATCATAATGTATAATTTGGAGTGGGTATGAGGCCCTCCATGCTTTTTATTTTGGAAACTCCTTCCTTGCATGCTTTCCAATCACACATGCTTCACACACACCCTTGTGCTCTCCAATCTTAGGTAGTCCATTTACCATGTCTTGTGAAGAAAAAAATTCTAGACTTCTAAAATTCAAGTGTTTAAATTTGATATGCCAAAGCCAATTATTATCTTCAAGTGCCATGTGTGCCATGTTCATACTCCCTCTAAACTTCAAAGGAAACATCTGGTTATTTGACATAGGAACATTGGTGACCACATGGTTCCTATTATTCTTATCATAAATGATACATTCATTGTTATCAAACACAACTTTATAGTTATTTTCTACAAGTTTTCCAACACTTAACAAATTATTCTTCAAATTGGGAGCATAATAGATATCATGATTTTTCTTTGTACCTTATTTAGTGCAAACATCCATGGTTCCTTTTGCAACCACATTCAAGGTATTATTGTTCCCAAGAATGATCTTATTTTTGAAATTCTTATTCACATCAACAAATAACTCTTTCTTTCTAGTCATGTGGTTAGAACAACCAAAATCTAGATACCAAACTTCTTTACTACTTTTTTCAGCCATGTCACTAGTAAAAAATAAACTACCTTATGCAGCTTCATCCTCACATGCATAATGAGCTCTTCTATCTCCATTTGTGGTCTTCACTCTATAATATCGTGCAATGTATCCCATTCTATGATAATTGTAGCATTCAATTCTTTTTTTATCAACTCTTCCTTGTCCTCTTCTAGTAGCAACAACTCCTCTTCCTCTTCCTCCTTTACCTCTTGAGTAATTCTAATTTCTTCCTCTTCCATATGCTTATTTACTTATGTTTGGACAAACTTCATAATTCTTAGGAATTTTCAATTTAGAATTAAAAGTATTCTCCTTATTTTCTTACTATTTTCTCTTAGTCTTTCCTCATGTAACATAAGAGAACCAACTAGGTAATCAAATTCAAGTGTAGACAAATATTTACTCTCCTAAAAAATTATTGGTACATGATTCCATTTAGAGGTAATATATCTCAATACCTTCTTCAAAAATATCTCCTTTTTCAAGTTCTCTCCAAGGGTGGCCATATTGTTCACCACATCCTTCACTCTAACACAATAATCACCCATACTTTTAACCTCTTTCATCTGTAGATTCTCAAACTCTTTCTTCATGGTCTGCAACTTTACCATTCTCACTTGATCACTTGCTTGGTAATCATTTTTAATAGAATTCCAAGCCTCTTGGTTGATCTAGAAACAACAATACATGGAAATAAAATCTTATCAAGATTAAACTAAATATGGTAGAGGGCTAATGAATTCTACTTTGTTTTCCTTTTTGTTGTTCTATCATTCCCTTGTAATGTGTTTTAATTAGGTGGTTCTTCATAACCACTCTCCACTACCTCTCAAAGATATTTTCCAATTAACAATGTTCTCATATTTATGCTCCAATAATCATAATCTTACCCATTAAATTTGGAATGCATAATGAGTTGTTGAAGTTGGCCATTAGACTCAAGCAACAACAAATGAAATTTTTCTTCAATAAACTTGTAGTAGTTATTGAGTATTTAAATTTTTCTTTTATTAAACGATAATGAAGTGATGGCCCATGTTTTATTTAAATTGATGCATGTTTTATTAAAGTGTATGGGGCCACTTTATTTATTTAAATGTATGGGGACTTGACATTTTACATTGATGACAGTATGGCCTCAGTTTTTTTAATGTTTTTCTACATAAAGTGGAAGTGGAAGAGGCCCACATGGCCTGTTTATTGTATTTTTTCAAACTTTCATAGAGATGAAGACCCACATGGCCCATGAAATTCCTTTACGAGGGAAAATTTGAAGACTGTTTTCTATGATATTTTTAGGCTCGAAGATTGTTGTATTATGGAGTGCACTCTCGGTTGAACCTGACACTCCCAAGCATTTGTAAGTGATCCTAGTATCTAGTCACCTTCTCTATAGCACCTAGCGGATGCAACGACTGGTTACCCATGCATTCCGATAGGATGAGATGGTCACCATAAGGACACCTACTCTAGGGACTACAAACATATACACCCTAGAATTTATCCAAGGATTTTTTTGGATCTATAGACTACAGACGAAGACACTTCAGAAGATTCTATTATCTTCTTTCTTCTTCTCCTCCACATTTGGATTCTATGGTTCAATTTTATTGTATTTTATGGCTCGTATTTTATTTGTATTAAGGTGCATTTTCGGTAGAGACCAACACCTTCTAGATTGAGTTCACCATGAGGGAGGATGATATTCATGGTGAATCTAGTTAGTGACCTACGAGAGGCAACATCCTCTGAGGATGACCTGTAGAGGCAACAGATCCAAAAGTGGTTGATCCTAAGACACCCATGATGACCCTGAGGCACTTAGACGATTGACCTAGTGGCAAATGAGATGTAACATCCTCTAAGGATGACCTATAGAGGAAATAGACCCAAAAGTGGTTGACCCTGAGGCACCCATGATCACCCTGAGGTACTTAGATGGCTGACCCAGTGGCAACAAACCCGTGGAAGTGGCTGACCCTGAGGCAATGGACCCAAATGTATACACCGTTGATCTAGCATTATTTAAAATTAGAGAGCCACAAAGAGCAAAATCTTGGACCAAATAAACAATAAAAGAGGATGATAGAATGTTGAATTATTTTTTCTATGGTTAGGATAGTGCACATTAAGAGGGAATGTTAGAATATTATTAATGTTAGAATATTGTTAATGTTAGAAAATTGTTTTTTCTGGAAGTCCAACAGTCATAGTGACTCTTCAAGGCCTATAGAAACTTTTAAGCTTCTTCAAATTCATGGGAGAATTTTTTATTTTATATTTTTCTTGGTCAACATCAATCTATAACATTTTAGTTGTATAAGTCTATATTTAAATAATTGTATTATTGTTGTTATAGTATTGAAAAATTTAAATTTGTGTATTGTAAGAACCTTGCTAGTAATTGCATCATATTATAGCTTACAATTGTGTGTTACAGAGACAATATTAGTGGCTACATCATTAAAACGATATCTTAGTATGTATTGAAGTCAAACAAATCAATAATATATTAGGTTAATTAAATATCACTATAATTCGAGGCCACTTCCAACCACTTTGAATGCATAAAAGATAAGTTTTATGCTAATTAAATTAAAGGAAAATCTTAAAGATTGTAAGTTTAAAGAAATCATAGAGATTAGTCAATACTTAAAACAAGATAATAAAGGGCTAAAGGAAAAAATAACAAAGCTTTATAAAACATTAAAGAAAGAGAGATAATGATAGAACACAAAGTAGGATATGAAAACAAAGAACATACCAACAAATTTCAACATTGGTACAAAAAGCAGAGCGAAAGTAATAAGTATTACACAAATAAATGAATTACAAACAATGATAATAAATGAGAAAAAAAATAGCAATATAAGAGGTTAATTGGAGAAGGTCAAGACATGGGCATGAGTGGAGAAAGACCAAAATATAAAAAAAAAATTAAAACAGAAGTTAAGATGCAAGTGAAGGAGTAAAAGGAAAGACACCACACAACAACAAACATAATCATTAAGCTCATTGTACTTAGGAGGGTATGGGATAGAATAGAGTGACAAAGGTGTAAACCCTAGGTGCAGTCAAGGGTTGTAGAAAGAGGGTTGTTCACAACCTGCTCATTGTTCTCAAGAGGACATGAAGATGGAACAGAGCGAAAGGGGTGTAAACCCTAGGTGCAAGCAAGTGTTGCAAGAAGAGAGTTATTTGTAGCCCTCTTGCTATACTCAGGAGGATATGAGAATGTAATAAAGTGAAAGGGGTGCAAACCCTAGGTCTAGTCAAGCATTGCAAAAAGAAGATTTTTACAGCTCGCTTGTTGTACTTAGAAGGATATTAGTTGCTCTTCATTCTATAGAAAGCCTCTTCGGTCAAAAGAAATGTCTCTCAGGGATATTTGGGTTTACGGGTGGAGCTTTTTGATGAACCTATACCTTCTATCAAGATTTTGGAGGATGAATTTGGGTTAGATCTGATTGATCATGAAGCCCAAAAAATTATCTACAAACTTAGGGGTAAAATACCAGGCCTGGAGAAGTAAAAATGATACATTAAACTTTGGTGGTCCAATAAATTCCAAGTAACTCTACTACCCAAAATTTTCTTTTTGTTTCCTTTTTTGATTTAGTGGATAGAGATAGGGTAATCTATTATAGATACAATTGGTTTTTCGAACAAAGGGGTGTCTATATACAACCTTGGACTCTTGGTTTCAACCCCCTTACAAAATAAGTTGATGGCTTTCCAATCTGGGTGAATCTATATGCTCTCCCTATGGAGTTTTAGGGAGAGAAGATATTCACCAAAATTGGTAATGCCATAAGTGCATTCTAGTATATGGATGCCCAAACAAGGAAAAATTTATCAAGTAAATTTAATATGAGTAAAGCAAGATTGGTTGTTTGGATGAATTTTTTAGTTCCTTGGCCTTAACTCGTTACTATCTCCTTAAGCAAAGGTGAATGAATTCAAAATATTGAATATGAAAACTTTTCCTTGAGATGTTATGACTGTTAGCAATATGGCCACTCGAAGAAGAGATGCTTGGTCATCCGATCATGCTATGATTCCTTATTGGTGGAGGAGAAGGCCATGCACGTGAATGATCCTGAACCTTCAAATATCCTAGTACACAAGGAAGAAGCTCATCCTACAGTTGTGCCAATTTTCTAGAAAGAATCAAGAAAGCTACAAAAGACTCAACCTCAAAAGGAGAATTCAAGTCTGATCATTGATAAAATCCAAATGGTTAGTAAATATCATTCAGTTAGTTCCATGGAAAATATTAGCACCTCAGATAGTATTCTTGAAGCTAATTATGAAATAATCGATGACAATCAATTTTCTAAAAATAAAGATCATACAAAATGTGTTACAACTAGATATTACCTCAAGAGCTTGAAGTGTAAAAATACATTCTCAGGTCTTGCCACTCTGAAGGAGGAAGAACCTATGCTACAGAAGAAAAAAAATAAAAGACCCATCGTCTACGAACTCCGTAATATCCCCAATGGTTCTAGACTATTGTTTTTGTTATGATTGGGTGGTAGCTACAATTTTTTTTTTAGTTTCTATTTTGGAAGTGGTCTACTAATTTGTCATGTTTTGAAAGTTGTTTTGTCGATATGTGGTATTCTAAGGTTCAGTTGTAGTAGTAAGTGGATGATAGTATTTTGTAAGGTTGTTGCAACATATTTTACTATCTTAATCTTACACAACTTGATGTATAGGTTTGGGAACCCTAAAACCCTGATAAAAAATAAATTTATGTTTTTATTAGTCCCAACAGGGACACCACAATGGTAAAAAATCATTTGTCTCTCCTAGTAGAGATCCAAGTTCAATTCACAGGAAGGGTGGCCCCCAATGTGCCTCGAACTTTTCAACCTATTAAGAAAAAAAATATAATCATAAAAGGTGTGAAAGACTATTGAGAGAGTGAATACAAAAATTATAAGATATTATCTTAGAGAGAAAGTATAATGGAAAGGACAAATACAACAAACAAAAAGGTTTAGAAAAATAGGAGGAATAAAATGACCTATCAGAATTAACATGAGCAATGCTCGCAAGAAAACTTACATGTTAGAAAAACATAAGACTTTTGAAAGGTTCATGTTATTTTTAAATAAAAAATTAATCTTAATGTAAAAAAGGAGGAAGAAATTGGATAATATATGACCAACAAGAGATGGAGACCCAAATAAACAATATATATGGATTAAAGTGAGTAAGTAAAATAATAGTTAAAATTATAGATTGTTACTTCACTCCCCGACCAAAGAAAACAAAAAATGACAGGAATTATGAGGATCCATGCACAACATTAAAGAGAGACATTTCTAATTATTCTAGACTCAAAGAAATACTTCTTATATTATATTTCAATGCAAGGACAATAAGCAAATAAAGCAACACGTTAAAAATTAACAATGAAAATATGAATAGCAATTGATTATAGGTAGAAGAAGAGGAAAAAAAAAATGGAAAAGGTACTTAGAGGACAAAGGACTCATCACTCATTTTGGTGATAATTTTTTTGATTGTGTATAACATACATGGTTTAATTATTTGTAATGGTGTAAACAAGTGGAAGTCATATGGAAAATACACATAAAACTTATAATGTTTCAAGAGTTGTTAATTATGTTATATGTTTACAAAACTTAGTAATGGATATGATAAAGGTAGGGGTTGAGAATTCTCCAATAAAGCTAAAATCTTATCATAATATAAATTATATAAAATTTACAATAAAAATATAAAATATAAAAATTTTAATAAATAGAGAAGATCATAAACAATCAACAACAATCCTCTATGTAAAGAAATATTCTCTTGACGTTAGAAAATTCTTTAACATTCAAAGAAGCAATAAAAATAGGAGTACAAAAAACAAAAAAAAAAACAAAAAAAAATAAGGGAATTAAAAGCCATGAATTAATGGATATAGTTTTGGAAGTACTAAAAGGGTGTAAAATATCAAAGTATAAAATGAAGAAAAAAATATTGTTTTGACAAATGCATATGGTACAACAATCAATGTAAAAGAACAAAGAAACTTTTGGATGATCAAGTAAAGGAGAGAAAATTTAAAAAACATAAAAAATAATTGTAAAAGAAAAAACAATACAACATATTGTGCGCTAAAAGAAGAATTCATTTATATAGGGAAGCATGATCCAAAACAATTTGGGAAGGAACTTCAACTAAACAAAAAATAAATAGAAAATAATATTATAGTATCCAAAAGAGCGCATCCAAGAGTGAACACAACCAAGCACGAGCACAACCGAAAGCAAGTGCGAGCACAAGCTGGGAGTTAGTGCAACCGAAACAGGTGCAAGCACAAGTGAATGCAATTACAAACAAGTGCAAGCATAAGCCAAGATTGAATATAGCTAGAAACAAAAGTGTGAGTGCAAGCCGGGTGTGAGTGTAGTCAGTATCGAGTGTGTAGTCAAAACTAGGTGTGAGTGCAGTCGATATCAAGTGTGGGAGCATGAGCCGAGAGTGAGTGCATCTAAAAGCAAGTGTGAGCGCAAGTTGGGAGTGAGGAGGAAGTGTGAGCAGAAAAGCAAAAAGTAAAAAGCAAAGTGTGACCAAGTAACAAGTCACTTATTGTTCTAGATCTTAGGAAAATTTAGAGGATTCATTTGAAAAAAACCTAGGTAACATGGAAAGAAAGTCATTTGTGAAAGTCCTTACTGAAAGTATGAATGACCAAGTTGGAAGTTTGAATGCCCTAGCTAGCAATAAGGGTAAGAGAGAATCTATGGCACACACAGTTCGAGTAGCAGATTCTACACTAGAAGTGATTATCAAAGATGAGATGATTGAGCATGATATAATGATTCTTAAAACCAAAGGGTTAATTTGTAAGTTTCATGGATATTGGCTAGGTTTTTTTGAGATTCAAAATTGGATTAAGTGGAAGTGGGGATTGAATTCAAATTACTCCATGAATTTTCTTTCGAAAGGATTTTTCCTCATTATTTTATCTAGTTCAAAAATAAGGGATAAAATAATGGATGGAAGCCCATGGTTTAGGGGTAAAGATGCATTGTAATTAATACATTGGAGTGAGAATTTTTTTGTTGACACAAAAACTATTAAATGAATTTCAGTATGGATTAGGCTTTTTGGAATTTCTTATCAACTCATCAATAAGGAGGTTTTGAAGAGTATTGGTAATACTTTAGGCAAATTTATCCAAGAGGGACCATTTACTAAGGAGAGTAGGCATGTTGTATACACTCGAATATGTGTTTCCATGGATATTTATAAACCTTTACTGCAATCGATTAGGATTAAAACTGAATCAAGAGAATGGTATCAATAGGTGGATTATGAAAACATTGCATTGGAATGTTGCAAATATCATGAAACTGGGCACCTGACAAAATACTGCAAAGTAGAAATGGAGGAAGATATGGCATTTTTTTGGCATGAGGATAATTTCAATTTGAAACAAGTAGACCATATCACAGGAGAAGCTAGGTCAAATCAAGGATTTTTCACTCCTAATTAAGTGGCAAAAAAATCCCTTTACATCATCAAATGGCAAAGGCAATTATAGTTCACTTGAATCAGCCATTAGAAGAAAAAAAAAGGTATGGAAGATGAGGAAGTACATTGCACAAGTTCAAATATAGAAGGAGCTCAAGGTATGAAGGAATATGGGAAGGCAAATTTTAATACAAAGGAAAATGGGGAGATAAATCTTAAATCAAATGAGGTGAAGAAGGTCAAGCTTAATCCAGGTAAATCACCTTTACTATCCTCAAGTAGCTTAAAATATTCTCCTTACAATAAAAATGAAATTAGTATGGAGTATGATCCTTGCACTTTAGGTTTTCAAGAGCAGTATAATAAAGAAAATCTTATGGAGGATATCCAAGAAAATTTAGGGTTTTTAGGCCAACATATCTTTGCAGTTTAGAGTTTTTAGGGCAACATAAAGAAGAAAGTGCTAATGAGGGTATTCCTTGCACTTTTGGCTCTCTAAGGCAATATAAACCTTTAGAAGATAAGTCTCATTTTGAACAATATGAAAAAATGGAAGATATTGATGAAGATGAAAGTGTTGGCAAGAATGGAAAAAGGAGAGGAAGGCCATAAAACCACAAACTAAGAGAAAAATAAACTCAAAAGGATATTGATCTGGGAAGCCAAATAAAAATATCACAGGTGTTAACAAGAAGTGGGGCTAAGCCCACTAACAAAAATAAAAAGTATTGATGATGAAAATGATATCATGAAATATTAGGGATGTGAATAAAACCCCTAAAAAATAAGTTATTAAGGAATTAATAAGTTGTTATAGCCCCGAGTTTATTTTAATACAAGAAAAAAAATTAAGCAGTGAGGAATGTAAGGAGGCTTTTAAGAAGATTTGGAAGACAGGTGATTGTTTAGCAATTTCTTCTGCAGGAGCTTCAGATGGTATTGCAATAATATGGGATAAATACAAATGAGATGGAGAACTATTAGAAGCAAAAAGTAATTGGGTTGTTGGATTGTTTTGCAAGAAAGAGGAAAATATCAAAGTTGGGGTTATAAATGTATGTGCTCCAACTATAGTTACTCCTCGTGAAAGATGTTGGAAGGACCTTAGTATATTTTTTTCAAATAAAATAATGATTCATTGTGATGTATGGATTCTTGGGGATGATTTTAATACTTTGGAGAAGAAGGGTGGCATTCTAGGATGGTCTAAATCAATGCGATATTTTTCTTCATTTGTCAATTCAAATGACCTTTGGGATGTTAGTACCTCAAGCTTTCAATACACATGGGATAACAGATACATTGGAAAAAATAATATAGCAAAAATATTGGATAGATTCTTGTTATCTAATAATTGATTGCAAACAAAGTATACAATATCTTCAGATATTTTATTGCGAGCAGGATCATATCACAAACCCATTATTTTGACTTGTGAGTCACCTAACAATGGTCATCCAAATCCATTTCACTTCTAGTCTTTGTGGCTCCAAGATCTTGATTTTTTCTAGATGGTTATGTTATGGTGGGATGAATCAAAATTTGAAGGATCATGTATGTACAAGTTTGTTCAAAATTTGAAACATTTAAAGGAGCAAATGAAGATATGGAATATCAAATATTTTGGTAACATTTTTAAAGAAAAAAATTGAATCCAAGCTCCAAAATTTAAAAGAGATAGTAGAATTTAATGGAATGGACTAGGATTCTTATGTGAAAGAAAAACAATTACTTTTTTATTATCATAATGCATTGAAAAAAGAGGAGTCATATTGGTTCCAAAAATCTAGAGAGAAATAGAGAGAAATGGCTCAAGGAAGGAGATAGAAATACAAAGTTTTTTCATGCTACAAAGAAAAACAATTTTTTTTGTTCATCATATCAAAAATATTATAACTCCGGATGGAAGAAATATTGAGGATGAAGAAGATATAAGGAAGGAAGCAGTAAATTATTTCAAAAATATTTTGTAAGATTCTAGGCAAGATAAGAAGGCACAAGAAAAAATTCTGCAAAATATTCCATCAATTATCACTTAGAGACAAAATGAAAGCTTGATGAAGAAGATATCTATGGAGGAGCTCTATGAAGTACTTTTCTCTTTCCATCCTAACAAGGCACCTGACCCCAATGGATTTCTTGTAATTTTCTTTCAAAATTTTTGGTATTTATTGAAGAGTGATATGTTAGATGCGATGGAAGAGGCCTAAAAAAGGAAGGCTATAATAAGTGAGATCAATGCTACATTTATTACCTTTATTCCCAAGAAGGGTGACACAAAATGTTTTGATAATTTTCATCCAATAAGCATTTTTAATATGATTTACAAAGATCATTTCAAAAATTATGGCAAACAGGTTGAAGGGCATTCTAGGGTGTATTATCTTAGAGGAACAAGGTGGCTTTGTTCAAGGTAAAAAAATTCTTGATGGTATAATTATTGCACAAGAGGCCATACATTCTCTTCATTCCATGAAAAAACTAGGTATGCTTTTGAAATTAGATATGAATAGAGCATATGATAAGGTTTCCTAGAATTTTTTACATGCTATTCTCAAAAAGTTTGGCTTTGATTATAGTTGGTTTGAGTGGATTAAATGTTGTTATAGCATTGCAATTTTTTTTGTTTTGATCAATGGTTCTCCTGTTGGGTACTTCAAGTCATATTGCAGACTTCGTCAAGGTGATCCTCTTTCTCCTTATCTATTCATTATTCTAGAAGAAGCATTAGGGAGAGCATTTTCAAAGGCAAAAATGGAAGGAAAAATCAAGGGTATTCAAGTTGCAAAAAATGGTCCCTTTGAATCTCATCTCCAGTTTGTTGATGATACTTTTCTTTTGGATCATCCTTCAGTTAGTGAGGCCATGGAGTTAAAATCAATATTGTCATGTTATGAGAAGGCTACTAGATAGTTGACAAATACTTCAAATTCTAGGATTTTTTCATTAATACTACCCTAGATTTACAATAAATTATTGTGAATATTTTGGGGTTTAAAATTGAAAAATTTCCATCAATCTACCTGGGTATTCCATTGTTTGAAAAAGGAAATAAAAATAAGATTTGGATCTCTTTTTTGGATAGAATAAAAGCTTGCTTGGCAGGTTGGAAAGGGAAGTTCTTAACCATGGCAGGAAGGCTACAACTCATAAAGACTACTTTGCAATCCAATCCTATTTACATGATGTCACTTTCAAGACTGCCAACAAGTATTGCATCAAAAATTGATAAAATTTAAAGATAATTTCTATCGAAAGGTTGCGAGGAAAAATTTAGGTTTCCTCTTTGTAAGTGGGAAAAGGTTTGCAGAGGAAAGCATATTGGAGAAGCAGGATTGCAGAATTGTAAACTTATGAATTTGGCATTAGGAGCAAAGCTTGGGTGGATATTATTCAGAGATCAAGGAAAGAATTGGGTAAAAATATTACTTCAAAAATATATAGGTTTTCTTGATGTAATGAAATTGTTTAGGAAAATAAATCTACTCAAAGGATCATCAACATGGAACTTCATATCAGAGAGTTTGCAATTGATAAAGAAACATATTAGATGGTCAGTCAATGAGGGGAGTTATGCAAATTTTTGGTATGATGTTTGGTTGAAGCCTTATCCTCTCATCTCTGACTCAAAATGGAAACCATGGGCTCAAGCGTGCCTATCATGTAAAGGTTAAAAGGTCAAATATTATATTATTAGGAGCAAAAACTCTAGATCATGGATTTATTTTAGTGACTGGTGAAGGAGAGGAACTCAAACAAATTGCAGATGAACTTCAAAATATGCTTCTAGATTATTGTTTACTAATTTTTATACGAAAATATGAGTTGATTTGGAACTTATAAAAGGATGGTGGATACTTAGTAAAGTTGGGATATGAGGATTTAGAATAATTAAAATTTCCTTCTCTCAAATATTTTCCTTGGAAGAATGTTTGGTCATTAGAGGCTCTCCCTAAGGCTTCAACATTTCTTTGGTTAGTAGTTCAAAGTAAGATTCTTTCAAGAGAGAGTCTACAAAGAAGAGGATATTATGGACCCTTCATATGTCCCTTGTTTGAGAAGGATTTAGAAACGTCGGACCATTTACTTCTTCATTGTCCGTTTGCTCACACCATTTGGGGTTACTTTTTAAAAATATGAAATTATATTGGGTATCTCCATCAACATTGAAAGAGTTGATAAAATTTTGGATAAATTATTTCAAAGCTAAAGCATTATGTATTATTTGGAGGATAAGCCCTGCCATTATTTGTTGGAATTTATGGCTTGAAAGGAATAATATATTTTTTAAAAATAAATATCAAAATCATGCCCAAGTTTGGAACCGTATCAGTGCCTCTCTTGCAAAATGTCTACAAATATGGTGCTCATCATGGAAAGTCTCAATTGTAGAAAAAGAAGTGCTAATAACCTGGTTGTAGGATTTAGACATACATTGAAGAGTCATCTATGAAAACAAGTTTGGAACCGTCTCAGTGCCTCTCTTGCAGAATGTCTACAAATATGGTGCTCATCATGGAAAGTCTCAATTGCAAAAAAAGAAGTGCTAATAACCTGGATGCAAGATTTGAACATACATTGAAGAGTCATCTGTGACAACGAAATTAAAACAAAAGATCTACTTCGATCTATGGTAAAATGGAAATGTCCAGAAATTGGGTTTATCAAAATTAATTTTGATGGTGCTTCTAAAGGAAATATAGGAAAAGCTAGTGGAGGTGGTGTTTTTAGAAATAGTGAAGGCAAAATTCTCCTCACTTATTCAAAATTATATGGAACTTCAATTATAACTATGCAGAGATTAGGGAACTTCTTACTGGGATTAAAATTGCAGCAAAAAAATGATGGAAATATATTTCAATCGAGGGGGACTCACAAATTATCATCAATGATATTAACAAAAATGGATGTAGAGACTGGATAAAAAATAATATTATTTTTGATGTTCATAATCTATTACTAGAGACAATCTCATGGTAGTGTGAGGATATTTATAGAGAAGGAAATTGAGTAGTAGATAATTTAGCAAATTATGGTGTTGATCTACATCCCCGTGAAATTCAAATTTTAGAAGACAACTAGCCAAGTGAGATTTTATGTCTTAATCAAAATTATGTCAAGGAGTTGATTGTGGAAACATAGCACTTTGAGGAAGTTGAAGAATATATTTAAGAGAAAAAAGAAAAGAAAAAATTGTGATAAAAAAGTTTGCTACAACAAATGTAATATTCTGGTATTTTGATGGAAGTGGCCCCAATAGAAGCCACATATAACCTATTAAAAAAAAAAATTGTAGTATCCAATGATTGGAGTATGAAAAACAATTTATGAACATGATCAAGAAAAATATATGCCTCATACAATCAACACAACAACATATTTATTCACATTAAGGGAGGTCAAAAAGGGTATTAAGAGGTTGGAAATAGGTAAAAACTGCATTGTGTATGGTCTATAAGCATAATATTTAAAATGGGAAATAAAAAAGACCTAATACCATTTATCAAAAGGTAATTTAATATTGTCCTTCACCGTGATTTTGTAAATATTGGACAATAAACTTAGTTATACCGCTTTTAAAAAGTGGCAATATAGGCAACCCTTCAAATTATTGAACCAGAATGGAAAATCTTCTATTTGCAAAGTTTTTTCTAGTGTAATATCAACATATAGGTAGAAGAACAAGGAAAGAAGGCAAACGAACAAGTAGATTTTAGGTTTAATCATTGAAAAATAGATAATTGCATCATGTTAAGACATCATTGAAAAATATGAAAGGTAAGAAGAGATGCAAATTACTATTTTGTTGAATTCAAGGACTTTGACATAGTTCTTAGAACTAAACTATGAAATGGGATGGAAGAACTAGGCATACTGGAGAAAAATATAGTAGAAGAGGTTTGAGCTAAAATCATAAACAAGGTCACGCATAATGCTTTGGAAGTAACATAGGAGTTAAATAAGGATGTTTGTTATCTTAACTTTATTTTGCTTATATACTAATAAATTAGAAGAATGACTAAATACAAGTGGTGGATAAGGTGTCTAGCTAGGCATTTATGTGGTGAAGCTACCTTTATATGCAAATGATCTCATTTTGATTGCAAGGACAAGACATAATTAAGAGAGCTTTTAAAGGCTTTAGAACACTTACGCAAAAAAATTGGCATGCAAGTCAGTAGTAGCAAAATGATGATACTGGTTTTCATCAACCAAAAGAAAAGAAAATGGTTGGTCTTCCATTTTGAAGGGGGGCTCCTAGAAAAAGTAACAAAATATAGTTATAGTTGTGTAGATTTTAACAAGACTTAGATGGATAACATGCAAATTGAAAATAATAGTAAGCGGTGGGAAAACACTCTTTGCATTGCAAAACAAATGTAGGGAAGCAGAATTGTAAGATTGTAACATCATTCAAAATTTATTTAGAATTGTTGGTAGTGCCAGTGGTGCTATATAGAGTGTGAAGTATAAGCCAACAATTCATTGAACTTGTAATGGAGGCAAATAAAGAGGACCTTAAAGCATTTGATTATAAGCAAATTTACTCATAGTAGAAACATGTATTTTTCCTATAAAGACAACCGCAATGCTTCAATTTTTAAGATATTTTAAAAAGGTTGAACACATGTTTCATAGTTATAGATGAGCTAAATAGAAAAAAAAAACACCTGGATGAAACAAAATGTTAAATGAATGAATAAGTAGAGTATTTGATTTAATAATGTGCCAAAACAACATCAAAGATATAAAAGTTTGTGAGGAAAAAATTTAGTGCAAAGAACTAAGAGAAAAGAAGGTATGTCATTTTGCTAAGATCAACCCCACATGTGAGCATCATCAAAAAGCATACATAGATACAAATATCAAATGGAAAGTATGCTTGTATTCCAAGTAAAGACTCAACACACATTGACTTAGATGTGAGATAGATAGGTAGATGGAAGAGACCTAAAGAAAAATGAGAAGAAAGAATATGCATCTATTACATCGTAAGGGTGTTAAAATAGAGAAACACTTCATCTTGAAATGCAAAGCTTATAATAATATTTAGATAGTTATAATGATATACAATATTACTTTAGATAGTTATAATGATATACGATATTACATTATATGTTTAAGATTGAATATGCACCTATTATAAGAGCATGCAAATAGAGAAACACTTTATCTTGGTATATAAAGCTTATAAAAATGTTTGAATAGTTAAAATGATATATTAAGAGTAGATTATATGTCTAGATTGAATATACATCTTTTACAAATTAGGAGCCATAGAGATAGAGAAACAATTTATCTTGAATGCCTATTATAATAATAATAATAAGTACAACTTGAGTGGACCTAAGGGTGGAGGCTTTGAAATTCTAAATAGAGGTCTAAGGCTCAAATTCTACGAGGGTTGGAGCTGTAAACAATGCTTTGGTTAATTGAAGTATGGTTGGATAACCATATATTAAATAAACAAAATCCTAGTTGTCTCGTATAAACTAGCTTATATATATATATAAACGCGAGAGTTATCAATCTCGAGGCGCATATCTATCACACCCCCAAGAAATGAGATAGGCACCTCAAGATTGATAACTCTCAGCGTTTATAGATATATATATTTTATATATAATATCGGCTTTTTTAATAAAATATTAATATTGTTTACGACGTGGACTGCCATTGTAGGATGCCTATCAGCGTAATTATTTACCTTTTACCTGTGTAACATTTAAGTATGGTTGAATAACCATATATTAAAAAAACAACATCCTTAAGAAAAGTTGTCTCATATGACCTAACATCCTTTATAAGAGTTGTCTCATATGACCTATTTACCTTTTACCTTTGTAACATTTAAATACCTTTACATTAGATATATATCTATTGCATCCTAAAAGCTATAGAATAAAGAAACACTTTATTTTAAAATGTAATACTTATAATAATGTTCCTGTGGGACACCCTAGTGGTTAGGGCTTTGGGTTTTCTTTTAGGAAATCTAGGTTCAAACCACGTGTGTGAGTGAGTTTGTGTATAAAAAAATACCTATAATAATATATTAAAAAATTATATATTTAAATTACCACATAAAATCTACATAACAAAATATTATTAATTTTTATACAAAATCTAAATAGTGATATATTAAGAGTAGACTACATATTTGGATTGAATATGCATCTTTTACACCTTAGGGATCATAGATCATAGAAATAGAGAAACAATCTATCTTAAGACCTATAAAATATTATAGTAGACGCACCATGAGTGAGTTTAAAGGTAAAAACTTTAAAATTCTAAATAAAGGTCAAGATTTGAATCTTATGGGGATTGGGGTTGTATACATGCTTTGATAATTAAAATATGGTTGAATAAAACAACATCCTCCATAAAAATTATCGGGTATAACATATTTATCTTTTACCTCTACAACATTTAAATTATTTCTATTAGATCCTAAAAGCTAAAAAAAAAAATACTTTATCTTAAAATGCAAAATCCATAATAATATTTAAATAATTATAATAATATATTAATAAAAAATTTATATTTAAATTAATAAAGAAAATCTGCATAACATGATCTTCTATTCTACTTCTGTTCTATCTCCATGAGTACTCAGATCAAAAGGTAAAAACCATAACGCTTTATCACCTTTACTTAGGTTTGAATCTCCGTAAAAAACTAGCTGCTATTCGACTGTGACAATTCTCCTGCTGTATCACTTTCTCTTGCTACTCTCCTGCTGTATCACTTTCTCTTGCTACTCTCCTGCTGTAACGACCTCTTTATTCAAAATGCCAATCACATTCACTCCTTCACTAACTAGATGTCTTACTCTAACAAGGGCGGTAAGAAGAGCACGCTTTCATTTCTCACCCTTGTCATCACGAAGTGATATTCCCCAATCTTGTGACCCACAAACCCCATCCAGTTCCATTTCAGAATTCTTGCTCACGAATGTGGGTTTTGCCTCTCTGAAGTTAGCAATATCATTAAAAAGAGGGAATCCCTGTTGAGAGTCAGATCCACCCAAAGAGCTCGCGAGGCCGTGGAGTTGATGAGAGACCGTGGATTCACCCAACATCACATCCGCAAGACCATACATAGATACCCGACCGTCCTTGCCCTCAAAGTCCATGGGCGATTGAAGCTCAAGTTTGACTTCTTGGAAACCCTAGGGTTTCATGACGAAGATGTGCCAAATTTCATATGCAGGGAACCAAGAGTTCTTGGCTACAGTGTGGAAAATAATCTGAGACCCAAAGTTCGATATCTTGAAGAGTTGTTTGGTGCCAAGGACAATCTGGTGAAGGCCTTCAAAAGAACACCTGGGCTTCTGTGCATCAATATGGAGAAGCAGATGGAACCCAAGCTGGAACTCTTTAAACAATGTGGGATTCAAGGTGAGTTGCTTTCATGTTTAATATCGGCTCAACCAAACATTTTCACAAGTAGTGTAGAGTTATTGAAAAGCAGAATAGCATATGTGAGGAGTATGGGCATTTTGGAAGGGTCAAAAGCATTCGTGCGTGCCCTCTGTGTGGTCATTTCCCGTAGCCCTCAAAATTGCGAAAACAAAGTGAAGCATTTGGCAAGCCTCGGTCTAACAGAAGACGAGATTCGCGAGCTTGTTAAGAAAGACCCTATTTTATTTGCATTTTCTACAAATAAGATGCATAAAAACATGGATTTCCTAGTAGGCACGGCAGGGTTTGCGCCGCAGATTGTTTTGACAAATCCTCTCCTGTTGCATTACAGCCTAGAGAAAAGGCTTAAACCACGGCTTGCTGTCTTCAAAGCTCTTTGTTCGAGGCAACAATCCAATCCTCGTCTGCTTCATTTATTTAAGTCAACCGAGAAAGATTTCAGTCGGAAGTTTGTTGAATGCCATTCAGAGGGTTCAAATTTGAAGGAAATTTACTGCAACGCAAAGGATGCTGATGTCACAGCTACTTGAAGCTCACATTTTGTATTACCAGATGGTGACTGGTCTGAAGGGAATTTTAAGACGCCGGGATATATAATCTGCATTTGGCACCAAAAATCTTTTCCCATTCACTAAATTCAAGGAAGTTATTCCCAGAATAATTATGCTGAAGGAAATATCTATTCTGCATAGAAAAGACATGCACAGAAAGGTAGAAAAAGAGATCTTGGGGGTGAATCCAGCCCGTCTCCTTTCCCTCAACTTTGAGAAAACTGGAAAGGTGAAGAGTCATTGTGACTCTTCCATTCCCTGAAGAGGTTTACGAAAAACCCCGTATTTCTTATTCTTAATTTTTACAGTGTCCACAAGGTTCAATATATATATGTTTTTGGTTGACAAGCCATTTTGTTAAAAGTTTACAATGACAAGAACCCTCGATGTGCTTTCAAAATACATCATGCAATCATCTAACAGCGTACACAAAGACAAGCAAAAATTTGACACTAGTTTTTTTTATGTACTGCTAAGTTGGAGATGAGCAAAAATTTGACGATAGCTTTTTGTATTTTCACTGCTAGCTTTCGTTTGATAGACACTGGATTACTTTCGTTTGATAGACACAAATTAATCCTGAAGAAACTGTGGGTAAAATTGATTGCCACAAAATTCTAGAAATCCTGGTTATTGCTTTTGTCTTGAAGTTTTCCCTGGAACTTTGTTGTTTGAATTCTAGTATTATTTTTGTCACTTTCACATTTGTGATCATAATGAATTTATTTATTTGTCCCAAACCCTAGTATTATTTTTGTCACTTTCACATTTGTGATCATAATGAATTTATTTATTTGCCCCTAACCCCCTTCTTCTATGCAAGAATCAACACACATATAACTTTGACAGAGGCACAGGCACAGGCACAGACACAGACACAGCCACAGCCACATAGGATTCATAATCCATGATTAATAGGAATTTTTTTAAGCTGAACAAATACATACAGTTTCTGATGAGGTTGATATTTACAAGCTTCCAATGAAGGTTTCAAGTGGAAGAGCTTTTGATTTAAGCACAAGTATTAGCAAGCTGTCCCTTGTAAGGACTTCATGAAAGCTGAAAACTTTGGATAGCTATTCAATAGATGTAGAACAATTCAGGTACCATCATTGGGATGTGGATCTGTATCTAGCATATCATGTATGTCCATAGTCCGAAAAACCAGATTTTATGGATGAACTCCTAGTGAAACGATTTTTGCATATTTTTAAGCAATTTTTAAAAATAAAATGATAAATAATACTAAATTGAAAATATTTATTGTTCAAAGTCACAACTCATTTATGGGGGATTTTAGGAATTTTTCCATATTTTTAAGCAAAATGTGTTTTCCACTACACTACAATACACCTAGTTAAGCAATCAAAAATTGCTTCAACATGTTACAAATAAGGTTAGGATTGATCACCGAGATCTACAGGCCTTCTCTTTTCAATTGCCTAAACAAAATTAATGATTTGATCCACTTCTTGATCATTCTAGGTGAACAACATCCATACAAGTTTTATTCTTTCTTTCATCTTATCTCAATTCACTAAACATATTTTTTTTTTTTTGAAAAAGAATTTGAAAAAATTATATTAAAACAAGATTATTTACAAGTTGGGATGAGACTCCTCCCAACCTTAGTCAACAAGAGCACTTGTTTCCTCCTTTTAACTTTCCAACAAACTTCCATAACTCTAAAATCCAAGATCCTAAAAACTAATCACTTTTGAGTACAAAACTAAAGGGAGATTTGCATTGGAGCCAAATCTCCTAAACCATTTGTCTATAATGGTTGTTTAAATTAGCTAAACACTGGATTTGCTCATCAACTTGCCTAATCCTCTCATCCTCATTAACCATGTCACTGTGCCACTGAATCCCTACCTCCTTCTTGGTATTCGTCTTAGCTAGGAAGTCTGCCACTTTATTTAGAACTCTACCCACATTAATTAGAATCACATCATCCAATTCCCTCTACAACTTCTTAATTTGGTTGACAAGAATCCTCAACCTTCACGTTTCCAAACCAAAATTTCTCATACAATCCATAGCTCCTACCAAGATTTGAGAATCTGATTCTATGATTATCCTCTTATAACCTTGTCTTACCACCCAGATAGAAGCAAATTTGATAGCTAAGGCTTTTGCTTCACTGTTTGTGGCCCTACCCAGGTCCTGCAACTCCCAATAGAGCATTGTCCCAACATGATTCCTGTAGACCACTCCAATTCTAGCTCTACTTAGATTGCCTTTTGTAGCTCCATCACTATTAATTTTAATCCAACCTTTTGGAGGTGTTTTCCAACTAGCTTTGTCCTACCCCTCTTGCCCTTTAGCATACTTTACCCCAGTTTTCATGACTTTACTCCAAATCACCTGCCAGACGCCATCCGAGGATGAAAAGGTTTCTCTAAAAATTTTGTCGTTTCTCTCCAACCACACTTGCCACCAAATAAAGTTTAATCTAAGCTTCCACCCGATACAAAGGGCTTCAAATTTAAATTTGCCCCTCTTCCATCTTTTCCAAATATTAATTTGGTTTAGATCACCATTGACTCAGATTTTATAAGCTAAAAACCATCTCTCCCAAATCTGGCACCCCCTCATACATCAAGTGGTCAGATGTCTCCTCACTTTTGTAGCATAAAACACATTGGGATGGGCCAACAATTCCCCTACGTCTTAGATTATTAAAAGTAAGAATTCCATTGTGCATGAACTACCAGGTAAAGAAGTTTACTTTTGGTCAACCCTTAGATTGCAAATCTTTCTCCAATCCTCAACATGATATGCATGAAGAGGAGGTTCTAGAAGGATATTTTCATATCCATCCTTCATTGTGTAGACTTTAAGGCTCCCATGGCCCCAAGCTAATTCATCCTCCTCATCTCTACCTGTGAGAAATATTTTTGCCAATATTTCAGTCATGATGGGTGTCAATTCCGGAGGGATTAGAATTGGCTAGTTTTCCAACTTCTTAAATAGCTTAAACATATAATCCCCCAGCTGATTGGTGTTGAAATAACTTTCAATATTGATCCAACCCCTGCTTTCCATTGCTATTTTTACTGGTTGCAGTTATGGGAATTCAACAATGATAGGTGGGTATTGATCCCATAAATCTGTTCAAAATCATGCCTTCTCCCCTCTCTCCACTTTCCAAAATAATCCATCTTTCACTACCTAAGATCCTAACTTTAGAGCTTGCCACACAAGGGATCCATTACCATCTAAAAGGAAATGACTCACTTCATTCAGGTTCACCTGTCCCAGATATTTATTAGTTAGAACTCTATTGAATAAAGAAGTTGGCTAAGAGATCCACCTCTAGTAAAGCTTTACAACCAAAGCTTTATTATTTAGCTCTGATCTCCTTAGTCCTAAACCTCCCTTTGCCTTGGGTTGGATTACTTTCTCCCAACCTCCTAACGCCCATTTCCTCTCACCTTTTACTCCTCCCCATAAAAAATTTCATCTTGTCCAACTCTTTCCATATGGTATGTGGGATAACAAGGATAGAAAATTTATAAATTGGCATGGCCTGAATTACTAACTGCAAAAAAGTTAATCTACCTCCAAAGATTAACCATTTGTGAGACCAATGGCTAATTCTTTCTTTGATATGGCTCAAAAGATTCCTCCAAATAGCTATCTCCAGTTATTTATTTTATTTTATTTTTATAATAAGCTATGTGTGGCTTCTATTGGGGGCCACTCCCATTACAAAAACAAAATATTACATTGCTCTCGTTAAATTTCTAACAGGTTAATTAAAGTGTATCCAACTTTGTCTTTCTATCGGAGATATTCTTCATTTACCCTTCTATCAAAGATATTTTTCATCTTCCTCAAATTGCTAAGTTTCCACAATCAACTCCTTTTATATCAAATGCCTTCAAAAATTTAAATTCTGTCAAGATGAAATTCAACACTTTGAATGGCTAAAATATTTGTTGCCCAACTTCTATATCCAAAAATATCTTATCTATAACAACCTCACAATTTCTTAATACCTTTTTCAGGGTTCTTATTCATTCCCCTAATATTCCAAGATATTATTTTCATTGTTATTTTTTTATTTTATTTGTGGGTTTAGCCCCACTTCTTGTTAACACTTGTGATATTTGCTTTTGTTTTCCCATATCAATATCCCTTTGTGTTTCTTTTTTTCTTTGTTTTTGCTTCTTGGATCTTCCTCTTTTTTTTCATTCTCAGCAATACTTTCATCTTCATCAATCTCTTAAATCTTCTCACACTGCTCATAGTAAGACTTATCATCTTTAGGTTTGCCTTGTTCTGAAGGATCTAAAGTGCAAAGAATAATATCAAAAGCACAATCTTCTTTATATTTCCTTAGAGACCCTAAAGTGCAAAGATGCTCTTTTGTAGAAATTACCTTCTTATTCTGCCCTAAAAACCCTAAATTGTTATGGGTTTCCTCCAACCTCATTTCTATATTATTCTGCTCTTGAAACCTTAAAGTGCAAGGGATAACATCTTCACCACTTTCACTTTTATTACCTTGTAGCAATTACTTTCTTATTCTGCCCTAAAAACCCTAAATTGTTATGGGTTTCCTCCAACCTCATTTCTATATTATTCTGCTCTTGAAACCTTAAAGTGCAAGGGATAACATCTTCACCACTTTCACTTTTATTATCTGAAGAGGATTCTATACTAGTTGAGGAAAATGAAGACGATTTACTTGTAATAAACTCGACCTTTTTTGTTGTCTTTGTTTTGGGTTTTATCTCCACATCTTCTTTTGCACCTTTAATTCCTTCTAAACATGCCAATTGATATTGTCGATAGGATTTATTTGCCTTTTCTTTTGGAGTGGAATATCCTTGATCTAATCTAGCTTCTATTATTGAATGATTTCCTTGCTTCGTCTTGAAGTTTATCTCATGGTTATAATTTTTTATCTCTTTCTTCATAGTTTTTACTTTGCAAACTCTTGCCATGTGTCCAATCTTAAAACAATTGTCGCAATGAAATGCAATATTTTCATAATCTACTTGTTGATCCTATTCTGTTGATTTAGATTTAATATTAATGGATTGTGGCAAAAATTTTGAAATATCCACAACAACACATATTCAAGTATATATAGCATATTTTCTCTCCTTAATTGTTGGTCCTTCCTTGAATTCCCCTAGGGTATTTCCAATATTTTTCAAAACATCCTTATTTATAAGCTAATATGAAAGTCTAAAAAGCCTAACCCATATTGGAAGCTTCTTAATAGTTTCTGATTCAATGAAATTTTTTCATTCCATGCTCTCAAATAAAGTGCATCTCTTCCCCTAAACCATGGGCTACCAACCATTATTTTATCCCTAATTTCTGAATTGGAATAGATTATGAGGAAAAAACCTTTAGGAAGAAAAGTCATAGAATAATTTGAATTCTATCCCCACTTCTATTTGATCCAATTTTGAGTCTCCAAAAACCCTAGCCATGATCTATGGAACTTACATATTAGCCCTCTACTTTTAAGAACCATTATATCATGCTCAATCATCTCATCCTTGATACTTATTTTTGGTGTACCATCTACTACCTGAATCAAACTTGCCATGTATTCACTCTTTTGCTTATCTCCAACTTGGGCCTTCATACTTCCAACTAGGGCATTTTTATTTCTAGCTAGGGCATCCTGACTTCCCATTAGGGCTTTCAAAAATGACTTTCCTTCTACAATAGCTAATGGGACTTGCTCTTGGCTTGCACTCCCTCTTGGTTCGCACTCCCTCTCTGCTCGCACTCGCTCTTGCTCCCAACTTGCGCTCTCTTGCCTCACACTTGCTCCCAACTTGCACTCCCTATTGGCTCACAATTACTCTTGTCTCTTCTTTTTATCAATGTTCCTTCGCTTCAACAATATTTTGGAAACAATGTTCCATGTATTCAAGGTAAGGGTTTGAAGCATTGATGCACTCTGGATGAACTCTGTTGCTCTTTTGCAATGATTAAATCCCGACTTTGCACTCCCTCTTAGTTTGCACTCCATTTTGGTTCACACTCTCTCCTACCTCACACTCTCTCCTACCTTGCACTCACTCCCAACTTGCACTCCCTCTTGGCTCACAATTGCCCTTGTCTCTTCTTTTTCCCGATATTCCTTGGGTTTAACATTTTTTTGGAAACAATGTTCCACACATTCATGGTAAGGGTTTGAATCATTGATGCACTTCAGATGAACCTATCGCTCTTCTGCCATGATTGAATCTCGACTCTTACTCCCTCTTGGTTCGCACTCCCTCTTTAATATCATTCGCTTTCGGCTTGCACACTCACTCCCAGCTCGCGCTTGCACTTGTTGCTGCACTTATTCCCAGCTTGCGCTCGCACTCATTTTTTGTTGCACTCACTCACACTCGCTTTTGGTTGCACTTACTCACACTTGTTTCTACACTTACTCCCAGATTGTACTCGCACTTGCTGCTGCACTTACTCTTAGCTTGCGCTTGCACTCCTGTTGCACTTACTCCTAGCTTGCGCTTGCACTCATTTTTGGCTGCACTCACTCGCACTCACTTTCGGTTGCACTTACTCACACTTGTTGCTGCACTTACTCCCAGATCGTGCTTGCACTTACTGCTAAACTTACTCCTAGATTGCAATCGCACTTGTTGTTGCACTTACTCTCGGCTCACGCTCACACTCGTTGCTGCACTTACTCCCGACTTACGCTCACACTCGCTGCTACACTTACTCCCAGCTCACGCTCGCACTCGTCGTTGCTACACTTACTCCCGGCTTGCACTCACACTTGCTAGCTATCTTCAATTTTTTAAAATGCAAAGGGACCCCAAATAGACCACTGTGAGAGAAGTCCTCGTGAATCCCAAGATCTCTAAAATTGTCCTTAAGCCTTCGATCAATATTGAAGAAAACCACTTTGGATTTCTTATCATTGATGACTTGGTTTATGGCCCTAAGGTAAACATTAAGAGTATCTTTTATCATTCTTGCTTCCCTAAGGTTGGCCACTCCCACCAATCTTGTGTCATCCACAAACTGAAGGTGAGTCAAAACCTCCTCACCCACCTTGATACTTATTAGCAAATCTTGTTGTCTTCTCCTCAAGATGAGTCTACCCAAGCCTTCAGCCAATAGGAGAAAAAGATAAGGGGAACAAGGATCTCCCTATAAAAGGCCTCAAGTGGCTCCAAACGGTTGCAAGGGAAGTCCTTTGATTAACACTAAGTACATTAGAGTGGAGATGTAGCTCATGACCCATTCTATCCAATCCTGACAAGAAGCTCTAGTCCACCCTATCATAAGCCTTTGCCATCATCCTTGACAAGAAGCTCCACTCCACCCTATCATAAGCCTTTGACATATCCAATTTTATGAGTATTCCTCTATTGCCAGATTTTTGCATTGAGTGGATTGCCTCCTAAGCTAGAACCACATCATCCAATATTTGTCTACTCTCTACAAAACCCCCTTGCTCAAAGGAGATAATGCTATCTACGAGAGGTTTTAGTCGGTCAACCATTACCTTTGTGATTATATTGTATATAATATTGCATAAGGCAATAGGTATATAATATGAAATATGCACCCCTCCTCCCCTTTTGGAATTGAGACAATGAATGTATGATTTAATGCTTTAAGCATTATTTTACTGCCTCTTGAATCCTCTATAACAACCATTACATCCTCCTCCAAGCTATCCCAAAAGGTTTGAAAAATTAGATGGGGAAGCCATTTGGACCTGGTGTTTTTTTTGTACTCATTCCAAAGAATACCTTCTATTGGAATTATGTTGAATATTTTCCATGTTATTCAAGAGGGGTTAACTCTGAAAGGTACTGGTAATTCAAAGGTCTTGTTTCTCAACCACACTAGGACCCACTCTGAGAAGGGGGGTGTAGGGGGGCTTTTTCCCTACTACTGTCACCATGGGGATCCAAGGGGGGCGACATCATGTTATGGAGCCTCCCCTGGTGGGGGATCAGTGGCAGCACCCCCAAAGCCAAAAATAGATGTATTTTTCATACTGTTAATCCAAACCATTTATTATTAGGTCACAAATTGGGTGGTAGAATTTAGGTTGGCGGTTTTACCCTAAATTGTAAAATCTGTGCATGTGTGTTTGTTATTTATATCGCAGTTGCATGAGGGTTTGATACAATGAGACATAAGGAGAATATTATTGTATTGGAGACGGTCAAGTTAATGCAATAATAAGATAATATTGTGTTGGTTTTTGCTCGGTTGAGGGTTTCCAAGATAAATATTGTGTAATGTATGAATCTGCGATCTTCTTTTGATTATGTTATTATTGCTTTTTCGTTTTAGTTTATCACGGATCTTTATTTCTCTTCGTTTAGTATCAGAGCTAGGTTTTAGCTTTGTTCGAGGAGTAAGGGTTTCAACCCTGTGATAAATTAATTCTTGAGTGGGAGCCGTACGCTAAAGGATCCAAGCAAAGGAAAAATATAGGAAGCACACACATAGAGATTGAGAAATTTAATGGACAAAATTTTGAGTTGTGGAAACTCAAGATGGAGGATCTATTGGTTGATAAATATCAGTGGATTGCGGTATCAGGAACAAAACCAACATCGATGACAGATGAGGATTGGTTGAAAATCGATAGGAAGGCAAGAAGCTCTATCAGATTGTGCTCATTTGACTCAGTATTGTTGAATGTATCTATAGAGACCATGATAAATCTGCTATGGGAGAAGCTGGGAACATTGTATCAAAAAAAGTCACTGGTAAATAAACTCTTTCTCCGAAAGAAGTTGTATTCGCTTCGGATGATTTATGGTGACTCTGTGGTTGAACATTTGAATGCTTTTAACATCGTGGTAAGTCAACTAACCTCTATAGAAGTAAAAATGGATGAAGAGGAAAAATGTATTACTTTACTTTGTTTATTACCTGATTCATGAGATAACCTAGTTATGGCTATCACCAATACTACATCTACATTGAAAGTAGATATAGTAGGAACTTTACTATCTGAGGAGATGAGACGAAAATCTTCTAAGGATAATCATCAAAAGGATGCCTTGGTTGTGAGATGTCGTTCTCAAGAAAGAAGCAAAAATAAATCAAGAGAAAAGAAATCAAAATCTAGAGGTAAATTTGTTGCCTTAGAAAAGAGGAAATTTTGGAATTGTGGTAAAATAGGGCATTATAAAAGAGACTGCAGATCTAAAAAGACTGAAAATAATCGATCATCTGATGAAGGAACTTCTACAGAAAAAAAGACCACAAATGAAGATTCAGGGGACTTATTCTTGGCTGTAGCTTGCTCAAGTGAATGTCATGACTCATGGTTGATTGAATTAGGTGCTTCTTTTCATATGACTCCTCATAGGAAGGGGTTCAGTGAATATGAAAAAATAGATAGAGGTAAAGTCTTCTTAGGAGATAATTTGACATATAAAATAATAGGTCGAGGAAGAGTCAAGCTAAGGTTAAAATATAGAAGAATTAAAACCCTTCCTAGTGTGTTGCATATTCTGGGTTTGGCAAGGAATTTGATATCCGTGAGTAAGATGAATGATGTAGGTGTGAATGTGGTATTCAATAAGGATAGCTACACGATGGTTTGTGGATCTTTGGTGTTGGCAAGGGGAGTTCGCATAGGAAATTTGTTCAAACTTGAGGCTAGCACTGTAAGTATTAATTGCAATAACTCTTCAGTGGTACAGGAAAATAATAAGGCTGTAATGGCTTCGAGTATTCCTACAGAGAAGACAATGTTGTGGCATCAATGCATGGGGCACATTGGTGAGAAAGGACTTCGAACATTGAAAATAAAAGGTATGGTTGAAGGAATTTCTGATTGCCCATTAAATTTTGATTTTTGTGAGCACTGTGTTTTCAGGAAACAAACTAGAGTCAAGTTTCCAAGTAGTGCTACAAGGTCTGAAGGAATTCTACATCTAGTTCATAGTGATGTGTTTGAACCTACAAAAATACCATCTGGTAGGAACCAAGGGTTCCTAGCACAATAATTTAATAAATGAGAAATAAATAATATTAAAATAAATAGAATCACTTTTAGATACGAATCACCTTTTGCATTGGTTTGGGAAATCCCTCCAATGGGTCTAAATAATATATGTTTTTATATTTCATGGATGCCTCTCCAATGATTGATTGTACAACGTTTTATATCTATCTAACCCTAATGTTACGTCATTTCATCACGACCATTCATAATAATTAAATATATTTAATTATTATGTCTAACCCTAATCCTAATAATATAATAATTAATTATTATATTATTACTATACTAACTTTAATATATAAATTTATTATATGAATATTATTAATAATGAAAGTTAGGATAGGATCCTAACACCATCATTAGGTAAATCTATTTATTTTGTTACATTTATAGATGACTTCTCAAGAAATACTTGGGTATATTTTCTACGAAATAAATCTAAGGTTTTTAATAAATTTAAAGAGTTTAAGGCTCTTGTAGAAAATCAGATAGAGAAAAAGATAAAGGTTTTGAGAAGTGATAATGGTGATGAGTATTGCTCTAATGAATTTGAGCAATTTTGCAAGGACTGTGGAATAGAAAGGCAGAGAACAAATCCGTATACTCCACAACAAAATGGGGTTGCAGAACAGATGAACATGACATTAATAGATAAGGCTAGAAGCATGCTAAGTGGTGTAGGGTTAGAAAAGAAATTCTAGGCAGAAGCTATGTTAACAGCTTGTTATCTTATCAATAGATCTTCTACCTCAGCTTTGGTGGACAAGACTCCACAGGAAGTATGGACTGGTAAGAAACCTTCTATCAGACATATAAGGGTTTTTGGTTGTGATGCTTATATGTATGTCCCAAAAGAGAAAAGGACTAAGGTAGACTATATATCTGAAAAATGCATATTTGTGGGTTATAATACTAGTGTTAAATGATATAAGTTGTGGAATCCAAAAACACAAAAGGTTGTTTACAATCGTAATGTGATATTTAGAGAAACAAAAGGGGTTTTAAAACAGGAAATGCAACCAAGCAAAGAACCAAAAATAGTGCAGGTAAAATTGGAACAGGAGGAAGAACTTGTGGTAGAACCTGAATTACAGAGAGTCTGAAGAGGAATATTCAAAGGAAGAAGGTGAGGAAGAAGTTGAAGATGCAAAACCTAGAACTCCAATTTTGAGGAGATTAGATCGAGAGAAGACTTCTAGACAGGTATAGTCCTTCAAATTTTTGTTCTCCATTTAATTTATCAGTTATCGATGAAGAACCCAAGATTGTAAAGGAGGCACTTCAGTCAAGTGAGAATAAGTCTTGGAAAAGGGCTATGGAAGAAGAAATGGAGTCCTTGGATAAAAATAAGAAATGGGACTTGGTGAAATTACCTCCTGGCAAAAAACATGTTGGTTGTAAGTGGTTATTCAAGAAGAATTACAATGTAGAAAGAAATCTAGAGAAGGAAAAGGCTCTCTTGGTAGCAAAAGAATTTTCTCAAGTTGAGGAAATTGACTTTGGTGAGATTTTTTCTCCTGTGGCTAAACTAACTTCAATTAGATTTATGTTGGCTATTTCTACTGCTTTTGATTTTGAAATAGAACAGATGAATGTAAAGATAGCTTTTCTACATGGTGAACTTGATATATATATATATATATATATATATATATATATATATATATATATATATATATATATATATATAGTCACAACCAAAATGCTTTAAGGCAAAAGGTAAGGAGGAGCTGATATGCAAGCTGAAGAAGTCTCTTTATGGGTTGAAGCAGTCTCCAAGGATGTGGAATAAAAAATTTGACAGGTTTGTTTTGACACTTGGGCTTGGAAAAAGCAAAGCAGATCCATGTGTATATTTTAAAAAGGAAGGTGAAAATTTTGTTATCATTGTATTGTATGTGGATGACATGTTGTTAATTGGTAATAGTAAGGAGATGATAAAGTTACTAAAATCTCAATTATCTTCTGAATTTGACATGAAGGATTTGGGTGCTGCAAAATTTATTTTGGGTATGAAAATAATAAGGGATCGTGCAAATAGAAAGTTGTGGTTAAATAAAAATAAATATGTTGATTTGATACTACAAAAGTTTAGAATGCATGATTGTAAACCAGTATGTACTCCATATCCAATTGGTCAAAAGTTATCTATTGAACAATGTCCTAAAATATATGAGAAAATTGAAGAAATGCATCATGTTCCTTATGCTAGTGATGTAGGCAGTCTAATGTATGCAATGGTCTATACTAGACATGATATTGCACATGTAGTGGGAGTAGTTAGCTGATATATGTCCAATCCAGGAAAGGAACATTGGATTGCTGTGAAGAGGATCTTCAGATACTTGTGTGGAACTATATCTGTTATGGAGGAAATTTTGGAGATAATGATATTGTAAATATACAAGGCTTTGTAGATGTTGACTGGGTTGGAGATCTTAATAAGAGAGATTCACGAGTGCTTATGTATCTCATTGTCTACAAAATTACAATAACTCATGCCTGTAAAGAAGCAGTGTGGCTATAGAAATTGTGTTCAAAATTTGGTCTTAAATAGAAGGTTGTGAGAATTAATAGTGACAGTTAAAGTGCAATATTTTTGGCCAATAATCCTGGTTTCCATGATCGATCAAAACATATTGATATCAAGTACCATTTTGTGAGAGAATGGTTGAAGAGAACCAGGTGATATTGGAGAAAGTTGATACAAAAAAGAATACTGCTAATTCATTAACAAAGGTTGTACCTGCTCATAAATTTTCTTGGTGTAGGAGATCTATGGGTATGGTTGTCCTTGACAGTTGACAATGACAATTATTAGCCCCTATGAAAAGTATTCAACAAGTGGGAGAATGTTGGAATTATGTTGAATATTTTCCATGTTATTTAAGAGGGGTTAACTTTGAAAGGTATTGGTAATTTAGAGGTCTTGTTTCTCAATCGCACCAGGACCCACTCTGAGAAGGGGGGGTGTAGGGGGGGCTTGCCCCCCTATTACTGTAGCCATGAGAGGTCCAGGGGGGCGACGACAGTAGTAGGGGGATCAGGGGCAACACCTCCGAAGCCAAAAATAGATGTATTTTTCCTATTGTTAATCTGGACCATTTATTATTAGGTCATAGATTGGGTGGTAGAATTTAGGTTGGCAGTTTTACCCTAAATTGTAAAATTTGTGCATTTTGTTATTTATATCGCACTTGCATGAGGGTTTGATACAACAAGACATAAGGAGAATATTATTGTATTGGAGATGGTCAAGTTAATGCAATAATAAGATAATACTATGCTAGTTTTTTCTCGGTTGAGGGTTTCTAGGATAAATATTGTGTAATGTGTGAATCTACGATCTTCTTCTTTTGATTATGTTATTATTGCTTTTCTGTTGTAGTTTATCAGGGATATTTATTTCTCTTCATTCTTTAACTCCTCTATAAATGGGTTTAAGCAAGTCCTAAATTGTTCTTCAGATATGATAGAGGGTATGATAACAAGAACTTCTTTCTAAGCCTCTTCATCTTGCAACATATTTTCCTTAAAAAAATTAGCAAAATACTCCATTGAATGGAAATGCATACCTAATATCGTATCAAAGGAGAGCCCACTCTCATCCTGAAGAGATTCCATCTTGTTCATTTGTATCCTAACACAAGCAACCCCAATGAAAAAATTTGGCATTTTTGTCACCTTCCAATAACCAAGTGGTTCTTTCTCTCTATTTCCAGTAGATCTCCTCTTGGTTGTCAATTTCCTTAATCACTTTATGTACTTCATCATCCTCTTCTTTTAATTTCTTTGTAATTGTTCCTTCCCTAAAGAGTTTTTGCACCTCATCCCATATGACCATCAATGGAGCTCTTTAAACCTAGAATTATGACTTGTTAGCCCACCTCCATTGTTTCAGTTGATCCTTGACATAATGAAGCTACTTATGGAATCTAAAAATTGTTGTCCCATATGTCAATCATCCCTCTTCCCACCACTATGGGATTTTATTTCAAAGTTTCTCCTTTTGTAACCAAAAGTTTTCAAATCTGAACGGTTTAGAATGGGGAAGTGATCAGAGACTAAACCCTCCAAAATCTAAAATTTTAGATTCCATTTCACAAATGTCTCATATAAAATAAAAAATAATCTAAATTCACCTTCCTGCTATGTGGCTCTCTATCCAAGTTTAGATGGTTTTAGGATATTTAATATCCACCAAGTGTAATGCATGGACCTGGGCAATCATAAGTTGATCCCCTAGGTCCAAAATTTGAGTTCCCCTTCTTGGATGATAATTTAGCATTAAAATCCCCAACAACAATCTTATCTAACACCTCCCTCGAGACTCTCATGTTATGCACCACTTTCCATTGATGAATCTGAGATCTAGGTTTTAAGCCCCATAGAAATTTGTGATTAAAACCTTCTCAATTTTCACATTGTTCCTAAAATGCGATGTGAGGACACCCCTCCAATATATATGTTCTATTGTCATCCATTCAAGAGAGTTTCGAAAGATAACTAACCCCCTGAAGCCCCTTGGGTAGCCACTTCCATATGACCAATACCTCTCCAAAGTCTATATATTATTTTATACATGAGATCCAATGATATTCTTGTCTTCTAGATAAGAAAAAAATTATACTTTTATCTAAGAGTCTTTGAATAGTAGATTGATGGGTTTTGATATTTAAACCCCTAATATTCCATGATTGTATAATCACTGGTTACGCTGAGACCAGTAATATTACCTAAACAAATTTAGGTTTTTGTTATACTTATTGATTGTCCGAAGTGAACAACCTCAACAACGGTTTTATTCGTTCTTTGATCTTATTTCAAAATTTCATGTACTTTGGAAAGTTCTTAGGTTATTTATCTATTCATTGTCACCTAGCTTTTCCACGTCAACCACTATTTTGAGTCTCTTGCTCTTACCAAAATTTTCTTTGTTATCCATGCCTTTACATCTAGATACTTGATGTGTTCATTTTTCATTCCATCCTAAACTTATCTGTGATAGATTCATTCGTGTTTTGCTTTTGTTTTTTTACGTCTCTATGCCATCTCAAGCATTTGGTTTCTTTGCTATTTCTCATTTGGATCTTAGTTTTTCTTGTTCTTGGTCCAACTGGGCTTTAGCCCCACCTGCATTACATGTTGAGCAAGGTGCAGAAACAATATTGTCATTGTTGTCAACACAGTCAGACTGATCGGTTGATGCAGTGGACAGGAGTTAAGAGGTTCTTCAGAGTATGTACAGTGGTTTTCCAAAAGATAGAAGTGGCCCATATACTAAAAATCAAAATAAAAATCACAAGGAAGAAAATTGTCACGATATCGTGACATGTTGAGAAGAAAGAAAATTGTCGCGATATCGCGACATGTTCGAAGAGAAAGAGCAAGAAAGAAAAACTGTCGCGATTTCGCGACATGTTGAAAGAGAAAAAGACAGAGAGAAAAAGTGTCACGATTTCGCGACATATTGCAAAGAAAAAGAGGAGAGAGAAAAAGATGTCGCGATTTCGCGACATGTTTCATTTTTGCGGTCCAAAGCAAAGAGAAAGAGGAGAGAGAAAAAGATGTCGCGATTTCGCGACATGTTTCATTTTCACGGTCCAAAGCGAAGAGAAAGAGGAGAGAGAAAAAGATGTCGCGATTTTGCGACATGTTTCATTTTCGCGGTCCAAAGCGAAGAGAAATAGGAGAGAGAAAAAGATGTCACGATTTCGTGACATGTTTCATTTTCGTGGTCCAAAGCGAAGAAGGATGGTACGGACGAAAAAGTGTCACGATTTCATGACAGGTTCGAGAGAAAGAGCTCGCAAGGAAAAGTGTCGTGATTTCGTGACAATTTGCAAGAAGGATGGTACGGACGAAAAAGTGTCACGATTTCGTGACAGGTTCGAGAGAAAGAGCTCGCAAGGAAAAGTGTCACGATATCGCGACAATTTGCAAGAAGGATGGTACGGACGAAAAAGTGTCACGATTTCGTGATAGGTTCGAGAGAAAGAGCTTGCAAGGAAAAGTGTCGCGATATTGCGACAATTTGCAAGGAGGACTATACGGAGAAAAAGTGTCACGATATCGCGACATGTCGGGTTTTCACGACCCGAAGGGAAGAAAAGCGCCAAGGAGAAAAAGTGTCATGATTTCGTGACATGTCGGGTTTTCGCGACCCGAAGAGGAGAGAGAGTGTACGGAGGCGAATGTGTCACGATTTCGCGACATGTGTTTTTGCAGGTGAAAGGCAGAGAAAAGCACAAGGCAGCGAAAGTGTCGCGATTTCGCGACATGTTCCGTTTTCGCGGGCTAAAAGCAGAGAAAGACACGAAGGCAAAAAGTGTCACGATTTCGTGACATGTCATGTTTTCGCGGGTGCAAGCCAAGAAGAGTGCAAGGAAGCGAAAAGTGTCACGATTTTGCGACATGTCATGTTTTCGCGGGTGCAAGCCAAGAAGAGGACAAGGAGGCAAAAAATGTCACGATATCGTGACATGTCATGTTTTCACGGTCAAACTCCCAAAAAAAGTCAAAGGGGCAGAAATGTCGTGATATTGGGACATGTTTGTTCATGACTAAAAGCCGAAGTAAAGTTAACTGAAGTAGAACGACAGTTATAGGGGCAGTTGTAGAGGAAAATCATGCAGCCAAAATAAGTAGAGTTAACTGAAGTTAGTGCGACAGTTACAGGTGCAGTTACAGATAGAAATCATGCAAGTTAAATAAGAATAGTAAAGAACGGCAGTTACAGGGCCCGTGTCATAGTGAAACCATTGAGCGACGGTTATACTGATAGTCCAAAACAAAGACAGATCTATTAATAGGTTGCATGTAATAAATATTGTGCTATAAAGGAGTTACCATCAGTAGTGGCTATTAATAGGTTGCATGCGGGATTACAAAAGTTACCAGAAGACGAGGAGTCTCAATGAGAAATAGGGTTATAAAAGGGCAGTCATGCAGAGAATTAAGATGTTGTTGTGAGTGAAAAAGTGTTGCGCAAAGAAGGTTAGAAGAGGGCCGAAAGAGAGATAAGCAGAGCCGTAAGTGTGTGTGGAGTTTGATTAATTGCAGACCAGTCAAGGTCATGTAGAAAGCGAAGGCATTTTTATGTCATTGAAATAATTTAGATTTGTAGTCCAAGTTGGTGCTTGGCATTAGGGGTTGGTGCTCCTATTTGTTGCAGCAGAAAAATAAGGGGTTGGTGCTCCTTCCAGTGGGTGTCGGTAAAGTGTTTGTAAAATTGGTGTTTTGCAAAGGCTGGATTTGGATTGGAGTCCAAGCAGTCATTTTTGAGGAGTAGCCAAATTGGTGAACCTCGTTATATCGCGTGTTGTGGAATGCTCTATTGTTGAAATTGCTTTATCTACTTTTAAGTTCTCTTTGTCTCAGTTTTAAGAGTTGTAGATCTAAATTTAATAGCTACACTGATTCACCCCCCCTCTCAGTGTCATTGTGAGAATATCAATTGGTATCAGAGCAAGGTTCCTAAACAAGCTTAATCAGCTAAGGTGATCTTGGAAGAAACACAATGGCAGGTGGTGAAGGATTCTCATCAAACAAAGCTCCTTTGTTCGATGAAACTAATTACTCATTCTGGAGACTCAAGATGCAGACATATCTGTGTGCGTTGGGATACGACATTTGGGAGTTAGTAGAAAGTGGATACACAATACCCGCTACTCCTCCAATAGATACTGTCGAGAAGAAAAAGTTTGAGAATAACTCCAAAGCAAAGAATGCCATAATGTGTGGGCTAGTAGACAGTGAACTGATAAGGATCATGAGCTGTAAAATGACAAAAGACATGTGGGACAAACTGAAGAGCATTCATGAAGGAGACGACAAGATCAAGGAAGCCAAGCTACAAACGCATCGAGCTCAGTTCGAAGCATTAAAAATGAATGACGATGAGAACATAGAGGCCTATATGCTGAGAGTCAATGGAATCATTAATGTGATCAGAGGACTCGACGAAGAAATGGAAGATGCGGTCGTCATGAAAAAGGTACTAAGAACTCTTCACAAAAGATTTAATTCTAAAGTTTTTGCTATAGAAGAAGCTAAAGATCTAAATAATTTTAGCATGGACGAGATGCATGGTTCTTTGACCGCATACGAAATGAGAATAGGACAAACTAAGCCCATAGACAGAGAAGTTGCTTTTAAAGCACACAAAAATATAAAAGCTGAACAAGAACCTGAGGATGAAGAGACATCGGATGAAACGAAAGCTAACTTTGTTCGAAAACTTATAAAGGGAAAAAGAAAATATAGAGGAAAGTTATCGTTTAAGTGCTTCAATTGTGGAGGCGTCGGTCACTTTGCAGCTAAATGTCCAATGAATGAGAAAACCAAAAGTGATGAAGGGTCACACCAAGAAAGAAGTGACTGGAAGAAGAAGAAACCAAATTTTAGAAAAAGCAACTTCAAAAAGAAAAGTTTCATATCCAAAAATGTCAGCTCTTCTGAAGATAGCTCAGGTGAGGATTCCGAAGAAGAAACAGGTGAAGCTCTGTTCATGGCATTTGAAGAAGAAAAAAAGAAGAAAAAATAGGAAGGTAATAAAAACATTAAGGATGAGGCTGAAGTATACCTGGAAGGAGAGTTGGTTGCTGCACTTAAAGAGTTGAGTACAGAAAGGAAAAAGAATAAAAAGGTCTCAAGAAAGCTTGAGGATGCGAATGACATAATAAACAGTTTGAAAGTACAGACAGAAGAATTTAAGAAAATGTCTGAAGAACTCAAAGTACAATTAACCATGAAAATAGATGAGTGCAACAAACTGGAAGAAGAGATTGTTGTTTTAAGAATGCGGCTAGAAGAAAAGAATCAAAAATTGAGTTGCTATCACAAACTTGAAGGAAGTTCTATGAAGCTTGAAAAGATTATAAATAGTCAGAGGACTACAGGCATCAAATTTGGCTTGGGCTTTGTCGAAGGAGAATCGTCAAGTGGATCAAAGGCCATAACTGTAGAACCAGTAAAGAAAGAAGATAAGATCAAGGTTGATCAAGGAAAATCGAATCATGCAAAAGAAAGCAACAATGCCGAGCACGAGAAGAGTGCCGACAATGAGGGATTCACAAACGTCACACATCAAAGGAGAAGAAAATTTGTGGCTCCTACTACAAAATGGCAAAGACCAACTCCCAGGTTCAATCATTCCTTTTCTGGTTATTGTTTTAAATGCAATGCTTATGGTCATAAGATTTCAGACTGCATTTATAATATAGGACAAAGAAATTTCACCAGTAGAAATGTCTTTTCACCCTTGATGGATTATGCAATAGAATGCTATAACTGTCATAACTTTGGACACATTGCAAGAAACTATAGAAGCACATATGCAAGCAAATAAATATCAGGGAAGAAGATCTCAACCAAATAGTTTAAGGCAAAACAGAAAATTCCCAGAAAAACATGCATAGGCTATCGACAAAGAAAAGTCTAAACAAGTGACCAAAACTGTAGTCAAACCAGAGTGGAAAGAAAAGGAGCGACCCAAGGAAGAAAAGGAATCCTTGATTGTACGGACAACATTCAAAGCACAGAACAAATCTGCACCATGGATATTGGATAGTGGATGCTCCAGTCACATGACAGGAGATAAACAAAAATTTGAAAAGTTACAGAAATATGAAGGCGGCTCTGTAAAGTTTGGAAATAATGATGGAGCCAAGATAGTTGGCAAAGGATCAATCAAGATAAGTGATGGAAAGATCAATTCCAAAGAAGTTCTATTTGTGATTGGTTTGAAGCACAACTTACTGAGCGTAAGTCAAATCTGTGATAGAGGTCATGAAGTCATCTTTAAGAAGTAGGGCTGTGAAGTCAAAAAAGCACACAGTGGGAAGCTGATAGCTACTGGATCGAGGACTTCTGGAAATCTATATACTCTCTCAGAGACTTCAGAAGGAGCATGCTTGATTGGATAGGAAGATGAAAATTGGCTATGGCACAAGAGGCTCGGTCATATCAACTTTGACAATCTGGTAAAAATAAGCTCAAACAGGGCAGTAAGAGATATACCCACCATTGGCAAACCATTAAATAGCATTTGTGCTTCATGCCAAAAGGGGAAGCAAACTAGAGCCACATTTAAATCAAAGGAATACTTCACCAGGAAACCTTTAGAACTAATACATACTGATTTGTGTGGACCCATGAGAACACAAAGCATAAATGGTGACAAATACTTTATGTTGTGCATAGATGACTACTCCAGGATGACATGGGTACTATTTTTAAAGCATAAATCAGATGCCTTTGAGATGTTCAAGATTTTCAAAAAATAGGTTGAGAATCAAACAGGAAAAAGAATTAAATGCTTAAGATCAGACAGAGGAGGAGAGTTTATCTCAGAGGAGTTTGCAGAGTATTGTCAAAAATATGGGATTAGAAGACAGTTTTTAGCAGCAAGGACACCTCAGCAGAATGGTGTTGTAGAAAGGAAGAACAGGACTGTGCAAGAAATGGCATGAACAATGTTGGCTGAGAACAAAATAGCTGACATATTTTGGAAAGAGGCAGTCCATACTACAGTTTACATCCAAAACAGGTGCATGTTAAGGACGCATGAAAGCAAAACACCTTATGAGTTGTGGTTCGGCAGGAAGGCAACAGCAAGATACTTCAAAGTGTTCGACAACAAGTGTTATATCAAACGAACTGAAGATAATCTTGGTAAGTTTGAAGATAGAGTCGACGAAGGTATTTTTCTTGGTTACTCGACAAAAAGCAAAGCCTACACATGCTACAACAAGAGGCTAAAGAAAATTGTGGAGAGTGTCGATGTTAAAGTTGATGAAGGTAGAGAACGAGAAATTACTTATCAAGAAAACTACCCTATTTATGAAGAAGTTATTGAAGGAGATGAAGAAAAGGAAATAGAAGAGAATAAAAAAATTGACCCAGATGATTTAAGTATTGAAGGAGAAGAAAACAAGAAATTCAAAACAAGCAACTGGCAAAAAAATCATCCCAGAGAACAAATTATTGGGGACCCCACAGTTGGTATTCAGACAAGAAGAGCAGTAGTACGGAACTACTCTCTATTATCCAGCATTGAGCCCAAAAATGTTGCTGAAGCAAGCACGAGATGAAAGTTGGATGAAGGCAATTAATGAAGAACTAGATCATATTGAGAAAAACAAAACCTGGGAGTTAGTACCAAGGCCAGCAAATAAAAATATAATTGGTACTAAATGGATTTTTCGAAACAAATTGAACGAAGATGGACAGGTTGTAAGGAATAAAGCAAGATTGGTTTCAGTAAAGGCTATGCACAAGTTGAAGGTATTGATTTTGAGGAAACCTTTGCACCAGATGGCTAGACTAGAGGCAATCAGAATGTTTCTGGCTTTAGCAATTCATAAAAATTTCAAAGTATATCAAATGGACGTGAAATCAACATTTCTGAATGGAAAACTGGAAGAAGAGGTTTACATTGAGCAGCCAGATGGTTTCCAACTCGGTGATAATCCCAACTTTGTTTGCAAGTTGAAGAAATCTTTGTATGGCTTGAAACAGGCACCCAGAGCATGGTATGCAAGGTTGGATAACTATCTTATTCAACAGGGGTTCAAGAAAGGTATGGTGGACAACAATTTGTATGTCAAAATAGAGAATGGCCATCTTATTGTCCTTGTTGTTTATGTAGATGATATCATTTTTGGTAGCAACAATGATAAGTCATGTAGAGACATAGCAAATAAAATGAAGAAAGAATTTGAAATGTCGATGATTGGTGAACTTTCATATTTCCTCGATCGCAAGTCAATCAAAATGAAAAGGGCATTTTTATCTCTCAAGTTAAATATGTGAAAGAAATGCTGAAAAAGTTCACAATGGAGGATAGTAAACCCGTTAGCACTCCCATGACGATAGGTTGCAAGTTGAGCAAGGATGACAAATCTCCAGATGTTGATCAAACCATGTACAGATCTATGATTGGGAGCCTGCTATATTTAACAGCTACAAGACTAGATATCTTACAGGCAGTATGCATGGTAGCAAGATTTCAAGCTAGTCCCAAAGAGACTCATGTGATAGCTGTGAAGAGGATTCTTCGGTACCTCAAGGGTACTATGGAGTATGGGTTATGGTACCCAAAAGGTAAGGACTTCACTCTTATTGCATATTCAGATGCAGATTGGGCAGGATGTATAGATGACAAAAGAGTACCAGTGGAGGAGCATTTTATCTTGGAGACAGTCGGTAGCATGGCACAACAAGAAACAAGAATCAGTCTCTCTATCCACAAGCAGAGGCAGAATACATTGCAACAACAACGTGTTGTACATAGATTTTATGGATGAGACAAACCCTGAAAGATCTTGGTATTCACTTCAAAGAGCCAATTTTAGTTAAATGTGATAACACCAGTGCTATTAACATCTCAAAGAATCCGGTTATGCATTCTCGAACCAAACATATTGCAATCCGGTATCACTTTTTGAAGGATAAAGTTGCGGAAGGTGAGGTTAAATTGGATTTTGTTCCAACTACAGAGCAAGTAGCAGATATCTTCACAAAACCATTGCCCAAGGAAGTTTTTGAGTACCTTCGGAGTAAGTTGGGAGTGGTCACGTTTCCCAAGAATTGACTAGCAATTGGGACCACATTCTCAGGGGGAGCATTTATGCCTATGTTTATAGTTTTGCTCATATTCATGATTTTTGCTAACTATCTTAATGTGTGCCTGAGAATGATGTGCACAGACTCAGGGGGAGTCTGCAGCAGCCCTTTGGTATTATTGTCAAAGGGGGAGAAGAATTACAGGAACTTGCATGTGTGTTGCCAACAATTCCAAAGGGGGAGATTGTTGAGCAAGGTGCAGAAACAATATTGTCATTGTTGTCAACACAGTCGATAGATCGGTTGATGCAATGGACAGGAGTTAAGAGGTTCTTTAGAGCATGTACAAGTGGATTTCCAAAAGATAGAAGTGGCCCATATACTAAAAATAAAAAGAAAAATCACAAGTAAGAAAACTATCGCGATATCGCGACATGTTGAGAAGAAAGAAAACTGTCGCGATATCGCGACATGTTCGAAGAGAAAGAGCAAGAAAGAAAAACTGTCACGATTTCGTGACATGTTTTCGGCCAAAGAAGAAAAAGAAAGAGGAGAGAAAAGTGTCGCAATTTCGCGACATATTGCATTTGAGCCAAAGAAAAAGAGGAGAGAGAAAAAGATGTCGAGATTTCGTGACATGTTTCATTTTCGCGGGCCAAAGCGAAGAGAAAGAGGAGAGAGAAAAAGATGTCGTGATTTCGCGACATGTTTCATTTTCATGGTCCAAAGCGAAGAGAAAGAGGAGAGAGAAAAAGATGTCGCGATTTCGCGACATGTTTCATTTTTGCGGTCCAAAGCGAAGAGAAAGAGGAGAGAGAAAAAGATGTCGCGATTTCGTGACATGTTTCATTTTCACGGTCCAAAGCAAAGAAGGATGGTACGGATGAAAAAGTGTCACGATTTCGCGACAGGTTCGAGAGAAAGAGCTCGCAAGGAAAAGTGTCGCGATTTCGCGACAATTTGCAAGAAGGATGGTACGGACGAAAAAGTGTCGCGATTTCGCGACAGGTTCGAGAGAAAGAGCTCGCAAGGAAAAGTGTCGCGATTTCGCGACAATTTGCAAGAAGGACTGTATGGACGAAAAAAGTGTCGCGATATCGCGACATGTCGGGTTTTCGTGACCCGAAGGGAAGAAAAGCACCAAGGAGAAAAAGTGTCACGATTTCATGACATGTCGGGTTTTCGCGACTCGAAGAGGAGAGAGAGTGTACAGAGGCGAATGTGTCGTGATTTCGTGACATGTGTTTTCACGGGTGAAAGGCAGAGAAAAGCATAAGGCATCGAAATTGTCGCGAGTTCACGACATGTTTCGTTTTCACAGGCTAAAAGCAGAGAAAGGCACAAGGCAACGAAAGTGTCGCGATTTCACGACATGTCAAGTTTTCGCTGGTGCAAGCCAAGAAGAGTACAAGGAAGCGAAAAGTGTCACGATTTCGTGACATGTCATGTTTTCGTGGGTGCAATCCAAGAAGAGGACAAGGAGGCGGAAAATGTCATGATATCGCGACATGTCATGTTTTCGCGGTCAAACTCCCAAAAAAAGTCAAAGGGGCAGAAATGTTGCGATATCGCGACATGCTGTTTGTTCATGACTAAAAGCCGAAGTAAAGTTAACTGAAGTAGAACGACAGTTACAGGGGCATTTGTAGAGGAAAATCATGCAGCCAAAATAAGTAGAGTTAACTGAAGTTAGTGCGACATGTATAGGTGCAGTTACAGATATAAATCATGCAAGTTAAATAAGAATAGTAAAGAACGGCAGTTACAGGGCCCGTGTCACAGTGAAACCATTGAGCGATAGTTATACTGACAGTCTGAAACAAAGACAGATCTATTAATAGGTTGCATGTAATAAATACTATGCTATAAAGGAGTTACCATCATCAGTGGCTATTAATAGGCTGAATGCGGGATTACATAAGTTACAAAAGACAAGGAGTCTCAATGAGAAATAGGGTTATAAAAGGGCAGTCGTGCAGAGAATTAAGAAGCTGCTATGAGTGAAAAAGTGTTGCGCAAAGAAGGTTAGAAGAGGGCCGAAAGAGAGATAAGCAGAGTCGTAAGTGTGTGTGGAGTTTGATTAATTGCAGACCAGTCAAGGTCGTGTAGAAAGCGAAGGCATTTTTATGTCATTGAAATAATTTAGATTTGTAGTCCAAGTTGGTGCTTGGCATTAGGGGTTGGTGCTCCTACCTGTTGCGATGCAGAAAAATAAGGGGTTGGTGCTCCTTCCAGTGGGTGCTAGTAAAGTGTTTGTAAAATTGGTGTTTTGCAAAGGCTGGATTTGGACGGGAGTCCAAGCAGTCATTTTTGAGGAGTAGCCAAATTGGTGAACCTCGTTATATTGCGTGTTGTGGAATGCTCTATTGTTGAAATTGCTTTATCTGCTTTTAAGTTCTCTTTGTCTCAGTTTTAAGAGTTGTAGATCTAAATTTAATAGCTACACTGATTCACCCCCCCTCTCATTGTCATTGTGAGAATATCATTACATCATGATCATATAGTGGTATTACAACAACTTGACTATTATATATGTATTTCTTTGCAACATTCAAACCTAAGTCCCCTCCTTGAAAGTTGAGGAATATACCTGGTTGAGCTAATGCCATTTGAAGATCGATTTGCAATTTTATGGTTTTCAAAAAGCCTTTTTTTTGTACTTGGTCCAATTGGGGTTTAGGTTTATATATTTTCTTTCACTTCTAATGCTACTATTTTAGGTTTATAAATCTCATTTCACTTCTAGTGCTACTGTAATTGCCCACATGTTCACATTTTTTAATAACATTACAAAATTGATCATCTTCATTTAACCATTATGAAAATATTTTTAGACCATATCCTATACCATTCAATTTTTGTAGTTTGGTAGTATTAAATACAAGTCTTAAATTAGAAGGTAGATTTGATTTTTTTATGGTTTTCAAAGACCTCGTATTTGTATACAAGGTCCCAATTTTGTTTTGTGTGTTTTAGTGGTTGATCCCACATTTCATCCATTGGTAGGATTATTAAAATAATTTCCAAAATCCTAAGGAAGAACATTAAATCAATATTTGTCTCTAGCACAACAATGAAATCTATTGAAGTCAAATGAAGGATGTTGTGAACACCAATGAGTGTATGCTATTTGTTGTTGGCATGGTTGTCCATACATTAATGAGATTGGTTACACCATACAAAAGAGGGTTAGTGAATATTGTATGAACATTGAAATGCAAAGTTGATAAATTAACCTTTGCAATCCATTCACATTGAATGATTGTAGTAATTTGACTACTACCTTCAAATTTCTACAAGGAATTAGTCAATGGATGACAAAGAAAATGAGTTTTACAAACCCAGGAACAACAATATAAAATGACAATGTTTAAAAAATTGGATAAGTCCTAAAAGAGTAATTTGTTTTCAAAGGTGTGATCCGCTCCCAAAATTGCGACTCACTCCTAAAGAAGTGATTCACTCCAAAAGGTTTGATTTGCTCTCAAAATTAACAAATTGTGACCTTTGGCTCATAATAGGATAGGGGCAACATAGATTTCAAGGAAAGTGGCATTTTGTCATATTGTGGTGTCAAAAGCAAGTTAGAAGGTTTTAAAGTAGTTTAGATATAATTTGGAGGAATGTAATATTTAATGGTACATTATCTTGCTAAATATGCCTCTAAATTAGTAGATTTACCAAGTGTAAGTTTTTACCTCTAGTAACTCCTTGGTAAATACTATTCTATAAATAGGAGCTGGAGGATCCATTGTAAACATCTTTTGTCTATTTAAAAAAATAGAGTTGTTATGTGGACTCTATATTGTAATATTGCTCTAATTTTAGAATAATAAAATATGGTGCATGACATTTGTTCTTCAATTGTAAGACTACCCTTCTGGATTATAGAATGTATAGTGATTGTGGCATTGCTCTTTCTCATTTTGTTAGTGTTGTCCTATAATTTCGATTTTATACATGGTTTTTTTTAATAAGTAAAAAATTGAGTTTACATGGGTTTTTATGAGGGGTCACAAGCCCCTCTTACCGGGGTTTGAACTGGGGTCTCCTGGATGAAAACCCAAGTGCTTAACTCTACGGTATCCCTCACGGGTCTTCTATTTCATACATGTTGAAGCATATTGGTGTATTTAAATTTCTTCATATGCTGATTGATTACATACTCTCCTTACTACGACTATGACCATACTTTAATTTTATGGATTTACTTTGAATCTCTTATACTCTTCTTCATATTTACTTTTATGCATTTATTCTTACTATTTAGATTAGTTTAGATTAAAATAGAAGGTTAGTGAGGAGCTGATCTAAATTCAGAGGTAGAAGGGGGCACAATCTCCCTTCTTTTAGTGTTCAAAAAGAATTATGGACACATTAGAAGTTAAACCTTTTTTAAATTCAATAGTTTATGGCATGCTTGATGGGGCCTAGGACTTGATTTCCATGTTGAAATATGGCCTTGTCCTTTTTTTTTTTGGAATCTATGAAAACTTGTTAATTTGTTTTATGAAGCTATATATATTTCATGGAATGGTAACTCTATTATGAAACTTGACAAAATTTTAAAAGATATGAATTCTATCTTCAAAATAGCAGATCAAATCTTTCATGAACTCAACTTATAGAATCAAAGACTTCACAAATTAATTCAATTTGCAAGAAATTTTTCTAAGGTAGAAAATGACGATTCATCATTGGTAGATAATGGTTCTCCAAATTTGAGAAAACATTTTTTAAATTTTCATCCAAATAGTGATTTGCTCCATTTTTAGCTAAAAATTGCGATTCTCTATCTTTTGGATAAACTTTTCATCTTTTCAAAAAAATAACGATTCATTATTTTTGAGGCGTGATTTGCTCAAACCTTGAAGAGGAAAATATGTCTAAGTCAAAAAGTAGTGAATCAACCAATTTTCAAAAATAATGATTCCCTCTTTTTTCTTTTTTGCAAATTTTTCCAACTTTTGAGTGAATCTTAATTTTTTTCTAAAAGTAGCGACTCATAGTTTTCTAAAAAATCGTGTCTTTTGGATTTAAAATGTTTTTGGATGTAGGTATGAATGAGGTGATGTTAAAGGCATAACAAGAGGACAAGAAGAAAGCTACAACTAATCTCAAATTTGTAAGATATATATACCCAAAAAGTTAAAAAAAATGCTAAGTGTGAAATTGGTGATTTGCCATTTTCTACTGAGTGATTCACCACTTGGACTATAAATTTTCTATTTTTTGGCTAAATTTGTGATTCACCACTAGTGAATTGTGATTCATCAAGTTTAGGAATATCAAAATTTTCCTATGTAAAATATGGTAAACCATTATAGAACAAAATAAGTGATTGGATGATTTAAAAACTCTTTGGCTGTAACATAATATAAAATAGGAAAAGGCAACAACTGGAATGAAGAATAGTAGAGGTGACAGGGATTCATTGCAAGGTACAGACCATTAGTGGCATCAAACAAAACGAAGAATAGCAGAGGCAATGTTTTCAAGTGGATAGTGTAACGAAAGACAACCGAGACAAGTGGAGTTTGGAGGTGCGATAGAACGTAGTATCAAGGGTTTGGAAATATGTGTGGTAGGGCTATGTATGGACTGAAATGAGGCATCAGTAATAGCTTGGAAACAATGATAGAAATCATGAACTATAGAGGAAAACAACCAACGAGGGTTTGAAACCTACAATTTCATGACAAGTGGCAGTGGAACTCCAAGCCCTAAAACCTACAACTTTTATCCTAGAAAAATAGAACCCCCAAAAACCAAGGGATGAGAGTTTGAATGCAAGGTAGAAATCCGTGAGAGGGGAGGAAGAAAAAAATGTTTTCCCTAAACTTAAATGTATAAACAAAAATTTAAAAGGGGGCACAATGAGAGTCGAAGAATTTGAATTGAGTAATGGCGGGAGGGAGCATGCAGGCCTCAGCGATGGGCATAAGGGTAAGGTTAGTAGTGGTCCATAGGAGATGGTAGGTCAGGGAGAGAATATCGACTCACAAGATTTAGGCGATCAGGTAGCTGCTAGTGGGTAGGATAATGGTGAGTAGATGGTCGTTCCTAGGGAGGTGAGTTTACTTGGCAAGTCAGACTCTGAGGGCCTAGTGATTGGGGTGGTTATTATCGATGGTGAATCTCCTAACTCAGTGGTCCAAGAGACTCTATTTTCCAGCAATGCAAGTGGATTCCCAAGTTTCGGTACCTTCCTCAAGCCAGGTAAGTTATCATTTGACAAGATCACAACCAAGGGTTTTGGGTCTCGAAACTTTTTTTCTATTTTTGACACCTCTCCTGCTGGAGACAAGTTGGTCATTTTGGATGATCTCATGGTGGTCACCATGGAGGAGGGCTCATGGAACCTTATCAAAAAATTATATGGTGGTAGGCCTGATATTGACACCATAAGGAGATGGGCAATGGACAAATGAAAACCAAAAGGTTCTCTAGATATTGTTGTAGTTTCTAACACATTATTTTTTATTAAAATTAGTTGCGAGGAGGACTCAAAGTGGATCCTAGGAGGGGGTCCCTGGTTAAGAAAAGGGTTATTTCTAAGCAAGTGGGAGCCGAATTTTAATCCACAAACCCAAAATATTAATCTCACTCCCTTATGGGTAAGTCTTCCTGATTTACCCTTTCACCTCTGGCATGAAGACATCATAAGGGGTATAGCTAAGGTGATTGGTGAGCTAGTGTTAATAGACTTGGCCACCAGAGCAAAATCCAGAATGATTTTTGCTTGGATGTGCGTAATGGTAGACCCGAAGGTGGAGTTGCTAAGTCATCAATATTATTTCCAAACATGGTGTATGGAATCAAATGATAGTATATGAAAACAAGCCTCTTAAGTATTCAATTTGCAGGAGGCTAGGCCACTCAGTTGGTTTGTTTCCATCCATAAAGGAGGTTCCCAAGGGAAAATAGGTTAGAAAGCAAGAAAATCTTAAGGCTCAGGGCCATCCTCAACTGGGGCCGTCTGAAGCCTTAGGCCCCAACTATTTTTCTTCAGAGAACTTAGGACCCAACCAAGATGAGAATGATTCTAGGGCGATGGAAGTTAGAAATCCAGAGCCAACTGCTATCAAATAGTCTAGTGTTTATTCTAACCTCCCACAGGTGGACAGAGTAGAGTTGGTGACTAAAACATGTATCTTGTCAAATTTTATCCATAATTCCTTTGAATTCTTAAATCATGAATATTCTAACCCTGATAAGGAGAAAGGTAATCAGGATGAGTGAAAGGTACTTGTCTCACCTCATAAGATGGTTAAAGACACTAGCTCTTATCCCAAGCCAAATATGGCCAAGTCATCGGAGTGGGGAGAAGGTTTTTTAGGGGTGAAATATTCTCGTCCAAAAATAAGTTCCTGAAAGAGATTGGTTGATGTTGGAGTGCCCAGGAAGGTGGGTAAGCCCTCTAAAAAAATGTAAGAAATAGGGAGGCAAAAGAAGATATTGCAGATGGCTTTCAAAGCTAGTTGAAATTTTAGAAAGAGTCTAAAGTGAACCAACTTAAACTAAATTTATTTTTGTCACTCGCCCCATTATCTTGAGGGGGAAAACACTCCAAATATCATAAATGAGACTCATTACATAGAATATTAGAGGCCTGAATGGGACTGCTAAACAAAGAGCACTGGCCTCTTGAAAGAGTTTAAGCTAGATATTATTCTTGTATAGGAAACAAAAATGGATAGTTACAATGCTGAATTAGTTAAAAATAAAATTTGAAGAGAATCAAATTTTGTTGCCAACTCAGCAAATGGAGCTTTAGGAGGTTTTTTATGTATGTGGAACCCATAATATGTTGAAGGATCAACTCTACTAGTTTATGATAGAGTTATAAATATTTATTTTTCTTCCAAAGTCTCAAGGATCAAGTGGGTTACTTTAAATATCTATGCACCTAACTCTTCTTAGAATAGGTTGGTATTTTGGGACTCCTTGCAAGCTATAAGAGATATTTTTAACAAGGAAACATGGATTTTGGTAGGAGACATTAATTCCCCTTTATACCCATCTGATAAGAAAGGAGGGACTCCAGTTTGCAAAGAAGACTTTACCTCTTTTGTTAATTCCCAAGAGCTTTTGGATTTGGATCTGAAGGGGTCTAGGTATACGTGGAGCAATCGATGATTGGGATGCCGAAATATTTAGATCAGGATAGACAAAGTCCTCATATCTAAGGAAGGGCTACCTTTTTTGGGTGATGCATATTTGCAGTCTCTTCCTAAAGTGACCTCTAATCACAATCCTCTGGTGTTGGAGCAAGTTCAAAATTACCCATTTTTTTCTAGGCCCTTCATATTCAAAGTCATGTGGCTCTCTCACCTAGAATTGGAAGGTAAGATCAAGGAATGGTGGGCTAAGGGTTTTTCGTGCCACCCTATTGTTCAAATTGCTTCGAAGCTGAGGTATATTAAGGCAAAGTTGAAGGAATAGACTAAATTAGTTTTTGCAAAAGCATAGAAGACTTTACCTATTTTGTGAATTACCAAGAGCTTTTGGATTTGGAGTTGAAGGGGTCTAGGTATACGTGGAGAAATCAATGATTGGGGTGCCAAAATATTTAGATCAGGCAAGACAAAGTCCTCATATCTAAGGAAGGGCTACCTTTTTTTGGTGATGCATCTTTGTAGTATCTTCCTAAAGTGACCTCTAATCACAATCCTCTGGTGTTGGAGCAAGTTCAAAATTACTTATTTTTTCCTAGGCCCTTCATATTCGAAGCCATGTGGCTCCCTCACCCAGAATTGGAAGATAAGATCAAGGAATGGTGGGCTAAGGGTTTTTCGGGCCACCCTATTGTTCAAATTGCTTCGAAGCTGAGGTATATTAAGGCAAAGCTGAAGGAATAGACTAAATTAGTTTTTGGTAATATTTTGTTAAGGGAAAATGAACTCATTGAGAAGATCAAAGAAGTGGAAGCCATTTCATCCAGGTTAGATATTGTGGAGGCAGTGAGATCCAAATAAAGAAGCCTGCTTGTAGATTTGCATAATGTCTTGGCTGAAGAAGAGATTATGTGGCATCAAAAATCAAGGAATTTATGGCTTAAATAAGGAGACCAAAACACAATTTTATCATACATCCATGCTAAGTCATAGGAGTCACAACACGATCAAGGAAATTAGAAATGTGGATGGCAAGGTTACTAAGGAAATTAATGAAATTAGGGAAAGTGTTGTGGAGTTTTTCAAAGACTTGTTATGCTCCTCGGTTCCCAGAAACCTGCAAGTGGAAAATCATCTTCTTTGTAACATCTCGATGGTGAACTATTAAGATATGAACAAGATCATGTGTGATCCATTTAATGACGATGATATCAAAAAGGCAATATTCTCAATGGGCGCTATTAAGGCTCCAGTACATATGGTTTCCCACCTATCATTTTTTAGAGATTTTGGCATATTTTGAATCCTGATATTTGTGATGCAATCAGAGAGGTCCAAAGATCTAATTTTATTCTGACTGATGTAAACCCCACCTTTTTGGTTTTACTACCTAAATCACCGGGTGCCAAAGGATTTACATATTTTAGGCCGATTAGTCTATGTAATATAATTTTCAAAATTTTGACTAAATACATGTCCAATAAACTTAAAATTTTACTCCCTTCAATCATTGATGCTCCGCAAAGTGGTTTCATACCCCATCGACATATTTTGGATGGTGTTATTATTGTTCATGAGATCATATACTCTGCTGTCAAAAGTGGGAGGCCAAGGACTCTTCTTAAGTTGGACATGAACAAGGCGTATGACAAAGTGGATTAGGATTTTATTCTTAAGGTCCTTGATAGGTTTGGATTTACCCAGTGCTGGCTGAGACTCATCAAATCCTGTATATATTCAACCATGTTTTCAGTAATTATTAATGGTTCTCTAGCAGGCTACTTTCGTAGCAATAGAGGTTTGCATCAGGGAGACCCTTTATCACCCTACCTTTCAATTCTTATGGCTGAGATATTAGGCAGGTCCATCAAACCTAATTATATTATTCAAGGTTTGAAGCCAGTACAAATGATAGATCCCATATCCCATAACCAATTCACTGATGACACTCTTCTTTCCTTCATGGCATCAATCCCTCAAGCCAAAGCGATTAAGTCTATTTTGGTAGATTTTGAGAATACAGTAGGATAGAAGGTGAATTTCAAAAAAAGTACTTTTTTCTTTCACACCCCGATTGATAGGCAAAGGAATATTGTAGATATTCTAGGGTGCAACATTGGTTCCCTCCCCTCGGTCTACCTTGGGATGCCACTGTTCAAAGGTGCATCGAAACCATCGTTGTGGGATTCAGTAGTTGAAAGAGTTTAGAAGAAATTAGAGGGTTGGAAAGGTGCCCTTTTAAGTCAAGTAGAGAATATTTTATTGGTTAAAGCCACTTTAAAAAGCATCCCAATGTACTTCCTCTCCTTGTTTAAGATTTCAAGGAAATTGATCAAAAATCTAGAGCAAATCCAACGGTCCTTCTTGTGGTTAGGGGTTGAAGAGAAGAAGAGATTCCACCTGGTGACATGGGATCAAGTCTGTAGTAGGAGAGAAGAAGGAGGCTTAGGTTTGAGAAGGCTGAGAACATTGAACAAAGCCTTAATTGCAAAACAATCTTGGAAATTAGTTTAGGATGACAATGTCAGCTGGGTTAAGATTGTGAAGGCTAAGTATCTTGGCAACGACATCAATTTCTTAAAATCCTAAGCTCTCCTAGTGGGGTCTATTTTTTGGTCCAGCTTAGCTGGTAGTAGGGCGGATGTTCATAAAGGCATTCGTTGGGTGGTGGAGGATGGTTATTCCATTAATTTTTGGAGAGATTCTTGGCCATGCCATCCCCTTTTGAAGATTACCTAACCTTCGCCTATTTGAATCCAATCACAGATATGTTCTTTGGTCCTAAAGTCTCTAAATTTTTGAAATTATTCAATGGTCATATTAGGTGGAAGTCCTTTGACTTCCCAAATATTACTTAGGAGGAGAAAATGCTTTCATAAATTTTAAAAAAATCCATTAAAATGTTATTAACCCCAACCACTCGTCTTCACAACAGGTTGGGTGGGGGGCCTGAGAAAGATGGACAATTCTCAATTAAGTCTGCCTAAGACTGCTTGGACTATGATTCTAATCCTTGGTTCTCGATGAAGAAAGTTTGGATTAAAGCTTGACGCCTAAAGTCAATGTGTTCTTCTGGTTGGCAATTTAGAGAAAGTGCCTTACTCTTGATAATATTAAAAAATGGGGAATGATTTTCCCTAATGAATTCTTCTTATGCGACAGGGATTTTGAATCACCTTTCCACTTATTTTCTCATTGTGCCTATACCCTTGAAGTCTTCCATCAATTCTTTTTTGAGCTGGGCGTTGCTTGGGTACTTCCCAACTCGTTGGAGGACCTAGTTGTTCAATGGATCTCCCCTTTATCCTCTCCCCACCTCTACTAGTTTTGGAAATTTGGGTTAGCCCATATTTGGTGGTGGGTGTGGAAGGAAATGAATGTTCACACTTTTAAAAATATTTGCCATCTTGAGTCGTCAGTCTCCTCAAGGGCCATTGTAGATATAGTGAAAATGTGAAAGCTTTAAATCTGGATTTGTTGACTTGTGAAGGGGAAATCTATTTGGAGAGATCGTTGGATTTTTTAACTCAACCTTAGAATATAGTGAGTAGGGGAAGTCAGGACAGGACTAGCATGATCTGGGAATCCCCTCCACCGGTTTGGCTGAAATTAAACTTTGACAAAGCTTCTAAAGGGAACCCGAGTTCGACGGGTGCAGGGGGTTTGTTTAGAAACTCGAAAGACAAAATTCTTCTTGCCTTTACTGAAAACTTGGATAACCAAACCAGCCATTTTACTGAATATCAAACATTATTTTAGGGTGTTTCCCACCTGAACATGGTGAATTACATGAAAATAATCATAGAAGGATATTCAATCAATATTATCAACATGATTAATGGTAACCAAAATCCCTCCTAGACTGTTGCAAATTTTATAATTGAATCCAAGAGAATGATTCAAAATTTAGAAGAAGTCCAATTCAAGCATCGGTTTAGGGAAGGTAACAAAGCTACAGACTTCCTGGCTAATCGGGGTCTTATGCAACAATATCTTCACATTTGGATAGATGATTTTCCAGATGGCCTTAGATCTTTGGACAATGAATTTAGGCAAAGGTCAAACTCAAGTTATAATAATTAGGGTGAGTGGTAGGAACCTTCCCAATTCGATGTTGCTTTTTGAATTCTGAAGTTGCTCAACCCGATGATGATGAAGTTGTAATGTTTGATGATTATCTCCATGTTGGCTACTGTTTTGTGCATTGAGAAAGTGATTTGCAATGATGAACTATCAGGGTATGAATTCGAAGGAGATGAAATATGACAAAAGGGTTGGCCCTAGTGGTTCTAAATGCTAATCTCTTGTTTATCCTTGTGGGCCTGCATGCCCAGTTTTTATATATGTTTATTCATGAGGGCTTGCATGCCTAGTTCTTATTTTTATTTGTTCCTGTAAGATTGCGTGCCCAAATTTTGTCTTTGTTTGTCCTATGTGTTTGGATCAATTTGACTAGTATCTATTGGTCTGGGTATAGGTAGTTGTGTCCAAGGGCTGGTTGGATTTAATGTCTGATGTGTCCACAGTCTCCTAGTGGCTAGATATTAGCTTATTTTTGTTAAAAGGTTTGGAGGTCCTTTCAAAACTCCTTTCGTCCAGCTAATAAAAAAAAGTGATTGGATGAGAGAAAATGATGATTCACCATTTTTGATATAAATTGGAATTGCACTCACATTTTTTACTTCAAGAAAAAAACCATTTTTTTAAAGTGTTTCCCTAAACCCCACCTCTTGAGCAAGGGTATCATACAACCTCTAGCCATACCTTCCACAAATACGAGCATACGATAGCATCATGGTGGCTTTGTTAGCTTTTGATGCTTAATACTCAATGCAAATAACCACAAGATCTCAAATAAATTTGCAATATAAAATATATAATAATAGCAATATTTTACTCATGTATAACTACTATAACAACTCATAAAATGGACACTAACAAATTCTCACAAAAATAGTAACTTGATATTGAATAAGGGTCACACACACCATACTCTCACATTCTCTCCTCACTCCTATTTCTTATACAATGTTTAATCACATATATAATAGAATGAGACTCTTCATATGGAGTACTCTTGGCCTTCATTCTTCTTGAGACTCTTCATTTTCTATTCTAATGACACATGCACTCATACATAAAGGACACTTGTGCACATTTACACTCATCACACTTGTAATCTTAACTACATGACACTTGTGCATCTTCTGCATATTATTAAATTACATAAAATATTTACTCACACTCTAATGTAAGACACACTCCTAATCAAAATATGTACTCAAGGTGGTATATTAACATGTACCAAATAATGTAGTATATTCCAACAAGATCAACTAGGGGGTAACCTTTAAATTATGTAGAATATGTCATGGATTCTGAATCCTCAATTACCCCAATACCTACAAGCTCCCCAAGGTCAACAACAGTTTCTACAAAATTCAAGTATTACTCAAAATCAATAAATGATATAATATAAATAATTCTTTTATATTGGTTGAACATGCAAATTGTTCAGATAATGTAGAATCCTAATCCACAACAAGTATATCAAATCCAATAATCAATATAAAGTTTGCATTAGCAATTTATATAACAACATGTGGCTTCACAAAATATTCAACCTGTGCAAAAATCAATAAATGATTCATTATCCTAAACAAAAATTGATATACGCTCTAATGGGACAACCTATGTGTCAAATATTATGTGAGAAAAGATAATGTGGTTCACAAAGAAAATGTGGAAAAACACCTTAACTACCTCAATTGATTGAGTACCAAAGTCTAATGGTGTCTCCATAAAAACTATTCAACTTATTTGGCCCAAATCCATCAACAAAAAGTGGTTCCATAGTATTAACAAGTTTCCCAAGATCATCAGGACATGTAAGAGAAATAATACATTCAAATAAAATTGGACCAGATCAAGGGTATGCTTATAGTATTTCAATTATTAATGGCATAAGAATATAAATTTGAAGAAGAGAATTGATAAATTCTTAAAATAAAGCATGTGATGACCATTCAAGGGCACAACAACATGGAGAACATAAACTCATAATTAAGCACACTATGGTGTTTCATGTGTAGTATGGACCACAATACAACAAAAAAATTTATGGACGTCCACCATGCCCAAGAAATAAATCAAGTGGTAAATCATCCTACACTAGTAAATTAGCTTATTGTTGTCAGTCAACCAATGGTTAGTCAACTCACAATAAACTAACCAATCGTAAATCAAGTGGTTGCACCTCAACTCATTGTAATGCAAACCTATGCAATATTTGGAACACCTAAAATGAAAAATTTTACCTCCCTACCCAAAGAGCAATAATGTACAATCCTAATTACAGTGAATTAACTTCTCAAAAAACTCGTCTACCTACCCACCGAGAACTAAACTCTCTTTGGTCAAAAAAAGAAAAAAACTTGAGATGACAAAGGAAGGTTCAAATGATGATGGATTGACAATTCCTACAAGAGACCCCCATCAATTCATCAAGAGGTATGTCTACTATGGTCTAAGGAAAGACTTTAAATTGAAAATAAAAATTACAAATATAAAGAATCAAAGATTGAAGAAGATTGTGACTTTTTAAATCCTTTCTCATATGAAGAGTCAAAAGATATAAAATAATGTGAGGTGTTTAGTTTTCCCCTAGAAGGGACAAGGTCTACGTGTTGGAGGTAATACATTATTTGATATCTTTATTATAATTATAAATATTTATATTAGGAGTGTGTTTATTAGTTATGTTAATAGTATGTGTCAATATGTGAAGAGTGTTTATGCGCCATGTGTGTAAGTGAAGAGTTATGAAAGGTGTCATGTATGCAAGTATGAGTTATGAGTGGAAGGTGTCATGTGTGTAAGTGAAGAGTTATGTAAGGTATCATATGTGCAAGTGAAGATTCATGAGTATGAGGTGTCTTATATGTAAATGAGAGTAATAATTGTGATGCATCATTATTAGAAGTAGGAATTTATGTAATTATGAGAGACTTTATCATTATGTAAGAAATTTTATGAATTGTTGCATCTCCCATGTGTTTGAGGAGAGCAAAAGTTAAGAGTATTGAAGAGTTTGTTGGACATTTTGAGTCCTTAAATTTGTCATTTATGTCAAGGCATGAGGTAGTCATTGATGCCAAGAAGTGAACCACCATTGATGCCAAAAGGTCAAAAGGAGCAATGCAAAATGTTGATGGCAAAAGAGCTTCATAATATTCATTTTTGATATTATAGGAAGCATAAGTAAAAGGTTTTTATTAGAACCATGGATTGGCAAATAAAAGGTTTTATTAAAAACCATGGATTGGAAAAATAAAAGGTTTTCATTAAAACCATGGTTAGACGAAATAAAAGGTTTTCATAAAAACCCAAGGAGGCTTTTTATTCCAAATTAAAAATTCCAAGGAAGGTTTAAATATTTAAATTCAAATTGAATTTAAATTTTATAAATAAATATTTATTTATTTGGAATGGTATAACCCTAAGGTTACCCCACCGACGTGCAAGTCGAAAACCACCCCGTCGACATGTTGGAAGAAATAACAAAGCAAGGCACTTAGAAATATAAATATTGCCTTGCTAAGGGCAAAAGAAACAGTATTCGAATTCAAAAATGTGCTGCATTTCATGGAGAATAAGATAGAGGAATTCGTGCGTTGTATTTATCACGAAGTTTGAAGCGTTGAAGAAGACAAGGCGCTTGGGTTCTAGCACCATCTGTTGGCTAGCACAGGTGGGAAGTGCTTAATGTTTACAGAGGGGAGGTTACGGGTTTGAAACCTGATGGCAGCATTTTTGAGAAGCCCATTTTTTATTTTTGGTTTCGGTGCCAACAGAAGGAATAAGGAGCATGTGGGGAGTTTAGCTCCCACGTGAGTGCTTAGCTCATGCGGTAGCTAAGGCCTCAACTAAGGTGGTTGAGGAGGCAGTTTCATGGGTTCAAAACCCACTAAGGGCAAAGGTACAATTTTTGATTTCATTTTTGTTTACCCTAAGGTCGTTGTAAGTAAATTGGGAGGTATAAGGTGGTAATTAAAATGGATTATTTACCTATATGTTAATGTGATTTTTAGGCATGGTAAAAATTTGATTTTGATAAAGTAAAAACTAGGGTAATTAATTTTTACCTTAGAAGAATAAATTGCATTGTTTTATAAATTATTTTATTTGATGAGTGCAATTTAAGAAAGGAGTTATAAGTAGAAATTGTGTTATATTTTATAAGAGGGTTTTTGATGAAAATTATGATGTTGAAATTTATTATTGAGATGGAGCAATAAGGTGTATTTGGGTTTAATTTATCTTTGTGTTTAAGGTAAATTGTGAAAAGTATTAGGGTGATAATTCTTGTCATCTAATCCTTTGTACTTGGCAAAGAAATTAGTGATATTTGAACCAGGTTTTGAAGAGGTCATTCTCCATCAAAGAAAAAGGTATGGGCATATTCTTCCATGGTTGAGTTGATTGGTTGGTTTTTTGGAAAACAAATTTGGAGTGAAAAGGACTTAATTAGGTTTCCTTATTGATTTGTTGAGCTATATGTGAAGATTGTTTTATAAGAATTGTTGAGTGTGTTTTTTATTTTAGGCTTCAAGATTTTCTGGAATAAAGAGTTGTTGATAAAACCTTGTTTGATAAGCATTGTTGTTGAATCCATTGGTTAAGTGAGGAACTTGAACTAGGGTTTGGAAAGATCATGAGTATCATTGTTATGTGAAGATTTTTTTATAAGCATTGTTGTTGAAGTGAGTAATTGAGTGAAGAACTTGAACTAAGGTTTTGAAAAAAAATGAGTATCATTGTTATGTGAGATTGGTTGATAAGCATTGTTGGAAATATTTTGAGTGAGTGTTCATATGCTTGGACTAGGGTTTGTGAGCAAGGACTATTTCATTGAAGTGATTGGTTGAGTAGTTTTGGTAAAGCCTAGTCAAGTGAATGTATTGAAGTGATTGTTCAAGTTATGTGAAACAAATTATTCTATATTATGAATTGATTTGAGAAAGAGGTTGAGTATTAATGAGTGTGAAACATATTGAGTCTCTAACAATTCTCAATATGTTTCTCTGATAAAATAGAGATTGGAAGTGATTGAGAGTTTGTGACTGTGAAGCATATTGAGTCTCTAACAATTCTATGTATGTTTCAAAAAAGTGATTGAAAGTGATTGAGTATTGACGTGAATGTGAAGCATATTGAGTCTCTAACAATTCTCCATATGTTTCTAAAAGAGTGATTGAAATTAATTGAGTATTGAGGTGAATGTGAATCATATTGAGTCTCTAACAATTATTTTTATGTTTCTATGAGATTGGACAAGTTCTAGTGTGGACTTGTTGAGCATATTTGAGGTAAGTATTTGAGAAGACTTGTGGACATATTTGTGTGAGTTTTTGTGTAAGCTTAAAATACAATTGAGAGTAGATTTGGATAAGTCCTAGTGAGGACTTATTGAGCAGATTTGGAAAAGTTCTAGTGAGGACTTGTTAAGCAGATTTGGACAAGTTTTAGAAAGTACTTGTGGACAGATTAGTGTGAGCTTTTGTGGAAGCTTACAAGGCATATTTGAGACAAGTCTTTAAGTAGACTTGTGAGTAGAGTTGATTGATTGATTTGTTCAAACCTTGAGTTAAGGTTTGGGGTAGATCTAGTAGAGTTGATTTGTGATTGAGTCAAGCTTTGTGTTAAGGCTTGAGGATAAATATTGAGGATAGATTTGTGCTAGACCGAAGGACTGTGTTTAGTGCAGATCAGAGGACAAATTTTGGTGCATATTTGAGGATAAGTTTACACAAGAACAAAGAGATATTGAGTAGATTTGTACTATACTGAAGGATTGTATTTAGTATAGATTTGAGCAAGAGCTTTGGAGGTGATAGAGTATAGAGGACGATAGTCTCCAGTGGATAGATATCCATCAGCCAGGGCAGTGAGGACAAGTGTCTTCAGTGGATAGAGATCCATTATCTAGAGCAATGGAGGTAATAGTTATTATAGAAGATCACTAGTTAGAGCTAAGGAGAAAAGAGTTATCCTATGGATAGATATCTATGAAATTTATTAGGGTATTGGTGTCTCCTTTGGATAGAGATCCATAAACATTGTAATAGAGAAAGGATTACCAAGAGATTGATTGAGAAAGTTTTAGTGAAATATTTTCTCTGTGGAGTAGCCCACATTGGGTGAACCACTTTAAATTGGTGTTTACATTATGTGTGGTGTTTTATGCATTGATTTGAATACTGATGTTGATACTGCTATCTTTACATTGCATAATATTAATTGGGAAAGAAAATTAAAAAATGGTCTTATACTGTTCACCCCCCTCTCAGTATAAGTTTGTGTTCTTCAATTGGTATCAGAGCGGGTTCCTTTGAAAGAGTTTAAAAGCTTAAAGGAAAAAATTTCAAGAACACAATGGATTATAATAATATGTCCTCAAATAATTCAACACCAATATTTGATGGAAGTGATTATATATATTGGAGTATTAGAATGAAGATTCACTTAATGGCACTTGGCAATGAAATTTGGGAAGTAGTTGAAAATGGATACATACCCCTAGTTGATCCACCTACAGATAAGGAAGGTAAGCTTCTACAACATTACAATTCAAAAGTAATGAATGAAATTTTGAGAGGTTTGCATAGAAAATAATAAATAAAAGTTATGCATTGTAAATATGCAAAAGGAATTTGGGATAAGTTGCAAAGCATATATGAAGGAGATAAAGGTGTCAAGAAAGCAAATATAAAAAATCTCAAAGGACAATTTGAAGATTTAAGAATGAAGTATGAGGACAAAATTAGTACTTATCTACTTCGAGTTGATGAGGTTGTTAATGCTATGCAAGGAATTGGACTTAATGTTGAAGAATTGGATGTTTGTGATAAGGTATTAAGATCTTTTCCAAAAATATTTAGTGAAACTATTTCTGCTATAGAAGAATCAAAGGATGGTGATTATTTGACAAGAGATATGTTGCTCGGTATTCTTACAACTTTTGAGTTAAGAACAAAAGAACATAATCTCGAGAAGGAAGCAACATTCAAATATACCAAGAAGACAAAGGGTAAGAAGTTAGAATAAAGAAATGAGTCATCCAATTATGAAGAAGCTAATTATGGTAGAAGGAATAAGGATTCAAAAAAAATTAAATATACAAAATCTGTTAAATGTTTCAATTGTGGAAAATATGATCACTATGCAACTGATTGTCAAGAAGCTAAAAATAACAATGATGAAGAAAAATAGGATCACAGGAACAGGGAATCAGAAAGATACAAGAACCAAAAGAAAGGCAAGGATGAACAAGGTAGACAAGGAAAGAAGTTCTTTCAAAGACAAAAGAGGAGCTACTATGCAGACAAGGCAAGTAAGTACTCAAGTTATAGTGATAATAGTTTTTCATATAATGATAAATATGAAGTCCTATTTATGATTGAAGAAAAATAAGTTAAGAAAAGGTCACCAATAATTCTCAAGTGCTTTACATGTGGTAATTTTGGATATCTTGAAGATAGTTGTACAAGGAATGGTTTTAGTTTTAGTGATGATGAATTTGAGGATGCACTAGTAGGACCAGAAGAAAATATTCTAATGGCACTAGAAGAAGAAGAATATGATCTTATAGAAGACAAGTCAGAAAATAATGAAGATGTTATCAAAGGTAAAAAAATAGGGAAAGAATAAAAAAAAGAAGGATATGATCTTAAGGTAGAACTTATTTATGCTCTTGACACAGTAAAAAGGGTAAGAAAGCAAAACTCTAAACTAGAATTTCAGTTTTAAGAATGTGATGAAGAGAGAAGAATGCTTATAGATGATCTAGACAAATAAGACAAAGAAGTTCAAGGATAAGCTAGAAGCAAAAGTCTTAGAATGTGAAAAGTTAGAACAAGAAGTAGCTCTACTAAGGGAATATTTAGAAAAGTCCAAGAATAAGCTACACAAGTTTGGAAAGAGTTCAAATATTGTGGATAAAATGATCAAGGTACAAAGAAGGTCAACAAAAAAAATAGGTCTTGGTTTTGAACAAGCTCAAAATAAATAAGAAAAAGAGTCAGCCTCAAGTTTTGAAGAAGAAGAAAATTCAGAAGAAGACAGTGTGAGAGAAAGTGAGATTTCTGAGGATGAGTTGGACAATAGAAAGTTCAACAAGGAAGAGAATAATGCACAAAGAAGAAATATATGTAACACCAATCATAATAGGTTAAGAAATACTAAGAGACCAATGAGGTCAAGACAAGGAAGTTTCAATGAAAGATGTTTCTCATGTCAAGGATTTGGGCACATGGCCTCACAGTGTAGGACACATGAAAGAAAGAAATATGGGAATTTCAGGAACATATAATTTTTCCATGGGTATTGCTACTCATGTAATAAGTTTGGTCACAAGGCAATGAATTGTAGGGTTCATGACAGAAAGGGATATGGCTTCACCAGGAGAAATCCTAAGACATTTTGACTTCCAAGTAATTATTACATTAAGTGTTATAAGTGCAATAATGATGAACACAAAACAAAGTAGTGTAGAGCAGATATTCTAGAATCAAGCATGGACAGGAACAGGAACATGAATGGGAACAAGAATATGGATATGAACAGGAATAGGAATATGAATATAAACAAGAACAATCAAAGAAATTAGAATCATCAGATGAAAAGGAAAGAGGATAAAGGTAAAGACCAGTGCTTGATGGGTGTAGAAATACTCCCACCCCAGAATTAACCACCTCAAGATGAGGTGGGTGAGGGGCTAAGCTAAGAGAATCATTCTTAGCCCCGATCCCCAAAGGTGACCCTTTGCCATTGATGTCAAAATGGGAAATATTTGAGTAAGGGGGAGAGATTTGATTTAAGAAGAGAGCAATTTTTGAGGGGGAGCAATATAAAAATATCAAGGAAATGGTAAAAATTTGTCAAGTTTCCATCAATGACAAAGGGGGAGATTGTTGGACATTTTGAGTCCATAAAGTTGTCATTGATGTCAAGGCATGAGGTTGTCATTGATGCCAAGAAGTGAACCACCATTGATCCCAAAAGGTCAAAAGGAGCAATGCAAAAGGTTGATGGCAAAAGATATTTATAATATTCACTTTTGATATTGTAGGAAGCATAAATAAAAGGGTTTTATGAGGGGTCACAAGCCCCTCTTACCGAGGTTTGAACTGGGGTCTCCTGGATGAAAACCCAAGTGCTTAACTCTATGGTATCCCTCACGGGTCTTCTATTTCATACATGTTGAAGCATATTGGTGTATTTAAATTTCTTCATATGTTTATTGATTACATACTCTCCTTACTACGACTATGACCATACTTTAATTTTATGGATTTACTTTGAATCTCTTACACTCTTCTTCATATTTACTTTTATGCATTTATTCTTAGTATTTAGATTAGTTTAGATTAAAATAGAATGTTAGTGAGGAGCTGATCTAAATTCAGAGGTAGAAGGGGGCACAATATCCCTTCTTTTAGTGTTCAAAAAGAATTGTGGACACATTAGAAGTTAAACCTTTTTTAAATTCAATAATTTATGGCATGCTTGATGGGGCCTAGGACTTGATTTCCATGTTGAAATATGGCCTAGTCCCTTTTTTTTTTGGAATCTATGAAAACTTGTTAATTTGTTTTATGAAGCTATATATATTTCATGGAATGGTAACTCTATTATGAAACTTGAAATTTTTTTAAAAGATATGAATTCTATCTTCAAAATAGCAGATCAAATCTTTCATGAACTCAACTTATAGAATCAAAGACTTCACAAATTAATTCAACTTGCAAGAAATTTTTCTAAGGTAGAAAATGATGATTCGTCATTGGTAGATAATGGTTCTCCATCTTTGAGAAAACATTTTTTAAATTTTCACCCAAATAGTGAATTGCTCCATTTTTAGCTAAAAATTGTGATTCTCTATCTTTTGGAAAAACATTTCATCTTTTCAAAAAAATAACAATTCATTATTTTTGAGGCGTGATTTGCTCAAACCTTGAAGAGGAAAATATGTATAAGTCAAAAAGTAGTGAATCAACCAATTTTCAAAAATAATGATTCCCTCTATTTTCCTTTTTGTAATTTTTCCAACTTTTGAGTGAATCTTAATTTTTTTCTAAAAGTAGCGATTCATAGTTTTCTAAAAAATCGCGTCTTTTGGATTTAAAATGTTTGTGGATGTAGGTATGAATGAGGTGATGTTAAAGGCATAACAAGAGGACAAGAAGGAAGCTACAACTAATCTCAAATTTGTAAGATCTAGATACCCAAAAAGTTAAAAATAATGCTAAGTGTGAAATTGGTGATTTGCCATTTTCTACTGAGTGATTCGCCACTTGGACTATAAATTTTCTATTTTTTGGAAAAATTTGTGATTAACCACTAGTGAATTGTGATTCATAAAGTTTAGGAATATCAAAATTTTCCTAAGTAAAAAATGGTAAACCATTATAGAAAAAAATAAGTGATTGGATGATTTAAAAACTCTTAGGATGTAACATAATATAAAAATATAATATAAAATAGGAAAATGCAACAATTGGAATGAAGAATAGTAGAGACAATAGGGATTCATTGCAAGGTACAGACATTTAGTGGCAGAAAACAAAACAAAGAATAGCAGAGGTAACATTTTCAAGTGGATAGCGTAACGGAAGACAACCGAGACAAGTGGATTTTGGAGGTGCGATAGAACGTAGTATCAAGGGTTTGGAAATATGTGTGGTAGGGCTATGTATGGCCTGGAATGAGGCATCAGTAATAAATTAGAAACAATGATAGAAATCATGAACTACAGAGGACAACAGCCAACGAGGGTTTTGAACCTACAATTTCATGACAAGTGGTAGTGGAACTCCAAGCCCTGAAACCTGCAACTTTTATCCTAGAAAAAATTAAACCCCAAAAAACCAAGGGACAAGGGCTTGAATGCAAGGTAGAAATCCGTGAGAGGTGAGGAAGAAAAAAATATTTTCCCTAAACTTAAATATATAAACAAAAATTTAAAAGGGGGCACAATGAGAGTCGAAGAATTTGAATTGAGTAATGGCGGGAGGGAGCATGCAGGGCTTAGCGATGGGCAGAAGGGTAAGGTTAGCAGTGGTCCATAGGAGATTGTAGGTCAAGGAGAGAATATCGATTCACAAGATTTAGGTGATCATGTAGCTGCTAGTGGGTAGGATAATGATGAGTAGATGGTCATTCCTAGGGAGGTGATTTTACTTGGCAAGTCAGACTCTGAGGGCCTGGTGATTGGGATGGTTATTATCGATGGTGAATCTCCTAGCTCAGTGGTCCAAGAGACTCTATTCACAAGCAATGCAAGTGGATCCCCAAGTTTTGGTACCTTCATCATGTCAGGTAAGCTATCCTTTGACAAGATCACAACCAAGGGTTTTGGGTCTCGAAAATCTTCTATTTTTGACACCTCTCCTGTTGGAGATAATTTGGTCATTTCGGATGATCTCATGGTGGTCACCATGGAGGAGGGCTCATGGAACCTTATCAAAAATTATATGGTGGTAGGCCTGATATTGACACCATAAGGATATGGGCAATGGACAAATGGAAACCGAAAGGTTATCTGGATATTGTTGTAGTTTCTAACGCATTATTTTTTATTAAAATTAATTGTGAGGAGGACTCAAAGCGGATCCTAGGAGGGGGTCATTGGTTAAGAAAATGGTTATTTCTACGCAAGTGGGAGCCGAATTATAATCCACAAACCCAAAATATTAATCTCACTCCATTATGGTTACGTATTCCTTATGTACCCTTTCACCTCTGGCATGAAGACATCCTAAGGGGTATAGATAAGGTGATTGGTGAGCTAGTGTTAATAGACTTGGCCACTAGAGCAAAATCCAGAATTAACCCGAAGGTGGAGTTGATAAGTCATATCGATATTATTTCCAAACATGGTGTATGGACTCAAATGATAGTATATGAAAATAGGCCTTTTAAGTCTTCAATTTGTAGCAGGCTAGGTCACTCAGTTGGTTTGTGTCCATCCATAAAGGAGGTTCCCAAGGGAAAATAGGTTAGAAAGCAAGAAAATCTTAAGGCTCAAGGCCATCCTCAGTTGGGGCTGTTGGAAGCCTTAGGTCCCAACCAATTTTCTTTAGAGAACTTAGGACCCAACCAAGATGAGAATGACTCTAGGGCGATGGAAGTTAGCAATCCAGAGTCGACTGCTATCAATCAGTATAGTGTTTATTCTAACCTCCCACATGTGGATAGAGCAGAGCTGGTGACTAAAACATGTATCTTGTCAAATTTTATCCATAATTCCTTTGAATGCTTAAATCATGAATATGCTAACCCTGAGAAGGAGAAATTTAATCAGGATGAGCCAAAGGTACTTGTCTCACCTCATAATATGGTTAAAGACACTACCTCTTATCCCAAGCCGAATATGGCCAAGTCATCGGAGAGGGGAGAAGGTTTTTTAGGGGTGAAATATTCTCGTCCAAAAATAAGAAGTTCTTGAAAGATATTGGTTGATGTTGGAGTGTCCAGGAAGGTGGGTAAGACCTCTAAAAAAATGTAATAAATAGGGAGGCAGAAGCAGATATTGCAGATGGCTTGCAAAGCTAGTTGAAATTTTAGAAAGAGTCTAAAGTGAAGCAACTTAAACTAAATTCATTTTTGTCACTCGCCCCATTCTCCTGAGGGGGCAAACACTCCAAATATCATAAATGAGACTCATTACATAGAATATTAGAGGCCTGAATGGTATTGCTAAACAAAGAGCACTGGCCTCTCGAAAGAGTTTAAGCCAAATATTATACTTGTACAGGAAACAAAAATGGATAGTTACAATGCTGAATTAGTTAAAAATAAAAGTTGAAGAGAATCAAATTTTGTTGCCAACTTAGCAAATGGAGCTTTAGGAGGTTTTTTATGTATGTGAAACCCATAATCTATTGAAGGATCGACTCTACTAGTTTCTGATAGAGTTATAATATTTAATTTTCTTCCAAAGTCTCAAGGATCAAGTGGGTTACTTTGAATATCTATGCACCTAACTCTCCTTAGAATAGGTTGGTATTTTGGGACTCCTTGCGAGCTATGAGAGATATTTTTAATAAGGAAACATGGATTTTTGTAGGAGAATTTAATTCCCCTTTATACCCATCTGATAAGAAAGGAGGGATTCCAGTTTTCAAAAGCATAGAAGACTTTACCTATTTTGTGAATTCCCAAGAGCTTTTGGATTTGGAGTTGAAGGGGTCTAGGTATACGTGGAGCAATCAATGATTGGGGTGCCAAAATATTTAGATTAGGCTAGAAAAAGTCCTCATATCTAAGGAAGGGCTACCTTTTTTTGGTGATGCATCTTTGTAGTCTCTTCCTAAAGTGACCTCGAATCACAATCCTCTGGTGTTGGAGCAAGTTCAAAATTACCCATTTTTTCCTAGGCCCTTCATATTCGAAGCCATGTGGCTCCCTCATCCAGAATTGGAAGATAAGATCAAGGAATGGTGGGCTAAGGGTTTTTCGGGCCACCCTATTGTTCAAATTGCTTCGAAGCTGAGGTATATTAAGGCAAAGCTGAAGGAATGGACTAAAGTAGTTTTTGGTAATATTTTGTTAAGGGAAAATGAACTCATTGAGAATATCAAAGAAGTGGAAGCCATTTCATCCAGGTCAGATGTTGTGGAGGCAGTGAGATCCAAATAAAGAAGCCTTCTTGTAGATTTGCACAATGTCTTGGTTGAAGAAGAGATTATGTGGCATCAAAAATCAAGGAATTTATGGCTTAAAGAAGGAGACCAAAACACAAAATTTTATCATACATCCATGCTAAGGCATAGGAGTCACAACATGCTCAAGGAAATTAGAAGGGTGGATGGCAAGGTTACTAAGGAAATTAATGAAATTAGGGAAAGTGTTGTGGAGTTTTTCAAAGACTTGTTATGCTCCTCAGTTCCTAGAAACCTGCAAGTGGAAAATCATATTCTTTACATATCGATGTTGGTATCTGAAGATATGAAAAAGATCCTTTGTGATCCCTTTAATGACGACTATATCAAAAAGGCAATATTCTCAATGGGCGCTCTTAAGGCTCCAGGTCTAGATGGTTTCCCACCTATCTTTTTTTGGATATTTTGGCATATTTTGGATCCTGATATTTGTGATGCAATCAGAGATGTCCAAAGATCTAATTTTATCCCGATCGATGTAAATTCCACCTTTTTGGTTTTACTGCCTAAATCACCGGGTGCCAAAGGATTTACATATTTTAGGCCGATTAATCTGTGTAATATAATTTTCAAAATTTTGACTAAATCCATGGCCAATAAACTTAATTTTTTTTCCCTTCAATCATTGATGCTCCGCAAAGTGGTTTCATACCCCATCGACATATTTTGGATGGTGTTATTATTGTTCATGAGATCATATACTCTGCTGTTAAAAGTGGGAGGTCGAGGACTCTTCTTAAGTTGGACATGAACAAGGCGTATGACAGAGTGGATTGGGATTTTATTCTTAAGGTCCTTGATAGGTTTGGATTTACCCAATGATGGTTGAGACTCATCAAATCATTTATATATTCAACCATGTTTTCAGTAATTATTAATGGTTATCTAGCAGGCTACTTCTGTAGCAATAGAGGTTTGCATCAAGGAGACCCTTTATCACCCTACCTTTTAATTCTTATGGCTGAGATATTAGGTAGGTCCATAAAAGCTAATCATATTATTCAAGGTTTGAAGCCAGTCTAAATGATAGATCCCATATCCCATCACCAATTGACTAATGACACTCTTCTTTCCTTCATGGCATCAATCCCTCAGGCCAAAGCGATTAAGTCTATTTTGGTGGATTTTGAGAATGCAGTAGGATAGAAGGTGAATTTAAAAAAAAGTACTTTTTTATTTCACAGCCCCATTGATAGGCAAAGGAATATTGTAGATATTCTAGGGTGCAACATTGGTTCCCTCCCCTCGGTCTACCTTGGGATGCCACTGTTCAAAGGTGCATCGAAACCATTGCTGTGGGATTCAGTAGTTGAAAGATTTTAAAATAAATTAGAGGGTTGGAAAGGTGCCCTTTTAATTCAAGTAGATAATATTTTATTGATTAAATCAACTTTACAAAGCATCCCGATGTACTTCCCCTCCTTGTTTAATATTTCAAGGAAATTTATCAAAAAGTTAGAGCAAATCCAACGGTCCTTCTTGTGGTTAGGTGCTGAAGAGAAGAAGAGATTCCACCTGGTGGCATGGGATCAAGTCTGCAGTAGGAGATAATAAGGAGGCTTAGGTTTGAGAAGGCTGAGAACACTGAACAGAGCCCTAATTGCAAAATAATATTGGAAATTAGTTCAGGATGACAATGTCAGCTGGATTTAGATTGTGAAGGCTAAGTATCTTGGCAACGACATCAATTTATTAAAAGCCTAAGTTCTCCTAGTGGGGTCTTATTTTTGGTCAAGCTTAGCCGGTAGTAGGGCAGATGTTCATAAAGGCCTTCGTTGGGTGATGGGGGATGGTTATTCCATTAATTTTTGGAAAGATTATTGGCCACGCCATCCCCTCTTGAATATTACCTAACCTTAGCCTATTTGAATCCAATCACAAATATGTTATTTGGTCCTAAAGTCTCTAAATTTTTGGAATTATTCAATGGTCATATTAGGTGGAAGTCCTTTGACTTCCCAAATATTACTTAGGAGGAGAAAAATGCTTTTATAAATTTGAAAAATTCCATAAAATGTTTATTAACCCCCACCACTCGTCTTCACAATAGGTTGGTTTGGGGGCCTAAGAAAGATGGATAATTCTCATTTAAGTCTACCTACGACTGCTTGGACTATGATTCTAATCCCTGGTTCCTGATGAAGTAAGTTTGGATTAAATCTTGACGCCTAAAGTCAATGTGTTCTTCTGGTTGGCAATTTAGGGAAAGTGCCTTACTCTTGATAATATTCAAAAATGGGGAATGATTTTCCCTAATAGGTGCTTCTTGTGTGGCAGGGCTTTTGAATCGCCTTTCCACTTATTTTCCCGTTGTGCCTATACCCTTGAAGTCTTCCATCAATTCTTTTTGGAGCTGGGTGTTGCTTGGGTTCTTCCCAACTCATTGGAGGACCTAGTTGTTCAATGGATCTCCCCTTTCTCCTCTCCCCACCTCTACTAGTTTTGGAAATTTGGGTTAGCCCATATTTGGTGGTGGGTGTGGAAGGAAATGAATGTTCACACTTCTAAAAATATTTGCCATCTTGAGTCGTCAGTCTCCTCGAGGGCCATTGTAGATATAGTGAAAATGTGAAAGCTTTAAATCTGGATTTGTTAACTTGTGAAGGGGAGATCGATTTGGAGAGATCATTGGGTTTTTTAACTCAACCTCAGAATATAGTGAGTAGGGGAATTCAGGACAGGGCTAGCACAATCTGGGAACCCCCTCCACTGGTTTGGCTAAAATTAAAATTTGACAAAGCTTCTAAATGGAACCCAAGTTCGATGGGTGCAGGGGGTTTGTTTAGAAACTCGAAAGGCAAAATTCTTCTTGCCTTTACTAAAAACTTGGATAACCAAACCATCCATTTTTTTGAAGCTCAAACATTATTTTAGGGTGTTTCCCCCTTGGACATGGTGAATTGCATGAAAATAATCATAGAAGGAGATTCACTCAATATTATCAACACGATTAATGGCAACCAAAATCCCTCCTAGATAGTTGCAAATTTTATAATTGAAGCCAGGAGAATGATTCAAAATTTAGAAGTCCAATTCAAGCATCGATTCAGGGAATGTAACAAAGCTACGGATTCCTGGCTAATCAGGGTCTTATGCAACATGATATTCACATTTGGATAGGTGATTTCCCAGATGGCATTAGATCATTGGAAAATGAATTCAGGCAAAGGTCAAACTTGAGTTACAATAATTAGGGTGGGTGGTAGGAACCTTCCCCATTGGATGTTGTTTTTTGAATTTTGAAGTTGCTCAACCCGATGATGATGAAGTTGTAATGTTCAATGATTGTCTCCATGTTGGCTACTATTTTGTGCATTGAGGAAGTGTTGGCCATGATGAACTAGCAGGGGATGAATTCGAAGGATATGAAAGATGACAAAAGAGTTGGCCCTAGTGGCTCTAAATGCTAATCTCCTTTTTATCCTTGTGGGCCATCATGCCCAATTTTTATATATGTTTATTCATGAGGGCTTGCATGCCTAGTTCTTATTTTTGTTTGTTCCTGCAAGCTTGTGTGCCCAAATTTTGTCTTTGTTTGACCTATGTGTTTGGGTCAGTTTGACTAGTATCTATTGGTCTGGGTATAGGTAGTTGTGTTTAAGGGCTGGTTGGCTTTAATGTCTGATGTATCCACAGTCTCCTAGTGGCTAGATATTAGCTTATTTTTGTTAAAAGGTTTGGAGGTCCTTTCAAAACTCCTTTCATCCAACTAATAAAAAAAAGTGATTGGATGAGAGAAAATGATGATTCACCATTTTTGATATAAATTGGAATTGCACTCACATATATATATATATATATATATATATATATATATATATATATATATTTTAAGTGAAAAACCCCTTGTGGGGCCACCTTGGTCTGAGAGACCACGAACAGGGGGTTCTACACTATCAAAGTCACCCAGGAGTCGCACCCAACCCTGCCCACACCAACATTATCAATTGGATTTTGGGTACCCAATTCAGCTTTTTGGTAGGGTGGAGATTCGAACCTGGGATCTCCCTTGGAGGATTGCCCTCTTCTCTCCAAATCACCTACAACACCTGGGTTCTGCATTCACATTTTTTAATTCAAGAAAAAAAACCAATTTTTTTAAGTGTTTCCCTAAAACCCACCCCTTGAGCAAGGGTATCATACAACCTCTAGCCATACCTTCCAAAAATACGAGCATATGATAGCATCATTATGGCTTTGTTAGCTTTTGACGCTTAATACTCAATGCAAATAATAACAAGATCTCAAATAAATTTGCAATATAAAATATATAATAATAGCAATATTTTACTCATGTATAACTACTATAACAACTCATAAAATGGACACTAACAAATGCTCACAAAAATAGTAACATGATATTGAATAAAGGTCACATACACCATACTCTCACATTCTCTCCACACTCCTATTTCTTATACAATGCTTAATCACATATATAATAGAATACGACTCTTCATATGGAGTACTCTTGGCCTTCATTCTTCTTGAGACTCTTCATTTCCTATTCTAAGGACACATGCACTCATACATAAAGGAAATTTTGAGTCCATAAAGTTGTCATTGATGTCAAGGCATGAGGTTGCCATTGATGCCAAGAAGTGAATCACCATTGATGCCAAAAGGTCAAAAGGAGCAATGCAAAAGGTTGATGACAAAAAAGCTTCATAATATTAATTTTTGATATTATAGGAAGCATAAGTAAAAGGTTTTTATTAGAACCATGGATTGGAAAATAAAAGGTTTTATTAAAAACCATGGATTGGCAAAATAAAATATTTTCATTAAAACCATGGTTAGACGAAATAAAAGGTTTTCATAAAAAACCCAAGAAGGCTTTTTATTCCAAATTAAAAAGTCCAAGGAAGGTTTAAATATTTAATTTATAAATATTTAAATTCAAATTGAATTTAAATTTTATAAATAAATATTTATTTATTTGGAATGGTATAAACCTAAGGTTACCTCGCCGACGTGCAAGTCGAAAACCACCCTGCCGACATGTTGGAAGAAATAACAAAGCAAGACACTTAGAAATATAAATATTGCCTTGCTAAGAGAAAAAGAAACAATATTCAAATTCAAAAATGTGCTGCATTTCATGGAGGATAAGACAGAGGAATTCATGCGTTGTATTTATCTCGAAGTTCGTAGCGTTGAAGAAGACAAGGCACTTGGGTTCTAGCACCATCCGATGGCTAGCATAGGTGGGAAGTGCTTAGTGTTTGTAGAGGGGAGGTTATGGGTTTGAAACCCAATGGCAACATTTTTGAGAAGCCCCTTTTTTATTTTTGGTTTTGGTACCAACAAAAGAAATAAGGAGCACATGGGGAGTTTAGCTCCCACGTGAGTGCTTAAAAGTAGCCAAGGTTGCAACTAAGGCGGTTGAGGAGGCAGCGTCGTGGGTTCAAAACCCACTAAGGGCAAAGGTACAATTTTTGATTTCATTTTTGTTTGCCCTAAGGTTGTTGTGAGTAAATTGCGAGGTATAAGGTGGTAATTAAACTGGATTATTTACCTATATGTTAATGTGATTTTTGGTCACGGTAAAAAATTGTTTTTGATAAAGTAAAAACTAGGGTAATTAATTTTTACCTTAGAAGAATAAATTGCATTGTTTTATAAATTATTTTATTTGATGAGTGCAATTTAAGAAAGGAGTTATAAGTAGAAATTGTGTTATATTTTATAAGAGGGTTTTTGATGAAAATTATGATGTTGAAATTTATTATTGAGATGGAGCAATAAGGTGTATTTGGGATTTAATTTATCTTTGTGTTTTATGCATTGATTTGAATATTGATGTTGATACTGCTATCTTTACATTGCATAATATTGATTGGGAAATAAAAGTAAAAAATGGTCTTATACTGTTCACCCCCCCTCTCAGTATAAGCTTGTGTTCTTCAATTGGTATCAGAGCGGGTTCCTTCAGAAGAGTTTAAAAACTTAAAGGAAAAGCTTTCAAGAACACAATGGATTCTAATAATGTGTCGTCAAATAATTCACCACCAATATTTTATGGAAGTGATTATATATATTGGAGTATTAGAATGAAGATTCACTTGATGGCACTTGACAATGAAATTTGGGAAGTAGTTGAAAATGGATACATACCCCTAGTTGATCCACCTACAGATAAGTAATGAATGAAATTTTGAGAGGTTTGCATAGAAAATAATAAATAAAAGTTATGCATTGTAAAGATGCAAAAGGAATTTGGGATAAGTTGCAAAGCATATATGAAGGAGATAAAGGTGTCAAGAAAGCAAAGATAAAAAATCTCAAAGGACAATTTGAAGACTTAAGAATGAAGTATGAGGAAAACATTAGTACTTATCTACTTCGAGTTGATGAGGTTGTTAATGCTATGCAAGGAATTGGACTTAATGTTGAAGAATTGGATGTTTGTGATAAGGTCTTAAGATCTCTTCCAAAAATATTTAGTGAAACTATTTCTGCTATAGAAGAACCAAAGAATGGTGATTCTTTGAAAAGAGATATGTTGCTTGGTATTCTTACAGCTTTTGAGTTAATAACAAAAGAACCTAATCTCGATAAGGAAGCAACATTAAAATCTACCAAGAAGACAAATGGTAAGAAGTTAGAATCAATAAATTAGTCATCCAGTGATGAAGAAGCTAATTATGGTAGAAGGAATAAGGATTCAAAAAAATTTAAAGATACAAAATCTGTTAAATGTTTCAATTGTGGAAAATATGGTCACTATGCAACTTATTTTCAAGAAGCTAAAAATAAAAATGATGAAGAAAAATAGGATCATAGGAACAGGGAGTCAGGAAGATACAAGCACCAAAAGAAAGGTAAGAATGAACAAGGTAGACAAGGAAAGAAGTTATTTCAAAGACAAAAGAGGAGCTACTATGCAGACAAGGCAAGTAAGTACTCAAGTGATACTGATAATAGTTTTTCAGATAATGATAAAGATGAAGTCCTATTTATGATTGAAGAAAAATAAGTTAATAAAATGTCACCAATAATTCTCAAGTGCTTTAGATGTGGTAATTTTGGACATCTTGAAGACAGTTGTACAAGGAATGGTTTTATTTTTAGTGATGATGAATTTGAGGATGCACTAGTAGGACCAGAAAAAAATATTCTAATGGCACTAGAAGAAGAAGAATATAATATTATAGAAGACAAGTCAAAAAATAATGAAGATGTTATCAAAGGTAAAAAAATAGAGAAAGAATCAGAAAAATAAGGATATGATCTTAAGGTAGAACTTATTTATGCTCTTGACACAGTAAAAAGGGTAAGAAACAAAAACTCTAAACTAGAATTTTAGTTTCAATAATGTGATGAAGAGAGAAGAATGCTTATAGATGATCTAGACAAATAAGACAAATATTTTCAAGGATAAGCTAGAAGCAAAAGTCTTAGAATGTGAAAAGTTAGAATAAGAAGTAGCTCTACGAAGGGAATATTTAGAAAGGTCCAAGAATAAGCTACAGAATTTTGGAAAGAGTTCAAATATTGTGGATAAAATGATCAAGGTACAAAGAAGGTCAACAAAAAAAATAGGTCTTGGTCTTAAACAAGCTCAAAATAAATAAGAAAAAGAATCAATCTCAAGTTCTGAAGAAGAAGAAAATTCAGAAGAAGAAAATGTGAAAGAAAGTGATATTTCTAAGGATGAGTTGGACAATAGAAAGTTCAACAAGAAAGGGAACAATGCACACAGAAGAAATAGATGGAACAACAATTGTAATAGGTTAAGAGATACTAAGAGACCAATGAGGTCAATACAAGGAAGTTTCAATGGAAGATGTTTCTCATGTCATGGATTTAGGCACATTGCCTCACAGTGCAGGACACATGAGAAAGGAATATGTGAATTTTAGGAACATACAACTTTTCCATGGGTATTGCTACTCATGTAATCAATTTGGTCACAAGGCAATGAATTGTAGGGTTCATGACAGAAAGGGATATGACTTCACTAGGAGAAATCCTAAGACATTTGGACTTCCAAGGAATTATTACATTAAGTGTTATAAGTGCAATAATGATGAACACACAAAAAAGTAGTGTAGAGCAGATATTCTAGAATCAAGCATGGACAGGAACAGGAACATGAATAGGAACAGGAATATGGACATGGACAGGAATAGGAATATGAATATAAATAAGAACAATCAAAGAAATTAGAATGATCATATGAGAAGGAAAGAGGATAAAGGTAAATACCAGTGCTTGTTGGGAGTAGAAATACTCCCACCCCAGAATTAACCACCTCAAGAGGAGGTGGGGGAGAGGCTAAGCTAAGAGACTCATTCTTAGCCCCAAGCCCCAAAGTTGACCCTTTGCCATTGATGTCAAAAGGGGAGATATTTGAGTAAGGGGGAGAGATTTGGTTTAAGAAGAGAGCAATTTTTGAGGGAGAGCAAAATAAAAAGATCAAGGAAATGGTAAAATTTTTTTGGGTTTCCATCAATGACAAATGGGGATATTGTTGGACATTTTGAGTCCATAAAGTTGTCATTGATGTCAAGGCATGAGATTGTCATTGATGCCAAGAAGTGAACCACCATTGATGCCAAAAGGTCAAAAGGAGAAATGCAAAAGGTTGATGGCAAAAGAGCTTCATAATATTCATTTTTGATATTATAGGAAGCATAAGTAAAAGGTTTTTATTAGAACCATGGATTGGAAAATAAAAGGTTTTATTAAAAACCATGGATTGGCAAAATAAAATGTTTTCATTAAAACAATAGTTAGACGAAATAAAAGGTTTTCATAAAAACCCAAGGATGATTTTTATTCCAAATTATAAAGTTCAAGGAAGGTTTAAATATTTAATTTATAAATATTTAAATTCAAATTGAATTTAAATTTTATAAATAAATATTTATTTATTTGGAATGGTATAAACCTAAGGTTACCCTACCGATGTGCAAGTCGAAAACAATTCCATCGATGTTTTGGAAGAAATAACAAAGCAAGACACTTAGCAATATAAATATTACCTTGCTAAGGGCAAAAGAAACAATATTTGAATTCAAAAATGTGTTGCATTTCATGGAGGAGAAGACAGAGGAATTCATACACTGAGTTTATCCCAAATTTCGGAGCATTGAAGAAGACAAGGTGCTTAGGTTCTAGCACCATCCGGTGGCTAGCGCAGGTGGCAAGTGCTTAGTGTTTGTAGAGGGGAGGTTATGGGTTTGAAACCCGATGGTAGTATTTTTGGGAAGTCCATTTTTCATTTTTGGTTTTGGTGCCAGCAGAAGGAATAAGGAGCACATGGGGAGTTTAGCTCCCACGTGAGCACTTAGCTCACATGACATCCAAGGCCATGGCTAAGGCACTTGAGGAGGCAGCATTGTGGGTTCAAAACCCACTAAGGGCAAAGGTACAATTTTTTATTTAATTTTTGTTTGCCCTAAGGTTGTTGTGAGTAAATTGGGAGGTATAAGGTGGTAATTAAATTGGATTATTTACCTATATGTTAAAGTGATTTTTGGGCATGGTAAAAAATTGTTTTTGATAAAGTAAAAACTAGGGTAATTAATTTTTACCTTAGAAAAATAAATTGCATTGTTTTATAAATTATTTTATTTGATGAGTGCAATTTAAGAAAGGAGTATTGAGGTGAATGTGAAGAATATTGAGTATTGAGGTGAATGTGAAGCATATTGAGTCTCTAACAATTCTCCATATGTTTCTAAAAGAGTGATTGAAAGTAATTGAGTATTGAGGTGAATGTGAAGCATATTGAGTCTCTAACAATTCTCTTTATGTTTCTATGATATTGGAAAAGTTCTAGTGTGGACTTGTTGAGAAAATTTGAGGTAAGTATTTGAGAAGACTTGTGGATAGATTTATGTGAGCTTTTGTGTAAGCTTACAATACAGATTGAGAGCAGATTTGGATAAGTCCTAGTGAGGACTTATTAAGAAGATTTTGACAAGTTCTAGTGAGGACTTGTTGAGAAGATTTGGACAAATTTTAGAGAGGACTTGTGGATAGATTAGTGTGAGTTTTTATGTAAGCTTACAATACAGATTTGGATAAGTCCTAGTGAGGACTTATTAAGCATATTTTGACAAGTTCTAGTGAGGACTTGTTGAGAAGATTTGGACAAGTTTCAGAGAGGACTTGTGGATAGATTAGTGTGAGATTTTGTGGAAGCTTACAAGGCATATTTGAGAAACGTATTTAAGTAGACTTGTGAGCAAATTTGATTGATTGATTTATTCAAACCTTGAGTTAAGGTTTGGGGCAGATCTAGTAGAGTTGATTTGTTATTGAGTCAAGCTTTGTGTTAAGGCTTGAGGATATATATTGAGGATATATTTGTGCTATATCGAAGGACTATGTTTAGTGTAGATCAGACAATGTATTTTGGTGCAGTTTTAAGCATAGGTTTGTACCAGACTAGAGACAGAGATTGAGCATATTTGTGTTAGAATGAATGACTATGTTTAGTATATATTTGAGACAAAGCTTTGGAGGTGACAGAGTATAGAGTATGATAGTATCCAGTGGATAGAGATACATCAACCAGGTTAGTGAGGATAGGTGTCTTCAGTGGATAGAGATCCATTAGCCAGAGCAGTGGAGGCAATAGTTCTTCTAGAATATCACTGGTCAGAGCTAAGGAGAAAGGAGTTCTCCTATGGATAGAGATACATGAAATTGATTAGGGGATTGGTGCCTCCTTTGGATATAGATCCATAAATATTGTAATAGTAAAAGGATTCCCAAGAGATTGATTGAGAAAATTTTAGTGAAATATTTTCTCCGTGGAGTAGCCCACATTGGGTGAACCATATTAAATTGATGTCTCTATTGTGTTTGGTGTTTTTTACATTGCTTTGATTACTATTGTTGATACTGCTATCTTTACATTGCACAATATTTATTGGGAAATAAAAGTAAAAAGTGGTCTTATACTGTTCACCCCCCCTCTCAGTATAAGCTTATGTTCTTTAGAGTCTTATGTAAAGTTATATATTGATGATAAAGCTCTATGCTATATAATATTGAAGATAAAAAATTTGGGTTATCAATAAAGCTTTTGTTTTGTACAACATTGATGTTATTATTGAATGAGATGATATATGTTTGATTATACGATCCTGGAAAATATAGACCTATGATATTTGGGCTCATTTTTCTAATAGTGTTATCATAGCCACTTTAGTAAGCCCTATCTAGGGTGGAGAGATATTGGAAGATATTAGAAGTAAATATTGAAGAGATATAAGAGAATAGCTAGCACCATAATCTAGTGTGAATTTAGAGTGAGAAGAAGAAGATTGGAGGAGAGGAAGAATAAATTAAGAGAACATGAGATTGTTGAGGAGCTACTAGAGTTGATTATTCGAGAATATTTGAAGGAGAAAGAATAATTGTTGTAAGTTGAGTGATTGGAGAAATAAAGTGAACATAAGGATTATAGGAGAATATTGGAGGAAGATATTGTGAAGGAAGAAAGCTACCACTAAGTATAGTGTGAATTTGAAGGAGAGAAGATGAGAAGGATATTGAAGGAAATGACATATTGAAGATTGGAAGAGAATATTGGAGGAAAAACCTAGAGACTGGATGAAGATATTAGAAGGATGAACGAGCAAATTGGATCAAGATAGTATGGAGAATATTACAGATAATAGTGAGGAAGTACATGCAATTCTAGTAAATGAAAGTCATTTGAAGAAGGGAGTTTGGGCATCTATGTCTTGAGAAAAATTTTGGTTGGAATCTATGAGGAGAATGCATGCACCTATAGAGAAATACATCTATAATATTTTAGGAGAATGCCTACAAAGAGATACATCTATGTCTGAAAGGAGTTCCTATTTTTGAGAGGATAACACTTGTATCCAAAGAAGAGTGCAATTGTGTCTGAGAAGTGAACAACTGCATTTGTGAGGAGAGTGCCTACAAGATACGAGTGCATTGAAGGTATTTCGGACAATGGAGGAGAAATAAACTTGAGTAGGTAAGCATAGTAAGCATACTATGAGAAGATACCAAGTAACGCTTGAAAGCAACAACCTAAAGTATTAAATAATTTTACTCAATAGTGAAAGTAGACAAAATAACGTTTCCCTAATGACCTTCCATGTATGCATGTAGATGAATTAAGTTAAGTGCCATAAAAAAGGTATAAATTTTAACCTTAGCACATATTTTTTTATTATACTAGAGGTATCGGTAACTCGTTACAATTTTCTATGCCTCTTCGTGCATTTGAATCTCGCTACTTATCGCCACTATAACCTCCAGTTGCATTGAGTAAACCTTTTACGTAGCTGGATACACTGACGTGATACACCCACTAGTATTATGGGGCTCGAGGGATTGGAACCCTAGTATCTGTGCTCCTATAGAAGCATTTTGATCATTGAACCAAGCGCTCAGACCCTCCTTAGCGCACATTGAATATTGAATTGAGCACATTATTTTTTGGGCATATTTTATTTGATTAAGGTTTTGGAAGATATAAGGTAATTAAATATTTTAAATTGGAGATTATTGAAGTCTGATTAAATTGAAATTTGGAGGAAAAATTATGAATTTGAAAATTTGGGAGACATAAGATGAAGTTGAATTTGAAATTTGGAAAATTTGATTAAAGGAAGAAGAATTAAATTGGACATTTGAAATTGGTTAATTGAGTTTGAATGAAAAATTAAATATTGGAGAAATAAGAAGAATATTATGAAAATTGATTGCAAAAGTCAAATTTGAAATTGATTGATTGAATTAGTTCTATTATGGTGAATATAAAGATTTTTCTTTTTGAATCACAACTTTTGAAAGGACCAAATTTTACATCATGGGAAAATAAAATGAAATCAATTCTTATTGTTGAAAAAATTGGGATATAGTAAATGGAACAAAGGATATGCAAGAAGATGAAATTAGAAAACAAAAATATAAGGATGATGATGCACAAGCCCTTATGCTAATCATATTTGGCATAATAAATGAAAATCAGCCATATAAGTGAAGCTGAGACTTCAAAAATTGCTTGGGAAAAACTATGCAAAATATTTGAAGGAAAGAATGAAGCGCCCATTTACATTTGCAATCATAATTGTATTCTTTAAAGGTTCATAGTGGAGAAAGTATAGAAGTTTTTCTTTTAAGGATAGAAAAACTAAAAGCTAAGTTACAAACTATGGGAGAAAAGGTAGAAGACAAATTTCTTGTCCAAGTTACATTAAGAGCACTCCTAGAAACATTTAAAAATTTAGTCACTTCTCTTCAAGTGCTAAATAAAACCATATCCTTTGATGAATTAGTTAATGTTCTTCAAGAATATGAAGTGGAAAATCTAGTCAGAGATGAAATGACTAATAATGCTCTAATATCAAAGAAAAATGTATCAAATAATATTGTTGCATCATCTCAACCTGAATGGAGGAGAAGATATTGTCACATATGCAATATGGAAGGTCATACGATAAGCTATTGTAGATATATTTCTATGAATTTAATGATTCAAATGAATAGACCTTTTCAAAGGTTCTAGCCGAGACAATATCAGTCTCGATGTCCACCTATGCAAAAAAAATGACCAAAAGAAGAAAAAATAAAAAATAAAACTTAGTTCAAGAAGTTCAAAAAACAAAAAATGAGGTTGAAAATGAAATAAAAGAACTTATGGGAAGAATTAAAGATAATGAAGGTAAAGATCAAACCGAGGAAGAGTTTGATAAGAATGATAATAAAATTCATTCAAAAACTTCTAAAGGCACTAATGTTTCTAATAACAAAAAAAAGGTTGGTAAAAATGAGATAATATGAACAAATGGAAGGCATGGATTAGAATCAAGAACATTTTAGGATTTTAATATCTGTGAGAAGACCAAACCAAAAATATGTCACAAGGAAAAATTGAAGTACATTATGGATGGATCAATAAATTAGAATGGAACAAAATAATTGACATGATAAAATATTTTTACAAAGAAAAATAGTCTAACAAACATTGAAGGGAATAGGTTACTAGAAAGTGTGACAAACATTGCAGGTAACAGGTTACTAGAACAATGTCAAAAATTTTACGCAATGTGAAATCCAAAACTGAAGGACAAAGATAAGAGTCAAATATTAAAGGAAAATACCTTCACACCAAATAATGTAATACACGGGGTGTTGGACGTATTACATTATTTGGTACCTTGAGTATCTTGAACAAAGGAAAGAAGAATTGGACCAAAATATGAAGAAGAAATAAAGTTTACAAGGTTTGAAGAATTGACATGTGAATATGATATGGAATTGGAAAATGAAGTTGCAAAAATTTTTATTGGCAATTCTTAAATAGCACAAAATATAATCAAGTGGGTACAACTAATTGCTATGCCAAGTTAATAACCTATAACCAACATAAAGTGCAAAAAAACAATCTTGCAAGAGAGAAAAACTGTTAAGATCCTACTATTAAAAATAAACTCACTCATGCAAATATTGCAAATAAACATAAATGCTTAAAACACACACTATTGCAATATAAAATATAAATGTAGAAAGGAAAAATATCATAAAGTAACATAAAATCATAGGCTACTTCAAGGGGGCAACCTCCTTCCATACTTTCATTTAATTATGCAAAAAAATACATACATTCCTACTCCTCATAGTTTTAAAGACTTCCTCTACCACCTAACTCTCAAGCTTGTCTTACATGCAAATTGCCACCCAAGCAAGAATCTTCTACCTAAAAATAATTGCATTCTTGATAACAATTACATATAATGGTGCCACTTGTCTAGGCACTTCTTGAGCCACAACTATTATAAAATATTTTAAAATAATATCATGACTGTTACCCATGTTTACAAAATATTACTATGGATGTCCCTCATGTTAAACAAGGAAGATTATATTATAATGTTAGGATGGGGTCCTAACATGCCCTTTCCCTTTGAAAAGCTTTGTCCTCAAAGTTGAATATGAGGAAACACTACTAGAGCTATTAAAGAGATTCACACGTAGTATCTTCAGGTTGTAAGCCATGCCATTGGACAAGAACATCAATGATGATACATCGACGAAGGGTATGCGATCTACAGTTGAGAATGCATTCAGGTTCAAGAATTATGGAACCGTCCTCATCCAACTTTAAAAGTGTAGACTGCACCTATATCATGTTGCCAACAAATTGCTTGAGAGATGATACATGGAAGACTAGATGAATTTTGGAACTAACCAGAAGGGCTAGTTTGTATGTTGTCGACTCAATTCTTTCCAACTTTTTATAAGGACCATAATATTTTATGGTAAGTTTTTGACAACCATGAATTTGGAGAGAGGATTTTTTGTACAACTGCAAGTGAAGAAAAACCATGTCTCCAACATCAAAGCTACATTAAGTGTAGTGTTGATTAGCTTGTTGTTTCATATGGTTTTGAGCCACGTCCAGATTGACCTTGAGTTGGCAAAGAGTGGAATCACATTGGAAAAGAATGTATTCCATAGCATGAACTTTGGAATTACCTAGAATATAAGAAGATGATATTGATGGAGGCTGACTATGGACTACTTCAAAGAGACTCACCTTAATTGTAGTGTAATATGTTGTGTCATACCACTATTCAGCCAAAGGAAGCCACTTGGACCAATGTGTAGGATGTTTAGACGTGAAGCAACGAAGATATGTTTTCAAGAATTTATTTAAAATTTTAGTTTGGCCATAAATTTGAGGATGATAGACTAAACTCATCTTGAGTTGTGTTCCCTACAACTTAAACAATTCCTACCAAAAATAAATGGTGAAGGTAGGATACGACAATGGCCTTAGGCATTCCATTGAGATAAATATAGAGTCTTGGAAAGTTTGAGCGACAATGGATGTGGTGTATAGGTGAATTAGGGAATATAAATTATCATACTTCATAAGACAATCCACTATAACTAGAATAACCTATTTGCCTCTAGATTTATGCAAACCTTCAATAAAATGCATAGAGATATCTATCCAAACGTACTCAATAATCAATAAGGGTTGAAGGGTACCAAGGGAACTCACAATTTTACCTTTCATATGTTGGCAATGATCACATTTATCCACAAAATTATGAATATATTTTTTCATTCCCTACCAAAAAAAGGTACGCCTGGTCCTTGTATAAGTTTTAAGAAATCCTGAATGCCTAGTTGTTGGGGAAGTATACATTTCCTAAGGAATGAGGTCCTTTATTTGTGACTTATTGGGTGCAATAATACAGTCATGGTACCATAAATCATGACCATCCCAAGTATAGCTATGGCATGAATGAGGATCTACTCAAATTTTATGGATGAATTTTTTCAAATAGGAGTTCTTGATTAGTTCCTCACGTAGTTGATAAATCCACTAAGGATGTGGTATGGATATAGCATGTAGTATAGCTTATTCTTCATGTAGTCAGGATAAAACATCCACCACCATATTTTCCTTACCCTTATTATAGGAGATGTTGTAGTCATACCCCAATCATTTTGAAATTTATTTTTGTTGTTCTGGTGTGGCCACCCTTTGTTCTAAGAAATATTTATGACTCGGATGATTAGACTTTATGGATAACTCTCCCAATGAGATACAATTTCCAATTATTGACCACATGTAAAATGGTAAGAATTTTCTTCGCATAAGTGTACTTACCCAAATTTTGGCTTGAGAGTGTCTTGTTAGTGAAGGCGAAAGGTCTACCTTTTTGCATTAAAACTGCCCCAATACTAGTTATAGATGCATCACTTTCAATAACAAACGTTTTAGAGAAATTTGACATTACTAATACGAGGGTAGTGGTCATGGCATACTTCAAATTGACAAAATCCTTTTTGGTAGGTTCTATCCATAGAAAATAATTCTTCCTCAACATGGTTGTCAATGGAGCCACTATCTTGCCATAATTATTCATAAATTTTGTATAATAACCTATGAGTCCCAAGAAGCCATGAAGTCCCTTTAGGGTATGAGGCTTAGGCTAATCTTGGACAACCTGAATTTTCTTAGGATCAACCTGAATTCCATCCTTAGTGATGACGTGACCCAAGTATTCAACTTCTTGTTGGCCAAATAACATTTGGACATATTTGCATAAAGTTGATGGTCCAACAAAACTTTGAGTGTTTGATCTAAGTGCTAAAGATGGTCTTCCCATGAATGACTGTAAATCAATATATCATAAAAAAAATGCTAGAATGAATTTAGGAAAGGGTGAAAAATGGAACTCACCAGACTCTGGAAAGTAGAAGGTGCATTAGTTAATCCAAATGGCATAACCATAAATTCATGATGCCCTTCATGATTTTTGAAAGCTATTTTTGGAATGTCCTAATCCTTGATTTGAATTTGATGATACCCTGATTGCAAATCCAACATGGAAAAATATTGATACCCATGCAACTCATCAAGTAGTTCATCAATCATTGGAATTAGAAATTTATCTTTAATAGTGATCTTATTGAGGTTACAATAATCCACACACAAGCATCAAGTTCCATCATTGTTTTATACTAATAACACTAGCAAAGAAAAGGGGCTAACACTGGAATTGATAACCCCAACAACACGAAGCTCTTGTACTATTTGCTTAGTCTCTGATTTTTGAGCATAAGGATACTTGTATGGATGGACATTAGGAGGAAGACTACTAGGAAAAAGATGTATTGCATGGTCATGTGAGTGATGAGGAGGTAGTCCCTTGGGTTCATCAAAAAATTGTGCATATTTATTTAATAATCCTTGTAATTGTACTGGATGGTCCTATTCCCCTTTCGCAGGGCCATTGATGGCAAATATTTGTGCTACCTCTTCATGAGAATACCATTTTAACAAATTTTCCATCTTTTGGGTAGAACTAAACTGAACCACACCAGCCTTCATGCCACATAAAGTATATTCCTACTTGTCTTGAGTAAATTTCATCCACAACTCAGTAAAATCCCATAAAACTAGTCCTAACATTTGTAACCATTGTGCTCCCAAAACTATATTACACCCACCTAATGGTAGGGCAAACATGTCTATCTTGAGATTATAGTTCCCAATTTTAAGTTTGACATTATGATATTTTCTTTTGCATGGTAGGGTGCCTCCATTAGCAATCATGACTTCAAAGGAATTGCATGTAGTAATGTAATAGTTTCCTTGTTTGGCTACACTTAGATCAATGAAGTTATGTGTATTGCCAGAATCAATGAGAATGATGACCCATTATACTTTGAAGTAGCCAATCACTTTATTGTTTAGGGAGTGCATACTCTTGCTAAAGCATGCATGTATATTTTTTATTGGGAGTCTTTTGGATCTCCTATTTTATCTATGAGTTCTCCCTCTTGAGGATCCTCCTCTTCCTTTGAAGATTATGTGGTTAGTGCTTCATCCATATCTAGTAGATACAATTTTTGTCGCACATACTTATACCCTGGAGAATACTTTTTAGCATAATTATAACATAGCCCTTGTATCCTTCTATTCTCCATCTCTTCATGAGTCAACTTTTTTATAGTTGAATATTTAGTGGTAGAACTTATCATAGGCTTGGACAAAAAAGATATTCAAGATTAAGGAAATTTAGAGGTGCATGTTAGAGCCTTGAATTTTTCTTCTACCAATTTAACCAATTGTATTGCCTATTGTAATTTTTAGGGTCTCAATAGTTTAACCTCAACCCTAATGTCATCCTTCAAACTACTCACAAAACAACTTTGGAAGGAGTTAGTATTTAGACCAATGGTATGATTGGCAAGTTTTTCAAATTGAGTCTGATACTCTCGAATGATTGAAGTTTATATAAGTTTAAAAAGAGCTCCTATAAAATCTTCAAACTCATTAGGATCAAAGCGAGTGAGTAGACATTGTTCAAATTCTTGCCAAGAAAGGTCAGGTTCAACCTTCCTAAGCCAATGAAACCAATCTAGTGCATCTGGTTCAAAATTGAAAGAGGTAATTATCAAACACATGTAGCATGGGACATTATGAAGTTTGAAATATTGTTTTGCCTTACAAATCTACCCCTTTGGGTCTTTTCCATCAAATTTTTGGAAGTCTAATTTGGGTAACTTAAAGTCATTGTTATTTGGTACAGTTTGTTGATGGTGGCTCATACTTTCATCTTGAGGCTCGTGTTGATCCAATTTGTCATATGGGGTGGGACCATTAGAGACACATTTTTCCAACTCATCAAGTGTTCTGGTGATCACACTTTTTGAGTCCTAGAAATTTTAGAGTTGTATGTTTATTTGTTTTAGGTTGTCATTGAATAGAATCCCTAGCTTAACCAATAACAATAACTCCATGATATTTTAAAATCCCTGACATAGGGTTTATAATCTAAATAACTAATTCATAAAAGAAACAAAATTGGATTTTTTTAAATAAGAAAACTAGAAAAAAATAGAAACACAAAATCTTATATCTTATAGTCAGAATGGTAGAAACTATCGCAGTAGCAGTAGAACACGACCCTAGAAAGTTCTCTAATACCACTTGTTAAAATACTACTATTAAAAAAAACTCACTCACATAAATATTGTAAATAAACACAAATACTTAAAACACATACTATTACAGTACAAAATATATATGCAAAAAGGAACAATCTCACAATTAGCACAAAATTGTAGGCGACTTTGAGGGGGCAGCCTCCTTCAATACCTTCATTCATTTATGCAAAAATATACATACATTCTTGCTCATAATTTTTTATACTTCCTCTACCACCTAACTCTCAAGGTTGGATTACATGGGAAATGCCACCCAAGCTAGAATCTCCTACCTACAAAACAATTACATTCTTCATAATAGTTACATATAATGGTGCCACTTATCTAGGTGCTTCTAGAGCCACAACTATTACAAAATGTTTTGAAACATTATCATGGGTGTTCCAATGTTTACAAAACATTACTAAATATTACTATGGATGTCCCCCAAATTCAACAAGGAACATTATATCATATTTTTAGGCTAGGGTCCTAAAAAAAACAGTCTCAATAGATAAACTATAAGCACCCTAACAACTAACAAATCTAACTAGAGATGAATATGAAAGCTTCATGTGAATACAAAACATAATACAAATTAGAATTAGATAATAATACTAAGGTCTATGGATGTCCTCATCATTCCTTCCCATCATAAAAGCATTGAAATCCAATACTTTCAACAAATTAAGGAAGTCACTAGCCATATGGTGGTGAGAGATCTAGCGAGCCTAGTGTGGAAGTTGACTGCTACAGACAACAAGGTATGATGTGGAAGAGCCTTGTTGAGTGTGATGAGTCTATGTCAAATAATTTTTCTATATCAAGCAAAAGCTAAAATTCAAGTACCACATCTGTTGGATGGTTTATGATAGGCTCAATCTCCAAAGTAGAATCTTGATATGGCTTTAGAAGGTCAACATTAATGATGTCATGTATGCCAAGATGTGTTGGAAGGTCCAAGAGAAAGTTATTTTTAGAGACCTATTGAATGATGGTATATGGCCCATAGCAAAGAGGTTTATTATTTCTATGATATTTCTTTGAAAAGCATCGTTTATCCAAATAAAGCTAAATTTTATCTCCAACCTAAAATAAATGAGAAATGTGATGTTTATTCATTGCTTGCTTTTATTTTTATTGAGTATTTTGTAAGATCTATATTACCTTGGACTAAAGGGTCTACAAATGTTGAATAAAACAAGTTGTATTTTCTTGTTCCTTATCCATGTGTGCACTAGTTGGATATGGCAAAGATAAGGGCAACTCATATGGAGCTAGTGGTTAAAACTCAAGAAAAACCTCAAAGGATGAATGTGTTGTAGAGTTGTGGAATGCTTAATTGTAGGTATGATCAATGTATGTGAGGCTCAAATACAAATTTTATGGAGAGGATATTGGAATATGATGCTGACAATGTGGCATTTCCAAGTCAGCAAAAATGAAGCAAAACAAATATGTCCCCTATTTTGTAACTGTAGAATAAAAGAATATGTAACTGTAGGAATATTTTAGTTTGTAACAGCTATAGACTGTTACACTTATTATAACTACTTTATAATATTTGTATTAGGGATAATAGTATAAAAAAATATTATTGTAACATTTTTTAGAGAGGAGAAGTTGAATTGAATAGTGAAAAATGAAAAACGAAGCTCCAGTATTGATATTTTCTGTGCAATCCTGTTTCTGAAAAAAGTGGTTAGCAACCTACTTTGAGAGGCTATAAATTTTGATTTACAAATCTGATTCTATTGATTTTTGGGTAGTTTATTGACATAACTTATATATCTAAGCTGTATAAATTTCACATGATTTGGATAAGTGGAAGGCCTTCATTTTGTCTTCCAAAAAATACTTCATTTTTCATGTGTAAACACAGTTCAGGTCTACTTCATTTTTACTGTGTTTTCCAGTTTTAGAATCTACTTCATTTTTTATCTATATTTTATGTTATAATATTCATTTGGTATTAGATCTTGGTAGATTGATTTTTTGGGTTTGAAGGTTGTGGGTTGTTCTTGAAGTTTTAATTTAAAAATTCTTGGAGATTTCAGTTCAGTTCATTTTTGCATATTATTGTAATGGCAAGCAACTTAAACTCACTTCCAATTATAGAGTTTGATGGATCAAACTATGAATATTGGAGCATCAAAATGAGGAATTTGTTAAAAGGAAAAAAATTGTGGAGCATTATTTATGAAGGTTACACAGAACCATCATATTGGACTGTGTTAACACCAGATGCAACTAAAGATATGAGGGAGAAAGAGAGCAATAATTGTCTTGCTTTGTACCATTTGAAATCTACTCTTTTTGAGAGTATTTTTCCAAGGATTGCAAATTGTGTTTCTGCACAAGAGGCTTGGAAAGCCTTGAAATAAAATTATCAAGGAAATGATAAAGTGAAATAGGTCAAGCTTCAGACCTTGAGAAGAGAATTTGAGAACCTATGGCAGCAAGATAATGAAGATGTAGGAGATTATTGTGTGAGAGTAAAGGCAGTGGTAAATAAAATGTCCACTCTTGATGAAGATGTGGAGAAACTAGTTGTAATTAAGAAAGTTCTCAGAACTTTTACAGATAAATGGGATAATGTTACCCTTATGCTTGAATAATACAAGTATTTTTCCACCATGGACCTTGATCAATTAATTGGTACTCTTACATCTCATGAAGAAATAATTTGTAAGACAGAAGAAAAGAAAAAGCAAGCCAGTTCTAGTGAAGAACAAGCATTTTTTATTAGAAGAAAGTATGCACATGTAAGAGGACAAGGAAGAGGGTCTAGAGGAAGAGGCAGAGATCAGAATTCTAAAGGTTATCATCAAGCCCATGCTTCAATAGGATGATCAAACGCAAGAGGAAGAGGTAGAGGTAGAGACATGAGAAATGTTCAATGTTATAATTGTAACAAATATGGCCATTTTGAGAAGGATTGTAGGCTGAAATAATCCTCTAATAGATCAACAAATTATGGAGGAAGACTTATTTGAAGATGAGACATTGTTCTACTCAAATAAATATGGAGTGCTCCATGAAGAGCAAGCATTTCTCTCCTATGATAGACCAAAAAGTTTCACCAATGAGACATGGATCCTTGATAGTGGGTGCACAAACCACATGACTGGCAAGAAGGAGTTTTTTTCTTCTCTTGACCATTCTTATCATTCAAGTATCAATATTGGAGATGAGAAGAGCTTGGAGGTGGTTGCAAAAGGGGACATGGAGGTTCCTACAAAAAGAGGTAAATTGAAGGTAAAAGATATTTATTACGCACCTTATTTGAAGCATTGTTTGATGAGCACTGGGCAAATGTTAGAAAAATATTACAAATTGGTTTTTGAGGATAAAATGTGCAAGATTTATGATAAGAATAGAAGGCTGATCACAAAAGTGTAGATGACTAAGAACAAATTGTTTCCATTGAGGTTTGTTGAGAAAGGGGGAGAACTTGCTTGTGTGGGTATTGAAGATAAAAGGAGGCTATGGCATTTGAGATTTGGGCATTTGAATTTTCACAGTTTGAGGATGCTTTCACCACTTGTGTATGTTGCCAAAGTAGAAAACACCAAGGAGATTTATGAGGGGTGCGCTCTTGGTAAACAAAAAAGAGGGCTATTTCCCAAAGGTGAAGCATGGAGGGCCCAATATCCACTTCAGCTGGTTCATAGTGACATTTGTGGACCAATGCCAACTCAAAGTATTGGTAAAGCTTCCTATTTTCTCACTTTCATTGATGATTTTTCAAGATATTGTTGGTTTTATTTCCTTAAGCATAAAGATGAGGCTTTTTTTTGCTTCAAAAATTTTAAAGCACTTGTTGAGAATGAAAGTGGGCATACCATCAAATTTTTAAGGAGTTATAGAGAAGGTGAATTTTATTCTAATGAATTTGAAGATCTTTATAGGGAGTTTGGCATCAAGAGGTAAAATACCAACCCCTACACACCTCAACAAAATGGGGTGGCTGAAAGAAAGAATAGGACTTTGGTGGAGATGACAAGATGTATGATGCAAACTAAAGGTTTGAGTTCATTTTATTGGGCTGAAGCAACTAGGATTGCTAATTATATTCTTAATAGAAGTCCTACTAGGAGTCTAGAGCATAGTACTCCTTATGAATGTTGGTTTGGAAAGAAGCCAAATGTACATCACTTTAGAGTTTTTGGGAGTGTTGCTTTTGTGCATGTGAATGATGAGAAGAGAAAAAAGCTTGATGCTAAGAGTGAGAATATGATTTTCATTGGTTATAGTGAACAATATAAGGCCTATAGATTCTTTAATTCTCATTCTAGAAAAATTGTTGTATCTAGAGATGCAATTTTTGATGAAGGGGGAAATTGGAAGTCTCAAAAATTATGTGTTTGAAGAGATTGTTCCAAGTAGCCAAGCAAGTTTTCAGCCCAACCATGTTTCTACTAATAATTATTTGTACAACACTTATTTTGGATCACCATATCACATGGGATCCACAAGTTCATCTTCAAGTCCAAGAGCAAGCCAAGAAGAAGTTCCTACAAGCTTTTTCGCACCTCCATCACCAGCTGCAAATGTGAAGGAAAAGATATTGTTGAAGTATCATCCACCATATCAAATCATTGACACCAACTTCAATAGAAGATTGACAAGAGGTCAACATCAAGAAATGAACCAAGTCTTGCAAAGGCTTGAGAATTTGAACTTTTATGGAGATGAAGACAATGAAGACCCCAAAGGTGATATTGTTAATTATGCTCTTGTTTCAAAAAATTTTGATGATTTTGAACCTTCTTGTTATAAACATGCTTCTTCTAACAAGTTGTGGATGAAGGCAATGAATGAAGAAATGTATTATATTGAAAATAATGACACTTGGAAATTGTGTGAACTACCCAAAGATATAAAATGTGTTGGTTGCAAATGGGTTTACAAGATCAAAAGGTACATTGATGGTTCCATTGAGAGATACAAGGCTATATTGGTTGCCAAAGGATTTACACAAAATTTTGGCATAGAATATGAGGAGACTTTTTCTCTCGTAGCAAGGCAAGAGACAATGAGAATGGTGCTCTCTTTGGCTACTCACAAAGGTTGGAGTGTGCACCACATGGATGTAAAAATTGCTTTCCTCAATGGGTATCTTTATGAAGAGGTGTATGTGACACAACCTCAAGGTTTTTAGGTCCATGGAAAATAATATCAGTTCTATAGATTGAAGAAGGCTTTGTATGGGTTAAAGCAAGATCCAATAGCTTGGTACCAAAGAATTCATGAATACTTCCAAAGGTGTGGTTTTCAAAGAAGCAAGAGTGAGCCTACATTGTACTACAAGACACAAGGTAATGACATTCTCATTATGTGCTTGTATGTTGATGATTTGTTGTTTATGGGAAGTAGTCCTTCAATGAATGATGATTTTAAGGAGAACATAAAAAGAGAATTTGATATGACTGATATTGGTTTGATGAGTTACTTTCTAGGAATGGAAGTACATCAAACTAGTAATGAGATTTTTCTTTTTCAAACAAATTATGCAAAGGACATGTTGAATAAGTTTGGTATGATTGATTGCAAGCCTGTAGCTACTCCAATTGCACATAGAGAGCTTGTGTGTTTGGATGATGGGGCTGATCATGCAAACAAAACTAAATATATAAGCATTGTTGGGAGTTTAATGTTTCTTTGCAATACTGGGCCTTATATTTGTTATGCAGTATCACTTTGTTCAAGGTACATGGTTGATCCTTCTACATTGCATTTGAAGGCAGCCAAGATAATACGGAGGTATGTGCAAGGCACAATTAATTTTGGTATTCATTACTCCTCATATCAAAGTTTGAATTTGATTGGTTTTAGTGATAGTGATTGGGGAAGTAATCTTGATTACCAAAATTCCACTAGTGGAAATTGTTTCTCCCTTGGTTTAGGATTGATTACTTGGAGTTCCAAAAAAATAAGCTACTATTGCATTGTCTTCTACAGAAGCTGAATTGCACTCACATCAGCAAGTGCACAATCCTTGTGGCTTAGGAAAGTTCTTGGAGATATTGGGGAGAAGCAAGGAACTCCTACTACACTTTTTTGTGACAACACAAGTGCCATTAAGTTGGCATAAAATCCTGTCCACCATGTCTGGTCAAAGCACTTTGATATAAAGTACCATTTCATCAAGGATGTGGTGGAGAAGAAGATGATTAAACCGAGCTATTGTAACACCAAAGACCAAATTGCAGACATATTCATAAAACCTGATTGTTGGACCTCTCAACATCAAGGGGGATAATTTTGGAATATGATGCTGACCATGTGGCATTTCCAAGTCAGCAAAAATGAAGCAAAACAAATATGTCCCCTATTTTGTAACTGTAGAATAAAAGAATATGTAATTGTAGGAAGATTTCAGTTTGTAACAACTATAGACTGTTACACTTCTTATAACAGCTTTAGAATCTTTGTATTAGGGAGAATAGTGTAAAAAAATATTATTGTAACATTTTTTAGAGAGGATAAGTTGAATGGAATAGTGAAAAACAAAAAATGAAGCTCCAGTCTTGATATTTTATGTGCAATCCTATTTCTGGAAAAAGTGGTTAGCAACCTACTTTGAGAGGCTATAACTTTTGATTTACAAATCCTTTTCCACTAATTTTTGGATAGTTTATTGACATTACTTATCTCTCTAATATTTATAAATTTCATATGATTTTTGATAAGTGGAAGGTCTTAATTTCATCTTCCAAAAACTGCTTCATTTTTCATGTGTAAACACAGTTCAGGTCTTCTTTGTTTTTATTGTGTTTTCCAATTTTAGAATCTGCTTCATTTTTTATCTATGTTTTATGTTATAATATTTAGATGAGTGGTGATAAATAATCAAGATTTGCATAAGTGTGTGATTGACCACTTTAGTTTTCCCATTTGACTATGGATGGAAAGCCATGGATAAATTAAGAAAAACTCCCAAAATATTCCACAAGGATCTCCAAAAATATCCAACGAACTATGGATTCCGATAAATAACAATGTTGGTTGGTAGACCAAAGGAGTGTCATATTGTCTTGAATAAAATATGTGCTAAGTTCGATGCAGTGTTGGTCTTTTTGTAAGGAATGAATTTAGCCATTTTTCTAAATCAGTCCACATTCACAAATACACAATCATGTTGTCAAACTATCATGGGGAAACCATCACCAAGTCCATTGAAATTCTTTCCCATGGATGAGATGGAATGGGTAAAGGAAAAATTAGACCAAATCTCCTATTTTCTAATTTGAAGCAACAACAAACAACACACTATCTAAAAAATAACTACACATCCCTCTGCATGTGAAGCTAGTAGAAAAATTATTGTATGTGGTGAATTGTTTTATGTTTCCCAAAATATCCTTCATAGAGTGTCAAATAGGCTTATTTGAGGAGAGAAACTTTAAGCTCTTATGGTACACATCTTATCCAACTTATAAAAAATTCCATCCTTCATGTGAAAATATTGAAAATGACTTAGATTTGAGAGGTGTACAAAACGAGTATAAATTTTTTCAAAGTCAGGATCAAGAGCATATCGTGCAGGACAAGTTTGTAATCCAACATGTGAGGTGGTCATAATTGTTAATGCTTGAGATGTTGGTGGATGACTCAAACAATCTGCCACTGTGTTGCTTGCTTCCTTCTTATATTTGATCACCAAATGAAATTGTTGCAAGTATGTGGTCCATTTCAAATGCCTATCTTCTTTAATATTATTTTGGGATTGTAGAAATTTAAGAGGCATATGACCTATGTGGACAATAATTTCTTTACCCAAAAGGTAATACCTCCAATACGTTATTACTTGTATCAAAGCATACAACTCTTTATGATACATGAAGTAGTTCCTCTTGGAAGCTAAAAATATCTCTAAACAATATGCCATACGATGACCATTTTGATTCAATACTACTCCAAGTGCAAATTGTGATGTATCCATCTCCATCTTAGAGGGTTTAGAGATTTCAAGAAGGACAAGGATAGGGGAAGTTTCCATTTTGTGTTTTAATGAATCAAAGGCATGAGCATGGTTCTTTGTCCAATGAAACTCTCCTTTGGCTTTAGTGAGATGATTCAAAGGTGCTACTATGGTAAAGTAGCAAGGAATGAACTTGCAATAAAAGTTTGCAAGTACAAGGAAGCTCCTAAGTTTAGTGACTATAGAAGGAGTTGGCCAATGTCAAAGGATTTCTACCTTAGAAGGATCTACATGGACACCTTGCTAATTTATAACAAAGCTAAGTTAGGATATGGAGGTTTGAGCAAATGAGCAATTTGGAAGGTTGGCATAAAGTTAGTTCTTCTGAAGGGTATTGATAAACTGATCTAGGTGTCATAGATGTACCTTCCAAGTAGGTGAATATACAATTATATCATCAAAATAGATGATAATTAACTTGTCCATGTTAACCCTAGATACTTTTTTCATCAACCTCATGAAGGTTGCAAGGCATTTGTGATACCAAAGGGCATGACCAACCATTCAGAAAGCCCAAAATTGGTCTTGAATGTTGTCTTCCAAGTATCCTCTGCTTGAATCCGAACTTGATGGTATCCACTCTTGAGGTTAATTTTTGAGAAAAAATTTACTCCATGTAAATGATCCAAGTAATGAATCCTTAGAAGAGGGTGTCTATTTTTATGGTGATCTTGTTCAAAGTATGAAAATCAATATATAATATCCAAGAACCATGTTTATTGAGCACTAAAAGGATGGAAGATGTACAAGGAGAAGTGCTTGGTTTGATGAATCATTTTTCCAATTAATCCTAAATTTACCTCTTGATTTCATCGGTCTGTAAGGCTAACTATATATACATAGGTGCATTTGGGAGAGAGGAACCTAGAATGATTTCTATGCTATGATTTATATCCCTCTTAGGAGGTAGAGTGGTGGGTTCTTTGAACACATGCTCATATAATTGCAATTTTTTTAAGTGAAGATTGCTTGTGATTCTTTATGGATGCTTGGTCTCCCTTATATTTTGGCCTTATGAAAATGAGAGTCAATTCTTGTGTATGATTTACTACCTTACGAGCTTGTCTACATTTTAGAACCAAATTTGTGGTTGTTTTAATGCATTCCAATAAGTGTTATTATTATGCAATTGCAAGGTGTATGTGTTTTGATAGGTATTATATGTAGCTTTCCTATCCCATCGATAGGGTTTCCCAAGAAAAAAACCACAAAAATCCATCTCTACCATCACATGTCACCTTATCCATAAATTTTCTACCAAAATAAAAGGACATGACGCATGTGTGTGATGTTGGAAGTTGTGTTGGAAATATTAAGTACATTGATTATCATTGATGTCAAAGAGAGCTTGGTATGGCAAAAATATTCTTCCATGGTTGATAATTATGCAAAGGCAAGGTTTAAAATAAAACCCATGGTTTAAGAGAGAAGAGACAATATTATAATATTTTAATATTATAATATTTAGGCCAAAAGGACTTATTAAAAAGGGGACTAAAAGTGCATTGGACAAAGGTCTCAAAAAGAACTTAATTTGACAAAGGACTACAAGTAAAAATATTATTTAACACCAAGGTTAAATACTATAATGAATAATATTTAACACCAAGGTTAAATTTTATATTAAAAAATAAAATAAGTTTGAATTATCAAAGGCGCCAAGAATTCAAATTTAAAAAAGGTGGCAATAAATAGTTTGAGCCGACATCATAGCAAAAAACAAATTCGTATTTAAGGAGGAGAATAAATCATTTTTGTACGGTTGAAATATATGTAATTATTCAAAGCATTTTTGTTGAGCGTAGAGAGGAAAGAAAAGAAAGTGCCATTCATCGAGGGAAGAGGGAGAAGGAAAATTCAACACACGTATTTCAATCAAGGACAGTGAATCATAGGGGAGAGCGCACAACTTGGTTCCAACAGGGTTGTTAGCCCAGTTGATAGGTGGGTCCTTGTAAGGTGTGGCAATGGATAGGTCTTAGTTTCAAATCACCATGGCAGTTCAATTTTGTGAATTCTGTTTGGGCAAAAAGGAAGGAATAAAACATTTTTATGCACATCCAGTTCCAGCAGGTGGGCCATCCTAGCTGGCAGTCTAGCTCATGCTAGAGTGTGGGCTCCACAAGATTTCCTGTTTGAATCTCGACGGTGGCAGAAACAGACACGGTAAGGGTATAACATTTTTGCTTAATGTTGAGGTATATTAGCGCTTGATCAAGGGAGACATAAGGTTTAATTTTTTTTTGTTAAAAATCACATATTGCATTATCTACGGAGAGATAAGGTTAATGCTTTAAAATTAGATATTTTTGACATAATGATATTTTAGATTTTGGATGTGACTTTATAAAATAGAAATAAATTTTGAAATAAAGAAGCAATAAGGTTCTTGAAAGTAAAATTAATGTATGGTATGTACTTAGGCATATTGAATTGTGATATTGAGAATTACAAGTGGCTTTTATAAGTAGGAGTGATAAGGTATTACTATGGTTTAAATTGTTGTGTGTATTTTTGATAAAAAAGAAAAACTGAGAGGGTTTGACTATTGTCAAAACTTTATATTTTGGCAATAAAAAGGAAGATATTAAATATTTTATGAATAAATTTTGAGGAAAACATTTTATGGATGGTTTGAAAATATCTTATGCTAACTAACCCTTGAAAGTGGCATAATAAAGAAAGAATATTTTGAGACAAATTTTGAGAGAAGTCCTTCATCAAAGAGGTATGGTTATATCACTCTTTCTTTAAGATATTTTGTTGAACAACTATTTCAAAATTATAAGGTGGAGATAAAATAATTGATTAGTGTGTATTGTTGTAAATACTCGAGCTAGGGTTTGTGAAATAAAATGTGCATTCATTGTTTGAATGGTTTTTTAAGCATTGGTTTAAATGTATTAAATGTGCTATGAGCCTTTTGAGAAAGTGTTAGAGCGTAATTAAGCAGAGACAGTAAGCAGGATTTTGAGAAGATTTGATCAGTGTTGTGAACAAATTTGATCAGTTTTGTGAGCAAAATTGGTCAGTAGTGTTGAGCAGTGATTTGAGCAGATCTTGGTTTAGATTTGAGCAAGCCTTATGTGAAGGCTTGAAGCAGTTTTGAGCAACATGTTGAGACAAATTTGGAGGTGATCAAATAAGAAAGGACAAATTTCTTCTATAGATAGAGGTCCACAAGCTAGAGCAGTGGGGATAGAGGTCTCCTATAGATAGAGGTCCACTAGCCAAAGTAATGGGGATATAGGTCTTTTGAGGATAGAGATTCACCAGCTAGAGCAGTGGGGATATAGGTCTCCTATGGATAGAGATCCATGAACTTGAGCATAGGGGACTGAGATCTCCTTTGGACGGAGGTCCATAAACATTGTAATAGGTATTTTGTTCCCAAGAGATTTGTTGAGAAAATTTATAAGAAATATTTTCTTCGTGGATGTAACCCACATTGGATGAACCACGTTAAATCATGTCTCACATATGTGTGATGATGTGTGCATTATTTACTACTTTGATATTAATGTTGTTATAATTTGGATTTAAAAGTAAATTTTTTTATCTTATACTGTTCATCCCCCCCTCTTAGTATAATATTATGTTATTCAATTGGTATAAGAGTGGGTTCCTTCATAAAAAGCTTAACAGTTTGGAGGAAGATCCTACAAGAACATATATGACCATAGAAAATGGAGAAGAAGCCATGATTGACATAAAATAGGAACTTATTACTGCTCTTGTATATTTAGAAAGAGTTAGAAAGAATAATTTAAGTTTGAAGGCTCAAATTCAAGAGGATGAGGAAGCAAAGATAAAATTTCTACAAAATCTCACAAACCTAAAGGTGAAAATTAAAGAGACAAAGAAAATTGAAAAGGATGTGGCAGAACAGTTAAATTCAAAAGAGTTAGAATGTGAAATATTGAAACTTGAAATTGTCTCTCTAAGAAAGGGAGTTGAAAAGTCTAAATATAAGTTACAACAAAATATAAAGTTAGGGAAACAAAATGAGGAGTCAATCTCCAAAGGAACAAATACATCAGAGAAATAAGAGCCCACGACCTATGCTAATATATTGAAAGGCAAAAGCATCAAGAAGGAAGAAAATAGAGAAATATCATGGACAAAATTCAATTACAGAAACATCAAAGGAATGATCATGAAACCATATCATTCAAGGCAATCTAATAGGTTACAAAATTTCTTCCATGGTTATTGTTTTTCATGTAACAAATATGGTCATAGAGTTGTACATTGCATGATCCATGTGCAAAATAATGTTGATAGAAATTTCAATTCATTTACACCTCTCATGGATAAAAATATCATCTGTTACAAATGTAATAACTTTGGGTAAAAAGGCCAAATGGTGTAAAATAGTATTTCCTGAATCAAGCAAAAAGAAGGAGGATCAGAAGGTTCAAAAGAATAACCTCAAAATTTTGGAAAGAGAGAAAAGAGCAAGAAAAAGAGAAATCAATGTTGGTACAAACAACTCTTCATGCACAAGATAAGAGAAATAAGTGGTTTCTTGATAGTGGTTGTTCGATTCATATGACAGGTGACAAAAGTAAATTTCTTGCACTTAAAGAAATCAATGGAGGATCAATAAAATTTGGTGACAATGGTTCAACAAAAATTGTTGGGAAAGAGACTTTGAGTTTAGATAATGGAAAATAAAAGACAAAAAATGTATTGTATGTTAAGGTACTGAAGCATAATTTACTAAGTTAACTTTGTGATCAGAGGCACACAGTCATATTTCATCCAAATAGAAGTGAGATTAGAAAATCCAAGACAGGAAAGCTTATTGCAGATGCCAGTAGAACTACAAACAATATCTACATACTGAGTGAAATTAAGGGAGAAAATGTTTCTTAGCACAAGAAGATGAGAGTTGGTTATGGCATCGAATAATGGGTCATCTGAACTTTGATAACATAGTGGAAATAAGCTACAAATAGGCAGTCATAGATTTACCCAAGATAAAAATACCACAAAGCATAATTTGTGCACAATGTCAACATGGAAAGCAAACAAGAACAAGTTTCAAGTCAAAAGAATTTACTTCATTTGAACCATTGAAACTAGTTCACACTTATTTATGTGGTCCTACAAGGATAAAGAGTTTACAAGGTGAAAGTTATTTCATCTATCTATAGATGATTTCTCCAGAATGACTTGGGTAGTTTTCTTAAAATAAAATTCAGAAGCTTTTGAGAAATTCCAGGCATTTAAAGTTCTAGTAGAAAATAAAACAGGTAAAAAGATCAAGTGTCTAAGATCAGATAGAGGAGGAGGATTTACTTCAGGTAAATTCATAGAATTATGTGAACAACATGGGATCAAAATAGAATACTCAGTAGCAAGGACCCCACAACAGGGTTATGCATAAGCACAAAATATCGTAAATTGACTCTATTTAAGATTTTCAAAATTTTAAATTGGTTAATTTTGGATCCTTTCACTAGGTCCCATTCACCTGAAATTTACGGGGTGGATGTTTTTTGGGGGTAAATTTACCCGTCGTTGATAATAATTATCCTATTTTTATTTTAATTCGTCGACCACTTTCACCCCATTCCACGGACAATTCACCTTCAAATTATAAATGATTTTGTTTTTCTCGCCCAAATCGCCTCATATACTACCTGTATACTTAGTTATCAAATTCTTCGAATTTTTTATATGAAATTCGAAAATCGGTGAATTTAAAACTCTATCGAATAAATTTGCCGAACAAACCCTAAATTTGACAAAAAAAATTAGGTGAAAAACAAGCATTAAAAACCCTAAAATTAAATTTTAGCTATTAAAAAAAATAAGTGATCAAAAACCCTAAAATCAAAGTTTACCTATTGAAAAAATATAAAAGAAGTGCTATAAATACAACAACCGTGAACAAACCCTCCTGCAATCTCCCTTCTGCAACATGCAATTTGAAAGTTGGAATATTTTTGTAAATACTATCGGAAGCAACCATTTTCAATCTATTCTCAACCTCATGGGGATGTTTTCTTTAATTCTTTATCATCATTTGAGAGAATGGATAGCTCTGAAAGTTGCAATTGACAATCAAATCTCCCATTTGGAGGCTTCATTATTTTGTACTTGCTATTTGAAATGCTCTTTGTCTCAAATAAAAAATAAAAGTAAAAAAACATTCCTCTTTAACTCTAAAATAAAATAAAAATAAAAATAACATTGTTCTTTAACCTTAAAATAAAATAAAAATAAAAGAACATTGCTCTTTAACCCTAACTTCTAAGGAACCCTAAAATTAAACTTTTCTTTAAACTTGAATAATATAAAATATTTTAAGTGCTTTATTTTATGTATGATAACATTTTTTTATTATAATGGGTAAAATTTATAATTTATATTTCAAAAAAATTATTGATTTAACCTTTAAAAATCTTCTCATGTGTTAAAAAATTACTATATTTACATAAAGTTATAAAAATGTTTATATTTTAAAAAATATTTTAATATATTTTAAAGTATATATTTTTAAAAATTATTAAAAATATTATTAAAAAACAATATTATAATTTTGTATATTTGATTTTTAAATTTTATATATAAAAAAAAATTATATGAAAATATATACATTTATTATATATATCGAATTTTATTACGAATTTTTAAACATGTTGAATTTCTTTCAAACTTAAAAGTATCGAATTCGAATACGAACTCGAACTTGATAACTAAGTCCGTATATATACTGTAGGGGGTACCAATAAATATACATCTAAAATACTTTAACTCAAAAATAGCTCTAAAACAACAAAAAACTTGACAAGGTTGTAGAGAAGTGTCTGTCAACATAAGTCGATCGGTTGTAGAGGAGTTTCGATCGACAAATGACTATCGGTTGTAGAGAAGTTATGATAGGATTAAGATGATCGACATAAGCCAATCGGTTGCAGAGGAGTGTTGATCAACATATGCCTATCGGTTGTAGAGAAGTGTCGATCGACTTAAGAAGATTGGTATAAGTTGATCGGTTGTAGAAGAGTGTCAATCGGTATCCCTATCGGTTGCAAAGAAGTTTTTATCAGCATATACATATTGGTTGTAGAGGAATGTCGATCGATATAAGCTGATCGGTTGCAGAGATGTATCTATCAACATAAGTTGATCAATTGCAGAGAAGTGTTGATCATCATAAGTCAATCGATTGTAGAGACGTGTCTATCAACATAAGTTGATCAATTGTAGAGGATAAACTATTAGAAAAAGTTTATTGGTTACAGAGACGTGTCTATCGACATAATTTGATCAGTTGTAGAGAAGTGTCAGTCGGTATAAGATGATCGATTGCAGATATGTGTTTATCAGCATAAGCTGATCAGTTACAAAGAAGTGTCAGTTGGTATAAGCTGATCGGTTGCAAAGACATGTCTATTAAGCTGATTGGTTTTAGAGAAGTGTCTTTTATCATAAGTCAATCGGTTGTAGAGATGTGTCTATCGACCTAAGCCAATCGATTGTAGAGTAGAAATTGTCGATATAAGTCGATCAGTTGTAGAGGAGAGACTATCAAAAAAAATTATTGGTTGTAGAGGTGTGTCTATTGACATAAGTTTATCGGTTGTAGATATGTGTCTATCGGCCTAAGCCAATCGATTATAGAGAAGAAACTATCAACATAAGTCGATCGGTTGTAGAGGAGAGACTGTCAAAAAAACCGATCAGTTGTAGAGGCGTGTCTGTGGTCCTAAGCCGATTGTGAAAATAGGTAGAGTATTTTTCTTCCATTGTTCTTTTGTCCAAAGCTCTTTTTCTTTAGTTTCATAGGTATTGTAGATGCACTATATGCAACTATGGTAGACAACTATCAATATCATCTAGTTGTGTATCAGAAGAATTTTTCTTGTCAGACTGCTTCTTGTCTCTTAGAGTATGTTTCATAGGTAGTATAGAAGCACTATCTGCAACTATGGTCGATAAGTATCCATGTCATGTTGTGTGTTAGGATATTTTTCTTGTCAAAGACTACTTGTTTGTCAAAATATTGGCTAGGTTCATCTTGAGGGATGTATGCTATTTTCCTTCAATTTCATATTCATTTCCTAACATCTAAAGGTTTTTTATTTACAGATACAATGTCTCCTAATGAATATGGAAAGAAGGGAGATCAATATTCTTGTAAAAAGACAATTCTAAAATATTTTACACAAATATTAAAATGCAGTGAGGCATCAATATCTACATATTCTACACAACATGCAGTTACAAAAACCTTTTACCATCAATTTTTTAATATTTCTCTGTTATTCTTAAATATAAAGCCTTTATTTATTAATAGATAAATGGTTGTCTGCTTATCTACCTCTTTTTAAATGCTTTGTAGAACTTTATTTTGTTAATTCTTTAAAATAGTGTCTTTTTACATCAAAAACTGATAGAGAACACCAAACATTGAATGCAGTAAATATTGTCGACTTTGATGTGTATTCACTTGAAGATATTCCATCATATGATATGGGACCACATGATAATTTTCCTAATAACAACATTAGAAAACCACTTCAGGAGATGTTAAATTTAGACACATCAACTGAAAAATAAAATGATAGTACAATTAAAGTGCATACCTCTAGGGAATCTTGTAGTTAAAAATCTAAACATCAAAAGATAAGAAAATGGACTATTGGAAGGGATTTTAAAAATGAATGGGTACGATTATACTCCTTTATTGAGCTAGATGAGAAACAAAATGTGTGTGAATGCATTATTTGTACAAGGAAGTTGGGAAATGATCATTTATTGCAAAATAAGAAAGACACAAGAAAAAAATTGTGGAAAATTTTACATCAAAGAAATATGAAGTGATGGAACAATTAATAGATTTCATAGGTGGAAGGATGCATCAGAATGTGTGCATGTGAGATATTCACTTGAATACAAAAAAGCAATGAAACAACAACAAACTCTCATTGGTAAGGGTGGAACAATCGAGGCATAATTTCAAAAAATTAATAAGACTGTATTAGCCTCAAAGAAATTGTAGTTTGCTATTGTATATAGTATTCTAAAAAAAGGTCGATCCATGTCTATTTTTTTTGATTTTAAGCAAATACTTCAATAGTCAATGTACAAAACCTTACCAGTTCACATTGGTCAGATCGAAGTGGTTGGGAAATGGTAAAATGTCTATCACTGGTTGATAAGGAAGACCTGAGAGAGAATGTGAAACAAACCAAATTTATTTCACTTTCCATTGATGAGGTAACAACTGTTGATGACACATCTTGGATTTGCATACATGCTTACACATTCAAAAATCATTTGAGACAATCTCATTTACTAGCATTACATAAGATGATTGAAAATTGTAATGTGGAAAACATTTATAATGTTGTTGTAACTAGTTTAAAGGATATTGCTAGAATGGAAGAAAAGGAAATTGCCACAAAGTTAAATTTTGTTGGAGCTGATGGTGCGACTACAATGCAAGGACAAATGAATAGTCTTTGTGTTAGGCTTTAGACATCAATTGCCCCATATGTGATTCACATTCATTGCATGGCTCATCGAATTAATATTACATACAAAATTGTGAGCAATTTTGATAATGTAGCTAGAATGGAAGAACTCATCCGTGAAATACACTCATAATTTTCATGCAGTCCAAAAAGGTTTGCTGAGTTTCAACAGTTTTCTCTAGGTGTAAAAAAAAGGCAAAAAAATGTTAAAATATGTGGACACAAGGTGGATTTCTTTGTTTCTTCCTGCAAAAAGGGTATTTTTAGAATATCAATCCGTGGTTGGGTTTATGTATGCACATCGTAGAGATGTTGACAAGGCAAAATATTTGCTATTTTGTATGATTGACTTGGAAATTCTTCTCACATTATGTGGTATTCTTCCATTGTTGCAAGAAATAAATTCTTTGATTAAACTCACACAGGAATGGGCAATTTATATTGTCGATTTCATTAGGATGGGAAAACAAATATGTATGATTATTGATAGGATTTACTTATCCGAAAGATATTTTGAGGATCCCAAGTTTGATAGTTGAAATATGTTAGTTGATGTCAATGATCGTAACAACTTTTTAAATTTCAATATTAATGATAATCTTTGTTTTTCTATCCATGGAAAGATGATTCCTTTATATCGTTATGAAATACGGTTAGATACGCTAACAGATGATGTTGAACAAGTGCCCGTAACACATTTTGGGTTCAATGAGGTTTTGGGTAGCACTAAAAATAAATTGAAAAGAATTACAAATACATTAACAAGTGAAATAAGCGATCATTTTATGAGAGATGAGACACTTGAGGCCATGGCTGTTGTTAATCACATCTTCTGGAATCCTTGTGTTGACCACAGTAGTAGAAGTGAGTTGTTTGTAAAATATATGGGTAATATTATGACACATTTCTCTAAAAGTGTGGAAGTAAATGGCATTAAAATCAATGGTATTCTAAACAAAGATCTTCTGAGACAACAATCAACCAATTTTGTAATAACAATGGATAATCAAATTACACATTTCAAAAATCAACATGTGACTAGTTCAATCACACGTTTCTAGAAAACATTGTATCGAAGTAGTGTCTTACAAGAAACTATGAGTGAATACTTTAATTTATATGAATTATATCAAATAATAATTTTGGGATCTATTGAAGACAAAAGGGTATTCAGTGCATTATATTTTGTTAAATCGAAATTTTGTAATAGGTTGGACAAAAATTTAGAAAATTGTTTGAGAATGTATGTGTCATCATACGAGGTGATTAAGTTTCCCTATGACAGAGCGTTGACATATTGGAAGTCCCTAGAGGAAAGGAGAGGTCTCACTAATACTATTGATAATGATGAAAATAATTCAACTTGGAGTGATGATGATATTATAGAAACGCAGAATTCACAAATGATTCTCAGTTATTTTGGAGAAGCCAATAAAGCTTTGTATCAGCTTCCAAAAATGTAAAAATTTCAATGATTATATGACAAATTCATATAATCAATGATTTTTCGGATTTGAAATCATTTGTAAAATTTTAATGATTTGAATAAATTCGTATTATTAATGATTTTTTGTATTTGATATCATTTGTAAATGTTAATGATTTGAAAAAATTCATATTATCAATGATTTTTTGTATTTGATTAGTTGTAAAATTTCAGTGATTTTAATCATTTTATTTTCAATGATTACGCTTATTTGCTTTTAATATTATGGACTGTCTATGTTTTAAAATTTATGATTTATGATTTATATTTTAGTAAGCTAGAAATTTGAAAACCATGCATGCGTAATGATGCTATGTTATTGAATTAATTGTCTATGTTGATAAAATATACTGATTTTTGCTTTGACTTTGACTATATGTATGTATCATTAGTATAAATAGTATATATGCTATGACTCTAGAAGTGTTATTGACTTTCTATGTTGACAAAATTTTATGATTTATGCTTTATCATTGAGTAAACCATGCATGCATACATAACTAGTAAATATTTCTTAGTATCATTAGTATGTATGATTTGACTCTAGAAGGAAAAATGCATGTAGTATATTACTCTAGATATGGAAAATGAAAATTTAAACCCATTCATAGATATATCCATCATAAACTCACTTTGAAATATAAAAATAATATAGCATAATACAAAAGACCATACTCATTTTTATACAACAACAAGAATGATTATGAATAAAATAAAAATTTAAACCCAACACTAAAGAAATTTTTGACTTCCAAAAAATTTTGTGGGCATTATATATAAAAATGATTAGTGCGAAGAGCTTATTATAATGAACTATTACTCAAAAAAATGTTTTTTGGCTCAAAATTTGTATTTTTGGAATATTTGGCCAACTAAAGCTCGTGGCAAAATGACCAATTTGAGGAATTTTGGAAAAATGCAGAGCTAGACCTCAAAAATATTGTGAGAGGTGCACAAGGGGCTAACTAAGATAACAAAACAAATTTGGCAATTTGTGGGATTTCCTAGGGCTTTTTATGACTGTTTAGTGTAGTTTTCCCCTATTTTTGGCTTAAAAATTACTCAAAAATAGAGTAATGGTAAAACCAACATAAATTATTTGTTATATCTTCTATTTGCATGATTTTCAATTTGCTGGATGTAGAATAAAAAAGTAGCAATTTGAAAAATTAGGGTTAGAGGTTGGTACCAGATTGGATGGTAAGATATTATGTTGATTACATGAACAATAAATAAACAAAGTAGACAAATGATTCTCTTTTAAGTTTTGCTTATGTTTCCTTAAACTCATCTTGTGTGTTATGGTTTGTTGGAAATACAATTTGCTCTTATCGTGTTTTGCAATTTGTTGATGATACTCTCAAATTGTTTAAGGTTTTCACCTATATACTCGTAGTGACAAACTCGGTAATGACATCCAGGTTGTCAACCCACCAAGATATGTATATGAAGCCCATATCTAGTCAGGTAGCATAGGTACTATCGATCCTCACCCAGAATATCATGGGTAGCGATACACTCTCTGAAGAGAAGTGTGTGCTATTTTCCATAGATAGGTCAATTTTTGGATCGACCTTAGCCACAAACAGGTGCAAAAAACACAATCAACAAGCCAACCAAGTGGTGATGAAGTTCATTGTTGGTCTTTATTAGTTGGTTGGATGTGAGAGCCCAATGCAACTGATGTTTACACTTGAAATGTGGTGTGTGATTGTTTGTTTTATTTCAAGCATAAAATAAAATGCATCAAAAAGTATACAATGATCTTTTCACTACATGCATATAAAATTACGTTTCATATTTAGAAATGCAGTTTGAAAAGATGTTTTAGTTTAAAAAAATGCAAATGCAGTTAAATGATGCAACCTTTAAGCAGGCTTAAAACCAAGTAGACCTACAAGAAGATCTAGTAGTAGCCTCTATGAACAGTAGGCAATAGTCTTAGCCATTATACACAATACCAGTAAGAATTCCTAGCCGCTAGCTTTTGGGATGGCTAACAACAACATTCGCTATTCCCAACATTAGCTAACAGAAAAAATAATTTGATTTACCTTTTAAATATTTTTCTATGTGATTTAATTATCCCTAAATTGCATTTTCAGAAACCACAAGGAACAATAAATCAAAAATAAATATAGAGCCACTTACAAGTGAGCCCACATCTAAAGAAACATTTGCTGCAACTAGCTTTCTTTATGATTTTATGTAGTCATTGATGATCAGGGCAGTTATGGTGCTAGCTACTATCACTCAGAGTGGCTACGCATGTTAGCCACCGTCGCTCAAGTGGTTGTACCTGCAATGAGAAAAACACAAAGAAACACAATTAGTATTCAAAAAATGGGCTAGTCCCATCGTGATCGCCACTTGTAAAGCTATAAAAACCATACATCTAGTCTATTACAACATGATAATGAATTTGAAAAGATAAAACATATGTAACCATTTGAAATGAAAAAATAGAATGCACTCTTTGTATTAATCAATTAAAAATCGGTTACAATTTGTTAGGGATACCAAATTCGATACATAGTTACAATTATTGTGAGCCCCAAAATATGGGTGATGTATTCTACAAGGTCTTTATATTTTCATCAATTTGATTATAGAGGATTTATCAAGCCACCTCTACTTCTTTATGTCAAGATCTTGAATCTTGATGGTCTTTGATTCTTGAATGTCCCTTTCACCTGCACACAAAGAAACTGATGGGGGACGAAAAAATCACACCTTCTCATATCCAAATTTTCTCCATTAATCTAGAAATCTCATTTACAGCAACACCCCGCAGGCTTTAAAGTAACTAGCACTCGTCTTAGTTTTCAACTACACTCTACGTGCCATCTTCCAATCCACCACATTGTTAGCCTATTACAATGACTGGGTTTTTTATAGAGGCCCTGACCCTCTGAAACGTCATTTCAAAAATACGAGCACAACATCCGATCTATGGCTCCACTTTGCATGGCTCCTATCACCGTCGCTTCCTATCAGATCACTCTACGTGACCCTTCGTCTCCATTCCTCAACTCATCATTTTTGTTTCTCGTTCCTGTTGGTATTCGCCCACCTTTACTGTACCTTGGTGCCATGTGTTGTCCCTACTCTGCAACCTCCACCTAACCTCTGTCATCTTCTTCTTCCAGCTACATTGTAACAGCCTCTGCATCTGTCGCCTGATCCGCTGTCTGACAAACACTAGCTATCACTATCATTCTATCGTAGCTCCTGAAAATATAGTATGTCGTGATATCGCGACATCTTCTCCCTCTTGCTCTTCTTCTTCTCTTCCTGTCTATCGTGATATCGTGACAGCTTTGCTTCCTCTCATTCTCTTTCCTCCTTGGGTCGCGATATTGTGACGTGTCGTGACATCGTGACAGTTTTGCTTCCTCTCATTCTCTTTCCTCCTTAGGTCGCGATATTGTGACGTGTCACGATATCGTGACATCTTCCTTATTCTGCCCTTCCTTTTCCTTTTCGGTTGCGATATAACAACATGTCACGATATCACGACATTTCTCTTCCTCGTTCCTCTTCTCCACTTTGGGTCATGAAAACGTGACATGTCACGATTTTGTGACATCTTCCCTTCCTGCTTTCTTTCGCTCCTTCGGGTCGCGATTTCATGACATGTTGCGAAATCGTGACATCTTCTCGTTTCGCCTTCTCTCCCTTCTTCGTGTCGCAAAATCGTGACATGTCACGAAATCGTGACATCTTCTCTTTTCGCCTCCTCTCTATTCTCCTTGTCGCAAAATCATGACATGTCATGAAATCGTGACATCTTCTCTTTTTGCCTCCTATTGCTTCTTCCTGCCATGGAATCGTGACATGTCACAATATCGCGACATCTTCTCATTCTTCCTACCTTCTCTTCTTTGCATCGCAAAATTGTGACATGTCATGAAATCGTGACATCTTCTCTTTCCGCCTCCTCTCTATTCTCCTTGTCATGAAATCGTGACATGTCACAAAATCGTGACATCTTCTCTTTCTGCCTCCTCTTGCTTCTTCCTGTCGCAAAATTGTGACATGTCACGATATTGCGACATCTTCTCATTCTACCTACCTTCTCTTCTTTGCGTCATAAAATCGTGACATGTCGTGATATCACATCTTAATTCCTTGCCTCCTTTCTTCTCCTTCGGGTCACGAAATCATGACATTTTGGCTCCCTTGCCTTCTCTTCTTCATCGGGTCACGAAATCGTGACATCTTTCATCCTCTGGCTCCTTCGTTTGCCTGCTGGTCACAAAATCATGACATCTTCCTCCTCTGGTTCCTTCGCTTGCCCTCTGGTCATGAAAATGCGACATGTCGTGAAATCACGACATCTTTCTTCCTTGGCTCCTTCTTCGCCTTCTGATCGTGAAACTGTGACCTATCGTGAAATCGTGACACTTCTTTCTCCTGGCTTTCTCTCTCCTTGGTGGGTCGCGAAACTGTGACATGTCCCAAAATCATGACATCTTCTCCTCTACGCCTTCTCTCTCTTCTATGGGTCACGAAACTATGACATGTCACGAAATCATGACATCTTCCTCTTCTGCTCTTCATCCTGCCTTCGTGTCGTGAAATCGTGACATGTCGTGATATCGTGACATTTTCCTTCCTCACTGCCTTTCTTATCTTCAAGTCACGATATCGTGACATGTCGCGATATCACAACATTTGCCTTCAGATGCCTCCGCTTTTCTGTTTTGATCACGATTTCATGACATGTCGTGAAATCACGACAATTTCTTTGGCATCTTCTCCCTCCTGCTGCTTGTCGTGATTTCGTGACATGTCGTGAAATCATGACATTCTCATTGGTACCTTCCCCTGGCTGCTCCTGGTCATGATTTCATGATGGTCGTGATTTCATGACATGTCACGAAATTGTGACATTCTCATCGGTACCTTCTCTCGCCTGCTTCTGGTCACGATTTCGTGACATGTCACGAAATTGTGACATTTTCACCGTGCTTCTGCTCTTTCTTGTTTCTGGTCGTGTTTTCATGACATGTCATGAAATCGTGAAATTTTCGCCCTGCACCTTCTCTCTCCTTGCTGAGTCGTGAAAACGTGACATGTCGCGATATCGTGACTCTTTTTTGATCGCGATATCATGACACCAAGGCAAACACTTAGAAATTTTTTTGTTGATGCAAGATTGCTCTGCTGCCACCGGATGCTCCTACATCAGACACCCGGGTTGGTGGAGAAGTGATCTTCACTTCTGCGTTGTCTGGTCATCACCTTCTGTAACACCTCCAGACATTCATCTACCTCTGTAGCTTGTTCCAACCCTATCTCCTGGCAAGAATAACTTCTGCCTTCTTCCAGACAGATTCTACCACTGCTGCACACTTCCTCGTCTGTAGCTTGCTTGAACTCTGTCTCCTGGCCAGATAAATTTTTGCCTTCTACCAGGAAGATCCTGGAACTACTACACACCTCTTTGTCTGCAGCCTTCAATGGCTTCAACTTCTGACGCGCTCCATCTTCTCTTCTTTTCTATTTTTCCTCACGCCTTCTGTGCAGCTCCTCTTGCAGGGCTTGCACTTGCCTCTGCAAAGCCATGAACTCTTCCTCTAGCACCATATCTCTCTCACCGCCACGACTTCTTCATGGAGGCATTTTTCTTTGCTTTTCTTACAAACCCTAACAGATCCTGGTGTAGCCGCCTCACTTTCGATGATCCGCTCACTCGCTCAGAACCCTAACTCTCTCTTTTCTCTCAGAACCCTTCCATAGATCTTGGTGTAACTGCCTCTCGTTCGGCGATCTGTTACACACTCAGGAACATTAGCTCTGATACCACTTGATGGGGGATGGAAAAATTGCACCTTCTCATATCCAAATTTTCTCCATTAATCTAGAAATCTCGTTTACAGCAACAGCCCATAGGCTTTACAGTAACTAGCGCTCGGCTTAGTTTTCAACTACACTCTGTGTGCCATCTTCCAATCCACCACACCGTTAGCCTATTATAATGACTAGGTTTTTTATAGAGGCCTTGACCCTCTAAAATTTCATTTCATGAATACAGGCACAACATCCGATCTATGGCTCCACTCTGCATGGCTCCTGTCACTGCCGCTTCCTATCAGATCACTCTACACGACCCTTCATCTCCATTCCTCAACTCATCATTTTTGTTTCCCATTTTTGTTGGTATTCACCCACCTTTACTATACCTTAGTGCCACGTTTTGTCCCTACTCTACAACCGCTGCCTGACCTCTATCATCTTCTTCTTCCATCTGCACTGTAACAGCCTCTACATCCGTCGCCTAATCCATCGTCTGACATACGCTAGCTGTCACTGTCATTCTATCGCGGCCCCTAAAAATATAGTATGTCATGATATCGTGACATCTTCTCCCTCTTGCTCTTCTTCTTCTCTTCCTGTCTGTAGCGATATCGTGACATTTTTGCTTCCTCTCATTCTCTTTCCTCCTTGGGTTGCGATATCGCGACGTGTCACGATATTGCGACATCTTCCTTATCCTGCCCTTCCTTTTCCTTTTCGGTTGTGATATTGCAACATGTCGCGATATCACGACATTTCTCTTCCTAGATCCTCTTCTCCACTTCGGGTCATGAAATCATGACATGTCATGATTTTGCGACATCTTCCCTTCCTGCTTTCTTTCGCTCCTTCGGGTCGCGATTTCGTGACATGTCGCAAAATCGTGACATCTTCTCGTTTCGCCTTCTCTCCCTTATTCACGTCACAAAATCATGACATGTCATGAAATTGTGACATCTTCTCTTTACTGTACCTTGGTGCCACATGTTGTCCTTGCTCTGCAATCATCGCCTGACCTCTGTCATCTTCTTCTTCCAGCTACACTATAACAACCTCTGCATCTGCCGCATGATCCGTCGTCTGACATACGCTAGCTGTCACTATCATTCTGTCGCAGCTCTCGAAAATACAGTATCTCGTGATATCATGACATCTTCTCCCTCTTGCTCTTCTTCTTCTCTTCCTGTCTATCATGACATCGTGACAGTTTTTCTTCCTCTCATTCTCTTTCCTCCTTGGGTCGTGATATCGCGACGTGTCGTGATATCATGACATCTTCCTTATCCTGCCCTTCCTTTTCCTTTTCAGTTGCAATATCGCAACATGTCATGATATCATGAAATTTCTCTTCCTCATTCCTCTTCTCCACTTTGGGTCACGAAATCGTGACATGTCACGATTTTGTGACATCTTCCCTTCCTGCTTTCTTTTGCTCCTTCGGGTCGTGATTTCGTGACATGTTGCAAAATCGTGACATCTTCTCGTTTCGCCTTCTCTCCCTTCTTCGCGTTGCAAAATCATGACATGTCACGAAATCGTGACATCTTCTCTTTCGCCTCCTCTCTATTCTCCTTGTCGCAAAATCATGACATGTCACGAAATCGTGACATCTTCTCTTTTTGCCTCCTCTTGCTTCTTCTTGCCATGAAATCGTGACATGTCACAATATCGCGACATCTTCTCATTCTTCCTAACTTCTCTTATTTACGTCGCAAAATTGTGACATGTCATGAAATCGTGACATCTTCTCTTTTTGCCTCCTCTCTATTCTCCTTGTCACGAAATCGTGACATGTCACAAAATCGTGACATCTTCTCTTTCCGCCTCCTCTTGCTTCTTCCTGTCGCAAAATCGTGACATGTCACGATATCGTGACATCTTCTCATTCTACCTACCTTCTCTTCTTTGCGTCACAAAATTGTGACATGTCACGATATCACATCTTCCTTCCTTGCCTCCTTTCTTCTCCTTCGGGTCATGAAATCACGACAAGTCACGAAATCATGACATTTTGGCTCCCTTGCCTTCTCTTCTTCATCGGGTCACGAAATCGTGACATCTTTCGTCCTCCGGCTCCTTCGTTTTCCTGCTGGTCACAAAATCATGACATCTTCCTCCTCTGGCTCCTTCGCTTGCCCTCTGGTCATGAAAATGTGACATGTCGTGAAATCACAACATCTTTCTTCCTTGGCTCCTTCTTCGCCTTCTGGTCGTGAAACTGTGACCTATCGTGAAATCGTGACACTTCTTTCTCCTGGCTTTCTCTCTCCTTGGTGGGTCGCGAAACTGTGACATGTCACAAAATCATGACATCTTCTCCTCTGTGCCTTCTCTCTCTTCTATGGGTCACGAAACTATGACATGTCACGAAATCGTGACATCTTCCTCTTTCGCTCTTCATCTCTCTCTTCAGGTCGCAAAATCATGACATGTCGTGATATCGTGACATTTTCCTTCCTCACTGCCTTTCTTATCTTCAAGTCACGATATCGCGACATGTCGTGATATCACGACATTTGCCTTCAGACGCCTTCGCTTTTCTATTTTGATCATGATTTCATGACATGTCACGAAATCACGACAATTTCTGTGGCATCTTCTCCCTCCTGCTACTGGTCGTGATTTCGTGACATGTCGTGAAATCGTGACATTCTCATCGGTACCTTCCCCTGGCTGCTCCTGGTCACGATTTCATGATGGTCGCGATTTCATGACATGTCACGAAATCATGACATTTTCATCGGTATCTTCTCTCGCTTGCTTCTGGTCGCGATTTTGTGACATGTCACGAAATCGTGACATTTTCATCGTGCTTCTGCTCTTTCTTGTTTCTGGTCGCGATTTCGTGACATGTCATGAAATCGTGACATTTTTGCCCTGCACCTTCTCTCTCCTTGCTGAGTCGTGAAAACATGACATGTCGCGATATCGTGATTCTTTTTCGATTGCAATATCACGACACCAAGGCAAACACTTAGAAATTTTTTTGTTGATGCAAGATTGTTCTTCTGCCACAGGATGCTCCTGCATCAGACACCCGGGGTTGGTGGAGAAGTGATCTTCACTTCTGTGTTGTCTAGTCATTGCCTTCTGTAACACCTCCAGACATTCATCTACCTCTGTAGCTTGTTCCAACCCTGTCTCCTGGAAAGAATAACTTCTGCCTTCTTCCAGACAGATTCTACCACTACTGCACACTTCCTCGTCTGTAGCTTGCTTGAACTCCGTCTCCTGGCCAGATAAATGTTTGCCTTCTACCAGGCAGATCCTGGCACTGCTACACACCTCTTTGTCTACAGCCTTCAATGGCTTCAACTTCTGACGCGCTTCATCTTCTCTTCTTTTCTATTTTTCCTCACGCCTTCTGTGTAGCTCCTCTTGCAGGGCTTGCACTTGCCTCTGCAAAGCCATGAACTCTTCCTCTGGCACCATATCTCTCTCATCGCCATGGCTTCTTTATGGAGGCATTTTTCTTTGCTTTTCTTACAAACCCTAACAGATCCTGGTGTAGCCGCCTCACTTTCGACGATCTGCTCACTCGCTCAGAACCCTAACTCTCTCTTCTCTCTCAGAACCCTTCCATAGATCCTGGTGTAACTGCCTCTCGTTCGGTGATCTGTTACACACTCAAGAACATTAGCTCTGATACCACTTGATGGGGGATGGAAAAATTGCACCTTCTCATATCCAAATTTTCTCCATTAATCTAGAAATCTCGTTTACAGCAACAGCCCATAGGCTTTACAGTAACTAGCGCTCGGCTTAGTTTTCAACTACACTCTGTGTGCCATCTTCCAATCCACCACACCGTTAGCCTATTATAATGACTAGGTTTTTATAGAGGCCTCGACCCTCTAAAATGTCATTTCATGAATACGGGCACAACATCCGATCTATGGCTCCACTCTGCATGGCTCCTGTCATCGCCGCTTCCTATCAGATCACTCTGCGTGACCCTTCATCTCCATTCCTCAACTCGTCATTTTTGTTTCCCATTTCTGTTGGTATTCACCCACCTTTACTGTACCTTGGTGCCACGTGTTGTCCCTACTCTGCAACCACCACCTGACCTCTATCATCTTCTTCTTCCAGCTGCACTGTAACAACCTCTACATCCGTTGCCTAATCCGTCGTCTGACATACGCTAGCTATCACTGTCATTCTATCGTGGCTCCTGAAAATATAGTATATCATGATATCACGACATCTTCTCCCTCTTGCTATTCTTCTTCTCTTCCTGTATGTAGTGACATCGCGACATTTTTGCTTCCTCTCATTCTCTTTCCTCCTTGGGTCGCAATATCGCGATGTGTCACGATATCACGACATCTTCCTTATCCTACCCTTCCTTTTCCTTTTCGGTTGTGATATTGCAACATGTCGCGATATCACGACATTTCTCTTCCTAGATCCTCTTCTCCACTTTGGGTCATGAAATCGTGACATGTCATGATTTTGCGACATCTTCCCTTCCTACTTTCTTTCGCTCCTTCGGGTCACGATTTCGTGACATGTCACGAAATCGTGACATCTTCTCGTTTCGCCTTCTCTCCCTTCTTCACGTCACAAAATCATGACATGTCATGAAATTGTGACATCTTCTCTTTAATGTACCTTGGTGCCACATGTTGTCCTTGCTCTACAACCACCACCTGAACTCTGTCATCTTCTTCTTCTAGCTGCACTATAACAACCTCTGCATCCACTGCCTGATCCGTTGTCTGACATACGCTAGCTGTCATCCATCGTCATTCTGTCGCGGCTCTCAAAAATACAGTATGTCGTGATATCATGACATCTTCTCCCTCTTGCTCTTCTTCTTCTCTTCTTGTCTATCACGATATCGCGACAGTTTTGCTTCCTCTCATTCTCTTTCCTCCTTGGGTCACGATATCGCAATGTGTCGCGATATCGTGACATCTTCCTTATCCTGCCCTTCCTTTTCCTTTTTAGTTGCAATATCGCAACATGTCACGATATCATGAAATTTCTCTTCCTCATTCCTCTTCTCCACTTTGGGTCACGAAATCGTGACATGTCATGATTTTGTGACATCTTCCCTTCCTGCTTTCTTTTGCTCCTTCGGGTCGTGATTTCGTGACATGTTGCGAAATCGCGACATCTTCTCGTTTCGCCTTCTCTCCCTTATTCGCGTCGCAAAATCGTGACATGTCACGAAATTGTGACATCTCTTTTTGCCTCCTCTCTATTCTCCTTGTCGTAAAATCATGACATGTCACGAAATCGTGACATCTTCTCTTTTTGCCTCCTCTTGCTTCTTCCTGCCATGAAATCGTGACATGTCACAATATCGTGACATCTTCTCATTCTGCCTACCTTCTCTTCTTTGCGTCACAAAATTGTGACATATCATGAAATCATGACATCTTCTCTTTTCGCCTCCTCTCTATTCTCCTTGTCACGAAATCGTGACATGTCACAAAATCGTGACATCTTCTCTTTCCGCCTCCTCTTGCTTCTTCCTGTCGCAAAATCGTGACATGTCACGATATCTTGACATCTTCTCATTCTACCTACCTTCTCTTCTTTGCGTCACAAAATTGTGACATGTCACGATATCACATCTTCCTTCCTTGCCTCCTTTCTTCTCCTTCGGGTCATGAAATCATGACAAGTCACGAAATCATGACATTTTGGCTCCCTTGCCTTCTCTTCTTCATCGGGTCACGAAATCGTGACATCTTTCGTCCGCTGGCTCCTTCGTTTGCCTACTGGTCACAAAATCATGACATCTTCCTCCTTTGGCTCCTTCGCTTGCCCTCTGGTCATGAAAATGTGACATGTCATGAAATCACAACATCTTTCTTCCTTGGCTCCTTCTTCGCCTTCTGGTCGTGAAACTGTGACCTATCGTGAAATCGTGACATTTCTTTCTCCTGGCTTTCTCTCTCCTTGGTGGGTCGCGAAACTGTGACATGTCACAAAATCATGACATCTTCTCCTCTGCGCCTTCTCTCTCTTCTATGGGTCACGAAACTATGACATGTCACGAAATCGTGACATCTTCCTCTTCTGCTCTTCATCCTGCCTTCAGGTCGCAAAATCATGACATGTCGTGATATCGTGACATTTTCCTTCCTCACTGCCTTTCTTATCTTCAAGTCGCGATATCGCGACATGTCGTGATATCACGACATTTGCCTTCAGACGCCTTCGCTTTTCTATTTCGATCATGATTTCATGACATGTCACGAAATCACGACAATTTTTGTGGCATCTTCTCCCTCCTGCTGCTGGTCGTGATTTTGTGACATGTCGTGAAATCGTGACATTCTCATCGGTACCTTCCCCTGGCTGCTCCTGGTCACGATTTCATGATGGTCGCGATTTCATGACATGTCACGAAATCATGACATTTTCATCGGTATCTTCTCTCGCTTGCTTCTGGTCGCGATTTTGTGACATGTCACGAAATCGTGACATTTTCATCGTGCTTCTGCTCTTTCTTGTTTCTGGTCGCGATTTCGTGACATGTCATGAAATCGTGACATTTTTACCCTACACCTTCTCTCTCCTTGCTGAGTCGTGAAAACATGACATGTCGCGATATCGTGACTCTTTTTCGATCATGATATCACGACACCAAGGCAAACACTTAGAATTTTTTTTGTTGATGCAAGATTGCTCTGCTACCACCGGATGCTCCTGCATTAGACACCTGGGGTTGGTGGAGAAGTGATCTTCACTTCTGTGTTTTCTGGTCATCGCCTTCTGTAACACCTCCAGACATTCATCTACCTCTGTAGCTTGTTCCAACCCCGTCTCCTGGCCAGAATAACTTCTGCCTTCTTCCAGACAGATTCTACCACTGCTGCACACTTCCTCGTCTGCAGCTTGCTTGAACTCCGTCTCCTGGCCAGATAAATTTTTGCCTTCTACCAGGTAGATCCTGGCACTGCTGCACACCTCTTTGTCTGCAGCCTTCAATGGCTCCAACTTCTAATGCGCTCCATCTTCTCTTCTTTTCTATTTTTCCTCACGCCTTCTATGCAGCTCCTCTTGTAGGGCTTGCACTTGCCTCTGCAAAGCCATGAACTCTTCCTCTGGCACCATATCTCTCTCATCGCCATGGCTTCTTTATGGAGGCATTTTTCTTTGCTTTTCTTACAAACCCTAATAGATCCTGGTGTAGCCGCCTCACTTTCGACGATCCGCTCACTCACTCAGAACCCTAACTCTCTCTTTTCTCTCAAAACCCTTCCACAGATCCTGGTGTAACTGCCTCTCGTTCGGTGATCTGTTACACACTCAAGAACATTAGCTCTGATACCACTTGATGGGGGATGGAAAAATTGCACCTTCTCATATCCAAATTTTCTCCATTAATCTGGAAATCTCATTTACAGCAACAGCCCATAGGCTTTACAGTAACTAGCGCTCGACTTAGTTTTCAACTACACTCTGTGTGCCATCTTCCAATCCACCACACCGTTAGCCTATTATAATGACTAGGTTATTTATAGAGGCTTCGACCCTCTAAAATTTCATTTCATGAATACGGGCACAACATCCAATCTATGGCTCCACTCCGCATGGCTCCTATCACTACCGCTTCCTATCAGATCACTCTACGCGACCCTTCATCTCCATTCCTCAACTCGTCATTTTTGTTTCCCATGCCTGTTGGTATTCACCCACCTTTACTGCACCTTGGTGCCACGTGTTGTCCCTACTCTGCAACCACCGCCTGACCTCTATCATCTTCTTCTTCCATATGCACTGTAACAGCCTCTGCATTCGCTGCCTAATCCGTCGTCTGACATACGCTAGCTGTCACTGTCATTCTATCGCAGCTCCTGAAAATATAGTATGTCATGATATCACGAAATCTTCTCCCTCTTGTTATTCTTCTTCTCTTCCTGTATGTAGCGACATCACGACAGTTTTGCTTCCTCTCATTCTCTTTCCTCCTTGGGTCGCGATATCGTGACGTGTCACGATATCGTGACATCTTCCTTATCCTGCCCTTCCTTTTCCTTTTTGGTTGTGATATTGCAACATGTCGTGATATCATGACATTTCTCTTCCTAGATCCTCTTCTCCACTTCGGGTCGTGAAATCGTGACATGTCATGATTTTGCGACATCTTCCCTTCCTGCTTTCTTTCGCTCCTTCGGGTCGCAATTTCGTGACATGTCGTGAAATCATGACATCTTCTCGTTTCGCCTTCTCTCCCTTATTCACGTCACAAAATCATGACATGTCATGAAATTGTGACATCTTCTCTTTACTGTACCTTGGTGCCACATGTTGTCCTTGCTCTGCAACCGCCGCCTGACCTCTGTCATCTTTTTCTTCCAGCTGCACTGTAACAACCTCTGCATCCGCCGCCTGATCCGTCGTCTGACATACGCTAGCTGTCACTGTCATTCTGTCACGGCTCTTGAAAATATAGTATGTCGTGATATCGTGACATCTTCTCCCTCTTGCTCTTCTTCTTCTCTTCTTGTCTATCGCGACATCGTGACAGTTTTTCTTCCTCTCATTCTCTTTCCTCCTTGGGTATCGTGACATCTTCCTTATCCTGCCCTTCCTTTTCCTTTTCAGTTGCGATATCGCAACATGTCACGATATCATGACATTTCTCTTCCTCGTTCCTCTTCTCCACTTTGGGTCACGAAATCGTGACATGTCGCGATTTTGTGACATCTTCCCTTCCTGCTTTCTTTCGCTCCTTCGGGTCACGATTTCGTGACATGTCACAAAATCGCAACATCTTCTTGTTCTACCTTCTCTCCCTTATTCACGTCGCAAAATTATAACATTTCACAAAATCATGACATCTTCTCTTTCTGCATCCTCTTGCTTCTTCCTACATCGAAATCGTGACATGTCGCGATATCGCGACATCTTCTCATTCTGCCTACCTTCTCTTCTTTGCGTCGTGAAATCATGACATGTCACGAAATCGTGACATATTCTCTTTTCGTCTCCTCTCTATTCTCCTTGTCGCAAAATCGTGACATGTCACAAAATCGTGACATCTTCTCTTTTCGCCTCCTCTTGCTTCTTCCTACCACGAAATTACGACATGTCACAATATCGTGACATCTTCTCATTCTGCCTACCTTCTCTTCTTTGCGTCACGAAATTGTGACATGTCATGATATCACGACATCTTCGTTCCTTGCCTCCTTTCTTCTCCTTCGGGTCATGAAATCATGACATTTCGGCTCCCTTGCCTTCTCTTCTTCATCGGGTCATGAAATCATGACATGTCACGAAATCGTGACATCTTTCATCCTCTGGCTCCTTCGTTTTCCTGTTGGTCGTGAAATCGTGACATGTCATGAAATCACATCTTCCTCCTCTCGCTCCTTCGCTTGCCCTTTGGTCGTGAAAATACGACATGTCACAAAATCACGACATCTTTCTTCCTTGGCTCCTTCTTCGCCTTCTGGTCGCGAAACTACGACCTATCATGAAATCACGACACTTCTTTCTCCTGGATTTCTCTCTCCTTGGTGGGTCATGAAATTGTGACATGTCACAAAATCATGACATCTTCTCCTCTGTGCCTTCTCTCTCTTCTGCGGGTCGCAAAACTACGACATGTCACGAAATCGCGACATCTTCCTCTTCCACTCTTCATCTTGCCTTCGGGTCACGAAATCACGACATGTCGCGATATCGCGACATTTTCCTTCCTCGCTGCCTTTCTTATCTTCAAGTCGCGATATCGTGACATGTCACAATATTGTGACATTTGCCTTCGGACACCTCCGCTTTTCTGTTTTGGTCACGATTTCACGACATGTCATGAAATTGCGACAATTTCTTTGGCATCTTCTCCCTCCTGCTGCTGGTCACGATTTTGTGACATGTCATGAAATCACGACATTCTCATCGGTACCTTCCACTGGATGCTCCCGGTCGCGATTTCATGACGGTCGCGATTTCGTGATATGTCGCGAAATCGCAACATTCTCATCGGTATCTTCTCTCGCCTGCTTCTGGTCACGATTTCGTGACATGTCGTGAAATCGTGACATTTTCACCGTGCTTCTGCTCTTTCTTGTTTCTGGTCACGATTTTGCGACATGTCATGAAATCATGACATTTTTGCCCCGCACCTTCTCTATCTTGGTTGAGTCACGAAAACGTGACATGTCGCGATATTGCGACTCTTTTTCGATCGCGATATCGCGACACCAAGGCAAACACTTAGAAAATTTTTTGTTGATGCAAGATTGCTCTGCTGCCACCGGATGCTCCTGCATCAGAAACTAAAACATATTATAGCATTGTAAGCCTCTCGAAATGTGGTTATTATCTTGAAATGTGTAAATAATAAAGATAATGCATAAAAATATGTAAAGGAGAATAAATATGCATATAAAACTGGAAATAAAGCATGCAAATGTATTAAAAAAATGACTAATCTATGCTAAGAAAACCTAATGAAATGCAAAGAATAAAAAATCTATGAACTAAATAAAATAAAATATTCACCAGACCCTAGTAGTTGATGATTAGAGTAGCCAGCTCTGCTAGCCACTATCAATGTCAGTGGCTATGCCTATGGGGTACTGTAAAAAATAGCAGTCATAGGATGAGGGCTTTGCTCTCTAAATCCTAGCCTGGTATCAATCAATTCTACTATAGAATTGATGTTCAAGGGTTTATTGTATTTTGGCACATGGTTTTATGATGAAATTGGCTTCAATCCATCATGATTTAGCACTTGAATGGTGAGATTGATCTCAAGCTAGGGTAGTATCTAATTATGGACAAACATATGTCATTCTGCAATTGGATAGGGCTCCGCTTCACCTCAAAGGGATGTTGATTCACTCGTCGATCTGACAAAGCTCTGCTATGGCATTAGCACATGAATTGGATAGGGTTTGCTACTAAAATTTATGATCTTAAATAGATACCCAATACCATTACCTTGGCTTCATAGGGAAGCCAATATCAAGAAGCGATTACACCCAGGATATTAATATGATGCATCCAAAAGCTTCGATCTCCTAATCATCCAAGAAAATGTTAGGTGCAATGGATTTAACTCAACTTTGGTAGCTTGAGTTGGTTACAGGCTTAGTTGCTATCAACAAGTGTGGGTATAGGCAAGTTGCTGATAGTCACTATCGACAAGTGTGGCTAGCCCGTGGCTGCTCTAATCATCAATGGATATGGAGGCAACAACCAATTTCATAAATGACTAGGGTTTCACACGACAAGACTGCCCTATATGAGTGGAAAGGTTTTAGATCAGTAATATGGCCTGCAAAGGTGTCCATATGAGTAGCCTCCTACACATGACGTGTTTTAGGTGTCTATATATAGATAAAAAAATCAACATCAGGATACATATTTTATCTTGGATCTAGTCCTATCTCTTGGCACAAGAAGAAGCAACAAGTTGTTGCACTTTCATCTATAAAGGTAAAATATCATGTAGCACGAGGAGTAGTGTGTGAAGCGCTTTGGTTACGTAACATTATTTCAAGTATGGGTCTTCCAAAGAATATTCCAATCCACTTGAATTATGATAACCAAGGTGTTTTGAAACTTGTCAAGAATCTAGTGTTCCATGAATGAAAAAGGCATATTGAAACTCAATATCACTTTATTAGAGATGAAGTTCCAAAGCACAAGATTCAGCTCCAGTACATTCTCATCGATGAACAGGTTATAGACATTTTCACTAAGGTACTTGCACATGTCAAATTTGAGTTATTTTGCAACTCTCTATGTACATCAAATAATGTAATAAGGGGGGATGTTAGGCTATAGGATATAGCATATAACATATTATTACATTAGTTAGTAACAACCAATATGTTGTTACACTATTTTTAGTCTATTTCTCTATTGTTAGCTTAGGATAATCAAATCGGTTAGCATATTTGATTCAGGCTATTCATAGCCTTTGGCAATGTATTTATATTGGATGAAATCAATAGAATTGTTGTTCAATTTTCTAACATCCCCATCGACCAAGCTAATAGTAATTTCTACCTACTCTCAAACCTGCAATTACACCAACACGGGTGATCAGAATTACATAGGCTTCACTACCTTGATGGAGCATAGTGTACGCGAAAGGAGGATAAGTTTTTCATGAAGCATTTTTATACAAAGGCTTTGTAATTTTCCCCCGTTGCATTTAAACATTGTCTAGTTTCATAGACATCCCAATTTGGAGATTGCATTAAGAATAAGATCATGGCATCTAAGCATATTTTTATAGTTAGAGCATTATTGGGAATGCATGGCCAAAGAACTTGGTGTAATAGTTACAAAGATTGAATAGACAAATTTTAGAATAAAATATTTGGATGACGGTGCATGGAGGGAACACAGTTTACATGCCTAAAAGTTTAACCTAGGTTCTACATGTATCACATGATCTCTTGGGAGCTTAATAATATTACACCCAAGCCTAGCTTTTATGGCTTGCCTAATGCAACATAGACACAACTCTATATTCAAGCAGACGAGTGAGGCAAACAAAAAAGGATATCATGGGTACCAAATTGGAGAAACCCTAAATTGCAAGAGCTTTTAATGCTTTTCATGTGGTGATCAAACCCTAGGATACCCCAAACATATAGCTAGATCCATCTGAATGTGTGGTAGGATCGATATTTTCAAGTGTTGTTGATTACACATAACTTGCTTTAGTCCCATATTTGCTACTGGGATACAATTTCAACACTTTAAAGAAAAAATAACCCCCTCACTAGATATATCAACCAGTTTTGGTGGTCAAGAGGCTTCACACACATGAAATGAGACCACTTTGGATGTGCACGCATGCAAAGGTGGGGTAAAATTGACTTGGACTTGGCCTAGTGTTGGACAGTTGTTAGTCCATGACTTAATAGGTGATCAACCATTGGAAGTGACCATTGAGATTCAAATTCAATGTCAAACCAATTTTTTTTGCTACCAATTTCAAAATTTCCCATCAAAATTCAAATTTTGGCACCAAATTTTTAAAAAATGAGGTGATTTTTTGATAAGTGAAATTTTTCTCTTGCAATTTCAAGGAGATAAAAGTTATCTTTTGCAATTTTTGAGGGTAAATTTGTCAAAATAGTGCTATTATTTTTACCACTTCATTAAAATTTCATATTTGAATGGTAAAAGACTTGCAATTGTACAATAATTTTTTTTTTTTGTAAATTGCATGGAAAAAACACTAAAATTACGCCCACAACCAAGATAAATTTTTGTAACTCATACTTCTAGGCATTTTTACATGTTAGGAACCCTTCAAATTGTTCCTAATAGGTGCTTAATGAACATGTGTCTTGTTAGCCTATCTTACGCTAGGTCAATAATGGCTTCCAACCTAGTATAACAAATGATAGCCCTAGATCAAATAGTTGGATAGTTGGCTAGCAAAGTACAAGATATCATAGTGCAAAATACTCCTAATGATGTAAAAATATATAACAATGATTTTGTACGAAGGAAAAATGTGAGGTGAAGCCTTATGATGGATCATGAAATCTTGATATCTTGTAAAGTTGGATCTTAGATATGGAGACTCGGTTCTCTTATTCAGAAACTCCTATCGACAAACATGTTCTCTTCACTAAACTTAAGTTCACAAGGTTAGTGAAAGTGTTGATAATGGAGAGGAAAAATCCAATCAAGATGATGAAATAATCGAATATTTGAGGAATATATTCTATCCACCTACCAACTAAAATGATCTCAAAATTAAATGGTATAGACTTAGACAAACTCACAATATGTCTGCCCAAAACTATATTTTTTAGTTTAACAAGTTAAGGATTTTTCTCAAAGTGAAAGATCTAGTTGAGGAATTAATCACCAAATTTCAAGTGGTTTCCAAGAATAGGTATTTAGGGAGTTTAAATTCACTCCCTTAGCTACTTTGGATGTTGCATTTAATTATGCATTTTTATAGGAGGAGAAACTTGTTGCACATTCCAAATCTTGATCTTCTTCATAGGAAAGCACTTACAATGGGACGAGTCAACATCAACACTACCATAAGGTGGAGAAATTATCTCTCCATTCTTCCTCTTCTTCTACTAATCCCTCTTCATACAATTCTCATTCTTCATCATATTCTTCTAAAAATTATTCTTCCTCTTCATATTGTGATTTTTGTAAGAAACATGGACATAGCAAGAAAAAAATGCTATAAATTCAAGAATTTGAAGAAGAAATCCTTAATTGTAAAGTCTACAAATGAGGACCCAAAATAAGTTCCCATTTAGACTATTGAGGAAGAGGTTGCATATCTAGAATTGAATAGTAGACTAAAGAGAGTCACCCTTATGTCTCATAGTTCCTCAAAGGTGGCCATGACAATTTGTTCATCACTAGAGCTCACCTAACACATGACTTTTTTGTCAATTTTATAATTGAAAATGACTCAAAAAAATCTAATTGTGAGGTATGTTGTCAAAAAATTAAAGCATCCTTTGATACTACATCCTCACTCATATGTACTTGGGTGGAAGGATCATGGGTCAACTTGAATAACATAAGCTTATACTGAGAGGGGGGTGAAAAGTATAAGATGGAACTTTTTACTTTTAAATCCAAATGATAAAAACAATAATATCAAAGCAGTAAATAATGCACACATCATAACACACATGAGAGACATGATTTAACATGGTTCACCCAATTTGGGTTACGTCCACAAAGAAAATATTTCTTATAAATTTTCTCAACAAATCTCTTGGGAACCAAATCCCTATTACAATGTTTATGGACCTCTGTCCAAAGGATATCTCAATCCCCTATGCTCAATTTCATGGATCTCTATCCACAGGAGACCTCTGTCCCCACTGCTCTTGCTGGTGAACCTCTATCCTCAGAAGACCTCTGTCCCCACTGCTCTGGCTAGTGGACCTCTATCCATAGGAGACCTATGTTCCCACTACTCTGTCTGATGGATCTCTATCCATAGGAGACCTATTTCCTTTCTACTCTGGTCACCTCAAAAGTTGTTTCAACACTCTTCTCAAAACTACTTAAAGCCTTCACATAAGGCTTGATCAAATTTGAACCAAGATCTGCTCAAATCACTGCTCAACACTACTGATCAATTATGCTCACAACACTAATTAAATCTATTCACAACACTAATCAAATCTGCTCACAATTATGCTTACTGTCTCTACTCAATTATGCTCTAACACATGCTCAAAAGGCTCATAACACATTCAATACATTTAAACCAATGCTTCAAAAACCATTCAAACAATGAATGCACATTTTGTTTCACAAACCCTAGCTCAAGTATTTCTAACAATACACACTAATCAATCCTTTTATCTCCACCTTATAATTCTGAAATAGTTGTTCAACCAAATATCTTAAATAAAGAGTGAATAACCATACCTCTTTGATGAAGGAGTTCTATCAAAAAATGTCTCGATATAATTTGTATCTCTTATGCCACTTTCAAGGGTTAATTAGCATAACACCCTTTCAAACCATCCATAAAATATTTTCCTCAAAATTTATTCATAAAATTATTTAATATCTTCCTTTTTATTTCCACAAGATAAGCTTTGACAATAATCAAACCCTCTCAATTTTTCTTTTTATCAAAAATACACACAACAATTTAAACCATAGTAATACCTTATCACTCCTACTTATAAAAGCCACTTGTAATTCTCAATATCACAATTCAATATCCCTAAGTACATACCATACATTGATTTTAATTTCAAGCACTTTATTTTTTTTTTCTTTCAAAAATTATTTCTAATTTATAAAGTCACATCCAAAATCTAAAATATCATTATATCCTCAAAAATATTTAATTTCAAGGCATTACCCTTATCTCTCCCTAGACAATGCAATATGTGCTTTTTAATAAACAAAAATTAAACCTTATGTCTCCCTTGATCAAGCGCTAACATACCTCAAAATTAAGCAAAAAATTTATGCCCTTACCATGTCTGTTGTTGTTGCCACCGATATTCGAACACAAAATCTCGCGGAGCCCACACTCTAGAGTGAGCTAGAGTGCTAACTAGGTTGGCCCACCTGCTGGAACCGAACGTGCACAAAAATAGTTTATTCCTTCCTTTTTGCCCAAATAGAATTCATAAAATTGAACTGCCATGGTGATTCAAAATCGAGACCTATCCACTGCCATGCCTTATTTAGGACCCGCATACCACATGGGCTAACAACCCTATTGGAACCAAGTTGCGCACTCTCCCCTATGATTCGTTGTCCCTACTTGAAATGCGTGAACTGAATTTTCCTTATCCTTCTTCCCTCAATGAATGACGCTTTCTTTTCTTTCCTCTCTGCGCTCAACGAAAAGGCTTCGAATAATTACATATATTTCAACCATACAAAAATGATTTATTCTCCTCCTTAAATATGCATTCGATTTTTGTTATGACGTCGGCTCAACCTTTTTATTGCCACCTTTTTAAATTCAAATTCTTGGTGCCTTTGACAATTCAAACTTATTTTATTTTTTAATATAATATTTAACCTTGGTGTTAAATATTATTTATTATAGTATTTAACCTTGGTGTTAAATAATATTTTTGCTTGTAGTCCTTTGTCAAATTAATTTCTTTTTGAGACCTTTGTCCAATGCACTTTCAATCCTCTTTTTAATAAGTCCTTTTGGCCTAAATATTATAATATTAAAATATCATAAAACTGTCTCTTCTCTCTTAACCATGGACTTTATTTTAAACCTTACCTTTGCATAATTATCAACCATAGGAGAATATTTCTGTCATACCAAGCTTTCTTTGACATCAATGACAACCAATGTACTTAATATTTCCAAAAATATCCCCCTTTGTCATTGATGGCAACCCTTTCTAAAAATTCCTTTTCCAACCACTAGATTCCAAATCTGCTCCCCCTAAGAAACTGCTCCCCCTAACTGAATGCTCTCCCCATTACTAAAATATCTCCCCATTTGACATAAATGGCAAAAGGACTCCTTTGGGGCGGGGCTAAATACAATACTCTTAGCTCAGCCCCCTCCCCACATCCTCTCCTTGAGGTGATTAATTTTGTTGTGGGAGTAAGACTACTCCCAATTTCCTTCTAAGATACTCAAAGTTTCCTTTGGTAGTGGCTTAGTAAATATATCTGCAATCTATTCCTTTGTAGTAACATGTTCCAATTTGACTTGCTTATATGTCACCTATTCTCTCATAAAATGATATTTGATCGAAATGTGCTTGGTCCTTGAGTGCATCACTAGATTCTTTGAAATATTTATGGCACTTGTATTATCACATAGTATGGAGATGGGATGATCATGCTCTATTTTAAAGTTTTTTAAAGTTTACTTCATCCATAATACTTGTGTACACCAAGAAAATATTGCAATGTACGCTACCTCTACCACGGATAAGGATATTGATGCTTGTTTCTTGCTTAGCCAAGAGACTAAATAATCTCCAAGAAAGAATGTTCCTCCACTTGTACTTTTTTATCATCAATGTTGTCTGCCCAATCTGCATCTGTATATGTTGTGAGAGTGAAGTTGTTACTTATGGGATACCAAAGTCCAAAATCCAGAATTCCTTTTAAATACCTGAGAATTCTCTTTACTACCAGTACATGTGTTTCCTTTGGCACTACTTGAAATCTTGCCACTAGTCCTACTGCCTGCATTATATCTGGTCTTATAGTTGTGACATATAGTAAGCTACCAATCATATATCTATACAATGTATGATTTGCCTTATGAGATTCATCATATTTACTCAAATTGCATCCTGTAACCATGGGGGTACTTACTGGTTTGCAATCCTCCAATTTGAATTTCTTCAGCATTTCTCTTATATACTTGGTTTATGAGAGAAATACACTCTTTTTCTGATTGTGAAATTTGTAGCAAGGAATAAGGACAAATCACCAAGCATTGACATTTAAAATTCATTTTGCATACTCTTTGCAAATTTCTGATACATCTTATCATTACTGCCTCCAAAAATGATATCATCCACATAGACAACCACAATCAACAAGTCATTTTGTTCATTTTTTATGTATAAATTGTTGTCAACTATTCCTTTTCTGAAACCTTATTATCGAATATACTTATCCAACTTTGAATACCAAGCTCTAGGAGCCTTATTTAGTCCATAAAGAGCCTTATTTAATCTGTGTACATAATCTAGCTTATCAGTTAGGTTGAACCCCTCAGGTTGCTCAACATAGACCTCTTCTTCCAAAAAGCCATTGAGAAATACTGATTTTACATCCATTTGATATACTTTGAAGTTTTTGAAGCTTGAGAAAGCTAAAACTATTCTTATGACCTCAAGTCGTGCAACAGGAGCAAATGTTTCCTCAAATTCAATCCCTTTAACCTATGCATAGCCTTTGCATACCAATCTTGCTTTGTTTCTGACTACCTGACCATCTTCATTTAACTTATTTCTGTAAATCCATTTAGTGCCAGTTACATTTTTATCTTTTGGTCATGGGACAAGTTCCCAAGTCTCACTTTTTTCTATATGATCCAACACCTCATCCATTTCCTTGACCCAAAATTTATCTTATTTTGCCTCATTGAAATCCTTGGGCTCAATTTTAAACAGCAAGAAAAAATTGGCATGTTCACTTGTTCCTATTATCTTCCTTCTTGTTTGTTTTTTATTTGGATTTCCAATAATCATATCTCTTGGATGAATCTTTTACACATACCTGGATGGAGTCTTAGGTGGTGTTCTTTGTGCTTCATCTTCTTCTGATTCTTCACCTACTTCTTCTTAGCAACTTTCTTCTTGATTTACAATTTCTTGAGTTGGTTATTTTGACCCTATCTATTCATCAATTGTCACATTTATATGTCCTCTTATTATAGCATTTATAGGCTTTGCTCTTAGTGGAATAGCCAAGGAAGATACCATCATAACACCTTGAGTCAAACTAACCCAAATATTTCTCTTCCATTATAATGTAGCATTTTCTTCCAAAAACTCAAAAATACTTCACAGTAGCCGGTCTTCCCTTCCAAAGCTCATATGGAGTTTTATGATGATTTACTCTTACCTGAGCTCTATTGATGATATACAAATTTGTATGAACTGCCTCTCTCCAAAATCCATCTAAAATCTTGGATTCATTTAGCATAACTCTGGCCATATTCTCAATAGTTTTGTTTTTCCTTTCAACTACTTCATTTTTTTGTGGGGCAGGTTATGCATAAGGGGTCGGTCCCAAAATCTATTTATAAAATCAAGGCGAATTGTCTCAAAATCCCGATGAATTATGTCAAAGGATACATGGTGAATTGCATTCATTTTTCTCCAAAAAATTTCAAACCGTGGTGAATTTTTCTATGTTGGGGGCTATGAATATCGTTTTTGGAAATTCTAGGAATGTACGATCGACATGAAAGGCTTTAAGCCTTTATGCTTTATGATGATAGGTCAAAGACAATTTCCTGTAGACATGGTGGTCAAAAAAAGCTGATCCATTATAGACATGTCGATCGGGAAAAATGATCGTGATTAGATATGTCAATGTGTTACAATAATACCGATCGATTGCATCATACCGATCGGTTGCAAAAATACTGATCGGTTGCATCCATGTCAATCGGTTGTAACAATATCGATCAGTTGCATCCATGCTGATTGACAGCAGGTATGACGATCGACTATAGACATGATTATTAGTATCATGTATGACGGTTGACTACATATATGACGATCAAATGCAGGCATGACGATCAAATGCAGGTATAATGATTAGTTTCATCTATGCCGATTACTTGAAACTAATATTTGGTTGCAGCTATATCGATATATTATAGCTATACTGATTGGTTGCAACTATGATGATCAATTACAAGAATTATGATGAGTTGCATCGATGATGATCGGCTGCATGCATGATGATGGGTTGCAACCATGATTATCGACTACAAGAATACCAATCAATTGTAGGCATGACGATCAGTTGCAAAAATATTGATTAGGCGCAGGCATGAGGATCGACTGTAGGAATATTGGTCAGTTACAAGTATGATGATAGGGTGCAAGCATGATGATCAGTTGTAAAAATATCAATCGATAGCAGGAATGACAATCGATTGCAAGAATGTTGATTGATTGTAGGAATATCGATCGATTGCAACAATGTTAGTTGATTATAGCAAAGTTGATTCGATTGCATGAAATTTGATCGATTGCAGAGTACCTAGTCGATTGTAGCACACCCGATCATTTGAATTGTTGATGCAATGCATCTATGCCATGTGTCAACCATCCGTGAAACGATTGCATGCATATACCACGTGTCATCCATCCATGAGTTGATTGCATGTAGAGAAGTCTATATAAAGGGATAAACAATCATTTTTTTGCCTTTTCTATCATAGTTTTAACCCTTTTCCTCTAGTTTTAACATAGTTTTAACCCTCTTCCTCTCGTTTTATCTTAGTTTTAACCATTTACCTTAGGTTTTAAGGGATTTTTAACCCTTTTCCTCCCATTCAAACCCTTTTCTATCAAGTTTTCAAATACCATCCACTGTATCTTCTGATCCATATTCTCGTACACAACCAAATAACCCTATGGCATCCCCTATCACCCCTGGAACATCTAAAATTAACTTTAAAAACCTGGTTTGCCCCTGATTTCTAAAATTTTATCAACACCGGGTTACGACATGTCATGGGTCATGGACTCTGGTCTTCGGGGTCTAGTTTCGATGTTGCAGTTCGACACGGACACTAAACTGCTCGAGAAAATAATTGCAGGTTACAATATTGATTCGAGCAAGGTAAATGTTGTCATTGACAACAAAAACATCATTTTTTCTTTCACAGCCTCTGACGTCGCCAGATTGACAACATTGCCCCACACTAGTTGTGAGCCTATCACATCCAAATACGCATTAATTGATGAGGACAAACTCTACCTAGAGACCAACTTCAATGTGCAACTAAAATATTTTCAAGGTATAACTATTTTTTTTATTTAATTGAATTTAAATTCTAGTCACTAGTGTACAATTACTGATTTTGTTTTTTTTGTAGTTACGACCACCAAGTCTAGAAGGGGTTTGACTGTACCAACTATTGAAAATAAATTTCTTTGGGCATGTTGCGAATTCTTCCTTGCCAGACTCATTCTGCAAGGAAGACCAACAAAAATTTCGATGTGGGCCTTAGCATATTTGGTTCGTTGTGTTGCACACCAACAATTTGACTGGTCCAGCTATGTCTCACATCGGATCAGATTGGATATCCAGAATGTGATAACCCATGCTTCACCCTCATCGACAGTTAGCACATGCAACTATATTATTGTTTTTTTTTATGAATCTTTTTATCATTTGCAGAACACTCAAGTACCGACATCTTGGCACTCAACCCTAGCCAATGCAGCCATGACAGAACAACAGGTTCAGGTAATTTTTAGTTAATATTTAAGTAAAATTTTTTATTTTTCATATGTTTGTCTTTTTATAATTTTGACATTTTATACAAAACATAGAAAATGGCATCCTCTTCCTCTTCAAAGTGGGATGCTGCTTTCAGAGGTTATAATCTAGAGGAATCAGGAGACTTCGAAACACCTACGGAGGAAACAACGCCATCGCTAAAGAGAAGATCAACAAGGAAACGTATAAGATCTAGTTCTCCTAATCCTTGACAACCTCCACCTATGGTTGCACGTCCACTACCATCGAGCGTAGTTGCGCAAGAGGTTTCATCTTCAGGGAGTAAGTTTTAATGACTGCCGAAACAAAAATTTTTACAAAATTTTTACTATTTTTTATTAAATTTTATTTTGTTTTTTTAGATGTACGGCATGTCCACATTCCATTTGCATTTTTAGCTATGTAATATGTCTCTTATTCTATCGGTAAGTGTTATAACAAATTTTGTAACCAATTTTCATAATCTACCTTCACAAATTTTGTAACTAATTTTTATTATGATGTTTTAAGTTCCTATACAACAATTCCATCAACAAAATCAACAATCAATGTTGCCCCCTCCTCCACCACGCCAACCTCAAATGCGAGGTCAATGCTTCCTAGTTGGAAAACACATTCTTCCATCTAGGCCACAGAGAGAAGCAACAAAGCAATTTTCAGAGAAAGAAGCATCAAAGACATTTTTAGGATTCAGACGTATTTCTCTTGCTAATTTTAATTTTAATGGTGTACCGAAAGCTTTTGGTGTTGGGTTGGATGAAGTTCCACTTGATCAAGATTTATTTTTGCAAGGCAACACACCCACTACTTTCCAAGTTTCAGAACTGCTCCGAGATAAAGATAATGAAGGAGCAAAATGTTCAAGCAAATCTCCTCCTAAGGAAACCAACACCCCTCAGGCTCATCCTCGACAAGAGGATGAAAGATTAAATATTTTTGAAAAATATTTAGTTTCTGATAACGTTGAATCAACCATTAAGGATTTACTACTTCCAGATATAACAAAAATGAAAAAATGGGAGTATCGGGCCAAAGTGTTGATAAAGGAAATTAATGCCCGATACAATAATTTTTCAAAAAGAGAAAATAATTTTTTTGTTGTTGAAAATGAACCTAAAAATATGGAGGCTCTACTACAACAAGTAAAATCTGGCATTGTGAAGGTTAATACATCTTACACAGATGAAATTTTAAAGTTTATGGTGAATAGATTGGAGAACATAAACGGTGAGGCCCAAGATTATTACAATGAATGGGCAAGTGATAAGAAAAATATTGTTGTTGTTGTAGCTACAAAGAATGTTGTTGAGGTTTGACTTAGTCACTTATGTGTTCAAAAATTTGTTGTTCTCTTTTTTCAAATGTAATTATCTGTTGACTAACTATTTTTCCTTTTTGTAGGTAAAGTATGATAATCTCAAGAAGCAGGTTCAAAACCTGCAAGACTATCTCAGGATGGCAAAGGAGTTCTTAAATGCTTCCAAGGCAATGAAAAAAATAGCTCAGGAAGCAGTTCGACAAAACAACATTTTGCGGAAAATCATTATCCACAACGGATTGGATCTTGATGTTCTGCTAAAGGAGAAGGGTAAAGAAGTTCAAGGACCAACATCTGAAGATGTTGTCAAAGAGGAAAACACCCTACTCGATGGATTGGAAAATGTTGAGAAGATCCTTGTCAATTCTGGAGCAATTGAGAGTATTGTTACCCAACCCGAGGGAGGAGCCATTGGAATGCAGAATGTGGAAATCGTGGAAGTAGTGGATGAGGAAAAAGGAGTTGAACATGGGAAATATGAGGGAGGAGTCATTGCTATGCAGAATGTGGAAGATGTTGAACAAGAAAAAGGAGTGGTGGAACGGGGAAAAGATTCTGAAGCATGAAACTGAATTTCAAAATTTGATATTTCAAAAAGACTATTTTATGACATTTCATATGTTTTCATTTGAAAACAAGATACTTGCTTTTATTATTTTACTATTACTATTTACATTTATAATTGTGTGTTATTTTCATCTCTTGAGTATTATGGTGTTTCAAATATGCTTGAGTTTACGAAGAATATATGTATGCATAGGTTTCAATGTTATTCTTGTTGTGATATAAAAATGAGTATTGTCTTGTGTATTATGCTATGTTGTTTTTATATTTCAATTTTCAAATGAGTTTACGAATGATATATCTATGCATGGGTTTAAATTTTTAGTTTATTCATAGTCATTCTTGTTGTTGTATAAAAATGAGTATTGTCATTTGTATTATGCTATATTGTTTTTATATTTCAAAGTGAGTTTACAATGGATATATCTATGAATGGGTTTAAATTTTCAATTTCCATGTATTATGCTATGTTGTTTTTATATTTCAATTTTTAGGTGAGTTTATGAAGGATATATGTGGGTTTCCTTCAAGGTTTGCCTAATCAACACATCATGTCAACTACGCATAGCCAAGCTCATCCATGAGCCGGTGAAGCAGAAAACTTAAGAAGAGGCCTTGAATACATTCACTATAAACCTGATAATCTCACCATTCCTACACAATGCCTTGATAGTCTTCAGATCTGCTATCCCCCTAAGGATCTCATCATTCCCGCAGGATGCCTTGATAGTCATTATGAAATTACATCTGCACAAAGTATCATACCATCAGTATACCTCTACTAGGAGAACACAAATAGGTTATTCACATGATCAAGTGGATAATTTTGTTAGTCAATGTTGACCTTGAACTACTACTAGTCATAGTCGGTCTATTGAGAGGTCTAGCAAGGAAGTTCATATTCCTTCTTTGTCGCGGTCTTCACCGCTTTAAACACATGTCCAAAACCCACCACCTCAATCGGTGGTCACAATCCAAAGTGGGCCTAGTAGAGAAGTTCACATTCCCTCTACATCACAACCTTTACCATCCTAAACTTCCATCCAAAACCCACCAACTTAATCAGTGGTCACAATAAAATGTGGGTCTATGTGAAGTTCACATACACCATCAACCAACATGACCATGAGCAAATTACTATAGTAGTCTCCCAAGTATTGAAAAACCTTCATGAAGATTTTGAGTTAGATCGATTTATCATCGCATGATACTGATGCTTTCACTTACTTCCTAGGGCATATACAAATGTACAAAGGTCCTATCATCATTTTTTAGGAACACAAAATTGAATATGTTTCCTCATATATACTAGACCCTCCTTTGCACATCATCACGTACATTAACAAGATTCCTTATAATCGAGTTTTTATCGACACAAGCTCCACAATAAAAATTATCACCACAATCACATTGAAGCATCTTAACATCCCACCATCACACATTAGGGTATCTAAATTCACTCTACAAGACTTTAACGATGATGTATCTCCCACAGTTGGCACAATAGTCCTCCCCATTCAGGTTGGACAAAATACCATACCTACATTGTGCTACGTCTTAGAGGGTTCAAGATAGTACAACATATTGCTTGGAAGGCCATGGATCAGAGCCATGGAGTGCACACCATCCATCGTGCATAAATGCATTAAATACATCCATGACGGTAAGGTCCATGTAGCTCTTGTCGACCCAAACCCCTTCAAGTATTACAAACCAGTGGATCATCTACAGGAGCCTACTATTTGAAGGTACTTTACCCATACAAGAAAATCGAGGAGAGTCATCAGAGTCAATGTATAAGACACCTGTATCCCATCCCCCATACCAAATGTGGCCACAACAGCCTCTTTATTTCCCAAAATGCCATCAATGTATATGGACTCTATTAATTGAGACCATTTCCACCATCCTCCATAAGCTGCAAGAAGTTAACACAATCATCTTACTAGACATACCCCTTATCAACCCGAATAAACATAGATCTAAAATATACAGGGAGGATCACTCTTGCCTTTATCACCGAATGAGAGGGCATGACATTGGATATTTCCATGTATTTAGACAGATAGTCCAAGATATTATCAATAGGAATACCATATCCACTGATGGTTCATTGATATTACCCCATCAAGACACTGATAGTACACAAATTTTTGTGCCCCAACAAGGGAAGTTGATTTCCGTTACTCTTCCTGAGTAGACTGATTTTATTGAAATGGATGAAACACATATTGGGGGTATTCAAGGTAGCACACCTTCCCCATAATCCACATCATAGCCAATGAAGCATAGTAAGAACTCTAAAGGTATCACACCTCCTCACTTTCATTGAGTGGCACACACATTGGGGGTCATCAAGATATCGCACCTTCCCCACCATATGCATCACATGCAATGAATCAAAGTGACAAATTTGAAGGTATCACACCTTCCTCACTTTCATTGAGCAATACACACACTGGGGGTACCTAAGGTAGTGTACCTTTCCCCTAAAAAAGAACATCAAAATTAAAAAAATAAAAATAAAAAAAATCAACAAAAATTCAAAAAAATTATAAAATAATAAAATCCAAAAATAATTTAAAATATTAAAACACCAAAAATATTTACATCCTGCATTGCATCATATGCATTCAGTTAATTACATTGCATTAAGCATTTCCATCCATTGCAGTTGCATTAGGATAGTGTGTGTTTACATCCTTACAAATGACACCACTTTTGTATGCTAATCATGCATCCACAAATCATCATCATTTATCATCCCCCATGAGTAATTGTGTTTTTCAACACAACCCATCAGTTGCTATAAGGAATATACTAGGGTTTTTTGGTCATTCAACCATACCTAGTGATCTTCTCTGATTTTGTAGAAATATATCTTTGCTCTTGGATATGAGGTCTAGTTTTGATAGTACCTTGCATATACCAAAATCCCATCACATTTTTTAACATTAATAATTCTAGTTTGAACAAAGAAATATAAACACTACAAAGTGATTCTAGATAACCTTAAGCGAAAGGTTTTCACTTGCTCATTTTGTGATGAGCATGGTCTAAGAATACTTATCATTGACAAAAGGACAAGTTCCCCCCTACCCAAATAAATCCCTTGCTTTCATACAAAATAATAAAATCCCCAAAGGCAAAGCAAAGTAAAATAAATAGTGATTTTCATCACTAAGAAAATCCCTTGCTCCAAAAGAAAATAAAATATAAAATAAACAGTTATTTTCATCACTAAACGTGAGCAAGTATCCCAATAAGTTTAAATAAAATAAGGGGGTCAAGAGCTTGAATCCCTAAAATGGTCAGTATTCAAAAACTATTGAGTGATCCCCATTACAGCAATGGGTTGAATGAATCATGCCTGGCAATGGGGTAGTTCTAAGCAATTTACAGATGAGCTAGCTTTAAGTGGATTGTATTACCTAGTAGTCTAGTCCAACTGAGTCTAAACTTAGGATCATGATGAGCATATGGTGATCCTCATTACAACAATTGACTGAATGAATTTTGCCTAAAAATGAGGTAGTCTTATGTTTCATCTAATATATTCATTTGCATACACATGGATAATGAATATCTTGGCCTTCTTAATGAATTTTTTATCTTTTAGAAGTCTTGTGTAGTCATTATACATCTTTTTATTAATCAACTAGGGTGTTTGAGTCTCATGGAAAACCTAAAAAATTCCTCTATAGCAACAAATCATCTTATCAATCATACGCAATTTTCCTTATGAAATTTTATTTATTAAGGGGCGTTCATGAAATAGGATAGATATTGGATGGATATTAGCAACGATATTTAGACGACCACTGAGTATTTTGTGCATATCATTTAATTTTTAGAAGATTATAGGGAAAGCCCATACATTGCACATTATCTCATCTCACATATTTATGATTAAATGATTAATTCTTATGATAAGAGTTATCATTTTCATTCATGTTTTTCATACATTCTATGGTGTTTTCCATTATATTTTCAAACATATATTAGATTCATTCCTTATGTTTTTAAGTGATTAAAGCATACAAGTTCATTTACATTAGATCATCCTCATGTAATTGATGCATTACATTACGTATCATGTATCATATCATATCACTTGGATTAAATGCATAAACAATGGAAAAAAATCAAATATGCAGTTAACATACATCATTGCATCCATATATGCATACATAATAGTGCATCTACACATATAGATCACAACATCTAATCATACATTTGTCATTCAGCTAGTGCATGTCATCACCACATCGCATACATATAGCATAATTACATAATCATATAGGTATTACATCTATTAATGCATCCATAAATCATAACACATAATGCATTTAATGGCCTAAATTTTCACAATTGCAAATCACACAAACATTTACACACATCAACTGGGGCATTATTGGTATCATACCTCCCCTAATCAGCAACCAAATGATCAAGCCACATGGGGTAAATCAAGGTAGCACACCCTCCTACTCAATAGCATAATTCAATCCCATCATTAATTAATAATCAATTGCCAGGTTCCAAAATGTTGCATCCTCTTCTCAAAGTTTGAGCTCTTTACCTTGCGTAAGCATAATAAATTGCTAGGTTTCCAAAAGGTTACGCCCTTTGCCTCACCATTTTAATCCTAAAAGGCTCCAAAGATGCCTCATTCCTTTGGTCAATCCCAAAAGGCCCCAAAGATGTATTAATTTCTATGGCCAATCCCTAAAGGCCCCAAAGATGCCTAATTTATTTGGTCAATCCTCAAAGGCCCCAAATATGCCTAGTTTCTTTGGTCAATCCCTAAAGACCCCAAAGATGCCTAATTTCTTTGGTCAATTCCCAAATGCCCCAAGATACCTAATTTCTTTGGTCAATCCCTAAAGGCCACAAATATTCCTAATATCTTTTTTCAATCCCCAAAGGCCCCAAATATACCTAATTTCTTTGGTCAATCCCCAAAGGCCCAGAGATGCCTAATTTTTTTGATCAATCCCCAAATATCCCAAAGATACCTAATTTTTTTGGTCAATCCCCAAAGACCCCAAAGATGCCTAATTTCTTTGGTCAATCCCCAAAGACCCCAAAGATTCCTAATTTCTTTGGTCAATACTCAAAGGCCCCAAAGATGCCTAATTTATTTGGTCAATCCCCAAAGTCCTCAAAGATGCTTTTTTTCTTTGGTCAATGCCCTAAAGGCCCCAAATATGCATAATTTCTTTGGTCAATCCCCAAAGACCCCAAATATGGATAATTTCTTTAGTCAATCCCCAAAGACCCCAAAGATGCCTAATCTCTTTGGTCAATCCCTAAAGGCCCCAAAGATGCCTAATATCTTTGGTAAAACCCCAAATACCCCAAAGATGCCTAATTTCTTTGGTCAATCCCCAAAGACCCCAAAGATACCTAATTTATTTGATCAATTCCCAAAGGCCCCAAAGATGCCTAATTTCTTTGGTCAATCCCTAAAAGCTCCAAAAAATCCTATTCCTTTGGTCAAATTATTAAAAAGCCCCAAAGAAGCCTATACCTTTGGTCATTTAAATCAAGTCATCTTGGTCAAGCAACTTGTTGCTTTCATCACTTGACATCTCCTCATCGACATGTTGCTTGAGGGGGTAGTCATAAGCGTAATATTCATAATTGAAATCAACAATTGAGCACTTAATCATGTGAATTAAGTTCATCCAATGAATCATTACCAAATATAATCATGTCCATGCTTGGGATAGAAAACAAGCAAATTAATTAAACAAATGCTTGACATTCTTGAAGCATGAAGGAAGGTCCTTGCCTCTTCATGGATTAAACAATGTCTGAGATCAAGTAAGCCTAAAGCAAAAGGTTGTACTTGAGTCAAATTCCTTAACTTTTTAGAGGCAATGAATCTGAGATGCATGTCATTTTCATGATTGGGGCATCTAACTTTGACCATATCAATGAACATCAATTAACTTATAATATGGCTCTAGGTTGTTTGTTTTTTCTTAGTGTTGTGTTTTCCCCACAATGCATCTCAAAAATGGGAATCTATAGACACCTAAAACACGTCATGTGTAGGAGGATACTCATATGGACACCTTTACAGGCCATATTACTGATCTTGAACCTTTCCAAGACCCAATAATGGTTCTAACCACTTATATAGGGTAGTCTTATCCTATGTAGCCCTAGTCGTTGATGAAATTGGTGGTTGCCTCCATAGTTGTTGATGATAAGAGTATCTACAGGCTAGCTGCACCTATCAGTAGTGGATACAAGCAACTTACCTATAGCCACACATGTCGATAGTGGCTAAGCATGTAACCAACTCGGGCTACCAAAGTCGAGTGAAATCCATTGCACCTAACTTTTTCTTGGATGATTGGGAGATCAAAGGTTCTGGATGCATATTATCAACTGCTTGGATGTAACTGCTTCTTGATCTTAGCTTCCCTGTAAAGACAAGGTAAGGGGATTGGATGTCTATTTAAGACACCAAATTTTAGTAGCAAATCCTATCCAATTCATGTGCTAATGCCATAGCGGAGCTCTGTCGGATCGATGAATGAATCAACATCCCTTTGAGGTGCAGTAGAGCCTTGTCCAATTGTAGAATGATACATGTTTTCCATCATTGGAAACTACCCTAGCTTGAGATCAATCTCACCGTTCAAGGGTTGAATCATGATGGATTGAAGCTAATTTCATCGTAAAACCGTGTTCCAAGACACAAGCAACCCTTGAACATCAATTTTTTTGTAGAATCGATCGATACCAGGTTGGTATTTAGAGAGCAAAGCCTCATCCTATGGCTACCATTTTCAATAGTGGCCCCCAAGCACAGCTATCGATGTTGATAGTGGCTATTAGAGCCAACTGCTCTAATCATCAATGGCTAGGGTCTGGTGAATATTTTATTGCATTTAGTCCATAGATTTTTTATTCTTTGTATTTCATTTGGTTTTCCTAACATAGATTAGTTGTTTTTAATACATTTGCATGCTTTATTTCTAGTTTTATATGCATCTTTATGCTCCTTTACATATTTTCATGCATTATCTTCCTTATTTACACATTTCAAGAGAATAGCCTCATTTTGAGAGGCTTACAATGTTATTAATTTGTTTTAGTTTCTTTGCAGGTGAAAGGGACATTCAAGAATCAAAGACCATCAAGATTCAAGATCTCGACATCAAGAAGTAGAGGTGGCTCGATAAATCCTCTATAATCAAATTGGTGGAGATATAGAGATATTGTAGAATAAATCACCCCCATTTTAGGGCTCACAATGATTGTAACTATGTATCGAATTTGGTATCCCTAAAAGGGATGAATTGTAACCGATTTTCACTTGATTAATACAAAGAGTGCATTCTATTTTGTCATCTCAAATGGTTACATATGTTTTATCTTTTCAAATATATTATCATGTTGTAGTAGACTAGATGTATGGTTTTTATAACTTTACACTATAGATCCATCATAATCTGAGTCCATGTATCCTTGCAAGAAGAACTTATCATTCTTCTTGTAATCCAAGCCATATTCTGGTGTGCCACGGATATAGTGAAGAACTCACTTCACTGCCTTCCAATGACTGACCTTAGGTTCCTACATGAACCTCAAAAGATAGCTTACAACAAAGCTGATATCTAGCCTGGTATTCATCAGATATATGAGACTCCCAATCAACTATTGATAGAGAGTTCCATCTACCTGAGGAGAGTTGTCGTATCGAGATAGTTGTAGCCCTGTTTCCATGGGAGTTGCTTTTGGCTTACAATCTGTCATTCGATATTTTTCAATTAATGCCTTGGCATACTTCATTTGTGTAACCTTGATGTGGTTCTTTTTCTGCACAATTTCTAAGCCAAGACAATAATGGAGAAGTCCTAGATCTATCATTTCAAATGACTTTTTCAAGTCACCCTTCACTACTGTAATCATCTCTTTTGAACTGCCAGTGATGATCAGATCATCTACATAGAGCACAAGGATCACTATTCCAGAACTAAATTTCTTGAAATAGAGATTGGCATCTAATGGACTTCTCTTGAATCCATGCTGCATAAGGTGATTATCAATCTTTATGTACCAAGCTCTCAAAGCTTGTTTCAACCCATACAAGGACTTGATCAGTTTGCAAACTTTTTGTTCTTGTCCTTGTACAACAAATCCTTCAGGTTGATTCATGTACACTTCTTATTTTAAATCACCATTTAAGAAAGCACTCTTCACATCCATCTGATGAAGCTTCCATCCGAACTGTGCTGCCATTGCACATAGTACATGAATGGTAGTCATTTTTGTAGTTGGTGCGAATGTCTCTTCATAGTCTATGCCTTCTTTTTTAGCATAGCCCTTTGCAACAAGGCAGACTTTATGCTTATCAATAGTTCCATCTACCTTATACTTGACTTTGTATACCCATTTGTAGCCAATGGGTTTCTTACCAATAGGTAGATCAACTAACTCCCATGTTTTATTCTTCATAAGAGACATATTTTCAGCATCCATAGCTGCCTTCCATTGAGGCACACTAAGGGCTTCTTGCACTGAAGTTGGTTCATGCTCCACAATTGTAGTCATGAAACTGTAATCTTCTGATTCACTCATGTCTTCTTCTTCTTCATCATCTGCATCATCTGCATCTTCGACTTCTTCTCTTTCTTGATGAGACATACTTTGAGTACGTGGTCGATCTGAAGTGAGATCAGGTGGTGCATCCAATTTTGCATCTCTCATAGTGCTAGTATACCATTTTGGAGTTTTCTTCTATTTTGGGGGAGTCCTTGCCTTAGGCTCCTCAAAATCCAGGTATATAGCAGGAGATGTGTCTTTGCTAGTTTCTGGTGTATCCAACTTGGGAGCTTCATCGAATACCACATCTCGACTTATATGAATCTTCTTGGTTTTAGGGTCAATCAATCGATACCCCTTGGATTCTTCATCATAACCAAGAAAGATACATTGTAGAGTTTTCTCATCTAACTTGTGCCTTTTCTTCTTTGGAATGTGCATGAAGGCTTTGCACCCAAATATTCTTAGATGAGAAATGGAGGGCTTTCTTCCACTCCATGCTTCTTGTGGTGTGACTCCTTGAAGAGCTTTTGTTGGTGCTCGATTCAAGAGATACACTATAGTAGTGACAACTTCTACCCAATATTGTTGCCCAAGATGTGCACCTATGAGCATACATCGAACCATCTCCATGATGGAATGATTCCTCCTTTCAACAACTCCATTTTGTTGAGGGGTATAGGCTGTAGTAAGCTGTATTTTTATCCCATGTTTAGTGAGATATTTTGAAAACTCATTGGAGGTAAATTCCCCCCTCGATCTAAGCGGAGGGCCTTGATTGAACATCCTGATTCTTTCTCAACAAGCTTCTTAAACTACTAAAAATACGAGAATGCATCTGACTTCAGTTGTAGAAAGAAAACCCACATCTTTCATGAGTAGTCATCAACAAACAACTAAAAGTACTTCTTTCCACCACAACTGTTTGGCATTGGTCCACACAGATCGGTGTGTATCAACTCCAATGGTCTTTTGGCTCTTGAAGAGCTCAATTCAAAGGGTACTCGATGTTGCTTTCCTGCTAAGCAATCCGAGCAAATAGGAAAAGTATGGGAAAGGTTTGGCAGACCTAACACCATCTCATGCTTACTCAATTCAAGTAGATAGCCTGAACTTAGATGCCCATACCGTTTGTGCCATAAGGAAGTAGCGTCTTTTGAGTTTGCAGCCATGGCAACATGAGGAGTATAGATAGCATCTAATACAAATAAACCATGTTTGTAGGAAGCCATTGCGATATGTTTACCCTTCTTGGTAATGTAGCAATGCTTTTGTCCATTAACAACTTTGAAGTCAACCACCATATGTTTATCCAGAATTTGAGGCACAAACAACAAGTTGTTGGCCAATCCTGGTACATATAGGACCTTCTCAATTTGGCATTTTCCATCGGGAAGAGTTACTAAAACATTACCTTCTCCTTGGACTTGATAGGTCTTATCATCGATAATTGTTACCGGTTTGCCTTCTTTTGCCTCAAATGTGTCAAACCACCTTTTGTCACCAGTCATGTGTTTGTTGGCACCAAAATCAATATACCAAACATTATATTTCTGTTTGGGATTTGTTTGAGTCATGAGCACCTTGTGTGCCCTCTCAGAATCTGAATTTGATCCTTCTATAGCAACATTTCCCTTTTGTTGTCTATTTCTTCTTCGTGGTTTGTTTTGGCCCTTTTTCTATTGTGGTTGCTTGTTCTTGAACCAACACTTGTTGGTGTCATGATTGTCCATCTCACAAATATTGCAATACCTCTTCTATTTTTGAGGTGTCTTTTGTGAGGAATTGGTGTTTGAACCCTTCGAGGAAGATCCCTTCTGAAAGTAGCCTTTTTGCTTATTTCCAGATTTCTTAGAAAACAATGCATTGTTGGACACTTCATCTCTTTGGTTGTTATCTGCTTCGTGTTGTTGAAGCAAATTAACTAACTCTTCAAAAGTGACTTGTCTATTAGACACTTGAAGGGAAGTGACCATCATTCTAAAGGAATCTGGTAAAGCTCTCAAAATGATTGAGGTTAAGAGCTTATCTTCTACTTTCTCACCCATTGCATGCATCTTAGCTCTCAGTTCTGCAACTCTGCAAAGAAACACTTCTACACTTTCTCCATTTTTCATGTTAAGAGTGTGAAGTTGGGATTGAAGGTTAAGGATCGTGGCTTGATTCCTTCCCTCATATATTGTGCACAATGTATCCCATGCATATTTTGCGTGCTCTTTTTCACAAATGTGTGGTTGAACTTCATCAGCAGTGGCAAGAATTATGATCATTAGTGCTCTCGCATCAACATCATCATATGCTTCTTGTTTATCATCTACTGTAGTGGGGCGTTTGACTTTTCCAGTCACAACATCCCACATCTTTTCAACCTGCAGTATTGCTCTCATCTTTGTTTTCCATGGAGCAAAATTTGGACCTTTGAGAAGCTGTGAATCTGACAAGTATGCTTTAGCAATGGCCATTGTGAGGGTTCCTTATAACACCAAATTGGTCCCCCTTTCTTTATACCATGAAAGCAGTATTGAAAGGGATTCACTACTATCTTTGACACCTGCTTAAAAAGCCTTCCGCATACGTAGGGCACCAAGTCCCTTAAATACTTGGAAGATTATTTAGTTGGAGGATTTATGCCAAGCAATAGTAGTGAATGGGGTAATAATGGAGTGAATATCAAACAAATTGGCTTTCCTTATTTCTCCCCGATGATTTATAGAGAACAATAGCTCAGACATCATTGTTGCAGCTATATTAGGCATTAGATACAGTAGCCCAAAGCACGACAACATCACCTATAAGTGTGGGCCAGAGGTATCGTAAATACCGAACGCTGCTTTGTGCAATAAATTGCACAAAAATAGGTATAAATTTGGGGTCTTATTGCTGCTTCAATACAAATATGTTAATGCATAAAACAAAGAATTAAATGCATCATACAATTTTTATCATGCCCACAAATTTATATTTTTGGAAGGTGTCGGATTCAACCAAAAATGCACCTTTTACAATGCCAATTAGGTGTCGGATTCAACCGAAAATGCACCTTTTTACAATTTTTTTTGCAATAGTTTTGATTTGCAAAATGATATTCACTTCTTTTGCTTTGCCCTTGTTTTGAATTTTATTTGCAAAAAACAACAAAATTTTGTGGTGTCCCCCTTTGTGTTTTTGTTTTGCAAAATAACAAGGTTTTGTGTTCAATTTTGTAGCCCTCTTGAGAATTTGTTTTGTCTCAATGTTTGCAAAAAATCAGTTCAAGGTGGTTTGATTTTTGTTTTGCAAAGTATTGTGCCTCATTTTGTTTAAAAAAAATTAATGTGAGTTTGAAGGATTTTTTGTTATGCAAAATAAATATTGCTCTTTGTTGTAGCCCTCCCCACTTTCAAAAAAAAACTTGCATATAAATTTAATTAATTAATTAATAAAAAAAATTATTTAATGAATAAATTTAAATAATGAAAACAAACAATGCATAAATATCTTTTAATAAAAATAGATTTTTTTTAAAACTGGCAAATTTTGAGATAAACAGATTAACGGACACAACACATGAGCGCGGTTAACACAGTCAATGGGCACAAAGTTTAAAGTTCATTGAAACTGGACTGGAGGTTGCCCCGCGTGAGGGTTTCTTATGAACAACTTATCAACAGCTTGTGAAAAACATATGTGCACTGCGACACATATACAGCTTCTACTATGCGTTTGTTGGTGCATGTGGGATTAAGCCACTGTAGCAAACAACAAAAAAACCACGATATTTGAACCTGTGACTTCACCAATATGAACTCCTTAAAGCACAACCTGTGACTTCACCAATACAAACTCCTTATCCCTCTGGGACGAACCGACTAGGCTGACTAGCTCGTCGACTATTACAAAATACTAATATTATATTTAAATAGGTCAACTCCACACACGCCAAAACTTATCAACCCTGGCCATGTGGCACTTGCAGGTTGAATGGAGTGCTGAGAACTATGATTGGTCAGGGAGGTAAAATAAACCTTAGGAATTTATTTTTTTATTTCATTTTTTGCATCTGGTCAACACTGCTCTGCTCCTATGTGAAGTTTGTCTGTGTGTCACTGTTGGCAGGGAGGTCTGCAAGATTTTTTTTTTTAATTTACGATCAAATGCTCCAATATTGCAGATCTAGCTTGAGTGGCGATTGGAGAAGGCGATTGGACCTTAGATAAAAAAAATTAGCTTGCGTAATGTTGATTTTTCTTCGAGTGATTTGGGTGAGAAGGGATGATAGGGTTATGGCCTATGCTATCCATGGTTGCATGGCCTCTCTTGGCCATGGCTTTATGGGAGTTGTCACCTTCTGATCTAGCTACAATGGGTTGTGCGGTTGTGCAGTTGCGTGCTAGAAACCAAGGGGCTAAGCAGCCTGTGTTGTGGTGTGGCATGCTCAGCTAAGGTGCGGTCTTTAACTATGCACCTACGAATGGCTGTAGCCTGAGTGCTGCAAGGGAGGCCAAATGGGCCTTTGTACCCTGATTTTTTTTTTTAATTTCACTATTCTCAATTAAATAGGGAAAAGCTTCCAAATAGGGGCTAGTGTATAGGGTCTCTTTAGCTTTTTTTAACAATAATTATTCTCATTGAGACTGATCGTAGTATTGTGATGACACCTTTAATGTGTTCATCAATTGCAAATGTGATGCCTCCTCTGCCCAATTGCAGGCTCGCAAATATGAGCACACATCAACTGGTTGTAGGGGTTGAACTTAATACAGAATCCATAGACCAAACACTTTGTTACCAATATTAGAAAATCAAACAATAATTCTATTGATTTTATCTAATATAAATACATTACCAAAGGCTATGAATAGCTTGAATAAAATATGATAACTGATTTTATTATGCTAAGCTAACAATAACGAAACAGACTAACAATAGTGTAACAACATATTGGTTGTTACTAATAATAATGTAATAATACGTTATATGCTATATCCTATAGCCTAACAAGGGAAGTTTTTTCCCCTATGTGGTACAACTGAGGTAGGTTGTAACTCACTGCAATGTTGGTAGTGGCCTGTCAAGCAATAAAAATAGTTCATTATTGCACCTTTTTTTTAAGGTCTCAAGCAAGAGAATAGGAAAAAATAAATGGATGCAGCTCTACCAATGTAGGAGCTTTCATCCTCGTTGCTGGAAGAAACCACTAGGTAGGGTAAATGTATGTTTTCACTCAATTTTTCAACATCCTTGTGGTCAAAAGGGATTCATCTAGTGTCTCCTCCTATGCAATTTTATGGGATACTCGATTGCACCTTCCTCTCTTATTTTAATTTACACACTGCTTTCCTAGGCGATGCCAAGGAAACCTGGTCAAATATTTGAGGGTATTTAGGAGTACCTAAATACCAACAAATTTAGTAGGCTATCTATCAAACCTCTACACTCTGGAGCTTCAAGAGGTGTTACTAGTTGACATGGTTCAGGATCAACATAACACCTATCCATATAATGAGTGCTTAGGTGATAATAACCAAATCTTAGCACTAAGAAACAATAAAGTCAGCAAGCTTGTCACACCTTCTCTCTAGCCTTCCTACAACTTTGATATCAATGATATAGAATTGGAAAATAAAGTTACAAAATGTATTATTGGTAGTGCTTAAATAACATATAACAAAATCAAGTGAGTAAACTAATTGCTATACCAAGATAACAACCTGTAACCAACATAGAGTGCAAACAAAACAATTCTATAAGAGAAAAAAATAGTCTTAACAAATAAACTATAAGCACCCTAACAACTAACAAATCCAACTAGACGTGAGCATGGAAGCTTCACATGAATACAAAATATAATATGACTTAGGCTTAGGTAATAAGCCTAAGGTCTATGGATGTCCTCATCAGAATCTCATTTTATGAAGGTATTCCACTTATTTGAAGATGGAATTATCAAATTCATGGGATATCATGTGCAACATAGATCTTTGCAATACTTGAAGCACCTGAATTTGGAAAACATGGCCATCCTACCTAAGATACTATCATGTGTAGTCACCATGAATTAACAACTCATTTGAAAGAGTCTTTATACTAGGAGTTGAATTCTCCATGGTTAGAGAGAGGACTCGAAATGAAAATTGAAGAATTTAAAAATGAGGAGTCAGGGATTAGAAAGGAAGGTGAAATATTTCATTGCCCATAATATGAAGTATTTCATTTCCCCTTTAAATAATAGGAACACATAATATCAGTAGAGACAAGTTTACAACTAAAATATGAGGTATTTATATTAGAGTAGACATTGATACTGGAGCCCATAGTTGAAATTGAGGAAAGAGCTAAGCTATAATATGAAATATATAACTTTATTTTGAGGAAATATAAGTCTAAAATAATGGAAAATTTTGCATGAGAGTCCTATTTTATTAAAGCATTTTACTTCTCCTAAGAGAAAATTCTAGAACTACAAATAGATAAGGATTCACTTGTGACTCCCTAGATTGATTAGGTGATTCTAGACAAAATGGTTATATAAAGCAAGAGAGAGGTCATGATTCTAGAAATGATAACTTTCCTATAATATCGAGGAGCAAATCCAAGGTAAAAATTGCATTTCAATAGTTTAGTGTTTTAAAGGATGATATTGAATTTATTAAATATCAATAATAGATGAGCCAATATTCCTAAGAAATATACGATGTTTGATTGCATAAATACTAGGGCCCAAAGTAATAGTTGACATCAAAGTCCATCATGGAATGAGATAAAAAGTGAGGAAAATATCTTAGTTGCAAACAATTTGGCACCCACCCATGCTCCCAACCACTTCAAATTTAAAAAAAAGGTATCATTATTAAAGCAATTGACATCAAGAGGTAGATAAAAAATAAATAGTAAAAAAAATTTGTTTCAACTACTTAGGCTTCAACATCCACCCATGGTCCCTCTAAATATTTTAATGAATACAAATACTACCTGCCAAAGTGCATCCATGAAGCTTTAAATTGAAAAAAAAAACCCCTTGACAAAGGCCTTGTGTATGCACTATGGAAAAGGGAAATAGGAAAAAATAGTAAAGGGTCCTTTAGGAAATTTGTCGTGATGTTTCTCTTTTTTTCTCACCTCGAGGATATAGGTGGTTTGTGAGCTCAAGCTTAAATTTTAGTGGATTAGGTACATAGCATCTATGTTTCTCTTGAGATTTTTCTTTAAGAAGAGCAACCTTAATCTAGTCTTATTCTAGCTATGAATGCATCAAGCACTATAACAAATAAGTCCTAATAAACTACATGATTTTTATTTTGATGATAAGTGAAATATGATTTTCTTTTAAAAGTAAGGGTTCAAGAGGATATGCAGTAAGTAAGCCTTAATGTGACTATATGCATGTTTGTTTCAATGATATGCTAAATAATGCTAACTAGTTCTTTCTTTTCTCTTTATCTTTAATGAAAAAATGTTGAAATAAAAATAGATGCAAAGTAAACAACAAACAAACCTATGCTCTAAATGCAAAAAATAAAGGACTAAAATTGGAAAACTTGATTTTTCTACCATAGAGGCGAAAGCGCTGGAATAGAAAGTAATATTGTAATATCCATTGATTGGAGTATGAAAAATAATTTTATAAACATGATCAATAAAAATATGTGTCTCATACAATCAACACAATAATTTATTTATTTATATTAAATGAGGTAAAAAAGGGTATTAAGAAGTTGGAAATAGGTAAAAATTGCAACGTGTATGGTCTACAAGCATACTATTTTTTTTTAATTGCTTATATGGGATTGAAATGGGCCCCACCCATATCACATCATCACCACATAGTTGTATTAAAACAAAGCTTGGATATTATCTCTATATCACTTGGCCATATTCAAACCTGGGTCTCCCCTTTGAATGTTGAAGAATCTAACTGATTGAGCTAACACCATTTGATACAAGCATAATATTTAAATTGGGAATAAAAATACCTATTGCCATATATTAAAAGGTAATTTAATGGTGTCTTTCATCATGATTTTTTGAAATATTGGACAATAATATTAGCTATATCTCTCGTCGAAAGGGATAATGTAGGCAACCCTTCAAATTATTGAACCATAATGGACAATATTCTATTTGCAAAGCTTTTTTGAGTGTAAAATCAACAAACAGGTAGAAGAGCAAGGAAAAAGCCAAAAGAACAAGTGGATTTTAGGTCAAAACGTTGAACAATAGATAATTGCATCACATTGAGACATATAATTGAAAATATAAAAGGTATAAGTATATGCATATTACTATTTTATTGAATTCAAGGACTTTGATATAGTACTTATAACTAAACTATGGAATGGTATGGAAAAACTAGGCATACAAAAAATATATAAAAAAAGATGTTTGAGCTAAAATCATAAACAAGCTCACTCACAATGCTTTGCAAGTAACATAGGATCTAAACAAGGATGTTTGCTATCTTCAGCTTTATTTTACTTATATACTAATAACTTAGAAGAATGACTAAATATAAGTGGTGGGTAAGGTGTCCAGCTAGGTATTTATGTAACGAAGCTTCTTTTGTATGTAAATGATATCATTTTCATTACAATGTCAAGATAAGAATTAAGAGATCATTTAAGCATATTAGAACACTTTTACAAATATATTAGCATGTAAGTAAATAGAAGAAAAACCATGATATTGGTTTTCATCAACAAAAATAAAAGGAAATGTTTTGTCTTTCATTTTGAAGGGGGCCTCCTAGAAAAAGCAACAAAATATAGATATCTCTATGTAGATTTTAACAATATACTTAGTTGGATAACATACAAATTGAAAATAATTGTGAGAGGTAGGAAATCACTCTTTGCATTGCAAAACAAATGTAGGGAGTGTAGGCAACAAATCCATCTCCCAAAAGAAAAAGAAATAAGTTCGAATTTGCACAATTTTGTCAATTTTGTTAAAATGTACAATGCAAAATTTTATCTAATTATACAATGTAGGGTTGCAAAACATACAATTAGGTGTAATTGTATGATTTCATAAATGTGTAATTAGAAATTAAATGAAATTAAGTTGAAATATGCATTTGGGTTAATTGATAAAAATAAAATTAGACTTAGGGAAACCTTAATGCAATTAATTGGTTTATGATAAGGTAGTTGTAAATATTGGTTGTCGTAGGAACTGCTTTGGAATGGCCTAGGCAAGCATTATATAGACCCCATTCTATTTTTTAGGGTTGTCCATTGATTTTGTTCTTGATAGTTGTTGATTACTATGGTTGTTTTCAGATGTTGTTCACATATGTTCTTTGATATTGTTGTTTAGGATTGATCATATATCTCATACAGAGCAGTATTAATATGAATGCATCATTATGGATTTTGTGTTACTATGAATCTTGGTGTACATAGTGTTAGTGAAACCATATTGTATATTTTGTGCAAGTATGGCTAGATTGGTGTGGTCTATGGATGAGAATATACTAGAATTGCACTATTTATGAACCCACAACCTGTTGTGATATTGGAGAATTAACTTTATGTATTTTTGTTGTTGTGCTTATATGTTTAAAGGCTATTGTACCATTTTTAGAAGTGATAATAATAAGATTTTATGCCATTGGAAATTGGGTTTGAATGTTGGGCTATTTAGTCGGTATTGCACTATAAACATATATAAAACTTACTTTGTGAATAATCTAAGTGTAAGTTGGCATAATTATAAGTGAATGAATATAACAAGGGTTTGTGCAATCATACAACTGACAAGCCAAATCGTACAAATGATCAATTGCTTAGTTTGGAAAGCACAAGTGCAAAGTTAGAATTTCCAAAGGCAAAAATTAAGGGTTTGAAAGTGAAAGATTACAAAACTATACGGTTTGATTTACAAAATGACTTCCAATTAAGTGCACAAGTGGAATATTGTACATTACAAGGTTTTGTATGATTTGTATTGTACAACTATGCAATTTGGAAACCATACAAGCAATTTTGTGAATTTTGTAAATCATTTAGTGGTAAATTGTACACCTATTCGATTTGGATCAATTTAGTTATAAAGCATTCTGATTCATCCCAAAACCATCCAATTCACCTCCTCCTCTGGGAATACTCACCCCTGTGCTATATTTGGTACTGTTGCCTATTAAAATTAGCTCAAATTAATGCAATTTAGAAGAACCCATTATCATTGTGGAAGATCATTGAGGATCTGAAATGATGTTACATTTGGAATCATTGCCTAATAAAACTTTGATAATTGATACCATTTTTATCAAAATTGGGTTAAAATTATCATAGTTGAGAAGGACCTGCAAGTGACAATCTTTGAATAGAAAAAAATTGGGGGTGAATGATAGATACAAGTTTGTGAAGACGTGGGATATAGAATCAAGGAGAGGATTAAATTCTAGTAAGAAGCACAAGAATTTATCAAAGAAAGAATGTGAACAACTCCACACAAAATATGAATGAACCAGTGATAGAACAAGTATGGAATTTGGATGAAGCAAACATTGAAAGGTGGGACACATTACTAATAAAAAATTAAGAAGAGGTACGAGAACCACCAAGAGTCAAGGAAAATGTTAGCATAGGAGGAGAAATTGATGGAGAAACTATGCAAGGATACGGTGAGTGGATGGTAACACTTGAAAAATCAATACAAATGTTACAAAAGGGTGCAAAGAATGGAAATCAGGCACCAGAGCAACAATGTATATCTTAGGAAATAGGACCAAAGCCATAGCTAACATGCCAGCGAAGGAGGTAGTAGAGTGAGGATGCACAAGAAGTTGGGAGATGACTATTTTCTGAGAATAGGGTACCTAGGATAGAAACATATGATAAGAAGCAGCATAGTGGATCACCCATACAAAGGAGGAATCAATCAAGGATTCCAAATGACACTTCATCAAGTGACGAGGGAATGGCTAATGTAGCTACAAAAGTAAGAAAACAAAGATGTCCACCCTTCATAGGAGAAGGTAAGGAGGACCCAACAAGGCATATTAGTACATGCATAATCATTTGGAAAGAAAATGAGTAAATAAACTAGATTAATGGTTGTCGTTATTTCTTTCCACATTATGAGCACTCACAATAGATCGGTAATTAAAATGAGAGAATACACCAACATTTTGAGTATAGAATATGATGGACACTTTTATAGAGGAATTTTATCCCTTGAGATATTATGGTGATATTGTAATAGAAATATACACCATGAAGCAAGGTGTTGATGAGGACATTAAAACATAAAATTGTTGATTGAAACAACTAGCAGACAAGATGAAAATACCACTAGCATATGCACTAGTTAAATGATGGGTTACTACCAAGATATAAGAAGAATACGAAGGTAATATTGTCCTAAATGTATGAATAAGCGCTAGAGAAAGCAAAAACTTTTGAGAGTGAGGCAATGTAGACAATAGTAGGGATCACAACACATACTAGACATGAGGATTTAGATAGTGGTGAAGATGATACAATACATTAGAATATTCAATAATTCCAAAAATAATTTGATAAGATAAAAAAATAAGCCAAAGGAGATATGAGGCAAGATCGAAAAAATATCTAGTATACGAATTGTAAGATTGAGGGGTATACAAATATAAATTTTTCTCGAAATTAGTATTTCTATATCTGTAATGTGCTAGGACATGAAGTGGTGACATATCCATTCAATTTGAAAGTATGATAGTAGATCCTCACAATTCAAGACCAGGAGGAAAAATTGAAGTCTCAAGGGAACGAACAAGTTCCAACAAGTTCGAATAAGTGGAGGTTATAGAAATAACCGTAGAGGGGGAAGGTCATATCATGACAATAGGAAAGGGGGCCAGATCTGTTTGTAGTATTATTTGAAAGGAATACCAATCATACAATATCACAATTTCTAGGAATGGGGGTGTTTTGTAAATAATTATCCTTCTCCCCAAACATAGGAGATAATGTAAAATAACGCTACACACATGTGTAGATGGTGTAGTCTAGGTAACCACAAGGAGATCAATTATCCTAAGAAAGCGAGTACAAGTGGCTCATAGAATATGAATTTCTTATACATTGATGTACCTTAGATAAAAGAGAAGGAAACTAAGAAAGATGTATTAGTTGTGACACGAAATAAGGATAAGAAGGATACTTACCCAGAACCTACGAAGGAAATGTGGTAGGTGACATGTGGTAAATAAGGTAATTGAAGAAGAGGCATAGAAAGCTAATCAATTAAGGCTAGAAGAAAAGAAAGAATTAAAAAATCCTTACACATCAAAGATAAATTAATTGTACAAGAATTTGTAGCACAATTCCTGAATACGATAATTAAAATTCAGATGACTAGTTTGTTGGAAGCCATACCATTGGTACATAAGATGATAGAGGAGGAGATAAAACCACAAAAGGTAATGGAGGTCCAGAGCCAACCAATACAAGAAAAGGAACAGAAGGACTATTTTATGGATTCAACCAAATTAATGATTGATGTTGGGAAGAAACCAACATTAGTCCATATGGAGATACTAGGACATAAATTAACACAAGTTATTGTAGATGAAGGATCCAATGTTAATGTGCTACTAGAGAAAACCTTGAGGGAGATTGATGCTCCATCATTATGGGCCTCAATTTTTAGGTTGTATGGTGCTAATCAGTATGGTATCAAGACAAAGGGAGCATTAATGGCACAAAAGGTGATAATAGTGACCAAAAGTTTGTCTCCGATTTTATTGTGATTACTATGCAAAATATTGCATATGATGCACTATTAGTAAGAGGTTGGATACGAGTAGCCAAAGTTAATCACAACTAGAAAAATACCAGATCACATTCAAGAATGGATAATGTAAGTATATGATTAACCTAAAAAATCAAATAATTAGTGAGGATGTTTCCATGCCAGATGAGTCAAGCAGTTCTTCAAGTGAAGAAGAATATGAACCCAATGAAGAAGGGATGTTGTACCTATAAGAATATAGCGAGGATGAAGCATGATCTAATAGTAGACTCCTTCATTAGTATATGAAGGAGTATGAGTTTTTTCATCCCAACTACCTCTATATTAATATAGAGAAGATTACAAAAACAAGATGAGAAGAAGGTTAGCAAAAAATCGAAATAAGAGGAGTAGGAAAATGGATATTTCCCAAAAGTTTTGCAGAATATACAATTGAAGATGTAAATATAGATGTGAGACCAACATATCTGATGAATGTGGAAAAGGCTAAGGTAGAGCCAAAAATATCAAATATGAGGGACCTAAGATCGTAGATGTAAATCTAGTAATAAAAAGTTAACCTAGAATGATCCATTGTGGTGATGATTGGAATTTAGTGTTGAAAGCAATAACTTTCAAAATATTATTAGAATACAAGGATGTTTTTGCATGGACGTATAAGGATTTAAAAGGCATGCCACAATAATTATATGTCCACAAGATCACATTAATTCCTAGGGCACAGGATTTTGGGAATTTTTCTTAACCTAACTCGTGAATCTACAATGTTCAGACTATATGGTGTAAAATTTTAACCGTTCTTGATGTTTGGTTTGTACTGCCATTAAATTATTACTAGTGGATGAAGAATTTACAATAATACAATAAAACAAAATTGGAGCAAATATTATCTTCTTATTATCTAGAATAATTTTGGCAAAGTTTCAGTATTCTATTACAATCTCCTCACAGGCTCTGGAAGAGCTCACACACTTTCTACAATGCAAAATTCTTCTTCATAAAAGAAAACCCTAAAAATACCTTAAGTAAGAAAAAACAAAGCAAACCCTAACACTAGCAAATCACATCTTTCGAATCTACATCGATGATGTTTATTACATGTATTAGTATTTAGGCCATAACTTTGACTCAGGTGTCCGTTTGAGCCTGGTTTTTTATAGATTGCATATATTTTGAAGCTCTACGATTTCATTTTGTCTCCTATAAGAGAAGACACTTTCCAAGGCTGAAAGCGTCATCTAACAGCCTGAATTTTTGTTTTAATGTATGGCTGGCCATATTTCCAATATTCTCCCCCTTACTGGTAAGGGGACTGACTATCAAGTACCTTAGCAACAAAAATTGAGGTTTTACTAATCCCTTAGTAAAAATATCTACTACTTGATCATGTGTGGAGCAATACCTCAATTTAACTTGTTCCTTCTCTACCATGTTTTGAATGAAGTGGTACTTGTTGTTGAAATGCTTGGACCTGGTATGGAGCATAGGGTTATTTTCCAAATTAATGACACTCTGATTATCATAGAATAAAGTATTTGGAGTCCCTTGCTTCTCCCCAATATCTCCTAGAACATTTTTAAGCCACAATTCTTGTGCACTTGCTGATGTAAGTGCAATATACTCTTCTTCAGTAGAAGATAACGCCACTATAGCTTATTTATTGGAACTCCATGTCACCAAACCTGAACCAAGAGAAAAAAAATACCCAATCATGGATTTCCTATCATCAATATTACTGCCCCAATCACTATCACTGAATCCCACTAACTTCAAATTCTTTGCCTATGAGTGGTGGATCCCATAATCAATTGTTCCATGAACATACCTCAAAATCCTCTTCGTTGCCTTCAAATGTAACTATGATGGATTAGCCATATACCTGGAACACTGTGAAACAACAAAGCATATATCCGGCCTAGTGTTACAAAGGAACATAAGGCTACCAAAAATACTCATGTACTCTATTTTGTTTGCCCTTTTAGCTCCATCCTCCAAACTCAAGATCTCCCCATGTGCAATGGGTGTTGCTATAGGTTTACATTCACTCAAACAAAATATCTTCAGCATATCCCTTACATATTTGGATTGAAAAAAAAATCTCATTGCTAGTTTGATGTACTTCCATCCCAAGAAAGTAACTCATCAAACCTAAATTAGACATCTCAAACTCCTTCATATCATGTTTAAAAGAATCATTCAAAGAAGAACTACTCTCCATAAATAATATATCATCAAAATAAAGGCATACAATAAGAATATCATTACCTTCCATTTTGTAGTACAAAGTGGGCTCACTCTTACTCCTTTCAAAATTACACTACAGGAAGTAGTCATGGATTCTAGCATACCAAGCTCTTGGAGCTTGCTTCAGCCCATATAGAGCCTTCTTCAACCTGTAGACTTGATCTTCTTTTCCTTGGACAACAAAACCTTATGGATGTTCCACATATACTTATTCATCTAAATACCCATTGCAAAATGCACTTTTGACATCCATATGATGCACACTCCACATTTTATGATCTACCAATGATAGCAACATCCTTACTGTTTGTTACCTTGCCACTGTAGCAAATGTTTCCTCATAGTCCAAACCATATTTTTGAGTGAAACCCTTTGCTATCAACCGTGCCTTGTACCTCTCAATAGATTCATCACTGTTCTTCTTGATCTTGTAGATCCACTTGCATCCTACACATTTCCTATCCTTGGAAAAATCACACAACTCCCAAGTATCATTATTTTCAATAGACTGCATTTCTTCTTGCATAGCCTTAATCCACACTTTGTTAGTACTAGCATGCTCAAAACATGAAGGCTCAAAATTATCAATAAATTTAGAAACTTTAGAAACTTGTGAAACAAGTGCATAGCTTACAACATCACCTTTGGAATATCCACTGTCATCATCTCCATAAAGATGCAGGTTCTCTAACCTCTCTATTATTGCATTCATCTCTGTATGCTGACTCCTTGTCACCCTCTTATGGAAATTCTTATAAATAATTTGAGATTCTGGGTGATACTTCAACAATTTTATATAGTGCCCTTTGGCCAGTGGTGATGGAGGTGGAGAACTACTATAAAAACCTTCTCTTGAACTTGAAGGTGCACTTGCAGAAGATGAACTAGAAAATTTTTCATGGCTGGGCTGAACTGAAAAATGGCTTGGTTCCACCTTTTCTTCACCAAAAACATCCTCAACAAACAATTTTTGTGATACCCAACTTCTTCCTTCATCAAAAATTGCATCTCTAGATACAATTTTTTTATGTGAAATAGGATTAAAGAACCTGTAAGCCTTATATTGCTCACTGTACCCAATAAAAATATATTTTTCACTCTTTGCATCCAACTTCTTCCTATTCTCACCATTAACATGCACAAAAGCCACACATCCAAAAACTCTAAAATTATTTACATTTGGCTTCTTGTTGTACCAACATTCATAAGGGGTAATATTCTCAAGACTCTTAGTAGGACTTCTATTTAAAATGTAATTAGCAGTCCTAATTGCTTCAGCCCAATAAAAATTACTCATACCTTTTTCTTGCATCATGCACCGTGCCATCTCCACCAAAGTCATGTTCTTTATTTTAGCCACCCCATTCTGTTGACGTGTGTAAGGACTTGTTTTCTGCATTTTAATCCCAAACTCACTACATATATCATCAAATTCATGAGAATAGAACTCACCTCCTCTATCTATCCTCAAACATTTGATATAATGACCACTCTTATTTTCAACTAGAGCCTTAAAATTATTGAAGCAATTGAATGCCTCATCCTTATGCTTAATAAAATAAACCCAACAATATTTGGAGAAATCATCAATAAAAGTCAAAAAGTAAGAAGCTTTACCCATACTTTGTGTCTGCACTGGTCCACAAATGTCACTATGAAGCAACTACAATGGATGTTGGTCCCTCCATGCTTCACCATGTAGAAACTTCCCCCTTGCATGTTTGCCAAGTGCACAACCTTCACACACCTCCTTGGAGTCTTCAACTTTTGGCAACCCATAGACAAGTGGTGAAAGCATCTTCAAACTCTTATAATTTAAATGCCCAAACCATAAATGCCATAGCCTCTCCTTACCTTATACACCAATAAATGCTAGAGATCCCCCTTGATCTAAAAAAATTATTATTTTCCTCTCTTGGTAGGAACCTCCATTTCTCCTTTCGCAACCACCTCCAAGCTCTTCTCATCCCCAAGCCTGATACTGGATTGATAAGAAGAATCAAGAGATGAAAATATATTCCTCTCACCGGTCATATGGTTTGTGCACCCAATGTCCAGGATTCATGTCTCCTTTGTGCTATTCTATGTAGAAAGGAAAGCTGCTTGCTCCACTTTTTCTTCAATCATACAGAACAAAGTATCATCCTCATAGGAATCCTCTTCTCCTTAATGTGCTAATTTTTTTAACCTGCAATCCCTCTCATAATGGCCATATTTGTTACAATTGTAACACTGCACATTTCTCATATCTCGGCCTCTACTTCTTCCTCTTGCACTGGATCCTCCTCTTGCAGCATGAGCCTATTATTTTTTTGAATCTTGAGATCTTCCTTGACATCTACCATCATAGGAGCCTCTTCTACCTCCTCTTCCATTTATTCCTCTTCCTCTGGAACCCCTACCATGACCTCTTCCTCCATCATTCTCTTTTGCCAAAAAATATTGTTCCTCTGTAGAACCTCCTTCTTTATCCTTCTTCCTCTTGGCAATTCTCTCTTCATGAGATGCGAGAGAGCCAATTAATGAATCCATATCAATTTTTGAGAGGTATTTTGTTTCTTCTATGATAAGGTCTACACTGTCAAACTTCTCTGTCAAGGTTCTTAAAACATTTTTAATCACTACATTTTGCTCTATGATCTCTTCGAGTGTGGCCATTTTATTTACGACTATTTTTACCCAAATACAGTAATCTCCTGCAATTTCATTCTCCTCCTGTTTGAGATTTTAAAAATCTCTCTACAAGGTCTACAACTTCACCTCCTTAAATTAGGAACTCCCTTGGTAATTCTCCTTCAACACCTTTCAAACTTCTTGAGTCAAAACACAGGTAAAAATCTGAGGAAAGAGACTCTTGTCTAGAGCCAACTGGATGAAATCCAAAGTTAAATTATTTTCTTTCTCTTTCTCCTACATATCCTTCTTTTGATATGTAGTCAATGCACTCCAATATTTTGGTTCAGTGAACCCTGCTTCAATGATTTTCCAAGCTCCTTTTACCTTTAGAATAATTCTCATTCGGATGCTCCAATATTCATAGTTGGAACCGTCAAATTCTGGTATCAAAATTGAATTGGTATTGTTGGTCATAATAGCTCCCTTCAACATGAACTGAGATCTCCGAGAAGCTTATGTAAAACTTGTAGCATAAATTCCATAGTTACTCGCACCCAATTTCTCGATTGCCTCACTTTGATACCAAATGAAGAATTTACAATAATACAATAAAACAAAATTGGAGCAAATATTATCTTCTTCTTATCTGGAATAATTTTGGCAGAGTTTCAGTACTGTGTTACAATCTCCTCACAAGCTCTGGAAGAGTTCACACACTTGCTACAATGTAAAATTCTTCTTCATAAAATAAAACCCTAAAACTGCCTTAAGTAAGAAAAAACAAAGCAAACCCTAACCCTAGCAAATCACATCCGTTGGATCTACATCGATGGTGTTTATTACATGTCTTAGTATTTCGGCCATAACTTTTGACTCGAGTGTTCATTTGAGCCAATTTTTTTTATAGATTGCACAAATTTCGAAGCTCTACGATTTCATTTTATCTCCTCTAAGATGAGATGCTTTACAAGGCTGAAAATATTATCTAATAGCCTGAATTTTTGTTTTAATGTATGGCTGGCCAAATTTCCAATAGTGGAATCCTCTTCTATTTTTGGGATAATTGTATCTTGATTGAGAAAAGGAAACCAAGAATTTAGTCTTGCTCTATTAGTTATTGGCAAATGTACCCACTCTTTGTGAGGTTTATACAAACTTCCACCTGCCTGAGGTCCTATACTACCTTTTGTCTATGCATCTATCCTTCGAACCGGTCTTGTGTCAAGAAATGCTACTCCCTGGGGAAGATGATTGTGACTCGTATTTATTTGACATTTGGAAATTGTTATGAAGTTATCAAAAGGTTTTTGATGTACTAACAAAGGATTTACATTTGGATGAGTAAAGTGTTCTTTGGATAAATTGCTAAGGTCAATATATTCTCCCTTAAATTTGGGTTTTTTGATGGGGTGCATCTTCGATCCGAAGTAACCTTCAAAGCAAAAAGGTTGCAACCCTTGGTTGGGAATTATGATAATAAACCTGGTTAAAGATATGAATACTTAATATTTTCATTGAGCTATCTGTCCTTCCATTTTTTTGAGCAAGATTTGGGATAAATACATTTCAAATAATAGGGGGACATCAACAACTTCCACATCATGAATTATGGTAAGGCCAAGATATTCATATATCAACATCGGTATTCTATGTAAAGTTCCTATCTGTTTCAAAATTTCCTCTTGGAATTGTAACACATTAGGCCTCTTCACATCTAGATTTAGGTCCAAGCTCCTACAAAATTCTACTGGCATAATTGTGACTTGAGCCCCTAGCATAATCATGCAATTATGCAATACCCCTTTTTATAGAAATAGAGATAGGTAAAAAGGGGAGGGACAATTATTTAGAATGATAGAGGGAGAAGCCTATGTAGGAGAATTACCAATGGTGATATCATTAAAATATACCTGACTAGATGCCAATAGTTCTTCATCTAATTCCTCAAGAATTGTAGTTGAAACCTTGGCAAGACTGTGCAACTATTTCACCATCTTTGTTCTTTGCTCAATTGTAGTGGCAGGGATATACAATTTCCTATATATCTCAAACTTATTCTAACTTGATGTTTGATCTTCTAAGGAGGGACTTAAAACAAATTCTTGATTGGCAGTACCATTATCCTAAGGTTGTATAAACTGATAATCAACCACTTCATGGCTTCTCCATTGTAGTGCCAAGGGCTTTATATCTCTTTGTATAGTATTACATGCTATTATATTCCCCATAAGAAGAATGAGATTATTTTGCTCCAAGAAATCTTTGCCTTATTCAAAATGATTTCCATTATGGGATAGGGGTTTAATCGAGAGTTGATCATTTTCCCTCCTTTTGACATAGTCCTGTTTCCATTTTGTTTTAAAAAATACCCTAGATTCTATACTTAAAAAAATATGCAACTTTTATTCTAAAGGTTTAGAGCTGCTAAGATCCCATTCCCTATCTGGCAAGATTTGTTTGTTCATAGCTTTCATCTCCTCCATGAGCCTCTAAATTTCTATTCTTAAATCTTGCTCCACTAGGGACTTATATTTTTGATACTCAATGGGAATATCGTTTGCCATGTCTTGACATAAGTGTGCACCACTATCCCCTAGGGAGGGTACAAAGGCTAAATTCTGGAATAAAGGGGAGGGATCTTGGGGTGGTATTTTCCCTATATGGATAAATATATTTTCAGCTCTGGTAGCTTCTTTGAAAATTTATGGAAAACACTTTACTCCATATTGCTATATAATGACACTTATATTGAGGTGGAATGCATGAATATAAAATAGATATGCCTGTGTGGTAGATGGATGGAATTCAAGAGGGATCCTTCTCCACATTCTTTGGAATCTGATGTTGAAGTCAAAGATGGTTTTGTGGACTACTCTTTCAATGAACGAGAGTTGAGTGAGCAGTTGAAAGGAGTCTCTAGAATTATCAAAAGCACCAATGAGAGCTTCTGTGAGATCTGACCATGTATAGATACTCTAATCCTCCAAAGTCCTATACCACATTAATGCTTTCCCCTTGAGAGAGAGGACCAGTAATTTTAGCATTACATCTTCAAAAGCAATATTATGCATGATAGCTAATGAAGCTACATCTTGGTAGTGTTCAAAGGTGATCTCCTTTGTACCATAAAATCTTGGCAAGGTTTTTAGCATAGCCTTGGGGATATTGTGCATATTTTAAACATTGAGAGGGCTTTCATCATCCCATCAAGGGTAGCACTATTGAGCCATTGATCCTTGATGTTAACTATATTTTAAAATTTTATGATTATCTTTGTAGAGGGGAGTGACTTCATGATGGTAGTTTATAATATCCAACCCTCCATCCGATATGAAGTTCCTTTTTTAAGAAGACAAGAGCTACCAAGGATTCTAATATGGTAAAAATAAGGGGTAACCAGTCATAATATTGAATATGGATTTCTAAGTGGAGTTGCCAAGTAATTTTTGATATCTTATTGCACTAGAACATGGTATCACCAGACCTCATAATATCCTAAAAGCATAATGTAGATGGTCCCACTAGGTGTGCCAAAATTATTGATCCAAAATCTACCTATGGTTGGTTATTGCACCCAAGACATGGCCAACATTGAATGAATGGTCAAACTGTAAGGTTTAACTTGTCCAATCTCTAGAGAAGGTTGGTTCCTTTGGGAAGTTATAACTAGATTAAAAGTAAATAGGGGGGAAGAAAAGAGTGCTAGAAAGGAATGTAAATGTAGTCGAAGCTAGAACTTGATATGGTATAGATTAAGCAACAACAAGAAATGAAAAAAACCATGAAAGGGAGCAACTAACATGACCTCTTAATATACCAACTAGTTAATTATCATACAAAGAACATGGTTAATAGATATTTAGCTTCACAGATTAGCAGTTCCAAGACTAAGAAATAAACATGAACAAGAATAAAAAAATAAGAATTAATATCACATATATTTACTTAGATAAATTAGAAACATCCATCCATTCATACAAATTTGTTTTGTGAGATAATTGAACCAAAGGTTAAATAGGGATCTTTATAGTATTTGATCCTACTAAAAGTTAAGTCCATACAAATTGTAAATACCTAAGAGTCATCCTGGCTAATAAGAGGTCGATCCTCTTATTTATAACCCTTTTGGTTCAAATATCTAAAATATCTTACATTAAAACTATTATAACAAATTTCTAGGTGGCTAAACCAATGAGACATACATCGTGTAGTAGTGTTAATATTAAACAAAAAAATAGGCATTAGACATTGATTCATTGATTTGAGTGATTCATGCATGCCAAAAAGTGATGGGCAAAGCTTGAGATCGTGGCCACTCCTTATTCATGAACTTTATTGGTACCCCTTGATTTACAACATATAGAGTAGGCAGTATCATAGTCAAAGATTTTATTTTCTTTGGAGCATAGTGGTTACGGATTCTTGTCATGTTGTGATTCCATGACAATTTCTTGTGCTTGGTCTCCTTTGCCTTCATCCCTAGAAGATTCTTGTCATGCCACGATTTTGTGAAACTTTCTTGCTCTTGGTCTCCTTTGCCTTTTTCCCTGGAGGATGCTTGTCATGTCATGATTTTATGATACTTTATTACGCTTGGTATCCTTTGTAATTTTCCCTGGAGGATCCTTGTCATGTTGTGATTTTGTGACACTTTCTTGCAGTTGGTCTCCTTTGCCTTTGTCCCTGGTGAATTCTTGTTATGTCACGATTTTGTGACTCTTGCACTTGGTCTCCTTTACCTTCATCCCTAGTAGATTCTTGTCATGTCTTGATTCCATGACACTTTCTTATGCTTGGTCTCCTTTGCCTTCATCCCTAGAGGATCCTTGTCATGTCGTGATTTCATGATACTTTCTTGTGCTTGGTCTCCTTTGCCTTCATCCTTAGCGAATTCTTGTCATGTCACAATTTTGTGACACTTTCTTACACTTGGTATCCTTTGCCTTCATTTTTTGGTTATAGTCCACAAGATAAACTAAGCACATAAAAATCACCCACAATAATCTATAGAGATCCTACTAATGAACCACAAAGAGTGTAGGACCTTCCATTCTTAGAGGATTGCATCCATAATTCAACAAAGTTCTAGGCTACTATTCCCAGGGTATGGAGTCACTATGCTCCCATCACAATATCACATCCTCCAAGTGGAAGAGCAAACATATTAGTTTTGATTTCATAGTCCCCTATCTTCAACTTAACATTTTGACATTTACCCTTATAAGGTAATGTTCCTCCATTTTCCTCCTTGACTTCAAAAGAGTTACACACATATATGTAATAGTTCTCTTGCTTAGCTACTCGAGGTTTAGTGAAATTATGTGTACTACCTAAATTAATAAGAATCATAATTCTTTGACCTTTAAAGAATCCTATTGTCTTTATATTCTAAAGGGTCAAGATTCCTACAAGTGCATGGACATAAATCTCTTATTGTGGTTATTCCTATGCTTCACTCTCATCCTGAGGCTCTTCCTCCTATGGATCTACTTTTTCATTAGGTATTTAATTCTCTAATGATTCATCCACATCCAAAAAAACTAATTTATATTGTATGCATTTATTCACTAACAAATATTTCTCATCATAATTATAACATAAACCATATGCTCTATAGGCATCCATTTCCTCCCTAGTCAATCACTTGATTGGCAAATATTTATTTCTAGTAATCAATGTAAACTTGGATGAAAATATAGGATTTTCCAATAAGAATTTAGATGACCTACTCTAGGAATTTGTTTTTCCTCTACTAGTCTCACCAATATGATGGCTTGCACCATGGTTTGAACATTTTTACCTCTACCTTGATATCATATTTCAACCCATTGATAAAATAACTCTTAAAAAATCCTTTATTTAAACCCTTTTTCCTATTATATAATTTCTAAAACTAAGGTTGATAGTCTCAAACAATAGATGTTTGTTTCAAGTTTGCTAAGGATATTTAAAAGTCCTCATACTCACTAGGGCCAAAATGAGTGAGTAATTAGGAATCACAATCTTCCCAAGAAGGGTCAAGAGTTATGATCTATAACCACTAATACCATTGTAGGGTTGTTGATTCAAAATTAAAGGATGCCATGGTGATAAATAAATATCAAGAAGTATTATGGAGTTTGAATAATTGATATACCCAACACAACCAACCATCAATGTCCTTGTTGTTAAACTTAGAAAAGTCTAATTTAGGAATTTTAAATGGGGCATTAGTGTCAAAAAGAGCATGATTTATTTCTTCATATTTTTTCACTAAACTACCATCAAATCCTTCAATGTTAATCTATTGGTATAATTTTTGGTCTTCCTTTAACCACTCTTCAACCTCAAGGAATTTTTCCTCAATCCTTGTTTTAACTTTAAGCTGGTCAAATTTTAGAAATTGCATGTGATCTTTCATATGTTTAATTTTTGTTCCTATATGTGACATTTGGATATATAGGTTACTAGGTATTTGGTTTAATTGTTCAATATATTGGTTTTATTCCAACTTCCTTCTTGCACCTCGGGTTCCTCCAACCATATACTTGTGATTTAGACCACCTCAAAAGACGTACTAAAAATAAAAGTATTGTTCCAAGGGTTACTATTTTTAGTAATGGTCCAAAAAGTGTTTGGGTGAACAATCAGTTTGAAAAGAATATAAAGGATTGAGTCTTAAAATAACATTTGTTAGGTGCTATGTATCAAAATTATTAGTTTGAAAAGAATACAATGAACTAGGTATTAGTTTGGAAAGTTTTTTACTCACATGTCTATTTTTCTCCTAAAGCTTTCCTTCACCTAAAAAAATACTTTCTTCTCTAGTCCTTGATAACTACCATATCAGTTACTATTTGGTCTATTATCTCCATCTACCTTATCAGATTTTATCAGTAACACTACCTGTATAACACTATTACTGACTATTATTGACTATTACTAACAACTACCCTAACAAACTCTATTTTGACTATTATTGATAACTACCTTTCTAACACTATTTATATCTATCATAAATAAATACCTTGACATTGCCCTACCTGACTTCTTTCTCAACTATTACTAACCCTAATAATTTATTATTTAGCCAAGAATATTTTTTAGTACGGTCAAGTTTCATGATAGGTGTAGTCTCTTCCATATGCTAAAATATGTGGTGTACATGACTATAATAGGTTTATCAAGGTGTAACCTATGACAATAATAGGGTAATACTAGGCGAAGGTGTTGTAGCACCCTAAAATTGGCACAGTGAAATTGTAATAATTACATTTACTATAGTAAATAATTTAAATTCAAATTTTAACCTCCCAAACCACCCGTTAACCGTTGGGTAATCCATTTCCTCCTTCTCCATGCCATTTTTAGAGGTTGTTTTGACCATTTGACGATATCATCGCCGACCAGACGATATCACCCCAGATTTGACAATTTCGTTTGGGCTAGGACGTCCAGACGATCTTGTCGCTAAACTAATTTTGCACAATTAGCTTATGTTCCAACGGGTCTCTAATCCGAGTAGAAGCATGTATGCACTATTAAAGACCCTCCCCCATTGGAGATATCCCAAATAGGTATGATCTCCAACCTCCTAATCTCTCTCCTAAGTCTATTTAATCCTAAGCCCTCCCCTTAGCACCCCCCTAGCTGATAATTCCTGTAACTCAACTTCATACACATTAAAACATCCCAAATTCATATTTGCAGTAGCTCTATACCAATTTTGTTGTAGGTACCTTATTGTTTTTTAGACAGAGAAAGCTTACATCGTCATCGACGAACCTGTTTAGATCAGAGGAAATCCTATTGAATCAGAGACAATTTCGTACCAATGCGAGACGATTTCGACTGCAGTCAACATTGAGGCAATCAGTGCCTGAAGTTTGCATTTCTTCTTCCCTTTTTCTATTGTTTTATGTTGTAATTAGCAATTTTATTCAGTATTTTATGCTATTATGTATTTTGGAGTTCACCCATCTATATTAAATGCATAATTAAGCCATAATTGTGATCAAATTAGTATAATTCATTCATGTTTCTATTTTCAAACTTTAGTTTGATATTGTTGCTGTCATTTTATATTGTTTCCCTCTGTTAGGATAGTTGCATTTTCTGTATTTTGCACCTATTTCTTTTTTTGCAGGTCTTTGACAAATTCGTCTGACGAATTCGTCAGATCTCAGATAATCTTGTCTGATCTTAGACGATCTTATCAAATCAGAGGTGATCCTGACTGCTTCAAGAATCAGAATCATCATCAGACATCCGGATCAGGTATTTTCCTTTAATATTGCTTAATTTCTCTATTTTTCTATTCTATTCTGCTTTTCTGTATTCATTTAATTTGCATCTGCATATAGAATAGCTTAGACGCATTTTGGCCAAACCTAGGATTTGAATGCTTAAGGCTAAAAATGAACACATAAAACACATTCCCAACCTAGGCGTGGAAACTGCCATTGAATGTTTCCTGGTGAACCCACCATCCGTCGAAAAATCACTAATATACACCTCCCTTGAGAGGTGGGACCTTCGCAAGTCCTCTCAGTCCAAGGTACCGCGACATCCTTTTCACATCCCCCTTCCGGGCATGAATCCTATAGCCTGAAGGTAAGGGTGTGAAAAATTTGGAGCGATACATTTTGGTGAACCCGACGTGAATGCATTGTAAACCTTTTGAAAAAAAAATAATAATAAAAAATAAAACAACTAAAACATAGATGCATTTCAAATCCTTTCAAATTTATAAGTTGCATATTAGATGGTAGCTCCTAAGAAAATATTAGCAGTTACTATAAATGTAGAAAACCATTTGGAAGCCATAGAAATCAATTCTGTACTTAGTGTGCTTGAAACAGATAGAAATCAACTCTTGTGGGACGAACTTGATAGAAGACTTAGTGTCATTTCATCTAGGTCAACAGAACTTAAACAAATCAAGAGGCTAGTCCTAGATAGAATCCTGGATCCTCATCAACTTGTCTTTTATCATGAACTTCAGAGAGCTTGCCATAGATGGTTAGCTTATAGGAGAGCTCTTGTATCTTCGGAATTGTTCACCTTCGAGGAATACCTCGAGAACGCAGCCATTGTACACCAGTTCCTAGGTCTTGTAGAAGACCAAGAGGTTGTTCTTACGGATAGGGAAAGATGGAATAGAGTTCCTCGAGCTGTGTTATATCAAGAGTATTGCCACGAGCTTTACTTCTATCAACCAGCAACTGAGACAGATAATATCACTATAGCTCTTTTCATTAAATTTTTAAAAGAAAACTTTCAATTTGAAGAAGAACTCTTCATGAACCCTAAAGAACTCGAGCCCATTAATGATATTTATAAGTTGTTTATAGAAAACTAGATTATTACTTTCAGTATTATTTCTTGCATTTATTGTGTTATTTGTTGTCTTTACAATATTATTTCAAAAACAAAAAAAACTAAAAAACATAGCAAAAACTTAAACATTTCATTTTAGATATTGTAGTAGGTATATAATTAATATATACCTCTTAAACTTGTTGCATATATATATATATATATATATATATATATATATATATATATATATATATATATATATATATATATATATATATATATATATATATATATATATATATTTGCTGAAATCTGAAATCAAGGCACAATGCCTAAACTTATGAATGGTAAACAAACTGAAGGAGAAGAAGAAGATTGGTTACAAGATACAACTAGAGACCCAAATGTCCTTCCTGAAGATCCAATTCCGAAAGGAAAAACTCTAGATCAACCAAAACATGACCTAGGTGAAGACAATGAACAAGAAGGAAGTGTTAAAGAGGATGGACCCTCATCCCCTAGAGTAGCTCCAGATGGAACTATTGCTTTTGACAATGTAGATCATTTTTAGAAATTTCTCAATGATAACATTGATGCCCTTAATGTGGCAGTTCGTATTGATAAAGGGAAAATTAGTAACACTCAAGCAGCCATGGAATATATGTATGATGTGTGCACTAATCCCTTGTCTTTCATTGATCAAGAAAGTGATAAGGCTGGGCCATCCAATATAGACATGGTCACTATGATGCAAAACATGTCAAAAAAACAGGTTATCCAACCTCCTAAGGAACCTGTTATTCAACCTAAAATCATTCCCACACAAAATAAAACATCCTTCACTACTTTATTCCACCAAACTATTGAGCAATATGCTTCAAGTAAACAAAAACCTAAAACGAAGCCAAACACCAATTTTCAACAATCTGGAATACAACATAATACCACTTCAAAATTCCTTCATAACACCTTTCCTACCAACAATTTACACAATAGCAACATAGCATCTAATCTTTATGTCCCTCCATCATATGCTCATAAAACCCATGTCAATGCCCTACCGAACCAATATGGTGGGCAAACTAGTAATCTGGAAGCCATGGTGAAACAGTTAGCTTCACATATGGACCAGATAGATCCCTATCGTCCCTCATACAATTATCGAGAGATATGTAGTCAACCTTTGGATCCCATAGTTGTAGCTCAATCATACCCTAAGCATTTTCCCATGCCTATCTTGCCTATATATAAAGGAACCGAAGATCCCATAGAGCATCTTCGTATGTTTAGGATATCATGTCATGATATATCACATGATGACTTGCTATTACTAAAAATGTTCCCAAAAAGTTTAGGTGGAATGGCATTAGAGTGGTACTATCAATTGCCCACTCATTCTTTGAGAAACTTTGAAGAAACAGTTGAATCTTTTGTCCATCAATTTAGTGCCTACATCGAGAGGCATGTAACCATTAAAGATCTATACAACTTAAAACAAGAAAAGGATGAACGTTTTGCTGATTTCTTAGCTAGATGGAGGCAATTGATAGGAAAACTGAACTTTGTGCTACCTTATAGGGAAATGTTGGACATTTTTATCAATAATTTACAAGAACAAATATCTTATGAGCTATCAAATGCTACTTTAACTACCTTCGATCAAGCTATAGATTTAGCTTGAAGAGTAGAAGATGCCCTCATTAGGAGAGGCCAACTTAGGAAGAAGGATGATGAGAAAACATCCAGAAATAAATATAAAAACAAATAAATTGTTAGTGATGGAGTCATTGACAGCAAAAATGTTGCTAATATCAATGCAACGAAGACAACAAAAAAATTTATATTGAAACCTCTTGATAAGCCTCCTCGAGAATTTACTAGATTAAATCAACCCTTATCAACTATTTTACCTTAATTACTCAAAGGAGGTTTGATCCAATTACCAGCTATCCGGGAACCTGATCCAACTATACTCGGATACAGAGCTGACTTACACTATGATTTCCATAGAGGACCTGGACACTCTACCAATGCTTGTAAAAGGTTGAAACATAAAATACAAGATTTGATTGATAATAATGAAATGGAGGTGCAAGCCTTCCAACCTAAACAAAATGCTCCTAATAACTCTCAAAAGACCATTCCCCAAAATCAAAATCAAAATGCTAATCAAACATTAGACATATTTCAACACCCTTTACCAAGACATGGTAAAGAGGTGGCCAATCAAATCGAACATCATAATGTTCCTCCTCCTACCCGATATGTAGGAACCATTAGTGGACAATTACCTGTTCAAGATCCTCAAATATTTGACACAACCTTATCCCTGGTTACGACCAGGCCCTTACATAATTTTCAAAATTCAGATTCTAGTGATATAGAATTAGATACTGAAAGTGAACTAGACATTACTTCAAACCAATCGAATAGTTCTGAAAATGAATCAGATCCTATTCAACCCGTCATAGATGCTATGGTTCCAGAAGAACCATTTCCTAGAAGAGTTACTACTCGACCTTCTTCTAATCAATTCCTCTCAAATGAACAAGCCATAAACGCTTGATCGAGACCAGTTTAACGTCTTCAATATAACATTGTAGGTACCATTGGAGTCGTTACCTGACAACAGGCTCAAAATTCTCAACAAGAACCAAACCAGAATGATGGATCAGCTCCATTTGTTTTGAAAAATCCCAATAAAGGGAATCATGCTCCCCATGTTCAACCTAAACCCCCTTACAATATTAATGAGCAATTGTCCAATACTATAGCCAGAATTTCCCTTTTAGATTTGTTAAGATCCTCTCCCACCCATAGGGATGAGTTGATGCTTACATTAAGCCAAATGATGGTACCTCAAAACATTCAACCTAAAGCTATGGCCAATACTATCATCACTCGAGAAGTTGATTGTATTGACTTTCGGGATAAAGATATCCCACAACACAGTTTACATAAGGACAATCCCTTATATATTACTGCTCTAATTGGAGATGTAGCTATCAAATGAGTCCTGATTGATAATGGCTCATCTCTAAACATTTGCACTTTTGACTTCTACCAACGATTTGGCTTTAGAAGTGATGAAATGAAGAAAACTGATATGATTATCAAAGCTTTCAATGACGAAACACAAGAAACGTGTGGAGTTATTACCATCCCATTGCAAGTTGGTCCAAGAACCCTATAAACAACCATGTTTATTGTACATTGCCTGGCCTCGTACAATATACTTTTGGGTCGACCTTGGATCAATGCGATGCGAGCGGTCCCATCAACTTTACACCATTGTGTTAAATTTGAATTTAAAAATTAGTTGGTCACTATCCATGGTGACCCTAGGCCATTTGATATGTGTGCCTTGGCAGAACCTGTTGGAGTGCAATTTTGCCCTGCTCTGTCATCCACACATCCTAGTTCTTATTTTTCATCTAAAACTATGAAACACACACCCATAACTTCACCTATTTCCCCTCCATTATTTTCATCCTCATATATAGATCAACAATATTCTAAAAAAATCACTCTAGAACCTCAAAAAGATCTTAAATCTACAACCAATCCTTCATGTTCTATCCCTATAAATTCAAAACCTATAGACACATCTATCATATCTTCAACATCTAAAGATATAGGGAATAATCCTTCCACATATTATGCTCTTTCTAATGAACTTTTACCTGATTTATCCACAATCTTAATATCAGAAAAAATAAATGCTTTCATGCAAGATTCAATTCTTCTAAATAACTTGCCGCCATCTCCTCGTACTTTGGGCCTCCCACAACCTATGGGAAGTACTTACCAAGTCGGGAGTTGTGCCTTCATTTATAAAGGATATGACTGGGGAAGAATCCCTTGGAATATCAAAACTCATCATGAGGGATATGCTCGGTGTTATTTTACCAATGAATATATTAAAGCTAAACCCATGATGCTTAAAAAGGGGTATAAAGGGAAAGGCTTGGGACCTTTCCAAAATGGCATGAAAGAACCTTTTGAGGTAGAACCGTGGCCTGCCCGCTGTGGTGTGGGCCTATTTCCTAGTAAGGGTCAACCCTTTCCTTTTGAAGATGATGATCAACTCATATGCTATCAAGATTATTTGGATAGGCATGTTGATTTGCCTCTAAAAAATTAGTTGTTTACATGTAACATGCTATCCATAGCTTACCCTGAAATGATTGCTGACCCCGATGAAGAGTTGGAAGGAGATATCTTCCATGATGTCTCTATTGAAGAGATGTTACACAATGGATTTTATTTTGATGGTTCTATACCAACTATAGCCCAACTTGAGACCGCTAATCCTCAAGATGAATTATCCAAATTAACCTTACAAGAATTACAAGAATTGGGTGTTTCACCCGCCCCGCCTAACTTTGAAAGAGATCTACACATGGAGGTAGAAAACGTCATTAAAATTAATATTGGAACGGAGGATAATCCTCACATAATCAATATTGGATCCGAATTAAGTCAAGAAAAACAAGAACAATACATTGCATTCCTTAAAGGGTATGAAGATGTCTTCACTTGGACATATGAAGATATGCCAGGTCTAGACCCTTTTGTAGTCATGCATCATCTAGTGGTCCATCTAGATGCTAAACCTGTTAAACAAAAACTTAGAAAAATGCATCCCAAAGTGGTTATGCTAGTCAAAGGGGAGTTAGAAAAAATCCTGAATGTTGTCTTTATACAAGCCATTGATTATGCTGAATGGATCTCAAATGTAGTTCCAGTTACCAAAAAAGAAGCTACCAAAGTTAGGGTTTGCATAGATTTTAGAGATATTAACACTGCATGCCCTAAAGATGACTTTCCTCTTCCAAACATGGATCAAATAATTGACTTTACTGTAGGGAGTGGGATGATGTCCTTAATGGATGGATTCTCTAGTTATAATCAGATAAGGATAGCTCCTAAAGATCAGGATAAAACAACCTTTATTACCCCCTGGGGTACCTTTTGTTGGAAAGTGATGCCATTTGGCTTAAAGAACACAGGTGCAACCTATCAATGAGCTATGACTTATATTTTTCATGATATGATGCATGATATCCTACATGATTATGTAGATGATATTATAGCTCGCTCTATTATTGAAGATAACCATTTAGATGATTTGAGAAAAGTTTTTAATCGATTACGAGAATATCTTATTCGATTAAATACAACAAAATGCATATTCGAAGTTAAGTCCGGTAAACTATTAGGGGTTTTAGTTTCTTTACGTAGTATCAAAATTGACCCTCTCAATATTACGACTATCACTGATATGCCCGCACCCACTAATATATCTGAGTTACGAAGTTTACAAGGTAAGCTTCAAGCCATCCGTCGCTTCATCAATAAGCTGGCGGACAAAACTAGTCCCTTTATTAAACTCCTTAATAAGGATGTCCCTTTTAATTGGGACACCGAATGTAGAGAAGCTTTTGAACTTCTCAAACAATACCTCCTTAATCCTTCAATGCTTTTACCGCCTAAACCTGATCGCCCATTTCTCCTATATATTTCAGCTTCAGATTTTGCCTTAGGAGCTATGTTAGCTCAGCTTGATGATGAAAAGAGAGAACGTGCTAATTATTATATTAGCCGAACCTTCATCATTTATGAAACCTGCTACACAGTGTTAGAGAAACTATGTCTAGCAGTTGTGTTTGCTACGTAAAAATTACGACATTATATGCTTAGCCAGAAAACTTATGTCATTGCTAAATATGATCCCTTGAGGTATCTCATGAGTCAACCTTATTTATCAGGTTGCACAGCCAAGTGGGTTCTTGATCTAAGCGAGTTTGATCTCACATTCATAGGACAGAAGTCTATTAAGGGTCAAATCATAGCAGATCAATTAGCTACTGCACCCTTAGAGTCTACCCATCCCCTCATCATTGAGTTTCCTGACGAATGCCTTCAATTAGAGGTAGACCATACTGATCAATAGTCCTTATACTTTGATGGAGCCTGATGCATGAGTGGGGCTGGTGCGGGTATTATTTTAATATCCCCGCAAAAACATCTTATTCCTCTGTCCTTCAAATTGACATTTGCTTGCACCAACAATACTGCTGAGTATGAAGCTCTAATCCTTGGATTACGAGCTACCTTGGCGCTAAAAAATAAACATTTGTTAGTTTTTGGTGATTCTCAACTGGTTATAAACCAAATTAATGAAGTTTATCAGACCAAAGATGATAAACTATGCCCATATAAGGCCTATGTTTTACAATTAATGTCCTTATTTGATCAAGTTACCTTGGAAGCTATTCCTAGAACTTGCAACCGTGCAGCTGATGCTATGGCCGCAGCTGCATCTCTCCTACCATTGGAGTTAGATGATGAATATGCCACTATCATTATTCGTCGACTTCAGGAACTTGCTTCAAATAAGTCATGCTTAGAACCTTTGGATGTGTTTTTAATCAATGAAACTATTCTTGAACCTTGGTATACAGACATATTTGATTTTATCCAAAATGGGACTTTTCCTGCCAATTCTAATAGAAACCAACGTCGATTATTACGTAGACGAGCAAGTCGATTTGTAATAATTGGCAATACCTTGTATAGGAGATATTTTGAAGGTATCCTATTAAGATGTTTAAATTTAGAAGAATCTAAATCATCTTTGAGTGAAGCCCACGATGGATCTTGTGGAGGACACTTCAGTGGTAGTGTCATTGCTAAAAAGCTCCTTCGGATAGGATACTTTTGTCCTACCATGAAAACGGATGCATATGAGTATGTGAGCCATTGTGACAAGTGCCAGAAACATGCTGACCTTGTCCATGCGCCTGCATAAGAACTACAGGCTATTTCATCTTCTTAGCCCTTTTCAAAATGGGACCTAGATATTATTGGCAAAATTAATCCTGTGTCATCTGATGGACACAAATTCATCATAACTACCACTGAGTATTTCACAAAGTGGGTTGAAGCTATGCCTTTAGCTTCCTGCACTGGCATGCAAGTATCTAAATTTATTTTTAATCAAATCATTTGTAGGTTCGGAATTCTTGCAAATCTCATCTTTGACAATGGAACTTGTTTCAAAAATAAAGATGTTAAAAAAATTATGCCAAAAATATAAGATTCAACATCGCTGGTCCACTCCCTATTATCCTTAGGGTAATGGTCAAGCAGAAGCATCTAACAAAACCTTAATCAAAATCCTCAAGCTATTGGTCAATAAAACTAGTCGTGTCTGGCACATTCAGTTACATCCAGCCTTGTGGGCCTATCGAACTAGTGTTCGAACCCCCACGAGAACTTCACCATTTGTTTTGGTTTATGGTGCTGAAGCCGTTTTTCCATTTGAATTAGAAGTTCCTTCTTTGGCTCTGCTACTTCAAGATACCGAAGTAGGAGATGAATATCGAGCTCGCAGACTCAGTCATTTGGAACTCCTAGATGAAAAACACATCAATGCTTTGGAGCATCTCCGTGCCTACCAAAACAAGCTTAAAATATCATATGCTAAAAAAGTTCGTCATCGATCCTTTGAGATCGACGACCTTGTTTTAAAAGAAAATAAAAAAAATACTAATACAACTAAAGACCTTAAAGGTAAATTTGAGCCCAACTGGCTTGGACCATACATTATTACTGCTAAATTTGAATCAGGAGCATACAAATTATCTACATTAGATGGTAAAGAACTTAAAGAACCCATGAATATTTTGCATCTTAAACGTTACTATGTATAAATTTGGTCATTTCATCCATGTATATATTTGTTCAAAATAACTATCTTGTATTTCTTTCAATTTATAAATTCAAAAACACCAAAAACATTCATAATCATCAAAATCTTCAAAACTATTTTTTATGGCACTTGTTAATTCTTTCAAAAATGATAAAAATAAAAACAACAATATTCTTGACTCTTTCAAAACCAAAACAATATAAAGAAGAAAGAGAGAGTCAACATTCTCAAAACTTCTCAAAAATAATTTATATATATTTTCTTACAATTATTGCAGTTATATGTTTCAAATTATTTTGGGATAAATTAGCATTTATTTGGAATCTCTCACTTGCACACTCACAAAAAAAAATAAAAAAAAAAAAAAAACAAAAATAAATATCTTGATTTTATCTGGCATGATTACTAATCTCTCTTATATCAAAGTCCACAAAATTCAATTAAATAAAGTTTGAGCATAGAGAATTGATCTTGTTATTTACTTAAACCAAGCACATCTTTTCACAATAAAATGATTATATTTGTAATTTCCATGCTTTGCTACATAGTAGAAGTGGTTTCTTGAGCGAAAAGTTTCCCCTGCTATCCTATCATGCACATGGTCTAGAATCTTTGAGAATTGGCAAAAGGACAAGCTCACCCCTACCCAGAATAAAAATCCCTTGCTCTATAGCTAATCCGAGCAAGTATCCCTAGCACAAAAAGAAAAAGCAAAGTTCAAGAAAAAGAGAAAGAAAAAAAATGTTATTTTATATCATTACAACAATATTTCAAGCACTATCTCAAAAATCAAGCAAAAATACAAAAAGAAAAAGAAAAGAAAAAGCAAAGAAAAAGAAAAGAAAGCAAAAGCAAAAGCAATAAAATCCCTTTCCCTACCCTTTGAAAAGAAAAGAAGGGTTGATGAGCTTGAATCCCTGGAATTCTCAATTATTCGAAAACTGTGAGGTAAGCCCCATAACAGGTGGTTTGTTCCCAACCTGTTTGGCCTTGGGTAACTCCTAGCGTGGCGATATGTTTGTCACATTAGCGACCTTCTTTTGTACAGACCTATTTCTGCTTATGGATTAGCTAGCTCTTGATAATCCGACTTACATAGTAGTCTAGTATGGTTATATGCATCTACATCATGGTTAATGAACACTTATTTGGTTTCATCAAATCACTTGTATCATATTATCTTGCTCAAAACTGGTAAATGAACATAGCAATTCCACACACATTTTATATTTGAGATATTTTGTGTATCATTATATTTTATAAATCAAGATTGGAAATGAATTCACATATGCACATGGGATTCCTTATAAATCTAACTTTTGTCTTTAAAATACTTTGAAATATATTTTTGCAAATTGTTTGAAATAATTTATTTTCTTCTTTAAAAGAACAGTTGTTTCGACAACTATATGCATAATAGAAAAATCAAAATTTTCTTTCAAACCATCCAATAAAAACACACACACACACATATATATATATATATATATATATATATATATATATATATATATATATATATATATATATATATATATCGACTTTTGCGACGATGGTATAGTTCCAAAACCAAAATTGGAATTTTATGCTTAGTGCAAGTCCTCATCTTCATATTTTATGTTTATTAAAAAATCAACCATGCAATAAAATAAAACTATCTCTTTTTGATTTTCGTGATGATGGTATAAGTCTATACCTACATATTCTATGCCTAGCGCAAACCATTGTAAACAATTTTTATTCCCCATTTATTTAAAATCATGAAAACCATATGACTTAAATCATTTTGTTACACAAATTATGCTTTTACGCATGCACATTATCATTATTTCACGTCATTGTGTCAACATTCAATTTTGCAATGATGGTATAATTCCTAAAGAATTATCCAAAAATTTTATCACACTTAGGAATTTATGCCTAGAAAAAATCATTTTAACATTATTTCATACATACTACTTTTCATGAAAATCTGAAAAACAAACCATCATCATCATCATTTGCACCATTGCACCAAAGTCTTAAGACAGTTTCTTAAGCACTCTTTTACTTTTAACAATATTTCTATACTAGGATTAGCTTGATGACCGAGTGAGCAACGACTCCATGAAATGGTCTATAATAGCGACAATGTCCTTTGAAATTGTTGTTAGAAGTCTCTTTTTATTTTTTATCACATTTCATCACAAACAACCAATTTGTTACATCAGATTATTTTATTTAAATATCACAGCATGACATCAAAATTATAATATTTCCAATGACATAATTACATGAATCATCAAATCAATCACATCAAAACATAAAAGCATCATACAATTACATAAGACAAGTCATATGATCAAAAACATATCTCATCTATATATATCAACAGTATATATACATCATCAAAACTGGATTGGTATGCCACAATCTGTACCTCGACATACTCAATCCTTTATCAAAAATAATAATGCTATCATATCAATCTATATAATGTAGTGCAGTAGCTAGCCTCGAGAACCCATCGAGCTCTCAGCCTCATCTCCTCCCCCACCCTGAGGTGGACGAGGTGGCCCCATCGTAATATGTGTAGTACTGTGAGTCCTAGTCGTCGATCAGGACGAAGTCCTCGATGACCCAATCCTGATCGGCTTTACGATGTTAGCTGGCAGGGGTAGTCTATCCTCCTCTGGCACCAGTTGATAGTATAATGTCTGATAGAAAGTGATTTGGGTAATAGCCCATGTTAGCTCCCCAGTGCTTGCCCCTCCGCCCCATGCCCTAAGGCATGCAATCTCATATCAAAGTTGTGTCACCTCATCTCGATGTTGTGCAACCTCCTTCTGTAATGTTTGCACCTATGCCTGGAGACAGATCGTCTCTGCTCGAAGAGTAGCTGTCTCGCTACTCTCCCATGTGTCGACACCCTTGCCCTTATCGGGTGATGATGGCCTCTCTCTCTATGGAGAAGGGGGTCTCATCTCCCTCCTCTCCCTCTATCATGGCCTCTCCTATGCCTGTGGAATCCTCAGCTCTCTCCTACTGTGACCCTGGGCCGCCTCCATAGCTGCCTGACATCGCCTCCCTATTCGACGCACAACTGCACATATTGGACCCTGAGCCCTCGTCATTCGAGAAGGGCAGATGCCTGCGTACCAGACATCATAGCCATCTACAACTCTTGCATCGTACCATTCCACTGGCTGAATGGGGGCATCGTTTGAGTCCTGACTCCAGAAGCGCTGCATTTCTGGAGCCCCGCTCACTATGGTGTTATCCCGAAGAATCTGAGAAAACTCATAATCCCTTAGATATGGGATCCCCTACTATAGACCGAACTATCACAAAACTCGGTCATAGCGATGGAGCTCCACATCTCCCCTCTCCATCCACAGCCATCAAACTTTCCTGACGCGAGCTAACTCCTATCCGTCCTCGACCCACCCTGGGTGCTCTCGCCATGGCCTCCAGGTGATCTAATTTAGGACAAGGTCATCCAGTAGTCTCCGAGACATCGACAGATAAATCCATCGTTGTGACCCTCTCCGAAGCCACCAGTAGAAAACTCAAGGCCTCTCCCCATCAATCCTTGTCGGAGGAAGCCCTATCGACCTCCGCACTACAATGTGCTCCTAGCACCAAACTTGTAGGAGCGATGTCATAACTAGACATCGGTCGCCCTTGTACACGACCCCATGCAGGATCCTGTACAACTGACATAGAACAAAGCTGCCCTAAGAAAACCTATAACCATGGTCCCGCATATCGCAGATCACATCTGCTAGCATCCATGGTACCCTGCACCTACTCTGGTGGCACAACAAAAGTCCACCAACCACTCCACCTAAAACCTATGTGAGTCTAGATGCCCCGAGCATCTGACATAGTGCCTCGATGTTAACTTCACCCTTCTCCAGGGCGAAGCTCGGGTCACCACACAACCATCCCATAGCATGGCCCTGATTGGATGTAGGAGTGATCAACCGTCCTTGTATGGGGATTCTTAGAATCCTCCATACATCCTCCAAAGTGGGAGTCATCTCCCTTGTAGGTAGCCAAAAATAGGAAGAACCCGGATACCATCTCTCTGCTAGGGCTGTCAGTAGCCCCATGTCTGTAGACACTTGTGGCATCTCTTCCACATGTTGTAAGCCGGCTTGTGCCAGCTGATCCCGCTCTGCCTATGTAAGAGTGGCCAAGTCATCTCTCAAACCTCCATATTTCCATTTCTTACTCTTTAGCAATCCTCTCTGCAACATAAACAACAAAACAAAAAAACAACAAACAATCATTAATAACAATTCAAGTGATTAAAAATGCAAGTTAAAATAAAGTTCAATTTCATCAAATGATGATATCGTCCAAAATTGGACGATATCGTCCCAAATTTGAGCATAATCGTCTCCAATTTCACAAGCCAAAATCGTCCCTAATTTGACAAAATCGTCCCCTTTTCGCTGATTTTGCCCTTAGACGAAATTGGCAAACTTGAGACGATTTTGTCGAAATTGGGACGATTTCGTCTCGACGACGTCGATGGCCCAAAAACGGTCGCGATGCTAAAAAATTAATTAAAATTCACCTAAAAAGCATGTAAAATCAAATTAAATCACTCTAAACTAAGTTTAGACTCTTACCCGTAGCCCGTGCCGGACCTCTGTTGATCTATGCGTCGTCTCCACCATTTTGCTTCCAGAGCTCTAAAACCGATAAAGATGAACAGTAAAAATGAATTAGGGTTTTACCCTATTTTTCTTAATTTTATTAAAAAATAATTAAAAAATAATTTTGCTTTTTGCATTTTTACCTCAAACGTTCGATTTGGGTAAAAACACGGAGGGGGCACCATAGTAAGCTATCGTACGATTCGACCAAGAATCGTCGTCTAAAAATAGGAATAATTTTTGCTTTCTCATAGATTGAGAAAAACTCATCTTTAACGCATTTTCTTTGGAAAATTCGCTAAAGAGGGGGCAAAATGTAGCACCCTAAAATTGACGTAGTGAAATTGTAATAATTACATTTACTATAGTAAATAATTTAAATTCAAATTTTAACCTCCCAAACCGCTCGTTAACCGTCGGGTAATCCGTTTTCTCCTTTTCATGCCATTTTTAGAGGTTGTTTTGACCGTTTGACGATATCGTCGCCGATCAGACGATATCATCCCAGATTTGACGATTTCGTCTAGGCTAGGACGTCTAGACGATCTTGTTGCTAAACTGATTTTGCACAATTAGCTTATGTTCCAACGGGTCTCTAATTTGGGCAGAAGCGTGTCTACGTCGTTAGAGACCCTCCCCCATTGGAGATCTCCCAAATAGGGATGATCTCCAACCTCCTAACCTCCCTCCTAAGTCTATTTAATCCTAAGCCCTCCCCTTAGCACCCCCCTGGCTGATAATTCCTATAACTCAACTTCATACATATTAAAACATCCCAAATTCATATTTGCAATAGCTCTATACCAATTTTGTTGTAGGTACCTTATTGTTTTTCAGCCGAAGCAAGCTTACATCATCGTCGACTGAACCTTGTTCGGATCGGAGGCGATCTCGTCGAATTAGAGACGATTTCGTACCAATGGGAGATGATTTCGATCGTAGTCAACATTGAGGCAATCAGTGCCTGAAGTTTGCATTTCTTCTTCCCTTTTTCTACTGTTTTATGTTGTAATTAGCAATTTTATTTAGTATTTTATGCTATTCTGCATTTTGGAGTTCACCCATCTAGATTAAATGTATAATTAAGCCATAATTGTGATCAAATTAGTATAATTCATTCATGTTTCTATTTTCAAACTTTAGTTTGATATTGTTGCTGTCATTTTATATTGTTTCCCTCTATTAGGATAGTTGCATTTTCTGTATTTTGCACCTATTTCTTTGTTTGCAGGTCTTTGACGAATTCATCAGATCTCAGACGATCTTTTCTGATCTCAAACGATCCTATCAAATCAAAGGCGATCCTGACTGCTTCAAGAATCAAAATCATCATCAGAAATTCGAATCAGGTATTTTCCTTTAATATTGCTTAATTTCTCTATTTTTCTGTTCTATTCTGCTTTTTTGTATTCATTTAATTTGCATCTGCATATAGAATAGCTTAGACGCATTTTGGCCAAACCTAATATTTGAATGCTTAAGGCTAAAAATGAACACATAAAACACATTCCCAACCTAGGCGTGGAAACTACCATTGAATGTTTCCTGGTGAACCCACCATCCATCGAAAAATCACCAATATACACCTCCCTTGAGAGGCGGGACCTTCGCAAGTCTTCTCAGTCTGAGGTACCATGAAATCCTTTTCACATCCCCCTTCCGGGCATGGATCCTATAGCTTGAAGGTAAGGGTGTGAAAAATTTGGAGCGATACAGGTGTGCACACTATCCATAGCCCTCTATTATACCATTTTGATGGATGATAATATTACATTATTTGGTACATGTTAATGTACCCCTATGGTACCTTTATAGTACAAATGTAAATATGTATTAGATTAGGGTTTTTTATCTATAGTTTATATGAGTGATTTATATTTTTCCTTTATGTAAGTTTCTATGTACAAGAAAATCAAAAGTGTCATGTAAGTAAGAGTGCAAGTGTATATTGAGAGAATGTGCATAAGTGTCATGTAAGAGTGAAAATATGTAATGTGAGGATGTCCACAAGTGTCTTGTATTAGGAGTGTATGTAGGAGAGTATAAGTCATGTAAAAGTGTGCAAGTACCATAGAGCTAAAGTATACATGTAATAAGAGAGTGAAGGGTCTTGTATACAAGTGGAAAAATGATAATCCAAAGGTCAATAATAGGAAAGGTTGCATCTCCCATATATGTGAGGAATGCAATAGATAAGTATTGAAGAGTCACATTACTATGGCTATATTATGGAGATAAAGCTCCATATAATGTAAGGGAAAATAATCTTTAGCGATCACCACAAAACAAGAATTGATAATGAATCTTGTATATAGATTTTGAACAATTTATATCGTAAGTATTCTTCATGAATGTAAATGAACGATTTTGGTAATTTTACATTCATATTTGATATTATAAGTGATTGTTATTTCATTATTATATTGGCTTGGATATATATTTGATTGCTTATTTATATAATTATACTCTTTATTATTGATATATATATATTTTTTGGTAAATAAAAGTCTTCATTAATTATCGGGTTTTGCAAGTTAACCCAAAACCTATTACAATATTCAGCATTCTACTGAGATTGTAGATCCTAGTCATCCTTGAAACTTTCTTACTAGAAATTGTGTTGAATCCCCTACAACACCTTACTAACAAAGCACACCCATACCTAAACATAACTGTAAACATTACTTACATTGACAGGAATTGAAGTTTGGAACTTTGCACTTGTGAAACCTATTGCTTGCCCATTTCCTATTCTCTCGTCAGAATATTCCAAGGTTTACACCCCGTTACCTTCATTTCCAATTTGGTATGATTTAGAGGGAAACCCCATAGTTATTACTAGCTCCATGGGGAAAGAACACCCATTCATATTTCTCCTTAATGGGTAGGTTTATTTTCATGACTAATAATGTTTTCCACTTCACGTGGCACACCTTGTGTCCATGTCACCAAACTACCAACATAAACACCTATGTTGGCTAATTTGTCACCTAACCTGTTGGCCTCACGGTACATGTGACGAGACCTCCTGTTCTATCTTGTCGCAAAAAGGATCCTCACTTCATGGATGACTCCCTCGATTCTCCATGGAGGTTTTTTACCATTGGTTAACAGGTTGATGATGTTCATAGAATCACCTTCAATCATAAAGTTACCTTGAGTTGCTTGGGCTACTTGCAACCCTCTCCAAAGGGCTCTAGCTTCTGCTTCGTTATTAGTTCTAATTCCCAATGGTTCAGCGAAGGCCTTGACCAGATTTCCTTGATGATCCCTGATTATTCCTCCAGCTCCAGCTCTTCCCGGGTTCTCCTTGGCTGCACCTTCAAAATTTAGTTTAAACAAACCCTGGGGGGGTGTCTCCCAAAAAATCCCATTTCTGGGATTGGGCAAAGGAATGGAAGGTTTGTCCTTAATACCTAAGGATCGAGCTAATTTTTTTTCTTGGGGAAGAATTGAGTGGTTCTCATCCACTAAGGTACTAAGGTTTTCTTTCGCAAAGACAATAATCCTGTTGAGGATGGTTTTTGGGTTGTGAATGGTATCCTTAAAGGCTCTATGGTTCCTTTCTAGCCAAATATACCAAAGAAAATGATGCCAACAGATTTTCCATTAAGGTACTTAAGTTTTAGGCTAACAAAGGGTTGAGGCCATTGATGAACACTTCGGATATAAGAGCAGGCTTAACCCATGAGATCCTAAAGGCTTGGAAAATTTCATCCAGGATGGACTTCGCTATCGGACACTCTAGAAACAATTTTTGGGTAGTCTCCCATCCTGCCCTGCACATGTAGCAACGATTAGCAATAACCATACCTTTGGATAACATATTGTCCATAGTGAGGATTTTTCCTTAAATCACCAGCCATGAAAAAAATTATATTTTAGGAATTAAGCCTTTGATCCAAACCAAACTCGGTTGAAATTGTTGACCTTCCACATTGAGAAGCAAGTTATAGGTAGACTTAACTATGAAGTCACCACTTTCAGTCTCAGCCCAAACAATGTGATCTTCATCCTCTCTAGAGGGAATAATTTGCTGAGTTAAAATGTTATAAAGCTCTTCAAACTCTGCTTCAAAACCCTGTACTTTGATGTGTTTCCACCTGTTGATATTTATATCCTACCACATATAATTTGCAACCTTCTTCCCAATATTCTGCTCCATATGCTCTTGAATCCTAGCCAAATGAGGATTCTAGGATAACTCCTCGACTCTCACCCATCGATCCTTCCAAAAGTCTATTGTTTTCCCATTTCCTAGAATCCATCTAAGACCTTTCTTTACAAGATCCTTGCTCATGAGGATTGCCTTCCAAAAAGTAGACCCCCCGCTTGCTAAGTTGTCATTAAGGAATTTCACACCTTGGAGGTATTTCCTCCTAACTATGGCAGTCCATTAATTATCGACCTTAGTCAATAACCGCCATGCTTGTTTGGCTAACAAAGTTGTATTGAGATGAGCAACTCTCCTCAATCCTAACCCCCCATCAACTTTAGGTTTGCAAACCTTGTTCCAACCTACTAAATGGATCCTTTTATTATCCTTAGTCCCTGACCAGAGAATTTTTTTTTGAAGTTGCTTAATTTTGTGATACACCTTGCTGGGAGCTCTGAAGACTGATAGGAAGTAAACGGGTATACTTTGAAGTGAAGCCATAGTTAAAACTGATTTTCTTGCTTGAGATAACAGATGTCCTTTCCAACCTACTATATTTTTTTGGATCCTCTCCAGAACTATGTTCCACATTGATCCTTCAGGTTTCCTCGTAAATAGGGTAAGAACTAAATAGGAGGTGGGAAGAGATGCAATATGATATTCCATGATCCTTGCTATGTTGTTTTGCCTAGGAATGGGGGTATTGATGAAATAAAGTTTGCTCTTATCAAAATTCACTTTCTGTCCAGCCGCTTCTTCACACATTATGAAAATATTTTTAATCCTTCTTACCTCAACCACAGAAGCCAAAGTCAGTAGCAATGTATCATCAAAAAATTGCTAATGTGTCATCGAGGTAGTTAGTGACGTGGCATTGATACCTAAAATGAGTCCAACTACCACTACTGCCTTAATGGTTCTTCCCAAGGTCTCAGCTACAATGATGAACAACATAGGACTTATGGGATCTCCTTGTCTTAGACCACATTTTATTTGAAAAAAACTTGCAATAGACCCATTAACCAAAACTAAAAAATAAGGCTTAGAAATACACTTTCTTATTTAACTTGACCCATTTCATGTTGAAGCCAAATTTTAATAAAACTGCCTCTAGGAATTCCCAATTTATCCTGTCATAAGATTTGTTGATGTCTAACTTTAAATCCATGACTACTTTTTTGGTCTGAGAGGCTGTATGAAGAGCCTCATGAACAGTAATAACTCAGTATTGTCATTGTTGTCAACACAGTCAGATAGATCGATTGATGTAGTGGACAGGAGTTCAGAGGTTAATCAGAGTATGTACAGTGAAGTTAAAAGCTCATGAGAATGTTTTTGATGTTTGGGTGAAGTTGTTACAAGTTTTCCAAGAAGACCGAAGTGGCCCATATGCAAAAGAGAAGCGAAAAAGCAAAGAGGAAAAAGTGTCATGATTTCGTGACATGTTGCATTTTCGCGACCAAAAGAGAAGAGAAAATGCAAGGAGAAAAAGTGTCACGATATCGCAACATGTTGCATTTTCACAGCCAAAAGAGAAGAGAAAATGCAAGGAGAAAAAGTGTCACGATATCGTGACATGTTGCATTTTTGCGGCCAAAAGAGAAGAGAAAATGCAAGGAGAAAAAGTGTCACGATATCGCGACATGTTGCATTTTCGTGGCCAGAAGAGAAGAGAAAATGCAAGGAGAAAAAGTGTCGCGATATCGCGACATGTTGCATTTTCACGACCGAAAGAGAAGATAAAATGCAAGGAGAAAAAGTGTCGCGATATCACGACATGTATTTTTGAGGGCCAAAGCTAAGAGAAAGAGCAAGGAGAAAAAGTGTCGTGATATCGCGACATGTTGTATTTTCGTGGGCCAAAGCTAAGAGAAATATCAAGGAGAAAAAGTGTCACGATATCGTGACATGTATTTTCGCAGGCCAAAGCTAAGAGAAAGAGCAAGGAGAAAAAGTGTCATGATATCGTGACATGTTGTATTTTCACGGGCCAAAGCTAAGAGAAAGAGCAAGGAGAAAAAGTGTCACGATATCACGACATGTATTTTTGTGGGCCGAAGCAAAGAAAAAGAGCAAGGAGAAAAAGTGTCACAATACCGCGACATGTCGCATTTTTGTGACTCAAAAAGGGCAGGTAGGCAGAGTAACAAAAGTGTCGTGATATCATGACATGTCACATTTTTGTGACTCAAAAAGGCCAGGCAGGCAGTGAAACAAAAGTGTCGTGATATCGTGACATGTCGTATTTTTGTGACTCAAGAAGGGCAAGCAGGCAGAGTAACAAAAGTGTCTTGATATCGTGACATGTCGTATTTTCATGACTCAAAAAGGCCAGGTAGGCAGTGAAACAAAAGTGTCGCAATATCGCAACATGTCGCATTTTCATGACTCAAGAAGGGCAGGTAGGCAGAGTAACAAAAGTGTCGCGATATCGCGACATGTCACATTTTTGTGACTCGAAAAGGCCAGGCAGGTAGTGAAACAAAAGTGTCACGATATTATGACATGTCACATTTTCGTGACTCAAAAAGGCCAGGCAGGCAGTGAAACAAGTGTCGCGATATCGTAGCATGTTGCATTTTCGCAACTGAAGACCAGGATGGTAAAACTGAAGACTGCTTAATGATGTGGACCCATAAGGAATCTTTAATGATTTTAAATCATTTAAGATGGTCGTTACACATGGAAAGAAATGGCCGCATGCCCATGTGGAGAAAATAAATAGTCAAAGAAGGAGAAAACGAACAGTCATTAAATAGAAAATGAACAGTCATGGAAGGAGAAAATGAACAATCGTTAAAATAGAAAATGAACAGTTGTTAAAATAGAAAATGAATAGTCATGTAGGGAGAAAAAGAATAGACATGCAAAGAGAAAATGAATAGTCATGCAAGGAGAAGACGAACAGTCATGACCGAGAAGATGAAAAGTCATGGTAGGAGAATATGGTGTTAATTCTCTGCATGTAACGTGTTTGACAAAATGCCTACTCTATATATACAAAAGGAGTTACATAAAGAAGGTGTTACAATTGACAAGTAGCGTATGAGAAATGAAAGAAGGAGTTACAACTAGAGTTACAAAGCGAAAGGATGGTTATAAAAGGAGTGCTGCTTGGAGAATTTATGTGCTATTTTTATCTTGTGAAGTGCGTGAGAGGAGCGCGAGAGGCGAGCGAGAAGGGTGTGTGTTGTGTGAGCAATGTTGAGTAAGCAATAGACCAGTTAGGATCTTGTAAAAGTGAAGGTATTTTTATGTCAATCTTCTAGTTCAAAATTGAAGTCCAAGTTGGTGCTTGGCATTAGGGGTTGGTGCTCCTTCCAGTTGGTGTTGGTAAATCAGGGGTTGGTGCTCCTTCCAGTTTGTGCTGGTAAATCAGGGATTGGTGCTCCTTCCAGTAGGTGTTGGTAAATCAGGAGTTGGTGCTCCTTTCTATTGGTGTAGATAAATCAGGGGTTGGTGCTCCTTCTAGTTGGTGTTGGTAAATTAGGGGTTGGTGCTCCTTTCTGTTAGTGCAGATAAATCAGAGGTTGGTGCTCCTTTCTATTGGTGCAGATTAATCAGGGGTTGGTGCTCCTTTCTGTTGGTGTAGATAAATTAGGGGTTGGTTCTCCTTTCTGTTGGTGTAGATAAATCAAGGGTTGGTGCTCCTTCTAGTGGGTGTTGGTAAATTGATTGTAAAGTTATTGCTTTGCAAAAGCTATATTTAGATGGGAGTCCAAACAGTCAATTTTTGAGGAGTAGCCAAATCGGTGAACCTCGATACATCTTGTGTTGTGTGATGCTCTCTTGTTATACTTGCTTTATAATTTTTCATTTTTTTGGCTTTAAGAGTTGAAGTTTTAAGTTTTAAAGAGCCACACTGATTCACCCCCCCTCTCAGTGTCATTGTGAGACTAACAATTGATATCAGAGCCAAGTTCCCTTGTTAGGCTAAATCAGCTAGGGTTGATCTTGGATTAGTATGCAATGGGTAAGAAGAATAGATCCTCATCCAATAAGGCATCTCAGTCAGTTTCAGTTCCTGTGGAAGAGAAAATTGAACTAGAAAATATAGAAGAAGTGAATTATGAAATATGTGATGAAAATATTAAGCTTGAAGTAGATCTAGAAGGTGAATTGATCCCTTCACTTGAAGAGTTGAATAAAGAAAGGAAAAAGAATAGAAGATTTTCCAAGAAGTTGGAAGAATATGGGAATAATATTGAAGATCTCTTCTTACAAATTCATAAAGCCAAGAAAATAGAAGAAGCCTTGAAGTCACACCTGGATGATAAAGTCGATGTATGTAGCAAACGTGAAGAGGAATCTAAAAAAGTTTTTAGTGATCTAAAGCTGCAAGTAAAAGAGTCCAAAAGGATTGAAGAAACTCTCAGGTCACAGATCAATGAGAGAGATTTTTTGCTGCAAACAAGAAGAGGAGATTGTTTTATTGAGAAAACAACTAGAAGAGGCCAATACAAATCTCAAATTTGAGAAGAGCACAGAGTTACTAGATAAAATGATAAGGCAACAAAGAAGCCCCATGTGTAAGCTTGGTCTTGGATGTGAAGTTGAACAACCTTCATCTTCTAAATCTATAAAGAAGAAGAAGTCCACTATCGAAGGATCAAAGCAAGAAAAGCTTGAAGTCTGAATCTTCAAAAGGAAGAAAATCTCAAAGGAGATCTACAACAAAGCAACCACAACAAAAGAGGTTCTATCACTCTCACTTTATTCATAATAATGCTTTTAATGGCTATTATTTTAGATGCAACCATTATGGTCACAAGGCAATTTATTGTGGATTGAATAATAGATCAAAGAGTTATGCTGGTAGAAATACATCTGTTATTTCGGTTGAACACCATGTGCAATATTTTAAATGTAATGGTCATGGGCACATAGCAAGGTTTTGTCCAAGAACTTTTGTATCTAATTTAAGGCAAGACAATAGATTTCATCAGACATAAAGAATGCAACACAGACATGGAAGAAATCATGTGCATCAAAGAAAGGAAAATAATCATCCATCAAGGATGCACAAGAGACAACCACCCAAGAGAAATGTTCAAGTTCACAAAAAGGTTCAAAATAGGGATGCAGTTGAAAAACTCAAGCCCAAGTTCAAAAAAGGTTGGAGAAAGAAAGAAGAGAGGAAGTCATGTATCCTTGGACTGGAGGAGACTACTCCTCTATTGCACTAAGTAGCTCCAGGTAGCACATCCTTAGGGGGAGCAATCTTAAAGTTCTATTTTAATGCTCCTATGTTGTTTGGTTATCTGAGGATGAAAGGCAAGTAGTCAGGGGGAATTGTTGTATAGTTGTCAAAATATGTTTTAGTTCATGTAGATGTTTTTGGAGATAGTGTCAAACTGATGTGCTTCAACAAAACAACATGGTGAACAACTAGGTTTTTGATGCAGCAGCTGATAAGTGTTATCTGAGATAGAACATGTAGCACAGGTCGACGTGTCATGGAAGCATAAGCTGGCAGGTGCTGGTTTTGAAGCCTGTAACATTCCCAATCTGCAGATAAAATAGAATATGTGTTATGAGTATGTCTCAATTCATCTACCAATATCGAGGGAGGACTATGGTAAAGCTCTTCATGATCATTATGAAAATTACTGACATCGTGTAGGTGGAAGGCGTGAGGTTCTTAACCAAAAATACAACACATCGTTTGGTATAAGAGAGCATCAATTTTATCTAAAGAAGTAGTCATTATCAAAGATATGTCAAAGTCAAAGCAAAAAGTGGCACTAGCATCCAGTTCATCAAGAGTGCCAAGTGGCACATGCAAGGCAGAGATGTTGAGAGAATAGTGCCCAGGTGGTGAAGCGCCAAGGAGGACAAGATGCCTATGCACCTAAGAAAGTCCTGCATTATTTGAGAAATGCAAGATATTTCTCGAGGAATCCCTTGATCACAATGAGGAGAAATGCTCCCTAGAATCACGTGAAGAACGTTTGCATAAGACATTGAGTAGCCCTGAAATATGCCCTAGCAAGAAGCAGAATACTGAGTGTTGATGATTGTGCGTAGATTGAGGCTCCAACGCTAGATGCAACGGTCCACTGTTAATACCTACGTAGGCGATGAAAACATTCATGGTAGCCATTAGAAACCAAAGACATTGAGTTGCACAAATGATGCGAGGCAAAGTCGTCAGTCACGGAGGAGATGGCAGTCAAAATGTTGAAGAAATTACGTGCAGGCTGCCTAGAGAGTCGGTCACTTTTGATTTGGGAATAACTTTTGCGTAGCTGAGAGTTGAGTGTTGATCATACTATACTAAATAAGTAAAAGCAAGGTACAACAAGAATTATAATATGATGAGCAGATATTAGAGTTATTATCCAAGAAGGCTTTATGACAGAAAGAGTACCAGTGGAGGTGCATTCTATCTTGGAGATAGGTTGGTCACATTGAACAGTAATAAACAAGATTCAGTCTCCTTATCCACAACAGAGGTAGAATATATTGCAGCGATAGCGTGTTGTATGCAGAAGAAAGTTGTGGAAGGTGAGGTTAAATTAGATTTTGTTCCAACAATAGAGCAAGTAGCATATATCTTCACAAAATCGTTGCACAAGGAAGTCTTTGAGTATCTTCACAATAAATTAGGAGTGGTCATGCTTCCCAAGAATTGACTAGCTATGGTGATCACATTCTTAGGGGGAGCATTTGTGTATTTTTTTATCTTTTTGCTCATGTTTGTGATTATTGCTAAGTGTAATAATTTTTGTCTGAGAATGTTGTGCATGGACTCAGGGGGAGTTTACAGCAGCCCTTTTGGTATTATTGTCAAAGGGGGAGAAGAGTTACAGGAAATTTCTCAAGAGTTACAGGAAATTGCACGTGTGTTGCCAACAATTCCAAAGGGGGAGATTGTTGAGCAAGGTGCAGCGATAGTATTGTCATTGTTGTCAACATAGTCAAATAGATCGGTTGATACAGTGGATAGGAGTTCAGAGGTTAATCAGAGTATGTACAGTGAAGTTAAAAGCTCATGAGAATGTTTTTGATGTTTGGGTGAAGTTGTTACAGGTTGTCCAAGAAGACCAAAGTGGCCCATATGCAAAAGAGAAGCGAAAAAGCAAAGAGGAAAAAGTGTCGCGATATCACGACATGTTGCATTTTCGTGGCCAAAATATAAGAGAAAATGCAAGGAGAAAAAGTGTCGCGATATCACGACATGTTGCATTTTCGCGACGAAAATAGAAGAGAAAATGCAAGGAGAAAAGTGTCGCGATATTGCGACATGTTGCATTTTTGCGGCCAAAATAGAAGAGAAAATGCAAGGAGAAAAAGTGTCGCGATATCGTGACATGTTGCATTTTCGCGGCTAGAAGAGAAGAGAAAATGCAAGGAGAAAAAGTGTCATGATATCGCGACATGTTGCATTTTCACGGCCATAAGAGAAGAGAAAATGCAAGGAGAAAAAGTGTCGCAATATCGCGACATGTATTTTCGAGGGCCAAAGCTAAGAGAAAGAGCAAGGAGAAAAAGTGTCACGATATCGCAACATGTTGTATTTTCGTGGGCCAAAGCTAAGAGAAAAAGCAAGGAGAAAAAGTGTCGCGATATCGCGACATGTTGTATTTTTGTGGGCCAAAGCTAAGAGAAAGAGCAAGGAGAAAAAGTGTCACGATATCACATGTATTTTTTAGGCCAAAGCTAAGAGAAAGAGCAAGGAGAAAAAGTGTCGCGATATCGTGACATGTTGTATTTTCGTGGGCTGAAGCAAAGAGAAAGAGCAAGGAGAAAAAGTGTCGTGATATCACAACATGTCGCATTTTCACGACTCAAAAAAGGGTAGGCAGGCAGAGTAACAAAAGTGTCACGATATCGTGACATGTTGCATTTTTGCAACTCGAAAAGGCTAGGCAGGCAGTGAAACAAAAGTGTCACGATATCGCAACATGTCGCATTTTCGTGACTCAAGAAGGGCAGGCAGGCAGAGTAACAAAAGTGTCGTGATATCGCGACATGTCGCATTTTCACGACTCGAAAAGTCCAGGCAGGCAGTGAAACAAAAGTATCACAATATCGTGACATGTCACATTTTCGCGACTCAAGAAGGGTAGGCAGGCAGAGTAACAAAAGTGTCACGATATCACGACATGTCGCATTTTCACGACTCAAAAATGCTAGGCAGGCAGTGAAACAAAAGTGTCACGATATCGCGACATGTCACATTTTCACGACTCGAAAAGGCCAGGCAGGCAGTGAAACAAAAGTGTCGCGATATCGTGACATGTCGCATTTTCGCGACTGAAGACCAGGATGGTAAAACTAAAGACTACATAGTGACGTGGACCCATAAGGAATCTTTAATGATTTTAAATCATTTAAGATGGTCATTACACGTGGAAAGAAATGGCCACATGCCCATGTGGAGAAAACAAACAGTTGAAGAAGGAGAAAACAAACAGTTGTTAAAATAGAAAATGAACAATCATGGAAGGAGAAAACGAACAGTCGTTAAAATAGAAAATGAACAGTCATGGAAGGAGAAAACGAACAGTCGTTAAAATAGAAAATGAACAGTCATGCAGGGAGAAAAAGAACAAACATGCAAAGAGAAAATGAACAATCATGCAAGGAGAAGACGAACAGTCATGACCGAGAAGATGAACAGTCATGGCAGGAGAATATGGTGTTAATTCTTTGCATGTAACGTCTTTGATGAAATGCCCACTCTATATATACAAAAGGAGTTACATAAAGAAGGCATTACAATTGACAAGTGGCGTATGAGAAATGAAAGGAGTTATAACTGGAGTTACAAAGCGAAAGGATGGTTATAAAAGGAGTGCTGCTTGGAGAATTTATGTGCTGATTTTATCTTGCGAAGTGCACGAGAGGAGTGTGAGAGGCGAGCGAGAAGGGTGTGTGTTGCGTGAGCAATGTTGAGTAAGCAATAGACCAGTCAGGGTCTTGTAAAAGTGAAGGCATTTTTATGTCAATATTCTAGTTCAGAATCAAAGTCCAAGTTGGTGCTTGGCATTAGGGGTTGGTGCTCCTTCCAGTTGGTGTTGGTAAATCAGGGATTGGTGCTCCTTCCAGTTGGTGCTGGTAAATCAGGGGTTGGTGCTAGTAAATTAGGAGTTGGTGCTCCTTTCTGTTGGTGCAGATAAATCAGGGGTTGGTGCTCCTTCCAGTTGGTGTTGGTAAATCAGGGTTTGGTGCTCCTTTCTGTTAGTGTAGATAAATCAGAGGTTGGTGCTCCTTTTTGTTGGTGAAGATAAATCAAGTGTTGGTGCTCCTTTCTGTTGGTGCAGATAAATCAGGGGTTGGTGCTCCTTTCTGTTGGTGCAGATAAATCAGGGGTTGGTGCTCCTTCTAGTGGGTGCTGGGAAATTGATTGTAAAGTTGTTGCTTTGCAAAGGCTGGATTTGGATGGGAGTTAAAACAATCAATTTTTGAGGAGTAGCCAAATCAGTGAACCTCGGTACATCTTGTGTTGTGTGATGATCTCTTGTTATACTTGCTTTATTTGGTTTTAAATTTTCATTGTTTTGGCTTTAAGAGTTGAAGTTTTAAGTTTTAAAGAGCCACACTGATTCACCCCCCCCTCTTAGTGTCATTGTGAGACTAACATGATCCTTCAGGTTTCCCCATAAACAGGATAAGAACTAAATAGGAGGTGGGAAGAGATGCAATATGACATTCCATGATCCTTGCTATGCTATTTTTCCTAGGAATGGGGGTATTGATGAAATAAAGTTTGCTCTTATCAAAATTCACTTTCTGTCCAGCCACTTCTTCACACATTATGAAAATATTTTTAATCCTTCTTACCTCAACCACATAAGCCAGAGTCAATAGCAATGTATCATCAACAAATTGCTGATGTTTCACCGAGGTAGTTAGTGACGTGGCCTTGATACCTGAAATGAGTCCAGCTACCGCTCCTGCCTTAATGGTTCTTCCCAAGGTCTCAACTACAATGATGAACAACATAGGACTTATGGGATATCCTTGTCTTAGACCACATTTTCTTTGAAAAAAACCTGCAATGAGACCCATTAACCAAAATTGAAAAACAAGGCTTAGAAATACACTCTCTTATTAACTTGTCCCATTTCATGTTGAAGCCAAATTTTAATAAAACTGCCTTTAGGAATTCCCAATTTATCCTGTCATAAGATTTGTTCATGTCTAACTTTAAAGCCATGACTACTTTTTTGGTCTAAGCGGTTGTATGAAGAGCCTCATGAACAATAATAACTCCATCTAAGATTGATATTCCTTGTACATAACTTCCTTGACTTGGATCAATGATAACTAGTAAAACTTTCTTCAAACGGTTGGCTAAAACTTTGGATAAAATTTTAGACGATATATTACATAGGCTAACCAGCCTAAAGTCAGCCATAGTCTTGGGGTTGGGGTCTTTAGGTATCAAAGCAATGAAAGTTGAATTGAAACACCTTGGAATATGATTTGAACTTTGGAACTCCTTGATTGCAGCAATAACTTCTGCTCCAACAATATCCCAACAAACTTGGAAAAATCGCAATGAAAACCCATCCGACCCAAGAGCTTTGTCAAGATCCATGTTAAACAAAGCCTCCTTGATCTCTTCATCTAAAAAAGTTGCTATAAGAGACTCATTAATCATTTCATCAATGATTTATGGAATGAATTGAAGGAGAGAGTCCTTTGCTTGGGCATTACAGGTCCGTTCTTCACCCAATAATGAACTAAAAAAATTAATAGCCTTGTCCCTGATCTCCTAAATGTTTTGAGTTAAGGATCCATCCACCTTAGTTAAATTTCTAATATTATTGTTGCTTCTATTGCTTAATGTGGTAACATGGAAATTTTTTGAATTAGAGTCCCCTTCCTTTAGCCATAATGCCCTTGATTTCTGCCTCCAATACATCTCTTCACAAGCTAAAATATTATAAAACTCACAAAGGGTTTCCTTCTCTTCGAGTCCTTGTTGCCTCATCATAGGTTCCATTTTGGATTTTGCTTTCTATTATTCTCGCTTTTTCCCCCACTTTGCTCTCTTATTCTCAAAAATATTTCCAAAGACTTCTTTATTCCATATTCTAAGGTTGTTTTTCACCATCTTAAGTTTTTGAGATAGTTTGAAGGAAGCACTTCCCTGGATAGGCTGTTGCCACCATTCCTCTATTTGTTTCTTGAAGTCCGGATGTTTAACCCACATTGACAGAAATCTGAATGGCTTTTTAAATGAGTTAGCCTAAAATGCCTCCCATAGAATAATATTATGGTCTGAAGTGCATTTAGGAAGGGCTTGTAACGCTGAATCACCAAACATTGTTGTAGCTTCCTTGGATAAAAAAACTTGTCCAACCTTTCTTGAATCAGCTAACTTCCTATCCTCTTGTTACTCCATGTAAATTTGGCTCCTTTTAGTCTTACATCCATCAATTCATTTGTGTTAATGAATTCATTGAAGTCCTCCATGCTCCTTGAGGGTAACCCATATCCTCCCTTATTATCAGATGGGTAAAGGGGGGTATTTAAATCTCCCCCAATCACCCAAGGAATGTCTTAAAATCTTGGCTCAAATGCCCAAAAAACTCCCATGGTTCAGACCGCCCTTGGACAGAGGTGGGGGCATAAACATTTGACATAATCCAATTCTTATTAGTATCAAAATCATGAAATAATACGCTTAAGACTCTTTCATTTGCTTGAATAATACTTCCTTCTATTTTAATAGGATCCCATAAGATCATGAGGCCCCCAGATGCTCCTCTCGCCTATTGAAAAGCCACTTACCCTTGCTTCCAAATCCTTCTAGCTATAAGTTTTGATTGTGCTGCATCTGTTTTGGTTTCTTGAAGAAAAAATGATAGTAGGATTTGAATCCTTCCTTATAGACTTCACCATCCTTTGTTTTGGTGGGCCGTTTAGGCCTCTCACATTCCATGAGAGAACCTTCATTTAGACTGTTTGATATTTTTTCCCCACCCTCTTCCCTGATCCAAAGGGGGTTTGTCAATTTTGCTATTATCCTGGCCAGTAATAGCTTGATGTAACAATGTTATTTGCTTTTCGTTTGCAATTTCTTCATTGATTCTCATTCTATAGTGCTCCGCTGTAGATATTCTCCCTTTCTTTCTTTCACTTCCATAATCTATCAGAGGCTTGGTAGTGCTTCTAGTCTATTTTGGACCGAAATGAGGGGGCATATACTATGATAGTCTAGGGATTGAACCTTCTTCCTCATTTTGGGGGTTTTCAATTCCCTCTTCATCCTCAGCCTTGTTTTGGTTCACCTCTCCTATTTGGTTCCTAAACAAGGGGCTTTCCTTCAAGGAACCTTTTACCGTTGGGCTCGTATGATAAGGGATAATTTGCTCCACTACCAAATTAGGAGCTACATTCTTGGCTCTTGTTTCCACAACTTCGACTCTTGACTCTATTTTTTCCATGTTTAAACCGAAATGACCTGGAAATTTTTCTTCATTTTATTATTGATATTTTGACCTATAATATTATGGCTTATTTATATTGGAACCTATGATATTTTGAGATAATAAGGCTTAAAATACAATAGTGGTATCATAGATACCACTTAACTCTATCCATTTTTTATAGAAACTTTAGCTACCATTTAAATTGGAGTCTATCCACCTTAAAAGTAGAGAAGACTTGAAGTCTATTTTTTGAAGGTTTGATTGAGTAGATATTGAGGGGACAAGTAAGATTCATCCTGATTTGGATGCTAGGGTCTTTCCACTTGGTTTAAGAAAAACCAGTGAAGATTAGGACTCAAATTGAAGTCAACCAACTTAGAAGGAAGTTGGACATGTAGGGACAGTCATAGTCACCCTGATATTGATTTTGGATTCTCTAGACAAGAGGAGAATCATTTGGTTCTTAGGTTTGACCTAAGATATTAGAGATAGATTCCAAATATAGATAAGCATCATACCTTCCAGAGATTGAAAAGCATTGTAGTTTTCAAAGATAGATAAGTGTCATAGATTCCAAGATATAGGGGGCATTTACACTTCCAAGAGATAGAGGAGAATATAAGATTCCAAGATATAGGGGGCATTTACACTTCCAAGAGATAGAGGAGAATATAATATTCCAATAGATAGAGAAGCATCACAACTTCTAGGAGATAGAGAAGCATCATAGCTTTTAAGAGATAGAGAAGCATATATGCTTCCAAAATATAGAGAAGAATCACAACTTCTAAGAGATAGAGAAGCATCGTAGTTGTTAAGAGATATAGGAGCATATAAACTTCTAGGAGATAAAGGAGAATATAATATTCTAGATAATAGAAGAAATACAAAGCTTTTATAGAAAAAATTGGTATTGCTTCTATCAACTAATCCTATCTCAATTGCTCAATTTGTTGAAAAAGGAAGATTAATGAAATTCAAATATATAAATGAACATAGAAAATGAATTATCAAGAATCAAAGCAAAATTTATGCTATATGGTCAATAAAGAATAAAATATTTTCATTAGATACAATGGAATTATCTCAAGAAATCATTGAACACTTATTACCTTAGGATAAAATTAATGATAAACTACTTGAGTTTTTAGAAAGATAAGAAACAAGAAACTGGACCAAGCATAGTCCAAGATTATCTTACAAACATGAGAAATGGATGAACCCAAGATTCAAGATGATGGAGAAGACTCCATAGAAGCATAGTTTAATAAAAAATATAATGTCACATGAATATTGAAGATCAAAGACAAATATTGAAGACTAAAGTCTTCAATAACCAAATAATGTAATACAAGGGGGTGTTGGAGAATATTACATTATTTGGTACATGATAATGTACCCCCATGGTAACTCTATGGTATAAATATAAATTTATAATAGATTAGGGTTTCTATATATAGTTTAGATGAGTTATTTATATTTTCGCTTTATGTGAGTGTCTATGTGTAGGAAAAGCATAAGTGTTATGTAAGAGTGTTTCGTCCTTATCCTTTTGGTGTGTATCTAGTTTAGGTAAATATCTTAGGCTTTTCATGGATGCCATGAGGTTTTTGTGGATGATGCATCCTTTAATAATTCTGTTGTATTAAGGCATTAGGGCACCTTTCAAATGCCCTCTTTAATACAATTTTGTTAATTTACCAAAAAAAAAGAGAGTGCAAGTGTGTATTGAGAGAATGTGCACAAGTGTCAATGTAAGAGTGCAAATATGTAAAGTAAGGATGTGCACAAGTGTCTTATATTAGGAGTTTGTGTAGGAGAGTAAGAGTCATGTAAAAGTGTGTAAATGTCATAGAGCTAAAGTATGCATGTAATAAGAGAGTGAAGAGTATTGTATACAAGCGATGAGATGAGAAGCCAAAGTTCAAGAATAGGAAAGGTTGCATATCCTAGATATGTGAGGAGTGCAATAGACAAGTATTTAAGAGTCACATTATTATGGCTATATTATGGAGATAAAGCTCCATATAATGTAAGGGAAAATGGTCTATAGTGATCACCACATAGCAAGCATTGATAATAAGGATGATTTTGGCCATATTACATTCATATTTAATATTATAAGTGAATGTTATTTTATTATTATATTGGCTTTGATATATATTTGATTGCTCATTTATATAATTCTACTCTTGATTATTAATATATTAACCTATAATATTATGACATATTTATATTGGGACTTGTGATATTTTGAGATAGTAAAGTTTAAAATGCAACACTATTTATAGCCTTCTATTATACTGTAGTGATGAACGGTAATGCTTAGACCAATATTTTATGCCACTACTTAAGGAGGGTTCCACAAATACCCTTGAGCACACTACCTGCCTCTTTGATAGTACATGAGAATAATTTTCTCGAGTGTTATATTTGGTGCACCATGGATAGATATATGATTGAAAATATTTCGATAACTAAAGGTTTATCCTAATCCTATAGGGGTGTATCGATATATCCAAAGATACGTGGGAGCTCAAATTAGTATATGGGTATTGTTTGAGGCTTGGGCATTGAAGTTTGATCATACCTCACTTCTATAGACAAAGTTTGGAAAATATAGCTTAAACAATAATAGTATCTCCTCTATGATATTTTAAAACCCTCGACACATGGTTTCTAACCTATTAAACTAAAACAAAGGAAAAAAATGGCTCAATTTTTTTATCTTTTTTCTTTATAGGAAAATAAACAAAAAAATGAAAACATAAAATTTTATACCTAACAAGTCAAAATGAAATGACATGAATTTTTTGCACTACAAAAAGATGCAACCCTAGAAAGTACTCTAATATCACTTGTTATGAACCTTGTATTAAAATAAAAACACATCCACACAAGATTGCAATAATGAAATAAAATAAACTTGAAATTAACAATATTACAAGATGAAATAGAAATGCAATAGATTATATTGTAGAAAGCACGAACATATTATAGAATTGCAAGCCTCTTCGAGGGGGCAACCTCCTTAGAAGTAAAGCTTTGATACAACCTAATACGAGATACCTTTATCTATGATCCCTTGACTTTTTAAAGACTCTTCATAACCCTATAACTATAATGATCAAGGGTTGTCTTCACATGCAAGTGGCCACCTAAGCTAGAATATTCTACCAAATAAGTAGTTACATTCTTTATAACAGTTACATTAAATGCCCACACGTATCTAGGTGCCTCAAATACCACATACACATTACAAAATATTACATAATATTATTAAGATGAGGTCCCCACATTAAGAAGAGGGTAATTACATTATAAGGTTAGGATAAGGTCCTAATAGGTGGTTGGCATGGTCTCGATGCTTGTCCACCTTTCCTCATGTAACAAAGACTAGTGTTCACCCTTCTGACTGAAAGTGAGCCACACCTTTTGAATCTCTTTTACTAGTCCCACTTCCATATAAGTGTTTCTTTGAGTGAAGCAGGGATGTAAGGATACTTATCTACAATAATTATTAAATAAAAAATAACCACATAAATCAAGGGAATACCATTAATATGTATAAGAAGTTAAAGATAGTTTATGCCAAGTTGAAAGAACTAGCTACTAAGGGAGAAAAATTGATTGAAAATAATTTTGAAGATCTAATAGAGGAAGTAGAAAATATCAAATAAATAAAGTTGCATAACAACAAGTGGTAGAAGATACTAGGACCACTATCATCAAAATATAGATAGAAGGAGAGATAACAATTTTGAAAGTTTTGTAGTGTGAATCCCAATTTTGTAGACTTTATGCCCACGGATAAAGGTAGGATCTAGAATCTTATGCCAATTGAGCTTGGCATTCCATGAAGTATCCATAAATATAGTATCTTGACACTTCCTTTATTAAATGTTATCTATTTTGAAGCATCCAATAGTAGAAAGATGCCAAATGATAGAAAAATACCCAAAAATCCTAAAATTTGACCTAATTTTGATAAAGTACTAATTTGCCTACAAAATACATTGATTAGCTTAAAGGAGTTATTTTATAAATAAATGTGTTGATTTGATCAATAGATCTAGTTAGTTTTCTTTCTAACATGAGCAAATCACTTGATAAAATCAAGCAAATCGTTCAAACAAGGTACACAAGTGAAAATTAGCATGGATTACGAAGAGAATCTTTTGAAAATTTATCTTTTTGGCATTTTGTGGCGCAATTAGCATTTTTGGAGCCATATAAATCTGTTGGAGGTATAATTAGAGGCATGTAACATTTAGAGGTGTAACATTTTGCTAAAGTTATCCCCAAATATTTACTTTTATTAGGAGTAATTATTTTTCACCCTAGGTAACTTAGTGGTAAATTTTTTCTATAAATAGTTACCTAGGTCCCCTATTGTATCTATCTTTTGGACATGAGAATTCAAAGCTACACTCTATGAATCCCAAATTATGCTTTGTATTGATGAGTTTGTAATAAATTGACAAGTCCTTATGCATCCTAGTACTAGCATTGCCTTCTTGGTTTGCTAAGTATGTGGTGGTTGGGTATGACCCTACTAGCCCATCTTGCCATTCACTTATCAATTTTATATTCAAATGAATGGGTGGAAATTGATGTTATTTGATTTTTCATGTGTCAATTGGTTGCATATTATCCTTGCTACATTGCAGTAGCCATATTTGTTTTCATTTTTTGCACTCTAAACCTCATAGATTTACTTTATATATTTTACTTTTATGTATTTTATTTTCACACTTTACTTTTGTGTATTTCCTTCCATACATGTAATTTATATGCAAAGTATAAAATAGAATTAGTTCAACTAGTTAGATTCCTCAAATTTCAATTATGATACCAAGGTTTGAATCTTTCTAAGTGATACATGTAAAATTACGAAGCTTGTTGTAATACCATCATGTGATCATGATGTAATATAGGTGGGGCTAGTTTCAATCCCATAAAACCGATTAAAAAAAATTACATGTAAAGTAGTTAGTTTATATTAGAAATAAATACAAGGAAAACAAATATTTGACCTTAATTTGGATGTCAAGGGAAGCCTTTGTAAAACCTACCCAACCTTGATAAAACTTGGATTTGGGGGTACAACACTAAAATTAGAAGTCAAGATAATTCCCTATATCAACAAGTAGTAAGACCTAAAGGATGCATCTCAAAACCTCATTAAATATCCTTTAAAATAAAACTTATCTTCTAGAATATGATGTCTTAAAAGAGATGATCAATTATGTATTCTAGAGAGACAAGGTGGTGACTTACAATTAGAGGATGTGTGATGGGTGAATATAAAAAGCAAAGGTACATGAGAGATGAGAATTTATGAGAATAATTATGTGGATATTTCTTAAGTGAGAGTAATTATGAGAATGAATATAATGAATGGATGGTGAATTAAGGAGGGAATTTAGAATGATTTCACATCTACAGTGTTGAAGGAAGATGACCTTATGGAGGGGAAGCTCTTGGAAAGACCTGGAGAATAGGCTATAGTCAAATTAAAAGAGGATAAAAAATATTCTATTGTAGAATTGAAGAGGAGTGAATGCTCAATACCTTATGGTATGAGATGTAATAAGATAGTGAAATTTATATCATACGTGATGGAATTGATAGTAAAATCACATTTATAATAATAAAGATGTAAATAAATATAAATTTATATGGAAACCTTTAAAGACTTCATTGAGAGGGATATTTACAAAGGCTATAAGTATCTTATGTGTCATCCACATCTTTTATATTATGTGATGAATTTCTTATTATAAAGTCATGAAAATTTCCTCTTAGGTATATGTGACTATGATGCATGAGAGAAATACTTTTATGTCAAAAATAATCTACCTAGAAAACTATAGAAAAAAAAATGAAGAAAAAAGACAAAGTTTTAAAGAGGGGGGAGAAAGAATGGTGTCATGTAGAGTATCCATTGGTAAGTTAATTATATGATGGATGATTCAAATAAAGTAAAGTAAATTAGTTTTTAATTTATGAAATCATAGACCATACAAAATGATCCTTACAAATCATGTTTTTTTATCCAATACGTGTTTATCCAACCAAACTTTGGTTATGAAAGTATAGTATACAACCTTACCTCTAAATTCAAGCCTTAGGCATCCTATTTGGAGTTATGAAGTCTTACCATTAGGGTCATTCGATGTAGTGTGAATATTTTATATATTATATAAAAATGAAGGACAATGAAGAAAAATCTACAATTATCTCAAAATATTATTACACATTTCAAATGAGCATATATTCATGATAGAATTTTTGATGATTATATTGATAGAAGAGAAGCACATAATTAGGGTATGGTAGATGAAAAAAATGATATTAGAGTTGAAGGTCATGAGCATGTCTATTGTATCATCATGGTTTCTATGTCGAGAGTTAATTATCAACCATGAGCACATTGAGAATGTGTTGGAGGAATAGCAAAAGAGCAAAGCAACTAAGTCTCAAATAATCCCAAAGGAGATCATGATATATGGTGTCAATTGTTATGGTAGATCATGATATATATCATTAAGAAAGAACACAATCCCATTTCATGCATACACAAAATAATACTTGTACATAATAATCATGATTGCATGGTGATCCTTAAAACAATGATTTATTTCTCTTTTAATTATGGAGTTTTTCTTAATAATAGTTAGCTTTGGTATTAGATAAGTATTTGATCCCTTGATAATCATGTTACCTTTAATACTAATGAGTATGATAACTATTTTTCTTTAAATTATAATATTTGATAGTTTTTAAAATTAAATTGGTTATATGAGATTGAAATGACCTCTCCCGTGTAGTAGTATTACAACATATAAAACTTCACAATATTTGAACTTGGGTTTCCTTAAAAGTCAATGAATTTTACTAATTGAGTTAATACC